>OY856351.1:5000000-10000000 GCA_963693475.1 Ectropis crepuscularia | reverse complement strand
TAAAATTAGTAAGGATATGAATACTTACATCGCACATTTGCATTTTAACTTAGAAATCACTTAATTTATGTTGAATTGAGAAAGTGGGCATAGAAATTATAAAACATAAAATGTAAAAAAACCGCTGTTGTCATTGTGATTATTTTAAGTGTATATTTTGTGAATTTGTTTTTGACTTATTTTGAATGATTCGTTTTACAACAGAGTATAGAGTCAACTGTTTACTTTAGTGTTAAAACCTATGTAAAAGTTGAACTGTAACAACAATAAACTTACGTAGATATACGACGTCATTTTTTTTTTGACCGTGGATATAGAAGCAACCTATTAATAGGGTACCGGTCTGGGTAAAAAATACACCATCCTAATTAGTCCGTCATGGAAAAATATTGGACACGTATTTTTTGTTTTTTCATAATAGTAAAAATCCTCAAAGATATAGACCATCAAACTTCGAGAGTGGGGGGTCGCGACGTCACTCGTGAGTAAAAATCGTACTCACAAGTGACGTCACACGAAACTTCGAAGCGCTGTATCTTCGTTACTTTTTGTTTGTGAAACAAAAGAAAAAATACGTGTACAATATTTTTTGGCAATCTAACTAACGGGCTACTTAGTATTTTTGAGGATTGTACCCTCTTACCTTGCGATTTTAACTCTAATACAACTTTTTACTTGGTATTTTTTTTTAATTTCTTCGATCGGAAGGTGTAAGTCTTTCAAATACATGCAAACCCGTTCTATCCATAGACTCATATATACATAAGAACCTGGCCAAAGGTGCGACAAAATGGCACAACCGCGTTGGGCCTAAAATTACATATTTAGGGCCATGCGTCTTAGTTCATAGCGGTCGGTGCGCGGGGGGGGGGGGGGGGACTGAACGAGTTTTTGCTGGCCATTAAAATGCCAAAAAATGTTCAGTAAGCCACGCCCTTCCTTTGAAGTCCCAATGACTTCAATCGGTTGACTGTTGAATGAATTCAAAATTCTAAAATTCTATCGGTTTGTAAAGTCGGGACACATCCACCAAGGTCAATCCTTCCCAACGTCTTACAAACTAACAGTCATCTATTAAATGTTTTTCTTGCTCCAGTTAAAAATTTGACATCAGTCGATTTCGTAATCTTTTGTAAAATGGATCATTCATAATGCAGTTGTATAAGGCGTGCTATAAGATCTTGAGTGTAAATTTTAAGGACAGCGGCGTTCGATGTAAACTTATCGTACCTGTATGTTTGAACGTACTTGTAGGTACTTGGAAATAAAGGAGCTTGAATGAGAATGTCTTTTCTGATTTCTACCTGATTAGTCTACGATTGTTTTTATCGACGTGTTAACTAATCTTATCTTAAATAATTTCAATATCTAATCTCGATTCACTAAGAATCATAATAATAATTTGTTAGAAATGAGGCCTTGTCCAAGGATTTAATTGGTTTGGAGCATGATAGAACAAAAAAAAACGTTTTATGAAAATTAAAACACTAGTATAGTTTTTACGGTAGTATAGTAAAACACTAGTATAGTGGCTCGAGTCCCCAAGTTACGCAAGTTTTTGTACAAAACTGCATCGAAATAACGGGAATGGACTCCACCATTTAACCATGGTCATTATCTCGTACTTAATTCAAAATAATAGTATAGTGAACAGCCGTGATAGCCTAAAAAAAATAGTTTCATGAACTTTTAAAATAAAATCATTTACTTGGCTTATCGTGTGGCTACATAATAGAGGGTGCATAATATGGCAAGGGAGATATCCTGTTCCCTCTGTCGACATTCAGTTAAAATGAAAGTAGCTTAGTAGAAAACAATAGTTTAAGACTAAACATTAAATATCGACAAATAACAAAGCAAACATGTAAATACGTTTATTTACGAAGTAAGCGTCCATAGGCACTAAAACACTGAATCATTCACAACATTATAATGTGTCAAAAAGTTTTATCGATTCAAACATTCCTTTTACCAGCCAACATTTTGTCTAGCACAACACTATTTACCGAGTACCTAGTAACCACTGGAGCAATAGCGGCAACTGTCAAAATAACTCGTTGTACAAAAAACCAGGTATTTCTACAACTGTTATTGTCCTCAAAGCAGTAAGGCCCTGACCACACATGCTACTTTTTGAAGCGGGATGCTGTGACTAGACGCCGAACGCAGCTAGTTTTTGAAGCGTGACGCAGCGTCAAGATGCCTGTCGCCGCTGCTAAAAGTAGCTAGTGTGGTTTGGCTGTAAATAGGTTAATTATAAGACAAAATGTTGACGTAGTTATTAAGGTTTGTCCAGATGGGTCTTCAACAAAGAAAGTGGCTGACTTAGAACAGGTGCTGGTGGATGAAGCTGCTGAAACTGGTGACTCTGGCGAAGGCTGAGGGGTGTCCGAGCTGGCAGCCGTTAGATGCCACGAATGAGCTGATACCAATCTGTGAATACGGTAAATTGTTAGAAAAAACAGTACTAAATGGTTGTTTAGGCATATATTAGACATATACAAACATAGACAGAGATTTTATGGTAACTGACGAGATAAGCAACATGCTTAGTGCCTACCCACAACAGTACAGTGACACCATATATCTGTATTATCTATTCTATGGTGACACGCAGCTATTGGTAGGTACTTAGTAAGTACATGAAGACTCGAAATCATTACCTTGTACTTACTGCACTTCGCTTGTTACTCAGACATACAAGATGTTTTATATCTATGCCCTATAATTTCACTGGAAAATATTTCCCATCAAACCGGAACACAGTGATGATTTCACATCAATGCTTAGCGGTAGAATAACTGGCAAATATTCCTCCCCAGGCGGACTCTGTAAAGGGTACTATCACTACAGCTACATTTCACTGTGATGTTATGGGCAAGCGTATTATAGATCAGATCCATCCTATTATTGAAAATATTATAAAGGCTTAATTGACTTACTTAATACTTATAAATTAATTAAGTACCTCGACGTTCCGAATTCCGAATTTAGAAATTTCCGAATAATTTAGATCGCAATTCTGTGTTCTGTAATGTTTTTAATTTGAGTTTAAATAAAAACAGCAAACGTTTAAAAACTAAAAATGCATCCCTTGATCGTCCTGTTATTTTATTTTGTGAAGAAAACCTTTTGCTTTAGAAGATTAACTTCAACATTACTTTAAAATGTTAGTTAGTCATTTTAGAATTTACGCCAGGAATGTAACATGATGCAAATTATTTTTCTATATCTACTATTTAATTTAGAAGATTGCATAATATTCGTCTCTTTGATTGTTATGAATAAAATTAAAAACAACTCAGTCTTACTATAATAGGTACCAATTTTTTTTATTCTTTCACTTTTTAAATTCTACAATAACAAGACTGTGTTGATATGCGCTATGTTAGGGTTTTCTTCGAAAACGTAAATAATTTACTTTTCCGACGTTGCTTTTACTAGATGATACAATATCTTGGTCTTTACCTGCATGGGTGTCAAGACTTTTTATTAGCTTATGAGCAATAAGGTCCAAAATAACATTTTGGAGAGTAATGTAATGCTCATTAATAACGTTTTATTGGTCGAAAAAATATGTACACGTAGCGTCCCCATCATTTAATTTGTGTATACTGACCAATACTGAACCAACGTCCACATTTTTCACACAAATGCTTCAAGATAGAACCCAAACGGCAAATGCCATGGACCTATGGAGTTGCTAAATTAAACAAAAAAGTTTCACACTTAGCTGCAAGAAAATTCAACTGCAAAACGCTTTCGAATCTTACCAGAGTAGGCACGCCGTTCCTGACTACGACCAGAGGTCCTCCGGAGTCGCCGCCGCAGATGCCGACCCCGCCAGCGCCGTTGGTGCAGAGAGTCGAGGACTGCACGTACAGCGTTCCGAAGACGGCCTGGCATGATGCTACGGTGATGACTTGCAGACTCACTTGGCTTACCATAGTACTTATAGTCACGCCGGCTTGAGCTAAAATTATAATCATGAATAAATGTTATTTTTCACGAAACTAGAACATTGTCAGTATTACAATGAAAGCCATTCTAAGCGCTTAGGAATGATTTCAGTGCTGGAAATCACCAGAGGCACAATATACAGTCTATTCAATTTATGTTCCATAATTTATTATTATTTTTATTATTTATTCGACACATTTTTCACACAACTCCATCTACTCTAAACTAAACAGTGCTTGTACCTACTACTGAAACCAAATAGCGTACCTATTAACATACCTGCGGTATTTACCTAAGTATATTGTATACCTAAGCATATTTATTTTTTAGATATAAAGTTGGATTATGGCGCTCTTATTGTTCTGTATACATCTATTTAATCTATACTAATATTATAAAGCTGAAGAGTTTGTTTGTTTGTTTGTATGTTTGTTTGTTTGAACGCAAGGATCTCGGGAACTACTGGTCCGAATTTAAAGATTCTTTCTTTGTTGGATAGTCCATTTATCGAGGAAGGCTATAGGCTATTTAACATTACGCTACTATGAACAGGAGCGGAGCCTGAATGAAAAATATATCAAAAACGGGAAAAATATTGCTTTTTTGAGAGCTTTCGTTGCGTGACAGGATGTGTCTATCTTTTAAAAGGTTGCGTCATTGGAATCTGAGGTAACCAAGTTTGTTCTAGATTTAAATTGGTACGGCCAATTTTCCATAGATGGCGTAGCAACGCGCGCACGGATCAGCTAGTGTACCGTGTACCCATAAACGCAAACAAAGATTTTGACTAATTATTATTTGTGTGATTTTTTTAACTTTTAGGTTTAGGTACACTTGACTGCCATCTCACCTGATGTTACGTCTACGATGGAGCGTGCTCACCTAGAAGAAATGGGTCCAATCTCGATTTGAAAATACCAAGATGTTACCATTGAGAAAAATCTACTTGAGCAACGCATTCGAGAACCTAGACATTCTTATCAAAAAAATAGAGTTAACCTCTTCGTCTCTTCGTAATGACTCGTCATTGGAACATCAACCGAAAGAAATGATAACACTTTCGAAGTACGAGAAGCCCGATAAAAAGGGCAAGGTGGTGTTAGATCATGCAGATCAGTTGTACACTCACTCTACGATAAAAAAAACAATAAACTATCATTTTGCGGCAATGTTCTAGACTTTGAAGTTTTTTTCGAACAAATACATTGTCGAACCTTTTGGTACATCTCTCGGTCGATTTCAGAGCCTGCAACTTAGCTGGGGTCAGCTAAGTATCTTAATGATCCTTAAATGGGTATCTCAAATGATGATTATCATTAATATTTCAATAATAAATTGTGACATATTATAATGTGCCTTGAGTCTGAATATAGGCGAGATTTTTTATTTAATAGGTTTTTTAAGAAAGCTATGCCGTAGTTATCCTTATTATCAGAATCGAGCTTTTGTAATTTTTTCTTAAAGGTATAAATTGCATAACTTACCGTCACTGGTCTTTCCGTATCCAGCAGCAATGGACCAATGTCCAGCGAAGGTGTCGAAGAGGTCTGAGCCGTTAGGCAGCGCTATGGGCTGAATGCTTGCTGAAAATTATAAATTAATTAAATTAAACAAGACATCATCAATTAAACAGTCGAATTCTAATTCAGAGTGGAGATGATTGTCCTGCTCTAACGTCCTGGGTTTTGTTTTGTGTGTGAATTGTCCACCAATATTTATATTTATTTATTTATATTTAGGTGCGCCAGTGATGGGGAGGAAGTCCCAAAGACGGACATGCCACGGCGGGTTAGTGGGAGAATGCGAGAGAGTACCAATTTTCCTGCCGTAAGCAGCACAGGTGGATCCTCGTGAAGGTTTTAATCGATAGGAGCACCACTCATGGTATTGAGTCCGACATGACCTGACCGTTTTCTTCAGGCGGAAGTTCCTAATTATTATGATTGTTTATATTTTTATTCTCTCGTTGAACAAGGTATCGATATTTTTCACGGGCTTGAGGCCAAGCTCGTCGTCTCGACGTCTGGCATCTCTGGGATCTTTCTCTAAAAGTAATTACGGAGTGTTGTTATCTGTTTATTGTGCAAGGTTTGAATATCGATAATAGCCCTTCCTCCTTCTATTTTTGGTAGTGTCAATCTTTCAGTGCATGCTCATGGGTGGTGTTTTCGATATTTGGTTAGATGAGTAGTATTTATGATTCGTTGCAGTTTTGTGAGATTTGATTTTGACCACTGTATGATACTGAATGAGTAGGTAAGTATGGGTAGGTATTGAAAAAGTTATTAACATGTAACATAAAGTATTTCTAATGGTGATGACGAAACTTCTGCACTCACTAAAATCATTAATGTGACGATACTAAATATATTGAAGAATACTAAATATATTGAAGCGAAAGTTGCAAAAAAATTTTCGCTGTAACTATGAAACTATGATTAGTGGTATAGAAACAGTTTCAGGCTTGAACTTTTAGTATGAGATATATGTAAGACTAGCAGCGTCCCGTGTAGTTCCCTGTCCCGTTATTTTGCGGGTACGTTTTACGTAGCCTATGTGTTCTTCCAAACTATAATCTATCTGTATTCCAAATTTCAGCCCTATCCGTATATACTTACGTTACGACGTGATTGAGCAACAAACATCCATACATTGACATTTATAATATTAGTAGGATTTAAATAACAGTGCCGTTAGTGTCAGACTCACTCGTATCACTAGCCGTGGATAATCTCCTCAAAACAATCATCTCATCCACATACACTTCTAGTTTACTGCATAGGCATAAGCTGCCGACTAAATGTTCCCACTACTGGGATTCGGGGACTTCTCTCGCAAGGAGAGAATCAAGTCATAATCTACCACGCTGGCCCAGTGCGGGTTGGTAGATGACACATGATCTCGAAAGGTTTTAAGTGCATGCCGATTTCCTCACGATGTTTTCCTTTACCGTTTTTTTAAGTTAGCGGCGCAACGGACATGACTTCGAACAGACAGTGGTGACCGTGGGATTTGAACTCTTGGCTCCGGATCAGCACGGTAGTCACCAGCCGTAACGAGTTTACTGAGCATTTCCTCTCCTCCCTGTTTCAAACATCTCCGCACTATGCGTTGGGCGCCTTATTTTATGATGGTGGAGAGAAAAAAACTAAAACTAACCGGTGAAAAAAACGCTAGTTGGCAGATAGATCATGGCCACGTCGTTGCCGAGGGTGCTGGGAGTCCATTGTTGATGCATGACCACGCTAGAAGTAGCGATCCTGGTGCCTCCGCTGAAGAGGTACTGAGAGCCAAGGACCACCACAAACTGCCACGCCTGGTTGCGGCCATCGAACCAGCAGTGGGCAGCAGTCACGAGCCGGTTGGCGGTTAGGAGGGACGACCCGCAAACTGAGTTGCCAGCGATACCCACCAAACTGATCACAAGACCGGCCTGAAATATAACATTACTTATTTTCACTTTTGTCTAGTTACAAAAATTATAGTTATTTGTTTAACGTGTCAGTTATATAGTTTACTAGCTCATGTTAATTTATATTTTTGTACAAAATGAGTGACAAAAGGAAATGGTCAGTAAGCAGTTACTAAGTACTTAAAAACGTTTGCAACGAAAGAACACGGTTTTAAAGCGTATTTGAACAGTTCCTTGTTGAAGTTCTTTGGAGAAACGGAATTGCCAAAACCTGTCGGTTTTGCAGAAAAAATTAAGGGAAGAACGGAACGCTATAGTATTTCCAGTTTTGCAGTAAGCCGTTATATGATAGTGAGTGTTTTGTCCAATATAATGTAGTTACTCACAAGATATGGGTGAGCGTTGACAGGAGCGATGACGCCACCGACGATTCTGTCGCTGGACATCATAGCTCGAGTTATAATCTCATCCTCCGCAGCCTTGATCCTCACGGCTTCCGGGATGCCTACAGCTTCATGATAGCCTTTCTGCACATCCTGGAATCCAGCCGCCACCGCCACCAACAAGAGTCCTACCACAACCACGCGCATTTTGTTTGAAAATCAACAAAATGTAATCACGAATCAACTTTTATACCTTTTGTAAACTTATCAGTGTAAGTCTTACAGTGGCAATTTGATTTTGATTTAATCCGCAGATGATTAATGTTGGCTCTTTGATAAACAATAATCTACATTTTTACAAACGTCCTAATGTAATCGCAATGATAAACCGTAAAAATTATAATGTTAATTTATATAATAGGTTTTAAGGGTTTCGAGTTTAAGGCGTATTTCAAATTTGATCGTAACTCCACAGGAATGTTAAAAACTAGACCTATAAAAACTGTTAAAAACTAAGGCATTTCATGACGGTTCGCTTGTGAATTTACAAGCCATTTAATAGATGGATTAGATCTAATCTCATCTATTAAATCAGGTGTCGGAAACGTGCGGCCCGCGGTGACAGTTATACACCGTTTTTTTACCATTAGCAAAATTTTAATTTAAAAAAATGGCATTGTTCATTAAATTTGTAATAAATACAATATAATTATTTATTATATTTTAATGGTTGACACTTATTTGTACGATGCTTGTTATCGTACAATAAAATGTTAAAGGACATTGTTCATTTATAAAGGACTTTGGGCTAAACGTGGACATTGACTGTCACTGATATCATAAATTAAACTTGATGGCTTCTAGCAGTTGATATCGGAATATTATCTTTTGGTAGTAGCAGAAAGACTACTTAGTCATATTTCCCATAAGTAATGCGAACGTTGACGAGGTTAGTTTTAAACAAAACTACAACATTTTGTTTCAAAAATCTTTATTGGAGCATGTCATCGATTTCCGACGGTCAGCTAGGCTCCTAAGAATGCATTTTCACCAACCAAAACCACATAACACAATTTAAAAAATACGAAACACATGATACAACAAAACACAAACAAACAGCTGATAACTACGTATTTTGTATCGACGTATTCAGTGCTGCCATTGTAAATAATATTTTAATATCGATCTAAAAATCATAATATACAGTAAAACATACTAATGAAACGTTACAGGTGTAGTGATCTTTTTTTGGAAGTGAAATAAAACACCGTGTTTATTTTGGTGAATCGGACACTGCACAAGTCTTAAAACAAAGTGAGGGGCCAGAGCAGATGCCTGGTTGAAAGGGCGTGTGTGTATCGATCATGGTGGTAGAAATTATTCAGAACAAATACAAAAAAACTGGAAGTGTAGTAATTGTTCAGTAAATTAGTGATTTTTGTAAGTAGCTGTTTACAACTTTTTGCATATTTATGCCAAAAACACGTTATTTTTGTTTGACGGGTTTCGACGCACAATTACTATTGTGAACTACCCTCCTTTATTAATGTATAAATAGTCATGCTTAAAAATGAACTGCTACCACTAAAGTGTTCATATTGAAACTTGTTTATATGATTCGTTTGTAAAATGTATTCTTGTGTCGTTAAAATTATAATTTAATATTTTGAAATGAGTTTAATGGTGATAAAATGAAATTAATGTATGATTTTGTGATACTAGGATTAAATGTACACTAGTCTCCTTGTGTAAAATAATTATTATGAAATAAAGATGTTTTTAAAATTGAAAAATTACCTAGCGTGTTAAAATTAAACTAACTAAATGGAATGCAATTGTGCCGGTCCAGGCCCATGAAATTATGAAGGAAAAGTATTACATAACAAGAAATTATAAAAGGTAGGTAGTTTTGCAAGGAAGGCGCGCGCGGTTGTCGTAAGTACCGGGCAAAAAGCGGCCGCAAGTAGCCCAGAACAGAGTGAGAGAGATGCAAATAGCTGTGCAAAAGATAATAAATATTACGACATCATTTTTCATTAATAATGACGCCGTAGTGTTTTGTTTGCAAACTTGGCCAATTTATCACACTTTCAGGCAGGATTTTTGTAAATTTCAACTTGCCAGAGATTCTTTAATATTGAGTCCAAGACACAGACTAAGTAGAGAGATACTCTGTCTAAGAGTAAACTTATTGCACAGTTACAATGTGCTATTTGTTTTTGTCCACATAGCTTGTTAAAAATTTACTAGTAAAAAAAAATTACGGTGTATTTATACAGCTTTAAATAAATGTATAGTTTATTATTTAGTAGTAGCTGTACAACTATAATTATAATAAACTTATTAATATAATATGAATTTGTTCTACCTATGGTCATTATGGATTATTTTCAATCTGTTGTTTGGGTTGGTTGCATTTGAATTACGAAATGAAGTGCGGTCCGCTTATATCTATCTACTTTTTTCACCATGTGGCCCACGGATCCGAAAAAGTTGCCGACCTCTGGATTAAACGGTCGCCGAAACACAGTATCTAATTTAAGTCGACAGAAGAAAAACTTCCTTGATTCGATCTATGGAAAATATTTATTAAGTAATAGATACCTACTTATTTTTATCTGAATAATAAAACAACCTACTTTTCAGTTTAATAGCTAAATTTACAAAATTTTAATAAAATTAAAACTATTTCATCGGTGTACGTAATTTTAAGCGGTTTTTGTAAAACCGCTTCACGGACTTCAATAACATTTACCTACATACGTACAAGTATACGGGACTATTTGGGAAGTCTACTCTTTCGAACAAAAAAATAATTATCAAAATTCGGTTCTGAGCAACAAACATAAAAAATACAGTCATTCTACAATAGTGCATTCTACAATATTCAAATACAGTCTTCCTTTTTTTAAGTCAGTTTAAAGAACACGGCGAAACTATCTATCTATTGGTACTACTATTTGTTGTTCACGTAAAAATGACTAATTTTTATATAAAATTAAATAAATTAATATTGGTACAATTACCACAGAAATCTAAATAGTACCTTATTATTGAGAATTCTGTGAATACCTACTGTGAATGCGCTCGTATTAAGTAAATACTATATACCCGCTACCTAGGTATCGCCATAGGCACTAGCACTAGTGCCTATGGTGCCTATAGTGCCTAAGCCTATATGTCTTTTTACCGGACTGCAAGAAGAGTTATGTTTTTTTAACTATTCTTATTTTCTGAAAACGGATCAATTGGACGATTTGTTTTATTTACTTTTTTATTTTGACCAATTACACAACACCGACAAGTTTGTTTTTATTATATTTTTGAATATCTCTATCAATATATCATCTATGTATCACATTAAATATCACATGTAGGTAATCCGCCAACGTCCAAAAACAATCTATAGTTCATATGAAACTTTTTATTTATCTTAAAATAAAAAGCAAATATAGGTCGTAGTGGAAATGTAGTAATAAACAAACACACTTTTGCTATCTAGTAGGTAGGTTATACATTCATAGGTGCTTACGACTTACGTCATTTGGAAATCGTATTATCTTCGGAAAATGGCTTATTAAATAAATACATATCGTAGGTATACCTATCATAATACGAAGAGATTTGACTCCACTTTTATGATAAGAACGTCTAGGCTCTGGAATACGTTGCCTGAGTGGGTTTTCCCCGATGGTTACAATCTTTGTCTTCAAATCGAGAGTGAGTCGGTTTTTTTTTCTAGGTAAACACGCTCCATCGTAGACCGCATCGTCGCTTAACATCAGGCGAGATGCCGATCAAGTAAACCTACAAAATGTAAAAAAAAAATATTGCATGAGAATTTCCCTAAATGATAATACGAGTAACTGGTAATCTTCTACTAAAATCGTAACTGCTACGTCCAATTCGAGAAAGTCGAAATTCGTCAGTACTTAACATGAAATATCGGATAAAAATCAGTTCCGATTAATGACATGACATCATCGATAAAATTTACACAATAACATTAAAATTTAGGCATGTAATAAACAGTCACAATACGTAATCTAAGTACTGCTATTCAAATGTCTGTGGGTTTTAAGCAAACAAGATTTAATAGTATTTAAATCATAAAAATTACAAAGTTTGGATGTTCCTTCCTCAATTACGTCCGAACTTCCTGACGGATCGGGTTGAAATTTTGAATACAGTTAGATTATAGTCTGAAATAACATATAGGCTACTTTTTATCTTGGGAAAATCACAGGAATGGGAACTACTCGGATAAAACCGCGGGAATCTGCTAGTCGTAATAGAAGAAAGAAATTGTGATAACAGTTCAGGTCACTTCATTAATTCAAATTCAACCTATCGTCCTCTCCCCATTTTACAACACTACTAATAACTCCCTCTGTAACTCGTCATACTCATCATAATCATCAGGATCGTCATTGTAGAATGAGCGTTCGTCTTAAGGCCAATTTAAACTGAACAAACATAGAGCTAGAGCTGGAACAAGAGCATTCTTTCTCGATCTTTTAGTGTAAACGAAAGATCGTTCTTAGCGTTTTCCATATTAGATATTCCATAGAATCTTTGCGAACGCAAACAAAACAACGAAAGAATGTTCTACGTTTGTTTACACCAAATGAATTTGATACAGTGGGGATAGAATGAGCATTCGCTCGTCTGATGTAAATCGGCCTTTACTTGTGTTGACTTGGCTACCTCGTTCTCGCTTGTCGCTTTCTGAGATCGCAAACGCTTAGGCGTTAACGATTGTAGATAGAGAATAGATTGAAATCACTTGTAACTTGGCTAAGCCCCCGTACCACTTTACATCTTAGTACAACTTCAGTGTCACTATTTACAAATCAGTCAGTTCAACGGCAAGCCACGGAATCTATCGGCTACCGATCGGTAGCCCCAATTTGCGATTCACAAGCTCCATTCCGACAAATTTTGACGAATACAAATATTTCTTCTGTATTTAGGTGTTTCATGTATCATCTGTCTCCTTCTCTATCTGGCGGCCATAGTACGAGCTTAGATTAGTTTCGTTTTCAAATATATAAAATACATGCCCCAAGATATGAAAATAATATTTAATAAGGAATTCAAAATAAAAACAAAGAAACAGAGATCATTTATTTATACTGTTTTCTATGTGTAAAAATATATTAGACGATTTTTTTAGTCAATTCAAAAAATTAAGAGTCCAAAGGCATACCACGAAAACACTGAGTAATTTCAAAAACTGTATTGTTAGATCACAGAAAACTCAAAATACAAGTAGACAAAATGCTTGAGACTGATACAACGGATAATCTAGACGTCGAATCACATGTGCTGGTTGATGAAGCTGATGAAACTAGTGACCCTGGCGAAAGCCGATGGGAAACCCAGCTGGCAACCGAGGTTGGCTACGAAGGAACTGATACCAATCTGAAAAGAAAACATAATTATTAGTTGATTGTTCAGTTAATTTACTTAATTACCTACAATAAAAACAATCAAAATCGAAAATAAATTATGCTCACACTACCATTACAACGATTTTAATGAGATCTTGTTATAGTATTATACATAATATATATAGTATGTATTTTGTTTTTAATGAATTTTCAGGCGTGTGCTATTCCTATTCGTAAATCTAAAACATTATTTTCAGTTTTTTCATAAATGTTGTATAATCATAAATAATATGTTTAGTCAGACCATGGTCTGATGGTTTCCTCAGCTTGTACAAAATATTATAAAAAATAAGAAAGATGTGTTGGTCTATAACTGATAAAAATCGAAACTACTAACCAGTCAACGTACTTATTAAAATGTACTTAAAGAAATTAATTGATATTTATGTAATAAAATGAAGAAAATTAGGAACGAATCAGTGTAAAACAAACCCTCTTGTTTCTGCTTTCCTGAAATACCTACCCAAAATTTGGTGCTAGTTCTCGTTTCACATATATTCATGTGAAATAATTTCCGTTTCTTTTTTTTACTATACAAAGTAGGGGTCAAGGGTGGGGATAGGGGGAGATCAAGGATGATCGTCAGTATTTCCATACCTATAACCACATCGCATCGCACGCCTTGGCTTAGAAACCAGCTGAAATTGTATCCCCCCCGTCATGTCGTCGGCGTAATAGCACAGTTTAAAAAAATACTTAATAGACTGTGGTAATAAGTAAGGTTACTATGACTCACCAATGTGGGAACACCATTTCTGTTTGTAACTAAAGGACCACCGGAATCGCCACCGCAGATGCCGACGCCTCCCACGCCGCTGGTGCAGATAGTGGAGGTCTGTACAAACGCTGTGCCAAACACGGCCTGGCACTGAGGGACGGTGATCACTTGCAGGTTCACTTGACTGACCATGGTGTTGATTGATACTCCCGCTTGCGCTGCAATCATAACAGAAACTTGCTCGAGTATATCAATGAAACCTTAAAAAGTATAGAACTAGTTACAGCGAATGAAATTTACGTGTCCTACTAATATTATTCATGCGAAATTTTAGATAGCGTATCATTTTTTTACTTGGTAAATAAAGCCTTTATTGACAAAACTGGACCAGAAACAATTCTGTGTTGCGATTTAAAGGGCAATGTTGCGAGATAAATCACAGGGCAAAGAAGTCGATCATCTGATAAATAACAAACTAGTAACGAGTGCTACGGAGTGCTACGCAGTGATTTGGGCTCTTCGTGTTCAAACGGCTGATATGGCCAGGTGTGTAGTTTTCCATCAGGGGTACATTTACAATTACATTTACAGGGGGCTTTATTTACAAAAAAAAACTTAGAAACAAGTTCTAAGATATATTCAGAACTTTGCTCCGCTACTTATCTAACTAAATATTTACACTTAGCATAACTGAATTATCCATAGAACAATGACGGTCTATTGACTACCTAATCCACTGAATTAGGTCTGCTTTATAAAATTGCTTGTTTTGATAAACTTTCAAATCTTACCATCACTAGTCTTTCCATATCCGGCTGCCACAGACCACTGTCCAGCAAACGTATCAAACAGATCCAAGCCACTGGGCAGAGCAACCGGCTGAATGCTACCTGAAAATAAATATAACTACGTTAAATTAGCCTTGGGAGTACAATTGGTTTGGCAAAAATTAAAACATCTGCTCTTTATAGTTGAATCAGTTTTGAATGAAGACGCCCTTCTGGGTCCTAATGTAAATATGGCGTATTTTTTGTTAAATAGCGAAAAGGTTTGCTTTGATTTACTGGAAAATAAAGTTGGACATAAGCTTTAACTCAAACTCTACTGTACTCAAAGATACAACATCTTTGAGTACATTTTAGGCGTCAAATGTATTTGACGCCTCGAATGTTGAAAATTAGCAGCGAGACCTCCTACGAGTAACCTAAGAAAGCAAACAAAAATCGCACTCTTTCAAAAACTCTAACGATTACGACGTGTTAGCAAAATTACGTTTTAATTTCACCATTCGTTTTATTTTTAAATTAACACAGAATAAATACAAACTCACTTGAAAACTGGACATTGCTTGGTAGATATATAACAGCGACATCGTTCGCCAGAGTGCTGGGAGTCCATTGTGGGTGCATGACGACGTTAGAAGTGGGGATCCTAGTGCCTCCGTTGAAGAGGTACTGCGACCCCAGGACCACATTGAACAGCCACGCCTGGTTGAGACCGTCGAACCAGCAGTGGGCAGCGGTCACTAGCCGGGTGGCAGAGAGAAGGGAAGAGCCGCATACTGAGCTACCGGAGATACCAACCAAACTAATGACTAGACCGGCCTGGAAAAGGAATAAGAATGTACATTAATAATTGTTAGACTGTGTTAAGGTACGTAGGGTTAGTTTAAAAGGTGTCAAAAGAAACATGTATATTCGTGGTTTATTTTTTTTAATATTATGATAACTGTTCATATTGAATTGAATATTTTCGTCTATTGAATTTTATTAGGTATTTTATTCGAAACTAGAGTTTTTTTTGCTAAAACAACGCAAGCCAAGATCAAAATGATTTGATGTACATTTAATGGGATAAACCTAATGTCCAAGTAAACAATTTAAACAAAAAAAGACAAAAACCCAACAAAAAAATTAATTTTTGTTTTTTTTTAATTTTACGATTTTTCTATGTAAATGAACTCTAATTTTAATGTGGATTATACCAAAATAAAGACCAGTTCAAGTAGACGCCATTAAACACAAATTTATCGGTATACCTTCCCAAATAAAAACACGAAAAATTTTTTTTCCCGCCAAAAACCCGACCGCAGAGTTAAGTTTGTATATTTTCGTCATCAACCAAGTTTTGGTTACAATATTACACACCGGTGTATCAAGCGGATATAATTATAATTTATAGCACCAAAGCTTCGAAGGGGAGCTTTGGTGCCCTTTAGAGTACCTATTGCATTTTTCATGAAACGTACCTATAAAAGAAAGACATCCTACATAGAAAATTCAAGTCTCATGTATATACCTACATGAGACTTGAATTTTAATTAAACAAATTACTAACTAAATCTTTAAAAAAATTACGACACAACAACATGAGTGTATATTGAATACTTTCCTAATTAACATTTGTTCATTCAAAGATACAAGAATAAGTTGTGCTTAATAGCATTTAGAAAGATTGTTTTCCTTAGTTCTTATCTATGTAATCTGTGACATTGATTTATGATTTTATTTCGTGTCTGATTTTAAAATAATTAGGCCGGATACCACAGTACGTACCTAGTTAGTTATTAATTACATATTCAGATTGAGATGTTACAATTTTCAGGAGGAGGTTAATTTCCAGTAAAGTAAAAACAAAAAATAATTATATATCTTATATATAAAATTCTCGTGTCACAGTGTTTGTTTCCTTACTCCTCCGAAACGGCTTTACTGATTTTAACCAAATTTTATATGCATATTCTGTAGGTATGAGAATCGGCTACTAGCTATTTTTCATAACCCTAAGTGACAAGGGTTGTTCACTAAGGCAAAACAACGTTTGCGGGGTCAGCTAGTTTACATATAAAGAAAATAGAAAATAATCAAACACCTCAAAAGAAAATCTTTGGATATCTCTATAAATGACGACCTGTGAACTTTTTAAAACCACTTACTTGGCCGAGTGCGAGTTGTTGGATGACGTATGACCTCGAATGCTTTTTGGACCATGGTGCTTTCCTCACAATGTTTATCTTTACCGTTTTTAAGTTAACAAATTATTAGAAAGTTGACAACTGTTGATGATGTTGATGAAGTAAGACAACACCACGCAACGTTAGATTTGTCTTCACGAAGCTAGAACTACTAGCTTGCCATCCTAGCTTGAAAAATTAGCCTCGTGTAGATCGGGCATCATCATCATCATCAGCCTGTGTTCGTCCACTGCTGGACATAGGCCTCTCCTACAATATACCACTCATCCCGATCCTTGGTCTTATGTTTCCAACAGCCACCAGCCATCTTTCGTATATCGTCACTTCATCTGGTCTCAGGGCGTCCTACACTACGTTTACCGATTCGCGGTCTCCACTCCAAAACCCGTCTACCCCAATAACGGTTATAGGGTCTGCGGCAGACGTGACCGGCCCATTGCCACTTCAGTTTGCTAATACGCTGAGCTATGTCGGTGACTTTAGTTATCTGACGAATTACTTCATTACGAATGCAATCCCTCAGAGAAACTCCAAGCATAGCCCATTCCATAGCTTGCTGAGCGACTTTGAGTTTTCGGACCATTTTGACTGTCAGTGTCTACGTTTGAGCACCATACGTGATAACGCACGTAGGTGATAACGGGTAGGACGCACTGGTTGTTTTGAGACTTTGTGGGATGGGTGACGAGAAGACTCGACCAATTTTGCCAAACGCTGCCCAGGCCAACTGGATTCTTCTCATGGCCTCACTCTCAAAGCTACATCTACCTAGTTCGAGCGTCTGCCCTAAGTAGACGTACCTCCGAACAATTTCGAGAGTGGTTCCACTTACGGCAATCGGCCCGGAAAAATGAACTCGTTGCAAATGACTTTGGTTTTGCCCAAATTCATTCGAAGGCCGAGCTCGGGCATAATACCTTAAAAATATTATGCATTGTAACGTAATATCTGACAGAAAAAACGTTTCCTGCGGTTTCGGTCCAATTAATTTCAGTTACGACAGTTTGATTATATTCAGTTTAATCATCAAAAAATTTCTTTAAAAAAAATTGTGAACATGTCTCATACAACACCAATTCCTCACCCTAAACTAAGCAAAGTTTGTACTATCACTACTGTGTTGAAAGGCGCATCGCGGTCGAATACGAGAGCGGTACCCCGAGACTCTGCAGCCTAGCCACGGCTTTAGAAACCTGTGAGGGTTTTGATCGGCAGGATCGCCACTCTCAGGGTGTCCTTGTGCGGTGGAGATACGCAAATTCATTACCCCCACCAAAAAAATGTTTTTTTTTGCAATTGCAGTTTTACTTACCAGGTAAGGGTGTGCATTCACAGGAGCAACGGCACCGCCCACAATCCTGTCATCAGCTCTGGTCATCGACCACACGATCTCATCTTCCACCGCTTTGATCCTGGCAGCTTCAGGGATACCTACGGTTTCATGGTAGCCTAGTTGGACACCCTGGTATTCCGAAGCAACCGACACAAACAACACACCGAGTAAACCCAATACAGCGCGCATTTTGCCAGCAATGAAAACCGCGGAATTAAGAGATCATTCGATTTATATATAACTTCCACACTTCCTATCAGAAATATTTTTGCATTGATTCTTAATTAATCCAGGGATGATTGGTGCGTTACTTAGATAAACGTCAATCAACAATTTTACTCGACATAATCGCATGATTACAATGCCATAAGCTGATAAAATATTGTAAATACAGTCTCATTGGTTACTTCGCTACTGGAATTTACGACAAACCTTAATTTTGAGTGATAAGATAAGCGTAAAAGTACCTGATGTACCTAAGTGGACTACCAAATTTACAGGCATTGTCAAAATTATATGCAGTTAGATAAAATGTAAATAAGTGAAACAATATGAATTACAGATGTTGCCGGATAAACTTGAAAAGGCTATGAATAATGACCTTGATAATAAGAGATACGAATAATCACACAATTGCTTCAGGGTGTATGATAATAATATGGAATGTATATAATACCAATAGCATCCCTCGGTACCACCCGTGTAGTTCCCGTTATTTTCTCGCTATGAAAAGTAGCCCATCTTGACTATATTATTCTAACTCTGTTCTAAGTTTCAACGCGATTAATTCAAGCGTTCCTACGTGATTGGGTAACAAACATCCAAACTTACGCATTTATAATATTAGTGGGATAGTTTACTTCCTATGAATAATGTAATATTATAAACGCGTATGTTTGTAAGAATGGATGTATGTGTGTTACTATTTCACACAAACACTGAATTGATTTGGATAAAATGAGGTACATTGAAAAACTGTCACATTAGACATTAGAATGCGAAGGTAAATTTCGCCGCGTGACGCGACAGCATAATTGGCTCAGACGGGAAGTCGGGCGCGAATAGATGCGGGTTCGAATCCAGACGGCTTCTCTATTTTTTTCAAGTATTCTTTTTTTTTAAGAAAATCTAAGAGTATCTAAGTATTTTTAGTATTTAAACCGAGCAAAGCTCAGTGACCCAGGTAATGTGGCTTAAAACCTGACTAGTCATTTGATCGACTTGCTTTTATGGATGAAGGATCTTCAAAAGCAACCATCTACCGCTGGTATAGCGAGTTCAAACGCGGTCGTTTTACTTTGGGGGATGAACAAAGGAGTGGTCATCCTACGACGGCTGTCATCGAAGAGAGTGTGCTGGCAGTAAAAAAATGAATTCAAGAAAACAGACGCATTACGTACGAAGAGATTCAGCATTCAGCATACTCTGCAGATTGGTTCAGGAAGTGTTCACAAGATTTTGCACGAACACCTTCGCGTAAGGAGGATGGTTTCCCGCTGGGTGCCGCACAACCTCACCGAAGCTCAGAAGCAGGACTCACGGCCCCAACCCACACGGGATTGGTGCCGTGATATGATACAATAATTTGATGCAGGCTCGTCACGGCGCGTTTACGACATTATGACAGGTGACGAATCCTGGATTTATCAATACGATCCAGAAACAAAGCGTCATATAAGATTTGGTAAAATATTTTTTACATACAAGTTAGTTTTTTAGTTTCTCAAAACTTTCTGAGTGTCCCACGTAATTGTAACCTACCAACTAGTTTGTACACAGCTCAACAATAAAAAAGATCTGATTCTGATAGGTCTAACGTTGCTAGAGAATGAACAGTTGCAGTTACAGGGTTACGTCATAGATCGTAGAACCCAAGATGGGCCCTCCTAAACTTCAGGGCGCACGCAATCATGTCAACGTTGGGAAGAGTGAGCTCACTCTTTCCGTTCTAGTTGGTTGCAGGACGCGGTGGACGCCGGACGTTTTTACCTATCATTATTCATTGCCAACAACCAAAATAAGTAGAACCACAGCAAATCTCGCCGCTAGCGATTATAGGGGTCAAGTAGATTGGTTGTTTGTAAACCACTTACGATACACACAGAGACGCAGTTGTATTTCCAATTTAAAGGTGTTCAGGGCACATCCATTGATTTATATCGATGGGTTACGTAGAATGCTTAACATAAGCCAATATTTACATTATTACAGTCGTTCTTTACAACTAGTTGGAAAAAACTTTAACTACCTATGAGACTGACCCTGATATCGCGAAAAAAATATACTTATATATACATTTTCAGGATTCAAAATTAGTGTCCTTGCGTTGTACTTTACAAGAGTTGACTAACACTTATACTTGAAATTTTAGTTTTCACTTTACTTGTACATGGTAGAGTCACAAATTTTGCATCCAAAAATACTTACCTACTTCTCATGTTTTCAACTTTACAAATGAAAACGTCTTAGGGGAATCCACTTTGTTTCGTAGCGTGTTACAGTACTAATCTGTCTGGCTTCCTCTTTCTCTCAAGCATACGGCAGCGGTAGGCAGGCTCCTCTTCACTATATATTGTAATAGCAGCACCCCGCGGTTTTACCCGCGTAGTTCCCGTTCCCGTTGTTCCCTCTGTTTTATCGGGATAAAAAGCCTATGTGTTCTTCCAGACTATAATCTAATTGTTTTCCAAATTTCAGCCCGATCCGTTCATACGTTAGGACGTGATTGAGCAACAAACATCCAAACATTAATATTAATAATATTAGTAGGATGGTAGGATTCCTTCCTCTTCTCTAACTACGAACTATCACAACCAACTGTAACACAACTTCACTAACACAGCGCTAGCCGTAATATGGGCAGACGTTTCCCCCTCTGATACACGTTGTTCCGTATAATCGGGCAACATTATATCGGTCATCGAAAATATAGCGGATCTATAGTTGACAGCCGGCTGTCACTTATACGTTGTCTCTGGTCGCGGGAACGACAATGACTGGTTTTTTTTCGTTAGTTTTTCTAATCTGGTGTTTTTCGGGATAAAAGCTTTAATATTGTGCGGGAACACGTTATTAACATTAATTGTGACTACTGGATTAGTGCTGGACTATTAATTGTGAAGTGGCTGCTGGATTGGCCGCTTCTAGAACGCAGGATCGTTGAACGCGGAATCGTAGTGCCGGTGGACTACTGCTGGGACGGGAATTCGGGAGGTCGCCTCGATATCGCCTGGTTTGGTTCTTCCCACATTCCTATTTGATCCCTACCTACATTCCTGTCGTATCAAACTGGGCTTTGGACGACGCCGGGAACCCTACGTAAGTGATTTCTTTTCGGTACCTTGTTTGCAATTAGGGGGTAAATATTAAAATCGGTATAAAAGCAAAATAATAATGTTCTAGACTTGCTATGGGCCCCAAGTCGGTATTTCTGGCATAAATACTATACATTTTCTGGTAGACAGAGCGCGGTTAGCCGTAAATACCCCTTTTTTGTTTTAGTTTTCTGGGAAAATATATCGGGTAGGCTAGATATTTGGGGTTCCCAATTTATAATTTCTCCCCAAACTGTCGGGAAATGAGTATTAAGTGGTATCCGGTTTAATAGGTTGCGGATATATTTGTTGTGACATTGTCCGAACTTTAGGTTAATTTAAAATTTAAATTTAAAATGGCTTCGGATTTGGCCAACCAGCTCCGGTGGTTTGAATCCTTACAAGGATTGGTCGGCCGGAGAGACCGGGAGGAGGCGCTGCTAAACAGGGCAGAACAGCTCGACAGGCGCCTGGAGGTCGCTGAGAGGAGCACAGGATTGCTGCGGGATGCAAGGCCGCCTCCACCTGAGGACCAGATGGAGAGGATTGACGCGGACATGCGGCGCATCCTGGATGTGTACGACGAGGTCTCCGAAAGGGTTCGCCAGCTGGAGAGGTCTCGTCAGGGAAGGGCGAGCTCGGGACCCGTCATCAGGGATGCGGGCTCGGGTGTAGTGGGACGCCTTCCCACTCTGGACTTGCCCAGGTTTACAGGGAACCTGCGGGAGTGGAGCGGCTTCCGGAGCATGTTCGCCTCTCTCGTAGATTCACGCACGGACTTGACGAGGGCGGAGAAGCTGGCCTATCTCCGCACGTCACTGGAGGGTGAGGCACTCTCCCTGATCCAGCACCTGGAGCTGGACGACGACAACTTCGGCACGGCGATGGAGTTGCTAGATACGAGGTTCCAAAACCCTCGGCTCCTCGCCGACGCTCACGTGTCCCAAATACTGGGGCTGCCGAAGGTGACTGAGAGGTCTCAGTTGAGGCCGCTAATCCTCACGCCCGTGAAGGTGGCGTACAACGCCTTGCGCAGCTTGGGACTGCCAGTGGAACACTGGTCGTTTCTGCTGGTCCACATCCTGCTGGGCAAGGTGCCGCTGGAGTTGCGCGCCCGGTTCGAGCGGGAAAGGGGCCTTCACGCAGACCCAAAGGTCTTCCCCACGTTTGAGGAGCTACTTCGGGTCCTGGAGTGGGAGGCGAGGATGGTCGAGTCGGCGCCTCAGGAGGCGCAGCCCGCCGCTTCAGCTCGTGGCCCTGCCGGAACAGGACCGCGACCTACCAATTCCCGCACTCAGGGTGGGGTAAAGCGGACGGCGACGGTGACGACTGCGTCGGAGCAGGAGTGCCCGAACTGTGGCCAGCTTCACGCGCTGGTGCAGTGTCCGGCCCTGCTTGCGAGGACGACTTCCGACCGACGAGGCATCGTTCGGCGGTTGCGTCGGTGCTACGGGTGCCTGGGGGGTCATTTGTACAATGACTGCCCCACGGCACGGCCGTGTCCTGGGTGTGGGGGACCACACCACCAGCTCTTGTGCACCAGGAGCGATGGTGCTGGTCGACAGCCCTCAGGGAGGGGGCCCTCCACGGGCGGGGGCGCGCCCACGCAGAGCCACGCATTGTACAACAATGAAGTGGCTACAGCGTGGAGCACACCCCCTCCACCCCAACCCACGGCAGCACCGGGCAGCCCAACAAGGGGCGTCCTACACGCGGCTCGGTCACCGACCTCACAGCCCGCGCGGACGCGGGCGAACTGGAGAGGTGGAAGGGTGATACCGGAGTCACCACGGGGGCCACCTCCCCAGCGTTATCCTTCTCCGCCGCTGGATCCGCGACCAATAGAATGGAGGGCGTACACGCCTCCCCTCCATGAACATCCGAGGCTGGATTACCACCCGCCCTACTTTAGGTACGGCAGGGCAGCTGGATATGCCCCCCCTCCGATGGCCCTTTGCACTCGGCAGCCATACTGGGCTGGGCCCGGTAGTCCGACGGGTTCGGACGGGCCTCGGAGGGATTGCCTAGCCTCCGTTCCCTTGGCACAGGATCAACCGGTGGTCCTGCTGCCCACCCTCTGGTTAAGGGTTTGGGGTCCAAGAGGCGACTACGTCCGGATACGAGCGCTCTTGAACACAGGGTCCCAGGGGTGCATTTTAACAACCCGGGTTGCTCATCGCCTGGGCCTGGCTAGGTTTCCGTCACCGACTCCGTTGCGAGGAGTCGGGAACACAGAGGTGCGGTTGGCTGGACAGACCCGCCTCTCCTTCTCGTCCGTACATTCCTATTCGGAAAGGATTGCGGTCAGGGCCACCGTCATGGATTCGGTTGTCGGTTGGCTTCCTCAGGCGGACATAGATCCGGATCTTTTGTCCTGTACTAAGGGTCTCAGGTTGGCGGATCCCCGCTTCGGGATGGCGGGTCCGGTAGACCTTTTGTTGGGTTCTGATGTACTGGGTTACATCATGAACGGCAAGCCTAGACTGCTGGATCAGTCTTCGCTGATGGCGCTGCCCACCATCTATGGGAACGCCATTTTGGGAATGATGGTGGATGAGTGGCAGCAGTCGAATCAGGCTTCTTTTACGGGAACGGCCCTCGCTCAGATCATGCAGAGGTTCTGGGAGATCGAAGAGCCGCCTACCGTGTCTCGGCTGGATCCCGAGCACGTGGAGTGTGAGAACTTTTATCAGGCTCACACTCGGAGAATGGTTTCTGGGCGATTGGAGACTAGGCTGCCTTTCCGGGAAAACCCCCCGCGTCTGGGCCAGTCTCGATCATTGGCCGAGAAAAGGCTCAGGTCCATGGAGCGACGCATGGCTCGAGATCCTGTACTTCGGGAAAAGTACATCGAGTTCATGAGGGAGTATGAGGCACTGGGCCACATGTCTCCGGCTCGCGACGACTGGTCGACCATGGACCACTACTTTTTGCCTCATCACGCTGTTTTGAAAGCGTCGACAGGCAAACTCAGGACGGTGTTCGATGGATCCGCTCCGACTTCGACAGGAGTGTCACTGAACCAGTGCCTCCACGCTGGACCGAAGTTACATCGGGATATTGTAGACATCATCCTGAATTTCCGTAGGCATCAGGTGGTGTTGGGAGCGGACATCCATATGATGTTCCGACAAACGGTCATACACCCCGAGGACAGGAGGTTCCAGTTGATCCTCTGGCGGGAAAGTCCTCAGGACCCTATGATGGTGTATGAGTTGAACACCAACACCTATGGGTTGAGATCAAGCCCCTTCATTGCGATCCGCTCACTGCTGGAGTTGGCGGAGCAAGAACGGGCTCGGTACCCACGTGCAGCCGCAGTTCTGGAACGCGACCTGTACGTGGACGACGTTTGCACTGGTGCGCAGACGGTGGAGGAAGCTCTGTTGCTCCGGGATGAGCTTACAGGGCTTCTCGCATCTGGAGGCTATGAGCTTCGGAAATGGCTCTCTAACGATCCCAACGTCCTGGCTGGTATCCCGGACGATCACCAGCAGGATCCGGGGCTCTTCGAGGAAGGTGACGATCCGCACGGGATTGCGGTTCTGGGCATGCAGTATCAACCGGTTGCTGACATCTTCACCTTTCGGGTGGCACTGGAAGCCACACGCGCGTGGACAAAACGGACGGTTTTGTCCACCATCGCCAGGATGTTTGATCCAAACGGTTGGATCAGTCCGGTTCTGTTCGCATCCAAGTGTCTGTTACAGCGACTTTGGACTCTGAAGGTCTCATGGGACGACCCCCTGGTTTGAGACTCGCTTAACATTTGGCTTCGTTTAATATCTGACCTCGAAACGGTCAATCGAGTGGCGTTGCCCCGTCGCATTCTGCCACCAGGCTGTAGCCGGATCAGCCTGCACGGGTTCTGTGATGCGTCCGAGCTGGGCTATGCCGCATCTGTGTACTTGCGTACAGTTGACGCTGGAGGCCACGTCAATGTCACGCTCTTATTGGGGAAGAGCAAGGTAGCTCCTATCAGGACACGACTCACTATTCCGAAACTGGAATTGAGCGGAGCCACATTACTTGCTCGGCTGCTTAAGCACGTATATCAGGAACTGTCCACCTCGATAGACATCCGGAAGGTCTATGCGTGGTCAGACAGTCAGGTCGTACTTGCCTGGTTACGAGCAGCCCCTCACACCTTGGAGACTTTTGTGGGAAATCGGGTTTCCCAAATCCAAAACATTGGACTGGACATGCTTTGGAGACATGTCCCGGGTGAGTTGAACCCCGCTGACTGTGCTTCGCGCGGCTGTTCCGCGCCGGAGCTAGTTGATCAGCCCTTATGGTGGGGCCCGGACTGGCTGCGGGAGCCAGAAGCTCCTGGCCAGCTCTCGGCGCGGACTCGGAGCGAGCGGAGCTGCCCGGAGTCCGCGTGCATGCGATTGTGGCGGAAGTGCCCCCAGACCCTGACTGGTTGACGGGTCGTTACAGCAAGCTGGATAAGTTGTTGGGGGTAACTAGCTGGATTAAACGCTTCATCCACAACTGTCGTCACCCTCGTCAGAGGAGGAGTGACCAGATCGCCACTGTGGAGGAGCGTCGGAGTTCCTTGCTGCACCTCATTCGGCTGGTGCAGGGTGAGAGGTTTCCGACGGAACTTGAGGCGCTGCGCTGCGGACGCGCTCGCTTGAAGGGTGCGGTCGCCAAGTTGAACCCTTTCACAGATCAGGATGGTCTTCTGCGCGTAGGAGGTCGGCTCCGGAAAGCCAACCTGCCGTACGGCAGCAGGCACCCCCTGTTGCTACCGAAAGGAGGTCCTCTGGTGGACCTGCTGATCACCGATCGGCATATCGGTAACGCGCACGCTGGATGTGGCGCGCTTCTCGCTGTGTTGCAGCGTGAATTCTGGATCTTGTCGGCTCGCAGGGCGGTCCGAAAGGTGCTGTTTAGATGTGTCCCTTGTTATAGGCTCAAGGCGTCTACCATGCAGCCCATGATGGGAGATCTTCCTCCGGATAGGATTTCTCCCTCGAGGCCGTTCGACGGGGTCGGAACGGACTTCGCTGGGCCCTTCTCGGTCAAGTCATCGACGTTGCGTAACGCCAAGGTCGTTAAAGCCTACCTGTGCGTCTTTGTGTGTTTGGCCACCAAAGCAGTCCACCTGGAGCTGGTCTCTGCGCTGTCTACGGAGGCCTTTGTCGCGGCGCTGGATCGCTTTGTAGCGCGAAGAGGAGTACCCTCTTTAATACGTTCGGACAATGGCACAAACTATCGAGGGGCGGCGAATTATTAACGCGAAGTTAATAATTTTTTAAATTCTGGTAATAATAGTTTAAGTCTGGCTCTCGCCCAGCGGGGAATCAGCTGGCAATTTAGTGTGCCGGCCTGTCCTCACTGGGGAGGAATTTTTGAGGCTGCGGTGAAGTCTGCTAAAACCCATCTCCGCCGTGTCATCGGGGAGACCGTGTTAACTTGGGAAGAGTTAGTCACGGTACTATGCCGCGTGGAGGCAGTGCTTAATTCCCGTCCTCTCTGTCCAATCTCGCCTGACCCTAACGATCTAGAAGTCTTGACGCCGGGTCACTTCTTGATCGGTCAGCCTTTAACCGCGTTGCCGGAGTATCCCTGGAAGGATGAGCGCCCCGGACGCCTGTCCCGTTTTCAGTTATTGCAGCAAATAAGTCAAGACTTCTGGAGGCGCTGGTCGGCCGAGTACTTGCATCTGTTGCAACAACGGGTAAAATGGACAGATAGGACGGAGGCCCCTCGGGAAGGGGACTTAGTATTATTAAAAGAGGCAAATTTGGCCCCCCTACTCTGGCGTAGGGGACGTATTTTAAAATTGATATCTGGTACTGATGGCACACCCCGCGTGGCGGAGATTCTGGTTTCTGGTTCCAGACTTCAGCGCGCGGTGTCCTCTCTGGCACGCTTGCCTCTTTATTAGATATACGTATTTTTCATGGTTAAAAATTTATTTAATTTTATTGCCATTTTTGGTAAAGTTTTTTTTTTTGGTTTGATTTCCACTTTCGGGTCAAAGTTGGGAATTTCGTTTTATTTGGGGTCCGGATACTACTAAATACTGGTTTCTAAAATTGAGCTGGAGTTCAATTGGTCGGGGGTTTTGTTCCGTATAATCGGGCAACATTATATCGGTCATCGAAAATATAGCGGATCTATAGTTGACAGCCGGCTGTCACTTATACGTTGTCTCTGGTCGCGGGAACGACAATGACTGGTTTTTTTTCGTTAGTTTTTCTAATCTGGTGTTTTTCGGGATAAAAGCTTTAATATTGTGCGGGAACACGTTATTAACATTAATTGTGACTACTGGATTAGTGCTGGACTATTAATTGTGAAGTGGCTGCTGGATTGGCCGCTTCTAGAACGCAGGATCGTTGAACGCGGAATCGTAGTGCCGGTGGACTACTGCTGGGACGGGAATTCGGGAGGTCGCCTCGATATCGCCTGGTTTGGTTCTTCCCACATTCCCATTTGATCCCTACCTACATTCCTGTCGTATCAAACTGGGCTTTGGACGACGCCGGGAACCCTACGTAAGTGATTTCTTTTCGGTACCTTGTTTGCAATTAGGGGGTAAATATTAAAATCGGTATAAAAGCAAAATAATAATGTTCTAGACTTGCTATGGGCCCCAAGTCGGTATTTCTGGCATAAATACTATACACACGTGTACCTGCCTTATAGAATTTAAGTAAAATCGTAAACTTTTCTCAAGTTCAATGTTTAATAGTTCAACTTAGATTAGAATCACTTCTGTCGGGCGTCCCGAGACAAAGACGTTTTTTAGAGGATTTAACCAAAAGACTAAAGTAAAATCTCATGAAATAAAGAGAACAACCTTCTTGGTCTGTGTATATCTTCACACCAACTGCATTATGATATGCTAAAAGTCAAGATTAAGTCCAGTGCTATTCGGATGATAACAAAGTTGTTGCGTGGTTGTTGCTTACAGCCAAATCAATGGAACTAATCGCAAATAGTCTTCTTTTATACGATTGATTTCACCTATTAGTATCATTTCTTAATGTGATTCAACTGTAAAACTGTAACAAGAAGTTAATAATAACAAAAGAAACTATTTATACAGATATAGTTAAAATAAATAGTTTATTATCTTACATAGTAAGCAAAAATAACATGTTTAATGAATATACACACACGGCGTTTGAGTATTTCCACAAATTGTAGACCTTTTATTGGGTCTTGGATTGGAGAATAGAAATGAGGTCTTCGTTCAGTCTTCTGTTTACCACAGGTGTTGAAGAACAAAGTTGTAGAAGCTGGTGATTCTCGCGAAGGCTGAAGGGTGTCCGAGTTGGCAGCCCGCATCAGCAACGAACGAACTTACACCAATCTATAAAAAAATAATGACAAATTATCATTTGACCGGTAGCGCTACGAGTTAGATACCATATAACACAGACATCGAAAAAAAATATCGAAATCTATGCTATTTAATTACTAGCGGCCCGTTCCGGCTTCACGCGGATTTACCCATGTAAAAACTATCCTATCTTTCAAGTTGAATAAAACTGCACACGATGTATAAATTAGACTAAAATCGATTGAATAGTTTAGGGGTCCATCGCGGACAAACTATGTGACACGTCATTTTTATATTTTAAATATAGTACGAGTATAATATAAACACCACCCTTTGTCTAATTTCAAAGGACAAGTCCAAATAGTTAGATTAGATTTGTTTATTAATTGAGTAACGTGATATGAAACGTTTTCTTTAAGATCATACGATAAAGCTCATTGATTTTGGGCACAGATAAATGTTTCATTGATATATTTTCATTATGCGTCAGATTATTTTAAAAATATTTGCGTACATCATATATACGTATCATCCTGCTAATATAATAAATGTGAAAGTTTGGATGTGTATTAATTGCGCAATCACGTAGGAACGGCAGAACGGATGTTGAAATTTGGAACACAGTTAAATTATAGTCTTTAATAACACGGGAAAGTTACGAAAACTGTGTGGATAAAACTGCGGTGCCCTGCAGTAGTTAGTAGCTAGTTTATAAAATTAGTAGACTTAAGCATTGAGCTGAAGTTACGGCTGGTCTAGTCGGGAGAATGGCGACTGTCGATCTGGAGCCATTATTTCGAATCCCACGCGCTCCACTTTATTTTCGAAGCTATATGTATGAGTAAAGCTTTTAAAATTGTAAAGTAAAATACATCGTGAAAAAACCGGCACACTCCAAGAATCTTTCGAGGTCTTGCGTAGTCCACCAACCCGCACTGGGCTAGCGAGCCAGATTATGGCCTTGACTATCTCCTTGCGAGAGAAGCCCCTGACCCTGATACCAAGCAATAGTAAACATTTAGTACGCTGCTTATGCTATACAGATGTATAAGTATCTATGGAATGCGACGTGAATGGCGCTGCTCTGTCCATGAGGGTGTTCGAAATTTTGAACAAATACGACAGCAAGATCTTGACTCAAAACGCCTCATTAGAAAAGCCCGGCCTAAGCCGTCCTACACCTACACATATGATGCTGAGGGCTGAGGGTCCATTGCACTGTGCGCCATGTAATAGAACTTTCAAAACTAAATTTGGGTTTGCGAGCCATCTAAGAGCTCACAATAGTAATTAGCCAGGTTCGCCATTGACGGACACGTCAAGGAGGACATCATCATTAAGTATCTATGTACTCCCCGTCTTCTATTACTCGAACCTTCTTCACCATCCCACGGTTGCGTGGAAGAAATCGGTCTCAGAGATAGGGTCACTAATCACCACCTTGTTTAAAAAAAAATCTGTGTTTTGTTTTTATAATTTAAGTGCTTTAAATAGCTCATCTATCTAACTCACCAGAGTAGGCACTCCGTTCCTGACTACCAGCAGAGGTCCGCCCGAGTCCCCGCCGCAGATGCCGACGCCCCCGACTCCACTCGTGCACACGTTGGTAGGCTGGACGAAGACGTTGCCGAACGTAGCTTGACACTGAGCCACTGTTATCACTAGCAGGTTCACGTGACTAACTACTGAGTTAGTTGACACGCCGGCTTGAGCTGAAAGATGATACCAGATTTAGTTTGGAGAGCTTACTCCTAAATTTTTCGAGGAAAGTATTTTAAAGTTTATTTATATGTGAATGTGAATAGGTACACACAGTAACCCCTAGTTTCAAATAACTAATGAGTACCTATATGATAAAGAACCTGGTGACGCCCCTCAATTCCGGCTTGAATTTCATTGACTAGCTGCTAAATGTAGGTATATATAGTACCTACACCTAGCACATAGTCATCCTCTACTGAGTGACACTAGTTGAAATTAAAATTGAAATTAATTAATTTACTTCAAAAACATTACTTAAAAATCAATTTAGTTAGCTTACTCATATTCATGTACTATATGCACAAAAAGTATAGTGATAGTTTGTAGTAAGTCTAGTGAGAGGTGATAGTATTTAGAGTGATACAGCTCACTATGTGAGCTCAATAAATCAGCTCGCCTAAAAACAGAACACACCGTATCCTCACTCCTCCATCAAACATAAGAATTTAGGTTCGTAGTCTACAAATCTAACCTTTGGGTAATTAATGGCTATTTGAATCGTACAGTACAATACAGACTAAAATTTCCCTGTATCATCATCATAAAAATAGATTATCTTCGGATAAAGAGAATTAATACTACAATAATGTGTATTTACCGTCATTAGTTTTGCCGTAACCAGCAGCCACTGACCAGTGGCCAGCGAAGGTGTCAAACAAGTCTGTTGAGGATGGCAGGGCGATGGGTTGGATGCTGACTGGAAACCAAAAAACATATCATTTTAATAGAATTTAGCACCTACATCAAAATTAAACTTAAAAACAACAGATTTTTTATAGTGTCGAGACGAGCCCCATAGTGCCCCATAACTGCACAGAGACATGCAGCTATTGGAACATGAAGAGTCCAAATCATGACCTAGCACTGCACTGCGATCGTCACCCAGATATATCAGATGTTTAATCTCTATGCCCTGTAATTTCACTTGGCCATTGCCCTTCAAACCGGAACATAGCAATGTTTGCACAATACTGCTTGGCGATAGAATAATTGGCAAATGTGTGGTATTTCCCCAGACGGACTCTGCAAAGAGTCCTACCACTACAAAGATTGTTCAAACTAGCTAGCTAGCGGTTGACGCATATCCCCGAAAGATATATTTATTGAAACATGCTGAATTCCTCACGATGTTTTCCTTAAACGTTTGTCCCAGCGCTAACAAACTTATACATGTTCACTTGGAAAAATACTCAGAAGTTTGGCGAGATTCAAACCCACGACCAACCAATTGCTAGATCGGTTATCTCGCTATTGGGTCATCACCGCTACTTTGAAACATTCTATTAGGTAAACGAATAAAATGTTCTTTGTAGTGGATAAGTAGCTTACTTTTACTCTTCCTACGTTTTACCCCTTTGCAAATTCACCATGATAGTAAATAAATATGGGAACATTAATCACTGACTTTATTATAATAATGTGATAACATCTTCGTATCGTTATCAATCCATTAGTGAGGTACACAAAGACAAACATGTAAGTAACTAATCGATCGTCTGATCGGCCACTGTTCCGCTGATTAGATCGATATCACAGTTCTATCCTTACGAGCATCGCGCTAAATGCGACGTATATTTGGAAATACAAAATGTATCATTTTTTAATGATTGTGGCAGAAATATTTCATTCGAATGTGTGTATTTTTCAGTATCTGAATATCATTGCTTTGTATTTGCTGCTCACAATCTTAAACCATCCGAAGGAACCGAAGGAACTTCAGATACATTATGATGTTCCTTGTACATTTTACAGGAGAATTAGAAAATAGTTTGAACTTTTGTACTGATTAGTGATCGCCTTCACAAAAAAAAATCTAAACATCGATCGTAAATCGACTAAGGTGCTCGTAAATTTAAATAAAACCCGCCCAGACCAGAAACTTCTTAACCAGCAGAAGCGAAGTTACGTATATTTTGTTTACGATATTAATGAATTCAAATTTTATCTAAATGCTTTCCAAATGACCCTCCCTGACCAGAATAACTTGGTAAGGTGGGGAAAAGCCTCTGAAAAATGTTGCTATACTCGTTGTAAGGCGATATGTACATGCAAGGCATTTATTGGTGGGATGCAAGGTGCTCCTTAATAGGGGTCATTACTAGATACATAGATACATAGACCCCAGGACTTGTGAGTCCTGGGGTCTATTCGAGATTTCTCGGGCGTAGGTTTAAAAGGGGCCCCTTAGTGACGTACGTCAACACTCACCTTCACTACTCGAATTTCTCTCCCTGCCCAGCCAAATCGGATATGATCCTACTAGTGCAGCTTTAGATACTCGTTCTAGTATAGAACTTACTGCACTTCTGGACAAGCCAAGGTCTTTAAGCAGGTTATAGAGAGATTTTGCTGGTATACCTCTCGCTCCTACTTCTACAGCGTATAAATTAACTACATAACCATTTTTTGTTAATTCGTTTTGAAGGTTGTAATACTTATTTTATTGTTTCATCACGTGGTCTTTGGGTATATTAGCTTGGGTATAATCTCGAATAGACCCCAGGACTTGTGAGTCCTGGGGTCTATTCGAGATTTCTCTCTCTGCCACACGATGGACCCGGCACCCGCACGGTGAACTTCTTAGCATTCCATGGTGCTAAGAAGTTCGCCTCTCTACGACATAGAGGCGTTTTTTGCAGTTTATTAGGCCTCATCCGAGTTTCTTGTTCATAATTGTGGTGGTTCAAACTAAAATTCAAACCAAAGTGTATTTACGTATTAAGAGATCATTTGCAACTTCGGGATCGTCGTATTCGGGAATTACTGTTGTAATCTTACTTACCACTAAAAGGCACGTTTGAATTCAGGTAGATCATTGCGATATCGTTTCGGTAAAGGCTGGGAATCCACTCCGGATGCATGAACACTGTGTTTGTGATGACTCTAACTCCTCCGAAGAACAGCATGTTGGAGCCGAGAACGACTTCGAACTGGGACGCTTGGCGGCTCCCATCGAACCAGCAGTGAGCGGCGGTGATCAGACGGTTGGCAGAAACTAGAGAAGCTCCACAGGCGGAGAGACCAGCTGCGTTCACGAAAGAGATCAGTAGACCAGCCTGGAAATACCAAAGTTGATAATTATATCATTTCAATGTGAAATTGTTACGTTTTTAAATTCAAGTAATTTAATTGTGTAAATATTTTTTTTTATGTGAAAACTTTTTCTCTTGACTACTTTTTGGTAGGGATAAAATCTTATGGATTTGCTTCACCAATAGACGTAATAGAAGTAATCTGTTGCTATACAGGTTGATGCAGGTATGATTGCATAGTATAGTGCAACATTTTACTAAAATTCTACGTTACTTTATAGGTATGTATTCACTTCTATCGGCAGTCCCCTACGATTACCATTTTATAAAAAACCTACTTCCTAGCTAGAGATGCGCCGAGTAGCACTTTTGCCGAGTAACAAGTACCGAGTTTTACTCGGTAATTTTTTTTTTTCAACCGAGTACTCGGCCGAGTTATTCGGTTCAATCAAATTCCCATTTCACGCACGTAAACAGGTTACATTGCTAGGTATTCATTCATTAGCATAATTTCGATTATGATTTTATTAATTGCGGTTGTCATAAATTTCCTAAATTAGTCGTAGATTAGATTTCCTAAATTTTTGAAGTGAAAACTTCTTTTGGCGCGCCACATACAGATTTTTCGTGGGCTGTGAATTGAATCCTAGTTTCACGCTCGGGAATGATAAGAAATGTTTGGCTAAACTCGGGACCATGGTCAATGGCCATCTAGAAATGCTCACGCGTGTAAATGCTTTATGGCCACGCTCTCCGGTTTCACCCACGTAGTTTCCAAAGTAAGCCATCAAATTTTGAGCTATAAGTTTTCTCTTCTATTAGCAGTTCCTATGACTGCCAATTTTTGAAGTGAAAACTTATTTTGGAATTCGCGCGAAACAGACAGACGCGCAGTCAGTCAGTCAGTTTCAGTAGTGGTAGGACTCGAGTCCGCCTAGGGAAGTACCACACCATTGCCAGTTATTCTACCGCCAAGCAGTAATGCAATTAGGTAGATCCAACTTCGACAAAGAGGTCCAGCGAAGGATCCAACTCGGATGGGCAGCGTTCGGGAAACTTCGACACATCTTTGAGTCCAAAATACCCCAATGCCTAAAGACAAAAGTCTTTAACCAGAGCGTGTTGCCAGTGATGGCTTATGGAACTGAGACGTGGTCCTTAACTGTGGGCCTCATAACAAAGCTCAAGTCACACAGCGAGCTATGGAGAGAGCTATGCTCGGAGTCTCTTTGCGCGACAGAATCCGTAATGAAGATATTCGCAAAAGAACTAAAGTGGCCGACATAGCTCAACGAGTAAGCAAGCTGAAGTGGCAATGGGCAGGCCACATCGCTCGAAGAACTGACAACCGATGGGGAAGAAAGGTTCTCGAGTGGCGACCACGAACCGGAAGACGCAGTGTTGGACGGCCTCCCACTAGATGGACAGATGACCTCACAAAGGTCGCTGGAAACCGCTGGTTGCAGGTTGCGCGGGACCGTTCGTTGTGGAAATCTAGGGGGGAGGCCTTTGTTCAGCAGTGGACGTCTTGCGGCTGATGATGATGATGATGATGATGAAGCAGTAATGTGTGCACATCACTGTGTTCCGGTTTGAAGGACAATGTTTCCAGAGAAATTACAGGGCTTAGAGACTTATCATCTTAGATCTCTGGGTGACGAGCGCAGTGCAGTGCTAGGTAATGATTTGGACTCTTCATGTTCCAATAACTGCATATCAATGTGCTGTTATGTGGCAGGCATGTTGCTTACCATCAGGCTGTCCTGCTCGTCTCATCACTCTGTATTAAAAAAAAATCTTCTTTTGAAAATTGTTTTTGATTCTTTCTTTTGGCTGTGAATTGAATTCTAGCGCCACTCTCGGGCATGATTAGAAATCTTCGGGTTAACTCGGGACCATTATTTCTAAATGGCTATGCCATTGGCCACGCCCTGCGGTTTCAGCCGCGTAGTTTCCAAAGTAAGCCATACAATCCTGAGTTACAAGTTTTCACTTCTATCGGCAGTTCCTATGACTGCCATTTTTCTCGATTAACACTGTTGTTTTAATTATATCTAACTAAGTAAATTGTTTTTCTTAAACCGAGTATACTCGGCATTCAAACCGAGTTACCGAGCCGAGTAAGAGTATCAAAAAACCCGCCGAGTACGCCGAGTAACGAGTATCAACCGAGTACTCAGCCCATCTCTACTTCCTACTAATATTATAAATGTATGGATGTTTGTTGCTCAATCACGTCGTAACTTATAAGCGGATCGGGCTGAAATTTGGAATAAAGGTAGATTATACTTTTTATCCCGGCAAAATAACGGAAACGGGAACTACGCGGATAACACCGCGGGGCGCTGCTAGTACAATATATTACTCAGCTTTTAACTAGGTACAGTTTTATTTATCGCCAAATACTAAGAACCAAAAAAGTTGTTAACAGTTATCGATTATTGTAATCCAGTCATTTCAGAGAAGTGGAATACTGTAGTGGATCAGTAAATTATTAAATCTTAATTCTTTTTTTCTGTCCTAGTTATCCTGAACCTAAAATCGTCTACATGTGTTAATTTGTTCCTTTTTTTTATTATATTATTTTAAAAGTGAAAAGGGCATTAAATCTTAACTAATGTGACACGACACTATTATGAACAACAAGGAACATCCTTTTTAACACTTAAGAATATTCTAAGGATTTTTACGACTTGCACATTTGAACTTACAAGGGCTGGTTTCGGGTTACTTAAATTGGTTCCGTAGAACAAAGACACTGTAAAGGCAAAACGTAATAAATATGTCAAGTATTATTGAGCGTCGGATGAACGAAGTGGGCTATATTTTTTGTCGTGTGCACGTTTGCCATTTCTTAGTAGACAAGAGATTTTTTTTTGCTTGACCTGACGCCGTTTCCGTGAGAACGAAATACACTGAATGACGCTTGCTTTATATACGTAGTATATTATATGTGACAAGATATTATTTATTAAAATTAAGTGTATTAGATTTAATCTTTTGGTTAACTTCTTTACATAAGCGCTATAGTCATGTGCCGTTTCAATGTTTTGAATTATAGAACATTAAACAAATAAATTTAGTACTTATAGACAACCTATATTCAGCATATATATATATATATATATATATATATATATATATATATATATATATATATATATATATATATATATATATATATATATATATATATATATATATATATCAGTGATAACAGTTGGCATGTTGTATTTTTACCAGACTATAAAGGGCCTATAATATATTGGTGCTAAGTTTGCACACAGTAAGTTCGAACAGTAAATTGAGCCCAAACCAAGCAAAGCCTATATATACCATGGAAGCCAGATAGCTGATATAAAAATTATGTGGTTGTAAATACATACTTATTATAAATATACAGAAACAATTGTTATTAGACGTGGTGACTAAGTATACCTAATGTATTCGATGTCCAGTATCATAGTGTTGCTGAAAGCACTGTGCCGACGTATTAAAGGATTGTTCTGTACACTTTTTGGAAATCATGTTCCAGGGTTATCGTTATCGCTGGAACCTGAGGCGACATCTATCCGGTGGTGCTTGAAAGACACCTGGTGCAAGGCGATATCTGCGGCGCCTGCGCATACGACGTTTTGATTCTGAGTACAACGCCGCTGCAGGCGACACCTTATAACCACCCCGAGGGCGGGGGTATGGACGGTCAGAAAATTACAATAGCGGGAAACACGTATCCTCCTTCTGAGTTAATTTATGTTAAAAGTTGTCGAGATTTGTAATTTCATATTGTAAAAAGTGTTGTGATTCGCGAAGCAGCTTCAAGCAGCTGACCCCAGGGTCATCTTACCGAGTCCAATCCAGAAACACTGCGTTAAAGTTAAGTAGATAGATCTTTAGTCATTTAAGATCTTTTTCTGGTGCGTTTGATATAATTTGATGCATTTCCTTGGAGAAATAAATAGCGTATAAACCATCTTTCCACAACTTAATAGATTCTATCTTTTCCGTTACGCAAAGACATCGCATTTCCTGTGTTAGCATCACGCAAGCTCTCAGATTAGATCAAACGCAAATAATTCTAAGACCTAATAATTGTGTATTGAAACTATATTCTACTAAACTGTTTTATGGCCTGATCGGGTTTTTGTCCCAAGTAACCCTTGGGTTTTCCCCTTGATCCTAGCGGAAAATTCCGGGCCAGATCTCATATACATGCCTAGGACGTATATTGGAAGCATATGTGTAAAGCCTATACAATTCTGTTCGTAATTTTGTTCTATTTGGTTGTATGTTTAGGTTAGTTTGTAAAGTAACTTGACTAGATTCTATTAGATTTCGTAATGTTATAAATTAGTATAGATTTGTGTTTACTTGTAGGTTTTGGGCGCAGCTATCTCGCGAACTCTCTTTATAGTTTTTCTTATTTTTTGTTGTATTATAGTCTTATAGTGTAGAAGTTTAGTGTAAGGCTTCCAAATACGATCCTTGAGGTAGAGTTCCATAAATATATGAGAGGCAGTTGAAACGATAATTAATTGTTTTAATTCTACTCCCTAATTCTATTAATTTAAGTAGATAATATCTTGTCACTAAATTGCCTGCTAAGCGATAATCTATTGCATCTCGCACATACATACAATTGCATCTTGCTGCCTTTATTTTGAGTTCAGAATCTGATTACCTGTAGAAGTAACTGTCTTATAGTAGTATAATGACGTGTGACATTTACTATACGTGATAACGTATGACAACACCTCACCTTCTGCGGGAAACACAGTCACGTTTCTGGCTGACTAGGACTTCGCTAACTATAGGGCTATATAGCTAGCTTTAGTCTACAGTCGTCTTATTATCGTGACTTAGGATGGTCCGAGACTTGAGTAAGCTAGAATTTCGTTAGCTATTGGGAATATCCAACATTATTAATTGTCTCGATATTAACAATCACTAACCTTAATTTATTAGCTACCGCATCGTAGTGACTGAAGGAAATCGATGCTTTTGGCACACTAGAGCTTCTTTAATCCGTTACAGTATCGCGGCGCTCACACATAGTGGTAGTCACGATATCTGCAAGGGCTAAACCAAGCTTATTGGTAACCGTCTTTCCGAGCTCCAAAGTAGTCTCAGGTCCATGTTAGTTATTGTAAAGGCCAATACAATCGCTACACAAGGTCTCCTCGGGACTATTCCGCTGACGCAGCTGGGAGTCTATGTACAGGACTAGGTAGGAACTTGTAACACATCAGGCAAATTAATAGCACCTATAAGGTAGCTCCGTCTCATTCCATGAGTATAATAATAAAGGGTACCCACATATATACGTACAACTCATGAGTTCAGCTATACAATCTGATATACATAAAATGAGATGAGGCGCTGATAAATCTAAGTACGTACTCCTAATAATCAGCGCTTACCTGAACGAGTCCACCTGAGTTTCTTCATACGTATCCCTTCATTCCGGCAACAGCTTTTGGGGATACGAGGTGAGTTGACAGTATCATGACCTACTCAAGGTACTTTGGTAAGTTCAATATTTCATAATGTATTAACTCGCAGAAGCTTAATACACGCATTGGGCCGTCACATGTGGTGCCGTGACCAGGATCTAGGTTTCAAGAGCAGAACAGAAAAACTGTATTGCCCCTAGATAAAAGAATTGAGGTTTTACCAACACAAAAACAAACACAACGTAGAAATTTATATGACGATTACGAATAAAACATTTAATTGAAATATTGAACCACCAAAAACCAATTGACTGATTTTAGGAATTACTATCTATTGGACAGTTATTTTGCAATGACTTTTGCAAAATGTAAGGAAGCCAATGTTTTGCAAAGAGGAGATCTGAACTCAAAATAATAGTGTGTTATTTGTCGGACAGTCCAGTCGACTTATAGTTGCGATAAACAGATAAACACCTTTTAATCTTCACTGACATTCATTTCACATCTCATCTCACACTTCCTTATCAACTTTAACGTTGTTATATACCATGCCCATCATTGCGTATCATTTCTATGTTAAAACTTTAGTCTGTTATGGGCAAATAACTCAACAATAAAAGTGTTCCTCATGTCGCAAAATATTTTATAGCTTAGGCTATAGACCTCTTTAAACCAAATATTAACATGATATATCTATGTATCTCGTATATTTATTTATGGTTAATCATATTGATGACCAACACGTTGATTAAACTATAAATTTAATCAATCTGCTAACCAGGTAAGCAACCAAAGTTCAGTAACAATAGCGTCGCGCTTCGACTCGTCTATTCTTTTCATCTCGCTTGTAAACATTACAGCGCCCGTAATGTCTAGATGCACGTGTTGGTTTCGCATTTCACACGCTTTCTTTTTTTCGACACCTGTGTGTGTGATCTATAAAATATCCATTGCAATTTGAACGCTTTAACTCATGTAAAAGGAAACCAGGACTCGAACCTGTTTCTATAGACATATTACGCCCTTAATCATTTGCACGTATATTAGAGTAGGATATGAGCCCAACTCACGAATTCTATTCCAGTGCAGAAACTTATAAACATGTACAATACATTGTACTATTAAAGTCATGTGTCAAACGTAATATTACTTGAGTATATTATTACCGATTGGACTCGAACCAATCGTTGCTCTCCTTGAAATTTCACATATTTAATAACTACATACGTTCACTCTAACTGTTATTTCTCGAATTTCATAATTGTACTGAAACTTATAACTTATAACCATAATGTATACAACCAGAGAAGCGTATCACAAGTCCCATCAAAACTTGAATATATTGTTACAGATTGGACTCGAACTAATCTTTGCTCTCCTTGAAACTTCACATATTTAATAACTACATACGTTCGCTCTAACTGTTATTTCTCAAATTTCATACTTGCACTGAAACTTATAACCATTATATTATATAGGTACTCGTACAACCAATGTAGCGAATCAAAGTCTCACCATAACTCGAATATATTGCACAGATTGGACTCGAACCAATCTTTCTTCTCTTTGAAATTTCATAAATGCGTGCTGAGTTTTTTTATAAATTAAATTTATACATTTGTTATGACTTCACAGGATTCGAACCTGTGGAATTTTAAATATCCTTTATTTGATAATTGCGCTAAGTACCACTGCCATCGCTTTACATTTTAAATCATAACGGGATTCAAACCCGCACTTTCCATTCCACGCTAAGTCACTACATCAGGTTAACCGTCGCATCGTCCCGCCACGTAATAACTATATAAGTAACTATAATCTATGTATGTGTGTTCACTAAAAAATGGTTAAGCCTTCCTTTTATTTCGTAACCTCTTTTAAATATCAGTAGGATGTAGGACTCGAACCTACTACTCCAAATTGTACATTCTTGTAGTTTTCACCATACATTCAAAATAACTATATGGCACACAAAACACACGTTACCATATAAACATTCACATCCATCACTCTTTATTCAATTCTATACCTCTACACTATCAAGCGTATCTTATTTGATACAATAGTGCAGTAACGTTAATTAAGATCGCAATAAATGCCTATTTCATTCAATTCACTCATTCAATACTAAATAGTACATAACTATCCAATGTCTTTCCACCTCAAACCAAATAAAGCCACCCCCCGTACTTTAGACTGGAATAACCTTTGTGCGTGAGTAGGTATTCTTAAATAAGTCCTTTCTCTTAACTTTTCTTGCTTAAACATCATCAGGTAATTTTTACATACAAAGTGGTGTAATTATTCAACATAATAATTAATCAGTACAATACTAAACTCTACATTGGGCTTTCTGACAAACAAAAAAAATGTTGATTACATGTTTTTATGACTATATTAGGAATGTCAATTTCAGATATTTAATGATTGAAAGCGAAGCCACAATATCATTACTTGTGATAAATTGCTTACCAAATAAGGGTGATCATTAACGGGTGCCACTGCTCCTCCAACAATCCTGTCATCACTACGGACTCTCATCGCAGCTTCTTCCGATGCCTTAAGCATTGCTGCATGAGGGATACCAACAGCATCATGGTAATTCTTCCCTACTTCCACAAAAGCTGTAGCGGACGCCACAAGGGCTAAAACGACTAACAAACCACGCATTTTAGAACCCCCAATGAAACTGTCACCTTGCAGGTGACGACCATCGTTTTTATCTAAAAGAGTTTATCAATATAATCTTTCCATAATTTTGGAAAATACGTAACTTTAAACGTAAATACGGTTTGTCATAATTTGGGAATAACTAATCTTACCTACCTGATTAGTATTATCTCTAAGAAAGCAGAGATTAACTAATCTGATTAATTAATTATGTCTACGAATTTTATTATCCACAACACGGTTGGAAAATAGGATTTCTATTCTTCATCATTATAATATGGGTTGACTTCTTAATCCGAACGTAGTGTGATAAACAATATCATCATTATCAGCAGTCTTCTTAAACTGCCTGTTGAATCTATTGACAAGAGTCCATGACAAGCCCGGACATTTGTTTCATTTTTAAACGAATATGTTTTGTCTTTCATCGGCTATAGATTTTTCACTTGACCACTATCTCGCCTGATACAAAGTGACGATGCGGTCTGCAATGGAGCGTGTTTACCCACAATAAACTGATTCACTCTCAACTTGAAAACCAAAACTCTTGCCATGGACTTGAAGACACTTTTGAAGACCCCGTCCCTTGTCGCAATTCCTTGTTAGCAATAACAAACAGAACAAAATACCTAAACTGTAGAGCTGGTTTCTCTCTGAGATCATATAGGATAATACAAATGAACTCAAAATAATTGTTATACCAATAAATCTTGAACAACGCTGCAAAGTCACTAGATTAACTGTTTTTTATCGGATACATTTCGAAAAGTGTGCAGCTGATTTACTATCTTGATTTACCATGTATTTTTTTATATTGGAGTGATCGTATCTCAAATAAGCTATATCGTTTCGTAGTTAATGTTTCAAAGGCTGTAAGGACCGAGCTGGTTTGGCTACACTTTCAGAACGTCTAGGCTCTGGACTGCGTTATCTTAGTGGGTTTTTGCGATGTACAGAATATTAGTGTTTTCGAGTCGCGAGTGAATCGATTTCTTCTAAGTAAGCACGCATCATCGTAAATCGTACATCGTACAGGCAAGCTGGCAACCTATCGCAACCCTATTATTGTTAAAAAACACATCACATAATAATCTTGTGATCGGTGACGTCTTATCTTTATTATCATTGAAATCCGTTAGAACACAAACTTCGGGTAACTCAAATAAAACCACAAACATTGTATTGCAATGAATTATTTTTAGCTGATCTTTAATAATTTTACAAAAATCATGGACATTTTTGTTGTTTTTTCACTGTTTACTTTACACCTATTTACATTTCTCTGATCACCACATATGCTGCAAGATGAAGTTGTTGAAGCTGGTAACCCTGGCGAAACCGGACGGGTGTGACTTCTCGCATGCCTCGTATGCAGCGAATGAGCTGATTCCCACCTGTGGGCCAAAAAACACTTTTAAGCACTCAAAACTTCATGGATTAACAATAATCCTTGATTGCTTTACGTATTAAGCGATAAGATTAGATTTTTTTGCATTAACGATTACACATAATCATTGGTATCAGTATTTACTAGAGAAAACACTGAACGGGAAATACCCTAAGTATATCTTCTGATTGGTTCCTGTTTTATTGCGATATGGAAATTTTATATTTTGAATAAAAATAATGACTAACATGAAATAAACTTTACTTAACTAAAAAAAATATCAGTTGAGCCAAGTTGTAAAGCTATTCTAAAGGTAAAGAATAAGCTAAACTCGTATCTCCATGGATCAACATTGGTTTTTGTAGTGGTAGGACTCTTAGCAGAGTCCGCCTGGGGAAGTACCACACCTTTGCCAGTTATTCTACCGCCAAGCAGTAATGTGCAAACATTACTGTGTTCCGGTTTGAAGGGCAATGTTTCCAGAGAAATTACAGGGCTTAGAGATATAACAACTTAGATCTCTGGGTGACGAGCGCAGTGCAGTGCTAGGTAATGATTTAGACTCTTCATGTTCCAATAGCAGCTTGTCACTGTGTTGTTATGTGGCAGGCATGTTGCTTACCATAAGGCACATGTATTGCTCGTCTCGTCACACTTTATATAAAAAAAGGAGAAAAGACAATCGTTGAATTCTTACATCTGATAGAACTTCACATTAATGTACGTAATATTATATTAAGCCGCTTATACACACTGGCCCAGTGGAGGCCAACGCCAGTGTGATCACTCGCCGTCGCTCGCCTAGCTGGCCGAGTGACGGCAAGTGGCCAGTGTGTATAGGGCTCTTTTGCCTCGACTCGTCTCTCGTGACCGGTGTCGGTTTTTGTGTACAAAACAAAGGCGCTCGGCGAGTAGCGTCCTATTCTCCTATTGGCCTACCGCGCTTTTGCCTGCGCTCGGCCAGTGTGTGGATGCTACCTTTCGTCTCGTGCCGTTTTGTCGACGCTCGCGTTGGCCTGCGCTGGGCCAGTGTGTGGATGCTACCTTTCGTCTCGTGCCGTTTTGTCGACACTCGCGTTGGCCTCCACTGGGTCAGTGTGATACCTCTTTAAATGGCTAACTCGTAAATTTCTTAGAAATTAAACTGGCTCATATAGATCTAATCGTACTAACATTATATAAAAATACTTAAAAACTTTGAACGTAAGTATATGAATGGATGTTTGTTACTCTCACAAGCTCAACTACTCAAGCAAAAACTACTGAAAGGATGTAGATGTGGTACCTACATTAGATAATTAGATAATAACAATCCGGAGTAAGCTCCTTTTTACCCGACTGAAAGAAGGGTTATGTTTTTCGCGCGTATCTTGTAAGTTGTATGTAAATTTCTTTATTCCCACGTATCTTCCAAACGGCTGGATGGATTTGCTGTCGTTAGATTCGTCGCAATCACCCCAGTGTCCTTAGATAGTATATTGTATTACATATTCATTTTGATCTGTTGATTTTTTTCAGTCATCAGATCATCAGTCGGTTTTTTTTAATTAAAGTTAATTATAAAAGTTATAAATTAAAGTTATTATTTCGTTTAAATAACGGAACAGAGAATTACGCTTGTGAAATACTGCCAGTATTTGTCTTACCAGAGTCAGTACTCCGTTCCTATTGATGACCAGAGGACCTCCAGAGTCTCCTCCGCATATGCCGACGCCTCCGAGTCCACTTGTGCAGATTGTGAAAGCCTGCACGTAAGGCTGTAGTTGGTTGTAGACTCGGGCGCAATCCGCTACTGAGATCACTTGCACATTCACTTGTCTCAACACGGTGCTCGTTGATACGCCCACTTGAGCTGAAATACATACGATAAACTGTGACGTAACGGTTCTGCATCTACGTTTTAGAATATAGGTATTAGACGACTACTTTGGCTTTACTAAGGTCATTTCTGTTGTGTTCTTTTAATTAATCATTTATTATTATTACTTAAAGATTCGCTTATAATCTAAGCCAGGGTAGGCGAACCAAAGGCACGCGTGCCATTGATGGCACGCGACACAATATTTTAGGCACGTCGACGATCATAAAACATGTGTAAATTATTTGTCATCTAACCTGCAGCAACAGAAGTCACACAAATTTTACAGTAATTTAATTTATGCGTGTAATAGAAACATTCCAAAATGTACCTCTTTTGTTTACATTATTTCATAAAGAGTTTTTATAGTATTTAATATTATTATTTTCCAAATAATCTGAAAGTTAAAATTATTTGATGGCACGGCAATGACCCCAATAAACATTTAAAATAAAGTAGCCAAGTGCGAGTTGGACTCGCCCATGAAGGGTTCCGTTCCAGCAAGTAACATAAGAAATATACATAGTACACATAGTTCTTGTAGTTCGTTGTAACTTTGATCGAAGTTTTAATAATAGTGTATTTATGACGTACTAAAAAAAAACTACTCATCAGATCGAGTTCAAACTAATTTTCGTTGGTAGTTTTCATGGTAATGTACATCATATATTTTTTTTAGTTTTTTCATTCTCTTACTTTAGAAGTTAGAGGGGGGGGGGGACACACATTTTACCACTTTGGAAGCGTCTCTCGCGCAAGTTATTCAGTGTAGACAAAAATTATATTATAAACATCAACATCATTTTTTAAGACCTATCGATAGACACCCCACACGTGTAGGTTTGATAAAAAAAAAAATTTCGAGTGTCAGTTCTCAGTATGGGGGGCAACCCAAATTTTTTTTTTTTGGAACGAAGTTTTTATCGCGCGTTATGAAAGGGAGCTAGACGGAAAAAATTCTCACGAAAAAGTTGTAACGTTTCGTGCCTATGACGTCATAGAATTAGAAGAATTAGAATACGATAACAAATTTCACCCATGAAAATAATGACCGGTTGGCGCAATTAGTAAGTAAGGGGTCACCTATGAGGATAGGTGCCCCCGGTTCGAGCCCCGGTAGTTACCGCAATACTCAGTTTGTTCTTTTTTCTCTCAACATTCTTTTTGTTATTTTTTTCCTGAGAATAATAGTTTTTATAAAGGACCCCTCTTATCAACGCATTTAATTTAAATCTAAATATTTTCTAACAAACAATAACGAAAAAAAAATTCTATTGGCGATTTATCACTACAAACTGACTCTTGCGCTTAAAAATAGATGGCGTTGCACAATTTATCCCTATGAGTATTTGGTTAGAGGCTAGACCAACACTACGACCACTGCCGACTCGACTTGCACATCAAAGTTCCTATAATTACCAATAGGTGGCGCAGAACTCAAAATTTAATCAGCTGTGGATTGTATCCTACTCTAGTGTCATAGAAAATCTGGAGAGGTCAATACCGGTACGATAATTTTGTTCTTTTTTTCCTGAGAATTTATGTAAAGTAATCATTCAGAACCGCAAAATAAACCCGAAATACAGTTATTTGACGATTTTCTTTCACTTTTGTCATATTCTCTTCCATTTACAATGGGTTTCATCCTACTATATTCAGCTGCAGGCATCAGTCACGAAACTGTTCCATTCATCCAGGATTACACTTTACGTCGTAGTTCAGACGTAGTACGTCACGTTGCGTGTAATGAACTGATAGTGTGATTGGACACTACTACCTCAATATGGGTATCAAATGAAAGGGCTCGACTAATAGAATACTATGCACTATGACAAATTTCAAATCCACGAAAGCTGCCACCACAAAATGGCGAAATACGTTTCACTACTCCCTCAATATGGGTATCAAATGAAAGGGCTTGAATAAGTTCAATGTTATACAGATTACAAATCAGAGGTAGTTGGGGGTAAATCAAAATGTTTGATTTTGGACTTGTTTTTCCACTCGATTCTATTGTCTGTAATATTTCATCAATGTATTGTATTGATGTTGTCACGTTATATACTATCGTATATTATATATCGTAACTAGCTGTTACCCGCGACTTCGTCCGCGCGAAATAAATACTAAGGTAACTCAGGCAGTACCTATATGTATACCCAGACACATTTACGGTTACTAAAACAGCTTATAGTTGTATATTATTTCATCAAAATCGGTTCAGTTGTTTAGATCTGAAAGCGTAGAGACATTCAGCCCCCATTTCAACTCTAATTTCATTTTATCTTCAACGGTTGGGAAATTTCATATTAACATTCATCCCCCATTTCACCACCGTGTAGTTTGAAATTACGAATTTGATAGAATAAACATTAGTTTTCTTCGTGTCAAGTGCCTATATACAGAGTTTCATGGTTTTATCTTCAACGGTTGGGAACTTCCATATTGACATTCATCCCCCATTTCAACCCCAATGTCACCCCTGTACAGTTTGATATTACGAAATTGCTAGAACAAACTTTTGTTTGCTTCATGTCAAGTGCCTATATACGTTTCATGGTTTTATTTGCAACGCTTGGAAACTTCCATACTGACATTCATCCCCATTTCAACCCCAATTTCACCCCCGTGCAGTTTGAAATTACGAAATTGCTAGAATAAACATTTGTTTGCTGCGTGTCAAGTGCCTATACACAGAGTTTCATGGTTTTATCTTCAACGATTGGGAACTTCCACATTGACATTCATCCCCCATTTCAACCCCAATTTCACCCCCGTACAGTTCAAAATTACGAAATTGGTAGAACAAACATTCGTTTGCTTCGTATCAAGTGTCTTTAAACAGAGTTTCATGGTTTAATCTTCAACGGTTGGGAACTTCCATATTGACATTCATCCCCCATATCATCCCCAATCTCACCCCGGTACAGTTTGAAATTACAAAATTGCTAGAACAAACATTTGTTTGCTTCATGTCAAGTGCCTATATACAGAGTTTCATGGTTTTATCTGAATACTTGGGAACTTCCATATTGACATTCATCCCCCATTTCAACCCCAATTTCAACCCCGTACAGTTCAAAATTACAAAATTGATAGAACAAACATTTAATTGCTTCATGTCAAGTGCCTAAATACAAAATTTGATAACTTTGAAAATGACGCATTTTCATACAACCGTTCATCCCTTGTTTCACCCTCTTAGGGGTTGAATTTCGCAAAACCCCGTCTTAGCGAGCGCCTACGTGCTAAAAGGAACCTTCATGCAAAATTTCAGATTCCTAGCATTTGTAGTTTCTGAGATTCCTTGATGAGTGACCTTTCGCTTTTATATACATATATAGAAGATGTTCATGTAATATCGATTGGTGTGATTGACGCATATTTCGACAAATTTCATTCGTAAAACTAATATTTGTACCTAGGCAACATTGGAATTAATATGAGTACTGTTTCTAAATGCAATCCGAATGGCTAACACTCGGAATTATAATAATGAATCATTGTTATAATGTTTAAATATAAAACCTCAATGCTACTCCTTAAGTTTATGTTAACTTACATTATATTTGTTAATAAGTAATAAAAAAATATTATTATAACTTAATTTTTTGAAGTGAAAACTTCTTTGGGCGCGCTATAGACAGAATTTTCGTGGGCTGTGAAATGGATTCATCAATCGTCACGCTTGGATATGATAATGGATCGGATCGGATCGGTTCGGATATGAAATCTTCGGGTAAACTCGGTAAAAACAGCCAGGTAGGTACCAGGGCAATATAAACAGTAAAGAGTAGAAATATTCTGTATAATTACGTTGATATAAAACTAGATGGCGCAACCATCGATTTAGCTGGCGGTGTTGAAATTATGCGAATGTACATAGACCTACGATGGTTTAACAAATAATCTGTCATCTGACAAGGTTAAAAATAAATTCACTTCAGTCGCAAGTTTTCACTTCTATCGGCAGTTCCTATGACTGCCAATTTTTTTATTACAATTCCTTCACTACTGTCGTAACGCCGATGGATATCGTGTCTGCCTCTACTTATAACGTTGGCCTCAGATAATAAATAATAATAATAAATACAAGTCATTTATTTCCATAAGAATAACAGCACATGAATACTAATTGATATTGTTGAAATAGTGTCATACATAGCTGGCTCCGCAGTTTATGTGTTGGGTCCCAAACTAGGCTTGGCCTGTATTTTGGGCACCCGAGAGTATAGTTTAATGCAGTACATTTAGCGCTGATAGGGTTGCAAAAAATTTTTATGACTTGACAATATGTATTATATAATAATAAAATTAATGAATTTAAAGACAACGGATTACATTTACATAATTAAATTAATAGATATTTATCATGTCATTTCATCTGTCCGTGTATCAAGTAAAAATATCAGAATTTAATTAAAATCATATCAAAATTAAACTACAACTAAATTAAAATTAAATCAAAAACAGATTAAAATCAGAAAAAAGATCAGGGAGGATTACCCGCCTTAATCGACAAGAACTTCGTTCCATCCGGGTGTCCCTTGACACCTCTCAACTTTTTTTTTTTAACTTTTGTAAAAATCTTAATGCGGTTCACAGAATACATCTACTTACCAAGTTTCAACAGTGTAGTTCTCATAGTTTCGGCAAAAAGTGGCTGTGACATACGGACGGACAGACAGACAGACAGACAGACAGACATGACGAATCTATAAGGGTTCCGTTTTTACGTTTTACGGAACCCTAAAAAAAGGCACATTGATGCATAAAGGTTCGCCTACCCTGATCTAAGCATTCTTATAGCAGCGGGCATGATCATTTTGACTATCCCTAGATATTCAGCGCTCTATGGATAATTTGATATGCTAATGTGTGTAGCTGTGTAGTGTAATTTAGGTTAGTTAGTAAAGGGTATGCCCGTATTCATTTAACAAACTTTTACTGCAAATTTCTGTTATTACATTCAGTTGCACGCTTACTAATTTAGTAGCATGACTTAAAAGTGGCCAATAAGTATTGTCCATGACGAGATTAGTCAAGAGACCTAAATACTAACAACACAAAGCTCAAATCATGATAATATGTACTTGAAATTATGGAAGAAAAACTACAATCCATTTTAAAATTTCCACTACCACAAAAATACTATGAAAATAAACTCTTAATACACATAAATTAAACCGACTTCAAAACCACAAATAGACACTCAAAAGCAAAAAATGAAAAAGTTTATTTTACCCTTTTTAGTGCAAAACAACTTTTTATTAATGCATTTAGACAATTTCGTGTTGATAGGATCGAATTTCATAACTTTAGTGAAAGCTACAACAACGTCATCCAGACAAAATTGTTGGCAAATTTTAGTTTTCTGTTCATATCTCAAAAACCACTACACCGTTTTCTATAAAATGTATATAGTACCATTCGGAAAGCATGTCCATCCGAACTCAAGAATAAATTTTAAAATCGGTTCGGGGGTTCTCGAGAAAGCAGGTAACATACATAAAAAAACATGGAGGTCGAATTGATAACCTCCTACTTTTTGGAAGTCGGTTAAAAAAATTACAGACTTCGTTGGTTTCTCAGAATCTTCACTCACCGTCACTTGTTTTTCCGTAGCCGGCTGCAACCGCCCACTGGCCCACGAAGCTCTGGCTCAGATCGCTAGGCGAAGGTAAAGCGATTGGTTGAATGGCCGCTGAAAAACATATATACACCTTTTTAGGCCAAGTTCTATTAGCAATTCTCGTAAAAAATAGACACAAATTAGATTGATTAGAACTCTTTGCAGAGCCCGCTTAAAGAAGTACCAGACTTTTGCCACTTATTCTATCACTAAGAAGTAAAGTGCAAATATTTCTGTGTTTGTTTGTTTGGCAATGTTTCGTCTTCTCAGGCAACTTATATCCCTGAATAACAAACGCAGTGCAAACCTAGACGGCGATTTTGACACTGCATGTTCAAATAGCTGTAGGGTATTGTGTTAAGAGCGGATGTATTGCTTGCCATAACATGTATGTCTTGGTAATACTGTCATCCAAAAAAATATTTAAGAAGTGCCAATTTACAACAAAACTGAATAAAACAACAAATAATTACCTGAATATACCACGTTTCTTGGGAGATAGATCATAGCCACATCATTCCAAAGCAGGGAAGGAACCCACTGAGGATGCATGACCACAGAGTTAGTGGTGATCCTGGTTCCTCCTTGGAACAGCATTTGAGAGCCAAGCACCACTTCGAACAGCCATGCTTGCCGTGAACCGTCGAACCAGCAGTGGGCGGCGGTGACCAGTCGGTTGACGGAGAGGAGAGATGCTCCACAGGCCGATATGTTGTTCGTGTGGGTTAGGTATATCACCAGACCTGCCTGAAATGTGAAAATATGCAAAACATTACTGTTTTAATGAGAAATTAAACAAGTATGCTCGTACATTACGTTGGAAACCCCCAACGCAATTGCTTACGTTTAAGATTCCTTACATATATACCAAAAGAGCTTTGAAACGATTGAATCGATTTTGACTACTATATTACTAAAACTGTGCACTATAACAATTTTCAACACCGACTAATTCAATTTTCAAATAAAGTAAAACGCAAAATCAAAATCAGTTCATCCGTTTGGGAGCTACGATGCCACAGACACAAAAAGAGAAAGAGATCAAACACTCAGACTCATAACATCCTGTAATTTTTGCATCAGAGCTTAACAGACGGCTGAAAGGCCTTTCTAAATTATTGGAAATAATCTGAGTTAGACCATAGAAACTCACCATATAAGGGTGTGCATTCACAGGTGCAATTACACCTTGGATAATTCTGTTTTGTGCCGCATCCCTAGTTCTAGCTTCTTCTGTCGCCTTGACGCTCGCCGCTAGAGGGATACCCACAGCGTCATGATATGGCTGTAGAATGGTCGCCGAAGCAGACACCACCAAACAAAACCCAACCACCAACAACAAACGCATTTTAAGAACAGCTAAAATTTACTAACTTGATGTCGAATCTTCTCCATTTATATACAGTACAAAATTATCAGTTCTATTATCTTAGACTTTGGGGGAAAACCTCCTGTATTCTTGTATAAATCAGCAGGTGGGTTTTGTTTTAATCCCATTTCAGTTTCTTACAGTAGGTAATGAATAGTATTTGTTTCTGTTCCTTGTTAATATTTCAAATATTAGATTAGAAATGTTACGGAAATATTTGATAGCTTCAAGTTTAGTTGTACTCGTTGTAACGGTCTGAGGACTTCTACACAGTAATAACGCGTTTGTCCTCCTAAAATTAATCGTTGCTGTAGAGTAACGGTACTGTAAACCCAAACTTTAAGGTACGGCTGGTCTAAACGGGAGAACGTACGGCTGTTTTAGTTGGGAGAGCGGCAACTGCCGATCCTGATTTTTTTAAAACTATAATAGGTTCGCACTTGGTCCACCATCTCGCCTGAGGTTAAGCGGCGATGCGATCTACGAGTACGATGGCACGTGAAACTACCTAAAGCTATCTAGAAGAAATCGATTCACTCTCGATTTCAAGACACTAAGATTGTACCCATCGAGAACCAGGTTTGAGTTCCTCGCGTATCACTATCATTTTGACGTCATGTTCGTAATGCCACTAAGTTAAAATTGGAGAAGAAAAACATAGTGTGGCAGCCGGCATATTCCCAGAATCTTTCTATCTCATGCGCTATCACCAACCAGAGTGGTGGATTATGGTCATGACTCGAAGGCCTGAGTCCCAGCAGTGCACATTTAGCGGATTGGCTATACTAAAGAAAAACTAACAAGCTTTGCGAATGGAAAATTGCAGATAACGCAACAAACAATAAAACATCGTAACATTAATTTATTGTAAACTTCGATTGAGCTAACTATTGATAAATTACTTTGTGGAATATTTAAAATTGCTCATTGATACAAATCAAAACAAAATGGAGTAAAATAAAGAGTATTAATATCGTTGAAATCTCAAGGTCAAAAATCAAAGTGACAAGTGGCCTATGCTTCACCCTTTACATTAAATGCAAATGAAACAATCCAAGTACATAAGCTTTAAATTAACGTCGTAGCCTATGTTGCTTGTCCCAACACTCTATCTACAAAACAAAGTTTGTATGTAAATTATGACGAAAAGTAATTTGGGAAATCCAATTCCGTAATTGATTCCGCCTACCGCTCGATTATCCAGTACTTATCTAATAATCCACAACTGTCAACGCTAGAATAAATAATTGTCTTCCACGAATCACTGTGGTTCACAGTAATAAAATATAAAGTATTTCAAAATAAACAATCAAGAAAATAAAAAACAGAGATTACGTAGGTACCTAACTTAATTTTAACTCATTCGTACAGCTGAAAAAAATCACTTCACGTAAGCACGTGCTTGATATTTTTTAATAAAGATAAATTACTTATTAAATAAAGTAGAGAGACATAAATAATGAGCTTAATTCTAGGTTTTAGCCCTCGACGCAAAAACGACGGGATGTTATAAGTTTAACGTGTCTCTGTGTATGTTTGTGAATCTATCTGTCTGAAGTATCATAAGTCTCGAACGGATGAAAGGATTTCGTTTTTTTTGAAGTGAAAACTTCTTTTGGCGCGCCTAGACAAATTTTTCGTGGGGTGTGAATTGAATTCTAGCGTCACGCTCGGGTATGATAAGAAATCTGCGGGTAAACTCGGGACCATGGCCATTGGCCATCTAGAAATGCGTCAGCCAATGGGACATGCTGAAAGGGCGTGGTCTGGCCATCATGGCATGGCCATCTAGAAATGCGTGAGTCAATGAGAAATGCTGACGCATTTCTAGATAGCCACGCCCTCCGGTTACACCCGTGTAGTAGTTTCCAAAGTAAGCTATCAAATTCTGAGTTAAAAGTTTTCACTTTTATCGGCAGTTCCTATTACTGCCAATTTTTTTTTTTTGAAAGGTGAATTAGTCGGTAGTGTCCATAGTTAGCTACTTGTTTTACGAAAATCTGTTCAAGATAGACGCCGGCGCGGCGCCGCAACAATATCGCGTTTTTTTTTTTATATCTAAGCTAAAATGTTTCAGTCTGTGTTTCTGTGGCGTCGCAACTTCTAAACAAAAGAACCAATTCTGATGTTTTTGAAGTGAAAACGCACCACACACAGATTTTTCGTGGGCTGCGAGTTGAGCTCACGCGTCACGCTCGTAAGTGAAAGAAATCTTCAGGTTAACTCGGGACCAAGGCCTAGATCCTAGCTCTAGATGACCATAGTAAAATGGTAATGGAAAATAAATGCGTTACCATTTCTAGATGGCCATGGTTAGAAGACTTATTGCGACGACAATGCATTGAAGATTTATTCCAGGCTAGCAGCGCCCTCCGGTTTCATCCGCGTACTTTTCAAAGTGAGCTATCAAACTCTGAGTTATAAGTTTTCACTTCTGTCGCCAGTCAGCCATTTTTTTTTTGTTTGTTTGAAAGCTGATATGATCAAGATGATTTCTAGGTATAAGTACTAATTTGTGTCTGGGGTTTCCAAATACTTAGAATTTTGTAGTTTCTAATTACGGCAGTCTAAGTTAGTTTAACGTAACAAACAAGCTTTAGAAATTCGACGAGCATTCTAAGCAACTTTAAATAATTTAAACTTTAAACAATACTTAAATAAAAGCAACTATAAATAATTTAAAAATACTATGGCATCTTTAGGAAAAAAAAGATGGAATCCTTTACGAGGTCAGCCACGCAAAATTATCCACAGTGTTTATAAATACTTTGTAACCGAAGTTGACAGTTAAAAAAATTAAGATGAAAATGTCAGTTGTTATTGTAAGAAAGTGCAAGATCGAGTTGCAAATCCCACTGGAATTTCCAGAAGAACTTTGAACAATAAATGAAACGAAGTCAGTAGTGAAACATATTCTGCTGAAATTAAGTTGAGCACTCCAGAAAATGGGAAACCAAAAAAGCAATTTCGTTTGGATATGGACGATTTTGATTATGATGTTGCTCGAAGAATGGTTTATGATGTTCACCTATAATTTAATGAACTACCAACAATAAAATTAATAAAAGCTAAATTATCTGAAGCTATCAATTACACTGGGTCTGAATAGACGTTAAGAACCTTGCTGACAAATCAATCCGCATGACATTAATTTTATTGCCACACCCAATCTGGGTCATTATGGAAAACTATTGCATGTACCTATGTTTAAATAAGATCAACAAATTTAATGTACCGTAATGTTAGCAATAAAATGATTGAGTATTTTGAAAAATACCTCACGAGATGGGATTTCGGTACAATAAAATGGAAGACAATCGAAAAAATCCAATAGAAAAGCACGATGTAAGTCTCAAACGAGTGGATTACCTCGATGAAATAAGCAAATTTCGCGAAACAGGACAAAATATAGTCTATATGGATAAATCTTACATATACACCCCCCCCCCCCCCCCCCAACACAGGAAATGATCGACTAGTTATACAGACACGAAATTAGAAGAAAAGAAAAATAGGGGGGGTATTGGGTACATTTCAAACCTAATTCTAGTGCTCGTCTGTAGAGCCGAACACTACCGGTTGAGATTCCGCTAGTAATCGACTCGACATCGATTTTTTGCCTGATTTCCATTTGCCTAAACCGCCTACTCCCGGCCCAGAGCCTCCACTACGGCTGCATTTCTGTCCCTGATGGCCATCTGTAGGTTGAACTCTCGGATGGTCTTCAATGATGCAGCCAACGCTCGCTGCACGAACCGACCGATGGCGTCGTCGGTATCGTCAGCGTAGTATGTGAAGGTCCCCGTGAGTCGCAACAACCGCATGGGGCACGCTCTCGTGCAGCTTTATGATTGTCTTGGTTTTGATTGCGATTACTGACTCGTATGTTAGTCCTTGAGATTCATGGAAGGTAAGGATGCGTGACCCGGTGCCTGACCCAAAACCCTGGTTTGCCAGGGTATCTTGCTCCTCTTGAGTGTGAACTAAAAAGAGGGTGTTTGGTAGGGTGTTGGGTATTTTCGCTCCCTTATACCTTCTCTGCTCTAGGGACTTTACACGGGGTGCTGAGGAGTACATACCGGAGCATATTTTCCTCAGATGATTGCCCCCTTAGATTGGTCCATCTTACTGGAAAAAACTTCAAAGTCTGATGAACATATTTTACAAATGGAGTATGAGAACTCAAGTGAAGTTAAGTTATTATTTTGGAGTTATTAAGCAAAACGGCCGACGGAAAGTGTCTGGGAGTATTGGGACCTTGTTTATAAAGATATTGCTTACAACATACGTGAAAATCACTTATTAGAAAATACGTGAAATAAGTAATGTTTGTATGTACCTTCATTACCCCATATCTCAAACTTGGCCGTCTAAGCAAGTTAGCGAGTATCTGTTCTTGGTACTTACTAACTCTACTCAATCGTCCACATTTCATTCATCAGAAAATAGGGGAAGTCTGGCAGCTCGGGGATCTTGGATTATTAGAAAGGTATTGTAATATTATTATCTGACGATAGATGGCGGATTTGAGCGCAGTGTCACAGAACACTTAGAAGTTTATATGTACCGAACTTATTATTACCGTTATTATTTAATTTATATGTAATTTCCGAACCACACAACCGATGACGTTAAAATTTTGACAAAACACTATTAAAATGTGTTCTTTCTAACAAAAAAATAACTAATGAAATTGAACAACGCAAACATAAGTTATAACCAAATACACATTTTGACTTTCACCCCTTTCTGCAAGAAAACCGTGCAGAACTTGGGGATGAAAAGTAGCCAGCTACCATCTCCTTAGTATGATCTTAAATCATTTCAAGTTTCATTTGAATTGAATTAGTAGTTTCGGCGTGATGAGAGGTTTCTATACAGAAATACAGACAGACAGACATGAAAGAAAAAAAATGCAGTTTCGCCATCAGTATCGACTATTATGGAGTGCAACCAAAATTTTTTTTTCAAAATATCTTCAATGTACAGAATTCGACCCGCTACAGTTTTATTATAAGTATGGATATAGATTACGCCACCATAATCAAAAGTATCCAAATGTATCACGATGTTTAGTCACCTGGCACCTAATCAGGCCAGTTATCGACATGGAAGTACGAGCATAAGCCAATTGCAACGTAATTTTAAAGATTTTGTGTAATTCGTTGTTTGTTATACAGTTGTATTAATTCATTTATTTAAACTAATGGATTTGCCCTGAGTCTGACCCTGACTTTGAAATTGGTAATAAACTGTGTCTGTGTGTGTATCGTAAGTAGTTTACACACAACCAATCTGCTTGACCCTTAGAATCGCTAGCGGCGAGATATGCTATAGATAGCTGTGGTTCTACTTTTTTTGGTTGTTGACAACGAATAGTGATAGGTAAAAACGTCCGGCGTTCACCGCTTCCTGCAACCGACTAGAACGGAAAGAGTGAGCTCACTCTTCCCAACGATGACATAATTCCGTGCGCCTCAAGTTCGAGAGGGCACATCTAGTGGTTATTCGATCTATCTATTCCACCTAGGTGGTAGTCGTAGTAATTAGTTGGTATTTTTTTATTTTCGAAACCGTAATTTTATTTCTGTTTTAAATGCTAATTTTATAAAAAGTAATTTTCGATCTAAAAACTTGACAAGTATTTTGGTACCTAGGGTATTGAAATTTCGCGATCACAAACACAAAATAATCAGAATCGAAAACGAATTCTAAATGATTCCAAAAAAATGTGTGATATCAATTATAACAGACACATCTATTCTTCTATAGAAATCTATACATTTCCTAAATAGCAATCGGAAATGTAGGAAAACACTTAAGATAACCCGACTCGGAGCATCCCGACTCCACCAAGTAAGTTTTGTAACCCCTAGAGTGTACCTATTAAAAAAATGCAGTAGCCACCCGGAGTCAGATCAGTGATAGACCTTAATTGAACATTCTAACAACGTGTTTTATTACAAAAAGCATGCTTTTTATACATTTCCTTTTGCGATATTGGAACTGTATACAATTCTTAGGAAATATATAGGTACCTACATTTCCCAGGATATGTATGTCTTCGAAGTTACGGCTGGTCTAGCCGGGAGAACGGCGCCTGCCGATCCGGAGACCCCGGGTTCAAACCCCACACCCACCACTGTCTTTTCGAAGTCATGTGCGTAATGCCGCTAAGTTAAAATGGTGAAGGAAAAACATCGTGAGGAAACCGACATGTACCTAGAATCTTTCGAAGTCATTTGTCATACACCAACCCGCACTGGGCCAGCGTGGTGGATTATGGCCTTAACTCTCTCCTTGCGAGAGAAGGCCCCGAGTCCCACAGCAGTGGGAACGTTTAGTGGGCTGTTGATGATGATGTATGTCTTCTATAATTTTTAAACCCATATTTTACACTTTCCTAAATATGTAGCTTCGGAATTGTATACAATTCCTAGGAATTGTATCGCACGACGTTGCCAGTTGCCACGCAACATGACGCGCGCTTTACTGTTTGTTTAGAGAGGAGAGAGCATCGTTAGTTGAGCATCAATTATTATAGAGTGGCGACGTGACGCACAACTATGTCCGTAGAACGAATTCTCAAAGGAATCGATAAATATACCAAAACTACGAATGGTATATATATATATAAGTATTTTCTTACCCACCAACGTGTTTTTTTTCTTTTTGCATGCATTTTTAGATAGAATTATAAACACTGCCGCTGCAATCAACAATAGTTACTGTGTCGACGTAGGTATTGTCAACGACTGATAGATGCGTAGACAGACAACATTGTTCAACAAAAAGTTCCGCGCTCTTGGGCAACTTGTTTTGCAACATGTCGTGCGCCAAATGTTGCCTAGTGGCTAGTGGATACGCGGCTTAACTAAGGTAATTTTCGTGGTATTGCTCAGCCAGCGTGATGGGTTAGCCTTTACCTACTCTCTCCTTCTGAAAAAATATTCCGAATTCCAGTAATCTTCTTATATATAAAATTCTCGTGTCACAGTGTTTGTTTCCTTACTCCTCCGAAACGGCTTTACTGATTGTAACCAAAATTTATGTGCATATTCAGTAGGTCTGAGAATCGGCTACTAGCTATTTTTCATACCTTTATTTATATGGCAAAACAACGTTTGCGGGGTCAGCTAGTCTTATATATAAAATTCTCGTGTCACAGTGTTTGTTTCCTTACTCCTCCGAAACGGCTTTACTGATTTTAACCAAATTTTATATGCATATTCTGTAGGTATGAGAATCGGCTACTAGCTATTTTTCATGCCCCTAAGTGACAAGGGTTGTTCACTAAGGCAAAACAACGTTTGCGGGGTCAGCTAGTAGAAACATAAAGAAATCTTCTTATCGATGTATGTCTAAGTGTAAGTAGATTTTTTAATCAAGACTGGGTTTAGGTTGCAGAGTCTATTAGGGGTTCAAAAATAAAACAGAGCCATGTTATCAATATGAAATATTTATTAGTTAGTGTTGTTCAGTATAGTTACGCTTGGCAGTTATGCCACAGTCTGTTTTCCAAATCGCTGGCTGTCATTCATCAAAGGTGTTGGGTGATGAATCCATAGAAGCTGGTGACTCTGGCGAAACCTGATGGATGCCAGCCTTCACAGGCGTTGTTTGCAGCAAAGGAGCTCACACCAACCTAGAAAAAACGTAAAAATTGACATTTAAAAAATACCTTCTTATTGTCGTGTTTTATTACGATGAAGGCTTGTTTTTACAGCGGATAATGAAAATGGCGCAAAAAAAGTTAGACAAAAATAGTAACTACCTAGTTTTTTTAATAAGTTAAACGTTATGTACTGTAAACTTTGGTTTTATATGTCATCTTGTGAATAACCACTAACCACCACTAAGTGCTACCCATAAATAACTTTTTCAACTATTTTCTTGATTTAAATCTCGCATTAAACTAGTTTTACATTACAAAATATTTGCTGGTAATTTGGTGAAGCGAGTCTCCGATATTTCGATGCAGTTTTGTGCAAATTTACTCGTAAACATCGCGTATGAAATCACATTAAAATATAGGGACTTCATGATTATACGGGGGAACACCCCCGTATAACCATGAAAAATATCCTGTAAATAATTATCAATATTAGTGTGGTGAACAACCATAGCTTAAACCTTAAGCTTAGCTTAAACCTTAGGTGGTAGCTTAAACCAAGCTGTCATTGTTTGGTAGTCTTATGATAAAAAAATCGAAACCCTTTTACTAAGACTACAGAGTCTATCTTTTTACCCGACTAAACGAAGGGTTATGTTTTTCGCGCGTATCTTGTATGTTTGTAATTTTTTTACTCCCACGTAACTTCCAAACGGCTGGATGGATTTTGATAATTAAGATATCATTAGATTCGTCTCAATCACCCAAGTGTCATTGGATAGTTTATAATGTTTTTACACGTGTTGATTTTTTTCAATCGGGGTTTTTTAATTAAAGTTATTATTTCATTGTCTAAGTATATGTTCTTCTGGCCAACCTATTCAGTACTTTACCTACGACGACCTGTTAAATATTTAGGTAGTTGAGACTGTCACAGTAAATATGCACTATTAATTTTAAGAGATTTACTAGGCACAAGATAAAACCATAAAAATCTCAGTCTCAAACCCGAAATAAACAAAATACTAAGAGCACAAAATACAGACAAACCAACGCATTAACATTGTTATATCACCTTCAATGACAACGATAACACTTTAAATCTAGAATCACGTTAATCCACGATAATCGTATACGACGCGATTAGATTTGATTTAATAAATTATCTTAATTATAGTGTTTTTCAAATCAATTGTCGATAATAACGAGTACAGTAGCAAAAAGGTTTAAGGTTTGCGTAGAGCCATTTTATCAAATATAGGTACGTAAAATATAATGGTTTCAGGACAACCGTCCGCCGCTTAATCTATTCTTCACACTTATTGAGGTTGATATGTAACAAGCCTTGTTCAATTCGTTTCAATTGACCATCCTATAAACCTAAGGTTACCCGGAAGATATAGGTATCAGCGATAAGGCTGTCATCTGTCGCACTGGTTTTAAGTGTTTAAATTGTTTGAACTTGTTAATTATTGTTATTCGAAATCGAAATAGATTGCTTGAAACGGAAGATGTTTAGAGCCCTCATGGAAAACCACGATTAATAATGTCTTTCCATAAAAATGTGTGTAATAAAATCTTTTGCTCTTATTTTTTAAATTTATTTCATTATTATTTCATCTCATCTCAGTCAACGAAAGACTTATTTGTTACCTGAAGAACTACCGATCATTACTACCTTTTGAACATTCTTTTAGATAGATCTGTAAATAGTTGTTTACGTGTCGAGTGATATGTTTACCATCAGTTTGTGTATGTTTTTACCACATTTTTTTGTTATCAGATTTCAAACAAAATACCAACACATCTATCTACATCTGATTTCAGACGGCGTAACTTAAAAAGTAATCAATTGTTGAAAAAAACAATTTACGAAGTCTTTCCCTTTTCGCAATGCTTTTATACTTATTCACCTTTATTACTGTATTGTTATTTCATAACAACGTATTATTTCTATGTTCTTTCAAACCCTAGGGCCTCAAAATTTAGATCCCATATTTAGTTTGTAAATCTTTTTTCTCAAACGTGTGTTCTTGTTAAGTTTAAGTTATACCTAACAAAGTATGATGTTGTATTTGATTCTGTTAATGACATAAATCTTGTCTATATATCAGACTTCAGCTTACCAGAGTAGGCACGCCGTTCCTGACAATGACGAGAGGACCACCGGAGTCTCCGCCGCAGATGCCAACTCCTCCCAAACCGCTTGTGCAGATCGTGAACGATTGCACGTAAGGCAACTGTGTATTGTAGACGCGAGCGCACTCGTCTACCGTGATCACTTGTACGTTCACTTGGCTGATCACTGTGGCAGTCGATACTCCCAATTGAGCTGGAAAAATACGAAGAGTTTTTACTGTTGAGACAGATTTTAATAGTAAGACATCTTCACAGAGTATCCCTAGGAAGGCTTAAGCACAACATAAGCAAATATTGCAATGTTTATAAACGGATAATGGCCTCAAAAGTGTCTGGTCCATTAAATGCATAGGTACCAGTACCAGACACTTTTGAATCTTCTAAATTTTTTGCTAAGAAGAGTACTCAACTGCTCACTGACATAAACTCTTGTTTAAAATATATCTCCAAATAAATTATATAATGTTCATTTTCCAAAACAGAACTAATGCTGTAATAGCACCACTTAGAAGGTTATTGCTTTACAAGTCAACATGTTAGAATATTAGAGGGATATATGTATATGTACATAGATTTTATGATAAAGTAATAATAAGACTTAACTAGAAATCACTCACCATCACTGGTTTTTCCATATCCAGCTGCGATTGCCCATTGTCCTACGAAGTTCTGAGACAGATCGGACGCTGATGGCAGAGCCACGGGCTGGATAGCAGCTGAAATGAAACATTACAAAAGCCTTTAAAATAGTATAAATCAAATAGTTTTCATTAAATTATTTAACAGGGTTATAATATCTCCCAAACTAATACTTTTTTCATCTCCTTGAGATTTTTAGTTAGCCTAGCCTTTTCATTGGTTAAATTGTTTTAGTTGTATCTTAATTAATCTTAAATTTAATCACAGTTTAACAGATTTTCTGCATTATTATATGATGTAAACGTTTATTATACTCGTACCATGTTGTGTGTTGGCTAGCTGTACACTATACAGCTGTTTTATCCCGAATCGTTTGTTTAACATTCCAATAACACTACAATTTAAAACATTAATGATATTCACCTGAGAACCATACACTGGATGGCAGGTAGATCATAGCCACATCATTCCAGAGTAGGCTAGGGGTCCACTGCGGGTGCATGACCACGGAGTTGGTGTTGATCCTGGTGCCTCCTTGGAACAGCATTTGAGAGCCAAGCACCACTTCGAACATCCATGCTTGCCGTGAGCCATCGAACCAACAGTGAGCGGCGGTGACCAGTCGGTTAGCAGAGAGAAGAGATGATCCACAGGCCGATACGTTGTTTGTGTGTGTTAGGTATACCACCAGACCGGCCTGGAATGTGATTAGGAAGTAGTTATTATTTCATGAACCACAATAACATACTTTTGAAAAGAGAAGTATTTTTGAATCTCAAACTATAATAACTCTAACTGTGAATTTAATTATTGCGGTATACGTAGTCGTTTATCTGACAAATAGTCGATATCTAAAATCGTCTCAATCCCCATGTCATGGGCTTAACACATACGTCACAATTACATAGTTATACTGATATTTTTTTACTCTCGAATAAAGTTGGTCACCTATTCAATAATGGAGGTATTACTTACCAAATAAGGGTGAGAATTCACTGGTGCTACAGCACCTCCGACGATCTTGTTATCCCTAGCACCGGCGCTGGCAGCGGCATCTTCGATGGCTTTGATCTGAGCTGCTAGTGGGATACCAGTGGCATCGTGGTAAGTCTTCAACAGACTCGAAGAGGCTGACGCCACCAGGCACAATCCAACTACCAATAACATACGCATCTTTATACCGACTGGAATTTACTAACAAAGTAATAAGTTTCTTCGGATATTTAAAGTGCGGTTATCAGCAATTCGCTATCGTAGATTTTGGGGATTTATTCTTAGTAAATTAATCATTTACAAGTAATAGAAAATGACGAGTGATACGAGTGCCTCTACTCGTATATTTCTTTATCAAAAGGTACGCTTGTTTTGATATTTACTACATATGGACTGTAGGTAGGTACTGTTTAATTCGGTAAAAATCTTGAATCTATGCTAATATTATAAAGCTGAAGAGTTTGTTTGTTTGTACGCTAGGATCTCGGAAGCTACTGGTCCGAATTGAAAGACTTTGTTGGATAGTCCATTTCGAAGGCTATAAAGCTATTACGCTACTGTCAATAGGAGCGGAGCATGAATGAAGCATGTAACAAAAACAGGAAAACATAATCCTTTTTTAGAGCTTTCGTACCGTGCGTTGACGTGACAGCACGTGTCTAATGTAATTTTTTTTCTTCTCATCTTATATATAAAATTCTCGTGTCACAGTGTTTGTTTCCTTACTCCTCCGAAACGGCTTTACTGATTTTAACCAAAATTTATATGCATATTCAGTAGGTCTGAGAATCGGCTACTAGCTATTTTTCATACCTTTATTTATATGGCAAAACAACGTTTGCGGGGTCAGCTAGTATTATATAAATGTACAAAGGGGAACTGATACACAGACGAAACGTTATTTGTCTAAAAGTTGTTTGGCGTAGTGAAAGATTGGACAAATGATAAGTGCCTTGAACGTAATGTGTCATTATAAAAATCTGCTTAACAATAATTCTGCCAAATGAAACGTTGCCATACAAAAATTTACAATCGTTAGTAAGTTAGACAAGTCAAAGTGAAACATAGACGAACCGTTGGTTGGCCAGTGATAATCGGCCAATCACTTTTCGGCGAAAAGGCAGTATCCCATTTAGGTAGATATGATTAAGACAACAGTTAATCAAAAAGTATTTTTTACTAATTTAGGAAAGCTTTGATAATCTCAATCAATAAAATCAAAATTATGGTAATGAATGAGTAGTAATAGTAACCAAGTACAAAGGAGCGCGTGAACAAGTACAAACGTACTTATTCACGCGCGCGAAATGGGAATTTGATTATACCGAGTTACTCGGTTAAAAAAAATGTTTGTCTGTAAAGTCGGTTTACTGACGATAGACCGTGACAACGTCTTAAGAAAATACTGATGGAATGGTAGCATTTTTCAAAAGAAAATTTTAATTTCATTTGTATGTAAAAAGTAATCAGTAGAATTTAGTCATTTTCAATCAAAACAATGCAAAAAACAATGCAAAAAAGCTTTTAGATGCTGGGGATCGAACCCGGGGCATTTCACATGCAAAGCGAACGCTCTACCACTGAGCTACATCCCCGCTTGAACTACTGGTCGAAATAATTAATACAATTCTAACAAACATGCGGCGAGGTAACGACCGACGGTAACGCGGTAACGGTACATGACGTCATGTTTTTCGTGCGTGCAGCCGGCTTCATCGAATTATAAGACGTTGTCACGTCAAAAAATGGAACCGAGTAAAACTCGGTACTCGTTACTCGGCGCATCTCTAGTAGGTAGCATCATTCTGGGATTTTCAATATTCCTGACTTTCTGTGGTGGAGTGGAAAGGAACAAGCGTTCCCTTGCAGTTTTACAACACATGCGCGTGAAGTGGGGGGTCACAGGGGACATGACCCCCACCCCGAAATCGTATATGTTACATTAAAACGGGGCGCTACTAGTAGTCTTTTTTACTCGATTTATTGCATTTCTACTCGTTACCCCCCCAAAATTGGAGGTTCTGTACTGGTGACCCCCTCCAAAATTCGACGCTGGGACTGCGCCTGTACAACAGCCAGATAGGGCGAGGACGCCACACCTATTTCGAAGAATACTCAGTCTCAGGATAGAGACCGTGAGAGGTGCAAGGGAAATGAATATTTTGGCCAGCAGTAGAACATAACATATAAACTTACTCGTCATTACATCATTAAACAAATAAAAGGATAAACACGTACCTACCTAATACACAGTCATAGTTATCAACGATTAACGTAATACCATTTCACTTGTGTTTACATAATATATACCTAGGTACGAGTAGGTACATAAGTCTACAATCACACTTTTAAAAACTCACTTTAAACGTAAATTTTGCAAATGCATCGTGGTTATCAAATACTGCGCATCTGGGAAACCCAATTGATTAGTAATTACTTACTAAAAATGTTAATCTAAGTTTTATCTTTTGGAAGTGCGTAATCCTTAGAACGATAATCCGTTCGAATGGATTTAAGCAATTCTTATAAATTAAGTTAAAAAAAAAAAGTTTTTTTTCTTCGACTGTCCAAGCTTTACTTTTCTCCAAATGTCCAATCAATACTTTTTTTCTTGTAAAATATGATGATATTAGTACCACCAATATTGTAATCATCGGTAAAGAACGACTCAGGCAACGCATTCCACGTTATTGTCAAGTGGACTCCATTCCCAAACGTTCGGGTCTTTGGAACGGCAACCATTTTTTTTACTAATAGGTTTGCACTTGACCGCCATCTCGCCTGACGTTAAGCGATTACGATGGAGCGTGCTTACCTAGAAGAAACTATTTCACTTTCGACTTGAAGACACCAAGATGAAAAGATACCTAAAGATAAAAGATACAAAATTTCAAGTTTTGTAATTGGTAAATATATCATTATCATCAGCCCATCTAAGAATCATCTACTGTGGGACGAAGGCCTCTCCCATGGATCGCCTCTCACATGGTACGGTCTATACTGCTGTTTCCATCTACTAGCTGACAACCGTCTATTGCAACTCGTCGTTCCACCTGGCTGCAGGGTGCCTCACTCTACGCTTGCCAATACGCGGTCTCCACTTTAAAACACGTCAAACTGTCTTAGTATGAAAACTAACGTGGTTATTACACATTTTAAAATGAATACACGGGTAACTCACGTATGATATAGTCAGTCCAGTCCGACTCAAGTTTCGATCGCGCCCGGCGATCTTTTTCAAGGCGAGGGCGCGCGCGTGTTTGCAGCTCGGGCTGCCCGCAGTGCTAGACGAGCTGCAAAAACGCGCGCGCCCTCGCCTTGAAAAAGATCGCCGGGCGCGATCGAAACTTGAGTCGGACTGGACTGACTATATCATACGTGAGTTACCCGTGTATTTATTTTAAAATGTGTAATAACCACGTTAGTTTTCATACTAAGACAGTTTTCGTTAGACGGTAGATCCCCTGATACCTAACTTGATTTGGACATTGTTTTTTCTACGTGGAGGAAATAACGCATCAGGAACTATACAGGGTTATTGGTAATCAGCCTGCATCCTTTTAAGGGGATGTTAGGTACATTCAATACGTCAACTTTTGTTCAACAGTTTAAAAAAAATTTTTTTTTTCTTTTACAAAATAAATAAAAAGTGCATTTGCATGGTCTAAAAGTATCGAACTCTTCGTACCAATTCGTAACGAGAGCGCGTACGCTCTTTAACGCGCAAAAAATGATGTACCGAAGTGAATAAACACTAAAAAGTCGCTAAACAGTACAAAAAAGGGCAACAAATACAATTTTTTTTTGGGTTATCTATTAAGTTTTAACGAAAGTTGTAGAACAAAAGTTGTTTGTTTAAATATACAGAACAAGCCCTTAAACGGATGCAGGCTGATTACCAATAACCCTGTATAGAAGAAAACAATTTCTTCTGAAAACGGTTCATTAGATAGGTAGTTTTTGATAGCACGAACCCGAGCAGAGCTGGTGAGGTTTCATTAGGATTGATTTGTCAAAATAATTATGTTTTAGATAGAAAAAAATAAAATAAATGTAAGCACTTACTGAATGTATTCATGTCTCTTAAATACTAATTACAAAAATATTTCATAATTGAAATTGGGTATGCATAATGCATAACAGTGTCGTTTATCGTATAGAGTCTCATAAATGGTAACATAATCTTAACCATAAAGTGGATTTTAAATGTACATTTACGCATCGATATAAACCATAAGATGTGACCTCTCAAATTTCAGGAATCATGTCGCTCACGCTCGGAATTATGTCGTCGTTGGGAAGAGTGAGCTCACTCTTTCCGTTCTGGTCGGTTGCAGGAAGCGGTGAACGCCGGACGTTTTTACCTATCACGCCGCTAGCAATTCTAGGGGTCAAGTAGATTGGTAGTGTTTAAACCACTTACGCTGTACACACACGTTATTACCAATTGTATGGCGCTCAGGGCACATTCCATGGTCAAATCGACGTATTCACGATATTACCACGAAAAATATCACTATTTTCTTCTAAGATAGTAAGTACCTACAGCTTAATCTAAAACGATGCCAGTAACAGTGCTTATCCAGGCGAGATAGCGCTGTGTTCTCGTGAAAACCGAGGGTAGCACGTCATTGCAGCCTTCAGAGCTCACGAACGAGGCTACTCCGATCTGGAATTTAATAAAGTAAGCAACTCAACTTAGGCTAACAGGTAGTTGGATCTGAGGAGTTGTGGTAGGACTCTTTGCAGAATTCGCCTGGGGAAGTAGTTGACTATAGGCCCGTGTACAAAATTGATGGGTCATATGAACCACCAGGAGACCTATGTAGAAAAATAGAACTTCTTAAATAGTAACATTCAGCACTATGCTGTCACTTGTAAGCTGAGTGCAGGTAAAAATAGGGAGGGGGTTGCAACCTTCGGTCTTTTCCCCTTGTCGCATGATTTTTGTACGGCGCGCGGCTTATCGGAATAATGGATTAGAAGAGGTATTGAAAATGTGCAAATTGTTTATAATTATTTCTAACAAATTACGGCATTAGTAGTGCTGAATCTTATTATTGTATACACTTCTATCTAAATCCAAATCCAAATGACCCTTCAATTTTGTACACTGTCCTATCTATGTGTATAGGTACCACACCTTTGCCAGTTATTATCTGGCTATCGCCAAGCAGTAATGTGACAACACCATTGTGTTTCGGTTTAAAGGACAATGAATTTATTAATATAAGGACAAAATTTAAAAAAAAAACAATTAAAGTGAAATGTTTAAAAAAAATGTTATTTAATCATATTCTGGACTACAATTTTTTAGACAACCCTTTTGCAATATATTTGTTGACATATTAAATTGAATACAAAGTGCTTTTCATGAAATAAACAGCTCGATGAAGGTGGTTGTATAGTAGGATCTCCTAATATATTAGTTTTATGTTCTCTTTAAATATAATTTATTAAAATAAGATAAATAACTAAGGGGGCTCCCATACAATAAAAGAGGTTTTCGACGTTTATTTGCTAATGGTACGTGCGCGAGTCCCACACGCACTTGGCCGGTTTTTTTTAAATTAATTTTTGCAACTCCACAGACTCCGGGTCTGTGACTTTTGTCATTAGGGTTCATTTTTACATTAATCTTGAATTGGGAGAAGAAAAATCGGAGAAGAGATTATAAGTTACTTACTAGAATAGTCTCCTCGGTTGAGTTGTTCCAGATCGTGAAGGGTCCTCCGTTATCTCCCTAAAATTAGCACATTACAAAATTATCAATTGTTCACACGAATTATACATATATTTATCATAATTTACCGAACAAACAGTTGTGATTGATAGAGGAACTAATCAGGAATATCAATCATCTTCGATCACTACACTGATTATGAATTTGGCCTCACCACTTAGGGGTCATACACACATTGTCTTTTATTAACCCCCAACCAAAAAAAGGGGGTTTTATAACTTTGACGTCGAGGTATGTCTGTCTGACTGTGTGTGCGTGTCTGGGGCACCGTAGCTCTCAAACGGGTGGACCGATTTCAATGCGGTTTGTTTTCATTTGAAAGCTAGTTTCCTTGCGGTGGTTTTAGCTATGTTTGGTTATAGGGCTTGACTAGTAGAATATTGTACAAATTTCAAATCCAAGGTCGGGGTATATCAAAATTTTGTTCTTGTACCTAGTAGGTAGTTTAGAGTATCCGGCAAATATCTTGAACAGCGTCTGAACGCAAACAGATCGTCTATTTTTCACCCGTAGATACACATCACCCATGCAATCAATTTTGCTTTGTAGTGGTAGGATTCTTGGACTCGATCAGAGGAAATACCACATCTATGCCAATTATTCTACCGCCAAGTAGCAATATGAAAACATATTGGTGTTCAAGAGCAGTCTTTCAAGAGATATTACAGGACAAAAAGATAACTAATCTACTTTTATCTCTGGGTGACGAGCATAGTGCAATGCCAGACAGTCCGACAGTCGTTTGTTTCAAATAGCACTGTGGCTTTTATGGGCAAGCATGTTGCTTACGATTAGGCGCATGTACGAGTACTTACCTATGTCATTAAATCGAGTGACATTATAAAGAGTTTACACTGTATTATTTGTTACTACTATAATATGCCTACGGTTTCATCCACTTTGGAAAACATACGAAACAAACTTAAGATTTTGGAAAACAAATATTCTTTAAGGATTCATGCCGTAACTTGTGAGTGGAATAAAACAATACAAAATTATGTACCTCTTTCACACATTACGAATTAGCCCTTAGAGCGAATATCTATAATTTACCTAAGATTTCTAATAAAGTTTTATCAAATGAGGTTATCGATAATCCATTTCCGTTGATTCGCTGGTAGACGAAAATTAAAGTTAAAAAATAATCACTGTCTTACAAAACCTTACTTTTCCATCTCGTCGTTTTGATTTGACGTCAGAACATTAAATGACTGAATAGAACGATCGAGGTTAACAAAGAAGAGACTTACAGCCCGAGAAGTTCAAGCTAAACACAAATCCGACAAACCTAAAAATCCAAATGTGTGCTACCCCAAATGGAGGCATGGAGACAGCCTCAAGGGCCAGGTTTACGCCATAACCCTTTCTCTACACTAGCGCCATTGTAAAAGATTTTTAATTATATCATGCATCATGCAGCTATCCACTTTTTATAAATGTTCTACCCTATGAGATGACACTCTTTAGTTCTACCCTCCATAACGCCCCGCCACACGACAGAATGAATTACATATTACATAATAAGTTTGTAAAGATACCTTACAAGTGCCAGCCCCGATAGCGAATCCACAGACGGTGTTTACCGGTAGCTGGTTAAAATAATAGTTATTGCATAACGGATCTGTCATCACTGTCATCAACTTTTCACGAAGAGTCGGCGACACGAACACTACTCCTGTAAAAACACAAATCAATTTAGTTATATCTGAGTTTGTAATAGAAATATTATAAAAAAAATAGAAATGTATACCTACATTTCTATAAGTAGTAAATCAACTAGTAAATCACATTCATATCGCTACTAAAACGCTCTCAATACTTAAACTCATTAAGCTCCTAATACTGTAATAAATAAAGCGAGCGATATTGTTTTACATTTATAGATACATTTTAGAGTCATTGAAGATTTTAAGAGGAATAAAAGTTACCGTTGGCGGCAATTCCCCATCCAGAAGCCGTCGCACCTTGACCAGCAAAGTTGAAGGACACGGTGTTCAGGTATGGAAGCCGAACCGTGGCAATGGTTTCTGAAACATTTGTTAGTTTAAATAACGCTTGTCACTACCGTTTCTCTTGAAAAAGGACTCTTTTAGAGTCCGCCAGGCGAAGGAGCACACCAGGAGATTTGCCAGCTATTCTACTATTATAATTATGTTTAAAATATTAAAATAAGTAAAATATTATTTTAGTAAAATGAACCGACCACTGACGCGTCACCACGTCAGTGCTCGGTTCATTTTACGATTGCACCTTTAATTATTATTATTTTTATTTACGGGATATTTACTGAGGTTTTATGCTAAGCTCGCTCCGTCGTCGACTGTATCGTCGTTTAACATCATTCAAGATGGCAGCCAAGTGCAACTCATTGTTAACAAAAACATAAATTCTACTTTGTACGTTAAAATTCTTCGGTGTTTTCACCGATTATAGTCGAACAAAGAGAATGTAATGAATAAATACTATAAATTACTATAGAGCAAGAGCCCATGAAATCTTTCGTCCTTCAGACCTTCGTTATTTTATAAAAGCTGAAAACTTGTCAGAGCATGCTCCTAACACAGGTAAGAACGATGGACCATTATGAAGTATGGGTCATCCTGGTTTTGGCAGATAAACGGTACTAAGGCCCCGAGTCCCAGCAGTGGGAACTTTTAGTGGGCTGCTTATGACAATTAGGCTGCTAATTGTTACCCAATTATTATGTATAAAAATCAGCGCGCATATTATGACGCAAGTAGAATTATTATTGCACGAACATTAACACAATATGGGTGTCTGGCAAGTGTTTACAGCAATGATTGGTGTGATTTTTAATAATATTCTGAAGGTATTACCAAAATATCAGACTTTATAAGTTGACAAATTTAGATCGCTATACCTTTAGTGCCGTTTATCTGCCAAAGCCAGGATGATTCAAACTTCATCATGGGCCAACGCTCGTACCTGTGTTGGGAGGGAGCATACGCTGATAAACTTTCAGCTTTTATAAAATAACGAAGGTCTGGGGTTCATGGCCTCTTAGTCCACTACGTATAGTCGAAGACGACTGAGCTGATTTGAAACATAATTGTTTTGTTTCAAAGTTTTGGTATAAAATAAAAAAAATAAAAAATCAATTCATCGATTGTTTTCAGTCACGATCACAGACTTCGTCTTGCACAGTTTTCATCCGTTATATTTTTGTTTCCTCCAAAACGTTGCTCTTTTGACCATCTATTTTGACCATCAACACCAGTTGATGAAAACAATGCTAAAATTAAATTACCTAATTTTCGATGACTATCATTAAAACTACATTTTTAGTTATCACGTCATTGTCTCGAGTAACGTAACTAGGTACTCAAACCGATTAGCGTAGATTAACTTATTAATACCTTAATCCTACGTTTCAGGATTTTACTGATTTACGTAAATAATGGACAGTACGTGATGTGTTGACACTAAATTATGTTTGTGTACAAAAATTATCAAATTAAAGATAAAGTACGAGATTAATGAACATTTGCTTAAGAGCGCGCCTAAAGCCAGAAAACGCAAAAAAGGTCATTTTCGACGCCACTCACCGTCGTTAAGAAAGATAAAACTATAACAATAAAAATATTGACGTGTGGGTACAACCAAGGAGAAGCACAATGACCGAATAGAATTTTAAAAATAGATCAGATTTTTTTACAATAAAAAAATTAAAAATGACACCGAAAAAACCCATTTTAATTCGAGTACTCGAAATTATCAGCGATGACCCCACATTATTTTTCCCTAATAAAATGTCTAATTTTACGCTCTACTTAAGTAACCGAATAGTTTTTTGAATGTATGTTCAATTTTTGCGTAATTAAATAAAACTTGGTCAAAAACTGACTCCCGAATTCAAATTAATTTCCACTCTAAACTGTGTCATGCTACTCTCGACTTTATGCGTACCAGGTTAGATATTAAATAGACCTTTGGGTCCTGGTCAGTTGTCGGGCAACGCTCGATGTGGAAGGTTGTTTACGGACGCTCTGTCAGGCAAATGCGTGCGTGAATTTAAAAAATGGGATGAAAGGATAATGCGATAAATAAGTTTTCTGCGAAAAAAGAGAACTAAACGTTAACATTTTGGAATTTTAGTCAGGTACTTAATGTATGTTTTAGTTAGGTAAGTCAAATTTTGTTTTGGAATAGGTTCGTAGTATGTACAATAATAGGTAAAAAAGGAGGTAGGTATCTATTATTGTTAAAAGATAAGTTTACCAACATTGTTGTTAATAAATTTAATAAATTTTAAAAATTCAATTTAATAAAAGAGCAATCTGTGGTAGTACATGCAAAAACCCAAACAAGTCATTGTGTACATAATACATTTTGTATGATGAATAAATTAATAGTTTTAAGTTTTAGTGACAATTGAAACAAACGATCAGAAAATATTTATGAATTGAGGTCTGCGGAAAATAATGTTTTAAGTATTTTTTTAACATAAACTTTTCAGATTAAAGAAATGCAAACTTGATGAATATGTTTATCAGCAGACGATCCATCGTGGCACGTCTGCTGAGCATTAGATCTATTAAAATAGGGAGAAAGGAGAATGTATATTTCATGGTAAACTTTCCAGCATGTGTCTTGATATATATATTTTTGGTTAACCCTGCACGCGTTTGAAGAAAACTCGTGGAATGGTCCGTACGTGCCGGCTAGATCATTATCACATACTCTTATTATATATTCACAGTGTTTATTAAATATTATATTATATTATTATATATTTGTTTTATTATTATTTATTTGTATTATTATATATCTATATGTATATATCACCAGAAAGCCCTTGAAATATAGTTTACTATTATATTATCTTCTAGGTACTTACTACATTAAATAATCCTATCACGAAATGCAAAGTTTACATATTACGCCCGTTGTAAAAAGTTTTGGATTTCACAGCACTAATAAAAGAACACAACACACAATAGTACATTATGATATAAGTGCGCTAAGTTGATAATTACAGCCGAGGCGATATTGCTAGCTCGAGCCGTAGGCGAGAGCTATAATTAGCAGAGGCTAGGCCCTTTCAGCATTTCCCATTGGCTGGCATATTTCTTGTTCACCGATTAACAATGCGCGCGCATCAGCGCTTTTTTTTAAAGCAAGGGCACTGATCCAGCTAGTATGACATTAAGACATTAGTAATAAAGTAATTGAATATTTTTGTGTTTTGTTATAAATAAATTGTTGTGAGTTATGGTCCAAATTAATTAAATTGATAAATTAAATATTTATAATTATATTTTATTTCTCATACTTAGTTAGTTTTATACATAAAATGTGTACAACTTTTCTGACATAAAAACTCTTTACTAAGATTTAAAAAGGTACCGTTCGTTTTAGACGGAGCATTTTGAAACTTGCGTTTTACATTACATTACCGCACAAGTACGTAATAAGATACATTACAATACAGAAATTGGTGCAATAAGAGACCCTTTACGAGCAAATATGTTATAAATAATATTAACTTTACCACGTTTGCCTATTATTTGCATTGCATAGTTTTTTAGTAGATTACAATAAAATACAAACCGTATTCACAATTCTCGGTTTAAAAAAAAATGTTCTTTGTCGTGGAGCAAAATGGCGTCGGACGATTGCGACACAGAAATGGCGGAGTACCATTCGTATTTTTTATTTTTTCAGGCCAAATGAAAAGATACGGCCCATTTTCCATGGACATTTGCCCCACAGCAAAAGTGCAGGAAACTCGACCAAAATTGGATCATTGTATAGGATTTTAAATATAATTATATTGAGGAACTGTTAATGTTTTTATTCTGCATAGCGGGGTTTAAAAGATATCAACTAAAACGTTGAAAAAAAAACGCGATGTGTGAGTTTCGAACGAATCGAGCATATTTTACATTCTTGTTGGAGTCGAGTTTCGAACGAGTCGGATGTTGTGTAAATTTTGTTCACTTTTTTTTTATTTTGGCGTCGCACGCCTTTTGTGTTTTCACATATTACGTATTTCAATATTTTCAAGTTTTACTAAAAACCGTCAAAGAAGTACGTTCACGAACATGAAATAGTAATTTGTAATAACCCACCTAATAATTAAATTGCACATTGCCACTCGAAAATACACAAATTTTTTTCATCAGACCTACACGTGTGGGGTGTCTATCGATAGGTCTTCAAAAATGATGTTGAGGTTTTAAAAATCATTTTCGTCTACAATGAATAATTTGCGCGAGATACACTTCCAAAGTGGTAAAATGTGTGTGTCTAACTTCTAAAGAGAATGAAAAATCTAAAAAAAATATATGATGTACATTACCATGTAAACTACCAACGAAAATTAGTTTGAACTCGATCTGATGAGTAGTTTTTTTTTAGTACGTCATAAATACACTATTATTGAAATTTCGATCAAAGTTACAACGAACTACAAGAACTATATGTACTATGTATATTATGTTACTTGCTGCAACGGAACCCTTCATGGGCGAGTCCAACTCGCACTTGGCCACTTAATTTAATTTTTTTACACAGATGGAAACCGACACAACCACACATTGTCTATACTTGAAAACGAAACGTATTTTCGGGTAAATAGATTGGTAAATAATCTACATGTTTGTGCTTTTAAAAAACTACAAAATATTATGTACAATGATTACAAATACTAATACCTACCTAGTTTAAATATATTTAAACCAATAACAACAACATTAAGTGAAACAACCATTAGGTAATTTGATTTCTGGTATTTTGAACTGAGGTGTTTATTTGTTTGGCGGTTGTTAAATAGAAAAATATTACTTACATATTTATGTAAATTTCATTATTATTAAATATTTCTCTACCTAATAATTATTAGTTCTGGCATCCACATACAATGTTACCTGAATTATCCAAAAATAAATGCAGAGTACAGGTTAATCAAAAACCTAGTATACATATTTATCTAAACTCATCAATATCAGTCCACCCGTTCTTTCTTTCAACATCTTTCGTTCTTTGTTCTCAATTTAGATACTATGTAAAAATAGAAACTTAATAATTTTACCCACAAGCGCATTCATTAGTAACTATTACAGTATCTGTGATTTATCGTAATGTTACGTGTACTTACTGTACTTAGTTATATTAAGACCTAAGGTGAGCTTAGCTCGTATCTTTCTATTAGCGCTAACGCGGCGGAAGAAGAGTGACGTGGGGATGAAATCTATTCCTTTTTTTCGGAATGAAAACTACTTTTGGCGGTGCGCCAGGTTTTTTTCGGGAGCTGTAAGTGAAGCTGATCTGTTGCGATCCAAGATGAAAGGCTCCATCGGGTAAACTAGGGACCGCCAAGGGTACCCGAATGAAAAATATACAGCTGCTCTTCACTGCAGTGTCGCTGTGCTATTTTGATTTATATTTAATTTTAAAAATACAAAGTTTGATTAATGCCTTTTTTCTATTTATCCTACTAACATGGTCATGCTATTTAGTATTACAAAATATATCAAAGTTGCGGTTACATATTATATTATTACAGAATAAATAAATAAAACTCCTAATAAAGTGTTCACTTCTACTGTGCGGTCTAAGTGCACACATTTTTTTAAAGCAATAGACTGATGCCCTTTTTATATATGATATCGTAAAACACGCATTTATTTAATTATAAAACACGACTACATATTAAATAAATAAATGACTAAATCTTGTGATTCAGTCATATTTAGTTTTCATTTCTTTCATTCGACTGTTTTTCAATAAATGGTTTATTGTGTGTATATAGACAATAAAAAACAAATTGATGTATTTTTTTAAAAACATCTATGATTAATCTGAATGTTTTCATATACTGGATTTCGGGGAACGATGACCTTGAGTGATCGTAGCTTCTATCTTTCTCGCAGCGACGCGGCGTATTGGAGAGGGGAAGGGCGACGCGCGGGTGAAATTTGATTTTTTCCTGGCACTAGGCCCGCTCTTAATTATACTTTATGCCTGTTTGCAATTATAAACTGTCTACCTATATCTATAAGTAAAAATTATAAATTAATCGACCGTTGATAAATAAAATAATACGCAGCCAGATAAAATAAATTAAAAATAAATAAAAGTGGCCAAGTGCAAGGGGGACTCCCACACGTAGCGTTCCGTACCATTAGCAAATAAAGGGCAAAAACATCTTTGGTTTTATTTGAATTCCGTATAAATAAACCATCGCAGTTTCCACAGACAGGATGTTATCCAAAGTTCTATTAAAATGTTGATATTACCTTACGATTTTAACGACGAGGTCGATTGCGTGTTTCAGTGTACTAGTGGCACCATCTAGTTTGCTTGGTACGGACTAATCGAGCAAGAAACGGTAAAAAATCAAGTTTGTTGTATGGGAGCCCCCGTTAAGTAATTATTTTATTTTTTGTTGTTATAGCGGCAATAGAAATACATCATCTGTGAAAATTACAACTGTCTAGCTATCACCGTTCTTGAGATACAGCCTGGTGACAGACGGACAGACGGACGGACGGACGGACAGCCAAGTCGCAGTAATAGGGTCCCGTTTTTACCCTTTGGGTACGGAACCCTAAAAACCGGCCAAGTGCGAGTGGGACTTGCGCACGAAGGGTTCCGTGCCATCGTCTGTAACCAATTTAAAGCGTCTACCTGTCACCGTTATTATTATTGTGCACCGCATCGAGCAAGAAACGGTAAAAAAATCAAGTTTGTTGTACGGGAAATTAAATATTTATTTTTAGTATTTGTTGTTATAGCGGCAATAGAAATATATCATCTGTGAAAATTTCAACTGTCTCGCTATCACCGTTCTTGAGATAAAGTCTGGTAACAGACGGACGGACGGACAGCAAAGTCTCAGTAATACAGTAGTAATAACCCTTTTTACCCTTTGGGTACGGAACCCTAAAAAACAGCCAAAATACTATTTTCAATTGAAATAAAAGAAGGTTAACTTAACTAATAAGTATTTTTAGCGCCTCTTTTTTTATAATCCCTCTCTCTTGTTGCATTACCTAAGCTTAAATTTTCCTATCGTTTAAAAGCGTTTTTTTATCTTATCTATTATCGTGACGTATCTCCAAACTTAAGGCGTTATTACACCACTCGTTATGCAAACAGTCTTAGTCTAGACTGTCTCAATAACGAGTGGTGTAATAAGCGTCAGACTGTTAGACTCTGGATTCAGACAGCAAGATCGGGTTCGGCGAGTCTTACTGGCTGACAGTCTGAATAACGAGTAGTGTAGGTAATAAGGCAAAGACTGTTAGACCGACAAATACATGACACTGACATTGACATATAGTCTTAAAATATAATTTCATTGGTTCGTGATTGGTTCATTGGTATTCGCGGTAATTTCTATTTTTGTGTTTTGGGTATTCGGAGTTCGAATGTCTTAATTTTAATTTTGACCTCGCTGTTATTATACTTATCTTAAATACTTAAAATTATTTTTTTCAATTTAAATTAATAAATACCATAATAGCGTGCAGTAAAGAAAAATAAGTAGTATCAAAAGTTGTCGAGCGCGCGTTTTTCAGACTGGTGTAATAGCAAGCTCAAAAGTTAGACTCTAAGACAGTCTGCATAACGAGTGCTGATTATCGCGTAGTCTAATAAGCTCTATCGTGACTGAAAGACCGCAGCAAAAGAAACTAATACTTATTTAAAATACTATTCCATTGCATAAGAAAAAGTCTTATTTTTTTGCAGAAATTCCCACACTCCATCACTTCACTAGTAATCATGAAACAAGTGCCTACTGTGATACCTATTTAGTAGGTTTAATTATATATATATTAGGTATATTTAGGTATTAATAATAATTATCATCTTCTTCGCCTAAGTTCTATGTTTGCATACTTTCTTTAAGCTGGTTGCCTGGTAGAGATCGTTTAATTTAAGCAATAAAGCCGCCATAACCATATCTATATTGTAGCGCTAGAATATAAGTATTCACTGTAATTTTTCTGTTTCTTTGTGGTCCAATGAAAAAAGTATATTTATCTATCTACTATCTATCTAATATTCAACTGATTTATTACTTTTCTCTTGAACGGCTGTAGGTACCTATATCTACTAAGTTTTTTTAATGCCTATACTCTATCTCTTTTATATTTAAGAGTAGGTATATTTTTTGTGTAGATTTGACATTGTCATCGATCTTTCTTAGTTTATTTTCAAAGCTTAGGTACGTGATCGAAAATATTACTTGAGACTATTTACCTAATATTTAAATGTATTTTTGCGTCTGTCTGTAGCAACGTTGATTTGACATGGTTTACACGATATTTCTGGTTTATTTTCAAACATGACTTGATCGAAAATGTTAGATGAGTATATATTTGCTCACCAGTAAGCTGTATGACGTTGGCGAGTCTCAGTAGCGCCAGGTCGTTGGAGAAGCTGTCGGGGTCGTACTCCGGGTGCACCACGACCTCGGCCACGTTCACGATGCGACGACCGTTCTCATAGCGGTCGTAGAGGGAGTGGGCGCCGAGGATCGCCTGAAGAACAGCTTTTATACACAATTCTACTAATATTTAGGTATAAATGGGGAAGTTTGGGTGTTTGTTGCACTATCGCGTCGGCACGACTGAACGCATTTGATTGAAATTTGGAACACAAATCTATACTTCGATATTGTAAAACTGAAGAGTTTTTTTGTTTGTTTGAACTCGAGGATCTCTGTAACTACTGGTCCCAATTGAAAGATTATTTCTATGTTGGATAGTCCATTTATCTAGTAAGGCTATAGGCTATTTAACATTACGCTACTATCAATAGAAGGGGAGCATGAATGAAAAATGTAACAAAAACGGGAAAAAATATTGCTTTTTGAGAGTTTTCTTTGCGTGACAGCCTGTGTCTATCTTTTAAAGGTTGCGTCATTAAAAACTAAGGTAACTGAATTTGTTCAAAATTTGAATTAGTACGACCAATTTTCGATAGATGGCGTAGCAACGCGCCCACGGTTCAGCTAGGTTATATAGAATAACAGAAAAGCGACTCTAGGAAAATAACGGGAGCAGGCACTACACAAGTGAAACCGGGGGGGCGCTAGTAGAATAGCATTCACAGCCCACTAAACGTTCCCGCAGTTGGGACTTAAGGTCTTCTCTCGCAAAGAGGGAGTCAAGTCCATAATCAACCACGCTGTTCCAGTACGGGTTAGTGGATGACGCATGACCTCGTCAGATTCTACGACCATGTCAGTTGCCTCACGATAAATCCTCATGATATAAAGCCTGTGGTTTGTTGTTCAACGGCACTTTAAGAACTTTGTTTCCCCCTGAGACGGAGTTTGACTCTACCAACTCGTAACACCTGTATTAAACGAATGAGGCTAAAATTTGAAACTCTGATTATAATGGACAAAAATATCACATAGGCTATGTAGGTACCTATCCTGTGAAAACGCTGCATTGATTGACCAAGGGCTCGGAAAGGCTTGGAAAATGAGTTGAGTATTTACCTGGACGTGGTCCACTTCTCTCCCGTCGTGGAAGCAGCAGTGCGCCGCCGTCATCACCCACTCCTGGTGGACGAGGGACCCGCCGCAGAACCCCAGCTCACCTGTCGTACCTACGCGTAGGTACAGCGCCACCTAACGGCAATTTTATAGTGTCACCATTCACCAACTTATCTATAGAACGGTCAAAAGCGAAACTTCTGGCGCCCACAGCAGCCGTAGGGCGTGGGGTCGATTCCCACCCGGTGTAAATATTTGTGTTATGAATAGGTACAAATATTTGTTGTCTGGGTCTAACTATGCATTTACCACTATAGGTAAATATTATTTCGGCTATATGGCTCCCATAGTACCAGTTTTGCTTAGTCTGGGACTAGATTGAGTTGTGTAAGGCATCTCCACTAATATTTTACGGGATTTTCTACTAGGTCGAATGCGGCACAGGGCGGCAGGGCACAGGCTGTTGTAATATTTCAGTCAATATCTCGCAAAGAGAATTTTTGTAGTGGTAGGACTCTTAGCAGAGTCCGCCTGGGGAAGTACCACACCTTTGCCAGTTATTCAACCGCCAAGCAGTAATGTGCAAACATTACTGTGTTCCGGTTTGAAGGGTAATGTTTCCAGAGAAATGACAGGGCTTAGAGATATAACAACTTAGATCTCTGGGTGACGAGCGCAGTGCAGTGCTAGGTAATAATTTGGACTCTTCATGTTCCAATGGCTGCGTGTCACTGTGCTGTTATGTGGCAGGCATGTTGCTTACCATCAGGCACATGTAATGTCTTTATTTAAAAAAAAATAGTTTGGCTATTTACCGCTGTAATGCTTCGAGGAAATCTATGCAGAGCCAATGACTCCGGATGTGCTTAGGATCAACAGTACGCACCTACCTATGGGAATTTCGTCACATAAACGTTTACACGAAGTAATTCGCAAGGGTGCGGAAAATACGTAATTTTCTTCCTTTAGTCGCTTACCCGGATTTTCATTGTTTCATAGCTTTAATGGTTGTGCATGGCCTGCAGTTTCATGTAACTGATAGATGAATATAATTTAGTGTAATCATGAATTCTATCTTCGATAGAATTTGGTACTCCCAAGTAAATACGCCTACTTACTTATCATCATTTAAAATGTATCTAGATATGTATTTATTTATTGCTATTACGTTACAAAAGTTACACAATGTTATCAGGGAATCTGAAAAGGCGACTTTAAAAAAGGAATTATGAAATTTCTACATAACAAATATTTTTGGTTTAAATTTTTCAATCTCTCATGAGCACCTTTTTGAGTCCTTTTTTAGTTTAAATACGTAGGATTTATTTAAAGATAAAAAGTTTGTTCTTACCTGGAAGGGCCTTTCATTAGTCTCCGACATATCTCCACCAGCGATCCTAGCGTACCTCGCGTTGCATTCCGCATCTCCTTCACACAACCGAGTTGTAATTACTACTACCGGTAGTAACAAGAAAATTACACTCTTAAAGAATTGCATTTTTGACTTTTCTACTCAGCACTTCACTTTAATAAAAATTGTAAGCTAAGGGGCAACTTAAGATACTTTGATTCGGTAAATTCAACTTAATTGTATTGTTACTATTGATGAAATTTTACTTTCGAATGGTAAACGTTGCGGCTTCTTTTGTAATTTTAATTTTGTTTCAAAACAAGTAGTGTATTTCTTCTTTCGTTTCAATATTGTCTTCTTAAACACTCCAAAACCCTCTGGCTATCAATAACGTTTTTGTTTTGATTTATATCTGAATCAAAGGTATCTACAAAATGTATAAGATCCACATACACAGTCCCAACCTTTTTCTAGTTATAATTTCCCGTGACACACCCGAAAATAGTATTTTGTAAATGTAATCCACACACAGTACGTGGTCTCTCGCTAGTCGGTATTGTATGGTTACAGAAATGTTGATATAGACTGTGAGAAAGTTTATCTGGCTATCAGATAGGATCTGAAGTTGTGATGTGACGAATGTGAAAGATATCAATAATCTTCCTGCCTAGATAAGAAACGGGGTATTTCGATGACCAGTGGGTCATCGAAATCCTGATATGTTGCTAGATGATTTATGATAGGAGCGATTTGTCTCTCGGAAATAATAAAATATTTGGATTACTTAAGATTAAATCCGAAGCTTCCTTTTAGTCTAGGTAGGTATTTAAGTTATAAAACTTAACAAAATACATACTATTAATGTTAGTTAAAAAATAACTAAGACGGGTTATATAGTCGAATTTTAACAACTAATATTTCTAACTTAAAATGTATATCCTGGTGGTATTCTTACAGATTTTAAAATGATTTGCAATGAAACTTCACACTTTAAGAAATCCGGCTCTATTGTCCCGCATTAGTTATTGCCTAGTTTTGTTACGTATCTAAGGTTTTAGGCACCTACAGGGAATTTCAAAGGAAGACACAGTTTATTTAAAACATCATTTATTATATTTTCGTCAAAAAAGTAAAATTTTAAAATAAAATATTTTAAACGTAGGTTTACATGCAACGTGTGTCAAGGCGCAGAGCCAGCACGATAGAGGCAGTCTAAGGCTTGGTTCACACGGCGCCAGTACCTACCGCCAACCACCAACCCAGTCAAGACAAAAAAAAACACAAGTTTTTTTGACCCTGCTATTTTGCGAGTTTGGCGACAGCGACTATCACCGTGTAAACCTTGCTTAAGCACAGCGATGCGACCTTGCCACACCACAAATATACAATAATCATAAGAAACAAGAACTAAAACGTGTACCATAATATTATGAATGTGTAATTTAGATATACTTATATTGCTTACAAAAAATAACAATTTGTGAAACGTTGGCAGTAAAAATTAATAGAAAATATTGTTTTAAATAGACACGACACTTTGTAGAAGCACTTATGAGGCATTAAAGCGTACTTACAAGTTGGGATACTTATCTATACTTCGGCGGCTTCCCTGCGCGTGGCATTTTGACCCTTATTAACAAACTCGAAGTAGTTACTTCTGTATTTTGTTTCTTTTCATTATCATCAAAATTTGGGTACGAAAAGGACTTAACAAAACGCTAACTCGTCCTTTGTGTGATTGTGACTGAGTTCTATATTTGAAACGAAGAAAGAGACAAAAGACAATAACTAACCGGTAATGTCGCGTGTTTGTTAACAAGGGCGTAAGTGCCTACTACCGCTAATACTCTACTTGTCTTAATTACGAACGGTCTAAGGAGATAAATCTGATATAATTTAAATGCGAAAGGAACCGTGCAGCGAAGCCGTCGACTCGGAAGAAAGACACTTTATAATTCAAATTAATTCTAATACAATTACGTAGCTTACGTTATGTGTCTCGTATTGCTCCATATAGCAAAGCAGTCATTGAAAAACATCGATCCACTGGGAAGTCTGTAAATGCGGTTACATCTCTAGCTAAAGATATCAAATGCGATTATCAAATTCCGTCGAATGATAAGATTGGTCGATAAGTAATCATTTTAAAAAACTTTTTTTTTCTTCATAGTTTTAATAATGAATCGAAATATTTCTAATTCAACCGACTTTACATTACATTCTATTCTCATTTTATATATAATTAAAATATATAATTCTCAATCTGAATTCAAACACTTAAAATCATCTATTTATAAATAGCGTCGCATTTTAATATAATAATAATAATGTATTTTTTAATAGAATCGTTTTTTATACTATAACAATTACACTCAGGGTGGGATCCATACATAACTGTCACCGAACCAATAAATAGGCGAAATTCAAACACTCAAAATACCGAACAGTCTCAATTTGTACGCAACATAAGGGTGTATAAATGTAGTTAACGTTATCGTAGCACAGAATAATTTAAAGAAACAAACTTGTAAAAAACACAAAACTATACGTAAATACATACGCACCAAAAACGTGCACGTAAAATTTTACGTGCAACATATGTATATAGCTAAAATTATATGCTCTTTCTCGTTTTCGTTTCAACACTTCTCATAGCGAGAAGATGACAGAGCATTTTATAGCGTAGCGGCGTCAGCAAAACTATACAATCGTAACGTTTTAAACCCAATGTTCGGTTATTTTATTACTGGATTCCAACTCCAAACGCGTCAACTCCCGATTATGGCCAGTAGACATAAACCTAATTATGTATTGCTTGTTGCCAGGCGAGTTTTTTTTTTAAAAGGGAGTTATTGAGTTATCTCTTTAACACACTCGTGAGATATATTTACACAGCTGCCGCTTTAAGCGATTGCCAACTACCAAAACGTAGATACCAATTACGTAGAGTCAGCATCACAAGTGCGTACAGTTTTGCGTTTTGAACAGTCGTTTCGTTTTGATCTGTGGTCGTGAGCGCCGACAATGTTGGTCAGTAGCGAAGCTTACGGTAAGCAAGCGGTGAGTCGCGCCGACCGCGTCCGTCTGCAGACCGTATCAGTCGGTACGTCATCCGAGGACGCGAGGCGCGGCGCCGAAACCGCTACACCACTTAGCTGTCGGACAAAACGGGACAACGTTACATTCTAATTCCATATCTAGCGGTCTACCGCATATATAAAACGTTTATTAAGTTTCTAGTGTAAATTCTGGCGGCGTTACTTAAATTTAAAACCGAAACCCTAACTTTAATTTTGTAATGTTTAATTTTAAAATTATTGTAAAGACACATTCTAGGAGTGAATCATTGTAAATTCGCTTTTGTTACACTCATTAGGAAGACAGTTATATTTTAATGTAACTTTTATCGCCACATACAATACTCCACTTAAACTTCTTTTTTTTTTTTTAGTTTGTTGTAATTTCCCTCATAACGAGGAATTTCAGTTCTAAGATTAAGTTACGCCTCCTAAAATTTAACCACTAGCGTTAATGTACTGAGCAATTTAGTTAGACCGTGAAAATATGTGATTTCTTTTATATTAGTTACAGCGAAATTTTAAACTCAACGCCTTGTTATGACTAACGATATATTAAATGTTAGGTTACAATTGTTCAGTAATAAAGTCACTGCAATTAAAGTAGCACAGTACAGGACAGGGTCCCGATCTTAGCAATGTACAAGGTACTTATTAGATTACACCGGTTAACGTTGATTTTGTTGCCCTTGATATCTTTTGATTTATGCGTACAATTCTTGAAACCATCAATGTATTTGGAAAATTCGCTAAAATAGTTTATGTGGTAATCCAATCTATTAGGTAATCCCCAAGAAATTACTATGGTTGATGCATCATTTTAATTAATTAGTGGTTTACTCGCTTGTTGTGATTCATGCAGCCTAACTTAAGTTTCAGGCGTAAGCAGGCCACCGAATTCCACTGAAACTTAAGTCGCGCTGGACAAACCACATTGCACGTGGGTAATCCCATATTTTGTTTTTTCTTAAAACTTTGACATATAAAAAAATCATGAAAACTAGAGCACATTTTTAATATGTTCGTGAACATACTTCAAAATATAAAAATCTGCAGATATCCAGGGCAACATTTTATATTTCTGTATGGTTTCTTTTTCGAACGTTTTCTAAAGCCGTGATGGGTAGAATTACGAAATATATTGTTAGCTATAACAAGGCATGATACCACCAGTAACACGTTTTTTTTAACCAACTTTAAGCGATCAGGGGTTTCTAAAACACCGCTTTAAAGATAGTCATTTAAGAATCATCTGTTTTAGAATAGGTAATTCAATGTCACCTCTATGACAAATGGAATAAAGATTAAACTTCATAGATGCATTTTGACAATGGCTTTCAGAATTTAAACTGGCCTTTAGACCCCAAGACAAAGCTGTCCATCAGTTACGGAGGTGTCTGAAAATTTCAAAGGAGTTACTCTTTGCGTGCAGTAATGAGTATCCCCTTTGTGTTACATTTATGTTAGTGTTATTTTTTGTTAGTTACGGTGTGATACGGTTTGTTAGTTGCCCAATTTTTATTGTTATATAAAAGCTAGTAAAAAGACAGTAAAGTTTTAGACAAAATCAATCATGCAATTAGTAAAAGCAGTACAATTAAAAGAACTAACCGCCTAATTACAAATTAGAGGGTAGGTCTAAAAAAAAGTACACATACTTAAATGTCCATTAATATGGAATGATAGAAGTTACAATATGACTAACAATAAAATATAACTTAAACCCTACTACTTAGGTCCTACTTTACTTTGGTCCCTTGGATAAAAAACATCTACTTCATAGAACTTCTCGTACAAGCTAATTATTTAATTTAACTTTAAAAAAGAGTTAACCTCAACCTCACATTGAAAATTAACAGAAAATATACGTTCTACGACGTTTCATACGATTTATAACTAGCGTGGCGTTAATGGCGATGCTGGTATAATTTGTATTTCGCCGACAGACACTAAGTAAGACAGTATTAACGTTATTACTAGTAAGTTTATTCGTATATTCACTATACGAAGACTAACTTAACGTTTACTCATTCCATTAAATATTCTTTTCAGTCCTTGTTATAATATCAAAAGATAAAATAATTAAAATTTAGACTTATTTAATAACTTGTATCTAAATTAAATCGATTAAATAAATAAATAAAGTTAAAACCAACACAAACTCGTGCTTTACATGAATTCAAATCTGTATTTTATATTCGAACCTATTCGATAACGATTTATACTTTTTCAATCTTTTACAATTATAAGTTATAATTATAAATCTTCCAATTTTGAATTTAGCTAAGCTAGTCTCTAGTTGCCATACTACTATAGGTACAAGGCACGAGACAACCACTAGGACAAATCTGTCCAACGTTCAACAAGAGTCGTGGATAGAGTGAGACTACTTACAGCAAACGACAATTATCATTATTCTTATTTCCAAGCGCAATGCAAGCTGAGACAACAGTCTGAGTTTTTCAAGTAGCTTTATTGATTCTAAAAATAGTCTACCAAAGAATGTTATAACGACTATTTCAGAGAAAGTTTGCCCTCGAATCTTACATCGACTCTTTGAGCGTTAGGAGCGACCTTCATTTGTCAGATTAACTACAGCAGATATACTAAAACGGGTCATCTGTAGAGCTGATCGTCATTCGCTCTACTATAGCGAGCATGATAAAGGGACAGGAGAGACAATGCTGTCGTGCATCGTCTCTTAGTGAGTTTGTGCAGTCAATTTTATTAATCCGCAGTCAACGACTAGAAAGAATGGCTTATTTTACTAGAACCATTTTTGAGCGGCTCTAGATGGAGTCACAGATCCTCATTCTAAGGCGAGAAGAGGAAAAAAGTGAGCGCACTTCTTGTGCCTGGTTCCGTTCATTTAGTCTACTGATAGTTGCTAAAAGCGACCCTAATGGTAAACTGTGTCAAAGCGACACTAAATGTAGTCACCGATCTCTCCGCCATGTGGGAGAAAAGAGACAAGAGATAATGTACTGATTTCTTCTCATGCGTGCTAGTCATTTAGTCCACACTCCACAGTCAGTTACAGAAAGCCTCTCTTCTTGTAAACTATGTTAGAGCGACACTAAAACTAGCCACGTCGCAGTGAATCATGCTAAGGTGGGAAGAGAAATTATAGCGAATGCACTGACTTCTTCCAGCACGTGCCGATTATTAAGTCTACCATTAGTTGCTAAACGCGTCCCGTATAGTAAACTATGTTACAGCGAAATTAAAAGTAATCACGTCCCGTGGGCAAGTTTATCATGCTAAGGCGTGAATGATAGCGATTACACTGACTTCTTCCAGCGCGTGCCCGTTATTTAGTCTACTGTTAGTAACAAAAATCGTCTTTTCTAGTAATCTAAATTAGAGCGACGCTAAAAGTAGTCACGTTCCGTTCCTTGGGGCGAGTGAATCATGCTAAGGCGAGAAAAGAAAAGAGAGCGAGTGCACAGACCTCTTCTAGCGAGTCCGCTGACTTCTTCCAGCGCGTGCCCGTTATTTAGTCTACTGTTAGTTGAATTAAGCGTTCCGTGTAGTAAACTATGTTAGAGCGACATCATGCTAAGGCGAGAATAGGAATGTTAGCGAGTGCACTGACTTCTTCTTGAGCGTAAAGAAGGATCGGCACTTGAGCTTAGCGTTGGCGGGCGCGGGCAGCGTGTGCGGGCGCGGCTCGGTCATTAACTCTACCATTAGTTGCTGAAAGCCTCCCGTATAGTAAACTGTGTTAGAGCGACACTAAAAATAGTCACGTGGTAGTGACTCATGCTAAGGCGAGAATAGGAATGATAGCCAGTGCACTGACTTCTTCCAGCGAGTGCACTGACTTCTTCCAGCGAGTGTACTGACTTCTTACAGTACGTGCCCGTTATTTAGTCCACTGTTAGTTGCTAAAAGCGTTCCGTATAGTAAACTATATTAGAGCGACACCAAAAGTAGTCCGTCCCGTCCATTGGGCGAGTGAATCATGCTAAGGCGAGAAGAGGAAAAAGAATGCGTGCACTGACTTATTCTAGCAAGTGTACTGACTTCCAGTGCATCCCGGTTAAATAATTTATTGTTAGTTCCTAAAAGCGTCTCTTCTAGTATATTATGTTAGGGCATTATGTAGTCACGTAGCAGTGAAACATGCTAAGGTGAGAATAGGAATGTTAGCGAGTGCACTGACTTCTTCTTGAGCGTGAAGAAGGAGCGGCGCTTGGGCTCGTTGTTGGCGGGCGCGGGCAGCGTGTGCGAGCGCGGCGCGGGCGCGGCCGTGCGCGCGCGCAGCGTGTCCAGCCACCACGACATCTCCGCGTCGTCGTGCGCCTGGAGCAGGTATTCAGCGCCGTTCGACTGCCTGCAATACATCCAAATACATCATTTATCTAAACATTAGATACAAATTTTCAGAGTTTCATTTTCAACAATGACGAATTTTGCATTTAAACTTTCATCCCCCATTTTTCCAGCGATGTTCAAGACTTTGAAATCTTTCGCACAAGAGTGTCGTTATCTATGAGACTGTTAGCTCTCCGTACGAGCATAAGTAATCTTAAATAAATATAGGGTCCCGAGTTTATGGCCATCCCCGAGTTCTGTGAACAATAGCTTTATGCGCTGAACTGACATGATTTGCCTCTTAAAAAAAGTTGGATACAGACACAGAAATGGGCACACCTTCGGACTCAGCTGCGGTCATAGATTTAGATTTATACTTGGACACGGATTAGAATTCACTATAACATAGGAGCTACTCTGAAATCGCGAAAAATATAACAGCTGGTCTTTTCAAAAAGGCACTTTAAGTATGGAATAGTAAAAAAAAAACTGGATTTGTTCTATAGTCAATATTGCTCATAATGGTCAGTTGCACGCAAAACCTGTCGGATTAGAATCGAAGTTCCATGCACTCTGTACTTCTAAAATTATAATAACTCTACCGCAACGTCGAGTATCTTCCTTGCATTACTACTGCAAGGAAGTTCAAACCTATTCATAAGTGTAAATTAAGGTTACAAGTGTACATTTAAAAAGAAAATCATAATTACTTGACTCTGAAGACGTGCTTCTTCTTCGTGTAGTTGGAAGCGACTTCAACTTCGGTACCATTGAGATCTAGCGGCGGCTCTCCGCGCCAGTACTGGTCGGGCGTCGCCTTGTACGTCTTCTGGTCCTTGTAGAACGACATGCGGCCGTCCTTGGCGACAACGTACACTTTGTCCCACGATCTGCAATAAGAGGTTTCAAATATATTCTAGACTTGGCTTAGACGACAGGTGATTCAAGTGAAACGCCAACTTTGCGAACTGGGAACTTTAACGACAGTTCCTTTTGGTGACTTTATTGACCAATACTGGATCGGCAATTTATGCCCAAACTGTGGAAATGTGCCGCGACATCGGAGACATAGGTTGTTGGACAGCAGTCTTTGTCTGTGGCACCGTATCTCCTTTTGTTTGAAATGTGTTTTATAAATTAGTCGGAAGTTTTTTAGCTATGTTTGATGAACATCGGTCCAAGATGGCCGCCACCACAAAATGGGGGGCAACATATTTTTTTACAACTCCCTCAAATTGGGTTATTAAATAAAAGGGTCTAGCAGTCTAGCCCTTTTATTAGAATACTACGACAAATTTCGAATCCAAAATATTCCGGCGTAATAGATTTTTTAAAATTATTTTTTTGTCTGTAATAAATAATTATCTTTATCTGACCTGTTAGATGCTCGCTTGGCGGCGGACTCCCACTCGTGCTTGCGGACCAAAGTGCCCTCCACACCTTCATCCTCGCCCGCGGGACTGGCGCCCTCTGTACACAATCATTACTTTACTATAATCAAACACAAGCTACAGTACAATTTCTTACAGAAGAACTTTCCAAGTTTACAAGGCGCTGTATGGTAGGTAATTTTCTAACAAAATACCAATAACACATACACCGTAATTATGTTATCCAACGTTTAGAAAGTCCATCTCGAAATATTTGTACTGTACAGTTTCTCCACATTACGTGTACAGGAACTATTTGGAAAACACATTCTAAAATTATGACTCTAATATCGCTGTTCTTGTTACACTACCAGTACTAAAAAGAGACAGCGATATTGATATTTAAATGTTAGAACATGTCTTCAGAATTGACCCTGATAAATAATGTAAGCTCATCAACAATGCACGACAGTAGTCATCTTCAGAATTTAATCAATCACGTCTTTTAACTATAATTAATAAGTTAAAACTCTACATTCAGTACCATTTGCCTTAAAAACGGTTAAATTTATAACAAATACATATATTGTTGATGAACTTATCATAAGTCAAATATAAATGTAACCTATTTGAGATCTCATTAACCTTAGCATAATTTATTCTAAACTAAATCAGTCTAAATTTCTATATAATCACAAGTGATTGGTTTGATACATCCTAAAATCACTAAACTCCACGCTGGGCTATATGGGAAAAAATAAAAAAATCTCTAAAAAAATTTAAACAGTGAAAGATTTCAGTTACCTTTACGCTTAAAGAATGTTTATTCACATATTTAATTGACATTATAATTCTTTAAAACATTTAAACATTTACCAAAAGATCGTCCAACATTTTTCTGACTGGCAAAGTGTAATGTTGTCTTTCATTGTCTATTTTTTTTTACGTCAGCATAGTATTCATGCGCGCGACAAAACAGCTGCACACAGAAAGCACTCATTGCAACAAAAACATTTCGCACAAATAATTCGTTGAAGTAATTGTGGATGGATTTTTAATTAATTCTTTTAACTACAAGCCATACAAGATTCCACAGAAAATACGCACAAAGCCATTACTAGCTCGTACTGATACGAGCAATTTTTACTAATGTACCAATTAAAAAATCACAAAAACGCCAATTCCATAAATAGTAATTTTGAGTTTTACGTAGTCTCTGGCTACTGGATTTGGGCGACTCACAAAACGAGCCAGATCACAATAAAATTCACCACACTGGCATAAATGTGTTTATGATCATCTTATATAGGCTTTCGAAGACATCATAGATGTACTTTTTCATTTTATTTATTTTTCAACAGTGACGGGACGAAAAGGACATGTGCCAGATGGTAAGCAACATGCCTGACTACAACAGCACAGTGCACCCAGTTATTGGGCAATGAGGGCGCTCTACCATATAAGTACTATAACATTTAACACTAATTAACGTAATATTCTATAACATTTAACACTAATTAACTATTAGTGATCTTAAAGTAGGTGTCATTAATAAATTTCCTGTGGCTTGAATTGGTATTTTCTGCAGAAAACTGTATAGCTTAGATTTTTCTTAATCTAGCTTTCACCACAAAGTTAATCCCTTGTGAACCGAATGAGTGAAAATGATGACACTTGCTTCGTAAAGTGTTTGGAATAGATTGTATTAATTTGAAAACCTCATCGACCATGAATATGGTTTCGTGAATATCTACGTAGACTAAGCACATAGCAGACTTCAGACGACGTCGAACTGACTAACTGAACTAAGATTTAAATTAAAACTTTCTAATTCGATGATAAAGATATGGAAGGACGGGACCTGTGCTCCATGGTCCCGATTTTTGAAGTGAAAACTTCTTTTGGTGCGCCACAAACCGATTTTTCGTGGGCTGTGAATTGAATTCGCAGCGTCAAAAGCTCGGGAATGATAAGAAATCTTCGGGTAACCTCGGGACCGTGTCGGTTTTACCCGCGTAGTTTCCAAAGTAAGCTATATCAAATTCTGAGTTATAAGTTCTAACTTCTATCGGCAGTTCCTATCCCATTTCTTTTTTAAATCTATGATTGGTATTCTCATGACCGCTATATCGCCTGACGTTAGGCGACGATGCGGTATACAATAGAGAGCGTTTACTTAGAAGGGACCTTTTCACTCTCGACTTTAAAGACACATAAAATCACAGTTCTTCGTAGATATCAACGTGAAGATTGCACAACACTTTCTAACAATAATGTGTGTGTGTGTGTGTGTGTGTGCCACGACATTTCTCCAAAAAATATTATGGAAATTCAAACAATCATGGTCATGGGTCGTCCATCATGAGTGATGACGATTTTAAAGTTCAGTGAATTTTGATGAATACAAATGTTCCGTGACTGGGTGTTTCTATGTTTAGTGAGTAGGTATGTATTCGTAGTTTTTTACATTTTGAATTTATCAGCTATCTGGCTCCAATCCCACTTACAAGCTTTGCTTAGCTTGGGGCTACATGTTATGTGATAAATGTCCCACTAATATTTATTTATGTAATCCTTTGTCTCAGTCAGTTCAATGCCGGTAGTGCGAAATTTGCTATGAGCGTAAATCCATCCACAACCTCTACCACGGGTACCTTCATCGTCGCTATGGTGCGTCCCAGCGATAAGCTTCTTCGCTGTCTTCCATCGGAAGCTTCTGAACGGCGACTTGCTTCGAGACCGCTTCACCTTACCGGAACTCGAGGGAGTCGCGGGGGTGGAACTCGAACCGGGCGCTGCTCGCGAGAATGGGACCATGGTACGGGACAGGGTAGGGATCGTGCGATATGGGAGCATAGCGTGCGTTTATACGAAAGTGGGCCGCATAATAAAGGTGATTTTTGCCATACAAAAGAGTAAAATGGTTGTTCAAATGAGTGATATTGTCGTATAACAGAGTGATATTGTCGCATAAGAGAGTGATATTATCGTAAAATATAGTAATATTGTCAAACGAAATAAGTCATGATTTATGAAAAAAAATGTGTGAAGATATTGAAGCGAAAGTCGAGGTGATTTGGGTGTATTTGATGTAGGTCAGGTACGTATCAGTAAATAAAAATAGGTTGTAAAATTACATATTTCATACAAATGTGTTGTAACAGGGACGAGGGTAGGAACGACGGAGGAGAAAAAACAAAAGAAAAAATAATTCAAAGCGGACATAAAAACAAAATGGCGTTGCAGCAAAAACATAAGCGTTTAATATCATGCTATTGAATAAGTGACCAATATTTCTAAAAATGAAATGCATTTGAACACGTTTAAGGGTAAATTACAAAAACACAGAGGTTAAATGTGACATGCACATTAAGGGGTACATACAAAGATGAATGAATTACTGGGAACATTTACCTGTTAAATTCTACTACTAGTCTAATTAGTTCTACAGAGTGAGTTTCCATCTAGAAATCGATACTAGAGAAAAATGTTTCATTGTAATTTTTCTGGTGCTTATTATGTCACCGTATAAATTAAAACATTGTCATTTCATAATCTAACATCGTTCGATTTTAAACTACCCTACCATGTTTACAGTCTCAAGCTTTTTATTATAAACCAACGGTATTTACGGCTAAACATATTCAGATTTTAATACTATTTGGGCTGTCACAAATTTCGATCAAACTTGACAAATAGCCAGCAACTACACTCAAAACACTGGCGAAGTTGCGGTGATACAGACAATGATAAAAGTTGAAACTATCACAAATATCTAAATATTTTCAATATTTTTCCGAGAGTTCAACCTAGTGGAGGCTCTGGACCGGCATGAGGCCGGCTTAGGCAAATGACGATGTCGAGTCGATTACTAAGCTGTGATAGTGATCGGCTCTACAGACGAGCACTAGAATTAGGATTAAAATGTTCCTAACTCCCCCCTATTTTCGTCTTCTCCTTATCCAAGAATTTAGTAAAAAAAAAGAGAATTGAAATGACAAAGGTCACGGACCCCGGAGTCTGTGGAGTGGCTAAATTTGAATAAAACAAAAAACATTTTGAATAGTAAACTTCTAGATGCAAGCTCCGGTCCACCACTACGACAGCCTGTTACACGTCATACTCACTGGAGAGGCGGGCCGGCTTCGGCGGCGTCTGTTTGTGCGGGGGGGACGCCTGCGCGGCGGGCGCGGGGAGCGGCGGGGTAGCGGCGGGGGCGGGGGCGGCGGGGGCTGTCTCTGCATGCGTATAGCTACGTGCTAGTTACTCTACACTACGTGCGCATGCTGCCTACATGCTCATTTATATGTATGCGTATTTTTCACAAAAAAAAAATAAAAAACTTATTTAAATCAAAAAACTTATTACAATGTATGTGTATAAAAATACTACAATTTGAATAGTTTTTTTTCAACACAAGCCTTTTGAATGATTGCAAAACATTTGATACTAAGGCAACATAACAATTCCGCCTCGCATAGGTCGAAACTTTTGATTCAATACATAGATACTGGCTTTATCCAACGACAAATTTAGACAGAATTTTTAAATGGCAGAAAACACAGCTGGAGAAAATCAAAATTACATTACAATTTCAAATGCTACACTTAGGTGTGTATTTTTGAAACATAAATATAACTTTGGAATGACTGTTTTGCAATAAAATACGCATACATAGAACATTAATTAAACTTATACAATTACATGCTACGTTTACATAACAGCTATACGTACTACAGGCATATAATTTCTGTTATTTCCTACCTATTAAAGATTAATAACTATTTATATTTTATTTTAAATTCCTCCTACTATATTAATTCTAAAAGTTTGTTTAGTACTGTGCCCCAAAAAAACCATAAACCCAAAATGAAAACACAAGAAATGACGAAAGACAATTCTAAATATAAAAATACACATGGCTATAATATAAAGCGTGGTGCGTGATATAGAAAGCCATAGACAGCAAAGTAAAGAGGCGGCACCTACCTTACTGTAGACAGCTTCTCGGAAAATGAACACTGACTGAAGAACTTTCGAGCGATTGATGAAGACGATTGACAAGAGAAAAGACAGACAAGATAAAGGTTGCCATACAAAATCAGTTTTCTTTTCAGTTTTGCCTGACGTCCTATAGGTACCAGAAGTGTTGATCGTATTTCAAAGTTACTCTTAATTGTTGTTCTCGTTTTGTTTTTGTTACTAAGAAGCTCTATTAGGAAGGTACTTTTAAAAACATGACTTAAATCCACATCACAAATGAGTAACCAACCAGTTAAACAATCACGTTACTTTTCATGGTAAAATTTTGAAAAAGTCCTTGAAATAGTCTTTCTCGTAGAGACTAAAACAGTTTTTGTTGAGTTTAACAGTATAATTTGAAAAAATACCTTTGAAATAGAACACGGATTAAGAGCAGACTTTATAGTGAAGTATGTCCATTTACTAGTACAGAATTGTAATATTCAAATACAATACAAATACAAAAACAAATCTCATTATGGAGATAGCGGTAAGCAACTTCGGAAATTTGGTGAACAGCGCGAAACAAAAGAAACTGATCGTATAAATGTTTTGTCAAAGCAAACTGTTACAAGTATGTCAGTTCGGCCTCTCCGTGTATGGCAACCTTAATGAAAGTATCAAACCATCACCGTGATTAGAAAATAATGAACATAGACGTAATATGTATAATAATATTCTGGAAATACTACAAAAAATAACAAATGTTTACAAAAAAATATACCAGCAACATTATTCTGGAAATCGTACGCGATCTTGATTGCAGTTTTGCTCGTGTTATCCGTTCACACCAACTTATTAACACTGTAGTGTGAAAGAGATAGTTGACGATCACAATCACAAGGAAGATCTTTAACGACGACCAAAATAAGTAACGTTTGATGAACTATTACTAGTTTTAAAGATGATTATGAAGTAAAACGACATTAAAACGATGATTTTAATACCATCACCTTGATGTACTAACTAATAGAAAAGTGTGTAAAGAACAAAAGTCGAAATCGTGCAAAGTACTAAAATCCCAACTACATCTTTTACCTACTGCCTACTTTATACATAAAAAGCTTTTTTTAAGTCGAAAAATTAATAACAAATGATTAAGTTCTACCCCAGTGGCGTCTACTCGAGCGCAGTGTAACCCGACTAAATTTAAACTCCGTGTTACAAAGCTCATGCCCGTAGCCGGGTAAGTTTATTTTACATTTGGTAGGTTTATAATAAGCGCTCTGGTTACCTGGCTGCGAATGCGGTCGTTCTTGGGCCTTCTCAGCCGCTTTAGTGGATGTTCTCCTTACGACTACGCGTGTGCATGTGTGGACAACACATCGATAAGTAACGGCCCTTCGTACAATCGTTATACTCGATCGACCGACGGAATAGGGATGTGACTCGTGACCGCTACACACTCAAAGAACATTTATGTCAATCAAATTCTTAAAAGATTTCAATAGTAACAAAAGACATCAGAAACTCGTAAGGTTGTAAGCGTACTCGTAAACTTTCGACTTGTAATTTACGTAAATAATATTTTTTAATCTTGTTTTTTTTTTTTCAATTTAATTTGTTTTGATACATAATTGTGTATTTGTGTAATTGATAAATGAGTACAGATAACTTTATAAACTTTGGTTATTTAGGCATGCTCATTTTTGACATTTCATTCAATATCTTGTGCCATATTTTCAGATATTGTGTTAAAAGTATTTATTTTATGAAAACGCGTAATATCTTATATTTCAATTATAAAGTTACAATTTCAATTAAGTACAATCTGTGCTTCTCAAATGAAGATTATACTTACACAATTACTTAAAATTATTTGCAAAAAATTAATGCTGTTTAAGTAAGTAGCTTAATTTTACGAGTGAGCCGGTCACGAAGAGTACACACAGTACCTCACCGGAATCTTTTCAATATGCAACCGCAATCGAATCCACAATACAATGCGTACATACACAATGTGAATTTTGTAACTCACAATTCGTTGTATGTGTGTACTGTATTTCCATGTCACATACAAATAGAATGCACACATACATTGACTTACGTTTGCCATTTTATGGATTTTGACAGCTATTGACTCATTGAAAAGTTTCCGTTAAGGGTATAATCCGTAGGCCGACTGAGCAGATGACTTCAAAGGGTTATATCGTATTAAATAGACATTTAAAGCGGCAAGCGATGCCGTAATCTTTCTCTCTGGCTGTAACGCAGTGCGAAAAGTGCTTTATTCTCCTCGCAATTAAATTCATAATCCTCAAACCTATCGTAAAACTTAAGTGTTATTGCAAGTTGCAAGCAGCATTCACCAGTTATGGTGAAAGTTAGTGGAAACTTCGTCCAATTGAAATAGTTCCATTCGATAGTGCTAAGAAGATTTACACATGCGTGCTTACATTGCAATCCGTGAGTCGAAGTGATGTTAATTTGGAATATAATTTTAATTTTATTCTGTGTTTTTGATAAATTTTACTAGACATGTTAGACGATACCTACACAACTTGAGGTAAAACATTTTAAACAGATAGACAAGGACGATGAGAAATTACTTTGTTGTAATTTGGTAAATTTAAGTGACTTATTTTGACTGTTGTGTAAAAATTGGACAATAAAAAGTAGTTTCTCATACGTCAATTTCTCTTTTAAGATTACATTCTGATAAACATGACGATATCGCGATCACGCATCACTCGCTTACATTCGAATATAAGCTTTAATCAATCGACACTAAGGTGGTAATCAGATATCTGCTAAACAGTCAAACATAGCTGTTTGATGGATTTCTGATTACACGATAGATCACTGACAATCAAGAATGTTGGCATTTGTTACGACGGTTCATCAGAATGCAATCTATATAGTCAGATTCCGGTATTTCAAACCCTATCAACCGACGTCATAATAAGCGACACCTGCTTGTATACATCCGTCCTTCTCACTCTCACACTGGTACAGTATTGCTGTCTCACCCTGCGGCTGTGGTTGTTCCTGCGGCGACTCGGCGCGGTCGACGGCGTCTTGCGCGGCCGCCGCCGCCGCCTCGGCCGCTTCGCGTTCGCGCTTCTCGCGCTCCGCCGCCTCGGCCGCCTCTTGACGGCGCTTCATCTCTTTCACTTCGAACTGGAATGAGCGAGATAACGATATTAGCAAAAATCGCTAGCTAATGTAAACAAAGGCCTGATGCTCGTCTTATAGCGGAAGAGCGTTGATGAGCTATTTGGTACAACATTTTAGTTAGTTTGAGATTTCAACGGCTGTTAGTTACATTAGGTTCTTTACCAGTTTTTGTGAATTTACTTAGCTGTCTCGCTTACTTTACAGATTGTTGGTATTTATTGTTTTTTTTTCACTTTTCCACGCCATACGAGTGGTTTTATGTACTCTAGCAGCCACTTACAAGTCGGGGCCTATGGTCATAACCTCTTTATGGGCCGTAGGCGTAGTCTAGGACGATTTCCACTACATTAGCGTAGTACGGGGTGGCGGATGTTGATGCAGACAATTCGATATGCGAGAGAATTTACAGACCGTGTCCTAAGCGTCATTTCATTTTTTAAGTGTAATCAAAGAAGCAACTTCTAACGTTAACTCTGCAAATCTGAAATAAGATACATTAAGCTATATTTTGATCTCAAAACATGTATATTAGTAGAGCTTTTGACGCGCTGGTAATCCAAGGTTACAGAAGTTTCACCTGACATTCGTCTTCTTCGACACCGCAAGCGCGACGCAAGCACGTAGGTATAGTGCTGGCAAAACTTTATGAGCACTTGGAAATTAGGCACCGAGTGTAAAACGAGTGCAAAAAAGGCGAATTTTCTGTCATGTGCCTAGATTTCACAGTTACGAGAAGCAAGCATCCGTACTGTTGTGCACTTACGTGTGTACAAACGAAGCACTTCGTACATCGCATGAAACTGCTTGGAAATGTGAGCGCATCCGTTCTGACATATAACATTTATAATATGTAATATTCAGTAATTTGCCAGGTAATTATCACTATTTTACAGTAATACTTTGTTTCGGATTCGTTTTTTCTCCATTTATCTATAAAAATGAGTGTACAACTACTCGCCTTAACTTCCGAAAGCTCATAAAGTTTTACACGTATTATACGATCATGCGAGAAGCAGCAGCAAGCATAATCCCAAACACCACACTTACACTATTCAAATAGTCATAGTACCATGCAGCCTCTGGCGACAGCAGATTACTAGTCTGGGAGAGGAGAAGGAGAGCGGGACTAAGAGGGATATTCTTAACCTCCTTGCCTAGGTCATTCACAGCCTTGTTGCTACTCGTCAAACCAGGCAGAGACAGTACACCCACCTCACCGGCTATCTCACTATCAGAAGACTTCGATGTCCGTTTACTTCCCAACTGCTTTAAACTAGGAGATTTAGACTTATTAGTTAAAAGAGAAACATTGGGATAAACGTATAAACATGCCAGTCTCTCCCAGAGTATCAAATCGATGCACGATAGTTTAATGTGAGGTTCTTCTATTGTATCGGGAAATTCGAAGAAAACCGAAGTGTATATATCGGGTGATTCGGATAATTTTGAAGGGGATAATGGAGGGCTACTAAATTCTGATATAGTAGACAGACTAGTGTTAGTGACTTGGGTCCAAAGGAACGAATCATTCTTTCTGGGAGTTTTGGAGTAATTCAGATTGAGAGATCTAACTTTGATTTTTTCTGGGACATTATATTTGTCTGTGTTGTTTATGATTTGTTCTACGACTTGTCCGACGGGGCGTTCTTTCTGTTTGGATGACGAAGGCTGTTGTAGGTTAATGTGGGAAGTGGGAGGGTGGTGGTATGTGAAGGAAGATTCGTCGCATTGCTTCCAATGCGATTCTTTGGGCCATAGTTTCGCTTCACGGAGTTCAAGCTAATGGTGAATAGAAAAGAAGTATTAGAACCAAAACCACATGCGAAATTACAATGTGCAATTAATGAATATAAGACTTAAGGTGATCAAATACGAATCACAATAAATTTTCGATTAGTAAGTAACACATACTTAAATAATAAACGAAATAAATTCCGTAGGAAGTTCCCGATTTATTCGTGTTTGATCACTTCTTAGAAACCGCTACCAAGAAATGATTACAACAGAAAGAGGAAACCATCCAGTAGTTAAAATTAATAGATTATAGATTTTCATTCTTATGGCTAATGACGCCAAGGAGACCAGGTTCTATCTAGAAAATATGTAATTTATTTTTACAGCATGCTGTATGTTTACATGCACTTAAACATGCTTAATTCCGATTGAAGGACATCAATACAACATACACAAATCATATGATTTCGTTCCCTTTGGATATCGTTATTTTTTTATTTGTTTTACATCTAGAATATCGTTAACAATATCATACTGTTCACTTCTCACACCTTAAAGATCTAGTAATGATCATGTAATCCTAGTGTTAGTCCAATTTTGCAAATTCACAGTAAAATGGAAAATTAGGTATTGTTAACTTGAAAAATATGTACCTATTCAATTTATAAAGTAACTAATCGTCCAAAAATATGTCTATTGTGAATCACTAGTCATCAGAGAACAGTTGAAAATTAACATGATAAACATGTACTAAAAAGCAAAGTTATGTGCAAAACTATAACACTCAGAGCTGACAATGGCTACGAATAACCCACACAGGCATATAGACAATCTACATCAGCGTTGAACATAATATATCTTCTGATGTAAGCTTACCGTAGTGAGCCTCTGTAGCGCGCTGAACCGGTCTTCCTGTGCCGCCGCCGACTTTTCGAAGGCCTCGTGTTTCTTGATGAGGGATTCAACCTCGTCGATAGTGTGACCGAGCTCCTGTGACATGAGGTACGGCTCCTGTGCTATCAGCCACGCCTCGGCGACGGCCGCGTCGCGAGCGAATTGGTACACTTCCAGGACTGAGGACGAAAGGGAATACTTAAGAAACGTGTTTTTTGTCTAATCCAAGACAAATGTAAAAAAGAACCCAACTGACACAGGACCCGGACACGGACTGCGCCGTGGAACGGCTAATTCAAATAAAAAGGTGCTTTTGTCCTGTATTGAGTTGCTTCTAGAACGAAGCTTTAATATTGGATTATAATTTCGCAAGACGAATCATTATTTCGAAATTTATTGTAGACTACAATAATAAAGACTTATGGAACTACTAGCAGCGCCCCGCGGTGTTACCCGCGTAGTTCCCGTTCCCGTGGTTCCCGTTGTTTTCCGGGAACAAAGTAGTCTGTGTTTTTCCAGATTATAATCTATCTGTGTTTCAAATTTCAGCTCGATCCGTTCATACGTTAGGACGTGATTGAGCAACAAACATCCAAACATCCATACATTGACATTTATAATATTAGTAGGATGGAGCACCCTTGTCATGACAGGTGTAATAGACGCGTAACTTTACATTTATTGCAGAAATATTTGGACTGTACTTCGATATATGGCGAATAATGATACTAGTAAAACTATGTATTTTCTTCGTGTTAACCACTTGATTCTGTGCTAATTTCATCCATATTACCCATGGCTAATCAAGTTTCATTAGCGGTGACATATATAACTTACTAAGTTGCAAATTCTCCCCGCTTTCTGCCCACCCTCTTGCCCAGTGAAATGCAAGACGAGAAGTTGTCTTTGTGGGTGTCGATTTCCTTCAGGGACTGGTGGTAGTTCATAAGGAGCTCTAGACAGATGTTAGTATAATAGTACATATAACTTACTAAGCTGCAAGTTCTCCCAGCGCTCCTCCCAGCGTCGCAGCAGCGCGTTCCTCTGGTTCGTGAGCTGCAGTAGTTTCTCCTTGATGTCCGCGGTGGCGTAATGTTGCCTGGCGAGTAGTTCCTTGCCCAGGGAGATGCAAGACGAGAAATTGTCTTCGCGGGTGTCGATTTCCGCCTTCAACGACTGGTGGTTGTTCATTAGGAGTTCTACTCCGCTCACGTCTCTGTGGAATTACATTTTTTTATAGAAAATAGTGATGAGACGAGCAGGCCGTTTGCTTGATGGTAAGCAACATGCATACCCATAACAGTACTAGTGTCACGCAGCTATTGTTTAAATCTTTTGATCCGCTGTAATATTTGACACACTGATGTCTAAAACAGGTTATGCAATAAACTGTAGCCCCAAAGCATTATACCATACCATATTCCTAGATCACAATTCATAATCACGTATATTTTGAGCGTGATTTGAGATTCTTTTATGTAACCCATTAAGGTGCTAGCGTAAAAAAGCGGCAAAAAAGCCATTTTGTCATATTTTCCCCATTATCATCCTACATCATCATAAATTCCAAGTTTCCCAAAAATAATGCCAAACCATAAACTAACTTTACAACTGATTGCCAAAATACGGATTTAACCGACATCTGGTTAGGTCTCATGATTGTGCAAAGGTATTATGAATGAAAAATAAGATTAACTCTTTAACGCATCAACCCATAGTCTGTTGGGGCTATCCAAGTAGGTACATAAGATTTTTTGTCCATATAGTCTACCACACTGGCCAAGTTGCGGGTGGACCGACGCCACTTGTCTTTGAACACACTTCTCTCCATTTTCCTAACGATGTATTTCCTCCTCTTTCCTGGACTTACTAGAATTAAGATGAAAATGTCCCCTACCCTCCCATATTTTCATTTTCTTTTCCCAATCCAAGATTAATGTAAAAAACAGAACCCAAATGACAAGGACAAACTCCGGAGTCTGTGGAGTTGCTAAATTTATTTTAAAAAAGTCCAGTCCAGAGCATTCGGAACCGATCGCTTCCACCTACACACCGATGATACCATTCAATTTGAACTTACCGTGGCTTCTCTCCCGTGTTCATCTGCCGCACGACGTCGTCCATCCACAGGGTGAGCGTCCTCACTTGGTTGAGGAACCGGTACAGATCGTCCGCGTCCTCGAGCTTCGCCTTCCTTGCGGCGCAGGCGGCCCGGAGCGCCGCCCAGGCCTCGGCCACGTCGGCGGCGCGCCGCGTGATCTCGGCCGCCTTGTCGCCCGCGTACGACGCGCCCAGGCGCGAGCATTCGGAACCGATCGCTTCCACCTACACACCAAATGATAGTACCATTCAATGTCCTGCAGTTTTATTTCAGAACAATATAAGTGATGCGTGAATATAATCAGAGCTGACAAACGTAGGCGGCTATGTCCGCAGTAGTATTTTGCGTTTTCGGGTTACAATCTACAAATTCCTGAAAAGATTGGCTACTATCAGAGCCGGTTCCAAAACATAGAATTTAAACATCAAAAACAACGTTTTCAAGCAGACACAGACATGTCTATTTACATTTTTAATAAAATTTGGAAGTATTGACAAGACTCAAGTTTTTATCCCGACGCGACACATGCCTAAAGAGGGACTTTAGGGCTCAGCAGTGTGTCCGTGATAGTAATGAAGACACAGTGAGCTCATTGTGCTGCAACATTCCCGACACGCAGCTCACCAGTGACGAAGAGTTCGAGTGTACACCTGACTCTCTCACACCCCCCAATGACCGCTGAAGTTGCGTGCGCACCGCGCCGCCGTTCGCAGTGTCAAACGGGGAGCGATCACGCGCGCGCACTTTTCTTGAAAAATCGAGTAGACTGTCTACTATACACGAGTTATCCGTATATTCATCTAGAAAGAGTCATACCTGTTGTTGCAGCGTGCTCAGGTCCTGCATAAAGTTGTGGTGTTTCCGCTGCAGCGCGCCGACGCTGATCGCGTCGCGGCCGAGCTCGTCGCTCACGCCGCGCGCCTTCTCGTTCACGCGCTGGAGCGTGTCCTTGCAGTCGTGGAAGTACTTGTGTAGCTCGCGCGACGCTGCCAACATCTAGTAGACAACAAGTTTTATTAGCACGATAACAAGATAGACGCAGTGTGTGTGATCGAGTTGAAAATGTTCCCAACTCGACCCTATTTTTCTTTTCTTCTGGTAATCCAAGATACATGTAAGAAGAACCCAAATGACAAAGGTCACGGGTCACGGACCCTGGGTTCTGTGGAATTGCTAAATTTTAAAAAACCTCTTATGTGTCTCTAGGCACGATAACAAGACAGAAGCAGTGTGTGTGGAACAATTTAGTTTTATTCTTTAATTTAACGGTGAATTTTCTTAGCTATTATATAGCATAGATTTGATTTGATTTGATAATGTTTGATGGGAATGCATTCAAGATGGCCGCCGTTACAAAATGGGGAATCACATAGTTTAACACAACTCCTTCCATATAGACATCATACGAAAGGGCTTCACTAATAAAAATTAAATTGTAACGCAATGGTGAAAGCTGTAAAGTTACTTATAGATGAAAAAAATAATTTATAACAAATTTCTAATCCAAAATGGCCGCAACCACCAAAATGTCGGCGGATTTTTTTACTTTTTTTTAAATTAACTATATAGATAGTTTAATGTACCTGTGTGCGAGTCTCGATGAGCTCCAACAGATCCTGCCACGTCTCCTTGAGGCCCTCCTTCCACTGCGCGATGGTCGCGTTGTCCGAGTGACCCATGGCGATCATCTGGTCAGCGATGCGTTCGGCGGTCGCGACGCGCTCTGAGCCCACGCTCTGCGTCTCGCGGGCGAACTCCTTGAAGCGCTCCCATAAAAGCTGAGGGGGAAATTGAATAATTAGTATTCATTTTATTGTATTAAGTCCTTTATTTTGTTAACAATAAGAATTCAAATCGTGTAAGTTTAAAAACTTTATCCATTTGTATTGTCAAAGACATAAATACAGTTTACTTAAACTGCTTGTAGGTTTGTGTTGGTACTGTGATGCGAAACTTCTCAAAAATAAGATCCGCCCAAAGCCTTCCTGCATCTGCAACTCAAATGGGCTATTACATTGCCAGTCTTTCAATAAGATATAAGAACAAAATTTGATTTTCCGCACACAATCTCCCTCCCAGCAGGGTTGATTTAAACTTTAAAAATGTAAACGCATTGTATGCACTTTTGTTTGATTTCTAAATTTGACGTGTAAATTGTACATGTATGATTAAAGAACTTTGACAAATTGATGAATACATCAAAAAGGACGAATGATAGCCACCAGGCGAGTAACTCGCTTGTGTTATGATGTACTCACAGTGACATGGTCGTAGTCCTGTCCCAGTAGCTTGTGTTATATGTACTCACAGTGACATGGTCGTAGTCCTGGCCCAGTAGCTTGTGTTATGATGTACTCACAGTGACATGGTCGTAGTCCTGGCCCAGTAGCTTGTGTTATGATGTACTCACAGTGACATGGTCATAGTCCTGGCCCAGTAGCTTGTGTTATGATGTACTCACAGTGACATGGTCGTAGTCCTGGCCCAGTAGCTTGTGTTATGATGTACTCACAGTGACATGGTCGTAGTCCTGGCCCAGTAGCTTGTGTTATGATGTACTCACAGTGACATGGTCGTAGTCCTGGCCCAGTAACTTGTGTTATTTCAAACTCACAGAGTGACATGGTCGTAGTCCTGGCCCAATAACTTGTGTTATTTCAAACTCACAGAGTGACATGGTCGTAGTCCTGGCCCAGTAACTTGTGTTATTTCAAACTCACACAGTGACATGGTCGTAGTCCTGGCCCAGTAGCTTGTGTTATGATGTACTCACAGTGACATGGTCGTAGTCCTGGCCCAGTAACTTGTGTTATTTCAAACTCACAGAGTGACAAGGTCGTAGTCCTGGCCCAATAACTTGTGTTATTTCAAACTCACAGAGTGACATGGTCGTAGTCCTGGCCCAGTAACTTGTGTTATTTCAAACTCACACAGTGATTGGTCGTAGTCCTGGCCCAGTAGCTTGTGTTATGATGTACTCACAGTGACATGGTCGTAGTCCTGGCCCAGTTCCTGCGAGCTGGCGACCAGCTCCCGCTCCGTGATCCACTGCTCCAGGTCGTCCACCTCCCGGGACAGCTGGAACAGCCGCAGCGCCTCGTCGAGCTTGTGTTATGATGTACTCACAGTGACATGGTCGTAGTCCTGGCCCAGTAGCTTGTGTTATGATGTACTCACAGTGACATGGTCGTAGTCCTGGCCCAGTAGCTTGTGTTATGATGTACTCACAGTGACATGGTCGTAGTCCTGGCCCAGTAGCTTGTGTTATGATGTACTCACAGTGACATGGTCGTAGTCCTGGCCCAGTAGCTTGTGTTATGATGTACTCACAGTGACATGGTCGTAGTCCTGGCCCAGTTCCTGCGAGCTGGCGACCAGCTCCCGCTCCGTGATCCACTGCTCCAGGTCGTCCACCTCCCGGGACAGCTGGAACAGCCGCAGCGCCTCGTCGAGCTTGTGTTATGATGTACTCACAGTGACATGGTCGTAGTCCTGGCCCAGTAGCTTGTGTTATGATGTACTCACAGTGACATGGTCGTAGTCCTGGCCCAGTAGCTTGTGTTATGATGTACTCACAGTGACATGGTCGTAGTCCTGGCCCAGTTCCTGCGAGCTGGCGACCAGCTCCCGCTCCGTGATCCACTGCTCCAGGTCGTCCACCTCCCGGGACAGCTGGAACAGCCGCAGCGCCTCGTCGAGCTTGTGTTATGATGTACTCACAGTGACATGGTCGTAGTCCTGGCCCAGTAGCTTGTGTTATGATGTACTCACAGTGACATGGTCGTAGTCCTGGCCCAGTAGCTTGTGTTATGATGTACTCACAGTGACATGGTCGTAGTCCTGGCCCAGTTCCTGCGAGCTGGCGACCAGCTCCCGCTCCGTGATCCACTGCTCCAGGTCGTCCACCTCCCGGGACAGCTGGAACAGCCGCAGCGCCTCGTCGAGCTTGTGTTATGATGTACTCACAGTGACATGGTCGTAGTCCTGGCCCAGTAGCTTGTGTTATGATGTACTCACAGTGACATGGTCGTAGTCCTGGCCCAGTAGCTTGTGTTATGATGTACTCACAGTGACATGGTCGTAGTCCTGGCCCAGTAGCTTGTGTTATGATGTACTCACAGTGACATGGTCGTAGTCCTGGCCCAGTTCCTGCGAGCTGGCGACCAGCTCCCGCTCCGTGATCCACTGCTCCAGGTCGTCCACCTCCCGGGACAGCTGGAACAGCCGCAGCGCCTCGTCGAGCTTGTGTTATGATGTACTCACAGTGACATGGTCGTAGTCCTGGCCCAGTAGCTTGTGTTATGATGTACTCACAGTGACATGGTCGTAGTCCTGGCCCAGTAGCTTGTGTTATGATGTACTCACAGTGACATGGTCGTAGTCCTGGCCCAGTTCCTGCGAGCTGGCGACCAGCTCCCGCTCCGTGATCCACTGCTCCAGGTCGTCCACCTCCCGGGACAGCTGGAACAGCCGCAGCGCCTCGTCGAGCTTGTGTTATGATGTACTCACAGTGACATGGTCGTAGTCCTGGCCCAGTAGCTTGTGTTATGATGTACTCACAGTGACATGGTCGTAGTCCTGGCCCAGTAGCTTGTGTTATGATGTACTCACAGTGACATGGTCGTAGTCCTGGCCCAGTTCCTGCGAGCTGGCGACCAGCTCCCGCTCCGTGATCCACTGCTCCAGGTCGTCCACCTCCCGGGACAGCTGGAACAGTCGCAGCGCCTCGTCGAGCTTGGCGCGCCGCTCGCCGGCCAGGTCCTTCAGGCCGGCGTATAGCTTGTCCACCTGGGACTGCTTCACGGAGATCTGTTCGCTGTTGGAACGATGGAAATAATCATAATTTATCATAAGGTTTTTAACTTTTATATGTTTACACTGGACCACTATCTCGCATAAAGTTAAGCGACGATGCGGACTTTGAATCATTAAGGTGCATCCCCGTGCAAATCACAGCGTTAGCTAGTGTTTGTGCAGTTTTTAGACCTACATATCTACTCTTATTTTTTTTTTCAAACGAAATGTCAACTAATTAATAAATATTAGTTAAAATAAAGTCGCCAAGTGCGAGTTGGACTCGCCCATGAAGGGTTCCGTTGCAGCAAGTAACATTATATACATAGTACACGTAGTTCTTGTAGTTCGTTGTAACTTTGATCGAAGTTTCAATAATAGTGTATTTATGACGTACTAAAAAAAAACTACTCTTCAGATCGAGTTCAAACTAATTTTCGTTGGTAGTTTATATGGTAATGTACATCATATATTTTTTTTAGATTTTTCATTCTCTTACTTTAGAAGTTAGAGGGGGGGGGGACACACATTTTACCACTTTGGAAGTGTGTCTCGCGCAAACTATTCAGTGTATACGAAAATGATTTTAGAAACTTCAACATCATTTTTGAAGATCTATCGATAGACACCCCACACGTGTAGGTTTGATGAAAAAAAAATTTTGAGTTTCAGTTCTCAGTATGGGGGGCAACCCTAATTTTTCTTTTTTTTAAATTTTTCTGTTGAAATCTTAATGCGGTTCACAGAATACATCTACTTACCAAGTTTCAACAGTGTAGTTCTCATAGTTTCGGCAAAAAGTGGCTGTGACATACGGACGGACAGACAGACAGACAGACAGACATGACGAATCTATAAGGGTTCCGTTTTTACGTTTTACGGAACCCTAAAAACACTAAACAAAACACGTCTCTACAGAGAATCAAGCTAAAAAGTAAGAAACAATTTTCAATAATTATGAATTAGGTATAAATATGAAATATGTATGTAGATAGATAGATAGATAGAAACTATTTACTGTCCACAATACAGAATTACAAACAAAAAAGCTTAGCCTTAAACCGTGTGAAACAAATGGTGACCTAATCGCTAAAAGCGATCTCTTCCAGGCAACCGAAAATTTAAATTAGCAGAAAAAGATTTTTTATGTCCAAAAGGCCTGGGGTGCTTCATGTGTTATGTTATAAATACTTCTAATAATAGTAATTTTGAAAATAACTTAATTTACGTACATATTTCAAAGCATAATATCTATTATGTGTACATATAATCAAACATATTTTAAGTAAATCACCTAAAGAGCTTAGTAGCATGACACTCTTGCAAGGTTAGAAACCTTCGAAACTAACCCTCCGAAAAGTATAACTAAACTAATCTACCCGCTAACTTATTCCCTACCAACTACTCTACCCTACTAACCTATACCAACATCATACACAACAATATCTGAGACGAAAAAAGTTAAAGTTAAAGGCGTGGACCTAGGAGCACGTGGAGGTGAAATTTTTAAATAAAAAAATAAATAATAATATCTGAGACGTACCTCAAAGGATGTTCCTCGCTGGTGAGTTGTCGGACCGTCTCTCCCAGTTGCCTGATGGTCTGAGCGTAGTCGTCCACTGCTTGCTCTAAGATTTCGTGCTTCTTCATGAGGTTCTGGGCTGAGATCTCGTCCTGAGTAATATGATTGTATATTAACTTTAATTCATTTTCAAATGGGTTTACGGTTTTTTTTTAAGAAGACGGTTATAATATTGGAAACCAAATTGACGTGAATTAAAGACACTAAAGAATATTGACAGTCATAGAGACTGTTGTTAGAAGTGAAAACTTCGCTACATTCTACAGATAAGTTGGTCATACTGTAACTTAAAATTTTAGTATTTAACAGGACTAATATTTCACAATACGTTAATTATATACGTATGTCGTTTTAATAATTAGAGATTTATCATTTACAGTAGACCATAGATAGCAATTTTATTTAAACTGTAATGACACCACAGCTAGTAAAAACTCAGGACGGAACAAGTACTTAATATAAACCACAAGAGTTTGTTAGACACTTGGACTATTTGCACTTCTTTAACCATTTTCTATAAACCAGAACACAGTAATGTTTGCACATAACTGCTTAGCGGTAATAACTGACAAAGATGTGGTACTTCCCTTGAAATACTTGATAAAGAGCTAGAGACCACTACAAATACATTTTTATGTTACCTTTCCACGGTCCTCGACCATCATGTATAATTCTTGTTCGCTCATCCAGGCCTCCGCCTCGTTGGCGTCGAACAGATATTGCTGCGCCTTCTCCCATTGCGACAGGTTGTCCTTGCGTTGCTCGATGGCATCTGTGTAGAATAAGCAACTTCGTGAAACACACTCATATTAATTATAATAAATTATTGTTTACCAAAATACAATATAACGTGATCAAGAGTTACACAAATATATGTAAATATATTATGAATCTTATAGATGTATCGGTGGGCCCCAAACTAGACTAAGCCTGTGTCTTGAGTGCCCAAAGATTTCCAAAACATTTCTAGGTTAGAAAAATAGGAAGAAGAATTAGTTGACGGAAGAACTATGGCACTGCCATGGATTATCCATTGTAGGAAACAAACAAGGCTACCTGCCTCATTTTATTCCAGGGAAGGAACAAGATAAACGCCATAAATCCCAAGTATATTCTAACGAAGAACGTTAATTTAGATGTCAGGCAAATTCGTAGCGACAATAGGATAGGATAAACCTAAATCCTCAAATTCGAATGAGTAAAAGTTGTGCCTAAAATACAGGCCCAGTCTAGTTTGAGACTCATCGCGTAACTGCGGATTATTTCAATATGCTATTTATGTGCCATTTTTTTGGAAATAAATGAATTTTAATGAAGTTGGGTAACAACAGAGTACATCTCCAGCAACTCACCCTTCAGTTCTCGCCACCTGGCGGTAAGTTCTTCAATGAGCCTCTTGAACTCGGGCGAATCCTCGTGTCCCTCATCAATCAGCTTCTGTCCGTTGGAGATCACGGTCAAGATCCTCGGCTCGTGGTTGTCCGTCTCCGTCCTAAGAGACTGGTTCTTCTTCTGCAGCATCTGTACGTTGAACAGGGTGTTGCCGAAGTCTGTGCTGTTAGCGACCGGCATCTTCTCGTGGATCCACAACTTCTCATCCTCGATGTCGCGACGGAATTGGAACGCTTCCTTCTTCTTCGCGAGTTGGCGTTGTCTGTCTAACAACGGAGCCTTGAGTTGCTCGAAACGTTGCTCCACCGTCTTCTTCTTATGCTTGATCTCGTCCATCTTGTCCGGTACCGTTTTCTGTAGGTATTCGGCTTGGGTCTCGAGTTCGGTGACCTGCTTCGCCTTGACCGCCATCTGAGTCTCGATCATCTGTTGCTTCTGCATGAGAATGTTCACAGATGCCAGATCGGTGCCGGTGTCGGTGTTCTCGATTTGTTTCTCGAGTTCGTTCATCCACGAATCGATGTCGTCGCAGGTCTGGTGGAGTAATACTTCGCGGTTGGCGTCGAACAGCCTCTCGCCCTTTTCCTTGGTCGTCGTTTGGAGATTCTCGAATTGGTCCTGGAGTTCGGACATCTTGGGCGAGATGACTTCGACGAATTCCGGTTTCTGTTTCATGAGTTCTTCGGCCGCGTTCTGGACGGCGAAGAGTCGTTCCTTGTTGGCCGCGATTTCGGCTTCGAAGGCTTGATGGCGGGTCCACTTGGAGTGGATGGTCTTCGCCGAGCGGTAGGTGTCGTCTTGAGCAGTGACATTCTTCTCTTGCACCCATTCGCCGAGTTCGTCGCAGTCCTGCAAGAACTGCTGCAATTGGAGTTGGTCTTGAAGTTTCTCCATTTGCTGGAGCGCCTTCTCGCGGTTCGCGTTGCGTCTGGCCTCGATGTTCTCTGCCTTGCGTTGGATTTTGTCGGAGTCGAAGTGGCGCTCCTCGACGAGTCTGTTCGCGAATTGTACGACAGAGTTGATCTTGTCGTCGTTCGCTTCCATGGTGGTGAGGAAGGCTTCGTGCTCTTTGATGGTATTTTCGGCCTGTTCGAGGTTCGTTGGCGGCTCGGTCTTGCCCAACCTGTTGGATGATATATAAATTAGTATTTTGTACGGCGATGAACTTCAAAATCAGAAACATTTTTGTCAACGAAACACCAGTCAAAATTATAAAATCTACCAAATTGTACGATATTTTTCATCTAATAATCGATATTTTTATCACTAACAATGTTTCATCGAAGATGTACTATCTTCGATGAAACATTGTTATGCAGCACCAGCACATGCATTTGAGGCTACTGTGCTGGCGGTATAACTCTTTCGCTTCGGTGCCAGACTTTCACGTCGGATCTTACTCCATTACAGATACAGATTAGTTCTATTTTTTGAGATGATGAATGGATCAATCGCGTTTAAGTAAACATAAAAGGTTACTGTAGTCTCAGATGTATATGCTGGCAGACGTAAAATTTTGGGTTTAAAGAATTATATTTTTCAAGTCATATGGCGAGGGATCGCTTCGACTCCTGCTGTTATACCGCCTTACTAAATCGTCTTCGGCTATGCTATCAACTTCAATTTTTTTATATGGCATCCATTCGGTACTGTTACCGGAATTTCACCAGTGTCCAGTGTTTGATCATTGACATAGTCCTCTGAAGTTTATTTAGTAGAACAGGTAGGAGTGGCTTTGCTATTACCGTCTCTATAATTTCAAGCGAAAAGAAATGACAATGAAATGACAATGAAATGACATGAGCAACATACTCAATACTCATATGTTTAATCAAAGCTAAGACAGTGCACCCTCACTCGCTCAAGGTCGCGCGGTTTTAGCCTACGGCTAGACCGTTCCTTCCAGGAAACAAGTGACAGTAGGTTTTCTGAAGCACGGCTGAGCGCTCGCGCAAAACGTTTCCCGCGCATATTGTTATTAGATATGTCGTAAACCCTCCGCAATAGACAGGGACAGAGTTACGCGTTAGAAAAAGCGCAAATGTTTATTTGAAAATCGCGACAGGTATTGCGAGCTGAATTGAACTTTGTTGTGTCCCAGCAAGAGTCGCTATTTATATAATTGTTTTTGGTAAGTGTGGCTTCTGTACTAATATTTATTCTGTGGCTAAGATCCTTTTTCTTAAGTAGACCCTTGGTGACAGTAACAGGTACCTGTGCTCCTGGTGCGATAGTAACACTTCAGCCTGCCTCGCGTCTCTCTGCAGCAGCTGCAGCTCCAGCGACTGCGTCAGCAGCTGCTGCCTGTTCTCCCACATCTGCTGCAGCTCGGCCCAGCCCTCGCGGAGCGCCTTCAGACGCTCGCGGAGGAACATGTACTGCGGGTCGTCTTGCGTCGATGGCTCCTAATTAAACATAACCATTTTAATCTATGTCTTAAAAGGCGGTTCACAAAACGACAGAGCTCGAGTTTAGGTAAAATACTGCAACATTTTTTGCGAGTGTTCATTTGAGTCGGCTCGAAAGTTTAGACGGACAAAACGATCTTGAGCCGTAATGGTAGTAAAACTTTTGATGAAGCGATTATTGAAAATATAAAATATTCTTTATACCTGTCTAATGAAGAACTATACCTAATAAATCAAAAGTATATATTATAATGTATGTCATACGATTTTATTAGGATTTTATTTTAAAATCTGAGCGTATTTGCTACTGTCTCTCATACACTGGCGAATAAAGAAAAAATAATCAACGTTATTTGGTCAGAGTAAGCTTTTAAGATATCAGAAGAGATTGCCGTAACAAAGGATTGTTGACAAAACAACGAAAAGCCAAAAAAAAAATTCCATCGTTATCTCTACCCTAAATGATCAGAACAGAAAGACACTCACGGCAGTAATCTTCTCTCCATACTCCATCATCTTGGCGTATTCATCCTTATAGTTGTCGATCTCCTCCTTGATGGTCTGGTGTTGAGAGAGCAGTTTCTCAGCCTCGGCGAGACTCGATGGCGTGTCTGTTGACAAACATTCAGCTCAAATCATCAAATTATTTAATTTGGTGTATGCCAGTTACGTCTTATTTTACTTTTAGGTATGATTAAAAATTGTAGAACTCAGGAGTTAATGTTTTGAAATCAAGCACTCGTCATTTTAAGTTACCCAGAGTCAATTAGTATTTTTTTGGTGAATCTTTTCTTTAGATAAGCCATCAAAATATTATTAATATTTATAAAAACAAAACCCTATGATTACATCCAAGTTCACATCGATATAGGGGTGTGTGTTTTAATAGAAGTAAAATACGACGTTGATGTTACGCTAACGAAACGTTAAGGTAAATAATTTAGATCTCAATAGATCCTGTGTAATATTTTCTATGTAAAAAAAAAGGTTATGAGCCCCCCACTAAAAATACACAAGTAAAAATGAACGCTATGTGTTGGGTGTTTAAAGTTGAATATTACCTTCTGAAGCGACGTCGGTCTGCGTCTTGGTGAGCCAGGCCTGGAAGTGGTCCACGGAGCGCAGGAAGCGGTGCAGGTCGCCGGCCTCTTCCAGCTTCGAGTCGCGCTCCTTGAGCTGCACAACAGACAATACACTTAGGAATATAACATATATTTTTTATAATATAGAGCGATAGAACGAGCATGAGATACGTATACGTCGCAGTCTGAAATTATGAAGGAGTCTCTCTAAAGACGACTCACCATTAGAACTTTCGTCCCGGGAGTTTCGATCTTGAAAATTGCTAGTTTCGGTTAATTTTTCTACGCTTTTTTGGTATTTTCGAGACTCGAGATCGCTACCTCGAGTCTTGGAAACAACTAAATTTTCAAGAATTGACAAAACACCAAAATTCAGTTTCAAAGTCACAAAAAAAAAAAATTTCTCGGGAATTTCGAGACCAGACTGAGTTTTGATTTTCTTGTCGCGGGCCTCGTAAATGTAAATCGAATCCTACTCACCATCTGCGTGAGCTGGTCCCAGTTGACGGTGATGCTCTGTATGGTGTCGCGGATGCGCTGCGCCTCGGCCGGGTGGTCGTCCTCTATGGCGTTGGCCTCGCTCTCCAGCGAGGAGATGCGAGCCTGGATCGCGGCCAGGTCGCGCTCCATACCCGACAGACGACGCTGCAGGGTCATTACACCTGGACAGGTAGATTTCAACCGTTCAACATTCAAAATAGTTTAACAGACAAAAAAATATAATTAGTCCGTCAGTTAGAGACGAACTTCTTAGCATTCCATGGATTCACCGTGCGGGTGCCGGGTCCATCGTGTGGCAGAGAGAAATCTCGAATAGACCCCAAGACTTGTGACTCGGGCGTAGGTTTAAAAGGGGCCCCTTTTAGTGACGTACGTCAACACTCACCTTCACTACTCGTATTTCTCTCCCTGCCCAGCCAAATCCGATATGATCCTACTAGTGCAGCTTTAGATACTCGTTCTAGTATGGAACTTACTGCACTTCTGGACAAGCCAAGGTCTTTAAGCAGGTTATAGAGAGATTTTGCTGGTATACCTCTCGCTCCCACTTCTACAGCGTATATTATTAAAAAAGATTGTACACGTATTTTTTCTTTTGTTTCGCAAACAAAAAATAGCGAAGATATAGTGCGTAGAAGTTTCGAGTGACGCCACGCCTATGTACGATTTTTATGTAGACGTGACATCGCAACCGTCCACTCCGGAAGTTTGACGATCTATATCTGCGAAACGAATAATTGTACCCAAACAAATTTAAATGCAAAAATGAAGTACATAAATAGCAAAAAAATGTCTTAAACTCAAGGAATAGGGTAGATGTTTGTATTTTTTTTTTCATTGTCTCTCGAGTCTAATTTAACATGCATAAAATTAGTAGGAGACTACAACATGTCGCCATAGTTTGTGATCACGTGCAGACTAAGACAATTTGTATTATTTTTTAAATTTCTTGTTATTTCTTTTTATTTTTCTTTTTCTTTTGTTTTTATTTTAAGATTTTTGAAGTGAAAACTTCTTTAGGCGCGCCACAGTCAGATTTTTCGTGGGCTATGAATTGAATTCTATCTAGCATCACGCTCGGGTATGATAAGAAATCTTCGGGTAAACTCAAGAGGCCATTGGCCATCTAGAAATGCGTGAGCCTTTTCCATCGGCTGTCTAGAAATGCTGATGCATTAAATGCATCAGCATTTCTAGATGGCCATGCTCTTAGCCACGCCCTCCGGTGTCACCCGCGTTTTTCCAAAGTAAGCTATCAAATTCCGAGTAGTTAAAAGTTTTTCTTCTATTGGCAGTTCCTATGACTGCAATTATGTTTTTTTAAGTTAAAACTTATTTTGGCCCACCCCATAGAGATTTTCTGTGGGCTGTGAATTGAGCTCAACCGTCACGTTCGTAAATTTAAGAAATCTTCGGGTAAACTCGGATTGTCCATGCTCATGGCCACGCCCTCGGGTGTCATCCGCGTAGTTTCTGAAGTGAGTTATCAAATTCTAAATTAGAGTTATAAGTTTTCACTTTTATCGGTAGTCCCTATGACTGCCAATTTTTTTTTGTTGAGTTCCCACATCAAACGTTTTATCTATTTATTTTTTATTTAAAAAAACTCTACTAAAGTTTCAAAACAATTTCAGTAAAAGAAAACAAATCCTGATAGAAGATTCCTGAATATTTTGTAATAAACAATATTTCTTACCGTTGAGATCCATCTCCAGATTGTCGGTCTGTTGCAGGATACGCTTCTTGTCTTCGATCCAAGAGACGGTCTCGCGGCACTCGATGTGGAACGTCTGCACTCCCTGGGCGGACTTGAGCTCGTCTTTCTTCGCCTCGGCCTGGATATTATAACACTTTATTAGTAACTAAATAGGCAGTAACTTGTTGTCATAGCGTCAGATTAATTCATTAAAATAATTCACTTAACGTCCGTTGAAAACTAATGGATTAATGGGAGATTAATCCACCAATATTTGTTTGGAACCCCGTATTAGACCAGCGGTAGTGTGGTGGTCTTGAATCGTGAAAGAAAGACCCGTTCCCAATGAGAAGTGGACTGACTGCTTATGCAAACCTTAATCAACTTGATGGTCTAATATGGCCTAATCCGCTCTAGGAAAGAACCGAGGTATGCAATAGTTGACTTGAGTGGACCTCATGGATCGCCTGTCAAGTATTTCAGAACTACAGCTGGTTGATTTATCTTATGATTGCAGAGATGCAGAGTCAACTTGGGGAAGTAGCCTGAGCGAGTGCTTTTGTTGTCGTCTTTTTTCTGTGTATGATGTATGTTCACCGATTTCTCCGTCAATTATGGGCCGATTTTCGAAATTCTTCTTTTATTGAGTAATGTAATGATGTAAGTAGTGAGTGACCTTGTCTCGCAGGGTGCTCCAGGCCTGGTTGAGCGCCGCCTGTCTCTCCTGTATGCGCGGCGCCTGCGGGTGCTCCACGTGGATCAGCTGTCGGGCGAGCTGGTTCACGACGGCCACTCGGGACGCGTTCGCGTTCATCTCCTTGTCGAAGCCGTCGTATCTGTGGCGAAATACGAGCGAATGTAAACTTAAATCTGAGACACCTAAAGGTACAAGTTGGCGCTGAGACCGCGACAGGCACCTGCCATTATAGAATACAATTCTATAATGTCAGGTTTCCGACAAACTGACTGATCAGTCCAGCTACTAACCCTTGGGGTTGCCAAGTCGCTAACCCTGGCAACTAATAAGCCATTAATTACAGTATTCTGGACCTAGGCCTAGCAGTGGGAACATTAAGACTATGTATGCCAACTGACCTGTGCTTCATGATCTCGACATCGTCGATATCCTTAGGCGGCAGCATGGTATCCAGCATGCGATCCTTCTCCGAGATCCACTGGTCGGCGGCATCAGCCTCCGCTAGCAGCTTGAAGAGCGAGAGAGCGTCTAATAGGCGCTGTTTGCGCAGGCGGGCCAACTCGGCTAACTCGCCGTGGCGCGCGTCGATCGCGGCCAAACGCTCGCGGACTTCGGCGCTGCTAGCGTCTTCGGGACTTAGCTCTTGGGCCTACGACAAAATACAACATTCAAATAAAAAACTGTAAAGGTATCAGCGCTGCTCGCATTTTCGGGTCTTAGCTCTTGGGCCTAAGACTAAATGCAACATTCAAATAAAAAATCTATAAAGGTATCGGCGCTGCTAGCATCTTCGGGACTTAGCTCTTGGGCCTACCAAAAAAATTCAACATTCAAGTAAAAAGGTCCTGCGCCCCCTTATGCGACTCCGCTACCATACGACAAATAACATACACTCAAATATGGACTTTATGTCATGCACGTTAAGATATAGCTTACATCGGCCACATTAAATAGCAGACGGCTGTCAGCGCGCGGTCTTTTTTATTGCGATCACTTTTTTACTGCACTGCACTGCACTTATTACTGCTAATATTGGGAAAAAACTTCACACAATTTAAACAGCAATATGAAGGTATTTCGTTGAGACTACTTCAAGGGAAAAAAACAGTACAATATTCCAGATTGCTATAAGTATCATTCACCTCGGATGAAGTGGAGATGGGCATTATAGTTAGCACATATAGATAACTCTTTAAAGATCGAACCTGTTGTTTGAGCTGCTGGATGACGTTGGCATAGTTCTTCAGCTCATCGGTGACGTCCTTGTGTTTCTTCAGCAGACTCTGTACCTGGGCCTCATCCACACCCGTGTCTTCTGATGACACCAGCCTGAAAACAAGCAAGTATTTATAATTTGTGTTCAGAATTAATTGTACCCTGCCATTGTATCTGCTACAAATGATACACAGGCATAACAATACCTTTTTAAGACCCGTTACAAATTAGTTGTGGACTCAGGTCTGAAGATTTTTGACGTGATAACGTCTTATAATTCGGTGAAGCCGGCTGCACGCCCGCAAAACATGACGTCATGTAACGTTCCGCCGTTACCGTTAGTTCGTCGTCCGTGCCATGCGGACGAAGCTGAGCGCTGAGGGCGCCACCCGCCGAGTCGAGCGGTATCACTACTCGCGCTATCAGCGTACTGATTTCTTAAGACGTTGTCACGTTTAACTATCGTCAGTAAACCGACTTTACAGACAACCATTTTTTTTCTTCAACCAAGGGCAAGTCTCTAACTTGAATTTCTTCTTCGGAAGCAGTCTGAGCCGAGGTCGTACCGTTTGCGATGCCTTCACACTAGTCGTCTAAACATGGCAAAATACCTACTGAGACAGTATACCCAATAGCACTTGTTGAGAGTGTGCGTTCGGTATGTGAACGGTTAAGCTCATTTGACGTTTTATGTTTTCCTGGTATGTCAATGTTTGCAAATGCGGAAGTATGACTAATTTTAAGATAGGTTCGTTTTCACGGGTCTTACGCTATCTGCACCAACCCAAAGCCCGGTAGGAAGTAGAGGCCATATGAGGCTGACAAACGACTGAGGTCGGTAAAAAATAAATCCTACTAATATTTTAAATTTGGAACACAGATTAGTCTGGAACAGCACATAAGCTTACGCTACTTTTTGTCTCCGGCAAATTACTAGAACTACGCGGAACCGTGGGGCGCTGCCAATAAAAATAATTGTGTCACAGGTCTATACCAACATTACCAACACACAAGTACGAAAGGTACATAATATTCGTTTAGATCGATGTAGAATCATCACACAACAACCACAGAAACGCACATTCGATTTTGCTTTGGATATTTTATAACCAAAAAAATTCTAGCCCAGAACAAAATATGCATTAGGCATATTCTGTGAATATGAAGTCAAATAAGCAGTAAATATATTCTTATTATAATGGCCTTACAAAGTTTATATACCAACTTTTTGCACACGATCCTTTTCTTCGAAAACTTTCTTATCATAATTCGAGTTATTATTTATCGGAGTTACACGATTATTTGAGTTAACTGTATCGTGTAAAGAGTAGTAGCTGCGTGTTTGTTTTGCAATAAACTGTATTTTCATGCCAAGGCCATTTTGAGGATTAGCCGAAACATTGCTTATACTCGCACGCACTACTAATAAATCATTTGGCGCACGTGTCTAATAGTCGTATATCGGAAAGTAGTAACATAATCCTACTAATATTATAAATATCAATGTTTACATATTTCGATGTTTGTTGCTCAATCACGTTGTAACGTATGAACGATCGGGTTGAAATTTGGAACACAGATTAATAGAAGTCATACCTCTTTTTTACCTCAGTAAAACAACAGAAACGGGAACTACATGAGTAAAATCGCGGGGCGCTGCAAGTATTATATACGCGAAAGTTTTATTAGGATGTTTGTTACTATCGCGTCAAAACGGCTAAATGAGTCGGTTTGAAATTTGGAACACAGATAGATTATAGTCGGGAATAGCAGATAGCAGGCGGCTACTTTTGATAGCGGAAAAACAACGGGAATTGTGCGGTTATAATCGCGGTGCGCTGTCTTTAGTACACATAAAAATATCCAAATCATAACCTAACATTGCATTGCTCGTCAGAGATGCACGATGCTTTATGCCCTGTAATATATGAATCAGAATCGGAATCAGAATGGTTTATTGCATAATTGTGTACAAAAAAAGATGGGGTAGGTACTAAACATAATTAAGTAACAGCAGTTTACCCATTTCGGGCGTACAATATTAAGTTATACATTAAAAATATTACGCATATATATTACGCAAATGATAGCAAACATCAGAATACAGCTAAGTTACGGCTGGTCTAGTCGGGAGAACGTCGACTACCGATCCGAAATCCCTGGTCCAAACGCCACGCGCTGTCTTTTCGAAATCGTGAGCGTAATGCTGCTAACCTTAAAACGGTAAACTAAAACATCGTGAAGAAACCGACATGTACCTAGAACCTTTTGAGGTCATGTGTTATCCACCAGCTCGCACTGGGTCAGCGTGGTAGATTATGGCCTTGACTCTCTTAGCGAGAGAAGGAGTTTCGGCAGTGCGAACATTTAGTGGGCTGCTTATGCTATGTCCTTTATAGAATCGTAAACTATGCATTTGATCATGTGATTTAACAAGGTTTCACAAAGTTGTCGTGCTTGAGCCAAAGAAGGTTTTTTGAGTTGGTACGACCGATTTATTTTCGACAGGTGGCGTAGCAACGCAAGCAGGATATAGCTAGAAGTTTACAAAATATCTTAAACCATAATACCTATTGGAAAAAATAATTGGCAGTGATAAGAACTGCTGAGAGAAGTGAATACTTATTATAACTCAGTATTTGATAGCTCACTTTGGAAACTACACGAGTGAAACCGGAGAGCGTGGCCATGACCATGGCCATCTAGAAATACTAACCCATTTCTAGATAGCCAATGGAAAATGCCGACGCATTTCTAGATGGTCAATGGCCATGGTTCCGAGTTCACCCGAAAATTTCTTATCATTCCCCGAGCGTGACGCTAGAATATGATTCACAGCTCACGAAAAATCTGTCTGTGGTGTGGTCAAAAGAAGTATTAACTTCAAAAAAACATGAGAATGTTTTTCATGAGAAAATTCGGTTTCTTCTAGGTAAACACGCTCCATCGTAGACCGCATCGGTGGTCAAGTGTAAACCTATAAAAGTAAAAACATTAGAATGTTCATACCTGAGCGTGTCCAGCATCCAGTTGTCGATGTCGTCAGCGTCGGCGAAGAGCTGGTGGTAACGCACCGCCGCGTCGAGACGGTTCTTGCGGAGGGAGACCACGTCCAGGAGGTGGTTCCACTGGGAGAGGATGTCGCGGAGACGGTCCTGTGACAAACATGGGGCCATAACATGATGCAGACAAAAACAAGCCTAATGTGACAAGTTGTATCATATCACCTCGTAAGGTTTCATCAAAATTCCACAACATACCTGTATCCTATCAGCCCCGAAGTGTCCCTGCGAGATGAGCTCGTCCCCGACGGCGGCGACGCTCATCAATTGCGGCTCGTGCGCGTTCACGTCTCCTTCCAACGCCTTGTGTTTCGATATCAGCAGGTACACTGCACAAAACAAATAAACTTTACAAATTCCATACTTGCGGAACCACTTCTATCTAATTATATTATTTTTCAGCTGCGCTTAGCAAATTACTCAAAAGGTCACTTACTATCCTATAGGATTTAACAAATGTTGGGTTAAACAGTAATCTGTGTAACGTTTTGTATTATATCTCTAACATCTATATCTTATAATTCCCATTTTCAGCCTGTTCCGGGCCTCTGCTACATAAACTATGTGGAGTTCTCTATCTTAAGCGACCTCATCCAAGTGAGACCCAAAATTAACAATCCAAGTACAACCCATTCATACCACAGAACATCTCGCTGCGTGATCTCGCTATCAAATATTAGCTGATTGTTGTATCTTAAAGAACCTTTATTTTTTTCCCCTCCCTATCTCACACTATATCTCCCTTCTTCCCTTTCTATCGCTTTCTCTCTCTCCCCCTCACTCTATCTTTCTCTCCCCCTTTTTCTATCTTCCTCACTCTATCTCTCGCTCTTTCTCTCACGTACACACACAAACAAAAATAGTCAACAAATAAAATATGAAAATAGATAATAAGCGATAAACAAACGCACCAGTAGTGAGATCGTGCCCGATGTCGTCCACAGACACGATCTGCTCCTTCTCCTTGATCCAGTTCTCCTCGTCGGCCATGTCCCAGTAGAACTGCCACAGCTTGCGGCTGTCCTCCAGACGCTTCCTACAAACAGCACATTTAGATATTAATTTCTACTCAAAAGAAAAATGTTACAAAACCTTCAATCATGTTTACATGTATAATTGATTTAAAAAGGTTTAAAGTGTTCCCCACTCCCCGATTTTTTCTTTTTTTCTTCTATTTCAAGAAATGTGTTAAAAAAACCCAAACGGCAACGGTCAAGTGGTTCGCGGAGTGGTTAATTAAAAAAACTTTGTCCCATTTTACTAAACCTTTTGTTAAGACATAAACATCATTCAGACCATCTCAGACCGTTATTATTTCCCACTGTTAAACATTTGTCTCTCAATCGAAAGGTCGCGAGTCACATAAATATGGGATGAGATTAGCAAATAGCATAAGCACAAACAGCCCCTAAATGTTCCCACTGCTGTGTCTAAGGACTCGGCCTTCTCTCGCAAGGAGATAGTCAAGGCCATAATCCACCACGCTGGCCCAGTGCGGGTTGGTGGATGATATATGACTTGGAAAGATTCTAGGTACATGTCGGTTTCCTCATGATGTTTTCCTTCATCGTTTTTGAGTTAGCGGCATTAAGCACATGACTTCGAAAACACAGTGGTGCGCGTGGTTTTAAACGAAGTTGCCGTTCTCCCGACTAGGCCAGCCGTAACTTAGCGCATAATCGGGCCGCATGCTGTTACTCGTCAGAGGACATGGTAAAAAATGTATTTTATATTTTAATACTAATAACACAAATGTGAATGGATGGATTGGATTTTTGTTACTCTATTACGACGGAGCGGAATTTTGTAGCGAGAAAACAACTGATCGCGATTTACGCGATATTTACGCGTACACAATAATTTAAGTGATCGCCTACAAAAGAGCGTTTTTTCTCTATATTACTTTGAGCATGTTATTGACCAGCATATTACGATAATCTTCTTACCAAAAATCCATTCCTTTTATGTGATAAGTATTACAATTCACTAATAAAGTTACACGGTATCCGAGTTTATAAAATAACTTTTTTTTATTCTAAGAAAGTTTTTGCTAAACATAACTTTGTCGGATCACAAGTTGTATTGTGTTGTATTGTGGTTGGATTCATTGCTACTGAAATAAAATAGCAAGTTCAATGAAGTAATCCGATAGTTTCAACCTCATCACAAGCTTGCCTTGACAGTGATATCCACTTATACTACTATACAAAATTACTTTTATTATATTAATAGTATCCATTTATCCATGGCATCAGAGCTCTTAAAAGAGGAGTAGGTACATATTCTGGTGCATTTCTTTTGTTTAAAAGCTCTTATGATTTACATGTTTTTTAGTTCTAATAATAATAATGGAAGTTGTTTAAAATTTTCAACTTTAGTCGTTTAAAGGATAAACCCGTGATACCTATAGCGCAAAGACTAACGCCCGCCATACACGCTACGGTCTGCCGGAGGTCTACCTGTGCAGTTATGCCTGCGCAGTCCAACCGAACAGAATTGATTTTCGATCTTGCTCCGGTCACCTGTACAGGCTTCCCACACACACTCCGGTCTACCTGCGCAGGCATAACTCTCCGGCAGACCGTAGCGCGTATGGCGGGCCTAACGAGCGTAATACTTGAATGGTGTAAAGTGTGTGTATAAAGTGAATAATGACGGGGACCTTCACGTACTACGCTGACGACACCGACGACGCCATCGGTCGGTTCGTGCGGCGAGCGTTGGCTGCATCACCGAAGACCATCCGAGAGTTCAACCTACAGATGGCCATCAGGGACAGAAATGCAGCCGTAGTGGAGGCTCTCGGCCGGGAGGAGGCGGCTTAGGCAAATGGCAATAAGCAAAGAATCGATGTCGAGTCGATTACTAGCGGAATCCCAACCGGTAGTGATCGGCTCAACAGACGAGCACTAACTAGTATTAGGTTTAAAATGTTCCCACCTCCCCCCTTATTTTCCTCTTCTTCTAATTATCCAAGAAATATGTAAAAATAAATAAGATTTGAAATAACAAAAGTCACGGACCCCGGAGTCTGGAGTAGCAAATATTGAGTAAAAAAAAAAAAAGTGAATTATGTCGTCACTTTACCTGCGCTCGACGGCGAGGTGTACGAGCTCTGCGTACGCGTTCTCGAGCTGTTGGATGCGCTCGACGGTGATGGCCGGGTCGCACGGCCGGTAGCCGCCCTCCTCTTGTTCCAGGAAACGCTGGGATTGACCCACTACCACCTACGAAATACATCAATTAATATGAAAATAGAAAGAAATAATCATTTATTTTCTACGAAATAAACAAAAACCGACTTCAATTTGAAATAAAATTCAGACACTAGACCAAATTTCATAAGAATCAGTCACTAAGTATATCGTATGAATACATGAAAGCAAATTTTAGTTTTTTGTTCATATTTCAAAAACAGCCACACCGATTTCAATAAAATTTATATGGGACTATCTCTGAACTATGATCTAACAAACAAAAAAGAACCACCAATATTGATTCACAATTGGCGGCACTATCATGGAACATACACAAAAGAAATAAAATTTGCCGTCATAGGAACTGCCGATAAAAGTGAAAACTTATAGTTCAGAATTTGATAGCCCTCTTTGGAAACTATGCGGGTGAAACCGGAAGACGTGGCTTGCCGTGACCATTGCGATGTAGAAATACTGACGCATTTCTAGATGGCCAATGGCCATGGTCCCGAGTTTACCCGAAGATTTCTTTCATTTACAAACGTGACGCTTGAGTTCAATTCACAGCCCATGAAAAATCTGTCTGCAGTGCGCCAAAAGAAGTTTTCACTTCAAAAACTAAAGGTAAAACTTGTTGGCATTGACGAATACAGCACACCTTTTTCGGCTTAGTACAAGTATACTGTGTAAGCCTGTTTAATCAGCGATTTATTTACTGGATAATATGTACAACACACAGAAACCAGACAAATATAAATATAGTGATGCGTACATAAACATGATTCAATAACAAATAATCTAACTACAAATATAGATGAAGCCGAAGTGTTTATTTGTTTAAACGCGATAATCTCTGGCACTAATAGTAGGAGTTTAAAAAATCTTTTTATACCTCTTTTCTCAATTCACAGGGATGGGTATATGTGGCTTTACAATACAACGGATAAAACCATGAGGACAGGAATAAAGTTGAAAAGCTCGAATGCAGTGGTCATGAAAACTACCAATCGGATTTCGAACATTATTTGCATACCTAATTTACTATAGTATTAAGTGTCGGGACGAGCAGGACATGTGCCTGATGGTAAGCAACACGCCTACATGTAACAGCACAGTGTGTTGAAACATGAGTCCAAATCATTACCTAGCACCCTAACCTTGTTACTCAGATATACATATAAGGTGACTTAACTCTACATCCACATATAACATGACTTCTCTCTAAATCTTGTAATTTATCTGAAAACATTGCCCTTTAAACCGGGACACAGTGATGTTCTCAGTTTACTGCTAGGCGGTAGAGTATCTGGCAATGTGGTACACCGACAGGCGGACTGTGCAAAGAGTTCTACCACTACTAATTTGCATAGGTATATACAAAGACGTATATACGAAGGGTGTACCCGGAGACCAATTTTATAATATTTGAAGTTTTATATAGAAGAAAAATTTTTTATGTGGGGCACGCTACAAAGATGCAAAGAGATCTCCAATAAATTATAGACTCACAATTTTCGAGAATTAGCGTGCCGCCAAATAAGAGTTAGCGTGCTCACAAAAAAGAATTAACAAGAAAAGTCCCGAGTAATAATTACTCGTAACATACCTTGACTCGTTCGCCAAGCACGTTGATATCGGCCTCGACGAGCGCATGCTTCTGCAGAAGATCCTCGACGCCCATCAGATGCTTGCCGTAGTCGTCCGTCAACAGACGCATCTTGATCTCCTCCATCGAATCCAAGATGTACAGCATTTCCTACACATTACATATTTTAATAAATAAGCGAGTTAGTAGTCAAACGCGGACCTACACCTAATAAATAATTTCGAAGTATATAATTAAAACACGCAAAAGTTTGTGGAGACAGATAGACGTTTGTTACTTTTTTAAAGATCTCTGACTGGAATGACACAAACATTTACTTAGATTTTAACATTTAACAGTATGACATTTTACAATTTTATATCGTAAAGTAGATAAGTTAACCGGTTAAAACGGATCACATTGTAAAATAAAGTAGAAATATGTTCATGCTTTTCACCCAGATCTAATCGCAGTTTACACACGAAAGCGAAACATCCATACAAACCAAAGTTTTCCAAATAGGATGTTTAGAGTAACGCTAAATCATAGAGGTCAAAACATCTGGAAAACGTAAGCTAGTAAAATAAACTTGACAGGTAAAAGAAATGATTAGTTAGATACGATGTCACTGTACGCTCCTCATCGGGGTGGCATCTGGGAGCGCGAGTCACGTGGTTCGTACCTGGAAGTTTTGTTGCAGTTGCAAGCTGAGCTCGAGGCGGGCGCGGCGCGCGCGCAGCAGTTCCAGAAGGTACGCCCACAGACGCAGAACGTTGTCGCGTCGGGCGGCCACGCGCTCCATGTCGTGGTATCTATGAACGAATTACATAATTCATACATCGTCACAAAACATAAGATACATACGTATAGAGTATTTAAGCAATTTCATCAAAATCAATTTTTGAAGTGACAACGTCTTATAATTCGATGAAGCCGGCTGCACGCACGAAAAAACATGACGTCATGCGGCGTTACCTCGCTCTGAGGCGTTCCATTTAAGGCTTGGAGTTGAAGTTGTCACGGTCAACTATCGTCAGTAACTTTACAGACAACCGATTTTTTTTTTTAGTTTTTTACTGAAGTTACGCTAAGGTAAAGTTAAACTTTCTGACACACAGATGTAGTGCCAAGCCTGCTGTTCCGCGAATATAGCGACGACCGCATGTATTTTTTTTTTCGTATACAAAGATGGCAGTATTGACAGTATGAACGGCACCTTATTTTTTGCTTTAGTTGATGATACTAATACAAAGTCACATTTATTTGCTCAATTGTTCTCGCTCTCTTGAGTCGGAACCTCATGTCTGAGGATCGTGGTCATTCTCTCCCGCGCCTCTCTTATGACCGAGTAAAATCTGGAGGTAGACGAGTCTTTCACTTGATCGGTCCATCTAGTAAGCGACCGACCACGTGATCGTTTGCCCTCGGTGTTCCCAAATATGCTCAATCGTTCAGTTCAAATCAAATCTTCGACTGCGTTTTTTGCGGCCAAGATTTTGGTTTAACTTCTTGAAAAGAATAAGAAAACACCTTTACCAGGGCAATAATAAAGTTCAAATCACCTCTCCGCCTGGAGTTCCGAGCAGACAGCGACGACCGCCTGTACTCTCTCTTCGTACGCGAAGATGTCCGTCTCGATGGCCTCATGCTTCTTAGCGGCCGCCTCCACAGCGGCCAGATCGAAGCCGAAATTGTCCTGGGAGACCAGACGCTGGTTCTCCGACAGCCATGTCTCTCGCATCTGCGCTTTGCGGTTGAATCTGGAAGAATAAAAGTATATTTTTAATGAAATTTTCTATTTCTTTCGTGAAAGAATAAAATATTTCTGGAGATTTTGTGGTTTTCAAAATAAGATAACTGTTGATAACGTCTCCTACGTACAACCATTTCGTAAAATTGGAAAATTATGTCAAAAATGACGCGTGATGACATTATTTTTTTATATATCGAAAAATTATAAAACTGTTTGAATGCTACGGTCTATTTTCGTGGGAAGATTTGATAGCAGAAGCCATTGCTCAAGTTCGAATTCGCCAGGTGAAAATAAGGAAAATAAATACTTTCAATGGGAGTATAACATGTTTTTTTATAAAAAAAAAAAATGGTTTAAGTTTTAGAATTGGACTATATTAGTATTAGAGGCATCATTCTTCATTGACCATCTTATAGCTTAGATAAAAAGTCAGAAGAGGTAAACTGAATCAAAAGCCGTCTCCAACTGTACCCGGCACAAAAATGGCGGCAATAACATTGGCGGCGTTGGCCCACTGAATGACGAAAGCCAAATATGGCGAAATTAAATCTCCTATATTAAATTCAAAATAAACAACGAAACAAAGCAAAATGTACAACGAAGAAATAATATCTAGTTAAGTTCAGACCCAAAGGACGGTGAAATATAACTGGGTCAAGGTCATGAATTAACTTAGGGCTTATGCCCCAGACAAGGTTTATGTAACATTAAACTTTATGGTACTAACTTTGCGTGGCGCGTCAAGGGCGTTATGCTTAATCAAATAAGTTAGTGATTAATAGAGTTTTGGTTTCATGACTCTTATTAAACGAAGTTTTGACATATACAAAGCCGAGAAGGTTACCATCAGAAAAAATGTAAATAAGTAGGCATTTGCGAAGTAGAGACATACTTAATAATGATGTGGATTGACAATATTAGTTTTAAATTACATTACATAGAGACACTCCAATTTTATTTATTTGTATAGACTACAAATCCTACTATCCTACTAATATTATAAATGTCAATGTATGGATGTTTGGATATTTGGATGTTTGTTGCTCAATCACGTCCTAACGTATGAACAGATCGGGCTGAAATTTGGAACACATATAGATTAGTCTGCAAGAACTTTTTATCCCGGAAAACAACGGGAACGGGAACTACGCGGGTAGCACCGCGGGGCGCTGATAGTCTTTCATGTTTTTTCATTGATCTTGTCATTCGGCAGATGTATGTATATGGCGCAGGCCCACTTGATTTTGGCAGCTGAGCTACGTCGACTGTCTGGGATTCTGTGAGCAGTTGAATTATCTCCAAAATTCTCCAAGGTTCAGGATACTGAGCTGCTACACTCTTTAACAAACCGCGAGCGTGGAGTTTTGCTTATTATCGCAGCACATGCACATGTCTTGCTCGTCTCGTCACTCTTTATTTAAAAAAAAAAAGCTGGTTTTGTACTCGTTGAGTACGGTAACATTAGGTTAGAATAACTGCGCCTTCTGCGTTAGTCCAAAGTTCGATAGGCAATAGAGGTCACTTCAGGGCAACTGCCACAGGTACCTTTGTAGTAGTGGTAGGACTCTTGGCAGAGTCCGCCTGGGGAAGTACCACACCTTTGTCAGTTATTCTACCCCCAAGCAGTAATGTGTAAACATTTTCCAGAGAAATTACAGGGCTTAGAGATATAACATCTTAGATCTCTGGGTGACGAGCGCAATGCAGTGCTAGGCTATGATTTGGACTCTTCATGTTCCAATAGCTGCGTGTCTCTGTGCTGTTATGTGGCAGGCATGTTGGTTACCATCAGGCACATGGCCAGCTCGTCTCGTCACTATTTATTTAAAAAAAAACTGCCACAGGTACCTTTATAAAAGAAAATATCAGTCATAGGGACTGTTGATAGAACTTAAACGTATAACTTACAATTTAGCAACTCACTTTTCATTGTTCTTTGCTAAAAAGAAAAAAACAGTTGGTGCTGTAATGAAAGCAAAAAATGTTTTCGGAAAGCGTTCGGTGACGATGACGCGAGTTTAATTGTTTTTTATAGTATAGATTGACAAGACGAGCAGAACATGTGCCTGATGGTAAGCAACATGCCCGCCACATAACAGCACAGTGACACGCAGGTATTGGAACAAGAAGAGTTAAAATCATCACCTAGCACTGCGCTCGTCACCCGGAGATATAAGATGTTTTATCTCTTTGCCCTGTAATTTCTCTGGAAAAGACCCGTTAAACCATTCACCCAAATCGAAAAGCGTTAGGTGACGATGGCGCAAGTTCCACGATTTTTGTTTACCCAAAAAGTGAATTCGCCATAACCACTTGCCTGTCCCTGGTCACTACAGTACCATTTTTTTTTCCGGTTAACTGTTAGTGGTACTACAGAGCCACAACCACGCAGCGTTCGGAAACACGTTTTTATTAATAATCTGTAGCGCAGATATGTATTGACTGTGGTTTATAATCTGCAGAAATAATCATAGATGGCGTTTAATCAATTTTTTAGTTTTTCGGCCATTGCATTTTTTTCCCTTTCGCCGTTGCGTCGGGAACAATGGCCGCGATTTGAGGAATCATTTTAATCATTGAATTTAGTAGACTTCTCATGTATCCTCTGTTTATATTTTATCATTATTTGAAAGGAAATATAATTTACTTTTTCAATGAGTTTATAAAACTATAAAATATAGCGTAAGTTTGTTGTAATAACATAATACAAAATTGGCGGGAAATCAGTAGAAAAATCACAAATTTAAGTTTGAATTTGGTTTATTGGTAAGAAGTTGTGAGTTTAAAGTTCATATTTTAAACTTAAATGATGCCTTGTTTCATTATCTATTCAAATATATTTTTCTTTTTGAAATCGATTCTATAATTCTATTTTAATTAACGTTTTTATCACGGGAGGTCGCGCGGTTTTTTATACGCCTCTATCGAGCGGCAACGTTGGACAGTTGACCGGAAAAAAGTCTGCTAGCGCGGACAGTCAAGTGGTTAAAGGAGTTTCAACTTCAAGAAACTTACCTAGCAGCTAATTGTTCGAGCTTCTCCTGCCGTATCAGCTCTTCTCTCAGCGCCAGTTCACGCTCATGCTCCGCCTTCTCTAGCCGCTCCCAGGCGCGGTTGATGTCGTGGATCATGCGGCCCTCCTTGGGCGTGTACGGCTTCTGGTTGGCCGCGCGCATGCGAGACTGCAGAGTGAAGAGGAGCACCTCTAGGTTACCCTTTTCGACGAACCTGAGAAACAAAAATATAATTAAATTTTAAAGGACATTGCACGGTTTTCTATGTGATAAAAAAGTAATGGATCGCTGTCTGAACGTGGAAGATATATGAGAAAAAATATAAAACCTTTATCAACGCAGTAGCACCCAAAATAGTTGGATTTTTATCAGTTTGTCTGTGTGTGTGCTTCGCTTAACATTTAGTGTTTGTTTCATGTCAATTGGTTCATAAATAATAGTATATTATATATTATGATATAAATGTGGCAAGTTGAAAATTACAGCTAAGGCGATATTGCTACAAGAAAGCAAAGGCTGTAATTATCAAAGCGCACGTCGTAAGTCATACGACGTTTTATAACATATTTGCGAGGAAATAAATAATACTCTTGACGACATTTTCAAATAAAAACAATACACCGAAAAGAAAAAGTGCGCGGGATATTTTTTACTAGTTCACAAATTACCGATGCGCACGCATCTCCGCTTTTTTTTTTAAAGCAAAGGCACACCATCCAGTATTACTAATAACGTAAATTAATATGTTTGTGTTTCGTTACAAATAAATTGCTGTAATTTATAGTTCAAATTAATTAAATTAAAGAAAATGTTTATTTATTGTATTTTATCTCCCAAAGTTAATAATATGAATAAAAAATGTTGACCACTTTTCTGACGTAAAAACTTTAAAAAAAGTACCGTTCGTTTTAGACGGAGCATTTTGATAAACCGTGCGTTTTACATTACATTACCGCACCAGTACGTAATGAGATACATTACGATATTGAAATTGGTAAAATAAGAGACCCTTTACGAGCAAACGTGTTACAAAAAAAGTTATGCCAATTTCTAGTGTTTATAAACTAAACATATTAATATTAAAAAATGCTGCCCAAAGTCACTTTTCCACGCCGACGATGTCGCAGACACACGGCACACCTAGTATAAAATAATAACGTCCATACAAAAATAAAGTTACAGCTGGTCTAGTCGAGTTCGAAATCACGCACACCACGCATCTTTTCGAAGTCAAGTGCGTAATGCCGCAAACTTAAAACGGTGAATGAAAACATCTTGAGGAAAACCGGCATGTACCTAGAATCTTTCGAACTCATGTGTCATCCACCAACACGCACTGGGCCAGCGTGGTGGATTATGGCATTGATTGTCTCCTTGCGAGAGAAGGCCCCGAGTCTCAGCAGTGGGAACATTTAGTGGGCTGTTTATGTTATGTAAGCGGTTTCGGGTAACTCACTTGGGCGGTTTCTCGACGGTGCGATAGTTGGAGAACTGTATCAGCTGCTGTCGGACTCCCTCTAGCGAGTTCGCGAACGTTCGGTCGCCGAGCGCCTCGATCGTACGCTCGATCCATTGCAGCAGATCGCTGGAGACAAAGGAAAAGATTAACATCATAAAACATACACAACTTCGTCGAAAGTGGTTAGTCTAAAACATCATCTAGAAGTGGGTAGGCTGTCATTATTTTGTTTTACAGAATACATTTTGGTATGTGCAGCAGATTTACATGACCTAATATTACCTTCCCCTTTCAACTAAAGGACAACACGTAAGTTGGTCCACTACACCCATACACTACGGATATTCCAAAAATTCGTACTTTTTAGAGTGAATAAGTTGCCGGCCTCCTTGTTCCCTGAGAGATTCCATCTAGAACTTTTCAAGGTCAGAGTGAGTAGGTACTTTTAAGGTCAGAGTAATAAATAAATAATAAATAAATATTGGTGGACAATTCACACACAACACCATCTGACCCCAAACTAAGCAAAGCTTGTGTGATGGCGGCCAGATAGCTGATATAATACTTATATAGTTTTAAATACATACTTATTATATATAGAAACACCCAGACACAGTGCAAACATTTGAATTCATCACACAAATATTTGCACTGGGTGGGGATCGAACCCACGGCCCTCGGCTTCGCAGGCAGAGCTACTAACCACTTAGCCACAAGGCCAGTCGTGAGTCGTGAGAGTGCGTCATCTTTGAATTCTTTGACCACACGGTTGCTTATCATCAGGCGAGTTGGTGGTGAAACGCGATAACATAATAAAATGATACACTAAACAGCCGACTTTAAAGTATGTTGCTATTACAATTTACTAAAATTGAACGCGCTAATCTTCCCTAGATTTAAAAAAGTACCGGACCGATTTCAAAATTCTTTCACCGTTGACTATATGTGTATCACGGGCGAAGCCGAGGCGGACCGCTAGTATATAATATTTCCGGTTATTCTGCGGCCAAGCAGTAGTGTGCAAATATTACTGTGTTCCAGTTTGAAGGGCAATGTTTCCAGAGAAATTCATGTTCCAATAGGTGCGTGTCTCTGTGCTGTTATGGACCCTTGTCCATGTCCATGTTGCTTACCATCAGGCACATGTTCTGCTCGTATTGTCACTCTATAGTCTATACTATTAAATAATTGGCAATCATAGGAACTGCTGATAGAAGTGAAAACTTATAACTCAGAATTTGATAGCTTACTTTGGAAACTACGCGGGTGAAACCGTAGGGCGTGGCCCTGGTCCCGAGTTTACCCGAAGATTTATTTCTTCCCGAGCGTGATGTGATTGAGTTCAATTCACAGCCCGCGAAAGATCTGTCTGTGGTGCGCCAAAAGAAGTTTTCACTTCAATAAAAAAATATGAAACGCGGAAGAAGTGAAACTTTTCACTCTCGTTCTGTCTCTTGTTATTCCCCCTACCCCGCAACAGTGCTTTCATACCTCCTCATGGTAGTCTTAATTGTTTAACGCGTTGAACGTTTAATGCAATCTTGTTGGAAATCGCATAAGAAGTTTCACTTCAATAATCTATTTTCTCCAAAAAAAAACAAAAACCGACTTAAAATTAATTTAAAATGAAATTCGAACATGTGACCAAATTTCATGAGTTGTTTCTTTCATAGTTTCATAGTTGAATCTATCACTATATCCTCTAAATACATGAAAGAAATTTTTAGTTTTTTGGTTCATATTTCAAAATCTACAACACCGATTTCGATAAAATTCATATGGGACCACCTCTGAACTATGATCTACAAAACAAAACAAGAACCATCGAAATTGATTCACAATTGGCGGCGCAATCGCGTAACATACGCGTAACGTACAAAAAATAGAAAATAAAGCACATACAGCCGAATTGATAACATACTCTTTTTAACAAATGAGATTACCTGGTGAGTGACTCGTATTCGAGCTGCATCTTGTCGTTCTCCATGGCGATCCCGACCACCTTCCCGATTCGCTTGCCCTGCACCGTCTCCTGCTTCAGTTTGCTGAAGTAGTGGTAGTACGTCACCACGTACGTGATGATCGACTTCTCGTCTGGGTGCTCGACGGCGATATCTAAAAAATTACAATATTAAACAACTTAGATTATATTATATTATATGAGATTATATATACAACTTGGTTACTGGGCATGATGACTACTTACTTTAATTAGATGGTTTAAAAATATTGTACACGTATTTTCTCCTTTCGTTTCACAAACAAAAAATAACGAAGATACAATGATTACTAGTTTCGAGTGACGTCACTTAATTGTACGATTTTTACGATGACATGACGTCACAATCCGGAAGTTTCGTGTTATCTATAAATCTATATCAAACTTCCGGATCCGATTATAGTCTGGAAGAACTCATAGGCGACTTTTCATCCCGGGGATATAACAGGAACTACGCGAGTAAATCTGCGGGGCGTTTCTAGAGTTGACTTATTTATTGAAGTGAAAACTTTTTTAACGCACTACATTCAGATTTTTCGTGGGCTGTGAATTGAGCTCAAGCGTCACACTCGTAAATGAAAGAAATCTTCGGATGAATTCGGGACCATGACCATCTAGAAATGTGTTAACATTTATTTCTAGATTGGCATGGTTAGAAACATGGTCATCTAGCTAGATGGCCATGCTTAGAAGACTTAGATAACAATACTTTGAAGATTTATTCCGCCCTCCGGTTTCACCCGCGTAGTTTCGAAAGTGAGCTATTAAATTTTTAGTTATAAGTTTTCACTTCTACCGATTTTTTTTTTTGATATGTTTGAGTTACCTTCAGCGTCCAACAGCTTAGTAAGCCCCAGCTTCTCTTCGGCCACATTGAACGCGTTGTTCAGATTGTGCATCGGGTTGCTCCGATGCAGCTTCTCGAACTGCACCAGATCGGGTCGGTGCTTGTGTATGATCGCGTTGAACGCGAGCCCGTCGCGCCACGACGTCGTGAAGTTGCGGACGTTCACGTTGTTGTAGCCGGCGGTCTTCATCTGACACCACAGGAGTAGGGCGTCCTTCGCGGATTTCGTCTCCTTGTTGTCGGTTTCTTCGATTGTTATGTCTTGGATCTGAAACGGTAAATATGTTGGTTAAAACCTGAAAATAGCCTGGAATAGCACAAAGGCTATGTTTTATCTTGAATAATGTAGTTCTTTAGGGATTAGCCTTTTTTCTAAATTCTACGCGGACAAACTTGCGGGCAGATGCTAGTACATCTTTTAATTAACCTTACGAGTAGCTCTCCCTCGGCTGGGCAAAGGTCTTCTCCAATTCTTCCACACATTCTGATCCTAAGCTTCCATCGTTCAATATTTTGAACGCTCCGAGCTCGTCTTTTCATCGCGTTGGAGGACGACCATGGGGTCAACTGACCAAAGGGGTACATCCTGTAGAAACCCTAGCCCACCGATCAGGGTTCATTCTGCTGACACGATCCGGCACTCCCATATAAGCTCGACCGACATAATATATCCTACGTCTCTTACACATGTCATGGAACGCAGTATGGTCACACCCTCGTCACTGGCTAAACGGCGCGAGCTTAGTACCTACTCGGTCGCGTCCTCCCGGGTGTATTAAAATCACAAGGCCGCCGGCCGTTTGCCTGAGTTGACGTGCGAACGAACGCCGAGTGCGCGCATAAATAATGTCGCGGCGTTATTGTATTGTGAATGGCTGCAATAGCAAGAAACTGAAATGTAGTAGTAATTTACCCCATTTTTATTATGTCGCATTAATTTTAATAAAAAATTTGACGAGATACTTTTTTTAATATTCATATACATAATTAATGATACTAATTTGTTTATTTATTCGACGGTATGAAAACAACTTACAACTACCTACATTGTATAACTAAAATAAACTTCAGTATCAATTGACTATAAAACGTACCTACTTAAAAAAAAGCTATAGAGTTTTTAACCGAATTCAAAAAAGGAGGCGGTTCTGGGCTTAAATTTTATTGGATGTAAGTATGTTTCGCGATAGCTCAGCTAATTGTGAACCATTTTTTAACCCCCGACCAAAAAAGGGTATTATAAGTTTGACGTCGTTTTTTTTAAAAAGGTATATTTTTGTGCGGTGGTTCTTAGCTATGTTTGGTTAATATCGATACAAATTGCCCCCCTCCACAAAATCGCGGACAAAATATTTTTTCACAACCTACCTCTATATGGGTATCAAATGAATGGGCTTGTCTAATGGAGTACTGTAGTGGTAGGACTATTAGCAGAGTCCGCCTGAGGAAGTACCTACCACACCTTTGTCAGTTCTTCTAACGCCAAGCTGTAATGTGCAAACATTACTGTGTTCCGGTTGGAAGGGCAAAGTTTTATAGTGAAATTACAGGGCTTAGAGATATAACATCTTAGATCTCTGGGTGACGAGCGCAGTGCAGTGCCAGGTAATGATTTCTTACCATCAGGCACATGACCTGCTCGTCTCGTCACTCTTTATTTAAAAAAAACACAGTAACGTTTGCACATTACTGCTTCGCGGTAGAATAACTGGCAAAGGTGTGGTCCTTCCCCAGGCGGACTCTGCCAAGAGTCCTACCACTACTACCACCTACCACCACTTCGTACAACCCTAGCACGTTTGGTCAATGACGTAAGCAGACGACAAGTCACACGGTGCGCACGGCATTTACAACTCTGCGTGGGTGTGTTAAGGTGTATTTTTGCTTACAAGTAACTGTAGGTAAGTAGTATACGACAGTTTAGGTTATTATCGTGTAGGTATTTGCACTTTTGTATGGAAGTGATGCATCTGTTACGAAGTAACTATTTTCTGATCTGTGGTATGGTGTTACGAACGCGATCTTGTCTTTTAATGCCTAAAATAATACGTTCCATTGCTCGAACAACCAGGCGGAGCTTCTATACTTTAATATGCTACCAAGTCTAAATTCCGGAAACCTGGAAGTACAGGAAGATGGTCCAGATGTGGACGTGCGCACCCGTGTTCTCGAGATGCACCCTCTATTATGCTGAGTATTGGACTAAGTACGTGACCTTGTGTAACACCCTTCAACCACATCCCCAAAAAGACAATTTCGAAACTGACCTATCAAAACCCAAAAATATGTGCAATGTAACTTAAAGTAGATTCTAAATACCACAAACCTGGAAGCGCAGGATGATGGTCCAGATGAGGCCGAGGTTGAGCCTCGGGTTCCCGTCCACGATGTCGTGCGAGCCCATGTTCTCTAGGTGCACCCTCTGTTCCCTCAGGAACTGCAGCGCCTTGTCAACGTTCTCCAGGCAGTGGATACGCATCTTGCCCTTCGTCGGCCGGGGCTGGAACGAATTACATCAATGATAATTTATGACATGAATACTGGTATAGTCTGGGTTATCCTACTAATGTGAAAGTTTAGACTTTTAGACGGTTTGATATTTGTTGCTGAATCAAGTTATGAGAATGGATTAATCTGAAATTTGGAATTTAGATAGATTGTAGTCTGGAATAGCACTTAGATTTATGATCGCAAGACATACAATTCCTTGCTTTTTAAGCAAGATTACTGACGACTTTGCTATTGTTTATGCTAGCGTCATATCCTCAATTTTATTGTTGTCATATTCTTGTTTCTGTTTGCTTTGATTGTCTGGAAGAAATCGATGTACCATTTTTAGCACTAGGTTTATGTCATTTTTTCCATACTTTTTTTAGCTGCTTTTTATATCAAGTTTGGATAATTAAGTGTCTGACAATGTCCTAACTCTTTCCTAAATTCTACGGGGACAAATTCGCGGGTGATAGTACAGAGAAATTATACATTTTACAATTTTATGCCAGCACAACAAAAGACAGTGATTGGAAGCGAAACAATTATCGGATTTCTATGAACAGTTTTTAAGAGTTTGAGTTAGTTCCACTTGCAATTACTACTATGCATTTGCATATGAAATGGCACGATTGTTTCAATTATTCTGCTCTTGTTCAAATCTAGGTCACATTTGCGCCTGCGTAACTAGGTATGCCAGTGTTGGATTTTATCAGAAAAGCGTTAAAAAGTGAAAAAACAAAAAAATATCTCTGTAGAACCAAAAGCCCAACTGTGAGTTGAAAATTCAATTTGAGATTGATTGAAGTCACATGAGATTTGCGAATTATTTGAATGATGCCCTTCGAAATAATATAAATTGGATGCAAGACTGGCTGTGAAATCTTAACAGGCAAGACTTCAAAGTTTTGAACATCGATCGCATAAATTGCTAGCTTATCGGTTTTTTATCGGGTACATTTCGGATTCATACTTTTTTCTATCGGACTGATCGTAGATGCAAAAAGCGACATCAATACATGATTGACATTTCAGACTCTGAAGAGATCTGACTTTACGTTTGTGATAAGAACGTCTAGGCTGTGGAATGCGTTACCTATCTGGATTTTCCCAATGGTTACAATCGGTCGGTTTTTTCTAGGTAACCACGATACATCGTAGACCGTATCGTCGCATGACATCAAGCGAGATGGCGGTCAAGTGTAAACCTACATAGTTACTAAAATGCCACTAAATATAAGATCCAACCAGCGGAGCAGCTTCTAGATTAGTCACAGGCCGGTTTTAATCAAACCTGTAGCCATTATTTTAGACTTTTGTTGCCACAAGCGTGCACCTATATAGGTGTTGCAAATTTTGTTATTGTTTAGCTAATTTTAACACCAACCTCACGCAAACTGAAGGCTGAAACTAACAATTCACAGATTTTGTAGGTTACTGAGCACAATACACTAATTTGAGGTTTGGAGGATCATAAAAATTAAGTCTATGTGAGAAACATACATGTTCATCTGATTCAACTGATTAAAAAAATTAAGAAAATTCAGTATTAAATTCCCTTAGAGAAAACTATTTTTCCAAATAATTGTATATATTTCTAATACAATATGATGGATATTGTATTGGATATTGTTCCGTATAATCGGGCAACATTAAAAATCATAGCGGATCTATGGTTTGACAGCCGGCTGTGAAGTGACGTTGTCGGTTTTTCGAACGGAAAAGACGCGTTTTACTTTTATCTATATAATCTGGTTTAAAGTGTTAATAATTGTGCGGGAATACGTTATTAACTGTAATATATCGCTACGGGATTAGTGCTGGATTATTAATTGTGAAGTGGCTACTGGATTGGCCCCTTCTCAACCGCTGGACCGGTTGAACTATTGCTGGGACGGGAAGTCTGGAGCTGTCTGGTTTGGTTTCCTTATTCCCGTGTTTCCGTTCCCTATTCCTAACAACCAAACAGGGACTTTGGACGACGCCGGGAGCAGTAATTGGGTGAGTAATTTTAGGTACCTTGTTTGCAACTAGGGAGTAACTCTTAAAATCGGTATAACGGCATTTAATTTGTTTTTAATTCTCGCTATGGGCCCCGAGACGGTATTTCTGGCATAAATACTGAACATTTTTTGGTAGCAGGAGCGTCGTTGGCCGTAAATACTCCCTTTTTGTTTTATTTTTCTGGCAAAATATACCGGGTAGGCCGAATATTTGGGGGTTCCCAGTTTATAATTTCTCCCCAAACTGTCGGGAAATTAGTATTAAGTGGTATCCGGTTTTTTAGGTTGCGGATATATTTGTTGTGACATTGTCCGAACTTTAGGCTAATTTAAAATTTAAATTTAAATTTAAAATGGCTTCGGATTTGGCCAACCAGCTCCGATGGTTCGAATCCTTACAAGGATTGGTCGGCCGGAGAGACCGGGAGGAAGCGCTGCTAAACAGGGCAGAACAGCTCGACAGGCGCCTGGAGGTCGCTGAGAGGAGCGCAGGATCGCTGCGGGATGCAAGGCCGTCTCCACCTGAGGAGCAGATGGAGAGGATCGAGGCGGACATGCGGCGCATCCTGGATGTGTACGACGAGGTCTCCGAAAGGGTTCGCCAGCTGGAGAGGTCTCGTCAGGGAAGGGCGAGCTCGGGACCCGTCATCAGGGATGCGGGCTCGGGTGTAGTGGGACGCCTTCCCACTCTGGACTTGCCCAGGTTTACAGGGAACCTGCGGGAGTGGAGCGGCTTCCGGAGCATGTTCGCCTCTCTCGTAGATTCACGCACGGACTTGACGAGGGCGGAGAAGCTGGCCTATCTCCGCACGTCACTGGAGGGTGAGGCACTCTCCCTGGTCCAGCACCTGGAGCTGGACGACGACAACTTCGGCACGGCGATGGAGTTGCTGGAGACGAGGTTTCAAAATCCTCGGCTCCTCGCCGACGCTCACGTGTCACAAATACTGGGGCTGCCGAAGGTGACTGAGAGGTCTCAGTTGCGGCCACTAATCCTCACGCCCGTGAAGGTGGCGTACAACGCCTTGCGCAGCTTGGGACTGCCAGTAGAACACTGGTCGTTTCTGCTGGTCCACATCCTGCTGGGCAAGGTGCCGCTGGAGTTGCGCGCCCGGTTCGAGCGGGAAAGGGGCCTTCACGCCGACCCGAAGGTCTTCCCCACGTTTGAGGAGCTACTTCGGGTCCTGGAGTGGGAGGCGAGGATGGCAGAGTCGGCGCCTCAGGAGGCGCAGCCCGCCGCGTCAGCTCGTGGCCCTGCCGGAACAGGACCGCGACCTACCAATCCCCGCACTCAGGGTGCGGTGAAGCGGACGGCGACGGTGACGAGTGCGTCGGAGCAGGAGTGCCCGAACTGTGGCCAGCTTCACGCGCTGGTGCAGTGTCCGACCCTGCTTTCGCGGACGACTTCCGAACGACGAGGGATCGTTCGGCGGTTGCGTCGGTGCTACGGGTGCCTGGGGGGTCATTTGTACAATGACTGCCCCACGGCACGGCCGTGTCCTGGGTGTGGGGCACCACACCATCAGCTCTTGTGCGTCAGGAGCGATGGTGCTGGTCGACAGCCCTCAGGGAGGGGGCCCTCCACGGGCGGGGGCGCTCCCACGCAGAGCCACGCATTGTACAACAATGAAGTGGCTACAGCGTGGAGCACACCCCCTCCACCCCAACCCACGGCAGCACCGGGCAGCCCAACAAGGGGCGTCCTACACGCGGCTCGGTCACCGACCTCACAGCCCGCGCGGACGCGGGCGAACTGGAGAGGTGGAAGGGTGATACCGGAGTCACCACTGGGGTCACCTCCCCAGCGTTACCCTTCTCCGCCGCTGGATCCGCGACCGATGGAATGGAGGGCGTACACGCCTCCCCTCCATGAACATCCGAGGCTGGAATACCACCCGCCCTACTTTCGGTATGGCAGGGCGGCCGGATATGCCCCCCCCTCCGATGGCCCTTTGCACTCGGCAGCCATATTGGGCTGGGCCCGGTAGTCCGACGGGTTCGGACGGGCCTCGGAGGGATTGACTAGCCTCCGTTCCCTTGGCACAGGATCAACCGGTGGTCCTGCTGCCCACCCTCTGGTTAAGGGTTTGGGGTCCAAGAGGCGACTACGTCCGGATACGAGCGCTCTTGGACACAGGGTCCCAGGGGTGCATTTTAACAACCCGGGTTGCTCATCGCCTGGGCCTGGCTAGGTTTCCGTCACCGACTCCGTTGCGGGGAGTCGGGAACACAGAGGTGCGGTCGGCTGGACAGACCCGCCTCTCCTTCTCGTCCGTACATTCCTATTCGGAAAGGATTGCGGTCAGGGCCACCGTCATGGATTCGGTTGTCGGTTGGCTTCCTCAGGCGGACATAGATCCGGATCTTTTGTCCTGTACTAAGGGTCTCAGGTTGGCGGATCCCCGCTTCGGGATGGCGGGTCCGGTAGACCTTTTGTTGGGTTCTGATGTACTGGGTTACATCATGAACGGCAAGCCTAGACTGCTGGATCAGTCTTCGCTGATGGCGCTGCCCACCATCTACGGGAACGCCATTTTGGGAATGGTGGATGAGTGGCAGCAGACGAATCAGGCTTCTTTTACGGGAACGGCCCTCGCTCAGATCATGCAGAGGTTCTGGGAGATCGAAGAGCCGCCTACCGTGTCTCGGCTGGATCCCGAGCACGTGGAGTGTGAGAACTTTTATCAGGCTCACACTCGGAGAATGGTTTCTGGGCGATTGGAGACTAGGCTGCCTTTCCGGGATAACCCCCCGCGTCTGGGCCAGTCTCGATCATTGGCCGAGAAAAGGCTCAGGTCCATGGAGCGACGCATGGCTCGAGATCCTGTACTTCGGGAAAAGTACATCGAGTTCATGAGGGAGTATGAGGCACTGGGCCACATGTCTGCGGCTCGCGACGACTGGTCGACCATGGACCACTACTTTTTGCCTCATCACGCTGTTTTGAAAGCGTCGACAGGCAAACTCAGGACGGTGTTCGATGGATCCGCTCCGACTTCGACAGGAGTGTCACTGAACCAGTGCCTCCACGCTGGACCGAAGTTACATCGGGATATTGTAGACATCATCCTGAATTTCCGTAGGCATCAGGTGGTGTTGGGAGCGGACATCCGTATGATGTTCCGACAAACGGTCATACACCCCGAGGACAGGAGGTTCCATTTGATCCTCTGGCGGGAAAGTCCTCAGGACCCTATGATGGTGTATGAGTTGAACACCAACACCTATGGGTTGAGATCAAGCCCCTTCATTGCGATCCGCTCACTGCTGGAGTTGGCGGAGCAAGAACGGGCTCGGTACCCACGTGCAGCCGCAGTTCTGGAACGCGACCTGTACGTGGACGACGTTTGCACTGGTGCGCAGACGGTGGAGGAAGCTCTGTTGCTCCGGGATGAGCTTACAGAGCTTCTCGCATCTGGAGGCTATGAGCTTCGGAAATGGCTCTCTAACGACCCCAACGTCCTGGCTGGTATCCCGGACGATCACCAGCAGGATCCGGGGCTCTTCGAGGAAGGTGACGATCCGCACGGGATTGCGGTTCTGGGCATGCAGTATCAACCGGTTGCTGACATCTTCACCTTTCGGGTGGCACTGGAAGCCACACGCGCGTGGACAAAACGGACGGTTTTGTCCACCATCGCCAGGATGTTTGATCCAAACGGTTGGATCAGTCCGGTTCTGTTCGCAGCCAAGTGTCTGTTACAGCGACTTTGGACTCTGAAGGTCTCATGGGACGACCCCCTGGTTGGAGACTCGCTTAACATTTGGCTTCGTTTGATATCTGACCTCGAAACGGTCAATAGAGTGGCGTTGCCCCGTCGCATTCTGCCACCAGGCTGTAGCCGGATCAGCCTGCACGGGTTCTGTGATGCGTCCGAGCTGGGCTATGCCGCATCTGTGTACTTGCGTACAGTTGACGCTGGAGGCCACGTCAATGTCACGCTCTTATTGGGGAAGAGCAAGGTAGCTCCTATCAGGACACGACTCACCATTCCGAAACTGGAATTGAGCGGAGCCACATTACTTGCTCGGCTGCTCAAGCATGTATATCAGGAACTGTCCACCTCGATAGACATCCGGAATGTCTATGCGTGGTCAGACAGTCAGGTCGTGCTTGCCTGGTTGAGAGCAGCCCCTCACACTTTGGAGACCTTTGTGGGAAATCGGGTTTCCCAAATCCAAAACATTGGACTGGACATTGTTTGGAGACATGTCCCGGGTGAGTTGAACCCCGCTGACTGTGCTTCGCGCGGCTGTTCCGCGCCGGAGCTAGTTGATCACCCCTTATGGTGGGGTCCGGACTGGCTGCGGGAGCCAGAAGCTTCCTGGCCAGCTCTCGGCGCGGACTCGGAGCGAGCGGAGCTGCCCGGAGTCCGCGTGCATGCGATTGTGGCGGAAGTGCCCCCAGACCCTGATTGGTTGACGGGTCGTTACAGCAAGCTGGATAAATTGCTGGGGGTAACTAGCTGGATTAAGCGCTTCATCCACAACTGTCGTCACCCTCGTCAGAGGAGGAGTGACCAGATCGCCACTGTGGAGGAGCGTCGGAGTTCCTTGCTGCACCTCATTCGGCTGGTACAGGGTGAGAGGTTTCCGATGGAACTTGAGGCGCTGCGCTGCGGTCGCGCTCGCTTGAAGGGTGCGGTCGCCAAGTTGAACCCTTTCACAGATCAGGATGGTCTTCTGCGCGTAGGAGGTCGGCTCCGGAAAGCCAACCTGCCGTACGGCAGCAGGCACCCCCTGTTGCTACCGAAAGGAGGTCCTCTGGTGGACCTGCTGATCACCGATCGGCATATCGGTAACGCGCACGCTGGATGTGGCGCGCTTCTCGCTGTGTTGCAGCGTGAATTCTGGATCTTGTCGGCTCGCAGGGCGGTCCGAAAGGTGCTGTTTAGATGTGTCCCTTGTTATAGGCTCAAGGCGTCTACCATGCAGCCCATGATGGGAGATCTTCCTCCGGATAGGATTTCTCCCTCGAGGCCGTTCGACGGGGTCGGAACGGACTTCGCTGGGCCCTTCTCGGTCAAGTCATCAACGTTGCGTAACGCCAAGGTCGTTAAAGCCTACCTGTGCGTCTTTGTGTGTTTGGCCACCAAAGCAGTCCACCTGGAGCTGGTCTCTGCGCTGTCTACGGAGGCCTTTGTCGCGGCGCTGGATCGCTTTGTAGCGCGAAGAGGAGTACCCTCTTTAATACGTTCGGACAATGGCACAAATTATCGAGGGGCGGCGAATTATTTACGCGAAGTTAATAATTTTTTTAATTCTGGTAATAATAGTTTAAGTCTGGCTCTCGCCCAGCGGGGAATCAGCTGGCAATTTAGTGTGCCGGCCTGTCCTCACTGGGGAGGAATTTTTGAGGCTGCGGTGAAGTCTGCTAAAACCCATCTCCGCCGTGTCATCGGGGAGACCGTGTTAACTTGGGAAGAGTTAGTCACGGTACTATGCCGCGTGGAGGCAGTGCTTAATTCCCGTCCTCTCTGTCCAATCTCGCCTGACCCTAACGATCTAGAAGTCTTGACGCCGGGTCACTTCTTGATCGGTCAGCCTTTAACCGCGTTGCCGGAGTATCCCTGGAAGGATGAGCGCCCCGGACGCCTGTCCCGTTTTCAGTTATTGCAGCAAATAAGTCAAGACTTCTGGAGGCGCTGGTCGGCCGAGTACTTGCATCTGTTGCAACAACGGGTAAAATGGACAGATAGGACGGAGGCCCCTCGGGAAGGGGACTTAGTATTATTAAAAGAGGCAAATTTGGCCCCCCTACTCTGGCGTAAGGGACGTATTTTAAAATTGATATCTGGTACTGATGGCACACCCCGCGTGGCGGAGATTCTGGTTTCTGGTTCCAGACTTCAGCGCGCGGTGTCCTCTCTGGCACGCCTGCCTCTTTATTAGATATACGTATTTTTCATGGTTAAAATTTTATTTAATTTTATTGCTATTTTTGGTAAAGGTTTTTTTTTGGTTTGATTTCCACTTTCGGGTCAAAGTTGGGAATTTCGTTTTTATTTGAGGTCTGGATACTGCTAAATACTAGTTACTAAATACTAGTTACTAAATACTGGTTTTCTAAAATTGAACAGGAGTTCAATTGGTCGGGGGTTTTGTTCCGTATAATCGGGCAACATTAAAAATCATAGCGGATCTATGGTTTGACAGCCGGCTGTGAAGTGACGTTGTCGGTTTTTCGCTGGAACGAAAAAGACGCGTTTTACTTTTATCTATATAATCTGGTTTAAAGTGTTAATAATTGTGCGGGAATACGTTATTAACTGTAATATATCGCTACGGGATTAGTGCTGGATTATTAATTGTGAAGTGGCTACTGGATTGGCCCCTTCTCAACCGCTGGACCGGTTGAACTATTGCTGGGACGGGAAGTCTGGAGCTGTCTGGTTTGGTTTCCTTATTCCCGTGTTTCCGTTCCCTATTCCTAACAACCAAACAGGGACTTTGGACGACGCCGGGAGCAGTAATTGGGTGAGTAATTTTAGGTACCTTGTTTGCAACTAGGGAGTAACTCTTAAAATCGGTATAACGGCATTTAATTTGTTTTTAATTCTCGCTATGGGCCCCGAGACGGTATTTCTGGCATAAATACTGAACAGATATATAAAATTAGTTTTACATGTTTGTTAAAGGAAAATATAAGTTATTATAAGTTAAATATACCTATTCTGTTTTCGAGTGTTAACTGTTAAAATTAATATTTAGTTTCCATTAAAATTTATTTCATAGTTCAAGGCAAACGAACACAATGTAAAGTACCTTTGTATGCGTTATACTTTTGAATTTTTTGTTTTGTTTGGAATTGATTTCTCATGGGATACATTTCGCAGAATGTGCATAACCGCGCTCTATCGAACACCCCATCGTAGCTTAAAATCAGATTGAGATGGCGGTCATTGCAAACATATAATCAATACAAAATTTGTGAATAAAAAATGTTTTTTTAAATAACTTTTTTCTAATAGACATATCAAATGGCCTCGTATCATTTATTTTCCCTATTTCCCTGTTTATGGTGGTATCATAGGTAGATACTATTGCTATTGTTGGGCTTTTCCATGATACGGTACTCGGTCCGATTTACAATTTTTTGCTTCCAATCCCCAAGTTTTCCCTATATCGTTCCTAGCAAACGCACTCATATAAATCTACATTATAGACTTGTACTCACCAGTCTCTCCCCAGAGAGCACCTCGAGTAGCTTGATAAGCATCTTTCCATCCCGCATGTCGACGTACAGGTCGCCGATACGGCACCCGACGCGAACCAAGTGGGAGTTCACCCATTTTTGGAAGGTCTTCTTCTGTACACTTTCTCGTTCGTCTGTGAAGAAACAAAGGCATTTCAATTAATGTGGACGTTAAAATTAATTGTTGTACTTAGTATATAGAAAACTTAGTATGGCCAAAAATGTTGATGAGCTATTTCATGACTATTATCTTCAGAATTTATTAACCTTTTTTTAACAATAAATAATAGGTTTTTACTTGATCGCTCTCTCGCCTGATGATAAGCGACGAAAGAGCATGCTTTCCTAGAAGAAACCTTTCGAATTCATTCTAGACTTAAAATAAACGCAAGACTCGGATTCTCGTGAAAAATCCACTCAGGTAACGCATTCAGAGTCTTCGGAAGGACAACCATGAAACGATCCATCTTTCAATAATACGACAAACACAAAACAAAAACAAACCGGAAAGAAGATTTGAACTAATCAATGATAAATAAAAATCAACGCTACTTTTCGTTGTTAGTGAACTCCTCCTAAACGGCTGGACCGATTTGAATTATTTTTTTTGTATACGTTTGGGTAGGGCCCTGGAAGGTTTAGATTCACAAATCAGCCCGGCAGATGGCGCTGCAGTTGATATCTAGGTTATAATTCGAGCGAAGCCGGAGCAGGCCGCTAGTCAATGATAAATGTTTTGGTTACATTTAAATGCGTACAATGTGCAACATCATGTGAAAACAAAAGAATAAATGAAACAGTATTTATTGGACTGAGTGTGCAACCTTGAGGAACACCCTTCAACCACATCCCCAAAAAGAGAATTATGAAACAGACCTGTCAAACCCAGAAATATGTGCACATAATAGACCTTCATTGAAATAATACGCACTAATTGCAAAAAAGTTGAAATGAAATAGAAAAATGGGGAATGTTAACACAATAACCGCCAGTGGGGGCGACCACGACGAGGTGACCAGATGGCCGGTCTTTTGGCTGCTGTCTTCAGCGGTGGTTCCTTCATGTCGTCTGGAGCCTCCAACGGCATTGTAGTAACTCAGAGACAATACTGGACCGAGGTGTAGGGTTCGGTAAATAATACGCCAGTAATGCGAGATGGGGATCGGATTGCTTTTCACACGCTTCGAAGCGGAAAGCTCAGTCCTAGATGTGCAGGGTGATTTTAATGTACATTATTATAGATATACTTGTGAAAATTAACTATAATCAAAAAGCGGACACTGTGAGTCAAAAAGAAAGCAAATAAAGAGATCCAGTGAACCAAGTCCACACAAAATTAATACAAACCGCAAGTAATCAAATAAATGAAAGTGGGTATGAATAAGCAGTAAATCTCCATACATACTTTACAGAACCGTTTGCAATCCGTTCACCGTTCCAGAGATACGAAACAGGAAAACTAGTGGTAGCACTTCTAGAGAGCCGACGCGAATCACCGTACGTGCTATCACAACACTAACCTCTGAGTTCTATCACGACCTTGTCGTAATACACTTCCAAACCGGGCACTTCTATATCAATTCCCTTTTTTATCAGATCGTAACAATCGGTGGTGGTCATGTCGCCAGCAGTCGGGCAACTGAGCCCGCTCTCGAGCGAAAGAAGAATTAGAGCGACAAAATTCAACTAAGCCAGTGTACAAGGATATTCGATACCACAGCTCCAGATGTCGACAACTCTGCGACCGGTTATTAATTAACACATTTTATTGCACTAATCTTCAATAATAACAATTTTTCAACGGTTTACATCACAGATAAAAAACGCTATATCAAAACAGGAGAGATAGTTCACTCGAGTGTATAGTAAATTCATGATACATCACGACACTAAGGATTTGTGTCCAAATGTTGAGCACTCCTGCAGGAAAAAAGGAAGTGCGGTATACCTAATAATATTGATAAACGTATGTCACAATAAACGCTTTATTAACACGGGTCATACTTAGGTTATTAACACAAGTGTCACTAACAGTGTAATTAAACTACTGCTATTATTATTACGTGAACGTTCATAATTACTATACTATATAATTAGTTGTGTTATTTATGATTGTGTGTTGTCGTTACAACTGAATATGTTATTTTAAATCATAAATATTGTGCCGTATGTGACTCAAATTCCACATGTAATCTTTACGGTGCATTCGATATATTCCTTAGCATTATCTGACGACTATCGATTGTTATCGCTTTTGTCCGATAAGAATACTGACATACATAGGGATACGACAAACCACTACCTCGAATGAAGCATCTTTGAGACTTATAAATAAACCATTCTAAAATACATTTGTCCAACTACCTCTTCCTTGAGGTAACCTATTTTAATGAGAAGGAACTAAATGACATTGGTCCAACTATGTCTACTTGGCGTACCCTATATGAATCAGTTCAAAGAAGAGGGAAGTAATAAAAAGAAATTAGAAAAAGCAAAACTACCAAAAAAGGTTTGAACTATGTATTACATAAAACTCCATAGGTTAACAGTTTTCAATTTCAGCATTTACATTTGTCGTTTTTAAAGCATCAAAACAGTATCAAAAGCTTACCTGCTAACGCTTTGATGCGCGATCGTTCGAATAGCCTCGACGACGAATTGCCACCGTCGTACTCGAAATCGTCGATGATCTCTTGACCATGGCCGATGGATGGGTCCCAACGGGACACCGATATGTCGGTCGTCATCGCGACCAACTATTCCTCACCACGCCACGCTCAACTAATCTGAAACGAGGGGAAAGCAACGTTACACAAGGAATTTGCGAGCTAAAAGAATAGTACATTAATAAGTGATAGAGGACACTGGATCACTCCAGTGAATTAATAATGGAACTGCGACTGTACGTACAACGTACATCCTTCATGAAACATAGCAAAGCGCCAAGACCTTAGTATCCTAACCAGACCAGTGAAACAGACAATTTAAGAAGACAATATTATCCACAATATATTGTTGTACAGTTACACGCCTTCGTAAAGTGTTTGAATTTTAAGGTCTCGTCCGATCTCAGTGAGTTTAAATAAACAAATCATCTCAATTAACGTCCCGCAAACATGGCAAGTGTATGAAACTACAGATTCATTTACATATGTGAGGGATGCTGCTCTAGCTTCTGACACATTTTGTAGCGTGTATGCTATGTCTAAGGGGCGATATCATTGTAATTCGCGTACAATCGAAGTTACATAAGTACGAAGGTCACCGAATGAGACGGCAATGGTAGTGAAAATGTTTTAATTTTCTAGATGAAAAAGACAAAAGGAATGACAACGTGACAAGAAACATGTAAGTCAATAAAACACTGCACATAATTCACCTGATATGATATAGGATTCGAGAAAGTTTCTTATCTAAATCAATAAGTGAAAATAACATTTAAAGGTTTTGTCACCATGGCACTAAATAATAAAACTAATTAAATCTAATAAGCACTATAATTATTTTCTTTCACGGCACAGTCATAATTTTTGCATGGTTCCACTCAACACCCACAGACAACAAACTGCAGCAAACGAGCTCTATATTTTTGTTATTTGATATGACATCATGCCGGTGATAAGATTAGATAATATTTTTTTCAAGTCTCGTGGCCACGCCTGAGCCAAGAACGATTTGATAATTGTAATCGAGCCACTGAATTCTATACAATGAGCCACTGTGAATTCTATACAATAATGATCATCCACAACTCGACGATATTAGATTTAAGCTTGAGTCCGAAACCTGAAACCGGCGTTTACCGAGAAAAAAATATTCAAGGACATGTGTCATCTCGCATTGAGCTAGCGTGGTGGGCTATGGCTTTAACTTCCCCTTGTTAGAGAAGGTTCTAAGTCATCTTACAAATGACATCTGCATAAGATGATAGATAGATACGCTAAGTTCGTTAAGAAACAGTTCATAAATAAGCAGACTACGCTAATTATCCTGCAGGTAGTGTTACAATAATTAACGCTCAATACGTAAGTAAGAAGCGGTAGTTTCGAAACGAAACTGCTAAGTGTGTAATACGCTTCCGATACATTTGGTATTGGGTTACGAGTGACGCATACATTTAAACCTGAGCATGGAATTTGTAGTCCAGTAATTTGGACTTGTTATGAATCTCTTTCAAAGCGTTTGTTTCATTATCTAAGTACCAGATTTATTCGGTACAAGGTCTCATTATTATTTGTATTCAACGATACAAAAGATTAGAGGAGTTCCAAAATAACCTGGTGTTAGGCGAGCAAAGGGCGTGGTAACCGAATAAATAACACGAGTCTCAATTATAGGTTAGCGGAGTCTGCAAAAGCAAAAACTCAAGCCAAAAAAACTCATGGACATGGACTCATGTATCGTTAGTTCAAAACATAAAAATGCTGATCGATTGTTAATAAAATGTTATGAGTAATTTGCCTGTAAATCTGTTGTAATAGTCGTACTTGTTCAGCCGCAACGACTCTAAATATAATTGATTCGTCGATGACTGTGACCTTCGCACACAATAGCCCAACTTCATTGGCGAAGGTCTTTTCAGTAACATCACATAATGCTGTGTTGATGTTGCTAAGTAAACAGGTAGTAGGCGTTCAACGGCATCATTTAAATTAAAGACATTTATTTCTGAATGTAACATCAACGGATGTTTGTAGAATCCTGACAAGTACATTAATGTCATTATTGCACTGGATATGAAAATAATAATAATGTAGAGTTTATCTTTAAGCCTTAATCATCTTTCCCATCATTGTTACTGACGGTCCCAAACACTTGCGTAAACAGAACTAAAAACACGAATCTCAGAATCACTACGCTTTGGAAGGAGTCAAAGAACAATACCAAAGTAAATCCCACGCAAAGTATATTGAAGAAAAATATAATAAAGCGAAGGAATATGGATTATATTAACAAAACTTTGTCGAAGTTTAACAACATCAATAATATGGTGAAGGTCTATTTCCAGCAAAGAGTCGCCCTACTTACAAATATTTTACTATGCATAGTAAAGCCGGCATCAATACCTCCAGTTCAATTTTTTTAACCATAGACGGTTGAAGGAAGATTTTTGCGCCATCTAAATAATTAATTATATCGTTAGATTTAAATTGAGATTTTGTAGATGATCTAAAGGCGATCTAGTCGTACTTTCCGTCACGTAGCGGATCAGTCACGCGTGACAGGCTTATTAACATAATTTGTAGCGCTTACGTTATATCGCTAACCTATCGGAAACACTATGCAACTAACCTTAGAAACATAGTTACTGTACAAGCAATAAATGTTAATATCTCTCGTACTTATGTAACTTTATACAATATCCGGCCAGCTTTATGATGTCTTTTGAATATTATTTCCATTAATCAACGTCTAATCCATCCGCGCTACTAATTTTCAGTATCTACATTTAATCTTTCCAACACGTTGAAAGACAAAATCAAGACATAAATATCCACTGCAAATATTTAAAATAAAACAAATATAAGAAGAACCATAAACACGACCAAAAATATTACAAACATACTAAGCAATTCAGTACAGAGTATCCCACACACAAATTCTACGGTTTTTTTCATATTATTCTCAAAGAGTGAGACTGTCAGTAAATGAAGCTTGCGACTCTCAAGGTGATTTCATAAGTCTTGGCCAAATTATAAAGAGCAGATTAACGACCGCTGATAAAGCAACAATGCCTCGACTGTCGTGTCAGAAACCGGTTTGAAGTAAACCTAACGCAAAAAGCCTGCTTCAAAATGAAAGACTTAAACCCATATTGGGGCAGAAAGAGAGAGCTCCGACGATATGAATAAATCAGTAAAAAACTTACGGTTGGTATTTACCCTTGCGAATTCCCACATGCAGCTACATTTACTAGTAGAGCCATTATTAGTATCCACATTTTAATTGAAATATGCCGTATCGTCAATACACCAACACACAACTAAGGTATTTTGTGTAAATAGAAAACCTTACACCTTCTCCCAAGCACTCGACGATTTCTCCGACGCATTTTCCAATCAGGCCAACAATGCCGGTATTGTAAGAACTCTCAGCATTACATAAACCTAGATAGAGGCCTTATAGAGGCACGATTCAAGGAGCAACAAAAGTCGAACAAAGCAAGTGTATCAAATAGGCAAGCCGGCGGCGAGGCCGATGACCTCTGGAGGTAGACATGGCGTCGTCGATACTCCATAGGCTGCTATTAACCAACCATGGTTGAACGGCGCGGTACTACGAGTGCACGAAGCTATTACTGCTTCTGAGTTACCGCTCGTATCAAATTCATGTTTCACATTCCAATGTGACCAATCACAATCAAATATATTTTCGAGCATCAATGGTCACGTCAGGTGTTACAGAAATCAACAAAAAAGATGTCTAAAATGTCGTAATTCTGATTGTTACAGCTACCGTAAAATCTCCTTCATGAATAACATAAGATACACAGTCGCTATAAAGAAGACAAGGTACATAAACGCCACATAAAGCCAACGGTAGGGGAGGCTCGACTTCCCTTGAACCCACCCACGCGTGAAACGAACGACATCGGAATCTAGCAGCCACTTAGAGCCGAAAGTTAGGTAGACGTCGATAAAATCTCTCGATATCAGCGAAATTTACTTTGGGCAAAGAGGTCGAGAGATATTGGCAACGATCATTGTGATAAGACAGAAGTAGAAGACCCTACTTAATTGAATTAAAAAGGAGGTCCAATTGGAAAACAGAATATCAGTTCATTTTTCTGCATGTTTATGAAGGTTTGTTAGTCTTTAGTTGATGAAGTCTAGAGCTTTCATCAACCAAAGTCATTGAACAAGCAAACTGCCTACGTTCTCAGACAAAGCAGAAAGTATAGACATTACGGCAGCCCCCCGTGTTTACCGCAACTACTAAACGACCTGACGACACGCCACCTGCAATAGAGGCGACACAGTGTACCTAGTATACCATCATTCATAATGAGCCATTATAACTTTGGCCAACGGATATCCCGATACCTGAATGCCATATATTATGATTAATAAAATTCGAATTATGATAATAATCAGCACGGTATGTAATTATTTATATTTTTAGAAAACATGAACGGTAACAGACAAGAAAATAAATTTAATATGTCAATGTTTGGATGTTTGTTGACGTCTTAACATATTAACGGATCGGCTTGAAATTTGGAACACAAATTATAGTCTGGAAAAACACATAGCCTAATATTTATCCCTGATAAATAACGGAAAAAAAGAAATAAACGCGAGTAAAACCATGGACCGCTGCTATAATATAAATAAACTAGCTGACCCAGCATTTGTTGTTCTGCCATAAGCTACAAACTATCCTATCTCTCAAGATGGATCAAACTACATTGTGCAAAATGTTATTAAAATCGGTTCAGCAGTTTAGAAGTTCATCGCAGATAAACAACGTGGAACGAAATGTTTTACATTTAAAGAAGATATATAAATAGTAGTAAACAAACAGACGGTAACGTTGTTACTTGTTACGTAAAAGGCGAGCATAATCACCGCATAACCGTTACAGCCCGCGGCTACAATTTCTTTTAGGCCGCGAATAAATATGTATAAGTCGAACAGTAACATTGAACTTTAAGAGGAAAAGGTACCAAGACATGTATAATTCAAAGGATGTTTTGACGTCAGAATCGAAATCAGTGACCGTGATTTGATTTCCACACATCAAGTGAGATGGCGGTCAAGTGTAAACCTATAAAAGTAAAAAAAACTCTTCTAACTATGCGAACAGAACCTCACAAGACTACAGACCTTGAACAGTGCCTCACCGAGAGCCAACAGTGTGGTCATTGTACAACATATTTGAAGTATGCCAATAATTACTTACCACAAATTGAATGAAACTTACGTCACATCCGTGTACCTATTTAAACGCAATTCATTCATGAATTCGTGCACTTATGTTTCAATTCCCATCGGACACGGGAAACTACGATTTCTATCATATTCCGTTAAAATTGGCGGTTAACAATTCTCTTATGACAAGAGTAATAAAGACCACTACGGTTCAGCATTCGATAAGTGAGCATTATGTACGGATGAATGTAGTATTTACGGTCCGTAACAGTCACAGTACAGTGCTTGTACCATTGAGTGCTGCGTTACTTGCCGCAGTGGCTTATGTTTGTTTATTTAATTAACATCCAAACACGTTGCTGTTATGAGAATATTCTACGAGGGCGAAAAGTTGAGCTGTTGATGTTATATTTGACGGTATGACAAGTCATTTACAGGAAGGTCCAAATAATTACGTAATAATGCGTTACATCAACGTTTCCCAATTATTCAACGTTTCTCCCCGTCTCTAAAAGTTTAAGGCAAGAGTGATCACAAGCCGTTTACGTAGTGGTAGGACTCTTTGCAAAGTTCGCCTGGGAAAGTACCATATTTTTGTGAGTTATATTAAGCAGTAATGTCCAAACACGACTTTGACTCTGGTTAGAAAAGCAATATCTCCAGAAATTACAGAGCAAAGAGATAAATCACCTCATATCTCTGGATGACTAGTGCAGTGCTAGGCTGTGTTTAGGACTTTTAATGGTCAACTATCTGCATCCGTACGTGATGGGTAGACATTTTGCTTACCATCATGCGTATGTCTTGTTCGTCCCATCATTTTAAATTTAGTATAAAGAAAAAATAGATGAAAGGACATAAAGGTCTCACACAAAATTATTTGTGTAAACAGGTATTTTGGTTGACGCGATAAAATCTGCAGTGGCACGATTTCCAGTTTCCGATGTGTGAAATTCTGACATCACTGGTGTTATATATAGAGCCATTAACTCACAAAAGTGGTTTCTAGTCTCGGTTCGTGAGAACTTGACGATGCTGACGAATGATTTTTCTCACATCTGTGTTTAAATAACATGTAGTAATGTATCCATTAACAAACTAAGGTTCGAGTGAATTTCTTTTCACTCAATAAATATACATATTTATTATTATTTAAATAAGGATGTGGATTTATATTTCGAGTCCTAATATTTAATTGTTTTATTACTTGATTATTGCACTAATATAATAAAGAAGAAAGTTTTTTAGGTGTAAGTGTGTTATGATTGTTTTCACGTATTCTCAGTAACGGGAGAAGAAAATTGAATGAAATTAAATAAATTCCTGGATTAACATTTTGGCATACAGGTACTTTTATCCCGTTTAAGTTAACGGTTATCGTGAACATAATGGTACTTAACGAAATGATTCATTTACTTACGCGAACTTCTTTGGCGAAAATAAATAATCATGAAAAACTGTTAACCCGCGAGCTACACACAGCTACATCATTATCAATATCATTTTACTATTCATAATATTTTAAACACTACAAAACATTTGTTCTTATCTCTTGCGTAAACAGTTACCAACTATCATGTATTAACACCAAAGATAGCATTGGAAAAGAACGAAAATAGATTGACTGGTATAATTCGTCCTCGTTTCACAAGAAGATGATTCATTTCCTCAATGTTCATAACTAAATACTTATTTTTTGAAATAACATAAGACGGTTGGTAGAGGATAATCGAGATTAGCTCACACAGAGCCACTTTTATAACATCAGACTCTACATTAAAATAGTTGTCCGTTTTTTCAACTTTTCTAGATTGGTTAGAGAAGGACTGCATTATAATAATGGCAATCAAATATGGAAACAACTTCACCAAATATTTCACTGATTCCTCACTCTGATTACTCTTCAACTTTTCTAAAGTTTGCTTCCATAGTTACAGACGATTTTTGAGATTTCTAGCATAACATATATTTCTGACCTAGGAAGTATATGAAATTAATTAACGGGTTACTCACGTGAGTCACGTGATATTATCAAGAGCTATACATAATTAAAATTCAGACTCGGCCAAATGAATGAAGAAGCGGACTATTTTTCGCGCTTTCAGCATTGGTCTCTAAATAAAGGTTGTTGACGAACAACTCGACCCTTTTGGCAATATTGCAGTTCTACGTAACCTTTTATATCCATAACAGTTATGTCATCTGGTGTTTTTGGATCGACGACATTGAAAATTTCTCTTCTGGATTAGATTGACTGTTGATCGGGGGTAGTGGCGCACACAGTGACAGGAACGAGTAGTCTATGCTCGGCAGTGGGCGATAAAATGATGATGATAATGTGTTAAGAAAAAATTACAGGATTTATAGAACCCTGAAACCGTGAGCAGGACGAAACAGGTAACACTAACAGGCACTTCCCATGATGGCGGTGTGCGGACGAGTCCATTAACCCAAATATAGAACCGCGCCCGGACCTACTAACTATTATTTACTCTCCTATACTGTGGCTAGCGTGAGTTATGTACATCACAACTGAGGACTTATCTGTTGTCTACAATAATTATGATATAACTCTAGTCTTTAGAAGCTGGGTTGTTGTCATTATCATTAGTCATTATTAGACCAAGTTATCGATGATGCGTGTAAACATTAATATGAAATTAAGATTCTATGAATCACATCGCAATAAAATAGATAAAATATATCAATCGGACTTCTTGGAGTTCGAAAAGGTGACGTCTATTCATGGCTGATGCTCTCAAGACCCGAACAAAGAGGTTTGATACTACTATCGTAATATGAACAAATATACAAAGCAAATATTCTACAACTTTGCCCAAGTCGATTTTTGGATTTTTGCCCGATGGATACAATCTTGGTGTCTTTAAGTCCAGAGTTAATCGGTTGTTTTTAATTAATCGCTACATCGTATGTGCGCTTAATCCCAAGCGATATGGCGGTCAAGCCAAGCCTCACAAAAACAAATAAATAGATTTATGACATACAAAATGTAAGAAGTCATAGCACATAGAGCAAATTAAACAAACAGCAACAAACTGTAACTATACATTCGATTCCAAATAGGAGTACCTATGGTTAAAGAAAACGCTGAAGCCTTAGAACATTACTAAGCGGATATCGGGCTAGCGCAGCAGCCGCAGATTCTTTATTAATCATAAATAGACGATATATTGAAATTATAAAAATAGCTCCTAGTCCAGGTAGGAAGCGAGAAAGGTTACTCGCGTGAGCATAAAACTACTCACGGTTAATTACCCGGTATAATCAAAAGACTCCCTCACGTGGAAACGCTCCCCTCATAGCAGCCGCAGCCGACGAGCCGTTACAAATAATAAACAACACCATCACTGACACGAAACATGAGCCCGCAACAAAAACAAAGGGATATCCGGTCCAAATACCATCCCGCGTGGAAATTTTAGAAAATCGCATCGGTCATTCATCAGGTGATGGACTTCGTAACAGATGTTAATGGGTTTGATCGTTTAGAAGGTAAATCAACGCTAATGACCAGTCTTCAACAAAACTCCGGAACAAATAACATTTCTACCTATGATGAAACAAAACAATGCCAAGAATAATTCCTATATCGCTATCGGAATCTCATAACTCTAATTCATTTGAGCGAATATCGGGACGTATAGAAAATGGGAAGGTCAGCGCAAATGTGACACGAAAATGACATTAAATAGATGAGCAGAGTTTCGGCCACCCACCCACACACACACAGAGTTAGCAACTACCCTAACTAAAAGGGGCAGAGGCAAATGTCAGTCACTGACCGAACATAAAATGGTTGAGTTTCGCATGTGCCCGTTTTTCTTTTAATACGAAAGTCAATAACTATTTATAGATGTAACGCATGAACTCAAACTTCAGAATTCTCCGAATTGGGGCCAATGATTTCATTTACGCTTTGGTCATGTTTACGTGTGCTTTAGTGAATGCAATTGTTTGCTGTCCAAAAATCTGAATCACAATGTAATTTTTTTAAATAGAAGTCAAGTAATTGTATTGGTAGATAGTGAACACTGCGGTTATAATTGTATCAGACACAGTGCCAAATGCCAACCGGAATTCTGGCTGGTTTGCCGGTTCAATGCAACTGTTAATACGTTCAGAATCATCTTGGACAACGGAAACGTCTGAAATTAATAAAGTGTTTAAAGATGCAAGTGTCTGACCAACGAATTATCTCCCAATGTTTGTAAAATATTAGATGTATAGTAGTTGTGTCATCTATGAAAATAGAATGTACTATAGTTGCACCACTCCTGTGAGAAGTCAATGAGACTCACGTGTGGGAGTCGGCACTGAACTCCGCGAGCCGGGGAGAGGATGCGGCTAATTTGCCGCCGACAGTGCCAACCTATCTGTCGCTCGCTCTTCAAACCGTGTTTACTGTGTATTTAACGGCAATGTCAATATTAAACTTGTAAACTGTGTTTTTTGTATAATAGCTGTTATCTTATGTTATCACGTTTAAGGCCAAGTCTACGTTCGTCTGTTTGATATTATTTTCCAACTAGCTGTTAAAATAATTTTAGTGTGAACAATGGAGCTCCTAGGATTAATTAATACAATAAAATGCAGTTAATAAAACCGCAGAGCGCAAATTAGTTTAACAATTCTAATATATATTTGATGGATTATAATTAATTTCACGTAAATTATATATTAAATTGTAATAGCAATAACAACAAACGATTTTTTTATCAGCAACTTTAAAAACTACCCTAGCATGTTTAAGCCAATAAATTATTTCTCTTGAACAGTAGTATACGATTTATCAGCTCAACAATTTATCAATCTTGGCCTCATATTTAACGGACCATATCATTTGGGTTTCTGTGAAATGCTGTCTTGATAAAGCAATTTTAAACAATGCCTGTACTGACAACGTATTCTGTGACTGCATAAACTGCACGCTTTTATGATGCAAGCCCCATTTAAAATACCTCTTTACTTTATCATCGATAGTCATACTAAAAGCCTGTCATAACTAGAGTCTAATAAAGTGATCGTGACGCAGAACGAATTGATATGACCGGAGCGTATTGGGTCGCCTAACTGATTGCTCGAGCCATTGTTCTCAAAAAAATCTGGCGTCAGTTGCAACATTTAGGGCGTAGATTTTAGTCTTATCCTTTTATGAATCTTTTTATCAAGGTTATATTTTAGGAAGAGTATATTATTTCCCATGGAATGCAGAAGAATTCACTTGTTTAACGATATTGACGAGAACGGTACAATAAATCTAGTCGTTAAAATACCTTGTACTGAAGAGAAATAGAATTGGGAAGTCAGGTAGCCGGAACTCGTTGCAATGCTTTCTCTACATACTAAGACATTGAGTGTCAGCAAACTCCCGTTACTCTACACCCACCTTTATTTTACACCGGGCCCTATGGCAATCAGGCTGATTGATGACAGGTGGCTTCTACTAACTTCCGGACTTTGGACTAACGTAGAAGGCACAAGGGTCTACTATCCTAATCATACCAACTATACTTACGCACATACGCTCCACTCTAACATCCTAATAAATACAATAAACTACTTAGATTAACTTCTCCCAATACCTCATATAATCCTTTTGAAATTGGAAATATAATCAAAAAAAAATATCATCGGCTTACGAATGCCTCCTTCCTTTTCATAGATTCCTATAATAAAGTTTGAGATTGCATACATTGATGTTTTGATACTTAACAAGTCAAAACAAGATCCTAAGTTATTTTTTGGATTAAAAAGGCGAATATAAAATACGTAACATCAAGGCAAATAAAATTCACCCGATTAACGATAGGGTCCAAAAGGATAGTTTCCACGCGATACTCCTTTCGAAAATGGGCAAAACCAAAAACTTTGACTGTTTTTTGGAATGTCTATTTCTCGTTAATATGTAATTGTAATGAGATTACCCCATTTAGACGGGCAACATTATAATTAGAGGTAATTGGTCCATCCAATGTAAAAAATATTTACGTTGATCTACAATCTAATAAAAAACTGACTCTACACCACCACGGTTTACACGGTAGATCCTAACGAATAGAGAGAGTATCGGTTTCTTCTAAGTAAGCACGATCCATCGTAGACCATATCGTTACTTAAAATCAGTCGGGAGTCGAGATGGTGGTCAAGTGTAAATCTATAAGAGATTAAACAAATAAATATTAATACACATACTAGTGTTGTGAGTTGTGAACTGTCACGATGGTCAAAAGTATATTTTTCGTAATAGTACCGTTTTCATATTAATACAATTCTACGATTCATCTACAATGCTCTGACTAAGCCAACAATACAGGTATAATATTAGAGATGAGGTAGACGAATGTTAAGGTACGGGTCAAATAGAGTATGATCGCTGGTGGCATGACATAAGCGGGGTGACGTCAGCGGGCGTCGGCAGCCGAAGGCCGCAAGCGGGCAAGCGACGACGCCGTTGTTTGTGCGAAGCGGACCGGTTTATAGCACACATGCGATGCACGCAGGGCCATACGGGCCATACCACTTCGTCTGTGATACCTGACGAATATTTTCACAACTCTACGTTTAATCAGAATCATAATTTTCACCCGAAAAACATTAATCTATAATCTAAGTCTAAGCACAATATTTTTTGTGGATCTTTCCCGATAGTTTAGTTTGTTTTAACATTTGAAGGCATGATGGCCTAGGAGCGAGAGCATACAGCATAGGGTTTTACGATCGTGAGGCCGTCGGTTCGACCGACACCATTTAATGTTTTTCCAGGGCAGATGTCCAAATTTGTTATAATAACCTACGGCCTTAACGGTGTAGGAAAACCGGCGTGGTCCAAGAACGACATACCTATTTCGAGGACAAACGTCATCTGCCAACCCTTAATCAGCGAAGTGGATTGTGGCCTTGATTATCTCCTTGTAAGAGATGTCCCGTAGTCTTAGCAGTGGTAATATAAAGCGGTTGTGTATGCTTAAGGTCATGCCATCTCCAAAGTTTGGCAACCAGGACAAGACTTGTAAAACCGCCGGATTTTAGACCCCAAAACCCGGGTATGTCAATATGTTTATTTTAAACATAAGTGTAAGTAATTAAAACAATTGAAAATGTTTTAAATCGTTTTTTATGTATTACTAGACCTTACCTATTAGACCTATTTAGAAAATTAAATAGTAATCTTTTATCATCATTTTTGTAAGAATTTAAGCCCAGTGCGTGAGTTGCGGGCGGCCCAAGACTTTAAACTCTTAAGCCCGAACTACAAATGAAGTCCGGCCCGGACGCTCCCCGGACGGTCTCTAAACTAGGCCAAATCCGGAGAAACCCGGAGCTATATGTTAACCGTACAATATTTTTAGTAGGTCTTCCACGATAGTTTGAATTTGGAGTGTTTTCAAATCTAATGTTAAAGTAGGAATTCCCCCACGGACACTTCTCAATTCTCAAACTAGAACAAACCCGGGGTTTCCCGGACGGTTGGCAACCCTAGCACATTACGTACAGCGGGCGCGGTGACCCAAACACGCGACCTCTTCGAAACCTGGCAACAAAAAGCTCCTTTTGTTTTCAAGCTTTCCTTATCTGCAAGTCAATGTATCAATATCTGAGATCGCTGCACCAAATGTTTTGACTTGATATTAACCGACTTCTTTAGAAAACATATATATATCACAATTAATCCTACTAATATTAGAAATCTCAATGTATGGATGTTTGGATGTTAGTTACTTAATCACGTTGTAACGTATGAACGGATCGGGCTGAAAAGAACACAGGAAGATTATAGTCTGGAAGAACACATAGGCTACTTTTTTATCCCGGAACATCCTACTAATATTATAAATGTCAACGTATCCATACATGTTTGTTGCCCAATCACGTTGTAACGTATAAACTGATCGGGCTGAAATATGGAACACGGGTAGATTATATTTAATATAGTCTGGAAGAACACATAGGCTACTTTTTATACCGGTAAAATAACGGGAACGGTAAATACGCGGGTAAAACAGCGGGGCGCTGCTAGTAATAATGTTATCTTAGAAAGTGGGTCTCAAAATGATAATGTCAAATTATTATTATTAAAGCAAGGCAAAAAATCCCTTTTCATATTACAAATGCGAAAGTAAACTTTGTCTGTAAATTATACTTTCACGCGTAAACTACTAAATCGATTAAATGGAACTCGGTAGAGATATGGACTGAAGGTCTGATGGCCTGAGAAAGGCCATATAATGCTACTTTTGAATGCAAAAAAGCGTTGTAATGTGTTGAAAAGTGCGATGTATGTTTGTATGGCAGTTTCATCAAATTCATCATACATGGTCATTTTTGAAGCTAGAAGCATATTTTTTTAAGACTTCAAATAGATGAGTGAGTAACGCTTATCATACATTTTACCCCAAGTACGCTAAGGGTGCGTTTAAGTATTACGTAACACAAAGCGAAAATAAAGGGACGGCAGGATCAATGAAATTCACAGAACTCGAAATACTTAGTGCCTTATATTCCGAGTTCTGTGATAATATTCAATATAAAACTTATCGTGTTCAATTTAAAAATTATCATGATGCGTTCCACGAATATCTTGAAGTATTTTTTAAAGAAACGCTACATGTTTATTTACATACAATATGAGATGTTTTACACAAGTAACACATACTTAAGACACGCTTTACGATGTTTATTTTCTTTTATCACTTAACCGATTCTTTTTCTTATTTTCCACCAGCCACGCCCAGATGCAACATGTTAGCCGCTCGCCTCGATGCATCACGATAAATTACGTCATAGGCCTATTTAGGTCAATAAGTACCAGTCGCCACATTATAACCATTAACAGTCTCTTTACAACCGACGACTTATTGTTTCCAACGAATGCGCTTGAGATAACATCAACGACACACTTCACATGGCGATACGAGTTCTATTCTCAGACCAACTAAAGGTTCTATTCTTTAACGAATACGACTATTTGCTTGGTCTCGAGTCAAATTTGACGGCCGTAATGGCTAAAATGAGCAGTCGGTCATTGAATTCCGCTGGAGAAACATTTGAACGCTTGCCAAAACTCATAGAGAATTACTTATCGCTAGCACTTTTTTGTACTGAGCGACTGATAAAATGAGCTCTATATTTGAAAGAAGTTTTTTGCCCGACTGAAACCAGAAACGGTTACAGAACCCGCGATAGGAGTGGACTCGGTGGATATTGATTTTACAAATGGTTTCTCGACCGCAGCCAATCAAACGAGTGTTAAATTACTATCGTCGCGTAAACAAATTGATGGACAGAAAGGTCAATTAGAATTACAAGCTGTTGGTCCGCATTAGTATGGCTTTTATAAACAGCTGCATTAAAATCAAAGGAATTGATGATGGGCTGAAAAGTTTTAATTTGATTCAATGTCGCTACTTGTACCTTCGGGTAGGATCATCACCGTATTCAAGTTCAAGTACATAGAGTTCTAAGATACGAAACATCGCAGTTGTGGTAGGACTCTTATCAGAGTTCGCCTAGGAAGTACCACCTTTGCTATTTTTTCTACTGCCAATCAGTAAGGCACAAATATTGCTGGTTTGTTGAGCAATTTTTTCAGATAAATTAGAGGACAATATTATGTTTATCTTCGGGCGATGAACAGTAACTTGAAGTATTCGTGTTCAAATAGCTGCATGGCGAACCATTATGTGCAACATTAAGTTTATTGAGACTGAGTTTGTTTGTTTCCAAATATTCAGCAACTGACTAAAAAGCTTACGTATAAGATCTACTTGAGCAATGAGTAAAAGAACGTAACACTTCAAGGAAAAACAGAATCCTGCAGTCTTACGTCTCAATATGTGTAAAGACGATCAATGTAACAGCATTATGCACAATACTTGGAAAAGAAAATAGGTGAGTGATGCGGGCAAGCCGTTCGTGCTTATAACGCAATATGAATAATTCAGAAGCTTGATGGTGCTGTACGATCCAGTGTGCAACAGACTGCATTGCATACCACACATTCATGCGTAAGTGGTTACATAAAAATAGAAAATAAACACTTTTTATCCATTTTAAAGCAGTTCCGGAACTTTCCTGTTAAGAATACCCTATGGTAGAAAACGATTAGTACGATTAGGTTGTGATGTAAATCGGAAATAAGCTCCTATATAAAAAATTGCTACGTCATCGAAAGGACGTGAGCGCCTAATACGAGCCAGGTCAAGGGTGAATAGCGCTATCTACTTTTACGATTGGGCTCTCCCAAAAAGTACGCTGAAAAGCTGGAAATAAACAGATTTAAAACATCAATACTAAATGCTAGTAAAAACCAAAGTAAAATGATAAGAGTACAGAATCTTATTCAGCTATACTCGTAGTAGACGCCGAGCCAGAAATAAATATTTCGTCACAGTTAAAAATGTTTCGATCGAGTCAGACGTGGGTGATACGAGCAAGGAGATATAAAGCAATATACCACATCGAATTCGTTGAAAATGTATGTGAGACAAACAGGACAGAACAAAGTCTAGAGAGAAACAAATTGGATGAAAGCAGGCTATAAGTTTGTGGGTCACTCAGCTTGAACAGTACAGAAAACTCGGTAACAGAAAAGGTAGATACTAGAGAGGGAGCGGGGAATAATGAACCCACCCATTGTTTCCAGACAAATAAACCTCCATCGTTCTCCTCGTGACCTCGATGAGGCTTTCCAGCAAAATGAAAAAATTATTCGTGTCGAAACACAATAGCTCTCTAAATACCGTGAAAAATTACTATGTTTAAGTAAAGACTAAAGATCTGCTTTCGAAAATCAACAGACCAATCAACCTTGACATTAGAATTCGATTATTACCTCTCGCTATGTAAAAGATTCGAACTTTGGGTCTGAATGAAGTTTAAACATTCTGATTGAAGAAAGAATTGATGATATCAAACGTTTTCATTTCAGCAATAATGTTGGCAGTATAATGTAAGCAATTAGAAGAAAGGGCGGAGCAAGTGTTCGCGTTAAGCCTTTATTGCGGTGCTTACGTAGATGACGTTATAACAGTCATAGTACTAAGGTTGGTAACAAGTACGGCTTGATTGCGTTAAATTGCCTTACGACCAGAGTAAAGGCAGACCAGACAGCGAATCAGGCCCCATTCAACACGACTCTCATGATTACAGACGTTAGTAAGCACTTCGATGCGTGTAAACATTGTGTGAATTGCAGCTATCAGTCTTTCTCTAAAACCGTTAAGCGTACACGACGTGATATTTTTGTACTGGCTGATGCGAAGGATCTGTTAAACATTGAATTCTGAGAATGCAATGTAATAAAAACGAAATTGCAAATAAAGAATCCAGTTGTGGCCAACGATACCATAGCTGCTATTGGCCAAATAGAGTCTTGTACGGAGTAGAGACGGGAGGTTAAGTGGTCAAGCGAGTAAGTGGCACATTTCCAACCGGTTTCCCGTCGATACCACATTAACATCCGATGCCAGCCATAAAACTTCCAACTGTCACCGCTTCCGTAGCGTCCGTTTGATTCGATTTTTGTAAATCGGCATGTACGTTGATAACACACAAAATTGACTAATACATATCTAGATCCAATAGCCGCATCAATCATCCGAGCTGATTGTATTGAAATATGAAATCAGACAAGGCAATAGACCTGAACAAATTCTCGAATGAGGTGAATTTATAAACTATGTAGTAATTCACAAGGAAATTATTGATATCTCGCAAGCTAGTCTTATATCGAGCCAGCTAGCATGCAAGTGAGTTTGTATAGAAAGCGGTAGTTACGTGAGACGGCGAATGCAAGACATGGACTGGATTTGAGGTCGACGACCCCGATACAGCGGGACTCAGGACTCACAGCCAGAATATTAAAGCCACTGCTACGAAATGTTAATGGAATTACTTTTATGTAACTTCATTGGCACGGTTATGAGTCACCACTATCATTCAAAAAGCTAGAGGACATCACACGGATGTTATGTTTTTAATTAACATTTTTTTTTTTACATAGTTTATGCGTGGAAACGAATATTTGCTTGGATAGTGCCAAGAATATAGGCGTGAACGACTGTGACTTATATCGTAAATAGAAACGTGATAATGAGTTACGTAGAGAACTTGGTAGAGTTACGGAAGTTGGTAATACAAACAAATAAGTAAGCAAAGCGGTCTACAATAGGAGTGTTGATAATCTTCATTAGATAGTACCAGCATTGCACGACCCTATTGTTAGCTTTATTAACACCTCAGTAGCCGACCGAGAAAAGGTTGCTCGACTAACTCACTTGCATTCACTATTAATACAGCTATTAGAAATACATAATACTTATATTTATTATCATTATATTCCGAAATTGTGGTCATGGAACATGTCAGTGCAAGTAGTATTTAGATAAGCTTCTGGAATCAAATTTATAGCTTATCTAGAGTTGATCAAATGTTAGATTACGCTATTTCTAACAGATAACAAACTGTAGAACACCTTTGTCCAGTAGCTCCGAGCGTTAGTTCCGTACTTACTCGCCATATGTCTAAATATAGTTTTCTATAAAAAGTACAGTCGAATTCCTGGGAATCCGTTTGAGTCAGTAAACTAACCGTGTCCGATCATTGTGTAATATCTGTCGGGTGAGATTTCGATCTTACGAGCAATTTGAAATGCAATTTACGATGCATGACTGCGGCTTGTATGATTACACAGACAATATTGACTCACAAAATATTGCTGTCACGTCGAAGGTTCCACTATGCCACGCATTACTAACCTATAAGTAAAAGAATCGTTGTTTAGAAGTTAGATCTCAAGGCAATAACTCTACATGCCTTAAAAATAAACGAATTACCCTTCTATCTACACTAATGTGTACAAAAAGGTCGATACCAAACTAACAGTTATCGGTTAGTGGATTGGAATCTATTGAAGCCATTTTCGGCTATTGTGTCAGAGCTAAAATGTGTAAAGGTCAATAGAGAGGTCACTCGACCAACTGGAGAAGATAACATTACATACAGAACTTAGTAATTGTTTGAGCAAACGAATATACGAAAGTGTATTTGGAGTCAAAAATACTCAACATGATATCCTTGAAAACCAGCTTGGAAATATAAGTTACGTAACTTATGCACATGTCTGCAATAAGGTCAATAAGACGCGGTTAATGCGACAAAAATATCTATAAAAGTGCAAAAGTCAGAATAATCGTGAACAAATTTTGTCGTATCTTCAGAGTTACGAATTAAAATAGATAAAAGAAAGATAATACAGTGTCGTAAGCAGCGTTATCTTCATTACCTTTGGGTGAATTGGTTATGAAATATTTTTGTTAAATTCTAGATGCTGTAATTACTGCTTGTACACCCAAAAATTCGGGATCAAATCTCTGTGACATTTGTCAAAATATAATGTTTCGGTGGACATGCATTTAAACTAAAGTGTAAACATAAAGCATAAGACCATTCAATGCAAACAGGTCTCATCGATGAGCTCATCTATTATTTTTTGTCATTAGCAGATGTAACTGCCGTATTATCATGGCGAGCATGCCTCGCTTGACTCACAGCCGCAACAGTACCTGTAGCTAGACCCATTATATATTCTGCTGTGCCGATAAGGGTGTGGTTTTAGTAGAGCAAAATGTAACTATGACAAGGTTAAATTGCACCGAATGGAGCAGTGGAACAACTGAGATAAGGAATGACATCATAAGATCCTGAGAGTAATAAAAATGATGAGTCGTATGATATCATACGTAGATGAAACAGTACGACAGAGGCCCCCACTTTATTTAATCTTTTAAGCCTTGGGACTCGCGCCGGGACCGCAGCAAAAGGACGCAATTCTCTTTCATTACTTAACAAGTGTTCGAATATTATACTTAGTGTTGTATTTATTTGAAGACGTTTTGATTGGACACAGCGAAGCGATGTCGTAAAAAGTATGGATCACGCACTGGCACAGATTTTGTCATAAAACTAGATCTAATTGGGTTAAAGCCGGGCCCAAGCCATACTTTAGTGCGATAATCCCAGCTCTGTTCAGTATCAGACTACATCAATACCGCGCATGACCTAGATGACGACAGGGGGCGGGGCGCCGGTGGATCTGCAAATAGAGAACGTTCCTAAACCGGCAAGTTTAGTCTGGAAGAACTGTCTAGTGAACGGGAAGCACAGGTCAATAGGTTGAATTGGACAACCAAATTACATGGCGTAGGATGAATCATGTAGGCAGGCTTGGGAATCAGGGCTCCAAAATAATTGTGAGATAGAAACTAATGCTTATGACTTACGAATGAGATATTTGGTACTGTAGAAAGTTTGTGAACTCTGGGTTTACTTAACCTTTTTGGTATTCACTTAAAACAGAAATGAAAATTATTGTTATTTCAAGAAATCTAGGCCGTCATACTTTACAAGTAGATGTACGAATCAGGATATATCTAAGGAAATAAATATGTGTACTAAGTAGTTACGATCAATCAAACGCCCGTTGAATTAATCAACCTTGGAACTTTCTCCAACAACATTTTTACTTTTCAGGTTCACGACTCACTTGTCAACCGAAAAAAAACTGTCAACCTGTGTGACATCACCACTCAAACGTAACTATTGATCTTCAGCAAGTGGCACACAATCTAGACTACCAAAATCTGAAACACGCACCGGCAAAACTTTGCAGAAAGTAAACGCTTACCTAAATTCGAGACTATCTCATCTCAAAAAGCACATCCAATGAGAATTATCACGACACTATTGAACAGTACAGGGACACCAAAATACGGAACGGTTGACGCAGCGCAGAGGCGCGTCGCGAGAACGACTAAACGGAACAAACTGAGGCAACTCGCGGGCTGGAATATCGATCGCTTCCCTGGCGCCGACGAGCCGCATATCCCTGGTGCACGCACGCCCCGCCCCGCTGTCTTGCCACCCCTGTACACTCTACCCTTACCTCGAGGGATTCCTACCGGGACTTGCCGGTAAAACAATTCGTTGAACACGATCGTTGACGTTCAATGGGCACTTGGAATGTGAAAGATCAGCGCTTTTTTCATTTCGTTTTAGTGTACCGTTAGTCAATCTAATTACAGTCATTTATTTTAGCAGCTGTGCTAATCAGATCATCAAGGTAAAGAAACTGATTAATAGAATTAAATTGGCACATTCAACGGCTTTGTAGAACTAGTAAGCTTTTCTATACACATATATTATAGAATACAGTGTATTTTTGTAATTTCAAATTAACAGAATTTTGCTAAATGCATTTGAAAGTTTTTTTTGTTTGCCAGTTTGTTCTATCTTCTTCTTTTGTTTCTCTTAAACGGTTGGACCGATTTTAACGGAATAACTCAGACTAGCACTATCTTTGATTTAAAAAAAGTTATTTTTAGTGTTAACGGGTTAATCAGCGCTAAAAAATTGGTGGAGCCATTTAGTAATTAATGTTTAAAGCAATTATTTTATCCATGAAACTAAATATCAAATGCGTGATAGACTACTGGCCCATGAACAAAATTTACGTAGTAAATGAACCACCAGGAGACCTATGCAGGATGATAGTAATAAGACTTAGCACTATGCCGTCACTTGTAAGCTGTCCAACTGGGTACAGTCGAAGAGGGGGGGTTGCAACCCTCGATCATTTCTCCTTGCCGCGTTATTTTTGTACGGCGTTGCAGAATAATAGATTAGAAGAGGTATTGAAACTATAAAAATTATAAATTTTAAGTTTTTAATTATTAGTTTGTCGGAAAAATTCGTGATTTTCCGAGGATTTACAGATTAAATTTAGGCATTTGATTAATTATGTACGGCATTAGTTCCATACAGTTTCAATACCTCTCCTTATCCATTATTTCGCAATGCCGTACAAAAATCATGCCACAAGGAGAAATGGTCGAGGGTTGCAACTCCCCCCCCCCCCCTCTTCGACTGTACTCAGTTGGACAGCTTACAAGTGACGGCATAGTGCTGAATCTTATTACTTTTTACCCTTCTATCATCCTACATAGGTCTCCTGGTGGTTCATTTATTACGTTACATACACTACGTACATTTTGTTCACGGGCCTGTAGTCTATGAATAAGCCTCCTTAATTCTCGTTCCTCCATTTTTTCCGCAATAAATGTGAAGCCTATGTGCGTATGTGCTATTCCAGACTATATTCTAATTGAGTTCCAAATAACAACCCGAGCTCAGAGTGACGTGATTGAGAAACAAACATCCAAACTTTCATGTTTATAATATTAGTATGATTTGATTCCTATGTCTACTGAAAATGGGTCGATGACGCCCGATGGCCCGATTGTCAAAATTATTTAAATGGGTAAAACGGACGGTGGGAAACGTTTTCCACAATTAATTTTATATTATTACTAAAAGGATTTTATTCCTAAGTCTATACTAAAACTTTGCTCAATAGCTCCCGATGTATTTGCCAAAATGAATCGGGGTAACTCGGACGATGGGAGACGTTAACCCCGGATTTCCCGTTTCCACCGACTCCGTAACCGACAAAACAGACCTTGTGGTCGCGCCACGCAAACCCGTTACCCCCCAGACGGCGCACGAAATTTCTTAAGGGAATTACTTATGTGAGTGAATTCTCGATACAAGACAAGGAAAAACGAAGGGCAATGGAATAGTTTTAGTGATAGTGTTCGATTAGCGATTCCTTTTCCTATCTACCTCTACGTTCTTATTTCATAATTCAGCTGTTTTTTTTTTCTTCTTTTTTATGTTTTTGACCGACTTAAAAAAAGGAAAAGGTCCTCCAATTCAGTTGTGTGTTTTTAGGGTTCCGTAAAACGTAAAAACGGAACCCTTATAGATTCGTCATGTCTGTCTGTCTGTCTGTCTGTCCGTCCGTATGTCACAGCCACTTTTTGCCGAAACTATGAGAACTACACTGTTGAAACTTGGTAAGTAGATGTATTCTGTGAACCGCATTAAGATTTTTACAAAAGTTTTTTAAAAAAACAAAAATTAGGGGTGCCCATACTGAGAACTGAAGCTCAAAATTTTTTTTTTTCTTCAAACCTACACGTGGGGGGTGTCTATCGATAGGTCTTAAAAAATGATGTTAAGGTTTCTAATATAATTTTTGTCTACACTGAATAACTTGCGCGAGAGACGCTTCCAAAGTGATAAAATGTGTCCCCCCCCCCCCCCTCTAACTTCTAAAGTAAGAGAATGAAAAAACTAAAAAAAATATATGATGTACATTACCATGAAAACTACCAACGAAAATTAGTTTGAACTCGATCTGATGAGTAGTTTTTTTTTAGTACGTCATAAATACACTATTATTAAAACTTCGATCAAAGTTACAACGAACTACAAGAACTATGTGTACTATGTATATTATGTTACTTGCTGGAACGGAACCCTTCATGGGCGAGTCCAACTCGCACTTGGCTACTTTATTTTCTTTTTAAGCGACTTACAGAAGAGATTTTTCTCAGGTTCCGCGATGACTCCGACAATTGTGAATTTATTTTCATGATTGTTTTTGTTTGGTAGATTCTTTGCCTCTTTGACACTGGAAACATTGCCCTTGAAACCGGTACACAGTAATGCTCAATTTTCTGTGATGGTAGAATAACCGGCAAAGTTTTATACTTCCCCAGACGAACTCTACAAAGAGTTCTAACAATACCAAATGTAAATATAGATAAATAATCACGTAGATTGAAGAGTTACCTATATTACGGTAAATTCTATAATATAGGATTATTAATATAGGAAATTGACGAACTACAGAACGCAAGATTGAATACAAATATTCCAGATCTTAAAATAGATTTACATAAGGATAATGCTATATTAAGTGTTACACATTATAATCAAGATATTTACGATACAAGTTACAGCTGGCCCTGTCGGGAGAACGGCAACTGTCGATCCGGAGCCTATCCCAGAAGTGGAACACTATGGGTTGACACGGCAACATACTTACGATATTCATTTAATCATAAAATTATCACACTAATAAAAAAATATCGATTATGAAATCAAAAACAGGAAGTTACAAAATAAACCTTAGTACTTAGGTATATTTTTCCAGACGCCGAGATCAGAGAGTACCTACGCACCAGACACGAAGTGCCTCAGGCGTATTTGTGGATCCCTGATGGTTCGCTGTTCTCAAATAGGAAAGGCATCAGTGTGTCATTAAAATGCTCTTAGATCTTAGGATACGCTTTTATGACATCACTTACATTTGAGTTTACTTATAAGGGCTCCCCGCACAAAACGAATTCGCATCGCATCGGAAATATCTCCGAATTCGCACGAATGCATCGCAAGAACTTCCGATTTGATTCGCATCGAGCATTCCTCCGATATTACGTCATACTGGTCATAATGATGTCACCATCATTTTAGTTTTAGCTCTGAGACAGAAGAAGAGAAAGACGCTCTTCAAATGAAGATATGCTCATTCTAAAATAATCAAAAAAATTTCTTCTTCCATTCTCAACCCATAATACTCGCGAGTAAAATAGTTCCCATCAGCATTCATAATCGAAATATGTGTATGAAACCAAAACCTTTTTTTTCTTTCATATCTTCTACTTTTAACAATAACAACAGTACAACAATCTTTTTTCGAACCATGTTACGCTTCCGAAAAACACGTCCAACACGGTTGACTACAGTTGAAGGTATGGTTTTTTTACCCTAACCAACGGTTTGCCGCACAAATTCGCATCGGAGCAATTCGCATCGCAAGTTCCTCTGATGTGGCGTCGCATCGCATCGCAGTTTTGTGTGGGAGCCCTAAGATAATACCAATGGTTGAGATACAGCTTTTTTTCTCTTAAAGGGGCTAATGGCATGGCCTTCCATGGTCTTTATTGCCTACCGAACTTTGAGCTAGTACAGAAAGGCCTACTGACATAATCCTAGAAGAATCTTATAAGAGGTTAGACTGTAGACAGTCTAGAGCAGCACTGGGGTCCGTAATAAGCGGTACGCTCCGCAACTGCTGATGCTGAACCTGAATCGGCAACAGTTGCGTCTGGTTACAGGCGTACTGAGAGGACACGGTTTGTATAACAATAAACATAAACACCTATTCACACTAGAAATTACAGACTTTGCAGAACTGGCCTTGAGGCTGAAGAAACGGCCGCTCACGTGCTCATGGAGTGCACGGGAGTGGCGGCTGATCGGGCAATATTCCTGGGCACTCCGGTGACGCTCCGCGAAGCATGCGGCAACGTGAAAACGTTCCTGGGCTTCCTGCTGGAGCTGGAATGGCAGGAGTGAAGCCTACTCCCCACACACGCAAAACATGCGTGCGTGTCGATGCGCCGAGACGTCGAGTTGCGGAAAACAGCCCGCCTACGAATACAACATAATCTTACCGTATTTAACGAGTACTATATCGCGTACGGCACTATAGTGCGTTCCAGCAAGCTGTGTAGAAAACCAAAACAAACCAAAAAAAAGGTGATACCATAAAATAAACATCGTTTAATCTTAGTATTTTTATGAAATTGCCTTAAAATATTTTTCACAAATAGGATTCGACTTTATTGCGATCTTAAATACCATACTTATATTTAGATTTGTATTGATCAAATAATTCTATACTATCTTATTTTAAAAGTTATAGAAAGTAATGGTAGGATGATAGAAATATGATTTTAAGTACTAGCAATTTGATCTATGTTTCTCAAACTCTCAATGTTGCATTCGAGACATTTATACTTCTTTTCATCAAATTATTCTTATTAAGGACGCGCCAATTTTTCTAACATACCTGCCATTTTTTTCTCCTGCCCATATTGTAAAAATGCCCATTTCCATTATATTCAAGTATGGATTAATTTTACTCTATTTATTTTTGTCATTAATTTGGAATTTTTAATTGTAATATAATTTGATTTTAATGTACTGTATTATTTGATTTTTATTGTAATGGGATCATAAATTGACGTCTGTTTTTTTTTAATTATTGACTTGTATTGGTAATATTTGAATATCTTGAATATTATGACATGTGACTACTCGTTATCAATAAAAGAGTAAGAGTATGACTAAAGAACTCCGAGAAAAAGGTTTCTTGTGTCGTAACGAGTTGAGAGAAAATCGCAAACCTCTAAATACGTGTTCCAAATTACGCTGTTTACTATCAAAAGCTTGTATAATTTTCACTCTATAATGCCATAAATTTTGTGTTATTTTGATCGAAACTTTTGTATGTGTTTCCAGAATATTACATCATAGTGTTATGATCAGTTTTGGGTAATACGAGGACAATTTGAACGAGATTTGATTATTGTTAAAAATAAAATGAACGTTTTCATATAAGGAAACATCTAAATTACTTTTCTAAGTCACTGGTTCTAGTGTTACATTCTTCTCCGAACTCAAATGCTTTGCCTTTCCTTTTTTTACGTGGGAGAAATAAATGTACGTATGCCCGCCATACTCTCATTATGAAATGAGACGAGATCTCCATCTACCCTCATTTGGGCTTCAAAAATCGCAGGGTGACCAACACTACAAACAACACTAACCATATCAGGTTTCTCCAAACTCAGTGCGCTATGCACACATTTATTTATTAGAGGATTCCGCGACGCCGATAACCGTAAACCGGGTAGTTTTCGGTTATTGGCATCGTGGTCATCGCGTCGTAGTTGAAATATATACCTATGTTTTTTTTTATTTTCCAATGCTTCCCGAACCATTCTTGCGTAGTAAGGACATTCGGTAGATAGAACCTTCGGGTCGTGGATCTCGATCCAATGACCAATTTTAGCATCAATCAGATGTTCAGCAATTGCAGATTCTTGTGTCTGACGATTTTTTACAGCGGCAATGTGTTGATTGTTCCAAGTCCCAGCAGTGGGAACATATATTTGGGTGTTTATGATATCCATACATATATATTTAGCCTTGTTTTGCGATGAAAATTTAAAAGGGCAAGCAATGAAAGGTACTACAAACTATCTTGTAAAACAAAGGTTGAGAAATGCTGGTCTGTCATATTGAGAGTGACATTGGTTTGTTTACCTTTTATTCACAGACATTTGCAATGAGGTATAACGTGCTCTACGGCCCTAACGCGGATCTAGCACCTGCAGACGTTTAGCCGGTTTATATAGATTTCATCGCTGATTTCGGCTGCGGCGACTATAACCTGCTGTCAAGTGTTGCTAGGTTGCGACTACGTTCGTGCGCACGCATGTGAGCATGTGACTGACGTAAGACGTAACCGACTTTTGCACGAAAAGTGCAAACGTCTCCAGATAGGAGACGTCAAGATGCCTTTATTAAAATGATAAAAACTAACAAGCAATGTAGTGTAGGACACCCTGAGACTAGATGGAGTGACGATATACGGAAGACAGCAGGCAGTGGATGGAGACGTATAGCCGAGGATAGGGCTGAGTGGCGAGCCATGGGAGAGGCCTATGTCCAGCAGTGGACTTCTTCTTCTTCTTCTTTATTACTGGCTTCCATTCGGTTGTATGACCATAATTTCGCCAATGTCATGTGTTTCAGTAGGATGCTCTGTTGGAATTTGGTCGGTATTCAGCTTGAATACTAGTCGCTCTTGCAGTTGGTCGGTGCAGTAGAGATTTGTTTGTTAATGGTTAGTATTTGTATATTACATTAGACCTCTGCAATGGACAAACACAAAGATGAACATCACAAGATATACATACATAAAAAAAAGGTATGGGTGTGAATATTAATAAGAATATAAAATATCTTATAACAAGAATTATAGTTTGATATTATTACTTTTAATAAATTTACTGAGGACATACACAAACGGAGAATATACTAAAGGAAGGAGATTGGAGAAATTAGCTGGGCGGGGAAGGTCAGGAGGGATCTTGTTATAAAGAGAATCTGGATATCTGGAGCATTCCAGGAAAATGTGGTCGGTGGTGCCGTCAGCCAGGCCACATTCACATATAGAAGTGTCACGAATTTTTATCTTTCTTAAAAATACCGCAGTACAGGCAAAACCTAACCGTAGGCGACAAATTGTGGATGTTATTCTTTTATTCATATTTCTAAATTTAAAAAACCAGGGTTTAGGTGGAATGGATTCTTGAATTTGTCCATAAAATTTTCCCTTAAAAGTCTTGGACTGTAGCCATGTTTTATTCCAGGACTCCAATAGCTGGGGTTGGCACATTGAGGAAAGATCATGTGTGTAAATGTGGTAATATTCTTTGTTACCAGTAACTGTCGCTTGTTTGGCATGATAGTCTACGTTTTCGTTTCCTAGAATACCAGCATGCCCTGGTATCCATGCCAAAACTATTTGAAGACCTAGATTTTGTGCTTTCAGCAGTTCCTCCTTAATTTTAAGTACAACGGGAAATTTCAACTTTGTTTTAAATTGATTGGACAATATGGCCTGTAAGCTACTTTTTGAATCTGTTAGAATAATGGATTTAGCTATGGAGTGTGACGAAACATACATTATTGCTTCAAGTATGGCAATAGCCTCTCCAGTGAACACCGAGGCTAGAGGAGGGCATTTGTGCCTTAAAGCAATGTTGTATTTAGGGATCCAGACTGCTGTTCCAACATCTCCGTTTTGGTTCAACTTTGATGCGTCTGTATATACTGGTAACCAATCACTCCAATAGCTTGCCATTATTTCACAGAACTTGCGGTTGGAGTGCGCGGATTCTTTATCAATACCCAAATTTAGTATTATGCGAGGCTGGAAGGTTATGGCATGGTAATTAGTTGTAAACAGAGGATTAACAGAGAACTGAGCAACAGTGAAAGGTAGGTTAGAAAACTTTACATAACTACGAAGAATACAGGGAAGGTTTATTTGGTGTCTGATGTCTAGAGGGGGAGTGAGTCTATGAAGTTCTTGTAATTTTAGCCATAGAGGGTGGTCTGAATTTTGGAGGATTTTAGAATAGAACCTATCAGCCAAGAATTGTCTTCGTAGTGGTAAGGGTGGCTCTCCACATTCTACCTGGATGGCATTAGTAGGAGTGCACTTCATTGCACCTAAGATAATCCGAAGGCATTTGGCTTGAATAGTGGTTAGAGTGTTAAGTGCAGATTTGTTGCCAGGCTCTAGTAGGAACGCTCCGTAGTCAAAGTGACTACGAATTATTGAATTGTATAAGAGTTTTTGTGAAAATGGATGGGAGCCCCACCATACGCCAGAAAGGGAACGTAAGATATTCAAATTCTTCTCACATTTAGCAGCTACATGTTCAGAGTGAGGTACTCCTGTTAATCTTGTGTCGAGCCATAAACCTAGGAATTTAATAGAGCAGTGGACTAAGATAGGCTGATGATGATGATGACGAACAAGCAATGCCCCACGGTTTTATCTAGGTATGTAGTTCCCGTTACCCGTTTTTTTTTCGCCATTAAAATCACCTGTGATCTTCCAGACTATAATCTATCTACCTACATCTTAATATATATATAAATCTCCTGTCACGATGGATTCCTAAACTACTTAACCGATTTTAAATTAAATTGGCACACCGTGAGCAGTCTGGTCCAAATTGAGAGATAGGATAGTTTTTTTTCAATTAATATTAGAACAAACTTGACAAATGGATAGCAAAAGACAATATCATTTTAACAGACAATTACCTGTAATTTTGTTACATATTTCAACACTGAGATATAGGCATATCAGCTAATGCTGCTCGCCTATTATTAAATAAATTAAAATAAATAAATAAATAATAGTCCTTATATGACGAAATCCGAGCAAAGCCGGAACGGGCCGCTAGTACATATATATGTTCCCGAATAATATAATTGCAGCCCGATCCGTTCAATAGTTTTTACGGGAAAGAGTATCAAACATCCATCCATACTTACAAACTTTCGCGATTATAATACTAGTAGGATGTTAGAAGGTGGTCTGGTTTTTAGGTGGTCTCTCTTCGCATCACGGTCACCATCTTTCATTCAATAAAAATTGTATATTGTGCTTTACTAAGCGTCTCCATTCAGTCCTGTTTGACAACAGATCCTCCCAGCGAGAAGGCTAATTATACTAGTTTAGATTATATCTGTCGGCTGACTGGTTGGTTAAGATACAGCTTTATGGTAACCTTTGGCACTCAGATGTCTTTTACCACTTACCAAACTTTGGGCTAAAGCAGAAGAGGCAGAGCTCTACTAACCTAACTATAGGTACTGATCCACATACACAGATCATGCCTGAGAGCAAAGCTTAAGTTGAGATACAGCAATCCTACTATTAATATTTTAAATGTGAACTTTAGATGTTAGTTGCTATGTTACGTCAGAATCTCCATCATGGATCTAATCCTCACTTAATATCATGTGAAATCGTAGTTAATAGTAAAACCAATATTGGTGAAAAATTTGTGGTTGAATGGATCCAGTTGTAATTTTGAAACGATTATGACCTGAAATAGCACATAGCCTACTTTTTACTGCGGGAAAGTTACAGGAACTAATACCGCTAGTAGTTGGACACTTCATGTTCATATACCTTAGCTGTGTAGCACTGAGCTGTTACTGTCAGGCGTGTTGCTTACCATCAAGCGCATGTTTTGCTCATGCCTGTCACTCTATCCGACAAAAAAGCTCAGTAGAATATTTTTTGTACTATGGCTACTATATCAATGGCTACAAGTAGCATTAGGTCACGCCCCAGTGGACCGTTGGTACATTGATACTGAGTTGCATAAAGACAGGGTTATTACTTTGTCATAGTGAAGAAAAAAGTTATGTATAGAACTTCAATATATTTGAAAGAAACTAATAATAAAGTAGAATATTGTGACCTGCATTACTGCCAACGGAGTTGAGACCACGGTTGGAAAAAAACAGCTTTTTAAAATTTTATAAGACAAACAGTTCAAAATGTTTTAACAAACAAGTGTTTTTTAACGTTTTTTTTATTCATTTTAGTTTTGGTAATTAATTTCATTTCAATTTATTAATTTATAGGCTAGGTATTTTCAAATTTGCAAAATGGTTATTGGTTACACAGTTATTTTATGTTGCGTACATATCTCTTAATCTGCAGGGCTGGATTTAGAGGTGTGGAGGCCCTGGGGCGGAGCTTTGTTGGGGAAATTTACCTAATTTTATTTAATTTTGATTGAATTCCAAATTCACTAAATTGCATCCGAATTTACTAATGTGCACATCTAGTCACAGGCCAATAGTATATTGGTAAACATTTCGCATAACAACACTATCTAGGCCCAAACTAAAGATAGTTTGGACTATGAGAACCAGTTAACTGATATAGTTACTTAAAATATAATCGTAAATAAATAATAATAAATATTGGTGGACAATTCACACACAACACCATCTGACCCCAAACTAAGCAAAGCTTGTAAGATGGCGGCCAGATAGCTGATATAATACTTATATAGTTTTAAATACATACTTATTATACATAGAAACACCCAGACATAGAACAAATATCAGAATTCAATTTTTTTATTAAATACTAGCAGTACAAATAAACAACACATTTATCTCGTTCATCGGGACAAGTGGAACAGTTGCAGTAACTAAATTTGTAATAATTCAATGGTATGTTTTGCAGTTCATAGAGGAACATTTACTGTGAAAGAGTTGTATAAAGGTTGGATGATGATTACACAGGTAAAATGAGATGAAGTATAGGTTACTTAACAAGCAGTGCACACAGTTTTGCTTATTTGTTCATTAGATAATTTTAGTTTTATGTAATTTATGATAATTATTGCTATCACTGTCTAATAGTTAGGAAAATAAGAATAAGATAATGAGACATTTGTGAAGGCTACAAGAGCATAGCCAGCTATTTTTTTTATCGCTTATAGGTTTGTGTTTGACCACCAACTTGCTTGATGGTAAGTGATGGAATGGTCGAAGATGACGCATGTTGACCTAGAAAGTACTTATTCACTCTAACCTTGAAAATTTCTAGATTGTATCTCTCAGGGAACCAGGAGGCCGGCAACTTATTCTACTGCAAAGCTGTATGTATGAGAAAGAGAGACAAACTTCTTAGCATTCCATGGATTCTCCGTGCAGGTGCTGGGTCCATCGTGTAGCACAGTATCCCGAGTATATCCCGAGACTTGTGACATGGGTGTAAGTTTAACGGGCCCCACAGGGGGTTTTAAAATGTTTTGTATGAATTTTGGGAATATCCACACATCCACAGTGTATGGGTGGGTGGTAGTGGGTCGAATTACGAATACGAATTGTCCTGTAGTGGTAATGGAAGGCAATATTAGGTCATATAGATCCGCTTCGAAACTCACGAAAATAATCGAGTTAACTATGTGTGTCAGCTGGTATCACTAAAAATAAGTAATATACTTATTTTTTGTCTTCTAAAGTTTTGTCTTCTGTCTTCAAGTTTAGTTTCCAGTTTTATCCCACGAACGGTAGCCCAAGATGAGGTTGCACTATCTGAAGTGCCCTTACGCTAGTTGTTGCATGCATTCTCACCAAATACTCAGTGAGTAATTGAGTATGTATTACCAAACGGTATGTATTTTAAGGAATGCTTTCTGGTAAGGTTGGAATTGGTAAGTATAGTTTGTTAATAAGTTTAGGATTATTACTGCAGTTTCCACACAGGTCCATTTACAGGGTGCTCAATACTTTTGGTCGAGGCTACATGTGAGAATTTATTTTATAGTGCTATTTGCATGAATCCATGCTATTCAGTACTCTTATTTCAGAAGCATTTCTGTGAAGTAGCTTAGGTACTCAATACACAGCAAATCAATTTTGTAGAAACATAGAACTAAATAATTCAACTATAGAGTAAATTGATTGATTTAACATCCATCCTAAGCATCTTGCTGGATGTTACATTACCTAACTGTTAAACATACAGGGTATCTAATATAGATCAGCCATTAAAAAAATTGAGCTGTGTAACTCTTTCACAGCGTAAAACCTAAACAGTTGAATCATTGTGTTGTTGAAACTAGTGTTAATTAGTTGAGTGAAATTGTAGCATATTATGTAAGTTAAATTTGTGGCAAATTCTTATGAATAAAAATTAACACTGATTTTCTTTTCAGTTTGTTTTTTTTTTGTCTCCTGCTGATCTCATTATCATTCACTAACCACTTGTTTGACTCTCTTGTCAAAGGAGTGTGTTTAATAATTTGGAAGTCTTTGGAAATAATAGGCCTTTTTAAATACTTAGATTCAGATGACTCAAGACAGAATGAAGTCTGGGGGGTCAAGTAGAAGATTTCAAAAGCTTATAACATCTAGTTTCGAACTCTGACATAAAACTAACTCATACCCACTAACTGAGACTGTAGTTTTAAAAAAAACAACACTTTCAAAGCCCAATGCTCAATGCTACCTATAAAGGTTGTTTGCTCTACTGAAGGTCTGGTTATGCAAACATCTTCATAATATCATTTTATAAGTCTGTATGTCAAGTAATTAAGGCTGTTCCTAGCTCACTGAAAATCAGTTAATAGGACTCTGTTACTGATTGCAGAATGGACTGTCTAATTGGAATCAAAATTGAAAACAGGAAGCAAAAAGTTTACCTAAATTGTATGATTAAAACATGTTGCCATTACCTGAAGATAACCAACCAATTTGACTTGGCTTGGCTGGCCTTGTGGCTTAGTGGGTAGTAGCTCTGCCTGCGAAGCCGAGGGTTGTGGGTTCGATCCCCACCCAGTGCAAATATTTGTGTGATGTATTCAAATGTTTGCACTGTGTCTGGGTGTTTCTATGTATAACAAGTATGTATTTAAAAATATATACCTAAGTATTATATCAGCTATCTGGCCGCCCTCACACAAGCTTTGCTTAGTTTGGGGTCAGATGGTGTTGTGTGAATTGTCCACCAATATTTATTTATTTATTTATTTGCCCATGGCATTTCGATATCACCTAATGGTGAGAAAATACAAAATGTTTATGTAGGTACTATCAGTAATAATAATTCTAAGCTGTGCCAGTTGAACATTAGAGATCCAGGCTCAGTGGGTAGAAAAGAATAGCCACTTACTAGACAATTGGTGGAGTAATTTATGCCAATTGAAATTAATTAGGGAAAGCAGCTACTCCTGAAGAATGACTCAGGAGCCAAGATAAATAGGACAGGTATGTGCACCAAATTTGACAATTTTTAAATGAGTCAAACCGGTTCATAGAAATATTTAAATAACTTTGGCTAAGGAGAAGAGCAAAGAGAATTTTGTAAGTAGCATTAGAATCTACGGCTCGCCCACTCAAAAAACATGACTGATTCTTAAACATTTTTGGGTGTTAAGAGGCCAAATTAGTTACGTACCTTCTGTGTTAAATCCAGGAATGCTATTTCAGCACCGTTATCCACACTTGTCGGCACACACAATATTACACACTTTGGTCACGGGAGCCGCGGCCAAAACGAACTCACTCTGTCTCACGGCACAAACACACAAGTTTTGAAGTCGACGTCTGGAATTTTTAACATAACACGGTCACTTTTGTTGTTGAGTTTATAAATAATCGCTGTTCATGTAGAGTTATTTAGAATCATCCGTGAATAAGAGTACGACACGGCATCGAAGGCGAAGCGAAAGACCGACAGCAAAAGCATCGCTTCGTTCCGCCCTTGTCAAAGAGTACGCTGTGAACAGTTGAGACTGATAAAAAAGACAATTTAGAATAGCGACTAGGGCCGCACTGTACGTATTTTGAAATCAAAATGAGTTGAATGCCGAAGTATAAAACAAAAATATAACAAACATTGAATATGATATGCACAAAATTATAAGTAGTACCTAATCATAAGTAATTTGATTATTTACTTGTCTAGATGAAGTTGAAAGTTGCAATACTATCGATACTATTTCTGTTTATCAATATTTTTGCCCTGTATTACACTATCGGCATAATCAACACTATTTTATACCAAATGAAGTTTATTTATGATGCTATAGTATCGATACCATTACCATTGATACAATTGCTTGCAATCAATAGTATTAGTCGATTTGCGGCATCTATACTATCGACGGTATCGAAATTATTGATACAATCGATAGTTGCTATCGATATAGTACCGTAAAACGGGGTAAATAGGTCCAGTTTTCACTTTCAATTGTAATCTTATCCTTCTTCCATTACCAATAAGGCAGTCACGCGACATGCAATAGATAGACGAAAAAGTTTGAAACGATGATACAAAAGTTTCTCTTTAAAAATACACTTACATGTATACAAACACAATATATTACTTCCTGTTTTTTTAAGTTATTAGTGATGAGACGAGCAAGACATATAGCTGATGGTAAGTAACACACCTGCCCATAACAACAAAATAAGTTCCTAGAACTAGTACCTAGAACTAGAACTAAATAAGTCCTAATTATAACCAGCACTGCGTTCGGCACCTAAAACTGCTTATTTATTTACTGAGAAATAATTATGAATCTCTTTTAGTTGAATTATCTAAAATAAGTTTACGGTCCCTTGATGTTCATGGGTCATTATGCGAAGCTGTGAAAATAAGTAGGGAATGTAACAAATAACTTTCTTCCCAACGATGGTATTCGTGTAGTCTCTTCTGAGTTCCAAGTCTTTGCCAAAACCAGTCAAAAATGATGTCATCGCTCTGTCAGCCAGTGCTGCCAGCAATAAACTTAGATGCAAAATTTTAGGGTAATTTAGAGACTATAATATTTTGATACTTATTATCATATTTATTAAATTAGTACATAGACAGCATACAATATATTTATGTAGCCATACTTGTGTAGTAGTAGTACTTGTGTGTTTTTTTTATTTTTTTTAAGTAAGTATGTATGTGTAAATTTGTAATGTTCTTCTAAATTTGTTGGGATTCCCCATTTCATTTAAAATGAAGTGCTACCATGTAAAAATACATAAATACTCAAATCGTTGGTCAGGGTAGCGACTCTAAATGCGATTCCGAATGTTTCGGAATCGGAATGATAATCCCCGTCTCTGTCATGCTGAACCGAAAAGACAGACGAGAGATGAGGGTAGCGATTATGAAACCATTCGGTTGCATCCGACACGGAATCTCATCTCTCGGTCTTTGTCTTATCTGTTTAACATGACAAAGACCGAGAGATGAGATTCCGTGTCGAATGCAACCGAATGGTTTCAGAATCGCTACCCTGATTCCGTGTCAGATGCAACCGAATGGATTTAATATCGCTACCCAGAGATATACTCGCCGTAGCGTTAATGTTTAGGTCATGTCCAAGTTACTTACATCGGCGGTAATACATAACATAATAAATAACAAAACAGGAATTACGAGAAAATAGGTACTGATAATTTATTGTCTTAACACACTACTACTGCGATCTAGTATGTAAGTAGGAAAACTTTTTGTTTTCGTTATGAGGCGTTTTCCGACGAGACAAAAATAGTTCCACCATAAGCACTAGATGGCAATAGTGTAGATTCAGCAAGATCTGTCTCTACCATAGACTATCAAAAGTGTAATCACAATGAAACGCTTCCCCATTTTCAGGAAAAAAGTGTAATCAAAATTATTTGTGATAATTTAAATTTTAGAGGTTTCACAAACACATCAATTATTTTAGAAAAATTGCTTATTAGCTCAGCTGATTAGTTTGGTGTGTCCCTTCTAAAAACCCTAAATACACAAACAAATTTCGTACTAAAAGAATTTTTCTTCTTATTTTATGTAGTAAACTCTTAAAATATTGAGAATAAAACTAGCTAAGTAATTATGTTGATCATACAATAAAAAATTGGCAGTCATAGGAACAGCCGTTAGAAGTCAAAACGTGTAACTCAAAATTTTAAAGCTCATTTTGGAAACTACACGGGTGGAACCGGAGGGCCATCACGGCATGGCCATCTAGAAATGCGTCAGCATTTCCCATTGGCTCACGCATTTCTAGATGGCCAGTAGCCATGGTACAGGTTTACCCGAAGATTTCTTATCATACCCGAGCGTGACGCTAGAATTCAATTCACACCCCACGAAAAATCTGAACAGGCGCGCCAAAACCAATTTTCACTTCAAAAGCCGTTAGTGATCACAATCGATTTTCACAAACTCTTTAGAACTCCCGATGCAGTAGCCACCAACCACAGAGTAAGTAGAGTGACAGCGATAAACCAAAGTAGAAGGAAAATTCAAAGATATAAAAAAAATAGCAACACTGATACGAGAATATTTTATCTCGGCTGAAGGATTCGTATCCATGGCCAGGAATAAATAAAAAAAAAAAATATTTTTCATCAGGCCAATCAGGCTTACGAATTTGTTTTGAAAGTAGGTATGTTTTGATATAATTCTCATTCGAATAATATGCGTACACATGGATAATAGTTATTTGTTGTACAAGAGTGCAAAGTAGATTTTTAACCGCGTGCTCAATTTTGATGACCGAGCAAGCGAAGGATTCTAAAGTTGAATCACGAGCGTAGCGAGGGATTCAAAAATTAGAATCCTGAGCGTAGCAAGGGAATCAAAAGGGCACAAGGTGAAAAATCTTTGCACTCGAGTGTTATCTATTCTATGCTCGAGTGCAACACGTAATTTTTCATTCCACCTTAGCGAGGAAATTACTAAACGCTTTGCGGATTTTCAGTTTCAGTCAATTCTGTTGGCGTCAAATAAACTTCTTGGTCGCTAGAATCACTTATTATTATGGTATTTCGGTTTTTCACTCGTATTCAATTTTACTGTTTTTAACCTAAGTTTTAAACTTTAAGTTTATTTATAGACTACAGGCCCGTGAACAAAATTTACGGGTCAAATGACCCAACAGGAGACCTATGTAGGATGATAGAAGGGTATAAAGTAATAAGATTCAGCACTATGCCGTCACTTGTAAGCTGTCCAACTGAGTGTTATTGAAGAGGGGGGGTTGCAACCCTCTACCATTTCTCTTTGTCGCATGATTTTTGTACGGCATTGCGAAATAATGGATTAGAAAAGGTATTGAAACTGTATGGAACCAATGCCGTACTTAATCCAATGACCAAATTTGCTGTGTAAATTACTCGTACTCTGTAAATTTTTCCGGGAAACTAATAATTATAAAGTTAAAATCTATAATTTTTATAGTTTCAATATCGCTTTTAATCTATTATTCCACAACGCCGTACAAAAATAACGCGAGAAGGAGAAATGATCGAGGATTGCAACCCCCCCTCTTCAATTGTACTCAGTTGGACAGCTTACAAGTGACGGCATAGTGCTGAATCTTATTACTTTATACCCTTCTATCATCCTACATAGGTCTCCTGTTGGGTCATTTGACCCGTAAATTTTGTTCACGGGCCTGTAGTCTATTAGCCATGGTTTTAACAACAACAATATGACGTGAAACGTGAAAATATGGAGAGTTGACCGATTGAGGTAAGGAGTTTCATATGTGTACATGAAAAAGTGCCCGCCTAAATGCATTAAATTATAGTAGCGCTAAATTTGCATCAGGGTACATTTTAAAGGAAATAAATAAACGTACTATTGAGAGTTCATGAAAAAAAAATGACAGTCATAGGCACTGCCGATAGAAGTGCTAACTGATAACCCAGAATTTGATTGCTTACTTTGCAAACTACGCGTGTGAAACCGGAGGGCGTGGCTATGAGCATGGCCATGAGCATGACCATCTAGAAATGCTGACTTATTTTTAAATGGCCAATGGGAAAGGCTGAGGCATTTATAGATGGCCAATGGCTATGGTCCCGAGTTTACCCGAAGATTTCTTATCATTCCCGAGCGTGACGCTAGAATTCAATTGACAGCCCACGAAAAATCTGTCTTTGGCGGGTCAAAAGAAGTTTTGACTTCAAAATATATTGTACCTAGTACATGTTTTCTCAAAATAGTAATTATTTATTTGAATTATTTAACTCGGCAACTCGGCATACTTCAATTCGATTACAATTGATTCACTCATAGCATTTTAAAATGTTCTGCTGTTTGCTTTGATGAAACTAAGTAAACGAAGATAAGGTACGCTCTAATATAAAGACAGCATAATGTGCCGACAATCTCACACAAGTATACGCAATATGCACACAGCTTCACTTGCATCGTGAGAGACGTTTGAATGAATGACAAAGACATCATGACAAGTAGGCAGTAGGTGCAAATGAGATAGCTATACATCACATTTGTTTAGATATTTTTTTCGACAAGAATAGAAAGACATACAAATGCACTGGCGTGAAAGAGACAAAATAGCCGGAACTAACATATCGCCGGTCATGTTGCACTCTTACGCTGTATGTATATCTGTCTCTTTTTAGAAATGGCCAATTGTAAAATTGTTTACAACAGAAAAATAGTTTTAGATGTAATAATCATTGAACTGTTATGGAAATAATTAAAGATTTACTTACGCATGAAAAGTGATACCATGGAACTTGTTCTTGGTCTTTGAACTGTTTGTGCACCTTGCAAAAGCAGAATAAGACATTATTACGGCTCATATCGGATTTTTTTGAATTGTTAGCGAACGTCCACTCAACTTGTGGCTCCTGTTGCGACTGAGACTCAATCAGGAGACGTCGCCTGATTTTACATTGAGATCGTAGATGAGCGCGTGCCGCTTCTTAGTGTTTTAAGAGTTCAATGGCTGTTTGAAATAACATTCTTTACCTCTATCCTCCATACGTCAAAAGTATACCAAGGAGGTTCCGAGTATGAGTTTTTAACAAATTAAAAATAAATGTATGATGAATTCGGCACCAAGGAGGTAGAAATTATTAGGTTAAATTATGTTTTGAATTCAAAACCTCAGTACGCACGATGTTCTAAATTGAAATTTACTTTAACCTCTAGAGCAGCGTTTCTCAATCGCCGGGTCGCGACCCGGTACCGGGTCATAAAAATAAAATACCGGGTCGCAACATTCCATTCAGAAAATAATACCTAAGTACCTACTTTTGATTGTAAGTCAGGTAGTATTATCAAATAGGAATAGCACGGTAAAGATTAGGGTTCTGGGTATAGCAGAGGACATTAAAAAAATAGTTGTAAGTTGTCTGAAATCATGTCATTATTTTTCCTGACAAATCGATGAAAGTACAGGCATATCAGATAATATCAATCTTATATATTTTGTTCGATATGATTTCGAGAATACTATTTATGAAGAGTTTTTGTTTTGAAAATCTTTGCGAACACGAACGACAGCTGAAGAAATATTCAACTTGTAAAATAATCTAAACAAGGGACTACAAGGTAACAATGTGACAATATTTAAAGTGCAAGAAAAGGTACACGCTGCAAAAAAGAAACTACATGTACGTGGGCACAACACACGGAAACAGGGAACTTCAAAGGAAATACAAAAAGAGTACAACATGATTTCATTGCCATAAGCCAAAAGACATTGCAATTTAAATTAAAAAACATTTACTAGGAATGGAGAGAAATATGCGAGAACATTGCAACAAAGCTTGGAAAAGAAACATCATTTAATTAGATTCGGAAACTAATTTGCCAGATTCAGATATCGATTCGTTGATAGAACTGTCAACTGACACAGCACTCAAAGACATATTTAACACAAGATAGTTGATAGATTTTTGGTTATCTTGTCGCCAAGAATACACAGAACTGGCTCATCAAGCAATAACGCCTTTTGTCACAACATATAAATGTGAAGCTGCGGTTGCAACTCTAGTTTATCTTAAAAATAAATACAGAAATCGACTTGAAGACTTGAACCGGACCTTCGCATAAAACTTTCGTCATTTTCCACGAGCTTAGATTCATTAGTTAAACATTAGCAGCAGCTCCATACTTTACACTAAAATTTAGACGACTAAAACTAAACAATAAATACGTAGAAATATGTACCTAGTTCCTACATTGTAGTAAATTAATATGAGAGTTTTAATCTTTATAATGTGCATTATTTTACCAAATGTCCAACCCGATGGGTCACGAAGGGGCGGCGTGAAATTTACCGGGCCATCACAGAACAATGTTTGAGAAACACTGCTCTAGAGGGTAAAAACGACTTTTGCCCCCTGATATCGAGGAGCAAAAGTACTCTTTCCGAGCTGGTGGGATGAAAAATACTATAAATATGTATTACAATAATTCGTGCATTAGCAAATTGAATTGAGTCTCATTATGTCTAACGCTTTTGACAACTGTGTGCTGAGCACAGATGCAATATTACGTTTTTTTTAATTATAGTGTGACGAGACGAGCAGGACATGTGACTGATGGTAAGCAACATGCCTGCCACATAACAACACAGTGACACGCAGCTATTGGAACATGAAGAGCCCAAATCATTACCTAGCATCGCACTGCGCTCGTCACCCAGAGATCTAAGTTGTTATATCTCTAAGCCCTGTAATTGCTCAGGAAACATTTCCCTTCAAACCGGAACACAGTAATATTTGCACATTACTGCTTGGCGGTAGAATAACTGACAAAGACGTTCTGAGTGACTGACTGACCTACAAGCGTCTCCTGTTGTCGTTTTATTGAATCATATATGTGTTTGTCTCGGCGGAAAACGCTTGATACTGAGATTATGTTGATTTTGCGCCATCTACCGTGAAGTTGTTACATTAACATTGTTTTACAAGCTGCGTAAAACAATGTCTACATCAAGTTCTCAAATAGATATTTAGTCATTCACTAGATGGCGGAGAATGTGAGCGTCATTGTGAAAATTCTAAGAGATATAATATAGTAGGGTAGCCCAAACGGGTATTTCGGGATTTACTCCAGCGCGGTATCTTATATATAAAATTCTCGTGTCACAGTGTTTGTTTCCTTACTCCTCCGAAACGGCTTTACTGATTTTTACCAAATTTTATATGCATATTCAGTAGGTCTGAGAATCGGCTACTAGCTATTTTTCGTACCCCTAATTGTTAGGGGTTGTTCACACCAAACATTTTTTTTTTAATTTTTGGTGAAAAAAAATTGTATTAATTTTTTTTATATTGTGGCGTTAAAAAATACATACAACCCTAAATTTTTACCCTTTTTTCACCAACCCCTGTTTTTTATAGCCATTTTAGTAATTTAATCATTTGACAGTGAACTACTAAACGACGGGACCGATTTGAATGTTTTTTTTTGTGTGTGTATTCGAAGATGGTTTAAATTCACAAATAAGCCCGGCAGATGGCGCAGCAGACAGTGTCTAGGTTATGTCCGAGCGAAGCCGGAATGGGCCGCTAGTATTTATATAAATATACTAGCGGCCCGTTCCGGCTTCGCTCGGATAATAACCTATATTTGTGAATCTAAACCATCCATGGCAACCCTAAGCTTAATAATAAAAATAAATGTATATTTCTATAAAACAATTTTAGATTTGCCATAAACTCCAGGAATTTTTTATCAAAATAGAGTGAAAAACATTACCAAAAAGACGATACCTAATTGATCAGTTATCGAGCGGGATGAAAAATGATTAAATGGCTATTACAAAATAGAGGTTGATGATAAAAGGGTAAAAATTTAGGGTTGTATGTATTGTTAATGCCACATTATAAAAAAAATAAAAAAAAATTGTCCAAAAACTAAAAAAAGGTATTTAGGGGTGAGCAACCCTTACCACTTAGGGGTATGAAAAATAGATAGTAGCCGATTCTCAAACCTACTAAATATGCATATAAAATTTGGGTATAAATCAGTAAATCCGTTTCGGAGGAGTAAGAACACTGTGCCAATTTTTTATGTATAAGATATAGGTGGATTAACCTTATACCCGGTTAAGTACCTCAACCAAGTATGAGGCCCATAAATAAGTCCAATCATCATCTTCATCAGCCTGTGTTCGTCCACTGCTGGACATAGGCCTCTCCTATAATACGCCACTCAGCCCGATCTTCGGTCGTACGTTTCCAACTGCCACCAGCCATCTTTGGTATGTCGTCACTCCATCTGGTCTCAGGGCGTCCTACACTACGTTTGCCGATTCGCGGTCTCCACTCCAAAACCCGTCTACCCCAACTACGAATGCAATCCCTCAGAGAAACTCCAAACATAGCCCGTCCCCCGTTCCATAGCTCGCTGAGCGACTTTGAGCTTTCGGACCATTTTGACTGTCAGTGTCCACGTTTCAGCACCGTAGGCCATAACGGATAGGACGCACTGGTTGTACACTTTTGTTTTGAGACTTTGTGGGATGGGTGACGAGAAGACTCGACCAAGTTTGCCAAACGCCGCCCAGCCCAACTGGATTCTTCCCATGGCCTCACTCTCAAAGCTACATCTACCTAGTTCGAGCATCTGCCCTAAGTAGACATATCTCCGAAGAATTTCGAGGGTGGTTCCACTTACGGCAATCGGCCCCGGAGCAACGAACTCGTTGCACATGACTTTGGTTTTATCCAAATTTATCTGAAGGCCGATGCGTCGAGAAGCGTTAGCCAGGCTGTCCAGCATCCACTGCATATACTTCAGCAACTCTGCCATAATGACGATGTCGTCAGCAAATCGTAGGTAAAAGATGTATTCGCCATTGATGTTTAGGCCATGACCAACCCAATCCAGCGTCTTAAACATATCCTCTAGTGCCTTTGAGAACAATTTCGGGGAAATAACATCCCCTTGCCTCACGCCTCGATGCAGAGGAATATGTTTTGTCTGCTGATCTTGGATTTGGACCGCCATCGTAGTGGCGTCGTACAAACATCTCATCACCTCGATGTATCACCAATCGACTTGGCATCGCTGTAAGGACTCCAGAACAGCCCAGGTTTCGACTGAGTCGAACGCCTTCTCATAGTCCACAAACGCTAAGCAAAGTGGCCGATTGTTCTCCTTTGTCTTTTGTACAATCTGCCGTACCGTGTCAATGTGGTCTATGGTGCTGTACCCACTTCGAAACCCGGCCTGTTCAGGAGTCTGAAACTCATCGAGTCTTCGGGCGAGACGATTCGTGATAACTCTCAAAAACAAGTTATAGACATGGCTCAGAAGCGATATCGGTCGATAATTCTTCAAATGAGTCTTATCTCCCTGTTTAAAGAATAGGAAGACCACATTTCTGTGCCATGCCTGTGGGGTTCTGCCGGTAACGAGGATGGCTTTAAACAGTTCTTGTAGCTCTTTTATAAGTGGAGCACCACCAGCCTTTTAAGTTGCCCAAGAGCCATCACGATTTCGTCCATACTTATTTCTGGCAGTTCTTCAGTGTAGTGGCGAGTCAAAGTAGCTCTTTTGTCCTCGTTATGTGGGAGATGTGGAGCATGCGATGCGTACAGCTGGCTGTAAAAGTCTTTCACTTCCAAGAGAATATCCGCTTTGGATGAAACGACTCTCCCCGTCGAGGTAGTTAACTTCGTCAGGTGGCTTCTACCCAAGGTCTTGACAAACACTTTTGACCCCCGATTTAGCTCAATTGATTTTCAATCAAGAGCGTGTTAGCTAATCGGAGGTCACGTTGTACAAGCTTGGTAATTTCTTGCTAAGAACCCCTTGTTCAGACGAAGTTAACGTGGGATTCCGTCGTTCCTTCATGAGCTCTAAGGTCTCCCTGGAAAGCTTTGGCTTTCTGCCTTTGCGCCACAATTCGCAAAACTTTGTGCCCTCATCACGCAGGACTTCCACTACATTTTCGAGCTTCTGGTCAGCGCTATTTGTGGTTTCCAAGGCAGCAAACCAAATAAGTCCAATAAAGAAATAAAATAAATAATTTAAAAAATAATAAAACCCGACTAAAAAACAACAGATAACTACAAAGACCGAAACAAGATTGTCAAAATAAAGTATGTACTAAAACATTACTACATTATAAGCTGAAAGTCTATGTTAAATAAATTACATTATGTTGGGCGGCAGGTGGCACCCATTTGTAAATTATTTTTATACGTAATCGTATGAGTCCCGCCTGCCACCAAACATTACGTAAGTAATTTATTTAACTTAGACTTTCACCTTATAATGTGGTAATGTTTTAGAACATAGACATAGTTTATTTTGTCAATCTTGTTTCGGTCTTTGTATTAGTTATCTGTTGTGTTTTAGTCGGGCTTTATTATTTTGTAAAATATTTATTTTATTTTGTACTTTTTAGTGTTCCTTTCAGCAGTCTACTATGAACGAAAGCGTGTAGTTTTATTATATTTGTAAATGTAGCAAAAACTGATCGGTAAGTACTTTTGATGGCGTGCCAAACAAAACAGAAATGAAATCACCAAGATTATTATTTTAAATTTAATTTATTTTAAATTCAACAAAAATATTCGAAAGATTGACTTAAAATGTTTGTAATTATTCCAAATGGCATTTAACTACACAACATAATATGTACATATTTGTAATGCTCTTTATTCCCTTTATTTTCATATCCTACTCGATATGCTAGATAAAAAAATAATATATAATATAAATATAATATATGATAGAAATATTTTTTTTCAACTAAGTAAGTAAGTACTTATAATTTAGCGTTAAAAATGGGCTATGTTGGTTTTTTTAAAATACCTATCTAAGGACACTTGGGAAGTTGAGACAAATGTAACGATATCTGAATCGTTAAAATCCATCCAGCTCCTCAACTCTCTAGTTTGTTCTAGTCGGAAGAATGGCGATTGCCGATCTGGAGTCCCGGGTTCAGTTTTCATGCGCACCACTGTAATTTTGTAGTTTGTGCGTAATCCTTTTTACTTAAAATGGCGAAGGAAAATATCGGAAAAAACCTTGAACTTTTCGAGGTCATGTGACATTCAGCAACCGAGCCAGCGTGGTGGATTATAGCATTGACTCCAGACTCTCTCCTTGCGAGAGAAGGCCGCGAGTCCCAGCAGCGGTACAATAGGTAGGCCAAATAAATACCTAAAGCACGAAAAGAAAACAGCAAAATCGTGTGTTCATTTTTACGTTTAATAAAAATGTATAAAAATAATGACAATTCGTTTCCAGTACATTTATTTTCAGGCTACGCAAAAAAGTTGTAAAGTGACTATGGCCGCAATTCATTAATTATAATAAATCAAGAGGCAAATAAATGTACCACTCCTTGTTATTAAGTAATTCGAACAGCAAAAATTACGAAATAACTGTTTGTTTCATTCGGTATTTCAAGGTAAATAATATAATATATCAAAGAAAAACTTGAAAAATGCGTCTTCTTCAACTAAATATCATTTTTGCGTAACCTCATATTTGATAAATAATACATGATTATGATATCACAATAAAATATTTAATTTGCAACAAATGTTGCAATCTATCAATATACCTAGCCGTAAACTTAATCTTAAAGAAACTTATACTAAAGTCGAGGAAGTGCTTATGAAAGTTTGAATCTATAAATTAGCTATAGATTTCAATAGATAGGTACTTAATTTATTGTACCAGCCCAAAATTCCCAATACCATGATATTTATCCAAATGTTCCCCTTGTTAAAAAAATACCATCAAAATTACTTGAAAAATTTACATAAAATATACCTACAATGGTCTCTACCACGTTCAAGTAAATCCACATTTCGACTGGCCTTGTGGCTTAGTGGGTAGTAGCTCTGCCTGCGAAGCCGAGGGTCGTGGGTTCGATCCCCACCCAGTGCAAACATTTGTGTGATGAGTTCAAATGTTTGCACTGTGTCTGGGTGTTACTATGTATAATAAGTATGTATTTAAAACTATATAAGTATTATATCAGCTATCTGGCCACCATCACACAAGCTTTGCTTAGTTTGGGGTCAGATGGTGTTGTGTGTGAATTGTCCACCAATATTATTTATTTATTATTTATAGAGGGAATCTACGATTAAAGTAGCCACCGAAGTACTTAACGTACCGTTAGCTAAAAACCTATAAAAAAATAACTAAAAATAAATTTACCAATTTTCAACATTGTTTGTGATGACAAACAAACTCAATGCGACAATTTTGAGCTTGATTCAGGTTTTGTAGTAAGGTAGTAATTACCTATTATCCGTCATAATGTAGCGGCTATAAACATATAAGTACCCGATGTCATCCTTATAGATACAATAATTGTAGATAGGTAGGTACATACTTATCAAATTAAGAAGCACTCAGTTACAGAAAAAAACCGTATAACATAAATATTCGTCCTGGATGATCATAATCAAACTCACGACTCATGGTTATGTAAATAGACTTACTATCAATAAGGATACTAATAGGCTATACATACAACTCTCCACTTTACGTTCCAATTCACATATAGGTTACTGTGGATATAAATATTGAATTCATTTCCCCCCTCTTAATTCCAAAAGCACCACCTCAAAACGACTCCCGAGTCGTGTTCTTAAATACCATTAATCTAAAAATAAATAGCACATAACTACAAGGGATCGGAAGAAACTTTGGAAGTCCTTTGAAGTTTGTACAGTCTTGAAGAACGTTATAAATAAAACCTAATTTAATTGTATTATAACATTAATTCAGAAAACATTACCTGCATGACACTGTATGGTAAAAAAACGGAAATACATAAGTATCGGATCCCAAAAGAAATCATTTGTAAACTTGTAGTTCGTACGGGATTCGACAGTCAAGTATTAAAAAACCCGTTCGCCAAACCCAAAGATGACACGTTTGAAAGTCAGCACAAAATTTGCATTATACCATTGCTACTTACAATGTATATAAGTGGTGCTAAATGTGATCACAAATTATATAGTTCTGCGCATTCTAACCAGTAAAATACACAACATTTCCGAAAGCGTTCAAGAGTCACGATTAAATATTATTATTGTTTGCGTGCATTTGTTCAATAAAAAATAAAAGTACCATTCCTTATTGGGCAGGCAATTAATTCGATGTTTTTGGACCCATATTCTACTGACGAGACAAAAATGTTTTCTAAATTGAATAGTTAGTTTAGCCTCAATATGCGTTTTGTTTCAGTAATCTGTGTCAATATGGTTTTAAGTATCATAATATCCATTTATGATGAATGCCAGCTAGACTTCATTCTTTTGAGCTGTTATCTAACACAGAGATCTTTACACCTATCTATTAGTAGTAGAATAGTATACATCTACTATGTAATTATTAGGTTATCTTCAGATATCTTATGATTCTTCAGAAGGCTCTAGAATACGGCCAGTTATTGCTCGAAGAGGAGTGATGATCAAAATACGGACTGTCAGTCAAGAGCAACTTACTACCACTGAGCCCTGAACTAGAACTTTCACTTGACGAAAACATACTCTTACTTCCCGTGTAGAAGGATAAGGAAGTGTTCAGAGGCTCCCTGCCTATACGTCTTCTAGCGCGAACTAAAGAGACGAAAGCGACTGCGATTGCGCACAGGAAAATGATTCCTAGAACGCAGAACGCGAGGGCCATTTTCCCAGGAGACATGCAGATGGTTTTGTCGCCGGGTGAAAAGCCACGAACAAATTCTTCTTCGTCCTCTATTCTTCGGGAACCTGGAATTTGATTTACAAGAGTCATTAATGTGTTTGGATTAATATTTTTAACATTAAGTATATCCAGTTGTTGTGATACCAGCAGCTTTGCACTTGACCGTCATTTCGCCTGATATGATAAGCGACAATGCGGTCTATGAAACGTGCTTACCTAGAAGAAAACGATTCATTTTCGACTTGAAGACACGAAGACCGTAAATATCGGAAAGAACCCATTCAGACAATGGCAACGCATTCCACAGTTAAACATTTTTATTATGAACGGGAAGTAAAAACCTTTTTTATAGTTTAGAGTCACAAGACGAACAAGGCTTGCGCCTGATGGTAACCAACAACCTGCTCATGTCAGCACAGTGCTACGTAGCTATTTGAACTTGAAGAGTCCAGATTGCTACACTGCTCTTGTCACCTCGAGATATAAGACGATTTATCTCTTGGCGTTGTATTTTCTCTGGAAACGTTGCCCTTCACACCGGAACACAGTAATATTAGACATTACTGGTTGGCGATAGAATATCTGGCAAAACAGGCGGATTCTACGGACTTATTCGAGTATTTGGAAAGTAAACTATGAAACAATGTCGCTTTGTCGAGGTACGAGCAGTTCGAGATAAAAAAAATTGGCCAGCAGGCATTAGATCATGCAAATCAGCAGCACACTCTCCGAAATGTTAATTATTGGTAATTATGATAGTAACTCTGTAGCGTTTCTGAATATTTAAGAACTAGATATCTGGATAGCAAAATTTTATTACATTATAATTACCTCTAATAGACGCTTCATCCTCCAACTCAATATTAGGAGCATGCACTTCGATACTATTGTAAACTTCCAGTCTGTCTATCACCACTCCTTTAGCATCTTTGTCCAATCTTGCCTTTCTCAGCAACCCATCTCTAGTCTGCTGAGGTTTCTGCAACGCCTTACAGTCTACAATAGGACAAGAACCTTTACACAGCTCAATCCCACATGTCAGATGCAACTTGGCTCTATCAGGGAATTTGAAAGCGGAAAAACTGGTCACCGCATGTTGGTACGTCATGATGTTTTTCAACATATAGTCTGGATCGGTTCTTGAGAGTTTTAAATGAGCGCTTTCGTCCAAATTTTTCTGAGGGTCAACGGGTTCTAGGTCAGAGAAGTCTATTTCTGAGCTCTTGGCACGGTGCTGGTGGATGGAAGGTTTGCTAAAAATGCTTTCGTCGATGGGGCAGCCAGCTTCGTCCAGGAGTTTCTGAGATGCTTCTCCTAGGCCGTCGTGTGCTATGCAGTTGGTGATGCGAAGTCCTACGCCAACTGGAAACAAGAATGTTGGAGAATTAGTCTCTAAATTTAAGCTAAGAACTGATTAACATGTGACTCAAATCGTTTGCCTCGTTTATCAGTATTTCATATCGGGTTCACGTAAAGTAAAAGGATCAAAGATGTTAAAACTCTCATACACACAGTTATCTGGTAACCAAGCAGCAGAAACTATCTAGATACTGTACGCTACTCACTAACTTGGGAGCATACATTGTACAAAATACATACGTAATAATAATTATTTAATAACCACATCTGTTGGCCCACTTCTACGGTGATGGAATGCCACCTTGCACGTTCCTAGCTCATTGCCTCTAGAGGGCATTAGACGCTAGTCAATAACTGGAGAGCGTGCATTGTTTGAGTAACCGTATTGGCGGTTGCTTAGAGCTTCGTGTTTTCTTAGCTCCGTGAACACTGGATGGTAATTAGTGACCCGGGAGCGTACGCTGTTGGTCTACCTCAACGGTAGTGAGCTTTACAGCAACCGCTTGGAGTACCGTTTTCAATTTTGTTCCAGCTTTGTGCATATAGCCACTGGACGCCACTCACTAATCGGGGTGCGTACACTGTATGAGTAACCGAATCATCTGTTCGTCCAGCACGACGGTAAGGAGCTTGGTGGTGGCCACCGCACCGCGTGGTGTTATCCTGGCTGGGTACATCTAGAGTCTAGAAGCTGAACACTGGACGGTAGTCACTAACCTGGGAGCGTACACTGTTTGAACACCTACATCTGTTTCCTAACGTAGACGTTAGGGGACTCGGTAGCGGCCGCGTGGAGTACCGCTTAGTGTTGTAATAGCTTCTTATTGGTTATTTGTTTTTTCTGTATCACAATCACCATATACTTATTACGTTATTACATTTATATGATGTAGCGCAAATTGTAGGCGAGCACGAGAGGTCTCTGATGACCCAACACAAACATTAGACGTTAGTCACTTACCTGGGAGCGTACACTGCATAAGCAGTCTCATCTGCTGCTCCATCTCGACGGTAGCGGGCTTGGTGGCGGTCGCTTAAGTACCGCTTGGTGTTATCCTAGCTGGGAACATCTAGACGCCGTACCCTGGACGTTAGTCACTGACCTGGGAGTCTGGGAGCGTACATTTTTTGCGCACCTACATCTGTTTGCTAGCTTTGACGATAGTAGGCTCGGTAGCGGCTCCTTGGAGTAATGTCTGGTGTTGTCCTAGCTCGGTTCATCTAGAAACTAGGCATTAGACACTAGCGCCGCACCTCCCGAGCGCTGCGCGGGCGCCGCGACGCTTAATCTAAAATCTCGGCCAGATATGGTCGTTTGGGATTCGAGTGGCCTAGTCACCGCTTTGACAACGTGCATTGTACAAGGAACCGTATATAAGACGCAAATCACTGACCTGGGAGCGTACACTGAATAAGCAGCCTCATCTGCTGCCCCACCTCGACGGTAGCTGGCTCGGTGGCGGCCGCGGCCGGTGCGAGCTCCATCCAAGCGCGCGCCGCTTGCAGCACCGCCTCACGTTGTTCTAGCTCGATGGGCGTCGCGAAACCTTGACGGTTGCGACCCGTTCTGGAATACATATGAGAAGACTGTTTTAGAGGAGAGCATCGAGCATTGATAAATACATAGAAGATAGAAACATCTTTATTGTGGCGTCCGCAAAAATAACAACACATTTCTCGTTTAACAACCGTCGTATAATATCGACTTTTAGCTTGTCCACGCCCTTTCAGCATTTCCCATTGGCTGACGTATTTCTAGATGGCCAATAGCCATGGTCCCGAGTTTACCCGAAGCTTCCTTATCATACCCGAGCGTGACGAATGAATTCAATTCACAGCCCACGAAAAATCTATCTAGGCGCGGCTAAAGAAGTTTTCACTTCAAAAACTTACCATCTTTATTGAAAAAGCTGATATTTTTCGAATGAAAATTAGGGTACTTTTTCAATATTAAGTTAATTTAAGGTAGAAAAAAATATTATTTTCAATAAAAAAAAATACAGTGTAAGTATTTCAGATATAAAAAGGCAAGTTTTGACCAAATTTTTAGAGTAACTTTCGTGTTTACATGTAAAAAAATTAAAAACCAAAAACTCACTTATTTGAATTTTTCTCATAAATTTTGCGGTTATGTGAAAAAAGTGCCAATACAAAAGCTGTAGATATTTTTAAACCCTACAACTTTGCCGTACAACTTATTTCCATAGGATTTGTAGTTTTGCCAGAAATCGGGATAAGCCGTTTTAAACCCTTTCACTTCCCGACCTCAGATCGCTCGTAAATTATTTTTCCTTTCACTTTTGTCATATTCTCTTCCATTTACAATGGGTTTCATCCTACTATAAATTATTTTGTTTTCAAAAGCTATCGAGATTGGTCTACTACGCTACGTACATTATACATGAAACATGAAACTAAGGATGACCACAACAGGTACGAAACCATTTCTTGTGTCATACTACCTAAATCGGTGAAGGACGATTTGCGGTTACGGTTATAAGTGAGTATTTCAAAAAGTGAATTTATTATCTTTCTTGTAAACATTTTTAAATTGATGACCAAAAAGGCACTAAATAAAAATAAACGTACTGTAGATATTAACATTATGAACAACTATTAGTATTAGCCCGCGGATACTTGGTTTGAATCTTTGAATTTAGAATAGGAGTTTTCCCAATTACGAAATTTTCCTTTCCGGATTTGTCGGGATATAAAATAGCCTGTGTGTTAATCGACGCTCAGATCTAAGACTCGGACCAAGACTCTACCTACGTAATTTACCTTACCTCCAGAATATATTACTAGGTTTTTGAGTAGTTCAAGATCCCAGATTCCCAGACCCGCCAGACGTCGTGTATTTTCTGACGAACGATATTTCGTCCATTGAGTATTGTTAGTATGATAGTATGTACTAAGAACACATGCCTACTCGCTAGCTTGCTTGGCCCTCTAAGCAAGGTAATGGGTATTCATGTGTTCTTAGTACATACTAACACTACTCAATCATCCACATCTCATTCGTCAGAAAAGAAATAAATATTATTTATATAAATAAATATTGGTGGACAATTCACACACAACACCATCTGACCCCAAACTCAGCAAAGCTGGTATTATGGCGGCCAAATAGCTGATATAAAACTTATATAGTTTTAAACTATATAAGTTTTAAATGTCACAAATGGTGTAAATTGTCCACCAATATTTAAGTATTTATTTATAAATACATACTTATTATACATAGAAACACCCATACACAGTGCAAACATTTGAATTCATCACACAAATATCTGCACTGGGTGGGAATCGAACCCACGACCCTCGGCTTCGCAGGCAGAGCTACTACCAACTAAGCCACAAGGCCAGTCAAAATACGTAAAAAAAATAAGTAACGTCTGGCAGCCCTGGGATCTTACTCTATAATAAATAAAATAAATATTATCTGGGCGGACGAGTTAGCAGGGCCCTGCGCCATCTGGACAAAGACTGATAAGACAAAGTCCGAGAGATTAGATTCCGTGTCGGATGCAACCGAATGGATTTAGAACCGCTACCCAGAGCTAGGCTAAAGTTCAGAACGTATTATCGGAGTAGCCATCGGAGGCCAACTGCATCGGTCTCACGTAGAATGCGTTGAGTACGCTTAAAGTACTTAGGTATAATTTTCGATACTTTCTACTCTAGGTACATCAGGTACATACGTATTTTATGCAAGTTTAGGGTTTTAGGGCCCTACGCCCTCTGCTCTTTGCAGTCGTGGCCAGCTGGTACAGATCAAGAAAGAATACCTACCGAGTTTTCTTGACTTCTTGTCCGGCCATTTCTCGCAGTTTCGTGTTGATGACTGATTCGAGCGCTGAGCTGGTGATACGAACTGCCTTGGGCTTCAGTTTGCATCTGAAACGGTTACAAATAACCACGTTTATTACCGTCAGTTTAACATTTACGTGAAATCTTAGAAATTATGTTAGCAGATTAGTTAAGTAATAGTAACAAAATCAATTGTATTGTTTCAATCCAACGAGTTATGTATAGTTAGTTGCTCAGTAGAATGCAGCTATTTGAAAATGATGAGTCTAAAACAGTATTGCGTTTGTCACCCAAAGTTTTTTTAACTATTACAGGTTTATACTTGTAGTGGTAGTATATTTGTAGTGGTAGGACTCATGGCAGAGTCCGCCTGGGGAAGGACCACACCTTTGGCAAATATTCTACCGCCAAGCAGTAATGTGCAAACATTACTGTGTTCCGGTCTGAAGGGCAATGTTTCCAGTGAAATTACAGGGCTTAGAGATATAGCAACTTAGATCTCTGGGTGACGAGCGCAGTGCAGTGCTAGGTAATGATTTGGAATCTTCATGTTCCAATAGCTGCGTGTCACTGTGTTGTTATGTGGCAGGCATGTTGCTTAACATCAGGCACATGACCTGCTCGTCTCGTCACTCTATATTTAAAAAAAAAATATACTTGAGCGACATCTCGCCTGATGTTACATAACTTAGACGTTATATTACAAAAGTAGAGCCAAACCTCTTCCTTCCATCTTCGTCGATGGAACGTCAAACATGAAACGACGTCGCTTTTTCAAGCTACGAGCAGCCCTAAGGTCAAGGTGATATCAGATAATGCAGATCACACTCACTGAAATGTAACCGATGAACTAGATATCAAATCACTTATTATTTACGTATATGATTTTCACTAACTATATATTTATCTCTTTGCTCTATAATATCTATGGAAATATAGTCCTCCAAATTGGAACACGGTAATGTTTGCATATCACTTCTAGTAAGGTGGTAGAATAACTGGCAAATGTGCACTGCACCAGGCGGACTCTGCAAAGAATCCTACCTCTACATAATACACTGGAATGTAGTATAGCAGTATTTAGGTATATATTGACTAGATAAAACTGCTTGACGCTTGTCTGTCACTATTTGATGTAAACGTACACATAATCTTTTATAAGTAAGTTACCTGACTAGTATCTCCTGGTCAGCAGATTGCTGCAGCTGTCGATCCATCTGGACCACCAGCCCCACGCTGTAGTACAGCACATCATCGTCACTCGGCTCCTCCACAGTCGAGTTGAGGGTCGACGTCCTCACTCCACACGCGTTTGATGGCAGGTGGAGTGATACAGTCTTCTGTACGTTGCCTGAAATATGGGATAAAGCATATAACGTAAGCTGTGCAATCACATGTGTTTGTTAACAGGTGGACTAGAGAAAATACCAGATTATTAACCGACTCAAAGAAGGAGGAAGTTCTCAATTCAATTGTATGTTTTATTGTATGTATGTTACGCGACAGCGCCGCCAGTTGTCAACCGATTTCAATGGTTCTATGTTATTTGGTAGATCATACTCGTAGCTCAGAGCTGATCCCACACAAATATTATCGAAAATTTGATAATATGAATAAAAACCTAAAATATGGTTTGATGTAGTTAGACGATAGATTCTCATGTCGAGTGTCTGGAATTAATTTTAAATCGAAGTCGGTTTTTGTTTGTTTTTTTTTTCGGAGAAAATAAATGATTTTCTGTTATCTGATCCTGGCCTATTCGTAACTATAATTCTATTTTATTATATATCTTAATAATATATTTATATAAATCTTCTGTCACGATGTTTGTCCGCGATGGATTCCTAAACTACCGATTTTATTTTTTTCTGATTTTAAATTAAATTAGCACACCGCGAGCAGTCTGGTCCGACTTGAGAGATAGGATAGTTTTTATTTCGATTAATATAGTCTTTAAATGACAATATCCGAGCGCAGCCGGAATGGGCCGCTAGTTCTATTATATTTTATGGTTAGGTACAGCAGGGCCTACTTTATTGTTTTGGGCTGTGCGTAATTGAAGTTTTGCTTTTAATATTAGTTTCTTGATTTGAAGCTACTGCATATACTCTCGTTTATACAGATCTTGGACTTTACAACACTTACTCTTACTTGTTCTTGCTAAAGGTGATCGAGTCTCTTTTGTAGTACCTAAGACGGGTGACTGCGATAACGCGATAGCTCTAGCCTGTTATTCCGAGCTTAGTAATTTATGTGTAACGTTAATAATAAAGATTTTTGAACCTACCACTGAAGCAATGAAACAAACCTTGCACGCGACATTCTCTCGCAAAGTCCCTGCTGAACACCAGTCCCTTGAAGGGCTTGTCCATCTCGATGTTGACGGTGATGGCTCCCTTGTCGCAGGCCGTGGTGACGCCGACGACGCGGTTCGGCCGCGCTTGCTGCCCCGGGCTGGGCGCCACGAGACTGAGCAACACCACCGCCCGCCACATTCTGCCCTGGAACACAAAACAAACAAGAATTAGGCTTAAAAGTACCCACATTTAACGGTTGCCCGGAAGAGATTGCACTCAGCAAGAGGCCCAATTTTACACTTTCGGTAAAGAAATGTAAGGAAAAGTATGTAGTGGTGGGACTCCTTGCAGAGTATCACACCTTTGCTAGTTATTCTACCGCCAAGCAGTAATGTGCAAACATTACTATGTTCCGAATTGAAGGACAATGTTTCCAGTGAAATTACAGGGATAAAACATCTTATATCTCTGGGTGACGAGAGCAGTGAGTGCTGCAGGTACTGATTTGGACTCTTCATATTCCAGTAGCTGCGTGACACTGCGCTGTTATGTGGCAGACATGTTGCTTACCGTCACGCACATGTCCTGCTCGTCTTGTCACTTTAAATATATTAAAAAAAACAAAAGATTTTTCTCAGTAAGGGGCCCAGTTTTACCCTTTCGATAAGGAACTAGTTATGAAAAGTATCTTTAGTTCGACCGTTTTGGGATGGATTTGTCAAAGTTTATTCTCAAAACGGCCGCGTTTCATACGAAAATCGTCTTATGAGTCCTTAGAGGACACAGTTATTTGTAAAACTGCAATGTATTCTCTGTATTAGCCACTGCTTGTATCATTTCTTGGTATTAAATCAAAACTATGCAGAGAGGATTCATACATGCGTGCATATCAAATAGCTATTAGTTTCACTTTCGATCAATATACCTGTGAAGTGTAGTTTAACAGTCTCAACAAGCAAATGAACAGAGATATTAGCAATACAATTGGGTCAAGCCGTTTCTAAGCAGTAGGTACGATACTGAAATTATAAAAATCTTGTGCCACGGTGACATGTAATTTAATTTAATATTCAACTGTTATTAGTTTTGTTTGGTAAGAAAAGTCATTAATTTTTATAAAACAAAACGTTTATTAAACTTACACATTTGGCTAGTATTTTGTTAATATTAATGTACTTAGATTTAGAACTAGCTGACTCAATAGACGTTTTATTTTCGGCGCAACTTTTTTTTTACACGCCGTGACATTTTTTTCTCATAAATTTGATTTAAAAATGGATCCCTGTTTCTCTCAGGCACCCTGTAACTTAAGAATGCTTTTACCGATATCATTTTAATTAATTTCTCCAAAGAGTTCTTACGAAAATAAAAAAGAAAATCGCGCAGAAAAGGCAACGCAAGCTAATCCTATAAAAAAATCTATCCAAATGTATATTTAATAACTGTAAGAAACTTTTTACAAACGTTTTATTTGAACTTTTATAGAAATAAACGATTTTTTTATCAATCAAGACTAACTATAGAGTTGGATATTGGATCAGATTCGTTTTGCGGTTTACGTTGCGGTTCAGGCGGCGGACATGAAAGCATTTTGAGGCTCGGTACTCGCTGTTTGCATCAAATATGGTTTTGTGATTTGAAATACTTAGGTCTAAATTATTTCTGGACACGGCTACAAAATCCATTATATATTAAAACAGCGTAATGAAAGTAACATCAAACGTTTTGGTCTAAAGCACGACAACAAAGAAATGATTCTGCTTTTTACAACTCAAAGTACAACAGAAAAAAACTACGTGAAATTATATCACATAGATCAGTATCTAGCATATCCACAGAAATAAAAAATATATACGTCATATCATCAGCCTATCTTAGTCCACTGCTAGACATGTCCTCTCGCCACTCAGCCCTGTCCTCAGAATACGTATCTGCCTGCTGCCTTCCATACATCGGCACTCCATCTAGTCTCAGAGTGTCCTACACTACACTTGCAAATTCACGGTCTCTACTCAACAACACGTCTACTCCAACGGCTATCGTGTCGGTTAATTCGATTGTAAGACCTTCAAATCTTTACACGGAACGGTTTTTCACTTCAGACGATAATCGCGCCTCGGCAAAATACCCAATATTGTTAGAAGTACTCGTAAATAAACCGTTGTCTTCCTCGCTCCAGCGAACGCTGATACTCCAGTTAGATAGAGACACAATGTATCGCTGTTTAGACGAAATTAAGCTATCGTTAAGCGGATAAAATACAGAGAATATAGCGAATAGGGCGCTGGGTGGCCTACCACTGCCTAAAGTTTGATGAAAAAAGAAAAAATGTTTGCGGCCAATGCTTCTAGTACACATACACACTCTTTAAATATTTATCTATTTCAGAACATTAAATTAATACAAATAAACTTGGTTTTAAGTAATATTTGAGAACTAAATAAAAATGCCTACATTTTATCAAATTCACATATTATCCTCGACTGGCCTCGTGACTTAGTGGGTACGTGGTACGTGGGTAGCAATTCTCCCTGCGAAGCAGAGGTTCGTGGGTTCGATTCCTAGCCAGTGCAAATATTTTTGTGATGAAGTCAAATATTTGTACTGTGTCTGGGTGTTTCTTTGTATAATAAGTATGTATTTATTATAGGTATAGGTAATACTTACATAGTACAACTATCAGCTATCTGGCCGCCATAGTACAAGCTTTGCCTAGTTTAGGGTCAGTGTGTTATTGTCCACCAATATGTTTATGCAATAATGCCAGTGTAATTTATTTATACTGTATTATTATTCTTCATATTATAAGAATAAATAAATAAGGGCAAAAGTTTGTGAGATGCTCAGTGTGTAAGTGAGATTTTTTGTTTGCACGGATACTTGTAACGGCTGAACGGAGTTTAGTGAAATTATATACGTACGAAGTTCGTACATTACTTTTTTATAGAGTGACAAAACGAACATGCTTGGTAAACAACACGCCGCTTCACTCAGCTGTTGGAACATGGAGAGTCCAAATCATTATCTAGTACTGCTTTACGCTCGGCATCCAGAGTATAAGATCATTTTATCTCTTTGTCCTGTAATTTATCTCGAAACATTTCCCTTCAAACTAGAACCCAGTGACGTTTGCACATTACTGCTTGACGGCAGATTAACTGGTCCAGGCGGACTCAGCAAAGAGTCCTCCTACCAGCCTACCACTACACAAAGTCTATACAATTTATTTATGTTACTATTTATGTAGGTACCTGTAGTAGGCCCCAGACCCCATATCGCTGAAAAGATACGATCTCGTTGTGACTTATGTGCAATAAAAAGTGACCAGTCATACTTTCGTTTTTGCAGGTCAGGAGTCAGGAATGAGAGTGATTGATCATTTCACTGCGCTAACGATTCCTTTCTCTTGCTCAATTATGTAGGTACCTAGTTTATTAGATATGTATCGCAGGTATGCTGTTTTGGCACCTTTATTCTATTGGTCCATTGTCCACTTATTTTTTAAATAAAATATCATACACATCATAGCAATGTATGTAAAGAATTCGAAAATCGATGGGTGATTGGATGGGATGAGCGATCGTAGAATTTTTATTGGCAAATTAATTAACATTAATTTAATTAAAATTACTTGCGGTTACTTATTGACTGGCAACTTATCATCAATTTATTCTCCTAATCATAGATATTATACATATTTATGTTCAAATGTGAATTTGATTAACTACGCGATGAACGTAGAGATTTTGCAGCCGGATCTTCTTAGACTAACACATATCTAAAGCAAACTTAGCATATAACTGCGCCAAATTTTAAAGTTTTATAACATAGGTACTTATGTACCTGTAGTAGTAGAGTAGTAGAGTAATAGAGTAGCGTACTGCGGTTTTACCCGCAAGATTTCTGTTCCCGCTATTTCTTCGGGATATACGTAGCCTATGTGGCATTCCAGGCTATGGTCGAACTGTGTTCCAAATTTCAAGCTGATCCGTTCAAACGAGGAGTTGAGCAACAAACATTCGAACTTTCGCATTTGTAATATTAATAGGAATACAGTGAAATGGAATAATTTATTCTCTGCGAACAAACAAAAACTGACTTAGTTTTAAAATTAAATTCTAACATTCGACCAAATTTCATAAGAAGCACTCACTAATCTAGATTAACAAAAGTAAGTTTTAGTTTTTTATTTATTCATATTTCATAAACCACTAAACTAAGGGATCACCTCTAAACTATGATCTACCAAACAAAATAAGAACCATCAAAATTGATTCACAATTGGAGGAGCTATTGTTTCAAATTCATAAAAGAACATACAATCGAATTGAGGACCTCCTTTTTGGAAGTCGTTTAAAAAGTTGGTTATCTGTGGACCTTAATTAATTGGTATATGAATAATTTATCCATAGACCAATACTAAACATAGAGTAAGTAGTTAGGTATGTAGTGTACCTATAGTTCTCGTTGTATTTTAGGTTTGTCAATAGGCTCTGCCTCTGCTCGTTAAAAATAGCCTGTACGCATACATACCCTGTATGCGTAAGTCAATAAAAAAAAATTGGCAGTCATAGGAACTGCTGATAGAAGTGAAAACTTATAACTCAGAATTTGATAGCTTACCTTGGAAACTACACGGGTGCAACCGGAGGGCGTGGCCTCGCCATCATGGCATGGCCATCTAGAAAAGCGTGAGCCAATGGGAAATGCTGGCGAGGCTACGCTTTTTCAGCATTTCCCATTGGCTGACGCATTTCTAGATGGCCAATCGCCAAGGTCCCGAGTTTACCCGAAGATTTCTTATCATACCCAAGCGTGACGGTAGAATTCAATTTATATTCTACGAAAAATTTGTTAAGGTGCGCCTAAAGAAGTTTTCACTTCAAAAATACCGTTATAGCCTGGGACACCCTAATATACGCCAGTTAAAATATTTAGTGATAATCGGAACCATTTCACGTTTCCGTTAGACAAAGAGGCTCCAAGTCGTATTCGACACTTACATAAAGCCTTACGGTGCGTTGCGTAATTTGTAATTAGAGAACAATTACAACTGTAACTGAGTGTGTGACCAACGCCCTCATTCTGGAGCGGTAGACATTGTCTCTGTCACCGTTACTCCCATGTCCGTTTGTTTGTGAGTGACGGGTGACAGATATATCGTGTAGTGAGTTGAGGAGATAATTTACTGCGTATTTAGGGACGTATAGCGGTGTCATGTGCGTGTGAAAGAGTGCGGTGTGATTTCTAGATTTGGAGTGATATGCATATTGGCAAGAACATTTCATTCGTAATTCGTAGTAGTGGTTTAAAATATTTTTTGTAATTAACTTAAGTATACTTAGCCACCATCTCGTATGATGTAAAACGACGATGCAGTCTACGATGGGACGTGCTTACCTAAGAGAAACCGAAGTTTAGTAGCTACAATAATTTGTTTAATTGTATTATTTATTTAGATTGATTAATCACTATGTTTCCGCACCATGAAGAGTAGGTACTGGTCATCGCTCAGCTCAGGAAATAATGAGATCATAATTAAGAAGCTGTGACAGAATTCTCATCTGCGTGGCATTGTTAGGGTGTTAGAGACAGGAATTAATTTTTCTGTACGTATATTGCTTACCGTCAGGCGTGCGTTTTGCGATAGGTACTATTTATAATACAGTAAAATTTTCCAGCAGCGCATACTTTTGACTAATAACTTTCCATTTGATGTAGGTACAGTTACGCAGATAGCCAATTTCAAACCATAAGATTATTAAAAAAAATGTAAAATAAACTACTAAAATGATAACAACACTTGCTATCCAATGCAGATAACGTGAAAAATTAGTATGATAATGAAACTCTTCTCAGTAAAATATTGCGTTTTTCTGCGAATTTTGTACAAACAATTTTAGCCTTCTGCTCCGTGATAATATTTACAGTAAAATAAACTTTTTACTGCAATTTATGATATTTCTTTCTCAGCGTGTGATGTGTGCTGATTTTCTCGTAATAAACCTCAAAAGCTTGATAAAATCTGAAGGCCACACGCGACGTCGTTTCATTGAATTAAAGCATCAATTCCAAGTGAAAGCACCAGATGAATGAGCGAGTTATGGGGCGTGCTATCTCGGCATCAGCTCGTGTCGATGGTTTTGATAATATCTTCGGAACTCGGCTATCAGACGAGATCGAAGTGACCTACAATTTTAAATCTTAATATTTGTGCGGCTTATAAATGCCTTGTACTTCTTAAAGGACGTCTAATAGGTTGATACACTTTATTGAATTCCTACACCAAATAATTGTTTGATGTAGTACATGAGGTTTCCTCAACTTAATCTTGCTATAGCTGCGAGTCACTGTGCTGTCATGTGGCAGGCATGTTGCTTACCATCAGGCACATGTCCTGCTCGTCTAGTCACTCTTTATTTAAAAAAAATATAAGCCTACTACCTACGTCTGTTGCACCTGTAATAGAACGCAAATACACGGTCTTGTTTTTTAATTCCTAAAATACTGCTGCGTTCCATGGCTCATTTTCATAGGTCCTAGGCCGAACTTCTGTGTTTTGGTTAGCGGCGAAGTCCGTACACCGTAGGTTAGGATAATAATTTGACATATTCTACGAGCATTCAGAAAACGAATATTTACTTACAATTTTATTAAGAGAGCATGATAAGTATTGCAGTTTCGTTAAAATAACGTTGTAGGTAAGTAGATACTGTAGTTTTGTTAAAAGAACATTGTAAGTAGAAGCAACACTGTCCAAACCGCGCTTCGCAATTACCACGATTCGTAATAACAATCCGGATAGCGTTTATAATTTCCTCGGATTGTGATTACAAGTTCATTGCCATCTCGTTGTGCGCCGGCGCAGTAATGACCAATTCTGTAAGGTGTGACCGCCGGGTAATCGATTCTAAGTTTGTATTCCACGGTATTATGCTGGGATGGGTAAAAAGTTAGATAATTTCGGAGAAATTGGTAGCTTTCTGTTTTTTTTGTTTCGAATTCTTGTGAGACGCTCAGCTCAAGAGAAAATGGGAAGTGGTTTTGGTAGAAGTATAACATATACATCCTACCCTGATAATATTATAGATGTACCTCTATAAGCCGTTGGTAGGTCGAATTTGTAACGATGGTGCTTGTATGTCCTTCTACTTGTCCTATTAATGGGAGAAGACGCAAATCAGGTTGAGCAAGTCCAGACCGTCTTGCAAAGTGAAGTCTATAAAAACCATCAAACAATCCATATTTAAAAAGTGTTTGCAGTTTTGAGAAGATCAGTGTGTCGTCTTACATAAGTCTGACTGCGCGCCGCTTGATCAACCAAAATCTCATCTGGTGCTTGGATGAAGTCTCAAATAAGTGGCTCCTATAATAAAAATTTCAACAAAATCTTATCTATCTCACACTAGGGGCCGATCCAACTACTAAGGCACAACAGTCATGCCGTCAGGTCTTTGGCTTCGACATTGGCAGTGGAAAAGCCCGGCGGATGATGTCGTTCAGGCTGGCGTGGCCGCCAATACGGCCCGCGCTTTTCGACCAAGAGAGATAGCATAATATTAACGAGTAATAAATGAATATTATAAATTGATAAACGTAGAAACATTATTATAAATTATCACGAAAAACAACGGAATATTACGTAGAAACTGTCACACTACACGATTCCATGCGTGACACACAGGGCATCACAATGATATTATAAAACTGAAAGTCGGTATGTAAGTGTGTCGGATTTTTGTATCGGATTTTTTTTAAAGTACATTTCTTTAGGCAATTTCATAATTTCGAAATTCATCACGTTTTTGTAAGGGAAGATCTTGTTCGCGTCAAATGCTATCAAATCAAATCAAATCAAATCATTTATTTCCTTGTGGGCCTAGGTTATATAGATTTTAATTAGGGTTAGTACCTAACGTTCTCCAGGTCCTGCTTGGTTAGCGTACAAGTCATAATTCATAGCGTTGCTAATGTTGCGGAATTGCGTATTTTAGGTGAGTAAAATCTTGTGGGTGTGCGTCACCGACCACCGACATGTGTAATAACAGTACCTATGTCTGTAGTCACATGTGACGTATTGTGGAACATTAATGCTGAATTAAAATTCTAATTTATACATTTTCGCTTCGATCGGAAATTGCCAATTATTTTTTTCGTGATCTAGAATCGCGGGAATACCACGTACACCTGATAGTGCTAAGCAATATGCCATCTATCAGAATATGAAGATCATTCTATCCTTCTTCGTATACAAGACTTCATTCCTCACTATTTGAACATGAGCTGACGCCTACTGACGAGCGCAGATATCACTCGGAGATATAAAAATAACTAGCGATCCGTCCCGGCTTCGCCCATAGTAGGTACATATAAAATATAGCCTATAGCACTCGGGGATCACTTACACAATTAATGGTAAAATAACTTTAGAAAATCGGTAAATCGGTATAATATATGATGTGGGGGGAGAAGGGTTCTGGAGTGGAGACCACGTTCAAGACGTCCCGTGGGACGGCCTCCCGCTCGGTGGACCGACGACTTGAAGAGAGTGGCGGGAAGCGAATGGATGCGGAGAGCTGAGGAACGGATTTGGTGGTACAATATTGGAAAGGCTTATGTCCAGCAGTGGACGAACATGATACATAAAATATATAGCCTAACTCAGGAATCACGTCCATGTTCAACGATGTAAGAATTTTTGAAATGGGTCCAGTAGCTCCTAAGATTAGTGCGTTCAAACAAAACACCTCTCCAGCTTTACAATAATAATTATATAATAGGATTTTTAATAAATTAGTATAAATTTACCTCTTTGCCCGGTAATTTCTTTGGAAACATTATCCTTTGCTAAGAACACAATATTTGTACGTACTAATATGGTACTCAGAATAAGTTAAACCAAATGTAGAGTTTACCTTCTTCCTAGACGCTATGTGTATTTTTTTATGATAATAAGATTTGATTTTTTTTGCGATACTGACAATATATATAATATAACTACTAGAATACAATTTAAAAACAGTTTGCTGTGCTCAATCCAATTGTAAAATATAAACCTTTCCCACTCGAATTGTAAACATACACCTTTCTCACCGCCATTCTCTTCCTGTGGTTACATGTTTAGCTAGCTTACATATTTATAATCGAAGTAAGATAATTTTTTGAAATTCGATTGTATTTCATAAAGAAATATAATGTTTTAAGATAACTTAAAACACACATCACATCTGAGTAATCCATTAATTCAAATGTGTAAAACTAGTCTTTAAACATTTATTTTTATAAAGCAACTAGCTGACCCCGCAAACGTTGTTTTGCCATATAAATAAAGGTATGAAAAATAGCTAGTAGCCGATTCTCAGACCTACTGAATATGCATATAAATTTTGGTTAAAATCAGTAAAGCCGTTTCGGAGGAGTAAGGAAACAAACACTGTGACACGAGAATTTTATATATAAGAAGATTGAAAACGGTTCATCACGATAAAAGTTCTGACGTAACAGAAAATAAAGATACCTATACACATTTTCATTGAAAATTCTCATTTGAAGTCAGTTAAGCCACTATTTCCGAAGCATAGCAAGTACAACCGCAAGGTTCGCCTAGTTGTTCATTTAAGTCGATCAGCGGTCAGTTGACCAACTAAGTTGGCCACACGACCCACATGCATGTCGCAGTGTCCAAGATCCAAATCTTCCGGCAATAAACTCAATTGCAGCACAAATACTATAAAACGTTTACTACCTCTGCCATTATGAGCTGAACGCTCGTAATTTCTTGTGCCGTTATGACTATGTATCTGGCCCGAAGTGTTGCCGTGTATTGGCAACTTTACTGTCGTATAAGCAACAGTTGCTGTTTGACAACAGCAACCTTTGGAAAACGGAACAGCAGAAATCTTTGGAATGGTTGAAAGCGTTGACACGCTTTCAACCATTCCAAAGATTTCTCAAGACTAAACTAACATTTTTAATTACGGAATATTTACCGTGGTTTTATGGTAAAATTAATTCCCGATTCATATTTAAATGCAGTTTCGTGTACCATATACCTACCATATGTTTCTAGTGGAAGGACTCTTTCGTCCTACCTCTACAAACATGGTTCGTTTGGGGAAGTATCACACCTTTGACAGTTAGAAGAACAATGTTTACAGTAATGCAAGGATTCTTAGTAATGCACAATATTTTTAATATGAGTACAAATATAAAATAGACCACAGATAAAATACAAATACCCTTATAGCCCTCTTTAAACTTATCCCTGTTGAAGTTCTTCTTAAAGTATCGAAATGTTCAAACAGATTTCAAAACGAAATCCAGAACAAACCGCTACAAATATGGTTTCATTTTTCACATAGTCAGCACAAAAATCAAGGTTATCGCCGATAACTGTTGTTGACGAGACGCACGCGATCGCAAGTGTGTGGTTGGCCTAATAAAATTGACAATTTACTGTCGATGTGTAGACAGTGTGGGTAATTTTATTGCATGTTCTGATGGACGTTTGAAAGTGTTTTGTTCTCGTCCTCTTTGCATGCAACATTTACAAGTGAGTCATTATTTTTGGATTGATGTTTATTTGTATTTGGTAAGGGTCCCACGCCATTTTAATAAGAGATCAATGGCAATAGCATTTTTGATCTCAGATTTTTGGAGTGAAAACTTTTATAACCGTGTAATGAGCACCTTTTGGCCGGGGAACATCTTATTGGTTCGAATTACCGGCATGCTAATGATGGTTGCGGCGTAGCGTCGGAGTGGCGCTAGAGCAATTTTTGAAGTGAAAACTTCTTTAGGCGCGCCTAGACAGATATTTCGTGGGCTGTGAATTGGATTCTAGCATAACGCTCGGGTATGATAAGAAATCTTCGGGTAAACTCGGGACCATGGCTATTGGCCATTTAGTAAAGCGTCAGCCAATGGCAAATGCTGAAAGGGCGTGGCCTCGGCATCATGCCATGGCCATCTAGAAATGCATCAGCCAATAGGTAATGCTGACGCATTTCTAGGTGGCCATGCCATGATTCCCAGGCCACGCCCTCCGGTTACACCCGTGTAGTTTCCAAAGTAAGCTATCAAATTCTGAGTTATAAGTTTTCACTTCTATCGGCAGTTCCTATGACTGCCCATTTTTTTTGTTGTATTGCGTATTTTAAAACTAGGTAATGCTGTGTAAAAAAATCCACCAATGTTAATTAATTCATTCTTATATTTACATGCAGTGCCCCGCAGTTTTACACGCGTTTTTCACGTTCTCTTAATTTTACCGCGCTGAAAAGTACCTAGCCTATGTGTTATTTTACACTATAAACTATATGTGTTCCAAACTTTACCTGAACCTTTCAGCTGTTCCGTACAAAACGTAAATCAGGCACTGTCCAAACTTTCGTATTTGTAAAATTAGTGTGATTTTCTATCTCTACGTAGCATTGTATAATCATGTAATTAATTGATCTCGCTCACAATTGCCGTAATAGAAAAACATATTGTTTATTTCTATCGTACGCGTTTGTGTTGTCTGAATGGTTCGTTTCCACCGGTTCTCATGGTGCGGTTTCCTACACGGAGTATCGATGAGTTTCACCTCATTGTTTCGTTTCTGGGAGAACGTTGGTGTTGCCACCTACTTCAGTGTTATTTAGTGCCGTTAATTGGTAGTAATTGAATCGACTCATTTCCAACGAAAGTGGTACAGTTCAATTAAATCGGCCTTATCGATAACTGTATCGTAGAATCGTAAGTTGATATGTTGTGGTTTGAAAAGGTTCTATGTACTTTTTATGAATGCGAAAGGATATTTCTTTTAAATACAATAACTTTTTTTTTTAATACTTGAGTATGAATAAGATTTTTTCTGAGAGAACGCTCCGAGTCCCAGTAGTGGGAACATTAACTGGGCTGATAATGCTGGAGCTACACATTGTTTCAAAATTAAACGTGAGCGCCAGCTTTGCTGTCATTTAGAAGAACTTTTATAAGTTTTTAATTTTATTCTAAGGACGCCTCATTAGTACATACAATTTTTGAACGATGAATCAAATCCTTGAACTACAAAAAATCCGGAAAAACTTGACACGGCTATCAACTGAACTGTGTCCACGAAATGGTACAGTGCTCCCTAATTTTGGCAATAGTTGTCTGAACTAACGCGACAGTACCATTAAGCTTAGTTCGTAAACATAGAGAACAGTTAGCGTTCCGTTACACTGTAGCGTTACACATACTTTGTAAGACCACATCAGGGAATGCGGATGGTGGAACGGAACGTATCTGGGTCCTAGCTCGTAGCTATGAGCACTGGTATCGTCGATTGAATCTGTAATCTTGTCCGTTAGATGGAAGTGCATATTGCAATGCACAGAACATTGCACTTCAATTTTATGGAGTTAAAACTGGCTTAATTTTATTCCTCTTCTACTAATATTTGTGTGGTGAATTCAAATGTTTGCACTGTGTCTGGGTGTTTCTATGTATAATAAGTATGTACTTAAACTATATAAGTATCATATCAGCTATTCGGCCGCCATATTACAAGCTTTGCTTAGTTTGGGGTCAGATGGTGTTGTGTGTGAATTGTCCACCAATGTTTGTTATTATTTATTTTCTTATTTTTTAATCTCAAAATGTTTAAGATCTTCCGTAGAAATTTGAAATCACGGGCCTAGGCCAAGTGAAGTTCATGTTCTGGTAACGATATATTATTTATGTGTTCCTGCAATTTCCGGACAATGCGGCATGTATTTAAGGATCGCAGCGTTTTGCATGGTCATATAGGTATTCTCTGAGATATTTATTACTTTAAGTGATTGTAGTATTATTAATTATTTACGTATATGACCGCTAAAATTGCTTTCATCGGCTATATTACGACATATCAAGTAACATGTATATATATTTTTCCACTAAACAAAACGGTCAATCGTCTAATCAGGCCCGAAATCAATTTTGAAGACATCAATCTAATCAATCAAATCTTAACATTGTTAAGAGCAGCGACGTATCCAGATTCTTAAAAAAAAATCAAGCCATTAAAAAGGTATAATTATCAGCTAAAGTTTGATTTTATGGTATTTGATAAATAGAGCTTTATAGAAAGTCAAATAGGTAAATAAAAATAAACTTTTTATCAGAATGCATCTTTTATTTAGACAGTTATGGTCATTCAGCCTGATTTAAATATTTATAATTGTTTTAACTATACTATTTTATTCTTGTTATTAGTACACACAAAGTACTGAAGAGCGTAGCTCGGGAATAGGATCTGGCATTAATCTTCAATTAATTTCTATGTGTAAATTATTTAAAAAATTGCAGTCACTGCCGATAGAATTTAAAACTTTATTTTTCATAATGTGATGCAATGCATTAAAAAATTATAAGCCAATTTAAACAGGGATATTTAAAATAATTAAAACGTGTATAGTTCCTGAAAGCGTGCGGTGACGATAACGCGAGTTTCACGCTTTTTGTTCACCCAAAACATTCACATTTATACACAGTAGGTACCTATACATGTAGCTCGTTCGAATTACCAACGTTTGTCTATCACACATCACAGCATCACAATATTACGAAGGCATCACAATATTACAAAGCCTAGAAATATGACATCTAATCACAAACAGCGTTTTTTTTTTCATAAAGAGTGACGAGACGAGCCTGATGATGTGCCTGATGGTAAGCAACATGCCTACCACATAACAAGCACAGTGACACGTAACTATTGGAAAATTAAGAGTCCAAATCGTTACCTAGCACTGCACTGCGCTCATCACCCAGAGATCTAAGATATTATAAGTATCTCTAAGCCCAGTAATTTCTCTGGAGACTTTACCCTTCAAACCGGCACAAAGTAATGTTTGCACATTACTGCTTGGCGGTAGATTTTTTTTTTTTTAAAATAAATATTGGTGGACAATTCACACACAGCACCATGTGACCCCAAACTAAGCAAAGCTTGTGTGATGGCGGCCAGATAGCTGATACAATACTTATATAGTTTTAAATACATACTTATTATACATAGAAACACCCAGACACAGTGCAAACATTTGAATTCATCACACAAATATTTGCACTGAATAACTGGCAACTGTTATAAATATACTGTTACCAAGTCCTGCCTATGTAAATAATGAGAGAAAATGAAATCAGTTCCCACGGGATACCAAGGTACCGCAAGACGTCAGTAAACCGTTTGACGGTATGTCAGTAGCCTACAGTTCCGGATTCGTGTAAACAATATTTACATCATATTAAGTGCGTAACGTTACACGTAAGTGTGTTTGCAGCGGTTACATCAACAGTTAGCATCGTCTGATGGACGTCTGATGCGCATTCTACAAAACGTCTAAATATTGCGTTAGGTTTAGTGAATTTGTGGGTTCTGTGGATAACTCTTTTTCAACTGAATGTGAAAACCAACTGAACCACCTAACCTCCTCACCTATCATCTGATCATTTTCTTCTCCTAATCCAAGACAAATTTTAAAAATAAAAGAACCCAAATGACAAATGTCATGGACCCGGAGACCGTGGACTGGCTAATTAAAAAAAAAACAACTAATGGGCACTGGCGTCAATGCAGTTTGGAAGCCCGTGGGTTTCACAAAACACAAAAAAATATGCGATAGATTAAACCTACATCACAACTACAGGAATTTAGCAAGCCCGTAACATTACTTTTCATCCCTGAAAAAATATAGGAACATGAACGACGCGGGTGAAACCGCGAGGCGCTGTTAGTAACGAATAAATGATTATCTGAATCTACGAGTAAGTAGAAGGACCTACATCATCGCAGTTTTGATAACTTAGGGCTTCCGCACAAAACCACGAATCCGCATCGCATCGAAAATATCTGCAAATTCGTACGAATGCATCGCAAGAACTTCTGATTTGATTCGCATCGCTCATTCCTCCGATATAACGTCATACTGGTCATAATGGTGTCACCACCATTTTAGTCAGCTCTGAGACAGAAGAAGAGAAAGACGCTCTTCAAATGAAGAAATGCTCATTCTAATATAATCAAAAAAAAAACTTATTCTATTCTCAACCCATAATACTTGCGAGTAAAATAGTTAATCATAGTAATCGTAATATGTGTATGAAACCAATATCTTTTTTTCTTTCATATCTACTTAACAATAACAGCACTACAACAATATTTTTGTGATCCATGTTACGCTTCCGAAAAACACGTCCAACACGGCTGACTACCGTTGAAGGTGTGGTTACCCTAACCAACGGTTTCCCACACGAATTCACATCGCAGCAATTCGCAACGCAAGTTCCTCCGATGCGGCGTTGCATCGCATCGCAGTTTTGTGTGGGAGCCATAAACTTTCAAAGTGTTAATTTTGAGTCATTTCAAAGCGGTCTCTTGGAGAAGATATCACCTATTGACATATTAGCGTAATGAGGTAGGTATCATGGAACGAAACAAACCTTGATCGGGCGTTCAGGCGTCGCATGCGCATCCCCGCGACAGTTACGAAAGGCAGACCACATGTGATGTGAATCCGGCGGAACGCTTTCACTCTCGCCGCCACTTGAGTGATTGTTATCTAACTATTGCGCCTGCGCCGAGGGCCGGGAAGGTAATCAATTAAATAAGCGAGCAGATAAAGTGAACTATATTTATTTACGCAGCGTCGCGGTGACTGCGAAGCGAAATGTCGGGGAATAGAGATGGATTATCTTATATCTCTAGGCGACGAGCGCAGTGCAGTGCTAAGTAATTATTTGGACTTCTCATGTTCTATAAGCTGCATGTCTCTGTGCTGTTATGGGCAGGCGTGTTGCTTACCGTCAGGTATATATACTGCTCGTCTTGTCACTCTATACAACATATTTAAAATAAGACGTGTGTTGACGTGTGTCCCGGAAACAGTCCCTGAAAAATGTCCTTTTTTTAAATAAATAGAGACGAGATGAGCAGGACATGTAGTTGATGGTAAGCAACATGGCTGCCACATAACAGCACAGTGACTCGCAGCTATTGGAACATGAAAAGTCCAAATCATCACCTAGCACTGCACTGCGCTCGTCACCCAGAGATCTAAGTTGTTATATCTCTAAGCCCTGTAATTTCTCTGGAAACATTGCCCTTCAAACCGGAACACAGTAATGTTTGCACATTACTGCTTGGCGGTAGAATAACTGACAAAGGTGTGGTCCTTCCCCAGGCGGACTCTGCCAAGAGTCTTACCACTACACAATTTACTTACGTACTAAGGTTGCGGGAATATGGATGTTTCTGTAAATATGTAGGTATTTTAAATGATTTAAGTAGTATTATTATTCATCGGCTGCCTGGTTTCCATACTTTGCTTAGTTTGGGGTTAATTGTGGCTGAATGTCGGATGGGAATAACGGTCATTGGGCCACAAAAAAGTACGAACTGTAAAAATGCGTATAAATTGATTAAACGTAGCCAAGTAGCCACTACTTGTGGAGTTTGTTTCATGTGACAACACCAATGATAGGCCAGGAACTCAAAAATTAAGTTTCATAACTTCAGAAAAAGCTAATTGTTTTTATTAATCATTTCAATAGTTTAGCATCAATGTCATCAAATCTTACAAATACAATTTGATCCATTTCCCAGTTACCGATTGAGCTAAGTTTTGCATACATACTATGTAAATGTATAAATTTATACATATGTTACCGAGCGTAGTGCAGTGTAATAAGATTCAGCACTATGCCGTCACTTGTAAGCTGTCCAACTGAGTACAGTCGCAGAGGGGGGCGGGGGGGGGGGGGGGGGGCTGATGATGAACCTCGATCATTTCTCCATTGCTTCTCTTTGCTATCTTTATTAATTCTATATCTCAAAGCCTCAGTTCTTCCTACCACCTTTATGCAGACGATCTCCAAATTTATTCACATGCGCAACTTTCAGATCTAGACATAGCCATAGCCACGGTAAATGCAGACCTCCACGAAATTGTCCGTTGGAGTAATTCGTTTGGTATGAATGTTAATCCAAAGAAGACACAAGTTATAATAATCGGTAGCTCGTATATGATTTCTAGGATTGATTGGAGTTCAATTCCTGCGGTCGTATTTGACGGGACCACAATCCCTTACAGTGAATCAGTCAAAAATCTTGGTGTCATTTTTGATCGTACTTTGAGTTGGGAACCTCACTTGGAGTCGATCAGTTGCAAGTTATTTGCATCTGGTGGATCTCTAAGACGAATCCGTAACTTCTTACCCACTGCCACTAAGGTTGCACTTGCAGAATCTCTTCTTCTCCCGATCCTTGACTACGCTGACGCCTGCTACCTCGATCTCACAGAGAATCAGCTAAATAAACTTGAGCGTCTTCAAAACTACTGTTTAAGATTTATATTTGGATTGCGCAAATATGATCATGTGTCTCAATTTCGTTTACAGCTCAAGTGGCTCCCTATTCGCTTTCGTCGGAATGCTCACATCCTTTCACTGCTTTACAGTGTTCTATTTAACCCTGCTACGCCACGATATCTGAAAGAATGCTTTACATTCTGGAGTAGTGCACACTCACGTCATCTTAGATCTACCTATAATTTGTCCCTGCAAATGCCCTCTGCACGTTGCGAAACTTTCTACGGAAAATCCTTTGCATTCCAAGCAGTTGAGTTGTGGAATGCCTTGCCCGTAGAAATTAGACAAGCTCCGTCACTTTCCATATTTAAGGTGGAAGTAAAAAAACATTATTTGTCAAAGGCCCGCTGAAGTCTAATTGAAGCTGATATTTATGAAATAGTATTTTGGATTCATTGCATATATATATTAGTATATTTATGTAATAAGATTATTTATGTATTAGCATGTATTATTATTAGAATGTATGTCTATTTTATTTTATTCAATAATTAGTATCCTATTTTAATTATGTAGTAAGGTATCAAATTACTCTTTATTTGATTACTCCCGTCTTTTTATTAAATTTTTTTTTTTCCATCCCACGGTTGCCTGGAAGAGATCGCTTTTAGCGATAAGGTCGCCATTTGCTACTATGTTTTAAGATTGTTTTTTTTAAGTTGTTTGTTTTATTAAGTGCAATAAAGAGTTTATCTATCTATCTATCATTGCAAAATAATGGATGAGGAGCCTGTAGTCTATTAGAAGAGGTATTGAATTTAAAACTATTTTCTTATCTGTGACATTGCCATATACCTAGCTGTCTAAACATGAAAAGTCGGAATCACTACCTAGCACTGCCCTATGGTACAAAATGGTTAGTTTCTTTGCCCGGCAATTTCTTTAGAAATATTGCCCTTCAAACTTGAACACAGTGATATTTGACCATACAGGTTGGCGGTAGAATAACAGACAGTGTGGTATTTAACCATACGGACTCTGCAACGAGTCCTAACACTACAAAATAACTCTTTTTATGACGTTGCTATTGGTCTAATACATTTAACTCCGAGCAAAATGAAATTATGCTGTAGCATTGCTATAACTAACTTTGAAATCGAAATGTCAGCCATAGCTACTAGAGTAACTACTTATAGATCACCTATAAGAATCATTGACCTATGAGTATTTCATTGAACTAGTCCCCTGATATTCGGCGCGCCCCGCCAGCGGCAATCACTAGTCTTATCACGTTCATAAGCGGTACAAACACTCTAAATAACAACGAAATCAATTTAATCAAACCACCTTTATCACTACTGTAGTAAGGTTCTCAATCCCATGCATTCCTCCATCGATTGGTATGGGTACGGCGTACCGACCCCATATACTTATGACCTACAGAACCTTGACTTTAGTTCGGAGAAAGTCGGAAAAGGTTTCAAATCAGAACGAGGGACGGAATTAAATTAAACAAATAGGTCGTTTCTATTCATAGCGAGTTGGTGGTCTTCGGGTCTCTTTGATATATCTGTTTCTATTACACCGGCGAAGATTAATCTGATTGTGTATTTAAGAATTTTAATGGGCTTGTAACATGAAACATAACAATTTATAACAGGGTATCTCAATTTTTTGGATCTGATTTGGATAGGGTCTGGATCTGCAACTATCTTCCGATTGCAAATATTTGTGTGATGAATTCAAATGTTTGAACTGTGTCTGGGTGTTTCTATGTATAATAAGTATGTATTTAAAACTATATAAGTATTAAATCATCTATCTGGCTGCCATAGTACAAGCTTTGCTTAGTTTGTGTTCAGATGGTGTTGTGTGTGAATTGTCCACCAATATTTATTTATTAAAAACAAAATTACAATCGTAAGGTCGTAGGTTACCCAGCCTGCACTTCTGATTATTTTTCCAAGGGTAGATGTTCTAAACGTTCTTATCACATACGTAGAGCCAAATCTCTTCATTCGAGTCGAGTCTTTGAAACGATGAAACGTCAACCATAAATCGACGTCGCTTCTTCGAGCTACGTGCAGTAAGATAAAAAAAGGCGGATATGGCAATAGAACATGTAGATCAGTTACACACTCTCCGAAGTGTATCCGATAAAACCAGACACTTGACGTTCAAGAGCTGTCTTTTTCGTACAAGGTTGTTGTTTTCTAAGAGCATTTTGCTGATCTACAAATCTCCTACATTTCTATGCTTGGACACTTAATTGAAGTGAAAACTTCTTTAGGCGCGCATAGACAGATTTTTCGTGGGCTGTGAATTAAATTCATTCATCACGCTCGGGTATGATAAGAAAGCTTCGTGTTAACTCGGGACCATGGCTATTGACCATCTAGAAATACGTCAGCCAATGGGAAATGCTGAAAGGGCGTGGACAGGCCATCATGGCATGGCCATCTAGAAACGCATCAGTCAATGGGAAATGCTGTCGCATTTCTAGATGGGCATGCCAAGATGGCGAGGCCACGCCCTCCGGTTACACTCGTGTAGTTTCCAAGGTAAGCTATCAAATTTTGAGTTATAAGTTTTCACTTCTATCGGCAGTTCCTATGACTGCCATTTTTTTTTGGCAGCTATTTATAAAATGTTTCGTTAATATCGGTTGACTTGGTGATGAGTTCACTGGGAACACCATCATAACACTGGATTAATACATTTTAAGATGCCTCTTGAAACTTAAGGACTCTCTTACTGTCAGTGTCCTGTGTCCTTAGGTAGGTCTGTAGGTCTTTATGGATGGGTAGAACAAAGTAGAAAACAAAAGTCTAAAATTACATTTATTTGCACAGTGTTCATATTATTTATGTAAACGGTTGCCTAGAACCGATTGCTTTTAGCGATAAAGCCGTCAATTGTTTGTACATTTTTAGGTTATTTATGTTTTCTTTTTCATAAGTATTGTTTTATTTAGTGCAATACAGAGTTTTTGTATCTATATATGTACCTATATTAGACGTTTTGGCTAAAACCAGTAGCCGTGTACAAATACGCCGTTAGGGTATTGAATAATAGGACGACAACACAATTTCGTCCTGAGAACTTGTGAGGCAGGTATAATTCTATTCACATAATATTTATAGATTACTGTGCAAGTATATAAATTGGGGTCTAAACCTACTCCATAAAATAAAAGCTTGTAAGACCACGGGGTCCACGGGTGACCAGAAGAATCGATGCACCAAACGCTACCCACCTGAATTCTTCTCATAGCTTCTACCTACACAAACCCAATCTACACAGTATAATTTTAATAACACAAAACTTTCGACTCAATAAAAACAAAGTGTCGATCATGTCGCACATTAATAAAGCAACTAATAATTGCGTCACAAGTTCATAACTTACTCAGGAAACGATAAATTAAAGCTAGAAGTTTGGAGTTGAGTCGGTTGACGTAAGTATTATAGTGAGTTACCGTAACAGGTAAATCTTGCCCTTTTCTAGGCCACGACAGAATTCCGTTAGACGTCCATGACCGTGTCTGTCGAGTAGCGTCATGACTTGTGTTTTGACGACGACTCAATCTATGTAATTCAATCAGTTCTCTGGATCCGTCGAGAACTTAAGGGTTATGACGAGGCAGAATGTGCTGGATAGCTTTTGATTGAGCCTTTTGTAATGTTGCGTCGAGGAAGTTGTTTTTGTCGAGAAATGCCTGCGTTCCTGTAGACACGCTTGAGACGGAGTTTCATTCTTGATTTGTTTCGACGTGTTTATCTCGACCTCTATCAGCAAAGGAAAATTCGGGATTGGCTTCCTAGCTAGGTATTTTTTTTTACTCTAATTGAACTCTAGTTACATAGAATATCATGGATTTATTCTTGACACTGCGTGACTTGATCAGAAGGCAAATTATCCTTTATTTATTTTTCAAACAACTTAATTGTCTATTCCTTCCTTACAAAGACAGTGAATACAATAAAACAACGATTTGCATCATCACACCCTCCCTTGTCAAACGCTTTTATTTTTTGTTTTTATTACGGGATCGATAACTGTATTTTGTGTTTCGGAAGCTGCAAGTAGCTTCCTAGTCAAACCTCTTTTCCTGTCAAACATTCAAACTTTTAAAGTGCTCATAAAATGTCACTGAACATTCTTAATCACATGTTATTAATTATTTGTATAATTAACGACAAAGTAGTATATCCTTTGAAATTGGAATGGAATGTTAATACTATAATCATTTTTGATAAGTCGATTTTCCCAAGAATGGTCTTCATTTCTTGGTCGGGACTGATCGTCTGTCTCAGCTTCCTGACGTAATTTTCTATGCGCTGATGTGGGTCACACATTCCGTTAGATGCGCTTTAAGCAAGTGCATATGGATACGAGATGAATGCGTAAGTCAATCAGAATGACTGACACGCCGTTCCGGACCGCAATTATGTAAGAATTCTGTTATTATATACGATGAGAGTACGACTAATTTTCGTGTCAAAGAATTTTTGAAGTGGGTAATTCATATTACTCATAACTTTAATAGTTAATTAGTAATTACAGCGATTCATAATGTGTTCAGTCAGGAAATGCTTCTGGAAGTAAAATGTTGAGTTTCACGGTAAAACAATCATAGTAGAGTCGGTATACCTAGTAGATATCTTTCATGATTGTATCTAGATTTAACTATAGGTACAAGAGGTTGAAAGTAAACCATGAAACTAATCTATTCTCAATTTGATCCCAGACTTTAACACTAAACAAAAGAGTGTGATTTATGTGTGCTTCAAATACTTGGTGTGTAATGTTTCTTGTATTTATTTTTTGTATTGCATGACATCTACAACATATTTATTGTTCCTGTACTGTTCGCGCAATTTTCGTAAAAAGGTAGAATCCAGAGTAAAGAAATGGAAGGCACATTCTATTGTTGTTTTCCAATCCAACGATACAATTTGAATTATGATAATATAGTAATTTTCACAAAAACTTCGACACGCGTGACAACGTTTTACAGGAAGTAAATGCGGGAAGCGAGCTAAACTGATAAAAGTAAACAATTTCAAAGCAAAACGCATGTCCGTTGAGTTTTCTACAAGTTAAAATGGCTACGTTTCTCCGTTATTTTGAACTCAGGTGAGTTCTCAGATTGTATGAAATTGGCGTTGATCGCATACCTTTAAATCTGACTGACGTGTTATATAAACTATGTTAGTTTTTTACTCACTATCAGTGGCCCGCAGTTTTACCCGCGTAGTTCTTTTTGGGGTTATTTTCCCGCGATAAAAAGTATTATCTGTGTTATGAAATCAACCCAATCCGTTCAGGTATTCCGACGTGGTTTTGCAAGAAATATCCAAACATATATCCAAACTTTCGCAGTTATATTATTGGGATTTTAATGTAATTTATACAAATTGTAGGCGTCCATTTCAAATTAAAATAGTAGTACATAGGTAATAATTATAATTTAACAATTAATTATAAATCAATACCTATTTACTAATCAATTATTAACATCGTATCACTACTGCACTATCTTGGAGGGCCATTAATTTTTTTTAATGTTTTAATGTTTTAGAAGTAGGTAGTTCTATTATGTAAAAAAAATACGTTGTTATGAATATTTTCTTATAGAAGAACTCACTGACAAAACAATTCAGTGACAACTCGGGTTACTCGGGAATCTGCTAATTTATATTTAAATACAGCATAATAAGTAACAATGTCTTAAAACCCACATTTGGTTTATTTCTTTTCTATTGTTATTATTTAGATCACTAAGTAGAGCAAAGAGTTTACATACTTTATCTAAGGTTCAAAGTGATCATCTTCATTATCTTTGTCGGTCTATAGCCCAATGCATTTAAGCAAAAAAATGGAATAAAAAAACATTAAATTATGTAGTTTGGGGACTATAAAGGATCGATAGAAGGGTGCATTCTGAGCATATATTCCAATTTGAGGGATTCTGGCATGGTCACTGGTCAGCTCAAGGTCATTTCGATGAAAACGCGTTTAATTCGGTATCTCGAGAACTGTTAGTGTTAGGCAAAAAATTGCAGAGATCTTTTCTCTTTTAAATTATATTTACTAACTTTTACATCAACAACTTTTCTTTTTTTCATCAATATTTTTCAAGTTATTGCTTCAGAAAGGCAAAAATTTAACTATTTTTCCTCCCTTTCGCCATTTTCTCCCCAACCGTTCAATTTAATGAAACTTTACCGATAATCAAAAGTGTAGATCTTTTAATAATAAACAACTTTTTTCTTGAACTTTTTTCTTTAATGACAATACCTTCAGAGTTATGTTACTTTACCGAGCGAAATCCGTGCCACTGCGACACCTCCGCGACACTGCAAAAAATCCGCGACACCTCCGGTCTTAGGGCTGAACCCAAAATTCATTGTTGGATTGTGTCGGTGGGTTTCTTCTACACAGGGTTATGTGGGACAACAACGTTACCTACTTCGACATATGCCAGAAATACGTAACATACATAAAAACACTACGGTACAGACGTGGTAATTGTATTTGATGGCTATCTCAAAGGTATTTCCAACTTTGACACCAATTCTGCCAAACGGCTGCGCCGACCCCAGCTGAAGCCATGTGCGGATATCATTTTCATCTACAATATGACCGTCACCACAACTCAAGATAAGTTTTTAGGCAACGAGAGCAATAAGACCAGATTCATCTGACTACTGAAAACTTTTCTCATCAAATCAGACATAGAGGTGGAGAGCAAGCCGTAGAGTCCGGCAAAATTCTCTTAGCCGTACTGATAATCAGACCATCCGCATCCTCTACGGCTCGCTCCACCTCTATGTCTGATTGAGTGTATCTGAGTGTATTTCTGGCATATATCGGAGTAGATAACGTTGTTGTCCCACATAAGCCTGTGTAGAAGAAACCCACCGACACAATCAAACAATGAATTTTGGGTTCAGCCCTAAGTTCGGAGGTGTCGCGGATTTAACGCAGTGTCGCGGAGGTGTCGCAGTGGCGCGGATTTCGCTCGGTAAAGTAACATAACTCTGAAGGTATTGCATTACAGAAAAAAGTTCAAGGAAAAAGTTGTTGATTATTAAAAGATCTACACTTTTAATTATCGGAAAAGTTTCATAAAATTGAACGCTTGGGGAGAAAATGGCGAAAGGGAGGAAAAAAAGTTAAATTTTTGCCTTTCGGAAGCAATAACTTGAAAAATATTGATGATATTGAAAGAAAAGTTGTTGATGTAAAAGTTAGTAAATTTAATTTAGAAGAGAAAAGGTCTCTGCAGTTTTTTGCCTAGCACTAACAGTTCTCGAGATATCGAATTAAACGCGTTTTTATCGAAATGACCTTGAGCTGACCATGCCAGAATCCCTCAAATTGGAATATATGCTCAGAAAGCACCCCCCTATCGATCCTTTATAGTCTTCAAACTACAGAGACGTACTTCTTAGCATTCTATGGATTCACCGTGCGGGTGCCGGGTCCATCGTGTGGCAGAGAGAGAAATCTCGAATAGACCCCAAGACTTGTGACTCGGGCGTAGGTTTAAAAGGGGCCCCTTATATTGACGTATTTAATGTTTATTTATTTCCGTAATTGCATTGGGTTACTATGGATAATTCAAATGTACTTACTGCTTAGTGTAAGTAGTTAATACAACGGAGGAATGCAGTAAATTTAATGGATGCGTTTTGACGGAGAGTTGTCGACCGCAGGTTCTCTTATCTAGTTAGTGTTTTTCATTAACTTTTATTGTTAGTGTGTAATAATTATCACTGCGTAAAATATTTAAGAGAAGTTAGATAGTTATGTGTAATTTAGTTCATTCCAAAAATAGGTAAGTTCTAGGAACTAAAGATATTGTGTTAGACATTCGAATGACGAACATAAACTAAATATGAACTAATGGAACTAAAATTCTGAACCAGTAGGTATGTATATTAATACAAAAGAACTAGCAGGTTTGACTTTAAAAACACTCTTACAAACGTACATATATATTACAGTAAAACACATATGTACAAGCGGCGGCCTTTTAGTGCAATCTCTTCCAGGCAGGCAACGACAACACATGTACTTACATATAACCGTATCTACACGGGAGAAATTGTGTTAATTTAATAACACTATTAAATATATACTCGTACAATACCATGAAATAATAAATACTTATTCGTAAATAAATAAGCGAGCTACTTCATCTTTTGAACGTAAATAAAGAGAAGCAGAACGGACGTCGAGTACACTCGTCGAGCTTCCTACACGACGGTGAGAATAGGCGCTTATGTAAATTCGGAACGAGACTCGACTTTCCGTTATTGTGCCCTATAAGTAGATTTGTATCTAGGTACCGTGATTCTGGCGTTGCAAGAACTCTTGCAAACTTTAGTATTGCTCGGAAAAATACTACCGGCACTATCAAGTTTAACCAAAAGTTGGTTAAGTACTTGATGACCGGTTCCTACCGAAAATTTAAATTGAGCCTAATTTTAACTATAAATGTTATGTTTAACATTCATAGTCATGATCTAAATTATTATTTTATTACGTCAATGTTTTAGCAGTGCTACAACCGCCGTGTTCTTAAAAGGAAATTTTGGATCGTATCAATGGAACATGAGGAGATTTCCATCTACCCTCATCTGACCTAATTTTGTCTGTTCGAATGAACGCAAATTCTTTGTTGACCACACCATTCAAATGATATAAACAACATAGGAAAACTGTAAAACTAGTGAATTATTTTCACGGCTTAACTTTCGAAAATTCTTATACTTATTTCATTTCACTTATAAATTTGCCTGATTTTCAGCTCCCGTGAGTTTTAACCAAATTTTTGAATTGGGTTAGTTGCTAAAAGCGACTGGCTGTTTTCACCCTCTAAAATGCGCGGTCCCTATAGTAAATAATCAGAGCCAATAAGTCTGGCACAGATTGTAGGTACTTAACGGTTAGTCGAGATAGCAGCAAACTGGCCAAGTCGGGCGAAATGAACGAGCGAGTTAATGAACAGAATCGGAGACTAATGCTCACGATTCGCGAATCGTGGGAACCCAGGAGTTACGTGGACCGAGAGAGGTTTAACAACATTTTGTTACGGCGTCATGGAAAAACTGTCACTGGTTATAATCGTAAGATCGTAACGCGCCTCAGAGATCTTCACGAAAGTAATATTACTCGTAAATCACTAGCTGCTCTCGGTTTTATCCGCGTAGTCATCGTTTTCGTAATTTTCACGCCATAAAAATTTGCCTATGTTATGTTATTCCAGACTATGTTCTAGATGTGTTCGAAATTTCAATTCGATATGTTCTGCCGTTCCGACGTGATGTGTAGAAAAATCCAAAAATACACAAGACAGTAGGATTGAGGCCCCCTTATTCTTTCAGTTTTACGCATAGCTGTTGGAAACACTGTTTTTTAATAAATTGTCGGAAATCACGAGAGAAAGGTACAAGTTTAATTTTTAGCTCACTAAAGGTCTGCGCCCACCTAAAAGAGCGTCGGGTGAGAGCGGAGTCTCACCTGACAAATAAAATGGGCGTAATGTCATGCACGTTAAGATATAGATTACATTGTCAACATATATTAGCAGACGGCTGTCTGCTAATTTGTATTGCCAAGGTAATCTAAATCTTAACACGCATAGCATAAAGCCCATATTTAAGAGTATTTTATTTGTCGGGTGGCAGCGAAGTCGTATATGTGAGCCTAGACCTTAACTCTTCTGGCCACCACATTTGTCCAACCTGATATATCCTACTATTATTATTATCCTACCAAAGTTAACAAATGCAAAAGTATGTGAGTATTGTTGAATGTTTTTTACTCTTACACGTAAAAACTAATGAAGGAAACTGGATCAAGTTTCGCACATTGGTTTACATGTTAAATGATTAAAGTTACTCACTAAGTACTTACAAAATTATTATCAGTGAAACGTCAAAAGGCAAAAAATAATTACTAGGTAGCGTTTTGTTATCAAGCGTTTAGTATTTTAGTAATCAAGTTTGTGTTTCTAGAACAGTCCGAAATAAGCTCCTCCTTTGTGGAAGTCGGTCAAAATATAGATTTTCAAAATCACACCGATCAGTAGGTACCTACCTAGTTAGTATTTAATATCAGTACAAATCGCCGTCCAAATCTAAATAGCGCAAAATTAGTATCATCATATTTTTATCAAATTAACATACTAACTAAAGTATTTACGTATTCATGACTCTAATTAAACTACTTTATTTATGTAATGTAGAAATTATACGATACTAGTAAACAGTGAAACAATGGATTCCGACTACAATGAAATTTAGATTACTTGAATAAAAACAGTTAAATGTATACTACTCTTCTTAGGTTGATACATTGACGACATTTTCGTTAATTCCGAAACCTCGGTGTTTCATAGAATTTGGTCGCTCCATACAATTTCGCTTCACAAATTTTGTAACTATACGAGTACGACTATAACTGTATGAGTTTAATTTTGGAATTTAAGTCGGTTGATTGGTTTTTCGGAGAAGGATAATTATTATGGAAAACCATCTCCAGAGAAGATTTTTGAATTTCGAGAAGGTTAACAAATAAAAGATTCCCAAGCGAAATTTTGTCACAAAAAAGCACTAAAAGTAAAAAAGATTCAAAAGGGTCCACTTTAAAAGAAATTGTTTTGAATTATGTACAAGACAGAGGTAATGAATTTATATGGTAAGTACTTGCCTACCTACCAATAAACACAAATATTTTTAAAATGAAGCACTTAGTTTTGGAATAGAAACAATCACATTACAGAAACAGTAATCTGTGCACACAATCTACGTCTACTCGAATCTACTTCACATAATATTAGCTTTCAGACATGCTCTATGTATGAATATAAGTATTTTTTGTAAGTTTATTAGCGCCTTTTTGCGTCAGTTTAAAGTTTGGTCGATTGTATGATTTATTTGTAGAAACCAATGGAGCGCAATTGTCATAAATCCCTTTAAAAAAACACTCTACAACTGTTCAAGTGCTCGCAGTAGAAAATATGAGAATTATAGAGTATCAATCTTTATGGGGTATTGGTATGGGAAGAACACCACGGCTATTGTTAGGTCTTGTATCAGTTCTAGGGTTCATTAATTTTAGCTATCTAGACGTGATCAGGAGAGGCCGGACGTTGACTGAGAGTGGGATGATGTAGAAGCGTTATTAAATGTAAAGAGCGAAGGCCCTGTGCAAATTAAATGGTATAAATACATTGTTAAATTAAAGAGAATGGATATGGATGTAAATTTATCATACAAATATTATAAACACGAAAGTTTGTAAAAAAAATGTATCTGTGTATATTTTACTCTTTCACGCAGCAAAAACAACTGAAGGGTACATGAAATTTGGTACATAGATAGTTAATGATCTGATATAACACATAGGCTCTTTTTTTCCGGGAAAACAACGGGATCGGGAATATGTGGCAAGGCGCAGCTTGTAGATAGGTACTATTTGTAAAGGCTCGCACAAAAAGTCTTCCACATACGAATATTTGCTGACTCACGAATATTTATAACCTGCAAATGTACTTATTAACTGGCTGCTAGCATAAATAAGATAAACATATTTATAGACATTTACACTGATAAAGATTTTATGGAACTTACCCCAAGGGGATTCATAATGATTTCAACATCCTATCAGATACGAAAATCGTCTAATACATTTAATAGTAGATTAGTTATACCATGATACCGGAATCCTTGCCAACTGCATTAACCTATATCAGGGCGTCCATAATACTACGCTCAAGGCAGGCAGTGCCGTTACTTCATGGCGGAAGATCACGATACCAGTTCGAAGCTTGACTACGAGACAGGGCCGTATTTACCAGCTACAGAATTACTTAGAGCCCCACGGCTTCCTGCTGATCCAAACTAGCCTAACAAATGTATTGCCTGAGCTAATTGTTTTGAAATGAAAATGTCTTAAATGGCGTGAGGACTTTTTTGTAGGGGATTAACTTATGAGTTCGTATCATTGCCATGCCAATGTTGGGCGGCGGCGGGTCAGCAGGCGCTTTTTTGACGCGTAAGAGACGATTCACACGGCGCGGCTGCCGACCGCGCCCGCGCGCGGGCGCGGCAGATTTCCTTATAAAATTGAATTCAATTCACACGACGCGGTTTACGGCCGCGGCGGCTGCGGCAGCCGCGCGGCGCCCGCGTGGCTGCGCGCGATTCTTGCGCAGTAGCTTTCCGGAGCAGAAACCGCGAAAACCTGCGGTCTCGTGAGTATTGAAACAAAACCGTCGCGCGGCGCGGCGCCGCGCCGCGCGGGAGCGATTGGCAGCCGCGTCGTGTGAACCGGGCCTAAAACTTCATGAGCGTACGTCGCCGACGCGACGCGTGTATAATATCGTTTTACAAATAATTATTCTGTACGTGTGTTGACAGTGAACTCCTCCTAAACGGCTGGACCGATTTCAATGTTTTTTTTTTTGTATTCGTTTGGGTAGGCCCCTGGATGGTTATGATTCACAAATCAGCCCGGCAGATGGCACTGCAGTTAATACCTATGTTTTTATTGTTATACTTATACCAATATTTATTTATTTTATCCGAGCAAAACCGGAACGGGCCTCTAGTTTAATATAGATATAGGCATTTACGGGTGACGAATTGTGCAATATTAGTGCTGTTTAAGGCTAAAATTCTAAGACATTAAGTTTTCACTTCTATCGCCAGTCCCTGTGACTGCAGATTGGTACAAAAAAATTGCGCACTTAACAAGCCCTTTCACGAACACAGTAGGTAACTAACTAACTGCTAGTACAGCATGCCTCGTTTTCATTGTATTCATCTTACATTATACTATCACCGCCCCGCGGCTTTACTCGAGTTCCCGTTAGTTTCACGTGGAAAAATGTAGCATTATGTGTTATTTTAGACTATAATCTTGCTGTTCCAAATTTCAACTCGATCCGTTCAGACCTAAGAGTTTACATTTACTACGGATAGAGTTAGAACAAACGCTTTACACCGAAAACACGGGTCTGATCGCTCTTGTGGAAGTGTCATACTTTTGTCACGGCACATCACTATGTTGCCATAGATAACATACACCTCACCTGCTTACGATTGGTACAAAGGAACCATACGGAAAAACCTGATCTATTTACTTATTCTTTATCTAAGGTATGAACGAATCGGGCTCAAATTTGGAACACAGTTAGATTATATCTCTAGTCTGGAACATATTATGCTACTTTTTGTCCCGGATAAAAACCGAAAAGGGGAACTATGCAGGTAAACCGCGGTGAGCTACTAGCTTACAATATTTATTTGTAGGGTATCTATTTATTTCTAGCTGACGTTATATTTGAAGATTCATAGATCACCAATAATTTGTCCCTCTATATTCCCTTTATAATTGAGTATAGGGCCCACGCGTGCTTAGTCCAACACTGTCAGCTAAGCTTGTAAGTGGCTATAATGCAATTACAGTACCGGTGTGATATACTGAAATGGGATGCGAGATTGTGGAGGAACATTCTGGAATATATTATACAGAAAATGTAAAACACAAGTTATACCACAAATTAACTTGTGAAGACATTATAGACTACAGGCCCGTGAACAAAATTTACGTAGTAAATAAACCACCAGGAGACCTATGTAGGATGATAGAAGGGTATAAAGTAATAAGATACAGCACTATATAATAACACATAGGCTATTTTGACGTGACAACGTCTTATAATTCGATGAAGCCGGCTGCACGCCCGCAAAACATGACGTCATGTACCGTTACCGCGTTACCGTCGGTCGTTACCGTCGGTCGTTACCTCGCCGCATGTTTGTTACAGTTGTATTAATTATTTCGACCAGTAGTTCAAGCGGGGATGTAGCTCAGTGGTAGAGCGTTCGCTTTGCATGTGAAACGCCCCGGGTTCGATCCCCGGCATCTAAAAGCTTGTTTGCATTGTTTTGATTGAAAATGACTAAATTGTACTGATTACTTTTTACATACAAATCTATTAAACAAATGAAATTAAAATTTTCTTTTGAAAAATGCTACCATTCCATCAGTATTTTCTTAAGACGTTGTCACGTTCTATCGTCAGTAAACCGACTTTACAGACAAACATTTTTTTTTTATCTCGGGAAAGTAACAGGATCGGGAACTACGCGGGTGATACCGCGGAGCACTGCTAGTCATCAATATTGATGGACATTTCTCAAACAACACCATCTAGCCACAATTTAAGCAAAGCTATAGGTGCCAGATAGCTAATATATTATAGTTGTTAATACATACTTTTTACAAATAGAAAAAGTTAGACACTGAACAAATATTTTAGGGAATAAAACCCACAGCTTCGCAGGCAGACTCTACCAACTAAGCGACTATACCATCCCTAGATTATTATAAAACAAGAATATATCAACACTGTTGCAGATTTTTTGACTATCAAATTAACATAATCTTAAAGATATTAATGTCTTGATAATTACGATTACGAATATGTGGGGAGGCCTATGTTCAGCAGTGGACGTCTTGCGGCTGATGATGATGATGATGAATTACGAATACACATATATAATTACACATCTACAACAACACAATAACAACATCTGGAATCTGTGGAAATGGAACGTTTTCACCACTGGACAGACTACCATGGTTTTTATGGCTCTATGTTTCCATCATAACAGAATATTCTCTTTTTGGCCTGCGTTAAAATTCATACCTACTGTTCCTACGTGATTCATTATATTGCTTCGCGCATTTTATTCTGAGCTTTGTATATTTTATCACGTACGCCATGTTTTGAGGCAATTAGCCTACAAACAAGCACCATTCTTATATACAGCACAGGCGGTTGAAATTATATTTGAACAAAGCAGAAAACAGTGTATGGAGTAATATTTCTACATGATTCGTCTCAATATATTCTTGAATTGCAGACTCACACTTAAGTTAACCCGCACTTAGATTAATGTCTTTACTTTTTTTTAGAGCAGACGTAGTCTCATCATTGAGCTACTTGGCTAAAGTAGGCTGCTTCTAAGCTAGGATTCAATTCAATGTAGTGTCCGTGAAAGAAGAATGATAATTTTAAGGCCCAGTTATTAGACACAAAAAACATATTTTGAACTATATAGGCGATCCTACTAATTGCTCATTATTATTTACTAAGTTTATTTCCCAATCACATAGGAACAGCTGAATTAATCGGGTTGAAAATTTTAAACACAGTTAGATTACAATCTGGAATTTATTTATTTATTTAGGTATACAAAACAGCACACAGTTAATAATAAACTTAAATAACATCTATCAATTTACAGTTTTGACCTAAACTATGTACTTAACTATGTATACACCACATGAGTAATTAAATGACATCAGGAAGGAGACTAAATAATATTAAAATTAAGTAAAAATCAACATAATATACATATCTAAATATTCAAATTATCAAGTTTGATTTGAGTTTTTATAATTTGTGAACACAATATTTTTGACATCATGATTAACACATAAGACTACTTTTATTGCGGGAAAGTATTTGTAACGAGAACTAGGTGGTTAAATTGCGGGGCGTTGCTAATTGTTATATACTTATTCCAAGTCGGAATTTATACAGCGCTTCGTTAAAATTTTACTCAGCGCTATTTCAGTTCGATTACCGTGGCAAATTACATGGTTCGATAAATAGATCTCATTGTTTTGTTGCTAGTTAAAATCTACAAAAAATACAAGTTTAACCCGTGTATTTTCATTTATTTGACGTTTTAAAATCAAACACATTTTTCAGAGTAATTTTTTGAATCCAAAATTTTTTTACATTTTTACCGTTACTCAGAAGCTTGACAATTTTCTGGTTTGCCAAAGCTTAATTTTAGTCAAACAGTTGAAAAAGTTGATGCAATATAATTATTTACATTTGTCTTTTAATTATTTTCCTCGTCGGCTGTGTCGTTTTATTAAAAACGACACAGCCGACTTCAATTTCAAAATTAAACTCCTAAATCATAAACAATAAACTAATAAATGATCGAAGTTCATAAGCCCGCTATGTACACTGATTTCAATAAAATGTATGTGAGATTCGGAAAGTTTATCTTTTCGCTAGTTCTGAGGAACCAAGGATAAAATACAGTCAAATTGAGTAGTCTCCTGCTTTTTCGACGTTGGTAAAAAAGGTTCACACCACGAGAAAAACTGCGCTCACTAGATCTGCATGACTACCCCCAGTTATCGGCTTCCCCTTCATTTCCTGTAGAATATTATTAACAGTCCCTCAGGCCGTTAAACCTGCGAGATCGCGATATGTACGCGGAAGACAAGATACGCGGTAAACTCGCTCCGTTCCACGGCAAGTGCAATCAACCATAACTAAGTTTCAAGTTAGAGCCCATTGTTCTAGCCCGGCCAGTGTTGCCAGGCCCGCCACACCCCTCTAAACTGCAACAATAGCCAGGGCTGTCCAGCGGAATCTGATTTATACAGCCAAAATGAAAACGTAGATTGCAATAACAATGAGTATCGCGGTGGTCTGAAGATTGAATCGAATTGAATGAAAATGATGTTTTGTATTGGTTATTTTTATTTTAGTTTTGGCGTATTGTTAAGCCGTTGTTCTGGGTGTGTTTTTATATTGCTTTCTATTATGTGCGCGCGAAGTGTTTTGTGGCCGCATTGGAAAGACTTCAACGCGTGCGTGGCGCTCGGAAAATAAAGTTAAAACCAACGTGCGGTCAAACTTGTTAATGTTACGGTAAAATATATTATTGTTGTCAATATAATTTTATAATTTAGTTTCCGTTTAGAATGTCGGGTCAGGTGTTACCATGTTATTAAAAATAAATATTTCAAAAGCCCAACTGAATTCTACTTATGGCCTCACTCTCAAATTTACCTCTACATGGTTCGAGCGTTTGTAGATTGTTGTTGTTGTTAGGTAAAGGTATATCAGGATAAAGATAATTTATTGAACAGAAATACAATTACAATGAAAATAAGTGGCTCTGCCTTTTGCCAGGACAACCACGAGAGTGATTCCATTTTTATCAATCGATCCCAGCGCAGTGAACTCGTCGCATATTATAACACTGATATAACCATATAACTTTAGTTTTATCCAAATTCACTCGGAGGCCGACTAGGCCGTCCATCCTCCACTAAAAACCTTCCAGCGACTCTGTCATTATTACGATATCATATCGTAGGAGAGATATGAACTCGCCATAGATTTTTAGCCCACGTCTTGCCCAATTCCGTGTCTTAAACATATTTTCTTGTGCTTTTGCAAACAATTTTGGGGAAATTACTTCCCCTTTTCTCAGCCCTAAGTGCAGATGAATATATTTTGTCGGCTGGTCTTCAATTTTGAGCGCCATCCATCGTAGCGACGTCGTAAAAATACCTGGTCACCTCGATGTCTCGTCAATCGATCTGGCTTCAATCTTTATAAATATAACTGGCATCATTATTGCCAGCGTAGTTTCCGTAATTTTTTCGGGATTAAAAGTAGTATATGTGTTCTTAAAGACTATTTAAATAATCTGTGTTCCAAATTTCAAACTAGTTCGTTCATACGTTACGATGTGATTGAACAACAAACATCCAAATATCCAAACATGTTTATTTATTTATATTTATAGTAGATTTTGAATGGTATGGAAACATCGAATTCATCAGTATAGTATGACGAACATAAATATATTCGATCGGATTCCACAATGTCAATAAGAGTGAATGATCATGCTGTGTAGTTCCTGAAACCTAGGCGGAAAAATGTCGTGAATAAAAAAACTATAGTCTTCTAAAATGTGATGTCCTTGCTATGATTTTTGTTGCCGCCAATCTCTTGTATAAAGGTCTACCATATGTTATAAAAGCATAAAAGAGAAAACATAATTTATAAAAAAATGTAGTCTCGAAAAATCAACAGTTTTTATTGTCCCTACATCACGTTTATGAGTCCTTCCAAAATAGCTGCCCCTTAAAAGGTTACCATGAAGAATAAAGGCCGACAGCTATTTCACTTATCACATTATTTTCCTATATTTCCTTTATTAAATGGTTTGAACAGTAAAATATCAATTTGAATATCTCAATCAGAATGTTCCTCATTTTTACTCGTTGACTCGCGTAGTCTTCTTCTTCGTGTCGATGATGTTGTCTAACTTATACCCACAACAAATTTTTTAAATTGTTATTTTTTTATTAATTTTCATTTATGTATATTTTTTATACATTTTTGTTTAGTATTTAAAATGTTGCTTATTAAATTACTCGTAGTAACAAACACTTTTAAATATTTTGTTCGTATTTGTTAAATACCCAGATATGCGTAGAATGTGATATCATGAGAAAAAAACAACAGAATGATGCCAACAAGCTATAAATAAAGAAATGTAGATTAATAATTTATTTTCACTAGATCGCAAATTCCATCGTTCTTGTGCCTCAGATACGAAGAAGTAGAGCAAGGAACTAATAAATCATAGCAAACACCATAGGTTTCAATAGTCCTATTTCCCGTCCACCTGACACTAGTAAATCATATCAAATGCTAGTTTCCTATAGCTTTGTACCCCAGCTGGGGTCTAGATGCACTTGCCGTGGATTCACGAACCGAGATAGTAAATATTGGAACGAAAGCTTTATGGCCCATTGAAAATAATAGATCATTGAAAATGATGAAAAGGTGTTCAAAGTCCAATACGGATGAAAATTTATATCACAGTTCACCATATGAAACATAAGATAATAATAATTACATAGTGTTTTTACAAACTATTTTTTTTTCAATCATTCAAGAATTGAAAAAATATTTGTATGCCTACCATATCAGGCAAAACATGACGACAAGCTACTTTGAAATTTTGTGACCTATCATGCATTATGTGTATTTGTAATTAACTCATGTTTTGAACAAATAAATTATCTTTCTTTCTTTATATAAATTAATAAAATCAATATATTGCACGTTTGTCTCATTGTGAGGACGGGTTTTTTTATTTTATTAAGACTATAAAAGTAATTTAATAAACACTAAAACAGAAAAGAACTGAATATTCTTACGCTACCAAAGGTATCATTTGAAGTCAGTAGTAACCTGAACTTTAATGTAGGTTAAATACATTTAGTTAAGCAATGTTATTACATTGGTAGACATATACTCTTTCACATAGCATTATGTAGCCCAAACTAAGCAAAACTTGTACCACGGAAATCAGATTAGCTGTCGTTTTTTTTTAATTTGCCACTCCACAGACTCCGTGACTTTTGTCATTTCAAATCTTATATATTTTTTACATATTTTTAGGATTAGCAGAAGAAGAAGAAAATAAGGGGGGAGTTGGGAACATTTTAAACCTAAGACTAGTTTTTTTAGTAGTTAAGTTAGTTTTTTAGTGGTAGGACTCTTAGCAGAGTCCGCCTGGGGAAGTACCATACCTTTGCCAGTTATTCTACAGCAAGCAGTAATGTGCAAACATTACTGTGTTCCGGTTTGAAGGGTAATGTTTCCAGAGAAATTGCAGGGCTTAGAGATATAATATCTTAGATTTCTGGGTGACGAGCGCAGTGCAGTGCTAGGTAATGATTTGGACTCTTCATGTTCCAATAGCTGCGTGTCACTGTGCTGTTATGTGGCAGGCATGTTGCTTACCGTCAGTCACATGTCATGCTCGTCTTGTCACTCTTTATTTAAAAAAATAAAATAAAAACTAGTGCTCGTCTGTTTAGCCGATCACTACCTGTTGGGATTCCGCTAGTAATCGACATCGATTCTTTGCCTAATTGCCATTTGCTTTCGTATTTCGATTAGCTGTCGTAAAACTTATAAAATTGTAAGTTCACAGAAACACCCTCAAACAGAATAAACACCGGTATTTATTACACAAGTATCTGTCCTTGGTGGGAATCGAACCCAAGTCCTATGGCTTACTGAGCACACTAATTGCCGACTGAGTCAGAAGACGCTCTAAACAATTATCTAAACGAGAACAACCCATAAGCTGAACTAAACATTGAGCAATCACAGTTTTGTCAACTTACCGGTCATTTACATATTTTATGTTTATGTAAATTTAGAAACAATTAAGAGCTGTCATGGTGTGAGGATCGGATACTAAGCGACTACGATTTAATTACTACATTAAATTAATTATGTTGAATTGCTGCGGTAGTCCGTCGGTTTTAATTGACGATATTAGAGGTATAATTATTCATTTGTATGTTTAATGTAGTCACGATTAATGAATACAATACACTTACTCAGGGGTATTAGTGGTAGTATTATTTCCGATGGTCAAAATCCAAAACACACACGATAAGGGTAGATACGGAGAGTTCCTTTCTATCTTTTTGTAATTAGTTTTCATAAAAGTGTACATATGTACTAACACTGCAGATATGTATAAATGAATTGAATTTATTAACATCAAATTTGGTTTGTTCGGAAGCAACCTTGCCACAGACACTCAGATGCAAAGACAGACACGTTAAACTCAAGTTAGGAGATTCTCAATATAAGCATAATTATTAACTTCCATTTGTACAACCATTTTTGCTAATCATCATAGCATTCATATTTTCCAAAAAAAAAAAATAGTTATTTTATTCGTTACTAGCTGAACGCGCGCGCGTTGCTACGCCATCTATCGAAAATTGGTCGTACTAATTCAAATTTTGTTCAAATTCGGTTACTTTAGGTTCTAATGGCGCAACCTTTAACATAGGACACGCTATCACGCAACGAAAGCTCTCTAAAAGCAATATTTTTTCCCCCGTTTTTGTTACATTTTTCATTCATGCTCGGCTCTTGTTGATAGTAGCGTAATGTTAAATACTCTATAGCCTTCCTCGATAAATGAACTATCCTACAAAGAAATAATCTTTCAATTCGGACCAGTAGTTCCAAAGATCCTTGCGTTCAAACAAACAAACTCTTCAGCTTTATAATATTGGTATATATAGTCTGGCAGCATCGCCGCCATTGTGTCTACTAGCCATTTATTACTTACTATACCGATACATCGCCCCGTGTACGACTGTCGGAATGAATTCGGAAGCATTACGCGCTCACTCCCAGAAGCGAAACTAATCCAGCGCGCCAGGGTCGCTGTAACGCGTATCTTAGGTGATTTTCACGGATTCACTTCATTTGTTTTATGTAAGGTTTGTTAACCTGAATACAGAATTATGTTAATGATATTGAGCAAGAGTTTTTTAGCTTTGTTTAAAATCATTTCTTGCAAAACTGAGAATATCGGCTGATATATTGTCGAAAATATAGAGAAAAAGAGACGCAGAAATCTTAGTGTATGTAGGATTCCAATTATATTTTTTTAACTACATAGAACAACAAATTTTAGGCTCTACCTAATATTATCTATCAAAATAGATCGAGCGAGAAGAATCAAGAGAAAATGGCCCTAGCGAGGAGGCCCTGGCAAATGCTGAGTTGTAGTTGGTGTGTAGAGCTAATATTTTTTTTTAATCTGATGTCGGTTGAATTAGGGAGTACACTGCAAAGAAGGATCTGAGTCAGTGGATTAACTGCTATTTTATAATTTAAGTATCGGCTAATTAATTTGTATTCCCTTTCAGATGTCAACTGACTTATTGTTTGAACAAATATAGTGCTGGCTTACAGGTTATTTATTGGTAGGGGGATATGTAGGCTGAGTGATCATTATGTCCAAAACTTATCTATACTGATATCAGTGTAAAGATTAGTTCTGGTATAAAGCTGAAGAGATTTTTTGTTTGAACTCGATAATCTCAGGAACTACTGAACCGATTTCAAAAACAAATACTCCGTTGGATATGTACGAAATCATTGAATTCTGTAGACTGGATTCCACAACACAGGTTGCCCTAGTGTGGGTCCAGTGCATACCAACACAATATGTACTCATTCATGGTATTTCTTATCACTTGTACCTTTTCTTGTGTTTTTGTTAATGTCCTTCGTTTTTGCCACAATAAAAGTTTTTTCATTTTTTTTTTTCATTTTTCATTTTCAGACTATACTTACTTATATTATGTACCAAGGGCGAAGCCAAGGCGGACCGCTAATGTCCACATAATAAAGCTACGGTGATGACAAACGTGTATATAATCTGCACTTGGAAAAATTCCCAGATATGCTAGTGGGATTTGAACCTACTTTGACAGAACTGAAAGAGTCTATTATTTTATTTTCATTTTTTTTTATTGTATAAATTAAGCCTAAAACAAATTGTTTTGCCGGAGACGTCAGTTTGTATGTTTGGTCAACGTTTAAAATGTTTTGTGTCATCTTATCTTACCAGCAAACTGTAAAGCAATAAAGATTTAAATCTATATTGTATTTGTATTACGCACATTTGAAATTCCTGCCGATGCACAATTAGACTTGCAATATTACGCAATAACATTTATTTGTGCTTTACTTCGATTACACTTTCTAGTCAACATCTTGAATTTAAAACCGAGTTACGTGTAATGACTGTCGTTTTAAGAAATACCTAAGTGCATAAACAGTTATCGTAATACTTGGCCACTCTTATGTATTCTGCGGTAAACACATTTCCTTTTACCGCGCCGCAATTTGTTCGCGAATTACATAATTATGTATGCCAAATCAAAAGGACATACGGAAGTAGTTTTATGTCGAGTATTACTTAGTTGTTTGACACATAATTTGCGTTAAGTATTTCAAGTAATTTTTTTTTCATTAGATACATACAGATAGATAGGTAGAGGACTTTTTATTGTGACAAAAATACAAATATACCGCCGAATACATCATAACCGTCTTCATTTTTAATGTCAGCTAATATGAATAAAACAGTTGAGTGTGAATGACAGAGATATGTTAAACATGCTATCCTACTAATCCTACTAATATTATAAAAGCCGGGTCACACAGAGGCGATCCGATAGCGATAGCGATCCGATAGCGAGACGATATTTTTGTAATGTTCGAATTTGTATGCAAACCCACAGCAAGCGGGCGCGATCCCATACTCGGTATCGGATCGCTATCGCTATCGGATCGCTATCGCTACCGGATCGCCTGTGTGACCCGGCCTTTAATGTCAATGTATGGGTGTTTGGATATTTGGATGTTTGTTGCTCAATCACGTCCTAACGTATGAACGGATCGGGCTGAAATTTGGAACACATATAGATTATAGTCTAGAAGAACACATATGCTACTTTTTATCCCGAAAAAACAACGGGAACGGGAACTACGCGGGTAACACCGCAGGGCGCTGCTAGTAATTTATATGGCTCAATATATAAATACAACTATGTAGCGCAGTAATGTCGCCACCATGCGGGAGACGCTTCCGACTGGTAGTGGGTTCGGTCATTTTTATTATTTCTAGACTTGATTGATGATTCGGATGTTCTTAATGTAAGTGTAGTTCTGATTGTAATTTATATTGATGTAATAGGGCAACAAGCCCTATTACATCATCAAATCATCAGCAACAAATATCCATACAAATGTTTATCTTGGAAGGAATTGAGCCTACGACCTATGTACCTACGTACCAGTGGAAAGACTCACTATCAACTGAACCACGAGACCAGCTAACGAAAAATATCATAGGATGTAATAGCAATAAGTAAAATGTCGTTAAACTTATAACTCGTTATAAACATTTCCAAACAATATACAAAATATATCATGGACAATGAAGTCACCAAATTCAAATGTCAAATTACAAAAGTTGAAATATCGAATTACGATAAAATACATTATAACTGCATAGTAAGGACGTTATACAAAGTTTCCATAAATTTACATGGCCATTGTTTGGAAATATGAATAAAATGTGAAAAATAAACGAATAAAATGTCAGTGTCGAGAGGTTGAGACAGATAAATATGATATAATGCCACGTCATTGAACGGTTAAATTATTTGAATATTATTCATAAAAAAAAGGACTAAAATCACGATATTCAAATGGAATGTTAACAAATCTATACTAATATTATAAAGCTGAAGAGTTTGTTTGTTTATTTGTATGTTTGTTTGTTTGAACGCAAGGATCTCTGGAACTACTGGTCCGAATTGAAAGATTATTTCTTTGTAAAATAGTCCATTTATCGGGGAAGGCTATAGGGTATTAAACATTACGCTACTATAAACAGGAGCCGAGCATGAATGAAAAATGTAACAAAAACGGGGAAAAAATATTGCTTTTAGAGAGCTTTCGTTGCGTGACAGCATTTGTCATAATGTTAAAGGTTGCGTCATTAGAACCTAAAGTAACCGAATTTGAACAAAATTTGAATTGGTACGACCAATTTTCGATAGATGGCGTAGCAACGCGCGCGCGTTCAGCTAGTGCTTTATAAGACTAAAGAAACATACAAAACGAAATTCATTAAAATCGGGGGAAGAGTACGGTGACAAACACAGTAACTCTAAATTTTGATGTAGGTACTAGCAGCGCCCCGCGGTGTTACCCGCGAAGTTCCCGTTCCCGTTGTTCCCGTAGTTTTTCCGGAATAAAAAGTAGCCTCTGTGTTCTTCCAGACTATAATCTATCTGTGTTCCAAATTTCAGCCCGATCCGTTCATACGTTAGGACGTGATTGAGCAACAAACATCCAAATATCCAAACATCCAAACATCCACACATTGACATTAATAATATTAGTAGGAAGTAGGATAGGATAGTATGATTACAAGAAAATATAACTTAGTACGAGAATCTACAGTCTACGCACTCTAGCATAGCTCTAAATAGCGTATTGTTTTAATATAAGTTAGAGTATAGATAGTGCAATCCACGAAGACGCGCCCCACCAATTTTGTTTTCCACCAATCGCGTTTGCTCCGAGCGTCAGTCGCGAACCATTCACCAGTCATTGTAGTGTGCGTGTGCATTCATAGGTAATTAGTGTATACCGATAACACTCAAACATTGACGGAAGCTTGCACACATATACTATAAACGGTTAGGAAGAATAGTGGGGCGCGTCTTCGTGGATTGCACTATCTGTAATGGGGATAAGTAATGTAATGATGAGTAAGACCGAGGATCGGGCTGAGTGGCGTATTATAGGAGAGGCCTATGTCCAGCAGTGGACGAACACAGGCTGAAGATGATGATGGGACAAGCAAGACGACGGCTTGATGGTAACACTCACGATTGCTCATAACAACAGTGCCACGCAGCATTGATCGTGAGGAGATCAAATTACTGCCCAGCATTTCGCTCGTCGTACGGAACAGTAAGATCGTTTATCTCTATGCTTTGTAATTTCAATTAAAACACTGCGTTCAAACCGGAGCACAGTAATGTTTTTGCAATACGGCTTGGTGTGGTAGAATAACAGGCCAAGGCGTGGTACTTCCCCAGGCTCTACAAATATCCTACCACTAGAAAAAAAAGGTTTGGTGTCATGGAGCACCAGGTAGGAACGAAGGTCTTTCGGATAATTTAGAAGCAACACAGATTGCAAAAAAAATATTGCTTAAAACTTCATTATTTATGACAACAATAGTAATAATAGTAATAAATAAAAAATAGTACAATTATCTGAAAAGTTGGCAACACTGGTCATGGGCAGTTTTTACGCGTCACTTCCGTAATACTTATACACATTTTTCTTACGGTTTTAGTTTCACTTTTTGAAGTGAAAACTTGTTTTGGCGCGCCTAGACAGATTTTTCGTGGGCTGTGAATTGAATTCTAGCGTCACGCTCGGGTATGATAAGAAATCTTCGGGTAAACTCGGGTCCATAGCCATTGGCCATCTAGAAATGCATCAGCCAATGGAAAATGCTGAAAGGGCGTGGCCTGGCCATCATGGCATGACCATCTAGAAATGCGTCATGCCATAATGATTAGACCACACCCTCCGGTTACACCCGTGTAGTTTCCAAAGCAAGCTATCAAATTCTGAGTTAAAAGTTTTCACTTCTGTCGGCAGTTCCTCTGACTGCCAATTATTTTTTTTATGTTCGGTCGCGCAAATTCTTTTCCAAGCCTGCTGTAAGGAACTTCTTTCCAATAACAGACAATGGCCAAAGGCGTAATACTTCCCTGGACGGACTCTGCAAAGAGTCGTACACCCTACAAAAGTAAAATAAGAAAGGCTATAACAATACTCAATTACTATTATCTAGGACCCTGACCAATTACACGCTAACAACGCAAAAAACAATGCCAATTACAAAATATACTATTATAACATTTCAGTAAATTCGAGTTATTTGAACAAGCGCGCATTAATTAAACCTATACTTTAATTACGCAAAAAAAATACCATCTCCCTATCCATCTGAAGCAGACAAATTAGTCCATAAAAATAACTCTCTGCTCGCTCGCAATTAGCAAGACGTTATCTGTAGTAAAATCGACGGTCCTTTTATAGCGGCCGTATAAACTGGTGAATGAACCACTCACCTGTCTGCCTATTTGCATAATCCGTTCAGATTTTCCTAGTTGAGATTTTCAAAGGTTCTCAGCTAATAAACTCGGTCGTTTTCTATTGGATGTTTTTCAACGAGTGTGCATTGAATCTGAAGTAAGATGTGACCTAGCTGTTTTGTCTACTGGAAATTTGTGATCTTCGTCGATGGTTGATATCCCGAATAGTATGGTTGACAGAAGAAAAAACGGTTTGATTCCACTTTCATCATCTGCCTATTTTTCCACTACTAGACATATGCCTCTTTCATGGCTCGCCACTCAACCCGACTCTCATCTTTATATTTCCTCCCACTGCCTGCTGTCTTCCGTATATCGTCACTCCATCTAGACTCATGGTGTCCTACATATCATCATTATTATCAGCCGCAAGACCTCCACTGGTGAACATAGGCCTCTCCCCTAGATTTCCACAACAAACGGTCCTGCGCTACCTGCAACCAGCGGTTTCCAGCGATCTTTGTGGTCATCTGTCCATCTAGTGGGAGGCCGTCCTACACAACCTTTGCCAATTCGCGGTCTCCACTCAAGAACACGTGTACGCCGATATTTAACTTTTATTATAATTAATATTATATAATTAAAATAATTTAATTAATAGTTAGAATAAAATTAATATTACGAACGGTGAAATAGTGAAAAGTGTTGAATGATCACCTACTCCCAGATGAATACGTTCTGGATCTGATATACCTAAAAAGTTTTGGATTTACTTGGACGACGAACATACTTATGTGTAATGATTATATAATCATTACTAATCAGGACGGTTCCTGTGGAGTTGAGTAGGGAAACTGGTGAGACAAAATCTATTAACTAACTAAATATTAACTTTTTATTATATTCTAATAAAGTCGCGATTATAGATATAGTCAGTCACCTAATTGGAATAGTACTACTTCATTGGTGGTCTGGCGATAAAAATGGAATGGATGTCAAATTTGGTGGCTTGACTATGGTCTAGGAGGTCTGGCCAAAGAATAACAAACATTAGAAAAAACGGTTAATTAAAACAATAAATTAAAATTTAATTAAACGGTTAATGAAAGCCATCCAATTTTTGTTTCCTTCATTCTGAAGTATCGATTGCCAAATACTAATGAAATATTCCGGGATAGGAAATAGCAAATACCTTATGCATAAATTATACTATATCCGTTGAATACCTTTGGTAGTAAAGAGCAACAAACATGCAAACATTACAAGCATCTAACAAATATATGCCAATGTTTGGGAGGGAAAACATCGTTACTTTAAATACAATTTTCGCCGAAAAAACGACTTCAGTTTATAAAATAAACGCAGAGAATCGACTCAATTTAATATGTTTTGTGAAATCTGGACAAGATCTGGAGATATAGGTAAACAAATTTTTGTTTTTTGTTGATATTACAAAAACCACCACCACCTCTGAACCATGATGTACTAAACAAACAAAACCATCAAAATCGATTCACAATTTGCGGAGCTAACGCGTAACAAATATGCAATAAAAGCGGCCAAGTGCGAGTGGGACTCGCCCATGAAGGGTTCCGTAGCAGAAAATAACATAATACATTTTAGTTATTGTAGTTATTGTAGTTGGTTCTAACTTTGATCGAAGTTTTAATAATAGTTTATTTATAACTACTAAAAAAAACTACTTACCAGATCGAGTACAAACCAATTTTCGGTGAAAGTTTGCATGATAAATGTACAAAATATATTTTTTAGTTTTATAATTCTCTAATTTGAGAAGTTACAGGGGACAGGACACACACATTTTACCACTTTGGAAGTGTCTCTCGCGCAAACTATTCCGTATAGATTTATTTTTTATTAGAAACCTCCACATCATTTTTGAAGGCCTATATATAGACAAACCACACGTATGATTTACGAAAAAAAAATTATGAGTTTCTGTTCTTAGTATATAAGGGGGTGCCCCCACCAAAATTTATTGTTTTTTTTTGTATTTTTGTGTAAAAATCTTAATATGGTTCACAGAATACATCTACTTACCAAGTTTCAACAGTAGATATAGTTCTTATAGTTTCGGAAAAAAGTGGTTGCGACATACGGACGGACAGACATAGGTACATGGCGAATCCATAACGGTTCTGTTTTTACGTTTTACGGAACCCTAAAAAAGCACACAATACAATTAAGAACCTCCTGCGTTTCTGAAGTCGGTTAAAACATATTAAAGTACAGTCCGCGAGGTATAAGCTGAGCTTTGCATTAGTGTGAGTGATCACCAAAAGTACAGTCAGACGCAGGACGCTGTGACCATGTTCTCTTAATAAGGTGTTTCTTCAAACCAGAAGTGCTGCCATCTGAATATGATTTTGATGAAGTGTGAGTGGTGTCAATATATGTTTCATCGGTGTAAACGATAGGCCTGCCCTGAATACGGTATTCGGAAATTTTAAGTAAATAAGTTATACGTAGGTGACGGATCTCATGCTTTTCCATTAAATTTTTTCTGTTATTCTCTGTCCTTGACCATTTGAATCCTAAAAGAGATACTTCTTTTCGCAATGACCATATTGATCCTGGATAGTTAATGTCAGCTTGTTGTTTAAGAGTTTGTTGTCTGACTGTACTTTTGGTAATAGATGCGTATGCATGTGATCACTCACACTAATGCAAAGCTCAGCTATATACTACTACTAGCTATACCTCGCGGACTGTACTTATTATACGTATTAAGTAAGTGCAAAAATTCAGTGACTACAAAACATAATACCGGTTTTCTAAACACAAACGTTCGCTAGCATTTGATAACATGTCATTGAAATGGAGATGCGTCCGCGCATACGTTTAACATCGCGTCGTCGCCATCCTGTCGCGCACTTTCGCGTTACATAATCATTTTATTTACTGCCGTCTTACTATATTACATATTCTTATTATAAAATAGTTAATCCGAGCTTAGACTAGAAAATATTAATTGCTTTAGTTACAATGGCAGTATTTTGCAAGTTCTGTACCCTAAGTTCTAAGTTTTTTTTGTAGTTGTAGGACTCTTGGCAGAGTCCGCCTGGGGAAGTACCACACCTTTACCAGGTATTCTGCCGCCAAGCAGTAATTTGGAAATATCACTGTGTTCCGGTTTGAATGGCAATGTTTCCAGAGAAATTACAGGGCTTAGAGATTTTACTTATATCTGAGATCTCTGGGTGATGAGCGCAGTGCAGTGATAGGTAGGTAATGATTTGGACTCTTCATGTTCCAATAGCTGCGTGTCACTGTGCTGTCATGTGGCAGGCATGTTGCTTACCATCAGGCACATGTCCTGTTCGCCTCGTCACTCTATACTGTAGTTTTTTTTTTTTATCGTATCTTTAATCTTACAGTTATATGGAATTCATATCAACAACAGTACTTCAAGCACCACTGATATTCCCAAATCCCCAAAATACTCCCAAATTCCATGTACCTATATCGTTGGGTTAATTAACCATATTTATAGATTAATCTTGTGGCTCAGTGAGCTGTAGGCTGTAGGTCGTCGGCTCGATTCCCTCTCAGGGCAAACATTTGTGTGATGTATTTAAAATTATATGTGTATTAGATCAGTTATCCAGCTTCCATAGTACCTACAAGCTTAGATTAGTTTGCAGTTATATTGTGGTGCTGAAATGTCAAACAACTGTAAAACAAACTACGACAACATAAATTTTGTTTGAATCATCGGACTGTCGCAGACTGCGATCAACCTCCGGCCTTGGCTCATAGACTTAAAACCCAAATATTGCGATGAGAAGCCTCGGAAGACACCAAAACGGCTCCACTGATAGACCCAGTAAATTACACCAACTAATTATTCTACATTTTTTTAATGTAGATTTAGGTATAATCTGGATTTAGTTAATTTTATTTGTTTTCATCTCATGTCAATCCGTCTCAATATTCCGTCTCATGTCACCTCACCTCAGCTCACATCATCTCGTTTCATTTCATAGGCTGCTGCCGACTGAAAATTTTAACGAATCCCACACAAGCAAATTAATAAATACCTCTATGGAAAGAACTTCTATTTTTACAGCAATCAGAGTTTATATATCTGATTGAATTTCCGATAAATAAATACACTTTAATAGTGATATGTTATTGCTATATATGTATGTATCGAAGTTATAGGACGACCTTTGCAAACATAAACTAATGCCTGCTTAAGATTCAAGTTGCGTGCGAGATCGGAAGGAAGGAGGACGGCATGAAATCCCAAGTATTTTTTTTTTTTTTTGTCGCATAATCGACGTCGTTAACTTGGTAATTGATGCCGATTAGAGTAATAGTACTCGTATTCTTGCGCTAAACCAGTCAAGAGAATCAATTTGAAAACCGTACGCTTGATATCATATCTATTACTGTTGCACTAAACCCATCGAGCTGTTTGTCACACTCCTGACAGTACTTTTAACTTGAATTTAACTTTCGATAATTTAGGTAACCCAAATGTAAGGTGCGTTACAAACTAACGCCACGGCAAGCGTAAAGCGTGATATAACACAGCAATTCAAACTTTTTGGTTTGGCGGCAACCAATTTGCATCATAGGACAGCATTTATATGCAAGTTACAATAAAAATATTCTTATTCTCTTTGCTACAAAGTTCGAGCAAATTCACTTCAAAGTTACAAAATACATCATGTCAAAGTTAACTTGGAGCAACATTGATGCTTGATTTGTTATCTTTAATTTGATTTTTTTGGTAGGACTGCATTTGACTGCCCTGACCTCTCACCTGATGTTAACCCACAATGTGATCTACGATGGAGCGTGCTTACCTAGAACAAAAAAACGAATTAATTGTCGACTTGAAGACACCAAGATTGTATCCATCCGGAAAACCCACTCAAGCTACACATTTGTGTATACATACAACAAATGCGTTCAACGCTTCTGTCGTACGATTAGTTCAACAGCAACACTGAATCGAATACGAGTGATTTCAAAAATGAGACTCCAGGTGTCGGTTGACTGACTTCGCTTCTTCAATCGGGTTTACCTACAATAGCTGCGTGGTTTGCGCTTCGCACGCTGTTGTGATGCAATATTCATAAAGATTTAATAGCTAATATCTTCATGGATCATACTGATCGTGGCTTTTATGAAACCAAGGTTTTGCGGGAATGCAAAGAAAATAGCAAAGCTGGTATGTCATTTTTCTAAAATGAAAATGTATTGCAGTTTTGATAAACATAAAAAACAATTAAGACTATTAATCCACTCCAAATGATGGTCACAGAATGCTGGCAGCGTTGCTCGTTTGTATTAACTAAAATCAACTTTTGGGCAAAGTAAGTGCCAGCTGTGGGATCCCCTGATGCGAGAGCCAAATGCTTCGAAAGATCTTTTACAAAATGTTTTGTATCGGACGACCACAGGCCCATAATCTCCACGGTCAGCGCGAAAAATATAAATATAGTGTGCTGGGAATTTTGCCAAGATTTTGGCAAAGTTCAGTTCAGTTATAGTTGTAATATGAGATATAGTACTCGTTGAGTGCGCTAAGTAGGTAGATAATTTTATGGGATACCATGGAATGTGCGTTAGGCATACAGTTAGTAAAATTGAGTTAGTAGGGTCCTGCGTTTTTATGCTAATCCATAGTCCAGTAGGCAGTAGAGACCACTTGAGGCCAACTGCCATGGGTCACTTTTTATAAAAAAAAAGGTGTCTTCAAATCAAGAGTGATTTGGATTTAAGGGCTCATTATTATTATTATCCGTATCGTCGCTTAACATCAGGCGAGATGGTGGTTAAGCACACACCTTTAATTGATACAAGAAACTGACAACCAATACAAAAAGAAATAGTGAAGAAATAAGTTGGTACTTTTATGTAAAATCTAACTAAAATTCCAAAACTAGAATTAGTTAGTAATTAGTTAGTAGTAGAAGAGTAAGAAAAAAATAATTTAATTGCTAATATGATTTCCGCTTAGACTTCGTGACTGGCCCTATAGCCTCTATTTATCTATGCCCACCGAAGCTCAACATTTTCCCTAGAAGAAAACAAAAACAAGACATGTCGGCCGCTCACGACTTCCCAGAACCGCGGTGAAATGCACAATCCCGCGGTGCCCGCGTAACGGTGATCCCATTAGCCCTGGTATTGCTGGTATCTGGCAGCTACCAGGGCCTTTATTCCGTAAGGAGGCATTTTCAGAATGCAATGACTAAACCCTGTCTGAAATTCGACTAGATTGCGTCAAGCGCTCAAGCGCATTTTGTTACAGAAACTTGATAAGTCGATGAAAGAAATTCGGCAAAATGTTTGACTTATTTATCAGTCATATCGGTTCTGTCATTCTAAAAATGTATGTAATGTAATTGACAAAAACAGAGCGCAATTTTTGAGTAATTCTTGACCCACCCCACCACTTGTTTGTAGGCAACAATGGATTGGGAACGTTTCTATTAATAAAAAATAACTAGAATTTGCAGCTGAACTGAAACCAACCTTATTTCTGGGTGGAAAATGTTTCCGAGAGATTTAAAAAAATGTTATATAAAGGAGACGGCTCATTTCTGCCCCAAGTCGTTTCAAGTTTAGGTACTTAATTAGCCCCGGAGACCTAAACAAGTTATTTAATTAAAATAACATATAATTAAATAATTCAAACTGTACATTCAATACTAACCTGCCAAGCGGGGATTGCAAACTAGTGATTAATAAAGTGGCCAAGTGCGAGTTGGACTCGCCCATGAAGGGTTCCGTTCCAGCAAGTAACATAATATACATAGTACACATAGTTCTTGTAGTTCGTTGTAACTTTGATCGAAGTTTTAATAATAGTGTATTTATGACGTACTAAAAAAAAACTACTCATCAGATCGAATTCAAACTAATTGTCGTTGGTAGTTTGCATGGTAATGTACATCATATATTTTTTTTAGTTTTTTCATTCTCTTACTTTAGAAGTTAGAGGGGGGGGGACACACATTTTACCACTTTGGAAGCGTCTCTCGCGCAAGTTATTCAGTGTAGACAAAAATTATATTGGAAACCTCAACATCATTTTTTAAGACCTATCGATAGACACCCCACACGTGTAGGTTTGATGAAAAAAAAATTTTTGAGCTTCAGTTCTCAGTATGGGGGGCACCCCTAATTTTTGTTTTTTTAAAAAACTTTTGTAAAAATCTTAATGCGGTTCATAGAATACATCTACTTACCAAGTTTCAACAGTGTAGTTCTCATAGTTTCGGCAAAAAGTGGCTGTGACATACGGACGGACAGACAGACAGACAGACATGACGAATCTATAAGGGTTCCATTTTTACGTTTTACGGAACCCTAAAAAGTACCTTAATGACTATGTATAAGTAATTTTGTATTAAGGTACTGTAGTTCCATAAAACCAAACTAGATGGCGTTGTACGGCGTTAAAACACGCTAGCGAAGTTTATGTGAATTTAAATAAGCCTGTTAAGGTTTAGTTCGTGCTTTGTCCTCGGATCAGTACCCAATAAATAAATAATACCATAGAATAGATAATGTAATACGGTGAACACTCCTTTTATTTGTACCTATGTGTACAAACTAAGACCTATAGTCAAAATCAGCCATGTTTTATCTCATTTTAGTTCAGTTGAAGTTTACGTACAGTAAGAATTCGTTCGTATTTCACACAAATGGAATTTCTTTATTATTCCAAAGGTTTTGTAATTTTTTTGTGGTTTGGCCGAATCTCCGGTCCTTCTCTGTGTTGAGTCGACATTATTCTGAGCACAGAGCACAGTACGTCGCAAAGTAATGAATTTACTACCTTCTTTTAGTAGTAAGTACATAATCACGTTCTATATTAACAAAACTAAAATACAATGAGAACTACACTACGCTACATACCTAATAACTACTAACACTAAGCACACCTGAATTATCCATAGACCAATGAAGGTCTACAGATAATCAAGATGTTCAAGCCCACTACCAATCGGAAGCGTACCCAGCATGCTGGCGGCATTACCACGCTGAATGGCAATGCTTATGCGTTGGGCCAAATAAACGCCAGCATTTTGGTCACGCGTCGCATCGACCAAGCGTTCGGAAAGGCTTTTGAAGATGAGGTGAGCTCCCGGCCCCCACGGACCCAATGTCTCAACCCCAAAGGGCTCAAATATGTAACCTCTTCCGAGGGTTGCATATTTGCGCCGTTTGAGTCGCTCAGCTGAATTAGCCGCTGCACCAGCCTTACAATGCGTCTCTGGAAGATGTGATGGTGCCAGAGTATCGACGCAAGTTGCGTCCCACACTAGGGGCCGACCCAACTTCCAAGGCACAACAGTCATGCCGTCAGGTCTTTTGCCATCGTCACGCGCAAGCCCACTCGGTTCGAGTATGGCTGGGACATTGGCGGTGGAAAAAGCCCGGCGTATGATGTCGTTCAGGCTGGCGTGGCGGCCAATACGACCTGCGCTTTTGGAGCAAGAGAGACCGTGGTGACCGAGTTGGTCGACGGCAGTACCACAATGGCAGCGATGGGCTTCATAGCACCTCGCACCCAAGCGCAAGCTAACAGCTAGACGAAATGCAGTTGGATCTAATAGGCTACCGGTATTGAAAGATGGCAAAGCTTGTAACCAAAGGCCCGATTCCCACACAGACACAGCAAGGATACGAGCACGATCCGCGATACTAGGACACGTATCGAGAAGAGAGTTCCGTGCTAGATCGCAGATCGGTCGATCCCACTGTCTCTGAGATGACAGACATCTGGGGAAATCGTTGTTTGGACAAGCCAGCCTCCAAGCATTCTTAGCCTCGCACAAATTAGCTACTACTACATCAGAATATTCCGAATGGCCTAAAGAGGGTGCGAGAATTTTGTCTATTAGATTTTGAGTACTATGAACTGAGGACAAGAATGCCGGTAAAGCTACACTTGAAATTTGGCGGACCCCTAGGCCTCCCAACCGTATGGGTAGTGAGGCTTGTGACCAGGCCCTCCCACTCAGATCCACATTCAACACCGATATTAGAGATTCCTTTACGACATTGTCTAAGCTCCCAAGGAGCTCACCATGTTTCCACAGTGGACTACACCGTAAAGCGTACATAAATTTCGGAACAAATAAACATTGCCGAATAATTGTAAACGCCATATGGGCGTTTACTTTGAGTCTCTCGTGGCTCGTACGGAGGCTCTCGTGAAATTTTGAATTTTTTCTTCGACAAAAGATGGTAACGACTCTTCTAAAATCGGTGAACCCAGGAGGCGCAGGGAACATTTGTCAACTGATTTGATGTTGGGGGCCAGATCATTAAATTTTTGTATTATCGAATCTTTATCTGGACATGTGTCGCAAACGAAAAGTTCGCATTTTGAAAAATTTAGTTCTAAACCAATCAGACGAAAACCGTCTATGAGTTTTTGTAAATCAGTTAGAACAGTATTCACATCGCCCCCCAAAGTTCCGTCGTCCAAGTACCAAACGTTTAGTTTGGACTGGAGACGTTGAATGATAGGGTGAATGGCCAAGGCGAAGGTCGCAGGGCCGAAGGGATCACCTTGTTGACAGCCGACGGAGGATAACATATGATTGTTTTGATAAGTCAATTTTGTGGGCTCGCCATAACATTGCCAAAGAAAATTGTACAGGTCAGGAATTTTATCCTTCACTTGGGCCAACAAGGCTCCTCGATCAACCGAATTAAAGGCGTTTTTGACGTCCACCTTTAACAGCACCTCTCCCCAATTTTGGTAAAGGAAGGTCCGGACAGAATGAACGGCAGCCTCACATCCACCCCGCGAACCAAAACCGAGTTGTATTGGTTGGAAAAGGGAGCTCAAAAGAGCAACCTTTTTCCTACAACCCACCTTGGCAGCAAGGCGACGATATGTGGTGCCGACAGCAAATCACGTTCTTGATTACCTACTTGCGACGTTCTTTTTTTTTTCAATGTTTTAGTTGATATCTTTTAAACCCCGCTATGCAGGATAAAACCATAAACGGTTCCTCAATATATATTAAAAATCCTATCCAATGATCCAATTTTGGTCAAGTCTCTTGCACTTTTTCTGTGGGGCAAATGCCCATGGAAAATGGGCCGTCTCCTTTAGAACGTCAATTAAATAATTCCCAGGAATTACTTCTGCGTGATTTATGGGCGTTAAATTGTTAACAAGAATTACATGATGAAAATGAATTCTATTAAAAAAGTAAAAGATTTTAATTACGTAATAGAAAATAGTTTACCTTGCAGACGTTGCACTTATCGTAACTGGAATCCAATAAAATGTTTATGACATAAAACGTTCATAAAGCGTTTTCACGATTTATACATTGATTGCATTGACAACCACAAATAGACTTAAATACGATTAATTTCTGAATCGCTACAGTACTCGTCAAATTAAATCGGAGCGTGTTTACGTTTTAGTTTTGTGTTTTGTAAATAACGGGATATGGGCCCAGAGCCATGACATCGCTTACCGCTAGCCTTGCGAGCTCACTGGCCTGATGGGATTTAAATTGGGCATTGATGTTATGTGATATATGGAATTGACCAGTACTGAAGTAAAGCTTTTGAATGCGTAGATTACTATAGAATTCCGTAGGACTAACAGGTTCAAAACATTAAATGAAGAGTGATTGAGAGAAAGTACGTACGTGACAACGTCTTATAAATTGGTTTGCCGGGTGACACTTCAAGAAACTGCGTTACGCTCCGCTCACGTTATGCGCTCACAATGAGAGCGAGTGAGAGGGACGCGTGCCTTTCACTTTTTATGTCTGTCTCTCTCGCTCTTAGGCGGGCTAACCATGCCCGAGTCGCCGATTTGCTTAGGCGCCTGCATACAAGTTTACACGTTGCCAGTTAATTGTAAAACGATTGTGTAGTGATAATGTGACAGACTACGAATGAATATTCACATTAAAATTATTTTACCACTCAAAGTCGTTGTCACGTAAAACTTTCGCCCGTATACCGACTTTACAGGCAACCAATTTTTTTTTTTCAACAAATGTTGTTGAAAAGGGTCCAGTTCACCAGCACTGAAATAATGATATCCAAATACGTAGATTATGGAATTCCGTAGAAATAATAGGTTTAAAATAGTTGTATAGGATGGGGGTTTACGGATGGAAAAAGTTCGACGTTCTCTATTTGAAATCACTATATTGGACCACGGAGGTATTCCAAAACATTAGGTACTTAAATACAATTTTGTTTACTTGAATTCTTTTGAAACACAAAGTGCACTCATAAATCTTAACTGTTTCGACTGTTCTGAAAAGTTCTACAACATTTGCGCTTGCGAAAGCTTGTGGTGAATGTCTGTTTTTGTTTGTTCCACTGCTGATAGTCCACCCTTTATTCCTAGTACATTTCTTCATAATGTAGAGTAACGTGACGAACAGGGCATGTGCCAGATTGTAAGCAACACCCCTGCCAATAACAGCGCAGTGTCACGCTGACACGCAGCTATTGGAACACGAAGAGTACGAATCATTACTGTTCCGTATAATCGGGCAACATTATATCGGGCCGGCGATTAGCGTGTGTCTGTGGTCGCCGGCTATCACTTGTACGTTGTCTCTGGCCGCGGGACCGGCATGACATGAGTTTTTTTTGTGGTTTCAACTGTGTTAATATTTGCTACGGGAATACATTATTAACGTTAATTACTACTGGATTAGTGCTGGAATATTAATTGTGACGCTACGGGATTAGTGCTGGACTATTTGTGTGTGAAGGGGCTACTGGATTGGCCGTTTCTAGAACGCAGGATCGTTCTAGGAATTTGCGAGATCGTCTGGAAGTTTCTGGTTTGGTATTCCGATTCCCTCTGGTCCCGTTCCTTCTTCCTACCACCAAACTGGATTTTGGACGACGCCGGGAACCCCAGGTAAGTCATTTCTTTGCACTACTCGGTTTGCAATCAGGGAAGTAAATGTTAAAATCGGTATAACGGCATTTAATTTGTTTAATCCTGCTTATGGGCCCCAGGACGGTAATTTCTGGATAAAATACTGAAAATTTTTGGTAGCAGAGCGTGGTTAGCCGTAAATACTCCCTTTTTGTTTTATTTTTCTGGCAAAATATACCGGGTAGGCTGAATATTTGGGGGTTCCCAGTTTATAATTTCTCCCCAAACTGTCGGGAAATTAGTATTAAGTGGTATCCGGTTTTTTAGGTTGCGGATACATTTGTTGTGACATTGTCCGAACTTTAGGCTAATTTACAATTTAAATTTAAATTTAAAATGGCTTCGGATTTGGCCAACCAGCTCCGATGGTTCGAATCCTTACAAGGATTGGTCGGCCGGAGAGACCGGGAGGAGGCGCTGCTAAACAGGGCAGAACAGCTCGACAGGCGCCTGGAGGTCGCTGAGAGGAGCGCAGGATCGCTGCGGGATGCAAGGCCGTCTCCACCTGAGGAGCAGATGGAGAGGATCGAGGCGGACATGCGGCGCATCCTGGATGTGTACGACGAGGTCTCCGAAAGGGTTCGCCAGCTGGAGAGGTCTCGTCAGGGAAGGGCGAGCTCGGGACCCGTCATCAGGGATGCGGGCTCGGGTGTAGTGGGACGCCTTCCCACCCTGGACTTGCCCAGGTTCACAGGTAACCTGCGAGAGTGGAGCGGCTTCCGGAGTATGTTCGCCTCTCTCGTGGACTCACGCAAGGACTTGACGAGGGCGGAGAAGCTGGCCTATCTCCGCACGTCACTGGTGGGGTGAGGCACTCTCCCTGGTCCAGCACCTGGAGCTGGACGACGACAACTTCGGCACGGCGATGGAGTTGCTGGAGACGAGGTTTCAAAATCCTCGGCTCCTCGCCGACGCTCACGTGTCACAAATACTGGGGCTGCCGAAGGTGACTGAGAGGTCTCAGTTGCGGCCGCTAATCCTCACGCCCGTGAAGGTGGCGTACAACGCCTTGCGCAGCTTGGGACTGCCAGTAGAACACTGGTCGTTCCTGCTGGTCCACATCCTGCTGGGCAAGGTGCCGCTGGAGTTGCGCGCCCGGTTCGAGCGGGAAAGGGGCCTTCACGGCGACCCGAAGGTCTTCCCCACGTTTGAGGAGCTACTTCGGGTCCTGGAGTGGGAGGCGAGGATGGCAGAGTCGGCGCCTCAGGAGGCGCAGCCCGCCGCGTCAGCTCGTGGCCCTGCCGGAACAGGACCGCGACCTACCAATCCCCGCACTCAGGGTGCGGTGAAGCGGACGGCGACGGTGACGAGTGCGTCGGAGCAGGAGTGCCCGAACTGTGGCCAGCTTCACGCGCTGGTGCAGTGTCCGGCCCTGCTTGCGCGGACGACTTCCGAACGACGAGGGATGGTTCGGCGGTTGCGTCGGTGCTACGGGTGCCTGGGGGGTCATTTGTACAATGACTGCCCCACGGCACGGCCGTGTCCTGGGTGTGGGGGACCACACCATCAGCTCTTGTGCGTCAGGAGCGATGGTGCTGGTCGACAGCCCTCAGGGAGGGGGCCCTCCACGGGCGGGGGCGCTCCCACGCAGAGCCACGCATTGTACAACAATGAAGTGGCTACAGCGTGGAGCACACCCCCTCCACCCCAACCCACGGCAGCACCGGGCAGCCCAACAAGGGGCGTCTTACACGCGGCTCGGTCACCGACCTCACAGCCCGCGCGGACGCGGGCGAACTGGAGAGGTGGAAGGGTGATACCGGAGTCACCACTGGGGTCACCTCCCCAGCGTTACCCTTCTCCGCCGCTGGATCCGCGACCGATGGAATGGAGGGCGTACACGCCTCCCCTCCATGAACATCCGAGGCTGGAATACCACCCGCCCTACTTTCGGTATGGCAGGGCGGCCGGATATGCCCCCCCTCCGATGGCCCTTTGCACTCGGCAGCCATATTGGGCTGGGCCCGGTAGTCCGACGGGTTCGGACGGGCCTCGGAGGGATTGACTAGCTTCCGTTCCCTTGGCACAGGATCAACCGGTGGTCCTGCTGCCCACCCTCTGGTTAAGGGTTTGGGGTCCAAGAGGCGACTACGTCCGGATACGAGCGCTCTTGGACACAGGGTCCCAGGGGTGCATTTTAACAACCCGGGTTGCTCATCGCCTGGGCCTGGCTAGGTTTCCGTCACCGACTCCGTTGCGGGGAGTCGGGAACACAGAGGTGCGGTCGGCTGGACAGACCCGCCTCTCCTTCTCGTCCGTACATTCCTATTCGGAAAGGATTGCGGTCAGGGCCACCGTCATGGATTCGGTTGTCGGTTGGCTTCCTCAGGCGGACATAGATCCGGATCTTTTGTCCTGTACTAAGGGTCTCAGGTTGGCGGATCCCCGCTTCGGGATGGCGGGTCCGGTAGACCTTTTGTTGGGTTCTGATGTACTGGGTTACATCATGAACGGCAAGCCTAGACTGCTGGATCAGTCTTCGCTGATGGCGCTGCCCACCATCTACGGGAACGCCATTTTGGGAATGGTGGATGAGTGGCAGCAGACGAATCAGGCTTCTTTTACGGGAACGGCCCTCGCTCAGATCATGCAGAGGTTCTGGGAGATCGAAGAGCCGCCTACCGTGTCTCAGCTGGATCCCGAGCACGTGGAGTGTGAGAACTTTTATCAGGCTCACACTCGGAGAATGGTTTCTGGGCGATTGGAGACTAGGCTGCCTTTCCGGGATAACCCCCCGCGTCTGGGCCAGTCTCGATCATTGGCCGAGAAAAGGCTCAGGTCCATGGAGCGACGCATGGCTCGAGATCCTGTACTTCGGGAAAAGTACATCGAGTTCATGAGGGAGTATGAGGCACTGGGCCACATGTTTCCGGCTCGCGACGACTGGTCGACCATGGACCACTACTTTTTGCCTCATCACGCTGTTTTGAAAGCGTCGACAGGCAAACTCAGGACGGTGTTCGATGGATCCGCTCCGACTTCGACAGGAGTGTCACTGAACCAGTGCCTCCACGCTGGACCGAAGTTACATCGGGATATTGTAGACATCATCCTGAATTTCCGTAGGCATCAGGTGGTGTTGGGAGCGGACATCCGTATGATGTTCCGACAAACGGTCATACACCCCGAGGACAGGAGGTTCCAGTTGATCCTCTGGCGGGAAAGTCCTCAGGACCCTATGATGGTGTATGAGTTGAACACCAACACCTATGGGTTGAGATCAAGCCCCTTCATTGCGATCCGCTCACTGCTGGAGTTGGCGGAGCAAGAACGGGCTCGGTACCCACGTGCAGCCGCAGTTCTGGAGCGCGACCTGTACGTGGACGACGTTTGCACTGGCGCGCAGACGGTGGAGGAAGCTCTGTTGCTCCGGGATGAGCTTACAGAGCTTCTCGCATCTGGAGGCTATGAGCTTCGGAAATGGCTCTCTAACGACCCCAACGTCCTGGCTGGTATCCCGGACGATCACCAGCAGGATCCGGGGCTCTTCGAGGAAGGTGACGATCCGCACGGGATTGCGGTTCTGGGCATGCAGTATCAACCGGTTGCTGACATCTTCACCTTTCGGGTGGCACTGGAAGCCACACGCGCGTGGACAAAACGGACGGTTTTGTCCACCATCGCCAGGATGTTTGATCCAAACGGTTGGATCAGTCCGGTTCTGTTCGCAGCCAAGTGTCTGTTACAGCGACTTTGGACTCTGAAGGTCTCATAGGACGACCCCCTGGTTGGAGACTCGCTTAACACTTGGCTTCGTTTAATATCTGACCTCGAAACGGTCAATCGAGTGGCGTTGCCCCGTCGCATTCTGCCACCAGGCTGTAGCCGGATCAGCCTGCACGGGTTCTGTGATGCGTCCGAGCTGGGCTATGCCGCATCTGTGTACTTGCGTACAGTTGACGCTGGAGGCCACGTCAATGTCACGCTCTTATTGGGGAAGAGCAAGGTAGCTCCTATCAGGACACGACTCACCATTCCGAAACTGGAATTGAGCGGAGCCACATTACTTGCTCGGCTGCTCAAGCATGTATATCAGGAACTGTCCACCTCGATAGACATCCGGAATGTCTATGCGTGGTCCGACAGTCAGGTCGTGCTTGCCTGGTTAAGAGCAGCCCCTCACACCTTGGAGACCTTTGTGGGAAATCGGGTTTCCCAAGTCCAAAACATTGGACTGGACATGGTTTGGAGACATGTCCCGGGTGAGTTGAACCCCGCTGACTGTGCTTCGCGCGGCTGTTCCGCGCCGGAGCTAGTTGATCACCCCTTATGGTGGGGTCCGGACTGGCTGCGGGAGCCAGAAGCTTCCTGGCCAGCTCTCGGCGCGGACTCGGAGCGAGCGGAGCTGCCCGGAGTCCGCGTGCATGCGATTGTGGCGGAAGTACCCCCAGACCCTGACTGGTTGACGGGTCGTTACAGCAAGCTGGATAAGTTGTTGGGGGTAACTAGCTGGATTAAACGCTTCATCCACAACTGTCGTCACCCTCGTCAGAGGAGGAGTGACCAGATCGCCACTGTGGAGGAGCGTCGGAGTTCCTTGCTGCACCTCATTCGGCTGGTGCAGGGTGAGAGGTTTCCGACGGAACTTGAGGCGCTGCGCTGCGGACGCGTTCGCTTGAAGGGTGCGGTCGCCAAGTTGAACCCTTTCACAGATCAGGATGGTCTTCTGCGCGTAGGAGGTCGGCTCCGGAAAGCCAACCTGCCGTACGGCAGCAGGCACCCCCTGTTGCTACCGAAAGGAGGTCCTCTGGTGGACCTGCTGATCACCGATCGGCATATCGGTAACGCGCACGCTGGATGTGGCGCGCTTCTCGCTGTGTTGCAGCGTGAATTCTGGATCTTGTCGGCTCGCAGGGCGGTCCGAAAGGTGCTGTTTAGATGTGTCCCTTGTTATAGGCTCAAGGCGTCTACCATGCAGCCCATGATGGGAGATCTTCCTCCGGATAGGATTTCTCCCTCGAGGCCGTTCGACGGGGTCGGAACGGACTTCGCTGGGCCCTTCTCGGTCATGTCATCGACGTTGCGTAACGCCAAGGTCGTTAAAGCCTACCTGTGCGTCTTTGTGTGTTTGGCCACCAAAGCAGTCCACCTGGAGCTGGTCTCTGCGCTGTCTACGGAGGCCTTTGTCGCGGCGCTGGATCGCTTTGTAGCGCGAAGAGGAGTACCCTCTTTAATACGTTCGGACAATGGCACAAATTATCGAGGGGCGGCGAATTATTTACGCGAAGTTAATAATTTTTTAAATTCTGGTAATAATAGTTTAAGTCTGGCTCTCGCCCAGCGGGGAATCAGCTGGCAATTTAGTGTGCCGGCCTGTCCTCACTGGGGAGGAATTTTTGAGGCTGCGGTGAAGTCTGCTAAAACCCATCTCCGCCGTGTCATCGGGGAGACCGTGTTAACTTGGGAAGAGTTAGTCACGGTACTATGCCGCGTGGAGGCAGTGCTTAATTCCCGTCCTCTCTGTCCAATCTCGCCTGACCCTAACGATCTAGAAGTCTTGACGCCGGGTCACTTCTTGATCGGTCAGCCTTTAACCGCGTTGCCGGAGTATCCCTGGAAGGATGAGCGCCCCGGACGCCTGTCCCGTTTTCAGTTATTGCAGCAAATAAGTCAAGACTTCTGGAGGCGCTGGTCGGCCGAGTACTTGCATCTGTTGCAACAACGGGTAAAATGGACAGATAGGACGGAGGCCCCTCGGGAAGGGGACTTAGTATTATTAAAAGAGGCAAATTTGGCCCCCCTTCTCTGGCGTAGGGGACGTATTTTAAAATTGATATCTGGTACTGATGGCACACCCCGCGTGGCGGAGATTCTGGTTTCTGGTTCCAGACTTCAGCGCGCGGTGTCCTCTCTGGCACGCTTGCCCCTTTATTAGATATACGTGTTTTCAAGGTTAAAATTTAATTTAATTTTATTACTATTTTTGGTAAAGTGTTTTTTTTGGTTTGATTTCCACTTTCGGGTCAAAGTTGGGAATTTCGTTTTTATTTGGGGTCCGGATACTGCTAAATACTGGTTTCCTAAAATTGAACAGGAGTTCAATTGGTCGGGGGTTTTGTTCCGTATAATCGGGCAACATTATATCGGGCCGGCGATTAGCGTGTGTCTGTGGTCGCCGGCTATCACTTGTACGTTGTCTCTGGCCGCGGGACCGGCATGACATGAGTTTTTTTTGTGGTTTCAACTGTGTTAATATTTGCTACGGGAATACATTATTAACGTTAATTACTACTGGATTAGTGCTGGAATATTAATTGTGACGCTACGGGATTAGTGCTGGACTATTTGTGTGTGAAGGGGCTACTGGATTGGCCGTTTCTAGAACGCAGGATCGTTCTAGGAATTTGCGAGATCGTCTGGAAGTTTCTGGTTTGGTATTCCGATTCCCTCTGGTCCCGTTCCTTCTTCCTACCACCAAACTGGATTTTGGACGACGCCGGGAACCCCAGGTAAGTCATTTCTTTGCACTACTCGGTTTGCAATCAGGGAAGTAAATGTTAAAATCGGTATAACGGCATTTAATTTGTTTAATCCTGCTTATGGGCCCCAGGACGGTAATTTCTGGATAAAATACTGAACAATTACCTAGCAGCCTAACACTGTTAGGCTATTGTAACACTTTGGTATAAGATGTTTTGTCTCTATGCCCTGTAATAGAGTACCGGACTGGGTCAAAAATACACCATCTTAACTAGTCCGTCAGCTAGATCATGGAAAAATATTGGACACGTATTTTTTGTTTTTTCATAATATTAAAAATCGTCAAAGATATAGACCATCAAACTTCGAGAGTGGGGGGGGGGGGGTCGCGACGTCACTCGTGAGTGAAAATCGTACTCACAAGTGACGTCACACGAAACTTCGAAGCGCTGTATCTTCGTCATTTTTTGTTTGTGAAACAAAAGAAAAAATACGTGTCCAATATTTTTTGGCAATCTAACTAACGGGTTACTTAGTTTTTTTGAGGGATTGTACCCTATTTCTCTGGAAACATTGCCCTTCAAACTGAAACACACATTACTGCTTGGCAGTAGAATAACTGGCAATGCTGTGGTTTCCCAGGCGGACTCTGCAAAGAGTCCTACCACTACTAAACATCACGTGTAATCAAATAATACGATCTCAGAACAATAATTTCTTGATCGCTCGTATCTCCGCGAGCCCTGCCCATTGTCTTGCGGCCCATATATCTCCATCTGCTTGCGAAAGTCGAACAATGCTGTGCAATTGAACTGGAACGGTATCCACAGGGCTGAAGGTGGATCCAAGGTCCCCAGATCTTGAGCAAGTGCATTAACGAACCGCGCTACACTCATCCCGATTTCTTCACGAACTTTTTTTTTATAAAGAGTGACGAGCACGACATGTGCCTGATGGTAAGCAACATGTCTGCCACATAACAGCAAAGTGACACTCAACTATTGGAACATGATGAGTCCAAATCATTACCTAGCACTGCACTGCGCTCGTCACCCTGAAACCTAAGATGTTATATCACTAAGCCCTGTAATTTTTCTGGACACATTGCCCTTCGAACCGGAATACACTAATGTTTGCACTTTACTGCTTGGCCGTAGAATAACCGGCAAAGGTGTGGTACTTCCCCAGACGGACTCTGTTAAGAGTCCTACCACTACAAAATACTGATAATAATAATAACTTGTTAATGCAATTAATTAACTAATCTGAATAAGTCTAAGGACTAAACACTAATTAAATCCATAATGCTATCATAATAAACAAATGCCAATAATTCTTGGTGTCGGTATTATTTCGACTCTTCGTTCGTTCCACTACTTGGTTCTAGTGGTAACATTAGCCTTAATACGGATTCGTGAACAATACTCAAGATGATTCTTCTGCAATAAAAAAGAATCCTCGGGAAGTGTTCCTTAGCTTTTTTATAGTATTGAGTGACAGGACGAGCAGGACATGTGCCTCGTGGTAAGCCTGCTTCTAAGCTCTCTGCCTAAGGAAATGTTCCTGCCCAAAACAGCTCAGTCTCACACAGCTAGTGGGACATGAAGAATCCAAATCTTTACCTAGCACCGCACTGCGTTCATCACTCAGAGATATAAATATGATGATTTAAATTCAAAAACAAGATTATAAAAAAAAAACAAGACATATGTAGGTATATGTTGTCCCCTAATCTCGTCTTTATGACTGGCCTCGTGGCTTAGTTGGTAGTAGCTCTGCCTGCGAAGCCGAGGGTCGTGGGTTCGATTCCCATCCAGTGCAAATATTTGTGTGATGAATACAAATGTTTGCACTGTGTCTGGGTGTTTCTATGTATAATAAATAATATGTATTTAAAACTATATAAGTACTAGCGGCCTATTCCGGCTGCGCTCGGATATTGTCATTTAAAGACTATTACCTAATCGAAATAAAAACTATCCTATCTCTCAAGTTGGACCAGACTGCTCACGGTGTGCCAATTTAATTTAAAATCGGTTAAGTAGTTTAGGAATCTATCGCGGACAAACATCGTGACAGGAGATTTATATATATTTAAATTAAGAAGATTATATCAGCTATCTGGTTGCCATCATACAAGCTATGCTTAGTTTGGGGTCAGATGGTGTTGTGTGTGAATTGGCCACCAATATCAAAACATTTAATATTTATCTATTTCCCATGTTTCTCACTATCCTTTGATTGCCTGGCAGGGATTGCTCTTAGCGATAAAGTCACAATTTGCTTCAATATCGTGGTGAATAAGAATGTCTTTTTGGTTATTTATTTTTGTATTGTGAACATGTGAACAATAAAGAGTTTCTATCTATTATATATTTCTGTAAGTTAGTACTGTGAAATTAATTAATTAATAATAATATCATATGGAACTATGGGTATGTAGGTAGATACTTGGAACATTTAGAATTCCGATGAGACATCTTTGAGAGGAACATTATTTTACTTTAGCATACCACTGAATGAGAGTCGATTTAATCAGAAAACTGTTGTAATACTCCATTGTCCTTAGAAGAATAAGCAGTGCGCCAATGATGCTATGGACCTGTACAACTAATATGCTATTAGCAGAGCAATTTCCACCCGGTCACGACTCGCAGGGCCAGTTGAGAAATACGAGTAGGTATATGTATCTATTGAATCTGAACTAAGCTCGCGTAGTAGGTATAATTTACGCGTAGATACGATTGTAACGTGATAGATAAATTATTTACTATATCTAAAAACATCTTACGAAAAACTTGTTTTTGAAAAAAACGTAATTATCGGTAAAAAGACCGTATTTCAGTTATTTAAGTATTGTTTTGCAAAATTCAATCCTAATGTTGATCAAATCATAATATAAAATAAATAAATTCAAGTTTCACCGCGTCATCATCATATTATAATATAACAAACATGAAATAAACTAATAATTCGCAATAAATTGAGACCATAAATTGGACTATTAACCATTCTATCTTTCAAGTTGGACCAAATTGGACCAAATCCTACTAATATTATAAATGTCAATGTATGGATGTTTGTAGCTCAATCACGTCGTAACGTCTGAACGGATCGGGCTGAGATTCGGAACATATTTACAGATTATAGTCTGGAAGAACACATATGCTACTTTTTATCCCGGAAAATAACGGGAACGAGAACTACGCGTGTAACACCGCGGCGCGCAGCTAGTTACACATACATTAAATTAATGCAAATTCTCGTGAATACCAATTGTCCTGGTAAAAATTTCACTGGGAACAAAAATATGGAAAATAATGGAAAAAAATATGGAATTATATAACACTGGATTTCTATATTTAAGATTGAGAGACAGATACATAGGTCATTATTAGACCGAAATTCGTTTAACCCTACACCTTCCAGTTGGCTCATACCTTCCTTGACCGTACCTTACCAATCAAAGTAACATCTAATATCTCGGCAGCGTCCGGTGCATCAGTCTGATTAAATTTGGCCTCGGGCGGTAATTCACGTAACCTGTAGATAGTTCGATCATTAGTATGTCGGCCGTGTTTCCTGTTCCTGTACAGAAGTCGGCTGGAATACAAAACTATATCTTAAACAACGAACAGAGAATATGCTCATTTGCTAACGCTGTAGATTTTCATTTCATGTAAAAAAATTAAATGTATTTCTTGTCTTGTTATCTAACCTGTTTTTTTTTTAATTATTTCAAAAAAAGTTTTTTTTGTTGCTCAACCACGACAAAATTTTCTGAGGAAATAAAACATTAACGCCACCTCTGGCGCAATTGAGAATTAATGTTGACATGTTTTTACCTAGTGCCTAGATTTCAAGGTATTAAGACAGAAACTATTGATAAAACCGGTATTACTGGACTGGAAAGGTTAAGAGTGCTACCAAAATCTGCAGATCTAATTAAGGCGTGAAAAGCCGTGTTAAATAGTTTTAGCAAGAACTAGTTGTTACTAGTAACGTAATTCAACACATTCAACAGGGGATAAGAAAATTTATTACTAGCATCTACCCGTGCCTTTTTTTGTCTTGTATTTAGAAAAGATCTATTACTAAAAAACTTATCCATTTATTCGGAATAAAAAACACATGACAGATGGCTGTGTTGTTCAAGGCAACAAAATATATGTGTTCGAAATTTCAATCTGAAGTGTTTAGTTTATGACGTGATTGAGCAGCTAATATCAAACATATTTGAACAAATATAAAAAGCATTTATAACATTACTAGCAGTGCCCTGCGGTTTTACCCCCACCTTAACTTTTTCATCCTAATTAATTTGCCTGGAAGAGATAGCTATCGACGGGAAGACCGACATCTGATGCTTAAGTGTATAAATTGTTTTAACTAGAATTATTTTTATTTGAAGTGTTATCAACAACAAAATAAGTGAGTTTATGTACTGTCTATAAAAATACTGTGTAACATTACCTCGTCTGTCGAAACGGAACGAATATACCAACGGCATCTATTAGGCACACAAGTTATAGAGAAATGCCTAGTGCCTTCTAATAGGCCTAAGGACGTGATCTAGGGTTAAGTAATTAGATCGTCCTAGGTACGGACATTTAAAGCTATTTGTATGCAAAGGCTTCACTTAAATTTCTTTTGCTAAAGTGAGTTTATTTATGCTAATTGGTACTTTATTTATCAATCTACTCTACACTCTTATCTTTGAATCAATTTAAAATTTAAAAGTAAAGACTTTTAAATCTCTTGAAATTAAAACACGGGTATAATCACGTTTGATAAGTATAGTCAGTCCAGTTCGACTTACGTTTCATACGTGTTTTCATTTAAAATGTGTAGTAACCCCGTTAATTTTCATACTAAAACTTTTAAATCCTAGTTGCAAACATCAAAATATGTTCCTTCTCCTCCGAAACGGCTCGATATTTTTCTATGAAATTGTCATTAATGAATTCTGATTCTCTGTGTCATGAGGATAGGTCGTAAAGTATTTTTCACTATTCAGTTCTTGCTTTTTAAGTTTGCCTCATCTTAATATTTAAACTAGAACAACATCCAAATAACTAGAAACGGCATTTAAAATGACCCTACGGAAATAATTTTTTCAGTCGGTTGCTTATTTTTATGGCAGAAAAATGTTTATAAAACAATTTAAATTGCAAAAATTTTATTTCTACGGTGTCCAATAGACGGCGCCTTAACAATATCTAAAGTAAATTATACAAATTTATATTGCACGCAGCAAAGTTCACTTTGAATGTTAAAATGTATTTTGACATTAACAATCTACTGGCCGCTATACACAACAATTTTCAAAGTTAACGCGAACCAAAACTTTTAGATAAATTAAAATTGACGTACTTACCTAAGTAATCGATTTTTGTAATAAACTCAACAAACAACAATGGAACATGCGAAAAACCTTAATTTGAGCTTAACTTACAACCCTATCACAAAACGAAACTAAACTTCATTTTATGTCAGTAACATGGAACATTTCTATAAAAAAAAAACAAAAAAAAATGGTTTTATACTCGCGTACGCCTTGACAAATTATTTTAAATACGGAAGGTAGGTGTGGAAGCACTGCACTCATATAATCTCCTGTTAAACACTCTAATTCCTATTCAGATACGTAAAGCAGTCGTAATAATAAGGATTTTATGAATATCCAGTGGGCAAGCAATAAAAAGGTAAGATTTGAATCGCTTTGACCGCAAGCGCTCGGTGCGGTGGTTGCCCGAGCTGAACAATTAGCTGGCACTCACAAGATACTAAGACGTACTTAGGATGACTTTAAAAGGGGCAAACTAGTACTAGCCATTTGACCAACCAATGAGGCGTTTACAGCGTCCAAATAGACCTGCTAAAGATAGTACTCAATTGCGCCCATAGCGACACCAATGTTTCATTTTCTAAAATTTCTCTAACAAAATTAATTCAAACGGTTGGACGGACCGAGAAATTTGGAACACAAGTTATAGTCTGGAATAGCACATAGGCTTCTTTTTATCTCGAAAAATAATACAGGAACAGGAACTACGCGAGTAAGATCGTCGGGCACTACTAATATTCTGAATGTCCGAGTGATGAACGCAGTGTAGTGCCAGGCCACGATTTGAAATCACCATATTTAGGTAAATTGATGATATAAAGAGAGTAAGTGATTAATAAAGATAACCTAGAGAAAAAAACATTTAGAATGCCGCGTCCTTGGTTTTTATGGGGGTCTTTAGTTCGCTACTTTCGTTGATAGAAAGACGAAAGTAGTACCTATATTTACAACCTGGCAAAAATAGTTCGTTAAGGACGTATTTATGAATACTCGAACAACCCCTGACTGCACTGTACTTGAAACGTCCACTTTATTTATATAAAACTCGAATTGAAGAGATATTTCTAAAATATTATTTCATGCAAGTAGTAGGTATAGACATGTCTATACTACTTGTATGCTACTTATTTACTTGATTTTCTATTTCAAACCTTGTAAATATACATTTTTTCCGAAATATTTCAATTTTGTAACATTATCCTAAATAAAATAAAAAGTTTGGTATTTGACGTATGGCGCAATAAAAAGGCAAGTATCACTATCAGATAACAAGAACTCTATGATTTTTGGTAGATTTTTTTTTCGTTTGAAACGCAACTATTATTATTGAAAATAGAATAAATTTGTAGTATCAATAAATTCATTTAGACAAATTCATTTCTGTCGTTTATTCTTGGACCATTTCTGAGTTGATATCAATGTCTTATATTAAACAAGAAGAAGGCGAATTAGTATGGTTATTTATAAGACAACCAAACAGAAACACTTTATTATGCACACAAGAAAAAAAACAGCAAAAACAACACAGACAATGACTAATATTCAATGTTATTAATAGTAGTTTTGTCGCTTACAGCAATATCTTCCAAGCAAATTCTAAGGTTATAAGGTACCGATCGTGAAATCCCACCCAGGCAATGCATTCTACAGCCTAAACGTTTATAAAACAAAAGTATAGTCAAACAACTTCGTTCGTTGCAACGTCAACCATGAAACGATGTCGCTTTTTCGAGCTACGGGCAGTCTGATAGAAAAAAGGTGTAAAGGTTAGCCTCGCCGCCGCCGGGGCCAATCCCCCCCGCACTAAGGCAGCTGCATCTTGCACGGGTTTATGATTATTGTCTGCTATTTATTCTTTTTCTTCCTTCGTTAGGATGAAGAAATGGAATAGCATAAAACATTTTAATGCTGACTGGCGGACCGGACCGGTTGTCTCGGTATGAGACGTGAAACGAACAAGTTTGAATGTTTACTAATATTCGTTGTTAGTACTACCATAAATGGGTGACTGAGGGACCGAGATTTGGTACACAGAAGCTAACTAATACATTAAGATCTTATATGGAGACTGGTTTTATATTCAACATATTGGACGAGCAGGACACGTGCCTGATTGCAAGCAACATACCTGCCCATAACAATATTACACGCAGATATCAGAACATGAGGAGTTGAAATTGTTACCTAGCACTACACTGCGTTCGTCACACAGAGATATAAGATGTTTTATTTATATGCCCTGTAATTTCTCTGATAACATGATCCTTCAAACCACATTACTGCTTGGCGGTAGAATAACTGGCAAAGGTATGGTATGTATGGTATATACTTCCCAAGGCGGTCTCTACATAGATTCCTACCACTACAAAGTTTAAGTTATGAGTCCTGTTCTGTTTAGAAACATTAAAATTTAACGAGATGCAATTAAGCGTAAGCCTAATGATTAAAAATCATCTACACAATTTATGAGTAAAGAAGCTTTACTAGAGTTTTCTGGCTTTTTGCGTTTTCGTTAAAAACGGCACGCACAGATGATGTTTAATTTCATGAAGAAAAATGTCTAAAGCAAACGAACAAAGGATTGTTTGACTTTCCGCCATTTTTAGGGTTTCGTAAAAAAAAACGGAACCCTTATAGATTCGTCATGTCTGTCTGTCTGTCCCGTATGTCACAGTCACTTTTTGCCGAAACTATGAGAACTAACTACACTGTTGAAACTTGGTAAGTAGATGTATTCTGTAAACCGCATTAAGATTTTTACAAAAAAAAATAAAAAATAAAAATTAGGGTTGTCCCCCATACAGAGAACTGAAACTAAAAAATTTTTTTTTCATCAAACCTACACGTGTGGGGTGTCTATCGATAGGTCTTCAAAAATTATGTTGAGGTTTCTAATATAATTTTGGTCTACACTGAATAGTTTGCGCGAGAGACACTTCCAAAGTGGTAAAATGTGTCCCCCCCCCTCTAACTTCTAAAGTAAGAGAATGAAAAAACTAAAAAAAATATATGATGTACATTACCATGCAAACTACCAACGAAAATTGGTTTGAACTCGATCTGATGAGTAGTTTTTTTTAGTACGTCATAAATACACTATTATTAAAACTTCGATCAAAGTTACAACGAACAAGAACTATGTGTACTATGTATATTATGTTACTTGCTGCAACGGAATCCTTCATGGGCGAGTCCAACTCGCACTTGGCCACTTTATTTAAAACTAGTTTGTCACAAACAAATTATTAGTCATAATCATATCATGGTACTTACTTATTTATAATTTAAAGAGAAAAACTATTACTTAGTACAAGTATTTCATAGGTAAGTATTTTATTTTGTAGCTCGGCTTTACGATTGTCTGCCCGACTCATGATCTGAAAATTCTAGGTTTCTTTTCCGGCCAGGTAGGTGTTTGAATGGTATCGCCATGTTCTTAGATTATATACAAGAAACCCAAAGGTATGAAATTAACGTATTATCACGTAATCCGCCCCACAAGATAAGATAAAATTATATGCCTAAAAATAAACAATCGAATCGAAGACAACCGCTTTTTTTAGTCGAGTGAAAAGTGACTAATACTACAACGGTTGATACGAGGGTCAAACTGAAAGTTCTTAGAACTGGCCACTTATAAACAATATAATAAAAAAATTATTCTATAATTTGAAAATAGAACTCTTTGCCAATATTACTGAGTATATACTTCATTCATTTGTCATTTGTTTTACGATTTGGCGGCAAATTGAAAATTGTCTGTGTCACGAGTTAGGTTGTGGGCGAGGGCAACAGGGTTTTTAAAAAGCAAACAATAGGTGTTGACCGCTTGAAGAACTGATCAAGACTGCCTTTTATTCAAAGTTCTATTTAAAACATTGGTATCTTAAGACAAAGGAATGGTTATACGAATATGAAATATGAGAATATAATCTTAATGCTTCCTGATATGAAGTACCATACTTCTAAGGATGCGATACGACACTTATCTAATATTACCTACTAACAATGGGTGCCATTGTGTAATGGCCTATCTTAGACGGACATAACTCCTCCCCCCTTAAGATGGAGGCGCACCGAAGGCTGCTGCCGTTGACGATGCTGGAGGTCTTCAGCTTCTGGGTTACGCTGGAGCTCTACAGCCTCGTGTTGCTGGACTGAAGTGTGCGCTGACCTCGGTTTCCACCATAGTTTGTAGACGCCGGTTCCTACTGCTGCCAGGATCAATATGATGTATACTAGTATTGACGGCCAGCTGGGAGTACTTGAGATGACGTTCAGGTCTTCTTCTGAAGTCTTAATTTTCTCCGACCGTTGTAGAGCGTCCTTTAGGGTATCTAGCTCTAAGTTTTCTAAGTTAATAGTTACAGGTGATATCTTCGTTGTGTAGTGAACTCGCGGTAAAGGTATAGTTTCTCTGACATTGACGTAGCGTTGGTGTGTCATCAGGATTTTGTCTCCGAACTGAACCTTGCAGCTGTTGTCGGTAGTTATGAGGAAGACACCTTTGTTTCGTTGGTATTGAACGTCGTTGTTGCAGGTGGTCTTCACTACTTCTTCTTGTTTCATGATGACTATCCAGCTGTTGTCTTTGACCTGCTGGACTAAGTTATTTTCATAGTTTGCTGTTGCATAGGTGCAGTTATGCGGTTCTTGATGTTGTATAAGTTGGGCGATGCAGTCCTTTGAGTGCTGTAATGTTTGCCACTCCAGGTGTCTGCAGATGACGTCGTCTTCTACGATCTCGATGCACGGCTCGTGGGGATATGCAAACTCATTATTTCCCAAGACAAGGAGGGGACTCTTAGGGATAAGGATTGTGTTATTATCATTGGGTATGGAGTAGAGGTGTAATAGATTATAGGGTTGTTCTGCAACTAGTGGTATATCCAGTATAAAGGTGAGCGTTTCGTTAGTACTGTATGCTTTTACTATAATAGCTTTCTCCCACAAATGAATGTTATTTAAATTTGGGGCATAAGCTAGACTTCCGTGAATTTCGTTTTGGATCTGATTTAATTCGTCTATGAGGTAAGCGGGGTCTATGATGCTAGGGTGCATTTTATTTAGGTGTGAGAATGTAAGTGCATTCTCTAAAGTTTCCAATCTGTCGTACAGCTGTTGAAACGATGTCTCAATTTCGTTAAAGATGTTACGAGTTAAATAGTTCGTTTCGAAGTCGTTTTTCTGATTTGTGTATCTGTTGATTGCGATGGAAATTTGGTTTTGATTATTTTTAATATGTTTTAGACTGATTTCGTATTCTTTCATAAAATCCTGCATTATGCTTATAGTACTTTTCTGATTCGATTTATTATTATTAATTGCCGATTGGATTGCTCTGATTTCACTGTCGTATTTAATAGCATCGTTTTGGTCTAGGTTTCCCGTAATAGCTTTAACTACTGATCCAAGGCCGTCGATTAAACCACGTTTGTGTCTATAACCGGCCTTAAAGCCTATGCCGTCTAATCCTAAGTAAAGTAACCTACTTTCTATAACGTCTATGAGGTAGTCTATTTGCTTACTCATAGCTACTGTACTTAATGAACTATTTTGTTTTAACCTAATTGTATAATAATTGCTACATATGTCTAAATAGACATCCCTTAACTTAGAGGTGTTATAAACAACCGCTAGATGATAGGTATCTATTTGTGCTTGTGCTTTCGCCTCCGTAAGCACTAGGATGCCGTTGTGGTTGTCTATGGGCTGAATAACTGCTGAGCTGCCGGCGAGTCCGAGGACTGCGACGAGGGCGAGGGTGCTCCTGGAACATTTTCAGGACGCCTTAGTAAGCGAAAATGTACTCGTATTGTTTTCGCGTTAATGTGTTTCCCTACAATTTCAGCAATCTGTTCTGGGTGTATACGTATTATGGTATATGGTCCCAAGTACTTTGGTTCGAGTTTATTGGCTCTGGCTGTTTTGGCTACTTGTTTGTAGACGATATCTCCTACTTTAAATCGTGCCAGTTCGGTGTCTTTATTGGCCTTTTCTATTACCTGTTGTTTATCGCTTGATAATTTTTTATTTATCAGTTTTTGCGTATTTTCCATGATTTGTTTATGTTTTAAAACATACTCTTGGTAGAACTCTTTTGGACAGTGCAGTTCTAGTGGGTTTCTACTATCAGTGTGTCCGTAGAGTAACTCGAAGGGCGTGAATCCCGTTGCAGAGTGGATTGTATTATTATAGGCTATAATGGCGTATTTCATGAGGTTTATCGGTTCGTCTTTGTCTGTAATTCTCTGTATGCGTATAATTTCGGCGAGAGTTGAATGTAGTCTTTCTATGGGTGAGTTTGAGTTGGGGTTGTAAGGTGTTGTGAAATGTATGTGTATGTTATGCATTGCACATACCTCTGTAATTACGTCATTGTCAAACTTTGAGTCTGAATCTGTCGTTATTTTCTTCGGGACGCCTATTACTGCGAATATGCTAAGTAACGACTCGGCTATATGGATGCTAGTACATGCTGTAAGTGCTATTGCCTGTGCATATTTTGTGAAATTATCTATTATAGTCAAAAACGTTATACCGCCACTACTGTACAAGTCCATAAACATGTGTTCCATGGGCTTATGTGGGGTATCTGTTAAAGAGAGGGGTAGTTTTAAGGGGTTGCGTTCGTATTTACTTTTTAGACATTTGTCGCACTTGTTGATAAATTTTTGTATGGAAACTAACATATTTGGCCAGTGATAATTCCTGTGAATGTGTTTATATGTTTCTTGGATTCCTCTGTGCACAGTTTTTCCTTCGTGGTATTTCCTTATTATGTCCGTTTGTTCAGGGATATTGTCAACTAGTGTTACTCTACTCATACATCTAATTAATTTTGGCCCCCGATTATTAAATACGGTTCTGTATACTTCACAAAATAATGGGTAAAACTCTTCGTGGTGAAAATAGCAGTGGAAAATCCTACTGGGGATTGTGTGTTCTTTTAGAAATTCGATTATTTGTTCTTTTGTATTGTTTATAGGTATCCACACATCTTTTATTACGTATTTTCCTTTCGATCTGTCGTCTACTCTGTAGTTATCGCCTGGTGTTTTTCTAATAAGAAATTGTTTAAGTTGTCTGTCAATTGCATCTTCTATTTGGGGTATTTTATTTGTGTTTGATGTTAGCTCCGGTTCTAATGATTGTGACTCTGCTACGACAGGTGTCAAGGACATGTCTACTTGTGTTATTTGTGTGTCCGAGATATGCTCTTGTTCTACCGTGCCTGGTGTTATAGGTATGTCTAGGAGTGTTCTAATATCTGGAAAATCTTGCTCTGGGCTTGTAGTCGACGTGCTAGGCTGTGGTTCACTTGTGCTAGGGGTGGCTTTTTTTTTCTTGGTGTAGTTTAGGAGTTGGACTCTTGATAGAGCGTCTGCGTTTGTGTTTGATTTTCCTTTTTTATACTGCACATCGAAATTGTATTCTGCTAGTCGAAGACGCCAGCGTGTGAGTTTGGAATTTGGGTCTTTTATGGACATGATCCACGTAAGAGGACGGTGATCTGTATAAATTGTAAATCGTTTTCCATACAAATAGGGTCTGAAATATTTTATTGCCCATACTATGCTTAGTAGCTCTTTTTCTATAGTGGAATACCTTTGTTCCGTATCAGACAAGGTACGTGAGGCGTATGCTATCGGTCTATCTGAGCCTATTTGACCCTGGGATAAAACTGCTCCTACGGCGACGTCTGAAGCATCTGTGGTTAAAACAAAAGGTTTTTCGAAATCTGGATACTGAAGTATTGGTGCATTAATAAGGACCTGTTTGCATTTTTCGAAGGCTTCTACATATTCTTTTGTTAATTCTATTTTACTCCCTTTCTTTAGGCATTTAGTCAGTGGTTTCGTAAGTTTTGCAAAGTCTTGTAAGAATTTTCGGTAATAACCTATAAGACCTAGAAAGGATTTTATTTCTTTCTGAGTTTTTGGTATGGGGAACCTTTTTACTGCTGCTATTTTGTCTTCGTTAGGCTTGAGACCCTTGTCAGTTAGTGTGTGACCTAGAAATCGGACCTGTTTTTGTAAAAATTCTGACTTGTTTAGCTGTATTTTGAGGTTATGTGCTCGGAATCTATCGAAAACTTGTTTACACTTTTCCAGGTGTTCCTGTAACGAGGTTGAATATATAATAACATCATCGAGATACGTTAGTACATTGTCAAGGCCACGTAGCACCGAATCCATTAGTCTCTGGAATGTGCTTGGCGCATTTTTGAGACCGAAAGGCATCCGAAGAAATTCGTAATGTCCGCGGTCAATTGTAAATGCTGTCTTTTCCACGTCTTCTTTAGCCATTTCCACCTGGTGGTACCCAGATGCTAAATCTATTGTTGAGAAGTACTGTGCACGTCCTAGTTTGTCTAAAATGTCATCTATGTTAGGTAATGGGTATTTATCCTCTACAGTTTTTTCGTTTAGTTTTCTGTAGTCTATTACAAGTCTATACTTTTGTTCTCCGGTGGCATCGATTTTCTTAGGAACCAGGTGTACTGGGCACGACCACGGGGAGTTACTTTCTTGAATTATATTTTGCTCTAATAATTGACTGATCTGATTTTTTATTTCTTCTTTTTGTTTTGGGGCTTGACGATAATTTCTGACATAGATTGGCTTACTGTCTGTTAATTTTAATTGATGTTTTATTTCGTGCGTGAAAGTTAATGGTATTTCCTCACAATGAAAAATGTCGCGGTAGTTATAACACAACTTTTTGATTTCTCGATTTTCTTCTAAGTTCATATGATCTGTACGTAATCTTTCTAGATTTTTCTTCAATAATTCGTCCAGCTTTGCTTTGGTTTTCTGTGACAAAGATTTAGAGTTTTCTTCCTTTCTATTGTTCAGATTTAGACGTTGGAAATTTAGGTGCCGATTGTTTCTGAAACGAATCGGTTTGTCTGTTGTATTAATAATTGAAGCCAGGGCATTTCCTTCTTTTACTGAAATTACTGCTGGGGGTAAAATTAAGCCATTTTTAGTTTTTAATCCGTCTGAATAGTAGTCTCCTTCTAAGTAATTGCATAATAGGTTAATAATTTGCTCGCTTCTAGGTGCTATGCTAGTGAATGATTTCAAATCGTCTTTGATTGGTATGTTAGCGTTCTCAGTTCGGAGTATCATATTTCTTATATCTATTTTACTTTTTAGTGCTACCAATAGGTCTAGTCCGAAAAGTCCTGCGAAGTCTGAATCGAAGTCAAAAATTAAGAACTTGTGCGTTATATTTTCGTTAAATAATCTCTGAGGTAGTTTTATATGCGCTACTTTCTTGTGTTTGGAAACTGCGTGGGGTGTTTTTATGTAATGTGTTTCGTTTTCTATTAAAATTTCTGTGTTGTTTAGAGTTTTCACGATTTTCGGGCTTATTAGTGACTGAGATGCACCTGTGTCTAATAGAAATCTACCGCCTAGTTCATTAATATAGATATAAGGGAGGCGGCTGTATTCTTGAATGTTATTAATAAGTGTTACGTTGTTAGTTGTTGGAACGCTTCCATGAGAAAATTTTCGTCATTACTTTCCTCATTTAAGTTGTTTTCTAAGTCATCCTCGGAGGCCGACTCATCGTCGCTATCTAGTTCTGTTTCCTTTTGGTAATACGTCCGGTTTTTGTTAAATTCGGGGTTATTCCCGGGTGGTTTATTCTTCGTAGGTGTATTATTTTTGGTGAAAAGAACTGGTTTATTTTGCTTATTGTAGTTCGCGTTATTTGGGAAACTTTTTGTTGTGTTTTTGTTTGATTGGGCGCGCTTCGCTCTAAGTTTTGCTTCCTCCTGTTTGGCTACCGTTATAGCCTGTTCCAAGTTTTGCACATGTTTTAATTTAATTAAGATGGCTGTGATTGGGTTGAGCTTTTCTAGGAATGTCTCCAAAGCCATCTGCTCATAATAAATACGTTTGTCAGGATTTAGAGAAATGAGTGTGCTCATCAAATTTCTAATTCTATCGCCAAAAAAATCAATGGAATTATTCTCCCTATTCGTCTGAATTAGCTCTTGGACGAGTTGTAGTTCTGTTCTAAACTCTCCGAATTTTCTTTGTAACGCGTCTTTAATGTCTGCCCAGGTCTTGGTTCCTGGGCTTTGAGACAACGCTTCCACAGCTCTACCTGTGAGTTTATTTCTTATCAGGCAAGTAATGCAAGGGTCATCCCTGTTGGTGATTAACCCTAGTGCATTTTCAACTCCCTCAATATAAAATGCTAATGTTCTTTTATTCCCATCGTAACTGGGTAATAATTTAGCAAAGGTTGAGTGATCCGTAATAATCGGTTTCTCCTCAACAAAGGATCTTTCACTCTGGGCCCCCTTTTCGTTAGCCATTTTAATCTAAATAAAAGAAGGGTCACAATGAATGAGTAATCTCAGAAACGGTGTAAAATACACGAAAATAAATTTGCACGAAAGTACACACAAATTATAAAGGCACCTTAACACTTGAAAACACCAAAAATTTTATAAGAATGGAATCAAGGAAAAAGGTAGGAGTCTCGGGGAAAAACAGAATTAATGCTTACCCCACGAGCATGGCCGTTGCGAAGGCTAGTTGGTGGTGAGTCTGTTTCTTCAGCTGCGGTGATCTGCTTCCTCTGCTGCCGGAACCCACGGTAGGTTCTTTCTCGCGACGGAGACGAAGAGTCAAATCTACTGATTGAAACTTGCTACCGATATCGCGACGTGCCGACTGCGCCAGTTAGGTTGTGGGCGAGGGCAACAGGGTTTTTAAAAAGCAAACAATAGGTGTTGACCGCTTGAAGAACTGATCAAGACTGCCTTTTATTCAAAGTTCTATTTAAAACATTGGTATCTTAAGACAAAGGAATGGTTATACGAATATGAAATATGAGAATATAATCTTAATGCTTCCTGATATGAAGTACCATACTTCTAAGGATGCGATACGACACTTATCTAATATTACCTACTAACAATGGGTGCCATTGTGTAATGGCCTATCTTAGACGGACATAACTCACGTCAACATGAATTTAACACGAGAAAATTTTCGTGCAATGATTTTTTATGACTTTCGATGTCATTTAAGTCAACAAGAAAGTTATGATAGACTACGATTGGCCTTTCACGATGAAGCCCCATCTCGTGCGACTGTTTACAACTGGTTTAATGAGTTTAAACGTGGTCGCACTAATCTCACTGATGATTTACGTGAGGGACGGCCTTCTACGGCGACGACTGAAGATAACATCTGTGTTGTGCGGCGTATGATAGAGACTGACAAAAGAGTGACCTATCAGCAGATTCGGACAAGCTTAGGCATCGGTATGAGTCAAGTGCACAAAATCCTACACGAACATTTAGCGGTCAGGAAGCTTTGCGCCCGGTGGATACCTCATAATTTGACTGAGGCTCAAAAACTCCATCGTGTGGATTGGTGCCGTAAAATGATTGAAAGATTTAACGGAGGTGACTCAAATGCTGTGTTCGACATACTAACAGGTGACGAAAGCTGGATTTACTGTTATGATCCTGAAACCAAAAGACAATCTGCTCAGTGGGTGTTTCCTTTCGAGGAGTTGCCACTAAAGTGAAGAGAGATCGAAGTGCGGGGAAAAAAATGGTGGCCTCGTTCTTTGGAAGGATAGGTCATTTCGCAACAATTGTGTTAGAGGATCAAAAAAAACAGTTTCTGCAGAATGGTACACTACCAATTGTTTGCCACTTGTCTTGGAAAAAGTTCGAGAGAAACGACCTCGCAGTAGGATCCTCCTTCACCACGACAACGCCTCATCGCACACCGCCAAGCGAACGATCGACTATTTGGCGACATCAAACGTTGAATTACTGGGTCACCCGCCGTATAGCCCCGACCTCGCGCCTTGTGATTTTTATTTATTTTCAAAAATTAAAGAAAATCTTAAAGGAAAGCGGTTTATGAATGCTGAAGAAGCGGTGGCTGCGTATCGCGATGCCATTGAAGAGACCCCTAAGGACGAGTGGGCAAAGTGCTTTTCCCAGTGGTTCCATCGCATGCAGCGGTGTATTGACGTGAATGGACAATATTTTAAAAAGATATAATAAAACTAATAACTGGCTAATGTAATCAGTTTTTGATTTTCTAAGAACTTTCAGTTTGACCATATTATTTTACAGAACCTTACATTATACATTTTATTTTTGAAGTGAAAACTTCTTTAGGCGCACCTAGACAGATTTTTCGTGGGCTGTGAATTGAAATCTAGCGTCACGCTCGGGTATGATAAAAAATCTTCGGGTAAACTCGGGACCATGGCCATTGGGCATCTAAAAATGCGTCAGCCAATGGGAAATGCTGAAAGGGCGTGGCCTTCAGTCAGAATTTGATAGCTTACTTTGGAAACTACACGGGTGTAACTGGAAGGCGTAGCCTGGCCATCATGGCATGACCATCTAGAAATGCATCAGCCAATGGGAAATGCTCTATATGGCCATGCCATGATTGCCAAGCCACGCCCTCCGGTTACACCCGTGTAGTTTCCAAAGAGTTTTCACTTCTATCGGCAGTTCCTATGACTGCCAATATTTTTTTTTATTTAGCCGACTTCGACTATAATCATAAAATATCACTGTGTGTACTATGTAATGTGTATCCAGTGTATCTAATCAACAAAAAAAACCTATAAAAACAATCTACTTTCTTTTGGCGGTCAGCGTTTTGCCGCCAATTTGTAGTTACCACGGACAATCGTAATATTTTTTTATTAGCAACCAAATTGGCTTGTGCCTACTCGCAAACAATCATTGTAGCGTAGCGTAACTGAAAGTTGTCAAAAATTGGAATAAAAAGTGTATTGTGCTACCGATACACAAAAAAAAAACTCAACGCAAGAAAACTTTCGCTGCGTAAATTTAATACAATTTATTTTGGTAATTTCTTTTACGAATACGGTGAGAGAAAACTATGTAGGCTTTTCTACTTGTACTTTTCTTACATTTTTCCAATATAGAAGACGTTTTTAGGGTTCCGTAAAACGTAAAAACGGAACCCTTATAGATTCGTCATGTCTGTCTGTCTGTCTGTCTGTCTATCCGTCCGTATGTCACAGCCACTTTTTGCCGAAACTATGAGATCTACACTGTTGAAACTTGGTAAGTAGATGTATTGTGTGAACCGCATTAAGATTTCAACAAAAAAATTTAAAAAAAAGAAAAATTAGGGTTGCCCCCCATACTGAGAACTGAAACTCAAAATTTTTTTTTTCATCAAACCGACACGTGTGTGGTGTCTATCAATAGGTCTTCAAAAATGATGTTGAGGTTTCTAAAATCATTTTCGTCTACACTAAATAATTTGCGCGAGAGACACTTCCAAAGTGGTAAAATGTGTGTCCCCCCCCCTCTAACTTCTAAAGTAAGAGAGTGAAAAATCTAAAAAAAATATATAATGTACATTACCATGTAAACTACCAACGAAAATTAGTTTGAACTCGATCTGATGAGTAGTTTTTTTTTAGTACGTCATAAATACACTATTATTGAAACTTCGAGCAAAGTTACAACGAACTACAAGAACTATGTGTAATATGTATATAATGTTACTTGCTGCAACGGAACCCTTCATGGGCGAGTCCAACTCGCACTTGGCCACTTTATTTTAATCAGAACGGTAAGGTATTAATATATACATAAATCAACAAATAGAGTAAAAAATATATAACACTATTTGCGTCAAATTTTCCGTGAGAATTAATTTGTTCGTTTTGTTTCATAAATGCCTGATCAGAACATCTATTACCAACCGACCAACCACGCTGATCAGAAGGATGGATAAGAACAATATAAGGAACTATATACATAATACATACACACAAACGCTTTTAAGCCCACGGAAGTAACAGCAAGTAAATAATGTAACACTCGCGTTTAAATATGAATGAATGTATGTGCGAACGTATTGTGGTACAAGAGAGTTCAACGGGCTCGTATCAACAGACACGCATGAAGATTTACTGCCGTATTCCAGGTATGAATAAAGTTAAAATTCATTTATTGCACACGCCAGAAATCATATTCAATTACACATTTAACCAAAGAGTTATCAATTTTTTTTATTGAACATAAGTACGCGTTTGACCAAGTCGCCTGATGGTAAGCGATGGTGTGGTCGAAGATGACGCTTGCTGACCTAGAAAATGCGTACTCTTGAAAATCTTCAGCAGATGGCATATTCTTGAAAACTTCTAAATTGTATCTCTCAGGGAACAATGGGGCCGGCAACTTATTCCACTCTAAGAATATCAGTAATTAATTAAGCATAATATGTCGACAAAGAGGTCCAGCGAAGAATCCAACTCGGATGGGCAGCGTTCGGGAAACTTCGGCACATCTTTCAGTCCAAAATACCCCAATGCCTAAAGACAAAAGTCTTTAACCAATGCGTGTTGCCAGTGATGGCTTATGGAACTGAGACGTGGTCCTTAACTGTGGGCCTCATAACAAAGCTCAAAGTCACACAGCGAGCTATGGAGAGAGCTATGCTCGGAGTCTCTTTACGCGACAGAATCCGTAATGAGGATATTCGCAAAAGAACGAAAGTGACCGACATAGCTCAAAGAGTAAGCAAGCTGAAGTGGCAATGGGCAGGCCACATCGCTCGCAGAACTGACAACCGATGGGGAAGAAAGGTTCTCGAGTGGCGACCACGAACCGGAAGAAGCAGTGTTGGACGGCCTCCCACTAGATGGACAGATGACCTAACAAAGGTCGCTGGAAACCGCTGGTTGCAGGTTGCGCGGGACCGTTCGTTGTGGAAATCTAGGGGGGAGGCCTATGTTTAGCAGTGGACGTCTTGCGGCTGATGATGATGATGAATATGTAAATAATTATAATTATTATTTGTGTCAATTTGAGTACAGACCGACAGGCAATATGAATAAACAAATATGGGACATTCTCACACTACTAGCCCCAAACTAAGCAAAGCCTGTATGTACTGTGGGTGTCAGCTGCGACAGTGATGATCTTTTCTTTTTCATCCGAGACAATGATGTTCTGCTTTTTACATTAAATCTAAGTACGACCCAAAATTTCGTACGAAAATCAGACTTTAGAGTCTCAATCTTTTTTTAGGGTTGCGTAAAACGTAAAAACGGAACCCTTATAGATTCGTCATGTCTGTCTGTCTGTCTGTCTTTCCGTCCGTATGTCACAGCCACTTTTTGCCGAAACTATGAGAACTACACTATTGAAACTTGGTAAGTAGATGTATTTTGTAAACCGCATTAAGATTTTTACAAAAAAAAAAAAAAATTAGGGTTAAGTACCCCCATACTGAGAACTGAAACTCAAACATTTTTTTTTCTTCAAACCTACACGTGTGCGGTATCTATCGATAGGTTTCCAAAAATGATGTTGAGGTTTCTAATATATTTTTTGTCTACACTGAATAATCTGCGCGAGAGACACTTCCAAAATGGTAAAATGTGTCCCCCCCCCCTCTAACTTCTAAAGTAAGAGAATGAAAAAATAAAAAAATATATATGATGTACATTACCATGCATACTACCAACGAAAATTAGTTTGAACTCGATCTGATGAGTAGTTTTTTTTAGTACGTCATAAATACACTATCATTAAAACTTCGATCAAAGTTACAACGAACTACAAGAACTATGTGTACTATGTATATTATGTTACTTGCTGCAACGGAACCCTTCATGGGCGAGTCCAACTCGCACTTGGCCACTTTATTTTATTCTTTCGACGCGACGTGTCAAGCGTCAAATGTTTCAGTACGGGGTTTTCGTTCGCGTGAACCTTGAGTAAATGTTTACTATGTGGCGTTAAGGACGCTAATTAATTACCGGTCTAACATTCCGACTTTTCACAGACTTTTACTTACCATGTTACTAAGCTCTTTATAACTACTATACATATGTATTATTATGTTCTTTTTAAATAAATTAAAAATAATTTTAAAAGATAAAGGCTATAGCAAAAGTATCAAAACATAATATTCAAGTAGAGATACGTACATAATTAATTTTAAGAAAGAATTCTGCACTTCATACATTTTAAATTCTTATCGGTGATAAAAAACAAAAGGGAAACTTAATTGTTAAATTTATTTCTGTCAAATATTCATAACTTATCATTTTTCAGGTTTTCGATAATAACTGCTCGTTTGTATGAAGCTAATGACAGATGAAATAAAGGCTAATTCCATAGGAATGGCGACCGAAATTTGCAAAAGTAATGGGCTTGACGAATCACCCTAAATTGCCACATTAAGTATCTGTGAACTCTAGTTTTTGTTATTCAATTTGTACCTACGTATAATCAGGACCTAATCATTTTCTGAGAAGAAAATTAGCATATTTTAAACTTGACTGTTGTTGAGTTGTAAGAAAATAAAGATAATATTTCTAGCAAACTTTGGGGATGATAGGTCGTTTCTGGACGTCTACTCTCTTTCTATGAAAAATGTAACTTCGAAATAAACTCGCGACTTTCCTGCTCCGGTTCTACTTTAACCCGTCATTTCAATCGGATGAAACGAAGTAGAAACGTCGAGAGTTTATTTCGAAATTACGTTTTTCGTAGAAACAGAGTAGACGTCCTGGTTGTCCCTACGACGGCAGCCCAAGTAGACGTCGCACCGTCTGAGGTGTCTTTGCACTAGGCGTCAACGAGATATAGTACCTACTCATTAAATACCTACGTTAAGTATTTGGATAAGATAAGGTAAGTACCTATATGGAATCCTTTCAGGTAGGTACAAAATTCTCTGAGTATATATGTAAGTATAGTTACTATAGTTGGTAAATTAGTTACGACCTGCACCTCTCGCGCTAGCCCAGTGTTTGGTATTCAGTAATCATCATCAACAGCCCACTAAATGTTCCCACTGCTGGGACTCGGGGCCTTCTCTCGCAAGGAGAGAGTTAAGGCCATAATCCACCACGCTGACCCAGTGCGGGTTGGTGGATGACACATGACTTCGAAAGATTCTAGGTACAGGTCGGTTTCCTCGCGATGTTTTCCTTCACCGTTTTAAGTTAGCGGCATTACGCACATGACTTCGAAAAGACAGTGGTGCGTGTGGGGTTTGAACCCGGGGTCTCCGGATCGGCAGGCGCCAATACTTACGAAGTAACTATTTTCTGATCTGTGCCAATACTACCAGTAGTTCATCTTACGCCATGAGAAACGCCGATAATATCTAGACACGGATAGGGTTGTCGCAAACAAAAAAACGTTGCGCCAAAATACAATTAAAACATACGGAAGACGTCAGCCCTGAGCCATGGTCCTGCAATTGTTATGTAGGCAATGCAGAAGCGCGCTTCCCGTGTCTCACCCCGCACGCCCCGCACGATTGCCCCGTTTAGACGGATTCGTCGAACGACTGTATGATTTAATAGACTGTGGTAATAGAGACCAGCCGAGGCGAACGGCTATAGGTCCCTTTATAACATAGAAACCCTCAGCTCAATCTTTCCAAAATCTTTGTTTTAACTAATAAAATGAATAAAATGATTACACCAGTCGAGAGCAAAGAGCAATTTTCTAGTTCTTCATATAACAGTGATTTTGGCATAGATTTAGAGTAAGTATTTTCGCTACGCCTACGCAAACAAACGTTGCAATCCATAGATTTTGGATGCACATTTTAAAAAACTGCACGTCATTTCCCTTGTCGTTTTGACACTCAAAGTGACAAAATGTGAGTAGGTACATAATACAAAACATTAGTTAACCCCGCGGTTACACTCGCGTCACCGATCCAGTTATTTTCCCGGGATAAAAAGTAGCCTATGTAACATGTAATACTCCATAGCTCCATACTCCAAGAATATGTGTTCAAAGTTTCATGAGGTTCAAGCGGTTTAAGTAGTTTTTGCGTGAAACCGTAACAAACAAACTTACTTCCGTAATACTTTCGTTTAAAATATTGGTAGGAAGAGCAAAAAGTTCCCAAACGCCCAATCCTATAGTGTACATATAGTTCTGATTTTTTTTCTGTTAAAATCTTTATTTCAATAAGAACATGGAACATAAAAATAAGTTTACCTTGATCTCACTGTAAATTGATTTTCATTTACTTATTTGTTTATTTATTACGTCGTTTATTTAACTTTTTTGTATTTTTGAGCGTTTTTAGCAAAAACATCGCTTTGACATTTTTATCAATACCATGGATTGTTTCTTTATTAATCGTTCTGTCTGTCCTTTCATGTTACAGAATCCATGTGATTTAGGTATAACTTTAGTTATTGGAGAGTATAGAGTCAGGCTACTTTTTATGCCCGAAAATATTCAATTCTGTGCAATAGCGTGTGAAACTACGGGAACTATTCAAGAGAAATCAATATAATGATACGTAATTTACAAGTAATTATTGTTAGTTAGCGGCGCCCCGCGTTTGTACCCGCTTAGTTCCCGTTTCCGTATTTTTAAAAAGCTTATTCTGCTATTCCAGACTATAATCTATGTTCAAAGATTCAACCTGATGGGCAGTTCCGGCGTGATTGAGTAACAAACGTCCACACTTTCGCTTTTACAATATTAGTAAAATGACATAGTCTATAGCCTAGGACAGGACACTCATAGCTATTGCTGATTTCTATCGGATAAGAATTTTCAAAATCGGTTCAGTAGATTCAGAATTCAGATACCTACCTATTACTCTACTTCCTACGACCGCATAAATTATTTTTTTCAACATCGTGAGGCAACCGACGTGTACCTTGAATCTTTCGAAGCCATATGTCATCCACCAACCTGCACTGGGCCAGCGTGATGGACTATGGCCTTGCGAGAGAAGGCCCCGAGCCTCAGCAGTACATTTACGTTATGTATGCTGTTTATGTTATTGCTTACTAGCACCGCCCCGCGGTTGTACCCGCGTAGTTAACGTTCCCGTTGTTTTCTCGGGATAAAATAAAATAGCCTATGTGTTCTTCTAAGCTATAATCCAACTGTGTAAATCCGTTCATACGTTACGTGATTGAGCAACAAACATCCAGATATCCAAACATTGACGTTTATAATAAGGATAATTATTCATAGGATTAATCGATTTCTCATTCAGTATCAATCTTTTCACGCTAAATAGGCAATCGAAACAGACCATCGTGGAGGCACAAAAACTAGACGCCCTAGGATCGTCGGTCGCAGGGCTAGACCAGTTAGCTAACAAGGTTTCGAGGGCATTGCCGTGGGATTTGTCTAACACGAGCTTGGTATGTACGCATAAACAGCTCACTTTATTATTTTTATTTATTTAAGTACCCAGTTTACGATACCAATTTATTCAATAAACACCTCGTCGAGGCTTGTCGCGATGTTATATGAATCTATTTCTTGTTTCATCTACGTTTCTTACGTACGTAAGATTATTTTTCTACGTTTGTGCTACGAAAAAGACTTGGACTAAAAGCTAAGCCATCAAATAGTTCAACAGTAAAAACTATTTTAAGTTATAGCTTTTTAAACGACTTAAAAAAAGGAGAAGGTTCTCATTCGGTTGCATGTTTTTTTATATGTAGGCATAAGTAGTAGGTTATGTTTATTGTTTTGTTTGGTAGAAAATACTTCAAACACATTATACATTTGATCGATATCGGTGAAGCGGTTTTTGAAATATCAAATAACTAAAATTTCCTTACATTTATCTAGATTACGTAGTAATAGCGTCTAAGAAAATTTAGTTGAGTGTCTGAGTTTAATTTTAAATTGAAGTCGGTTTTCGTATAACATTATTTTTTATAGCAAGACTTTTTCACAACAAAAAATATTTATTATATCGACCGCGTCATCGGTTTATATCAGGCCATCTCATTTGCCATGCTCATCTTCGATCTTCGATTTAAAAATGTATTCCCGCAGGATAGAATCGGATTCTACTACCACAAGAAGATAATCGAGGTCCTAATACACTACGCTAGACAAGTGTAAATTTATGAATATCAGGTGGGTGGCGATAGTAGTTTAGGTGACCTACAAAAGTTACTTTTTTTCTTTACCTTTTCAGAAATATTATTCAAGAGCTCAAAAATGCATATCCAAATATGTGACTATGTATGTGTAGTGTGAGTAGAGAGCTACGCGAACACATGTTAATTTAAGATACCTTAGTATTTACCCGCGAGTTCATTTAAAAATAATCCGATTTTTTTTTTAAGAAAACTGGTTTAGTAATTTTGCGTGTTTGTTTTTTTTTTTTGAGGTTATACGTCGGATATTTTTCTCCGATTTGACTGCAGTCAATATTTTTTTTAAAGCTTCGAGCTTTTTACTAGATATATAAAGGAGTCTATGGCAGTTTTCTCAAGTGGCACCTAGGTACCCCCTACCAAGGTACCGAGTAAGCTTTGAGTAAATGTTTCGAACACTAGGCCTAGGGTTAGATATGTCTCGATCTGTTTACCGAATAAAAAATCTAGTCTAAGTAACTTTTTGACCTAATATTTATTTAAATTCAAACAAAAGTCAAATTGTAATACAATTTATGTAAAAATTATTATTTCCTTCACATTTATAAGCAAATAAAATGAACTATTATTTTATTACCTACTTGTTACTATAGAATTAAAAACAATTACATATAATTTAAATTTCAAATCACACAATAACTCAAATTACTTATTTTATTATACCTAATTGTAAAAGTTTGTGAGTTTCGCTGTTTGTCAATCACGTAGAAAAAACTGAACTGATTAGGCTTAACTCATGATGCATTTTAGTCTGGATTAGCACGTATCCTACTTCATATTTATCCTGAAATCCAGATTTTCTTACGGAATAGCGTCTTTTTAAATTCTACGAGGACAAAAATACTAGTTTTAATTTAAGTATGTTTTTTTTTAAATTTGATTGTTTTGAAATTTCTGCATTAATTCACTTGTAAATAATCATAATTTTTTGAATTAACAAAAGTATTGAAATTCAAGCCTGGCAAAAATATTATTTAGTTATTTGAGTCGTATTAGATAGGTTTTTGACCACAAAGGTTTAGGTTTATACGAATGTAAACTAAGTACATGAAACATAGTTGCTCTATCAACAGCTAGATTAGTAGGGCTTAATTTATTCTAAGGAGAGCTTAGGCATAAAAATCTTTCCGTCCACGTTAATTTCCATCCCGGCAATTACGCCCGCGAAGGGTTAAACTAAACATGTTTTTCTAGATCTAACCCTGGGTTAGCTATTAACCCGATCCTGTTTTACTTACCACGTATGCTGTTATAGAAGAATCTGCACTACACCATCCGACACAACACTTTTGATTCTAGAACTGGCTGAATGCAAGCATTATATTTTTTTTAAGTCATAGACATCGCGCGTATTTTTTTTTAAAGACGCGGGAAAGGCGCCCGTGCGGCGTCTCGCGCGCTTAGTTTTGAACTGACTGTTTTCTTCGCTCCCACCATCCGAGGAAGTTCATAGAATAAAGCATTTTAGAACGATGGCACCTGTCACAAGATTATAACGGATTGCTGGATGCTTTTCGTGCAAGATTTACGCTAATTTACTATTGGAGAGCTTTTGTTATTTTGTGACTCATTCCATTATTTTAGCTCACGATTTCTTTGTAAAACGTTTAATTCGGGCCTGACGATAAGCGGCACGCTTTCCCACAACACCAAAGTGCCACTTAATGTGTAACTTAGTTTATTACTCTGATTTGCTCTACGCACTAGTCATCTAGTGTAATAATTTTTAAATTAATTTAACTGGAACATTACACTTTGAACCGAAAGACAAAAATGTCTAAGTAGGTAGGTATCTAAGTAGTAGGTACAAATAAATATTTAGGTGCTTAAATAAATACTAGTGCTATACAAATATGTAATATTATTACTGATCTCTAGATAGCTACTTATCTAAGTACTTACCTACTTAGAGAAATAATAAGAAATGATTTTATTGGATACACTTCGGAGAGTGTGAAACAGATCTGCATGATCTAATACCACCTTGCCCTTTTTTCTATCGGACTTCTCGTGGCTCGAAGAAGCGGCATCGTTTCATGGTTGTTGTTCCAAAAACACGGACGAAGAGGTTTGACTCTACTTTTGTGATAAGAACATCTAGGCTGTGGAATGAGTTGCCTGGGTGTATTTTTCCCGATAATTGATGTCTTCAAATCGAAAGTGAATCAGTTTCTTTTAGGCAAGCACGCTACATCGTAGATGGCATCGTCGTTTAACATCAGGCGAGATGGTGGTCAAGTGCGAACCTACTTTAGTTAAGGGAAAAAATTCTGTCCGGAGAAGTACCACACATTTGCCTGATAATCTACCGCTAAGCAACAATGCGCAAATTAATATCATGTTCCGGTTGTGAAGCTTCCAGAGAACTAACGAAGTAAAGAGATAAACTATCTTATATCTCTAGACCGCAGTTAGGCTGATCATGTTCAAATAAGTACTACCTAGTAATAAAAAAAATAATTAAGTAGGCCAATATTCAGCTGTTTCCTCGATTAGCAATATGTAGTAAAAAGTATCATAAAGTAACTATTATGTATGTATATATGTTATATATGTATAGAACATTTGAGCAATAATGATCTTTGATTAATATTTTCTAGCTTATGGAATTATTGAAAAAGGATGTATCGATTAGGTAGGTGTTTATAAAATGCTTTTTTATCTTAGTCGAAAGATGTAACAATACAAAAAACTACTCAAGATTTCTGTCTTAATAGTGCCTGCTGTATTAGGTACTTATATGTAGGTATATACAAGAAATATTAAATATACCTTCATATTAATCGTTTCTTTTTGTATTATTTCAAGGAAATTTAAAATGTAACTTGAAAGCTTGAAACGAAACTAAAAGACAAGAAAATAATAATTAGTTACATAAAGTGTTTTTATAACACATTTTCTCGTAAAGGGTCTCCTATTGCACCAATTTCTGTATCGTAATGTATCTCATTACGTACTTGTGCGGTAATCTATAATGTAAAACGCACGGTTACAAAATGCTCAGTCTAAAATAAAACGATATCTTTTTAAATCTTAGTAAAGAGTTTTTTATGTCAGAAAAGTGGTCAACATTTTATGAATAAATTAACTTTGAGATTTAAAATATAATAAAGAATTATTTAATTCGTTAATTTAATTAATTTAGACCATAAATTACAACAATTTATCTATAACAAAACACAAAAATATTAATTTACTTTATTACCAACTACTCCAATTTATTACAGGCTGGTTCTGAGACGCGTTGCTTAAAAAAAAGGCGCCGATGCGCGCGCATTGCTAATCTGTGAATTGTGAACAAGTAAATATTATTCTGCGCCCTTTTTTCCCCTGTATTGTTTTTATTTGAAAATGTCGTCATAGTTTTATTTATTTCCTCGCAAATATGTTATAAAACGTCGTATGACATACGTGCGCGAGCCGAAGGCGAGAGCTAGCAATAACGCCTTGGCTGTAATTATCAACTTAGCGCACTTATATCATAATGTACTATTAAAACATACCTACATAAGTACTTAGATTTTTTGGCGCGTTACCTAAATAATTATAATCTGTAGATACTAATATTATAAAGGTGAAGAGGTTTTTGATCTGATAATCTCAGTAACTACTGGGCCGATTTTTAAAATTCTTTCACTTGTGATGTATGTGATCCCTAAGTGCTTATAGGGTACCTACATATTTTATTATGTACTTACCACGGGCGAAGTCGGAACGGACCGCTAGTCGAATACACCGTGAGTACTAGCAGCGCCCCGTAGTTTTATCCGCGTAGTTCCCTTTCCCGGGATAAAAAGTAGCCTGTGTTCATCCAATAGCTAGATAACTAGAATATAATCTGTGTTCAAAATGTTAGCCCGATCCGTTCATACGTCACGGCGTGATTGAGCAACAAAGATCCAAACATTGACATTTAGGCTAGTAGGATTTTTCAAATGTCAAAATGACCTTGTTTTACTTGTATAGGTTTACACTTGACCACCATCTCGCCTGATGTCAAGCGATGATGTGGTCTGTGATGGAGCGTGTTTACTTAGAATAAACCGGTTCGCTCTCGATTTGGAGACATCGAGATTGTAACCTTCGGGAAAACCGTCTCAGGCAACGTATTCCACAGCCTAGACGTTCTTATCACAAAAGTAGGTCAAACCTCTTCGTTCGTGACTTTGGAACATAAACCGTGAAACAGTGTCACTTTTTCGAGCTACGCGTAGTCCGATAGAAAAAAAGGGAAAAAAAAGGGAAGGTGGTATTATATCATGAAGATCATTTACATATACACATAACTTTGGCCTTTGCCGCGTAGAAAGTGGCAGGCGGTTATAGTAAGGTTTTAATTCCTAATTTGCTTCCGAATATTTTGAACCTTGTGTATTCAAAAAAAAATTTAACCATTTCTGAAACGCAGATTAAGTAGAGCGATACTCTGAAATTTGGTTTGGCAATGACTGAATGTTATTGTCAAAACAATATACATATATTCAAAGAATTAAACTACAACATATATATAAAAAAACTGCATATTTGCTCTAACATATTCTTTAAATATATGTATATTTGTTTTTCATGTATGGATTAATTTAGCGACTCTTTAGCAAGTTCAGTGTAAGTATAATAGGAGAGCTATGTGACAAGTTTTCACCTTGTCTCAAATACCTTACCCAAAATTTGCTACCAGCTCTCGGAATAATATGTTTTATCTCTATGTCCTGCAATTTCACTGGAAACATTGCCCCTCGAACCGGAAAAAGTAATGTTTTCACATTACTACTTAGCGGTAGAATAAGTCTAGGTCTCTAAGCGGACTCTGCAAAGAGAAGACTATTTGTAGAGTCCACTACTACCTACAAGTGTACAAGTAAAGACACATCCTACCAAGTTTGTCTCAAAAAAACTACAAGCTACTTTTTAAAATGTTTACTTTATTAATTTTTTACATTATTGTACACATATTATGTTAAATACATAAGTAACTAAATATTATTAACTATGAGTAAATTGAAAAAAAATCTTGACGTATAATAAATGTTATAAATAAATTCTAGTTGATATGAAAGTCTAAACGTACATACAGTCTTAAATTATTTCAGTTTTTTTGTATAATAAATATCACTAGATTCGAATTTGACCGCAGACCACAAATCTATTTGGTATTATTGGTGCGATGTCTTGTTATTGCCTGTATATTGTACTCGTATATTATATATTCGCATTGCTGATGACAAGGAACCAAAGCCCAAATTTACAAGTACAAGCTGACGGACATGCGCGATCAAAAATCAACACGAATGTATTTATCTTTTTTAACTGAGTCGGTTTCTTCTTGGTATGCTAACCTACACCGTCGAAGCAAGTAATAAATGATCAACTTGTACGTGTAAAAACACCCAAAGGTAAAGGCGAGGTTAAACCTACGACCTTGAACTTGAGAATCAGACATTTATATATTATCTAATTTTAATGATGCCACAAATATAAAAATCTTCCTTGTCAAATGCTCAGTGATTTTCCGTTGCGCACACATTACAAATAGAGGGCCATTTAATATGTGCTAGTTGTAGGGAATCTCGTGTGAATGTTTTTCGATTCGATCCAGATCAAGTGGCGTAACTATAATAGTATCAATAGCCCGTAACGTCAGAATTAAATGGCCTTTCTTAGCAAAAGTCAACACGTAATGTAGAATTTCAGTCGTATTTTTTAAATAAGATAAGTTTGCGTTTACTAGCGATTTGCCCGATGATATGCAAGCAAATCGCGGCAAGTAATACGCTAGAAGGAACCTGTTTACTGTAGATTTGAAGACAGGCAGGTTGTACCTACTGGGAAACAGACTCGGCCACTTTAACTATTTTTAACTGTCGTATTATGAGATCTCAAAATTGTTCCCTACTCCCTACACTTTCTTTTTCTTCTCCTAATCCAAGACACATGTAAACTAAAAGAACCCAAATGACAAAGGTCACGGATCCCACAGACTGTGAAGTGGCTAATTCAATAAAAAAAATACAATCTTCGGACATAGAACGTTGCCAGGCCTTCTATGTACTCTATGGTGTTAATTTACGCCACTGCTCACAACGAATTAGTCATCTAATTAATGCGTTATTCAATGACAAAACGAGTAACTTTAAATACATTTACATAGAAACTATTTATACATTTCAAAGTGTCATAAACATAGTATATAATATTACATTAAAATTATTTATTGCTTTCAACTTGCACTTTTAAAGAGAATTACCTAAACATGTTTAGACGGTCTAAAATGAAATATTTTGTTCACAATTTCATGGCAACCGTTCTTTTTGCACTATTTTATTAATATATTATACAGAACGCTGAACACTTGTACTAAGTCGTTGACTAAGAGTTGCTTTCTGATCATCATTATCAACAATTTATAAAATCGAGAAAAAAAATCAATAGAAAAACAAAAATGCATTGATTTATTTCCCGAGTTGTACGTTATGATACGCAGATATAGACGGCTAAGTATAAGTGTTCAGACTAAACTGGTATTCCTAGCTAAGATAACAATAAAAAATAACAAAATCTTTTCATTCATATATTAATATTTAAACCTAAAGTTACTCCTAAAATAACATAACGTAAACAATATATTATTTTTTATCACAATATCTATTACAAGAAAAAAAAATAGTGAGAATGCTGCCTCAATGAAAACGTTGGATCAATTTAACAAATAATAATTTTACGTTAGTTAAATTTGAATTTTATAATAACAATTTTAAACATCCCTTAACATATACATACATCAAAGTTGCCATAATAAAAATAAAAGGAGTCGTGAAAACAGTTAAGTGGACACATAGTATTCATACATAATTATAATATCTAAGTATACAAATATTATTATGAGAGAATGCAGAATTTGTCAGTACCTAGTCACTAGCCGAATATCAATGAATTTTACACCATTTCACAGACACAACTCCTCAAATGGTCATAGACGACTGTATATTATTAGTATAAATACTAATTACACATAGTCATGAAGATGATCGATGATCGACCCAAATCACGTCGGAATGGAATGCTTGTATTCCATCTATAAGTCTATGTATGTTTTGCATTAACATTTTTGTTTCTATAGTTAATACTTTTTTTCAGTCAAAAATTTCAATCCCAAAAATCTTCGATGACTCAATAATTATATTTTAAGCACTTCTAAAATCTAAATTTAGATATCGTTCTTAATTTCTGAGTGTAATACAAAGAGACCTCGATTTCTTTAAATAAATATAATTTATATACTTAGTCCATGCTACAAGGGATAACTTAAAATTAACAAATAATCGTTATTTATTATTAAATCTAGATTGACGATACGTAGTTTAAGGTTTACTAATATTACCATCATATTTCAAATATCAACTCAAAGCTTAATTAAGCAAGCAAATACTCTGGCAATTTTTAAACAAAATCGAATCGGTAAAGAGTTTATCGAATTATTTATGTGACGTTATATGAACTGGACAGAGCAAAAAATTGAACTAAATCAAATGTTGAATACCGCAGTCCGTTTTTATTTTAATTTTAGAATGGGTTAATAAATAAAGTATATTGTCTTTACTACTGTCTATGCTACTGTGCCGTGTTACTCGGTAGGTATTGATGTAATTTGAGGCTATCCCTGTATAAAAAAACGTGTTTTTATAACTTTTATTAAAAATTTTAAACTATAAATTCAGATATAATATCATAAAAACAAACAAAACCATTGTTTTCGAAATAAATGTCAGTCGATTTCAAGTGAACAAGTTAAATTCGTATTTTTTCCTGAATCAGTCGAGAATCAGTAATTCATTTTGTAATGAACATAAACAATTTACTTTATATTTATAATTAGATTAAATGTTGAATCGAAATGTAGTCTAGTTGAAAATCTATCTATACTAATAAATAAAATAACACAGTATAAATAACCGAGAACATCTGTACCTACTAGGCAAAACCAAGGCGTACAGGGCGTGCTATTTGTTATTGATAACTTGGACGATAAAAATAAACCTGAAATCGTAAAATAAAATCTCGTTTCATAATAACAATATTTTTTAACATTAAAAGTTTTACATAGCAAACACGACCGAAACTGCCCGAAGATGTGTCTTTGGTAGGCCTGAAAACTGGTCTTAAAGTATTTTTAAAGGCTGATTTTAGTCTCACGTTCGCCGTCAGCGCTCATAGCTCAGCGCGTAGATCGTCAGCGCTGAGGCTCAGCGTGGCTCGTTTCAGTATCGTACTGACCGCTTAACGTACAGACGACGACCAAAGTGCGAAGTGTATCAATTACTGCTGCTTTGTACTATCTATCCCAAAAAAATAAAAACCGGCGACGACGAAGGCTCTATGTTAATTTATGGAGCAGAAACCCGTTGCATGAGACTTTATCTTGTTATATGGCACGTTGAGGGCTGTCGAAATTAAATTACTTTCGGATATCAACTAGAACTTTTGACGAATCACTAGCAAAGATACAGGGTAAACTGGTCCTTTGCAGGTTACAACACGTGCCTATACCACGTTATTCGCCATGACTGTACACGCTGATGACATCCATTCCGCTCGACACTAGAACGCTTACTGAAAGCAGAGGCGCTCGTGCGATCGTCAGCGCCGATTGATACGCGTCGCCGACGCGCGACGCGTAAAGCAGCATAGTTATTAGCGCTGAAAACTGTGCGCTGATAGCTACGCGTCATTCAAAAACGGTTCCGAGAAGTTCATATATCAGCGTTGACGGTGCGCGTGCGGTCAGCGTGAGACTAAAATCAGCCTAACATTCAGACATTGATGCTCGCTTTGTTACGCTATCTATACCCAAAATAAGTAAAGTTTGCATCCAGATAACTGATATAATATTTATACTATCGTAATTACATACTAATGATACATAGTAACCATCAGAGCAAACATTGATATTCACCACACAAGTATTTTGAATTGAGTGCGAATGGAACCCTGACTGCCCTGACCAACGGCAACGGTTCAGTAGGCAGACTAACTTCGGACATAACCAAAAGACTAATAATAATAATCTACTTCAAAGTATTTTGAAATTACTTGTATTTTGTAAGCCTTTGCGGCATCTCTGCCTAGCGATTCTGCAGATCTACTACGAAAACAAATTCCGAATGATCGGATCTGACCGACAGCTGAATTGGATGGTAGCCTACCACGAAAAACAGTCGGATACATCTCGGTCAGAAGTTATAGACTTAGGTCGGATGAGGGTCGAATCGAACGAAACGGCCGATCCTATCAACCGACTGATTGTCTTTCGAGGTAGGAAAAGTCCATAAGTTCGACCGATATATCGTATATCGGACTTCGTAGTAGGCCTGCTGAATTCCGCCGGATTGATACGACACGCAATCTCATCTCTCGGTCTTAGTCTTATCTGCTAGGAATGACAGAGATAAGGATTGTCATTCCGCATTTGAGCCGTTCGAATTGAGTTTAGAATCACTACCCTGAGCAATGGTGTCTGATGCACGGTCGGTTACGTATTCACGGGCAGGGGCATAATATATGTCGTGTGTAGTCTCTGTAGCGTAGTAGGCTCAATTTCATCCCCACTACGAATGTCCCGATATTATTGCCACTGATTTTAGCCCTGTGTGTAGGCGCTTTAAGTTTTGCCTTAGAACATCATTTATCTGGTAGTAAAAGTCCCGTCATAATCGATCGGAGAATAACCAGAGAGACAAAAACAATACACATTGTTTTTTTAAAACAGGTACCGCACAACCGCATAAGTGTACGTTCGCATATGAACTTAGTAAAGATCTGTTATTAATTTTGTTACATACATAAACTATAATATTTAAAAATTTTTTTTTTTTTCAACGAATCAAAAGAAATACTCTTTTGTGATTTTAAATTTAATTGTATTTATTTGTATAGATGTACAGATTAGTTGTGTCATGTGACTTTCAACACAGATACGATATCTTACTAAAGAGGTTAAATTACGTATTAAAAATATTATATATATCAGCTATCTGGCCGCCATCATACAAGCTTTGCTTAGTTTGGGGTCTGATGGTGTTGTGTGTGAATTGTCCACCAATATTTATTTATTTATTTATTTATTTATTATTTCCGAAGTAATAAATGATAAAGATTTTCAAGTAAACTACATTTAACAGGGTTATTGAAATCACACATAAATGTACTAAGCGGAAAAGGGCCAGATAGTTATTACCTATATTATATTATAACCAACTTCAAAAAAAGGGGAAGGTTCTCAATTCGTCGTTATCTTTTTAAAAGTATATCCACCGGAAACGAATTGACCGATTTCGAAATATTTTTTTAATGGTTTTACTTCCCTGAATGTCCCATGTTTTCGAATTCGGTACAAGCGGTTTTCCAAAAATCGACGAAAATTAAAAATTGTAGCCATAGACAACACTACGAACCTACAGCCAAATGCGCTTACCTAGAAGTAGCAAGTAACCGAATTCGTAAGTCGATATGCACTAGAGATTATCTGAGAATAACTGCCATAAGGTCTCTCCCCAACTCCCTACCTATATAAGAAATAAACAAAATTCGTAAGTACACCGCGCCCTTTTCATCATAGTATATTTCTGAGTGAACCTGTATAAGAGGGGAAAAAATAAAAGTTACCATAATACATTCTACGTCTCCTCGATATTGGGGTTCTCGGAGAACAGCTGGTGATCGTTATACGTGCGGAGGTATTTTTTGGTGGTGCAGTAGAGGAGGAGCCCCCATTTGGTCATCATGAACGCCCACACCAGTCGAATGATGATGCTCGATTGAATCGGAGTCACGTCTGCAATTGGAAACGTAGCAATATTATCATAATGTTTTTGAAGTGAAAACTTCTTTTGGCGCGCCTAGACAGAATTTCGTGGGTTGTGAATTGAATTCTAGCGTCACTCTCGGGTATGATAAGAAATCTTCGGGTAAACTCGGGACCATGGCTATTGGCCATCTAGAAATGCGTGAGCCAATGGGAAATGCTGACGCATTTCTAGACGGCCATGCCATGACGGCCAGGCCACGCCCTCCGGTTACACCCGTGTAGTCTCCAAAGTAAGCTATCAAATTCTGAGTTATAAGTATTCACTTCCGTCGGCAGTTCCTATAACTGCCAACTTTTTTAGCTAATGATTTCTTAGCATTTTTAAATTTCGAAAAAAGCGGAGATCTCATATCGGTTATAAGTTTTTGTAGTGGAAACTTCTTTTAGCGCACCACACACAGTTTTCGTGGGCTTTTAATTAATTGACCTCAAGCATCACGCTCGGGAATGAAAGAAATCTTCGGGTAAGCCCAGGACCATGGCCATTGGCCATCTAGAAATACGTCAGTATTTCCCATTGGCTATCTAGAAATGCGTCAGCATCTATGCTACAGTAGTCAGAGATTCTGACGCATTTCTAGATGTCCATGGTCGTGGCCACGCCCTGCGGTTTCACCCGCGTAGATTCCGAAGTGAGCTATCAAATTCTGAGTTATAAGTTTTACTTCTATCGGTAGTTCCTATGACTGCCAATTTATTTGTATGCATGTTACGCGATATCTCCCGCCAATGGTGAATTAATTTTGATGGTTGTTTGTTTGTTAGATCATACCTCAGAGGTGGTCCCATATAACAACATTTTATAGAAATCGTTGTGGCGGTTTTTGAAATATGAACGAAAAACTAAGAGTTATTTGTTGTACAAGAGTGCAAAGTGGCTTTTTAACCGCGTGCTCAATTTTGATGACCGAGCAAGCGAAGGATTCTTAAGTTGAATCACGAGCGTAGCGAGGGATTCAAAAATTAGAATCCTGAGCGTAGCAAGGGAATCAAAAGGGCACAAGGTGAAAAATCTTTGCACTCGAGTGTAACACGTAATTTTTCATCCCCCCCTAGCGAGGAAATTACTAAACGCTTTGCGCATTTTCAGTTTCAGCCGATTCTGTTGGCGTTAAATAAACTTCTCGGTCTCTAGAATCACTTATTATTATGTGTTCCGTATAATCGGGCAACATTATATCGGGCCGGCGATTAGCGTGTGTCTGTGGTCGCCGGCTGTCACTTGTACGTGGTCTCGTTTTTCGCCGGTACGTTCGAGCGACTCCTGGTTTGCTTTTCTGGATAAAAGTGTTATAGTTCGCGGGAACGACGAGTTTTTCGGGATAAAAACTTTAGTATTGTGCGGGAACACGTTATTAACATTAATTGTGACTACTGGATTAGTGCTGGACTATTAATTGTGAAGTGGCTGCTGGATTGGCCGCTTCTGCAACGCAGGATCGTTCTGGAACGGGAAGTCTACGGAACTACTGTCTGGTTTGGTATTCCAAATTCTTTTCCGACCCTGTTCCCTTTATCCTTGACGACCAAACTGGACTTTGGACGACGCCGGGAACCCTACGTAAGTGATTTCTTTTCGATAACTTGTTTGCAATTAGGGGGTATATATTAAAATCGGTATAAAAGCAAAATAATAATGTTTAATCCTGCTTATGGGCCCCAGGACGGTAATTTCTGGATAAATTACTGAACATTTTTTGGTAGCAGAGCGTAGTTAGCCGTAAATACCCCTTTTTTGTTTTTAGTTTTCTGGGAAAATATATCGGGTAGGCCAGATATTTGGGGGTTCCCAGTTTATAATTTCTCCCCAAACTGTCGGGAAATTGGTATTAAGTGGTATCCGGCTTAATAGGTTGCGGATATAATTGTTGTGACATTGTCCGAACTTTAGGTTAATTTAAAATTTAAATTTAAATTAAAAATGGCTTCGGATTTGGCCAACCAGCTCCGATGGTTCGAATCCTTACAAGGATTGGTCGGCCGGAGAGACCGGGAGGAGGCGCTATTAAACAGGGCAGAACACCTCGACAGGCGCCTGGAGATCGCTGAGAGGAGCACAGGATTGCTGCGGGATGCAAGGCCGTCTCCAACTGAGGAGCAGATGGAGAGGATCGACGCGGACATGCGGCGCATTCTAGATGTGTACGACGAGGTCTCCGAAAGGGTTCGCCAGCTGGAGAGGTCTCGTCAGGGAAGGGCGAACTCGGGACCCGTCATCAGGGATGCGGGTTCGGGTGTAGTGGGACGCCTTCCCACCCTGGACTTGCCCAGGTTCACAGGTAACCTGCGAGAGTGGAGCGGCTTCCGGAGTATGTTCGCCTCTCTCGTAGATTCACGCACCGACTTGACGAGGGCGGAGAAACTGGCGTATCTCCGCACGTCACTGGAGGGTGAGGCACTCTCCCTGATCCAGCACCTGGAGCTGGACGACGGCAACTTCGGCACGGCGATGGAGTTGCTGGAGACGAGGTTCCAAAACCCTCGGCTCCTCGCCGACGCTCACGTGTCCCAAATACTGGGGCTGCCGAAGGTGACTGAGAGGTCTCAGTTGAGGCCGCTAATCCTCACGCCCGTGAAGGTGGCGTACAACGCCTTGCGCAGCTTGGGACTGCCAGTGGAACACTGGCCGTTTCTGCTGGTCCACATCCTGCTGGGCAAGGTGCCGCTGGAGTTGCGCGCCCGGTTCGAGCGGGAAAAGGGCCTTCACGGCGACCCGAAGGTCTTCCCCACGTTTGAGGAGCTACTTCGGGTCCTGGAGTGGGAGGCGAGGATGGCAGAGTCGGCGCCTCAGGAGGCGCAGCCCGCCGCGTCAGCTCGTGGCCCTGCCGGAACAGGACCGCGACCTACCAATCCCCGCACTCAGGGGGGGGTAAAGCGGACGGCGACGGTGACGACTGCGTCGGAGCAGGAGTGCCCGAACTGTGGCCAGCTTCACGCGCTGGTGCAGTGTCCGGCCCTGCTCGCGAGGACGACTTCCGACCGACGAGGCATCGTTCGGCGGTTGCGTCGGTGCTACGGGTGCCTGGGGGGTCATTTGTACAATGACTGCCCCACGGCACGGCCGTGTCCTGGGTGTGGGGGACCACACCACCAGCTCTTGTGCACCAGGAGCGATGGTGCTGGTCGACAGCCCTCAGGGAGGGGGCCCTCCACAGGCGGGGGCGCTCCCACGCAGAGCCACGCATTGTACAACAATGAAGTGGCTACAGCGTGGAGCACACCCCCTCCACCCCAACCCACGGCAGCACCGGGCAGCCCAACAAGGGGCGTCCTACACGCGGCTCGGTCACCGACCTCACAGCCACAGAACTGGAGAGGTGGAAGGGTGATACCGGAGTCACCACTGGGGTCACCTCCCCAGCGTTACCCTTCTCCGCCGCTGGATCCGCGACCGATGGAATGGAGGGCGTACACGCCTCCCCTCCATGAACATCCGAGGCTGGAATACCACCCGCCCTACTTTCGGTATGGCAGGGCGGCCGGATATGCCCCCCCTCCGATGGCCCTTTGCACTCGGCAGCCATATTGGGCTGGGCCCGGTAGTCCGACGGGTTCGGACGGGCCTCGGAGGGATTGACTAGCCTCCGTTCCCTTGGCACAGGATCAACCGGTGGTCCTGCTGCCCACCCTCTGGTTAAGGGTTTGGGGTCCAAGAGGCGACTACGTCCGGATACGAGCGCTCTTGGACACAGGGTCCCAGGGGTGCATTTTAACAACCCGGGTTGCTCATCGCCTGGGCCTGGCTAGGTTTCCGTCACCGACTCCGTTGCGAGGAGTCGGGAACACAGAGGTGCGGTTGGCTGGACAGACCCGCCTCTCCTTCTCGTCCGTACATTCCTATTCGGAAAGGATTGCGGTCAGGGCCACCGTCATGGATTCGGTTGTCGGTTGGCTTCCTCAGGCGGACATAGATCCGGATCTTTTGTCCTGTACTAAGGGTCTCAGGTTGGCGGATCCCCGCTTCGGGATGACGGGTCCGGTAGACCTTTTGTTGGGTTCTGATGTACTGGGTTACATCATGAACGGCAAGCCTAGACTGCTGGATCAGTCTTCGCTGATGGCGCTGCCCACCATCTACGGGAACGCCATTTTGGGAATGGTGGATGAGTGGCAGCAGTCGAATCAGGCTTCTTTTACGGGAACGGCCCTCGCTCAGATCATGCAGAGGTTCTGGGAGATCGAAGAGCCGCCTACCGTGTCTCGGCTGGATCCCGAGCACGTGGAGTGTGAGAACTTTTATCAGGCTCACACTCGGAGAATGGTTTCTGGGCGATTGGAGACTAGGTTGCCTTTCCGGGATAACCCCCCGCGTCTGGGCCAGTCTCGATCATTGGCCGAGAAAAGGCTCAGGTCCATGGAGCGACGCATGGCTCGAGATCCTGTACTTCGGGAAAAGTACATCGAGTTCATGAGGGAGTATGAGGCACTGGGCCACATGTCTCCGGCTCGCGACGACTGGTCGACCATGGACCACTACTTTTTGCCTCATCACGCTGTTTTGAAAGCGTCGACAGGCAAACTCAGGACGGTGTTCGATGGATCCGCTCCGACTTCGACAGGAGTGTCACTGAACCAGTGCCTCCACGCTGGACCGAAGTTACATCGGGATATTGTAGACATCATCCTGAATTTCCGTAGGCATCAGGTGGTGTTGGGAGCGGACATCCGTATGATGTTCCGACAAACGGTCATACACCCCGAGGACAGGAGGTTCCAGTTGATCCTCTGGCGGGAAAGTCCTCAGGACCCTATGATGGTGTATGAGTTGAACACCAACACCTATGGGTTGAGATCAAGCCCCTTCATTGCGATCCGCTCACTGCTGGAGTTGGCGGAGCTAGAACGGGCTCGGTACCCACGTGCAGCCGCAGTTCTGGAACGCGACCTGTACGTGGACGACGTTTGCACTGGTGCGCAGACGGTGGAGGAAGCTCTGTTGCTCCGGGATGAGCTTACAGAGCTTCTCGCATCTGGAGGCTATGAGCTTCGGAAATGGCTCTCTAACGACCCCAACGTCCTGGCTGGTATCCCGGACGATCACCAGCAGGATCCGGGGCTCTTCGAGGAAGGTGACGATCCGCACGAGATTGCGGTTCTGGGCATGCAGTATCAACCGGTTGCTGATATCTTCACCTTTCGGGTGGCACTGGAAGCCACACGCGCGTGGACAAAACGGACGGTTTTGTCCACCATCGCCAGGATGTTTGATCCAAACGGTTGGATCAGTCCGGTTCTGTTCGCAGCCAAGTGTCTGTTACAGCGACTTTGGACTCTGAAGGTCTCATGGGACGACCCCCTGGTTGGAGACTCGCTTAACATTTGGCTTCGTTTAATATCTGACCTCGAAACGGTCAATCGAGTGGCGTTGCCCCGTCGCATTCTGCCACCAGGCTGTAGCCGGATCAGCCTGCACGGGTTCTGTGATGCGTCCGAGCTGGGCTATGCCGCATCTGTGTACTTGCGTACAGTTGACGCTGGAGGCCACGTCAATGTCACGCTCTTATTGGGGAAGAGCAAGGTAGCTCCTATCAGGACACGACTCACTATTCCAAAACTGGAATTGAGCGGAGCCACATTACTTGCTCGGCTGCTTAAGCACGTATATCAGGAACTGTCCACCTCGATAGACATCCGGAAGGTCTATGCGTGGTCAGACAGTCAGGTCGTACTTGCCTGGTTAAGAGCAGCCCCTCACACTTTGGAGACCTTTGTGGGAAATCGGGTTTCCCAAATCCAAAACATTGGACTGGACATTGTTTGGAGACATGTCCCGGGTGAGTTGAACCCCGCTGACTGTGCTTCGCGCGGCTGTTCCGCGCCGGAGCTAGTTGATCACCCCTTATGGTGGGGTCCGGACTGGCTGCGGGAGCCAGAAGCTTCCTGGCCAGCTCTCGGCGCGGACTCGGAGCGAGCGGAGCTGCCCGGAGTCCGCGTGCATGCGATTGTGGCGGAAGTGCCCCCAGACCCTGACTGGTTGACGGGTCGTTACAGCAAGCTGGATAAGTTGTTGGGGGTAACTAGCTGGATTAAACGCTTCATCCACAACTGTCGTCACCCTCGTCAGAGGAGGAGTGACCAGATCGCCACTGTGGAGGAGCGTCGGAGTTCCTTGCTGCACCTCATTCGGCTGGTACAGGGTGAGAGGTTTCCGACGGAACTTGAGGCGCTGCGCTGCGGTCGCGCTCGCTTGAAGGGTGCGGTCGCTAAGTTGAACCCTTTCACAGATCAGGATGGTCTTCTGCGCGTAGGAGGTCGGCTCCGGAAAGCCAACCTGCCGTACGGCAGCAGGCACCCCCTGCTGCTACCGAAAGGAGGTCCTCTGGTGGACCTGCTGATCACCGATCGGCATATCGGTAACGCGCACGCTGGATGTGGCGCGCTTCTCGCTGTGTTGCAGCGTGAATTCTGGATCTTGTCGGCTCGCAGGGCGGTCCGAAAGGTGCTGTTTAGATGTGTCCCTTGTTATAGGCTCAAGGCGTCTACCATGCAGCCCATGATGGGAGATCTTCCTCCGGATAGGATTTCTCCCTCGAGGCCGTTCGACGGGGTCGGAACGGACTTCGCTGGGCCCTTCTCGGTCAAGTCATCGACGTTGCGTAACGCCAAGGTCGTTAAAGCCTACCTGTGCGTCTTTGTGTGTTTGGCCACCAAAGCAGCCCACCTGGAGCTGGTCTCTGCGCTGTCTACGGAGGCCTTTGTCGCGGCGCTGGATCGCTTTGTAGCGCGAAGAGGAGTACCCTCTTTAATACGTTCGGACAATGGCACAAACTATCGAGGGGCGGCGAATTATTTACGCGAAGTTAATAATTTTTTAAATTCTGGTAATAATAGTTTAAGTCTGGCTCTCGCCCAGCGGGGAATCAGCTGGCAATTTAGTGTGCCGGCCTGTCCTCACTGGGGAGGAATTTTTGAGGCTGCGGTGAAGTCTGCTAAAACCCATCTCCGCCGTGTCATCGGGGAGACCGTGTTAACTTGGGAAGAGTTAGTCACGGTACTATGCCGCGTGGAGGCAGTGCTTAATTCCCGTCCTCTCTGTCCAATCTCGCCTGACCCTAACGATCTAGAAGTCTTGACGCCGGGTCACTTCTTGATCGGTCAGCCTTTAACCGCGTTGCCGGAGTATCCCTGGAAGGATGAGCGCCCCGGACGCCTGTCCCGTTTTCAGTTATTGCAGCAAATAAGTCAAGACTTCTGGAGGCGCTGGTCGGCCGAGTACTTGCATCTGTTGCAACAACGGGTAAAATGGACAGATAGGACGGAGGCCCCTCGGGAAGGGGACTTAGTATTATTAAAAGAGGCAAATTTGGCCCCCCTACTCTGGCGTAGGGGACGTATTTTAAAATTGATATCTGGTACTGATGGCACACCCCGCGTGGCGGAGATTCTGGTTTCTGGTTCCAGACTTCAGCGCGCGGTGTCCTCTCTGGCACGCTTGCCTCTTTATTAGATATACGTGTTTTCAAGGTTAAAATTTGATTTAATTTTATTACTATTTTTGGTAAAGTGTTTTTTTTTGGTTTGATTTCCACTTTCGGGTCAAAGTTGGGAATTTCGTTTTATTTGGGGTCCGGATACTACTAAATACTAGTTACTAAATACTAGTTACTAAAATTGACCTGGAGTTCAATTGGTCGGGGGTTTTGTTCCGTATAATCGGGCAACATTATATCGGGCCGGCGATTAGCGTGAGTCTGTGGTCGCCGGCTGTCACTTGTACGTGGTCTCGTTTTTCGCCGGTACGTTCGAGCGACTCCTGGTTTGCTTTTCTGGATAAAAGTGTTATAGTTCGCGGGAACGACGAGTTTTTCGGGATAAAAACTTTAGTATTGTGCGGGAACACGTTATTAACATTAATTGTGACTACTGGATTAGTGCTGGACTATTAATTGTGAAGTGGCTGCTGGATTGGCCGCTTCTACAACGCAGGATCGTTCTGGAACGGGAAGTCTACGGAACTACTGTCTGGTTTGGTATTCCAAATTCTTTTCCGACCCTGTTCCCTTTATCCTTGACGACCAAACTGGACTTTGGACGACGCCGGGAACCCTACGTAAGTGATTTCTTTTCGATAACTTGTTTGCAATTAGGGGGTAAATATTAAAATCGGTATAAAAGCAAAATAATAATGTTTAATCCTGCTTATGGGCCCCAGGACGGTAATTTCTGGATAAATTACTGAACATTATGGTTTTTCGGTTTTTCAGTTGTATTCAATTTTATAAGTTTTAAACTTAAGTTTATTGAGCCATGGTTTTAACAATAACAATATGACGTGAAAATATGGAGAATTGACCGATTGAGGTAAGGAGTTTCATGTGTACATGAAAAAGTGTCCGCCTAAATGCATTAAATTATAGTAGCGCTAAATTTGCATCAGGGTACATTTTAAAGGAAATTAATAAACGTACTATTCAGAATTCATGAAAGAAAAATATTGGCAGTCATGGGCACTGCCGATAGAAGTGGTAACTTATAACTCAGAATTTGATTTTTACTTTGGAAACTACGCGTGTGAAACCGGAGGGCGTGGATATGAGCATGGCCATCTAGAAATGCTGACACATTTTTAAATGGCCAATGGGAAAGGCTGAGGCATTTCTAGATGGCCATTGGCTATGGTCCCGAGTTTACCCGAAGATTTCTTATCATTCCCGAGCGTGACGCTAGAATTAAATTGACAGCTCACGAAAAATCTGTCTTTGGCGCGCCAAAAGAAGTTTTGACTTCAAAATATATTGTACCTACATGTTTTCTCAAAATAGTAATTATTTATTTGATGTTATATTTACTACATTATTTTGTACTGCAAAAGTAGTTGAAATTATCTATTAGTTACTATTTTAGTAGTCAATAATATTTAATTATTTAACTCGGTAACTCGGTATACGATTCAATTCGATTACAATTGATTCATTCATAGCATTTCAAAATGTTTTGCCATTTGAAATAACATTCTTTACCTCTATCCTCCATATGTGAAACGAAAATTGCGCGCAAAGCATTTAAAAAAAAGTACACCAAAGAGGTTCCGAGTATGAGTTTTTAACAAATTAAAAATAAATGTATGATGAATTCGGCACCAAGGAGGTATAAATAAATAGGTTAAATTATGTTTTGAATTCAAAACCTCAGTACACACGATGTTCTAAATTCAAATTTACTTTAACCTCTAGAGGGTAAAAACGACTTTTGCGCCCTGATATCGAGGAGCAAAAGTACTCTTTCCGAGCTGGTGGGATGAAAAAAATATTTTCAATTATCCAGACGACTTAGTGTTAGCTTCTTATGATACTTTTGTAGTGTGCCTGAATTTATTTAAATTGAAGACGGTTTATGTTATGCCGGAGAAAATAAATTAGGTATTTAACATATAACAGCTTTACATTTACACTTGACCGCCCTCTCGACTGATGTTAAGCAACGATGCGGTCTACGATGAAGCATGCTTACCTAGCAGATACCGATTTACTCTCGATTTGAAGGCACCAAGATAGTAAATTGTAAACATTGGGAAAAGTAGCGGATTAAGGTAACTTGACGCCCTAAACAACCTTTCCCTACGCCAATAGTTTTTCGGTCATCTTTTTATTAATATACTAGCGGCCCATTCCGGCTGCGCTCATCATTTAAAGACTATTAATCGAAATAAAAACTATCCTATCTCTCAAGTTGGACCAGACTGCTTACTGTGTGCCAATTTAATTTAAAATCGGTTAGGGGGCGTCCATAAATTACGTGAGATGATTTAGGGGGGGAGGGGGTCGAGTCAAATCTCATGTAATCTCACGTTAGGGGGAGGGAGGGTCTCGACAAATATCACGTAATTTTTGTTCTGATTGAAACAAAAAAAGATTACCTATACTGTTTTGTTCCATTCAATCCAAATTGTATGTACATGCTCAAGATTAATCTTGAGCGTCATCGTATTAATACGATTAAGATTATTCACTATTTCGAAGGAGCAGATGATTTTACAGAAAATCATATGGACATGTTGGTGCCAATAGTTTCTCTTGAGACCGCTCATAATTCTCCAGTACCTGGGTAACCGAGCTTTGCTCGGTTTAAATAGTAAATATACTTAGATACGTACAGATAAAAGAAACCAAGAAATAGATTTTCTTAAAAAAAATAAAACATGAAAAAAATGAGAAGCCGTCTGGATTCGAACCCGGAGCTATTAATTCGTGACCGCTATGACCGCCCGACTTCCCATCTGAGCTATTACGCTGTCGCGTCACGCGGCGAAACTTACCTTCGCAATCTAATGTCTAATGTGACAGTTTTTCATTTCATGATTTCATCAAAATCGTTCGAGCCGTTTCCGAGATTCAGATTCTATATATATATATATATATACATATTTATATAGGTACAAGAATTGCTCGTTTAAGTATAAGGTATAAGATGGACTGAATTAGAGTAGGTATTCTTTTCTTTTTATCATAGTAGATTGTCAAATTACTAGTCTAAACTAGTCGTAAATAAAAGCACGAAGCAAATTGTTTTTTTTCTTTCTACAATAACAACCCAACGCGTTTACGTAAGAAACCCACATTCTGAAAAATCTCACGTGAGATTGGGGGATGGGGGAGGGGGTTGAACAAAATCTCACGACATCTCACTAACGGGGGAGGGGGGGCCAGAAAATTAAAAAAAACACCTCACGTAATTTATGGACGCCCCCTTAAGTAGTTTAGGAATCCATCGCGGACAAACATCGTGACAGGAGATTTATATATATTAAGATTTATAGTATAGTGACATATGTGCCTATGATAAGCAACATTCCGCCACACAGCACAGAGACACGCAGCTATTGGAATATGAAGAGTCCAAATAATTACCTACCACTGCATTGCGCTCGTCACATAGATAGGTATAGGCTGTTTTATTTTTTTTACTGTAATAGTTTCGCACTAAACCACCATCTCACCTGATGTTAAGCGACGATGCGATCTACGATGGAACGTGCTTACCTAGAAGAAAATATTTCTAGATATGCCCTGTTATTTCACTGGATATCTGGTATCCTAGATGGCTTAGGCAATAATTGCTTAAATACCTTATAGACTAATCCAGGGCCTTGTGTTACTCCAGACTATGATCTAACTGTGTTCCATATTTCAACTCAGCCCAAACCAATTATGTCGTTCTGACGAGATTGAGCGACAAACATCCAAACTTCGACATTTATAATACTAGTAGGATGAATGTTGGAGAGTTATTAATGTTCATGAAACTATAAAGTTTAAAACCTATATATACATTTCAAGCGAGAAGAAAAGAGACAGCAATGTCAAAGCATCAAAGCGTCAAGAAGCGTTTTTCGTTAGGCGGTAGACCCCCTGGTTGGTGAACGACCACGCCATCGTTTGCCTTCGGTGTTCCCAACGACAATCAGTTTTTCCAGACTCTTATCGCCTCTGCGTACTGTTTGTCCGAAACAGGAAAAGATGGTTTCTAGTATACCTAGAGGTTTTAAACTTTATAGTTTCATGAACATTAATAACTCCCCAACATTCATCCTACTAGTATTATAAATGTCGAAGTTTGGATGTTTGTCGCTCAATCTCGTCAGAACGACATAATTGGTTTGGGCTGAGTTGAAATATGGAACACAGTTAGATCATAGTCTGGAGTAACACGAGGCCCTGGATTAGTCTATAAGGTATTTAAGCAATTATTGCCTAAGCCATCTAGGATACCAGATATCCAGTGAAATAACAGGGCATATCTAGAAATCTTTTCTTCTAGGTAAGCACGTTCCATCGTAGATCGCATCGTCGCTTAACATCAGGCGATATGGTGGTCAAGTACGAAACTATTACAGTTAAAAAAATATAAAAAATAAAACAGCCTATACCTATCTATGTGACGAGCGCAATGCAGTGGTAGGTAATTATTTGGACTCTTCATATTCCAATAGCTGCGTGTCTCTGTGCAGTGTGGCGGAATGTTGCTTATCATCAGGTACATGTCACTATACTATAAATATATTAATAAAAAGAGAATAAGGTATTTAAGCAATTATTGCCTAAGCCATCTAGGATACCAGATATCCAGTGAAATATCAGGGCATATCTAGAAATATTTTTTCGTTATTTCGTTAGGCGGTAGAAGCGCAGATGGACCGATCAAGTGAAAGACTTATCGTCCTCCAAATTGTACGCGGTCGTGAGAGACGCGCTTGACCGAAACCGGTGGACGCAGATAATCCGCTCCAGATATACCCCCGATGCTGACCACGATCCTCAGACATGAGGGACCGACCATAGTATAGAAACAAGCAAACCTTTGCATTGCGCATTTTGTTTGATCAGTTTCACTGAACTTTTCAATAATTATTTAATATTTATTTTTGTACACCACACAGAGAGTGCAAAAGACAAAACAATGACAATGTATCGTATTTGGAGAGCGTTATCAGTAGACACAAGATAAGGGACTTATTTTGTTCATATTACTCATGAAAGTAAATACAAACACATGTAGATAATGTATAGAAAACTCTGATTTTGAGCTTCACTACATTCTCATGTTATGGCAGATTCAGTAGCATTGGTATTTTAAAACATGTTGTATAATTATGAATAACTACACAGTATACATGTTTTATAATCATCATGTTTTGGCTTTATCCTATATCTACTATACATAATATATCCTACTAACATTATAAATGTGAAAGTGTGTATGTTTGTTGCTCAATCACGTCGGAGCGGCTGATCAGGCTGATGCTGATCGGATCAAGTTGAAATTTGGAATACAGAAAATAACTAGGATGAGGACATAGGCTACTTTGTATCCCGGTAAAATGACGGGAACGGTAAATGTGTGGATGTTTGTTGCTCAGTCACGTCGTAACGTCTGAACGTATCAGGCTGAAATTTGAAAGATAGATAGATTATAGTCTGGAAAAAACAGGCTACTTTTTATCCCGTGAAAATAACGAGAGCGACGGATACAGGAACTACGCGGGCGAAATCGCGGGGCACTGCTTGTACACAGTAATCATACATCCCATATTTATAAATATGTACATCCATAAGAAATACTGTGGAAGGTGTTTTGTCTAGGTGGGTTCTTCCAAATCATTACTGGATTTTAATTTATAACCTATTTAAGTAATTACTGAGGGCATCGCATGTAAATGGGCGTCAAAGCCGACCGAGAAAAATAACTGATACTATGTGGGTAAACCTGCGGGAGCCGCTAGTTGTAAATATGTATAATAAAATTACACTTAGATTTCATCAGTCTAGTTATTTAATTAAATCAATGACTTTAAACAAACAGAAGTGAGATTTGAAGGTGACTGAATCATTACCAGTATTTTTATCAGTGTTTAATCTTAATTTGGCATTTAACTGAATAATATTAGATTTAACTAGTTGCTACCCAATTTTTAGTTTTATTTATTAAGACATTTTTTATTCTGAATTAAAATAGAAGATATGTATAATGAATACCTATGATTTATTAAGGTGATAAAGAATCTGAGAAACTACAAGCTGCATTGCTTCTTCAGATATATAATCCAGAAATTTTCAAATTCAGAGTGTATAAATATTTGTGTACACCCTGAGACTAGATGGAATGACGATATACATAAGAGACGAGACGACTTTTGGGGTTCTACGTGGTGTACCTCCAAGCGCGCCTAGTTGTAATGCGGTCCTGGTGGATCTCGATCACCTAGGAACGCAATGCACTAGGACGGTGTACCCCGGTAACAATGGCTAATAATGTACCTACGGGTACATCACTACCTATTGGCTAAAATACCACACACACACACACACCACACATGCACACTACATATACACCACATACATCCACTCATTAGGCACACAACCACACACACATCTACAGACCACATGCACGCCTCATATATTAGGTACACAACCACACTTAACTACACCTAGGCACACTTTACATGACTACACACACACGGTTGTAGGGCCTAGTGGATGAGCCCACCGAATCTAGCCGTGTATAAACGGAATCCACCTGCGCTTGCGACCTGCGCAGTTGAGCGCCATAAGATGGATGAAGGGAACCTGGTGGCTGAGCCGAATGGTTGCTGCGGCTTCCGCTAGGCAACACTCCACTTTGGCCCTGATTTCAAGCGAAAAGGTGGCCCCTGCACCTAGTCAGTGCGGGGGAAATGGTCGTAGTGTCCCGTCAGAGGGCCGCTGACAGGGGGGTTGGGGCCTGCGGTGGTCACCCCGGTGACTGACGTGGGTGGTGTTCGGCCACGCTGAACGGGCAAGGGACTGTGGAGAACCGTCACATTCCCCGGATCTCTGATGTGACGACCACAGAACTGAACCCTGGATGTCGCGCATGGACACCAACTCGGCCTCCCTATACCCCGGTAGTAATCCTAGTGTCATATCTGGCACTCCCGGTGCGGGCTCCGTGGAGGGTGGGAAGCTACCGGGATGAAGATTAAACTGCACAAACCATGGCCGATACGAGATCTCAACATAAACACACACGCACACTCACACATACTAAAAAAAAACAAAAGCAGAAGGCTGTCGCCCTTAAAGGTGACGCCCGACACCTGGCTGTCGCCCCCAGGGGTGACGCAAGTCGCTTGGCTGTTGCCTGGAAGGGTAACGCCAGCCATCTGGCTGTTGCCCTGAAAGGTGACGCCGAGTTACAGGCTGTCGCCCCCAAAGGTGACGCCAGGAAACCATCGCCTGCAGTCAAGGGGAAACCTGGAGCTGCAGGAAAACCACCGCTACTGCCTACCCCGTCCAAAGGGAAACCGGAGGATGGGATTCCGACAGAACCCAGTAGCTCGTCAAGCCAGCCTTCCGGATCACAACACCTAGGTGTTGACGAATCCTGGACGCTGGTGAAACACACCAAGAGCAGGAAGAAGCTGGCACCAAAACACCCTGGTGACAACGGAACCAGCTCTACATCAGGCCGCAGAAAGGTAAAACCCAGCTCCAAACGTCGGAGAAGGGAACGAGCCAGACGCGCCAATCAGACCGCTCCCCATGGTCAAGCCGAGGTTGCTGGACCGTCTGACCGGCCCCGAAGGGAGGATGGGACGGAGAAATCTGCCCAACCACCCCAACAGGGCGACAGGGTGGACGCCAAAGGTGACGGCAAGCAGACCAAGGAGAAGGGACCAGCGCCAAGAGCTTCGTCCAAAAGGCCGAGGCCTGAGGAGACCCCTCCTCAGTCCACGTCCAAGAGGACCAAGTCTGGGCCTACACCAACTAGGCAGAAGCCTAGTTATGCTGACGTGGCACAAGGTGACCTTGTCGTAGCCGTCACGACAGCAGTGACGAGACGCCTTAGCCACACAGATGCCAACTCAGTGCTGGCAAGTCTTCAGGACCGGATAGTGAAATCCTCGCTATCTGCGTCCGAAGCAACGCCGTTTGGACCGGTTTTCCGCGGTAAGCCCATCGTAGCCGATGGTGTTATCAAACTATGGTGCGAAAACCTCCAAACACTGAGTTGGCTGAAGACAGCTATTGGGGATGTGTGCCTGCCATCGGGTGAGAAACTCACAGTGATAAAGCAGGTAGACATCCCCAAGAAAATCATCTGCGGTCTAGTGGTGCCGGGATCGTGGCCAAAGCCGAGCGTTATCGCTTGCGTGCTGAAGTGGCAGTACCCTTGGGCCCAAGTAGACCAATGGACCTTGCTGAAGATAGACGCAGCAGAGAAGGACACGTTCTGCGTCCTCAGCATACCAGAGGGGGTCGCCAAGGACATAATGACCAGAGCGCGGAGACTGAGCTTCAACTTGGGCTCTGCGTACATCAAGTTCCGGGGCCCTAGGGGGAAGTTCATCGCTGAACTTTCCAACCCAGAGGCCGAGTCCGTGACCGATCCAGGCCCCTCGCAAGGGGGGACTGGAAAGGACATGGACACTACTCCGGCGCCATCAGCCTCCTCTGAAACCGCTCTCAGCAGCGAAGACGAGTTGGCAGGGGTGCCTCCTCTGACAGTGCCTTCGTCCACCGAGACCACGTCGAAGGAGAAATCCGACGACGAGGACGACGAGGGCTGGGCAAAGAGGATGAGTAGGCTGGAGCTTGAGGTGGAGGGAACTCTGTCCGATGGCGACGGCGCCCCCTTCAGTCAGGACCCTTAAGGTCCTTCAAATCAACCTCCAACACAGTCGCACAGCAACGGCTCAATTGCGCAAATGGTTGGAGGTTAACACTGGGGCTGTCATCCTGATCCAGGAGCCGTGGATCAGGGGGGAGAAAATATGCGGCCTCAACAACACCGGAGGTAAGATACTTGCTTATAGTGGGCCACAGGCACCAAGAGCCTGTATCTTAATTCCAAATAACATTTCTGTGTATACGCTAACAGAGTTCTGTTCCAGGGATCTGGTAACAATCAGTATCCTGCAGGCCCAGAACTCGAGTCTTCCGAACCTGGTGGTGGCTTCTGCCTACATGGCAGATGACGAAACGGTTCCACCACTGGAGGTCTCGAGACTGGTCGAGCACTGCGAGCGCCAAGCCCAGGAGCTGATCATCGCAGCAGACTCTAACGCACACCATCCAGCGTGGGGTATGAAGGCAAGTAACAGGAGGGGTGACGATTTCATCACTTATCTCTTATCTACCAAGCTAGCTATTATCAATAGAGGCTCCAAACCAACTTTCGTCACTAGACGGAGTAGAACGATCATCGACGTGACACTTGCAACGGAGGGAGCTGCGGAATTTATCCAGGACTGGCACGTGTCGGACGAGGCATCTTGTTCCGACCACAGATGGATCCGCTTTGACCTGCAGGCATGTACGATGATACCCGAGCCAACTAGGAACCCGAGGAAGACGAACAGGGCCACTTTTGCTAAACCAGTGCAAGGTAAGCTCAGTGATACCCGGTCGTCGGCTCGGCTCCAGGCTAGGCCAGGCAATCAACAAGAAATTGAATCACAGGTAAACTTATTCACTGACACAGTCATAAAAAGTTACCATATATCATGTCCTCTAACCTCAACCGCCAAGAACAGCAACAGCAGCAGTTCATGGTGGGGTCCCGAGCTCGAAAGAATCAGGAAAAAGGTTAGACGACTACTAAACAGGGCCATGAACACCAGTGATGACCAGGACTGGGACAGGTACATAGATGCCAAGGCACACTATAAAAAACGACTACGCTACAGAAGTTCGTCATCCTGGCGCGGATTCTGTAGCAACATCAAATCCTGCAATGAAGCAGCACGGGTAAGAAGAATTCTATCCGCAGGGACACAACAAAACATTGGGTCCCTTTGCAGGAACGACGGCACATATACTACCTCCCTAGAGGAGACGTACGAGGTGCTACTCCAAACACACTTCCCGGGCTGCCAGCTCACACAGAGCTCGGACTGGGAGGAGGACAGCTATTCGCCTTCAGAGACTGATTGGCAGATCGCACAGAAGGTAGTAACGCATGAAAAAACTCTCTGGGCCATCAACAGCTTCCAACCATTCAAAGCGGCCGGACCGGACGGCATCTTCCCTGCTTTGCTGCAGTGGGGGGGCGGTGAGCTTGTGGAACTGGTAACCACGGTTCTACGAGCCTGCCTAGCTTTCCAATACATCCCTCTTGAGTGGCGAGAAGCTAATGTCATCTTCATTCCCAAACCAGGTAAGAGTGACTACACCAACGCCAGGTCCTATAGGCCTATCAGCCTCACCTCCTTCATGCTGAAGACGCTGGAAAGGCTATGCGATAGGTATATCAGAGACACAGCGCTTTTATCAACCCCACTGCATAAGAATCAACATGCCTACAGTGTGGGAAAATCAACTGAATCAGCACTTCACGCTATCATAACTGAAGTTGAGGCAGCAATCCAATCCAAGTCTGTCTGTCTAGGCGTCTTCATAGACATCGAGGGCGCCTTTGACAAGACTAAGTTCTCCAGCATAAAATTGGCTCTGAACAAACATGGAGTGGACGCCCTACTAGCAGGTTGGATAGTAAAAATGTTAAAAAACCGCATCGTTCGGCCTCCAGGATACGCAACAAAAATGGCACTTGTTGCGAGAGGGTGCCCTCAAGGGGGCGTCCTCTCTCCCTTACTATGGAACATGGTGGTAAACGGATTGATTGAGATATTGAACGCGGGGCGTTTCTACACAGTAGGCTACGCCGACGACATAGCAATAATGATAACGAGTCTCCACGCCAGCACCGCTTGTGACCTGATGCACGCGGCTCTAAGAATAGTAGAGAAATGGTGCACGGAGTACGATCTAACCGTGAACCCGTCAAAGACGGAACTAGTTATGTTCACACTCAAACGCTCTCTAGGCTTATACACACTACCAGGTCTATACGGCATAACGCTACAGCTGTCTGAGGAGGTAAAGTATTTAGGTATGATCCTAGACAGCAAACTGAACTGGAACAAGCACCTAGAGACCAAGATCAACAAGGCCTGTATCACCTTCTATCAATGTCGCAGAATGATAGGTAAGACATGGGGACTTAATCCAAAAGTCACCCTATGGCTTTACACCACAGTGATCAGGCCCATCATCACCTACGGGGCATTGGTCTGGTGGACCAGGACGACGCTGGCCACAACCATCGCGAAGCTACAACAATTCCAGAGGTTGGTATGTTTAGCGACTACCAGCGGTATGAGCACAACACCAACGGCAGCCCTGGAAATAATGCTGGATCTGCCTCCGCTCCATTCATTTGTGCAGCAGGAGGCGGCGATGTCTGCAATAAGACTACGGACTCTCGGTCTCTGGCATGACACAGGTATTCCTCACACGCGAGTTCTTCAGGACAGTCTGAAGCACCATCACATGCTGCTGGCGATCAGTGACAGAATACCCAAACAGTTCGTATTTGACAAAAAATACAAAATCCAACTTGAGGAGCCCCCCTCCGGTGATCATAGCTCTACCGAGCTAATGGTCTATACCGATGATTCGAGAACCAACGAGGGCGTCGGATCAGGCACCTTCTCGGAGGACTTAAACATCAGGTATCACACATCCCTTGGGGCCTACAACTCCGTCTTCCAGGCAGAATGCGTGGGCATCACGAGGGCGGCTACCATAATCGCCGACAGGAGGGTACAAGGATATAACATCCGCATACTATCTGACAGCGCGGCAATTTTACACGCCCTAAAGAGTAACATCATTACTTCGGGGCTTGTTCTTGAATGTCACAAATCCCTGATGGAGGTTTGTAAACATAACCAAATCGTTCTTCAATGGATTAAAGGCCATAGTGGATCGAGAGGTAACGACGCAGCGGACGAACTGGCGAGGAGGGCATCAGCGGAACAGGTACAAGGCCCTGAACCGATTGTCCCACTTCCATTATCACAGGTACGGAAATGGCTGCGTGAGAAATCACTTAAGGAACATAATAACAACTGGACCAACAGGACAGACTGCAGTCAGTCTAGGGCGGCACTGGGGGGCCGTAACACACGGTATACCCGGCAGCTGCTGAGCCTGAATCGACAACAGTTGCGTCTGGTCACAGGCGCACTGACTGGTCACGGTTCGTACAATAAACACCTATTCACACTAGGTATTACCGACAGTCCTCTTTGCAGAGCCTGCCTCGAGGCTGAAGAAACGGCCGCTCACGTGCTGATGGAGTGCACGGGAGTGGCGGTACATCGGGCGAAGTTCCTGGGCACACCGGGGACGCTCCGCGAAGCATGCGGCAACGTGAAGACGCTGCTGGGCTTCCTGCTGGAGCTGGGTTGGCAGGAGTGAAGCCTACTTCCCACACACGCAAAATAGGCGCATCGAGACGTCGAGTTGCGGAAAACAGCCCGCCTACGAATACGAATACGAATACGAGACGAGACGAACTTCTTAGCATTCCATGGATTCACCGTGCGGGTGCCGGGTCCATTGTGTGGCAGAGAGAGAAATCTCGAATAGACCCCAAGACTTGTGACTCGGGCGTAGGTTTAAAAGGGGCCCCTTTTGGTGACGTACATCAACACTCACCTTCACTACTCGTATTTCTCTCCCTGCCCAGCCAAATCCGATATGATCCTACTAGCGCAGCTTTAGATACTCGTTCTAGTATAGAACTTACTGCACCTGCATCTGGACAAGCCAAGGTCTTTAAGCAGGTTATAGAGAGATTTTGCTGGTATACCTCTCGCTCCTACTTCTACAGCGTATAAATTAACTACATATTATTATTATTAACTACAGCAGGCAGTGGATGGATACGTAAAGCCGAGGATAGGGCTGAGTGGTGAACTATGGCTGATGATAATGATGATGATGAAATCAATTTTAGGTATTTTCTTATGCATCTCTTTCAACCACACCATTCATACAATATGTCAAATTGATGAAAATAATTATGAAATATAGGCTTTTGTGTGATAAAAATCAGAATTTGAATGATATGCTGAGTTATCCACCAACAAAAACAGTCATAAATTTTACAGTGAGTGAGAAAGCTATTTCATCAAATGTATTTAAAAAATAAAATGTATTGATATGGCGTAAACAAACAATATTTCATATGCTTGTACTAGTAGATAAAAATTATAGGCATTCCCCTTTATTATCATTGGCAGATTTCCTCATCCCATGGCTGGGTATATCAGTACCTATCATTCTTTACCATACCTAGCTCCTATAAGCATTAGTATTTTTAGATTTTAGATGTCTATCTTATAATGTTCTTTAGTTTCATTTGTAAGTTTTCTCTTTTTTGTAGCTCTCTTTATCAAATTAAAGAGTTTTCTGATCTTATTTTTTTTTGGAGATAGCTATTCTTCAAAGTGCAAGACACTTAGGTTTCTAAGTCTTAAAACAAGCTAAGTCTAACAATGTCTTAAAACAAAGAATAGCTCTTTATCATTAGTATCACTAATTATAAAATCTGGTTGCCTGAAAGAGATCACTTTTATCAATAAGTCCACCATTTGTTTCACTAATTTTAAGAATGTATCTTTTTTTTTTGTGCAGTGGACAATTAAGTGTTGCTATCTATCTACAAAATTGTTACTGTGATAAAATGTACTAAGAAACAAAGAAAACTTAAAACAATATCTTACCAGCTTTATAATAGCACTCCAAGAATATGTAGAAGAGCATCAAAGCAGCTCCTGACACACAACCAATGATCCCCAAGTCTCCAATATATTGTAGTGCTTTACGGGAGAAGTTTACATGAAGAGACTCCTTCAAATAGTGGCAGTGCAGCATCAAGGCCAGACCAGCATTGATACCTGTCCAATAGATGAATTAACTTTAATATATGTAATAGTGCCACACAAATTTATTTACCAGCTCGTGGAAACTGTGTGAATTTTATAGCTAAAAACAACAAATAATTGGAATATTTGTATCTGGACATCACAACACAATTTTTATTTGGGTAAGAATCTGCAGAAAATGTATATATTGTTTGATGAATATGAAACTTTCAATTTACAACACAGCAACTTTGTTCCAATCTATTACCACATGAAAATTGTATCATTTATAGAAGGGAAAGTGCTACAGATTAGGTAAATCAAAATTAGCATTGCACAACTTTGTTTATAAATATCTGCACTGAAAATGCACTTGACATCATATCAAGTTGAATGCTCCATGATGTCGTAGCAAAATTATCCGAAACTTACCTGACAATAGAGCCCATACGCCAGCCTCAATATTTGCATAAATAATGCAAAAACATATAAACGCAGAAACTCCTAGAAAAACACCGATCGCACTAAATGCTATGTGGATTTTAGTACGCAACATTTTGATTTCTATAAGCTGTAGATAGTTATCAATTTATTGTAATTTCTGTTTTACATCACCAGATGTTTATCTGAGTAATAACTAAAACACTAGTATTCCTTGAATTCCTTCCTTGCTTCTTGCTTTACTTTCACAACACAGGTCACAGATGTGAGTTCGAGTTCTGAGTTGTGATTTTGTCTATTTTGTCTGTTTTGTTTAGGTTTGTTTTGACATACATTACACAAAATGACGCTGACGTCGATGACGGCACAATTAAACTTGGTGATGCCACCTTTAAAATAGATATTTGGTAGAATTGATTCAAAAAATGTGTTATTTTTGCGAGTTAATTTTATTCACGCTCGAAAATATGTAAAGCTGAAGACGGAAGACAGTAGAGGTCATTTGAGAAGCTAACTTATTTTTATTTGTAACGATAACAATAAATTTTATTGTAAGTTGTATATTGCCATGCCCTTCCACCAGGGTAAATGCTTAGCTTACTTGTACATTGTCAGCTTTGTGTTTTGCAATAAATGTTTGATTGATTGAATTTACGTATTTGACATAATTAAATTATTGAGTTTTATGTGACACAAATTTCACGCCCGAAATTGGGCACTGTTTGTGTTTATACTTAAGCTACTTTAAGATCTTTGTGAAAACAGTATGGCAATAAACAAATTTTTAATTATTCTTTTAGGGACTATATAGGCCCCTTTCCAAAAAATACTATAAGATTATTAGATAAGTAAGAACATTTTCTTGGCCGGCAAACAAGTTGACTCAAAATTAACGTGGAAGGGGAAACTTCGCGCATGTACATTTCTACCAAAGAGTCCTTAAAAACGTTTATGCGCAGCCAATGCTGCCATTGCGCAGCTAACTTAATTGGATCAACTTGTTTGCCGGCACCTATTATTGAATTATGCTTAGAAAAAAAAAGTTAAAACTTATGACACAGAATTTGATATCACACCTTGGAACCTATACGGGCGAAACCGGAGGGCGCTGCTAGTTTGGCATTAATATTCAAAGAATTGACGTCTAAATAAGTCTTCTAAGTATGGCCATGGTTAGATGTGAGAATATATAATGGTAACCATGGCCATCTCCTTCGTCTCATCGCCTCGTGGCACTTTTATAGCCTAAACGCCTTAAGCATTTCAGGGATCACGTACATATCTCACGATGAAAGAAAGAAATTTTTGAAATCGGTCCGGTAGTTTCTGAGGTTACCGTGTTCAAACAAAGAAGTTTTAGGCTTTATAATATTAGTATAGAGGCATATAATAGATAATATTAAACAAAATAGAAGTAAAGATTTCGCTTGTGAAAATATCAAAGGTTTTGAAGTCAAGAAAGTTATTATTAAAACAAACAAACTAAGACACAGATCTGTAATTTAATTCAATGCGTGAGTCTTTTTTACATTTTGACCTATATCTAATACTGTCCAATAAAAGCCTTAGGTGTTATTAAGTACAAATAATACGTAATGTATTATTAGTAGATGAGTAAGACATTATAATAAGACTATGAAACAAAAGAGAGCAAAATTCAATTAATAAAACATAGATTAATAATTATGATATGTTCGTCAAACATTGTTTTAAGGGGTTCAGCTATCAAGGTTATTCACTAAACAAGTATTATTATTAACGCATTGAAAATTTAAATAGTGGACCATGTCTCCTATTTTGGTGCATTGTGCATATTCTTAATACCTACACACATCTAAAACCTATCTTATCAGAGTACGGAAGCCATACAAAACATAGATACATAGATTACTTAACTCTTTATTGCACTTAATTTTAAAATAAACAACAAAACGAAACCCTAAAACATCTCGTCATCATGTTAGATCAAATAAAAATATTGCATGTGATTATGATAACTGTGTACAATAGATGTGTAGTTTCGCATATCAATTAAACATAAATTAGTAATATTTCTCAAATAGTCTGGTTCATGCCGTTCCCGGCACATAGGACCTTAAACTATATTATTTTAACAACATTATTTTTTAAACTTGATAACTATTTCAAATATCAATAATTCAACAACAACAAATCACAAAAAAACCTTAGAACAGTCATGGGTAGCGATTCTAAACGCGATTCCGAATGATTCGGAATCGGAATGACAATCCCTATCTCTGTCATACTTCACAGATAATACAAAGACCGAAAGATGAGATTCCGTGTCGGATGCAACCGAATGGATTTATAATCGCTACCATGGTGTTGTTTGGACAAAGTGACGACGCGCGTTTTTGATGAGCGCGTCCTGTTTGTATTCGTAGATTGTTTGCATAGATAACAATAGAACCAAACATAAAACGCGTTTTTCTGTTGATCTATTTTTTGGCATCTTATTTGTATAACCATTGTATCAACATTTCTGGCCACTTACTGATTCAAATATTTGTAAAGATAGTTGCAGAATCGTTACAATATATTGTGGCTAAAAGCAATTTAGTTCACATTTATTTATTTATTATTGTAAATTGTTATTCATTCAAAATTTTATACGGCATTTTTCGTATGGGATAGGTCTTGCGTCTGGAATAAAAATAACTTACTCCTTAATCGCGCGTCGTCAGTTCGTGTCCAGAGACCCTAATATTGCACAATCCAGGAAACTATAATATTCAATTTCCTTACACATAACTTACTCATGGCCACAGAGAACTCATTAAGCAAATCATTTTAAGTATTACAGGGGCGTAGATCTACGCACGGGCATCACGGTCGCGTGCCACATCACAGTCTTGCCCGTATCTATGACAGTTTTTAAAAAATGACAGCGCTACATCTACACGTACAAGCAAAGAAGAGACACCCACAAACGTACATTTGTTTAGTGAAACCCAAATTATCTGTAGAACGGCCAAAACCGGAACTACTGACGCCCAAAAAACACAGACAGTAGTGTCACACCCTCATCACTGGCTAAACGGCGCGTGCTATATACCTACTCGTTCGGGTCCTCCCGGGTGTGCTAAAATCACAAGGCCGCCGGCCGGTTGCCCGAGTTGACGTGCGAACGAACACCGAGTGCGCGCATTCGCGGCATTATTGTAATTTGTAATATTGTGAATGGCTGCAATACCAAGACACTAAAATGTAGTAGTAATTTATTTTATTTCAAATTGCCGAAACAGGAAGCAAGGGAAGTGTTTTTAATGATTTTATTGTTAATATTTATTTTTGAGCCAAATTTTGGTAGTTTTCAATCGCACAGAATATAGAAACAGTAGGCAGTGTGTAATATGTATATTGTATAATATCTGTTTAGAATAGATACAGTAGAGATTATGCATACAAATTATTTTGTCTAAAATACCTTTTTATCCCATCTTTATTATGTCTCATTAAGTTTAATATAATTTATGACGACATACTTTTTTGAATATTCATGTACATACTGAATGATACTAATTTGTTCATTTATTCGACGGTATGAAAACAACTTACAACTACCTACATTGTAGAACGAAAATATACTCCAGTATTCTGGCTGGCCTCGTGGCTTAGTTGGTAGTAGCTCTGCCTGCGAAGCCGAGGGTCGTGGGTTCGATTCCCACCCAGTGCAAATATTTGTGTGATGAATTCAAATGTTTGCACTGTGTCTGGGTGTTTCTATGTATAATAAGTATGTATTTAAAACTATATAAGTATTGTATCAGCTATCTGGCCGCCATCATACAAGCTTTGCTTAGTTTGGGGTCAGATGGTGTTGTGTGTGAATTGTCCACCAATATTTATTTATATTTATTTATTTATTTATTGGGGTGCTTTAGTGGTGTACCTCCAAGCGTGCCTGGTTGCAATGCAGTCCTGGTGGATCTCGATCACCTAGGAACGCAATGCACTAGGACGGTGTACCCCGGTAACAATGGTTAGTAATGTACCTACGGGTACATCACTAGCTATTGGCTAAAATACCACACACACTACACAAGCACACCATATATACACCACATACATACACTCATTAGGCACGCAACCACACACACACATACAGATCACAATCACGCCTCATTTAGAAAGTACACCACCACACTCAACTACACTCAGACACACTATACAAGCCTACACATACGGCCGAACCGTGGCGGCCTATATCCACAACTCCGGCCCACAAGGCCCTGGGGCACCAAAAACCCCCAAAAAGACTGTGCCACACCTATCAAGGGCGGATAGTGTGTGAGCTCTTACCATCAGCTCAAATCCCCTTCATGCAAGCACAATATAAAAAAGAACTACCCCAGGAGGGTACCACTAGCACCGCTAGTGGAGAATCCCTCACCGGGTCTAACCCGGTCTGCCCCTCGTACTCTGGGGAGGGCAATTTGTGCTCCAAATCAGGCTCCAGCCTAGATTTGTCCGGCCTCATGGAGGCCATACCAAACACAAATACGACCACCACAAACACCACCACCTTCGAGTCACAGTGGACCGTAATTGCTGCAAAGCGCCCTTGCAAAAGGGGGTCCACTAACACAAACTCAAACAAGACCAAAAAGGGGCCGAAAGGCAACCCAGACCACAGTCGCCCTAGCAGGCGTGTGAGAAGGGAGGCACTTCAGCCCCAAAACAAACCAAGCACTGGTACGGACGTCGCAGCCGCGGAAACGCAGCGCGAGACCACAGCGTCCACCTCGAAAGAGGAGTTACCACCAGCACCAACACCACTACTACCACTACCAACACCACCACCACAACCACCACCACCACCACCACCATCATCCGGCCGACAGAAGAAGAAACGGAAAGCGAAAGGTGCTCGAGGCGGACGGATCGTAGCGGTGGCTTCTATTGCGCCTGAAAAGGAACAATCCGGGAGCGGGACTGTACTGGACGACAGAGCTTCCTCGAAGCGAGGTCGTCTGGACGAGACCCATTCTCCCGGGGGCGAAGCCAAGCGCTCGAAAACCGACCGTAAACCATCACGGACGGAGAGCTACGCAGACGCGGCTCAATCGCACCTGAAGGTCGCGATCATCACCGTCCCGCCGAGGGACCTTTCGAAGACCCAGGCGGAAATGGTTAGGGAGGCTGTCGATGACAGCATCCTTCAAGCCGTTTTATCGCCATCTTCTCCAAGCGCACTTGCCCCATCATTCCGCGGTCGACCCTTCCTAAAGGACGGGGCGTTAGCGATGTGGTGTGAGAATGCGGGTGCGCTAAGTTGGCTGGAAGCAGCGGTCAAAAATATTAAATCACCGATCCCAAACACCACCCTGGGGGTTATTAAGCAGTCGGAGATGAAAAAGAAGCTCAAGGCAGGGCTTCTTGTTCATACCCGCATCACTGACGCCACTACACTGCACCGAGTCCTTTGTGCCCAGAACCCATGGTACAAAGTAGACTCGTGGCAGTGCTATGAGATGACGGTGGACGATAAGCCCCAGGAACAGGATTCCAAGGAGAAGGTCGTCCACCTTATCCTTGGAATCCCTGAAGATCAGAAACAGTCCATTTTGGACAGAGACCGCCGGGTAGCTCACATGTCGGGAAGTGGGTATATCCGCTTCTTCTCTCCGGAAGAAGTTAAGGCCGAGACAAAACCCGAGACGGCGACCATAGCGAGTGAAAACATGGCTACGGAAACATCAACTCCCGAGCCATCCACCTCTGCTCCCCGAAAGAGTCAGAGCGAGGTGGTAGCAGTCTCACCGCTAGGAATTGAGGGGTGCTCCAGCGACGAAGATGACGTCCTGCGTAGTCCTTAGCCCCCTCAATTTCATCCAAACCAATCTCCAGCACAAACAAATAGCGGCGGCCACGCTACGCAGAGTGCTGGAGACAAACAACAAGACCGTCGCTATGATCCAGGAACCCTGGATCAGAAATAACAGAATCTGCGGTCTAAATAACATCGGCGGTAAGTTAATGGTCGACACTACTGTTGATAACCCAAGAACCTGCATTTTTATGCCTAAATCTATAAATACCACCTTGCTTAACCAATTCTGTTCTAGAGACCTAACAGCAGTGAAACTCATTACGGAAAAGCAAACTGTCCTAGTCCTAGCATCAGTATACCTGCCGGGCGAGGGAGAAATTCCTCCAAGAGAACTGGCGGAACTGGTGCAGCACTGCGAGGCACATAACTGCGAGCTGATCATATCTGCGGACTGCAACGCTCATCATTCTCTGTGGGGAAGTAAAAATACCAACAAGAGGGGTGAGTCTTTAGCCGAATACCTATTTCAAACTAATCTAAACATTATGAACAGAGGTACGGAACCTACATTTGTAAGTTCCAGGTACCAAACTATCATAGACATTACCTTGGCAACCAACGCTGCGGCTACTCAAATTGAGGGATGGCACGTATCAGACGAGCCATCATTCGCAGATCACCGCCGCGTTTGTTTCCAACTACAATACAAATCAACAAGCCCTGTCCCATATCGTAACCCCCGTAAGACTGATATAACAAGGTACGCAAAAATACTAAACCAAGCACTAGGTGACATACATTTAACTGACACAACACTTAGTACAGACAATATCGAATCAAACGTACAGCTTCTCACTGCAACTTTCATAAACAGCTATGAATTGGCATGTCCTGCTGTTAAACCAAATGACGTAGGAAATAGATCTTGGTGGGGGCCAGAACTTGAAAGACTACGTCAAAGACTTCGAACACTCTATAACCGGGCAAAAAATACCAGGACTAGTGAGGACTGGGATAAATACAAACAAGCACAAAAACACTACAAGAAGCGAATCAGATTCAGAAGAACAGAATCCTGGCACAACTTCTGTAGAAGCATAAACTCAACAAACCAAGCCGGAAGAATAAAGAAAATCCTAGCTAAAGGGGAGCCAAATCTTCTGGGATCCCTAAAAAAGGAAGACGGCACTTACACAAATACAGACAATGAAACCAATGCAGTACTCCTGGAAACCCACTTCTCTGGATGTCAAATCATAGGAGATCAGGAGTGGCCAGAAGAGCACTGCAGCACACCAACAGCCCAAGAGTGGGAAGTGGCAAACAAGATAGTAACTGCAGACAGAATAGAATGGGCACTGAAAAGTTTCAAACCCTTCAAATCTGCAGGTCTGGATGGCATATTCCCAGCATTACTACAATGGCAACATAAGCAAGCTATAAAGCACCTACTACCAATATTTAGAGCCTGCATAGCCTTTAAATATATACCAAAAAAGTGGAGAGAGGCGAAGGTAGTATTCTTACCGAAACCTGGTAAGGAGGACTACACACACGCTAAATCGTTTAGGCCCATCAGTCTAACGTCATTCCTTTTAAAAACACTAGAAAGGTTAGTGGACCGATACCTAAGGGACGGAGCACTAAAGCACAAACAACTGCATCCTCAGCAGCACGCTTACAGGAAAGGCAGATCCACAGAGTCGGCACTACACATGGTAGTACATAAAATAGAATCGGCTACCGCAAACAAGCTTTCAACACTTGCCGCCTTTATAGATATAGAAGGCGCTTTTGACAAAACCATGCACAACAGCATAAACCACGCCCTCCGAAGACTCAAAGTGGAACCAGTCATTAGGAACTGGATTACCGAACTGGTCAGCAAGAGGGCGGTTCAGATAGTGATGAATACTACTACAAGAGCAAAAGTAGTCAAGGGGTGCCCCCAGGGGGGTGTCCTATCACCACTATTATGGAACATAGTAGTGGACAGCCTTCTAAAGGCACTCAACGAGAAAGGGTACACTACTATTGGTTATGCGGATGACATTACAATTCTGATAAGCGGGAGCGCGGAAAACATGCTATGTAAAGTTATGCGTTCAGCGCTTCAGATTGTAGAAAAATGGTGTGACGAACATCAACTGTCAGTAAATCCAAGAAAAACAGAACTTATTCTTTTCACCATCAAAAGGAAGTTACCAGAACTGCAACTACCAAAACTATTTAACACCAAACTCTCCCTATCATCTGAAGTGAAATATCTGGGTGTCACTCTTGACAACAAATTGAACTGGGCGAGCCATGTCGATACAAAAATAAAGAGGGCCTGCATGACTTTTTGGCAATGCCGGAGACTTGTTGGAAAGAAATGGGGTCTCAATCCAAAAATCACACTGTGGTTATACACATCAGTTATCAGGCCCTCTCTGACCTATGGATCAGTTGTGTGGTGGCCCAGAACACAACTGACCACAGCGAAAGATAAACTCCAGAGTCTACAACGCCTAGCGAGTGTAACAGCTACTGGATGTATGAAAACCACCCCATCAGCCGCATTAGAGTATCTCTTGAACCTGAGACCTCTACATCTAGTCATACAGGAGGAGGCCACGGCAGCCGCCCTAAGACTAAGAGCAAACGGACTGTGGAAACAGAACATTGAAACACGACACTCAAAAGTTCTACAACGGGTTATGGAAGACATACCGCTTCTTGAGGCACCCATGGATAGAATAATATGCCAACATGTCTTTGATCGTAGATACAATATCCAACTCAATGCAGAATCGAAAGATAGCTCTGGCAGCAGAGAAGTTAGGATATATACTGATGGCTCCAAAACCGCATGCGGTACAGGAGCTGGTGTCTTCTCAAATGACTTAAACATAAGGATATCAAACACCTTAAGCAACTTAAACACAATATTTCAAGCTGAATGTATCGGCATCACCAGGGCAGCACAGGCAGTTGCAGCCAGAGATGTTGGAGACCTAAACATTAAAATTGTCTCCGACAGCGCCTCCGTGCTTCAAGCCCTTAAAAACAATACTATAACCTCTGTCCTTATACTGGAATGCCACAATGCACTCCAATCCATAGCGGGTGCGAACAAAGTAACCCTCCAATGGATTAAAGGACACAGCGACTCACTAGGTGAAATGACGCAGCAGATGAGCTGGCCAAAAGGGGAGCAAAGACAAAGGTACATGGACCGGAACCACTTATGCCTATACCCCAGGCTCAAATAAAAACATGGCTGCGTAGAAATACCGAAGAAGCCCATTTAACTGAATGGAATAACAATGAAGGATGCAGGCAAACAAAGAATGCTATTCCGGAAGCATCTAAAAAGCTTGCCCGCAACCTCATCAGACTAAACAGGGACAAAATTCGTAAAGTTATAGGTATAATAACTGGTCACTGTCCCCTAAATAAGCACTTATATACCATAGGTGTAACAGACAGTCCTCTATGCAGAGGATGCATGGAGGAAGAAGAAACGCCACAGCATGTACTTGTGGAGTGCAGCAGTGTGGCAGATCAACGGGCAGAATTCCTCCAATCTCCATCGTCTGTTCCGGATGCCTGTCGCAACCTTAACAGGATGCTTGCCTTCTGGGACAGCCTGGGCTGGTTGGAGTAAAGGGAAGTATGAGACACGTACAATGGCCCAATAAAGAGGCTAGGTGCGGAAAAGGCCCCGCTAAACTAACTAACTAACTAACTATACTCCAGTATTAATGGACTATAAAACATACCTACCTAAAAAAACCGAAAGAATTTTTAACCGGATCCAAAGAAGGAGGTGGTTCTGGCCTTAATTTTTATTGGATGTAAGTATGTTTCCTGATGGCTCAGCTAATTGTGAATCATTTTTTAACCCCCGACCAAAAAAGGGTGTTATAAGTTTGACGTCGATTTTTTTAAAAAGGTTTATTTTTGTGCGGTGGTAGCTATGTTTGGTTAATATAGATTCAAAATGGCCCCCTCCACAAAACGGAGGACAAAATATTTCTTCACAACCTACCTCTATATCAAATGAATGGGCTTGTCTAATGGAATACTGTAGTGGTAGGACTCTTACCAGAGTCCGCCTGGGGAAGTATCACACCTTTGTCAGTTTTTCTACCGCCAAGCAGTAATGTGCAAACATTAATGCGTCCCGATTTGAAGAGCAATGTTTCTAGTGAAATTATAGCGCTTAGAGATATAACATCTTAGACCTCTGGGTGACGAGCACAGTGCAATGCTAGGTAATGATTTGGACTCTTCATGTTCCAATAGCTGCGTGTCACTGTGCTGTTATATGGCAGGCATGTTGCTTACCATCAGGCACATGTCCTGCTCGTCTCGTCACTCTTTGTTTAAAAAAAAACAGTAATGTTTGCACATTAATGCTTCGCGGTAAAATAACTGGCAAAGGTGTGGTCCTTCCCCAGGCGGACTCTGCCAAGAGTCCTACCACTACTACCACCTTCCACCATTTCTTACAACCCTAGCACGTTTGGTCAGTGACGTAAGCAGACGACAAGTCACGGTATTTACAACTCTACGTGGGTGTGTTAAGGTGTATTTTTGCTTGCAAGTAATAGTAGGTAAGTAGTATACGACAGTTTAGGTTATTATCGTGTAGGTATTTGCACTTTTGTATGGCAGTGATGCATCTGTTACGAAGTAACTATTTTCTGATCTGTGGTAGTGTTGTCTAATTTTGCATTAGTTGGCAACACTTTCGGATCGTGGCGCCATTGCTTATGCTATATTTTACAGTTGGTCGCACTTCGCAATGTACGCTAAGGTCGCTAAGTACAGCCGCCGGACGATTTTGTCTCGTACCGTGCTTGAAATAAGTACTTAGCTCATAAAACTTTGCGTTTACTATGTATATTAACATTATACTAATGCCAAAGTTTGTATGTTTGATGTTCAATCACGTAGTAACGATTGAATGAATCGGGATGAAAATTGAATACAGTTAGATTATAGTCTGGAATAACATAGCCTAAATACATCATTTACTCTTTAACGGGAAATCGCGTGACTACGCGGCTAAAACCGTGGGGCGCTGCTAGTTAGTATCAACATACTTATATTATATCTTCAACAGTTTTATATAGTTAGGTTTCATCTTGCTCAGCGTCGATGCGTCCACGTCACAAACCCGATGTATCCTCAGATGACTCTTCATGTTCCCCAACTGCGCGTACCCTCGGCCGCAGACTGGACACTTGAACGGCGTCTCTCCTGTATGAAGTCTCATGTGCTCCTTTAAGTACTCCACGTGGAAGAAACCCTTCAAACATATCGGGCATTCCGCTGGCCGTTCCCCTGAAATTAACAGATTCGAATAATGACTGGGCCATATTCAAAAAAAATAGCAGTCATAGGAACTGCCGATAGAAGTGAAAACTTATAACTCAGATAGCATAGGTACGTTGGAAAATACAAGGGTGCAACCGGAGGGCGTGGCCTGGCATGGCATTTCCCATTGGCTCACGCATTTCTAGATGGCCATGCCATGATGGCCAGGCAACGCCCTTTCAGCATTTCCCATTGGCTGACGCATTTGACGCTAGCCATCTAGCGTCAAATGCGCAAATGGCCATGGTCCCGAGTCTACCCGACGATTTCTTATCATACACGAGCGTGACGCTAGAATTCAATTCACACCCCACGAAAAATCTGTCTAGGCGCGCCAAAAGAAGTTTTCACTTCAAAATGACACTTACACTATTTTGTTAATTCTTTAGATGTCTCAGGCTAAGAAATCATGGAGTGATTTTGACACGCGACCGTCGCGGTTGCGGATCGACGGTTTTATTTCAAAACTCACGAGACCGCTTATTTTCGCGGTTGCACAGCCGCCGTACCTTGTCTACGGGCGACCGTCGCCCGCGCGGGAGCCGCACGTGCCGCGGGCGTATAACGCGTCGTGAGTTGATACATGTGTATTCTACAGAAGGTACGGGCCAGCAACCGCGGCGGTTGCGTGTGTATATCGCTCCATGATTTCGTTTACCCTAAGACGTAAAAAAATAGCAGCCATATGGACCGCCGATAGAAGTGAAAACTTATACAACTAATAAATGTACTATTTAACAACACTAATGTTGCACAATATACGTCATCGCAACAGATATACTGTTATTACGCGCTGTCGGTGAGTTCTACTCACAAGATGTCACCCATCCAAGGAGCGTTTAACTTGCACATCCACATGCCGGTGACACGAAATCTAACATTTTCCCCAACCAAAACGTGGTCAACAATACTAAAGAAGTTTTTACTTCAAAAAGCTTTTGTGATAAGAATGTCAAAACTGTGGAATACGTTGCCTGAGTGGGTATTTCCCGATAGTTACAATCTTTGTGTTTTCAAATCGAGAGTGAATCAGTTTTTTCTAGGTAAACACGCTCCATCGTAGACCGCATCGTCGCTTAACATCAGGCGAGATGGCGGTCAAGTGTAAACCTTAAAAGTTAAAAAAAAAAAACGTAACACAAAATGGAAATTACTCAAAAACCCTTCAGGGCTTTTTCCTCAGCTTTTTTTCTAACTTTAAAAGGTTTACACTTGACCGCTATCTCGCATGTTAAGCCTAAAGGAAACCGATTCACTCTTGATTTGAAGACACAAAGAAATCGGGGAAAACCCACTCAGGCAACGTATTCCAGTCAAATCTCTTCGTAGAGTCAAAGCTTGATTAAAGAATTACATATTCAGAATATGGTAGTATAAGTTGAATTCATACCTGTATGTGCTGACCTCTCATGTATAACTGCCCCTTTCTGAGATGTAAATATCTTATCACAGTATTTACACTGAAATATCTTCTTGGGTCTGTCTTTGTGAACTTTGTTCACATGGACAGTAAGCTCCCCTTTAAAAGCAAACTCCTTGCCACAGGTAGCACAAATAAACTCCTTCGCACCATGTCTCCTTTTAATATGACGAAGCAAATTATTCTGTGAAGAACAAATCCGTGAGCATTGAGTACATTTCGTGGGTTTACTAAAATGAATCTTTTTTCTATGTACATTAAGTTTATATTGAGTTTTAAATGTGTCGCCGCATAAGTCGCAAAGTCTGGGTTGGTTGATTTTGGGTTTCTTCGGTAACTTCAATCTCGTATTCCTTCTTTTGTACTTGACTTCGCTGTCCTTTGGTATTTTGATTAGAGTAGATTTTAAGCTGTAATAAAAGCAAGATACTGCATTTAGTGTGTATTTGTGTTTAAAATGTTCACCACCCCCCTACTCCCCCCCCCCCCTTTATTTTCCTCTTCTTCTCCTAATCCAAGAACTATGTAAATAAAAAAAGTTTATTGTAATGACAAAAGTCACGGACCCCGGAGTCTGTAGAGTGTTTAAATTAAATAAAAAAAAAGTGTATAAGTCACAGGAAAATTACTAACATCATCAGTTTACAATAAAACATGTTATTAAACTACTGTAAGGTAAGTTTGTAATTTAACATTGTTTGCTTATAAACTAACAGAATTTACAATTTTGCAGTGACATATACTTGTAGGTAATTTTTATTATCATAGGTGAGTTTTGTATCCCATTACCTCTGAAGTGGCGCACATTGCTCTATGACTGGTCTCCTGCCTTATTAAATTTTTATCTAAATGCTTTCCAAATGACCCTCCCTGACCAGAGTAACTTGATAAGGTGAGGAAAAGCCTCGGAAAAATGTTGCTATACTTGTGGAGAGGCAATATGTACAGCAAGGCACATATTGGTGGGATGCAAGGTGCTCCTTAATAGGGGTCATTACTCACAGTGCCATAACCAAATACTTGAAATCATATGTGAAGCCATAAGCCAGTAGCTAGAGCCCAAAAAGGATTGACAACAAACAAAAGACAAATTAACTTTGTAAAAGAAGGCTCAACTTCAAAGTCCAAGAACAAGCCTTACTCAATCCTGGGTACAGCACTTGATTAGACTATTTTAATGGACACATATGTAAAGCACTATAAAATCCCAGAGGATGTGGGTGTTTCGTCATCCAGACCGGATATTTTCCTTTTTCCTAGAGCTACGAAATGCATAGTCCTTGTGGAACTTACCGTACTGTGGGAAACTAATATACCTAAAGACCATGCGATGAAACAAAACAAGTACATATTACAACCTTCTAAATGAATTAACAAATAACGGCTATGTAGTTAATTTACATATACGCTGTAGAAGTAGGAGCGAGAGGTATACCAGCAAAATCTCTCTATAACCTGCTGAAAGATCTTGGCTTGTCCAGAGGTGTAGTAAGTTCTATACTAGAATAAGTATCTAAAGCTGCACTAGTTGGTTCATATCAGATTTGGCTGGGCAGGGAGAGAAACACAAGTAGTGAAGTGAAGGTGAGTGTTTACCAATTAGTTACTCTGCCTACAAATTCAGTTAGCCCCACAGTTTTACTTGCTTAGTTCCAGTTTCAGTTGTGGGTTCTGGGGAACATTCCCAGAGGCAATTGCCCTATGCCACCCACCGCGTCGCAGGTTGCGGATAGCGAAACGGCCTTCAGATATGTAGGTTAGCTGCTTTTGCAGTCGCGGACAGCAGGGCGGTCCATCTGGAGGGGTGCTGGTAAATACTCATGGCGGAGATTTGTCTATAAAATAGCACAAACCCAATGAAAGTGGACGACAGTGGCGAGTATGAGCCGCCACTCTAATAAAAGCTCGGACCCGGGGAGACCAGCCTCGTCAGCGTCGGACTGCAACTGGACTAGGAGACACTTACTCCGAAATCAAAAGTAACCACTGCCTTGTGGACAGATGTTGGATCATCAAAGGCTAGGGCGTCAACCCAAAATCATGATGTGTGGTGCCTTGGGGAAGCGCTGCACTATTCACCCAAACATCGTAATGAAATGAGTGATAATAATGAGAAAGTTTTGCCTTGCGATCCGGCTAGCCCCCGGCGCTTGCAGGTTACCGGGCCTGTAAGTGAGAAATTGGTTACCGAAGACTGTAAGAGGGTGGGTACCCAGGCCCCCTTACCAGTAAATGTTACTGGTCTTAGAGAGAATAATAAAAAGCTAATGCAACAAGCCTTTCACCCCGGTTTATTCCTTGCTAGACCCAGAAGTGCATCCTTAAGCTTAGTAACAGATACTAGCACGCAACTTCGCCAGGATACTTTACACTCAAGTGTAGACATGGATCATGATAAAGAAATAGTTAATCCACCTGCTTGGCAGAGAGCACCTACGCTTCGAAGTGCTAAAAGGAAGAAACCATCATTCCCATCCCCAGATAGAACCCTGATTGCGAACCGATTCAGTGGACTCCCTGTTGATCAGGAAGAAGATGTAAACAAAGATAATGGTCCTAAAAAAGTTCCTAAGCCACCAGTAATACTCTTATATGGAGTGGAGGACCTCACCAAGCTGACGGAATTGCTTGAAACTATTGTTAATAAAGATGATTTCGTATACAAAGTGATAAATAAAAACCAGCTGCGACTGAACTGTTCCAAGGTAGAGGTGTATAAAACCGTGATAGAGACTCTCAGAGAAAAGGGACTTATTGGGCACACTTTTAATAGAAAAGATAAACGACCATACAGAGTAGTTGTTAAAAATCTTCATCACTCAACTCCTATAAGTGAAATTAAACATGCCATTGAGGGCACAGGAAATACAGTGATAGGGGAAATAATAAACGCAAAGTATGGTCCAGAGAAGAAACCCACTTGTACATTCTTTGCGACAGTGCAACAAGGCCCCAACAACAAAAATGTAAAGGACATAAAGTACATTAACCACCAAGCAGTCTCTATAGAAGAACCAAGAAAACGTAATACTATTGTGCAATGTCAAAGATGTCAGCAATATGGTCACACCAAAAATTATTGTATGAGACCTTACCGCTGTGTGAAATGTGCTGAAGCTCATAAGACATCCGAATGTTCAAAGACTGATCGCAACACACCCGCAAAATGTGCTTTGTGCCTTGGTGCTCATCCTGCGAACTTTAAAGGATGTGAGGTCTACAAAGAAATTGCATCAAGAAAATCAAACAAAAACTCACACATTAGAGGTAGAGGAAACACTAAGCAAAACGCTAACAATAATAACCAGCAGAAGCCACAAGCTCCCAACACGGCAGTTTATGCAGAAAAGGAATCACAACCACAATTTGGTAATACAACTACTGGGAAAGAAAAAATAAACCCACATGCTAAAAAGAGAGCAGGATATAATGAAGTACTTAAAAACAATCCAAATTCAGAAAATTCACAGATCCCAAGGCTGAATACAACAGCAGAAGAGATGCTCCTCATACAAGCCGAGAAGTTTGACTTAATACTACAACAAATGAGTACCCTAATTAATCTCATAACAACTCTAGTTACACAAATGTCAAAATGACTTCCCTCAAGATAGTGACGTGGAACCTAGATGGTCTATCACCCAATCTAGAAGAGGTAGAAGTGTTACTAAAATCTCACAACATAGACATCTTGCTAGTGTCTGAATCTCACTTAACTGACAATAAGACTGTTACCATTCGTAACTACAATATCTACGCCGTTAACCATCCAGACGGCACTGCACATGCCGGTGCGGCCCTAATTATAAAATCAAGTGTCAAACACCATGAACAGCCACAGTTTAGGAAAGCCCACATACAAGCTGCCACCGTGGCAGTAGAAAACCGAAATTACATGTTCAATGTATCCGCGATATACTGCCCTCCAAAGCACAATATAAAACAAGAACATTACGAAGAGCTCTTTAACACACTTGGAAAGCGGTTTATTGTCGGGGGAGATTGGAACGCCAAACATGTTCACTGGGCCTCCAGATTAACTAACACAAGAGGAAGAGAACTTAAGAAAACCATTGAAAAAAATAACCTCGCAACTATATCAACTACTGACCCGACCAACTGGCCTACAGACCCCAAGCGGCTTCCTGATGTCATCGACTTCTTTGTAACAAAGGGACTTTCCGGACTTTCTTACGACATACACACATGTTTGGATTCGGACACTAATCAAGTCCCAGTAATACTTACCATCGGTACTACTGTTCTGAAAATGGAAAGCAATCCCAAACTGTACAACAAACACACTGACTGGAATGCATATCGGGAGCTCGTGCATGATAAAATTGACTTAAAAATCGGTCTGAAAACTGAGACGGATATCGATGATGCTGTGCGGCACTTAACATCCGTCATCCAAGAAAGTTGCTGGATGACTACACCTGAAGCCACCAACCGTCCCCCACAGAGTAAAACGTATTCGGAAACCATACGGCAAAAAATATGTGAAATAAGGAGACTCCGGAGAATATGGCACATCAGTAGACACTCTAGTGACAAGACGTTATTAAATAAGGCTGCTCGAGAACTTAAGGAACTGATCTCTGAAGCAAATAATGCTGCCTTAGACACCTACTTGGAAGGGTTAACAGCCACAAAGGCAACCAACTACTCTCTATGGAAAGCCTGTAAAAATCTTGATCGACCATTATATCAAAAGCCACCCCTTCGCACTTCCAACGGTAGGTGGACTAGAACCAGTCAGGACAAATCTGAGGCCTTCGCACAACACCTAAGCCAGGTATTCAAACCAAATGAACCTGGACCAGAAGCAGATGAATCGCAGATAGACGAAACGCTCAATCAAGACCTACAACTCGACCTACCTTTAAAACTTGTAAAGCCCAGAGAGATCTATAAAAATATTAAGGAACTGCAGAATAACAAAGCACCAGGATACGACCTTATAGACAAGAAGGTACTTGAAGAATCACCTCGGAAAGTAATTGTGCTCCTTACCATGATTTTTAACGCCATCCTGAGAGTCGGATACTTCCCAGATCTCTGGAAAGTATCACAAGTTATCATGATCCACAATCCTGGTAAAGCGATGCACGAAATCACATCATACAGACCTATAAGCCTTCTGCCGATAATGTCAAAGTTGCTTGAAAAATCTCTATTGCACAGAATGCTGCATGTGCTAAATGAAAATTCGGTTATACCGGACCACCAATTCGGATTTCGGAAAGAACATGCCACCATAGAACAAGTTCATAGAGTGTGCAGGACAATAAGGAAATCACTAGAAAAAAAAGAGTACTGCTCGGCTGTATTCCTTGATATACAACAAGCCTTCGACAGAGTTTGGCATAAGGGATTGTTGTATAAAATAAAGTCGAAACTACCCCACACATTCTATAGTGTTTTGAAGTCCTATATCTCTGACAGAGTTTTCCAGGTGAGAGAAGGTGATTGCACATCGGCATTTTATGAAATATCCGCAGGAGTACCACAAGGATCTGTACTTGGACCTATCCTCTACATACTCTTTACATATGACTTGCCTCAGAGCCCAGATGTTACAGTTGCTACCTTCGCAGACGACACAGCCATTCTCGCCTCAGATAAATGTGCAGTGCAAGCCTCCCTGATATTGCAAAAGATCTTGAAAGAAATCGAAGAATGGTTGGTGAAATGGAGAATTGCCGCTAGTGTAACCAAATCAGTGCACGCAACATTCACCCTCCGGAAGGAAGATTGTACTCCAGTAACACTAAATGGCACACAACTACCCCACCAAAACGTAGTGAAGTATTTGGGCATGCACCTAGACCGTCGTTTTACATGGAAAAAACATATAGAATCAAAAAGAGACGAAGTAAATCTAAGATATAGAAATCTCTACTGGCTACTAGGGAAACACTCAAAACTGTCGCTCGAAAGCAAGACACATGTGTACAATACAGTGCTAAAACCAATCTGGACATACGGAATTCAATTGTGGGGATCGGCCAGTAACTCAAACATATTAAAAATCCAACGAGTACAAAACAGCATCTTAAGGCAAATGACAAACGCACCCTGGTTCCTCAGAACAACAGAGGTCCATGAAACTTTAAACGTGCCAATGGTAGAACAGGAGATAGAACGCCATAGTGCTAACTATAAACTGCGACTGCAAAAGCATCCAAATGAACTTGCGGGTCAACTCACTATTCCTGAAACTATACGTCGTCTCAAAAAGCGACGGGACTTGTACGATTGAGACAACAATATTGCAAAATATAAAAAAAAGGGCGTACTCCACAGGGAGTGGACCCTCAATGCCACGAAACAGTCACCCCATCTGCTTATAGTCACCATGACTGATTGCATGATTATTGTGAACAAAAAAAAAAAAAAAAAAAAAAAAAAAAAAAAAAAAAAAAAAAAAAAAAAAAGTTCCAGTTTCTGTCATTTTTCCCAAAGTAAAAAGTAGCCCATTGGTTATAATCTATCTTTCAAATTTCAACCAGATCTGTTACATTCCAACGTGACTGAGCAATAAATATCCTACCTTTCTCATTTATTATAGTAATAGAGTTTTTAAATTCTTAAAAATGTGAAAATTGTATTACCACCAAGTTTCTCCGGTCCATGCAAATTCACCTTCTAATATAGAGCTGGCCAATTTACTAGTTCTATTTTTATACTTGTTCCCTTTTGTATTCTGCTTTGTCTCTACTATAATTGATTTATTTCTATTATCCTCTGATATTCCTTCATCATTGCTTAAGGGTTGTAAGAATTCTATAAATTGTTCTGTGTCATCAAAGTCAAATGGTTTCAGCTCCGATTTAATATTCTCAAACTCAATTTCACACTCTTGAAAATGGTCCGTTTCTATATCAGTAGCTTCTTCATCATTTTCACATTTTAAATTAACCAGCCCATCTTTCAGTGCTTTATTTGATTCATTAAATTTAAGTATAAATTCATACACAATATCTAAAGTGTTTTTACAAGTGAAACATATGTTCCGAGGATATCCTTCTATGTCTTCAATCTGAAAACAATTAAATCTAACTGAACTAATAAATTCCCTATCACTATCAACCAATTAACATCTTATGGAAAAATACTATTCTGTAGATCTGCAGACAAATTAGCCAAATATAGCTACTTTGACTTAAATCCAAATTATTAGACAGATAGGAAATATCCAAATGTTAATAAAGATTTAGTAATGGTGAGTTTTGTCTGTGGAGATGACACTACCACAAAGTAGCTTGTACATTGTGGTAGCAATTAAAATAGTGCAAACCAGGAAAATTAAAACAAAATCGTTGGCTTCACTAATATTATCAATTGTGGGATATTTCCCATGGATAGATAAATAATTAAATATTGGAGAGAGATACAATAGGCGCGTTTGATGCAGTTTCATGCAGAGAAATATGGGGCTCACTACACCATTGGTATAGATATGCGCATCATGTCAGGTTAAACCAATGTTTATCCTTTTTAGCTTGTACAGGAAGCATAATCTTTAATGAATGAAAACTGTTAAACATTGAGCACTTGGGCCCTCTTTTTCATACAGGACCCTATGATCTGATATATCCTCTAGTGGCATCTTAGATAAGCCACAGTACATCGTTCGTAGGTACCGTCAGCGGAACGTTTTTGTAAGTATAAGAAAGAATGGTAGGCAGCAAAGTAGGCTGTGTAAGGCTACTGAAACACAATTAAGATCAACTGCCTTACTTACATTTGTGAAACGGGAGACCAAAGAGTTCTAGTCACTGTAAGACCTCCAATCATACCTATCTCCATAGAAACTTTTTCTCTATTATAAATTTGTACCTTTTCTTTAAAACATTCACGAAGTTTGGAGTGAATGCTGTTTTCTTCTTTGATCTCCTTGAAAATCGAACACGTAGCTCCGGTTTCGAGGCATATTCTGCATACTGAAGTAACTTTCTCATCAGTGACATCAGTCATAATTTTTAGTTCAACTTCAACTTAATTTTTAGTTACTCTGTTCCTGGTACCCAAAGATAGCTGGTACCTAATGCAATAATGCATGATTATACTTTCAAAACAACTTTGTTTTGAATTTTGATTAATTAATTAAGTTCAAAAACAGAGCATACATGTACATATTTATTTATCTTTGATGTAGGTATGGTGCACAGACTAAGTAGAGAGTAAAGAGATGTATGGTGGTATGGGTCTATGCCTATGGGTAGTGTACTTTGTACTAGCCTTGTACTAGCGTACTACCACAGAGCCAGAGCACTAATGTCTTATACTCTAAAGCTGCCTATACACACTGGGCCAGTGCAGGCCAACGCCAGTGTGTGGAGCTGTGGAGGGTCGTTTTGTGATGACTCGCGTCGCTCGTCTCGCTGGCCGAGTGACGGCAAGTGGCCAGTGTGTATAGTGGCGTAGCTACCCAGGGGCTAGGCGGGGCAGTGCCCCGGGGCCCTCAAGCTCAGGGGGCCCCCAAATCCTTACCACAAATCTCAATCGAACAGATTTTTGGAAATTTCTCCCATTTTCAAAATAAATATGACAGGTTGCAACCCCACTTTAATCATGACAACTGAATTGAGAGAAATTCAAAAGTTATGCATAGGGAATTCCTCTAAATTATGTCCGTAGGTTGGCAGTGTGGTCAATTTGACGGATAGTGATATGTGCGTTTTGTTGTGAATTCGAGTTAAGATTATTTTTTTCGTCAAACTTACGTAAATTGGAACGGATAGCATGGGAAAGATAAGGAAAGGGAAAGGTATATCTCAACTTGAGTTTATAGACAAAGAGAGAAAAAATCAAAAAGCGAAAAATTTAAAGATTTCGGCTACAGCTTATTGTATAACGCAACGCAAAATATCGTGAAACCCTCGCCCGAAGTCACCTGCAGTAGGTACATTCATTCATGTCCGCGGGCAGGAGGTCGTTCATGGTCTCCACCGTTAAATGTGGTAAGTACCTAACACTAACGGTGATAAAAAATCCGGGGATTCTCCAACGACACTTGTAGCGTATCATTGTTTCTCTTTCCTTTTATTTTATTTTCACCATCGTCAGTGAACAGTTACGTTAGTTAAGTTACGGCTGGTCTAGCCGGGATAACGATGCCTGCCGATCCGGTGACCCTGGGTTCAAACCCCACACGCATCACTGTTTTTCGAAGTCATGTGCGTTTTGCCGTTTTGCTTAAAACGGTGAAGGAAAACATCATGAATCTTTCGAAGTCATGTGTCATCCACCAACCCGCACTGTGCCAGCGTGGTGGATTATGGCCTTAACTCTCTCCTTGCGAGAGAAGGCCCCCGAGTCCCAGCAGTGGGAACATATAGTGGGCTGTTGATGATGAGTACCTACCTACTCGAGCACAATATAATATTGTATTATAATTAGAAAACTAAAATTATGGATGAAAAGAAGAAACCCAGTGGTGCATTTAAGTTTGCGTTTAAACAATAAAGAGAAGATACATAGTAGGTAAACAAAAATTGCGCAAAATTTCCAAGTTTTTTAGTCAGCCTTCTGCAAGTACATCTGGCTAAAATATTTCTATTGATAGTGACTCAAATAATGTGGTAACTGCAGTCATAGAATAGATAATTGCAGTGTTGGTTGAGAAGCCTACAGAAGAAGATTCGAAAATTATTGCAGTTGGAGATACCTCCGCCGCCGATCATGTGAACGTGGATGATGTTTGCAAGCCACACTTAGGAGCTTAGGAGGAGGGTTTGGAGAAACCACAGACCTCTACATTTTTCGAAAATGTGTACGACAAATCTTCTTATGACTTCCGAAACTTCACGAACAAAATATTAAGTGAAAACGAAAAACGACAAATTCTTGATATGGGACCTTTACAGTTTTTAGGACCTTTTCCAACAGACCATAGACCAGAACAATAGGTGTTTTTCAAAATCGTACTACGTTTCGTGGTCTAAATATGGGCCAATTAATCGTTTTGGGTTGTATTATTCCAAAATACTAAACGCTCGCTGCCTATTATCAACCCTGCTGGTTATTTGTTTCAAAAAGGAATACTGTTTGGTGTACGGGAATTCGAGATTGGAAGCATTAATCAGAAAGAACTAAACAACACAGTTGTCCAAGTGACCATTCGGGAGCATGTGCTGTGTATGAATTTTGCAAAAAAAAACTATACTAATTCTATCGACAAGGAACTTGAAAATGAAATTCGCAAAGAAACATCATTTTCATATGGTTCTTCACAGGTTATTCGATATCATACTTTCATATTGTATTACCTGTCCTGCAGTGCACAAAAAAGAGCTTAAGTAGATTAGTATTTTTAGAGTAAGTATTTGTATATTTCATATTTTTATTTGATAAAACCTAATCAGTTTACATAGCAGTGGGCCCTATTTTTTACTTTGCCCCAGGGCCCTTCGTTACCTAGCTACGCCACTGTGTGTATAGGGCTGTTTTGTCTCGACTCGTCTCTCGTGACCGGTGTCGGTTTTTGTGCACAAAACAAAGGTTCTCGGCGAGTACCGTCCTGTTCTCCTATTGGCCTACCTCGTTCTTGTCTGCACTGGGCCAGTGTGTGGATGCTACGTTTTGTCTCGTGCCGCTTTTTTGTCTGCGCTGGACCAGTGTGTGGATGCTACGTTTTGTCTCGTGCCGTTTTGTCGGCGCTCGCGTTGGCCTCCACTGGCCCAGTGTATGGATGCTACGTTTTGTCTCGTGCCGTTTTGTCGACACTCGCGTTGGCCTACACTGGTCCAGTGTGTATAGGCAGCTTTAAGAGAACTACGATAGGTTCATACAAAAATAATGCTTACACGGCTCACTAGCGCTTCCAACGAGTAGCAGGTAAATTAATCTGTAACCGCGGGAAAATTTGAAACACTGGGCGCAAGCATTCGAAATAGGTAATAGTGGTACTCACACCGAAGGACGTAAAAATGTATGAAACTTACCGGAAAATTTCCTTGCACAGTTTAGGTTCTTTTTTTTATGCTTCGTTTCTTTCACAACGTAATTTGCAAATGTAATTATTAGGGACGATCTTGACAAACACCTTAAAGACTGGACTACTTTGACTCAAGATAGACAAAAATGGAAGGAGGGTAGGGAGGCCTTTGCTCAACACTGGGACACAATGGACTCTTAATAATAATAATTATTAGGTATATAGAGGTAAAAAATCTTTGGGTATATACATACTTATTCTTGTCTTTTGAACATTTCATCTGTCAAAATCAAAAGACGAAACATCAAAAGAATATTTTGAACCAGGAGAAAAATGTTAAAAATTATATTTATTTCGTAAATTAAGTGGAAGGACTTTTATAACAAAACATTATGTATGTGAATGTATTTTATTACAATGCTACCAAAAAACGGTTTATATCGTGCGAAATATGTGTACATCCAGCTATTCAAATAAAGTGCACAAAAGAGAAGTTTATGGCGAAATTTCCGTTGAATGAAAGCCGGTAAGCATTATATCAGATAAATATTGTTAAAAATGTACGTTTTAAGGTCTAGTAAGATAAAAAAATCATAATTCATTGTTATTGTAAATAAGTACTAGTGATGTTCCATAAGTATCGATAAATTGTATACATATCAGGTTATCAGGGTAGCGATTCTGAAACCATTCGGTTGCATCCGACACGGAATCTCATCTCTCGGTCTTTGTCATGCTAAACAGATAAGACAAAGACCGAGAGATGAGATTCCGTGTCGGATGCAACCGAATGGTTTCAGAATCGCTACGCTGGTCAATAGCAGTTATAATAACGAACGTTGAGGTAGTATTGTCCTACCGTTTACTATAAAATTAAATTACTCACTGACATGTTTTTAGCTAAACATTAACAGTGCCACTTAATTTATATTTCATGTGTATGTGTATATATCGAAGCCAAATATCTTTATCAGCCGTTTAATCAACAGCCTAGCCACTTTACTAAACAACGTCGTTCCACTAACAGCTTGAATCATATTCAGCCGTATCGTTCTTTACAGCGTGTAACAAATTGGCTGGCTAATGCTGGCAGACTAATTCCTAGTGTAGGGTGAATATGTGAAAGGAATAAATAAGATAAAACATCGGTCACAATACATTCTTTACTTTTAATACATACTTCATAATGTACGTAGGTAAGTTAGCTTAAAAAGATAAAACTTGTTGTTTACCGATGGTTTTTTGACAGAGTGGGGAGTTTCTGTAGTAGTAGTTGAGTGACAGTATATGGAATTAAATTGAATGAACAAGCTAGGCATGTTATGATATGTCAACGGTCAAAGTTATTTGCTTATAATATATGTTTCATTAAATGGTTGAAAATAATTTAGGCCGTTAATAACACGGCGCTGTTTAGCTGAGTCGCAGTTGACTTGCCGGGTCATATAAAAATATACATAAATATGTCAAATGTAATACTAAATATAGCCTGAACATGTCATGAATCTCGGCCGGCCAGATTATGTGCCACAGTATGTTGAATAGGGAAAGGAGACGGCTCATTTCTGCCCCAAGTCGTTTCAAGTTTAGGTACTTAATTAGCCCCGGAGACCTAAACAAGTTATTTAATTAAAATAACATATAATTAAATAATTCAAACTGTACATTCAATACTAACCTGCCAAGCGGGGATTGCAAATTGGTGATTAAAAAGTACCTTAATGACTATGTAAAAGTAATTTTGTATTAAGGTACTGTAGTTCCATAAAACCAAACTAGATGGCGTTGTACGGCGTTAAAACACGCTAGCGAAGTTTATGTGAATTTAAATAAGCCTGTTAAGGTTTAGTTCGTGGTTTGTCTTCGGGTCAGTACCCAATAAATAAATACTACGGTGAACACTCCTTTCATTTGTACATATGTGTACAGAGTGTAGTCAAAGTCAGCCATGTTTTTCTCATTTAAGTTCAGTTGAAGTTTGCGTACACTGTACGCAAACTTTTAACGAATTTTTACTGTACGCCGTACAGTAAAAATTCGTTCGAAACTCACACAACACATGGAATTTCTTTATTTTTCCAAAGGTTTTGTAATTTTTTTGTGGTTTGGCCGAATCTCCGGTCCTTCTCTTTGTTGAGTCGACATTATTCTGAGCACAGTACGTCGCTAAATAATGAATTTACTACCTTCTTTTAGTAGTAAGTACATAATCACGTTCTTGATTACCTACTTGCGGCGTTATTTTTTTTTCAATGTTTTAGTTGATATCTTTTAAACCCCGCTATGCAGGATAAAAACATTAACGGTTCCTCAATATGTATGAAAAGTCCCATACAATGATCCAATTTTGGTCAAGTCTCTTGCACTTTTTCTATGGGGCAAATACCCATGGAAAATGGGCCGTCTCCTTTGCATTTATTTAATTTGAAAATATTTTTCAGGTGCAAGCAATGGCTTAAAGCTATGGGCAATCACGATTGTGTATAATTATGTTCTCATTGAAAAATGACACACTATGAAATAAAAGATGTGGATATCATTTTGTGTGAGGATGTTTCTGAACACTGATCTGAAAGATTTAGTACAAAAATATCATTAATTCTCCACAATGAAAACTGTCACGAATGGATTTGAACAGGTGGGGAATGTCAAACATTAAAAATACCGCCGTCTATTACAAAGTAATTAGATGGTGCAGGAACAACACTGTACTCTTTCATCCTTAGAAGAAGTCACCAGAGTTTTATGCTTGGTAATCTTATCAAATGTTTCAAACTCCGAGTCCGGGACTATCGAGTATGCCACAGCGTGAAGGAACCAGTCAGCTGCTGCTCTTTACTGCTGTGTCGCTGTGCTTACTATATTTAATTGAAGACGTTCCATTCTAATGTTTTTTGTGTATTATCTAACACTCATTTACAATTTCTTATCATATCGACGGTGGAAAGGAGAAACCCTTTAAGCGACAATTTTAGAATTTTACAGGAGAGCCAATCAAAGTTTTAATTTTCCGAAAAAAAATCATAAAAATATACTGTTTGAAATTAGAGGGCCAGGAAAAAAAATAGTTTCTTTATTTTTTATTTACCATCTACCAACAATCTTACGAAAGTAGGCTAGCATGGTAAGAAGATTTATGTGTCGCTTAACTATTTTATAGCAAATACAGCGCAAGGAAAAACGCATTAAATACCAGTTCAGTATTAAGAAGAACACCAGGAAAAACACTTTAAACGACAAGCTGTGCATGACATAACTAGTAGGAAAAACGCCTGAAGCGTATCGAGCATAAGATACAGAGTTATGGAAAAACGAGTTAACGAACAAAACTATACTATGTCAAGTAATGGAAGAACACGATAAGCGATAGCGATGTATTAATGCAATGTTATATTTTTAAGTTAAGTCCCTGCTTTGTTTCTCAAAGATACCAAACAGAAACAATAATATTGAGATAGAACAAGTGTTTTTTTATTGTTTTGTAAGCTTACTGGTACAAATGAGTTTTGATGTGGAATCTCTTTTCACCAAAGTTCCAGTAAACAAATGTTTCTAAGTCGGCAAAAAGCTGCTTCTGAAGGAGAACTACTTACCGGAAAACATGATAGTTTTGTTGAGAAATTGCTTAGATGGAAACTATTTTTTACCGTGAGCAGCTTTACCTACAAATGGATGGCGTAGCTATGGGAAGTCCTGGACGTCTACTCTATTTCTACGAAAACGTAATTTCGAAAAAACACTCGTGACTTTCCTGCGCTCGTTCTACTTCGTTTCATCTGATACAACATTGTTTGACGTTTAAATGTTCAAAGCATACTCTAATTAGAGTAGACTTAGAATATTTAAACGAACAAAACAACGGGTCGAAGTAGAATCGGAGTTGGAAAGTCGCGAGTTTATTTCGAAATTACGTTTTCGTAGAAATAGAGTAGATATAATAGAGTAGATATAATAGAGTAGGTAACAGTGATAACTAACATTTGGACAGAGTCTAGGGAAAAAATGCTAACTTTCAATCAGCAGCAGTTTATATGTGGATAAAACACATGGGCAATGTTTTCTGCATCTTAAACCAAGACAGACGAAAAACTGGTTTTTGGAGCATCTAAACTTGATTTGTGATCAACATTGATAGATGTCAGCATTAGGTTAACATTTTATTTCGAGGTAGATTGATCTCTACCGTTCTTGGACGTGAGAGTGACAGTTAAATCTGATGGTTGGTTGTCTCACTCTGTCTATAGAAAACTCACGCACACTGACCGGTATTTGCACGCTACGTCACATCACCACCAACTTTGTCAATTACAGTCGGTGTAGAAATCTTTTTTGGATAGAACGAACACCCTCTATGACGGATAAGGTGAGGACATTGTTAAATGAGTATTCTATTAAAACTGTGTAGTGTGTATACCTGTATATTCCCTTATCCAAGATGACGAGACATATATCAGGATGCCGAAAGACGTCATTCATTTCAGACTCTTGGTGTGTATGAGGTAGATTGCAGCTGTTCTTATAGGTATCGGTCAAACAAAGCATACATTTGCTGAAAGAATCAATGAATACATGGCCGCTGTAAAAAAAATCTAGACTAGACCAGTTCTCTCCACCGAACGTCATTAGTACGCAAGAATAGTTTGGGAAGCCTCAAAAATAAAAATAAAAATATTGTAATATTATCCGGTTTTCCGTTATTGGCATCGTGCATCGTCGTCCTGTCGTAAATAAATCTATGCATCGCAGAATGAGCTTAGAGAAAGCTGTTGATATGATCAGTTTTGTGTATCATGGTAGAAACTCTGCGATTTTTAAAGACCAAATGAGGGTAGATTGAGATCACCTCATTTCATAATGAGACTACCCGCAATTGTTTCAGTCTTCGGTTGTGACGCTGCCGAGACGTCAAAATAATTAAAACAAATATTTAGATCGTGACTAGGTCCTATTTAATGTTAACATAGAAAAATCAAGCTTTCGTTTCTATATTGCAAACTTACTTTCAACTTAATTCCAACTTCAATATTAGAGACTTTAACAACTATAAATGAATTCTGTATAAAATATTTCTAATCATGAATACCCATTTCAGTCTTATGACTTAATCAACTTGACTTGACCGAAATCTTCAAAACAAAAGTAGAATTAAATGATAGAGAAACACTAATCTCAGATAGGTACTATCAAAGCGTAAGTTTCAGATGATTTGAAGTTGCTTCTTGTGATACACGAGTAAATCGCTTCAAATATCCTCAATATCTGTTTATGCTAACGTATCGACGTATCAACGACGTGGGGTAATGTAACATAATATTCATCGTGGGACAGTTTTGATATAGCAAAACTATCACAGTTTTTTGTCAAATCTTTGTAATTCGTCTGGGTTATTTATACTCAATTCTTGTAAAGTTTTTTTATAATTTATATAATTTGTGGCGTTAGAGCTCCGTTTATCGGTATAATTTATTCTTCAGAATTAGGTAACATGATGTTCCTGGGAACGACTTGGCATTGTGTTGTTGTGGCCAATCGTGTTGTCTATCATCAGACGCATGTCTTACTCGTCCCGTTACTCCATAGTAAATGTAAAAAATATTGCTGCTGTTTACTTTAATTCATTGTGAAATGAAATTTATTTCGTTTAGAAACACAATTACTTTAAAAAACAGGTTATTATCTACATAATGTTCATAAAAGAATTTAGACAAATGTTGGCCGGTACCCGCAATAAGGCAACTTGTATTGTATTTTAATTGTTTGTACCTAATAAGTAAATTTGTACATACCAAATTATAAATAAACAAAAAAAAAGTATTTCAGGTACCTGAGTCAATTTCCGATAACTTATTTTGCAATGCAATGAAACCTGATGTGCCTGAACGATGGTTCACCGATGAATGAAGCGCCACGACAATTGACATTTCCTTAAATGAGTGACGCCACTTACATAAAAATTACGTAAATTCATTACTTGTCACGTCATGTCTTGTTTATAATTAACAATTTAAATACACTATGTCATAAAGAATTATTACTCTAACCGACTATCGTCTTCATTTGTGAAGTCAGCAAAAGTAAATGAATCGACATTTCGGAAACAAAAATTGATGTCGTTTAATTTAAATATTTATGTGGGTTTTTTGGACGTGTTTATTTCAACCGATACCACTGCTTTTTCCAGTGTTTGTCAAAACAATTGAAATCCATAACATCCTATAACAAGCAAATAGGAAAAACACCTCAACTCCATCATATAGTTGAAAGGTAAGCAAGGAAAAAAGAGTGTAGCGACTGGACACACACGCAACAGGAGTAAGCAAAAACACATTAAGTGTATTCAATGGTATTTCCTGTGACGAAGAAAAACAATTTAAGGAACCTATGCTATTCGAAACAGAAAAGGAAAAACACATGAAACAACAATCTGACCATTCAGTCGGTACTTCAAGCGGTAAATGAACCCAAATTTCTGTAATTTCATGTCACTTCATTTGGCGTCCAAACAAAATCATCCTAAAAAGGCTATTACTTGAAGCGACATCAAAGTGGTCAGATCGCTACAAAACCAAGCCCAAACGACGCAGAAAAAATCGCTGATTTCAAATATGTATATAACTCATTTTCGACCAACGTGTCGCTTCAAGTGTTTCTCCTTTCCACCGTCGATATTAATTACGTAATAATAATAATAAAATCTTTATTTCAAAGAAAATAAAATATATCCTAAAAATGGACATTTTGTGGATCTTAAATAATGCTATCGTATAATTCAGCTTATTCATTCATGCAGACATTTAAATATAATATTAGGTAATTACATTAAACACGTGACTTATTTTCTGTAATAAACATATTTTTTATGTTTTTTCAACAGAAAACTTTTTATTTCAACTCGAGTCTTTATTTTAGTCTGATGTTGTATCTATTAAGTCTGATCTTATGAATGTCTCACAAACAACGTTGAACTCAAATATAGACTCGATCGTTTTTTTGGCACAATATTTGTTTAATTAGTACTGAGTCCATTTTTTGGTCGTAATTTTTTATCGATATCGATAAAATGCGTAAATCACTAGACATGTAATCTGTTAGGTTGGTACTCAAGTAGGTAGTAATCACAGATTATAGAAACTGTTCTGTAATATGTGGTAGTAATGAGGTGCCGTTGCCGTACGATTGGTATTGATCAGCCATGCAAATTTGCAAATTGCTTATAAAAGTTTACTAGGTACTGCCGACTCTTACTAGTATATTACATTCTCTTTGGTGGTACCTACTCGATTGTATTTAGGAAAACCTCAGCAAAAATAAATTTTGTTGCGAATTTTTTGGATATCTGGAAAATCGTTTCCAATTTGCAGTTAGCAGACACTGCAACAAATTATCTACCGCAGTGTCTTATTTACTCAATTTGATCGCGGAACAATAGTAGTCTGCAATAATAGCAAATCTGGGTAGCGATTCTGAAACCATTCGGTTGCATCCGACACGGAATCTCATCTCTCGGTCTCTGTCATGCTTATCAGATAAGACAAAGACCGAGAGATGAGATTCCGTGTCGGATGCAACCGAATGGTTTCAGAATCGCTACCCAGAAACGGTAATTTTTGTTTACAGATGTCCAAAAATTCCACAACATAAGTTATTTTTGCCCAAGTATTCGTAATTAAAGCATATTTCGTAGAACGGCGTAAATAAAACCAATTTAGTAAACATTTTTCCCAACACGTTTTGACGTTTGAGTTCCCTTCAATGGACTTGTCCATCTCGAGGATCTTGTCGTCCAGCATAATCTTGGTGCATCGGGCGGTAACCACAATTGGCTCGTTTAGTGGTGTCGCATACACGGGTCTTCCCGCGCGCTCTGTCTCACTCTCGTTCAGTGTCACGAAGCCATTTTCTGCACTATAAGCTGCCATATACTGTCCTGTCATGGTTCCCTTGATGACCCGGGATGTGACATTATTTTAAATGGCTGCTTCGGCCTCCTCGAGATTCACCTTTAGGAGGCTTTCACTTCCTAGCCTATAGAACTGCATGATCTTTTCGCAGATCTTGAGGTTAACTAGTCTTGTTGCTCTCAGTATGGCTATGAATTCGATGAAGGCGTTACGTCATGGCTCCGCGGCTCCGAAGCCGTGACACAGCGGGGCGGTTCAACCTGTCCCATGTCGGCTCTCGTTCGGCTTATTTGTTGCTGTGAAGCTGTTTTGAGGGTCCTTGACGTTAAAAGGGGTGGTGCATGGGATGAGATTCGGAGTACGCTCCCTGCTGCAGTGTTGAAGGCAGCCACGAAGGCCGTGTTGGTGCTTCGGCTGCCGCTGTGATTAGCTGCGGCTTTTTCCGCGGCTGCCCTCTGCTGTGCTCTTTCGGAACCAGTTTGGTTGGTCGAACTAGGAACGGGGTGTCCCCAGCTGTCAGTTGCATTTGTTAGGTCGTGCGAAGGGGCTCTGAGGAAGCTCAGATTTTCTCCCCTATCTTCGTATACGACAACCTCATGATGTTTAGAGGCTTCAATGCAACCCAGCCGGTCTGCGACTTTCGCTCTTGAGTATTCGATTGCCATCGCATCCATGCTTATCACCCGGGGTGTTTCACCCGCATTTCTGCTTAGATGTGCAAGCAGCGCACTTGCCTGTGTGAAAGGCGTCCGACCTTCCGAGTTTTCTATTAGTGCAACCGTTTTGTTTCTCGATCGCACCAACCGAAATCGGTGGCCGTCTACCTCGCACACTGGCATAGCGTCGAAGGTTTTCCGCTTCATTGTGACTTTTACGGTACTCCCATTGAGCAGACAAGACAATCCCGGCGACAAACGGGCGCGTTTCCTTTCCCAGGCGAAGAAAAGCTTATTCCGAATCTCTCTTCGTTGCTATCCATGAAGAGAGCCACCCCGCGGACACGGATCTCCGTCTCTCCTCGGTCTGCGTTCTCCAGTAGTTGTTGGACGGAGATGCTCTTTGCGGAGCTATCTTGGACGGAGATTGCACCCGGCGTGGCGTCCACGGACAGTGGGGTAGGGTGTGGTGGTGAAGGGGGGTGTGTATTAGAAAGTGTGGAGTTTCTTTTGGCCGCTATGCGGAATTAACTCTCCATGAAACCCAGAAGCCGTGGTCTACTATCTGGATCTGCCAAGACGTTGTGGAGATCCGAAATAACCAGCTTCCTGGCAATCATAGATTCGAGATCATGTCTTGCAGCCATGAATCGGGGACAATCTACCAGCACGTGCCAGACATTTTCGGATTTTTCAGAGTCACACTCGCATACAGGACTGCTCTTAAGCTTAAATCAATCAATCAAGCTTAAAGCAAGCAATGGTTGTTACGTAGTTTTAAAAGTGCATACCGCTACTTGAAATATAAGCAGTTATGAAATTTTCACATAACGTGTTTTCGGTATAAAGTCTTATAAATAGTTATACAACACTTTATGTTATAAAACGACCATAGCTATAATGGGACTCAATGTGGCGTTTTCCGACGAGAAAAAAAGATATGGTTTAATAAAACGATAATAGGAGGCGCTTGTAGGTCTTTCGGTTTGTTGTCAAAAGCGGTAGGCATAATGGGACTCAATCCATTCCATTTGCGAAAGCACGACTTAGTAATAAATTATAAACTAATTCATTCATGTACGCATTTTATTCGAATGAAAACTAGGTATATCAAAACATCAAAATTTCAAAACAACTTCGTAAGCCTGATGAAAGACGAAATATATATTTTTTTTAATTTATTCTTGGCTATGGATATTAATCCTTCAGCCGGCAGAGTATCTCTCTACTTAATCTGTGGATAAAATATTGTCGTAGAGTGCTCGCAATATAACTCTGCGCGTAGCAAAATATGGAACTAATTGACGCGCCGTCATCTTCTTGTTTACGTCAGTTGACAAGAGTTTGTTTACATTGTCTGTTTTTATTCATTTCTAAAGTAATTAATTGCTTTAATTATGCCGAAAGTGATTAAAAATGCTGGCCGTGACTGGACGTCTACTCTGTTTCTACGAAAACGAAATTTCGAAAAAAAACTCGCGACTTTCCTACTCTCGTTCTACTTCGTTTCGTCCGATACAACATTGTTTGACGTTTAAATGTTCTAAGCATACTCTAATTAGAGTAGGCTTAGAACATTTAAACGGACAAAACGACGGATCGAAGTAGAATCGGAGTTGGAAAATCGCGAGTTTCTTTCGAAATTACGTTTTCGTTGAATTAGAGTAGACGTCCTGGTCCTTGAAAATCAATCGTGGTTGTAAAGAAGAACGAGACAATAACGAGCCAAAAGTGCAGTTTTCCAAAAGCAGAGCTATTTGACATGTAATCTTTAGGGATACCATAGCAAACAAATCTCCACCTATTATCGGCATATTTTTAAGCTGAGGCTTATTTTTGATGCTGGATCGATATGGCGATTTTCATCGCCAATATCAATAACACGTGGGTGGAAAATGTGTGCATGCTTAACCTCTTAAAATCGGATGGAGTCATATGACTCACAAATTTTTGCGCGCTAGAGATCGGATAAGACATATGACTCACAAAATTTTTTTCTGCTTTCGGACCTTATTTTGTTCAGGCAAAGGTTTATTTTCCCATAACTGTTTTATTCACATAAGACCTATTGGATAGAGCTTCAAAATGAGCCCGATAACGGCATCCACTTGAAACAAATTTCTCGGAATAACGGCAGTATAAAGCGGCCGGTCCGGGCGCCATGACACCCGCGCGTGATTTACGACGTAGTTCAGTGAAGTGGTGATTATTTGTGTAAATTTGTGTGTTTGGTGATTATATTTTGGTAAGTGGCTTATTTTAATACATTTTAGGGCCCTTTAGATATATGTTTTACGTATAATCACTAAAAATTGTGTTTTAGATTTTTGTCACCTTAGATCGGAATGAGCCATATGGCTTACGAAAATGGCGGCGATTTTTCAATTGTCGTTCCTCACATTTTGCCTAATTGAGTATAGATTATTTTAATTATCGGTTCTACTAGTATTTTAATAAGATTCCTGAATATATTTTCTATCGATCGGTATATAAATATAAGGCCTAAATACCTAAATCGTACCACACGAAATGTTTTAAAAAACCGGTCCGAAACGGCACGCAATTTTTGTTCTGTTAGGTATTTTCAAAGTCGAAAATATCAAAATATAAGTATGAAAGCATATACTTTTTAGTTTCGATTTATAAGGGGTAGATATCACTGTTTATAAAAATCATAACAACCTATACATAAAACAATATACTTTCTTTACAAACACCCACTTTTTCAAAAGTGTAACTTTTTTCGACTTCGGGTGGAAAGAAAAATCTGTGTAAAATTAAGTAAAAATATAATACAGAACAATTATATATCGTTTTGTAGCTTATTTCAATAGCTTTATGATAAAGTAGCTCAAAGCATCCTAGATCGAACTAATCGATCACTAGGTATAAAATAATGCGCATGGTGCGCACGCCGCGCGCAGAAATGCGCGCGGCTCAAACCCTTTCGTTTATTTTTGATTTTTGAGTGTTTAGTACCCCCGATTTGGAAGGGTTAAAACCGAATGTGAGAAACAAGTCTTAGATGTTTTTGAAGTGAAAACTTCTTTTGGCGCTACAGACAGATATTTCATTGGCTGTGAATTGAATTCTATCGTTACGCTCGGGAATCATAAGAAATCTTAGGGGAAATTCCGGGACCATTGATGGCCATACTAATGGCCATGTTGCAACGTTCTGATTATTGAATTGAAATTAAACAACATTTTAGATTTTTTTATTATGAACACGGTGGTATAGGGTTGCCTGCAAAAAATCAGTCCCGAACGGTCCAGAACTTTTAAAAGTAAAATATTGCTGCGAGGTGCAAAATTCTGCGAGCGAAAAATGATGCAAAATTTTATTTTCTACAGTAAATAGTTTGATTGATAAGCCAGAACTTTAATCTGTTTTTGAAGCTGCCGAAACTTGGGGCCGATATAACTATTTTGCGAAGAGTGTTATAAACTTTCTACCCAGAATTAAAGCTACCCAGAATTATCCCTTCCCTTACCTATTATATATGATGACGAAATTTCTCAGTGCACGGGGAACTTATTTTAGCTTGACCTGGCAACATTAAGTACGCCACCAGTCGCGCGCAGACTTATACTGCGAGCACTATATCAGTGTTGTTATTTATATCTTTGAATTTTCCTTCTACTTTGGCTTAGTTGGTGTCTATTGGATCGGGAGTTTTAAAGATTATTACTGAAAATGGGTTGTGATCAGTATCGGTGTTTTATTACATTATCAACTTAATTAGCTATTTAGTTCCCAATATTTTAAAAGTTTAACACAAAAGGTAAGAAGAAAAATTGTTTCAGTGTGAAATAAAATTCCTGCATGTATTTAGGGGTATTTAGGGTTTTTATAGAACAGACATACCAAACTGATCAGCTGAGCTAAGAAGCGAAGTATCTAAATTTAAGTATATAAATAATTTATGTGAACGAAAACTCTAAAATTTTAAATTATCACAAATAATTTAGATTCGATTTTTTCCTTGAAAATGGGGAGGAGTTTCGTTGTGATTACACTTTTGAGAGTCTATGGTAGAGAGTAGAGACAGATCTTGCCAAATCTACACTACGCCATCTAGTGCGTACGGTGGAACTATTTTTGTCTCGTCGGAAACCCTCTCATTGAACACATTTGTTGATCTGCCTATACACACTGGGCCAGTGGAGGCCAACGCTACCCGCCGAGCGCCTTTGTTTTGTGCACAAAAACCGACACCGGTCACGAGAGACGAGTTGAGACAAAACAGCCCTATACACACTGCCCACTTGCCGTCACTCGGCCAGCGAGGCGAGCGACGCGAGTCATCACAAAACGACCCTCCACACACTGGCGTTGGCCTCCACTCGGCCAGTATGTATAGGCGGATTTATGTCAGTGTTAATTATTGAAGGTTTTGCATGGCAGCATTGAACGAATTAATGAACGATAAATTAATTATCTGTGCAGGCATTGAATGAACGAACGCATACGAATAGGATAGGCTCAGAAACAGGAATACAAATAGGCATTAGGCAATCAGGTGTTGCCAGATGGTTACTTTTGTAACCTTTTAGGTGATTTTTAAACTGCTTTGGTTACTTTTAGGTGATTTTTCTGAATTTGTAGCATTAACTTTTGATTTTAAACATAAAAGTAACGTGGAATGGATCAGTCGTTTTAGAATTTTTCATGTTGGTATGCTTCGATAACAGTAGAACTAAAACCGCAGATCTTTAAGGCCGTCAAAGACGTAACTTTAATACATAGTTTTATATGTGATAGCTAGACATAATTCCGTATACTTTCTATACATATTTATATGTTCGAGTGTCCACACACATCATCGTATCAGCGCATCAATAATATATATTTTGTGACGCCACCACAATATATCGTAATATATTTAGGGCATATTAATATAAATTATGGTATAGCAAGATATATTGTGAATGTACAGCATGTTTCCAGATTGTCCGAGCACACTCACGATTTGTTTTACAAGCTTTTACATATTACTTTTATCTATCCCGATATTAACCAAGTTCCGACGATGCATTTAGACAGGTCATAGGAACATTGTAATGAATCGACGAAATCCCCATCAAAAACGAAATCAAATCTGGGATCGTTTTATTTGTCTTGATGAGTACCTTGGTATAAGATGGAAACCAGGGTCTGACGATGGAGCTAATGGCTAAATGGCTAAACACCATCGCGTTTGGGTTCGTTTCATTCGCTTTGACGAGTACTTTTGGTGGTCCATGGTAATACAGTTATGTCAAACTTATAACATCCCGTCATTTTTTCGTGAGGGGTTAAAAATAAGAAATGACTCGTGACGTGCTTTCCATGTTGAAACATGCTGTACCTACATTCAAAATATGTCTTGCTTTATTAATATGAATATATTGTGGTATATGTTGCTGACGTCACGAAAATATGTAATATTATAGCTCTACTTACATCTGTAACGACTTTAACCCATCAATTTTGTTACGTACGACTAGGATCAATATGAATAAAACACATAATGCGGGCAAGTGCTCAAATACTGAAATGAAGTGCTAAATGCATGTTTCTGTAAGTCAATAGAACTAATATTCTATTCTATCAACTTTTAGTAAAAAAAATATGAAAGGTTACTTTTTATGCCAAAAGGTTACTTTGTTAAATTTTTTAGGTTATTTCTGACAAGACCCGACTGGCAGCACATTTAGGCATAGTCCCTGGCAAATAATTTACATTTTTACATTCTCAAATTCTCATTGTGCCACAGATCACTAAATACTAGCTTTTGGAGTTTTGGAATTTGCCACTTTTGGCCCGTTAAGGTGCGCCCGCACTGGGCGACGCGACGCGACGCGACGCGCCGCGGCCAAATAGTCACAGATCACAATATAGACTCCGCGCCACCACTCGTGACCGTTGGCGAAAGGAGCTACTGTCGTATTCCAAAATGACAGATGAAACCTATGATATTATAGTGGCTTAGTTCAATAATTTCGCCAAAGTACTTCAGTGATGGCACGGAGTCTACTACTAGCACAGATAAGTAAATCTTGAAGCTGCCGTCATTTTCGAGATATTATTAAATGTCAGTGTCAGTGAATCAGTGACAAACATTACTGTTACGAACTGTGTTGCCAAACGATACGAGTTAATACGATTTAAATCGTATTTATAAGATCTTTTTGGCTCATGTACGATGTACGATTGCAAAGTCGAAATCGTACGCAAAATATACGATATTTTGAATGGAATCTTACGAAATTAACAATCACCATAAATTATTTTTTGAAGTAAAAACTTCTTCAGGCGCGCCTCGACAAGTTTTTCGTGGGGAGGGGGGGGGGGGGGGGGGGTAAATTGATTTCTAACGTTACGCTCGGGTATAACAAATTCTGAGTTATAAGTTTTCACTTCTATCGGCAGTTCCTATGACTGCCATTTATTTTTAGTGTGAAAAGTAAAACAAGATGGTCGAACAACAAAAGAGTTAATCGAACTGAACTTTTTAAATGTAGATTGCTTTATGAATGCATACCGGAATATCTCTACGTAGTTCCTTTATAAATATATATAGCGTTTTAATGTTAACACAGTCGATATATAGTTAAATTGTGGTATTATCTTGTCAATTTGGCTATGCAACCAGTTGAAGTTGTTTTTGATCAAGTTTCGGAATAAACCTAACAGTTTTCTAATCTGAAAAAGTTTGATATAACTATATCTTAACGCCATAATGTTTCATCCTGTATAAAGTGAGGCATATGTATAATGCGACAGGATCAGCAGAACATGGATGGTAAGCCATAACAACCTAGCGTCACGCAGCGTTTGAACATGATTTGGACTCTTTGAAGTCTAAATCAATACCTAACACTGCAAAGCGCTCAACACCCATAGATAGTTTAGTAGTGGTAGGACTCTTTGCAGAGTCCCCCTGGGGAACTACCATCTTTGCTAGTTATTCTACGGCCAAGCAGTAATTTGCAACAATCACTGTGTTCCGTTTCGAAGGTCACAAAATGTCAAAGCCCACTTGGCCAGTTTTGTTAATTTTTTTAGATGTCAGCATAGAATATTAAGTCTAAATCATTACCTAACACTGCAAAGCGCTCAACACCCATAAATAGTTTAGTAGTGGTAGGACTCTTTGCAGAGTCCCCCTTGGGAACTACCATCTTTGCTAGTTATTCTACGGCCAAGCAGTATTTTGCAACAATCACTGTGTTCCGTTTCGAAGGTTACAAAATGTCAAAGCCCACTTGGCCAGTTTTGTATGTTTTTTTATATGGCAGCATAGAATGAATGAGTGAACGTAAAATTACTTATCTGTGACTATTTGGCCGCGGCGCGTCGCGTCGCCCAGTGCGGGCCTAACCCGTTATTGTCTCGTTCTCTCGTTCTTCTTCACAACCAAGATTCTACAAAAAAGCAAAAAGCGCAGCGAATGTAATTATACCATATAGGTATACCTTTGCTTTCGTTGGATAATGGACTCATGATAGAATGTACAAAAAGGTGCAAATTTTATATACTTGTTGCCGTGAAACTCCTGTGATCACAAGAATCAGTCAAATCGCAGATGGACACCAAGCCGTATAATAGACTGCCAAGTTTAGGATAAGTGGCATCATACATGTGATCTCTTCATACTCACACAGTACACAGTAGGTACTTGCATACTCAAACGTAAGCCATAAAGTTGTAACCTATTCTTACCACATTGCCTGTACCTAACAACTAACAACAGTATCAGTTCAAACATCATTTTATTGTATGCTCTTATCTGTTGGTAAGTACAAAATGGCGAGTGACCCTGAGCCAATGGACACCGTTGATACAAATACTGACGTGTCGCTAACTGATAACTTCAGCATAGACGAGAGCATACCTACAGCTGTCAATCCTTTCGAACAAGAACACAGCCACACCATGTGCGCCACAACACCTTCATCCAGTGGCTTAAACGATCATGTCCAGGTACATTCCGAAGGAAAATCATTGCAATGTGGTAATACAAGTGGTTCTAAACCAACAAAAAAACATCATTTAAAAGAAAAAAAAATGTCACTTATTGAAAAAACACCACATGACTGTGATATGTTTGATTATAAAGCTTCACAAGCAGCTACATTAAAACAACACAAAATAAAACACACTGGAGAAAAACCATTTAAATGCAATATGTGTGATTATAGAGCTTCACGAGCGTACGTTTTAAAACAACACAAATTAACACATACTGGAGAAAAACCATTCAAATGTGATATATGTGATTACAGAGCATCACAAGCATCCAGGTTAAAACAACACAAATTAACACATACTATAGAAAAACTATTCAAATGTGATATGTGTGATTATAGAGCATCACAAGCGTACAATTTAAAACGACACAAATTAACACATACTGGAGAAAAACCATTCAAATGTGATATGTGTGATTATAGAGCATCACAAGCATTCATTTTAAAACAACACAAATTAACACATACTGGAGAAAAACCATTCAAATGTGATATATGTGATTACAGATCATCACAAGCATCCAGGTTAAAACAACACAAATTAAGACATACTGGTGAAAAGCCACATGAATGTGATATGTGTGATTATAGAGCATCACTAGCAGCCATACTGAGAAGACACAAATTAACACATACTGGAGAAAAACCATATGAATGTGATATATGTGATTATAAAGCATCACAAGCAGGCACATTAAAACAACACAAATTAACACATACTGGAGAAAAGCCATATGAATGTGATATGTGTGATTATAAAGCATCACAGGCAGGCAACTTAAAACAACACAAATTAAGACATACTGGAGAAAAACCATATGAATGTGATATGTGTGATTATAGAGCATCACATGCAACCAGCTTAAGAAGTCATAAATTAACACATACTGGAGAAAAACCGTATGAATGTGATATGTGTGATTATAGAGCATCACAAGCAGCCATATTGAGAAGACATAAATTAACACATACTGAAGAAAAACCATATGAATGTGATATGTGTGATTATAGAGCATTACGCACACGCGACCTGAAAAAACACAGATTAACACATACTGGAGCAAAACCATATTAAATGTGATATATGTGATTATAGAGCAGCACGAGCAGAGGCCTTGAAAAAACACAAATTAAGACATACTGGTGAAAATCTTTATGAATGTGATATTTGTGATTATATAGCTACACATGCAAACAGCTTAAGAACACATAAATTAACACATACTGAAGAAATACCATATGAATGTGATGTGTGTGATTATAGAGCATTACGCACACGCGACCTGAAAAAACACAGATTAACACATACTGGAGCAAAACCATATTAAATGTGATATAATATGTGATTATAGAGCAGCACGAGCAGAGGCCTTGATAAAGCATCACAAGCGGGCACATTAAAACAACACAAATTAAGACATACTGGAGAAAAACCATATGAATGTTATATGTGTGATGTGATGTGTGCTTATAATATGTGATTATAGAGCAGCACGAGCAGAGGCCTTGAAAAAACACAAATTAAGACATACTGGTGAAAATCTTTATGAATGTGATATATGTGATTATAGAGCAACACATGCAAACAGTTTAAGAACACATACATTAACACATACTGAAGAAAAACCATATGAATGTAATATGTGTGAATATAGAACAGCACAAGCAGGCGCCTTGAAAAAACACAAATTAAGACATACTGGAGAAAAACCAAAAGGTCACATTCTTTTGGTTTTTCTTGGTTGGACAAAGACCGAGAGATGAGATTCCGTGTCGGATGCAACCGAATGGTTTCAGAATCACTACCCAGACAAAACGCAGTAGAACCGGAGTAGGAAAATCGCGAGTTTATTGCACAGATCACTGTATACTAGTTTATTGCGAAGTTATGTTTTTCGTAGAAAGAGAGTAGACTTCCTGGGTAGCGATTTTGAATCCATTCGGTTGCATCCGACACGGAATCTCATATCTCGGTCTATGTCTTATCTGGACGTCTACTCTAATTCAACGAAAACGTAATTTCGAAATAAACTCGCGATTTTCCAACTCTGATTCTACTTCGATCCGTCGCTTTATCCGTTTAAATGATCTAAGCCTACTTTAATTAGAGTATGCTTAGAACATTTAAACGTCAAACAATGTTGTATCGGACGAAACGAAGTAAAACGAGAGTAGGAAAGTCGCGAGTTTTTTTTCGAAATTTCGTTTTCGTAGAAACAGAGTAGACGTCCTCAGCAGGTCTACTACGAAAACAACCCCCGAATAATCGGATCCGACCGACAGCTGTCCGGATAATCGGTAAGGTAATTAAATGCTTTCGGAGTAAGGTTTACGACACAAAAACTCTCAAATCTATGTCGGTCGGAATTCGAAATGAACGAAACGCCCGATCCGATCAACCGACTGATTGTGTTTCGTGGTAAGAAACGTCCATAAGTTCGGCCGATATATCGTTTATCGGACTTCGTAGTAGACCTGTTTAGCATGACAGAGACAACGATTCCGAACCATTCGGATTGCATTTAGAATCGCTACCCTGTACCACACCCCGGACACTCGGCCTAAAATCTATACAGACGGTGCAGTTGACATACCTACACTCACACATCTCGCATATGTCGTTCGAACGCATTTACGCATGTGTGCGTGTCATCTATGTCGTGTCGCTGAGTGCTTCTCGCGTTCTTGCGGGGTAGGAAGCTTGAAACTGGCGGGGGGTGGGGAGTGTCCGTTCTATCTGTATTATCTATTCTATGCCTGTACTATGCCTGTACCTTAGAATAGATAATACACATATGCCTGTACTTAAATCTAAGGTAGTCGGGGATAAATCAAAATATATTTTTTTTTGTTCTTGTGTGGACAAATTCTATTGCATTACATTTGGCAAAAAATTTAATGATTGTTGCATCTACAAGACATGATTAATATAGATTTTGAAAAAAATATTTTGTAGTGTTCAATTTACTTTGTTTTTGAAATTTAATTAAAAGTATCGCAATATTGTTTGAAAGTAGTCTTTTAATAATCAGCTCAGTCTTAATTCACATAGGTAGGTACTTTATGTTATTATCATCATACAAATGTATTACATCATTGATTTCAAGTCATATTTATTTTGTAAGCCTAGTTGCATGCACATTTTATGTAGGTACTTACCATGGATGTTTAAAAAAACATTTTTTTATGTACATCCATGGTACCTATGTACCTATAACCTATAGTGTTAGTACGACTATTCATACATTATGCTTATAGCGAAAATGAGACACAGATCTCTTAGGTCAAAGGGGTTTGGGGAAAGTTGGCGTAGTTTTTGAATTTGCACGGCCAGCAATGAAACTTGGATATGATAAAAGAACTGCGTAAAGTGAGCAAAACTTTTTATGGACACATTTCTCTAAAATAAAACGAAACGAAGATTTGGCTTTGCATTTCTCATAGTGAAAGAAAACATTGAAAGGCCAAAACTACGCTCCGATGATACTTATATACAGCAAATCTGATTGTGTAAATACCCTCAGGGTAATGTTACAAGAAAGACTAAAACCATTTGGCCGCTAAATAAAAAAATGACGCCACTAGTCCATACAAAGTTTGAAAGGCGCTTGAGTAAAGTTGGCGTCGTTTTTTAATTTGCGCGGCCAGTAATGAAACTTGGATATTTTTATAGTACAGCATTGAGGCTCGGCTCCGATATCACTCACAGCAAATCTGATTGTATGAATACTCTTTAACTTTTTTGTCCATCAATAACAAAAAGAGAAAAATCATTGGCCACTAAAAAAAACATTGCACCACTACCATGCAAATGCACCCAAACCCCTTTACAATTATGTGGAATTGATTATCACGTAGTATATATGCGATTCCGAGATAAATCTATACCTCTACAATCTGTGTGTTGACAATCATATTCATAGCAATATTGTGCAAATATTTTCAGTGGTCTCACACAATTTTTAAGTAACTGATCTATAGCAAACCTAGATAACTTTTGTGGTAACCATAGTTCTTTTAAATACATCAGATTCTTTGGGTTCTTATGTAAAATTTCTAGTAACACTATCTCTGTGAGAGGTGTTATTCCTCTGATATGAATAACTTCAACATTAGGGGTATGTGAGATCATGAAAAGTAACTGTTCTTCTAAGGATCCCTCATTTTCATAGCATTTCCCTACCAGGGTTAGCCTTTTCAGTTCCTCAAGGGGAAGAATACCTGTTTCATTAGGAAACATTTCCTCAATATCTTTTGCATCGGCTTGAGGTATGAAAAGACAATAATCTATAGTAAGTGTTTCCAGATTTGGACAAGTTTTAAAAACATACTTCATTGCGTTCAGATCTATCAGGCTAACATTAAGATACAAATTAACCAAAGCATGACCTTTAATTTTTAATAGATCTTTTATATCATCTTCATAGAAACTATAACCTTTTAATATAACATCAGTTAAATATTGCAAGTGGCCAAGCGCTGTCAGATACTGCACAGAATGATACAAATGCCTAGTCAATTGTACCATTTGAATTTGTGGACACACTTTGGCTAATAACTCAATGTCTTCATATGTTGTGCTTCTTTCAAGATCACTCTCAAAATATATTAGATTGAAGAGTCTTCCGGCATTTTCTTTAGAAGAAATAATTTGTTTCAAACATTTTATGATGCATACGCTAGTATCTACGTGGTTTATATTCTCACAAGATGTTAGAAGTGTTTTGATTCCAATCTCAGTAACAGCTGTCATATACAAGGTGACTCTTCTCAATTTAGGTAGTTGAATGATTAACTGTATACTATCATCTCCAATTTTTGATTCCATCAAGTCTAGGTATTCAATCTCTTTGCAGTTTTCTATTATGCATAGTAAGACTTTGTTTGTGCATCCATTACAACCAATTAGATATTTAAGAGCATGCAGTCCTTTAAGGAGGTGTATAAATTCACTCTCTGTTGGATAAAAGCCTCTTTCTAATCGTAAATATGTAAGTCCGGTGAGCATATGTGATTTGTTGAATAGAGAAGCTTTAAATATTCTGTGTACATTCATAGAACTTATGTTTTTACTAAATACTGTTTCCATCATCTGTTTGAGAACATTCCACGGTCGGACATCACTGTAACATTCCCAAGGTACTAGTTCCAAATTAGGATCCATTCTTTGAGCCACTTTTAACAATGATTGCATTGTTTCGACGAATAAGTCATCCCAAAATATACCAAAAACATTACATCTTAGATAGTTTTGAATCAAGGAGACAGTTTGAGACAAAATCCTATCACCTTTATCCATTAAAACATTGTGTCGTAACAGTCGTTTGTTTAATGCAGGAGATATATGGTATGATGATATGTTTATTTTGTGATCTAAATATTCTGTGATTTTTTTTATTTCTTCATTGCTTAATTCTTGACCAACAATGAGATGATATTTGTATGATAAGAATGCAGGTGACAACAATTTATCCACATGTGATACTATCCAATCTCCAATGTTTGCTAAAGCCAAGCTTTGTAATTTACGTGGTTTTTGTATCTGACAATCATATCTCACCATTTTGATGTCCTGAAATAAGAAAATAATTAAGATAAAGTTATAACAATTCAGGTTTATTTTAACAGCATCTATTATCTATTAAGCATAGATACATATCTCTTTTTACCTAATGGTAATGAATTGGTACAATAAAATACTAGTGAAAGATCTTAATTTATCTATGAAAGTAACAAGGATAAAAATGTAAAATAAATATTGGATCCCAATTGGAAACAAACAATAGCTGTGCACTATCTCGATGCTAACAGCTATCAAAATAAACCGCAATACCACAGGTGAGTTGAAAGTAGGTTCCTACTAACACTTACTATTAGGGCCGCAGTTTTTTCGGCATGTAGTTATTTGATTGTATTTGATGTTTTTTGAATTTATAAACATAGGTACAACCTAACTGTTCCACGGTTTATAAACAAAAGAATCAACAAGATACACTATCTACTTACAGCTTTTAGGTGAGTTCACTGCGTTACCAACGGGAACACAACATCGGCAATTATTTTCATGATATCTATTTACCCCCATTGAAAACAAATATTTTTTATGAAAACTTGAGGGAAGTTTTAAAACTTTTATGAAAAATCGCGGTACAATTATTTCATATTTGCACGCAATTTTTTAAGATTTGACAATGACATTTATCATTTAAATGACAGTGACAGTAAATGGTGTTCGACAGTAAAGTACCTAATGAGAGGGTTTCTGACGAGACAAAAATAGTTCCACCGTACGCCCTAGATGGCGCAGTGTAGATTTGGCAAGATCTAGGTAGCGATTCTGAAACCATTCGGTTGCATCCGACAAGGAATCTCATCTCTCGGTCTTTGTCTTATCTGTTTAGCATGACAAAGACCGAGAGATGAGATTCCGTGTCGGATGCAACCGAATGGTTTCAGAATCGCTACCCAGTCTCTACCATAGACTCTCAAAAGTGTAATCACAACGAAACCCCTCCCCATTTTCAAGGAAAAAATCGAATCTAAATTATTTGTGATAATTTAAAATTTTTGAGTCTTCGTTAACACATCACAATCATTTATAAACTTAAATTAAGATACTTCTCTTCTTAGCTCAGCTGATTAGTTTGGTATGTCTACCTTCTATAAAAAAAACCATATAATATACATGAAGGAATTTCATACTAAAACAATTTTCTTCTTACCTTTTGTGTTAAACTCTTAAAATATTGGGAATAAAAATAGCCAATTAAGTTGATAATGTAATAAAAAACTGTTACGGATCACAATCCATTTTCAGTAAAAATCTTTAGAACTCCCGATCCAATAGACACCAACTAAGCCAAAGTAGAAGGAAAATTCAAAGATATAAATAGCAACACTGATACGACAATATTTTATCACAGACTAAGTAGAGAGATACTCTCTCGGCTGAAGGATTAGTATCCATAGTCAAGAATAAATTAAAAAAATCTATATTTTGGCTTTCATCAGATTTACGAATTTTTTTGATGTTTTGATATAGTTTTCATTTGAATAAAATGCGTACATGGATAAAGTAATTTATTATTTATTACTAGAAGTAGTGCTTTCGCAAATTGAATGAATTGAGTCCCATTATGCCTACCGCTTTTGACAACAAATTGAAAGACATACAAGCGCCTCCTATTATCGTTTTACTAAACCATATGTTCCATCCTCTTCCCTCCTACCCTTCTAAAGAACAACATCGTCTAGTGAATCGTCCAAGGAAAATAATACAATCTTAAGTAAACCTGAGCTGTACCTGCTGTGGAAGTGATTGTTTTGGTGGTTTTTGTCGCTGCCGGCGTTCTGCAGATATCAGCAACACCGCCAAGTGAGTTTTTCTGATTATAAAAAGCGAAAACGAATGCTGGCGACACACTTCACGCACACTTAGATAAGCACACATGCAAGAGCAACCCTCGAAGCGCATTACCGTTGCATATAATTACATGTAATATTAATTAAATTCACCCTCTAATAATTAATTGTAATTTGAAAACACAAGACAAACAGTACGCAGTCAGCAATTACTGTCAATGTGTCAATGACATTGACATAACAACTAGAAGTCGCAAAAAAGGCAAGTTATCACCGTTAATGATTCAAGAACATTGTGCCGAGTTTCTTTTGTGCGTGAGTGCGACTTTGACCGGCAAACCAAGATACGTTGATACATCATCTGAACGGTGAGTAACAGCAATAATTACTTTGTCATTGAGAGATCTAGTTATAATTGACGGAACGCTGTTTTGTACGAAGAACTTCGATTAACGACCAGATAAGTCGACCTCTTTTACCTGGGACTGATAGCAGCCGTGTTTTTGAGAAGCCGCAGTTCTACGGATATTGAGTACAAGTTTTTACCAGCGACTTCGTTCGTCTGAAATTAATATCCAGATTACGAGGTTAAATAATTCAACATGTCTCTCAAACGAACTCCGCCATCTAAAGGAATTCAAACAAGCGCGGCACCGCCGGTGAAACCATTAATACTCCCACAGCACAGCATGGACAGATCCCTCTCTGACTCTAAGCTAAGTGAGTATATGGACAGTACCGAAACCAATACCAAGCTGCGGTTTAAAAGAAAGAGAGAAGAAGACCTGATGTCGGATCTATGTAATTTTAAGGAGGAAATGAGGTCTATGCTCAAATCCTTCATGACTACACAACAGAATGAGCTCGTAAACATAACTTCCAACCTGAAAGAAATTCAGCAGTCTAATCTGGACATAAACAATGCAGTTGGCCTACTCACTATACAAAATGAAGAATTCAGGAAGAAAATTGATAATCTAGAAGGTCAAATAAAAAAAGATAATGAGAACATCTCTCTACTTGAAGCTAAGATCGAGGATATGCAGAGAGAGAGCCGTAAAGCTAATCTAGAAATTAAAAACGTACCGAAAAAGAAAAACGAAAATAAAGAAGATTTGATGAATATGGTTCTCGGTTTATCTAAAACCATATGCTGTCAGATTAATAGATGTGACATTAAAGATATATATAGGATAAATGGTAGGAAGAATGCCGAAAAGAATACTCCAATAATTGTTGAGTTAGGCTCTGCTATTTTGAAAGGCGAGATATTAAAAATGTGCAAATCATTTAATATAAAAAATAGTAAAAACAAGCTCCAAGCTAGGCATTTAGGACTTACCTACAGTGAATATGACCCTATTTTTGTAACGGAGCAACTAACAGCAAAGGCAGCACGACTATATTTTATGGCTAGAGACTTATCAAAATCCAAGCAGTATAAATTTCTGTGGACGTCATATGGCAGAGTTTACGTAAGACTAAATGAAACCTCGCCAATTGTACAAATAAAAAGCGAAGCGCAAGTGCATCATCTGCTACAAGCAAACACAGTCACATTGTGACTATTGATGGATGCACAAGTAAAGCTTCGAACATTGTTATACTGCAAAATTTTATTTTATTTTGTGATTTTATTACTGTCATGTTTAGATACAAAACTGGCACAAACACATCCAATACTTAAAAAACTATACAATCCTTTTATATGTTCCCTTATTAATTCACATGCAATACACTCATACAAAATGTTTCTCACACGAACATGCAACACTATTAACACAGTACTTCACAATTTGCCAAATAAACCTCATATTCAGCAATTTACATTGGCATTTTCTAAAATATATTTATTTAAAAAGTGCAATTATGCTGGCAATTCTCCAAAAAATGTTTTCCGTCTAACTGACGTCCTTTGTATTGCAACAAGTATCAATTATGCTTCAACCTCTCGCCTTCATTTAATTCTCTGCAATGATGGATGATACTTTGCACACTTTGAAGGAAATAGACAGTGTAGAAATAGCATACTCTTTTAAATGTAATACTAGCGATCTTTCAAAAAAACTAGAAATTAAAAAGCATGACCTAACTATAATCACACAAAATATTCGGAGTATTTACTGTAATTTTGATGATTTCGTTATTAATTTATCAACCCTTAATTTTGATACAGATGTTATAGTACTAACTGAATGTCGGTTAAGTAAAGACAAACCTATCCCTCAACTAAATAATTATGCCTCATATGTTTCAACTTATCAACTAAATCAAAACGATGGAGTCACTGTGTACGTGAAAAATACACTGAAACATAATGTTAGAGAGATTAAACTGCAACAGGCTTCTTGTCTGCAATTGGATGTCCTGAACAATAAGGTTTTATGCGTATATCGATCACCTTCGAATTCAAATGCGGAAGCTTTTATTAATAGTCTCAGTACCCACCTAGCCTCAGTCACTTCGCAAAATAGTATTGTAATAACAGGGGACATTAACATAAATATTAAACAGAAAGCCACAGAGACGTCAAATGAATATAAGAATAGGATAAGCTATCTAAATATGTTGTCTGTCTATGGTATACTACCCGGGCATGTGTTACCCACCAGAGGAAAAAACTGTCTCGACCATTTTATGCTAAAAATAAATAAACAGAAAGTCTCTGCATGTATTGCTATTCTACAAACATCCATTACAGATCACTTTACAATGCTATTGTGCTTATCGGAAGTAAAGAATACACCAATCGTAAATAGGTTCAGAAAGTCTGTAGATTTTGAACTTGCTTTGAATTATTTAAAAGAAAAAAGGCTATCTGATTTACTCTCTTGTGAGGATCCTGATGTACTAATTAATCTCCTCATTGAAAAACTGACAGACTCAATTAACATTAGCACTACTGTTACAGAAATTCCTAGGAGTAAGCGCACGATAAAACCATGGATTACTACGGGTATTCTACGTTGCATTAATCAAAGAAATAAAATGCAAAAGAAACTTCGATCTGACCCTTATAATGACATTCTAAAAATAACATATACTAGGTATAGGAACTTTTGTAACAATTTAATTAAAAAATTAAAAAAAAAGTATGAAAGCGAGTTACTTGAGAAGTCTGTAAATAACAATAAACAACTTTGGAAAAATATTAAGAATATAACTTACACGAACAAAAACAATAGTCAAAATACGGAACTATTAAACATTAAATCATCTCCTAAAGAATCAGTAAACTTTATAAATGACTATTTTTCTAATATTGGAAAAACGCTTGCCCAAAGGATCCAACCTACTGTATGTTCAAATACAATAAACCAACAGCTAAGCTCTTTTCTTCTAATAGACGCAAATGTTATGGAAGTTGATAGAATCCTCATGAGTCTGAAATCTGATAGCTCACCCGGTTGGGACGGTATATCAACTAGATTCTTAAAATTCATCAGAAGTGAAGTTGTTCCTATCATAACTCATTTTGCAAATATATGCTTTCAAAAAGGAATTTTTCCAGGTCAATTAAAAAAGTCAATAATAATTCCGATTCACAAGGGTGGGGATGGAAGTGACATTAACAATTATAGACCTATATCGGTATTGCCAGCAATATCAAAAATCGTAGAAAAGTTACTTAATTCACGATTACTTGATTATATGAATTCTCTTAGTATTTTATCTCCTATGCAATTTGGTTTTAGAAAAGGAAAATCCACGGAAGATGCAGTAGCCGCATTGACTTCACATGTAACAGAACAACTTGATAAAGGAAAGAGATGTTTAGCAGTGTTTTTGGACTTAAAAAAAGCATTTGACACGGTTTCAGTCCCGATCCTTGTAAAGAAACTGGAAAGTATTGGAATAAGAGATACACCTTTAAGACTTTTCGTAGATTATTTAACCAACAGGAAACAGAGGGTTAGAGTAGGACAAATCATTAGTGATGAGATGGAGGTAATTTATGGGGTTCCACAGGGTAGTGTATTGGGCCCTACACTGTTTTTAATCTACATTAATGATATATACAATTTAACAATTAAAGATGCCAACCTTTATTCTTATGCTGATGACACTGCCATTATTTTCTCAGAAAAATCCTGGCATGCTGTAAAAAACAGTGCTGAGGTTGGAATGTCTCTGGTAGCTGTTTGGCTTAAATCCAACCTCCTTACACTAAACACTGCCAAGACCAACTACATATGTTTTAGTATTAGTAATCGTACTCAGCCACCAATGGAGCTTGATTTAAGAATTCACGAATGTAATGTTACCAACAATATGAACTGTGGGTGTCCCAGTATTCAACAGATAGCAAACACTAAGTATTTGGGGGTTATAATAGATTATAGACTATCTTGGTACGCACATTTGGAACAAGTATCCAATAGAGTAAGGAAATTGATTTGGATATTTAGGTCTCTTAGGCACGTTGCGCCCAAAAAAAGTAGTAATTCTTCTCGTAATTTATTAAATGACATTTATGTAGCCTTAGCGCAATCTATCTTGATATATTGTATCCCAATTTGGGGAGGAGCATCAAAGACTAAATTTATAGCAGTGGAACGGGCTCAGCGCGCATTAATAAAAGTAATGTATTTTAAAAATATTAGATTTCCAACAGAAAGTATTTATTTTATTAGTAATTTGCTGTCAGTAAGAAAACTATATCTTGTTTATTTAGTTCTCAAAAAACATAAATCACTTACGTTTGATACTAGCATACGGAATAAATCGAAAAGAAGAAAGATCTCGGTAGTACAAATCCCAAAATGTAAGACGGATTTTGCTTTTAAGCAATATAATGCACGATCAGCATTTATTTATAACAAAATTAGTAAAGATCTTGAAATATATGCCAAGAAATACTATGAATGTAAAGATTCTATTATCAAGTGGGTAACGCCGCTTAACTATAATGAAACTGAAATGCTGCTTCAGGTTCAATGAGGTACATTAAAATCCATACGCACATACACACCCTCTCTCACACACACACACACACACACCCTCTCACACACATCCTCACTAACACTCACATACCCTTTCATACTTTACAGATACACCGATTGTTAATTGTATTTCTATGTTAAGGAAGAGCAGGAACTCCTAAGACAGGCTATTTTTGCCTAAAAGGAATTCCTGGTTGATTTAATTATATGTATTATCTGTTAGTGAAATAAAAATATTATTATTATTATTATTATTATTATATGTTTTTGTCTCGTCGGAAAACGCCTCATTGTTTTATCGTCTGTGGAGTAAAAAAAAATTGGCAAATAGGAACTGCCGATAGAAGTGAAAACTTAAAACTCAGAATTTGATAGAGTCTGGCTAATGAAAGTTGATATTGAAAAAGCGCGGCAAATTTAAAAAATATCAGCATGCCAGCCCTAAAGTAAAAACGAAAGTTGGAACAACTCACTTTGATACTTTGACATTTATTTTTATTTTACTAGTGGATGCTTGCAATTTTGTCCGCGTTATGACGAGATTAAAGTAGCTTATATCACTTGTTAACTCTTTATTATCACACGGATACGTCACTCCATTGTGGCGTATTAAAAGAACAAACAGGCTATCAAACACTATCATGGTACCTATCAATATTATCATGAGTTTAAATATTTGTAAATCTATGTGAGTATGTATCAAAGAAAACAACACCATATATTTTTATACTGTTTTTTAATCACTATAATCAAAATCTGAATCTAAAAATTCAACATGGAGTGTATCGTCACAATCACTGGAGTCGCTGCTGTCTCTTAAATTGATGATGAAGCTTTCTAGATTATTTTCAGTTATATGGTCTCTTCTTTTGTACTTGTCTTCCACATGAATGACATGGTCTGTCATTTTTTTCCAATCATCTGCTGTAATACACTCAAAAGATTGTTTTATGAGATCCTCGAACTCTTTTCGAGTTCACATTTCTTTTTGCTAGACTCCATATGAGTTCTATAGCATTTAGGTCACAATGATATGGAGGAAGTCTCACTTCATGTCCGTTTTGTCTTAAAAGTTCATCAGCTTCATAAATAGGTTCTGGTGTGTTTTGTTTTACTAAGCAGAGCAACTCTGCTTTTGAATTGTATGTTTGAAATAAAATACCATTCAATGTAAGCCAATTCTGTATCTCTAACTTTCGATTTTGAGATGTGGGCGCTTTATTTATTATGACAGAATGGTATGATGCATTGTCCATTACAATTACACTTGGTTCATTCAAATTGGGCATAAGCTTTTCTTGAAGCCATTTGTTGAAGTTTGTGGAATTAATGTCATGGTGGTAGTCGGCCATTTTCGATTTGATGCTAAATACCAACAATGAGTTTGGAAAAGGGCCTTTTTCTGATCCTGCATGCACAATAATATATCGTTTTCCTGACGATATATTTTCAATTATTCCACTTGTTGATGGACCTTGCCAACATTTTTTAGGCTGATAGGTTTTGTGGACATAAGTTTCATCTAAGTAGATTATTGGCTTGCCTTCTGCACGTTTCGATGCAATGGTACGCAAAAAGCGATGTCTCCATGCAGCTATATCTATATCATACCGTTCAATTAATAATGAACGTTCATTTTTGTTTTTCTTAAATTCATAACCGTTGGCTAATAATATGCGACGGAGAGTTTCACGACATCCACCAAATTCTATACTTTCTTTTAACTCTACCAACAAAGATCTTAATGTTGGTACTTGTTTCCTCACAATGTAAAATTCGTTTATTTTATTACGAATAACATCCATATCGAAACTATCTAAGTTCGACACTTTTGAAGGGTGAGGTCGTTTTTTACCCGGAGTCCTTCAGACCCCTTCGTTCACCGCACCTTCTTTTTTAATTCTCTTCAATGTAATAACACTTACATCTGTAAAAATAATAAAATAAAATGTCAATAATCGTGAGTCTCATAAGAAATAATAGAAAATACACATGTATTACAAAACTAGTCTAAGATTAACGTTGAGTGAAAACTTACCGGTGAGTGAAGATAGTTCTTCTAAGCACTGGTTCTGCGATTTCATCATATCTTTTTGATCTAAATCTGTGATCTTTTCAATTGCTTGTTTCACTTCAGCAGTTCGTGAATTATCCTCAAGACTATCTGTAAAAGAACAATAACATTATATAAAGTAACTAAAACTAATATGTACTTATTTAAAATAAAAAATATCAAGACATTTTGACCGTACTAACCTAAAAAATCAGTCACAGTACGTAAACAATCCTGTCTTTCTCGCAATACGGCTTGTTTCACAAGCTTTTTCTCTTCATATTTCGAAATCATACAAAACAATAGTTTTCGCACTTCACTCTTTATAGTTTATTCATTTTTATATCTGCTTAAAATACCCCAATTTGTAGGGTAAATATCCGATGGTAGGAACACTTTAGTGTCGTCATATAAAAAGTTTGCAAAAAAATCCAGTATCTACTTTCATTAGCCAGACTTACCTTGGAAACTATACGGTATACGCAATGACATTAGAAACTATGGATTTTAGGTCAGAGTTCAAAAACGGCCCCACTCAACAACAGACAAAACGCCACAAGTCAGTTAACTTTACTTCAGTCGTTGTCTGACTTAGCAACTTACTGGCCGCATTGCGTACTCCCGAGTATGATGGTGTTTTGCGTCGTAATATTCTGCAAAAATTACAACAAAAAAATGAAAAAGAGAGATGGTACATCATATTTTCAGAAATTACATCATCGCTCTGTTAATTTAGGGGCGCTAATACTTTTTTATAAACAATCTTTTATTCTACTTCAATTCCAAGTACCTACGTAACGTATCCGATAGGGATTGCCATCCGGAAAAACGAATGTGATATTCCGGTGGATCCGGCATAATTAACCCGGTACCAAAATACCTAATCCAGTGATGAATAAGAGGGGTAGTATATGATTGTCAATGTATATCTCTGTATGTGTCTGTAGCATCGTAGCTTCTGATCGGATGAACTGGGTAGCGATTCTGAAACCATTCGGTTGCATCCGACACGGAATCTCATCTCTCGGTCTTTGTCATGCTAAACAGATAAGACAAAGACCGAGAGATGAGATTCCGTGTCGGATGCAACCGAATGGTTTCAGAATCGCTACCCTGGCTTGATTTTTTTGGTTGGAATTTCGGGAGTTATCCCGAACGGTTGAATCGATTTTACTTTTGAAGTGAACACATCTTTTGGCTCACACCACACAGATCTTTCGTGGGCTGTGAATGAAGCTCATCGTCACGCCCGTAAATGAAAGAACTGTTCGAGTGAACTCTGCACCGCCAAGTGTGCAAGAGCAAGAAAAAAACAATTGATGATTAAACGAACTTACCTGTAAGTGAAGTTCTATCATAATTATACGAAGAGCTTTGTCCGAAGAGATTAGCATAGATTACATGTAGTAACACATATCGTGTCACCATTCTGCACTATAGTTGAGGGTAGATACTTTTACATTTACATTACATTTTTAAAAATAAAGGTATTGTTGAAATTATCCTGGTCTTTGCCTGCCTTACCGACGGTCGTCATTTAGTTCAGAGCGTAGAACACATTGTTTTACATATAGGTATAGTATAGAGTATACACTTGCCATTTAGCCATAACAATAAAAACGTTGTTTTTTATTGGTGAGCAAAGCAAATAAGCAGAAGGGTAGTACCCTTCTGCTTATTTGTAAATCTTTGGTAAGGGAAAGGGTGGGTGGGATGCTCATCTCTTCGGACAAAACTCTTCGTATAATTATGATAGAACTTCACTTACAGGTAAGTTTGTTTAATCATCAATTATCCTCGAGCTTTGTCCTCGAGATTAGCTTAGATTACATGTAGATGTTGAGAGTTAAGCTTTGGTCTGGTGATCATAACGCACAACGCTGCGGTATGCGCCACAACGCAGCGTCACGACGCAGCATTTAGCATCCCTGCGGAGAGGTGGTCATTTGATTTTGCCGCAGCTACCTAATTGTCTTCAAAAAATTCCATATTGACCCGTGACGCACACCGCACACCGCAGCGTTGAACCGAGAATGACGCCGCGTTGTGCGGGAGTACACCTCCCCACTTCACCGCGCTTGCCCCTCGCCGCTGACGCATACTGCGACGGAACACGAGACCATTCTCGACGTTTTTCATATGATTGAGTGTCCGGCGACGCATACCGCATACCGCAGCGTTGTGCGTCATGACCAAAGCTTTAGATAGGTTGCATGTGGGTACCTATTTCGAGTAAGTAGGAATATGAACTTACGTAATAATTATATAAGTATCCGATAAATTAAATGTACTTTCAATTGAAAGGATATATCGTCTCCATTTAAAAAAATCACATAAACTTAAACATAAAGCTAGATGCTTTCAGCTATCTGGTAACTGGTTAAGTCCTGTCTTACCAGTCATTAATTATAAGATGGTAACTAGACCTAGTTACATACACCGTGGCGCTTCGGTGCCGACATTAAATTAACACACAGGTAGGGTTCCTGACCAGTAATCATACAAACGATGTATAAAAAAATATATTCGCTTATTTAAAAAAATCGAATCCAGGGTAGCGATTCTGAAACCATTCGGTTGCATCCGACACGGAATCTCATCTCTCGGTCTTTGTCATGCTAAACAGATAACACAAAGACCGAGAGATGAGATTCCGTGTCGAATGCAACCGAATGGTTTCAGAATCACTAGCCAGATCATCCTGTGCTTAAATTCATTCAACAAAGTCAGTTGTGTGTGTGATCGCTTTTCGTAAGCTGACAACGTCGCAAAAATTATCCTGGTCACTAGATTCATTCAAATACGTCAGTTGTGTGTGTGACTTCCATGTCACACATACAACTGACGAAGTCTGGCAACGGCGTGCGCGTTGGCCACCGCGCCGTGCCGCTCGAAAAGGGTAGGCACTCATTTGTAAATGCGTAGGTAGGTGTCTATTGTAACTTTGGCGAAACATAACAAAATAATTAATTTGAATTGAAGTAATAGGTAAGATGCGTGTAGTCAGAATCAAGGACACTTCGCATAAATATCTTACCAAATGTTCCCACTGCTGGGACTCGGGGCCTTCTCTCGCAAGAAGAGAGTTAAAGCCATAATCCACCACCCTGGCAAAGTGCGAGTTGGTGGATGGCACTTTGCCAAAGTTACGGCTTACGGCTGGTCTAGTAAAAGTTACGGGTGGTCTAGTCGGGAGAACGGCGCCTGCCGATCCGGAGACCCTGGGTTCGAATCCCACACGCACCACTGTTTTTTCAAAGTCCTGCGCGTAATGCCGCTAACTTAAAACGGTGAAGGAAAACATCAACAACGTGAGGAAACCGACATGTAAGTACCTATAATCTTTCGAAGTGTAACCAATCTACATCAGAAGATTGGGAGGGTGAAGCAAACGATATACCATTACAACATTTAATATAATCTTAATAACAGCCATAATCAATTAGTCAGACAAAGACACGAAAGCAAGCACTGTACGTCCGCCGTGGGCGCTGTCTGGAGCCAAAGTGTCCCTCCTCCGTCGCCAGGCCCCGCCACCTCGAGTCGCACGATGTTGCCACCCCTTGCGCCTTAAAACGGGGTTGCCAACACGGCCCTCCTGCACCGTGCCTGCCCCAGGCACGATCAATCTATAATGTTAAAAACTTAGTATTACCATCTATGCAAAAATTATAACAAAGCTCGGCCTATCATGACATATTCAGTTCCTTTTTGCGACAACGACAACTTGAAATCAATTCACGAATACCTTTATTCTTAGGAATTCTTGAAAGTTCCATCGTTACATATATATACATAAGTTGAACAACCAGAGCGAGGGCTGTTGCCTTTAGACTTAGGCAATCCCTACGACGACTCAGTCATTACCAAAGCCAATCAGTGCCTAGTACAGTGTATCTTTCCTTTAGGCTTAGGAAATCCCTGTGTTAGCTCACTGTTGGTCTCTAGCAATGTGCCAATTCAATCTTCTGAAGTTGTTCAACTCTCCATATTCAACATAATAAGTAAACATTTATCACATTAACATCTAATATATTGAATAAAGTAAAAAGGAACCGACTAGTTCAAAGTAATTCGATAAGATGATTCAAAATAATTATAGTCAGCATATCCGTCTTAATACACATTCTAATTTTATGTATGCACCACAATATCAGTAACCACCATGAGTTGAATATATTTATCATTAGCGCCACTCACTGATTACCTTGCCAACACGTCACATTATTTATTAGTTCAATCCACAGATCAACGTTGACAATCTTTATTATACCCATTATCGGCATTTACTATCTCTCTCACTGACTCGTATATGCTGAATATAATCAATCTTTACACAGTCATGTTTTTGAAACTGACTCCTATACTTTTGTACTGTTACGCACTTACTCGCACTTGTACTGTTTACGGCTTAACTTGCACGGGCTTGTCGCTCTATAGGTTAATAGTCATCTCATATCCACTAACTAACCTTTCCAAGTTCAAAAGTTATTATACATATGCACCCCTCATATATAACAAAAAGTGTAAGTAGATTTGAATTAACTACTACACTGTAAACCTCCGCTAATTCTTCGATGTACCCAAATGTTAGTGTTTCACCTATTCGAACACACATAAAAAGGGTAACTCTGTAATATTAAGTCTTATCCGGTTAGCTCGTCGAGAACGTCCATCGACTTCATTTTTACATAAACAGAATCCATTTTAAAATCCACTCGTGCAATATTCTTTACTATCCTTACACTCTCTTTTAAAAAAAAACCTTGTATGGTTACAAGGCGTTCCTACGAGAGCTTTTGAAGGTTCATTACTTTGGCTACTTTTGAGGATATTATTGAGCAACCACCTCCGTATCAATGAACTCGTTTGCAACCTGCACCATTTACATGTATCTATTTACAAAATTTGTAATTTGTTTTAGTCGTCTGCACGTACTTTATTTCTTATTTTCCCCAATTCATCTCAATTTCTTTTTTCTTTTGTTATCAATTGAGTAAAAGTAAACCAATTAAATATATGTAAGATGGAGATGGATAAGATGGATATGTAGGATGGATAATTGTATCTGTTTTGTATTTTTTATTCCGTGATAATGTTTGTGTTTGTTAAGTGATTACATGATAATAATGGAATGTTTTGTGTTATACTGAATGTTGACTTGATGATAGCTAGTAAAAGGTAACTAATTCAATTCAATTTTATAATAAGTACCTATGTCTGTATGCCATATAGGGCAGAAGCTAGAGATACTAACTATGTGAAAAACTAAAACATCTGTACTTAACCTAGTCTTCACAGGCCAATAAAGCATTGTATCATTGTATCATTAAGAATTTATATTGACAACTGTTCGATCTTTCTCATATAAAATTTCAAATAGGAATGCCCTTCAACGGCTTAGCTCCATCTACTTATGGCGCTAGCCCCTCTAAAACTCTTTTGAGATGGCGGGTAGAAGTGAATGGTATCGCACCGGTGCCATCTACACTAGATTTTATCAGTCACACCCATTTCTTTAAATAATCAAATACTTGTTATTTTATATGACACATATTTAAACTCAAATCCCAGTATTAAACATAATACTATAGTGAAATATACTACAATCACACACAGGTGATAACACTTTGAATTTCTACAAAACTCGCGCTTTACCGTGCACTGAACTCTTTTGTGGTTCCCGCCACAATTACAACATTCTACAGACTCGAACCGATGTTAGGGTCATAATCATCAGAAAACTAGTTGTTTTAGAACTACCTACAATATTAAGCGTTCGGGCGAATACACTTGTAGGGCAATTTTTATAACGTTACCCTCTCTGGGAGTAGTGTTAACAGCAGTTCATTTTCCCAGTTTTATGTTATATGTACCCTACTGTGTATATCACCAACCAAATTATCAATCATTAAGCGAAAACGAGTCTTAACGAATATTTTCAGAACCTTTGAGTTTATTTAAAATCTGATGTCCAATCAGACTACCATGAGAATGTCGAAGCCCGTTTCCATCACATTCAACCACGAAACAAAATTCTCACGTAATGGATCAAAACCAGGTATTATAATTATTTTAGTAATGGCACTTGTACTCACAGTTGCGGCATCCCACCCCTTTGTTGCCACCCCTTGTGTTATCACCTCTATTTTGTTTACCGTGTATTTCACTATAGTATTATATTTAATACTGGGATTTGAGTCTAAATATGTGACATTTAGTGTAGAGGGCGCCGGTGGGATACCATTCACTTCTACCCGCCATCTCAAAAGAGTTTTAGAGGGGTTGGCGGTATAAGTAGATGGAGCTAAGCCGTTGAAGAGCATTCCTATTTGAAATTTTACATGAGAAGGATCGAACAGTTGTCAATATACATTCTTACATTTATTTAATTGGTTTACTTTTTACTCAATTGATAATATCAGAAGTGCTATGAACACCATGCCCGGAAATCACAACGGTGATGAGGAAAAAACGGAAAAGCAAGCGTCGCCCGCAGTTACAGAAATGTTATTCTTTTATCAGTGGTTAAGTAGTGCGTAATGTACACGTGAGTAAGCTACAGTTTAATAATACGATTTACTTTGATTGAAATTATTTTTAACATTGCATTTCAAATAAAAATTTTCCGAATGACTCACAAGTAAGAACTGTTTATTATTATCTCATAAGGGGGTACTATCGTGTGAGAGTAAAATAATCTTCAATTCCGGGAACTGCAATCAGAACATTTCGTAGAATGAAACATCTTCGGTTTTTTTAAGTTTGTTTTTGATACTGTTTTACGAAACTTGATGAGAATAGCTTATTTTGTGGAAGAGCTGTTGCGAGGCACAGCAACCATAGATAAAAAGTGTAAATCAGTTGGATATTGGTTTAAATATCTTTCAGGGAAACTGTTTGAAAAAGGTCATGCATTTTAAAACATAATACAGTAATAGAAAGTGTTACATCTTTGATTTGAATTTGGTTACCGTAGTTGGGTTACAAAGTGGTTATATTCAGTGCAGTTATAAGATACCCTTATGGTTGAAATTAGAAAGATTTTAGTCAGATGATGCCGAGCTATGTACGTTACCAATGAATTAATTTGGTATTGTTTAAAAAAATGAGACCCTTTAATTCGCTATAAATATCACTTGGGAGCGTTTAAAAAATAAATATGTGAGAAAAATATGAAACCTTGAATAGGTACGATTAGTAGACTTGGAGATATATGTAATTGAAAGTCAAACCCAATCGAGCAGTGCAATGGCTCTAGGATGTTGTCAGGTATTATGATTGATTGCTGATGAGTTAACGTTTGAATAACGTAGTGAAGTGCAATGGCTTCGATCCATTGACAAAGTAAGCGTTAGTGTGAAACCTTATACCTTGGACATAAACTGACGTACCTTGTGTCGGCCTAAGAGTGTAACTGCTAGAGAAAGCATTAAGAGTGAACATAATGAACTTTGACTTTGACTTTGACTATGACTTTAATGCCGCGTATCTAGAGTTACCAGGCGGCAGCTAGGGAAAGGTGTATGTTTGAGATTTATGGAGAATGTGGGTAATGTAGTGACGTACCTCGAGTTGCGACAATGAGACAGCGCAACTGCTTGGGAAAGCTATTCATTACTCATCTTAAGTGGATTTATGGAGAATGTGGTAATGTAATGACGTACCTTGAGTTGCGACAATGTGACAGCGCAACTGCTTGGGAAAGTTACTCATCTTAAGTGGATAATACTGGAAGAGTAAAATTAACTTTGATAAAATTGTGTATTTTGTTCACAGCAACTACACCAGACTGTGACACTGCCAAGGTTGGCAGCGTGCGCAGGAGGGCCGTGTTATCACCTCTATTTTGTTTACCGTGTATTTCACTATAGTATTATATTTAATACTGGGATTTGAGTCTAAATATGTGACATTTAGTGTAGAGGGCGCCGGTGGGATACCATTCACTTCTACCCGCCATCTCAAAAGAGTTTTAGAGGGGTTGGCGGTATAAGTAGATGGAGCTAAGCCGTTGAAGAGCATTCCTATTTGAAATTTTACATGAGAAGGATCGAACAGTTGTCAATATACATTCTTACATTTATTTAATTGGTTTACTTTTTACTCAATTGATAATACTTGCGCCTTAAAACGGGGTTGCCAACAGAAGTCATACCTATGTCATCCACCAACCCGCACTGAGCCAGCGTGGTGGATTATGGCCTTGGCTCTCTCCTTGCAAGAGAAGGCCCCGAGTCCCAGCAATGGGAACATTTAGTGGGCTGTTGATGATGATGATAACTTCTCGTTCGACGTTATCCGTTACTTCAAGGCCGCTTAGTACTCGTGCTAACAAAAAACTTTCCCACACAAAACATTGCCCTTCAAACCGGAACACAGTAATGTTTGCACATTAATGCTTGGCGGTAGAATAATTGGCAAAGGTGTGGTACTTCCCCAGGCGGACTCTGCTAAGAGTCCTACCACTACAAGGTATGCAGGGACATGTCGGGCTTGACACCACGGACAGGCATGGTGCCCCTACCGACTAAAACCTCCCCAGATTTCTACCAGGCTGGCCAGGTTCCTACCGGCCGATGTGGTTCGGTCCTGCTATTTTGCCACAATACACTCTTTGCTACAATACGGGACTGAACTGTGGGGCAGGGGTGCCGAATGGAGGCGTGCTTTCGTATGCCAAAAGAGAGCTGTTCGAGCAATAGCGCGCATACCGGAAGACCAGTCTGCCAAGCCGTTCTTTGTGTGGCTTGGGATCCTCACGCTGCCGTCTATATTGGTTATGCAGGTTGCGACATACGTACGCGTGAATATTGGATCGTACCAGGTGGTAGGTGAAGCACTGCGCGAATCGAAACAACGAGTTGCCCGATATAAATTTAGGTTGAGAGCAATACCACGATCTCTCGAGAAGTCCGCGAGGTTGACGCATGTCATGGGCACGATGATATATATTACCGACTACCTGACGATATACTTGGGTCCCCAACACTGCCCATTTTCAAAAGTAAACTCAAACGTTGGCTTATTAGCCAAGCATTGTATGACATTGAAACGGAATACATGTCTCGAAAGGAGACAATGTAGGTACACTGAGGTACCTTTAGGAACTTTAGCCTAATTTGTTTTTGGACATAATGTATTATTATTATTTTTAAATCTGTGTTTCTAATATCTGAATATTATTGTTTAATAATTTCTATAACAATTGACATTATTATTTTATTTTTTTAAACTGACATTTGATAATTAGTTATGAATTTTTAAATTGTTTTTAGTTCTGACTTATAATTGTATGATTTCCACTATTCATTGTAAAATTGAAATTGACGTGTACTTGCTGTATGAATAAATGAATATGATTTTGACCGCGACCCTGCCAAGTACCGCCCTTGCGGGCCCGCGAACCCCTGCTTTTGGCTCTAATGACGCTCTGGTCTGTTGGTGGACACTTTACACACAACACCGCAGGGCCGGACCGTGACTTTAGGGGGCCCTGGGCTAGTACTACATAGGGGCCCACCCTATTACTCAAAATGCCTCTATAGGAAAAATATTTTATTTTCATCATCATCATCAGCTTATCCTAGTGCATTGCTGGACATAGGTCTCTCCCATGGTTCGCCACTCACCCCTATCGTCCGCTCTATGTCCACTGCATGCTGTTTTCGTATATCGTCACTCCATCTAATCTCAGGATGTGTGTCCTACACTACGTTTGCCGATTCGCGGTCTCCAAATTCGATTCTCAAGAACACGTCTACTCCAACGGGTAGGGGATAGGTTCTGCGACAGAGACGGCTGGCCTATTGCCACTTCAAGTTGCAAATGCGTTTAGCTAAGTCGGTTACCAAGGTTCTCTGGCAGATCACTTCGTTTCGAATTTGATCTCTTAGAAAAACTCCTAGCATAGCGTGCCATAGCTCGCTGTGCGACTTTAAATTCGTGAATCACCTTCATTCTCACTTTCCACGTTTTGGCAGGTGGGTCATGACAGATAGGACATGTTGAAGACAGGACTGCTCGAAAACTTTTGTCTTAAGAAATGTCTTAAGACAAAAGTTTTCGAGCTAGCTAATTTTTAAGGCTAGACGACGAAAAGACACGACGTAGTTTGCCTCACTTTTGAAATTGCGCTTCTCTAGTTCCAGCATCTGCCCTAAGCACACATACTTCTGAATAATTTATGAGTGACACCATTTATAGCAACCAGTTCCGGAATTACGCGCTCGTTAACCATGATCTTGGTTTTATCCAAGTTCATCCGGAGACCTATACGTTGAGAAGCAGCAGCTGGGCTGTTCAGTTCTGGTTCAGATTTCTGTTCCAACTTTCTCGCATTCTTCACCAACTAGGATAATTAATCGTAGGATTGGCAGAGCTGCAAAAACCTTACAATCTCTTTGTTTGAGTTTATAATAAAATTATGGATATATCGCAAAATCATCTTTTTTTTAAATATTTATAGGTTTACACTTGACCGCCATCTCGCCTGATGTTAAGCGACGATGCGTTCTAAGATGGAGCGTGCTTACGTAGAATAAACCGATTTACTCGCGATTTGAAAACACCGAGATAATAACCATCGGGCAAAACCCACTCAGGCACTCATTCCACAGTCTAGACGTTCTTATCACAAAAGTAGAGTCAAACATCTTCGTTCGTGTCTTTGGAACATCAACCATGAAACGATGCCGCTTCTTCGATTTACGAGAAGTCCGATAGAAAAAGCGACTTCGTGGTATTAGATCATGCAGATCCGTTGCTCAGTCTCCGAAGTGTATCCGATAAAAACCGATAAGCTAGCAATTTTTCGGCGATGTTCAAGGCTTTGCAGTCTTTTCGCACAAGAGTTTTTTAGCCTATGAGCCTTTTAGCACGCCTTGATCGATTCCAGAGCCTCAAGCTGATACTTAGCCGATCAATCCCAAAGGTGCGAACAGTACTCCATACAAGAGCAAATCTGTGCTTTACACAAACAAAAAAAAATTGTTCAGACTGGAAGTACTTTCGCACCTTTGAGAGGACACCTAGTTTTTTGGCAGCTAATTTAGCCTTGGACTCGATATACGAGCCAAAGTTGAGCGTAGATGTCAAGGTAACACCCAAAAGCTCAAGATAATCAGTAACCGACACGGATACACCTCGAAAAGTAGGAGTATGTAGAAATTGGCTCCTTTTTGCGGAGAACAGACACGCCTTCGTCTTTCCCTCGTTAAACTTGGTCAGATTGGCTTCCCCCCTTCAGAGACTGCCTCAAGGGCCAAGTTCAAACGCTCGATCATACTGTCTCTCAATACCTTAGTTTGTTGACCACTGGCTCTCGTGCCAGATATGTAACTCTCTACAACGGTGCTATCATCTGCATACCCAAAGATACCGGAATACAGCAGATCGTTGATATGTAGCAGAAAAAGCGTTGCAGGGAGTACCGACCCTTGAGGGACTCCAGCATTGATAGCCATTTGATCCGACGAGCAGCCATCAATGACAACTCGTATGGATCGATCACTCAAGAAGTCTGATATCCACGCAATAAACCCTGGAGACTCTGACGTTTATTTCTGACTTTGACTTGACGTAGCTCTGGGGGCCTCTTGAATCTGCGGGGCCCTGGGCTTGAGCTCAAAAAGCCATATGGTGATAAGCCATGGGTAGCCGGCCCTGCAACACCGACTAACTCACACCGAAAAACTAAGCAAAGCTTGAAAACTTGTCCCTACTATGGAAGCCAAACAACTGATATCTCTCTTACGCACGCTGCTAATGATAGCCACGGTCCCGGTCAGGGTTTTCAGGTTATCACACAACAAGATGCCACCATGGCCATCTATACTAAAATATTATAAAGCTGAAGAGTTAGTTTATTTGAACGCTATGATCTCGGGAACTACTGGTTCGAATTGAAAGATTCTTTCTCTGTTGGATAGTCCATTTATCGAGGAAGGCTATAGGCTATTAACATTATGCTACTATCAACACGAGCGGAGCATGAATGAAAATTATAACAAAAACGGGAAAAATATTGCTTTTTGGGATCTTTCGTTGCTTGACAGCTTGTGTCTAACTTTTAAAGTTTTCGTTATTAGAACCTAAGATAACCGAGTTTGTTCCAAAGGAGACGGCTCATTACTGCCCCAAGTCGTTTCAAGTTTAGGTACTTAATTAGCCCCGGAGACCTAAACAAGTTATTTAATTAAAATAACATATAATTAAATAATTCAAACTGTACATTCAATACTAACCTGCCAAGCGGGGATTGCAAATTAGTGATTAAAAAGTACCTTAATGACTATGTATAAGTAATTTTGTATTAAGGTACTGTAGTTCCATAAAACCAAACTAGATGGCGTTGTACGGCGTTAAAACACGCTAGCGAAGTTTATGTGAATTTAAATAAACCTGTTAAGGTTTAGTTCGTGTTTTGTCTTCGGGTCAGTGCCCAATAAATAAGTACTACGGTGAACACTCCTTTCATTTGTACCTATGTGTACAGACAAAGTCAGCCATGTTTTTCTCATTTTAGTTCAGTTGAAGTTTACGTACCGTACAGTAAAAATTCGTTCGAAACTCACACAACACATGGAATTTCTTTATTTTTCCAAAGGTTTTGTAATTTTTTTGTGGTTTGGCCGAATCTCCGGTCCTTCTCTGTGTTGAGTCGACATTATTCTGAGCACAGTACGTCGCACAGTAATGAATTTAATACCTTCTTTTAGTAGTAAGTACATAATCACGTTCTTGATTACCTACTTGCGGCGTTATTTTTTTTTCAATGTTTTAGTTGATATCTTTTAAACCCCGCTATGCAGAATAAAAACATAAACGGTTCCTCATTATATATTAAAAATCCTATACAATGATCCAATTTTGGTCAAGTCTCTTGCACTTTTTCTGTGGGGCAAATGCCCATGGAAAATGGGCCGTCTCCTTTGAATTGGTACGACAATTTTCGGACGCGCACACGGATCAGCTAGTCTATACTTATAATAAAACTGTAGCGGGTCGAATTCTGTACATTGAAGATATTTTGAAAAAAAAAATTTGGGTGTACTCCATAGTCGATACTGATGGTGAAACTGCATTTTTTTTTCTTTCATGTCTGTCTGTCTGTCTTTCTGTATAGGGAACTCTCATCACGCTGAAACTACTGATTCAATTCAAATGAAACTTGACTTGATTTAAGATCATACTGAGGAGATGGTAGCTGTCTACTTTTAATCCCCAAATCCTGCACGGTTTTCTTGCAGAAAGGGGTGAAAGTCAGAATGTGTATTTGGTTGTAACTCATGTTTGCGTTGTTCAATTTCGTTAATTCTTATTTTGTTAGAAAGAATACTTTTTTTATATATTACCATCAAAATTTTAACATTACAAAATTAAATAATAACGGTACATACTAACTTCTAAGTATACTGTGACACTGTAAACACTAGAGATGTAATAATGGAGGTCATTTTATCGGAACCGATTTCGGAGTCGGAGTTTTAAAATTTGATCTATCGGAGTCGGAACCGAAGTCGGAGGCATAGGTAGGATTAGAAGTGTTGGCAGGAGAGATATTTTTATTGGGTATTTTTTTTTGCCAAACACGATAAACATTGACGAGCAATTGATTTAGGAAGTTGGGATTTTGTATTTCCATTTACTATACAACACAATAATTATGCAATGTTTATACACCTTACCTCCGATTATAACCTCCGTTGTAAAATTTTCGGAACCGAAGGATTAATAGTAATCGAAAGTTCCGACTAATCGGAGTCTGAGTCAAAGCTCAACCCTGGTATCCCTGGCTCATCCGTCATCTATCGTCACGTAAGAATATGACAATACCTTTCTAATATTTTTCCGCATTAACTACAGATGCCAGCTCATAGTACGAAACACGATCTGATATTTATTAGAAAATGTGTAATGTAGTATTTGTTGTTGTAGCGGCAATATAAATACATCATTTTTGAAAATTACAACTGTCTAGCTATCACCGTTCTTGAGGTACAGTCTGCTGACAGACGGACGGACGAACGGACGAACAGCGAAGTCTCAGTAATAGGGTCCCTTTTTACCATGTACATATTATTATACTATATGGAAAACAAGGAGGCGGTTTTTTGAATATTAACAAAAACTGGATGACAAGATGTTCAAGCCCACTACCAGTCGGAAGCGTGCCCAGCATGCTGGTGGCAGTACCACGCTGAAGAGCAATGTTTATGCGTTGGGCCAAATAAACGCCAGCATTCTGGTCACGCGTTGCGTCGGCCAAGCGCTTAGAAAGGCTTTTGAAGATGAGGTGAGCTCCCGGCCTTCACAGGCACTCAACCCCAAAAGGCTTAAATATAAAACCACTACCGAGAGTTGCATATTTCCACCGTTTGAAACGCTCAGCGGAATTAGCCGCTGCACTAGCCCTGTGTCTCTGGAAGATGTGATGGTGCCAGAGCATCGACGCAAGGTGCGTCCCACACTAGATCCAACTCAACATCCAAGGCTAAAAACTCATGCCGTCAGGTCTTTTGCCATCGTCACGCGTAAGACCACTCCGGTTTGAGTATGGCTGGGACATTGGCGGTGGAAAAAGCCAAAGTTTTGTGTGTGAATTGTCCACCAGTATCTATTTATCTGGACGACGTAGTCATAGCTTCTTAAATTAGTCGAGTGAACTTTTTACTTGACTAGAAGTTGACGTGAAATTATAATAATTGAAGGCAGTTTTTGTTCTTTCGGATATTATTTCAATCCAAATACTGTACCAAATTTAGTGTTCAATAAGCCTTGGTGACCAAAGCAGACCGTTGTTTTTCTGAAATTGAACCGCAAAGCTTCTGACGGGAGCCCACCGTGGCATAAAATATGTTAATCGATTACAGTGGTTAAAATTGTAGACTTGTTGTTGGAAAATTGACTGCTAATGCAAAATTATTACAGATGTTTTTTAAAAATATTGTATCAGTAGTATGTTCATTAATAATTGTATTTATTTGTATAGATATTTTACTTTAATATTTAAGTAACACTAGTACTTCTGTATATGGTTACTAACAATATCATTATTTTCTGTTTTTGTTAGTATTGTGTCTTTCCCCACATTCTGACTATTCTACATATTGTTTTCCACCCAAAAGTAGGCTGGAAGAGATAACTTTCAGCGATAAGGCCGCCCACTGTTGTAGAACTTTAGAATGTTTTATTAATTTTAAAAACTTAATTATCAATGTTTATTAATAGAAATAATAAGTACATTGAGATTTAAAATATAAAACAATTTACAATTTAGAAAAACTTAAGATTAAACACAAACACCAAGTAATAATAATAATAAATAACAATGACAATTAAATTTTATGTTAAAAGTTATCACATAACCCACCCTGCACTGTCGCTGGTGCAAAGGAGCCCAAAATGCTGGCAGCATTGCCCCGTTGAATTGCAATAGAAATCCTTTGCACCAGAAACGAGCCAGACCGGGCGTCACCGCCTATACCGCGAATTCGGCGACCAATGTCTTTTACCAAGGTTTTAGCCTCGGCTCCCCAACTACCCAAGGTTTCCACGGCTATTGGTACAAAATAATACTACGGTTCCATTGTCGCGTACTTTTGGTGCTTTTTACAGGCAGCATCCTCCGCAGCGGCCGCCGGCGAGCGGATGGTTCGACTCAAATGCGTGGCTGCGACAGTGCTAACGCAAGTGGCGTCCCAAACTAAGCACTTGCCGTTTTTCCATGGCACTAGAGTCAAACCATCCGGGCGCCTCCCATCAGTTCTGATCAAACCTGGCGGCTCCCCAACACAAGGAACGCCAGCTGAAATCAGAGCTCTACGTACTATGTCGTTAAGAGCATGGAGACGCGGAAACCTACCCGAGCAACGACGACAACTAAGCGCGTGATAGCCATCAGACTACACAACAGAGCCGCAGGTGCATTTATGGGGTTCACATACCTTACTGCCCAATCGCAAAGCCACGGCCACCCGCAGCGAGTCGTCGTCTATCAAGGTCCCCAGATTAGGTGAAGGAAGGGCTTGCAACCAAGCTCCGGATTCTATTTGTGACACAGCACGGAGTCTCGCCAAATCAGCGCCAGTTGCTGTAACAATCATCTCTTCGACGATCCTCCTAGCTCCAACTTCATCCCAGACTCGCTGAACGTGCGGGGTAATAGGTTTTGACGCTCCGTCATTGAGGGCTGACCAGGCTGATATCGCCTCAGGCACAAAAGGTATGCTCGCCCCGTCACCACTAGAAATAATGATAGTGACGAGGTCCGCCACCCCATGCGCTGATGCTAGAAAAGCCGGCAAACCAATGTCGACTACGCGACGAAACCCAAGTCCCCCGTGCCGAATAGGAAGGGCTGCTTGACGCCATTGTAACTCCGAAAGTGACACATTAAGGATGGACTCCACCACATCCCTCAGTGTGCTGTCGAAAGCGGACACTTCTTCCGGGCAAAGCCAAGTTGGTGCAGTACGCAATAGGTATGTCATCTTCGGCATGGCAACGCACATACGCAGCAGCACCATTGCAACATGAGCGGATAGCTCTTGCAAACGGTCTCGAGCAATAAGGAGAAGCTGTTTTCGAACGGATATGGTCTCAGGAACCGCCTCAAGAAAAATTGGAGAACCCAAGAGATTGAAATTGGAAGCTGTTAGTTCTCTAAGGCCAGGAAGCCTGGAATCAAAGTGACGGAAGTGTATACCAGTTTCAGTGCTACAGGGGAAGAACTCACACTTAACCGGATTTACCTCCAGACCCAGCTTCCTGAGATGCGGAATGAGCACTTGAAGGTCTTGGTCCACAATGAGCCGTTTTCCGACGAGACAAAAAGATATGGTTTAATAAAACGATAATAGGGGGCGCTTGTAGGTCTTTTGGTTTGTTGTCAAAAGCGTTAGGCATAATGAGACTCAATTCATTCAATTTGCGAAAGCACGACTTCTAGTAATAAATAATAAACTACTAACCATGTACGCATTTTATTCGCATGAAAACTATATCAAAACATCAAAATTTCAAAACAAATGGTAAACCTGATGAAAGACAAAATATATATTTTTAAAATTTATTCTTGGCTATGGATACTAATCCTTCAGCCGAGAGAGTATCTCTCTACTTAGTCTGTGGATAAAATATTGTCGTATCAGTGTTGCTATTTATATCTTTGAATTTTCCTTCTACTTTGGCTTAGTTGGTGTCTATTGCCTCGGGAGTTCTAAAGATTTTTACTGAAAAGGGATTGTGATCAGTAACGGTTTTTTATTACATTATCAACGTAATTAGCTATTTTTATTCCCAATATTTTAAAATTAAAAAAGACACTTTTTACACTATACTTTTTCCCTGAAAGCGGGTAGGGTCTCTAAAGGGGTTACACTGTTGCGAGTATATGGTAGAGACAGATCTATCTGCATCTCGAACAATCGCCATCTAGTGCGTCCGTTGGAACTATTTTTGTCTCGTCGGAAACTCCCTCATTCGAAGCTGTTCCGGAATTCCGACATTGGGTATTTAGAATCGTGACTCAGTTCCGGAATTGATAATCTTCCGATATTACATACCCTAGTTCCATGCCCTACTCAGAACAAAAAACATAGATAGATAGATAAACTCTTTATTGCACTTAAATAATAAGACAAAATACAGAAACATCTTATAACAAACATAGGTGTTGCCATGGCACTTACTTCTGAGAAAAGGTTGAAAACATAATGAATTAAGACCGTAGTCTGTGAGCGTGGGAAAATAAAATTGCATAACTACATTGACACCATTACTCACACAGATATAGCACTATTCGTATTCTGATAGGCGCCCACAGACAGAGCTATAGTTTCTACGAAACGGGGATTCCGAAGCAGGTGCGAACTGCTACATATGCCATGTTAAGTTACTGTTACGTATTCAATATCATACACCATTTAGGAATATTAGACTTTAGTGTGCTCTGTTGTAAGTTGCATTTCGATTTGGAATGTGACAATAACAAACGGCTATAATCTCAATGTTCCAAACTGTCATTCAGCAAAACACATCCACATAATATCCAAACATTGACTTTCATAATAGCAAATAGGTACTAATAGGACATTTATCTCTACAGGGTTACTGTAACGAACGTGCAGGAAGGACAAAGTGCAGGGTTAGATAGAAAAAGTGTTTTACATAAGTGTTTTTTTAGGTTAAGCCATTAATTTCATATGAAGTAAAAAAAATCGCCGAAAAATTACTAGCTTACCGGTTTTTTATCGGATACACTTCGGAGAGCCGAGAGTTGTGGGTTCGATTCCCACCCAGTGCAAATATTTGTACTGTGTCTAGGTATTCATATCTATAATGAGTATGTATTTCCTACTATATAAGTATTATATCAGCTATCTGGTTGCCATATTACAAGGTTGCTTAATTTTGGATCAGATGGTGTTGAGTTCGAATTGTCCACCAATATATAAGTATTATTTATAATATTACCGTGAAATAGTTTTCCAAGCTTTGAGCAACACATTTGCTAACATTCAAACATTTACATACATTTGTAAAGACCAGCAGCTCCTCTCGGTTTTACGGTTTTAGGGTCTATATGGGGTGGCATAACATTTTTTGTCCTATTTTAGGTAGGCATAACGTTTTTAGGACTAATGATAATTTACCATAACAACTAAACGCATAACTGACTTCGCATAATGTTAACTAGCATAACCATATATGACATAACGATAACTTAGCATAATGTTTAACCGCATAGCCATATATAGCATACAGATAACTTAGTATAAAGTTTCGACGCATAACCATAAATAGCTTAATGTTTAAAGGCACACATTGAGAAAAGCATAACTATACTTAAACATAATGATCAACGGCATAAACTTTAAACGCCTAACTAAAAAACAAGTCAAATGCGGGTGGGTACTTTGACAACAATATTTATTACTCGTAATGTAGGTATCTACTAATTAAATGGAATATCATTGCCAATAGTATCTGTCATTATCGCATTCGTGTTATCATACTGTTGCTGTGAAATTATTTAGTATATTTTGAGGATTAAGAATCGTTGGTCTGAGAATAACACCATAATTTTTTTTATGGTAAACACCATTTTTATGGTAGGTACAATAAAAGGTCTTTATGCAGTAGTATAACAATTTTTGTACTAATTTATGTAGACATAACGTTTTTAGGCCTTAAAAACTTACATACACCTAAGACATATGGTGCACTTTTTGACTCCGGGTGGGCTCCCTCCCGCCAGAAGCTCTGCGGTCAGCCCTGAGTGTCGCTTCTCCATACTTGGCCTGCGCTCCACTACGGAGGTCACCGCCTCGCTTCGCTCGCCTTCGCTACGCTTGGCCTCGCTTGGATCGCTCCACTCAGGACCTCCCTTGAGCTTCTGGCTCCCGCATTTTTTAAATACACTCTAGGGGTAGTAGCGACAAGACTAGGTGAAGTCGGGGTGCTCGGAATCGGATCTGGGTCCTATGTAACTTGGTTATTTATTATGTAGCACAACAAATAATTAAAAAATGTCTAAATGCGTCTGAGCAACGGTCAAATCAAATGTAGTACAATAGATTTTTATGATTAAAACACATTACGCCACAAAACGACTGTGCAAAAGTTACATTATGACACTATATATTATGCTATATTCATTATGACAAAGCAAATTAGGTGAAAAATAATATGCGATTTAAAAGGCACCTTAAAAAAATGAGATCAAATAAAAAAATGCCTAAAAACTATTATGCGTCTCATCAATAGTCGAATTAAATGTAGTAGGTACAATAGATTGTTATGCTTAAAACACATAACGCAAAAAAACTATTATGCGAAAGTTGCATTATGACACTATACATTATGCTACATTCATTATGACAAAGTAAATTAGGAACAAAAAATTATGCGTTCTAATAGGCTCCCACGGTTTTACCTGCGTAATTCCTGTTCCCGTATTTTTCTGGGATAACTATATCCTATGAGTTCTTCCAGGCTATCTAACTGTGTTCTAAATTTCAGCCCGATCCGTTCTCACTTTACCATGTAATTGACCAACAGATATCCAAACATTGACATTAGGAAATTTACCTCTACAGGGTTACTGTGACAAACGTACAGGAAGGACAAATGCAGTGTTAGAAAAAATGTTTTACACAAGTATTAGTTCATTAATTTCATATGAAGTAAACCTGTTTTTATTCATTTCTTGGCTAGATATTTTCAAATTCGCCTGAGTAGGTACCTAAAATCAATATTCACAAAAATCGATCAATTGTTATTGGTTTAAAAAATTTAATCTGATGTTGTAAGATTATAACCCTATCATTGCTTTACGATTGTGAGTCATCTTCTTCTTTAAACTTTTTTAAAAATCATCATTCTGGTCATCTCATTTCAAATCATACATTGTCACTACATAGTATAAAACAAAGTTACTTCCCACTGTCTGTCTGTCCCTATGCTTGCTTAGATCTTTAAAACTACCAAACAGATTTTGATGCGGATTTTAATATATAGAGTTATTTAAGAGAATAATAAAAAACTCTTTATTAAAAGACCACACAAGGAAAAAAACTATAAATAACTTATAAAATAACGGATGACACTTTTAATGACCTAAATAAAAATAATTAAGCTTAGGAACCCGCTCCAAAGAGAAACAAGTAAAGCCGCAGTTGCTTTTATGCTTCCTGTGATGATGATGAAGGCAAAATACCATTAAACTCTCCAACATTGGTGTTTTGTACAAAAAGACTCTGACGGAGCACTTCGTTTCGGACGTACTCCGTCAAAATATGTTAGACATCCTCTATCACATCTCACATCACATTCTGAACACTCCTTGGGCTAAACCAACTCCCGTAGTTCGGCATAATGTGACATTGTCATCTATCGGAACCAACAAGACTCTTTCATGAAGAAATTGCCATAGATATTTACAGAAATCTGATCCCACTTCCAAACCATCCAATACTTGCAAGAGACTTGTTATATTATTGACGTTGATGTAGGCGCTTTCTATGTCTAGTGTCTACAAAACAACCTGTAGTTGGATAACTTTCTGTGTGACCAATCTGAATATATGACCTAGCTAAATTATCAAGGCATGATCTAGACCGCCTAAAACCGACAGTTTCCTCTGAAAATCAGGTCTTTTTCTCAAGAAACCAATCAAGTCTACGAGTAAGTATAGCTTGTAAAATTTTAGTATGGACAGCTGACGTTGGCCGGTTTTCATTTCATGTTTTTGGTATAGGAACTATCTTAACTTTCTGCCATTGTTTGGAAACAAAATTAGTACTCCAAAATCGAATGTATAAAGAAACTAGATTACCTATATCTTAAAATGGAAGGTTTTTAACCATAAAGTACGAAATATTGTCCATGCCGGGAGCTGTATCTGATCGTTTAATGCAGTTTGATAGTTCCTCTATCGAAATTTGATTGGATAAATTCTGATTACATTACATAAATTGGGCCATTTCTGGGGATGCAAAATCTGGTGTCAAACTATATAGGTAGGGGCTGTTCATTAATCACGTGATGTTTTTTTTTTTAATTTCTAACCCCTCCCTCCCCCTTGGTGAGGTTTACAACTAAAACCAAAATCACGTGTATATTTAATTTCTACAAAGAATCCAATTTTTTTAATCTTTTTTTAAAATACCGGTATAAAGTAGAATCTAATCCTATTCTAGGCGCGCGAGGTTCGTAAACGAACGAAGGTTCGTTACCTTAACGGGGAGTCAAGGTTTACACTACACGTCGATTTTCGATTTAAAATCACGCGGTTGACGAAAAATAAATACACGTGATATCTTACTATCACGGAAATGTCTATTTTGTATATGTTTAACTCTTGCTGAATTACCGTCTTGTTAAATTGTGTTGTATTCAAAGTTTCGGAAATAAATTTTTAATTTATTATTTATTTTAAGAATACACCACAGCCCCCTTATCCAAGTGACTTTGAAGCCATCTGTGCATCCTTACTTTTCTGCTGCCACAGCTATATTTTGATTTTGCATTAATTTGGATATTGTATATAAACATATTGTTATGTTTATGGGTGCCTCAAGAAGTGTTATTTCTTTCAGAATCCGTTGCAGTTTTTTTTAGTGTCGTGTTTCTATGTTTGTTTTAGGGTTAGTTTTAGGGTATATGCCTTTATGATTAAACTAGCTGTTGCCCGCGGCTTAGTCCGCGAGAAATACAAATTAAATATTAAGGCAACTCGAACAGAATTTTCTCAATATTCCCAAATCCGTACTAAACGGGTTGAGTCCACTTTTCTCGTACGTACAGATTTAGAGTGGAATAAGTTGTCGGCCTCCTTGTTCTCTGAAAGATACAATTTAGAACTTTTCAAGGTTAGAGTGAATACGTTCTTACTAGGTCAACGTGCGTCATCTTCGACCACACCGTCGCTTACCATCAGGCGAGTTGGTGGTCAAAAGAGGACATATACGCGATAAAAAAAACTCACTGTCTTTATAGTAACCCTGTATACGTGTTTAAGAACAGTACCCACCTTTTGAAGAAGTCTAACCACCGATAGATGCAGCCGAACAAAACAACGTATAATTTTTATCACAAACGCGAAGCTTGTGATGAAAAAAAAAACATTATGAACGTTTGTTCATAACCACTTAGGGGGCGTCCATTAATTACGTGAGGTGTTTTTTTAAATTTTCTGGCCCCCCCTCCCCCGTTGGTGAGATGTCGTGAGATTTTGTTCAACCCCCTCCCCCATCCCCCAATCTCACGTGAGATTTTTCAGAATGTGGGTTTCTTACGCAAACGCGTTGGATTGTTATTGTAGAAAGAAAAAAAACAATTTGCTTCGTGCTTTTATTTACGACTAGTTTAGACTAGTAATTTGACAATCTACTATGATAAAAAGAATAGAATACCTACTCTAATTCAGTCCACCTTATTATTATACCTTTAAACGAGCAATTCTTGTACCTATATAAATATGTATATATATATAGAATCTGAATCTCGGAAACGGCTCGAACGATTTTGATGAAATCATGTATGCAGGGGGTTTCGGGGACGATAAATCAATCTAACTAGGTTTCATTTTTTATAAGCGCATATTATGCGCGTTTTTAGACAATGAAAAACTGTCACATTAGACATTAGATTGCGAAGGTAAATTTCGCCGCGTGACGCGACAGCGTAATAGCGATGGGAAGTCGGGCGGTCATAGCGGTCACGAATTAATAGCTCCGGGTTCGAATCCAGACGGCTTCTCATTTTTTTCATGTTTTCTTTTTTTTAAGAAAATCTATTTCTTGGTTTCTTTTATCTGTACGTATCTAAGTATATTTACTATTTAAACCGAGCAAAGCTCGGTTACCCAGGTACTGGAGAATTATGAGCGGTCTCAAGAGAGACTATTAGCACCAACATGTCTGTTCGGAATAGAATGACGTAACAATGTATTTTGCTAACTTGTAGAAACGGGTATTTATGGTCTATGGCCGGGCGCGGCCAACGTTTTAGATCTACCGACATCTTCGTTTTTAAGTTGAGTACATCGCTCGGACGGCTCCGACACAGTTGTGATTGTGCATTGAGAACTAGTCGACTGCGCGGGCGCATGTCTTATTGTCCCTTTGTTTCAACTATCAGTCCGGGACTGTTGAATTGTCGAGTCGGTACTCGAAAGCGCGGTCGCGGGAATAATTGTCGCATACTCAAGTGCACCGGGTGCAAGTGTTTGCTAGAGGTCCGGGACCCTTCGCGAGGATCGCGTGTTTTTGTGGTGCCTTCGTTTCTCAGCGCGGTCGCGAGAACGAAGGTTGTGTGAACTATATAACGCCGGGCGTTAACCCTTTTGTTTGTGGGATAAAAGTTATCCGCGCGGACGCGAGATATTGGTTACTGGATTGCGGTGCTCAATTGTTCGGAAGGAGGCCGACTCGGACGAGAATCTGACACGTATCGTACCCATCTATTTATATATATTATAATATTAGATACACGGGGAACCTGGGGTAGATTCTAGGGAAGTCTAGGTTTTACACACCCTATCCAGAAGGACTGGTTAGCCAAGGTACCGTGTACTAGTTATTTATAGGTTTAGTGTGAAAACGTTCCCAGTCGTAAACTGGGTGGTAGCAGAGACCTAGATTTAAGTTAGGTTTATCTAGGGTAACCACTACCGTTCAGATCGCGGCGGATTCCCATGCTGAACGGCAGTTTATCCAAAACATTTTGGTAGCAGAGCGTAGTTAATCTACAAGGCGTTTCGCGTGACTTTGCTTGTAGGGTTTATTATTAATAAATATTTTTGTGTTTCTAACAAAGGAATTGTTGAAATCTGGAAATTGAAAATATATTGTTTCGTCATATGGTTTGTGGGTTATTAGGGAAAAATAATCGGCCATTTTGTGACAGTTGTTATTCTGTGATTGGTCAGGGCTGACCATAGACTCGGAAAGTCTATCTAACTAAAGTTCTGTTTACACTTGCAAACGAAGCAATTTGGCGAGGGCTTTTTTATCTGCATCGGATATTGCCAGATAATATAGGAAATATTTCGTGTTCGGATGTGCACGAGAGTATTTATTTGCCAAGCAATATAGGAAGTATTGTTTCGGGTTTGGTGGCATACATATAAAATAATATTGTTTATTTGTTTGTACATAAATTTGGTTGTTTATGTAGTTTGTGTATGCCTTTGTTTGGTGCGGTCACCAACATTTTTTTGGAATTTGGTCATTTATCTGTAAGATTATTCATAAAATAATATTGTTTTTTTTGTATGCAAATTTGATTGTTTGTTTATAATTTTTTTTTGTGCGTGTGCTTTTGTTTAGTGCGGTCACCAACCTTTTTTTATAATTTACGGATTATTCTTTGAATTAAAATTGTTTGGTTTTGTACACAAATTTGTTTGTGTATTTTTATTTTGTATTTTTTTTTGGGTGTTTTAATTGGTGCGGTCGCCAACCTTTTTTGTTGTTGTGTGATTTAGGGGTTAACTTGGTAGTTTAGCTCCGCGTCATGGCTCCGCCCGCGAAGGCACGATCTGTCCTACAATTGCAGATGCGATGGTTCGCATCTGCGGCAGCACTCCTCGACAGGCCCGACAAGCAGAATGCCATCCTGCTCCGTGCCCAGGACGTGAGGGAACGCGTCGGCATGGCGGAGGAAGCGCTGGCAGAGCTTCTAGGTCAGGGGGCCTGCGACAAGGATGCGGAGGAGGATATGCGACAGATCTTCCAGCTCGCGGACGACATCGCGGAGCGGGCGGAAGTCATCCGCAAGGCAGTCAAGGCGCCAGCGGCTGGCGCTCAGCCAGCAATGGCCATGGGACCGGGGGTGATCAGCCGGTTGCCCACCCTCGAGCTTCCCAGTTTCGGAGGTAGGTCCGAGGAGTGGACGGCCTTCCGAAACATGTTTGGATCCTTGGTGGAGAACAGGGCGGATCTCACCAAGGGTCAAAAGCTGGCTTACCTGCTCGCGTCGGTGCGGGATGAGGCGCGGTCGCTCATCCAGCATCTCCCGGTCGAGGACGACCAGTACGACACAGCAGTGGAACTGCTGGAGGCGCGGTACCAGAACCCTCGACTACTGGCGGATGCCCACGTCAGGAGCTTGCTGACGTTGAGGAAGGTCACCTCCCGGTCACAGATCAGGAAGGAAATCCTGACGCCGGTGAGGGTGGCCATCAACGCCCTCAGACTCCTAGGGCTGCCGGTGGAGGAGTGGGGGTTCCTCCTGGTCCACGTCATACTGGACCGCATCCCGGCGGACGCGAGGTCGCGGTTTGACCGCGAGCAGCTGGACAGGGCCGGAAAGGGGAAGACGGCCTTCCCAACTTTGGGGGACCTGCTCCAGTTTCTGGAGTGGGAGGCCAGACTGGCAGAGTCCTCCGACCCGGGAGCAGGGTCTTCCGGGGTTCCCCCGCGCACGGGTGCGCAGCAACCTCCGGGAGGTTCCAGGGGGACACGGGGCCACGGAAGGGTGACCGCGGCCGTGACCAGCACCCCAGGGGGGTGCCCCTCATGTGGCCAGGCACATGAGCTGCGGTGGTGTGGGGCCTTCGCCAACCTCCCGGTGCTGGAGCGCCGGCAGCTGGCGAAGAGGCTCCAACTCTGCTACGGCTGCCTCGGGCAGCATAACTACCGCGACTGTTCCGAGCAGCAGCCGTGCCCCAGGTGTGGTGGACCACACCTGGAGGCCCTGTGCCGCTTCTCTGGGGATGCAGAGGGCACGGGCGGGGGCGCGCCGTCCAGAGGACCTGGACACGCACAGGGCGCAGGGCGCCCTCAGCGAAGCACGCCCCCTCCAAGGGGCAGGGGCCCCACGGGCGGGGGCGCGCGTCCACGGACTCCGCAGTCTCCGGGAGGCTACGGACATCCCGTGTACGACGCACCCCGCGCTCAACCCATGAACCCGGCAGGGATCCGGGTGGATAGTCCGGTCCACGCGCCGGCCGGTAGGGCTACCGGCCCGCCCCAGGCATATGTGGCTACGCGTGGGCCCCCGAGGACCCGGGCCTGTTGGCGGGACGGGCGCCCTATAAGCCCGCACATTCTGGACCGGCTGCCCTTCTCCTACCCCCCATCGCCGCCTCCGGTAGAGCAGCACAAGGAGAGGCCGGTGAGCTTCTCGCCGCCGATACACGAGTATCCGCGGCTGGAGTATCACCCGCCTCCCTTCCGGTATGGACACCCGTCTGCGCCATACGCACCACCACGGTCGGTGGTCTATTGCGCGAGACCGCCCTACTGGCCAGGCCCGCCTAGTCCGCCGGTGTCGGACGGCGCCGGCCAGTGTTGACTAGCCGGTGCGCAGTCACACAAGGAGCCAGGGACTGTGCTCCTCCCCACCGCGTGGGTCCGCGTGTGGGGTCCTAAAGGGGACCACGTACGGGTACGTGCTCTCCTGGATACAGGCGCCCAGGGTTGTCTGCTCACCACTCGAGTGGCGACACGCCTGGGCCTGCGATATAAAGCTAAGGCTTCCCCCATCCGTGGGGTAGGGGGTGTGGAAGTGAGATGTCTCGCGGGCGAGACATCCTTCGCCTTTTCAGGTGCGGAACCGTCCTCCTGGAGGATCCAGGTTCAGGCTACGGTCATAGACACGGTAGTTGGATGCAGTCCCTCCGTGTTCTTACCGCCAGGGTTGGCGTCTCTCGCAAAGGGCTTGCGCTTGGCAGACCCCCGGTTCTACGAGCCAGCACCAGTGGACCTGCTGCTGGGCTGCGATGTCCTGGGGCTGCTATGGTCTGGACCAACCAAGGCTATTGCCCACACTTCGTTGTCGGCAATTCCTACCCTTCTTGGCCATTGCATAATGGGTCCTGTGGTGGAGAGGGAGCTCTCCCAGGACAACCTGCTCTACGCTTCAGCCTCCATCGCGCGGGTGATACAGAGGTTTTGGGAAGTGGAAGAGCCTCCCATGGTGTCCAGGTTGGACCCGGCCCATGTGGAATGCGAGTCCTTCTACGAGACTCATACGGTGAGGACACCGTCGGGTAGATTTCAGACCAGACTGCCATTCGTGGACTGCCCGCCGGAGCTGGGCCAGTCCCGACAGTTGGCCGAGAAGCGTCTGCTGTCTATGGAAAGACGTATGCAGCGCGATCCCGTACTTAGGGGGAAGTACGTGGATTTCATGCGAGAGTACGAGGAGTTAGGACACATGTCTCTCGCTCGCGTCGATTGGACATCGACATGTCATTACTTCTTGCCACATCACGCCGTGTTGAAGGCTTCAAACGGCAAGCTGAGGACGGTGTTCGACGGATCAGCGCCTACCTCCACAGGAGTGTCGCTGAATCAGTGTCTCCATGCAGGGCCAAAGCTGCATCGGGACATCATCGACATCATCCTGAACTTCAGGAGACATCAGGTGGTGTTTGGAGCGGACATCCGGATGATGTTCCGCCAGACCTTGATACACCCTGATGACCGAAGGTTTCAGCTCATACTTTGGCGGGAGGACCCGACCAAACCAATGAGGGTGTACGAGCTGAATACCAATACGTACGGGCTGAAGTCTAGCCCCTACATAGCAATCCGCACGCTATTGGAATTGGCGGAGCGTGAGCGACACAGGTTCCCGCGCGCGGCGGCCGTGCTCACACGGGACCTGTATGTTGACGACGTCTGCACAGGAGCAGCGTCCATTGAAGAAGCGGTTCGCTTGAGGGACGAGCTCATTGGCATACTCGCCGCGGGCGGCTATGAGTTGCGCAAGTGGCTGTCCAACGAACCCAGGCTTCTGGCAGGGATTCCAGAAGACCACCAGCAGAACCCTCAGCTGTTTGAAGATGCTGAGGATCCCAACATGGTAGCGGTATTGGGTATGCGATACCAGCCCGCTACGGATGTATTTACGTTCCGGGTGGACTTGGAGGCCCCTAAGGCGTGGACCAAGCGAACGGTCCTCTCCACTCTGGCACGGATGTTCGATCCCAATGGTTGGATCTGCCCCGTCCTCTTCTCCGCCAAATGTCTCCTTCAGAGACTTTGGACGTTGGGTGTCTCGTGGGACGAGCCCCTTGTAGGAGAACCCTTGGACGAGTGGCTGCGGCTGATATCCACCATGGGGGATCTGAACCAGGTGGCTCTGCCAAGAAAGATACTACCGCCGGGCAGGTACCAGGCCAGCTTGCACGGTTTCTGCGACGCGTCAGAGCGAGGATACGCTGCGTCGGTTTACCTGCGGACAGTGGACTCTAGAGGACGGCCTCGAGTCACACTGCTGCTGGCCAAGAGCAAGGTTGCTCCCATTCGGACGAGGCTCACGATTCCGAAGCTTGAGCTATGTGGAGCTCACTTGTTATCCCGACTGATCAGTCACGTGTCCACCGAATTGGGGCCCAATGTGGACATCAGGAGCGTCCATGCCTGGACTGACAGTCAGGTGGTCCTAGCTTGGCTACGCGCGGCACCGCACAAGCTAGAAACTTTTGTGGGAAACAGGGTTTCCCAAATACAGGAAATCGGGACGCCGATCCTGTGGCGTCATGTACCAGGGGTGATGAATCCCGCGGATTGCGCGTCCAGGGGATGTACAGCACCGGAGCTGATACACCACTCTCTCTGGTGGGGACCGGAATGGCTGGCCGGACCGGAGCAGTCCTGGCCTAGCAGCCCACCGAGTGCCTCCACGCAGGAGCTGCCTGGACTCAGAGTCCACGTTGTGACGGAGGAACCGTCAGTTACCATGGATTGGCTGGTAACCAAATACAGCAGTCTGGATAAACTGCTGGGCGTCACGAGCTGGGTCAGACGCTTCATACATAATTGTCGGCACCCACGGGAGAAGGTAGTCTCCCTAGTGGTCACTGCTGGCGAGCGTCGGGACGCAATGCTGTACCTGATTGGCAGGTTACAGGAGGAACGCTTCGCGTCAGAGCTTCGGAAGCTCCGGGACGGCGCTAAGCTCAAGGGTGCTGTTTCGCGCCTGAATCCATTCATAGACCAGGGTGGTCTCATCCGCGTAGGAGGTCGGCTCAGGAATGCTGACCTGCCCTACGGGCGTCGCCATCCACTCCTCCTACCTAAGGGAGGTCCCTTGGTGGAGCTAGTGGTGGCTCACAGGCATAAGATCAATTCCCATGCGGGTTATACGGCGATGCTCGCCTTACTCCAGCGGGATTTCTGGATTTTGTCGGCGCGACGCGTGGTGCGTCACGTCTTGTTTAAGTGCGTGCCCTGCTATAGGTTGCGGGCCCCCACTATGCAACCCCAAATGGGAGATCTGCCGGCTGACCGGGTTCAGCCGTCTAGGCCCTTTGCCGGAGTCGGCACGGATTTTGCCGGCCCTTTCGCTGTCAAATCCTCCACGCTAAGGAGTGCGAAGGTCACAAAGGCGTACCTTTGTGTGTTTATTTGTTTGGCCACAAAAGCCGTCCACCTGGAGGTGGTATCCGCACTGACGACGGAGGCGTTTGTGGCGGCCTTGGATCGGTTTGTGGCCCGTCGGGGGGTCCCGTCATTAATCCGGTCCGATAATGGTACCAACTATAAGGGTACGGATAGGTATCTTAAAGAGGTCGGGGACTTCTTATCTGCCCAAACAGGTTTGTTGGGCCATACACTCGCGCAGCGAGGTATAGAGTGGCGCTTTGGAGTGCCTGCTTGCCCTCATTGGGGTGGGATCTTTGAGGCCGCAGTGAAGTCGGCCAAGACCCACCTTCGACGCGTCGTTGGGGAGACCGTGTTGACCTTTGAGGAGCTGGCCACGGTCTTTTGTCGAGTAGAGGCGGTCCTCAACTCTCGTCCGCTCTGTCCGGTGTCTTTAGACCCTAACGACCTGGAGGTCTTGACTCCTGGTCATTTTTTGGTCGGGCAACCGCTTACGGCTCTGCCCGAATATCCTTGGAAGGATGAGCGCGCTCACCGGTTATCGCGCTTCCAGTTGCTGCAGCAGATGAGTCAGGACTTTTGGCGCCGGTGGTCGGTCGAGTACCTGCATCTGTTGCAACAAAGAGTCAAATGGACAGACCGGACAGATCCGCCAAGGGAAGGCGATTTGGTTTTGTTAAAGGAGGGCAATATGCCTCCGTTATATTGGCGGCGGGGCCGTATTTTGAAGTTGATTACAGGCGCGGACGGAACACCGCGCATCGCTGAGGTTTTAGTTGACGGATCTCGACTAAAACGAGCCCTTGCCACCTTGTCTCGATTGCCGGTGCATTGAACTAGTGAAGTGACGGATTCACTTCAGAGCGGGGGGTTGTTCGGAATAGAATGACGTAACAATGTATTTTGCTAACTTGTAGAAACGGGTATTTATGGTCTATGGCCGGGCGCGGCCAACGTTTTAGATCTACCGACATCTTCGTTTTTAAGTTGAGTACATCGCTCGGACGGCTCCGACACAGTTGTGATTGTGCATTGAGAACTAGTCGACTGCGCGGGCGCATGTCTTATTGTCCCTTTGTTTCAACTATCAGTCCGGGACTGTTGAATTGTCGAGTCGGTACTCGAAAGCGCGGTCGCGGGAATAATTGTCGCATACTCAAGTGCACCGGGTGCAAGTGTTTGCTAGAGGTCCGGGACCCTTCGCGAGGATCGCGTGTTTTTGTGGTGCCTTCGTTTCTCAGCGCGGTCGCGAGAACGAAGGTTGTGTGAACTATATAACGCCGGGCGTTAACCCTTTTGTTTGTGGGATAAAAGTTATCCGCGCGGACGCGAGATATTGGTTACTGGATTGCGGTGCTCAATTGTTCGGAAGGAGGCCGACTCGGACGAGAATCTGACACGTATCGTACCCATCTATTTATATATATTATAATATTAGATACACGGGGAACCTGGGGTAGATTCTAGGGAAGTCTAGGTTTTACACACCCTATCCAGAAGGACTGGTTAGCCAAGGTACCGTGTACTAGTTATTTATAGGTTTAGTGTGAAAACGTTCCCAGTCGTAAACTGGGTGGTAGCAGAGACCTAGATTTAAGTTAGGTTTATCTAGGGTAACCACTACCGTTCAGATCGCGGCGGATTCCCATGCTGAACGGCAGTTTATCCAAAACAATGTCCATATGATTTTCTGTAAAATCTGCTCCTTCGAAACAGTGAATAATCTTAATCGTATTAAATACGATGACGCTCAAGATTAATCTTGAGCATGTACATACAATTTGGATTGAATGGAACAAAACAGTATAATCTTTTTTTGTTTCAATCAGAACAAAAATTACGTGATATTTGTCGAGACCCTCCCTCCCCCTAACGTGAGATTACATGAGATTTGACTCGACCCCCTCCCCCCCTAAATCATCTCACGTAATTTATGGACGCCCCCTTACTGTGCCCGCCCGTTTTGAGGGTTTCCTTTTTCTAATTATTTTCCTCAAGTAAGAGTAACCTGTCATGCCTTAGGAAATCTTTAGTATTGGTAGGACTCTTGGCAGAGTCCGCCTGGGGAAGTACCACACCTTTGCCAGTAATTCTACCGCCAATCAGTAATATGCTAACATTACCGTGTTCCGCTTTGAAGGGCAATGTTTTCAGAGGAATTACAGGGCCGAGAGATATAATATCTTAGATCTCTGGGTGACGAGCGCAGTGCTAAGTGAGGATTTGGACTCTTCATGTTCCAATAGTTGCGTGTCACTGAGCTGTTATGTGACAGGCATGTTGCTTACCATCAGGCATATGTCCTGCTCGTAAAAAAAGAGATCAGCTACCTATGTGATAGCGCAAGTCATGTCATAATCGGTCCAACCTTTTCGGAGATTAGCCGGCACAAACAAAGAGATAGACAAAAAATAGTTTTTAGGTATAGGTACCGTAGGTATTTAGTTTCATTGGAGCTAAGTGAAAAACTGTTAATTTGATATTACAAACAGACGACCCAATTTTATTTATTTGTATAGGTATGTATAGATAATATTTTTATAATTTTATTACATTGCATTTAACAGATTGTTCCGTATAATCGGGCAACATTATATCGGCCGCGAAAAATCATAGCGGATCTATGGTTGACAGCCGGCTGTCACTTATAAGTTGTCTTTGTTCGCGGGAACGACGAGTTTTTCGGGATAAAAGCTTTAATATTGTGCGGGAATACGTTATTAAAAGAGTTAATTACTACTGGATTAGTGCTGGAATATTGTTTGTGAAGTGGCTACTGGATTGGCCCTTTTCTACAACGCCGGACCGTTGCTACTGCTGGAACGGGAGATCGTCTACGGAACTGTCTGGTTTGGTGTCCACATTTTCCATATTCCTCCTGTTCCCTATTCCTAACAACCAAACTGGGCTTTGGACGACGCCGGGAACCCTACGTAAGTGATTTCTTTTCGGTACTTTGTTTGCAATTAGGGGGTAAACTTTAAAATCGGTATAGCTGCAAAATAATAATGTTCTAGACTTGCTATGGGCCCTAAGTCGGTATTTCTGGCATAAATACTATACATTTTTTGGTAGACAGAGCGCGGTTAACCGTAAATACCCCTTTTTTGTTTTTAGTTTTCTGGGAAAATATATCAGGTAGGCCAAATATTTGGGGGTTCCCAGTTTATAATTTCTCCCCAAACTGTCGGGAAATTGGTATTAAGTGGTATCCGGCTTAATAGGTTGCGGTTGTTGTGACATTGTCCGAACTTTAGGTTAATTTAAAATTTAAATTTAAAATGGCTTCGGATTTGGCCAACCAGCTCCGGTGGTTTGAATCCTTGCAAGGATTGGTCGGCAGGAGAGACCGGGAGGAGGCGCTGCTAAACAGGGCAGAGCACCTCGACAGGCGCCTGGAGGTCGCTGAGAGGAGCGCAGGATCGTTGCGGGATGCAAGGCCGTCTCCAACTGAGGAACAGATGGAGAGGATCGACGCGGACATGCGGCGCATCCTGGATGTGTACGACGAGGTCTCCGAAAGGGTTCGCCAGCTGGAGAGGTCTCGTCAGGGAAGGGCGAACTCGGGACCCGTCATCAGGGATGCGGGTTCGGGTGTAGTGGGACGCCTTCCCACCCTGGACTTGCCCAGGTTTACAGGTAACCTGCGGGAGTGGAGCGGCTTCCGGAGCATGTTCGCCTCTCTCGTAGATTCACGCACCGACTTGACGAGGGCGGAGAAACTGGCCTATCTCCGCACGTCACTGGAGGGTGAGGCACTCTCCCTGATCCAGCACCTGGAGCTGGATGACGACAACTTCGGCACGGCGATGGAGTTGCTGGAGACGAGGTTCCAAAACCCTCGGCTCCTCGCCGACGCTCACGTGTCCCAAATACTGGGGCTGCCGAAGGTGACTGAGAGGTCTCAGTTGAGGCCGCTAATCCTCACGCCCGTAAAGGTGGCGTACAACGCCTTGCGCAGCTTGGGACTGCCAGTAGAACACTGGTCATTTCTGCTGGTCCACATCCTGCTGGGCAAGGTGCCGCTGGAGTTGCGCGCCCGGTTCGAGCGGGAAAGGGGCCTTCACGCCGACCCGAAGGTCTTCCCCACGTTCGAGGAGCTACTTCGGGTCCTGGAGTGGGAGGCGAGGATGGTAGAGTCGGCGCCTCAGGAGGCGCAGCCCGCCGCTTCAGCTCGTGGCCCTGCCGGAACAGGACCGCGACCTACCAATTCCCGCACTCAGGGTGGGGTAAAGCGGACGGCGACGGTGACGACTGCGTCGGAGCAGGAGTGCCCGAACTGTGGCCAGCTTCACGTGCTGGTGCAGTGTCCGGCCCTGCTTGCGAGGACGACTTCCGACCGACGAGGCATCGTTCGGCGGTTGCGTCGGTGCTACGGGTGCCTGGGGGGTCATTTGTACAATGACTGCCCCACGGCACGGCCGTGTCCTGGGTGTGGGGGACCACACCACCAGCTCTTGTGCACCAGGAGCGATGGTGCTGGTCGACAGCCCTCAGGGAGGGGGCCCTCCACGGGCGGGGGCGCTCCCACGCAGAGCCACGCATTGTACAACAATGAAGTGGCTACAGCGTGGAGCACACCCCCTCCACCCCAACTCCCGGCAGCACCGGGCAGCCCAACAAGGGGCGTCCTACACGTGGCTCGGTCACCGACCTCACAGCCCGCGCGGACGCGGGCGAACTGGAGAGGTGGAAGGGTGATACAGGAGTCACCACGGGGGCCACCTCCCCAGCGTTATCCTTCTCCGCCGCTGGATCCGCGACCAATGGAATGGAGGGCGTACACGCCTCCCCTCCATGAACATCCGAGGCTGGAATACCACCCGCCCTACCTTCGGTATGGCAGGGCGGCCGGATATGCCCCCCCTCCGATGGCCCTTTGCACTCGGCAGCCATATTGGGCTGGGCCCTGTAGTCCGACGGGTTCGGACGGGCCTCGGAGGGATTGACTAGCCTCCGTTCCCTTGGCACAGGATCAACCGGTGGTCCTGCTGCCCACCCTCTGGTTAAGGGTTTGGGGTCCAAGAGGCGACTACGTCCGGATACGAGCGCTCTTGGACACAGGGTCCCAGGGGTGTATTTTGACAACCCGGGTTGCTCATCGCCTGGGCCTGGCTAGGTTTCCGTCACCGACTCCGTTGCGAGGAGTCGGGAACACAGAGGTGCGGTTGGCTGGACAGACCCGCCTCTCCTTCTCGTCCGTACATTCATATTCGGAAAGGATTGCGGTCAGGGCCACCGTCATGGATTCGGTTGTCGGTTGGCTTCCTCAGGCGGACATAGATCCGGATCTTTTGTCCTGTACTAAGGGTCTCAGGTTGGCGGATCCCCGCTTCGGGATGGCGGGTCCGGTAGACCTTTTGTTGGGTTCTGATGTACTGGGTTACATCATGAACGGCAAGCCTAGACTGCTGGATCAGTCTTCGCTGATGGCGCTGCCCACCATCTACGGGAACGCCATTTTGGGAATGGTGGATGAGTGGCAGCAGTCGAATCAGGCTTCTTTTACGGGAACGGCCCTCGCTCGGATCATGCAGAGGTTCTGGGAGATCGAAGAGCCGCCTACCGTGTCTCGGCTGGATCCCGAGCACGTGGAGTGTGAGAACTTTTATCAGGCTCACACTCGGAGAATGGTTTCTGGGCGATTGGAGACTAGGCTGCCTTTCCGGGATAAACCCCCGCGTCTGGGCCAGTCTCGATCATTGGCCGAGAAAAGGCTCAGGTCCATGGAGCGACGCATAGCTCGAGATCCTGTACTTCGGGAAAAGTACATCGAGTTCATGAGGGAGTATGAGGCACTGGGCCACATGTCTCCGGCTCGCGACGACTGGTCGACCATGGACCACTACTTTTTGCCTCATCACGCTGTTTTGAAAGCGTCGACAGGCAAACTCAGGACGGTGTTCGATGGATCCGCTCCGACTTCGACAGGAGTGTCACTGAACCAGTGCCTCCACGCTGGACCGAAGTTACATCGGGATATTGTAGACATCATCCTGAATTTCCGTAGGCATCAGGTGGTGTTGGGAGCGGACATCCGTAAGATGTTCCGACAAACGGTCATACACCCCGAGGACAGGAGGTTCCAGTTGATCCTCTGGCGGGAAAGTCCTCAGGACCCTATGATGGTGTATGAGTTGAACACCAACACCTATGGGTTGAGATCAAGCCCCTTCATTGCGATCCGCTCACTGCTGGAGTTGGCGGAGCAAGAACGGGCTCGGTACCCACGTGCAGCCGCAGTTCTGGAACGCGGCCTGTACGTGGACGACGTTTGCACTGGTGCGCAGACGGTGGAGGAAGCTCTGTTGCTCCGGGATGAGCTTACAGAGCTTCTCGCATCTGGAGGCTATGAGCTTCGGAAATGGCTCTCTAACGACCCCAACGTCCTGGCTGGTATCCCGGACGATCCCCAGCAGGATCCGGGGCTCTTCGAGGAAGGTGACGATCCGCACGGGATTGCGGTTCTGGGCATGCATTATCAACCGGTTGCTGACATCTTCACCTTTCGGGTGGCACTGGAAGCCACACGCGCGTGGACAAAACGGACGGTTTTGTCCACCATCGCCAGGATGTTTGATCCAAACGGTTGGATCAGTCCGGTTCTGTTCGCAGCCAAGTGTCTGTTACAGCGACTTTGGACTCTGAAGGTCTCATGGGACGACCCCCTGGTTGGAGACTCGCTTAACATTTGGCTTCGTTTAATATCTGACCTCGAAACGGTCAATCGAGTGGCGTTGCCCCGTCGCATTCTGCCACCAGGCTGTAGCCGGATCAGCCTGCACGGGTTCTGTGATGCGTCCGAGCTGGGCTATGCCGCATCTGTGTACTTGCGTACAGTTGACGCTGGAGGCCACGTCAATGTCACGCTCTTATTGGGGAAGAGCAAGGTAGCTCCTATCAGGACACGACTCACTATTCCGAAACTGGAATTGAGCGGAGCCACATTACTTGCTCGGCTGCTTAAGCACGTATATCAGGAACTGTCCACCTCGATAGACATCCGGAAGGTCTATGCGTGGTCAGACAGTCAGGTCGTACTTGCCTGGTTACGAGCAGCCCCTCACACCTTGGAGACTTTTGTGGGAAATCGGGTTTCCCAAATCCAAAACATTGGACTGGACATGGTTTGGAGACATGTCCCGGGTGAGTTGAACCCCGCTGACTGTGCTTCGCGCGGCTGTTCCGCGCCGGAGCTAGTTGATCACCCCTTATGGTGGGGTCCGGACTGGCTGCGGGAGCCAGAAGCTTCCTGGCCAGCTCTCGGCGCGGACTCGGAGCGAGCAGAGCTGCCCGGAGTCCGCGTGCATGCGATTGTGGCGGAGGTGCCCCCAGACCCTGACTGGTTGACGGGTCGTTACAGCAAGCTGGATAAGTTGTTGGGGGTAACTAGCTGGATTAAACGCTTCATCCACAACTGTCGTCACCCTCGTCAGAGGAGGAGTGACCAGATCGCCACTGTGGAGGAGCGTCGGAGTTCCTTGCTGCACCTCATTCGGCTGGTGCAGGGTGAGAGGTTTCCGACGGAACTTGAGGCGCTGCGCTGCGGACGCGCTCGCTTGAAGGGTGCGGTCGCCAAGTTGAACCCTTTCACAGATCAGGATGGTCTTCTGCGCGTAGGAGGTCGGCTCCGGAAAGCCAACCTGCCGTACGGCAGCAGGCACCCCCTGTTGCTACCGAAAGGAGGTCCTCTGGTGGACCTGCTGATCACCGATCGGCATATCGGTAACGCGCACGCTGGATGTGGCGCGCTTCTCGCTGTGTTGCAGCGTGAATTCTGGATCTTGTCGGCTCGCAGGGCGGTCCGAAAGGTGCTGTTTAGATGTGTCCCTTGTTATAGGCTCAAGGCGTCTACCATGCAGCCCATGATGGGAGATCTTCCTCCGGATAGGATTTCTCCCTCGAGGCCGTTCGACGGGGTCGGAACGGACTTCGCTGGGCCCTTCTCGGTCAAGTCATCGACGTTGCGTAACGCCAAGGTCGTTAAAGCCTACCTGTGCGTCTTTGTGTGTTTGGCCACCAAAGCAGTCCACCTGGAGCTGGTCTCTGCGCTGTCTACGGAGGCCTTTGTCGCGGCGCTGGATCGCTTTGTAGCGCGAAGAGGAGTACCCTCTTTAATACGTTCGGACAATGGCACAAATTATCGAGGGGCGGCGAATTATTTACGCGAAGTTAATAATATTTTAAATTCTGGTAATAATAGTTTAAGTCTGGCTCTCGCCCAGCGGGGAATCAGCTGGCAATTTAGTGTGCCGGCCTGTCCTCACTGGGGAGGAATTTTTGAGGCTGCGGTGAAGACTGCTAAAACCCATCTCCGCCGTGTCATCGGGGAGACCGTGTTAACTTGGGAAGAGTTAGTCACGGTACTATGCCGCGTGGAGGCAGTGCTTAATTCCCGTCCTCTCTGTCCAATCTCGCCTGACCCTAACGATCTAGAAGTCTTGACGCCGGGTCACTTCTTGATCGGTCAGCCTTTAACCGCGTTGCCGGAGTATCCCTGGAAGGATGAGCGCCCCGGACGGCTGTCCCGTTTTCAGTTATTGCAGCAAATAAGTCAAGACTTCTGGAGGCGCTGGTCGGCCGAGTACTTGCATCTGTTGCAACAACGGGTAAAATGGACAGATAGGACGGAGGCCCCTCGGGAAGGGGACTTAGTATTATTAAAAGAGGCAAATTTGGCCCCCCTACTCTGGCGTAGGGGACGTATTTTAAAATTGATATCTGGTACTGATGGCACACCCCGCGTGGCGGAGATTCTGGTTTCTGGTTCCAGACTTCAGCGCGCGGTGTCCTCTCTGGCACGCTTGCCTCTTTATTAGATATACGTATTTTTCATGGTTAAAAATTTATTTAATTTTATTGCTATTTTTGGTAAAGTTTTTTTTTGGTTTGATTTCCACTTTCGGGTCAAAGTTGGGAATTTCGTTTTATTTGGGGTCCGGATAACTACTAAATACTGGTTTCTAAAATTGACCTGGAGTTCAATTGGTCGGGGGTTTTGTTCCGTATAATCGGGCAACATTATATCGGCCGCGAAAAATCATAGCGGATCTATGGTTGACAGCCGGCTGTCACTTATAAGTTGTCTTTGTTCGCGGGAACGACGAGTTTTTCGGGATGAAAGCTTTAATATTGTGCGGGAATACGTTATTAAAAGAGTTAATTACTACTGGATTAGTGCTGGAATATTGTTTGTGAAGTGGCTACTGGATTGGCCCTTTTCTACAACGCCGGACCGTTGCTACTGCTGGAACGGGAGATCGTCTACGGAACTGTCTGGTTTGGTGTCCACATTTTCCATATTCCTCCTGTTCCCTATTCCTAACAACCAAACTGGGCTTTGGACGACGCCGGGAACCCTACGTAAGTGATTTCTTTTCGGTACTTTGTTTGCAATTAGGGGGTAAACTTTAAAATCGGTATAGCTGCAAAATAATAATGTTCTAGACTTGCTATGGGCCCCAAGTCGGTATTTCTGGCATAAATACTATACACAGATTATAGCAATCAATCAATACCTAGTATGTGAGAATTCTATATCGCACATCGGCAATCAGTTTCTACCTAGGTGTACGCGAAAAAAATATTGAAATGCACCTCTACATGTAGGTATAAATACATACCTATATCAACTCTTTCGAAACATAGCAAACGTAAGAACAAAACGAGCGAGCAACCAAACAGTGGCTGTCATTATGTATTCTATGGCTGGCACAGATTATGATAATAGTTACTACTGTGAATAACGTGGCCGAGCAACTACAAAAACGCCTGTTGTTTGAGTGATAGCAAATACATCTGTGCAACATCGTTCGTTCCACAGATGTATTCAGGAGGCTTTTTTAAAAAACTTTCAAAAACTATCCCTGGCTATCTGCTGATTAATAAGTAGATTGGCATACAAGATCTAACCCATATATGTATCTACATAAAAGTTAGAATCTTTAAAAACACGGTTTTCATATAATTTTTTTACATCAAAATTACGGGTGAAAACAAATTTGGCCAAACCAATTTCATAGTTTCAAGAGACAAGAAGCATATGCAACGATTTTTAAAAGTTCAGTTTGAAATTCAGGATATGTGTAATAGTATGTATTAATTTCACACTTCCACATAATGTATTATGGCCATGAATTGGCTACAAAAACACATCGATTTCGTTAAAATCGCAGACGCGCCCCTTAAGAGAATATTTTGTGTACGATTTCGATTACTCGATCGTATATTGTACCATAGCCTTAAAGTTGTAGAAATACGATTTAAATCATACGGTTGGCAATTATTCGGTCTGATTTTTTGGAGACAGAGAATTGAGTAAAAGTGGGTTGGACGCTTGGACCTGATAAATTTATCAGGTCCCACCCACTTTTACGTCATTTCTACCTCACTTCCTCTGGTAAAAGGGTTCGTCTGTAGAGCCTATTATTACCCCTAGAATCACCTAGCGGCGAGATATGCTATGGTTCTAGTTATTTTTGGTTGTTGACAACAAATAGTGATAGGTAAATTAAAGTGGCCAAGTGCGAGTGGGACTCCCGCACGAAGGGTTCCGTAGATGCGTATTTCCATTCTATACAAGGCCAGAACGCAAGGGTATGAAACTAATCACGTATAGATTGGAAATGAGTTTTTGAAGTGAAAACTTCTTTCGGCGCGCTATAGACAGAATTTTCGTGGGCTGTGAAATGGATTCATCAATCGTCACGCTTGGATATGATAAGAACGGACTGCTCGTAACTCAAAGAAGCGGCACTGTTTCATGGTTGATGTTCCAAAGACACGGGCTAAGAGGTTTGACTCTACTTTTGTGATAAGAACGTCTAGGCTGTGGAATGAGTAGCCAGAGTGGGTTTTCCCTGATAGTATGACCTACCTATATAAAAGGTAGGTACCAGGGCAACAGAAACAGTAAAGAGTTTCCTTTACCTAACTCCAACACCCCCAGGGCCGGACCGTGAGTTTCGGGGGCCCTGGGCTTATACTACTTTGGGGCCCACCTATTTACTCAAAATATGACAAAAAGTTACGACAATAATTTAAAATTTGATTTTCATCGTCATTATCATCAGCAGCCTAAGACTAGGACTAGGAAGTCCTAGTCTTCCGTATATCGTCACTCCATCTAGTCTCAGGGTGTCCTACATTAAGTTTGCCGATCCGCGGTCACCATCAAGAATACGTCTACTCCAACGGCTATAGGTTTTGCGATAGATATGGCCGGCCCATTGCCACTTCACTTTGCAAATAAATGCGTTGAGCTATGCCGGTAACCATGGTTTTCTGGAGGATCACTTCGTTCCGAATTCGATCCGTCAGGGAAACTCCAAGCATATCTAATTCCATAGCTCGCTGTGCGACTTAGAATTTGTGGATCACCTTAACAGTCCACTAATACATCCCTGTCTACGTTTGGCCACCGTAGGTCACTACAGGTACACACTGATCGAAGATTTTTGTCTTTGGACAATGTAGGAATAGACGAAGAGAAGACACGACGTAGATTGTTAAAGCAAGAAACCTGCTACCTCAATTTTACGCTAAAGGGTTTTTTAGCAAAAATTTCCCTTGACATTATTTGATTTCAATGAATGCTTTAGAAACACAGATTACAGATTTTTTTTGTAATCTGTGTTTAGAAAATATCCGTGGTTTTAAAACAACGCTGCAACAAAATAATATACCACTTTAATGTGGTCACGTGGTCCAGTGATGTTTATTAGCGTTCGTCTTCCAGATGAGGGTCCTCGAGGTGATGTAGCCACATAGGCGGAACCGCGGCCATCTCTAGCCGCGGTCGTGAGGGCGAACCTCTCGCTCTCGATCATCTTAGCCAAGATGCTGGACAGTGAAAGGTCGCGTGAGTTGAAGGAGCGAGAGCACCCCATGACCTGTATCTCATCCAAAGAGGCGAAAGTGGACACGGGAGCGATCCTAGAGGTGCACTTGACTCGGATCCTGTTTCCATTGGAGGGTCTGGGGTGTCGGTCGTTTAAGCCGGTCCGGCACCGCACCTAGGGATATGATTTCCCGAGGGTGTGACGCGTCGCGTCGCTGGTTTCTGACGCGTCGTTGTAACCAAATGCGGTGGTTCGGCCGCCTTCCGCGAGGTGTTCTCACAAAAGGCGGCGGCAATGGCAGAGCCGCGGTCGAGTGCGATAGCGGTCCCAAGACTCTGCTGCCAGCCCACGGCTGGAGAAACCTACGGGAGTTTTTGTCGGTAGGGGTACCATATCCGTCGGTAATGTCGATCCCGACATATCCTACTATGTAATTGTGTGACCGTGCGTAATTGTTCACCGACATAAAAAAATGCGCATAATTTTTCAACTACTATCTAATAAAAGATTACGGTGAATAGAAAGAAGACGGCGGTCGGCCGCCGGTTGCTCTACGAGATACCATTTGCTTCCTTCTCGGGGAGTTCCCGCATTGACGAGGCGGAGGTCCAGTAGCCGTGGCCTGGTCAGCCACAGTGAAGCTAAAAGAAACACCAGTGGGACTGGCGAGCCAGGGATATGGGCTCAAAGCCTTGCGGTTCAAGCGACCCGGTTAGGAAAGAGTTGCGCGGCAGATACGGTGCCGGGACGACTGAGACGTGCCGTGATGCTTGGTGGTAGGCTCTGTGGCTGTATAGGAGATTTCTTGGCTGGAGAGGAATACCGGTATTATGTTGCGCCGTACTCCCTGCCCACTGCAGTATGATGGTGGAGGCGGTGGGGCTATATGAGAAGAGGAGAGCCGGTATATCGGTGAGCTGCTGTCCCCGTCCTCTTCAACTGGATGGTGATAGGTGATGAGGCCGAGCATTTAGCCCAACGCGGGAGATCAATGGTGTCCAGACGTGAGGACGTCTGGCTCCCACGGCTGGTCACCGAGGTGATCACAGCGTGCATTGTCCCGCGGCGAGTACGCAAGAGTGCGAGAGCATTCACGTGTTCGCGCCGTGTGTGGCAAAGGTAATAAATACTGCAGAGGTTTTAGTCGGTAGGGCACCACTCATGTTGTTGAATCCGACACAAATCGACCATTCCCTTCAAGCGGAAGGGTATGTTAATGCATTACCTCTACATAAAATGGTATCATTTGCCTTTTAATTTCAAAATTATAATACAATTTTCCGTTAAGGAGTCGTTTGCTGTGGGCAACCATTTAAGCACCAAGGAATCGATTCACGCCGAGACTGATTTTCATACGGACAACTTGGTATACAATATATTGCACCATCAAGAGGATCAGGTTACAGAGATAACCAATTTGTTCAAGAAAAGAAAACTAAAACCATCGTATACACAGTATTTTTACGTACCTACTTTAAAACACCTGCACTATACACATTTCAGCAGATCACTCTACTTTTACCTAGCGCTCCTTTATTGTTTTTCTACAGTTCTCTTACGGATCATAGCTCTTTAAAGCAATGGATATTTTAGTATGGATTTTCTTCAAATAGACGCGGGTGAAACCGCGGGGCACAGCTAGTCTTAATATAAACCTCTTGTTACGAAGATTGTCCACGATGGATTCCTAAACTACTTAACCGATTTTAATTTAAATCAAATTAAAACCGTGAGCAGTCTGGTCCAACTTGAGAGGTAGGATAGTTTTTATTTAGATTAATAGTCTTTAAATGACAATATCCGAGCGCAGCCGGAATGGGCCGCTAGTAAATATATAAAATTCTCGTGTCAGTGTTAGGGGGCGTCCATAAATTACGTGAGGTGTTTAAGGGGGGGGAGGGGGTCGAGTCAAATCTCATCTAATCTTACGTTGGAGAGAGGGGGGGTCTCGGCAAATATCACGCAATTTATTTTCCTTGAAACAAAAAAAAAATATTTTAGTCCATTTAATCCAGATTGTATGTACATGCTTGAGATTTAAACTTAAACGTAATCGTAATACAAACGCCCCTCGGTCTGAATCGACGCCGTCAGCGTCGCGACGTTACACAAAAAAAATCATTACCTACTCAACTACGAAACCATATTGTACGTGTCTCCTATATCTCAGGCATCAAAATAAACTAATTATTGAGTATTTTTAATTATTCATATGTTCAGACTTCGAAAACCATTTTGTGGGTCGAGAAACAAAAAAATAAATGAATAGGTACTTAAATAGAAAACAAAAATAAAACAATCTAACGTGTTTACGTAAGAAACCCACATCTTGAAAAATCTCACGTGAGATTGGGGGATGGGGGAGGGGGTTGAATAAAATCTCACGACATCTCACCAAAGGGGGAGGGACAAAAAATTTAAAAAAAGACCTCACGTAATTTATGGACGCCCCCTTAGTTACCTTACTGCTCCGAAACGGCTTTACTGATTTTTACCAAATTTTATATGCACATTTAGTAGGTCTGAGAATCGGCTACTAGCTATTTTTCATACCCGTAAGTGATAAGGGTTGTTCACCCTTATTTTTTTTATAATGTGGCATTAAAAATATACACAACCCTTAGTTTTTACCCTTTTATCACCAATCCCTATTTTTTAATAATATAATCATTTTTCATCCTGCTCGACAACTGACCAATTACCGTCTTTTTAGGGTTCTGTACACAAAAGGTACCCTACAAAACGGAACCCTATTGTTTATGTATTGTTATTAACGGACTTGGCTGTCCGTTCGTCCGTCTGTCACCACGTCACCAGGCTGTATCTCAAGAACGGTGATAGCTAGACAGTTGAAATTTTCACAGATGATGTATTTCTATTGCCGTTATAACAACAAATACTAAAAATAAAATAGTTAAAAACATTAGGTATTTAAGGGTCTCCTACACAACCAACTTGATTTTTGGTCAATTAGTAAGTACGTCTTAAACAAACTAGATGGTAAAAAACTAGTAAAAATAACACGCGATGTCGAATTCATCATCAGAATCATGGACGAAAAATCAATGTTTCAATAAAAGTTTTTGCCTGTCTGCGGACATGCGATGTGTGAGAAATCTCGAATTAAGCCAAAGGGGGTTTTGCCGTTTATTTGCTAATGGTACGGAACCCTTCGTGCGGGAGTCCCACTCGCACTTAGCCGGTTTTATTTGTGAACGTTTTTCACTCTATTTCGATAAAAATTTCTCGGAGCTTATGGATAATCTAAAATTGTTTTATAAAAATAAACATTTATTTCTATTATTAAAGTTTAGGTTTGCCTTGCATGGTTTAGATTCACAAACAAGCCCGGCAGATGGCGCTGCAGTTGGTATCTAGGTCATTATCCGAGCGAAGCCGGAACGCACCGCTAGTTTTTTTTAATATTTGAAAATGTTTCATTTTCAATCAGAAAATCAGTAATGCATACCTAATTGACAAAGATTTTTTTAATCAATTTAGGTTTTTATAATTAATTTAGCTTTGTTTGTAATTAATAAAAACTGCAGCAACGGAGTAGTTTTTTTAATAATCATTTATTTCTGCCTTAAATATACATACTTACATTTAGTATTATCACACATTAGTATTTGACATAATTTACTAACTAAATTTATATTAGGACATTTCCACAAAAATGTATTTCCCGTTTGGCACTTGTTTTTTTCCGGAACATTCCATTTTGTGACCGAAATGTTTTGTACCAAATTTGTTTTACAGTAGTAACATTTACATTGAAACCTAAGACAGACAGTAGTAATATTTTTCCGAAACAAATTTTATTACTGTAAAACAAATTTGGTATAAAATCTGGTCCCACACAAAATGGAATGTTCCTGAAAGTAACATGAAGTGCCACGAGTGATATATTTTTGTGAAAATGCCCATTAGTGAAGCTCGTCCCATTGACTCTTTTGTTTGGTGATAATGAGATTATTCTTACATTAACCTTGTTGAAACACAGATCTCATTAGTTTATAATTATGTAGAATTGTGTCTCATCTAGGAAAAATAAGACCGAGTTGCATTAATACAATCTGAGTATTTACAATCATATGCGTAACATGATTCTGCTAGTATTTTTGGTGGGTTTTTACAGTTTTTAAGTAATTGATTTAATAGTGACATAGATATTTTATGTGGTAACCACAGCTCTTTTAAATGCATCAGGTTTTTTGGGTTCTTTTCTAAAGTTTCTTGTAATACTATCTCTATATGAGGTGGAATTTCACTGATATGAATCTCTTCAACATTAGGGCTATGTGAGATCATGAAGAGTATATGATCCTCTAGATAACCCTCATTATCACATTTTCCTAGTAGAGTCAGCTTTTTCAATCGCTGGAGGGGAAGAATACCTGTTTCATCAGGAAATATTTTGTTAATATATTTTTCATACATGTCAGGTATTAAACGATAATCTATAGTGAGTTTTTCTAAATTAGGACATGTTTTAAAGACATGTTTCAAAGAATTTAGATCTATAAGGCTAACATTAAGATATAAGCAAATCAAAGCATGACCTTTGATGTTTAATAGATCTTTTATATCGTCTTCATGGAAACTATAACCTTCTAGTAAAATGTCACATAAATGTTGCAAGTGGCCAAGAGGTGTCAAATACTGAACGGAATGATGACTATGTCTAGCCATATGTACAGTTTGAATTTGTGGACACATCTTTGCTAGTAACTGAATATCTTCATATGTTGTGCTTCTTTCCATAATACTCCCAAAATATGTTAGATTGAAGTGTCTTCCGGCATTTTCTTCAGAAGTAGCCATTTGTTTCAAACATTTTATGATACATATGTTAGTATCGATGTGGGTTATATTCTCACTAGATGTTAGAAGTGTTGTGATACCGGTCTCAGTAACACCTGTCATATACAAGGTGACTCTTCTCAATTTAGGAAGTTTAATAATTAGTTGAATACTATCATCTCCAATCATTGATTCTGTCAAGTCTAGGTGTTCAATCTCTTTGCAGTTTTCTATTAAACAGAGTAAAACATTGTTTGTGCATCCATTACAAGTAATTAGATATTTAAGAGCATGAAGTTCTTTAAGTAGTTGTATTAATTCACTTTCCGTTTGACAATGTTCTCTTTGTAATTCTAAATATGTGAGTCCCGTGAGCATATGTGATTTGTAGATTAAAGAAGCTCTAAATATTCTTTGATCTTTCAACGAAGTTATGTGTTTGCTAAATACTGTTTCCATTATCCGTTTAAGCACATTCCATGGTCTGACATCATTATAACTTTCCCATTGGACTAATATCAGGTCATCATTTGTTCTTTGTGCCACTTTGAACAATGCTTTTGTTGTTTCGATGAACAAATCATTCCAAAATATTCCACAAATATTGCTTCTTAGATAGTTTTGAATCGAGGCGATGATTTGGGATAAAATCTTATCACCTTCGTGCATTAAAACATTGTGTAGTAACAGTTCTTTTTTTGGTTTGGGATATAAATTATACGAGGATATTTCGTAATTTATTGCGTCAACATATTTTGTTATTTTTTCTGTTTGTTCAGGGCTTAACTCTTTACCATCAACAGGTGACAACAATTTATCTACATGTGATACTATCCAATGTCCAATGTTTGCTAATGCCAAGCTTTCTAATGTACGTGGCTGTCGTATCTGACAGACATATCCCATCATTTTGATGTCCTGAAACATGAACACAAATAATATTATCATCTTTCCAACTAATATTACAAACACAAAAATTAGGATGGTTGTTGCTCAATCACGTCAGTTCTGATGTCTAAACTAAATTTCATACACAGTTATTTTAACAGCATATTTTTGAGATTTTTTTGCCTATGTACTATGAAATAAAAGTAAAATAGTAATAAGGCTATGTACAAGGTAATAAAAATTGATGTGACCTTAAACAAAAAGTTTTTATTTTTATAGCTCATGTACATTTATTGTTCCTTGAGCCTGCATTTTCAAAATGTTTAAGTTTTTAAAATTTAGGAAAACAGTTACATGTTAGGTTTACTAAACCAACTAAGTACATACACAAAACTTTTTTATACAACAACTTATCAACACATTTCCCGACTATACAGTGAAACACGAACACATAAAAATATTTTTTTATATATGTCCAATAAACTAGCGGACCATTCATATTCGTAGTCGGGCTGTTGTCCGCAAGTCGATGTCTCGATACGCCTGTTTTGCGTGACTAGCAGACCATACTGACTAGTGATGATCCCTAAGTGCTATAGGCTACATTTATGTAGTCACTAGTAGTGACATATTCAACGGTGAAAGAATTTGATGCTGCCTATACATACTGGCCGAGTGGAGGCCAACGCCAGTGTGTGGAGGGTCGTTTTGTGATGACTCGCGTCGCTCGCCTCGCTGGCCGAGTGACGGCAAGTGGCCAGTGTGTATAGGGCTGATTTGTCTCGACTCGTCTCTCGTGACCGGTGTCGGTTTTTGTGCACAAAACAAAGGCGCTTTGCGAAACGCGTCCTGCTCTCCTATTGGCCTACCTCGTTTTTATCTGCACTGGCCCAGTGTGTGGATGCTACGTTTTGTCTCGTGCCGTTTTTTTGTCTGCACTGGGCCAGTGTGTGGATGGTTAGTTTTGTCTCGCGCCGTTTTGTCGGCACTCGCGTTGGCTTGGGCTGGGCCAGTGTGTGGATGCTTCGTTTTGTCTCGTGCTGTTTTGTCGACACTCGCGTTGGCTTGCATTGGCCCAGTGTGTATAGGCAGCATTAGAAATCGGTCCAGTATTTCCTGACTCCTGAGATTTGCAGGTTCAAAGAAATAAACTTTTCAGCTTATAATTATTACTAATATAGAAATAGAAGTGCAGCTGCAGCAAAATGCTGTGTGAATACCCAGCACCCCCGCAAGTAATTTTGATCTGTATTTGTTCAACGTTAAGATCGAAGGAAACACTTTAATTTGAACAATGGACGTACATATAAAAAATACTTTTTTTGTACGTCCATGAATGGAACATGATAAATGGTTACTTACTGCTTTTGACCGAGTTCACTGCATTATCTTACGGAACACGGCCGCGATAACAATTTTCATAATATTAAAAAACTTTACTCTCATTGAAAAATCACAGAAACTTTGTTAGTTTGAAAACTTGGAAATCGGAATTTATTCGAAAATTCGAAATCAAAAATTCGTTTGTTCTCTCTGCAAGTGCAAGGTACTGTGAACCACAGACTAAGTAGAGAGATAGGTACTGTGGATACTGTGTGATGTGTTGAGTGTGACAGTGACAGTGTGACCAGGGTAGCGATTCTGAAACCATTCGGTTGCATCCGACACGGAATCTCATCTCTCGGTCTTTGTCTTATCTGTTTAGCATGACAAAGACCGAGAGATGAGATTCCGTGTCGGATGCAACCGAATGGTTTCAGAATCGCTACCCAGAACATTATACTCACGGTGCTCAGTCACGGTGTGACCCAGAGCTGCCAGCTGCCAGTCGGGTCTTGTCAAAAATTACCTAAAATATAAAAAAAAACACCTTTTTGCAAAAAAAGTAACCTTTCATATTTTTGCTACTGAAAGTTGATAAAACTGATAAAGTTGATAGTAACATCGATGAGTATTTGAGCACTTGCCTGCATTTCGTGATCTATTCATATTGATCCTAATCGCATGTATGTTTGCCGATGCGTGCGTGAAGGTGTGGTGACAGGCAAAATAAAATGCGTGTTCACTTGATGGTGTTTAATATCTGTCTCCTTACTTTTACAATGTGACTGTCGCTTATAACTATTTCTTAATACAATGGAGCACTGTTAGTTGTGGTTAATATTTACGTTATTAGTGTTTATGTTATACGATTTATTTTATCCGCTAGGGACACAATGAATAAAGGCAATGGAGTTTGTAGGTGGGCACTTGAAATATGAAATACGATGCAGCCGCTACATATGTAACAAAATTGATGCATTAACAACGCCAGAAGCCAGAACGCAGCCATAGGAAACTGTTCGCGTACGAGTATTTGATATTGTAATTTGTAATGTTGTTTTAAAGTTGTTGTTAAGTTGTAATAACAGCATACAAGAATTTTCCGTACTGATCGTGCATACATATGTTACTGTAAATCCTCGGAACTACGGTAAATCTTAACATTTTCGTGTGAAACCTAAGATTTGCCAAATCTTAATGGTAAATGTCCAAAAAGGTGTGAGATTCGTACTTTTACCACCATTTAGTTGGTAAATCTTAGGATTTACTTATAAGGCACGGTAAAAATATGTCGATCCGATGAGGGGCTATCACTGAGATTTGACTCTGGGTAGGCTCCCCCGCCAGAAGCTTTGCGGTCAGCCCTGGGTAGCGATTCTGAAACCATTCGGTTGCATCCGACACGGAATCTCATCTCTCGGTCTTTGTCATGCTAAACAGATAAGACAAAGACCGAGAGACTCAACCTAGTCTTGTCGCTACTACCCCTAGAGTCTTAGAGTAAGGAATACAATACCTAGAGTGTATATAATAAATGCCAGCCAGAAGCTCAAAGGAGGTCCTCAGGGTAGCGATTCTGAAACCATTCGGTTGCATCCGACCCGGAATCTCATCTCTCGGTCTTTGTCTTATCTGTTTAGCATGACAAAAGATTCCGTGTCGGATGCAACCGCATGGTTTCAGAATCGCTACCCTGGCCTTGTATAGAATGGAAAGACGCGACGTAGGTAGCTATTATAAATATTACAAATTATTTTCGTGACGTCAGCAAAATATACTGTGATATATTCATATTATGGCACACTAATATAGCAAGACATATTATGAGTGTACAGTATGTTTCAACATTGAGCGCTCGTCACGAGTATTTTGTTCTTTTAAGCCCCACCGAAAAAACGACGGGGTTTTATAAGTTTGACATTACTGTGTTTGTGTGTGTGTTGTAGCATCGTAGCTCCCAAACGGGTGGATGGTTTTTTTGTGTTGAAGGATGAATTAGTCGGAAATGTTCTAAGGTGTAAAGCCGCCTATACACACTGGCCCAGTGGAGGCCAACGCGAGCGTCGACAAAACGGCACGAGACGAAAGGTAGCATCCACACACTGGCCCAGCGCAGGCCAACGCGAGCGTCGACAAAACGGTACGAGACGAAAGGTAGCATCCACACACTGGCCGAGCGCAGGCAAAAGCGAGGTAGGCCAATAGGAGAATAGGACGCTACTCGCCGAATGCCTTTGTTTTGTGCACAAAAACCGACACCGGTCACGAGAGACGAGTTGAGCCAAAATATCCCTAAACACACTGGCCACTTGCCGTCACTCAGCCAGCTAGGCTAGCGACGGCGAGTGCTCACAAGTCATGGCAAAACGACCCTCCACACACTGGCGTTGGCCTCCACTGGGCCAGTGTGTATAGGCGACAAGCTGTAAAATTGTTCAAGATGGCCACCGCCACAAAATGGCCACATCACAATAAAAAAATATGTTAACCTATATTTTTTCACTACCTTCCTCAATATGGAATAATATGGATATCAAATTAAACGGCTTTACTAGTAGAATACTAATTTCAAACCGCCGCCCCTAAAATAAGGGATAATTTCATAATTTAACTGTGTTGTTATTAATACATCAATGTAATTAGCATTTCACTTATAGCCCGGGCTTAACGTTGGAGCTGGAACATCGTAATAATATTATGTAATGTAATGTTTATGTAATATTAAAAACTATGTGGACCAAATTCGATGGGTAATGTTTCTTAATTACGGAGTATTTATGGTCAATTGGTCATCTTCCAGGTTCATCATCAGATCTTGATTACAATTTAGCAACAAATAACTCGTGAAGACGAATAAAATGAGCCCAAGCTCGATAGGGTTAAATTATTTAATTACTGAATTGTTAAGGCCATCTTCCCGATTTGACGGCATTTCGTCGATTTACTACACAAAGGTACAAAGTTCCTATGACTACTGTCTAGATTCATCACCAGCATTCAAGACCGAGAGATGAGATTCCGTGTCGGATGCAACCGAATGGTTTCAGAATCGCTACCCAGAACTTGGTTAATATCGGGATAGATAAAAGTAACATGTAAAGAACACGTAAGCTTGAAAAACAAATCGTGATTTGTCGAGCACACATCACTTGAAACATGCTGTACATTCAAAATATATTTTGCTATACCATAATTTATATTAATATCCCTCAATATATATATTACGGTATATTTTAGTGACGTCACAAAAATATATGTAAGAGATGCGTGTGTGGACACTCGATAAGTTTTATAGGAAATCTACGGAAATATGTCCAGCTGAGAAATATGTATTAGGGCTACGTCTGTGACGGCCTTAAAGATTTGTGGTTTTAGTTCTACCTTTACCGAAGCTCACCAACATGAAAAATCCTAAAACGAGCGTTGTTGCTTTCATGTAAAAAATTAAAAGTGAATGCTACAAATTCAGAAAAATCACCTAAAAGTAACCTTTTTCGTTAGAGTAACCTAAAAGTTACCAAAGCAGTTTAAAAATCACCTAAAAGGTTACAGAACCTTCTGGCAAGACTGGCTGTGACCACCACGATACCACGAATCTTGACATACTGCGGGTAAATTGATACAATCCTGCCAACACAACGTTCGGAGCAAACCTTGCCAAAATATTTCCAACAGCAATCCAAGAAAAGCAATAAATAGGTACACAAAACACACAATTATGTCATAATAACAGCGCCTGGGATTTTACCCGTGGAGTTCCCGTTATAAAAAAAAATGGCAATCAAAGGAATTGCCGATAGAAGTGAAAACTTATAACTCAGAATTTGATAGCTTACCTTGGAAACTACACGGGTGTAACCGGAGGGCGTGGCCTCGCCATCTTGGCATGGCCATCTAGAAATGCGTCAGCATTTCCCATTGGCTGACGTATTTCTAGATGGCCAATAGCCATGGTCCCGAGTTTATCCGAAGATTTCTTATCATACCCGAGCGTGACGGTAGAATTTAATTCACACCCCACGAAATAATATCTGTCTAGGCGCGCCTAAAGAAGTTTTCACTTCAAAAAGTACCGGGTGTGTCATACAGACTATTCATCTAAAGCCGGCTTCCCACGGCCTGTGTTATTACAGGCCAGGCCGGATCGCGCCACGCCTGTGGATGCCTGTGGGACTGATTACGTCTCGCGCCGAGCCATTCCAACGTTGTGTGTCGGCCTGTATCCGCCTGTCGTTACCGCCATGTGTGATACGCAGCGCATGGCTGCATGTGCAGCCGCTGTGGTTTTATTTAGTGGTCAACATTTGATAAATCAAGCAAAAAGAAAGCAGAAGAAACGACGCTGGTGGGTGTCGTCATTCAACAAGAGCCGATCAAGGTTGGTAATTTTTACTAGCTCAACCCGATTATTTATATTCTCCAGCAATAGAAACATATTTTTCTTTATTACTTACAGATATAATGCAACTGATATGCTAAATGATTTTGTACGGGAACCTAGCGGAACATTTGAAAATGAACCGACGCAGGCGCGCCCGTACAGGCCGCTACAGGCACCGTCGCGCCGCGCCTTTGAACTTACCTACTCCCGACGGATCGGACGGCCGACGACAGGCGAGCACAGGCCTCATCGGATGCCACCGTTCCCACGATCTGTGGGCCTGTAAAGGCGCGATCTGATCTGTGAAACAACGGGCCGTGGCAAACATCTTAAACTTTTTTCTTTGGTTGGTTGAAATGAAACACGATCATGCCAAAGGCCTCAATCTTGCCAAAATATCGGGAACGTTCTACATAATATGGTCACAATGGGTAAAAACTATCTTGTCAAAGTATCAAAGATGCATTATTCTGCCAATGCCCGTTTCGTAAAGCTGCCTATACACACTGGGCCAGTGGAGGTCAACGCGAGCGCCAACAAAACGGCACGAGACAAAACGTAGCATCCACACACTGGCCCAATGCAGACAAAAAAGCGGCACGAGACAAAACGTAGCATCCACACACTGGCCCAGTGCAGACAAAAACGAGGTAGGCCAATAGGAGAACAGGACGGTACTCGCCGAGCGCCTTTGTTTTGTGCACAAAAACCGACACCGGTCACGAGAGCGAGTCGAGACAAAACAGCCCTATACACACTGGCCACTTGCCGTCACTCGGCCAGCGAGGCGAGCGACGAGAGTCATCACAAAACGACCCTCCACACACTGGCGTTAGCCTGCACTGGCTCAGTGTGTAGGTATAGGCAGCTTAACAGCTTCGGAAACGGCGGGCAAAGCTGTGGGGCAAAATTACTTTTTTTCTTCTGCTGAAGCCTTGGGCACCGCCTCATCATACGTGTTTTATTGGAACAGCTATTCTATGAGGGTCAGCGATTTTTTAAGGAGACGTCTAGTATCTCTACTAATGTTGAAACGACCATTAAGTTTCACGTTAGGTACCTACAAGCGCAGATCCAGGGGGGGGGGGGTCATGACCGCCCCTGAGCCGGCTCCAGTAGGTACCTACTTATCGCACAGCCATCTGTATTATCTATTCTATGGCACAGCTTTGTGACTTGACCACGAGTACCACGACTATGTGACCGCCTGGAGCCAAAGCTAGAAAGCCTCAGGGTACCTACCTATGTGGGTACTACTTATGTAATTTATTTGTAAAAGTGGTGTGGTAGATTGGCCAGATTGCATTTACTGGCTACCATTGTTTAAATTGTATGATAAGCATAAACAACCCACTACAATGTTCCCACAGCTGGGACTCGGGGCCTTCGAAAGGAGATAATCCACCACGTTGGCTCAGTGCGGGCTGGCTGGCAAATAACACATGGCTTCGAAAGATTCTGGGTACATGCCAGTTTTCTCACGATGTTTTCCTTCACAGTTTTGAGTTAGCGGCATTACGCACATAACTTCGAAAAGACAGTGGTGCGCGTGGGATTTGAACCCCCGGGCTTTGGATCAGCAGAAGCCGTTGTCGAAAGTTGTATGGTAGTTAAAATAAAGGCCTGTTTTAAAGTGCCTGTGGCAGTAACATCACTAATACAAGTAGGTACCTACTTAATTAGTTAAATTTTCAACATATCTTTAATTATTCCCATCGACAAAAACGAACTTTTAGTAGCAAAGTCTTCGCATCCTACAAATTGTATAAAACATAAAAAATGAATGAAGGCGTAATAAAATATTCGGTTACCAATTGTTATTCTTATTTTAATGGTTTTAAAAACTAAATCTTCATATACTATATACAAAATGTCAACAATAAACAGTAATATCAGTAAAATCAAAGGTTTTTAAAAACATAAAGTATACATACCTAACACGTAAAGTATTTTTGCAGAATTAACAGAAATGAGACATTTTATTTACTAGTGGATACTTCGTTAGGTCTGCTATGCCACCTTTGGTATCGTGTAGGTATTTCTGTGCAAATCCCTTACAATTGTCAGTTTTATTTTTCCTCCGCGGCGTATATACTCTATGTAAATGTAGCTTAGTAAAGTCAGCCAGTGAAAATCCAACAGAAATCACAACAGTCAGTTTGGAGTTGACTCTACAGAAAATACCTAAATAGAACCCAAAGACATTCATCATCAGCCCATGTTCGTCCACTGCTGGACATCGGCCTCTCCTATAATACGCCATTAATGTATATCGTCACTCCATCTAGTCTCAGGGCGTCCTACATTACGTTTACCGATTCGCGGTCTCCACTCCAGAACCCGTCTACCCCAACGGGTCTGCGACAGATGTGACCGGCCCATTGCTACTTCAGTTTCCTAACAGACTGACCTATGACGGTGCCTTTAGTTCTCTGACGAATTACTTCATTGCGGATGCCATCCCTCAGAGAAACCCCAAGCATAGCTATTTCCATAGCTCAAACCGATTGCAGGAGTTAAAATTTTAGTTTTCACTAATTTGTAGTACTTAGGTACCTAGGTATATTTATTTTGATTTGTAATATAGATTTTGACCAGCACGTCAGCTGGTTCCACAATCTTGTGGTTGCTGAGCCTATACAATAAAAATAAGGCATTTCAGAGTGCAAATTAGTAATTGTCGAATAATATCTAGGTAGTTCCCAATGTTCAATTTTGTTAAACAAAATTGATAATATACCTACAGGGTTATTAATAGTAATCAGCTGCATCCATTTAAGGGCATGTTCACTTTTGTTTTACAACTTTTCTTAAAACTCAATACATATCCCACAAAAAAAAAAGTGTTTGTTGTCGTCTCTATCACTGTTTAGTGTTTATTCATTTCGTCACATCATATATCGAAATATCGAGCATTAAAGAGCGCGCGCGCTCTTGTTACGATGAGTTGATGGCCCGGGCAAATACAATTTTTAAGTGTTCCGTTCTACACTGCCAAAACTGGGTAAGTAGATGTATTCTGTGAACCGCATTAAGATTTTTACAAAAAAAATATACAATACATTTTGGAGTGCCTCATACTTAGAACTGAGATGTGAAACTCAATTTTTTTTCATTAAGGCTATACGTGTGAGGGTGTCTATGGATAGGTCTTTAAAAATTATGTTGAGGTTTCTAATTTTTTTTTTCTACACTGAATAATTTGAGCAAGAGACACTTCCAAAGTGGTAAAATATGTCCCCCCTTGTAGCTTCTAATATATGAGAAAGATAAAACAAAAAAAAAATATTATGTACATTACCATGCAAACTTCGAACGATTGGTTTGCACTCGATGTAATGTGTAGTTTTTTCAGTACATAAATATTCGTATTATTAAAATATCGATCAAAGGTACACCGAACTACAAGAACTTATGTATTATGTTACTTGCTGCTACGGAACCCTTCATGGACGTGTCCGACTCGCACTTGGTCACTTTATTTTGTATGGAAGAAAATATTCGAATTTTTAAAAACTGTAGAAGGATGATATAAAGTGCTTACCAATAACCCTGTATAAGAAAAAGATTTTCTTTTTCCTGTCTGTAATTTGCAATAAATATTGTTCCATTTGCGTTTGTTAGTTCTCTGAAAACGCCCTTAACATTTGTTGTTAGAGAATGATATACAAGTACTTACTTAACATTAACTAAAACATTGCTGTATCACAGTTATTAATTTGATTTAAGTTCGAAAGACAGAAAAAGATTTTTGCAGAAGTGTTTTTTTATGTAATATCAGTTGGCTCACTACTTGGCAATGATCTGTTCTACTCTTCACTTATCCCGGTCTTAAGTTTTCATTAGATATCTTTTTAAATGCTCCAACCTAGTCTATCCATCTTGTTGGAGGACGACCCTGGGGCCGACTCTCCGTAGAGACTCTCAGAGTATATGTCCTTGGCCCACCGATAGGGTTTGCATTCAGTTTATGTCCCACCCACTCCTCTTTAAGCTTCGCAGACCTAAATACTACGTCTTTTACACCTGTAATGAGACGCAGATTAGTTTTACGAACGCGGCCTTGTTTCTTAACTAAGATACAAGTTCCATTAACAACAAAAATCTTCAGATTACACAAAGGTTCTTTAAATCAGTAAAACATGAAACACATAAACAGCCCACTAAATGTTCTCACTGCTGGATCTCGGGGCCTTCTCTCGCAAGGAGAGAGTCAGGGCCATAATCCATCACGGCCATAATCTAGCCCAGTACGGGTTGGTGGTTAAATCAGTTGTAAATCCTAAATCATGTATTATTTAAAATCAGGGTCTCATGAATTTGTAGTAGCTAGGTTTGACTTTTGCCAACACATCTGCGGTTAGTTCGGATATTTTGTGGTTCCGCATGTGGCTCTTCATGTTGCCGCGTTGCGCGTACCCTCTCCCGCAAACAGGGCACTTGTGCGGTGTGTCGCCGGTGTGGAGACGCATGTGTTCTTTAAGGTAAGACTCATCGTAAAACGAACTGCCGCAAACGTCACACACGGCTGGACGTTCACCTGGAATGGAAATATTATATCTGTTTAGAAAACTGGGGGTCTAAAAAAGTAGCAGGAAGTTTTCTGTTAGTTGCTGAACCACGCAATTTTCGTTGAAGGTACTACCGTATTTTATATGCGAAAGTGTCTATTTTTGTTGCTTAATCCATACCTGAACGGATTGGGTCGAAATTGGGAATTTATTAAGATTATAATCGGGAATAGCTAACTTATGTGAGGATATTTCATCATCATCGTCACCAGCCCGTCATCGTCCACTGCTGGACATAAATAAGCCTTTCCAATATTGCGTTACCAAATCCGGTCCTTGGCTCTCCGCATCCATCCGCTTCCTGCCACTCTCATCCGCCCTTCTACCGCCTAACTAAATCGGCTTTAACTGTCTCTATCTATTCAATCGAAAAGAAAATAGAGGGCCACATCAAAGCTAAGGCAGCTTTAGTTTTTAGGTGGTAGACCCCCAGGTTGTCGGTCCACCGAGCGGGAAGCCGTCCCATGGGGCGTCTCGAACGTGGTCTCCACTCCAGAACCCTTCTCCCCTAACGTCCATCGGCTAGTTAATAAAATATTACAGTATGGGCAGTATTTAGTTAATCATATAGTACATACCTGTGTGCACCGCGCGTTCATGAATAATAGCTCCCTTTTTGTATCTAAATTCCTTGTCACAAAATCTACATTTAGTAATGAGAGGTTTCTTCTTCCTGTTAAGATGCACCGTATTGATATGGTTCGTTAACTGGGCTTTTGTGAAGGAAGCCTTGCCACAGTGGTCACATATGGCAGTTCTTATTTTTTCGTGTACGTGTCTTACATGTCTCTGTAAGTCTCTATTTACTAAATACGAGTTCGAGCATTTCGTACACTTGAATTTCCTTTCTTGATGCGCGACGATTTTGTGTCTCGCAAGACTGTCGGCAGTTTTACGTGTTATTCCGCAGAGGTCACACAGCTTGGGTGCGTTCTCATTTGCCGTAAGGTCAACATCAGGTTCTGTCTTTATTTCGTCTAGAAGGTCCAAATAAACCTTTCTGTAAATGAAAACAGTATATTCAATATTCATCCCAATATTCAGTTTTCAAGGAGTTAACGAGGTTTTGAGTTGCACATTCAGTATTAACTAAAGTACTTGAAGTTCCAAAGCATTGGTATAGACTACAGATACACTTCCTTTTTTTAACACCATACTTAACAGCCGCTTTAAGAATAGGTACATAAATAATTAGAACAGCAGAAGTAAAATGCACCATGTTTTTATACACTTACTATCGTTTACGGAGACGCCTTACACGTTAAGCTGTGGTGAAACATGATGATGGCAAAAAATAAAACAATTACAACACGTGGTTATGAAAATAAATCATTTTTTTCTGATTTTTTTAAGACACCTTTATTTATTCACTCAAGTAAAGTTACGGTCTCATGAATTTGAAGAGTCCCGGTTTGATTTTGCTTTTGGTTTCGGGGGATAGTTCTGAAATCTTGTGGTTACGCATGTGGCTCTTCATGTTGCCGCGTTGTGCGTACCCCCGGGAACAAACTGGGCACTTGTAAGGCGTGTGACCCGTGTGAATGCGCATATGTTCCCTTAAATATACGACGTCGTAGAAAGATCCACCGCAAATTTGGCACACCTCCGGCCTTTCACCTTGGGGTAGAAAAATATTGGAAATATGAATAGATATTACTAGTCTTTGTAAAATAATGTTAAATTATTGCAATGAATGTTTGATTTAGCCAAATTTTCGTATCTACTGCCTTGAACGTAAAAAAAAAGTTGACTTGACTTGTTTTTATACGTCTACTAGCTGACCCCGCAAACGTTGTTTTGCCTTAGTGAACAACCCTTGTCACTTAGGGGTATGAAAAATAGCTAGTAGCCGATTCTCATACCTACAGAATATGCATATAAAATTTGGTTAAAATCAGTAAAGCCGTTTCGGAGGAGTAAGGAAACAAACACTGTGACACGAGAATTTTATATATAAGATGATTACTGCTAAACTGGTTTTGGTTATAAAGGAAGACCAAAATTGAAGCATATCCTCGAATAAAGGTTACGAAATTGATTGATAGCTGGCAGATATTTTGACTAAAATGATAACATTTTTTAGCAGCAGCATTATCACTTAAATTTATTACCTAAATACAGATTCTCCAACCCTATTCTAAAACGGCATTACCCAATAATAAGAAAAGCTATAAACAGCAGTGCCTACGCGCATTATTTTTACAACTGCATTATGAAGCGGTGTAGGAGCCTAAAAATACTACTTTAAGCATCTACACATCAACTGTCAAAATGGCGTAATGAGCCGTTTTTAGATGAAACCAAAAAGTATAAAAACAATATAATAGATGATCTCACCCAACGTTATTTGAAATTATTTTAGCAAATAAAGATTCTTACAATGTAAATTGAGCTAGTTCACTTATGTTTCGCTAAGTTACATTTCTAAACCTGACAAATCTGTTTCAGTGTCGCTAGCTTTGATCATAATGTTACGAGTATTAATAAACACGCCAAAGTCATGGCAAAATCTGTTATTCCCGTAAAATTGGCGTAGTTTTTCTTAAAAAGGGAATGAGTACTTATACATTGGCAGAAAGCATGCTGAAGTTACTAAAAATCAACTGCTGCCATCTATGGTAAATTTTATGGACTTTTCTTCTTCTTTTGGAAACAGTTCACTTCATTGATACATATTTGACAGAAGTCAACGTGGGGAATTGTCTATTTGCACATTTTGACAGTCAATTTATAGATGTTTCACTTGCTCAGGGAAATTTTTGGAACCACGAAGCTCAAGAAATAACAATACCTGTATGTACGGATCTCTCATGTACCAAAGCACATCTTCTAGCTTTGAATGTTCTCTCACAAAATTTGCATTTAAATGTTTGATTCTTATTGACTTTTATTTTCTTGTGGACACAACGAATGTGACTATTTAACATCTTCTTCTCATAGAATCTTAATCCACATTCGTCACAGACACAGGGCCTGAAGTTATCATGTCTTTTCTTATGGTTTATTAGGTCCCATTTTCTACCAAATACTTTAGGACATTCAGCACATTTGTGTTTTTTTTCTGTATGTTTTTGGTAGATGTGCTTTTGTAGTTCATATTTTGCACTGTAGGTGGCTCCACAATGATCACAGAGTACAGACGTTTTAGTGGTTTCTGTAACTCGAGTTTCTTTTGAGTCAACATTTCTGAAATAAAGTTTGAAGTAACTTGGATGGGTAGTTCATTGTCTCCTTTTAAAACTAGTTTATCCTTCAGTTTTCATACTTTTGCATGTTTTTCAAAGCATTTTTTTTTCTCATTTATCATTCTAATTGACATGAGTTAAGGTATTTTGGAGATTTTATTAAGGTCTGTATACAACAGAAACTGGTGCATATTGTAACATACAATTTTAAAGTCATCATTTTTACATATTGTTTAGCAAGTAATAGATATTGAGATATTAGATTAGAACAAAATAAATAACTAATCACCTAGTCATTTAAAATTAGAAATTTTGGAACTTCAAGTACTTAATTAAATTTAGTTAATTTTATTTATAATATAGTCATAGGAGGTAAATAAACATTATGGACTAGTGACTATGTTAGCTGATTGTAAGTGGTTAATTTAACCCTATATTTATTACACCCACACTACACCCTCCCAACAACAACTACCAATGTTTTTTGCATCTCATCTCCACATTATTAATTTCTCTTAAAATTTAAACTACCACATACCATCATTCAAGATGTTTTGATAGTAACTATAAATGTAAATTAAAAACATCCCAGAAGAAATAAGGGAGTTGTCATAGATGTTTAAACACATTTTGTAGATGTATTACTACATATTTTGCTATCAAAAAATCTGTTTCTGTCTGGCAAACAAATTTTGATCTGATAGTTATAATCACAACCCAGGAACATTAAACTAGTACAACTATTCTCCAGTGATATAGGTTAAATTTGCATTATTGTAGCCAGACTTTGCAATGGATTACTGTGGTGTTACAGGCAGTCATGTTGCTTACCATTATCATACACCCTTCTTGCTAGTTTCATCAATTCACCTTTAAAAAAGACACAGCTCTTATAGCAAAAAAGTTTTACATATATTTTTTTTAAGTAAGTATGTTTATTTAAAGAACATATTTGTAAAGTGTAGTTGTAAATGTAGTGCATTTCAGTAGATGAATATGAATAACATAATGTTCTAAATAAATTAAATGGATAATTGAAAAAAAAAATACCTGCTCTCTTTCTTCTTTTCTGTTTTAGTTTCTTTGACTGTCGCTGACATAACAGCTTTTCTTGCAGGCTTAACAACTGCTTTGGCAGCAGTTTGCTTCGTTTTTCCCACAGGTTTCTTAGCCACATTCTTGTTCTCTCCACGTTTTGGCCGGCCTTTTTTTCTTTTAATAGTGTCATCATTTTCATTGTCATCTGTTTCTACATTATCTGAATTGGGCTCAACTTTAATTCTTTTTATCGTTAAGTGCGATAAGGATTCAAGAAGCTCTGTTGGGTTTTTATATCCAAGTTTTGGCACAATGTGATTATCAGATATTTCAGAATCATATGTGAAGTCTGGTAATCCTTGATCATCAAAATGGTTGTCATCTGGATCAAACTCGATTGGGTGTTCTGTTTTGATTCGTACTATGTTATCAATTAGAATTTTATGCGTCTTTTCAAACTTTGCTATAAAATGGCTGATAGTGTCACAGGTATTCTTACATTTTATACAGATGTTACGGGGATATCCTTCTATATCTTCAAGCTGAAAAAGAGAATAGTAATATATTTAGCCCAAATTATATATCTTCGGTGAGTTGTAAAGAAATGAGTGATACATAATTTATTTGTTTGAAATTAATAAATTATCATAGACAGTTTCTAAGAATATACTAAAAAAGGTTTTCCTCATAAATTAAATTAATTATGTTTATATTCCTCAAAATAATTAATGATCTGAATCTGAGGTATGAGTTCTGAAAAATTTAACAAAAAAAAAAAACAAAAAACAGGAGTAACATTAATTCACAATGTCACCAAATGGGGAGCTTTTGCTTAATTTTGTTACAGAAAATTAAGCAATTAAAAAATTAGACACAAATTTTTACCCATTTGTATCTCATATCTTTTATTATATCTCATCTGTTTTTAAATTTTTGTTTTATTTGTGAAAAAGTAATACTCATAAATAGTTTCAGTGATGAAAATAGACAATATTAAAGCTCATATTCATATACTTGGTTTTCAAGCTGTACAACTTTTACTTTATTCTTTATGGTAGTGGACTGGGAAGTACCCCACCTTTGCCAGTTATTCTACCACCAAGCAGTAATGAGCAAAAATCACTGTGTTTAGGTTTGGAGGACAATGTATCCAGGGAAATTACAGGGCGTAGAGATGGATAATTTTATATCTCTGGGTGACGACCGCAGTGCTAGGTAATGATTTGGACTCATCATGTTCCAATAACAGTGTCACTATGCTGTTACGGTCAGGTGTCTTGCTTACCGTCAGGTATGTCTTTCTCATTCACACTACACTATATTATAAATAAATTTAAAAAATGACAATGAGTATTCTATACCTTTTGTTGTATGCAAGCAGCAAGTTTTGTATAGCAAGCATCAAACTCATCATTGCTCTCAAAAATTGGGTATATTGCACCTTCTTCCAGGCATATTCTACAGCTTGTAGAATTGATGTCAATCATTTTGATTGGTAATATTCTCAATTATTAAACTCCACAACCAGGTAATATTAAACCTCAGCAGAAACTCTCCCTCTCAGAACCCTCTGGTGGAGATGATATTCTGAGGCTTCCAGCTCTGCTCTGTTCTCTCAGCTACTACTAGAAAGAAAATACAAAGACAACATAATTTTTTAAGCATAATCGTAATCCCTCCAACTTGATTCGAGGCTTTTACAATAAGACAGTCAAAGGTTTAACCCACCAGCCTAGTTAAGTGTAGGTGGGATGATGATGCATGCTCTCGAAAGATTTCTTTTTTTAAAATAAATAGTGATGAGACAAGCAGCACATGTGTCTGATGATAAGCAGACACGCCTGCCACATAACAGCTATTGGAACAAGAAGAGTCCAAATCACTACCTAGCACTGCACTGCACTCATCACCCAGAGAACTAAGATGTTATATCTCTAAGCCCTGTAATTTCACTGGAAACATTACCCTTCAAACCAGAACACAGTAATGTTTGCACATTACGGCTTGGCGGTAGTTTTGGTACTTCCCCAGGCAGACTCTGCCATGAGTCCTACCACTACTAGAACTTACAACTACTATCTCTTACTCGGATCGTGCCTATTTCTAAGTGGTAAAATTCATATTGATAACGCCAGGTTTCAAACAAAAATACGGTGTCCAAATCGGTCCGTCCATTTAAAATCCGATATTGTAATAAACAAACCGACACTTCTAACAGGCCTAACAGCACACCCTCTTTTTACTTCGGAATATAATTAATAATATTATCACAATGCCAATGTAAGATATAACAGAAATTATGTTGATTGTTGATAATGAAAACTTAAGTACTGAAATTAATATCATAAGTTTCAACTAACAGTCAAAAAAATATCTTTTCCACAAAAATACACGAGATTTACAAAACTATTTCTCTTTTTTGAAGATTTTCCTTTTTTTCCTTGCGTTTTGACAACAAACATTTTTTTTAAATAGTGACATTAATTTTGGACTGACAGAGACAGACCTAACCCTAACTGACGGACATTGTTTAATTTTCTGTTGCGTTCCAAAACCAGTGAACATCTTTTAGTCGTTATTGAAGTGCACCTTTTTTTAAATTACTGTTAGTCCACGGAAAGTGATTGTAAATCAAACAAAATATTTGAAACCTTGTGCACATTATTCGTCGGTCAGTTTATTTATTTCGGGTCCCTAAAAATTTATCTTCAAATTAAAATAGTGACGTTTTGTTTTCACTTTTATAATGTGTCTAGATCACAAGACCAATCATAGACAATATTTTTATCACTTGTCTTCTGTCATCAGGTGATTTGGGTTTGGTAGCAAAAATCTTGAATTTTGGGATAAATCGCTAATTTTCTGAGTCAAAATGTCTGGAAAGGATAGATTAGCGATTTTCCCGTCCCGAGGGTAAGTTACATAATTAATTTACCATTTATACGTAAACAAATTCGAGTAAAGTTTGTTTGTATCAGGTGCTACTTATTCTGCATTTCAGTGCTCAGATGTTGATAAAAGGCCGTCTGGCTGGAGCACAGAAAGGCCATGGTCTTCTCAAGAAAAAGGCTGATGCCTTGCAAGTGAGATTCCGTTTGATCCTGAGTAAGATTATTGAGGTAAGTGTCGCCACCCTTTTCCTGTAGATTTAGGCCGCATTTTGCATCGTAGATCAGCTGTGTAGGCCAATAGGTATCTTCATATTAATCGCTATAGATTTAATTTGGTCGTCGTTTTTATTGGCATTCACTTTGTTCACCATATTTTATGAGTTCAATAGACACATTGAACAGTGATTGATATTCTTTGTAAAACAGACACTTCATGTAACAAACATCTCATATGACTTAATTAAATAGTAGATTCGTCGATTTGGGCTCTCAATTATACTAGCTATTAGATTACTTGAAGAATAGGATAGTAAAGTGTATTCAGAAACTTTACTTGTTTAAAAAATAATTCATCACACAATGCAGAGGTGTTAAGTATGCATGATGTTTATTGTAGATAATTGAAGAAATTTTCTGGGGTATTTGGATAAATGTATAATTTTGTACTCATTAATGCAACATATTCGTTTTTCAGTTATTAATTGTAAACAGTGCCAATTTCCTAATCAAAGGCACTGAATTCTACGACAGGTTTACCTATTATTACCTAATGTGATAACACCTACTTAGTTTTAGAAAGTGAAGTCACACTCCTGAAAGTGAAGACACCTATAATAACTCTAAAGATTTCACAGAGAAAATGTTTTAAATTGACAATACATTTCATTAAATCATCTTATTAAAATAAAATTAGTCGGGTAATTTGTGTCTTATAGAGTAATAAACACCTACACATCCTTGTATTCCTTGACATTCAAAATTACTTTTGATTTAGTTTATGCTACTGCAGTGTAATTTCCCTAAACCATTCAACAGTAACAGGAATACAAATCTAGTGCTCAGCTTGATAAAAAAAATTATATCTGTTGAGCTTCTAATAAGCTCAATTCTGATAAGTCTGAGAACAACACTTGCTTAATTTTTTTAATTTGACTTCTTTAGTGCTCTGTGTATTTTTTTATTGTTTTTTTAAATGCTTTATTTTGACTTATTAATTTTAATTCTGTTATAATTAATTCCCCAATCCTTTTCTTTCTTTTTTTATTTTAGAATTACAAGAATCTTTTCAAGTGTCTTAGTTGGAGCCCAATGAACATTAACAGTTTTTCTTTAAATCATTATAATTTTCTTATTTTCGTGATTTATTAACATGATTTCAGTTTTTTTCCTTTTTGGTTACACCATACAATCACTTTTACAATTTGCACTTATTATGAGAGTACATGCAAGTACATATTTTCATTTTCTGAAACAAGTACACATGTATATAACTTGGGTTACTGCAATTGAAGGTGTAAATAGATTTATCTTTGGAAAGCAATACGCTGAGAGTTCCTTTATACAGATGTGCTGATTATAAATTTCAGGTGGTGTGTCTGGTCAATTAAACAATTAAAAGACTACTAATCTAGTGTAAGAGAAAACATTTAGTTACATAGTAAAAAAAACAGTTCACAATACATAAAATGCCTTATTTATATTTTTGAATTGACGTGAAGAATTGCACAAAAACAATGATTAGTTTGCAGAATGACCAATAATGATTTATTGCTCTATTTTCCCCTTTCCACTTCATCTTGAACTTAGTTTAGTTAGTTAGTTTAGTTTAACGGGGCTGTTTCCGCACTTAGCCTCTCAAAAATGGGCCATTGTGCGTGGCTCATACTTCCCTATCACTCCAACCATCCCAGGCTATCCCAGAAGGCAAGCAACCTATTCAGGTTGTTGAAGGCCTCCGGGACTGCTGCTGGGGAGTGGAGGAATTCTGCCCGTTGATCCGCCACGCTCCTGCATTCCACAATCACATGCTGTGGCGTTTCTTCTTCCTCCATGCATCCTCTGCACAGAGGGCTATCTGTCACACCTAAATTGAATAAGTGTTTGTTAAGGGGACAGTGGCCAGTCATAGTGCCTATGACTTTACGGATCCTATCCCTGTTCAGTCTGATAAGGTTGCGGGCAAGTTTTTTTGTTGCTACCGGAACAGCAATTTTGCAATTTTGCAGCAATCTTGAACTTAGATCATTCATACATTAATTAGTGGTCTTCTGTACACCTAGTTTCAAGTGTGTAAGTACATTTTTAGTTTCTAGTGTACTGATAAATTATCGTTTATTTTCAGACAAAAACCCTTATGGGTGAGGTGATGAAGGAAGCTGCATTCTCACTTGCCGAGGCCAAGTTCACAACGGGAGAATTCAATCAGGTGGTGCTCCAAAACGTCACCAAGGCTCAAATCAAGATTCGCTCCAAAAAAGACAATGTTGCTGGTATGAATATTACCTTGTCTTCTTACCTACTTACTATACTTGAGTTAGTGTTAAACACAAAATTAATTTTTAGGGTTCCGTACCCAAAGGGTAAAAACGGAACCCTATTACTGGACTTGGCTGTCCGTTCGACCTTCCATCCGTCCGTCATGTCACCAGGCTGTATCTCAAGAACGGTGATAGCTAGACAGTTGAAATTTTCTCAAATGATGTATTATATGCTAATGGTATGATATCCCTTCGTGCGAGAGTCCCACTCGCACTTGGCCAGTTTTAATATATGTTTTTGACTTGAACAAATATTTGGAAAATAATTGAATTCATCACACAAATATTCGCACTGGGTGGGAAACAAACCCACAACCCACGGCTTTGCAGGCAGACTTACTACCAACTAAGCCACCAGGCCCAGCAACTTTTGACTGCTAACTCTAAAATATTTTGTTGTGCAAATGAATCGCAAACTGTTGTAAATAAGTGTGGCCTACTTATATGTATACATATAGTTTTTTCACCATATAGTCAGCCCATGCCTCCCAAAACGTTGCTGACCCCTCGCCTATAGCATTGTTTAATGGAAGGCACCAGAAAGAATGTGCACACACATTTTTTTTTATTGGCACGTTTTTTTTCTTAGTCCGGCACTGATTGAGAGACATTATCCCTCGCGCGTGTAGCTTATGAGGCCACGCCCTGGTAGAAGCAATAGAAATAATTTTAATAGGATGTGTAGTTGTGTACATGATAGCATACTTTGTGGCAAATGCAGACCATGCCACCTATATTGGAGTAGTTAGTTCTTCCGAACTTTGCTTTACCAATCTTCAGATTTATAAACGTTGTGTCGTGACATTGTGGTCGTAGCACTCCTTGCAGAATCCTCCTGGGTAAGTTCGACACCATTGCTAGTTTTATTCTATCGCCAAGTAGTATGCAAACATTTCCACAGAAATTATAGGCAAAAGAGATAAATAATAGCCTTAGATCTCTGAGTGACAAGTGTAGTACAGAGCAAGGCAGTGAAATGCACTATGTTTTTTTTCACAAAATTGGCAGTCATAAGGTCTGACAATAGTAGTGAAAACTTATCATAGAATTTTAATATAGCTAAAGATAAACTGCTACTACGGGTGTCGATGACGCAAACTTACAAGGTTTGAGCCATTCAAAAGTGTTTGTGTGTGTGAGGATGTTATTTTGGAAAAATCATTTAGACTCATTCAAGAACAAACTAGGCTAATGGATAGTGAAAGACAATATTAGTTTAACTGACAAAAATTGCCTATAATTTGTTATTTCAATACTGAAACATCATATAATTAAAATCGCCCATTACTATGTAGATAAACTAGCTGCGAGTCAGAGGGACTGCTTATTGGAGTGAAAACTTATAACTCAGATATTAATAGCTCACTTTGGAAACTATGCGGGTCAACCAGGAGGGCGTGGCCATGACCATGGCCATCTAGATCATCCGAGTTTATGCGAAGATTTCTTTCATTTAAAGAACGTGACGCTTGAACTCAATTCACAGCCCACAGAAAACCTGTACCTATGTGGTGCGCCAAAAGACGTTTTCACTTCAAATACCTACACACAATACATTACAAAATAAAATGAATAGTATATTAGAATAGAATAGCTACAAGTGTGTAAAGTTGGTGCTTACCGATGAGGCGCCCTTAAAGTCGAAGGCGCCCTCGCCTTTAAGAGAGCTGAAGACGGTAATCAATAATCTTCAATACATACGTGAATCTTACAACGTTTTTCAACACACCTGCTAATAAAATATCATTTCTACAATGAAAATCAGTTGTGAAAAATTTTTCGTTTTGGCGGAAAAAAATAATTACGAGGTGGGCGATTATGAGATATACTAATGAAATCATTCGATTTTGACAATGTCTCGAGATACCTCGATTATGACGGTTTGTAGTTACTAATTTGTAGTCAGTTACGCACGCACGGTCGCGCGCGACTCGATTCACTCACAGCACAGCCACGTGAGGTGAGAAAGAAAGGACAACACGATGCGGACTCTCGGTGACCCGGTATAAAAGCGGGACAACGAGCGAAAAGAGTTAGGTACATAAACTTACAAGTATAAAACATATCAATATAAAAATCGCTAAACTTACCGTTAATTAAAACCACCGTAATAAAACAAAACAAACCAAATCAAACCAATGTATACAGTCTAGACTGCTTAAGTCACGGGACAACTGTCGTTGACGTCGACACGATTAAGTAATATCATTCGATTATGAAAACATTTTAGTTACTAATTCCATTATCGATTATCAACATTAGTAATAAAAATAAATCGATTTAGCCGATCATTCATAACCTCTAAAAATAATCAGTTGTCATATTATGCGCGCGCAACTAAGCCAAAGACTACAAAAATAAGTTTTTTTTTGCCTTCTGTGGATAGCGTTTTTTTAGCCACTTACAAAATGTGGAATTCTTTTTTTCTTTATTACAAAAATCAAATTTTTTATTTGAGAGAATAGGTATTTTATTTTAGGACATGTACCTACAAGTTCAAATTATTTATTTAAAGACAAAGTTGCATGAAATGAGCAAGCAATGAGCAAATGAAAAAAGCAAATGTAGCTAACATTAATTCATTTGTTCTATTGAACACGACCTTTTTTGTATCGAAACTTTTTTAGAACAAAGCAACTCAATCAATAAAAAAGATTCTATAACTCAATTGTGAGTAATAGTAACGAAAAAATCACAGTTTGATTAACAGTGTCATGACATGCCTGATTGCTGTGAAATTAGAGCCACTTTATGAGCAAAAGTGTGTTGAAAATATGTTTATTTAATTTATTATCTGACCTAATTTCATCATCATCATCATCATCAACCTATTTTAGTCCACTGCTGGACATAGATCTCTCCAATTATAATGTATGCTTAATGTATTTTTAACATAATCAAATATCGTATTGTCGTTACCCAGGTGTGACCCTCCCCATCTTCGAGTCGTACACAGACGGCACGGACACGTACGAACTGGCCGGTCTGGCGCGCGGTGGCCAACAGCTCGCCAAGCTGAAGAAGAACTTCCAGACGGCCGTGAAGCTTCTCGTCGAGCTAGCCTCGCTGCAGACCTCGTTCATCACCCTCGACGAGGTCATCAAGATCACCAACAGGCGTGTCAACGCTATCGAACACGGTGAGAACTATTTATATACTAATAGCACAGTCTATTAAATCATACAGTCGTTCGACGAAGCCGTCTAGACGGGGCAATCGTGCGGGGTGAGACGCGGAAAGCGCTCTCCCTCATTGCCTACATTACAATGTTAGTATTGCAGGAGCGCGGCTCAGGGCTGACGTCTCCGTATGTTGTAATTTTATTCTGGTGCTACGTTTTTAAAATTGCGACAACCCTACCCGAGTCTGGACATTATCGGTGTTTCTCCTAAGATCAAAGGCGATGAACTACTGGTAGTTTTAATAGCAAAGCAGTACTACCAGTAGTTCATCGCCATTCCGCGGTGAAGTTCCTTGTCGAGCTAGCGTTGCTGCAGACCTTCATCACTCTCAACGAGGTCATCAAGATCACCAACAGGCGTGTCAACGCTATCGAACACGGTGAGAACTTTTTATATACTAATAGTCTATTAAATCAAGACGGGGCAATTGTGCGGGGTGAGACGCGGGAACCACGCTCCCGCATTGCCTACATTACAATGTTAGTATTGCAGGAGCGACGCTCAGAGCTGTGACGTCTTCCGTATGTTTTAATTTTATTTTGGTGCCACGTTTCCAAAATTGCGCCAACCCTACCAGAGTCTAGACATTATCGGCGTTTCCAAGATCAAAAGCGATTAACTACTGGTAGTATTTCTTTATAATGTGCTAATAGGAAAGAAATACTACCAGTAGTTCATCGCCTTTCGGCGTCGAAGGTTCTCGTCGAGCTAGTTTTGCTGCAGACCTCGTTCATCACCCTCGATGAGGTCATCAAGATCACCAACAGGCGTGTCAACGCTATCGAACACGGTGAGAACTATATCTAGATAAAGATAATCTATGGAATAGGTTTAGAATTTAGAATTTTGTGGCTCTTCCTCTTGCGTTACGGCTGGTCTAGTCGGGAGAACGGCGACTGCCGATCCGGAGACCCCGGGCAGTGCATCATCACTCGCTCAAGGTCGCGCGGTTTTAGCCTACAGCTAAAGCGTTCCTCCCAGGGAACAAGTGCCAGTCGGTTGTCGGACGCACGGCTGAGCGCTCGCGCAACACGTTTCACGCGCGTATTGTTATTAGATATGTCGACAACCCTCCGCGCTAGACAGGGACAAGAGTTACGCGTTAGAAGAGAGCGCAAATGTTAAGTTGAAAATCGCGACAGGTATTGAGCGCTAATGCGAGCTGAATTGAACTTAGTTGTGTCCCAGCAAGAGTCGCTATTTATATAATTGTTTTCGGTAAGTGAGGCTTCTGTACTTGTACTTATATTTATTCTGTGGCCCGGGTTCAAAACCACGCGCACCACTGTCTTTTCGAAGTCATGTCCGTAATGCCGCTAACTTAAAACGGTGAAGGAAAACATCGTGAGGAAACCGACATGTATCTAGAATCTTTCGAAGTCTATGTGTCATCCACCAACCCGCACTGAGGCAGCATGGTGGATTATGGCCTCGACTCTTTCCTTGCGAGAGAAGGCCCCGAGTACCAGCAGTGGGAACATTTAGTGGACTGGTTATGCTTTATGCTAAATGTGAGAGAGAAGTGCACTGCTGGGACTCGGGGCCTTCTCTCGCTAGAAGAGAATCAAGGCCAACACGCTGTATACATACGCCACGCTATAGACATCTATTTGCAGTTTTTTTTGTAAGGGTTCCATATATGTTTAACACTTTTTTATATTATGTTATAGTGATTATCCCCCGCTTGGAGCGCACCCTCGCGTACATCATCTCCGAGCTGGACGAGCTAGAGAGAGAGGAGTTCTACCGGCTGAAGAAGATCCAGGACAAGAAGAAGATCATCAAGGACAAGGCCGAGGCTGTGAGTTTACCTTGCTTCTTGCGATACATCCTTGGTTAGGTTTTGGTTCTTACAATCCTTTGACAACTAGGCTTTAGTTGTTAAAATACTTTCATAACTAGGTTTTAGTTCTTAAAATCCTTTCATAACACTAGGCTTTGGTTCTTACAATCCTTCCATAACTAGGCTTTGGTTCTTACAATCCTTTCATAACTAGGCTTTGGTTCTTACAATCCTTTCATAATTAGGCTTTGGTTCTTACAATCCTTCCATAACTAGGCTTTGGTTCTTACAATCCTTCCATAACTAGGCTTTGGTTCTTACAATCCTTCCATAACTAGGCTTTAGTTCTTAAAATACTTTCATAACTAGGCTTTAGTTCTTAAAATCCTTTCATAACTAGGCTTTGGTTCTTATAATCCTTCCATAACTAGGCTTTGGTTCTTACAATCCTTCCATAACTAGGCTTTGGTTCTTACAATCCTTCCATAACTAGGCTTTAGTTCTTAAAATACTTTCATAACTAGGCTTTAGTTCTTAAAATCCTTTCATAACTAGGCTTTGGTTCTTACAGTCCTTCCATAACTAGGCTTTGGTTCTTACAATCCTTCCATAACTAGGCTTTGGTTCTTACAATCCTTTCATAACTAGGCTTTGGTTCATACAATCCTTTCATAACTAGGCTTTGGTTCTTACAATCCTTTCATAACTAGGCTTTGGTTCTTACAATCCTTTTATAGCTAGGCTTTGGTTCTTACAATCCTTCTATAACTAGGCTTTGGTTCTTACAATCCTTCCATAACTAGGCTTTGGTTCATACAATCCTTTCATAACTAGGCTTTGGTTCTTACAATCCTTTCATAACTAGGCTTTGGTTCTTACAATCCTTTTATAGCTAGGCTTTGGTTCTTACAATCCTTCTATAACTAGGCTTTGGTTCCTACAATCCTTCCATAACTAGGCTTTGGTTCTTACAATCCTTTCATAACTAGGCTTTGGTTCTTACAATCCTTTTATAGCTAGGCTTTGGTTCTTACAATCCTTCTATAACTAGGCTTTGGTTCTTACAATCCTTCCATAACTAGGCTTTGGTTCTTACAATCCTTTCATAACTAAGCGTTGGTTCCTATAACCCTTCCATAACAAGGCTTTGATTCTTACAATCTTTTCATAACTAGGCTTTGAGTTATAAAATCCTCTCATAACTAGGCTTGGGGTTTTTCAAATCCTGTCGTAACTAGGCTTTGGTTCTTGCAATACTTCCTTAGTTAGGCCTTGTTTCTTACAATACTTCCTTAGTTAGGCCTTGTTTCTTACAATGCTACCTTGGTTAGGCCTTGATTCTTACAATAGGTCCTTAGTTTGGCCGTGTTACTTACGATACGTGGTTAGGCCTTGATTCTTACAATACTTTATTAGTATTTTTAAAAATTTTATATGTTTACACATAACCACCATCTCGCCTGATGTTAAGCGACGATGCGGTCTACGATGGATCGTGTTTACCTAGAAGAAACCGATTCACTCTCGATTTGAAAACACAAAGATTGTAACCATCAGGGAAAACCCACTCAGGCAACGTATTCCACAACCGTTCGGCGATGTTCAATACTTTGAATTCTTTTTCGGACAAGAGTGTCGTTGGCTATGAGCCTTTTGGCACGTCTCTTGATCGATTAGATCGATGGATCGCTCGACAGAGCCTCCACCTGATACTTAGCCGATCCATCCCAAAGGTGCGAACAGTACTCCATACAGAAGCGAATCTGTGCTTGATATAACGTGAGGAACTGTTCAGACTTGAAGTACCTTCGCATCTTAGAGAGGAGACCTAGTTTATAATTAGTTAGGCCTTGTTAATTACGATACTTACTTGGTGGCCCAGGCGCGGTTGCGAGCGGCCAAGAATCTTATAAATCAAGGCCCAACCCTCCTCCTCTCCTGGCTGCGTCCAGAACTTACGAGGTGGATCACTAAAAAAAACGTAGGCATTCACTTATCGCACGGTCTTGAGACTTGACCACGTATATGTGACCCCTCCCTTGGCGCCAAACCTGAATCCGCCCTTGCGCTCCGCTGCCTCTCCTTCACTATGCCACTACATTAGCGTGTTGGTGACACGCGAACTTTTCACTTCTAAAATCCACCAACATTGCTAACCGGTCTAATGTATTTGTATGTTATTGTTACAGAAAAAAGCCGCGCTCAAAGCCGCCGGCCAAGATTTGGCAGACTCCGCCAATTTGCTCGACGAGGGCGACGAAGATTTGCTCTTCTAAACCAATACGTAGACACATCGCATGTTATAGCCATTCTAGTAGAAACGCAGTCAAGCATTGGCCTCAAACATTGGTCGAATGTGTCACGCACAAAATTAAACATCGGCGCCACAATACGCCAATGTTGATAACATTTAGCGCCTTACGCCACTGTTTATTCTTGGCGCCAATGTTAGCGCTCGGCGGCCTATTATGATAATAATACGCGGCGCCCCATTACGCCATTGTTAACGCTTGGCGCCCTAAAACGCCAAAGCCAAACTTGACTGCAAAATTAAAATGATATTACAGTGTTCAATCACGTTGTAAATACTATTCGTTGTCGCTGTTATCACGTTACAGATTATAAGTCCTTGAAGGACCGTGTACAGTATTCTACGGTGTAAAAAAAGTCCTTGAATATAAAATCAAATAAGGACTAGTTTTGCTTGAACTTACTGCTTACGTACGTGTGTTTAACGTTGCAGTCTATAATAATCCAAGTCCTTAACGGACCGTGTAAAGTCCCTTACAGTATAAAAAAGTCCTTTATAAACGAATTAAATCGTTCAAGGGCCAGTATTGCTTCAATGGGCTGCTTATGTGTGTATTTTAAGCATTCCAGCGTATTGTCTTTTTGTTTTATCAAAGCTTTTGCGAAGAGTAGTGGAATCAGTATAAGTACAGTTACTAAGTATTTATGGTTTTTGAATTGTTGTTTAAACCTAACAAATTATATTTTAAGTAAACAATCATGTAAATACAAGTTTGTGAAGCGATTAAAACTATTATTATTGAAAGACTCGTGTTTTATATTATATTTTATTAATTAAAATTCAAATAAGCCAAATAATTAGTTCGATGATTCTAGGACTAATATGGTGAAATTTTACATAGGTAATACGAGAGACTAATTTTTAATATTTCCACTTCATAATACAAAATTTTGTTCTGAAAAATCCATTGCGGATTTCCATTGTTGGAAAACTAAGACAAAATTTAACAGAGCACGCAATAACTTCCTTAGTCTCTTATGTATCGAATAATAGTAAGGCAGACTTTTGTCAAGTTGTCTATACCTTATACAGGGTTACTGGTAATTAGACAGCATCTTTTTAAGCATATGGTAAGTACGTGTAATATGTCAAGTTTTGTTCTACAGTTTAAAAATTCTTGTTTTCTTCGCATAAAAATAAAAGAGGGGATTTGCCCGGTCTTAAAACATCAAACTCTTCGTAACAAGCGCGCATGCACTCTGTACGTTACGATCGATAAGTGAAGTGCCGGCGCATATAGCGCTCAACAGTTAGACAGGACAACAAAAACAAAATTAAAAGTTTTTGGGATCTGTACCTATTGAGCTTTAACAACAGTTGTAGAATAAATATTGTTTTTTTAAATATACATAACATGCCCTTAAATGGATGAAGGTTAATTACCAGTAACCCTGTATATCGAATAATAATGCAGTTTTTAGGTAATTCAAAATAATCGTAAAGATTAAGTTTATTTTATAGTATAGTGGTATAGTGATGAAACGAGCAGGACAAGCCTGATGGTAAGCAAACCCCTGCCCATAACAGCACAGTGTCACGCAACTATTGCAACACAGAGAATCTAAATAATTACCTAGCACTGCACTGCACGAACCCAGAGATATAAGATACTTTATCTATATGCCCAGTTATTTCTCTGGCAATGTTCCCAGAGAAATTACTGAAGTCCTGATTAATGTTTTTAATACCTATAAGTTAAAATCGCGAAATTTTCAAAGTTTAACACATACATAGATTTCTATAACACTAAACCAAATTGAAAAAAATGCAAGTGGTCAATTTGATTTCTATTCAACAAAGTTCAACACGGAAAGTCATTACACGCTCACAAAAACACCTTATTTACGAGTTTTAATAGGTGGAGGTGTTAAGAAGTATTTGTTGCCTCGTTTCAGTAATAGTCCAAAGTCTACCGCGCATCTGAGCATGGCTCCGATAGACTTGCCGGTTTTTCGCGGGTTATCGACTGATTTGTAGTGTCTCTTTAGAAAGGTGATGACTCTGCGTGATGTTAGGCCTTTGGCGTTTGAAGGTATTTGGTGGAATGCCCATAGAACTATAGCGGCTGGGTTAGCCTTTCGTACACCACATTTGATTTGGCTGTATGTCTGGTATTTTGCAACTGCTGTTGATGTATTTGAACTACATCGGGACGACCGAATAGACGATCTTCTCGAGGACGCCGTCGCTCCGGTGGAACTCCCGCTTGTATAATCCGATCTTGAATGACGATACCCCATTGCGTCTCATCAAAACTTAATGAAATTACAATGGGGCAGGATCAAGATTGCGACTTTTTTGTTTCCGTTCGATTATTAACTTTGTTTATGCTATCGCTCGATGTGATTTAACTATTAGATCCAAAATTAAAATCGTGTTCTGAAATCGATTGGAACGAAAATCCAAATTACACTATGAATTTACCATATCTGTCATAGCAAAGTTGCCAGTTGTCAGAATTGGTTGATGTCAAGGCTGTTTGAAAGAGTTTCTTCTATAAGAACCATAAGAAAGCCGTATTCATAACATACCTTCATACCTTACCGCGCTGTTGGGATTCGCAGCGTACCTATTTGCTTTTTATAGAGATATATTTTTTCCAATAATTATAATAATTACGTTACATTTCCAAATTATTATTTATCGTTTGAATACTCTTGTTTTCACACATTTACTTTCAAACAAAACTAACGACGATAAAATAATTAAATCAAACTTTATGGTTTTTTATTCAACAGTGGAGTGGAGTTTAGCAACTCCACCATCATTGAACTCCACAGACTCTGGGTCCGTGACCTTTGTCATTTGGGCTATTTTTTACATTTTGGTAGGTATCTTGAAGGAGAAGAAGAAAAGGAAAATAAGGGAAAGTACGGAACATTTTAAGCCTTAGTAACATTTTTCTTTAATTTTCATTATTTCACCCTTACTGCTACGTCAATGATTTCATCAGCCTGATTTTTTATTTTCTAAGGCGCCTTCTCCCAGCTCAGTGCCACCACCACGACATCGGATGGTCTTCGGTGATGCAGCCAACGCTCGCCGTACGAATCGACCGATAGTGTCGTTAGCGTAATAAGTATGTAAAGTTCCCAGAGTGCTCTGAAATGGCGATTACCGACTCGTATGTCAGTCCCTGAGCTTCACGGACGGTAAGGAGGCGTGACCTGGTGCCTGACCCATATAACCCTGGTTTATTAGGGTGGGTCTCCTTCTCCTCTTTATGTACTAAGGTGTACGGAATTCAGAATAGAGCTATAAAGGTTTTCGCCGTTTATTTGGTACGAAACCCTCGTCCCACTCGCACTTGGTCACTTTTTATTTCGATTAATGGTCTTTATATGACAATAATATCCACGCGAAGCTGGAACTGGCTCCTAGTTTATTAATGAAATCAGATATTTTGTGCAGAAAATTCTTCAGAGTTTATAGACGCTACACGGCATAGCATGTGAATCCGGGCTACGGAGCTAGTTAAATAACTTGGCAACAATTAGTTAGGAGGCAAACTAATCACTGCTTTGAAAGTGAATTTCTCAGATTTTCAATGTCTCAAGAAGCAACATCTACCTTCGTTTCGGGGTATTGTTCGACCAATCTCAGCAAACTGAAGAAACGCGCTACTGTCTCTATGCCACGTTTTCAGACAAGCTAAAATTTATTCAGAGAAGTAATGGACATTTAACTTCACTTGAACTTTATTTTTTACTGGGCTGAGCCTTTATTAGCAAAGCTAAATTACAATGAGAACTACACTACATAGCTACGAGTAACTGCTTACAGTAGGTAAGCACATCAGAATTATTCATGGATCAATGAAGGTCCAGAGATGAACAAGAATGGATCTGGGAAGAATCAGACTGCTGATGATCAAGCCCACTGGCTTGTTTAATTGTGGGCATGAAGGATGCCCAGCATTCTGATGGCATTACCACGCTGAATGGCAATGCTTATGAGTTGGGCCTAATAAACGCATGATCCGAGATACTAGGACATTTATCGAAAAGAGAGTTCCATGCTAGATCGCAGATCGGTCGATCCCACTTTCTCTGATATTGTGAGATGACAGCTATAGGAGAGTTTGCGAGAATTTTGAAGTGAAAAGTTCTTTTGGCGCGCCATAGACAGATTCTTCGTGGGCTATGAATTGAATTCTAGCGTCACGCTCGGGAATGAGAAGAAATCTTCGGGTAAACTCGGGACCATGGTCATGCTTATGGCCACGCCTGTTTCACCCGCGTAGTTTCCAAAGTAAGCTATCAAATTATGAGTTATAAGTTTTCACTTCTATCGGCAGTTCCTATGACTGCCAATTTTTTTCTAGTACATTTTGAGTAAGTACCTACTATGGACAAGACAATGACAATGCCGGTCAAGCTACACTTTAAATTTGGCGGAACCCTAGCTAGGCCTCACTACTTTATAGGTAGGGGATAGGTGGTGATGTAGCTTGTAACGATGTCCTACATGTCTACATTCAACACTGATATGAGGGAATCCTTCACGACATTGGCTAAGCAGGCTAAGCTCAAACAATATTTAGGTTATTGTTGATTTTCAAAAACTGTCGAACCGATGTCGATAAAATGTACAAGGATCAACCTCTAAAGTTTGATAAACATACCAAACAAACAAAATAAATTCAGAATTGGCCGAGTTGAGTGAAGGAGTAACATATACCTACATAGAAAAATAAAGGAAACATATATACGTAGAAAAATCGGCGACTGCCGATCCCATGGTTAGAATCCCACGCATAGGTACCTACTACTGTCTTTTCGAAATCATGTGCTTGGGGCGAAATGCTTAAAAATGGCGAAGATAACCATAGTGAGTAAACCGACGAGTTCCTAAAATATTTCGAGATCGTGCGCTGGTCCGCCAACCAGCACTGTGTCAGCATGGTGGATTATGGCTTTGATTCTCTTCTTGCGAGAGAAGGCGTGTCTCAGGAGTGGAAACATTTAGTTGGCTGCTTATGAGTGTGTGAGAGCTTCCTCCTTCTTTGAAGTCGGTTATAAAGAATCAAAATCAATTTCCAGTATAACAAGCCAGTTAACTTTGTTCGAAATTCGCAACGGAAGTATTCTAGACATTAGGTAGGCAGTTTCCATTGCGAGACAATACGATAGGTAAGTACAATAGAGTAACCGTTTTAAATCTATTATTTCTTTATAGAGTACAAAATACAAATGTATATTTTTATTTACAAATTAGATAACATACCTACTCAGTATGATGTGAACTTCAACGTTTTTCAAAATCTGCGTCTAATTTGTTAATTACTATCTAATAATAATGTACCCATTCCTGTTATTTTCCCGCGCTGAAAAGTGGCGGCGGCGGCGTAACGTCGGAGTGGCGGCAGAGCACCAGAGCGGAACGTGCACGTCATATGCATTTTGGGTGAGTGAATTTATTTGAGTTCCCGTCACTATCATGCGTAATATCGCTGTTTAAACAATGAAGCTATACAAAGTACGTAAATCTCAATCTATACTCGTATTAAGTAATATCGAGTATATTTCTGCTTCACATTTTCAGTTCAACAAATTGTCCGCAATACAGATAAGTTGGTCGAAAATAAGGTGGGTAAAGGGCATATTACCGAGCGGGAGGGCCGAGGGTGGCGAGGGTGGACGGAGTGTTGTTTGGTGTAAACGTCAGGCTCCATCGCTATGGGAAGTAGGTTTGAGGCGGGGCGCAAAAACTGGATGTGACCGGTAATCACAGCGTCTTACTCCATTCCTAGCGTCATATTCTAAAACATTTTACTCAGGTCTTGGGTACGCTTTTTAAGGACTATTTGGGGAAGTATAACTCCTTTGTTATTTATTATGCTACTTAGCAGCATTGTGCAAACATTACTTTATCCCGTTTTGAAGGGTTTGCAGTGAAATTACGAGGTACCTATAGAGATAAAACATGCGCAGTGCAGGGAAATGATTTGGACTCTTAATGTTCCTATAGCTGCGTGTCACTGTGCTGTTATGGGCAAGCATTTTGGTTACCATCTGGCGCATGTCATGCTCGCCCCGTTACTCTAAACTAGAAAAAAAAGATAATTTTAATGTGTTCGTAGCAGTAGATATATTGAGATAGACAGAATACGGCTAGTTTTGCAATATTAAACCAATACCAGTCAGGTGTTTGCAGAATTCAAATATACTAGTCAGAGATAGTTCTCAATTTTGCCAAAGATGGCGCCGATGTTCTAATGAAATTTCTCTATTAATGAAACATTGCTGAAATTCAGAACGGTCGATACATCGATGATGTATATTTGAGTTCTAAGAGCCGGTTTTCACGGCGCGGCTACCAAACGCGCCCGCGCGCGGGCGCGGCAGATTTCCATATAAAATTGAATTCAAAACACACGACGCATGGCCGTTGGCCATCTAGAAATGCGTCAGCATTTCCAATTGGCTGACTCATTTCTAGATGCCCAATGGCCATGGTCCCGAGTTTGCGTATTTCCAATCTATACAAGGCCAGAACGCAAGGGTATGAGTATGAAACTAATCACGTATAGATTGTAAATAAGTTTTTACTAAGATCTTCCAAACCATACAAGGCCAGTACGCAAATACTCGCGTATACTTTGTAGTAACGTAGAAGTATTATGCTGTTACAAAATATACAGCGCCAGTACGCATACGGACTAATCGTGTATGTTTTGGAATAAGCGCGCGAAACTAACATTACAATTTGTACGTGAGCAGTTGCATTTTTTTGTTTATATAAAGAGTGACGAGACGAGCAGGACATTTGCCTGATGGTAAGCAACATACCTGCTACATAACAGTACAGTGACACGCAGCTATTGGAACATGAAGAGTCCAAATCGTTACCTAGCACTGCACTGCGCTCGTCACCCAGAGATCTAAGATGTTTGAACAAGATGTTATACTGACTGATTTATTGTAGATGTTGGTTTCCCAGATCCGACTCGGAGCACCCCGACTCCACCTAGTCTTGTCGCTACTACCCCTAGAGTGTATATAAAAAATGCGGGAGCCAGAAGCCTAAGGGAGGTCCTGAGTGGAGCGAGCCATACGAGTGGAGCTCAGGCCGAGTATGGAGAAGCGACACTCAGGGCTGACCGCAGGGCTTCTGGCGGGAGCCCACCCAGAGTCAAATCTCAGCATCGGATCGACAACATAGACAATCAGTACGAAAAATTATTGTATGCATCGTAATAACAGATTTATAACAACATTACAATATAATATACTCGTACGCGAACAGTTTCCTATGGCTGCGTTCTGGCGTTGTATAGAATGGAAAGACGCGACGCGAGCATCCACGTTACAAACTATACACCATCAGTACGCAAAACTCTTGATTGGTTTGTAATAACAGATTTTAAAACAACATTACAATATATACTCTAGCAGTTTTCTATGGCTGCGTTCTGGCGTTGTATAGTTTGGAAATACGCCCCGAGTTTACCCAAAGATTTCTTATCATACCCGAGCGTGACGCTAGAATTCAATTCACACCCCACGAAAAATCTGTCTAGGTACGCCAAAAGAAGTTTTCACTTCAAAACTATCTGAAACTTAAATAGGTACCTACTATAGGTTATGTTACGTAATGTAGACAGACAGACAGACAAAATACTTTATTATGCACACTAACATACTAATACAGTGAAAAAAAAAACAATAGCAAATAAAATAACTTATAACTAGTGCCATAAGTATCTTATCGCTTATAGCGATTTCTTCCAGGCAACAATGTAGGTAATTTGTATAATAGTTTCTGTACTAATGTTGTATTGTTAAAAAAAGCCCTGCCGATAAAAGCAGTTTAAAACAAAAATAACAACGTTAAGTCACAAGTACCAAGTATGCTCGTATCTTACGAGTAATCCGGCAGTAGCCTAATATTTAGCAGAGCCACGTGCCTTTGTGAAAAGGGAGCGCTATCTCCTCGGACCCTCCATTTGTCTTTCTGTGGAGGTTTAATTCCGCAACTTTAGATCCTTTTGTCGCTTTGCACACTCCATCTACGTACTTATCTATTTCAAAGGTTGAAGGTTAACCTTGGTTCAAATCATTTAAAAGTTATCTTAAAATATAGCAACGCTGAAAATTTACCTTAGGTATTGGCTATTTCAAATTTAACTTATAAAAATTTCCATATATTTTTGTCGTAATATTATGTTTAGCAATTGAGCCTACCTATACCAATAAGCAAATTATCCTATTTATTCAAATTAAATTAAAATAAAATAAAGGGGGACTCACACACAAGAGCGTTTTGCGCCAGAGGCTTACACAACGTTTGGTAAAAAAATTGTGCCTGAAAATATGTGTCAGTATGATATTACATTTCATCGTATCTTTCTAGCGTGTTAAGTTCAGAGAATCTTGAGGCTTTGCACACCCTATTTACGTACCTACTTATCTATTTGAAAAGTTACTTTACATTGGTACAAGCAATTTCAAAATCGTATGTAATATTTTGTACATAAATAGTTACACTACATGATCGGATAAATAAATATTAAATGTCTTTCAGTGAAGGTATTTTCATACTTCTAATCAACTACCTATAGGTAAATTTCGGAAATTATGTAGCGCTCCTGCATGAGTCCCTGCCTAATTTAGTACACTTATCGGATACACTTCGAAGAGTGTGCAACTGATCTGCATGATCTAATTCCACCTTGCCCTTTTTCTATCGGAATTCTCGTAGCTCGAAAAAGTGAGATCATTCATGGTTGAAGTTCCAAAGACACGAACGAATGGGTTATAGAGTCTTTTGAAATAAGAACGTCTAGGCTGTTTAATGCGTAGCCTGAGTAGGGTTTTCCAGATAGTTATAATCTTGGTTATTAAATTCAAATCGAAAGTGAATCGGTTCTAGGTAAGCCAGGCGGGGTCCCAGCGTCAAATTTTGGAGGGGGTCACCAGTAGGTACAGAGCCTCAGATTGGGGGGGGGGGGGGGCACGATTTGAAATACAATAAATTGAGTAAAAAAGACTACTAGTAGCGCCCCATTTTAAGGTAACGTATATGATTGGGGGGCGGGGAGGGTCATTTCCCCTGTAACCCCCCCTTCGGACCTCTGGCAAAGATGTGGTAGGTATATACTTCTCCAGACCGACTCTGCAAAGAGTCCTACCACTACTTTTCTATTTTAATTTTGGATTTTCTTCTTCCAATTTCCATTCCAGTCTTATTTGGTGTAGGTAGGTATGGCTGGTGTTCCAAGGACACGAACGCAGAGTTAAAATTTTTGTGTTTTCAAATCGAGCGTGAATCGGTTTCTTTTGGGTAAACACGCTCAATCGTAGACCGCATCGTCGCTTGACATCAGACGAGATGGCGGTCAAGTGTAAACCTATAAAAGTTAAAAAAGGTACCTAGATGTTATATACTTCTTTGTGAGTATTTATATCGTATTAACATATAGGTATTTATAGGTGCATTTATGTAAGTATTTATACCGAATAATAGGACATATGAAACAGGAATTTAAAGCATAAAAAATAACGTTCTTTGTTGTACTTTGCGTTCGTTGTACAGAGTTTGATACAAACATGTATCAAACCCGAAATCGAAGAGAACGAGATAACCGAATAGTGTGTTACTTATTCAATTTAACAAGATTTTAAGGTGAGACCTTCTAAAAATATGCATGTACTTTTAAAACTACATAAAATAGATAATTTTGTCAGCACTACAAGATTATATTAAAAACTATCCAATTGAACACACCAGGGTAGCGATTCTGAAACCATTCGGTTGCATCCGACACGGAATCTCATCTCTCGGTCTTTGTCTTATCTGTTTAGCATGACAAAGACCGAGAGATGAGATTCCGTGTCGGATGCAACCGAATGGTTTCAGAATCGCTACCCAGGAGTGCAGCAATACCACAGTAAAGAACAGTAAAACATCTTCATACAAACGTGCCGCTCTCGGCTTGAATGTGTGCGTGCGCGCCGCGCGCCGTGTCGGCACGCGATTTCACGCACACGCTAGCATAATATATGGCGCGCTATGGCGGCGACAGTAGGGGCCGTGCAGCGCGACTGTGAGCACGTCCGTAAGTTACATGACCGCTCGCGTTCGTCAACTCTCGCCGGCCACTTACCATAATATTAATAATTATAACGAGTATCATGACTTCAAAAAGGGGAAAAAGATATTGTGGTGTTTTCGGGTGCCTCAGTAACGATTTCGCAAACCCGGATTTATCATTCTTCATGGTTCCTACTGAAACAGAAATGTAAGTACCTACCTACTTATACTTAAATCTTATTAGAAAATGTGGTAGGTATTGTATTATTGTTTATTTCACAGTTTATTTGCTTTATTAATAGCGTAGCCGAGTCAACGAGCAGGGCATGTGCCTGATGTTAAGCAACATGCCTGCCACATAGCAGCACAGTGACACGCAGCTATTGGAACATGAAGAGTCCAAATCATTACCTAGCACTGCACTGCGGTCGTCACCCAGAGATCTAAGATGTTAAATCTCTAAGCCCTGTGATTTTTCTGGAAACATTCCCCTTCAAACCGGAACACAGTAATATCTGTACACATGGACGAAAATCTAAGATTTTGTATCTCTAAGCCCCGTAATTTCTCTGGAATCATTGCCCTTCAATCCGGAACACAGTAATGTCTGTACATTACTGCTTGGCGGTAGAATAACTGGCATAGGTGTGGTACTTCCCCAGGTAGACTCTGCCAAGAGTCCTGCCCCTACAAAAATGATTAAGTTACTTATTTATTTGAATAGAGTACCTATAGATGGAAATATTAAACAAACGCAAAGCAGCTCTGACCAAAAGATGGATCGTCACATGTATGGCAGCATTAGCAATGTACTTTATGCTTTGAACAATTAGGTTGCTTTTCTTAAAAATTGCAAATGCAAAGGCGGCTTTGAACAAAGAAAAAGCCGAACATTAGTTTCGCCTTTCGGCATCGCCAATATCATTCACAAACATACTTTAGATACTGTGCAACAAGGTCTATTTTACTTTTTGTTTAGTTCATTTGACGATGATTTTACAAAGGATTCCGAATCTTTTTTGAATTTTCAAGCGAGTCACGCGACCAATAGTAGAAACTATTTTCTCACACACTATTTTCTCAGACATGGTAAAAACCTTTCTACAACAAGACGAAAATGATAGTTACAAAGTGCACGCCATGAATTTAGAAATGCAAAGTGAGTGACCATAGGTTAACCATAGGTGAGTTTTGTATCTGATTCTGATTCTGACCCGGCACCCGCACGGTGAATCCATGGAATGCTAAGAAGTTCGTCTCTCTAATAAATGTTACGTGAATAAAGGCTTTTTATTTTTACTAGATGTATAAATTGGTAAAATATTCAATCATAATATGCTTTTTGTTGCATAAATTTAGATCAAGTGCTGCTTCTTCGAAAATATTAACTAAAAGTAAAAGTGACAACCCTGGGGATGAACGCAAGAGTAGGCTAAAAACTCGGCGGGCGGCCTTAGATAACCTACTGTTATGTATTTACTGTGGCAATACTGGCTGTATTCTCGAAAGTGGTTTACATATTTACACAATTAGTTCCACCTCGTGCCGAGAGATGGCGGTAGTAGTTACAAATTACGAGGTTTCTAAAACGTCCTTCTTTGGCGCGCTTTTTCTTTGCAGTGAAACATTTATATGCATCAAAGTTTACTTCTCGATAAATTTGCCAACATTTTATTCGATTAATAATTTGTTAATTTATTGGATTGCAGTGTTTCATTAATAATATACTACCTATATTCAGTTTAGTTCAAAACATTTAGTACCTACCTATGTGCCTATATCAGAAAAGTTTTTAAATCATAAAAAATAGTTTCATTATTATAGACAGATAGATAGATAGATTAGTTAATGATTATAGACAAAAATCTACGATTATGTAAGGAGTTACAATTTTCTAAATGAAACTTTATTGCATAAATGTATAGGCTTAATAATCAAAGCCACCAACAGCATTGGCCATTTAAAAAATAAACCGAACAAACATGGCGAACTTTTGACATTTGCGAAGCGCCTCGGCGATGGTCCCCGGGTGGCAATTTCGGGCGATATTTCCCATCGACATGGTACCGTGGTTAGCAAATTACTTTTGAGTGCATGCTGTTGTTGATTTCGTTGGGTTTTTTGCCTAATAGGTGTATTACACTTTTAAAATAACGTATCGGCTTTATTTAACCAAAAAGAAAAGATTTTGCAGATGCGTTTTCAGACAAGAAAATAATTTAATTTTGAAATTTTCGTATCCTAATACGATGCTTATTCTGAATACCACACTACTTGTATGAACATAATTTCGTAATAAGATTTGAAGTTTGGAAAATGAAGAATTTACTGTTAAGTATTTATTTTTACCCGCAGGTATTATGTCGCTCTTTTACCTGTAGGTACCTACGGTCGAAAAACACCCAAAACTGCTTAGAATTTAGAAAATCTATGTAGTTCTGTCGATAGGCAAGGCGACAGTGAAGGAAAACAGCGAAAACCCATCTGCAAAGAGAAACATTCGAAGTAAAGAAGGTACGGGAAAAAGTATCGAGATGAAAATATGAGCGTGTTTGTGGTTTGTCATTAAATTAGCACTTTCAGCCACGTTAAAGAAACTATTGTTTAGTAAAATTGTTTATGGTACTGCTAATTGCTTTTGCTCTCTCTTTAATTTGAAGCGCGATTAATAATAGCAAAGTCATAAGCAATTTTGTTAGGGGGTGAGACCGTGGGCACAAAGGAGGGTAATGTTTTCCCGCGTAAATGCGACTCCGAATATCCGACAGTCTACGTGAAATAAGGGGTCACCGGAAAGAGGGATTCTAAAAATAAAACTAATTCAAAAATGAAATTCTATCTTACTATCTGTACTATTTTACGAGATACATTTAATTAAAATGGTACCATGCTAAATAGCGGATTTATAAATGTTAAAAATTGCGGTTAGGAATTAGAAAATGTATCAAATAAGTGTGATAATAGTCAAGGGTTATCCCTTAACTATTATCTACAGAGCAAAATGAAAGTCAACATTTTTTTGTTCATAGACTTTCATAGTTCATAGGTAGTCTATGGATAATTAAGATGTGCTTAGTTTAAGTAGCTAGGTATGAAGTGTAGTCTGTATTGTAATTTATTTTATAACATATTTGCTCGTAAAGGGTCTCTTATAGGACCAATTTCTGTATCGTAATGTATCTTATTACGCACTAGTGCTGTAATGTGTAATGTAAAACGCACGGTTTCAAAATGCTCCGTCCACAGACTAGGTAGAGAGATATGCTCCGTTTAAAACGAACGGTACTTTTTAAATCTCAGTAAAGAGTTTTTATGTCAGAAAAGTGTGGTCCACATTTTATGGATAAAATTACCTTTGAGAGGTAAAATATAATAAAGAATTATTAAATTTGTTAATTTAATTAATTTAGACCATAAATTACTTTATTTTTTCAGAAACAAAACACAAAAATATTATTTTACTTTATTATTAATGGCATACCGACTGGTTATGTGCTTAAAAAAAGGCGCTGATGCGCGCGCATTGCTAATCTGTGATCCATAGTGATTACATACTCTGTGCTGTGATCTGTGATCAAGTAAATATTATTCCGCGAGTTTTGTTTCGCTGTATTGTTTTTATTTGAAAATGTCGTCAGAGTTTTGTTTATTTCCTCGCAAATATGTTATAAAACGTCGTATGACATACGTGCGCTTTGATAATTACAGCCTCTGCTAATTATAGCTCTCGCCTTCGGCTCGAGCTAGCAATAAAGCCTCGGCTGTAATTATCAACTTACCGCACTTATATCATAATGTACTATTATAACATATTTGCTCGTAAAGGGTCTCTTATTGGACCAATTTCTGTATCGTAATGTATCTTATTACGCACTAGTGCTGTAATGTGTACGGTTTCAAAATGCTCCGTCCACAGACTAGGTAGAGAGATATGCTCCGTCTAAAACGAACGGTAATTTTTTAAAACTTAGTAAAGAGTTTTTATGTCAGAAAAGTGTGGTCAACATTTTATGAATAAAATTAACTTTGAGAGGTAAAATATAATAAAGAATTATTAAATTCGTTAATTTAATTAATTTAGACCATAAATAACTTTATTTTTTCTGTAACATAACACAAAAATATTAATTTACTTTATTATTAATGGCATACAGGCTGTGCCGTTGCTTAAAAAAAAGGCGCCGATGCGTGCGCATTGCTAATCTGTGATCCATAGTTATTACTTACTCTGTGCTGTGATCTGTGATCAAGTAAATATTATTCCGCGCGTTTTTTTTCGCTGTATTGTTTTTATTTGAAAATGTCGTCAGAGTTTTGTTTATTTCCTCGCAAATATGTTATAAAACGTCGTATGACATACGTGCGCTTTGATAATTACAGCCTCTGCTAATTATAGCAATAAACCCTCGGCTGTAATTATCAACTTACCGCACTTATATCATAATGTAGGTACCTACTATTTGTTGACAAAATGCTTTGTCCAGACAAGAAACTAGAAGTATTTTACTAATATCACAGTATAAAGCAATCTAATATTATAAATGTGAACGTTTGGACATTTGGATGCAAAATGCAAAACTGAACGACTCGAGCTGAATTTTTTTATTCAGAAAGATACCTACAATTATGTAATTATAAAATATACCTACAATTTAAATCATAAGCTATTTCGTATCATAAAAAAATTAGAAATAAAGTGGCCAAGTGCGAGTTGGAGTCACCCATGAAGGGTTCCGTTGCAGCAAGTAACATAATATACATAGTAGACATAGTTCTTGTAGTTCGTTGTAACTTTGATCGAAGTTTCAATAATAGTGTATTTACCTATGACGTTCTAAAAAAAAGTACTCATCAGATCGAGTTGAAACCAACTTTCGTTGGTAGTTTACATGGTAATGTAGATTATATGTTTTTTTTAGGTTTTTCATTCTCTTACTTTAGAAGTTAGAGGGGGGGGGGGGGGGACACATTTTACCACTTTGGAAGTGTCTCTCGCGCAAATTATTCAGTGTAGACGAAAATGATTTAGAAACCTCAACATCATTTTTGAAGACCTATCGATAAACACCCCACACGTCGTGAAGGCTGGATGAAAAAAAATTTTGAGTTTCAGTTCTCAGTATGGGGGGGGCAACCCTAACTTTTCTTTTTTTTGTTCAAATCTTAATGCGGTTCACAGAATACATCTACGTACCAAGTTTCAACAGTGTAGTTCTCATAGTTTCGGCAAAAAGTGGCTGTGACATACGGACGGACAGACAGACAGACAGACATGACGAATCTATAAGGGTTCCGTTTTTAAGTTTTACAGAACTCTAAAAATTATCGCATACTTGTTTTCTGAAATCTACGTAGATAAAATAGGGGCTAATAGATAGCATGCGCAGTCCAAAGGGGGGGGGGGGGGGTCACAGGGGACATGATCCCCCCAAATCATATTATACCCACAATAAATTTAAAATTACAAAATTTGAAAATATTAGTAGAAATAATTAGCATAGACTATTTTTTAACGAGGAAAAACAAATGAAATGACAACTATTCGAGTAAAATCGTAGGGTGCTCTATTGGATTCTTACTCGTGACCCCCCAAAATCTGAGGCTGCGTACCTACTTCCCTCCAAAATCCGAGGCTGGGACCGCGCCTGATAGAGAGATACTAAATACCAGTAATAAATAATTATGATGATAACAAATATGAGTGAAGATTTTTCACACAATATCTAGCCCCGAACCAAACAAAATGAACGTTAAACAGGCAGTCAGAAACACTTTATTATAGATTTTTTTGTATTTTAGTGACCACGGACATTTGTAATGCTGCTGAAACGTGAAGGTAATTTAAACGCGCGTAGTATCAAACCAAATATATGCTTTTTTAGAGAAATACCAGCGCGTAGTATCAAACCAAATATATGCTTTGTTAGAGAAATACCAGCTATTAGACGAAAATCAATATGGATTTCGTAGAAATTCATCTTCTATCTTGGCAATTTACAACTTTGTCCAACAGATTCTAGAAACCATAAAAGACAAACAATATGCCATAGGTATACTACTTGACATGTCTAAGGCCTATGACAGAATCACGCACCATATACTCTTAAAAAAAGTATACGAAATAGGCATAAGAGGAAAACTTTATAATTGGCTAAAATCGTATTTATCCAATAGGAAGCAGTTTGTGCAACTAGATTACTACTGCGAAAATGACTGCACAAAACAAACTATCGTGTCAGATACGCAGGTAGTAAATTGGTCCTTACCCCAGGGAAGTGTTATTGCATGTATACTATTTATAATATGCATTAACGACCTGCCCAAAAACATAGGCACTCAGTGTGTAGCGTATGCTGACGACGTATCATTGCTGTTTAAATGCTCATCAGGTACTAAAGACTTCGACGAAATCAATGAAATATTTCAAAACGCAAAATTGCACATTGCGTCACTCGGCCTAGGACTGAATGAAAACAAAACAAAATTGATCCAATTTCACCCATTTCAAAAAAAAAACATTAGACCTCACTGAAATAGCAAAGACAACGAATGTAAAAGAAACACATACTACTAAACTTTTGGGTGTAACTCTCGACTCTCATCTTAACTGGCAAAATCACATCAAGGTTATAAAAACAAAAATGTTAAAGTTTACATATGCACTATCCATTTTAAAAGCAAATACGAACCTCCAATCAGCCAAAACCGCATATTACGCCTACGCACATTCCTGGCTTAACTATGGAATTATTATCTGGGGCAACAGCACTGATGCAAATGAACTGTTCATTATGCAAAAAAAATGTATGCGCATCATAATGAACATCCGCCAACGTGATAGTTGTAGATCCTATTTCACCCAACTGAAAATACTAACCCTTCCCTGCATGTACATTCTCGAGGCCGCAACATTCGTCAAGAAACACCCCAACATGTTTACATTCAATACAAATGCCCGTAGAAAATGCCAAATTCTGGCTCCTGAACCCAAATTAGAAATAGTGCGAAAAGGTCCTCAATACATGATGTATCAAATCTATAACCAGCTTCCTAAAGATCTACGTGAGGAGACCAATAGTAAAAAGTTTAAAACTATCTTAAAATCCACTTTAATTGAGAAATGCTATAACAAAATAGATGACTACTTGAAGGACAAAACGTTACGAAGTCTCGTAATATTAAAATACTCTAACTGTAAATAGTTCTAAGATACTACATTAGGTATGTACTATTTATACTATTCGCAACACCCTATGCACAGGGTCTTATGTGTATTGTAAAGTATTATTAACATTATGCTTACCTACTCATTAAGATGCGACTGTATATTTTAAATAAAAAAAATAAAAAATAAACAATACTATAGATCGTGGTTAAGTCCTGTGTAATGTGTTCAATATGACTAACTGTATTGTGCACATCATACACGATAAGACGATTTCAAATGATAAAGCGTAATACTCACTCACGGTGCTCAAACAAGGTGCTTCTCTCCCAAAAGCATTTTGAAGACGAACGGCACAGTCTTGCGGAGAGACAGTACTAATAAAATCATAAAAAATTGTCAATCATAGGAGCTGCCGATAGAAGTAAAAACTTTTAACTCAGAATTTGATAGCTTACTTTGGAAACTGCACGGATGTAACCGGAGGTTGTGGCCTGATCATCATGGCATGACCATCTAGAAATGCACCAGCATTTCCCATTGGCTGACGCATTTCAATATGGCCAATGGCCATGGTCCCTAGTTTACCCGAAGATTTCTTATCATACCCGAGCGTGACGGTAGAATTCAATTCACACCCCACGAAAAATCTGTCTAGGCGCGCCAAAAGAAGTTTTCAAATCAAATCTTTTAGTGAGCCCCATGTGATTACTTACTCTGTGTGCCCCATGACATGTACATTCATTACATTACATTAACCATTTAATGAACGATACAAAGTTTATCGGTCAAGAGATAGTCGAAATGATCAAGCCCCCTACAGTAAAGTTAGAAGCGTGCTCAGCATGCTTGCGGCAATAACAAGCTGAATGGCAATGCTTATACCTACATTGAACCAAATAAATAGATTGTTAATAGCTCTCATTTACTTAAAAATAAAATGTACTTCAAAGCGGTAGCAAGCTGTTGAAATAATTCACGACAAAGCACACGACAAAAGCAATAAACTTTGGACACTGACACCTTATCTACAATTATTTTTAGCTTCAGTAAAAGGTCACTTGTAATTTTTTCCGTCACGCCATTTACGGGTTTTTCGTTCCGTGGGGTTAGCTCGAGTCTCTTACCTATAAAAATAAATGTCGAATCTCGTTTAAATTTTGAATTTCGAACTGGGGTCTTAAAACGTTGTTAACCGACTTCGAAAAAGGAGGAGGTTCTCCATTCGGTTGTATGTTTTTGAAGTGAAAACTTCTTTTGACACACCAGAGACATATTTTTAGTGGGCTGTGAATTGAACTCAAACGTCACGTTCGTAAACGAAAAAATCTTCAGGTAAACTCGGGACCATAACAATGGTCATGGCCACGCCCTCCGGTTTCATCCGCTTAGTTTCCAAAGTGAGCTTTCAATGATAGAAGCCTGGAATTAATAGAAGATGAAGAATTAGATGACATAGGTATAATAATACAACCGATTAAAAGCCGGGTCACACAGAGCCGATCCGATAGCGATAGCGATCCGATACCGAGTATGGGATCGCGCCCGCTTGCTGTGTGTCAGGTTGCATACAAATTCGAACATTACAAATATTCCGTCTCGGATCGCTATCGCTATCGCTATCGCTATCGCTATCGCTATCGCTATCGCTATCGCTACCGCTACCGCTATCGCTATCGCTATCGGATCGCCTCGGTGTGACCCGCGCTTCTACCGCCTAACGAAAAACGCTTTGACGCTTTGATGCTTTGACATTGCTGTCTCTTTTCTTCTCGCTTGAAATGAAAGAGACGGCAATGCCAAAGCGTCAAAGCGTTTTCCGTTAGGCGGTAGACCCCCGGCCTTAAAAGCTAAAAACGAAAAGAAGAAGAAGACTTCTATCAGCTGCATTTTATTTTTATATATGCTGCATATGCTGCTGCTGCTAGCTGCATATTATGTATACATTATAAATTCAGACCAATATAAACTGTTTTGCCAGACATGCCTCTCGAAGAGGCCAGTTTGTATGGGTCAACTTTTAAAATGTTTTGTAATATCTTATCTTACCTTACTTAGAACGGCGACTGCCGATCCGGAGACCCCGGGTACAAACCCCACACCATGCGCGGTCCGAAGAGGGGGGTCACAGGGGACATGACCCCCCCAAAATCGTATACCTACGTTATATTAAAATGGGCGCTACTAGTAGTCTTCTTTACTCGTTTTATTGTATTTCTACTCGTGACCCGCCCTAAAATCTGAGACTCTGTACTGGTGACCCCCTCCAAAATTTGACGCTGGGACCGCGCTTGCCCCACACGCACCACTGTCTTTTCAAAGTCATGTGCGTAATGCCGCTAACTTAAAACGGTGAAGGAAAACATCGTGAGGAAACCGACATGTACCTAGAATGTTTCGAAGTCATGTGTCATCCGCCAACCCGCACTGGGCCAGCGTGGTGGATTATGGCCTAAACTCTCTCCTTGCGAGAGAAGGCCCCGAGTCCCAGCAGTGGGAACGTTTAGTGGGCTGTTGATGATGATGATGATCTTACCTGCAAACAGCAATAAAGATTTTAGTAAGTACCTATTTGTATTTGTAACAGTTGGGATTCGGAGCCTTCTCTCACAAGGAGAGCGTCAAAGACATAATTCACCAAGATGGCCAAGAGCGGATTGACGGATGAACCTTGCCCTTGAAAGATGTCTTTTTCTTGGAATACGACGATCTCTTCACGATGTTTTCCTTCTCTGTTCAAGCCAGTAGTGGCAATAGTCTCACCAGTGGGAATATACTCGTGAAGTAGGCTGTAAATCAGCTAGCCTAGTGGCTTAGTTGGTAGTTAGTCTGCTTTCCAAGTCGTAGGTGGTGGGTTCGAACCCACCCGGTATTTTTTTTTTAAATAAAGAGTGACGAGACGAGCAGGACATGTGCCTGATGGTAAGCAACATGCCTGCCACATAACAGCACAGGTACACGCAGCTATTGGAACATGAAAAGTCCAAATCATTTCCTAGCACTGCACTGCGCTCGTCACCCTGAGATCTAAGTTCTTATATCTCTAAGCCCTGTAATTTCTCTGGAAACATTGCCCTTCAAACCGGCACATAGTAATGTTTGCCCATTACTGCTTGGCGGTAGAATAACTGGCAAAGGTGTGGTCCTTCCCCAGGCGGACTCTGCCAAGAGTCCTACCACTACAAAATGTTTATGTGATGAATACAAATATTTGTTCTATGTCTGAGTGTTTCCATTTATAATAAGTAGATATTAACAATTACATAATTAGGTACATACATTATTATATCAGCTACCTGGGGGTCTACCGCCTAACGAAAAACGCTTTGATGCTTTGACGCTTTGGCATTGCCGTCTCTTTCATTTCAAGCGAGAAGAAAAGAGACAGCAATGTCAAAGCATCAAAGCGTCAAAGCGTTTTTCGTTAGGCGGTAGAAGCGTTGGTTCTCATAGTACAAGCTTTGCTTAGTTCCGCCCTTCTACCGCCTAACTAGATTTACCGGCTTTCGCTTTGCTATTGCGGTCTCTATCATTTCAAGTGGAAAGAAAAGAGTGAGCTATATGAAACCTAAGACAGTTCTAGTTAGGCGGTGGACCCTCGGTGTTGTGTGAGAAATGTCTTCGAATATTCATTTATTTAACTACTAGCAGCGCCCCGCGGTGTTACCCGCGAAGTTCCCGTTCCCGTTGTTCCCGTTGTTTTCCGGGATAAAAAGTAGCCTATGTGTTCTTCCAGACTATAATCTATCTATGTTCCAAATTTCAGCCCGATCCGTTCATACGTTAGGACGTGATTGAGCAACAAACATCCAAACATCCATACATTCACATTTATAATATTAGTAGGATGTTTCTTATTTCAGATACTGTACGTATCTAACTAACTAACTAAACATCGTACTTTCTAAATATTTCATATAGTACGGATTATTTTTGCTTCGGAGCTATAAAATCTGTACTTGTAAATTTCACAATCACGCACCAAACAAAGCTTAATTTTGAGTGCATAGAGCCTATAATTGCGCGGCTGTCCCTTCAATGTGTCCCTTTCCACTCAGGTTATAATAAAATAAGAGATTACATCTTTGCGTAAGCAACAATAGGCCTGCTGTTATTTTACTAGGGTCCATATTCCATTTAAAATAAGATCCTTTGTCTATAGACTTACGGTTGAAATTGAAGATAAACTTATTTAGATTTTGATTATAATGTAGAGTCGCTTTCTTGTTGTATTTTGAACGATATTTACTTAGAGTTAAGGTCGAAATTAGCAGTAAATTAATTTAAAATTTGATTATAACAAAGTTGGGATTGTTGTGATAGGTAACCGGTAGCTTTAAAAGCGTTTAAAGTGAAGCCACCTGTTAACTTATGAGTTGATTACAATTATTGATATCAACTTTTACTTACTGCTTAATTATCCACTATTTAATGTAAAAATTGATAAAATAAACAAGGATATTTTTAAGATATATATTATACTAGCTGAACGCGCGCGCGTTGCTACGCCATCTATCGAAAATCGATCGTACCAATTTAAATTTTGAACAAATTCGGTTACTTTAGGTTCTAATGACGCAACCTTTAAAATATGACATATGCTGTCACGCAACGAAAGCTCTCAAAAAGCAATATTTTTTCCCGTTTTTGTTACATTTTTCATTCCTGCTCCGTTCCAGTTGATAGTAGCGTAATGTTAAATAGCCTATAGCCTTCCTCGATAAATGGACTATCCTACAAAGAAAGAATTGTTCAATTCGTACCAGTAGTTCCAGAGATCCTTGCGTTCAAACAAACAAACATACAAACAAACAAACTCTTCAGCTTTATAATCTTATATATAAAATTCTCGTGTCACAGTGTTTGTTTCCTTACTCCTCCGAAACGGCTTTACTGATTTTAACCAAATTTTATATGCATATTCTGTAGGTATGAGAATCGGCTACTAGCTATTTTTCATACCCCTAAGTGACAAGGGTTGTTAACTGACTAAGGCAAAACAACGTTTGCGGGGTCAGGTAGTATTAGTATAGATGAAATCATGTACAGTAACAAAATCTCCAGTTTTACTTTTTAAATATAATATAGCAGGACGAACAAGACATGCACCTGATGATGACCAGCACGCAACTATGAAAACAAGAAGAGTTCACGCACTTTAAGCACTGGCCAGCACTGCGTTGCGCTCGTCACCCAGAGATCTAAAAACATTTATCTCTTTGTAATTTGAACCACTTGAGAGTTTTATTTCTTATATTTGAATTAATTTCTATCAATTATAATTAAAATACATAAGATAATATGTAGGTGTATTTTACATTTAATAAATGTAAAAAAAAAATGACTCGGTTCGGTTTGCGGAACAAACTGAAATTCAGTACTTAAGTAGATTATTCATAGCCTGGTAATAAATACATAACAGCAGCAGACTTGCAGGATACAGCACAAAAATTACAGAGTTCCTTACGAACTTCTATGCAGTGTTTCTTTTCTATATATGTTACAGTCATAGTGATTAAATAGTTATTATACATAATGACTGGTCATTATATATAAAAGCCAAATTCACTAGACAATGTAATTAATTAATCACTTTATCTGGTCATTATTCATAATAGCGTGTCAAAGTTAGCTAAAGTAATAATACGGTCTAGCCGACTTCGAAAATCGTTTTCCTCCCTTCAATACTTAACAAATTACCCACCCAGAGACCAACTCAAACCGGTTATGTTGAAATTAGTCACAAAACCGACACAGAGCACCCCGACTCCACCTAGTCTTGTGGCTACTACCCCTAGAGTGTTTATAAAAAATGCGGGAGCCAGAAGCTCAAGGGAGGTCCTGAATGTTGCTTCGTCGCATGAAGTCGAGTCGAGCGAAGGGGGGAGGTGGCGAGCGAAGCGAGCCGGCGACCTCCGTAGCGAAACGAAGGCTGAGTGTGGCGAAGCAACATTCAGGGGCGACCGCAAGAGCTTCTGGCGGGAGCCCACCCAGAGTCCAAGTTAGACCGGTTAGGTTAATTACTTTATAATAATGTTAATTGAGGCATGCTTAAGGCAAATTGAAATACAAATTTATTCATAAACGAATATCTACTTGTTTTATTACATTATCCAAGTCTTCGAAGATATTATATAAAATAGCTAGTTAATGTTATTAATTTTGTGTCAATTATCACTTTATCTAAATTGAGTAGATATTATATATAATGGCTAGACAGTATATATAATATCCAGATTTATTACTTTGGCTGTAACATATACATATTTAGAATTTACAGTGTTTCTACACCACTTCAAAAATGTGCACAAACTTGCACTTCACTTCACTTCTGATAGTCTGGGCTCTGCCCCGCTGCCGACGCAAATGTTTTTTGAAACTTTCTAAATACATATAAAAAAAAAATGTAAAGGTACAAGTTCGCGCCGCGACCGCGACGCGAGACCGCGACCGGAGACCGAGACCGGAGACCGCGACAGGCACTTGACACTATGGAATTGTATGGGCGCCAGTTCGCGCCGCGACCGCGACCGCGACCTGTCTCGGTCTCCTGTCGCGGTCTCAGCGCGAACTGGCGTCCATACAATTCCATAGTGTCAAGTGCCTGTCGCGGTCTCCGGTCTCGGTCTCCTGTCGCGGTCTCGTGTCGCGGTCTCCGCGCGAACTTGTACCTTAAGATATCATATTATTCTGATCTACTTAATTCTATTAGATCTACTTATGCATTCCACAGTCTAGACATTCATATTACAAAAGTAGACTCAAACCTGTTAGTTCGAATCTTTCAGACATGAGCCATGAAACGATGTCGGTTTTTCGAGCTACGAGTAGTCCGATAGAAAAAATAATAAGGTTAGATCATGTGCCCAGTTGCACATCCGAAATGTATTCGACGAAAACCGATAACCTTGATATTTTGCAACGATGTTCAAGACTCTAAAGTCCTTTTTGAACAAAGGATTCGTCACCTATGACGCTTTTAGCACGTCTATCGAATGAATCCAACGCTTCCAGCTAATAAGTAATCCGAAACTACCTTAGGTGCGAACAGTACTCGATACAAAAAATTATCGATGATTGGTACAACATAAGTAACAGTGCAAACGTGAAGTACCTTCATACCTTCGAGACGACTGCAAGTTCTTTAGCAGCTGATTTAGCCCAGACTCTATGAAAGAGCAAAAGTTGAGTTTAATGTTAAAGTGACGAATAAGACCTCTGTCTTTTGAGCTATTCTCTGTATATATATATGTTATTCTCGTTCTAATAACCGTCCGTACTGTAATAGTACGTACGTACATTTAGATAATAAAATTAGTTGAACGAATTTTGACTTTTGCACGGAAATAATCTTGGCAGATACCATTAGATAACCGGTTCACATTTACCTGTGGTCATGTTTCAATAATGGAATCTCACTTTGTAATGACCGATTACACGCTCCAACCTCCAACACAACCTAAAACGAAATAAAATGTCAGAAACGGATACGACCCAAGAATGCATGCGATACTGATGTGACTCATTCCATCACTGGCCACCTCGAAGTTTTGACACACCCACATTAAAAAAGCATCCAAATAAATGAAAAATATTCCGTATTACTTATGGGAGAAAGTCTACAGGACGTGTCAGGATATAGTGGTCTAGAAGACGGTTACGACAAAGTAATATTTGCTGCTGGAAAACGGAATTTGTGTGATAGAAAATGCGTACTGTCTAGTTTTTACGGGCGGGTTTGGTGGATTTGTGTTTTTGGTGGATGGTAAATTAGTTAAAAGTATTATAACAGAAGCATAGAATAGATAATACAGATAGAACGGACACTCCCCACCCCCCGCCAGTTTCAAGCATCCTACCCCGCAAGGACGCGAGAAGCACTCAACGAAGGGACGATATATCGGACGACAATTTTCTATGAGAATACGACCATGACGCTGTGTTGCTGTGTTATTTAAATTTAGGTACCAATTTTTTCATCTGTTCAACGAAACAAGAATAACAGATTTTTAATTTCATAAGAATTTCTATAATATACTAGGATTGAATCGTTTTTCTACTGTGTTTTGATAAGTTCACAATTTTAAGTTAAGAATAAGAGATTTTTGATTTTATAAGAATTTCTACAAAGATTGAATCATTTTTATAAACTGTGCTACTGGTTAGAAGTACGCGCCAACACTGAAGTCCTGTGACGAAATTATTAAACTCGTTGTTTTTGAACTGCGGCTTTCGTTAATCGTTGTGAAATACGTCAGTGGCGCCAATAACGTATGGTAACGAGTGATGGCGCGGAGTATAGTTCGCTTAGTCACTAGTGTTGCCAATTTAGTGGATTTTTTTACTAAGATTGCTACTATTCAGATTTATTGGTAAGTGATTATTTCTTAGCATTCAACCGACTCAAAAAAAAGAAAGAGGTTCTATATTAGACTATCTGTACTTTTATGTGCGTCCATGTATATATTATGTCGGTCAATAGTGAACAATGAATATAGGATTAAATCTAGTAGTATGCTTATTTAAGATTTCGCAACAACCGTTCATTAAAAGCAGTAATACATACAATAAATACGAGTACATTGACTATTGGAATGGATAGTTCCAAAAAAAATTAACGATATTTTTAAACTAAAACTTATTCAGTAATTAACGGCTTTGACATTGACTTATAAACTTTAATGGTTCTAGTACTACCGGTACTACTACGATTTAGTTTCATTTTTAACCAACTTCAAAAAAGGAGACGGATCTCAATTCGTTTATATGTGTGTTACGTAATAGCTCCATTTATTGTGAAACAAAGGACATAAGCCCAAATCACATTGAAAAAACCCAGGTACCACACCTGGGTTTTTTGATGTACCTCGGATTTTAAGTTATTAGTAATAATATTCTAAACTATCATCATCATCCGTTTGAGTGGCTAACCTGCGTTTTTTTGCCTGTAGAAGTTTTGTAGAAGTTCGTGTCAATAGCTCGTTTTATGGAACAAAATATGTTGTATAATTTGGTGTTAATGATAGAAAAATAATATATACCGGCTGAGTCATAAAGAGATATATCAAACAATGCACGAATATGCTTAGGTTCTTTTCGCGATAGGTGGCCTTGGAATTCAAATTTAACGAGTGTAAGTAAAATAATTCATTATAATACGCTTATTTTTGATAATGTACTTTGGACTTTGTATTCAATTGTCAGTATGCTTACATCGCGGGTCAAATCTGGACAAGTACTAGCACAAGCACAGCACTAGCATAGGCCTGGGATATGAGGCGTAGGTACTTGAAGAGAGGTATATGCTAAGATGTTATGAAGATGATGATGATGATTACATCGGATTGCAAACAGTATTGGTGAACTTTAAAAAAAACGCCTACAAAACTACACTGATAAAAAAACATGTTATCCACTAATTTGGGTTATGGGAGTGGTGTATTTTTTTTTCCTAAAATATATTTACATACAATTATTAGATTTTTTTGAGATTAGATACAATTATTTTGTGCCGAGGTCAGATGAAAACAAAACTAAAAATTACTTTCGTTTATTTTTGTTCAAGTTTTTTATGATCGTCGTTGAAATTTGGTCAATTAAGTTTCTGAATTTAATTTGAAATTAAAACTGATTTTTGTTTATTCGGCGCAAATATGATTGTGATTTGAGTATAATAGACTCACTTACTATTCTCACAATACTTATTTAAAGTTTTATGCGATCCTTACTATAATGCGAATAAATAAATCACTATTTATCAATATACAAAAGTAATATTTTTTAAGCAATTAGGAATAAATTAAATCCGGAACTAGCAACATTATCTTTCCGGCCGGTTCGAGTTTGTTTACAAAATTGAATTGTGAGTTTTGAGTTGAAAAATCATCTTGTTTTTCTTTACTGTGCTGACATGAGATGTAAATAATTAGTTTGTGCAGTGTATGATACTCTGATATACCTAGTGAACTGTGATGACGCCTTGCAACTTATGAACGTTGTTGTACCTAATCTAATGTTCTGTGACTAGCCTACCTACCTATAATGAAATACGCGATATGTGGAGTGATTAATTAATATATTGTCAGAATAAAGTTTTCTCTTTGGGTAAGTGTACTTAACTAAAAATCGATTCGTCCATGGTACCTTTATTATCTCCTATTTTGTTTTAAATCTTCTCCCTTCTGGTTGTTGATGAAAGTTATATGTACCTACATTAAAGATCGAACACTAACTAGGTAAGATTATAGGCCACTTAATACAGGCAGGTGAACTCACGGGTCACAGCTATTCCATAAAATAATTTAGTAACCCTAGATGACACGCACACATGCGTAAATGTGTTCGAACGACATATGCGTAGTTGTGTGAGTGTAGGTATGTCAACTGCACCGTCTGTATAGATTTTAGGCCGAGTGTCCGGGGTGTGACAGAAGTTTAGACTACATTCCGTCGGTAAGCAGTGCCGTATTGTTCGGTGCGGTTCCTAAACGATGTAAATCAACAATTAGAGCGATTTGAATTCGGGGACGAACAGTTGCGTATATAGATTTGAATATACCGGAGTTGTGCGAGCTTATGTGATAGAAGTTATTTGTAATTATTCAATTGACTGGCCTCATGGCTCAGTCGGTAAAGGGTCTGCATTGTGGGATCGATTCCCACCCAGAAAAAGAACGTGTGTTATATACGTTTGTTTGTTCTGAACTTCACTGCTTTTTTTTGTACCACAAATAAGTATCTATAATCATGTTTGTATTTATTCAGCGCTATCTACTCGTAAGTGCCTATATTGACTTTCATAGTAGGTGTACGCTTTACTTAGTTTGGGGTTAGGTAGCGATGGTGGTTAGTGTGTAAAAAAATGTTAAACGACATGTATTATTCAATTATAGAACATAAATAATATTGTTATAAATTGCAGAATTAAAATTGTCAATATTTTTTTCTTTTCACCTTAAAAAATATCAGACGGTGTGTGCATTTGACATGGGAAAGTAATGAACAAAAAAAAAATGTTTGTCTGTAAAGTCGGTTTACTGACGATACAACGTGACAACGTCTTAAGAAAATACTGATGGAATGGTAGCATTTTTCAAAAGAAAATTTTAATTTCATTTGTTTAATAGATTTGTATGTAAAAAGTAATCAGTAGAATTTAGTCATTTTCAATCAAAACAATGCAAAAAAGCTTTTAGATGCCGGGGATCGAACCCGGGGCATTTCACATGCAAAGCGAACGCTCTACCACTGAGCTACATCCCCGCTTGAACTACTGGTCGAAATAATTAATACAACTGTAACAAACATGCGGCGAGGTAACGACCGACGGTAACGGTACATGACGTCATGTTTTGTGGGCGTGCAGCCGGCTTCATCGAATTATAAGACGTTATCACGTCAAAAAACCACTAGGTACATGTAACACACACCGGCATGGTATCCAGTTAGTAAGTTAACGAAAAAAGGTAACGTGAGTGTAACCATGATTTCCAATAATCCACACCAAATATTTTCTAAACAAGAAGTTGCAACAAAACTTATCCAAGTTAACTATAGGGTCGAATGGAAAGGGCGAGTTGAAATATCCCTTATTTGGGTGTTATAGCTGTGTGTATACGTATCTTTACACCCTCTGTACAGTTTTCTTATCCTACTAATGTTATGAATGTCAAAGTTTGATGCGTGTTGCTTTATCACATTGTTACTGAACAAATCAAGCTGAAATAACAAAGTTAAGTTATTGCAGTCTAGAAAAACACATACGCTATTTTAATAACATATCTAAGTATAACTTTAAATGAAATGGTACATATAAATCCTAATTATATTTATGTACCTTATTCATCACATATAGGTATAGTTGCACTAAAATGCTACAGATTGATTCACATATACGTTTACTTGAGCGAATGTGTTTATAATACGTTTATAATATAATAAGATTAAATCCAAAAAAATGCTTACTCTAGGAACGGGTTAGTTAATGGTGCTATATTATTGCAATATTAGAATGTTGGGAGGTAGGATTATGTACCTATTTATCGCAACAAAATCAACTGCACAGTTAATGCATGTACAACTGTTAAACCCTGTATCCCACACTAGTGTGGTCATGTGTCGTGGAATACTGTGCCTATCCTTCTACATAGTATTTACTACGACGACTGGTCTAGTCGGGAGAACGGCGACTACCGATTCGGAAGCCCCGGAAGTTCAAATCCCGTCATATGCGTAATTAGTAACTAAGAGCGGTGAAAGAAAACATTGCGACGAAACCGACATGCGCCTAGAACCTGTTGAGGTCATAATATATCATCCACCAACCCGCACTGGGAACGTCTTTAGTCTCTCATAACGAGAGAAGGTCCCGAGTCCCAGCAGCGGGAACGTTTAGTGGGTTGCTTATAATGCTAAACTGCATATTATACTATGCTATTATAGTATAGTGATAAATATGCATATCATAATAATTTATTATCCCTGAGAAAACAAAAACCGACTTCAATTTAAAATTAAATTCTGGCATTCCACCAATATTCAATACGAAGGAATCAACTAAGTCATCGAGGTAACAAAAGTAAATTTTAGCTGTTTTATGTTCATATTTCAAAACTTACTACACCGATTTCGATAAAATTTATATGGGACCACCTCTAAACTACATATTTATGTATCATATGTATGATCTTTAACGTTAGATCTCGCCGGCGCTGACTGAGCCAATATATTAATATGGTAGATGCTCCTATAGGAGAACATTAACATTAACATTAGGACTCTTAGCAGAGTCCGCCTGGGGAAGTACCACACCTTTGCCAAATATTCTACCGCCAAGCAGTAATGTGCTAACATTACTGTGTTCCGGTTTGAAGGGCAATGATTCCAGAGAAATTACAGGGCTTAGAGACATAATATTTTAGATCTCTGGGTGACGAGCGCAGTGCAGTGCTAGGTAATGATTTGGACTATCATGTTCCAATAGCTGCGTGTTACTGTGCTGTTATGTGGCAGGCATGTTGCTTACTATCAGGCACATGACCTGCTCGTCTCGTCACTCTATGCTATAAAAAAAAAAACATCCCCTCGTGACTAAAGTCTCAACAACACATCTGCTCATAGTAGGAAAGGACTGATTGCATGATAAAATTATTTATATTCAAAAAAATATGTATGATCTACCAAACAAAAATAACTATCAAAATTTATTCACTATTGGCGGAGCTTTCGTGTGAGCATCCAAAAAAAATATTGACAGTCATAGGAACTCCCGACAGAAGTGAAAACTTATAACTCAGAATTTGATAGCTCACTTTGGAAAATACGCGGGTGAAATCGGACAGCATGGCCATGAGCATGGCCATCTAGAAATGAGTCAGCACTTTTATGTTCTATGTTTCAATGGCCGGGGTCCCGAGTTTACCCGAAGATTTCTTATCATTCCCGAGCGCGACGCTAGAATACATTTCACAGCCCGCGAAAAATCTGTCTGTAGCGCGCCAATAGAAGCTTTCACTTCAAAAACATTATAACTAAATTGAGAACCTCCTTCTTTTTTGAAGTCGGTTAAAACACTCCGTAAACATGGTGTCTGTTCGCGCCGCTTCGTAAAGTGCGCATGTTGTAAAGCTCTTTTCCAAAGTACGAGGCTAAGGTCGTCGCGGCCTAGACGCACGGGTCATTAAGTTTTACGCGTGGAGGTGTCAGCTTACTCGGTTTACGGAGAACCAACGAGTAATGACTGGCACATTTTTGGACCGTTTATCGGTCTTACAGGTATACTATGGGTAATGGGTAGCATCTATCTAAATGTTACCAGTACCCGTAGTATACCTATATATGTGTAGCTACGACTGTTTGTGTGATCATCGCGTAACGCCAGCACCTCTTACTAATTTTATATATGTAAAGGTGTTATGATGTATGTTGCTCCGTTATATGTTCCCACGGTTGGGAATTGGGGTCTCTCAAGGAGAGAGTTAAGACCTTAATTTAAGACACCACAATGACCAGTGGCGCAGTGCAGGTTGATCGAGCATGTTCTCGAAAGCACGCGTTTTTTTAAAAAAAAAATTGCCTCACATAGGGACTGCCGATGCCGGTAGAAGTGATCTTTGTGTCTTCAAATCGAGAGTGAATCGGGTTTTCTAGGTAAACACGCTTCATCGTAGACCGCATCGTCGCTTAACATCAGGTGAGATGGCGGTCAAGTGTAAACCTATAAAAGGAAAGAAAAAAAAAAAAGTGAAAACTAATAACACAAAACTTAATAACTTACTTTAGAAACTACGCGGGTGATACCGGAGGGCGTCGCCATGACCATGGCCGTCTTGATCATCCAAGTTTAGGCGCTTGAGTTCAATCCAACGCCCACGGGAAATCTGGATGTGGTTCGCCAAAAGACGTTTTCACTTCAAAAAATCTTCCATGGAACATGTCGGTTTTCTCGCTATATTTTCTTTCACCGTTAAAGTTAATGGTGACGACAAACTACATATATACATCTGCACTTGAAACAATACTCAGAAGTGCAGGTGGGACTTGAACCTACGATCTCAGGATCGTGAAATCCCACGCTCCGGCCACTAACTACACTACCACGGATTTTACTAATAGCCATAGAATACTAACACCTAGAAACCGGGTCCGCGCAAGAAAAGAGCAAAGAGGCAAATCATAAAAACCCACATTGGCTCAGTATGTTCGAAACTACCATCAGTTGTCAAGATCCAGCGCTAGTGCATGCGTTTCCGACAATTAAGGGGGCGCCTAAAGCCAGAAAACGCAAAAAAGGACATTTTCGACGCCGCTCACTGAAGTTAAGAAACTAAAAACTATGACAAAAAAAATATTGACGTGTGGGTACAATCAAGAAGAAGCACGATAGCCGAATAGAATTTTAAAAATAGATCACAGTTTTTTACAATAAAAAAATAAAAATGACACCGAAAAAACCCGTTTTAATTCGAGTACTCGAAATTATCAGGGATGACCCCACATTATTTTTGGTAATAAAATTCCTATTTGCACGTTCTAGTAAAGTAACCGAACACTTTTTTAAATTTATGTTTAGTTATTGAGTAATTAAATAAAACTTGGTAAAAAATGGACTCCTGATTAAATATTGATTTTTCCTCCAAACTGTGTCATGCTATTCTCGACTTTATGTACATCACATTAAGAAACGCGTCGCGCGGGTGAAATCTGATTTTTTCCTGGCTTTAGGCGCACTCTTAAAAACAGTATGATGGTTTGTGTGGTCCTTCACTGTACATACTCCACGACATGGTTTTGAATATCTATTTTATTGTTTAATTATTGTAGAAGTATCAACCACTCCTTTTTGTACTTCCCCACCTCCTTATCTTAAATCTCTCATTCCATCCTACGGTTGCCTGGAAGAGATCGCTTTTAGTGATAAGGCCGCCAATTGCTACTTTATTTTGTTTTGTCATGTAACTTTTATTTATTTTTGAAATTAAGTGCAATAAAGAGTTAATCTATCTATCTATCTATCATTCAAGTTTTGTTTGGCGACCTTGCTTACGCCGAAACCAATCTGCAATCTGCTTTTTGAATCACTTAAGCTGAAGCGTTTGTTTGAAGATTATCGATCTAGGCGTTATTAATCTATGCTAATAGCTATACTCGTATAAAGGCCGATTTACATCAGACGAGCGAATGCTCATTCTATCCCCACTGTATCAAATTCATTTGGTGTAAACAAACGTAGAGCATTCTTTCGTTGTTTTGTTTGCGTTCGCAAAGATTCTATGGAATATATAATATGGAAAACGTTAAGAACGATCTTTCGTTTACACTAAAAGATCGAGAAAGAATGCTCTTGTTCCAGCTCTAGCTCTATGTTCGTTCAGTTTAAATCGGCCTTAACGGGCGAAAAATCTAGTTTTATCACTAGTGTATGTATTAACCCAAGTAGACTTTCATTCTAAGCCAAACAGTCGTACCAGATAAAGTACATACTCTTAAAAATTAATCCCCTTCGTTCAAAGAGTTGAAAAATCTTTGATTAATATGTAGAAACCACAGATTACAGAAATAAACACAGATGGAACCTTCGTGAACAACACTGTGAGGTTCGTAATTAATCATGTTGACGTAACATTGTCAAATCAACGTACCAAATGACTTGTATAATGTTGTCAGTCTTAAGAAAAAAGTCCCACTATTGTTGTCTTAGCTTGGGAAATCTTCACGTATAATAAACACATCAATTGATATTTTAAAATATTAAAATTATTACACCGATTATGCAAGGATTTCTTGTTACTACTATTTCCATTCTATGAAGAAAATAATTTTGATTTTGCATGCAACTAGAAATTAACTTGAATCGCAAATAATAAAATTAGTGTAATTTACTCGCTTAGATAGGTTAAACAAAAATTAAAACAACCATCTTTACTACCAAGCTATTTTTGATAAAATGCATATAGGCTACCTGTATGTTATAGGTCCAAACAACAAACAAAAAAAAACTAACACAATAATCATTTTAACAGTTCATTTATTACTCACCTTTTTTTTGGATAAAACAAGACTTTAAAATCAAGTAACCGTATAATATTAAAAAACTTTACAATTCAAAAATATTTCATTTTACAAACAACGTTATGCATAATTAATTTAAATGAAGTAACACATATAATAACAAAACAAAATGGGCACAAAAGGCGATCTTGTCGCTAAAAGCGATCTCTTCCATATAACCTTTTGATTCATGAGGAAACAAAATTTGTAATATTTTGGGCAGTGGTGCAACTAACGAAATAAATAAATACACAAACAAATTTTATGATGTATTAATGATTTTGTTTTTTGTACATTTTTATGTCATAAATTACTCATTTTACAAATTTAACATTTACCAAAATTAAATTTGAAATTAAATTAAATTGAATAATACAATGCCCATCAATAATTTGGTGTACGAGTATCTAAAAAATATATAATCTATATTTTACCCTAAATTCAGGGAAAATAATTTCCATTTAGTATCGCCACACTAACCTATTTTCGTTGAGGTGTTGTGTTCCATTCATCACCAAAATGAAATCGCCTAAATTATATAAATAACAGTAAAAATATTCAATTTTTCCTATGAAATTATATTCCTCTTTCCTTTTTTTGTTTTTGGGAACATTGTTTGCAATGTTTGAAGACACAAGACGGCATATTTTAAAACAAAACTTAAAATCACACGGGACGCCCGTACAACACGGAAGTCCGTTTCATACTGACTGGAGTTTGTATTTGCTTCGGCGTTTGTATTTCCTTTGTCTGCTTCAGTAGCTCTGTTCTGCGTGCTCCATCTGGTTTTATTTCTGTAATCTGTGGTAGAAACGTATTAATTACTTAACGTGCTAAGTTCGTAACTTTGAAGGCTGTCGGAGCCGTGAGCTTGGGCGGGTACTGTGAGCTTTTGTTTCATTGGTTTTGCGATTAATTTCTCGCAAACCGATTCGTGCACTGCAATTGTAAACTTTATTCTCAAGGCATACGGTTTAAAATAACGACAAAAATTAATTCCTCAGTTTGATATACATGAACCGAACTGGAAAATGATCGCATTTAAAGTTCATGGTACTGGCTCTGACAGCGAAACAATACGGCTACACCACAGTATAAACTTCAGTAGGTAGGTAAGGCTAATCACTTATTGGGAAAGAATCCACTTGAAGGTCCCTAGACGGTTAGTTTTACTATGGTTTTACTGCTACCTCTAATGTTTGAAGATTGGCAAATTATATTGAGCACTGAAGCAGATTCTTGGTTAAAATTGTGTTTAATTTTTATACCAGGGGCCTTGATCTGGTCCTTAACCCTTGGCCCTTAACTGAAAGGCCTTGATTCAAGACTTTTCAGTGAAGGGCTATTTTGAGTTACATCTATTCTATTCCGTGCAAAGTTGCTTGGATGATATGGATGTCTCTCCCGATTAGTCTCAAGTTTCTAATTTGTTTGTTTTTTTTTTTGTTTGTGTGGATTGTTAATACAAATTAATGTTAGGTATTATAATTTCAAAGCTTTTAATACCGATTAGACGCAGCTCTACACTTTAATAGGTTTTGGGTCATATAAGCCCCGAGTAAGTAAATGTTAGGATTACGGCAGTATGTTATACACCATAAGTATAAGAAGCCCACTAAATAAAGAAATTAAGAAGAAGAAGAAGAAAAAAAAAACGAAATTTTCTCATCATTAGAGACTCAAGGCCATAATCCACCACGCAAGGCCTAGTGCGTGCAACCACAGAATAGATAATATCTTCAACGCAAGAAGTATTTGACTCCACGGTCTCCACGTTTGTGATAAGAACGTCTAGATTGTGGAATACGTTCCCGATAGTTACAATCTTGGTGTCTTCAAATCGAGAATTAATCGGTTTCTTTTAGGTAAGCACGTTCCATCGTAGATCGCATAGTCGCTTAACATCAGGCGAGATTGTGGTCAAGTGCGAACCTATTATAGTTTTTAAAAAAAAATATCCTCAAGTTAGTTTTAATGTTTAGTAAAACGTAAAATAATGCTAGCTAACTTCAGCGTGTCGGTTTTTCACACAGAAATCTAAATATTATGTAACCACAAGAAATGAAAAACCACAGAAATCTATATATTATTCAGATATTATAATTTATAATGTATGGGGATAGTACAAATTTACTGTCATCATTTTTCCCTCACTGCGTCAAAAGAAGTATCTATATATAACTTATTATTTATAATTTCAATAATTTGAGACATTTAAGTTATCCATTAATTTGTTAGAGTAAGACTAAAAGACACATAAATTTGATTTCAATAATGCTTGATACGATACGTTATTCAACCATTCTAGTAACTCCACAATAAAATGATTTCTTAGAACAATATCGCCCTTATGCATAACTCATTGCATTGATTTGCAAGTAAGTAGGTGCCTACTTAGGATTTTGTTTCGTACAATGTATAGGTAATAGGGGCAAGGTAGCTAAACATTGTTTTGTTTACAACAGAACTTCTCGTAAATTGAGTTACGAAATAAATTAATACAAAGGGATTTAAGTACTTTCAAGAGACTAAAGTCAAAGATATTTTTCAGTTTTGCCATAGGTACATAGTTCCAATATTCCATTTAGTTAGATTTTTTTATAAAATTTTACTTTGAATTCACATTTGGTGACATTGAGAACTATGTAGATACATAATTATTATTGGTTAGGTATGTTATGGATATGATATTTCGGATCTGGAACATAAGAATAAAATATTATAGGTTTCGGATACGGTTACGGATATTGTAATTATTTCGGATTATCAGTTACTTCCGGTTACTGATATTAGATAGAATTTAGTTCTAATAGTCGAAACTGAGCAGATGAAGTTTATAAAGGATGTCTCAGTAAGAGTGCACTTTTTCATTTTAAAATAAAACAAGTATTTTATGACAGAGTTGTGATATTTTTATTGTATTGTAAAGAAGACATGTTCCGATTAAGTATGGAATAAAATATCCGGCAAATAACCCCCACGGCTCCGTTGACAGGCCATTACTCTTTTCATGAAATTTTCCATGACTTCATTTTCAAAGTCATTTTCTTCGATGAAGCGCATTTCCATATGAATGGCTTCGTCAATACACAAAATTGTCGAATTTGGGACTCAGAAAATCCTCATGCAAGCCATGAGAAACAAATGCACCCACAACGAGTAACTGTCTGGTGCGGATTTTGGTCGGGCGGCGTGAATTGGACCTTACTTTTTTGAAAATGAGGCCGAAATTGCAGTGACTGTGAACGGCATTCGTTACAGGAATATGATAACGGACTTCTTGTGGCCTCAACTGGACGGCATGAATCTGGACAACATGTGGTTTCAGCAGGACGGGGCAACCTGCCACACCGCGCATGAAACAATCGACTTATTGCAGCAACGATTTCCAGAACACATTATCTCACGAAATTCTGATGTCAACTGGCCGCCAAGATCGTGCTTAATCGGAACATGTCTTATTTACAATACAATAACAAAAATATCACAATTCTGTCATAAAATACTTGTTTTTATTTTAAAATGAAAAAGTGCACTCTTACTGAGACCCCCTTTATTTAACATAATGCAATTTTGCAGTCACAATCACCTGAAAGACGATTCTATTAGAAATTTGTGAATCGAATCCGGTTACTATAACGGATATACAAATTTAATTTCGGATATCTGATAGTTTCAATTACGGTTACGGAGTTCCTCGTTCCTCGTTCCTCTATTAGCATCTTGAAAATTCATCTTTAAGAAGTACATAACACGCAAAAAGATGTGGAACAATTGTGAGAAACGATATGAAAGCATCGATATAAATCAAAAACGCGCCCTGAGCACCTTGAAACTGCGTCTCTGTGTGTAGCGTGAGTGGGTTACAACTACCAGTATACTTGACCCCTTGAATCGCTAGCGCCAAGGTATGTTGCGGTTCTACTTATTCTGGTTGTTACGAATAGCTTTAGGTATAAACGTCCAGCGTTCACCGTCACCCTTCCCAACGAAAACATAACTTCGTGCGCCTGAAGTTTGGGAGGGCACATCCACTGATTTATATCGATGTAACTTAGAATGTTACTTTTAAACAGCACTTAGGCATAGAATAGATAATACAGATAGAACGGACACTCCCCACCCCCCGCCAGTTTCAAGCTTCCTACCCCGCAAGGACGCGAGAAGCACTCAACGAAGGGTTATATCGGACGACAATTTTCTATGAGAATACGACCATGACGCTGTGTTGCTGTGTTATTTAAATGTAGGTACCAATTTTTTCATCTGTTCAACGAAACAAGAATAACAGATTTTTAATTTCATAAGAATTTCTATAATATAGGTACTAGGATTGAACCGTTTTTCTACTGTGTTTTGATAAGTTCACAGTTTTAAGTTAAGAATAAGAGATTTTTGATTTCATAAGAATTTCTACAAAGATTGAATCATTTTTATAAACTGTGCTACTGGTTAGAAGTACGCGCCAACACTGAAGTCCTGTGACGAAATTATTAAACTCGTTGTTTTTAAACTGCGGCTTTCGTTAATCGTTGTGAAATACGTCAGTGGCGCCAATAACGTATGGTAACGAGTGATGGCGCGGAGTATAGTTCGCTTAGTCACTATTGTTGCCAATTTAGTGGATATTTTTACTAAGATTGCTACTATTCAGATTTATTGGTAAGTGATTATTTCTTAGCATTCAACCGACTCAAAAAAAAGAAAGAGGTTCTATATTAGACTATCTGTACTTTTAGACTATCTGTACTTTTATGTGCGTCCATGTATGTATTATGTCGGTCAATAGTGAACAATGAATATAGGATTTCATCTAGTAGTATGCTTATTTAAGATTTCGCAACAACCGTTCATTAAAAGCAGTAAGAGGATACGAGTACATTGACTATTGGAATGGATAGTTCCAAAAAAAAATTAACGATATTTTTAAACTAAAACTTATTCAGTAATTAACGGCTTTGACATTGACTTATAAACTTTAATGGTTCTAGTACTACCGGTACTACTACGATTTAGTTTCATTTTTAACCAACTTCTAAAAAGGAGACGGATCTCAATTCGTTTATATGTTTGTTACGTGATAGCTCCATTTATTGTGAAACAAAGGACATAAGCCCAAATCACATTGAAAAAACCCAGGTGCCACACCTGGGTTTTTTGATGTACCTCGGATTTTAAGTTATTAGTAATAATATTCTAAACTATCATCATCATCCGTTTGAGTGGCTAACCTGCGTTTTTTTGCCTGTAGAAGTTTTGTAGAAGTTCGTGTCAAAAGCTCGTTTTATGGAACAAAATATGTTGTATAATTTGGTGTTAATGATAGAAAAATAATATATACCGGCTGAGTCATAAAAAGATATATCAAACAATGCACGAATATGCTTAGGTTCTTTTCGCGATGGGTGGCCTTGGAATTCAAATTTAACGAGTGTAAGTAAAATAATTCATGATAATACGCTTATTTTTGGTAATGTATTTTGGACTTTGTATTCAATTGTCAGTATGCTTACATCGCGGGTCAAATCTGGACAAGTACTAGCACAAGCACAGCACTAGCATAGGCCTGGGATATGAGGCGTAGGTACTTGAAGAGAGGTATATGCTAAGATGTTATGAAGATGATGATGATGATTACATCGGATTGCAAACAGTATTGGTGAACTTTAAAAAAAACGCCTACAAAACTACACTGATAAAAAAACATGTTAGCCACTAATTTGGGTTATGGGAGTGGTGTATTTTTTTTCCTAAAATATATTTACATACAATTATTAGATTTTTTTGAGATTAGATACAATTATTTTGTGCCGAGGTCAGATGAAAACAAAACTAAAAATTACTTTCGTTTATTTTTGTTCAAGTTTTTTATGATCGTCGTTGAAATTTGGTCAATTAAGTTTCTGAATTTAATTTGAAATTAAAACTGATTTTTGTTTATTCGGCGCAAATATGATTGTGATTTGAGTATAATAGACTCACTTACTATTCTCACAATACTTATTTAAAGTTTTATGCGATCCTTACTATAATGCGAATAAATAAATCACTATTTATCAATATACAAAAGTAATATTTTTTAAGCGGTTAGGAATAAATTAAATCCGGAACTAGCAACATTATCTTTCCGGCCGGTTCGAGTTTGTTTACAAAATTGAATTGTGAGTTTTGAGTTGAAAAATCATTTGTTTTTCTTTACTGTGCTGACATGAGATGTAAGTAATTAGTTTGTGCAGTGTATGATACTCTGATATACCTAGTGAACTGTGATGACGCCTTGCAACTTATAACGTTGTTGACGTTGTTGTACCTAATCTAATGTTCTGTGACTAGCCTACCTACCTATAATGAAATACGCGATATGTGGAGTGATTAATTAATATATTGTCAGATTAAAGTTTTCTCTTTGGGTAAGTGTACTTAACTAAAAATCAATTCGTCCATGGTACCTTTATTATCTCCTATTTTGTTTTAAATCTTCTCCCTTCTGGTTGTTGATGAAAGTTATATGTACCTACATTAAAGATCGAACACTAACTAGGTAAGATTATAGGCCACTTAATACAGGCAGGTGAACTCACGGGTCACAGCTATTCCATAAAATAATTTAGTAACCCTAGATGACACGCACACATGCGTAAATGTGTTCGAACGACATATGCGTAGTTGTGTGAGTGTAGGTATGTCAACTGCACCGTCTGTATAGATTTTAGGCCGAGTGTCCGGGGTGTGACTTAGGTATGTCACATAATACGTCACAAGTAGGTATAGCTATAGATATGCTGTAAGTAATTACGTATGTCGGTGACACGATCTCACATGATATCACCTTGCCAAAAAGGATCTAATGCGCACGTTCTGCTCCGCTGCTCTGTCGCCGTGTTGTGAAGGACTGCAAAAATCGGTTTAAAAAATGGCAGGCAGCAAAATAGGGACTGGCGATAGAAGTAATACTTACAAACTTATAGGTGACTCAGAATTTATAGCTCACTTTGGAAACTACGCGGGTGAAACCGGAGGGCGCTACTAGTCTGGAATAAATTTTCAAAGCATTGCCATCTAAATAAGTCTTCTAAGCGTGGCTATCTAGACTAGATGGCCATGCTTCTACATGAACATGGTCACCTAGCAATGCGTCAGCGTTTTACTCGAATTTACTCGAAAAATTCTTTCATTTACGAGCGTGGCTCTCCAGTGGTGCGCCAAAAGAAGTTTTCACTTCAAACATTATTTTATTTAACTAACACTTAAGTACCCTTTAAGTACCTAAGTACATAAAAGTAGCCAAGTGCGAATTGAACTAGCCCATGAAGGGTTCCATAGCAACAAGTAGCATGATGTTAGTAGCATCCTACTAATATTATAAATGTCAATGTATGGATGTTTGGATATTTGGTTGTTTGGATGTTTGTTGCTCAATCACGTCCGTATGAACGGATCAGGCTGAAATTTGGAACACAGATAGGTTATAGTCTGGAAGAACACATAGGTCTTTTTATCCCGGAAAACAACGGGAACAACGGGAACGGGAACTACGCGGGTAACACCGCGGGGCGCTGCTAGTATTATTATAAATTCCATACAAATAGCGTATAGTTGCAATGTTATTGAGCGCGGCAACGCCACTTTTGCTCAAAGAGCGTCGTCAAAACAATGACCATATCACGAGCAAAATTCAGTAAAATAACATAATGCTAAATTTATTTTTGTGCAACAATAATAATAAATTACTATGGCCAGTAACAAATAAAAATAATTTCATCTGTTCTCAGAAAAATATGTGAAAAACAGTTTTTATCATAACCTAAAAGTTTTTCGCGCGCACAAAATGAGCGGGAGGCGGCGCTGATAGGTGAGAGAGCTTGCGCGGAGTGCGGGGCGGGGCGTCCGGAATAATCGATACCCCATAGAGCCATACTCGTAAGTAGGGTGGACATACAAGACGGATTATACCGCATTTTGGCGCCAAGACAAAGCAAAACAATACCTGCCGTTGGGCAAATGCCTTGCACGTGTCAAGTCAAAATCGCCATTAGAAAAAAATAGGAATAAACAATCTGCATGTCCCAAAACTATTTGTAAATGTGCACAATATTTGTTTTACTTCTTTTGACGTCATAAACGTTAACCGATTTATTTGCTTTTGGCTCCTCTAAGCCTTAAATAAATGTAAATAAATTTTGAATACGGTAGAAAGGAAAAACTTTACATTAAATTAATTCTTTATTGTACTTTAATTTAAATAAACTAGCAAATAAGTACACAAAATCAAAATAGAATGAACTGGCTCTTATCATTAAAATATGTTCGAGACAATTGAAGGGTAAATAAAATATTTGAGAACGAGAAAGTACAATAAAAGGTATGGTACTTACCTAAAATAGTACGTTTTAATTTTAAAAAAAAACCCTACATACTTATTAATAAATGTAGGTATAGGTATTCTAAAACATTACAGATTTACAGATAACAATTATACTTATAAGTAAAATAATATATATACTTATAAGTGTGTCATGATTAAGATTTTAAAAGATTATAACGACTTCAACTTAGAATGCGATGACTGAGATAAATAGATTTCTTTTACGGATTCATTAAAAACAGCAAGCGATGGAGTCGTTCAAAACATTTTGTTATAACTCTTCGAAATTAAACCAGATTGAAAAATACAACAATTTTTTTAGACAATTAGCGTTTGGCCGATTTATGTAGTCTAACGAGGAAAACATAAAAATTAGTACCCCGCTTTTGTTAGCGCAGACACAGAAAATGTTTAATTTTCACGCTGGGTGGATATAATGATGATTGGACAACCAAAGTAAATAGCATTTTCACTGTTTGTTACTTTTGTCCATGCTCTTAGATACGACAGATATATAGCGTTTAGCGGTAAATTTTTATTTCACTAGTTTTATATTATGTTTGTGACCGGAAAAATTGTAAAAATCGTCATGTTACAATTTAACGTCGTTAACGTAGATACCCTGAAATTTGAATCAATGAAGTATTGAAAATTCTTTATTGTTTATAACTTGAAATGACACATACCTATAATATAGGAAAACAGTAAAACTAGTGAAACAGCTGGCGGCCTTATCGCTGAAAGCGATTTCTTTCGGACAACCTTGTACGCTTTATAATGCTAACGCTTTATAATCTCACGCGTTAGATTATAATCTGACGGTGTTGATAATTTTACGGTGATGTTTACATAAATATGTTCACATGATTAAATGTTCACAGTTTACGACTGAAGGTACGCAGAAGTTAACGATACATACCTAGTAGTCGGGAATATGTAGGTACCTATAGCACGTATCTACCACCCTGCCAATTTACCCGCGTATAATCCGTTGCCGTGAGTATCCCGCAATGAAAAGTTACCTATGCGATATAGGTATAATAACAAATATCCATACATCCATTCATCTAAACATACACACTTTCACCATTATAATATTTGTATTATACTATTGTAATATTACCTAGGTATGTATTAGTAGTTTAGAAGGATCTTGTTAGTGGGCACATCTTTTATCAATCAAAGCAAAATTATAATAAAAACTATACTACACTACACACTTAACTATCTACTTACGTTACGCACATCTAAATTATTTATAGATCGATGGTCTATTATAGTTTACAGAGGTCTATGATCTATGAACAGTTTAGCAGTTACAAATATCACCGTACTCCGTTTATATAGCAATATTTCCACAGGAGACGTAAGTGAAAAGAGTAACACCATGTTTTCGCGCGACGAGCGCAATGCAATGCAGTTTGGCAAAATGTAGATAGATAGATAGATAGAAACACTTTATTGCAACACAAAGAAATTAAAATATTACACAGAAATAACTTATTAACTAGTGTCACAAGTGGCACTTGTAATGTGTTGTTTACCATTAGGCAAAGTAAACGTCAAAGGCAAACGTTACGGCTGGTCTAATCGGGAGAACGGCAACTGCCAATCCCAGGGACTCCGGATTGGCAGTTGCCGTTCTCGTTGCCGTTCGAATTCCACACTTTTCGTAGTCATGTGGGTAATGTCGCTAACTTTAGAACGGCGAAGGAAAATAACAAGAGTGTTGTGTTTCTGAAATGTCAAGTCTATGTACTTATAAGCAGCCTTACTAAATGTCCCTACGGCTGGGACTTCTCTTGCAAGGAGAGAGTCAAGGCCATAATCCACCACGCTGGCCCAGTGCGGGACTGCGGGTTGATGGATGTATAAAAGTCCACTTAAGTCTAACTATAGTCTAGTCTAAAGCAATCGTAATTCCAATATTCGTACTCTTTGTTCAATAATAATTTCAGCGCTTAGTTCTGTTCACATAGAATGGAATAAAGCTGTTTATTTCTATCAATAACTTAGTTCAAATATCCGCCGATCCAAGATCAAACACGACTCCCCAAGCCGTCAGTAAATCAGTTCCTAAATATTTGCTTACAAAAATTTACTCGTCCTAAATTATTATCGCGTCTTATTATCTATTCTATGCCTAAACTATGAAGTGCCATATTTATTATAATATACAGGGTTACTGGTAATCAGCCTGCTGCTATTTATGGACATGTTCTGTACGTTAAATGAAACAATACTTGTTTTGCAACAACATATTTTTAAAACTTAATACAAATGTATTTAAGTTTCAGAACATAAACTAACCTAACCTACCGTAAGGTTACAATCTCACGCGTTCGATTATAATCTGACAGTGATTACCTACAATTTTACGGTAACATAAATAGATACATACATCATTTGTTTTCAGGGAACTATTTTTTTAAAGTTGACAAAGTTATTCCTTATAACATCAGCCATCAGTCAAGGCCTGTTTTCATTTTGATTAGTACGAGTGCGAGTGAGTAGTGCAGGTGTTGAGTGATTAGTAGCAAACACGTGTGGACACCGATTGATTATTGCGAGTGCATAGTAATCAATCACGATTACTCACTCGCAATCGCACTCGCACTCACACTCGCACTAATCAAAATGCAACCCGGCCTTCAGTCGAACTCCCGTTAAAATCGTAAAATAAAGCCGAATGTATGTTTCTAAAAGGCCGGTTTGCATTTTGATTAGTGCGAGTGGGATTGCGAGTGCGAGTGAGTAATCGCGACTGATTACTATGCACTCGCAATAATCAATCGGAGTCCACACGTGTTTGCTACTAATCACTCAACACCTGCACTACTCACTCGCACTCTCACTAAGCAATATGAAAACAGGCCTTTAGTAGGAATGTTTGTACTCACGTATCTCTGTAACGGCTAAATTGACTTTAATGAAATTATATACTTACATAGTGAGTACATTTGGCTGGCTTCGTGGCTTAGTTGGGAGTACGTGAAGTGAGTGTGCCTGCGAAGCCATGGGTCGTGGGTTCGATCCCCACCCAGTGCAAATATTCTTGTGATGAATACAAATATTTGTACTATGCCTGGGTGTTTTCTATGTATAATAAGTATGTATTTAAAAATATACAAGTACTATATCAGCTATCTGGAGCTTAGCTTAGTTTGGGGTTAGATAGTGTTGTGTGTGAAATATTCACCAATATTTATTTATTTCTTGGATTAACAGTATACGCATAGTTTGCAAGTTCCGTTGGCAGTAGAGGCCACTTAGGCCAACTACCATACGTCTCTTACTCTCTTAGAAAAAAGTAACACATATTATAGGTAGGAAACCCATTACAAAAAAAAAACGCCCTTCTTTTCTTTAGAAATAAAACGTACCCAGTCGCTGCATGTTTTCAAGCTTCGGGTTAAAGAGTTATATCTAAAATCTTAGTTACTACTATGTTGTAAAATCTTAGTACTATCTATCCTTTAGTTGTGAAGTGTGTACAAGTTCTGGTACTTATTTATTATCTTAAATATAAGTAGGTTTATGTAATATTTCAACGGTGTGTTATGTATTTACTTTTATTCTATTTAAATTGATGTGTATATGTTACAGTCATAGTGATTAAATAGTTATTATACATAATGACTGGTCATTATATATAAAAGCCAAATTCACTAGACAATGTAATTAATTAATCACTTTATCTGGACATTATTCATAATAGCGTGTCAAAGTTAGCTAAAGTAATAATACGGTCTAGCCGACTTCGAAAATCGTTTTCCTCCCTTCAATACTTAACAAATTACCCACCCAGAGACCAACTCAAACCGGTTAGGTTGAAATTAGTCACAAAACCGACACAGAGCACCCCGACTCCACCTAGTCTTGTGGCTACTACCCCTAGAGTGTTTATAAAAAATGCGGGAGCCAGAAGCTCAAGGGAGGTCCTGAATGTTCCTTCGTCGCATGAAGTCGAGTTGAGCGAAACGAGGGCTGAGTGTGGCGAAGCAACATTCAGGGGCGACCGCAAGAGCTTCTGGCGGGAGCCCACCCAGAGTCCAAGTTAGACCGGTTAGGTTAATTACTTTATAATAATGTTAATTGAGGCATGCTTAAGGCAAATTGAAATACAAATTTATTCATAAACGAATATCTACTTGTTTTATTACATTATCCAAGTCTTCGAAGATATTATATAAAATAGCTAGTTAATGTGATTAATTTTGTGTCAATTATCACTTTATCTAAATTGAGTAGATATTATATATAATGGCTAGACAGTATATATAATATCCAGATTTATTACTTTGGCTGTAACATATATATTTTGTACTAGCTGTGCCCCGCGGTTTCACCCGCGTCTATTTGAGGAAAATCCATACTAAAATATCCATTGCTGGCCACTTTATTACGTTTTACAGAACCCTAAAAATACGTAAATAAGCAACAATGCATTGTTGTAGAACAAATTTAATTACTTCAAAAAAATGACACAAACTTCAAATGTAGACACGCGCCGTCACAGACTTCAACGACCAAAGAGAATTTAAATTCACGGAACTAAAGCTCTCGAAGAGAAATATTTTTCCCCGTTTTCTTTACGGGGAAAGCGCCACAGGTACACAAAAACGCGCGTTCGACCTCGTCGTTAAAATCGAAAGGTAAAATCAAAATTTTAGAAAAACTTTTGGGTAAAAGCCTGTCTATGGAAACTGGGATGGTTTATGTATTCTTCTTGATCGTATCCTCATTACTGAGGGTCGTGACTACCATCGACGTCCTTAACCACCTTCCTCCAGGCACACCTGTCTTGGGCCAACCGTAAGCAAGTTTGGATGTTTATCCTTGCTGAGGTCTTGATGGTGTCTATCCACCGGGATGGCGCTTTGCCTCTACCTCTCTTCCCTTCAACGCGACCGATCATTATTAACTTTTCTAAGCTTTCTTGTCGTCTAGCCACGTGTCCGAAAAATTGAAGAGTCCGCTGAGTGCAGATGGTTTATGTATACGGAATTCAAATAAAGCCAAAGCGGTTTTCGCCGTTTATTTGCTAATGGTACGGAACCCTTCATGCGCGAGTCCCACTCGCACTTGGCCACTTTTATGTATCTGTTGATTTTTTGCAGTCAGATTTTATTAATTAAAGTTATTATCCCGTTAAAGTTAGTGAGTTACACCAACGTAATTAAAAATACATTGAATACCTACCTACCATTTTGTTTATAAAACAGAGTGACTTGATGAAAAAGACTGACCAGCCTGATGGTGGGCAACAGCTTACCACCAGGCTTGTCAGTCATGTTAGCCTGCCTAAAACAGCACAGTGACACGCATCTATTTGAACATGAAAAGTCCAAAATGGTACCTAACATTGTACTGAGCTCGTCACCCTGAGATATAAGATTATTCATCTCTTAGCCCTGTAATCTCTTCTCTGCAAAAAAATATCATTCAAACCGAAATACAGTATTATTAAAGTCAAAAGGCAGCCTCTTCAATTATTTCAGTTAACTATGATGTTCCTCTCCTGTCAACTTTACGTTTATAATTAATTAGAACATTTTGAAAAAAAATGCATACTTATAATTCATTCACAAATAAATAACACTGTTAGAAGCCAACATTAAATAACAAAATCAAACTTATTGACTTACTTAAAGTAATTGCAAAATAAAACAAATGAATTATAAGAAAATCTCAAAAATAAATGAAAATTACCAAGTAGAAAATTATTAAAAATATTATTTTAAAAAACCTTTTCAATAGTTTTTCAGTACCACCATAATCAAAGCCCGATAACCATGTAAGTGATATTCTTTAATTTACATGACACCAATTTACGTTAATCTTGCACACTACTAATTTATTATAAAATAGATATGGGCGCCATATGCAAATTATGTCTCCAAGCAACTTCACAATAATTGTAAACCGGTACATGAAACCTATTTATCCTTTTTTCAGTATCATGATAGTTCAAACATTATCTACTGCTTGACGATATAATTACTGGCAAAGGTGTGGTACTTCCCCAGGCGGACTCTGTAAAGAGTCCTATCACTACGAAACCGATAATGATAGTGTTTGTACGGGATACAGTTGTTCATTTTCATAAATAACTTAGTTGAACATCCACCGATCGAAGATCAAACATGGCACCCCAAGCTAGTAAATCGGTTTCTAAATATTTCCTTCCCCCATAGAATGCATCGTGCACCGGGGTCGATGACCTATCTAGTCACAAAATATACCAGAGGTACAATTATCAACCCAACTAATAATATAAATGTGAAAGTTTGGATTTTTTTCTCAATAAAAGCGGAATGGCGTGAAAATTAGGTTTAAATTTCGAATGTGATTTTTTTTTATCAGAAATAGCACATAGACCATTTTTTATCTCACAATGTATAATGCGGCAGATACTAGTGTGTAATTAAATGCAGTATATTTACGTGAATACCGCGGGCAAATACTATAGCAGTTTCGATGCAGCAGAGAATCAACTCAAATTAAGAGGCCAGTTCTGAACAAAAACAATATTTTTTTATTTGTTATGACTTTTTTTTATGGTATATGAAGTTTGATCTACCAAACAATAAAGCAACCATCAAAATAGATTCACAATTGGCAGAGCTATCGCCAAATAAAAAAAAAAACAAACATACAACCGTATTGAAGTCGGTTAAAACATCTTATTTCGTAACGAAATCGATCGTATTTTTTATTGTAAAAAATATACATCTGTATTTCTATAATCTTGAGTATGGGGGCGGATGGCACACCATGTCAAATCGTCAATATTGAACTTGGCCGTGTGAAGTGATTTTTGGGGCTTCAATTAAAATGGTCCCTCTCTGGTTTGGTTAATTACTCGACAATGGGTTTCAAGGGAACCCTACTAACAGCTAGGGGTCAATTAGGCTTGACATTTTAGTTTTCTGATTATTATCGGAGCTTTTCTAATTATGTTTGGCAGTTAAGATATTTTGTGGAATTTATGTTGAAAATGTATCAGCAGTACTTACAAACTATTTTAACTATTCTTGTGAGAATTGCTCAGTTTGTTTGTCGATAGAACGTTGTTGCATTTTCGGGTACGAAGTTTCGGTTTCGGGCCTGTTGACACAATCAGTCTATATCTGCCTGTACAGGGTTACTGGCTTCTGGTAATCAGCCTATATCCGTTTAAATATATTCTGTATATATACATAAACAAACAACTTTTGTTAAAACTCAATACATATAAAAAAAAACAGTGTTTGTTGTCCTCTCTAGCACTGTTTAGTGTTTATTCACTTAACTTCACACTGCCCATCATTTATGATTACCAATCTACACATATATATAAAAGCGAAAGGTTACTCATCACCGAATCTCAGAAACTACCTATGCTAGGAGTCTGAAATTTTGCATGGAGGTGCCTTTTAGCACGACGGGGTTTTGCAAAATTCCCCCCTTAAGGGGGTGAAATAGTGGATGACATTTTATATGAATACACAGGCCAACCCCTTAGGGCTAGAAACTGAAAATTCCGCACACGTATTCCTCCTATGATAATATGGGGATCTACTATGGAAGACTTAAAACAAAAAATCTTGGCTGGCCATACTGCCGTGTGTCTAAATAAGTACATATAGGGGATGAAAATTTCATATTAACAAACGCTTAGTTCTTACGCCCAAGACTTAGATATATAGCCGGGAATTAGGAAACAATAAAATTAATTACATTTAAAAAATGCAAACATTTTTTTGCGAGTAAATAATATAATATAACTAGCTGTAGGTACTCAAAGCGCGTTGCTACGCCACCTGTCGAAAATTGGTAGAACCAACTCGGAAACCTTCTCCGGCTTATTTATGCACAACAACTTGGCTAAAGATGATCAAATGCATAGTTTACGGTTCTAAAAAGGACAAACATTTATTTCTCGAATATTTCTCAAACGTCAGTCTTTTTAACCATTGAATAGAACAGCTCGATTCTTCTCCAAAAATATTTGTTGAAACCAATCAAAAAGATTTTCATCAATTCCTTTTGCCCCTTTACGTTTATATTGCGAACAAAATCTAATAATCCAGCTCTGAGTTCCACGATCTGCGTATAAAACATCACACCTGACTGAGATCGTCGCTGCTGGATTCTGACAAAGCAAACTCGACCATGCTGTATCTAGATCTAGAACTCACTTTGGCTTTTCGCTTTCGCAGGTCTAAATAAATAATAACTTCTAAGTGTTAGTTAAAAAAATCTGCACACCACCATCTTGCTTCAAACTAAGCAAATTATACTGCTGAATATTTATCGCCAAACACAAGCCTTGAATAAATAAAGTATATTTTTAAATGGTAGGTATATATTTCATGAAACACCATAGAGCAATCCTTTTGATATTATAAATGACAATGTTTGGATGTTTCTTGCTCAATCACGTTGTAACGTATGAGCGGATTGGGTTGAAATTTGGAACACATATAGTCTGGAAGAACAAATAGATTAGTTTTTTATCCCGAGTAAATAACGGGTGCTGCTCTAGTACTTAGATTTTGCCAATAATTAGTTTTCCGGAAACCAGCACCAAACTAAGTAAAACTTATAGGTAATATAAAAAATCGATACTTAAAATAAACTATTCATAATTTCACTTAGGATTTGCATGTTTTTTTTTGATAGTAGATATTGGCGACAGAAATAATTAACAAAACAAACAACTTATAAGAATAATAACTTAGCACTAATGCTGCACAATATATCACTTGTGTAGCTACAAATATACGTGGCTTGTCGGTGACACGATCTCATAAGATTTGACCCACAGATTAGATACCCTGTTGATCGGCGATGATACGAATTTCGCCTACTATCACAACTCACCAGCAGGAGCGCAGGACGAGGTACAATACCGCGTTTGTGATTAGCCAAATATCCGTATGACGTGCACTACTTTCCACGAATGATCGGACAAAACGATATAGAGTTATACACACTTCAAAGGACAGAGCAGGATGCAAAGAAAGACATCGCAATTCTGCTACTAAAACGCTAAGGAGGTCGTACGATCAGTCAAATGGGTATTTATTGTATTTATAACATAATAATATAATACATTTTAATATATCCGCTCCGCTACTCCGCTGCCGCTCCGACACTACGTTGCTACTACATCAGCAAGTTGATGACGCCAACACATTTTCCTCTACCCAAAACAGCAGTTAAGAAGTTATCACTTTAAAAAACAATAAATATAAAGAAATCTAATTCTATTAACACAATAATAACAGATACATTGTTACATTAATATGGACGTGTAAATTGTATATTTATGAATAACGGAACTTTGACTTAGAGAGAAAATATCAACAAATTAGTGCACAATACGGTTTTCCGATAAAAGTAAATCTGAATATTAAACACCGCAGTAGGTACCAATACTGAACGCGTTTACAAAACCGCGTATTTTTAAATCAAATAAATGTTCCCCAATTTCATAATTCCTGAGCAGCAGTTTCCCTCATTATTGTCCAGGCGAGATCTTCAGCTTCTGGATTACCTTATTTACTGAGTTTCCTGACTCCCGTAATTAACTTAACGACTTTTGACGCAAACCGTGAAACAAAGCCACGCTACACTCGCCCTAATAAATAATGATAATAAGAACCACAATAATGTTATCGCTAAATGACACAAATATAAATTTAAAAAGGCGAGTAGGAGACTCCCGCCCTTCTACCGTCTAAGTAAATCGGCTTTGGCTTTGTTATTGCTGTCTCTATCGTTTCAAGCGGAAAGATAAGAGAGAGCAACGTCAAAGCTAAGACAGTTTTAGCTAGGCGTTAGACCCGCTGGTCGGATCGAAGTTCCTTTCGCATTTCGGTAGACATTTGTAATACTGTAATTATCCTACTTCTTACTGATATTATAAATGCAAAAGTTTTTACATCTTATCTTATCTTATCTTAATATATATAAATCTCCGGTCACGATGTTTGTCCGCGATGGATTCCTAAACTACTTAACCGATTTCAAAATTAAATTGGCACACCGTGAGCAGTCTGGTCCAACTTGAGAGATAGGATAGTTTTTTTTTCGATTAATAGTCCTTATATGACAAAATCCGAGCGAAGCCGGAACGGGCCGCTAGTATAAAATATATTTTTAATATAGAGTGACAGGACAGGCAGGATATGTGCCTGATATTAAGCATCATGTCTACCCATAACCACCATAACAGTACAATGTCACGCAGCCATTGGGAGTTGGGACAAGAAGTGTCCAAATCACTACCTATCACTGCACAGCATCACCCAGATGTATAAAATGGATGATGATATACATTTCGAAGATATTGATAATTAATTTTGACGGAACCCCAGACAATAGGATGTATATATCGAAATTACAAAACTACTTCCTTTGTAAAACTGTTAGAATGCAGAATTGTCAAAGTAGTAAGTAGGTAACATGTGTATCAACGGTAATCAAGAGAACCCCACAATAAACAACGCTTTCCCAAATCTCAGTAAGGGAATCCACGTCTATATGACCAGGAGACCATGTTATATTACAAACTGTAGCCTGTGTTTAAAATTTCACTCTGATCGGTTGAGCACATGAGACGATATTGAGAAACAAATACACGTAAACTTCCAAATTTGTAATGTCAGTAATATACTAGACATGTACTTACTTAATTTAGAAAAGTCATGACACACATGAACACGAGATGTACCTACTTACTTCAATATCAAAATAGTGCCAATTTTTGTAACATTACGAAAGATCCTGAAAACATATAACATAACACGTCTTTTATACCTACGCAATTGTTTATAAAGCAATCATCTCGTCATCTCGGTCTTTAATTTCTACGTAGACCACTTCGTCTATTCTCCTTTCACAATACAGAGTCCGGTCTACCGCCGAACGAAAAATGTCATACCTTTGATGTTTCTCTCTCTTTTCTTTTCGCTTGAAATGATAGAGACAGCATTAGCAAAGCGATAGCCGATTTAGTTAGGCGGTACCAGCGCCGGTGGCAGCGGCAACACGGTATCTATAATTTATTCCGTGCGAAACTGGGATTATAGCTATACGTTCGTGCAGCATATACTAAAGTCCCTGCAAAGCGTGGGATATTTTTTTTTTACTATCATTGTTATATTTAAAGCATTCCAGTGTCATAGATATCCCGATTGTGGCGCTGCTCTTCAATGATATTTATTAAGAGGTGGTTTATAGTCTGTCGACTAGTTGGTAGACCAGTTTGATAACCCTACACAAGGTCTGAACACATCTCGACTAGCCTACGTAGACCCGTCGCGTTTCCTTTCATTCGCTTGGTCATTATAAAACAAAAGAAAATACGGCTCAATTTTGCTTGAATTTAGTCACGGCAGATTGTCGTAGAGGTCAACTAATCTGGATGCACCTCCCGTAAGTTTTTACCAAAATTAACTTTAAGGGCCACTTCAATCTAAACCTTTGGGAGATTAAGGTTTAGGGATAGCGTTTAGCTTATGGTCAATCGGTTTCAAGTGGGTGGCAGAGGTAAAAAACCTTTTTAAAGTATTGATAATTCATTTAGTAGTTATTATTATTATAACTACTAAATGAATTATCATATTATTATAATTCATTTATTTAGGTAATGTAAATTTATGTAAGTAAAAGTTTATGTACCTAGCTAAATACAAAATTCATTTTGTATTTCGTATTTCGTGTCTAACTGGCGAAACCTCGTTTTATGATTATTAGTAAGAAGTGAGTTATATGTGAACACGTTGAGATTTACCTACTAAGTTGTGTTTGTGAAACTAGTCCTAACGATAAATCGTAGTCGTGGGTACCTAGGTATATCTTATAACAATAAAGAAATACATTACATTTTGTACACTACACTTCGTAATAAATTATGATAAGAAAGACCTCAATAATATCATATCATAGAAGAATAACACAGACAGCAAAAATTTATGTAATTTCAAAAGTTCGTTTGGAAATAATATACATATATGCAGCCCATATTCTGTATAATCTTAATAAGTGTTTAAAAGTTCAGTATACTGATGTCAAGGACGTTTAAAAAAAGTTATGTTCCTATAGAATTCTTCACCAAGTGTATTTATGATCCATATGAACTATAAACAAATGGATGTGCCCTAAGCACCTTGAAATTGGTAATAAACTGCGTCTCTGTGTGTATCGTAAGTGGCTTACAAACAACCAATCTAATTGACCGCTAGAATCGCTAGCGGCGAGATATGCTGTGGTTCTACTTATTTTGGATGTTGACAACGAATAGTGTTTTTAACCGACTTTAAAAAAAAGTAGGTTTCTCAATTCGACCGTATATTTTTTTTTTTTTTTCTTAATAAAGAGTGACGAGACGAGCAGGACATGTGCCTGATGGTAAGCAACATGCCTACCACATAACAGCAGTGACACGCAGCTATTGGAACATGAAGAGTCCAAATCATTACCTAGCGCCGCACTGTGCTCGTCGCCCAGTTGATTGTTTTTATTCAAGTAAATATTAGGAAACACATAAATTGGACATACAGTATTTTGACTGGCCTCGTGGCTTAGTGGGTAGTAGCTCTGCCTGCGAATCCGAGGGTCGTGGGTTCGATTCCCACCCAATGCGATAAATATTTGTGTGATGAATTCAAATGTTTGCACTGTGTATGGGTGTTTCTATGTATAATAAGTATGCATTTAAAACTATATTAAGTATTATATCAGCTATATGGCCGCCATCACACAAGCTTTGCTTAGTTTGGGGTCAGATGGTGTTGTGTGTGTATTTACTTAGTTAGTACCTGGGTACCGAGCTTTGCTCGGTTTAAATACTATATATACTTAGATACCTACAGATAAAAGACTCCAAGAAATATATTTTCTTAAAAAAACGAATTGAAAAAAAAGAGAACCCGTCTGGATTCGAACCCGGAGCTACTAATTCGTGACCGCTATGAGCGCCCGACTTTCCGTCTGAGCTAATTATGCTGTCGCGTCACGCGGCGAAATTTACCTTCACATTCTAATGTCTAATGTGACAGTTTTTCATTGTCTAAAAACGCGCATAATATGCTTTTTTTTTTAAATAAGAGCTAGTTAGATCGATTTATCGTCCCCGAAATCCCCTGCATACATAATTTCATGAAAATCCGTCGAGCCGTTTCCGAGATTCAGATTCTATATATATATACATATTTATATAGGTACAAGAATTGCTCGTTTAAAGGTATAAGATTATACATAGAAACACTCAAGAAATAGTACAAATATTTGAAATCATCACAAAAATATTTGATTAACACATAGGTTACTTTTTATCGCAGGAAAATGGAAACTATGTGGGTAAAACCACGGGGCGCTGCTAGTAGGCTACATAAATTAGATGTTCAACCTAGGGAAGTAGTAATGTAGTAGTGGTAGGACTCTTGGCAGAGTCCGCCTGGGGAGGCACCACACCTTTGCCAGTTATTCTACCGCCAAGCAGTAATGTGTAAGCGTTACTGTGCTCCGGAAATTACTAGGCTTTGAGATATAACACCTTAGATCTCTGGATGACGAGCGCAGTGCAGTGCTAGATAATGATTTGGATTCTTCATGTTCCAATAGCCGTGTGTCACTGTGCTGTTATGTGACAGGCATGTTGCTTACCATCAGGCACATGGACAGTTGATGTAAATACACATATATTCGCATTTTTCGCACTATAGATCTTATTTGAGCATAGGCCTTATTTGTATCAGGTACCTTATTTGTTTCGCAAACTCTTTATTGATGGGATTTAGTTGTATATCCGATATATTAAGTATAACCATAATCATTAATAGGAAATGCAATCTTGTCGATCTCGCAAGATTTTGTCCATTTTTCGGCCGAGATTAATCTGGCTAGAAAAGGTCGATATCTCGCGATTCTCCGAGATCGCATTCCCTAGTTCAACCCAAACAAAGTTGGAACGGGCCGCTAGTATGCTGTAAGCTGTAAGCAGCATTTCCCAAAGTGAGCGATATCGCCCCTTGTGGGCGCTGCAAGCCTAAAGGGGCGCGGTACGAGACCCGAAAAATTGGGGCGTTGTGTAGATGCTTGGAGTCTGTTGTGTACTATCTACTGGGCTCAGGTCTCAAGCTAACTCTTACGGGTTATAGCAAAAGTCTCAAGCAAAAGTTTAGAATGAATGTTTAATCTCCGCTAATATAGGTACTTGTAGCTTAAAATGTATAGGTAGTTAAGTTAGCTGAAAATGTATACAATTTGTATGATAGATAGATAGATAGAAACACTTTATTGTTCACAACACAAAAAGAAAAATAAATAAACAAAAACATAAATTCTTAAATCTAGTGAAACAAATGTATGGTCTTTCTTTTGTTTTAATTTTTTATTAATTGACGTGTACATTATTGTACATTTATCAATAAAGCACTTTGACTTTGCTTACAATAATTAAGTAATTAATTTAATTTGAAGTTGTAGTGGTTTTTTAAGTACGACAGAAAATGGGGGCGCTAAAAATAATTTATTCTCAAAGTGTGGAGCAAAAACAAGTTTGTAAAAAACAAAATAAGTTTGAGAACCCCTTATGTAAATTGATAACGCTGACCGCAGGGCTGCGGTCACGTTTCCCGCCTCGCGCGTCTCTACTGCGCAGTCGGCAGTACCAACTGCGACCTCGCGTCGTGCGGTTCACAGTCCGTGCGCAGTACACAGTCGACTTCACACTTCGACTTCGCTCGTGTATTTCCGCCGCACGACCGACGCGTTCGACAAACACGTCACAAGTACAGTCACAACCACAATGGAACTCAGTTTTGACGCCGAAAAATTCATCGCTCTCATAAAATCGAGAGATACTATTTGGAACTACAAGAAATACTCTATTAACGACAAAGAGAAGCGACGCCGCCATTGGTTGGAAATCTGCAAAGAAATGGTTCCAGATTTTGAAGACAAATCTTCGCCTGCACAGATTGTTATAGGTAAAATTATGCTTTTAAACGTATTTTTTGGAAATATTTGTTTATAATGTTCTTAAATAATATATTATATTGAAGACACTAGCATCTGTAATCTATACTAGGTAAGTAGGTACCATGTTTGAACAAGTACCGTGGATTAGTGATCTAGTGATCCATAGGTACAATAAAATGGTATGTACATTGTACATGTACTACCTAAGACAAGTTTGTTTTTAAAGCGTAGCTATTATGTTAATGACGCGTTATTAGAAATTAAGTTAGAAATAAAATTAAGTTTTTTTTACAAAAATAGTCTTAAAATTGTGCCACACGTGGCGCTAATACGTTTCATTCTCACGTAAGAAAAATTTCAAAAATATACGTCACTATTAAACAAATAATTAAGTTTAAGAAACACGTGATAATATTAAGATATTATATAATTTCTAAAATCAGTTCTATGGACGTGTTTGAAAAATAAACGCCAAAATTTTCACATATTTAGTAGAATCATATTGAATGAAACTAATTAACAATTGTTTTATTTACCTTATGTTTTCAGTAAATACATTCCAGAAGCAATGGAAAGTTCTACGTGACGGTTTTCTGAGATCCGCAAAGAATGTGAAACGTAAAGGCGGCTGGGCTAAGCCCTACCCTTACCACGACGACTTAATATTCCTGACAGATCTATACGAAAAAGATAATTTAGAAGTGGAAGCTTCGCAGCAGAAGCGGGACGATTCCAGCGATGCAACTACTGAACCAGAATCTGCCTTACGTGACGAGGTGCCCATAATAAAAAGACGTGCCAAACGCAAAGCACAAAGGCGTGGATCCAAAACAAAAGAAATTGTCGAAGTACAAAACCCATTATCACCAACACACGAAATATCTTTAATAGACAAAATAGCTAACTTAATTGAAAACGGAGAACGTGCAAAGCAGAACACTGAAAATGATTGGGACAAATTATTCCTACTTTCTCTGTTGCAAGATTTCAAGAAGATTCCTGATGTGCACAAGTTGGATGCTAAGTTTGATATAATAAATGTGCTAAAGCATTATAAGGATATATCACGATCTAATGAACCCTGTGCATTTAAACGTTCTAGAATATCAACAGTTGAATCAACTTCGGCGTCAACTAGCAAAACGTCTGAAATTTGCATTGTAAAATATGAATCTGACGAGTCTGAAGCAGAATAATATTTAAATAATTTCTTGATTGTATTACTCTACGAGCATACTACAGAAGCGCACTTACATAATATCATAACTGAGGAAAAATATTGTAAGAACCACTTAATCCATGGCTTTAATCGTGCCCAATGCGCTGCACAAACGATCTAAAATTTTCAAATTGGAATTCAAATGTCTTTTTCTGAAAATATAACTAATTTTCTCTAATCTTTAATATTTAATAAACCCTGAACTTATGTTCAGCAAGAAATTCCGAGATAATTGTTTTTCACTTTTTAAGGTTCCGTAAAACGTAAAAACGGAACACTTATAGATTCGTCATGTCTGTCCGTCCGTATGTCACAGCCACTTTTTGCCGAAACTATGAGAACTACACTATTGAAACTTGGTAAGTAGATGTATTCTGTGAACCACATTAAGATTTTTACAAAAAAAAATAAAAAAATAAAAATTAAGGTTGCCTCCCATACTTAGAACTGAAACTCAATTTTTTTTTTTCATCAAGCCTACACGTGTACTCGTGTGGGATGTTTATCGATAGGTCTTCAAAAATGATGTTGAGGTTTCTAATATAGTTTTTGTCTACACTGAATAATTGGCGCGAGAGACACTTCCAAAGTGGTAAAATGTATATCCTAACTTCTAAAATAATAAAATGAAAAAACTAAAAAAAATATATGAAGTAGATTACCATGCAAACTACCAAAGAAAATTGGTTTGAACTCGATCTGATGAGTAGTTTTTTTAGGTACGTCATAAATACTTACATTATTATTAAAACTTCGATCAAAGTTACAACGAACTAAAAAAACTATGTGTACTGTGTATATTATGTTACTTGCTGCAACGGAACCCTTCATGGGCGAGTCCAACTCGCACTTGGCGACTTTATTTATCATTGCTATGATTACACTAGCGATCCGCCCCGGGTTCGCACGGGTTTAATTATTGGATAAGGATTAATGGTGTGGTGCTCAAAAACATTCCTTAAATAAACCATCATTTCTCGTAAAAATTAAAGGATAAAAAATAGTTATTGTGGGCTAACCCTACAAGATAGACATACCCGACTTTTTATACACATTTTTAAGGCGGACAATACTACAATATATTATTTTGATCTATCTCGTAGGGTTTAGCCACCGTTTGCATAAGCGCAAAAATGTGTTTATTGACGACATCACCTCTAAAATTATTATCAGTGTTTCTCTATCAAATAATAAATTTATGTAAGTATTGCAGGTACATATTTATTAAACTTTCTCTTGAATCACGCCATCTATTATATTAATCGGTTCAGTTTTTTCGATGTTCAGTTTTTTTATTCTCTTTGACAATATTTGCAGCAAGCATTCTGTAAATTCTGTGTTAAGCGTTAGGTTACGTTAAAAAAGATTATAAATATAGTTCAAAGCGCTAAGGTTAGATTAGAAATAAAGGTCAGATCTCGACACGTTTTATTCGTAAAACAATTGAAGTCGTTTGATGGAAATTGATATGAATATGTGCTTCTCATCACTATTATTGAAGATTCTAGTTGCAATGGCTCAAAAACGTAAAAGGTGTTCCATATCAGTCGCAGACAAGCGAAATGTTATTATTTTGTTGTGAATAAAACTATTTTTTATCTCATTATAAGAAATTTTAGACTAACCTTACCTCAAAATAACAAACCTCAGTTTAAGGTGTTACTTAACATAACGAATATTTACGAGTTCCCATCGGATTTGTTATATCGAGGTTGTATTGTATATAGTGGTTAAGTATTTTTAAGTTCAATTACCCATATTTATGGGTTATTTCTCATTTGTATTTTATTTTTATTTTGTGTGTATTTTTCTTAATGATTAAAATGTATAGTGAGTAAGATTACAGTCTTGATTTAATTTATCAATAAGTACTTTTTGACTGGATGAATGTAAAAACTTGTCTATATCCAAATATACCTAGCAATTTTTTTCTGCAAATGGGCCGCCATTGTTTCAATTTGTAAATTTATTAACCAGATGAAACCTTTGCGCGAAGTATCATATTCATATTATTCGAAGTTGAGAATTATTTTCCCTAGTCTGTTTTTATCTTGACTCTCTGTGCCACTACTTGCAGAGTATCGTCAAATTAGTAATTTAATATAAATTTTCACAAGTACCTATGTAAAAATTGTTATCTTTTAATTCGGAAAGATCGACCTTCACTGATCTGATAACTACATGAGACGTATATAAACTTGGCTATCAAAAAGTGTTGATAGCTATTTTATTTTCTGATTTTTAAATGATCGTAGGAAAAAAATCAACATTCCCGATAGATTTCACGGGGAAATCCTAATGCCAAATTGCGAAAGTTTGTACTTACCTATTCTTGGATATTTGATGCTTTTTGATATAAAATCATATAAAATGTAAACACTATGGAACGGATTTTCATTAAATGTATGCTGCGAACAAAATAAAAACCTAAAAAAAAAATATGCATTGACACTGACATTTGTCTTTTTTTAAATAGTGTCATATAAAGAACACTAGAAACAAGTTTGTTTTTTAATGTCTGTGACGGTACAACTTGTTCATGCTGGTAAGCAACATTATAACATGGCTGTCCATAAAATCGCAGTACCACGTAGGTAGGTACTTATTGGATCATGAAGAGAAGAAATCATAGCCTGGCACTGCACCGCCCTCGTCACCAGGAAATAAAATGTACTTACAAATATTATGTAAGTGTGTTCACTGATTTTTTTCAAGACATATGGACCAAGTTGTTTTGTTGGGTGTACCTACTCTTCAGGTCATTTAATTTTTATTCAAATGCGTAGAAAAATCAACGAGATCTAAAAATTGGACATCGATGTAGACGAAAATCTACATCGGGGGGTCTACCGCCGAACGAAAAATGTCATCGCTTTGATGTTTCTCTCTCTTTTCTTTCCGCTTGAAATGATAGAGACAGTATTAGCAAAGCGATAGCCGATTTAGTTAGGCGGTAGAAGCGCGGAACCGCTCTGTCAGCTCTGTCTCATTGGAGCTGTGCGTTTAGTAAACCTACGCATATAATTTGGTTTCGCTAATTTCATTAAAATTTGTGGAGTGTAGGTATACTAGGTAAGTTTTTAATTGAATTCGAAGGTTTGGTCTTTCAGAGAATAAACCTTTTTATCGTTGTGTCCAAAACTAACCAGTAGGTACCAGTAGGTACATAGTTACGTAGGCACTAATGTAGAATTCAGCCTACCTTGATTTGTCTATTTTCAGAAAATTTGCAAGCGTAATCATGAAGGGTATTTATTTATTTTTACATCTTTGAAAGGGATTCCTTCTTTTGTCAAATTTCAAAACATAAAGTTATGTAAATGATAAGCATTTACAGAAGAGTATTTAGATACCGTAAATAACTAAAGACTAGGGTTACTGTATCAACAGTAGGTACAGCCGAGCGATAAAAGGACTAAATTCCGTTAAACTTGAATGACTTTGGATAGGCAAACATGCATAAAAATGTTTGTTGATTTATAGTTAATTCCTTATTTAATCTTTTTGACGTTTGACGACTGCGCCATGAGACTCAGTCATAATTAACTAGGTAAGTACTTTATATAACGGGAAAATGTAGGGAAGGGGTACTACCTACGCGCGTGAAACTGAGAGCTCGAAGAGCTGAAAAAAAAATGTACCTATTTATAGCTGTAATTTCTTACAGCTATAAATAGGTACATATTTTTTTTAGTATAGTTTATAGTTAAGATATATTGTATAGTTAAGATCTATTTTTAATGAAATATTTTTTTATTTTCTTAGTAATCGTTTAATTTCATAATAGCTGTACAACGTCTGCAAGCAAGCGTTTGTCAGTGACCGAGAGGCATTGATATAACTAGTGTTTTTAAGAGTTCAATGCCGAGAGGTGTCCAATTGACCAGTAAATCACCTGATGCTCACGTATTTCTGTGCAACCCTGCATTTTTAATACAAGGGGCGTAAGGGGACCGAGTCCCATATGGTACGAGGGTGCGGAGCACAAATATCATGATAGCATCAATGATTTCCGGTTAGGGATAGTGTGGACCGCTGCTATTGATTCTGTGGACGTTTTCTTGTTTTCATCGCAACTTACGTAAAGTAATTCTAATCTTTGTTTTGCCAATTGTCAACTTCAATGATGACTGCGTCTAAAATATACCATTAATAATTACTCTGTAAGCTAGGATTTGGATAAATACAGGATTCATATTTTTTGTTTTATCGGATTATAAATAATCGACAAAGATATAATTAAATCATCTTCTGGACTGAGATGTTGTGACTTGTGACGTAACGATTTCATAAAAATTAAAAATCGTAAAAGATAGGGACGTCACACGAAACTTCTAAGCGCTGTTTCTTCTACGTTCATTTTTGTTTGTGAAACAAAAGAAAAATATGTGAAAAAATATTTTTGAAGTGAAAACTTCTATTGTCGCGCCTAGACAGATTTTTCGTGGGCTGTGTCTACCGAACGAATTCTACCGTCACGCTCGGATATGATAAGAAATCTTCGGGTAAACTCGGGGCCATTGGCTATCTAGAAATGCGTCATCCAATGGGAAATGGTAAAAGGCCGTGGCCTGCCCATCATGGTATGGCCATCTAGAAATGCGTCAGCCAGTGGGAAATGCTGGTGCATTTCTAGATGGCCATGTCATGATGACCAGGTCACACCCTCCGGTTACACCCGTGTAGTTTCCAAAGTAAGCTATCAAATCCTGAGTTATAAGTTTTCACTTCTATTCGCATTTCCTATGACTGCCAATTTTTTTATCAATCTAACCAACTAGATGGACTAATTGTTTTTAGTCTATATGCTGATTATTTCACTAGTCTTAGGGGCTGTGACACTTAAGTTAGCTTAGCTAGTGGACACTTTTAGTTTCTAGTTACCGACACCGAACACTTTTTGGTCGTCAATGAATATTTTTTGTGTTAGTTACGGACACAAACAATGTTTACGTTTGTGCAGGGAGTGGATGATTTCATACTGGTTCTATAGAAAACAAATATTCATCGGTTGCTTGTATCTGATACAGGACACAAAAAATGTCTACGTCCACGTCCAAAAATATTGGAAAATAGTAAGGCAGACACTTACTGTTTTCCTATAATAGGTATGTTTCATTTTAACGTGAATAATAAAGAATTTTCGTTCATTAATTTTCATTCATTGCCGTATACTGCCGTATTTCAATCATGAATATGCAAAAGCAGATCACTGCTGCGATTCACTGCCTTCTTTCGCCAAGTTAGAGTCAAGGCCAAAATCCACCACGCTGGCTCAGTGTGGTTTGCGGATGATGCATGACCTCGTAAGGTTTTTGGAACATGCCAGTTTCCTCACGATGTTTTCCTTCGCAGTGAAAGCCAATAGTAAAAACATCTATGTACAATTGGTAAAATATTCAGAACTGCAGGTGGGATTCGAACCTATGACCTGAGGATGGTGAATCGCACGTTTCTAGCCACTATCAATCCACCGTGAACTTAATATTAAGTTCTTACTGATATCCTAATTTTATAAATGCGAAAGTTTGGAGTTTTTTACTCGATCAGTCTCAACGGCTGAACGAATCGAATTGAAATTTGGAACAAAAATAGTTTAAGGTCCAGAACAAAAGGGCGCTGCTAGTTAGATATGAATGTCAAAAGTCTGGATGTTTTGTTTGTGGAGGGTTATGGTAGGTTCGTCACAAAGTTAATTCGTCATAAAAAAAATTGGATATTTGTTGCCGTTCCAAAGAGTCTCTTTGAAAGTAACATCACGGATCGCGTTTAAATTAAGAACGTAAACAGTTAACAATCTGGCAACATTTTACTGCCAAAATGCATTTCCCTTTTTACAAAGGCACTCTATGGCAAGAGGCCTCAGATGGCATCTACGTGCCTCTACTCCTCTACTGCTACCGAAAACAAAGTTACATAGGGATCAAATCAATTTGTTTACAAGGAAATAAAAAATAAATAACAGTAACTCACTACATACTACTACTACTAACTACATCTATTGCCTAATTCGTAACTGGTATAACTGGACCTTTCCAGTTATTTTCGCAAAGATTATGAGATTGATGTGAGCTGTTCGCGCAACAGATTAAACTCACAAGTCAGTGAGTGTTTTGGTAGAAACAAAAAATGACCATACAATAGGAATCCATTGAGCTGATTTATTAGAGAGTGGCCACACGAGCGGTCAACGCACTGATTTCACGGACCCTAGTGACGTCACTGACCGCAAGTCTGACTTCTGCCACAGTCTATGTGACAGTATCTTCTTGATGTTCCATGGGCGTAGATTAGTATCCTACTTCTTACTTATCCCACTGACATGAATGCGAAAGTAAAAGTAGCTTTTATGCAGCTCGAAAAGGCGACATCGTTTCATGGTTGATGTCCCAAAGACACGAATGATTTGACTCTGCCTTTGTGGTAAGAACGTCAAGGTTGTAGAATACGTTTCCTGAGTGGGGATTCCCGATACTCGTAGAATAGAATAGAATAGAATATTATTTATTATCATGGTAGTAACATTCACATATATAATTACAAAAAATATAAGTACATAGTATGAACGCCACTACACAGACTCGTCACATTACAATTTGACATTTGATGTACAACATAAAATATGTTTGTACTTAGACTTATTCAAATAAGTAGGTACTCCGTTTATATTTTCGTAATAATAAAAAAATATATATATATGGAAGGTAGATACCACTTTAGCAGTTCCACCTACGACATAGGTACATGTTTACATGAGAAATAATTTAATTTAACAAACTGTATAAAGGCTTTGTCTATTTTGTTACTTATTTATGAAACAAGTCAATTTAAATACGATTGGAATTATTATAATATAAAGTAAGAATGATTTAATCCTTAAGAATTTTTTTCTATTAATGCTGCGTATAAGAAAATATTAATTAAGTAAATATGATTGGAATTATTGTAATATAAATTAAGAATAATTTAATCCTTAAGAATTTTTTTTCTATTAATGCTGCGTCAAAGAAAATTTTACAGAAAACATACAAATACGACAAAAACAATAACATAACAGTAACGTAGTTACAATCTTTGTGTCTTCAAATCGAGAGTGAATCGGTTTTTGCTAGGTAAACACGTTCCATCGTAGACCGCATCATCGCGAGATGGCGGTCAAGTGTAAACCTATAAAAGTTAAAAAAAAACATGTTTCATGTTTTTCAGTCTTGGATATTTAGATGAATAAATGTTTGTTGCCCAATCACGTTGGAACGGTTGAATGGATCGTATTGAAATTTGGATCACAGTTTGATAGCTGTAATACTTTTACTTAGACTTAAGACACTATCAATCAACAAGAACAATACATATTAGTAATGTGTTAATTATATATTATTGAGATTAAAAATTATCTTATCTCTCATGTTGGACTAAATTAGATACCGACACGTTTTTTTGTTTTGTTTTAAATTTTTGTGATTATAGACTGATTTGGTGAAGAGTTCCCTTTATTGAAGAGTTGGATTTCTTACATATATATTAAGATTAGAGATGAGTAGTTATTATGTATACGAGTAGCGTATAGCTTTGAAATGAGCTACAAAGAAATAAATGTCACGAAGTACAGAGGTGTTCTGTGCGAATTATCGACCGTAACCGTAGCTCCATACGTACGAACTTTAGGGTTAATAAGACCGTGCTCGATTTCTAAAAGTATTTGGTATAATCTACGAGAATGAAAAAAATACTTTGCTATAGATATCTGTCATTCTGTATAAAATGCAGTTTTAGCCTATATAATTATAGTTTAGTGTATAGTTTCAAAAACACAGAAGCACTCCGGCAGTATTGACAGAAGTGAAAGTCAAAGTCAAAGTTCTTTATTGATAAATGTGCAATTTACACGTCAATTAATAAAAAAAACAAAAGAAAGGGCATACAAATTGTATACATTTTCAAAGTTTGAAATTATCATTTCACTGTATTATAATAACAATTATTAAACAAAAGTGAAAACACAATATAATAATATGTACATACTTCTAAAACAGAGGTGTTTTTTTGTAGTATATAGTAGTGGCGAGACGAACAGGACATGTGCCTGATGGTAAGCAACATGCCTGTCCATAACAGCAAAGTGAGTGTATTATCAATTTAAACATTAATAGTCCAAATTTTATCTCTATACTCAGTAATGTCACTGGAAACAATGCCCTTCAAACCAGAACACAGTAATGTTTGCACATTACTGCTCGGCGGTAGAATAACTGACAAAGGTGTGGTACTTCCCCAGGCGGACTCCAAAGAGCCCTACCACTACAAAAACGTAATGTGTCGTAAGAAAAATACCCAATGCCCAATGCTGTTATGTGGCAGGCATGTTGCTTACCATCAAGCACATGTCCTGTTCGTCTCGTCATTTTTTATTTAAAAAAAAAAGTAAAGTTTACTAAAGGTATTCCGTAAGGAAATAGCGCTTTTATAGTTTCCTTGCTATTCCTGACTGTAATCAGTTTGAGTTATAAATTTACGCATAATCCTTTTAGTTGTTACGACGTGGACAAGCAAGAAACATCGAAACTTTAACGTTTATAATATTTTGTTAGATTGTCTTGACTGGATTCTATGATGTAAGTAAAACCATTACGTAACACTCCAAACTGTTGTATGTTACAATAATTACGTAACCGAATGTGTTTAGTCCACATCACGCACATACAAATTTGATAACTTAATAGGACTCGGCGCCTTCTCGAAGGCTTCACGGCCTTTTTAACTGATGTACCTAGTGTCTGGAATTGCATACTGCGCCTTCACTGCTAAAACCATGTCCTAATGTAGCCTGGATCGCTTTCCGCAATAAAGCTCCCGATTATAACTAGTTTTTATTAGGGTTCCGTACCCAAAGGGTAAAAACGGAACCCTATTACTGGGACTTGGGTGTCCGTCCGTCCGTCCGTCTGTCACCAGGCTGTATCTCAAGAACGTTGATAGCTAGACAGTTGAAATTTTCACATATGAATTATTTATATTGCCGCTATAACAACAAATAGTAAAAATCAAATAAATATAATATTTAAGGGGGGCTCCCATACAACAAGCTTGATTTTTTACCGTTTCTTGCTCGATTAGTCCGTCTCAAGTTATCTGATGGCACTAGTAAAAATAAAACGCGATATCGAATTCATCGTCAGAATCATGAGACAAAAATCAAAATTTTAAAGAAACTTTTTGCCTGTCTGGAAATTGCGATGTATAAGGAATTCCGGATAAAGCCAAAGCGGATTTCGCCGTTTATTTGCTAATGATACGGAACCCTTCGTGCGGGAGTCCCACTCGCGCTTGGTCGGTTTTATTGTTATTATTTTCCAGTAAAAAGTATTTTGATTTTATGGTTTAGATTTATAGTGTTTTTGATTTTATTAATTTGTACTTCGCCTGGTTACTGTTTTCGGAGTATAGATGCAATAGTATCTATATACTTTCTACCACTAGAGAGTCAAGACCATTACTCAATATACTGGTAAAGTGCGTATTATATTTCCTTGAAAGATAAATGGAATATGTTGGATCTCGCATATTCTCTCAATTTTATTGAGATGAATATTTTATCTATGAAGGATTAAGGATATAGCCAGTTATCCTTGACACAACGCGGATCGTCCGAGGGTTGCTCAGTGCATAGTCTTATCCACCGGTCGTTTGGGTAGCCTTGCCGCCAGTTGCTTAGTTTTAAAATAAAAATAAATATACGTTGGTGGACATTCCAAACAGTACCATCTAAGTACCTACTAGCAATTGTAATTACAAAGGTGACAGATCCCGGAGTCTGTGGAGTGGCTAAACTGAATAAAAAAGAACGACCTTACTAGTTTTTAAGTTGGTTCTTTAAATTGTATTTACTATTTGTAAAAATATACAAAATAGGTAGGAAATTAAACACGTCGATAAAAATAAACATTTATTTCGACACAATAAAAATCATCCCTGCTCATAATGTTGTAAATGCGAAAATAATCCTGTCTGTCTGTATGTTACGCTTTCACGCTTATATATTGAATCAATTTAAATGAAATTTGGTTTAGAGATAGTCTAAAGGCTGACAAAATATATGGGATACTTATATGCGAATAATGTGTTGTAAAAGGTTCAAAAAGTTGATTAGAAGTTGTACGAGGTTTCGTCATTTTTAAGCTAGAAGCGGCAGCATTGCTCATTGGCCATGACCATGGCCATATAGAAACGCTGACGCATTTTTAGATGGCCATGGACATGGCCACGCCGTTTTCACCTGCGTAGTGAGCTATCAAATTCTGAGTTTTATATAAGTTTTCACTTCTATCGGCAGTTCCTATGACGGCGAATTTAAAAAAAAAAGCAAAACAAACAAACAAAAAATCTAATCTTTCCTCATTATAGTATTAGTTTAGTCAAAGCAATCAGTTTGACATTGACAGATACACCGTTAGTTCCAGTTCTAGACTGATATGTCAAGCAGAACCCATGTCATGGCATCCTAGATCTCCGACGGGGTGAGTGACCGGTGCGGATGTTTGCGGTCCGCGTTCGATTTCCGGCGCGGCGGTGTGGAGCGACCCTTATACCTCTACACGAGGGGACTTACGGGAAAGGTGACAATTTAAAATATTTTTACAACGATGGAGTAACGACACGCTCAGTTCGGGTGCCTAAATGTCAGCTTGTAACTTCGACTCAAAGTCAAAGTTCTTTATCCATAAATGTACAATTTACACGTCAAATATTAATGACATAGAAAAGTGCTAGTTTGTCTCAAAAGTGCAAGAATGTGCATCGATTTTTTATTGGATACATTTCAGACAGTGTGTATCTAATCTGCAAAAGCACTTGGCTTAGCTTAAAACCATAGAACAGTAATAGCATTTTACTGCTTGGCGTTAGAATAACTGGCATAGGGACTTTCCCAAGTGAACGCTGGAATGAGTCCTACCCAAAGAGTTTACATATTTTACTAATTCTTTATGTAATGTACCACTACAAAATAATCTATTTTGCTGATTTTTCATAGATATTTGCAAAAATAATTGACCATTCACACTGTTAATTATTTTTTATTATGTACTCTACTTTCAGAATTAATATGGATTTTTTTAGTCCGTTTGAGTTGGACGTTTGTACAAGTGTTAAGAAATAATTGTGAAGACGGTAGTCATGAACTCTTCAATTTTGTACCCGGGTCCCGGTGCAAAAACGATGGTTCTGTTCGTGCGTGTGTCTGAGTGTGTGTATGCTAATACAAATACAAAAATCTTTATCGCTGTTTGCAGGTAAGATTACAAAATATTTTAAAAGTGGGTCACCATACAAACTGGCCTCTTCGAGAGCCATGCAATATGTCTGGCAAAACAGTTTCTATTGGTCTGAATTTATACAATGATACAAATCATAGTTAACTTTAAACACTTTTAAAATTAACTGATAATAGTCTTCTTCTTTTTTTCGTTTTTATCTTTAAATCAGTTGTATTGCGTGATAATGTGTCATCGGGGGATCTACCGCCTAATGAAAACTGTCATAGCTTTGATATTGCTATCTTTTTTCTTTTCTCTTGAAATGATAGAGACAGAAATAGCAAAGCCATAGCCGATTTAGTTAGGCGGTAGAGGGGCTGATTCTTCACTTTCTATTAATTTCTGGCTTCGATTCGGTTGTGCTATATGAGTGATGTAAGTACATGCTAGTTGAGTGTGGGTGTGTGTGGGGCGATGTTAGTTCATATTATAGACTCTTTGATATTATTTTTTTTTATGTATAGGTAACGCGTTTCAAAGCTGAGTAACTTATTACGAGAGTGAAGTCAATCTCTTTCTAGAATCTTCCGAACATCAACCAAGAAAATGTATCGCTATAGAGGACGTGCAACCCATGTGCTACTTCAGATCATAATCTATTAATATCCAAATTTAGAATCCGATCCATCTGAATGTTACGATGTGATTGAGTAACAAACATCCAACATTTGACAGTTTTTATTCGTAAGATTGGTGGACGAAACAGTAAAGAGTGTAGAGAGCATGAAACTAAGATAAATAGGCAATTAGCTATGAAGCGGTTGACCTTTAAATAATTTGGCTATTATAACGAAGGACTTATATTCTCTAACTTTCTGCACCCGAAATTGAAGTGGGATCTTTATCAATGTCAGCTCCACTTCTAATTAACTTTTTAAATTTTAAAAATATTTCACGTATATGGTTGAACTTATGTTCAGTCCTTCCTACTTATTCTCTAAATTCCTGCTAATATTAAATATATGAAAGTTTGGATGTTTTTTTTGGCTGCTAAATTTTCATTTAACCTTTACATAGAATTGAATAATTTTGGATTGATTATTATTACATTTGTATCTGTATTACTACATTTTGCGTATGCATCTCATTTGACCAACATATACATACCTACCTATATGATAAGCAACATGCATGGTTATAAAGTCAATAAATATTGTGAATCTGAAGTTCTTAAGGATACTTGCCTATCCTTTTTGACTCAACATTCAAAGTTTAAGCAAAGTAAAGTCACTTAATGAAATTGCTCTCTACAGTCTTGATCTTGTAACTGGAACTAATTGAGTCTTAAAAATATAGTAAAAGTCTTATTTAGATAGGAAACTTCCTACTTCCCAGTCTCCTCCTAACAAAGGTCGAGAAGTAGGTATATACCTATATTTATATACAAAGATCTAAGTGACGCATCTCTGCAACCTTGTTTACCACCGATTCGAAACGTAACTTCGCAACAACATTGCCAAATTAGTCTTACTCTACCTACCGGCTGTTTTGAACTCCCTTTATGAACAAAACGCTAATAAATCATTACCTTTTTGATAAACGACCTCCATTTCTAAACCCCTGTTTTAATTTGTCATCTGGTCTACAGATGCCGCCAAAATCATCGATAATCTTTAACCCAAACAACATTCCTACCACAACGCATAATATTTATCAATCAACATAATATTATGCGATAATATCGTGAACAAAAGTGGTTTAAAAATCAACAAGATACAACGCAAAGCGAGTAGTAACGACCCATATACAAATACCGTAATTCGGTTCATGTTGAACGTGACTTTTTATAATTCAACGTACATTGAAATGTGTTCAGTTTTCGGGCAAAGCTTCGTGGAAGAAAGAAGGCAATGGAAAGTGAGGCTATGATTGTGACGCAGTAATTTCGCATGCGCTTCGTCGTCTCGAGGGCATAGCGTATCAACTCGAGAAAATATCGCCAGTACACAATCAACTTTATTTAAATATGTGTTGAGACTCTGAAGACATAAGGTCGCTTTTTCATTGTAGCCTGTTGATGTTAAGATGTTTTAAAAATGGAAATGATGTACGACCGCGCCAATCGGCCGCATTCGGGTGCCGTCGGCGCGCACGTGCACTTGGCGGGAAGGGGAATCTACGCGCGCTAGGGCTGTCATTTGTATCGCTAGCGTTCGCGACGTGATACGATCTTCATCGTAAACGTAGAGGTTGAATAAAAATAACAATTACGCAACTCGTAATAATTATATCTGTCATTATAAATTATGCCGTTAATTTAACCAGTAATTAATTGACACAGAGTTCCTAGGTCTATTTTTAAATCACACCGTAAAATATTGAACCTCTGGATATGTGAAAGGAACCAATAATATCTCTAAGAGACTCGTAATATAGGTAGACTTATCACCACATGTATTACAATAATAAACTTAAATTCAACTTTATCTCTATGAGTTCGTTTGTTACCACGAACATTTTGAACCGATCTTACTGTGTTTCAAAATTTGTCAAGTTTTTGGCCTGCGATAGCATTGAGTAAATGTTTAGACTATTAGAAAGGCGATTAACATATTTTTCCTTTCAGTCTCTTTTAAAACTTTATAACAAAATGTATATTCTATATGGATTTAAATTATATGTGTTATTATTAGGAAGAACATATTTTACCGAACATTACAGTATTATAATGTCCTATAAAATGTACTATTTTGAATAAAACGCACATGTTAAAACATGCGAAAGAAAAGATAACAGACACATGAGGAAGAGAAATAAGAATTTCTTATTTTCAATTATGTTATCGTAATTTTTATTCAATAGTTGTATAACAATTATTATTGTACATACAACCTTCTTGTTTGTAACGGCTGATGTGTGTATATCCAATTATTCTACTAATATTATAAATTCCAACGTTTGAATATTTGGATGTTTGTTGCTCAATCACGTCGTAACGTAAAACGGATCGGGCTAAAATTTGAAGCACAGATTGTATTCAGGAAGAACACATAGGCTGTTTATATCTCGGTAATATAACGGAAACGGAAACTAGGCGAGACTTACATACTACCATTATTAAAAAAAATCGAATGAACAAGTAAGAGTAACACATTTTGTCCTACAAGTTTTCAAATAAATTTAACAGAACTACTACTTAAAATGTTTTACAATACATTACCAATCTATTGAAACAGATTTCCATGCGTCGTTACTAGACAAAGAGTTTACACTTAACGACTTTTGCACAGAAACTATTTTTAACTCAGCAGACTTTATATGCATCATGTTATGCAGATGAGATGATCAGTAAAGTTTATTAAAGAAACCACGAGAACTCGTCTAAATAGTGATCAGTTTATGGGTGCAGATGAACGACGGACCCTAACACGCATTCTCTGTCTATAAATAAATAAGTTTATTAGTTTAACCATTTCATCAACATCACTATTAAGTTGGTTATTCAGCACAGATGGGATGAGGAACATAAAACTGAAAATAGCGGTTTCAAGTATCTAATTAAAGAGATCTAATCAACTCTTTTTGGCCTTTTCTATTGCTGTTTGAGTACCCAGTACCTATGTTTTCGTTTCCTCGGATTTAATTGAATAAAAATTAAGTAACAAGTTTTCGGTTCCCCTCTGTTTCCATTTATTCGTAATATCTGAATCTGTCGGCGGACAGAGTCTCGCCATCGCGATGACGACATATCTATCTTAATTTTATAATATCTTAATTTTGTTAAAGCTATGAACTTATCATAAATCAAATCTATCGTAACTTTTTCCATTTATCAATACAATTTATTATTAATGTGTATTTTTATTTCGCAGAAAACAGATTGACAGCCCTAGAAAACCAACAAGCAAAAATGTAACGCGTTCGCGCCATATCAGCCTTGTAGCAAAGCGCTTATTTCAAAAGTTATGAATCCATCTGTTTGCAGTGTTTGCCTGACGAACTCCACGTTCCAAGTTTAAAAGTTCATTAACGTTCAATATCCAATGTCGTAGGTAGGTACTCGCTTAACTCGTTTCACTTGCGAATTTTCCGGTTACAATTGCTACTGGCTGGTAAGATTTTTTTTAAAAGTAGGTACGTGATGTTCTGTTGTTTTTAGTAAATTGGCGCGTTTCTAATCTTTTTTTATAACTAGGTAGGTAGGTACTTACCTATTAGTTTTTGAAAAGTATGAATAGAAACTTAAATATACATCTCATACTTTTTTTACATCTACCTACCTATGTCGAAATGAAGATAAAATTCGCGAAAGGAGTTTCTCTTATCGTAAGTAGGTATTCTTGTTCAAACCTTGGCTCTGTTGGCGGCCATTTTACTGCCCACGCTGCCGGAGATATCGACCAACATTGAAAATTGTTAACACAATGTAACAAAATCAATGAACACACGGTATAATTATCTGAAGTAATGTTTAATATAGTTTCATCGATATATTTTGCACTCATAATAAAATTAGTATCCCACTCATAATTATCATAAATGTGAAAGTTTTGACGATGGTTGCTCGATCACGTCGGAAAAGCTTAAATGGATCGGATTGAAGTTTGGAATACATATTATATCTATATATGACATAGGCTTTTTATTGTGAAAAATCATGCAAACGAGAACAAACGTGGCTAAAAGCCATTAGTTTACATAGTAGGTACCTACCTATAATATTTATGTACCTATCAGTTTTACGGTGAAAACATTACTACATAAGTGTTTATTTATGTCAATTTTATTGGGATTGATGGCGATGTTTTTAATTACTCTACGTTGCAGTCGTGTGTCGTGTCGTGTTAGATTGATATCGATTGAGTCAAGATATTATGACCGTCAATATCCGTTCAGAGTGTGAAAGTTTGTGTTTTAAATAAGTAATCAGGGTACAACTTGGAAAAAAGTGTAGAAAAGAGGACCAAGACCATCAAACTTATTTTTTAGAAACTGTTTTGTATTTATCATTAAAATCTTATGCTACTAATAATTTGATTGAGAAAGTGTGTAAATGAAAGTTGGATACTCTTTCACGCATTAACTAAGTAGAGAATAATAAGTAAAGAATAACACAAAGGACACTTTTCATTGCAGGAAAATTGCGGTAGCGGGATTTACGCGGGTGAAACCGCGAGGTGCTAGTAGTTTTTAAATGAATCTTAACTTTATTCAAATGCTTTTTTAAATTTTTTAATGACCTTGGTTAGGCAACTCTATCCAAGGTTGTTGTTTAAATATAACAAATTAGCGGCCCGTTCCAGCTTCGCTCGGATAATAACCTAGATACCAACTGCAGCGCTATCTGCCGGGCTGATTTGTGAATCTAAACCATCGAGGGCTCTACCTAAACGCATACAGAAAAATTCATTCAAATCGGTTCAGCCGTTTAGGAGGAGTTTACTAACAACGAAAAGTGGCATTGATTTATATATATATAATAACAAATGATAATCTAGACTAGTTCTTAAATTTGTAACTGAATAATACGCGTAAGACACCCCAAGTATTTACACGTATTAGAATGTTTGACGCGGTTTTCGATTCTACGAACAACAACACATAACACATCACTACAGGCCTGTGAACAAAATTGATGGGTCAAATGAACCACTAGGAAACCTATGTAGGATGATATAAGGGTATAAAGTAATAAGATTCAGCACTATGCCTTCACTTGTAAGCTGTCCAACTGAGTGCAGTTGAAGAGGGGGGGTTGCAACCCTCGATCATTTTTCCTTGCCGCATGATTTTTGTACAAAGAAATTAGAACTTAGATTTTGAAATTAGAACAATGGTGTTGTATCTATTTCCATAGAATAGATAATACAGATAGAACGGACACTCCTCACCCCCCGCCAGTTTCAAGCTTCCTACCCCGCAAGAACGCGAGAAGCACTCAACGAAGGGTTATATCGGACGGACGACAATTTTCTATGAGAATACGACCATGATGCTGTGTTGCTGTGTTATTTAGGTACCAAATTTTTCATCTGTTAAACGAAACAAGAATAACAGATTTTTAATTTCATAAGAATTTCTATAATATACTAGGATTGAATCGTTTTTCTACTGTGTTTTGATAAGTTTACAATTTACAAAATCACTAGTGTTACCAATTTAGTGGATTTATTTACTACAATTGCTGCAATTCAGATTTCTTGGTGCGTGATTATTTTTTAGCGTTCAAACGACGCAAAAATAGAAAATGGTTCTATATTAGACTATATGTAGTTTTATGTGCGTCCATGGATATGTCCATCAATAGTGAACACTGAATATACGGTTTCAGTACAGTTCAGGTACTTATTTAAGATATCGTAACAGCCGTGTCAATAAACAAGTAAGAGGATACACTGACTGCTGTTGGTTATAAAAACCGACAAAAAAAGGAAAGAGGTTAGTTAGGAGGAGAGGAAAGACTGTATGTAATTTTATGTACGTTCAGAATTACTAAACCTATAGTTCCATTTGATAGGAGGCTAGACTTATTTGATTATTTGTAAATAAAGTCGATATATTTCATCGGTATATGGATAATTCAGTTATGCTTAGTAAATTTAGTGTAGTTTAGGTTTGATATAGAGACTCACTAAAGGTCTATTAACTGGTTTTTGTAACAGGCGTGTCAATAAACAAGTGACTGGAAAAATTGAGTACTATGTAATAATAACTACAATTATTTATATGCTAATAACTATATTTTTACCGAAAATACAAAAACTGACATCAATTTAAAATTAAACAGACACTAGACTACATTTTATAATTTCTGTGATATGTACAATAGCGTCGTCCAGTTAAATTAAATTCAAGTTATTTTTGTTGTAATTGCGAAAACTGCCACACCGATTTCAATCCAAAATCGCATGGAACTGGAATGGAAACCTTGGAACAATAATCTTATCAAACAATAAAAAAGATCTAGCAAAATCTATTCACAATTGGCGAAGCTATACCGTAACATTCATACAAAAAAATAAAAATGTATTTGAGAACTTCCTCCTTTTTCAAAGTCGGTTATAAATAAAACTTCTTAAGTTATTTTAAGCTTTGACTTTGACATTGGCTCTTATGTTTGACTTATACAGCTTCACTTGTTCTACTTCTAGTTTTTCATGTCAGGCGATATACTTTAATTTTATAGTGTGCTTTGAATATAGATACACTATCACAACACTATTCGCAACATTTAAAATTTTATGCGTTCCTTCCAACAAATGTGAATATTATGTAATTCACCATTTGACATGAAATAAGTGATTCTTGAACCAATTCGGAAAAAAAAAAATTCGGAACTGGCAACACAAATCGGCCAACAGCTGATTCTGCCGATTTGTTGCATTTCGCGCGTATAAGTATAATATTATAAAGTTTCATGTTTACAAACTTTAGTATGAGTTGCAAAACCATATTAAATACTTGTACTGTTCGCTGCCGTATTAGATGTGAATACCTAATTCGTGTGTGCATTGTAACTTAGTGTATGATTTGAGTGAACTGTATTACAATGCGCGTTATACGTAGATTACAAAATGCAACCAACGTATGCACGTAATTTTATCTAATTCAATGTTTTGAGATTTACAACGAAATAGGTATGTGTGTTTGTGTGGAGTGATTAATATTTGGTCAGAACAAAGTTTTTTCCTTGGGTAAGTCTCAAATGTGTCCCTACTAAAAACCAATAGGTAGGTAATACTTTTTACTTTTTTGGTTTGAATTTTCTCCAAAAAAAGATCCAACACTCGGTAAGATTGTAGGCCACTTAACACTGGCAGGTTAACTCACGGGTCACATCTAACTATTCCATAAAATAATTCAGTAACCCTAGCCGACACGCACACATGCGTAAATATGTGCGAACAACATCTGCGTTGTTGTGTGGAGAGTAGGTAAGTCCACTGCACCGTTTGTTTGGAGTTTAGGCGGAGTGTCCGGGGTGTGCTATTTCTCCAAGTAGACACTCCAAAGAGTTCTACAACTACCAAAAGTTTGGGTGAAACCTCACCTATGCAAAAGGAGTTAATTTATAACGATAACAAAATCTCTCTGTCTATGACTAAGAACATAGGTAAGTACCAAATTGTCTGGTCTAAAACCACCCGTTTCTTCCTATCCGGCTCACACCAATTCTGCCCATAATAGTGCGGTTTAACCCTCAAAGTATGCAATGCGAGTAAGAAATCACGGAGGGGACTATTTGACCCTATTGTAAATTACTGAATGGGGACATTTAATCCCCATTGCTCCCTTACATGACATGGCACATTGGCACAAACGATGCACTGTTTCCACTGGTGGACATCGGAGCGTTTAGGCCTTTTTGACAAAAAAAAATCAAGATTCGGGACAAGTTTTTTTTATCGTATAGAGTGATGAGACAAGCGTGACATGTGCCTGATGGTAAGCAACATGCCTGCCACATAACAGCACAATGACACGCAGCTATTGGAATACGAAGAGTCCAAATCATTAGTTAGCACTGCACTGCGGGCGTCATCCAGAGATCGAAGATAATTCTTCTTCAAATCTTCTAAATCCTTCCCTCCGGACCTCGATTACGAGTAGACGTGCCAAAACCGCGCTAAAAGTTGTCAAGAAAAAATACGTTATTCCGGCAAAAATTACTACAAGAAAAATAGGGCTGCAGAACACGGCAGGAGGTGCTCGCCACTCGACGACGAAGAAAAATATACCTGGACGTTGTATCGCATTCACGGGCGTGAGTCAACACAATTTTTAATATCCAACCAGTGCTACGCTGCTACACGGTGAGCGCTACGCTACGTGAGCTGTGCTACGTGTGCTCCACTGTGCGATCTACCTCTTCGCATCTCATAGCTCCCTGGTACCTGGTACTTGTACTAACGTTTTCAAACGAACCTATTTATTTTCATCCTCACTGGCAATAAAGGAATTTTGCTCTTGCAAAATTGTAAGGCACCTTTTATTTTTCGTTCGACTGGTTACTGTTGCTATTGTTATTTTTATTCCATTCTTGTCGTTGCGAACTTCGGTTGCATTTTGTTGCCATACATCAAAAGCAATGGAGAAATATGGCTCGGATTCTGAGTCTTCTAAGCAGAGCGATCAGGGAGGGAGGCGACAGCGGGCAGCAAAGCGCCTCCGCTCACCAGACGAGAAACTGAGAAATTTTGAGGATAGAATATTGGAGATATTTTCATCGTGGAAAGAAGACATGAATGCTAAATTCGACAACCTGAATAAGAGGCTATCTGATATCCAAAACGACTTAGAAAAATCTCTTGATTTTATGGCAGCTGGAGTTGAGGAGACAAAGAAAGAATTGGATAGTGTCAAGAAAGATTACCGCGACAGTCTAAATAGAATCAACACTTTAGAAGACAATATTGAAAGTCTGCTTCGTAGTGCCAGATCATCATCATTGGAGGTCAGAAATGTACCTCACACACCTGATGAAACCAAGGAAGGTTTAACCAAATATGCTGTTGCGATGGGCGAATCTATTAAGTCTAGAATATCTGCTAGTGACATAAGAGACATCTTTCGCATACCTGGAAAAACAGATGCTAATAAGCCCATCATTATTGAGTTTACTTCTACCCTTCAGAAAAATAAAGTATACAAGGCTGTTAGAACATATAATGCAACAAACCGAGCAACGAAACTTAACTCATCTCATCTCGGAATGCGCGGTAACGTGGCGCCAGTATTTGTCGCTGAACATCTGACCAGTAAGGCTAACCGCTTACACTTCCTCGCCAGGGAACTTACAAAAGCGAAATTGTATAAGTACTGCTGGACCTCAAATGGAAAGGTGTTCCTGAGGAAAACTGACGGATTGCCTCCCATATTAATTAAAAGCGAAAATCAGCTTAAACAACTTGATACCTCCACTTGACTAGCTACTATATCTCGTATACAAATAATAACATCATACTCATACCTACACAAATTCATATCCACACATTACACGAATTCCTACACACTCACGTTTAGAAAATTACACAACCAAATGCCTAAAGTGATTTTTGGAAAATTATGTGAAATTCTGAGCATTCCGTGGAATGCTACGAATGCAGTCAGGTCTAGGCTTACCTTAAAAGTATCGAGCGCGTTTGCTCGGGAACATGTTACCTCTTTAATAGTTAAAAATGGATAGCCATATTACGAATGAATTGGATGAGATTGGGATCGCTGATTCGTTTTTATGCTCCCCCAAAACCTGTTCTGACATTATTTCCCAGCCAAACACATACCTAAAAATTTTAGCACAAAACATAAGGAGCATTAACGCCAATTTTGACAATCTGATCACTATGCTAGCATCACTGAATTTTGATTGTGATTTTTTAATTTTATCAGAGTGCTGGCTTTCTTCTAACAAAACTCTCCCGCAACTCCCAAATTATTATTCAACGGCTTCGACTCAGCTTTATAATCAAAATGACGGAGTGGTCGTATATTCTAAGACCTCCATACCGTGTATGGTGACGGAAGTTCCTTTTGAGGGTGCAAATTGCATTGTTATCAAAATTTCTGATCATACAGCAATTCTGGCCATATATAGACCATGTGCTTTCAATTGTACAAATTCATTTATGGAATCTCTAGAAAACGTCCTTTTTTCTCTAAAATCGTTCAAAAACATTGTCGTTACAGGGGATATTAATATTAATATCAATACCGACAGAGATGACCCCAGAAGTGACCCATATCTTAGTCTTGCGGCTGCGCATGGTCTTTTGCCTGCATTCACTTTTCCAACCAGAGGCAAAACTTGTTTAGACCACGTACTTCTGAAGACCAAAGCAGCGGCAATGTCTTTTGTAATTCAGTCCGCCATAACTGACCATTTTCCTGTCCTAGCTTGCGTAAAAACTGTACCTTTCAAAGAGAATAAACAATGTTTCGTAAAAAAAATAGATATTGACAAAGCCAAGAAACTTCTAGAAATGTCAAATTTAACATCGGTTTTGGAATGTAACGACCCTAACATGGCTGCAGACTTACTTGTGAATGTGTTGATGGATGTAATACGGCAGTCTTCAACCACCAAGAAATTACCTTCTAACAAACGTACTTCTAAGCCATGGATCACTTCTGGGTTACTAAGGTGCATTAGGCACAGAGATAAACTGCATTTCAAAGTTCAAAATCATCCTAATGACCAAACACTGGGGAAAATCTACACTAGATATAGGAATTTTTGTAACCGTCTTTTAAAAAAGCTTAAAACAGAGTACGAACGTGCTGAAATTCAAAGGGCTGGCAAAAACCCCAAGCAAACTTGGAAAGTCATTAAAAAATTATCTAACATTGCTCACGTTAAGTCTCCTCCACTTGAACTGTTGAAAACGGAATCGAATCCAAATATAGCCGTCAACAATGTCAATAATTTTTTTGCCGGTATCGGCAAGCAACTGGCAGACAAGATATCCAAAACAGCAAGATCTACAAACCCAAAGCCTAATATATTATCTAAATCTCATCCTCGCTCGTTTGTGTTGGTAGATACAGACGAAGAGGAGGTGGCTCGAATTATAATTAATCTTAAAGGTGACTGTGCAAGAGGGTGGGATGACATTCCAAATTCTTTTCTTAAATCATGTAGTAATAGTATTGTACCCCCATTAACACATTTAATTAATCTCTGTTTTGATACCGGTACATTTCCTAAACCTTTCAAAATATCTGTTATACACCCAATTCATAAAAGTGGGCCAAAAAATGACGTAAATAATTTTCGACCGATTTCAATTCTCCCATCATTATCAAAAGTGATAGAAAAAATACTAAATCAGAGACTAATGGCATACCTTGAAAAAGAACGACTACTGTCCGAGTCTCAATTTGGGTTTAGAGTTGGTAAGAACACTGAGCAAGCCATTTCAGGTTTAACCAACTACATTGTCAAACACTTGGATGGAAGAAGGAAGTGTGTGGGTGTCTTCTTAGACATGGCTAAGGCGTTCGACACGGTTCATATTCCCCTGCTCTTAAATAAGCTTGAAATGCTCGGGATACGTGGCATTACGTTAAAACTTTTCGAGGATTATCTATCAAACAGAACCCAGCGTGTTCGTATTAATGATATCACCAGTGATGACGCACCGGTTACTTATGGTGTCCCCCAAGGTTCAATCCTAGGTCCAAGTCTATTTTTAATATTTATGAACGAATTATGCACTTACTCCCCACAAAACGGTAAAATATTTGCCTTCGCAGACGATACGGCATTGATATTTGAAGGTGATACTTGGGAGCAAGTGCGTGCCAATGCAGAGCAGGGCCTGAAAGACGTTATACTGTGGCTTCAAAAGAATTTACTAACTTTGAACTACAGTAAAAGTAAATTTGTAGCTTTTAATATGCGAAGACAACCTAAATCGTCTAATGAAGCGATAATGATTCAAGCTCATACATGTAATACTCTGTCTTCGTCTACATGTAACTGCATCCATTTAGAGCAGGTTAAATCTATCAAATATCTAGGCGTTATCGTCGATGAATACCTCACCTGGGCTCCCCAGATAGACGCAGTTTCTTGCCGCCTTAGGAAACTTACATGGGTTTTCAAGAATTTACGTCAAATTACTTCATTTGATTTGATCCGAACTGTTTATTTTGCCATTTGCCAGTCTGTCATAGGATATTGCATAACAGTGTGGGGTGGTGCATGTAAATCTATAATTAAGAAATTGGAACGAGCCCAACGTCTGATTTTAAAGGTCATGACTTTCAAACCTACTAGATACCCTACGCATCTTCTTTTTTCAAATTGTAAAATACTCACAGTAAGACAGTTATTCATTCTCAATCTTACTTTAATTCAACATAGGTACTCAAAACTTAATGAAAAGCTCGCAACACGTCCTGCACGTTCTACGAGTAATAAAAATATTTGCCCTATCTGGCGTTGTAACACAACCTTCGCCCAAAGACATTCACAAGCTCGAGGTCCTCAAATATATAACAAAATCAACAAAAGCGTTAAGATACATGATCTGAATAGATATGACTGCAAAAGCACACTTACAGATTGGCTCCTAAAACAGGACTATGACACTACTGAAAGTATCCTAATTGAAAGTCTGTGACACGAAGAATGATATTCCATAATCACCATGCACACAAACACACACACACGCGCGCACACACACACTCACACTCAAACTCACACACACTCACTCACACTCACACACACACACACATGTACCTACTCTATTTCACACACATATACATTCAGCATGCTAACCCAGCTCTTATATTTGTGATAATTATATTTTGTTTTTCCTTAATCAATTATTTACTGGTTAGTTTTTAAGCATTCTTTTTTGTTTAATTAGATTTAAAGTAAGATAAAATTTAGCTTTTTAAAATTGTATTTACATTTATCGTGTCCGGAGGAGGGCATTGTTACGCCATAACACAGGTTTAATCCTAGCTTGGGTAACAATGCTTCTCAATCTGAATTTCCAATCAAGGATAGATAATCTGTACTAATTCTATGATCTTCAAATGTTTGTTAATGCCTAATAAATTTCATTTCAATTTCATTTCATTTCAATTTATCTCTAAGCCCTGTCATTTCACTGGAAACATTGTCCTTCAAGTACAACAGGTCTGCCGCTTAACTCTCCTGCTTTCTGCTATGTTTGGGTTTGTGATGTCATCGGTCCAATTTGATAACGCCGATGAAAGCAGATAGGTATCGAATTAAACGCGTTTTCATCGAAATGACCTTGAGCTGACCATGCCAGAATCCCTCAAATTGGAATATATGCTCAGAATGCACCCCCCTATCGATCCTTTATAGTCCCCAAACTACATAATTTAATGTTTTTTTTTTGCATAATTGCATTGGGCTAAGACAACTACGTCTGCTTTCTTTATGCAGCGGAACTGATAGCAGATGTAGTTGTCTGCTTTTATCGGTGTTATCAAATTGACCGATGATGTTACAAATGAAAGCATAGCAAAAAGTTAGACGGTCGACCTGCAGTGACCTGCTGCTGGTTTGTGAATGATACAGGATGTCTTCAGAATCGTCATTACCATCTTGACTGCTCGAAAATACTATTCTATACCAGCAATCCAGTGCGTCACTGCGGCATTTCAAGTAGCTAGGCTTGCTTCGCACGATCGATTGATGGAAATGAACAGAACACCCTAAGTGGAACGCTAGGCTAGAACCTATCGGCCCCTGTCGAATGAGAATAAGAATGCTTTCGGAAGATCACAATCTAGGTGTCTTCAAATTGACAGTGAATCATGAAAAATCTGTCTGTGGCGCGTCAAAAGAAGTTTTCACTTCAAAAATATTTTTTTTTGAACTCGTTGGTTTTCTTACAATATTTCTTTAACCATTAAAACGTGTGAAAAAAACATATTTGTACTTTTGCAGTACTCGTTGAGTAGTATATATATATACTACTCAACGAGTATATAGTATAAATTCACTGTTATTGGGAATAATTGTTATTAATTGTGTAATTATTAACAAAATTATAATCGATTATTAGAGTATATAATATATTAGATTCAGAAAACTTTAAGATTGGCTCTACTTATGTGCGTGGGTATGATTAGGTAGTAAGATAAGGTTAATAGACACCCGCGTTAGCCCAAAGTTTCACAGGCTGTAGAGGCCTCTTGAGGCCGCTGCCATACGTTCTTTTATGTATATAAAAAAACCGGTAAATGTTCTTTGTGATGCATGCGAGGTTCTAACCCAGGGGTTCCCAAACTTCTTTTGTCTACTGCCCACTTTAAAATAAATTATTTTTAGCGCCCCCTTTTTTGCACCTAGGTACTTAAAAACCACTAATACTTGAAATTATATGAATTAATTAAACGAGCGGTGATTAAACATTCATTCTAAACGAGACATTTACTATAACCCGCAAGAGTTAACTTGAGACCTGAGCCCTACTTAGTAAGTACACAACGGACATCATGCCTCTACAAAATGCGGCCATTTTTTTTCGCTCTCTTTAGGCCTGCAGCGCCCACAAGAAGGCGTTATCGCCCACTTTGGGAATGGCTGTTCTAACCTATGGCCTTACGGCCTTACGCTTGTGAAATAAGACATTCTCGCTACGTTATAGCCTCATTGCTTCCTCACAACGTCACAACGAACGAATAAGTCTATACCTACTCTTACATTTTTACCTTAGGGAAAAGTTTATGAAAACAAACTAACAGTTTCAATTGTCAATGTTAAACTTACATCTTGAAAGTAATCAGAAACAGTGATGTTTTAGTCAATGATTTTGTGATTAATTTTATGAATGTGTTATCCTGTTTCCATCAAACTGAAATAATTGTTATAACACGATAAACTATCAAAAGTATTTGCTATAGTGGCGCTACAATAAATCTCTACTTTTTCTCGGTAAACAGCATGTCTTTATAGCCGCAGATGTTTTAATATTACAATGTTGTTAAGTGATATACTCCTTAGGAATCCTTTGTCATTGCCATTGCCGTTTCTTCAATGACGAAGGCATGAGGCATTTTTAGTGGCATCATTTAACCATTGTTACAAGACGAGTTATCCGAAACGCAATATATCAAAATAACTAGGCATAGTACCAACAGTGACCTCTACCTCAAGGCTTCCTCAGATTGCGCTTTGTAGGTCGTAATCAGAATCAAGACACGACGAAAAAATAGTTATTCCCTGAATATCTACGCATTTTTATGAATGAAATAGGTTTATTTTAACTTCATATCAGACATGATTTGAAATATCTGTGTACTTACCTAATTGTTACAACGTTTATAAGTCACTGTTTATTATGTTATTCTATGTAATACGTAGTATATTAAATCTGTTTTTTTTCAAGTAATTTTAACAATAATTTCATAATACCTGTAACGTGCCCAGTATAACTACATGTTATAAGGTAAATGATAAAATAAAATAAATAAATCTAACGTAATCTTTGTAATTGACTGCCACCTTGCCTGGTGTTGAGCGACGATACGGTTCAGTTTATTATGTTTGCAAGTGCAGAAGTTACAAATATTATGTTAATGAAAATAGCCATTTATTCTAGTTACCAGATAATAAACAGTTTTATAGTAATAGAACTCCCGGCAAAGTCCGCTTGGGACAGCACAACACCTTTTTCAGGCATTCCGTAATGTTCAAAAATTGCTGAGTTTAATAGCAAAAAGCAGAACACAGATGAGAAATCCAATGTTTCCGTGATAAATTACACGAGAAAGAAATAATCCTACCGATATTTAAAATGTCGAAGTTTATTTGAGCCCATTGAGTATTCCATTATCTGTAACGTAATCCGAAGGGGCCTCTGCCGCGAGGTGAATCAATCTATTCAAGGCTTTATTCCTGGTAAAAGGTATGCCCATTTAGTACGAAACTTGACCCTCGTTCTATTAGTTTTTGCTTTGACGCAGAGGTCTGGATGGGATGGTTAATTTGTTCCATCCTAGGATATAAACATAATTCCTATATTTTATACGCTGTTCTATATCGAATCTGTAATGCATGTTTGCGCTGAGCGTTATTTTTTTATGAATTCATTGAGAATTATGCATTTTCACGCATGTAATTATGCCTTTTTTCTGGGGGCAAGGTTAGGCATAGAAACACCTTTTTTCTTCGATTTCTATACTACAAACACACATACTTTATCGGTTTTACGACAACCTTGGTAATAATAATATATACTCTAGCTAATACGTGAGTGTCGCTATAAACAAACTATCAAGAGATCACCTCATGAACTCATAACCATACCTTACCTGTACACTTACACGATACCTTACACGATATCTCCTTGTATTTATACGTTGATAGAGTTTGTCTTTGTGTTATCTGTAGCCATCAATTTGTCATCTCGATAAAGCCTTTTCTCTGACAGTAATAAAATTCACTGAAGTTACGGCTGGTCTAGTCGGGAGAACGGCGACTGCCGATCCGGAGACCCCGGGTTCAAACCCCACACGCACCACTGTCTTTTCGAAGTCATGTGCGTAATGCCGCTAAATTAAAACGGTGAAGGAAAACATCGTGAGGAAACCGACATGTACCTAGAATCTTTCGAAGTCATGTGTCATCCGCCAACCCGCACTGGGCCAGCGTGGTGGATTATGGCCTAAACTCTCTCCTTGCGAGAGAAGGCTCCGAGTCCCAGCAGTGGGAACGTTTAGTGGGCTGTTGATGATGAATAAAATTCACTAGACTAAATTAGATAAGTGTATGAATAAATAATAATTTGTATCTATATACTATACTTTTATTAGTTCAGTGAATATATCTTTTCATAATATGATTTTCATTTTGGCTAACGTAATAAATTCCAAATGCTGTGTATGAACTCCGACCCGGGGTTGTCCGATTTTCGAGACCATACTATACTTTCCAATATGTTTTAGAAATTCGAAGGTAACAGGTACCCTCGGGCTTTGTAATATACATGTGTATTGCATTTTTTTATCTAAAATAAGTACTTGACCACCATGTCGCTTGATACAAAGTAAATATGCGGTCTACGATAGTGTGCATCCACTATGTAGAGCAAACAAGCATGTAATTGGTAAATTATAAGACATGATAAATAAGAATTAATTAGCCTGTACATTTGAAGCTGTAATTTTATCGTAAAAAGTAGGCAATGAAAAAGTTAGCAAAATTAGCAAAATAAAAAAGCAAGCAAACGCAATATTAAAATGACTTGTAAATTTAAATGAATCAGAATTTTCAAAGATCTCTTTGAATGACTATACTTAATTGCTTTGCATTGTTTTTATTCTTACGTAATATTTAACCACGCTTAGAAATATTAATTGTATTTATTTAATAGACGGATGTTAAGTATTATGTCATAAAAACAACAGAACAACAACTCTCTTTTTTTGTTACGTTAAAAAGTTTCAATGGTTTCATTAAATTGGGATATAAATTAATTACGCTCGTTATATATATTTCAGAACCTGTAGACTCCAGGTTTCTACAGCGAAGCGATTTTTGTTTCTACCTTTCTATCTACTAGAAACAAAAACCTTGTTGCTATCATACACAAAACCAGTGTTGCCAATGAGAGTCGTAAAAAGTCATATCCATTGAATAAAAAGATACATTTTGTTGCGAAAGAGAACTTCTGAATTTCAAAACAAATTTCCGAGAATTATGTCTTGTAAAACTGTGCTATGATGGTCTCTTAATTTCCAAAATCGTATCCATGCACTATGTCTTACGACGCATGACCAAAATTCTGACGTTTTATTGCTTTTATGTTTAGACATTCAGCATAGTTATGCGCCTCAACTTAGTAGTTAGTTTACTTAGATGTGCAGTGTCTTTATTGTATGTAATTTTATTTAATTCATAAAGGCAGCGCATAAAATAATATGTGGTTTAGATTAAGTTTTAAAATAGGTACTGGTAACGTTTTCTTGAATTAGACCAGCACGGGACAATGCAACATCTGGCTCTGATTCATCACTATACAAATGTTAAAAATAAATTAAGCATTGATGATACGCTACATATTCTACCATAGCAGATGTCCTAATATTAAAAAAAAATGGTGTCATGGCGTTTGCAGACATACTCCTCTGGTCTACTGATCTACTGAAATAGGTCTACTGACTTTTTTTAAATTTGGAGATGGATATCCCAATGAATGGGGGATCCACAAAAAAACAGGCACCTACTTTGTCCATAATTTTAGTTTAATGACCCAGAGGGGCAACACCGCCATCCAGGAATGGTTCCAAAGCCAAGATATTTTTTTCCCTTCTACTCCTATTTCTTTAATCGCATTTTTAATTTGTTATTATTTTGAATAATTGGTAATTTAATAGTCGTTCATTCACACGAAGTGTCCTATTAACTTGATACTTCATTGTATTGAAAATGTAAGCATCACTGAGTTCCAGTTTGAAGGGCAATATTTCCCGAGAAGAATGACAATATTTTTTTATTTTGTTTTGGGCAGGTGTTTTGCTTCCCTTCAGGCACAGAGGCCCTATTTGTCCCGTACACTCTTGTTGTCTTGTACTCACATTGTACACTCTCTACTATAAAAAAATGTATTTAGTCATTTGGCAGAACGTTTGTAGGGCCAGTTTTATTATAAATTGTGTCTGTAAGACTACAAATACAATAAAATATCATGGGTTAGCTCCCGGGAGTCTACCGCCTAACGAAAACGCTTTGACGCTTTGACATTGCTGTCTCTTTTCTTCTCGCTTGCAATGAAAGAGACGGCAATGTCAAAGCGTCAAAGCGTTTTCGTTAGGCGGTAGACCCCCAAGAGTCATTTTCCAAGAAATCTTTTAAAATAAAGACTACAAATCCGTCATTTGAGTCGGTCATTTATAGAGATTCTGATTGAATAATGTATGCAAACTTTTGTCCTTTGAAGCACGCAAAGTCAAACCAATTATTTTAGTGGTATGATAACCACAGACTAGGTAGAGAGATACATGATAACTAACACCTTTATAGATCCAACCTATGCCAATGTCATGGAGAGGTATAGTCAAGGCCGCTCGGATTTAGGATCTACGTAATCTTTGAACTATAGATCTGGTTTATATCTTTATGCTTAAAATAATTATAGAGATACACATGTGTTAGATTAGATGCTAGCAATATATTGGTGGACATTTCTCATACAATTCCACATAGGCACAAACTAAGCAAAGGAGCAAAGCTGCTACTATAAGAACCATTTAATGTATTTTTGTAGTATAGCAACACGAGACGAGCAGGATATGCGCCTGATGGTAAGTAACACGTCTATACATGCAGCAGAATGTCACGCAGCTATTGGAATACGAAGAGTCCAAATTATTATGTAGCACTGCACTGGGCTCATCACCAGATACGTAAGATTCTCTATGCCCTGTAATTTCTCTGGAAACATTGCCATTCAAACCGGAACGTAGTCATGTTTGCACATTGCTGCTTGGAGGTAGAATAACTGGCACAGGTGTGGTACTTCCCTTGGTGGACTCTGTTTTTTGGTTCTGGTTTTTCTATACTAATATTATATAGCTGTTGAGGTTTTTAATTTGAACGCGCTAATCTTAGGACCTATTGGACCGATTTCAAAAATTATTTCTCCGTTGGATACCAACGTGATCCTTGAGTGCTATATATAGGCTATATTATGAACAACGGGCGAAGTCGGGGCGGGGGGCTACATTTCGGGATAAAGGACGTTATTCCTATTCAAGTGGTAGGACTCTTTGCAGAGTCCGCTTGGGGAAGGACCACACCTTTGCCAGTTATTCTACCGCCAAGCAGTAATGTGCATTACTGTGTTCTGCATTACTGGCTTGAAGGGCAATGTTTTCAGAGAAATTACAGGGCTTAGAGATATAACAACTTAGGTTATGCTAGGTAATGATTTGGACACTTCATGTTCCAATAGCTGCGTGTCACTGTGTTGTTATGTGGCAGGCATGTTGCTTACCATCAGGCACATGTCCTGCTCCTCTCGTCACTCTTTATTAAAAAAAAATTAAGTATAATGCAGTCTCAATACTACGCCCTCAGCTACATCACATCAGTGCAGATTATCGAAACAGTTCTGTTGCTGAAATGTAGAACATTTTCCAAACCGGTAGGCACCTGGCTCCTTTGATTACACCGCGCCTCGCCGAGACTGAAAATGGACAAAAAACGAACGGCTCGAGGCAAGATGTCTGACATAAAAACTGAACGGTAGACGAGAAACTGGATCGTTATAAATGCAACTGACACCATACTACGGATCTGGTGCTGTGAAATAAAATTACGATCGATAAGTACTCACGACACGATATGTATAATATATCACAGTAAATTTGTAATCACCGTCATAGGCCGAGATAGTCCGGAAAAAAATTCAAAATAGTTGTCTGACGAACATATTTACAAATGGAGCATGAGAATTTAGGTGAAGTTAAATTATTATTTTGGAGTTGTTAAGCAAAACGGCTGACGGAAAGTGTCTGGGAGTATTGGGACCTTGTTTTTAAGGATGTTGCCTACAACATACGTGAAAATCACTTATTAGAAAATACGTGAAGTAAGTAATGTTTGTATGTACCTTCATTGTCCCATATCTCAGAATTGGCCGTCTAAGCAAGTTAGCGAGTAAGCATGTGTTCTTAGTACTTACTAACTCTATTCAATCGTCCACATTTTATTCATCAGGAAATAGGTGACGTCTTGGAGCTCTGGGATCTTACTCTATCAGTTTATATAACGCGTGAGATTATAATCACACAGTAGGTTAGGTTAGTTTATTGTATTGTTGAACCTCCACGTTGTGCACCCTGGGCATCACACAACAACTTGCCTCTGTGGCTCTGTGGCATCTTGTTGTGTGATGGCGAATCCCGGCTGGGGCTGGGAACTTCTGCACTTGCTCATCACCCCCTAGAATAGTGCGTGTAAAGGTTGAGGAGAGGGACTGCAAGACTTGGGAAGGTTACTCGGCTGACATATCGGCCAAGTATAATTCCTAAGCCTTCCAGATGAGGGTTCTCCACAAGCACTCTGATTAGCAGAGTGCTCAGTGGAAGGACAAGGGCCGCGAGGCTGCCATAGAGGTGGAAACGCGGCTATTCCTAGCCGCGGTGATGAGGGTGGACCGCTCTCGCCGATCATCTTCGCCGGGATGCTCGACAGTGAGAGGTCGTGTGAGTTAGAGGAGCGAGAGTTGAAAGCTGATTTTCGGCGCGTCCCTAGACCTAAATGTCCCCCGCGAGGCGGGTCCGCAAGGGCAGTGGCAAGGGTCAGGGTCGTTGACGGGAATGCGAAAAGTGAAGAGAAATGCGACCCTGACCCCTGGCCATACAGGAGAAATCTGTGGGGGTTTTAGTCGTTAGGGGCACCATGTCTGTCGTCGTCATGGTGGCGAGCCCGACATACCTCACCATGTCCCTGCATGGGGGGAGACGTAAATGTATTTCCCCCACATAACGAAAAGTTCGTTTATAGTATAACGTTTTTGACAATTTTACGTAGTTTTTTGCGTGGAAAGGTAACAAACATCCAGGCATATATGTATTATATTATAAAAAAGTTTTGCATCCTACTAAAATTATAAATGTCAATGTTTGGATGTTTGCTGCTGATTGAGCAATAGTTGTAACTTATGTTCGCATCGTGTTGAACATAGTATTTTGGATTTGGAATATAGTTATATAGTCTGGAAAAACACATGAGCTACTTTTTATCCCGGGAAAATAAGGGGAATGGGAACTATGTGGATAAAACCTGCTAATTTATAATATTTGTAGGACTAGTAGCGCCCCGGTAGTTACCTTTCGCGATGTAGTTTGTAGTAGTAATTCACGTTCCCGTTATTTTTGTGGTAAAAATAGCCTACAAATATGCTATTCCAGGCTGTCCGTTTAAGTACTCCGACGTGATTGCACAATAAACATTAAAACATCCAAACCATTGACACCCTATCTCCTACTAATATCATAAATGCGAAAGCTTGGATGTCTGTTACGTGGTACTTTTCCAGATGCGCTCTGCTAAGAGTCCTACCACAATAAAACTGCGAGTCATAAGTAAGTCATACTCATTGACATAGTCATACTAAATACTAATCAGCAGTTTTATGCGTAATTTTTCGACTCCCACGGCTTATCTCGCCTAATCGTTGAGTGGATGTTTGGAAGTATAATTACACAAATAATCTAATAGTTCAAACCTCAAAATTTCAGAAATTTGACTTTCTATCTTCAAATCGTCCTAAAGGGCAATACGCTTTTCACGTAAACCAGTATTTAAAGTACATCAACCTATTTAAACTTTTTATCAGGGGTGTTCACCCCGCCCCGTTCTCTAACCTTCGTAGAATATTTATATTACGCTCCAGACAAATTTATTTTCGTAATAGACAAAATTGTATAACTAAAACCTTCCAAGTTCAACTGGCAGTATTTTTGAAGATTTACGACAGTGGCTCTAAAAATTTTTGATAAATACAAGTTGGTGATTGTAGGCCTGCATCGCCCCTTCAAAGCCCTTTGGGGTTATTCTGTGTCTAGCGATCTGCTTATTGTAGACGACTCGCTTGAAATTCTTTTGTGGCTAATTGTAATTTTGTAAGTTTCGTGGGAAAACAAGGTTTGATGACGTTTGAATTAATATCTTAGGTATGTAGAACTGCATTAGGATGTGTAGAACTTGTACTCTTATGTGTCAAAAATTTAAGTTTTACTACTATTATGAACTAACAGACCCGCGTTGTTCCCGGTCGTATTATTTACCCGCGATGAAAAGTAACCTACATATTATGTGTTATTACAGACTGTACTCTATCTGTGTTCCAAATTTCAACCCGATTTTTCTGATGTTCCGACTTGATTGAGCAGCAAACATCCAAAATTTTTCAATTATAATATTAGTAGGATGTGAAAGTTAGGACGATTGTTCCTCCAATCACGGCGCTACGGCTGAACGTATAGAGTTGAAATTTAAACACAGATTGTTTGTAGTTTGGAATAGCAGATAGACTACTTTTTATTGCAGAAACAATAAAGAAACGGTTACTACTGAGCAAATAAATACAATTGGAGTGTCATTATGTAATTATAGCTTTTTACTAAGTTTTAATGAAAACAATTTTTTATGATCGGTACCTATTTCTGAAAAAAACTATATTTATGTATTTAACTCTATATGTAGCTGGAAAGATTATGACAGGACTTTCACTACCAGGGGGTCTACCGCCTAACCAAAAACGCTTTGACGCTTTGATGCTTTGATATTGCTGTCTCTTTTCATCTCGCTTGAAATGAAAGAGACGGCAATGTGAAAGCGTCAAAGTGTCAAAGCGTTTTTCGTTAGGCGGTAGAGGCGCAGATAGCTGATTGCGTGATGGCGTCGCTACGGTTTACGCTCAGCCCCTAATTATTTTGCGTCTAAAGTTACCATTTATAAATTTGAAAAGTCCTGAGAAAATGCCTGACATTTCGATAAAAGTCCGGACACTTATACCGTTGTATACCTACGTAGTATACATAGTATACGCTCGCATTTTGAGGGGGGTAGGATGCGGAGTGCGGGCGAGGATTGTTCTTGACTTGGTATTACTTGATAAATAGTTTTGCTAGCGGTCCGTTTCAGTTTTGCTCGGAGATTTTCACAAAAAAACTATACTATCTTTCAAGTTAAATCAAACTGTACACGATGTGCAAATTTGATTAAAATCGGTTAAGTAATTTGGGAGTCCATCGCGGACAAACAACTTGACGCGTAGGCGTAGTTTTATAAATATAGAGATTACTAACATCTAACATTTAATTTAATTTTTTAAAACCGGACATATTAGGGAACCGGACAAAGTCCGGACTAGTGTCTAAAAATCAGGACATGTCCGGACTAACCCGGACGGATGGAAACCCTATTTGCGTCGGTATAAATTAGATTTTCTGTAGACAGGCTAAGGGCACAGTTTTGAAGTGACTTAGAATAATGAAGGATTCTTAGAATTTATATTTAACTGTTTATATATTATGTAAGAGACGACACACGACATTAATTACCTAAGAAGGTTTCCGAAGAAAATGTTAGTCCCCATTTGTCAATAAAGTATTAAAATTCTGTCTTACAAAAACTTGTAAACTTGTCTGCAAAAACTACATAAATGTATCAAAAACATTTTCTTCACTAAAAGCATTTGTAATATGTTTAACCTAACTGGTGTATTTTCAAACCTCTGGGAAAAGTATTAATATTAGTCCTACAGTTCCGGGAGCCAAGACGTTTTTTGGAAATTCTTTTATTTTTTTCAAATTTGAATAATCCTTTTTATTTTCACTTAAGGGGGCGCCTAGTGCCAGAAAACGAAAAAGGACATTTTCGACGCCGCTCACTGAAGTTAAGAAACTAAAACCTATGACAAAAAAAAAATTACGTGTGGGTACAATCAAGAAGAAGCACAATAACCGAATAGAATTTTAAAATTGGATCAGAGTTTTTTTTACAATAAAAAAATAAAAATGACACCGAAAAAACCCGTTTTAATTCGAGTACTCGAAATTATCAGCGATGACCTCACATTATTTTTTGGTAATAAAATTCCTAATTGTACGTTCTAGTAAAGTAACCGAACACTTTTTTAAATTTATGTTTAATTATTGAGTAATTTAATAAAACTTGGTCAAAAATGGACTCCTGATTTAAAATTGATTTTTCCTCGAAACTGTGTCATGCTATTCTCGACTTTATGTATATCGCATTAAGAAACGCGTCGCGCGGATGAAAACTGATTTTTCCCTGGCATAAGGCGCACTCTAACTATTGGAATTTTTGGGACCTTAGCATTTTCTCAAAAACTATCTATATAAGTAGATGTCATTCCGAATCGAATGATACCTCAATCATAATGTTAGGAGTATTAGAAAATAAAATTGTCCTAAAAAGCACTTCTTGACTAGACTAGAACCAATAGTTCTAAATTAAAAGACGTAATCGTTTGTATTATGTCTTACGTTTCGCTTACAGCGTGAAATAGAGACTATTACCATTTGTAGGATAATACTGACGCGAACCTTGGGGCAAATGTTTGAGCCAACGTTGGCAAGTGTTGGTGTTATATGACGTAGCGAACGTGCCAAGTGAACGAACATGATTATCAACGCACAGCTGGTTATATTACGTCAAGGTTTTCTACAAAATGATTGCTATACATTGCTGGTAAGGGCTGATTACATTAATCTAAGCACAAAGGCGGGTAGGAAATATCTACCGTCGTGGTAATAATATCGTTTCGTAAAACTGTATTAGTATTTTATATACTAACAATCAATTATACTATATGTAGTCACGTACGCTTATATTTAAGGGGAAAATAAATGAAATCTACAAACGCAAATACGTAGAATTCAACAGTAATATATTTATTGACGTAATTGAAGGCCAATTGACGTTCTCATTGAGGGAATACTTTACAAATCCTAAAGATGTTGATGATTGATCAAATCATTCTATTGCGTAAAAGACTGAGCAGTCCACGCTGAGATAAACACTTTTTTAAAAGTCTGCTAATGGTGATAAGATTTATCTTCATGTTAGTCAAAATAAAAAACACATTTTTTCCTCTAAGTATTATAACTAATATTAAATAAAGTGGCCAAGTGCGAGTTGGACTCGCCCATGAAGGGTTCCGTTGCAGCAAGTAACATTATATACATAGTACACATAGTTCTTGTAGTTCGTTGTAACTTTGATCGAAGTTTCAATCATAGTGTATTTATGACGTACTAAAAAAAAACTACTCATCAGATCGAGTTCAAACTAATTTTCGTTGGTAGTTTACATGGTAATGTACATCATATATTTTTTTTAGATTTTTCATTCTCTTACTTTAGAAGTTAGAGGGGGGGGGGGACACACATTTTACCACTTTGGAAGTGTCTCTCGCGCAAACTATTCAGTGTAGACGAAAATGATTTTAGAAACCTCAACTTCATTTTTGAAGACCTGTCGATAGATACCCCACACGTGTAGGATTGATGAAAAAAAAAATTTTGAGTTTCAGTTCTCAGTATGGGGGGCAACCCTAATTTTTCTTTTTTTTAAATTTTTCTGTTGAAATCTTAATGCGGTTCACAGAATACATCTACTTACCAAGTTTCAAATGTGTAGTTCTCATAGTTTCGGCAAAAAGTGGCTGTGACATACGGACGGACAGACAGACAGACAGACAGACAGACAGACAGACATGACGAATCTATAAGGGTTCCGTTTTTACGTTTTACGGAACCCTAAAAACTCCCTTTATGGTAGATTGGAACAATAACGTGAATTTTCTATGGAAGCGCATTCCATCGTATTCTTAGACCCTATGCCGCCACAACAAAATGGCGCATTACATTTTTTTTCACAACTCCTTCAAAATAGGTAACAAATGAAAGGTTGACTAGTAGAATAACGCAAGGAATTTTAACTAACGAAATAAATACTAATAACTTGAAAATTACTAGGTATTAGTTGTGTCAGCGTCGGGAGTAGGTACCTACATAAAAATGTCTAATTTTGTTTAGTTTTTTTATTATTATTGGGAGTTGATAGATATATTGACACACCAAAACATAAGACACACAGAAAAAGATTACGATAAACTTTAAAACTAGTGCGAAAGGCGGCCTTTTCGATCAATGAATTCATATTTGAACCTAATCGTAAGCATAGAGTCTTTGCACTTTGTAGTCAACGATTGCTGAATTATTCTTATACCAAACAACAATTTTTATTTCTCGCGCGACAGAATAAGGCAAAACTTCTTTGTTTTGCCAGGTAGAGACGAGTACATCCGGGTGTCCATAGAATTATGTTGAAACATATTCTACTCCATCTATAAATAGATGTAAAACGAAGGCATATTATATTGACATTATTATAATGCCTTATATAACTAAGTTTGTTTGGTGCAATGTATGATGAAGACAGGTTAGAATTATTGTACAGAACTTAAAAACGACTAACTAAATATAAAAAAAAAATGGACGCAACATTTTACAAAAACCATCTAGCCCTAAACTAAGCAAGGCTTGTACTATAGGACCCAGTTAGATCAGAGATTTAACCTCTAAATCTCTGAGTTATTTTCTCGGGATAGAAATTAGCTTATTATTAATGTGTTATTCTAGACTACATAGCTACATACCAAATTCCCTCATCAAACATCTGTACATACTTACACACTTTCGCGTTTATAATGATTTATTAAATAAAATTGGCTAAGTTACTCCTTAGCTATCTGCTAGTGAAAATCCTGTTAAAATCGGAACAGCCGTTTAGAACAGAGATTAGTAGGAACAAACAGACAACATAGAGGTTTTGAAATAAAGAGGTTACATACCTAAATCCTGTTAAAATCGGAACAGCCGTTTAGAACAGAGATTAGTAGGAACAAACAGACAACATAGAGTTTTTGAAATAAAGAGGTTACATACCTAAATAAAATTCCCATAAAATATTTTTTACAAAATCGGTCAAAACGGGTTCCGTGTCTTTATTAGCTTCTACATCTTTTGTCATGAAGGCCTAACTTTGAAATCTGACAAATTGTGATACAAACACAGTAACCTATTTTTTAATTGTTCACCAATATTTATTTATTTATTATTATTTATTTACAATTACAATATCGTTCAACTTCTATTCGATAAATTTTTGATCAACATCCTGATACTAGGCTGGCAAATACAGCAACGTAGTTTATAAAGTCAGCAGTCTGGGTAAGTTTCCGGCAAATTGTCGAATCGATTATCTGAATTATCTCTGGATTATTTATTTAGAACATTCGTCATTAAGTGTTTTATAGATACCCAAACTTAAATACTTACATTTAAACCTCATTTATTTGAAGATAAAAACTTTACCAAGTTCCGATTTAAAAGGCAACCGCTTGAGATGCTTTATGGAAATAAGAGCTGAATTAAGTTGTATGTGTTTTTTAATATTCTTTTTCCCATCTCGCCTGATGTTAAGCGCCTATACGGTTCATGTTGGATCCAACTTACATAGAAAACCCGTTTCACCCTAAGTTTTAAGACACTTTAATTATATTCATCGATGAACATTCACTCGGGCGACGCCTTTCAAAGTTCAATTTGCAAAAGTGCAAGCAAATCTCTTCGTTCGAATCTTTGGAACATCAACTAGGTATAAGACAAAGTCACACTCTAGAGTTACGAACAGTCCGATAGACAAAAGGTCAGGGTGAAATCAGATCATGCAGTTCATTGCACACTTTCCGAAATGCATCCTAAAAATACAAATTTGCAATTTTGTGCTGATGGTCAAGACGTTGAAGTAGTTTCCGAACAAAGGAGCTTTTAGGATATTTTTTTATAGTTACAGCGAGTTTTAAAACAGTGATGGTAAACTCACTATATTGACATATTTTTTTTTTAATATTTTTATATTATTATCGTAGGTACAATGGAATGTTCAGTTTAAACTTTAAAAATGTATACGCTTTGTATGCTCTTTTTTCTTTTTTTGAAATTGACATGTAAATTGTACATATATGAATAAATAACTTTGACTTTGGCATCTATGACGCTTTTGTTAAGTCGTCTTGAACAGTTGACTTTACATGAGTCGTCAGACTGCCTACTATGCTAACCAATGCTAACCGAATTATATGACATGCGAATAAAACCGGAAGTATCGCCTAGTACTACAGAAAACAAGAACGTGACAGAAGGTCGATTTGATAATCGGAAAGCGAATCGACGCTCGATTTGAATAAATTAATATTAAATCAGATCATTAGTTATAAATTGATAGAAGTTTGGGTAGCTCAGGTAAGTACAGCAATGCTTAAATGGCCAACTATTGATACATTTTTTTAAGGGACCTATGGTAATACGACTCAGTGGCTTTCTCTATTGTTTACTAAACTTTGCGTTTCTTCAAAAGGCGCAGGGCCTTACTAACCAATAACATCCTACTTCCTATTATCCTAGCTGTCAAAGTTTGGATCTTTGTTGCTCAATCACAGCAGAAAGGCTGAACGAATCGGATTGAAATTCGCAACGCAGTTAGATTATGTAGTCTAGAATAACACAAATACATAGTACTTTTTTATTGCGGAAAAAGAAATATTTTTGATAAAATGAACAGGTATATTTTTATTAATAAGTATGAAGCGGCTTTACATTCTTGGGAATTAAAGTTTTCTATTCATGACACGAACTTTTTAGTTTGTAGGTACTTTGTATAGTTCTGAATCTAAAACTAAAAATGTACGTAATGATTACTTATGAATTTTACAGTAGGTAAAATTGTGTCATAACATTGGAAATATAACAAATAAGAAGTAGCAAAAGTTTGACGTTTCCAAAGGTTTCTGTATAAACAAATTATGTAGGATAACATTAATTATGTAATCAATTACCAGCGTTTCAGATCGCGTTTGTTGAACGCCGGTGACCTGATTCGGAGAAGATTATATTGGGCGCCGTCTCCACGCGCGAAGTTTATGATTTATCGTAATCAAATCGTTATCCCAAACTGCAGCGTATAATCAGTATAATTATAATTAAATTGTACCTAAGTTCAATTTTGTTTTGTTAGTTTCATTTGACAAAACAAATGTCGAAAATGTCTATTCGAGTCGATTTTGCTAATAAAAATTATCAAATTTTTGTATTGCGTAAGATTTGAGTTAGTATTCGGAACTCTGTCTAATAAGTAAAGTAGCCTTTGAGCACATTGGCAGCAAAATATGAGAAAATGATGTTCGAAGAAAGTAATTTAGCGTTTGACCTTGATACTTTCTGTGTGAGAGAACGCTCCGAATCCTAGGTGGGGACAACATGAGGTTATCTATCTGTTTTAAGATATGATTCGTATCGTCTCAGTCGTTCTCGCGGTAGTTATAGTAAGATAACTAGTACTTGTTGAGGTAAACGAATATGGTGAGAATATGGAACGCTTTCAAGTATGTGTCAAGTATGTTTCTGTACCTATGCTCTTTGTATGCGCATACGTATGGTGTGTTAATAAGTTTGGGTGAATATACATAGCTCTGCGTTTTTTACGCTTGCTCGTTTCGGCAGATAGCTAAAAACAAACTCGTAAGAGTACTTACTGACTCTATTAGTTGTATTTTTTTTAAATATTACTAATTACTTTGACTCATTATTTTTTGTGTATCAAAGACGCACGTGAAAATATCGACTTATTCAGGATGCTACTTATTATTCAAGTTACATTAGATCGCTATCTTTGCTGTTTCTAGATGTACATCACAGTGATAAATATATTTACTAATAATATAGTTACTTATTGATACATAATTCTGCTATCACAAGGAAAACACCTGTAACTATATTTCAACAGGAAAAGTTACAGCAATTCCTCTTATATGTAGTAATTGATTAAATAAGATGTGAATGATCTCATTTCATCTGTGTGTATGAGTTTTAAATATTGATACAATAATATTGATATGTGGCTCAAGTGTAAGCTCTTCAATTCAGCGAAATGCAAACAACATGCTGGTCTTCTGGCATCGCTGGATCCTGCGGTTGCCTGGAAGAGATCGCTCTTGGCGTTAGAGTTGCCAAATAATGATTCAATGTTTTAGTATGCCGTACAAGTAAGTTAATGTAGAGCCAGCAGAAATACTAAAATAGAGTCAGCAGATTATTTTATTTAAATTTATTGTATTATTCCATGCGTTTGCATGTAACAATGATATAGTGAGACGAAATTTACCTCACATGTACACCGACCAGCCTATTACAAAAGTTGGTTTAATCTCAATCCTGACTCATCGAGTTCATTAGTCACAAAGGTCGAAAGTTTCTAAACCAAAATACTTTTGTTACAAAATTTGATAAGTCTTTACGCGAACTGTCACCATTAAATAAATATTTAGAATACGGCAAGATATAGATATTCTTTTCGAGGTTAGGATTAAAAATAAATAAATTGCTATCCTTGATATATCGACAGTAATAGAGTGATCAATAATGCCATGTATTAGAATGTGCACTACTATCTTTGTGCATTCAGAATAGAACACGTAAGAGAAATAAAGTTTTGACAACCGCTTCAATAAACCGAAAACAATAACTACAACTAAATTAACGCAATTAAAACCTTTTACTTCGCTCAAACGAGATCGTTTACGCAAAAGTATTTTCTAAAAATTCCAGAATCCACTCTCGAGTCAAACGCTCCAGTTTCGTTTGTAATAAGGTTGCGATTTGAATGTCAAAACGTAAGGCCAATGCCACAAACACATGTTGGTATTGGGCGTCCAGTTAGTTTGAGCTGCCCTGCCTCTGTACGGCTACGTGTTTGTTTACGTTAGAGGGGAAGGTTGTATCTGTTTTCGGGGATCTTGTTGACTGGTTTTTGTTATAGGAGCAAAGGGGGCACTGGATGGGAATCAATGAACTCCGTTCGAAGCGACCGACAAAGGACGTTTCGGCCCGGTAGGTAATTAAGTTAATATCAATCCTTTTTCTACACAAAACTACACGATACCGGACAAGATTGTTGCTTAAGCGGTTTTAAAAGAATGCGTCGTTTCCTGGAGGTTAGGATTTGTTTTATAACTCTTTGTTATGGATTATTTGTTGTAGATTTACCTGGATCCTATTAATTTGATACATATTATAAATGCGAAAGTTTAGACGTTTGTTGCGCAATTGCGTCGGAACAGCTGAACGGATTGAAATGGGTTGAAATTTGGAATGTAGACTGTAGTCTGGAGTAGTCGAGTAGTGCATTGGCTTAAAGGCTCTTATCACGGGAAATTACGGGAAACAGCAGAGGGTCTACCGCCTAACTAGAACTGTCTCAGCTTTGATATTTCGCTCTCTTTTCTTTCCGCTTGAAATTATAGAGACAGCAATAGCAAAGCCATAGCCAATTTAGTTAGGCGGTAAAGAGGCGGGAACTATGCGGGTAAAACCGCGGGGCACTTCTAGTTTTAAGATAGAAGAGGCGTATATTGGCCAGTTCTCACGCTCTCTAGCTCAACGCTCGTACTATGATAACATAGGTGAGGAAATGCTCAATAGTAAATATGTACACATTTATGGTAATGTGCAAAAATACTGTGTTGCTGTTTAAAGGGCAATATTTCCACACAAATTACAGCCAGATAACTTTTTATCTACATCTTTATATCTACGGGTGATAAGAGCAGTGTGGTGTAAGGCAGTGATTTGAACTATTCATGTAGATACTGTGCTAGGGAAGTATTGCTTAACATCAGCCGTACTCCTAGAGTATTTAGCCATAAATTATTTGTCCAAGTCACTTATTTTTCGTCTTGTCTTATATAAAAAAAAACATTTTAACAAATTGGCAGTCATAGGAACTGCCGATAGTAGTAAAAACTAATAACTCAGAATTTGATAGTTTACTTTGGAAACTACGCGGGTGAAACCGGAGGGCGTGCCCATGACCATGACCATCTAGATCTTTAGAGTTTACACAAAGAATTCTTTCATTTACGAACGTGACGCTTGAGCTTAATTCACCCTTCATTCAGCCCTTGGAAAATCTGTAAAGAAGTTTTCACTTCAAAAATTTAAATACATAGTTGTTATTTATATTAGATAGATTTTATGACTCTGAAATAGTCCGAGGATTGGGATAACTAACAAATAGCTTAGAAGAACGAATAACTAACGAATAGAAGAACAGTCTTTTGAAGATATCTTGAGTCTTTAGAGGAAAAGACTCAAGATAAGAGACTTAAGGAAAAGATTCCTTTGATGGAAAGGAGATAGTCTAAAGCTTAGACTAGGTAACTCCTTTCCATCAAATATTTCTTGAATCTTTCAAAATACTAATTTGTAATTCCTGTTTCTGAGAATTTGTATTAGTAATCTTTTGTGATAATGTTATTCAACAAAGCTTGTCAGTTGAACTGACAGCTATGTGAAGTGCTTGAGGAAAAAAAAGATTAAATTTTATTAAATTAAGCTAAATAAAGTTACCCGTCGGTTTCTGTTTCTACTACGTGTAAGCAGATTCGTTCGAATGTAATAATCGTTGGCTTGTAATGGTAGAGTACCCCAGGGGAATAGGGTACAATCCTCAAAAAAACTAATTAGGCCGCCAGTTAGATTGCAAAAAAATACTGTACACGTATTTTTTCTTTTGTTCCACAAACAAAAAATGACGAAGATACAGTGCTTCGAAGTTTCGCATGACGTGGGTACGATAATTAGCCACAAGTGACGTCGCGACCTCGCGACCCCCCACTCTCGAAGTTTGATGATCTATATCTTTGTCGATTTTTAGTATTTTGAAAAAACATAAAATACGTGTCCCATATTTTTCCATGATCTAGCTGACGGACTAATTAGAATGGTGTATTTTTGCCCCGTCCGGTAAGAGCAATAGGTGCTCTTTGGCACACCTTTTGCCTGTGATTCGACCGGCTTCACTAGTGGTACATAACATATTTTATAGCCTATATATAGTACTCAGGGATCACGTAGGCGTATGAATGTGTAGGTAACACATCCAACTGTATCATTCATCAATGGGCGCCATTCATTTAAATAGTAATCCCTTATATAATAATCCCTTTTTTGAATATATAAATTTTGATCTTGATTTTAATTATTTTATGATTAAAAAAAAAACATTGACAAACAAAATTATATTAAAAAGCAAATAAAAATTGTAGGAAACATAGATAAAGTAAGTTAAATTTAAAAATAAAATAACGTTATCGACACGAAGAAGAAGAAGATCCAACGGTGAAAGAATTTTTGAATTATTATGATAATGCAACCATGGCAACCTTAAAAGATATCAGACACACGCTGTCACAGATTTCACCCCACGGCAAGGCAAAAATACTCTTTCAATTTGAATGAGTCCCTGAGATTATCGCGTTCAAAATAAATAAACTTTTCAGCTTTATAATATTAGTACGTTTAGATGTATAGATGATACAATGCGATAGAGCGGTTTTGTTGAGGATAAATCGTTTTGAAGAGACCCAGGTTCTGTCCATAAGACTTATACCAAAACAGGGGTGTCGTGGCTTTGTTTGCGTAAAATTCAATAAACTAATAGCCTTGGTGGCCTCCTTAGAGCTAGACTGTCCGAAAGCCTTTTGGAATTTAACACAAAGTAGGTTCCAAAGCTACACAAAGTACATTCGAAATTCTGTTTTTAAGGGTAGCCGTCTAAGCTGTCAGTTATTTTCTCAGTCAGTTTTCAGACTGGTAATTAATTTAAATGCTTGGAGAATTTTCATGTTTCATTTAGTGTCGTATTACATAATTTTACTTTAGCAGAACAATAGTTAAGTTTTTGAGCTAAGTCAAAGCGATATGGAAATGTTCAAAAATGCATTTAAGATCTTTGTTTGGTTCTTAAGGTTTGGTTACATTATAGGCATTCTAGTTGGCACCCTTATTGCTTAGGGCGTACACTTCCAGCCAATCCTACACAGTAACGCTGTCCTTAATATGTTAAGCAAGTTTAACAACAAAGAATTAGCTAGTAATTAACTGAAACATTAAAAAATACTAATATTTTGCAATTGTAGGTTTAAACTGGAGCGCCATCTTGCTTGATGGTAAGCGACGAGCGGTTTACGATGTAGTTTACTTACAATTAAGAGTACATTAAAATACTCGTGATAAATTAAACAGAATAAAAATGTATATTTTTAAACACAAGAAAATGAAATTCCGTTTATCTTACTACTTATATTAACAACTAGCAGCGCCCCGCGGTGTTACCCGCGTGGTTCCCGTTCCCGTTGTTATTTCGGGATAAAAAGTAGCCTATAGTAGTGTTCTTCCAGACTATAATCTATCTGTGTTCCAAATTTCAGCCCGATCCGTTCATACGTTAGGACGTGATTGAGCAACAAACATCCAAACGTCCAAACATCCATACATTGACATTTATAATATTAGTAGGATATATAATTATATATAGACAAAATTACTAACATGATTACTTTATAACTTCTGTAGGAAGACCGAAATGTATATGGATACTTCTCTCGTCATCTAGCCCCAAACTAAGTAAAGCTTATAATATGGGAGCCAGAGAGCTAATATCACCTTATATATGTATTATATTATATTTTTATGTTCATTCATGCTTGCTCCTATTATATTAGCGTAATGTGATATATAGCCTTCCTCGATAAATGGACTATCCAACAAAAACATAATCTTTCAAAAAAGTTATATCTTTTTGGAATTAATTATTTACATTAGAAACGTTTGCGTACTTACCTACAGTACGGCACCTCGGACTCGACAAGGCCGTATCGAAGAGCAAGTTGCTGGTTGATGATCCTGGCTACTAGGTTATTATGATTATTAATTCGAACCAGTAGTTCCTGAGATTAGCTCGTTCAAACAAACAAGCAAACAAAATCCTCAGCTTTATAATATTAGTGTAGATAGCAACACCCAGACATAGAACAAACATGATATGTGTATCTGTAATTGCTAAATCTTTTACTGAATTGGATTTCTCAATACATTTTATAATGAGTCTACTCTCTCAATTCGCTTGCAAGGTTGCTCATCACTATCGCGTATTCTACGCCACGCCTCGAAGCGAGTGACGTCACGCTTTCACTTGCACTGATTCTATATTAAATCAAATGATTTGTTTAACAAACAGAACACAACGGCCGCTTTTACTTCCATATGAGCGATAGTCTTTTCGATATGTTTTTGCAAATAGATTCTTATCTCCGTTTTCTGACGCTTTGCTGAAGCATATTTTTCCTTAATAGTAAGACCGTATTTTGGCATTCTTTAAGATGGGAAAACAATTGAACTCGCTACACTGTTACGTCTGTTACCGACTTACCGATATCGTTACCGAGACCATTGTATATAAGTAAGGCTGGTCTAGTCGGCCCCGGGTTCTAACCCCGGGGTCTCCGGATCCGCACCACTGTCTTTTCGAAGTCATGTGCGTAATGCTGCCAACTTAAAACGGTGAAGGAAAACATCGTTAGGAAACTGACATGTACCTAGAATCTTTCGGAGTCATGTGTCATCCACCAACCCGCACTGGGCCAGCGTGGCGGATTAAGGCCTTAACTCTCTCCTTGGTGACATTTGGTGGTTAACATTTGGTGGGCTGTTATGTTAATGATGTTGATGTATTATACGTTAATTTGTACAAATTAACGGATTATTTTTCGGATAAAATCGGATAAAGTCGTAGTGAAACCGACACACAATGTTCAAATTATGATAGGTTATGTTAGATAATCGCCATCTATCTTTATTATTTTTAATACATTTTTTTTTCTCATTATTTGGAATACGGAAAGTTGACGAACATTTTGTCTCATAACAATACATTCTGACGTCACATAGCTTGAAAATCGTCACAAACGGTTAACTGTTTCGGCACAGCTTTAATAACAGGTCAAAAATGAGCAATGTCAGTTTTGCAGATTTACTGGTTGATGGCCATCTGGCTTAGAGCTTGGTATTCGGCGTTTGTGACGTTATGTGATGACGAGACAAGATTTTGCTTAGCCAGCACTTTTGACAACGTTAGCAACGTTAATAATAATATGCAGGCATATTAGTAGCAATAATATTAAAATTACTAAATATACTTATCTATAAATTACAGCATTACACACAGATCTAGTAATAGAACTCAAAACACCACGGAGTTTTGTGCGCACACAGTTAAAACTATCCCAATGGGTAGCGGACTGGGCAAGAATAAACCATTATAATTAGTCCGTCAGATAGATCATGGAAAAATAATATGGAACACGTATTTTTTGTTTTAACAAATTATTATAAATCGACGAAAAAAATCAGAGTGCCGGTTGTGACGTTACTTGCGAGTAAAAATAGTACCCACAAGAGTGACGTCATGCAAAACTTCTAAACACTGTATCTGCGACATTTTTTGTTTGTGAAGCCAAAGAAAAAATATAAATATGTACAACATTTTTAGCAATCTGACGGACTAATTACTTTTTTTTAAGGATCCGAATCATTATAAATACACCAAAAATAAATTCATTTCATTACAAAAAGAAACCATAATAAGGTGCTGTATTGTTCGGAAATGTTTGTCACTAAACGAATAAAGCTTAAAAAGCTGTTCACTTGGCCGAAAGCCCATGAAATGTAGAAACCTCGTTCAACGAGTGAAAACGAAAATGTAAACATGAAATACTTATCTACTATGTGAAACAATAATATTGTTCTTACGCGCAGAGTCTTTATGTAGAAAACAAAAAAAAAATTTTTGTTCTGTATGAACTCTATTAAAAATACAATGAAAACTACACAATTCTACATACGTAATTAACTACTTTTGCTAAGCACATCTGAATTATCCATAGATCGATGAAGGTCTGAAGTTTTTTTTATTTTTTTTTAAATAAAGAGTGACAAGACGAGCAGGACATGCGCCTGATGGTAAACAACATGCCTGCCAAATGACACGCAGCTATTGGAACATAAAGAGTCCAAATTATTACCTAGCACTGGATTGCGCTCGTCACCCAGAGATCTAAAGCTTTGGTCTGGTGATCATGACGCACAACGCTGCGGTATGCGCCACAACGCAACGTCACGACGCAGCATTTAGCATCCCTGCGGAGAGGTGGTCATTTGATTTTGCCGCAGCTACCTAATTGTCTTCAAAAAATTCCATATTGACCCGTCACGCACACCGCACACCGCAGCGTTGAACCGAGAATGACGCTACGCTGTGCGGGAGTACACCTCCCCACTTCACCGCGCTTGCCCCTCGCCGCTGACGCATACTGCGACGGAACACGAGACCATTCTCGACGTTTTTCATATGATTGAGTGTCCGGCGACGCATACCGCATACCGCAGCGTTGTGCGTCATGATCACCAGACCAAAGCTTAAGATGTTGTATCTCTAAGCGCCGTAATTTCGCTGGAAACATTGCCCATCAAACCGGAACACAGTAATGTTTGCACATTACTGCTTGGCGGTAGAATAACTGGCAAAGGTGTGGTACTTCCCCAGGCGGACTCTGCCAAGAGTCCTACCACTACAAAATCAAGATAAATCAAGATGATAAAGTCCACTACTAATTTTAAATTTGTTGGATGTAGTTTCTCATCTTACTCATGTTTCTTGCTATCAATGGTTGTTTCCAAGAAATCGCCTGTGAGCGATAAGGCACTTTTGTATGGAACCGCGCGGGTGTCCGCTTAACGCAGTTTCAAGCCTTAGACTATACCTCGTGACTTAGTTTGTGATAAGTCTGGACTCGGAATCAGAGATCATAGATTCGAATTTCACACTGGACAAATGTTTGAATTAATACAATTATTTGTTCTGTACCTAGGTCATTAATTAAATAAAAATTATTAAACATAAGCAGAGAGGCCAGACATAAAGAAGAGCGGCCAGACATCCGTAGCTGACTACCTTTGACGCTCTGGCACACTCGGCGTTCCAAAGTTTACCCCAACATATTTTCATTTCCGAACGTGACGATGAGCTTCATCCACAGCCCACGGAAAATCTGTACATGGAGCGCCAAAGGAAGTTTTCACTTCATAAATCTAAATCAGTTCTGATGTCTCCATACTTCGTGACGTAGGAGACATAAGTCGCACTAACCTACTGAATACCTATTGACACGAACAGTAAAATTACTAAAACCATAATAACTCGATGCCAGGTTCGGTTCTCGAGGAGTAAGGACATGTTTAGAATAGTAATCTCGACAGAGGAAACGGCTTGTCCTACTTACTGAGTCACTGCTACATAATCTGTGTAGACGCGGATCGTCATAACATTAGTCCTAGTTTCTAGGGAATAGAATTAACTTTTAATTTGTACAAATACACTTGAATAAAGAGGTTTACTTTCAGTGCTTGAGAGAATTGAAGTAGTTGTACTATGGGGAATCAAAGTGGTTTCAGAGTTCCCTACAACTCAACCAGATGGGCATAGTAGTTGTGCATAAGGTCTGGGTTGAGCCGTAGGGAACTCAGTTGTGTAAGGGAATCAAAAGTACCCACGGCACAATCAGTTGAGCATAGCAGTAGTGCCCTGGGTCCGGAAGGATATTTTGTTATATTAGACTGTTAGAAGATTGGCATTTTATTACAGTACTTACTTACTAGCGGTTCAACCTGGCTTCGCCCGTGGTACATAATATAATAGAGTTTAGCACTCATGAAACACGTACATATCCAACGGTGAAATAATTTTTGAAATCGGTCCAGTAGTTCCTGGGGATAGCACGTTCAAATAAAAAATAATGAGATGTGTTGAGACGAGCAGGACATGTGCCTGATGGTAAGCAACACACCTGCCCATAACGGCATGGTATCACGCAGTTATTTGAACACGAAACGTATATATTAATGCTTAGCACTGCAATGCGCTCGTCACCCAGAGATTTATGCGATTCTCAATGTTGTTTCATACTTAATCACGTCGTAACGTATGAACCGGGGGTCTACCGCCGAACGAAAAATGTCATCGCTTTGATGTTTCTCTCTGTTTTCTTTTCGCTTGAAATGATAGAGACAGCATTAGCAAAGCGATAGCCGATTTAGTTAGGCGGTAGAAGCGCGGATTGAAACACAGGTAGATTATAATCGTTAGGGGGTAGACCCCCAGGAAGTTTCAGAAAAGAACACATACCTAGGTAATAAACATAACATAAAGGTGAAGGGTAAGCAAACTTCAAATATTGTTTTGGTATATTTTTGATTTGTTATTAAAAATACATTATAGCCCTTCATTTTAACCGCTTTGCCATCAACTTCAATTTTGTAAATTAATTATTTAAATTATTATATTTTTATGGAACGGGAATTAAGCGGCTAAAACCGTAGGTTAGTAGATACCGCTGTTAGTAGGTACTTCTATAAATCAAGAGTTGATAAACATTTTAAATGTCACCAAACAGTCTTTTAATGTTGTTAATATACCGTGAAATCTACGTGTCACGCACACTTAGTCTCCAAAATTCCTAATTAACACTTCAAAACGACATCTAACCACACTTGACATGCGGATAACCACACCGGAGACGTTTTTAATTATCGAAAGTAAACATCCCAGAATCCGTTACAGGCTTCATAAATGTAAATTGGGGGCGCATCCCGTTTAGCGCTGGTCTCCACCCCCTCTCTATCCCTACCTCGCCCCGTAGACGTTCGCTGGGGAGGGGTGGGGCACATGAATATCAGTAGGGGTGAATTAACTACTCTCTGTTTTCTGTGCACAATTTCTCTACACCATATTAAAAACAATTTCAAGCTTTGCGTAAATTCCAGTATTGTTACAGCACATTATTTCTTTGACGATTGACATTCTGTCCCAATATTAATATCGTAATTGTAAAAATGTAAATGTGGAAAGTTTGAATGTTTGATGCTTAAACGTCGGAACGTCTGAATGTGTTGGGTTGAAATTTGAAACCCAGTTAGAATATTACCTGGAATGACATATTGGATATCCCGGGAAAGTATCAGTGGTGGGAGAACTATATGGGTAAAATCACGGGGTACAGCTAGTAATTTATGCTACCTGAGGGGTTTCTTCTGATGGTTACAACCTTGGTGTGTTCAAATCGAGATTGAATCGGTTCTAGAAGAGGAGGAGATGATAGTAAGCACGCTCCATCGTAGACCGCATCGTCACTACCATCAGGCGAGACTTTTTATCCCGGGAAAATAAAGGGAATGGGAACTACGCGGGTAAAACCGAGGGGTGCTGCTAGTAGTCAAATAAAAATATATAGTACTGATAAAAGTAAATGAATAAGTAAATAAATATGTACTGATATCCCTCAGATTAAGTAAATCGATTATTTTATCCATCCCTACTGGTTACACCGCGGCATTTCGCCACGAACGAGCAGTGCGGTACATCACTACGGCATCGCTGTCCTTGTATTACTGGATTGCGCCAAAGTTTTCTTTCTTCTAATAAGTTTGGCTCAAATCACGGGCTTTGTTGTCAAAACGGAAATTTATTTGCCACCGCTAATAAGGAAGGAGAACTCTATATTACTCGTAAACTAAAATTCCTTGATTAACTTCAATTGAAGTTTATAAACAGTTGATTGTGTGAAGTTCGTGTCTGCTGGAAGTATTTTCAACTTGATATAAGCCCTTCTCATGACATGGAAACGAAAAAAAAAAAGTGTCAGTGCCGTAAATATCTGATTAATGCAACTCTTCAGCAATAGATTTATCTATTTTCATTAAATTGTATTATAGTATTCAACAGATGTTATATCCTTAAGTTATAACCCCGAATTATTGTTTTGGTAACTTTTTTTGTTAGTCAATGAGAATACATAATTATCTGTTCATTTTAACCCCTTTACCGCTAACTTCAATTTTGAAATATAAGTACATAGATACTACAAAACGCAGTAATACCGTAATCATCTTCATAATTTGGATTGACCTCGTGGCTTAGTGGGTAGTAACTCTGCCTGCGAAGCCGAGGGTCGTGGGTTCGATTCCCGCCCAGTGCAAATACTTGTGTGATGAATTCAAATGTTTGCACTGTGTCTGGGTATTTCTATGTATAATAAGTATGTATTTAAAATTATATAAGTATTATATCAGCTCTCTGGCCGCCAAGCCGCCATCATACAAGCTTTGCTTAGTTTGGGGTCAGATGGTGCTGTTTGTGAATTGTCCACCAATATTTATATTTACGTAGCAAAACTACAAACAAACTAAACAAACTAAAATTGTGAATTTTAAATGTTCATTCAATTTTAATTGTACTGGTAGGACTTTTAGCAGAGTCCGCCTGGGGAAGTACCACACCTTTGCCAGTTATTCTACCGCCAAGCAGTAATGTGCAAACATTACTGTGTTCCGGTTTGAATTGCAATGTTTCCAGAGAAATTACAGGGCTTAGAGATATAACAACTTAGTACTCTGAGTGACGAGCGCAGTGCGGTGCTAGGTAATGATTTGGACTCTTCATGTTCCAATAGCTGCGTGTCACTGTGCTGCTATGTGGCAGGCATGTTGCTTACCATCAGGCACATGCCCTGTTCGTCTCGTCACTCTTTATTTAACAAAATAAAAAAATATGTGTTTAATTAGGTCATTTATTACGGATATTCATTCAATTTTTTTTTGACCTAGTAGTATAGATTTCAAAACTAGACGTTCCCACAATTGTTGCCAAGATAATTTGACGTCATAAATGTCTAAATATTTTGTAGGGACTGTCACAGGTTTAGCGCTCACTTCAGATTGGAATAAATGCTTCGAATACGTTGGTAAAAAATACTTAATCGTAAATATACTATACAATTACATACTTAATGCACAAAAAAGCTCGATCATAACCCCGCAGATTTTGAAAATCTACTCTGTCCTTTCTAAAGACAAAAAGACGTTATACCTACGTGTAAAACTCTCTGTAGCCTTATTTGGCATATGGTTGGATAAAAAGGCTTACATAAAAGTCACACCTTATAATAGATACCTAGAGCATGTGAGAATGTTCAGTTTTTATGTCAATCATTAAATCACAGAAATCATATCAGTAAGATGAATAAATCATTCAAAGATATTAATTACAGATAGATTTTCATTAGCATTTCGATCGTCGTGGTTCTGAAAGTGAAATAGGATCGAAAGAAAACTGGGTATGGAGAATTCGTAATATATATTCTAATATCTCTAACAATACGGTGTATATTGTTATATTGGTAGATAATGTACTGTTTGAGATGGCATTCAAGCGCACATCTACAATTGCGAAAAAAAAGGAAATAATACGGGATTTTTTTTCAGCATAAGTTACATTATGCTCTACACGCGTAAACGTAGGGAATTATATTATTACTAACCGAAAAAGGATCAAAATTGAGCGTATATCAAAATTGAGGTCTTGTAAAAGCCGTAAGTTTTGAAGGACTTAAAAAAGAGGCTACATAGTTAATGTCTAATAATAATGCCAGTGTCTTTTAAACATAATCTGAGGAGCAAGTTCAGCATGATATACTTGTAGTTAGTTACATTGCTTGTATTTCTTTGTATTGCTAAAACGTCAAATGTTGATGTGGGTAGACACAACACCTACGTATAACCTAACCCGCTATTAGAAAAATACTTTATGGCAGAAAAACACGTTCAAATACTGAGAAAAAAACTGTAGGTACCTAGATATATGTAGCTACATCGTTATAACTCTACTTATGAAACAGCTACGTCGTCAACAGACCGAAGACCACACGGATTGCTATCAAAACCGCTCTACAATAAACTTGCAACCCTACCACACGTACTTAAAGCGCAAATCCGTTTGTTCTACATAAAAAGCGAAATATCAAAGAAATTGTACCACAGTTTAGCAGCTTTTGGCTAAAGTCCGTGACAAAAACGTTGTAACTTAGTTGATTTGTAAAAGAGGCGTGAAGATTTTTTTGCTAGAGACAATGGTAAAGGGCTCGAATGTTCGGCAGTAGGGTACAGCTTATATAATAGTTGTTACAATGGCTGGAGTCGGCGGGCAGGTAGAATAATTAATTGTTCCTCTGAGGCACACGTCGGACGCTCCAGTTAGCTTTAGGAGCTGCGGATTTTAAGCCTTACATTAAGAGAGCGTGGATATTTATGACAATTTAGTCATTAATATTGAAATATTACCAGTTATACCAGCAAGATTATTACTAGAAATATCCCGCGGTTTCACTCGGATGAAAACTAGCATTTAGACTTTTTCTGTAGAGGAGTTCTTCTAGACTAAAATCTAACTGTATTACGAATTTCAGCCCGATCCGTTAATACGTTACGACTGGATTGAGCAACAAACATCAAAACATTGACATTTATAATTTTACGAAATAACTATCTAAGTATATCGCAGTTAAATGATTCTGAAAATACTATTATTATTACCAGTAGCATTGTGAAATTACTTTTACCTTTTACAGAAATTTCCATTTCATTACAGAAGACGGCTACAACATAAATTAATTTTCAAACACTATTAATAAGGACATAACCCATAATACATAAGTATATATAAACTTTTTCAAGTATACGCCTTTCTACTAAGTTTGTGAAGGAAAACATTGTGAAAAAAACCGGTATGCTCCAAGAAAGACGTCTCTCGAGGACATATGCAATTCATCAACGTGTATTTGGCTAGCGTAGTGGATTATGACCTTGACAATCTTCTTGTGAGAGAAGATCATTTAAAGCTGCTTAAGAGGGCGCCTAGTGCCAGAAAAAAAATAAGGACATTTTCGACGCCGCTCACTGAAGTTAAAAAACTAAAAACTATGACAAAAAAAATATTGACGTGTGGGTACAATCAAGAAGAAGCACGATAACCGAATAGAATTTTAAAAATAGATCAGAGTTTTTTACAATAAAAAAATAAAAATGATACCAAAAAAACCCGTTTTAATTCGAGTACTCGAAATTATCAGCGATGACCCCACATTATTTTTTGACAATAAAATTTCTAATTGTACGTTCTAGTAAAGTAACCGAACACTTTTTTAAATTTATGTTTAATCATTGAGTAACTAAATAAAACTTGGTCAAAAATGGACTCCTGATTTAATACTGATTTTTCCCTGGCATTAGGCGCACTCTTAAGCTACATTACGCAAAGTGCGGTGAACTATTTACATAGAAAAACATTGTTATTTTGCTGTTCTTGAACAAGTTAGAATGTTAACAAAGATTTTGCAACACAAATCGAAAGTAACGCCTCTATATTTTCTCAGCTGATATCGTCTCTGAACACATGTTTTAAATAAGGTCAATGTTACTTCGCGTTACATAACCGCATTATGGCTTGAAGGACGAACAAAACTTCGCAAAACCTCGCATGTAATCATCTAGTTTTACAGCCGTTGCTGAATTAACTGTGATAATTTAGAAAAAATTGGCTTCATCATATATTAAGAAGTTTATGTGAAAAAAGAAATTCAAAAATCCTCCAACGCAAATTTTGGTTACACATTGTTAGCAAGTAAACAAATAAATACTCATTATGCGTCTAAGATTCCTACCGCAGCTCAAAAGAGGTGATGACTTTGAAAACGGGTGACCTGAGTTTGGTGAATAGCTTCCGCCCGTCCGTCCGTGGTGTTGAGTCCGACATAAACCAACCGTCTCTCCAGGCAGAAGTATTCGTAAATGCATTTCCTCCACGGGAAAAATAAGGATTACAATCTCACGCCTTCGACAAAAAAATTAAAAAATATTTGGATTTTTTTTGAGTCCACAGTTACAAGGTTGTTACTACTGGCTATAAAAGTAAAATAAACCAGATTATTCCAAGAATTTTATTTTTTATGATATGTGACATCCGGGAACCGGCACTTGGTCAGCGTGGTGGATTACAGCCGTGACTACCTCCTTGTGAAAGAAAGCACCGAGTCAAAGCAGCGGTAACAGAGAGTGGGTTAAGTAAGTTAAGTATGTACGCTAGCTGTATTGTGCTGACTTCTATCTGTGTGTGTGTAATCGCTATGTATTTTTATATTCTTTAATGATTTTTTTCTAGTTACAGTGTGGAGAGGCTTTTTAAATGATGTAGGCAGAATTGGGTTTACGATTGGGTTGAAATTATACCGTTCATCAAATAGAGGATGGAAACGAATGGACACGTGTTTAAAAAAAAATATAATGACGAGACGAGCAAGCCATGTGCTCGATGGTAAGCAACATGCCTGTCACATAACAGCACAGGGACACGCAGCTATTGGAACATGAACAGTCCAAATCATTGCCTAGCACTGCATTGCGCTCGTCACCAAATAATTGATTATTAAAATCAAATTATAAAAAATCGACAAAGATTTAGATCATCAAACTTCCGCAGTGGGGGTTGTGACTTGTGACGTCACTCCATAGCAAAAATCGTTTCATGAAATTAAACTTCGAAACACTGTATCTTCGTTACCTTTGTTTGTGAAACAAAAGAAAAGATACGTGTAAAGTATTTTTTAATGTTCTAACTGACGGATTAATTCGTTTTTAAGTCATCTTGCTTATTATTTATGCCAATAAAAGGTCGCAACCTTGACTGATATTCGGCCACTAGTCGAACTAGGCTAAGTCAAGTGGGTCGCTAACTAAACTGAGATTACCACTAGTTTCCATTATCGATTCAACAAATGCAAACAATAAGTACGAAGCATACAATACTCGTACATCTATCGGGAGGGGTAGATAGCTGGTAAACACGAACCTCTCGTAGTTAGTAATATTGTAGTAAATTAATTTGTAGGAAACTGTATTATATTATGTTGCGTACGTGATTTTACTTCATATAAATACGTGTTTATGTGCAGTGTTACGTAAAAAGGAATGTTTTGAACAGGGTTAAGTTGTGATTTAAACTGATTGAACGAAATATCGATACCTTTAACAAAATATGAAGTTGAAGCTTTGGTTGGTCTAGTGGGGAGAACGGCGACTGCCGGTCGTTATCAATCTCGAAGGAGTTATCCTTCGAGATTGCCAGGTTCAAAACCACGCGCACCACTGTATTTTCAAAGTCATGTGCGTAATGCCGCTAACTTAAAACGGTGAAGGAAAACATCGTGAGGAAACCGACATGTACCTAGAATCTTTCGAAATCATGTCTCATCCACCAACCTGCGCTGGGCTAGCGTGGTGGATTATGGCCTTGACTCTCTACTTGCGAGAGAAGGCCCCGAGTCCCAGCAATGGCAACATTTAGTGGGGTATTTAATGTTTATGCTTAACATTTTGTAATGTTGCACCATACGTCAACAGCTATAGGCATACTGTTATTACCCATATCGGTGTCAGGAACTTACAATTAAATTAGATTTCACTCACCCAAGAAAATTCTAACGCACCACCGTTACTACCGTACTATTGCTACTCCATCGCCGCACCGACGCTATTTCACTACATTAAGCTGTCTAGCCCCGGGAGGCCAGATTTGGGCAAAACCGGTTTTGAGACTTAAAAACCTTATTTTTTCATTATATACATACTTGAATATTAGTTTATTTTGATGCCTAAGAGATAGGCGATAATATTAATTAATTCATTGTCGTTTACAGACACACAAAGTTTGGTTTCATTTTTTAGTAATGATTTTTTGTGTGACGTCACGACGCCGGCCGCGTCGCGAGTCGGGCTTAATGGGTTAAGATCGCTGACAGCGAGCTTCTAGCGTCTTCTAGCTTCGTTTTTAGTCTCTGCTAAATTGTGTTGCCAATGTAATTTACATCTTACCGAGCATGACATTAAGCCCATGTGTGAATGATATTTTCTTTGCCGGGAGAGAGCGGTAAGTATAAGTGGGCTACGACCTTTAGCATGCCGGTAACGCCAAGGACGGATCCAGCTTTGACTTCATCACATAGCCGTGGTCAAGTCACAAAACTGTGCGATAAGTACATATTATATACTTTATAATTAGTGGTCCACCTAAGTACTGGAACCAGCCCAGCCTCAGGACCCCAGGACATCCGCCCTTGGGTGACGTGAACTCATATTTTTTTCCGCTACTCAACATGATTAAAGATTTCGCTTCAAATAAACGTATCAAAGTTTGCAAGTAAAGGTGTAGGTAACATGATTCAGACCGTCCGCGGCTCTGGCCATGAACCAAATAAACACAATGTTAATTTATCATTCGTTCATTTTTATTAAATTAAGCGATATCATTTGAATGCGGGGCCTTCCGTGTTTCTTGATGACTTCAGATGACGAAGCGTACATTTTAACTAGGAGCCTCTTTTCTTAAATTATATGCTTGTGTTAATTAGGTTTTAGTAGTGGTAGGATTATAGATACTCAATATTTATTGCAATACAATCCATCTCAATAATGACCGCTATTTGTAAAGTCCGTCTGGAGAGGTACCATACTTGTATCTTACCGCCAAGCAGTAATGTGCAAACATCATTGTGTTCCGGCATTAAAATCACTATTTCCATAGAAACTACAGGAAATAGAAATAAATCATGTTATATCTCTGGGTGACGAGCACAGTGCAGTGCAATGATTTTGACTTTTTATGTTTTAATGACTGCGCGACGCTCTCCTGTGATGGGCAGGCATGTTGCTTACCATCAGGCACATGGCTCGTCCCGTTACTATATTTACCGTCGATATAAATAAAAAAGATGTGCTCTGAGCACCTTGAAATTGTTAACTAATTGTGTCTGTGTGTGTAACGTCAGTGGCTTACAATTACAACTACCAATCTACTTGACCCCTTGAATAGGTAGCGGCGAAGTATGTTGTGGTTCTACTTATTTTGGTTGTTGACAACGAATAGTGATAGGTAAGAACGTCCGGCGTCTACCGCTTCCTGCAACCGACTAGAACGGAAAGAGTGAGCTCACTCTTCCCAACGATAACATGATTCCGTGCGCCCTGAAGTTTTGGAGGGCATACCTTTGTATTGAGATCATCGATATTTACAATAAAAAAAACTTTTTTTGCTGTCGTATATACGCCATTGTAAGTAAATTACGCTTGGTGTATGGTTTGCGTTCGTTTTCGCGATTGAGACAATCGATGATTGCTCTAATAGTTAGTTTAGTTAGTATGAGAGCAATATATGTAGAATAGTGTTGGGTGGGGCATAAATTGAAAGAGTTCGTAGTGTAACACTTTTTTTTTCCGTAATTCGGAACGCGACTCTTTCGTCGGCTAGCGGAGCAAAACGTCCCCTCCCTAGTTAATAATCGTTGGTTTTTACCGCAACACTAGCTGGTTTTTGACAGCGGAAGGGAAGTGAGCGGCCATTTGTTTTTTGTCACGGGCGGCGGTCTCGGACTGCCGCTCCGTTATTAATTAATTATGGCGAGTAGTCGCTGGTTCGTGGAAAATTAAATTGTGCTGGTATATCTTGTTTGGTGAGTTCTAGGGCAATTGTTTCGCCTTGCTCATTCGTTATGTGGATCACAGAGAAGTGAACTTTGGTTGATTGTTATAGTGACGTGTCCCGAAGGGTGTGGTACGCCTAGCCCGCGTGGAGCGCTGGGACTGCCTTCGCGTCTGTTTGGCGAGTCGTTGCCTCCCTAACAAAAAAAAGGGGTAAGTCGAATGTCTAAAATGTCAAGTGAGCCGCGTGGCGGATGTTTGTGGAATATTTTCGCTAACGAATCATTTTGTTGTAGGAGGTGTTTTGTTGGGGCGAGCTGTTCTGCTTGGGGCGAGCTACTGCGCCGTACGAGACCCGGCGGTAGGCCGATCTCGCGCGACCTCGTGTGATCTCGTGGCCTGTGTCCACGAGCGCCGCCTTTTGGGGCATCCAGGTTATCTTTTGGGCTTTTGAGGGTGAAATTGAGCGGGATGTGGAAAGGGCGAGTGCGGGCATGGTTGCCGTGCGGAGCCAAGGGCCGTGGTTGAAGTAGGGCAGAGCCGGGGGAAGATGTGACCACGTTCATCTCGAAACCACCGTCTTAATGTTATCCTAACCGCCGTCCAGTGAATAGTGGGTTTCCTCAGGATGTTTTCTTCAGCTTAGCTTATCAGGGCGGGACGGCCTGATCCCTTGTACTTGTAAAGGTGTACGGTTTCATCTCCCGATGTGTTCCTGGCTATAAGCCACCAGGGATTCCGGAAGCCCAGGCTCTTGCACCTTCCGTATCATAGTAGGTTTACAGTGTTAGTGGTCCATCCCCTCCGTAGTTATTAAGGGTCATTTAAGTACAATATATGTGAAGGGACGTCTCCCTATAACGTTGACCCTCGGTCAATTAATGAATATTGTACTTTTACCATTGAGAATGAATCAATGTTTTCTATTTTCAAGTGTTTCTGTGTGCGCGGAGAGCGGATAGCTTAGGTCCGCTTAGGGTTTTTATACACCCATATGATGTGATGTTGATGTTAGGTTGACGGAGAGTGGTGGTTGAATCCGAGGCAGTTAAGGTGTCTGCCCGGAGTCATTAGTGAAGTTTGAGGGAGTGGTAGTTGAATCCGAGGCAGTTAAGGTGTCTGCCCGGAGTCATTAGTTGTATGAGTACTACTTACTTACGGTATTTATTACAATGATAAAGGTCTTACTCTAACCGAGGGTAAAACTTAAATTATAGCGCTGTGAATGTGAAGATATGAGATGGATATGTGAAACGTTGTAATCCATACTTCCTGTACCTTGTACATGAGTTAGTCAGGACTGATGTTGTTCTGTTTAACCATACTAGCCTTTCTGTTTATGGGACCTAGAAAGGGAACTTATTGTATTCACCCTAATCTAGTACCTCTCGGTTATTATAATTTTATTGTTCTAATGTTGGATGTCTAACCCTACTAAAGGGGTTATTTAAGTGTTATAGTTCTGTATGGAATCTTAAGCGTTTAAAGTGGTAGTTAAATTCTTGTCTAGAATTATTATATTGTAAATTCAGTGGTCTTTTTACCACCCTATAGAAGGCATATTGGCCTTTAGTACCTATTGTTAATTGTAGCTTTTCACTATTAACCCTACAGGTTCCGGGAGTATGGTGAGGTGGTGATTTTCAAATTAACTCTTAAACCTAACCGGGTGAGTTTGCCCGGGGCTTAACCCCTCACTTATACCGGCGATATTTCCCATCTACCGAACCTCACTCTGGGACCCTGTATGGCGGAATCTTAGTTGTTTTACTCAAGGAGGTTGATGGAATTCTTATAATTCCTTCTTAAGATCTTGGTAACAGTGATACAGCGATCAACCCCTGACCCTTTTAACCCTTTTTCCCTAGTTTTAAATTGGTTGATATCAATAAACGCTTGAAAAGGTCTTAATTTTTTATTTCTACTTAAACTTAACTTTTTTTCCGGGGAGGTTTGAGAATACAATGTTAAACCTATTGAGTTCTCAACCATAACACCCCGGATAACCTTACAATTTGGCGCCCGAACTCAGGGACATTTTCAAGCATTTATACGCTATATATATACTATATAACGCTAAATAAGACTATATGGGATGTTTTGCACGTTATTGAAGCTTTATAGGATGTTCTGTGTTCTTTCTAGGCTGTTTTAGGTTATAACTACCTGGATATTGTTATATTATTCTACTATATCTGACTATCGGTTAGTTATAGACTACTATATGTTAATTATCTTTAACTTTACTTACTATATGTAAAGTTTTCTACTTTTTAGGCTTTGTTGAGTTGTCATTGCCTGTTTATTATTATACCCTTTTACTATACCCGACTATATGTTAGTTATACACTACTATATGTCACTTTTTTTAACTTTCCTTATTATAAGTAAAGTTTTCTACCATTTTAGGCTGTGTTGAGCTGTCACAACCTGTTTATTATTATACCCTTTTACTATACCCGACTATATGTTAGTTATACACTACTATATGTCACTTTTTTTAACTTTCCTTATTATAAGTAAAGTTTTCAACCATTTTAGGCTGTGTTGAGCTGTCACAACCTGTTTATTGTTATATCCTTTTACTATACCTGACTATATGTTAGCTATATAACACTATATGTTATTTTTTTTTACTTTACCGACTGTATGTGAAGTTTTCCACCTTTTGAGGCTGTGTTGAGCTGTCACAACCTGTTTATTGTTATATCCTTTTACTATACCTGACTATATGTTAGCTATATAACACTACATGTTATTTTTTTTAACTTTACTGACTATATGTGAAGTTTTCTACCTTTCTAGGCTATTTATAGGTCATATATATGACTATATGCTGGTTATATGATACTATATCATTTTTTTTTCTTATTGTTTTATTATTTTAAAGCTTTCAAGACGTGCTTAACTACTATAAGTCTTCGATCGTGGTCTTCTACCTCTGGTTTCGGTCTGTTGCTCGATTCTGGATCGTGTTACTGTTACCTTTTCAACCTATAACTTTGAGTTTGTTATTATAATAACGGTTAATATTGTTTAACTACTGTTGTATTGTGCGGCTAGTATTATAACTTTTTAGCATAAGCTATATTACTAAGTTTATCTAATTTTAAGTATAGTTCTGTTTACTTAAGACTTTGAATATGGAGGAACGTCCCATATCTTTCCATTTACTGAATGTTGATGAGTTGAAATATGAAGTATGTATCCGCGATGCCCTTCCGGAGGATAATATACAAAAGTTACGAGCTCAGGTGAAAAAGTTGAATGCTCAGATGAGAACTGATGAAATTGTAACTTATGAGGGTGATATTTCTGCCGAACTACTGTGTGTTCAGGGTAAACTAGGGGAACTAGAGGAGACTTGTGCTCGACGCCCATTACTATTAAAATATCTGAATAGGATACAAGCTTTAGGTAATCATCTCTTTCATCGGTTGAGTCGCCTTTCACCTTCTATAGAGGAAGACTGTGTCCGTAAAGCTCAGCTTGACGAACGTTTGGGGGTTATCACTAAGAAGATGGATCGCATTTTGCAAAATTTTCGGAGTAGTGTCGAATTTACCCTTGCAGATGATAAGCCGTTGTGTGGAGCTCAAGGTGACCCTACTGTTGAGGAGCTGGGAACTGCTGATGGAGCTGATGCAGTCGCTGACTCCGAGGAAGTTCGTAGTAGTCCTGCTGTGCGCTTGGTTTCGTGTGACCGAGTTTCAAATGTTCACGCACTAAACCATAAGTTTAATGGAAAGGGTAGTGTTCATGCTTACCTGGAGAGATTGGAAGAGTTAAGCTCGTCTAGACATATTTCCCCATCTAAATTGTATACCTCGGCTGTGGAGTTGTTTACGGATGATGCTTTATTATGGTATCGTAGTATACGCGACGACGTTCATAATTGGGAAGAGTTGAAGAACTTGTTATTGGAGGAATTCTTGCCTCACGATTTTGATTACCTTTTATTACAGGAGATTCGTTCTAGAACCCAAGGACCTGATGAATCGATGGTGAAATATCTAAGCGTTATGCACAATTATTTTTCCCGTTTGAGGCGACCTTTAAGTGGAGCTGAGCGGCTGGAGATTGTGAAGTATAACGTCAGGCCTTTTTATACTACGCAGTTGGCATTAGTGGATTGTACCTCGTGGTCTGAGTTTAAGGCACGGTGTAGGCAGTTGGAAGGTGCGAAGCAGAAGGCGGATTTGTTCAGCGAACCTCGGCCTAACTTAACTACAGCTGTTTCCCCGGACTTGACTTATAAAGGAAAGGTACCCCGAAGAGCCGAAGTTGCAGTGGCTGCGGCAGACGAATTTTGTGTAAGGTGTAGGACTAAGGGTCATATCTTGAAGGCTTGTAAGGCGCCTCCTATTCTTATTTGTTATCGATGTGGTGAGAAGGGTGTTACTATTAGGAATTGTTCTCGTTGCGTTCAGCCAAAAAACTGAACAGGACGGGCCATTGTTTAACTTCTAAGGCAGAGTAGTCTGATTGGTGTAATTTTGTAGGTAGATTTTTTGAACAATCTAGATTAGAAGCAGCAATGGTTCGTGTGAATAGGATAGATGCCCGTCCATATTCAAAGGTTAATATTTGTGGTTTGTCTTTTTTTTATTATTTAGTATTAATTTTTGGAAGGCTTTTAATTTAGCTCCAGATGTTTTACGCTTGGGAGATCGCCGTGATAGTTCGGTTTTCTTTCAGCAACCCCGAGATGCTGTGGTGACAGAGGTGCATCGATTGCATCATTTGGATGAATTCTTATACTATGTATGTCTGTGATATCATTCCGGATAACTATATACTTAAATAGGGAGCTCAATTAATGAAGCTTTATACATATCTTGTTCTTACTTTAGCTATTTTGATATTATAGCATTTTTATGATGACGTTTTAGCGGTATTCTTATTTAGAATCGCCTTCTATATTGTTTCGGGAGTAGCGTTAGAGTGTCGCTCACCGTGGATAAACCTTTTGAGCTAGGCTCGAGGTAACCTTATTGTTTCTACTATTTCTGTAATCGTGTTAAGCTGTCGCGAGCAGAGAACCTTATTGATTGTACTATTTCTGTATCAGGGTTGGGATGTCCCTATCAGAGATTATAAGCCTCTTGACTTAGGCTTGAGGTAACCTTATTGTTGTTCACTATTTCTGCACTAGCGTTGAGTTATCGTTAGCAGATGATAGACCTTTTTACACTTGAGTATGACGAGTTAGCAGATTTCTTGTATAGAATCTCGACTTATATTATATCTGTATCCGCGTTGGGATGTCGCGATCAGAAGATAAACCTTTTGAGCTAGGCTCTAGGTAACCATGTTGTTGATGTGCTGGAAGTGGTGGTGCTGATGCTGACGTCGATTTTTATAGAATCCCGTAGTATTCTAGCGGTTTATGTAGTATTGTGTGGCAGAGTTTCACATGTGCTGTTGTAGGGAACCTAATGAGGGTTCTGAGAACGTTGTACCGAACGCTTTCTCGCGTTTTGTACCTTTTTATCATACGCCGGTGTTTGACCCGTAGTATGCTGACACTTATAAACTCAGAAGATGTGAATGTTGTTTGATAGATTCTGTAGTTTTACACGTTGTTTGGGATCTACCCCCCACTCGTCTCTTTAACCTTGACTTTTTAACAGCGCGTTGTACTGTTATATAACCTTTTAGGTAAATTTCGTTTACCAGACTTTTTTTTGAAGGAGGTCGTTCCTGCTGATGAGATGCTGTCGTCTCCGAGTATCGGTTCCTGCTGTAGGTGCCGTTGATGATCGAGAAGACTTGTTCGTCTTTGAACCAATTGGCCAAGCTTGTACTATTGTGGTTGATTATGTGTCGCAGTAGTTATGTGTACCCTAATCAACTTCTGAATTGTTTGAGAACCTTAGGTTCGGTTTGCAAATATTTTGAATAGACTTTGTTGTTGGATTAGGTTAGTTTTTACTTGTTAGGATTTTTGTTTCACTGGATGTTCGACGAGTGGATGGTAGGATGCGAGACGCTGTTGTGCGACCCCCATCGTTATTTATGGCCAGCCCACTTATTTGGACATAAGGAAGAACAATATCTACATCTTTTTCAGGATATCTTTGTGTAGAATTCCAGATTTTTGCTAGTTGTTTTAGGTTTTCTTTGTTATTTTAGCTTGAAGCTGTAGGGTGTTGTGCTTGCTAGGTGTATAGCCGGAGGGCCGTCTGAATTTTTCTCTTTCCTTTCGAAAAATTCTGGTGATGGGAGGAGTACTGTAACACTTTTTTTTCCGTAATTCGGAACGCGACTCTTTCGTCGGCTAGCGGAGCAAAACGTCCCCTCCCTAGTTAATAATCGTTGGTTTTTACCGCAACACTAGCTGGTTTTTGACAGCGGAAGGGAAGTGAGCGGCCATTTGTTTTTTGTCACGGGCGGCGGTCTCGGACTGCCGCTCCGTTATTAATTAATTATGGCGAGTAGTCGCTGGTTCGTGGAAAATTAAATTGTGCTGGTATATCTTGTTTGGTGAGTTCTAGGGCAATTGTTTCGCCTTGCTCATTCGTTATGTGGATCACAGAGAAGTGAACTTTGGTTGATTGTTATAGTGACGTGTCCCGAAGGGTGTGGTACGCCTAGCCCGCGTGGAGCGCTGGGACTGCCTTCGCGTCTGTTTGGCGAGTCGTTGCCTCCCTAACAAAAAAAAGGGGTAAGTCGAATGTCTAAAATGTCAAGTGAGCCGCGTGGCGGATGTTTGTGGAATATTTTCGCTAACGAATCATTTTGTTGTAGGAGGTGTTTTGTTGGGGCGAGCTGTTCTGCTTGGGGCGAGCTACTGCGCCGTACGAGACCCGGCGGTAGGCCGATCTCGCGCGACCTCGTGTGATCTCGTGGCCTGTGTCCACGAGCGCCGCCTTTTGGGGCATCCAGGTTATCTTTTGGGCTTTTGAGGGTGAAATTGAGCGGGATGTGGAAAGGGCGAGTGCGGGCATGGTTGCCGTGCGGAGCCAAGGGCCGTGGTTGAAGTAGGGCAGAGCCGGGGGAAGATGTGACCACGTTCATCTCGAAACCACCGTCTTAATGTTATCCTAACCGCCGTCCAGTGAATAGTGGGTTTCCTCAGGATGTTTTCTTCAGCTTAGCTTATCAGGGCGGGACGGCCTGATCCCTTGTACTTGTAAAGGTGTACGGTTTCATCTCCCGATGTGTTCCTGGCTATAAGCCACCAGGGATTCCGGAAGCCCAGGCTCTTGCACCTTCCGTATCATAGTAGGTTTACAGTGTTAGTGGTCCATCCCCTCCGTAGTTATTAAGGGTCATTTAAGTACAATATATGTGAAGGGACGTCTCCCTATAACGTTGACCCTCGGTCAATTAATGAATATTGTACTTTTACCATTGAGAATGAATCAATGTTTTCTATTTTCAAGTGTTTCTGTGTGCGCGGAGAGCGAATAGCTTAGGTCCGCTTAGGGTTTTTATACACCCATATGATGTGATGTTGATGTTAGGTTGACGGAGAGTGGTGGTTGAATCCGAGGCAGTTAAGGTGTCTGCCCGGAGTCATTAGTGAAGTTTGAGGGAGTGGTAGTTGAATCCGAGGCAGTTAAGGTGTCTGCCCGGAGTCATTAGTTGTATGAGTACTACTTACTTACGGTATTTATTACAATGATAAAGGTCTTACTCTAACCGAGGGTAAAACTTAAATTATAGCGCTGTGAATGTGAAGATATGAGATGGATATGTGAAACGTTGTAATCCATACTTCCTGTACCTTGTACATGAGTTAGTCAGGACTGATGTTATTCTGTTTAACCATACTAGCCTTTCTGTTTATGGGACCTAGAAAGGGAACTTATTGTATTCACCCTAATCTAGTACCTCTCGGTTATTATAATTTTATTGTTCTAATGTTGGATGTCTAACCCTACTAAAGGGGTTATTTAAGTGTTATAGTTCTGTATGGAATCTTAAGCGTTTAAAGTGGTAGTTAAATTCTTGTCTAGAATTATTATATTGTAAATTCAGTGGTCTTTTTACCACCCTATAGAAGGCATATTGGCCTTTAGTACCTATTGTTAATTGTAGCTTTTCACTATTAACCCTACAGGTTCCGGGAGTATGGTGAGGTGGTGATTTTCAAATTAACTCTTAAACCTAACCGGGTGAGTTTGCCCGGGGCTTAACCCCTCACTTATACCGGCGATATTTCCCATCTACCGAACCTCACTCTGGGACCCTGTATGGCGGAATCTTAGTTGTTTTACTCAAGGAGGTTGATGGAATTCTTATAATTCCTTCTTAAGATCTTGGTAACAGTGATACAGCGATCAACCCCTGACCCTTTTAACGGTTGATATCAATAAACGCTTGAAAAGGTCTTAATTTTTTATTTCTACTTAAACTTAACTTTTTTTCCGGGGAGGTTTGAGAATACAATGTTAAACCTATTGAGTTCTCAACCATAACACCCCGGATAACCTTACAGTAGGAGTAGCCTCTTTTTAGATTGAGCTAGTACAATGTCCTATTTCAAATATGGTGAGCCGTACTGAAGCTCATACCTCGTTCTATCTCGCTCTCGCGCTTTAGTTTACAGAGGTAGAGTGACGAGGAACGCGAATCCACGTGATAAAACGCTATAATGTTGAGCCATTCAACTTACATTTTTACTCAATACTGTTACTGTTACTGAAGCACATGTGCACATGTGACAGGTCAGAGGAATGTGGCTCCAAAAACTAGGCCTTACATTAAACGTGTAGCTGGCTTGTATGTACTACATATAAAAAAATGACATTTACCTGATTTTTTCGGTGAATTTTCTAACAACCGCAAAGGGATATTTTTTACAGAATCACTTTTTCTTTTATGTACGGAGGCAACAAAAAAAAAAATCTTACACATTTTTAAAGATCGTCTACGATCCTTGCATATTTTAAAATGGTTTTAATTCAGACGGTGTCTTAAGGTGTGAGTGTGCATGACGCGGTGTGTGTGTGAGTTAAGTTACAATATTATTATTACGGTGCGACGAATGCGTAAAATTCACGCATGTTTCTTCGCCCCAGAAACGACATCTGAAATGGTTTTGGCGTACATGAATAGGAAGAATCGTAGTGAAAATTACTTTGCGGAAAAATTAAAGTTAGCTCACGCTCACTATTCCTCTTTCGTTTTGACTGTGCCGAGTGATAGCTTTGAGTACTTTATGTCTGCCGACGCCTGGCCTGTTAATATAGAAATAAGTGAGTGGTTTCACGGGGGCGGCGGGCGCGCGGGCGGCGCGCCCCGGCGGGGACCCCGGCGCGGGCGCTCCGGCGCCGGAGCGGGTCCGCCGCCCCCGGGGGGACCGCGGCCCTAGCACTGGCTTGACCGTCTGTCACCAAAATATCAGATGTGTAACAAACAAAACAAAACAGCTCGAAGCGTTACTGACAAAGGATTTATCCTGCGACGTATTGATATTGACAGAACATTGGCTTCGTAAAGAACAGTTAGATTCTGTTACATTATGTAATTATGACCTTATGTCGTTTAGTTGTAGGGAAACAATAGCGCACGGCGGGAGTTGCATCTACGTACGAGCCGGCATAAAGGCAATCAGTAGGCGTGACTATTGCGATTTATCGCGAGAACAAGTTTTCGATGTTTGCGCGGTGCACCTTCTAGATACTAATATTCTGATAGTCGGGCTGTACCGTTCGAACCTCACGAGCCCCTCGGAATATCTGGAACTCTTCGAGCGTCTCCTCTGTAAAGTCACCGATGATAATTTGGAATGCGTAATCATGGGTGACATAAATATAAACCTCCTGGAGCACTCTGGCGCGCGAAAACAGCTGTCCGATATTCTTACAAGCTACGATTTCGCGCAACAAGTCGACAGCCCCACACGGGTAGACGGGGATAGCAAGTCATTAATAGATCACGTCTATACAAATATATCAACACAGCGTATCTCCAGCATTAAGAATGTCGACACTCAACCCCCGCTTAGCGATCACAAATGTCAGCGCTTGGTGTTGTTGGGGCAGGGCGCGCCCGCGCCGGCTCACCGCTTGAGTCGGAGTTTCAGTGCAGCAAACAAAGGAACCTTCATTGCTGCCCTGGACTCGGTCGACTGGTGCGACGTTATCCAGAGCTGTAACGGGTGTTGTAATTCTTTGGCAGATCGCCTTCTAAAAATAGTGACGAATAAATTTGACATAAGCTTTCCACTAAAAATGCAACCCAGTAATAAATTTTGTAAGCATTGGGTAGATGACGAAGTTCACAATCTAAGGCACCTATTGCGCGAAGTTTCTCATTTACAAAGCGTATTCCCTTCACACGAATCCCTACGCAATCAGTACAGCGAATTGTCTCAGAAATATCTGACTTTATTGAAGGAAAAGCGAGTAAAGTACTACTCTAAAATGATTGGTGACAACCCTCGCTGTATGTGGCGCGTCATCAATACTGAGCTAGGCAGGAACAACCGAGAAAGAGTGGATTTCACCGATCTGGTGCGCGATAAGGACGGCCAGTATTTCGAGTCAAAAAAAGAACTGGTAGATGCGTTGAATGTAGAATTTGCTACGGCGGCCTGCCGCATCGGCGCGCCGGCGGCCGACAGCGCTCAAGCGCTGGCCGCGCTCGAAGCCAGCGCACCCGGCGGTTCTACCGCTAGCGATGTGTCCATCAGACTTCTCCCATTCACTCCTTACGAAGTAGTAAGAATCGTGACGAAACGTATCGCTCCAAAAAAAAGTAGAGACGTTTACGGGCTATCCGCGGAATTAATTAAGGCCGCCATTGAACCGATAGCCATCCCTATGAGTCACTTGTTTAGTATGTGTATCAGGGACGGAACTTATCCAACGGCTCTTAAAAGAGTGAAGATAAGCCCGCTATATAAAGGCAAAGGAAAGAAGACAGACCCTAAGTCGTACCGTCCTATTTCCCTCGTCCCCGCCGTGAGCAAGATATTCGAGGTCGGACTTAATGCCAGACTCTTGAACTTTGTGACGGATCGTGGTATCATGTCGGACCGGCAGTACGCGTACCGCGCCGGGCGCTCCACCACGGACCTGGTGCGTGAGGTGGTGTGGCGCGTGCTGTGCGCGCGTGAGGCGGGCCAGCAAGTCGCCCTGCTCTGCTGTGACCTCTCGCGCGCGTTCGACACCGCCGACCACGCTCTCGTTGCTCAAAAGTTACAACACTATGGCATTCGCGGTCCCGCGGCGGCGTTGCTAACGGCGTTCATGTCGAGCAGAACTCAGATCGTGGTCGGTGATAGGGGCAAGGTGTCATCTTCCGAGTTGGAGAACAAGATGGGCGTTCCGCAGGGGTCGTGTCTCTCTAACACTCTGTTCAGCATTCTCCTCAACGATCTGCCCGCGGCCGTCGATGGCGCGGAGGTTTACATGTACGCCGACGATGTCGCCGCGGTGATCACCGCACCGACCGCCGGTCAGCTGCAGAGTGAGTTGAGAACGGTGACCAGAAGACTCAACTGGTGGTTCGGGGTGAATGGCTTGGCTCTGAACAAGGAGAAGACCTGCTTCATGACATTCAGCCTTAACGGAAGGTCGGCTAGCAGGTGCTCTGTGACAGTCGGCGACACCCCACTCCAACAGGTCGACAGTACGAAGTTACTGGGTTTCCACATAGACAGCGCGCTCACGTGGGAGACGCACATCGGCGAGGTGTGCGGAAAGCTGAGCCGCTCGTGCTTTGCGCTTCGGCGGCTCGCGGCCACCGCCACCCGCGACGTCGTGCGCTCCTGCTATTTCGCGACTGTCCACAGTAACATTACGTATGGATTGGAGCTATGGGGTCGAGCCGCAGATTTCTGTAGGCTGTTTGTCGTACAGAAACGGGCATTGCGGGCTATTTTTGGAGTCTCTGATAGAGTCTCTTGTGTGGAGTTCTTCAAAGAACTTCGCATCCTGCCGTTGCCCTGTGAACTCATTTACCAGCTGGCCTTATTTACGCACAACAACTCTCACCTCTTTCAAAAGAGAGGGTCACATCAGACGAGGTTTTTGCGGAGCAACAAGAGGCAAAACCAACTTGTTACGCCGAAGCACAGACTCGCGAAGTCAGAGAAGTCGGTTTACGTGCTGGGTCCCGCCATTCTCAACCGACTACCCGTAGACGTGCGTGATGCTCCTTCCGCCGCGGCGTTTAAAGCCAAATTAAGAAAATGGCTATTAGAGTCATTGTTTTACAACTATGACATGTTTGTTAAGTTACAAGAAAATTATTAATGACATTAACAGAAATGACATTTTACACAGATGTGGATTATATGTATAAGTTTAATATAATGATATAAATATAATAATAATAATTTAATTGAAATATCTAAGAAATTAGATTAATCATGTTTTGTAATTATCTTTTTTTAAATGACATGTAACATTGGAGTTATTAATAAATATATTGTATTGTATTGTATTGTATGTATGATTGTGAGTTACATAGACCAAGATATTTAATTTAATTAGAATTATATATTCTTTTGTGTGGGTTAGTAGTGCTAGGACTCTTTGCAAAATCCCCTTTAACTTCCACAGCTTTGTGAGTTATTCCACCGTCAAGAGTAATCCCACAATATAACTGTATTCCGGTTTGAAAGGCAATGTTTCCAGTAAAATTCCAGGGCATTGAGATAAAGCGTCTTATGTATCGTAGTGAAAAGCTCAGTGCAGTGTTAGTATCATTTGGATCTTTCATGTTCCAATAGCTGTGTGACACTGTGCTGTTATGGGCCGATGTTGCTTACCATCAGGCACATACCCAGCTCATCTCCTCACTCTATGCTACAAAAAAAAGAAATTTCTTTCTGAAGAACTGGCCCCATCGTTCAAGATTTTCTAAGTACGTGTCCTTGGTCTACCTCGAAAGTAATTCAATTAACATCCAAGTACAGCCAGTTTGGATCGCGCATAACTTAAAATACTTAAATTGCATTTTGTCGGGATCTGACAACACGGACGAACGTCGCTGTAAGAATTTGGATGTAGCACAGATTTTTGGTTGAAGGGCAATAAACACAATATTAAAGTGCAGATGTATAATTTATGTTTTTATTTAAGTATTCGAGCTAAGACAAGTGAGTTTGGTACGAAAGAAGCAATGTTACCGTGACTCGGAAAGGACATTGTCACACGAAGCACTATCTGATTGTTCAAGACATTTTGGATTGTTTAACCTTATAGTTTAGCAGCACGCCTATCCAAAACAACAGCATGCTATTTGAACAAGAACAGTCGAAGAGTCAAATTCACTGTCTAACACTACACTTCGTTTATGACCTTCGTTTTAGTAGTGGTAGGACTCTTAGCAGAGTCCGCCTGGGGAAGTACCACACCTTTGACAAATATTCTAACGCCAAGCAGTAATGTGCAAACATTACTGTGTTCCGGTTTGAAGGGCAATGATTCCAGAGAAATTACAGGGCTTAGAGACATAATATCTTAGATCTCTGGGTGACGAGCGCAGTGCAGAGCTAGGTAATGATTTGGACTATCATGTTTCAATAGCTGCGTGTTACTGTGCTGTTATGTGGCAGGCATGTTGCTTACCATCAGGCACATGACCTGCTCGTCTCGTCACTCTATGCTATAAAAAAAAATATGACCTAGGGAATTAGATAATGTTCATCTCTTTGACCTGAGAAATCAAAGGTGAAAATTGCATATCAAACTAGAACATAGAAATATCTGTATATTTCTACGTAGCGGTAGAATAACTGGCAAAAGTGTGGTTAACCCCTAGGTGGATTCTGCAAAGAGTCGCGGCTTTGTCGTCTATAAAAGTCATCACATAATCTTGTGAAACTGACATAACGGATTTGTTACTTACATAATACTTGAACCGAAGAACTAAATATATGACTTGAACAGTTTATTTATTTGTATTGAGATGATACATTTGAGTGTTTATTCGTAGTGTTTTTTTTTTCGAATGTGCATCGCATTGCACCTGAACAAAAAACACAGTATTAGCTCAGATAAGACCTTTTAAGACGTTAGACGTCTAATATCTTATAACGAATATCTTGAAATTTTAAAAATTAAAATTTGTCCGACAAGCAAATTTTCTCAAGATGGTTAGTCATCCAAACGCTAAAGCCAGTGGTAGTATCATTCTTGTGTGTGCTCATTAAATAGTATAAGCTTTTGTTAAAGTAAAAGGGAATACGATGACGTCTCACTTGTAAAAAAGGACGTTCTTACTATAACCTCTCTCTCTCTCTTCCTGGCTTTACATCCCACGTAGTAGTGGGGTCAGCCTTCCTACTTTTACTTCTCTACTCCGCCCTAGGTAGCGCAGGTAGACCGGAGTGTGTGTGGGAAGCCTGCGCAGGCGACCGGAGCAAGATCGAAAATCAATTCTGTTCGGTTGGCCTGCGCAGGCATAACTGCACAGGTAGACCTCTCCGGCAGACCGTAGCGTGTATGGCTTACATAACTTCTGTTTAGAAGGTGGTCGTTCGTATCTTTGCCAGACTTAATCAAACACTGTAATTCGTGATCAACCAAAACCTCAGGCGTCTACTCTCTTTCTACGAAAAGCGTAATATCGAAATAAACTCGCCTACTTTGGTTCTACTTCTATCCGTCGTTTCGTCCGTTTACTCCTAAGCATATTCTAATTAGAGTAGGCCTAGAACATTTAACACAAACAATACAAATACAAAAATACAAAATAGTTTATTTCCAGAAAAAATGTGTACATAACAACATAAGTAACCCTCTCTGCTGCTTTAGCATTAGCTGTGTTGCAGCAAACAGTGTCTTCCCAAAAATGTGCAACTAATTGGGTATACAAATTATTATTTAATAGTAGTACATATAAAACAACTAGCGGCCCATTCCGGCTGCGCTCGGATATTGTCATTTAAATACTATTAATCGAAATAAAAACTATCTATCTATATACTCATTTTATCTCTCAAGTTGGACCAGACTGCTCGCGGTGTACCAATTTAATTTAAAATCGGTTAAGTAGTTTAGGAATCCATCACAGGCAAACATTGTGACAGGAGATTTATATATATTAGAAGATATTAAGTAATTTTAAAGTTAGAATATTACAAAAGCAAAAAGAAAAGAAAAGAGAAGAAACCAATGTTCGATCGGATGAAACTAAGTAGAACCGGATTAGGAAAGTCGCGAGGTTTATTTCGAAATTACGTTTTTCGTAGAAAAAGAGTAAACGTCCAGTGTAGTCGTTCATTCGCAAAACGCTTTTGGCAAATTTGTGACTAGTTATAGCAAAAAGTTGAATCCACTAAGTAGCTAGCTTTGTTGCCGCGAACTCTAGAAAGCCAGACGCAGTTAGGTACGGTGTTACCAGAGTAGGTTTTATTAAGGACCTGTCGAAAAAAAAGTTTCACACTACGTCCTCGGTGGCTTTATTATATATTTTTGTACTGTGTTGCCACTTCCATAAGTAACCTATTTAATTTTAAGTAAAACTACATGATGCTCAAGCCCATCAGTTGGAAATTAACTAAGTATTAGTATATTTACCACGCCGAGTGGTAATATTTCAACGTTGAGACAAAATAACGGTTATTTTAACTTTATTGCTCTTATATATTTATTTGTCTGGTTTTATGGATGTATCATCGTTCCACACTCAGTATTTATAAAGGCTGCAAATCCCAATTATATGACTTCACATTTAGTTCATACAAATACCACAAATCGTTATAACTTGACTCTACTATAACAAATTAACTGATAATATATTTATTAAAACTTATTTTGACAAGTATTTTAATGCTTAAGGATATCTCCCTTCATCATCATCATCTCGTAGGTACTACAATACATACATATTTTGCGTTTTTATCTAGACCTGCTTAGTCGATAGTAAATCTGCCTTCAGAGCCTTGAGTCGTGGGTTCGATTCCCACCCAGGGCAAATATTTGTATGCAACACAAATATTCGTCCGGTGTCGGGGTGTTCCTAAATATAATAAGCATGTATTTATACGTATATCAAGATATTTTCAGTCATCTGGCTTCCATATAACAAACTTTGATTAGTTTGGGTATAGATGGCGTTGTTTGAGAAATGTCCACTAAAATTAAATTATTATGTTATTATCTAAAGTTTACTCTGGCAACACTATCTTCATACACGGCTAGATGTATGTAGCGATATACATGTATACCTATTCGGCAAAGTTTCCAGATAGTCTGTCTGCTGGCTGTTGAGATCTAAATAGTTAATTTTCTAGAACATGTTGGCTGCATCAGTAATAATTCTTTGCACTTCGTTACATTTTATGAGGGATACGTTCACTTTTCTTTGTTTTAACTAACATTTACAAAGATGAGGTAAAATATACTAGAGAGTATATTGTGCTATGCTTTGTTAAGGTACAAGTTCGCGCGGAGACCGCGAACTGGCGTCCATACAATTCTATAGTGTCAAGTGCCTGTCGCGGTCTCCGGTCTCGGTCTCCGGTCGCGGTCTCGTGTCGCGGTCTCAGCGCGAACTTGTACCTTTAGTAAGTTTTGTGCTAAGTATGTCACGGAAAAATATCTACCACCAGTTTATTTTAAAACGCGTGAGATTACAATTTTACCGTGGATTAGGTTAGTTTATAATTTATATTATACAGATGCAGATGCTCGTTATTCTTGATAAAGGGTACATCGTCAGAAGGTTCCTCACTATAACAGACCTAACTCTACTGGTTGGTAGCTGGGTCCCTGCTGCGTTGCCAATGCCAATATGTCTTAATTTTAAGATAGATTGCCATTTCGTTTTAAGATTGTTTATTCTTAAAACAAAACATAAATACTTATGACATTTTTCGCAGCAAATTTGATTGAAAAAAAAATATAAACAGTGTGAGATATCTATCTTAAAACAGTGTTTTTCAAATCTAATTTGAATAAAGACAATAAATATGAGAATTTAATTACTTACTATTATTATTTTTTACTGTCAAAAATTGGAAAACAAACTACGAGCTTTGGTATATGCTGTAAGTAGTCGTTAACTGTGACATACAAACATAAAAACTTAGAAAAAAATAGCTTATCTTCTATACTAATACCTTATGATCCGTAGGCAGCCTTACCTAATGTGTAATTTATACTGTGTAAAACAGGATAAAGGGAATTTATTTGTAGTATCAGGTGTACATGTTATGTAGGTGTTTATTTCAGGCCATGACCTCTACTATGGAATTGATAAGAATATACGTACATTCCGTTCTCTAACGCGTAGGTTGATATTTTATAATTAAAATGTGATTTTAGTAAACTAAATCAAATATTAATAAAAAAATTAGCGGCATGGTTTCTAAGCCCACACAACATTTTTTTAAAGATAGAATGGCAGGACGAGTAAGACGTACGCTTGATGGTAAGTAGCACGCCTGAACGTAACATCACATTGCACGCAGTTATTTGCGCATAAAGTTTTTATGACTTACCTACCAGACTTATATTAGAATACTGCGCTCGTCCCTTAGAGTTATATTTATATCGATATACATATATGGGATAGGATATGTATTTATCTTCTTGCTCTTATTTAAATAAAGTGGCCAAGTGCGAGTTGGACTCGCCCATGAAGGGTTCCGATGCAGCAAGTAACATAATATACATAGTACACATAGTTATTGTAGTTCGTTGTAACTTTGATCGAAGTTTTAATAATAGTGTATTTATGACGTACTTAAAAAAAACTACTCATCAAATCGAGTTCAAACCAATTTTCGTTGGTAGTTTGCATGGTAATGTACATCATATATATATTTTTTAGTTTTTTCATTCTCTTACTTTAGAAGTTAGAGGAGGGGGCGGGGGACACACATTTTACTACTTTGGAAGTGTCTCTCGCGCAAATTATTCAGTGTAGACAAAAAATATATTAGCAACCTCAACATCATTTTTGAAGACCTATCGATAGACACGCCACACGTGTAGGTTTGATGAAAAAAAAAATTTGAATTTCAGTTCTCAGTATGGGGGGCAACCCTAATTTTTCTTATTTTAATTTTTTTTTGTAAAAATCTTAATGCTGTTCATAGAATACATCTACTTACCAAGTTTCAACAGTTTAGTTCTCATAGTTTCGGCAAAAAGTGTCTGTGACATACGGACGGACAGACATACAGACAGACAGACATGACGAATCTATAAGGGTTCCGTTTTTACGTTTTACGGAACCCTAAAAACACTGTATCTTAAACTCAAACAGTTACATTTCGACATTTCTGATTGGCGGTAGTATTTTTTTGTTTTTATTAATTTAATCATTTCGTACCGTATCCTGTCAATTAATTATCCTAAATGTCCTAACAATTCACTTCTTTACATAAGTAGATGTTATGAAAAAAAATTAAATACAAACAATTCATGTCGTAATACCTACATCAAAGTAATTGACCAGTAGGAAATAAATTGAATTCATCAGTGCGTATCATATTACATCTATGACACTACAATAAAAATAAATGCCCATGACAATTTTATTAGCGCTACATAAATAAAGAATTTAACAAGAAAATGGATTTACTTATTATACGATAGAACGAGAGTGCAATAATCGTTATATTGTCATTCCATCCATCACAAAAGTATAATCACTTAGTCATAAATTACCTCCGGTCATCCAAGGGCGGATCCATCTTTGGCTCCAGGGAGGGCGAAGGGGGGGGGGGGGGGGGGTCACATAGTCGTGGTCAAGCCACAACCTGTGCGATAAGTACATGCATGTTTTTATGTTTTTTATTTAGTAGTCCACCTAGGACCCAACACAGGAGGGGCTCATGACCCCCACCACTGCAGTCATCGTACTTTGGTTTTGCATCCAGCATAGCGTTGAACGAATCAAGAGATCGCACCACCAGTGACGTCTCCAAATAAAAGGTTCATATCATAGACAACGACACGCTTGCTCGAAAAATTTCAAAGTCTTAAACATCGCCACAAAACTGCTAAATTATCGGTTATTTTATCGGGTACATTTCGGAGAGTACGATATGGTACTTCCCCAGGCTTCCTACAACTACAAATGTGAAACATCAACAAAATCGATAACAGAGTAGGTAGGTGAGTTATGAAGACCAAGTTCGCTATGTCGCATAAATTGTTGTTGTAGCTAGATCAAATATACTGTTATAATTTCCCACACATTTGTTAGCGTTTCATCATCACCATCAGCCGCAAGACGTCCACTGCTGGACTAGCAAATCTAGCGTGTACGTGACGTTTATTTAGACAGCTGTACCAGGCTGTATAAAAGGCTTAGTGGTTATGAAATATTAAATTAGATTTGCAATCCAAGACACTGTTCATAGCACAGTAGAAAAAAATGGTAGCCCGGAGTCAAGTGACAACCGAAAATGTTAATTTAACCTATTCACATGTAGTGTTGCTAGTGCAAACTTAATCTTATATATAAAATTCTCGTCTTATATATAAAATTCTCGTGTCACAGTGTTTGTTTCCTTACTCCTCCGAAACGGCTTTACTGATTTTAACCAAATTTTATATGCATATTCTGTAGGTATGAGAATCGGCTACTAGCTATTTTTCATACCCCTAAGTGACAAGGGTTGTTCACTAAGGCAAAACAACGTTTGCGGGGTCAGCTAGTTAAATATAGATTTAATGTGAATAAGAGTAAAAACGATCGATTATGTTGTGGACTGTAGAAAATATTATGTTCTGTACTGAACACCACTGATAATAAAATAGTAGGTTGTACGTATATTTTGATTACTGAGGAAGACACGAATAGACATGAGAGGGTAATCGTGTTGTACGTTGCTTTGAAACTTGATGGCACAGGTATACGTCACACAGAGGGCAGTGGTTAGAATCGTAGAGCCGAGAATCAGGTTGAACGATTTAGTCCCGTACTATGTATTTATTTACTTCCTTATAAATATTGTAAGCGTGAAAGTTTGTGAGTTGGTTTGGATGTTTTTTTCTATAATAATTTATCAAAAAAATATACTAATTACGATAATCTGTATATCACAAAAAGTTAAATGGTGTAAGTGGATTATGTTTAGAATGAGAATGGGTCAGTTTGTGACTACTTTTACGAAGGGACTACTACTATTAAAAATAGCGTGGTTGTCATACATATTTAATTGGGTAAACGGAAAACTCGTGTGTAATATTGTCAACCGATCCAAATCGAGTTTCGGCTGCGAGACGCGGCCGAAACTCGAGTCGGATTGACCGATAATATTACACGTGAGTTTTCCGTTTACCCGATTAAATAGACCTACTACTACCTTTGATTGTTGAGTGTTATTTTTTTTAATATCATCGGTAATATCAGGCGAGGTGGTGGTCAATACATATACCTATACAGTACAACGTTGTTATAGACCTATCAATAGTTACGAAAATTAAAGACAAATTGAAAAAAAAATAGGTAATTAAAAACAATGTAATTTAATTTGTTGTTTTGGTTTTTGTTAGATTCGTTTAGGCCAAAAAGATCGCGTTTGCCCACCACCCTGTCTGTTAATAAGAGTTGTCGTAGTCGAAGATGTATCACCTTGATTTCATTGACGTACGTTATTTAATATATAATAATTATTCCTGCGTCCCAACCAACCAAACTTATGTAATAGTTCGTAAGTGGTTCAGTGATTCATAGGTACGTGCGGCCTATATGATGACATCATTGTAGGAAAACATATTCCCTAATGAACAAATATGGAGTGATGATTTCATTGGTTTTTTTTTTTTTAAATATAGAGTAACGAGCAAGACTTGCGCCTGATGGTAAGCAACACGATTGCCCATAACCTTGTAATCCCATAGCCCCCAGGGCTATTTGAACTAAATGACTACATACCTAGAATGTCTAAATCAAGAAGAGTCTAAATCATTATCACTGCACTATGTTTGTCATCTAAAGATATTTAGGTGATTTATTTATGCCCTGTATTTTTTCTACATACATTGCACATCAAACCGGAACATAGTAACATTAGCAAATTATACCGCTTGGCGGTAGGATAACTAGCAAAGGTTCGATACCTTCTTCCCCAGACGGGTTCTGCAATAGTCTTTCCACTAGGTAGTTGGGAATAATTCTAATTTATCCATGTAACTTAATCGTTAATTAGTAAATCCTGAGATTAGGGAGTTCAAACAAACAAAGTCTTCAGCTCTATAATATTAGCATCTATAGATTCCGTTCTGTACAAGCAAGGGCTTTGTCTCGCAAAGAGATAGTCAAAGACATTATCCACCACGCTGGCTCAGAGCAGGTTGGCTTTTCTTCACGTTTAAAACCAGTGATGATGACAATTTTCTACTACACTAGAAAAATTGCTCAGAGGTGCAGACGGACTCGAAATTCGGCTGCGTAAATTGGGGTAAGTAAATGATTGGAGAATTGAGAATAGAGTTTCGGTTTCTTTTGAAGTTATATCTTGGCGCTCAGAAAAATAAGTGGTCTTTAGTAGCTTAGTGGTCTTTACTGCCTAGCGAACTTTGACTTGAAGGATATTTATTTAGTTGAGCGTGATATTAGTAATATATATCTTATTAATAAAATATGATACAAAAAATATCTGCCCTTTTTTAAGTTACATAAACCAATAAAAATTAGTTTAAATCACTAAAAAACATTAAAATAACACACTACTATGAATTTGACACAAACGGACATATAAATAAATACATTTTTGTTTATTGTTAACATCTGTGGAATTGAGAAAACATCAATATTGCTTTAATGCTCGAATTTACTTCAATGGGCGACCACTGGTACTTTAGTTCCGAAAAATGAAAGAAGTACTTATACCTTTTCGCGTGCGTTCTAAGAACACATACACTTTTTTTTTAAATAAATGTTCTAGCATAAAAAGCATACCGATAGTATATTTTATAACAATGTTTGTAGTGTCCATTTCGCGACGAAACTATGCATCGAGCGGCGTTATTAGGTATTTAGGACATCAAATCTGAGTGTTCAATGACCTCGGCCATTGGCGGCGCGGCAACCTTGCGCGACCGGCGGCGGCGGTGGCGACGGCGGGCGTGGACCAAATTTTAAGTTGGAACACTCTACAGTCTACAAGCCTTGCATCATTATCCAGAACGGTTCAGAGTTTACTGTTTAGTTTAAACTTTTATAGGTTTACACTTGACTGCTTTAGACTCCATGCCTCAGGCAAGACGGCGCTTGCCTGCTTACCTAGCAGTGCCCGATTCACTCTCGTTTTGAAGACACCATGATTGTAACTATCGGGAAAACCCTACACAGGAATCGCACAGCATAGACGTTCCTATCATAAAAGTAGCGTCAAACTTCTTTAATTCGGAATATGAACCTTGAAACTATGTCACTTGTAACTATGTCTTCGAGTCTTTCGAGTTTTCGATAGAAAAAAGGGCAAGATGGTATTAGATCATACAGATCAGGTGCACACTTGCCGAAGTGTATCTGATAAGAAAGCGATAAGCTAGAAATTTTGCGGCTAACAAAGTCTTGAACATTGCCATGATTGCTGTGATAGTAATTAGTATTGCTTTACACACCGGTGCCTCTACCATGGAACTAACGGCTTTGGCTTTGCTATCGCTGTCTCTATTATATCAAGCGAAAAGAAAAGAGATAGCAATATCAAGGCTAAGGCAGGTTTAGTTAGGCGTTAGACTCTCGGGTAGCTTAGAACCTTTATAGTGTTCGAGAACTTTGACATTGAATGCCAGCATATCAAGGTTGTTTAGAGGATTTATTTAAGCCGGCTGCCAATCAAGAGGCTCATCCATTAGTTTCTAACTTTTGTAAGTTGTTGTTCTCTTTTCTGCGTGAACTTCATTTAAACAGTGTAATATTATTACCTGGAGACTAGTGGAAATACAATCCTACTTCCTGTTCATATTATAAATGCGAAAGTTTCTTTGTGTGGATGTTTTTAGCTCTTTAAAGCAAAAACTACGGAAGGGATTTAGACAAAATTTTGGTTTAATAAATATGTAGATCGATATCAGTTTGGGATAATACAAAATGCCACTTTTTATCCAGTGAAAATAACGAAAACGGTAACTAAGCGGGTAAAGTCGCAGGTTGTAACTAATATGTCATTGTGACATATTAGTTACAACCTTTTTTTATTTTTATTTATTTTATTTTTTATTTTTTAATGACTTTGTTTATTTTTAATGACGACATTAGTATTGTTTTCTTCGTGCTGTTACTTTCACACCATATCCTCAGTTTGTTTTTCACTTTCTCTTATTTTGGCTATTAATGGTTGCCTGGAAGAAATCGCTATAAGCGATAACGCCGCCATTTATGACACTAGTTATAAGTTATTTTATTTGCTATTGTTTTTTTATTGTATATGTTTTTCTGGTGTGCATAATAAAGTGTTTCTGTCTGTCTGTCTGTCGGTGACCTGTTTTTAGAGTTGTGGTTGCGGACTAAATAATTGTGCCCTTAACAGTTGAAAAGGGAATCAAAACATTACTTAAAAAGAAATTAACTCTCAATCGGGTTACAGCTACGAACCAATATAAAGTACCTAATGATCCTAACAGGATTCAAAAAAGGAATCAATTTTGCCCCATTCGTTGATGTACAATGCCACAGACGATATTTAGACACACAGACACATAATACATTAAAGATTCCTCATTGCAATAACATTTATAAGAGAACCTACTTTTTGACAAAATTGTGCTTGAAAGTGAGCAACACACATACCTGTAAATAACCTATAGAAATATATGACAGTACTAAATAGTAAGTTAGACTAAGATAATGCTCTCAGCAGAGTCGGTGGAACATCTGAGTCGGGAGGACGCGGCTTAAAAAAATCGGACACACTAGAGTTAGGATGAAAATGTTCCCTACTCTCCCATATTTTACTTTTCTCCTCCTTATCCAAGATACCTAGATACCTACATATAAAAAAATAACCCAAATTACAAAGGTCACGGACCCCGGAGTCTGTGGAGCTCCCAAATTTAACAAGAATTTTTCTCTGCAAAAATGCCACTATTTGTGGCACAAGTTCAGTGTTTTACTGTAATATTTCTGTTTGTGTCAAAATAAAAGCTTTTTATCAATATATATCTACAATAAACAATTTCCTGCCGAAAAGTACCACTCCTAGGATCTATGACTAATTTAAGCTACTTCAAAGGCACAATTAACACCCCACCCATGGAGTATAAAAAAAGTTTTTTAATTTTTTTATACGTCCATGACCACAGCTATATGTTTTTGGTCATTCTGATATTTTTAAAAAGATTGCTTTTGTGGAATAATTTAACTTTCTAGAAATATGTTTTTAAATGCGAAACTCTACCTACGTCAAACACGTAAACGCCCTACGTAAATACGTCGGAACGTCAGAACGGATCGGATTTAAATTCGGAACATAGATAGACAACTCTTTATTGTGGTACAAAAAATATTAGTGTGAAAAACTTACGAACTACCACCACAAGACAACATAGATTATAGTCTAGAATTAGCATAGCACGTAGACTACTTTTTAACAGAAGGAAATAACGGGAAAGGGTACTACGCGGGTAAAACTGCGGAGCGCTACTAGACCATAATAAACCGTTTAGTTTTCAATAAATCATAACTTTTAACACACGTTCCATCAAATTTGTTTTATAATAAACGATTTCTGCAAAGAAAAAAATATACATGGTTGGTGATATTCGATTCTGCGTAATGACCAAAAAATAATTTGTCACTAAGAAGTTAAATTATTACAAAATGTTGTGAACATTATTTTTCTTTTGTTCCACAAGCACAATTGACGTTAACAGTGCAAGCTTACAAGTTTCGAGTGACGATTTTTACGACGAAATGACGTCACAACCGCCACTCCAGAAGTTTGAAGATCTATATCTTTTTCAATTAAAAAAACATTGGTGGAAAATTCACACACAGCACCATCTGGACGTCTACTCTCTTTCTACGAAAACGTAATTTCGAAAAAAATACTCGCGACTTTCCTACTCCGCTCGTAGAACGCTACTTCGTTTCGTCCGATACGTTTGTGTGACGTTTAAATGTTCTCAGCTTACTCTAATTAGAGTAGGCTTAGAATATTTAATCGGACAAAACGATGGATCGAAGTAGAATCACAGTTGGAAAGTCGCGAGTTTATTTCGAAATTACGTTTTCGTAGAAAGAGAGAGTAGACGTCCTGACCCCAAACTAAGCAAAGCTAGTACTGCAGTCATTTCACAAAATAAAAAACGTATTCCATATTTTTCAATAATGTACCTATTTGACGGACTAATTAAAATGGTATATTTTGTAAATCATCATCCCAATTAACCTATGAATTCTTTTCGTGGCGACTACAGCGGCACAGACGGCTAGGCCCGCTAGGCCACTGAAGCGGCCGGCGTCCTTCAGGCCTCCACGGGCGCTGGCCAATGACCCGGGAGCACTGCACGGCCGACGGACAGATAGATGATACTATGCCCGTTACTTTGCGGAAACGTTGCTTACTGCGATCCACCGTGCGAAGAAACGTCTCCATACAAATATAGCAGTTAATGATTTAAAGTTTTATTGGCAAATTTAAAATTTGCTCGTTCATTCTATCCTACTAATATTATAATCTACAATGTTTGGATGATTGTTGCTTAGTAACGTCGTAACGTATGAACAGATCGGGCTGAAATTTGGAACACAATTGAGACACTAGTCTGGAAATACACATAGAATACTTTTTATTCCGGAACGAAAAAAATAATTGCTTTAAGACTGTGATTGATAGTTTTTGACGTGATAACGTCTTATAATTCGGTGAAGCCGGCTGCACGCCCGCAAAACATGACGTCATGTAACGTTCCGCCGTTACCGTTAGTTCGTCGTCCGTGCCATGCGGACGAAGCTGAGCGCTGAGGGCGCCACCCGCCGAGTCGAGCGGTATCACTACTCGCGCTATCAGCGTACTGATTTCTTAAGACGTTGTCACGTTTAACTATCGTCAGTAAAACGACTTTACAGACAACCATTTTTTTAAATAAATCAAATCGATGGACTCTAAGGTCTATGCTGTTTTATTGTGTGAAAACTAGTATGGATTAAGAATACACCGTTTTAACTGACTTCAAAACAGGAGGAGGTTCTCAACTCGTTTGTTTGTTTTTTTTTGTATGTATATACGTATGTGACGCGTAAGAAAATTGTATTCTATTTGCCACTATGACGAGTGATTAAAGCTAAATGTTATAGTTACCAAAGAGTTGAATAGACGGCACCTACACGTTATCAAAGCAAAGGGCGTCCTAGGCCGCCATGGCCGGTGGAACAATGACCTGCCGTTCTATCACTAAACGAAACTGCCTACGGCCTTGCTTTGGCTCGTTTTATTTTCGTTTCAAGTAAAGCAAGAGCTAATAGCAAAGCCATTGCCATTTTAGTTAAGAGTTCCCTAAACTAAGACTAGAGCACTAAAATCATTACTCTGGATTGTTTTAGTACCAACTCTAGGATCTAGGATCGATCGAGAAACGAGTCAAAAGGCTCATAGGCACCGACACCATTGTTCGAAAGATACTTCAAAGTCATCGCATCAAAAAATCGCCGCGAAATTGCTAGCTTACCGGGTTTTTTTCTCGGATCCATTTTGGAAAGTGTGCAACTGATCTTTTCGATCCATGTTTGATCTAATGCCATGTTGTCCTTTTTTATCGGGCTATTCGATACCGTTTCATGGTTGGTGTTCCAAAGAACTGATCGAAGTGATTCGAGTTCAGTTTTGTCATAATACCGTCTAGGCTGGAGAGTCCGTTGATCAGTGGGGTTTTTCCAACGGTTATGTCACCGTAAAATTATAAAAACCTTCAGAATGTAATCTAACGACGTTATATTATAAGCTAATCTAACCTACCGTGAGATTATAATCTTAAACAAATACACGGGTAACTCACGTATAATATAGTCAGAACAGTCCGACTCGAGTTTCGATCGCATGAGATTATAATCTCATGCGTTATATTGTAAACTGTTACAGTTGTGACAGTAACTATCCTGGTGTCCAAGTCGCGTGAAAATCGATTTCTTAAGGTCCATCGTAGACCATATCGTCGTTTAACATCAGGCAAGATGGTCAAGTAACCTATAATAGCAAAAAAAAAAGTCTTGCAACAGATTGAAAATGACGAAACCTTGAAATAATAGTTTTGAAACTATGTGTCATGGAAAACGATAGTTCATGTTGCGTTTTTCCAGCAGTTGCGTACTGATGATGCAATATTGATAAAACTATGATAACACGATGATAAGCAAAATCTGGTACTACCGTTCTAGCAATGATCTGATAAACTAAATAGTCTTATATTAGCTATACTTACGTTTGAAGCGACGCCGACGATGCTACTGAAAAACGCGCTCTTATAAAATTTCACCCGTACTCGAAGAAGAAGAAGTTCTTTAACCTCATTAAAATGATAATGCTTTTCTCCTAGATATCCTAAAAACTCAAAAATGTGCGCAACATCAAAGCTACAACTAGCTTTGTTTAATTTAATGATTGTTTTTGTGTGAGGAATACAATTTGTGTTATTTTGTAATTAAAACTAGACTTATACGGTAGAGACGCGAGTATCTATTATCAGATGGTTTATCACAACGCTCAATTGCTTTCATGATTGCTATTGTTATCTCTTTCGTTTTCACTGGATATTAATGAATAAGCAATGGCAAAATCATAACTATATTACTTAGATTGAAAAGATGCGAGTATCTAATACTAGACTATGTATGTATACTTTGTATACCTAATATTAATAAAACTGGAAAAAGTACAGTTATCTAATACCAGATAATTTATCACAACGCCCGATTGCTTTTATCATTACTATTGTTATCTCAATCGTTTCCACTGGATATGAATGAATCAGCAACATCAAAGCCATAACCATACTACATAAATATGTAGACTGAGAAGATGCGAGTGTCTAATACCAAACAGGGGTACTATATCGCAATATTAAATTGTCTTACTCATTTTTTTTTTAAATTAAATTATTGATGGACAATTCACACACAACACCATCTGACCCCAAACTAAGCAAAGCTTGTGTGATGGCGGCCAGATAGCTGATATAATACTTATATAGTTTTAAATACATACTTATTATACATAGAGACACCCAGACACAGTGCTTTTGTTGTCTTATTCGTTCCAAGTTGATACCAACGAGAGAGAAATAACAAAGAATCTTTGTTAAGTTGTAAAGGTATGTTAAAGGTTTTTTTAATAGACCTACGGCCTCTACTTCAAATCGAACGAGAATTTTGAGAACGCACTAGCATAAGGGCGCTGGGCCTGGAAGGCCCAATATTCAATCCGAATATTCAATTCAATTCAACCAAGCAATTTTTTGTGTAAAATAAAATAGTTATAGAAATGGTCGATGTTTGTCAAATTAACTCAAAATTACAAAATAGAGCCTGCCCATTTTTTTCTAACGAATGATAGTAGTGACCTCAGAGAAAATTTTACTATAGGTACGAGATACGTCCAAACTTAATTTAAAAATAGCTTTGAAGTGTTACACTGTGAAGAAGCAATAAAAATCCACTCCCAAATGAACTTTAAACAGTTGTAGTGAGAAGTGTAGCAACTACAAAGAAAATAGAGCTTTAGTGCTTTTCCAGATAAAAAGTTATTGTATTGCCAAACATTACAGTGTTTCAATTTGAGAAGTTTGTTGGCGGATAAAGTGTTTGCGGATTAATTACACGGTAAAGAGATTTATGTAAAAATATTTTATGCCGCTGGGTGACTGGCATAGTGCAATAGCTGGAAGTGACGTTCAAATAGCGTGGCTCTATGCTGTTATTGTTAGGCGTGTTTCTTACCATCAGGCGCATGTAATACTTGTCCTATCCTCTATTTTATAAAATAACTAGCTGACCCCGCAAACGTTGTTTTGCCTTAGTGAACAACCCTTGTCACTTAAGGGTATGAAAAATAGCTAGTAGCCGATTCTCATACCTACAGAATATGCATATAAAATTTGGTTAAAATCAGTAAAGCCGTTTCGGAGGAGTAAGGAAACAAACACTGTGACATGAGAATTTTATATAAAATAATAATAATAAGTGATATTGATGTGATTCACGCAAAAACTACTGGATGGAGCTAGATGAAATTTGGTAGACAGATAAATAATACTCTGAAATAATACACAAACTATTTTTTATCTCGGGAAAATTAAGAAATATGGAACTGCGCGAGTGAAACCACGTGCGCTGCTAATATTTTAAGAAGTCCCTGATGCGTCAGTATAAGTCAGATAAGATGCGTCAGATAAGTTACGGTGGTCTAGTCGGGAGAACGGCGGCTGCCGATCCGGAGACCCCGGGTTCAAACCCTACACGCACCACTGTCTTTTCGAAGTCACGTGCGTAATGCCGCTAACTTAAAACAGTGAAGGAAAACATCGTGAGGAAACCGACATGTACCTAGAATCTTTCGAAGTCATGTGTCATCCGCCAACCCGCACTGGGCCAGCGTGGTGGATTATGGCCTTAACTCTCTCCTTGCGAGAGAAGGCCCCGAGTCCCAGCAGTGGGAACGTTTAGTGGGCTGATGATGATGATGATGATGCGTCAAGCCAATGCAGCATTTTATTCAATACCTCAATGGTATATCTCAATATAATTATATAGAGGTAAGAGAGTAACAGTGTCTATAAAATAAAACAACTCTACTCGATAGTTATCTCTGAATATTTCAAAAAATGTCCAAACCGCCTAACAACGTATTTATTGGGTGAACGGGTAACTCACGTGTAATTAGGTCGGTCAATCCGGCTCGAGTTTCGGCCGCGTTCGGCGGCCTTTTTCAAGGAGAGTGTACGCGGTCGATGGCTGCCCGTTCGGCACTTAACCATCACGTTACGTTACGTTACGGCACGTTATTACACGTGAGTAATAACGTGCCGTTCACCCAATAAATATGTGTAACAACCACGTTCATTTTAATACGCCTAACAACGTTTTAGTTTCAAAAAAATATCAAGCATTAAACCAAACCAAAGAAATTACATTTAAAAATATGTATATTGTTGTAACATTGCATTGTATGCTCAATCTAACGCAGATTATAAGAAAGCAGAATACCACAACAGCAAAGAGGTCATCGACATAATAAAAAATGTGTCGGGGGGTTGTAAGCTGTGCGCACTGTTGTCACTAACTCAGACAGGTGGAACGAAGCAGGTGCAGTCGGGACGCATAGCTAGTTAGTCTTAGCTTTCTTGCCAGGTAGCTTTTTTATTTACTTACACTCTTGACTACATTTATTTACCTTAAAATGAAACTTTTTTCACCTGTTTCATATCTGAAATCTCGGAGAAAATCAGAAAAAAAAACTAGATTCATCTTTTTTTACATTTAGCCACTCCACAGATTCTAGGGTCCGTGACCTTTGTCATTGGCATTACAATTATTTTCTACATATTTCTTGGATTAGGAGAAGAAGAAAAAAAGTTACTAGATTAGTCTTCTAAGCATAGCCATCTAGAAATGCGTCAGGCCCCGAGTTCACCCGTATAGTTCTTTCATTTACGAACGTGACGATAACGCACCGGTAACGCACCTAAAAAGTTTTCACTTCAATATTTCCTTTCCGCCAGAAAATAAAAAAAATATCACATAATTACTTAAATTCCATTCATAATTCGCGCGCCAAAGGTATTCGATAGAGTTCGGAATATGAAATCGGAACAGTGGCATGTGAAAGTACCCGGACTCGGCAAACAGACGATCACGTAAGCGCCGAAAAAAAAATAACGCAATGTACTAGATATCAAAACTACTTCATCTTGAATGGGTGCAATCATTTTGTTTGGAGACTAGACTAGACACCAGACGACTGGAATTTTTTGTACTTACTGCAGTTTTTTAGGTCTTGAGACCAAATATTGCTTTTATTTTCCTCAAAGAACCTAGGAAACGTTAGTCAGGGATCATGATTTAAAATAATATAAATAGAAAATTGTACTTACGTTTGTAGAGTTTTTTTCCTCTTCGTATTACAAAATATGTTTTACGAAATCATACTTTTTTGTCTGATTTGATTTTCCTCTACAATTTAAAACGATTTGAATTGAACACCTATTTGACTCCTAAGGATATATTTTCGGATTAATACAGTGAATAATTTGTATATTTTTCAAAATTACTTTTTTTTAAAGAGGATCGTACGAAAGTTGGCCACATATGTATAGAATTAGAGTCGAAGTTACTACTAAGTTTCGTTAAAGTTCATGACACTGTGTTATTTGATTGTTGTTTGATAATTTGACAGTTCCAGAAAATATAGATTTTTACAAAAAGGTTAAGTTTAACAAATCCATCCATAGAGCCATTAAAAAAAAACAACGAATCCATCATTTTAGGAATATCATATTTATATCACCTGTAGGTACTACTACACCTGTAAATTAGTACTACTCCTTAGCGAAATTCTTAACCAACGGATAGTTAATTCTCTACTAATTAATACAATAATAACTATTCTTACATTATAATCATTATTTACGAGAGATAATCGGACATTAAGGCAGCTGCAAAAAGGGACCACTTCGTCCTGAGAGTCGCTGAGCCTTCGAATTGAACCAAATCTTGCTAAACCGGTTGACATAACGGCGTACACAAAAACTCTACCTTAATCCTTAAATTGTAGAATGAAATGCGCATTTTCAACACAAACAAATATTTTTAATCGGGTTTTTTTAACGGACACAACCTTTATTGATAAAATAAATGTACAATGAAGTATAACGTTAAATACTACAACTAAGTAATAAATAATTACTTTATTTGCGAAAATGGGTAGGTACAACAAGATCTTAAAAGTTTACATTGAGAACTCCATAGTCAACCTTGCGGCATGCAAATATTATGACAATTTGACAACAAACTTTATAATTAGAATAACTACGTTAAAGCTGCCTATTCAAGGACTGCCTATTTCAGTAGGTAGTAGGAGTATTTAACATTATATAAAAAAGTAAAAAATATTAAAAAAGTAGTAGATAAGTACAGTCCGCGAGGTATAAGCTGAGCTTTGCATTAGTGTGAGTGATCACATGCATACGCATCTATTACCAAAAGTACAGTCAGACAACAAACTCTTAAACAACAAGCTGACATTAACTATCCAGGATCAATATGGTCATTGCGAAAAGAAGTATCTCTTTTAGGATTCAAATGGTCAAGGACAGAGAATAACAGAAAATTTTTAATGGAAAAGCATGAGATCCGTCACCTACGTATAACTTATTTACTGAAAATTTCCGAATACCGTATTCAGGGCAGGCCTATCGTTTATACCAATATACAATTGATACTGCATAATAAACAACGATTTATTGAATATAAAATTGACACCTTATTAAGAGAACATGGTCACAGCGTCCTGCGTCTGACTGTACTTTTGGTGATCACTCACACTAATGCAAAGCTCAGCTTATACCTCGCGGACTGTAAAGTAGTAGGTAAGAGTCTAAATCATAACCTAGCACTGCACTAGTCACCCAGATATATGTATAATCTTCTCTATACTACTCTCTAGAAACATTGCCCCTTACACCGAAACGCAGCGCTGTTTGCACATTACTGCTTTATCTATATATGCCCTGTAATTGCACTGGAAGCATTGCCCTTCAAACGGAAACACAATGACGTTTGATATCTAGGTTATTATTCGAGCGAAGCCGGAGTGGGCCGCTAGTACATTATATAAGACATATCTACCTCCAAAATCTATCCACCAAATTTCAGCAAATCTGTTAGCCGTGAAGGAGTAATAAGCATACTGGCACGCACACTTTCATTTTAAATATAACGAGGCAGGAATATTTTGAGAAACATCATTCCCAAGAAAATTATATGGGTATGGTAGAGCATGTATGACGAAGCAAGTTTCTTCTAAATCGTATCATATTATATTCTAAATATCTCATATTACGGCGTATATGGTCACCTCCAATCTTCCAACACAACTGGACAAAATTTTAATTTTTTTTTGTGTATGTAGTTATATGATATTTTTTAGTATAAGTTTTTGGTACAATGGAGTATTTCCACTATCTTACGCCTATTCCCATATTGTTTAATAGCAATTGTATCATTTTTGAATGAATAATATATTAAAATTAAAGAATAATAATAAATCTATATCTATAAAAGCGAAGTGATTTTTCGCGAAATCACGAAATCACAGAAATTTATACATATGGCTCATAATTTTTCACAAAGCTCTATCTAATTTTACACTAAGCTAAACTTGTACAATGGAAACCAGATAATTCAAATAATAAGATACCCACATAACTCTACTAATATGTGAAAATTTGGACTCTTGGTTTTTCGTCGCTCAATAGTTTGTTATCGTTCCTCAAATTAAGTTTAGTATCAAATGCAAAGTAGGCAGGCTACTTTTTATCCCGAATAAAATCTGAGTTCCTTAGAAAATAGCCATTTTCTGAATTATACACCGTCAATGACGCGGGCAGATACTAATTCTAAATATACACTTACCTATCGAACAAAAACATACATACATACATACTTTTACTCGGAATAAAGTCTTATTCTAGCAAATAGCTGGTACATATCTGTAAACTAATCTCAGTCCATTTCTACCTGATAAGTAATCTACGGGAAACGCAAGTATTTGTGACAGTGTGGGAGCCGGGGTGTGATGAGAAGATGATGAGCAAGCGATCGGTTCTAGAGCACGTCTCTGCAATTTACCCATCCAAACATAATGTGGGAGAGTCGCGCCGGATATCGCGGGAATTTAAGGAATTTGCTGATTATAAATAGATATGCGCTTTGATTTGAGGTTACAAAGTAACGAGACGAGACTAAAGAGTCACAAGTGTTGTTTTAATTTATCTTAGTTTATAATTAGGAAATATTTCTATATAAACTGATGACAGTTAGGTATAGACTGCTCACAATAAGAAGCTAATTTAAGATCCGTGATAGTTAAATAAAACATCGTAAAGATTCAGTTTACTTTCATTGTACGAGCAGCAAGGCGGCGGTATCGTGTATTAATGTCCAATAGATTGTCTCCTAATTAATGTTACAATCTGGGGTGTAATAAATATGCGATAGAATCGATGTCTACTAATCATTGTAGGGCATTAGGTATTTTAAAATGCCATTCAAACATTCGCCTAATTTGGTAAAAAATATCAGTCATAGGAACTGCCGATAGCAGTGAAAACTTAGTTAACTCAGAATTTGATAGTTTACTTTGGAAACTACGCGGGTAAAATCGGAGGTCGTGGCCATCAGCATGGCCATGGTCCCGAGTTTACCCGAAGATTTTTATCATTCCCGATCGTGACGCTAGTTGGCTAGTGGGCTATTCAATTCACAGCCCACGAAAAATCTGTCTGTAGCGCGCCATTAGAAGTTATCAGTTCAAAAACTGTAAAACTGTGTTACTCTACAGTAAGCACAGTCTAAGAACAGTCGTATGAACACGTGTGAAACAGGCGCTAGTCGCGCACCGGGCGATCACCGCTCGCCGTGCGCCTTACTAACTGTAATACAATCTGCGAATGAACGTGCATCGAATCTCCGAGACTATGGCCGGAACTGTGGTCGAGCGCGCCAGTCACCATGCTGTGGTATAATGCACACAGGTGTGGGGGCCAGCCGGTCCATCAGCTGTTCCGGCTCGTGCGAGCGGCCGGGCCGGCGCCGGTCGCCGGTCGCCGGCCCGGCCCGGCGGGCCCAGTGCCCGTCGATAGGCGCTCGCGTACAGACGCGCACAGACGCGGGTCGCGCCCCGCCCCTACCCATGCGCGGCACTCTCGCCCTGTGAATGTTCGTATCGCTGTCACTGACTCGCCGATACCGACCTCTTTGTCTAATTAGCAGGTAGGCGAACGCTACACAACTTTTTCAACTAGTTTTAGATTTTTAACATTTTTACGACACTTTTATGGATACACAACCCGCAGTCCGTATTGTTGCTGCGCTTTTACACTTTTAAAAACTCATTACAAAAGATTATTAGGGTCGAGAACGAGAGGTAAAGTAGGAAACCGGCTGTTTAGAAACAAAGGTTACGCTCAAGCGATAAAGGAGCGAAACAGGTTTTCTGTGGAAAGGCATCTGGCACGCACTAATTGATATAGCATCAACTGACGTTTATAATAACAGGAGTAGATGTTAAACTGAGTTTGTGGTCGTCTGGAGCGTTAATGACGCGATGTTATGTGTGTTTACTGCGACGACTGATTAAAGCGGAATCGAGTAAAACAAATGAAACATGGTCGTGATAAGTACGTGGCCTCACGTCGACTTTGAAATCTGTTTTCATATTATTGGCTACATTCTTTCCTTGCGCGGCCTTGCGAGGTGACTGTGGAGTCGGCACTACCTAGCAAGGTCGTTTCGCCGAACCTATGTTGACCTCATTTTTAGGATAACATACTGCGCATTTGTATTAAACAAAGCGACGAATAATGAAAGAAGCTGGTATAAAAGTGATTGATAAAGTGGCCGGCGGGGAAGGGAAAGAGAGCACGCCAGGGGGCCTGAGGAGGGGGGGGGGCGACGGCCATGACGTAACCAATTGGTATGCGATTGTACGGACAAAGAAATTAGCATTTAATTAGACATCCAACTTTGTATCTTTAAAGAGGAGAAACTTTGTAAATATTAAAGGATACCTGGGAGTGAATAAGTTGTAGTAAAAGCTGGTGCGAAGCTGTAAAAGTCAGTTAACAAGCTCCCAAGTTTACAACGACAGATTTTGTGACTTGGACATTTACATTGTCTGGATTTTGTTTTTTAGTTGGAGCAGTTTATATTTTTGCACGATTACCGTAAGATAAACTAAATGTATTTTAATTCTGCGTCGTATGCACTAGTTATTTTGGTTTTATTACCTACTCTTAAACTAAAGAATGGAGAGGTGGCCCCTGAGTAGTAAGAACTATTTTTACACTTTAAGATTAATATGCAAAAATGTGTTTATATTGTTTACCAGTAATAAATAAAAAAAAGTTTACTGTACATATTGTCATTTAAAGTGGTAAGTACCGCGACAGTACAAAGTTGATTTGATTTCCTAGATTTTTAAAACGGTTGAAGCTTCTAAAGTTAGCCTTCGTGGTTTATATTTCAAGGGCTCCATTTAAAAAACGCGACTGTACTTAACTGCCGTATAACAAAATCAGATTTAAGTTCTGTCTGTTAAAAAATGTCTGTGTGTGTTTATTATTGGCACAGTGTACATGTATTATACCTTATGATTAAAATCAGTAACTATGACTATGTTCAAATATCCCACTAAGTAGTTGCATTAATAAATTAATATACATAAAATTAAAAATTTGACAATCCTCAACACAACTGTTTCATTTATTTTACTTCATTCAACACGTTTTTTTGCAAATAAACCAAAAAATATCCGCTATGCATCTAAGGTAATTTTCCTACAGTTAATGATTAACGAAAGAGTCAACAATGAAATGGCTTAACGGATATTGATAAAACATAGCTAAGAAAACGCCCGACCAATTTGCGTCAACCCCGAAAATAGCTACGTGTGCTGTTAAGTGTGGGCGTGGCTTACCATCAGGCGCGAGTTTAGCTTGTCCCGTCACTACTTGCCATATAAAAATCCCAGTATATTTGGTTATTTGTTGTTTGGTCAGTGTGTTGGGTATTTAATTTTCCCAATCGTGGTTCCAATCCCAATTCCCAAGGTTATAAAAGAACTAGCGGCCCGCTCCGGCTTCGCTCGAATAATAACCTAGATATGAACTGCAGCGCCATCTGCCGGGCTGATTTGTGATTCTAAACCTTCCAGGGTCAAACGTATACAAAAAAAAACATTCAAATCAGTCCAGCCGTTTAGGAGGAGTTCAATAACAACGAAAAGTGGCATTGATTTTTATATATATAGATGTCTAAAGTAGAGATGGACATTAAAAGGGATAAAAAGAAACTCATACATCGAAAACCTAATCTCCATATAATCTAGCTCTTATACATAAAATCTGGATGGAAATGCTTGAAGAATTACATCACAGAGGCGATGGGCCAATAAACAATATTTTTTATAGGACATGTAGTCCGCTAGCCATTTTTATAAGAGTACTTCCAGGCTCGTAGGTATTGTAGTGAGGTTGGGTGTACCACTGCGATATCTCAAGCGTTAAGGGTACTGACCTTCGTGGACCGCTATTATCGAAAGGTTACTGGTGTATTAGCTAGCTATACAACTATACATATAATTATGTGAGTTAGTTTTCCCATACAATGACGATGGATTTTTGTCTAGTACATCCTACTGATATTAAAAACGTTTTTTACTTATAGGTTTTTTATCGGATACAATTTGGAGAGTGTGCAACTGATTTGCATGAGCTTAATACCATTTTGCCCTTTTTTCTATCGGAATGCTCTTAGCTCGAAAAAGCGACATCGTTACATGGTTGATCGTAGACCGCGTCGTCGCTTAACATCAGCCAAGATGGCGCTCAAGTGTAAACCTATATAAGTTAAAAATATATACATATAATCGCGAAAGTTTGTAAGTATGGATGGATTTGTTATTCTTTCACGTAAAAACTAACTGAACGGATCGGGCAAAAATTTGAAACATATATAGATTATAGTCTGGAAGAACACAAAGGCTAAAACTATATACTCAAAAAAAACGAGAACGGGAGCTACGCCTGTAAAACTGCGGAGCACTGCTTAAGTGTTATATTTTTGAAGTGAATTTTTAGCCAAGTAGAGCATTTTTGGTAGGCGGAAATTTTGCGGCGGCGGCGGCGTAGCGTCAGAACGACATCGGAGCAGCGGACGTGCGTGTTAAACGATTTTTTGATGTGTGAATTATTGCAGTTTGTGTTATCGATATGCATAATAGCAGTGTGTCTTAGATAGGTATACAAAATTTCGGCTGGTCTAGTCGGGAGAACGGCGACTGCTGATTCGGAGACCCTGGGTTCAAAACCACGCACACCACTGTTTTATCGAAGTCATGTGCGTACTGCTAACTTAAAACGGTGAAGGAAAACATCGTACGGAAACCAACATGTAACTAGAATCTTTCGAAATCATGTGTCATCTACCAACCCGCATTGGGCAAGCGTAGTGGATTCTGGCCTTGACTCTCTCCTTGCAAGAGAAGTCCCAGCAGTGGGAACATTTAGTGGGCTGTTTACGCTATGCTTATGCTTAGATATACAAGTGACATAACTGTGCCTATTCATTAGTGCTGTTTAGTACTAAAATTCTAGGTTATAAGTTTTTATTTTTATTACTATTATTGGAAATCCTAGTGACGGCAATTTTTATTATTTACATAGTATACTCGTATCTCTCTCTAGCTTCACTCTCTCTCTCTCTCACTCTTATTTGTTTTACTAGCTTTAAACATATGTCATTTTGTGTATTGCATTCTGAATTGTGGATTATTCTTTATCTATTTATATATAGTGATATATATAGTGACATACAAGATACGTAGCTATGAGTATTTGAACATGAAGAGTTAAGAGTGCGCCTAAAGCCAGGACAAAATCAGATTTCACCCGCGCGACGCGTTTCTTAATGTGATATATATAAAGTTGAGAATAGCATGACACAGTTTGGAGGAAAAATCAATATTTAATCACGAGTCCATTTTTGACCAAGTTTTATTTAATTACTCAATAACTAAACATAAATTTAAAAAAGTGTTCGGTTACTTTACTAGAACGTACAAATAGGAATTTTATTACCAAAAAATAATGTGGGGTCATCGCTGATAATTTCGAGTACTCGAATTAAAACGGGTTTTTTCGGTGTCATTTTTATTTTTTTATTGTAAAAAACTCTGATCTATTTTTAGAATTCTATTCGGTTATTGTGCTTCTTCTTGATTGTACCCACACGTCAATATTTTTTTTGTCATAGTTTTTAGTTTCTTAACTTCAGTGAGCGGCGTCGAAAATGTCCTTTTTTCGTTTTCTGGCTTTAGGCGCCCCCTTAAAATAGCCAGTCCAATACTGATATATATTATAACTGAACATTTAGTGGTCTGCTTACGCAATCATACTATTTATATATTTCATTAGACGTACGCAAATTTAAAAATTAATTGAATAGGTACTACAAATTAGAAATTTTGAAAATTTCAATAAATATTAAAATCAATGCAAATCGATTTCGCTGTAATCATTCTACTTATACCGTGACATAGTAATGTTCGCACATTACTGCTTGGTGGTAGTACCTAATATACCTATAACTGGCATTACTATGGTAGACACTTTCTCACTCGGAATTTGTAAATAAAAGAGATGGATTTGTTGGTATTTGGATTATCATGAACACAAATAGTTTTTTAAAATATTTTTCCTATATGTTATATTTTTTAAGAAATTCAAACACATTTGTAATATCGATTCGTGTTTATTAAATAATGCGTCTGTATCTACGTAAATAAGTTAGACATTTATTTACATACACAAATGTTGATGTAATAAAAACCTAATTTGACTAAGTAGGTAATTAGGTTTTATTTAAATAGTCTATAAAGAATCAGAATCGTTTATCGCACCATATACAAAATATGGTATTAAACGTCAGCAACATCAGTTTCCTTACAAGCTTACAACACAACAGTTTGGAAAATTAATAACATCCTATTACTTTTGTAAATGTGAAACTCTGGATGTTTATTGAAATCTTACTAATATTATAAATGTGAATGTATGGATGTTTGGATGTTTGTTGCTCAATCACGTCCTAACGTATGAACGGATCGGGCTGAAATTTGTAATACATATATATTATAGTCTGGAAGAACACATAGGCCACTTTTTATCCCGGAAAAACAACGGGAACAACGGGAACGGGAACTTCGCAGGTAACATCGCGGGGCGCTTCTAGTGTTTGATGTGGTTGAAATTGATTGATATGAATGAATCTGATATCAAACCCACTGTTGATGACAAACTTGTAGGTTTGGTGCAGGCGAGATTCGAACCCACGACTTGGATTTTGCAATGCTCATTTAAAATAATAATAATGTAGGTACTCAATATTGTTTTTTTTTCTAAACTCTCAATTTGCAGAGATATAGTATATCTACTTATCTACCCTCTTTGCATTGAAATTATTACTACTGCTGCACTTTCTATTAGTTTCCATTTTACGTGTTAATTTTATATTTAGCACAAATAATTTTAATATTTTTTTTGTCAAAGAATGATTTATCACAATTATATGGGGTTTTTAAGTCCACGGGAATTAAACTAAACATTACTCTGAAAAAATAACTCCATTTTATTATATACGAGTAAGAATTATAATGTATTCTCATTTTATAATCGTTACCGAGCATCGCTTTTTATCTAGATGGCCATGCCACAAGAAGCGTCATTCGGTCACGTGATAAAGTTGTATTGCGCTGTTATTGGTCAAAGCTACAGGTGGTCAAAATCATAACCTACGTATTTTTACAGTTCAAAAAACGAATTTTATTAAAAAGATCTATAACATTAATAAAATAGGTAAGTACTCCTTCTACTTTCCTACCAAAGTTTGCATATTATTTGTTGCGCAATCACGTTGGAACGGTTAAACGGATCGGATTTAAATATGGAACAGATTATAGTCAGGGAAATACTGGAACGGGAACTAGGAGGGTAAAGCCGCGAGACGCAGATAGTGCCTATATTTTGTAATTGATCTGGTTAAATGTTTTTTTTGTTGCAATAAAGTATTTTTTGTATGTTGAAACCAAGTAGGTAAATAACCACATACGAGTAATATTATAAGAGGATTTAAACGTAAACCTAACACGTAAGTAACTATATATTTGTTTGCGCTGCAGTCTATGCTATTACGGGTCAATTTGAGCCTCTCAGAGGTCGATCTTCAAAAACTCCTTTCTTAGTGGATGTCTGCATTGCGCAAACAGTACGACCTCCAAATTTTACTATTATACTATGTCGAGTCGTGAAAAAAAAAACGTTTCGTACATTTTGCCGGAACTAATATCATCTAATAAAAGGATTGTTACTTAGTTTTCGTAATTACCTACTAATTTCTTTTACGATTTCTTTTCGATCTAAAGTAAAAATGTGTAGTATTCGTAGGAAACTAATGATGAGTCGGAGTCCTTATGGTTTAATTCAATCCAAGTGGATATATTAAAATAATATGTTTTAGATCGGATGAGGTTTAAATAAAAAGCAGCACGAATTTATTAAAACCAACCTGATGATTTCAAACTTTAACTGTGATGACTTCAAAATGATTAGATTTTAATATTGTCACTAAATCACTTCTTTGAAGTCAAAGCGTATTACCTATATATATATTTTTCTAAATCCATGATAGGAGTATATTATAGCTAAGTAGTAAGTAGTAAGTATATAGGTAGTCCAAGACAGGTATATCTTAAAAAAGAAAGAATCTACAGACAAATTCACGAACCCCGGAGTCTGTGGAGACTGGAGAAGCATTTTCCACTAATATAATTAATTTACAAATAAAATAGGTCAGCGTAGTGGATTTTAACCATGACTCTCTTCCCGTGCAGAATCCTAATAGTAGGAACATAAATTGTTGTTATACGGTATTGTATTTGCCTATACAGTAGAGAATTAATCGTAGCTTCTAGTATTGCTAGTTCACGGCTCCCATTATCGGCTACGGATCAGCAAGCTATAGATAAGGAAGTATAGAACTGAGGTTAATGCCGTCATTATGAGGGACTATATTGCTTAGCTTAGTGCTTGTCTATTATTAGATAGATTGATGTTAATGTTAAATTGGTTTCGTGCAATTTTTGAATAAATTACTACTACAATGTCTGTTTGATATTTTATTATATTTAATTTTAGTTATGGCAGGTTTTATAAATTGTTTTTGTTGCCTGTGCGAATTTGTTTTCCTAGTGCACAGATTATTAATACTTTCATGAAAATACTGAACGTAATTTCGTTTTTTATAATTTTTGTTTTAGTGTTTTATTACGTTGAAACATATCAGCGTTGAGTGTCGTTGGAACAGGTTTTCTCACGATGTTTTCCTTCACCATTAAATATAGTGATAATGAAAATCAGATGTACCAGTTTACTTGAAAAAATACACAGAAGTGCAGGCTGGAATCGAACCTACGACTTCAAGATTGTGAATCCTGCCACTTCCACTGCCACTTTCTTGCCACTGAGTCACCACGGCTTTTGTTTTAGTTGCACTGAATAGATTAATTTTCATTGATGATTCTCAAACTTAAATTGCTCAACCTTTCGGCTTCATAACACAGGTCTGTGATGGTATTTCCAATTGCATTTACAATTAACAGCAGAAAGAAGCCAAACTTCACAATACCATTTCCTATCTTTTAGCGTTCATTAGTACATCTCTGTGGAATCATATGGCAGTGGAAAATACCGAAATTGTGTTCGGATATTGAATGAATGAGCATAGACGCCCTCGTAACCTTCATTTCTACTGTTGTATCACAGTTGAGGTCACGACAAGAGTTCATTATCCATTTGACACTTTGTTTTATAAATCCTTCTCCACAATTTATCCGCTATAGCTTAAAAAGTGTGTGTGTATTTATGAGTTACTAGCAGTGCCCCGCGGTTTTACCCGCGTAGTTCCCGTTATCGTTATTTCCCCGGGATAAAAAGTACCCTATGTGTCCTTCCAGGCTATAATCTATCTGTATTCTAAATTTCAGCCTGATCCGTTCATACGTTACGGCGTGATTGAGCAACAAACATCCAAACATCCACATATCCAAACATCCATACTTTGACATTTATAATATTAGTGGGATATGTACATACGCAAAAAAATAATACTTCATCGCTTTATTCCTCATGCTAAAAAGTCTATAATCCCAATTATCCCAGTAAAAAATAAAATTGGTAATAAACTGCATGTCTGTGTGTATCGTAATCGTAAGTGATTTACAGACAACCAATCAATCTACTTCACCTCTAGAATCGCTAGCGGCGAGATATGCTGTGGTTCTACTTATTTTAGTTGTTGACAACGAATAGTTATAAGTAAAAACGTCCGGCGTCTACCGCTTCCTGGAACCAACTAGAACGGAAAGAGTGAGCTCACTCTTTCCAACGATAGCACGATTTCATGCGCCCTGAAGTTCGGGCGGGCACATCTTTGTATTGAAATCGTTGGCTGAACTGAATAAGAAATCGACTTCTTACTCGCAGGTCGTCTAATGCAGCTCAAACTCAAGGCTTCACCCATCATATTAGTATAAAGTTACTTTTTATCATATAAAGTTGCTCGTTGCTTAACTAATTAAAAATGTACCTATAACAACCATGTAAGTTACAGAAAAATATAAATCTTGATAATATTATAATTGTGAAAGTTTAAGTATTCCTTGCACAATACATCGTACATATATAAACTAAACGGATCAGGACGTCTACTCTCTTTCTACGAAAACGTAATTTCGAAATAAACTCGCGACTTTCCAACTCCGATTTTACTTCGATCCGTCGTTTTGTCCGTTTAAATGTTCTCAAGCCTACTCTAATTAGAGTATGCTTAGAACATTTAAACGTCAAACAATGTTGTATCGGACGAAACGAAGTAGAAGGAGATTAGGAAAGTCGGGAGTTTTTTTTAAATTACGTTTTCGTAGAAATAGAGTAGACGTCCAGACTGAAATTCGAAACTCAGATTATAGTCTAAAATAATACATATTTTACTTTTAATCCCGAAGAAATGCTCACTTACTGAATATTCCTTTTCTAAAGTGTAGACGATTCCGCGGGCAGATACTACTATTACTCAAAGGTGGGTAATTTGAATATTACAATCCTTTGGAGGTTAGGCAGGTCTTTGCTCAACAATGGGGCACAATTGGCTCTTATTAAAATCCAAACTCCAGATTCCATGTGTTGTAAACATATCAGCTAATTGATACATGTCCTACCTTTATATCATGAAAATACCTGTTTTAATTTCATGTACATTTATATTTTCAGTGTTGCCACCAACACGTCCTGTTGGTTTGTACAGAATATAAATAAAAGTGAATAGATTGTCTATTCCCCGTCTCATCTGTTTGGAGTCTAGTAACTTCGGTCTAGACGAGTTTCACGTAGACAATGGCATTATCTCGTGAATTGTATGGAATGCCAATTTTAGTTTTAGTTTTTTACATGTGCGCATAATTTAATCGCTATTATTTAGATTAAAAACATTTTACAAGTTTTACTATTATCTAAGCTAGAAGAAATAAAATTTTCATAACCCCCAAAGTGTATCTATAATATGAATAGGTACTCGCTAACTAACTGTGCCACCGTGTACCAAATACCAATTAGTACATTTTTTGAAAAATCAAATCACTATAAATAATTTAAATATCTTAATATCAAACGAACTTCATTATTGGATAAGATTGAACTTAAGTCGAGTTTCGTAATGAATAATGACACGTACTATATTATTAAATAAATATTTGTAAAACGGTGGTAATGTATTTATCCAAATAAAAAAAAATGCAGTCATAGGAACTACCGATAGAAGTGAAAACTTATAACTCAGATTTTGATAGCTTACTTGAAACTAAATCGAAAGGCGTGGTTATGAGCATGGCTATCTAGAAATTTCAAGATTTCAAATGGCCATGGTCCCGAGTTTACCCGAATATTTGTTATCATTCCCGAGCGAGACGCTAGAATTCAATTCACAGCCCACGAAAAATCTGTCTGTGCCGCGCCAAAGAAGTTTTACTTCATAAAAAAATAGACAGAAGAAAAGTCAATGAGTATTTACAAAAATGTTTATTTTATATTTATTTTTACAAGAATTGAAAAGTATGAGACATCTATGAACAAAATGTGGGTTTAAAATTAATACATCTTGAGGTTCTTTTGAAATAAACATCTAACATAAAATAAAATAAGTCTACGCTACTGTAAAGTAATGTAAAGTACATGTCTAAAGGCCGATTTAAACTGAACGAACATAGAGCCAGAGCTGGAACAAGAGCATTCTTTGTCGATCTTTTAGTGTAAACGAAAGATCGTTCTTAGCGTTTTCCATATTAAATATTCCATAGAATCTTTGCGAACGCAAACAAAACAACGAAATAATGTTCTACGTTTGTTTACACCAAATGAATTTGATACAGTGGGGATAGAATGAGCATTCGCTCGTCTGATGTAAATTGGCCTTTACATAAAATATGTTCAGCCTACTCTTTGTGTCTAAAATTTCTAGAAATGAGTCTAAAGAAATAAATTTAATCGCAGCTATTAAACAGTACATTTTAGTAAACAACCCTTTGTAGCTTGGTAAAATAGTCTTGTCGTGTTTTTATTGTCTACCCTCTTTTTTGGTAAACTGTACTTCAGTTCTAACATTAGCTGTGGAGGTGCACGCGATATCACACGACTGATTACATTTCACGAAATAGAAGCTCCATGAGGCTGGGATAATTTAGCTCCTTTATTCGCTGTGCCACTTCATTCTTCTAGATACAAACTGGTTACCGACGCAAAAGAGAAACCACTTGCTTCTGATGCAATTTCAATTCAATCATTTATTTGTCAATTTGATACATGGGTACACTTTTGAACGTCAAATTACAGAAATATAAGATACACAAAAAATAAAATACACTCAAAACAAAACAGTATCAAATTATGAGTGCGGTGAAAATAAAATAAAATAAAATCTGAGAATTCAATTAAAACTAAATACAATTGTTACAATTCATTTAAATTTTCTAGAGTGAGGTGTTTCCAAGCCTTATTGTCCCCTAAAAAATCTTGTACTTTATGTAGGTACTACGTGTATGCTTTTTTAGTCTAAACCAGTAGTAGTAGCATACAGGTATGTTCCAAAAATTTTGAGATGGATAGTTTTTGTTACATTTAAATTTAGACGATTTGAACTGATTTTCAAAACTAATGAAGAAGTGAGACTGTGTTTTACAGTGTTTTAAATAAAAAACAAACGAAAATGGAAAATAATTTAGATCACAATTATTAAATAAAAAGTTCTTTAGATATATTGGATATTTTTTAAGATGTTAAAGTACATATTTATACTTCTGTCAACACTTCTGTGAAAACTTTTGAGATCACACTTAAAAAAACGATCGAATTGTGAACTTCTTCGTTTTTTGAAGTCAAAAAATAAGAAAAGATAGATAAACACTTTATTAAACACTCCAAATAAAAATAGATGGATAGAAACACTTTATTGTGACACAAACAAATTAAAATATTACACAGATATACTTATTAACTTGCTGAGAGCAATCTCCTCCAGGCAACCAGCACAAAGGAAAATAGCCTACTTATACTAGTAGGCGGGGGAAGCGACATTCATTTAATAATACTACTAGATTATTACATTTTGTCATCGTAAAATTGTAAACACCGTCAAATATAATCTAACGCGTGAGATTATAACCTTATGATAGGTTAGTTTATAATCTGACGTTGTTAGATAATAATCTGACGGTTTTACAATTTCAGTGACATGTTATATATTAGCAATTTTAAACAGTAAAATAAATTAATACTATAATTATAAACAGATAATTTTTTCTCATTTTTAGCATCGTAAGTTAGGCATGTTCATATTTGCGTCAGACCGTATGACGTATAGCCAGCAGACGTTGAATTACCTATGTTATTCAGTAAGATAATGGACTCCAATGCTGAAAGGAGGCATTTTTTCTGTGAAGTTGGAGGGAAAAATACTGAAAATAAAGGTATTTTGTTTATGATGATACCTATTTTAATGTTTAGTGATATTTGAAAAAGAGTAATGAGTTGAGTAAGCAAGATATTTATTTCATTAGGTCACTAAGAAATAACTAATTCCCATACTTTGTTATAACATGGCATTATAATACGCACAATATTGACTTTGAACGGCGTAGCGGCTTAGTGGGTAGTAAATCTGTTAGTGGAGCTGTGAAGCGTTTTTTTTTAACTTTTATAGGTTTTCACTTGACCGCCATCTCGCCTGATGTAAAGCGACGATACGGTCTACGATGAAGCGTGTTTACCTAGAAAAAACCGATTCACTTTCGATTTGAAGACACAAAGATTGTAACCATCGGGGAAACCCACTCAGGCAACGTATTCTACAGCCTAGACGTTCTTATCACAAAAGTAGAGTCAAATCTCTTCGTTCGTGTTCTTGGAACATCAACCATGAAACGATGTCGCTTTTTCGAGATACGAGCATTCCGATATAAAAAAGGACAAGGTGGTATTAGATCATGTAAATCAGTCGCACACTCTCCGAAGTGTATCCGATAAAAAACCGATAGACTAGCAATTTTAGAGCGATGTAAAGACTTTGAAGTCTTTTTCGCACAAGAGTGTTGTTGCCTATGAGCCTTTTGGCACGTCTCTCGATCGATTCCAGAGCTTCCAGCTGATACTTAGCCGACCCATCCCAAAGGTGCGAACAGTACTCCGTACAGGTGCGTTACAAAGCGTGGGTTCTATTCTCACCTAGGGCAAATACTTGTGCGATGAATACAAATATTGTGTCTGTTTCTTTCTCAGTATAATGGTAAATAATTTACAAATATGTTAGTATAATAACATATATTTGGTTTTGGTGGAACACAGTTGAATTATACTCGTAGTCTGGAAGAACACATAGCCTACTTTTTATCGCGGGAAAGTAGCGGGAACTACACGGGCAAAACCGCGGGGCGCCACTAGTAAATAAAAAATATTGCTGAACATTTCCCACACAACACCGTCTAGTTAAAGACTATGGGAGCTAGATAGCTGATTTAAGGGGGCGCCTAAAGCCAGAAAACGAAAAAAGGACATTTTCGACGCCGCTCACTGAAGTTAAGAAACTAAAAACTATGACAAAAAAAATATTGACGTGTGGGTACAATCAAGAAGAAGCACAATAACCGAATATAATTTTAAAAATAGATCAGAGTTTTTTACAATAAAAAAATAAAAATGACACCGCAAAAAACCCGTTTTAATTCGAGTACTCGAAATTATCAGCCATGACCCCACATTATTTTTTGGTAATAAAATTCCTATATGTACGTTCTAGTAAAGTAACTGAACACTTTTTTAAATTTATGTTTAGTTATTGAGTAATTAAATAAAACTTGGTCAAAAATGGACTCCTGATTAAATATTGATTTTTCCTCCAAACTGTGTCATGCTATTCTCGACTTTATGTACATCACATTAAGAAACGCGTCGCGCGGGTGAAATCTGATTTTTTCCTGGCTTTAGGCGCACTCTTAATACTTAGGTACATATATAATTGTAAATACGACGTACATACTTATTAAACAAAGAAAGAATAAGTTTTGTAGTGGTAGGACTCTTAGCAGAGTCCGCCTGGGGAAGTACCACACCTTTGCCAGTTATTCTATCGCCAAGCAGTAATCTGCAAACATTACTGTATTCCGGTTTGAAGGGCAATGTTTCCAGAGAAATTACTGGCCTTAGAGATATAACAACTTAGATCTCTGGGTGACGAGCGCAGTGGAGTGCTAGGTAATGGTTTGGACTCTTCATGTTCCAATAGCTGCGTGCGCTGTGCTGTTATGTGGCAGGGATGTTGCTTACCATCAGGCACATGTCCTGCTCGTCTCTTCACTCTTTATTAAAAAAAAACTATTATTAAGGAAAAAAAAAGGTGATCGAATTGATAATTTCCTCCTTTTTGAAAGTCGGTTAAGAAAGGCATTCAAAATATAACATTCAACAAACAAATAAATTACAAAACAAGTACTTAATGCTATGTAATTAAATCAAAATTACAGTTAAATTACAATTCTAATACGGTAATGTCAGTGGTTTACGCCAGTCTTGCTTGAAATGTCGAGGCGCTAACTGGATCATTTATCTAAATGGATCATTTCAAATTAAGTTCGCTCCGGAGTACTCTTTTAATTAACATTCTCGTTCTCAGTGATAGCAATCTGTGTTTCCAACGTTTAGTGCTATCGGTTGTGTAACAGTCTTTATTAAATCACACGTTTTTAGTTGTAATATTAAAAAATAGAAGGAAAAACAGTTGTTGAAACCTTAGGAGAATTAAATAATAGCCATGTAATCAGACAAGATGGCGGATAAATGCAAACCTGTACCTGAAAAAAAATGTTCTAACAAAAGCAAAGCCTGTTGTATTATGCGAGCCAGATAGCTGTCACACCATTTACAGTATTACATAATTAAAAATTCACTAATTTTAAAAATAAATTAATATACCTATTCTAATTTCATAAATTGTACACTTGACCCTCATCTCGACTGATGTTAAGTGACGATGCAGTCTACGATGGAGCGTGCTTACCTAGAAGAAATCGATTCACTCTCGATTTGAAGACACCAATATTGCTGGACAATTTACACACAACACCACCTGACCCCAAACTAAGCAAGGCTTGTGTGATGGCGGCCAGATAGCTGATATAATACTTGTATAGTTTTAAATACATAGGTACTAATTATACATAGAAACACCCAGACACAGTGCAAACATTTGAATTCATCACACAAATATTTGCACTGGGTGGGAATCGAACCCACGACCCTCAGCTTCGCATGCAGACCTACTACCCACTAAGGTTGTAACCATCGGCAAAACCCCACTCAGGGAACGCATTCCACAGCCTTGATGTTCTTATCACAAATGTAGAATCAAACCTCTTCGTTTGAGACTTTGGCACGCACACTACTAGAATTACTAGATCATATAAATCAGTTGCACACTCTCCGAAGTGTGCAACTGATACTTAGACCTACCTACTATTCTTTTGATCTGACTATTGATCTGAAGAACTGATATAGCTGTAAATATGATTGAAATATAAATTGACGAAATAAATTTTATTGATATTTTGTTTCTGCGAACTTGTGTGAGTGTCCTTTCGCTGTGTCCTTTAATCTATGAATTAGATTAATAAAACTATGGATTAGAGTGCATTGTGGTATTTCAGTATATTAAATAAACGCTATGACACATTTATTCTAGAAAAAAAAAACAAAATTAATCTAAAAATTAAAAACTATATACCTAAGCATTATATCAATCATCTGGCCGCCATCGCACAAGCTTTGCCTAGTTTGGGGTCAGATGGTGTTGTGTGAGAATTGTCCACTAACATTTATTTTTTTATTTATTAATAATCCCGTAAAACATATTCTTAAAGAAATATGGATAAAATCCCAAGGAACGTACACGAATCTAAAATCAATTTAGCTACAATGTCTTCACTACAGCAGCAGCCTTACGTGTTAAATAATACAAAAATTGCTTCTATTATAACTCATCGCTTGACGGTATCGTAAAAGCGAATCAACAAAATGTTCGCGCAGCGCTGCCCATCCCAGTTTGCCCGCTACCTACTAGCCTTATGGGCAAACTGACGTTTGCCTCGTTTTGCCCGTTTTGCCCACCGCCCGTTTGCCCCGTACTCGTATCGCGTGCCTATTATTTTAGTGATTTCGGAGCGAGTTGGACCAATCAACCGCAAATGAGATTAGGTAGGCGTGTAACTATGTATCTTCATTATGACGCTTCTCGGTATTTGGAAGATATTAGATTTAGATTCGCTCTACATTCGTGTTTGTTGAGCTTTATTTAGAATTTTAAATGGTTCCCGGATCGTTTCCTCGAGGGAAATGGTTTCCAATGGGGCTATTTCACGTACACATACTCAGACCATTAGGAATCAAATAAGTATAGGATGTACGCAGATATTCCACTGGCTTGGTGCCTCAGTCGGTAGTAAGTCGGCTCAAAACAGTAGGTTCGATTCCCACCCAGAACAAACATGTGTGTGATGATTACGAGAATACGGATGTTTGTTATGTGTCTGGTTGGTACTTTACATATATTATGTATGTGTATAATGTTATAATTGAGTGTTAGGTATATCAGCCATCCGGCTTCAACCTTTGCTTAATTTGGGGCCTGCTGGTGTTGTGTGAAAGTGTCAAAGTACTACATGGAGAGTTGTCACGGCCAAATGTTTTCAAACAAATCAGAACTATTCATTTCAATACTATTGAATCAGGCATTCATAAACGTTACGGCTACTGGTTAACACTCGTCAGTGGTGTGAATACTCCTATTCAAGACAAGAGAAAATTTACCGTCAATTGTTGCCAAATAAATATCTTGAAACTTGTTGCATTGTTCTAAATTCACTTTACAGTAGCCTATGCATAACTTTTAAAAGTTTTTAAATTCGCAAGTCCGCCAATTCTAACAACAAAACTCCATCCATTAGTTAATGCCAAGATAATTTAGGAAAAACGTAAACTAATGCTAAAGGTATAATACAGGTAAACGGAGCCACAATTGAATTGCTCAAAGTGCAGTCTACACCCCGACTATTACGAACACAAGTAAACCGACGTTTTATATAATTGCCTAATAAGTAGACGAATCACGTTCCATCGGCTTGCAAGTCGCGCAGAAGTTTTCTTACTAACTGTCTATTAATCTGTGGCAATTTCCATACTGACTATTTATCAATCTGTGATAATTTTAATACCAACTCGTATTTATTCTGTGTCAGTACAGTTGCGTTTGTTGACAATCGCCGCGGTACTGTGACGACATGAACCAAAACGATTTCTATCCGGACTCGAGCCTCTGTAACTTGATAGACTTGTTTGTTTGCGTCAATCGGATACGTCGCATAAACAACTTACATTGACGCTTTTGTACGGATTTCTTCTGTTTGCTTGTTCTCGGTTGCTCAATGGATGCGTTTTATGTTTATATTGTCGCTGCAGGTCGACCTTGTTCCGCAATTGATCGGTAGCGAAAAAATGTTATGCTTTGTGATTTGTTTCTGAGACGATAATCCTTATGAGGTTTTTGTTTGTTTATCGTTTTTATGGTTTCTTCCTCTCTGTCAGAAAGGTGGAAAACATAGTTTAGTTGTGATTTAATAACATTTTCGACTCTGAACGTGTTGTGAATTAAATTGTTTCTATAAGTAGCTAGCCGTGTGAATTATTATAGTTTCTAAAAGTAAGAAACCGCCAAGCGGTTTCACCCGCGCATTTGTTCCCGTTGTTGTCACGTAATAAAAATCCCGTTACCTAAATGTTATTCCAGACTATAATCTGACTCTATTCCGAATTTCAACCGGATCCCTTCAGACGTTGCAAGGTGATGGAGCAGCGAACATTCAAATATCAACATTTTTAATTTACGAACATCCAAACTATCGCGTTTCTGATATTTTTCTACTTATAAATGTGTACTCTCCGTCTACTTTTAGTAATATTTTCTATCAGCCGATTGTGATTGATTAGAGCATTACGTCGGATAAGAAATATTATTCAGATAATTCGATACCTTTTTACAAACGAATTTACCTCTATTGATACCGTGATTGATACTTATATGCCAATACAAGCAGATACAGTCCGCGAGGTATAAGCTGAGCTTTGCATTAGTGTGAGTGATCACATGCATACGCATCTATTACCAAAAGTACAGTCAGACAACAAACTCTTAAACAACAAGCTGACATTAACTATCCAGGATCAATATGGTCATTGCGAAAAGAAGTATCTCTTTTAGGATTCAAATGGTCAAGGACAGAGAATAACAGAAAATTTTTAATGGAAAAGCATGAGATCCGTCACCTACGTATAACTTATTTACTTAAAATTTCCGAATACCGTATTCAGGGCAGGCCTATCGTTTATACCGATGAAACATATATTGACACCACTCACACTTCATCAAAATCATATTCAGATGGCAGCACTTCTGGTTTGAAGAAACACCTTATTAAGAGAACATGGTCACAGCGTCCTGCGTCTGACTGTACTTTTGGTGATCACTCACACTAATGCAAAGCTCAGCTTATACCTCGCGGACTGTACCCGCGGTTTTACCCGCTTAGGTCCCGTTCCCGTCGTTCCCGTTATTTTCCCGGGAACCTATGTGTTTAAAAGTAACCTATCCTAACCTATAAGTGTATAAGTAACCTATAAGTATATATATATATAAGTGTGGTCATCTATCCATCCATCCATACTTACCTACAATTTTTCTCGTTTATAACATTAGTAGGATTAAGAATTTGTTCTCAAACTAGCAAATAATAATAATAGTGAATTCTGATTACCAGAGAAAGTAAGCACAACTGCCTCCTTTCCGCTTAGTATAAGTGTAGCAAAAGCAGACAATTTTTTGTTCCCACTGATATGATGATGACTCCATAGCGAGCTATGGAGGCTTCTCTAACGAAAAGATCAGATAAGATTAAAATCACTTATAAAAACATGAATAAATAAAAAAAGTAAATATTGGCGGACAATTCACACACAACACCATCTGACCCCAAACTAAGCAAAGCTTGTGTGATGGCGGCCAGATAGCTGTTATAATACTTATATAGTTTTAAATACATACTTATTATACATAGAAACACCCAGACACAGTGCAAACATTTGAATTCATCACACAAATATTTGCACTGGGTGGGGATCGAACCCACGACCCTCGGCTTCGCAGGCAGAGCTACTAACCACTTAGCCACAAGGCCAGACAATGAAATAAACAATTTTTTTTTATAAAATCAGAAACTAATAATTGATATTAGTAATGAATGTTGGTGATTTTGGATTTTAGGCGAACTATAAAAAGATGACATTTCAAATGGCGGCCACCGTCAATTCAGGAGACAGTCAAGTCTATAATCTACCACGGCTAAGTGCGGGTTGGATTGGTGCGCATACGCATACGCATACGCATACCCTTCGACCACCTCTCTTAAAACAGAGAGTCTACCGGCGCTTCTACCGCCTAACGAAAAACGCTTTGATGCTTTGACGCTTTGGCATTGCCGTCTCTTTCATTTCAAGCGAGAAGAAAAGAGACAGCAATATCAAAGCATCAAAACGTCAAAGCGTTTTTCGTTAGGGGGTTGAAGCGCGGCTAACTAAAACTGTCTTAGCTTTGATATCGCTCTCTCGTTTATTTTTGCTTGAAATGATAGAGACAACTATAGCAAAGCCAACGCATTTGCAAAGCGGTTTTCTGACGATGTTTTACTTCATCGTCCGATTCAAAGAAGAACTAGTCTAAAGTTGAAATAATATATTTTTCTCCAAAAAATAACCAACTTCAATTGAAAATTAAACTTAAACACTCCACTAAAATTCATATTTTTGTAAAATTAACTTGATATACTGTCCCAATGAGAGAGCGAGGTTTCCACGAGTTCCAATTTTCGGGGAAAACGAATACGTCCTTGAGATTAGCAAATCTTAGATTTTTGTGACATATTTTTTATTTTTAGAACATATTTCAAAAACCGTAATAGTGATTTCGATAAATATGTAAATAGAACCCTCTAAAGTTTAATCTACGAAACAAAAAATAAAACATCAAAATCGATTCACAATAGGGTATTGGACTGGGTCAAAAAGTACCTACACCATCCTAATTAGTCCGTCGGCTAGATTATGGAAAAATATTGGACACGTATTTTTCATAATATTAAAAATTGTCAAAGATATAGACCATCAAACTTCGAGAGTGGGGGGGTCGCGACGTCACTCGTGAGTAAAAATCGTACTCACAAGTGACGTCACACGAAACTTCGAAGCGCTGTATATCCGTCATTTTTGTTTGTGAAACAAAAGAAATAAAGTAGCCAAGTGCGAGTTGGACTCGCCCATGAAGGGTTCCGTTGCAGCAAGTAACATAATATACATAGTACACATAGTTCTTGTAGTTCGTTGTAACTTTGATCGAAGTTTTAATAATAGTGTATTTATGACGCACTAAAAAAAACTACTCATCAGATCGAGTTCAAACTAATTTTCGTTGGTAGTTTTCATGGTAATGTACATCATATATTTTTTTTAGATTTTTCATTCTCTTACTTTAGAAGTTAGAGGGGGGGGGGACACACATATTACCACTTTGTCTCTCGCGCAAGTTATTCAGTGTAGACAAAAATTATATTAGAAACCTCAACATCATTTTTGAAGACCTATCGATAGACACCCCACACGTGTAGGTTTGATGAAAAAAAAAAATTTGAGCTTCAGTTCTCAGTATGGGGGGCACCCCTAATTTTTGTTTTTTTTTTACAAAACTTTTGTGAAAATCTTAATGCGGTTCACAGAATACGTCTACTTACCAAGTTTCAACAGTGTAGTTCTCATAGTTTCGGCAAAAAGTGGCTGTGACATACGGACGGACAGACAGACAGACAGACAGACAGACAGACGGACAGACATGACGAATCTATAAGGGTTCCGTTTTTACGTTTTACGGAACCCTAAAAATACGTGTACAATATTTTTTGGCAGTCTAACTAACGGGCTACTTAGTTTTTTTAGGATTGTACCCTATTGAGTGAACTAATGCGTAATAATATACATACAAAGAATTTAATTGGGAACCTTCTCCTATTATGCAGTCGATTAAAAATACTCCGAGGCGTAGGCGAGATTTGAACCAATGGTCTCACTATTGTGAAGTCAGGCGCTCCGACCACTAGGCCTTCTTCGGCTTTATTTTATTTCCTACTAATATTTAAAATGTCAAAGTTTGGATTGTATTTGCTCTTTCACGTTGGAACGTTTAAACAAATCGGGCTAAAATTTAAAAGATAGTTAATATGAGCCTCGAAAAAGGCTCGAAAAAGCCCGGGAAAATACCAGGAGATGGAACCAAAGTGGTAAGCCCACAAGGCGCGGCTAGGAACAAATAAAGTTGAGAACTTTACCTAAAAACTTACTACACTTTATTACCTTATACTACAAAACGAGCCAAAAGGTGAAAACTTAGCATAAAACCCTATTACAGATACTGGCATCGGATAGCCAGATAATACAATATCAGCGGCCCTTCAACACCCAACCCCGGCAGTAAGTTAGGTTAAGATCGGATAACTTGCTTTATCACACCAAGGCCAGGTTGAGGCCGGTTGTAAGGACATCATTGGTAATGTATTCTGAGGGATATTCATCTAATTCTTATCTGAGACTAGCGGTTTCACCCGCGTTTTAAAAACTGGCTGTTTTTTTCGCACCCTTCATTATTTTGGTCAAATAAGAATATCCTATGTTATGCATATTGATTAGGTAAATGGGTAACTCACGTGTAATGAGGTCGGTCAATCCGACTCGAGTTTCGGCCGCGTCCGGCGGCCTTTTTCAAGGAGAGTGTACACGCCAGATGGCTTCCCGTTTGGCACTCCATCATGGAATGGATGGCATGGAAACCATCGGGCGCGTACACTCTCCTTGAAAAAGGCCGCCGGACGCGGCCGAAACTCGAGTCGGATTGACCGACCTCATTACACGTGAGTTACCCGTTTACCTAATCAATATGTGTAACAACCACGTTAATTTTAATACTAAAATCCTATGTTATGCCTTAGAACACCCTTTCTCAAAGTGGGCGAAAACGCCCCCTTGTGGGCGCTGCATGCCTAAAGGTGCCTAAAGGTGCCTAAAGATCCAGAAAAAAATTGGGGCGTTGTAGAGATGATTGGAGTCCTACCAGTAGGTAGTACACAACGGACTCCGGACGGGCTCAGGTCTCAAGTGTCAACTAAGGGCTCTTGCTAAGGGTTATAGTAAAAGTCTATCTTGGAATGAATGTTTAATATCCGCTAATATAGCTAAAGTGTAATTTGAAGTTATAGTGGTTTTTAAGTATGAAATCAGCGTTGAAGAATAATTTATTCACAAAGTGGGCAGCAGACAAAATAAGTTTGGGAATATTAGCCCCTGCCTTAGAATATCAGCAATCTGGTTGTGAAGGTCTCGTTGTAATCGGTGCAGCCGTTTCGGAGATTGGCTGGAACAAACAGACATACAAAAAAAAAAAAAAAATGTTGTCTATTCATTCATTTGCATGTAGTAAAAAGTTATTTTAATATCACAAAATTCATTTGGATACGATAATTTACGCAGAGAATATAACGCTAAGGTAGAATTACACGATCTTTAAATAAATATTTTTTTAAATTTTAATAAATTATTTAATTATTCATTGTTTAATTTAATTTTAATATTTTTTCCAGTTATTCTACCGCCAAGCAGTAATGTGCAAACTTTACTGTGTCCCGGTTTGAAGGCCAATGTTTCCAGTGAAATTACAGGGCTTAGAGATATAACATCTTAGATCTCTGGGTGACGAGCGCAGTGCAGTGCTAGGTAATAAATAAATAAATAAATATTGGTGGACAATTCACACACAACACCATCTGACCCCAAACTAAGCAAAGCTTGTATGATGATAATGATTTGGCTCTTCATGTTCCAATAGCTGCGTGGCACTGTTCTGTTATGTGGCAGACATGTTGCTTACCATCAGGCAAATGTCCGGCTCGTCTCGTATTTTCTTTATTAAAAAAAAACAATGTTAGAGTTTGCGATCTGTCTCTTAATGTTAAACAACTGTTTCACTCCAGCGTTGAAATAATTAAGTAACTAAGTCAAATTCAAGTAACTAAACTTTACATTAAAAACTTATTATAAAAATAAGTTAAATTTATTAAAAAATAAAAATTAGTTAAGTATTCTTTAATTTTCGAAGTTTTGCGCAATTTTGTTTTTTTTTAATGTAAAAGCCATAATCATACCAAAATTTTATAAAAGCGAAAGTTTGGTGTTTGGGTGTTTGTTGCGCAATCATGTCGGAATGTTTGAACATCATTTTATACATTAAGTGAGTTTATGCAGTTAAAATTAAATGAGCAGTCGTTTTCAGATATGTGATATTATACTCGTTACGTCAATTATTTTAGACTTTTGTTCTTGACTGTTATTTCTTATTGTAAATTGTGCGGAATTAATTTGACATCATGATGGATTTTTAATAATAATTATGAATTTGTACTCAATCTTGACATTGTATTTTCGTTGACATTATTTATTGATTTTATTATTCATTTGACTTATTTTAAATTTAGTGTTCATTGACATTTAATACATATTATTTTACTTTGATTTCAAACACAATGTATTTAGAAATCTTTTTATATTTAATGTTAATTAGATCACATTTGACCTATTTTTATTTATCTATAGAGAGAGAATTTGTGCTATTTTCGGTATACAAAATGTTTAATATTGTAAAAATTTCAATTATCGATTTCTATTAATCTTGTATATAATATCTGTTTTTAGTGCTGATTATTTCTGTATCCATGACGTACCTTATATGACTAACATGTTGTAATGGTGAATAAATGATCTGAATCTGAATCTGAATCTGAACGGATCGGGGGGTCTACCGCCGAACGAAAAATGTTTCTCTTTCTTGATGTTTCTCTTTCTTTTCTTTTCGCTTGAAATGATAGAGATAGCAATAGCAACGCTAAAGCCGATCTAGTTAGGCGGTAGGAGGCCGGGTTGTTATTTGGAACACAGGTTTTTTAATAAATAAATCTTTTATTATCAAAAACCCAACGTATTTAAACATAAAGTATATCTCTAATTTAAACCTGTAGATCAGAAAATTTGTCCGGTGGGTTCCAAACTAGGCTGCGCCTGTATTTTGGGTATCCGTAACAAAGGGGCTATCCATTAATCACGTGATGTTTTTTTTGACATTTTTTAACCCCTCCCTCCCTCTTGGTGATACGTGGTGAGGTTTATAACTAACCCCCCCACCCCCACCAAAATCACGTGTATTTTTAGTACCTACAAAGAATCTTATTTTTTTAAATTTTAATTAAAGACTTCGTTCGTTACCTTAACGGGGAGGAAAGGTTACACAACACGTCGATTTTTGTATTTAAAAATCCCGCGTTTGACGAAATAATAAATACACGTGATATCTTACTATACCCCCCCTCCCCCTTGTGATATTTCGTGATTTCCGAAACACATTTTAGCACATAGGTTTCTTTTCATCATGGCAAAGTAAAAGGAACGAGAACTTCGCGGGTAAAACCGTAGTAACTACTAGTAAACTATGTACTCATGCAGACAAAAATGTCGCTGAAGATGTGTATATAAAAGTAGCGCTTCGTGGTTTTCCCCGCGTGGATTTAACGTAGTTCCCATTCCCGCATTTAAACGCGACAAAAAGTAGTCTGTGTTTTTCCCGAAGAGTCGGGAAAAACAAATTTGAATTCGGGAAAAAAAAAATTGTAATTGCGTACAGAAATAGAATAGAGATTCTATTTCTGTACGCAATTACAATTTTTTCAATTTGATCCAGATTAATTCCTATTGATTACATGAAAGAGCAGAAAACAAGCTTTCGAACTAAATACAATTTTGCACATCTCGATGTAATACTTGTATTTTAAAAACTTTTAATGCAAACGACTAGTCCACCATTTGATTATACCTACCTACGATACGTAAAGATAATTAACGTAATCTTAAAACATAAATTTCATACAAGAAGTCAATATTTAGAGCGAGATGTAAGTCTAGCTTAGAATTATGATTACTTTTTAGCATAGGCAATCAAGATTTCTTGCTAACTTAAAACTGCAAAGGAAAACATTGTGAGGAAACCGATATGTACCTAGAATATTTCCAGGTCATATTGAGTCAGCGTGGTGGATTTTGGCCTTGATTCTCTCCTTGTGAGGAGAAGGCCCCGAGTCCCAGCAGTGGGCACATTTAGTGGGTTGCTTATGCTATTCAAGTTTTTTTTTAATTCAACTTGAAAACAAAATAAATATAAATTTGTTACTGTAAGGGTGTAAGCTATATAAGGTAGTAGGTAGTATTTATAGAGTTCGCCCGGGGAAGTACCACACCTTTGCCAGTTATTCTATCGACAAGCAGTTATGTGCAAAGTTCGCTGTGTTCTTGTTTGAATATTTTTCTACTTTTTTAACAAATTTTTTTGTGACTTCTTATTGTATAATGAGTCTGCTCACTAAGCCATAGGTTGTGGATTCGATTCCTACGAAGGAAAAATAGTTATTTGTGTAATGAATACAGCAGATTACAGCTATTTGTTATATTTCTAGGTGTTCTGTTGGATCATAAGTATGTTTTTTAAAACGATACTTATGCATTATAAATATCAGTAATCTGTCTTCCATAATTCAAGCTTAGTTTGGGGCTGAATGGTGTCATATGAAAAAATATCGACCATTAGGTATTTATTTAACTTTAAAAACAATACCTAAACTTAAAAAAAAACAATAACATTTAAATAGGAGTATAGAGTAGAAGAGAGTCAAGTAGTATTGTGATAAAGCACCGTTGATAACTAAAAAAAGTAATATTTTATCGTGAAACAAAATCTTTGGCATGGGGATTTAATCAACTAATCACTGATACGTTTAGTGTTTTTGCTCATTGGACGTTGGCAGTTGTTTATGATTGTGCCCTGTAACTTCACTGGAAACATTTTTAAAGCCTTCAACCCGGAACACGGTGATGTTTTCACACTACTGCTTGGCGGTAGAATAAATGGTAAAGGTTAGGAAACATCGTTTAGTCCGTGTTTTCTCAGTAATTAAAAACCGACCATAGCTTAAGCTATTAAGGTGCTTTATAGTTAAGACAGCATGTCTGTCGGATCAGATAGGTGCTATGTATTTTGAAAAATTAACTAACTATCACCAAGTCACCATCTGTTTTATCCGTTTTATCTGAAGACTTTGGAAGTATCAACTGTTATTATGTGACGACTTGATTGTCACAGTTATTTTGACACATAGGAAGCGAAGTAGCGCGACCTCCATGACGTCACGAGGCCGTACCGCTCTCTCTGCACTCGTACTAACTACGACACAAACTGTACAACCACCTAGTAACTGTTATCTAATCTGTACCGTAGTTATAGCTGTAACTTAATAACAATCTGTGGAGAAGCCATACAAACTATAACGTAGTCTGCGTCCGTTGCCGGGCGCACTAGAGTCATCGCGATCCATTTCCGCGTGGCGCTACTATCGTGTTACTCTCTCATGTTAAATATAAGAAAGAGAGTAGTTCACAATTTTCGTCAAAAGACTTAAGTGGTGGCGTAGACTCTATATTGCTTATTACTTATTTATCGAATTTGCCTTCCACCATCGCTCCACTTTTCTGTTATTGTGAGTTTGAAGCTGATTTTGTATTAACTTTGACTTATCATTTGCTCAGTATCTACTTACATAATTATGTATTTTGTAGGTCAATGACAATTCCTTTCAGTAGGTAATTATTTGAACAAGATTAGGTTGATTTTTTGTGAGTAAATACCTTCATCTCTTTTTTTAAATTTAATACCATCCTATCATAAGATCATGATAATAAGTGTATATTTGAAAAAAAACCTGAAAGTATTCTAAATACTCACTATTTATACTTAGCTACCGTACTCAATGGTGACTATAATTTCTTGTACGACTAGTGCAAGGGCACCTCAGCAGTTGACCTCAGTTTGGGCTCCCGAGGGTCTACCGCCTATCTAAAACTTTCTTAGCTTTGATGCTGCTCTCTCTTTTCTTTTCGCTTGAAATGATAGAGACAGCGATAGCATAGCCATAGCCGATTTAGTTAGGCGGTAGAAGGGCCGGTAAGGGAAATCAAGGATCGACCTAGCGTCCTCGAATAGCACCCTACGGCCTTAGCTGGGAGGACATGGCACTTGCCGACTTTTTGCCGTTAAGTATAGCTAGTATACTTATTTTCAAGAATGAAAAACGTATCAATACAAAAACTCTTTATTAAAAGCCAGAACGTACAAGAAATGAATTACAAAACAAAAAATAAAAAATAAGCTATTCAATTGGCGGCCTTATCGCTCCATCGTCTTATCCTTATCGTATCGACCATTTAGTTTTTAAACTTTTGTGATTTGAAGTCATGTTGAAATAAAATAAAACACGTTTAAAAAAACCGACTTCAATACCACAAATAGGCCCTCAAAAACGAAATTAATAATGTTTTTGTAAACGCTACCAACTTCATCTATCTGAACCCGCTGCCAACCAAGTCTAACAGGTACTAGTTAACTCCAAAATCTCCCTCCCTGCTGACTGCGTACATAGTATCCATAGATCCATACACTAGCTATTTGGTTTGGTTGGCCCCGACTTCATATAGATGAAGTTGGTAGCGCTTTCAACAATCTTACTAGTATATTTTTGCTTTTCAGGGCCTATTTGTGGCATTGAAGTCGGTTTTTTCGACGGATCGTCAATCTCCTCTAGTCAAATTTTTTTTTTTTTTAAATACGGCACATCATTTTTGTTCATTATAGGTATTATGAGCAAAACGCGACCCTACCTACAAGTTTAGTACGAATGTTTTGCGTAGCTCTATAATTTTCAAATAATAACACATTTTAGAAATAAATATTGGTGGTGGACAATTCACACACAACACCGTCTGACCCCAAACTAAGCAAAGCGTGTATGATGGCGGCCAGATAGCTGATATACTTATATAATTATACGACTTATATAGTTGTAAATACTTATTATACATAGAAACACCCAGACACAGTGCAAACATTTGAATTCATCACACAAATATTTGCACTATATTATAATAATACACGCAATATATTACTATATTATTTAACGCGTCATAAAAAAACGTACTATGTGTTTTTAAAAAACTTTAAATATATCTTATTTGAATTAAATTTCGTCCCAAATTACATTCTAGGGCCATTTACAAAATAAACGTTAATAAATAAGTTGTAAAACTTAGAGAGAGAGAACTATTAGTGTGATAATTGTACATAAATATAGAATATTTCGGGCACAGTAAAACTCACAAAATAAAACCCCAATCTAACTGGATATTCTTACGTTTTTTTATCACAAAAAGGTTCTACAATCTTGCTCTACAATACCATACCGATCGCGAAATATCGCATCTGCAATGACCTCCGCATTTCATAAGGCTCGAGGCTCTTATTGCAGATAGGAAGGCTTTTTGTGATCTCTTACTTAAATTTTCTGCTCTATGATATACCTAAATAACTGCCTGGTTTTAAAGGATATATTATTTTAAAATTAAGGCTGTATTATGATAAATAACAAAATAAAGATAATAATCTATTTGTTCGGAACCTGAGTTAACTACAAAATGCATGATATACCTACTCGGATTGATCACAAAATTTTGAAGTTAACAATTAAATACACAAAATTTAGATGAAAGATATTGAAAACTATTATTGGTGACCTATACAACAATATTAATAGTTTTTAAAATATAAAAACAGCCTGGATAGAGATAACTTACACAGTTATTTGTTTGAGTACTAACTAGGCTATGGTAAAAAAAATGGGCGACATCGGAAGCGTTTTCTAATTAATTTAAACTGGAGTACATTTGTTTACATTGATCTCAGTTTTTATACGTCGCCTAGGGATATGTACTATAATTTAATGTTATGCTATAATATAAAAAAATACAAATAAAAAAGTAATTAGAAGAAGTAAAAACAATTGGAAACAGTATACTCGTATTACCAATTCTAATAAAAGGCCTATTCGATCAAATGTAAACTTATATGCTTATGACAACATACGTAATATAGTTTTACTCATTAAATATTTTAATTGGTTCCTTATGGGTTATAGTGATCTCTACCAGGCAACTGTACACCACATGTAAAAACAGCTGTTGATATAAGTACAAAAATTAAACTATTAAAAACGCAATACTAAATAAACAAAATTGATATACTTTACTGTGTACATATTATTATTTTGCATTATAAAGCACCTGTTATACACGAAACGGTTTTACACGAAAAAAAATTGAATTAAAAAAGAAAGTAGTGTTGAAATGTGCTATTCCAGGCTATGTTCTAACTGTGTTCCGAATTTCAAACCGTTCAGACATTCGGACGTGATTGAGCAGCAAACATCCAAACTTTCGCATTAGTAGAATAAATACCACATTTACATGTAGCTTTAGATGGAAATGAAAATAAATACACTACCACAAAAATAACCGAAGTGAACAAGACTAAAGTAGACTAATGCTATTGGGTTCTGTAACATTTGTAAACAACTCAAAATCCAGTGGTATCAGTTGGTTTCCCACTACGCAAGCCCGTATCGGGAAAACCAAAATCCAGAGGAAGCAATACATTAAATCTCGTATTAAAGATAGTCAACAGTTGAAAGTTAAATCTAAACACGAAATATTATTTCTGAAGATACCCATCGATATAAATCAATCGATGTGCCTTCCCAAGCCTAGGCGCACGGAATTATGTTATCGTTGGGAAGAGTGAGCTCACTCTTTTCGTCGATTGTAGGAAGCGGTGAACGCCGGACGTTTATATTTATACCTATCGCTATTCGTTGTCAACAACCGAAATAAGTAGAACCGCAACATACCTCGCCGCTAGCGATTCTAGGGGTCAAGTAGATTGGTAGTTGTAATGTGCCGTATTATGGTATCGGCCTATACCTATATGGGTCGGAGTCGTGTGAGTATTAAAATACAACGCCACCACTCACCACTCACGCCACTCGCGCTACACACAGAGACGTAATTTGTTAACAATTTCAAGGTGCTCAGGGCACATTATTTTGATTTATATCGATGTAGTCTACATCCTACTAATATTATAAATGTCAATGTATGGATGTTTGGATGTTTGTAGCTCAATCACGTCCTAACGTATGAACGGATCGGGCTGAAATTTGGAACACAGATAGATTATAGTCTGGAAGAACACATAGGCTACTTTTTATCCCGAAAAAAACAATGGGAACAACGGGAACTTTGCGGGTAACACCGCGGGGCGCTGCTAGTTTTAAATACAATAAAAACAATTTTGAGTACAGTTTCTGTAAAATGACCGAGAGTACAGGTACCTAATGTACCTCTCTCTTAAATTAAGACTTCAAGCGACGTAGTAGCGTTTATTTCCAAAAGCAGTAGCACAGGTTATTGCACAGTGAAGGAGGTAGATTGGAAAGTGGTCTTTATTTGTATGTTTATAGGTAATTTATTCGTATTCATAGAATGTCACTCATCGAATACAATGTAACAGACCAGTTGTCCCCACATACGTGATTCCTAGGTATGTATCTAGATGCCCTTGAGCCTGGGTAATCTGTCAGCTTAGCGTATTGAACAATCCGTACTGACTGTATGACTCGTAGGTTTCAATGATATACTCACCTACAATATAGATAGGTAGATAACTGGCTGTAGATAGTAGTGAATTATTACCTAGGTGCTTATTACATTTAATTAGAAAACAAAATGTATAAAACTAAGTACATTTATAATGGGCGATATTTTCGCTAAAAGTGCTACTTCTTCTAGGCAACCGTAGTATTGAAAGAGAGAAATGAAGAGTAGGAAGACGTTGGGGGTTGGAGGGGGGGGGGGGAAGTACAGGTAACAAGTTGAAGATACATAGATTAATAAAAATCTTCCACTTATTTGTCACCCATAATACAACCTATCATGTTAATGTAGCGGCAGCGGCGTAGCGTTGGAGCGACGGCCGAGCAGGACGTACGTGTTAGACTCTTTTTGTGTGGGCTCACCGAAATGCGTAATCTTCTTAATATATATAAATCTCTCGTCACGATGTTTGTCCGCGATGGATTCCTAAACTACTTAACCGATTTTAAATTAAATTGGCACACCGTGAGCAGTCTGGTCCAACTTGAGAGATAGGATAGTTTTTTTTTCGATTAATAGTCCTTATATGACGAAACCCGAGCGAAGCCGGAACGGGCCGCTAGTAAGTTTATATTTGTATCTATACATGTGTCATATTATTGTGCAAAGTTAGTGTTATTTAGTACTAACATTTTCAGCTCAAAGTTTTCACTTTTTTACATTTATAGGTGTACTTAATGTAGCGTTCTTACCTAGAAGAAATCGATTCAATTTAAATTTGAAGATACCAAGATCGACTTCTATCGCCAAATTAAATATTACTTAATTCAGATACTGTAATTTCGACAGAATTAACCCGTCAACGTTGTTTAAGCCTCAACGCTCACCGTACGCAACACACAGCCCACCAATAACGCAAATCCAACTGTTTAATAATTGCTCATCGACTGCATAATTTCATGATTTCATTACCCGCTTTCATAGCTCAATTTACAATAAAATATCATCGGTTTATCAGCAAAAGTCTCGTAATCCACACATTCCGTTAGCCAGACTCAAATAACATTACTTATTCAGACGAGAGCTCGGTAAAGTGTATAGCGCGTTCCAACTTATATGTAGAGTAGATGAATACTTATGTTTATACTTAGGTATAGGTATAGAGGTGTATATGGTTGATAAAGTTGGCTATCACTTTGTTGATGTGTGATAATCTTCCTACTAATGTTATAAACACGAACGCTTGTAAGAATGTATTGATGGTTGTTTGTTGTCTTGCATACGCAAAAACAATTGGGTACAATCCTCAAAAAAACTAAGTAGCCCGTTAGTTAGATTGCCAAAAAATATTGTACACGTATTTTTTCTTTTGTTTCACAAACAAACAATGACGAAGATACAGCGCTTCGAAGTTTCGTGTGACGTCACTTGTGAGTACGATTTTTACTCACGAGTGACGTCGCGACCCCTTACTCTCGAAGTTTTATGGTCTATATCTTTGACGACTTTTAAAATTATGAAAAAACAAAAAATGCGTGTCCAATATTTTTCCATGATCTAGCTGACGGACTAATTAGGATGGTGTATTTTTGAGCCAGTCCGGTACCCTATTTAAGAGATTTTGATGAAATTTGGTACATAGATAGATATATACAAATAGGCTAATTTAACCTGAAAACTAACAGGACTAGATATCGTTTATAATTTTAAAGTTAAATGTTAACTGTCAGCGTCCTGTGGTTATTTTATTCGCGTAGTTTTCGTGCCTGTAATTTTCTCGGGATAAAAAATCTAACTGTCTTCCAAAATTCAACCCCAATCGTCGTGATTGAGAACATCTATACTGTCACATTTATAATATTCGTAGAATTATTTCTGTGTATCATTTTTCTTTTGGACTAAGATCCCGTGAACCCCAAACTCTTGTTATTCTAACAAAGCTGAAAGTTTGTCACCGCATGCTCCCAACACAGGTAAGAACGATATACCATTATGAAGTTTGGGTCCTCCTGGCTTTGACAGATAAACGGTACTAAAGGTGTACCTTTGAAGTATCGATCTAAATTTGTCGAATTATAAAGTCTGATATTTTAGTATTACCTTCAGAATATTATTAAAAATCACATCAACAATTGCCAGACACTTAACATCGTGGTACCCACTTGCCGGACACTCATGTTGTGTTGACGTTTATCCAATTATACTACTTACGTCATAGTAGCTGAATTTTACATAAAACTTGGGTAACAATTAGCAGCCTAATTATCATAAGCAGCCCATTGAGAGTTCCCACTGCTGGGACTCGGGACAGTTAGTACCGTTTATCTGCCAAAACCAGGATGATCCAAACTTCGTAATGGTCCATAGTTCGTACATATGTTGGGAGCATGCGCTGACAAATTTCCAGCTTTGTAAAAATAACCAAGGTCCAAGCTCTTGCTCTATTTGTAAAGTAACGGTATTCAAACGATTTTCATTTGTTTTTCTGTTCTCCAAAAACAAACAAAATTTTGCTGCTTTTCAGCTCACATGTGGCTAGAGGTTATGTTTGGAATAATGTTGTGCATTCTCATATACATAAGTCCGTGATCGGCCACTTTACTTATTTAGATGAGCGCATACATAAAAATGAGAAGATATGTATAAAAGATGCAGCGGTATCTTTTAAGGTTAAGAGTTTGTATGCATCTATGCATCTTCAATCTCGAGGGTGAAGGTATCGGATAATTTACAATGGAATTCAACTTAGATACAAAATGGTTTTGTTTTACATGCATCGCCCTTGGTTAAATAAATTCTATTTGTAAATGTGAACATTTGGAAATATTCAAGTAGATATGTTGTTAATTATGGTTTTGAAAAATTGTATCTCAATCATATGTGCATGTGGGACTGAAATGATTATGCTCCAATTTGTCTCGTAGATACAGCACACAACTCTGACACCACACTTCGTTTTAAAACTTGTCCGGTGTCCGAATCACCAAAATAAACACGGCGTTTTATTTCACTCCCAAAAAAAAAGATCACTACACCTGTAACTTTTCACTAGTATTTTACCCCACACAAACAATCATCGACTGACCTTGATTGCGATCGACACGTAACTTACAAAATGCAAGTGATTATTAAATTTGTGGGTAGGCGAGTGCCACGCTCGGGCGGTCGTTGACCTTGACATTGAATTTACATGTAAACATATAATACTGATACATACACTATAGTGTACGTATCAGTACTTACCAGAACAGATCATAAATTGCATAATTGTTGAATTATTTTTTTCATCAGTTTTTCGAATATTTTTTTTCAGCTTGTTGTGTTCGGAAACGGCAGTTGATACCGCTGTTAAAATTTTGCTAATGAATAAAAAATAATGGTGTATAATAATTTTATAACAAAGCGAAAAAAATTGAAAAAATAGATTTTTTTCGAAGTGCATTAAAATTAGAAAAATAACTTAAAAATAAATGTAAACTTTAAAAAAATAAGGTTTTTTGGCGTTAAACAGTGTCAATATTATAAATGTTTAACAAGATTCAGTAAAAACATTCATAACATTGCGGAGGTAGGTAGATTACATAATGCATATATTATTAGTAGGACAGGAGATCAAATGCGTACCTACATGAATAGTTGAATACTTAGTTATATTGGTCAAATAGCCAAATAGAATACTATTAAAAATAGTAATTATGCTGAAATATCGACACGATAGTTTGTGAAATGATTTTTATTGTCTTAGTGTTTTTTAAAAACATATTTGCATTCTGGACTCGTTTTCCATAATTATAAGTTATAAGCTATGTGTGTGCAGAATTTCATATTTCATTTCCGTCTGCGCAGTTTTCGTAAAAAAGGCTTTCTGTCTACTACATTTTTGCTTAACGTATTAATATTTAGATAGACTAAACAAAAATTATATTTATTTCATTTCGGGTGTACAGAATTTGTGTGTTTTGGTATTAATACGTGGTAAAGGACGAAATACTATTCTTTGTTTGTGTTTTACGTTCCTTGTTATAATTACCCCATACAATAACAGTAGTCTGATATCTCCGTAGCCTGAGGCTCTTATCAGTACTAATAGAAACTAGAAAATAAACATATCTAAGATAACATCGAGGAAGTGTTATTTCACTTTTGATGTAGCTTTGATGAAGGTCTTATAAGATAAGTTTATCCTCTTAAGAATAACCTTAGATGAGGGCGCCATATTTTATGTTCAATGTCATTGGTGTAATAATGTTTACTGCAGGCCAACTTACACTAATGCTCAGGTTACATTTTTCCTATGGTTTTTAATGATATTTTGTACGTGATAGTTATTATAATTATGAATTATTATGATTGGAGAATGGATAAATGTTGTTTGAGAAATACATTTGTATCATTAAAGGGAAAACAGAACCATGTTGCAATCTTTGCAACCTGAAGTTGTTGTTAAAGCTGTTGGAGCTGTTGTTGAAAGCTGTAAACGTGCGCATTTCTCCACGTGGAAATTTTATTTATTGATTTATTTGTCCTACTATTGCAATTTTGTGTTATAGTTGGCGGATGACACATATCCACGAAAAGTCTTTCTTCGAAGTAGCCGGTTTCGTCACGATATTACCTTTGACGGTTAAATCCAACGGTGGTGACAAATGCGTGCAACTGCTCTTGGAAAAATCCTAAGAGATGGCAGCCTTGAACCTACGACCTTTCGATTAAAAATTGGATGACCTCACTACTAGACCATAGCTTGTATTCCAAAAGCCGGCATCAAATTTTGGGTAGAGTTAAGTTGAGAACTTGCCACACAGCTCTCCAACACGGAGGTGCAAACCTCCTGCGTAGCGGAAAATGGATCTATACATTTTAAAAAAACATTGTTTCCTTAAATATATTGGAGGCAATATGCTGTTTAAATATTGTAGTTAAATGTTTAAAGAATAATAAAAAAGCCAGAAGATTTATTTGGGATTTTAACATTGCTAGACGCGTACAAAAATGTTCTGCAAAAATATAAATAAAAGCGACCAAGTTCGAGTCAGTCTCGTAAGGGAGACTCGGAAGGGTTCCATAGCAGCAAGTAACATAATACATAAGTTTTTGTAGTTCGTTGTAACTTTGATCGATGTTTTAATAATAGTGTTTTTATGACGTACAAAGAAATTAAAAATTATGAGATTCAGTTCTATGTATTTTTTTTTGTAAAAACTTTAATGCGGTTCACAGAATAAATACACAGGTAAATACATGTGCTTACCAAATTCCAACATTGTAGCTCTCATAGTTTCGGCAAAAAATGGCTGTTACATACGAACGGACAGACAGACACGACAAATCTATAAGGGTTTCGTTTTTATGTTTTACGGAATCCTAAAAACGTAAATGTATTGAAATTTTAATTTTTTAAATAGGGATTCTCAAAAAGACAGATCATTATGATGGAACTTTATATCTGCCAAGTGGTCTACATATATTGAGGGATTCATTTGGCCCCGCTACTGCCGCTACTCACTAGCCAGGTCTGCACCTACGTATTGGAGTATAATAGGAGAGCTATGTGACAAGTTTTCAGCTTGCTTCAAATACCTACCCAAAATTTGCTGCCAGCTCTCGGAATATTAGATTGAACGACGACAACTCTACAATTGCTAGCCTATCGAAGCGTCTAAACTACTTTAGCTTTATAAATCAAATCAATAAACACCTCAGGTTCATATTTTAGTAATGACTTTCAATACACAGATAACAGCTGACTAACAAAACAAACGTGCAGTGAGGACCGACAACGATGTCAAAGTACAGCGGTAGACAGTGCGTTTATCCGTTTATCGGGTGCGGGGCGGCCTTGCCTCTTATCAGTAAACTCAATTATTGACTGCAACCGCATAGCTACGAGCAGGAGGAGAGTATCCTCGCAGAGAAACTTTTTTTTGTGTTTTTATTTTAATTTTACGATTTTTCTATGTAAATAAATAAATTTTAGTGTGGTTTATGTCAAAATAAAGACCGGAGCAAGTAGACGCCATTTAACACAAAATGGGTATAATTTATACAAATACAAAAATGTTTATTGGTGTTTGTAGGTATAGTAGGATATAGGATAGTAATAAACAAGTAGAGAACATTTTAAAAGTAACAGTTTAAAGAGGCATACAAACTGGCCTCTTCTTTTAGAGGCAGGCAATATGAATATGTAACCTTAACAAAACAAAAAAAAATTGGCAGTCATAGGAACTGCCGATAGAAGTGATAACTTATAACTCAGAATTTGATAGCTTACTTTGGAAACTACACGGGTGTAACCGGAGGGCGTAACCTGGTCATCATGGCATGACCATCTAGAAATGCGTCAGCATTTCCCATTGGCTCAAGCATATCGAGATGGTCATGCCATGATGGCCAGATCACGCCCTTTCAGCATTACCCATTGGATGACGCATTTCTAGATAGCCAATGGCTATGGTCCCGAGTTTACCCGAAGATTTCTTATCTTATCCGAGCGTGACGCTAGAATTCATTTCACAGCCCACGAAAAATTTGTCAAGGCGCGCCAAAAGAAGTTTTCACTTAAAAAAACAGTATGCACTATGAAGACTATTAATAATAATTGGTTAATAATATAGTAATTATTTTTACTTAAATAATTTCATTTAACTTGTAGGTACTCTAATGTTAACTTAAATTTTACATATAATATGTACAAATGTACAAATAAATATGTACAAAAAAAATACAATTTTTTTTTGTACATATTTATAATAGTACTAGTACTGCCCTGCGGTTCGCGTTGTTCCCGTTTTCGTTATTTTCCTGCGGTGAAAAGTATCTGTGCTCTTCCAGGCTATTTACTATTTGTGTTCCAAATTAAAAGCTGATTCATTGAGACATTGTACTATGATTGCGCGACAAATATCGAAACTTTCGCTTTTATTATTATCAGTAGAATTATAATGTAATTATTTAATTTCACAATTTTAACATATTACTTTATTTACATATATTTTGCCGGATATTCTTCTAACTATACGATCTAGCCCTAAAATAAGCAAGGCTTGTATTGTGTAAACCAGACAGCTGATACAATATTTATATATTCGTAAATACATACATACTTATGAATATGATACATACAAACACCCAGATACCGAATAAATATCCGTATTCAATTGGTACTATATTTTTAGGGTTTTTCTTAACACATTTTTTTTTCATTTAAATGCAATAAAGAGTTTATTATTAATGACACAAATGTTTGTCCTCAGAACCCGCTACTAACGGCTATAGGAGCAGACTCACTACCAAGTACCAACTGAGCCAATAGGTAAGTATCAACATTACAAACATTACGATCGTCTCGGCTCGTCTCGTCACTATTTATTGAAAAAAAAAAAACAATAATGATGTCTGTTAGTGATGTAAACATAGCGTGTTCTCTGCTTAGTCTTAGGATTTAACAGTTTTATTATGTGATAGAGATTATTAGTCTAGTCTAAAACAGTAGAATCAAGCAAAAATAGCCGATAAATGTATTTAAATGATAAATAATACATTGTTAGACATTCCTCAAACAACACTAACTAGCCTCAAAACAAAGCAAAGATTGTAATTTGACAGCTAAATAGTTTATTATCATTGAAAATACATACCTATCATACATAGACACACCCAGACATGTGGACGTATAAAAAAGTCGGACGTAGTCTCCCTAAAACAAAACCTGTGTCACTAGAATCGGCCAGATTTGCACGTGTGCGTTGTCAGGTTGTCACTGATAGGCTGACACGCAAACATATACACAAGTTGCGCGTGTAATGACCCAGTGATGTGTGCGTGTCCGCCTGTATGTGACAGCGCACACGTGCATATTATGTGGCCGGCTCGATGGACACAGTTTTTGTTTTAGCGAGACCACGTCCGACTTTTTTTATACGTCCATGCCCAGACACAACAAAATTAAATTTGTATTATTCATCATCCAATTAATTATTTGTACTCACTGGAGATGTACCTACTTACTACCTCCAGCTTCGCGACACAGTAACTACCAACTAGGCCACCCCCGGCCAGTCAGAGACAGAGTAATAAACATAGGCTCCGCTATATTCACGCCATAAATATTCGTAAAATACATTCAAAAAAGTGTTTTAATACAAGTCAAATAAAAAAATTGGCAGTCATAGGAACTGGCGATAAAAGTGAAAACTCCCGAGTTCACCCGAAAATTTCTTATTATTCCCGAGCGTGACGCTAGAATTCGATTCACAGCCCACGAAAAATCTGTCTGTGGTGCGCCACAAGAAATTTTCACTTCAAAAACGGTTATTTTGTGATCAATATGTGTATATTAAAGCGCTAAGTTTTTTTTAAACTTAACTACTTAAGCTAAACTAGTTTTTTTTTTATAAAGAGTGACAAGACGAGCAGGACACGTGCCTGATGGTAAGCAACATGCCTGCCACATAACAGCACAGTGACACTCAGCTATTGGAACATGAAGAGCCAAAATCATTACCTAGCACCGCACTGCGCTCGTCACCCAGAGATCTAAGTTGTTATATCTTTAAGCCCTGTAATTTCTCTGGAAACATTGCCCTTCAAACCGGAACACAGTAATGTTTGCACATTACTGCTTGGCGGTAGAATAACTGAAAAAGGTGTGGTACTTCCCCAGGCGGACTCTGCTAAGAGTCCTACCACTACAAAAAAGTTGGAGTGAGAACTGAAAGGCGCGAAACAATACTTTACCTTTCACTGAGATCGTTTATTCGATCCTCTGAAATGAAATTTAATGAAACCGGTTATCTTGAGGCCGAATTATTTTAAAGTATCTGACTCTCTGTCCACATTATCGCATCAATGTGCATACTTCCACACGCAAACCAAGACCAAGACCACAACTGAAACTTGACACAGCGTAAACAACAGTTAGTATACCTTCGATACGAGTACTTTTGTGTGTTATAAAGATTTGTAAGCAGTACTTATTTAGTCGGAAAGTGCTTGATAACTGTATGTTACGAAATCTTTTGTTCAGTTAACGAACACCTGCGTTAAGTTGCCGAGTCCGTCTGGGTAGTACCACACAAAGTTATAGTTTTGTATCTGTCATAGTTTACTTCGAAGCAGTAAAATGCAAACATTAGGTACTGTCTTCCGGTTTGGAAGAGAATGTTACAGATAAATTACAAGACAATGAGATTCATCGTAATATTTTTCTGGTTTGTGAGCGCAGTGCAGTGCTAGGCAGTGCTTTAGACTCGTAAAAAGGCTTCATGTTTGAGGGTGGCATGTCATTGATACTCGCTTTGTTCGTACCATCACGTTAGATGTTTAGATTATACATACAAACATAAATGTATAAAATATCATAATGTCGATTTGTAACCAATTTCTAAAAACTTGTAGGTCTTATTGATATAAGTAAGCTAGGTTTTTTTTAGATAAAAATAAATTTCTGTAATAAAAAACGCGAATCTTTCACAACTTAAAACTTGATAACTAAACTCCAATGTACCTAACGTCACGAAAATGGCCAACTGCAAGCCGAGCGCACGGTTGAATTTCGATTTGACGACGCGATAATATTCATATCAGTACGACACTATCTGTGTAGAATACATCTCTAATTTAAGTGATTTATTATTGTAGATGTAGGCTTTGGTTAAGGTTTTAACCCACACCCCTCGATTGGAAAGCTAGCGTCGTCGTGTTGAGTTATCACAGCAAACAGTAGGACTAGGTATGTTTACACAAGTTAATCTTGGACCACAATTTATGCACAACTTTATTTTTGTAGTGGTAGGACTCTCCGCAGAGTCCGCCTGGGGAAGTACCACACCTTTGCCAGTTATTCTACCGCCAAGCGGTAATGTGCAAACATTACTGTGTTCCGGTTGGAAGGGCAATGTTTCCAGAGAAATTACAGATAGATATAATATCATAAATCTCTGGGTGACGAGCGCAGTGCAGTGATGATTTGAACTTTCATGTTCCAATAGCTGCGTGTCACTGTGCTGTTATGCCACATAGGCATGTTGCTTACCATCAGGCACACGTACTGCTCGTCTCGTCACTCTATGATATAAAAAAATCTGTACGCATACGCACGCTACTTTCAAAATGTATCAAAGTTACACATATTATAAAAGTTATTTACTATGTTTGTATGTCGTGAGATTGTAGGTACTGCACCCTTGATTATTTTGCCAAGTGCAGATTGTACGGATTTGTAATCCCCACTGGCTTCTAGTTCCTGATGGTAAAATTTCCTGCGAATGTTTTGCTTAAAAAAATGCTGGAAATTTTTGTGTTCCAAGAAAGATCTTTCAAAAACATGTATCATCCCTGTTGGATTTTGACCTGATTCTTTCTTTGTGAAAGGAAGTCCTGCACTAGTGCTTAAAATTAAGAGTGAATCTGTTTCTTCAAGGTAAGTAAGCACCATCGTCACTTACCATCTGGCAAGACGGCGCCGGCGGTCAAGCACAAACCTATAAAACTTATAAAAAAACTTTAGCAGGAAGTGGGTGTTTTGCCTATGAAACTCACCTCCAGTTGGGAGCATTCTGCGGCATTACCACGCTGAATGGTAATGCTTTTTTATCTGTCTTTTGGTCACGCGTAGTGGCGAACAAAATCCATTTGGAACAGTTTCTTCAATTATGTAGATAGGTAAATTATTTCGAGACAAAGACGAAAGGTTTCATTGTGGAAACCTAAACCTACTTAAATATAGGTCAGTGCCTAACTTAAATCAGTTCAAGGCAAATTACGTATGTTTTGTACGATTCCTCATTCGTATAATTTAGATCGTATTGAATCATTTTGATTAGTCATTTAATGTCGGACACACGTCCAAAAGACGTCCAACAAAAGAGTGCATTGGATCATCAACTTCTTTTTTATCAAGCAAAACGCCAGTGTAACAGAAATACTAAATATTTAGTAGTGGTAGGACTCTTAGCAGAGTCCGCCTGGGGAAGTACCACACCTTTGCCAAATATTCTACCGCCAAGCATTAATGTGCAAACATTACTGTGTTCCGGTTTGAAGGGCAATGATTCCAGAGAAATTACAGGGCTTAGAGACATAATATTTTAGATCTCTGGGTGACGAGCGCAGTGCAGTGCTAGGTAATGATTTGGACTATCATGTTCCAGTAGCTGCGTGTTACTGTGCTGTTATGTGGCAGGCATGTTGCTCACCATCAGGCACATGACCTGCTCGTCTCGTCACTCTATGGGTACAAATATACTTTCCTAAATGAGTAGTAAAATATATTTATAACATATTTGCTCGTAAAGGGTCTCTTATTGGACCAATTTCTGTATCGTAATGTATCTTATTACGCACTAGTGCTGTAATGTGTAATGTAAAACGCACGGTTTCAAAATGCTCCGTCCACAGACTAGGTAGAGAGATATGCTCCGTCTAAAACGAACGGTACCTTTTTAAATCTTAGTAAAGAGTTTTTATGTCAGAAAAGTGTGGTCAACATTTTATGAATAAAATTAACTTTGAGAGGTAAAATATAATAAAGAATTATTAAATTCGTTAATTTAATTAATTTAGACCATAAATTATTTTATTTTTTCTGTAACAAAACACAAAAATATTAATTTACTTTATTATTAATGGCATACCGGCTGGTTCTGTGCCGTTGCTTAAAAAAAAAAGGCGCCGATGCGCGCGCATTGCTAATCTGTGATACTTACTCTGTGATGTGATCTGTGATCAAGTAAATATTATTCCGCGCGTTTTTTTTCGCTGTATTGTTTTTATTTGAAAATGTCGTCAGAGTTTTGTTTATTTCCTCGCAAATATGTTATAAAACGTCGTATGACATACGTGCGCTTTGATAATTACAGCCTCTGATAATTATAGCTCTCGCCTTCGGCTCGAGCTAGCAATAAAGCCTCGGCTGTAATTATCAACTTACCGCACTTATATCATAATGTACTAATAATGTACATATGCAGCCATGAAACGATTGTACTTGAGATATTTATACGCAGTAGTTAATTTTTTATTGATACAGGTTTTACAGGTGTCACTGATTTATATATGTATAATCGAAACTGCCAAATATTTTTCCTTATTCTCTTTTTCTTATTTGGAATGACAATGTTTTTTTTTAAATAAAGAGTGACGAGACTAGCAGGACATGTGCCTGAAGATAAGCAACATGCCCGCCACATAACAGCACAGTGACACGCAGCTATTGGAACACGAAGAGTACCTACAAATCATTACCTAGCACTGCGCTCGTCCCCCAGAGATCTAAGATGTTATATCTCCAAGCCCTGTAATTTCTCTGGATGAATGTATCATGATGTCAATTGCTACTAAATCACACAACATCACTAAATGGAGAAAAACATACAACAGTAAATCCCACAACACAGGACATGCCTAGGTGTTGGAAGTAGGGTAGGTACATCTCCAAAATGAATTTATTTACCTATTGTCAATTTTGGTTTATTGTTGTAAAAGCAATTCGGTTAAAAGCAAATTTAGTTAATTTTACATGAAATCTTTGAAGAAAACGTATGTTTTAAATAAACATTACCGAAATCTATAAGAATTAAATTAATATTGTATTACAGGTTGCTCTACAGACACAAAAATATCAACCCGCACTGGGTTGATATTTTTGTGTCTGTAAAAGCAGATATCAACTGACTTACTTTTAAGTAATGTTTTCGATCTAAATATAATTTCATTACATTTACCATACACTGTTTACACACGTCCTTCGTAGCATAATTTTAGTAAAAATTACCGCGTGTATTTTTTGCTGTGTTTATTTATTATTCAGACTTAGAGGGAAAATTTTGGCGGGAAAGTTGTGAATTTGGTTGGGATTTTCGCATGAAAACTTTTTAGAGTCACATGATGTCGTTAGATAGCTTTCACCAAGGCAACGCCGGGCGCAAAGGGCTGTTTATCACTTAATTTTAATCTTAGTGACTTTACTTATGGCTAAGGGGGTGAGGACGGATGGATGAATTATTGTTGTTTTTTCATGAAACAAAAAACTACTGAACCGATTTTAAATTTAGCTCTATGGTAACATTCTACTAGGGTTTTGAACGCAAAATTATCTGTGTTCAATTACATGGGTTGATATTTATTATGTCTTCCTTCAAATAATAGATTTGTATGACATTTTTTTTTTTTTTTTTTTTTAAAACTGAATTTACAACCCGCGACCCGGGGGTAAAACCGCGAGACATTGCTAGTTATAACTGTCAGTGGTTGTGTGGATGATGTGAATTTGTGAATGTAACATTAAAATAAAGTAGCCAAGTGCGTGTTGGACTCGCCCATGAAGGGTTCCGTTCCAGCAAGTAACATAGTACACATAGTTCTTGTAGTTCGTTGTAACTTTGATCGAAGTTTTAATAATAGTGTATTTATGACGTACCTACTAAAAAAAAACTACTCATCAGATCGAGTTCAAACTAATTTTCGTTGGTAGTTTTCATAGTAATGTACATCATATATTTTTTTTAGTTTTTTCATTCTCTTACTTTAGAAGTTAGAGGAGGGGGGGCACACATTTTACCACTTTGGAAGCGTCTCTCGCGCAAGTTATTCAGTGTAGACAAAAATTATATTAGAAACCTCAACATAATTTTTTAAGACCTATCGATAGACACACCACACGTGTAGGTTTAATGAAAAAAAAATTTTTGAGCTTCAGTTCTCAGTATGGGGGGCACCCCTAATTTTTGTTTTTTTAAAAAACTTTTGTAAAAATCTTAATGCGGTTCACAGAATACATCTACTTACCAAGTTTCAACAGTGTAGTTCTCATAGTTTCGGCAAAAAGTGGCTGTGACATACGGACGGACAGACAGACAGACAGACAGACAGACAGACAGACATGACGAATCTATAAGGGTTCCGTTTTTACGTTTTACGGCACCCTAAAAACGTAATGGCTGGCACTTTAACCAGTAAACAGAGTACCTGATTCTCATAGTACAGTAGGGTACCGGACTGGGTCAAAAATACACCATCCTAATTAGTCCGTCAGCTAGATCATAGAAAAATATTGGACACGTATTTTTTGTTTTTTCATAATATTAAAAATCGTCAGAGATATAGATCATTAAACTTCGAGAGTGGGGGTTCGCGACGTCACTCGTGAGTAAAAATCGTACTCACAAGTGACGTCACACGAAACTTCGAGGCGCTGTATCTTCGTCATTTTTTGTTTGTGAAACAAAAGAAAAAATACGTGTACAATATTTTTTGGCAATCTAACTAACGGGCTACTTAGTTTTTTTGAGGATTGTACCCTATTCTGTACACGTCAGTCAATGTATGTGTTACGACCATGTTTCTAACAAATAAACGATTTGATTTGATTTGATTGATTTGATTATTCGCCGATTTTGGACCTGAATAATGTCGTATGAAAAGTGTCGATCAATATTTAACCATTAACTATGGACGTTCCATTTTTGTTCCACTATTCTGGACACACGGTCTCACAGACCGCTATTTTTACTGGCTGGTTTCTATCTGGATGTGTAAGTATTGTCTCATTTTTAGGGTTCCGTAAAATGTAAAAACGGAACCCTTATAGATTCGTCATGTCTGTCTGTCTGTCTGTCCGTCCATATGTCACAGTAATTTTATTCCGAAACTATAAGAGCACTTGGTGAGTAGATGTATTCTGTGAACCGCATTCTGATTTTTGACACTTACCTAATTTTACTCTCTCAAAATGATACGAAATCATCATCTTCATTAGCATCTTCTAATGTGTACGAATTGAATGTTATAATGATCTACTAATCGTATGTTTAATTTTGTCGCAGCATGTTTGCATTCCATAAACAATAGATGCATTAGAACATACGGTCTCACATTCCGTGTTTTCTATTCAAATGTGCCGATGCATTAGCATAGTTTTCGACGAAACTGAATCCTTCGCTCACAATGACAATATTCTAATGTAATTAAGTTCACGTTAATGACATATTTCTCAACATCGACCTTGCACGGTAACAGTACAAATAATTGAGTTCAAAAACGCTGTATTTGCCTTGCTGATGACTGCGATGCTCGAACATGTTTTGTACACATTGCTGGTTTTTACGTATAATTATTTGTACAAGTACAGGAGCAGCTAGCAGTGTATTGTGATGTATGGTTATGAAATGTTATACGTAGGTTTATGGTACGTGGTGGGTACGACTACAGGCGTCGGGGAAATGACCACGATAAACGACCTACAAAATGCTTACTCGAAGTGGGTCGGCCTCTAGCTACAATCGACGACGCTACTCGATTAAACGTTTTTTTATTCGCGTAATAAACAATATTGGGTAAGAGTTTCTTTGTAAATCTGTCAATTAATGTTACATTGTTAGAGTCAAGTTTATAGAAGTGGAGAATCCGCTTTTACCAGTTACTGCCAAGCAGTAATAATAGTAATCCTTTATTTCAGGCACATAGTCCAATACTATAAAACTAAAACTGTAATAATATAATGTTCAAACATTCCCGTGTTCTTGTTCCAAGGGCAATATTTGCTGGCGCAGTGCAGTCGTCTACACAGTGATTTGGACTCATCCTGTTCAAACACAACCGGATTACTGACACTACACCTAGTAGCTGCTTGGCTTAACCTTGTAGCTTACCATCAGGGGCATGTATTTTTCGCTCTACAATTGAAAAAAAAATTGACAGTCATAGGAACTGCCGATAGGAGTGAAAACTTTTAACTCAGAATTTGATAGCTTACTTTGGAAACTACGCGGGTGAAACCAGCGTGGCCATGAACATGGCCATCTAGAAACGCGTCACCATTTCTAGATGGCCGATGGCCATGGTCCCGACCTTACCCGAAGATTTCTTATCATTCCCGAGCGTGACGCTAGAATTTAATTCACAGCCCAAGGAAAATCAAAATAAGTTTTCACTTCAAAAATACAGAATATTTATTCTGAATACAGAATATTTATTCTGTATTTTTCAGTTCAATATAAAATCATCAAATAGGTGACAGTGCGATGTTATGCAGTGATTTGAATACTTAATGGTAAAATAGAGTGGTATTGTACTATAATGGACAGGGCGTGTTCCTTTAATATCAAGTGCTTGTTTCATCAAATTATTTTTTCAACACAATATCTAAAGTTGAGTCTAGTTCGAGGTGTAATAAGGGAGGTAAGACGCGTTAAATGAACCTCAATCAATCATGCAGGGGAGTGACGTGGGTATGTGAGCAAATGTCAAGCATAAGTCATTGTGACGTATCGCAAACAAAAACATGTAGAGTCATCGGCCAGATAGACTGACCGTATTAGTCGAAATTTCAAAGGAAATTGGCATCTATTGTGAAAGGAATAAGACGGAGAGAGTTTTCTTATTCGCCGAATACGGTATGTTATGTATGGATCGATGTTGAACATCGTAACAGCGTGCGTCTCGCCAACTTAGGGCGGTAACAATCTGTGAGGAGAATTGTAAACTCTCTCGAAGGGTGAAAACACAGTTCGAGAAGAAATTGAATTCTCTGAACGATTTGTGACATTGCAAATTAAGAATTGGTGTTTTCGTTCGATTGTTTCTTGATGTTAATAAAAGGTTAAGATTATGTCAGAATATGTACGTTACGTATTAAAATTAAATAATGTTATTTATAAACTAGTCATTATTAAAACTTTGCTAGAATATGCACTTAGTAGGTAGTATATTTTTTCTTAAATTTGACTATTTGATGTTAATAAAAGGTTTAATTAATGTTAGAATGTGCACGTAACGCATTTTAAATAATGTTATACAATTTAGTATTAATATAATTAATTATGGTTATTAACATACATTTTAACTTTAAGAAAAAAAATACATAATAATTATGTTTAATATTAATAAAATAAATAGATCAAGTAGATATAGGTACATAAAGATCACTGTCACAATATATTGCGCGATATAGATTTTCCCACACAATTTCAGAATTGTGCTGGGAAAATCTGTAGCGACTTAGTCCATATAAAAATAATTGATAAAATGTATGACGAAATAATTGAAATTATGAGTACTGCATCTAGTCTTAGTTTTGCCAAAGTAACATCACCAAAAAAGAAAAAATATGTTATAGATTGAAACCGGTATGTAAGGCAAGGTCATGGGCAGGCGCGGCTTGGGTCTCAAAACTGGGTTCTGCATAATAATGCCTAAAAATGGACCTGTCTACGAAAATATGAAATTAAGTAAAATATGAAATAAGTAATTTAATTTTACTTAAATTTGACTATTTGTTTTAGGTTGAAATAGTAATAGTTGTTAACAACTAATAACGTTTAGGTAGTTATTCAATTAAGGTTAAATAATTATCTGGATTGTAAATGATGACATCCAAAAGCAACGCCTAATAATGAGCACGAAATCGTATTTTAAAAAGTTATAAATATGAAGAGTATTGAATAGTTTTTAGGGTTCCGTAAAACGTAAAAACGGAACCCTTATAGATTCGTCATGTCTGTCTGTCTGTCTGTCTGTCTGTCTGTCTGTCTGTCCGTCCGTATGTCACAGCCACTTTTTGCCGAAACTATGAGAACTACACAGTTGAAACTTGGTAAGTAGATGTATTCTGTGAACCGCATTAAGATTTCAACAGCAAAATTAAAAAAAAAGAAATATTAGGGTTGCCCCCCATACTGAGAACTGAAACTCAATTTTTTTTTAATCAAACCTACACGTGTGGGATGTCTATCGATAGGTCTTCAAAAATGATGTTGAGGTTTCTAAAATCATTTTCGTCTACACTGAATAATTTGCGCGAGAGACACTTCCAAAGTGGTAAAATGTGTGTCCCCCCCCCTCTAACTTCTAAAGTAGGAGAATGAAAAATCTAAAAAAAATATATGATGTACATTACCATGTAAACTACCAACGAAAATTAGTTTGAACTCGATCTGATGAGTAGTTTTTTTTTAGTACGTCATAAATACACTATTATTAAAACTTCGATCAAAGTTACAACGATCTACAAGAACTATGTGTACTATGTATATAATGTTACTGGCTGCAACGGAACCCTTCATGGGCGAGTCCAACTCGCACTTGGCCACTTTATTTATATGAAGTTTTGGCAGCTGACCTCACTTGGCCTCTAATTCCTACCGAGTATCGAATAAAGTTGCGTAGTGAAAAACATTTGCATTGAATTTAAATTACAAAAAAAAACTTCATTTGGAACAAAAATACGGTTTCTTAAAAAAAAAAGTAATACTTCAGTGGCAGTTATGATTACCTCAGAGGATACCTTTTCGTTAAATTTAATTGACAATAAAAAACCTATGTAGGTACTCAAGGGTCATGTGAGGCAAAACCCTGTTCAATGAGACTAAAGTCAAAACGGTGTAGAAATGGTAGTGGTAGGTCTCTTTGCAGAGGCCGCCTGGGGAAGTACCACACCTTTGCCAGCTGTTCTGCCGCCAAGAAGTAGTGCGCAAACATTACTGTACTCCGGTTTGAAGGGCCATGTTTCCAGATAAATTACTGGGCTAAGAGAGGAAACACCTTAGCCAGAACCGCACTGCGCTCGTCACCCAAATATTAAAGATAATTAAGATTATGATTATAATTATGATTTATTTCTATGCCCTGTAATTTGTAAATATTGTCCTTCAAACCGGAACACAGTGATTTATGCATATTATTGCTTTGCGGTAGAATAATTGGCAAAGGAGTGATCCATTTATGTTGCGTTCAAATACTTAATCCTGTATGTTTATGCGAGTAAAATCAATAACTCGAGTCACATTCCATTGTTTAGCGCTTCGATATGCTCTAATGAAGGTTATTCAGTCAGACCATTATTATTTTATTCTGAGGGGAGAAAAACAGGGGTAACACAAAATAGACAGCCGTATGTACCACCATATTATTTGCTCTATTACATGGAGGAGCAACTGTCGCATTACTGAATTTACGATGGCTCTGTGAGAGGAAATATGCTCGGTTTTTTTGTTCGTGTATTTTACCAGTGTTATAGATAAGTGTGTGGAGTCGTGCCGCCCTCAAATTAAGGACGTCCAGAGGGATACGTGTATCGGACACTTTGAGGACAAGCAATTTTATTTAGTGCAATACCGTGTTCACTTGTTTTAAGTACTTCCTGTGAAAGTGTTCTCGATATAACCGTTTAAAACAGACTTTATTACCAATGACTGCATTACACTGAAGATTTATATGGGAATTAGCCAGCTAATAACAGCTGAATAACTGTTACGTTTTTCGGATGTATTAAAATTGTACGCGAAAATGTTCAAGTATTTTTTATTATAGAGAAAAGATCTTATTTTAATGTTGAAATGAAAGGGTACTTTTTATTTTAATTTACTTTACGATTTTAATCTGTGTCCGACTTTGCTCCTTTATCACCGGTTTGCAAAACTTGACTTAAGCTCCTATTTTTGTTTTTTTAAGTACGTTTGTAGCTCAAATAAATCCAAATGTGAAATAATAGACAGTATTTTTTAAATAGAAATAGAATAGCACTTGATTTCTGATTCTTCAAAACTGAAGTTCAACTAGGTATGTAAATTATATCAGAGTAGTAGGTGCATTAAACTCATTCTAATCACTCTCTTTTGGTTTATTTTGAGACTACCTTACCTATGTAACGCTGTTCATGTTTAATACTGAGTAATAATCAGCAACCTATTTACATCCACGATAAAAGTATGGATATTACGTTTTTCAGAGACTTGAAACGGTACCAAGAGGTTTTTGTACAATATTTTTCACAAAAACTTTATTGAGTCGAATAACGAGCCTTTTTTAAAATTCCCTTTTTTAAATCAATTCAAAAGACAATAAAAATGATGTATCAAAAAATCGTGGCTTAAAATTAAAAATTATGTTCTGGCTCTAGAACTCCTTCAGTACAAGAGAGTTAAGGCCATAATACAACATGTTTGTCAAGTGCGAGTTGATGGACACATGTCTTCGAAAGATGTAATTCTTGAAGCCCGTCAGTTTCTTTCATCATTAAAGCCAGTAGTCTATCTGCTATTGGAAAAATAATTAGAAAAGCAGGCGATATTCGAATTTCATTATCATCATCAGCCTCTGTTCGTCCACTGCTGGACTTAGGCCTCTCCCATAATAAGCCACTCAGATCGATCTTACACAAATCTTATATCCAAACAACAAAGTTGTTAGATGATTTGATTAGGCCACCACATTTGATAAAGAATAAGTAAATAGATCAGGGTTTTCCGCACGGTCCCTTTGTACCAACCGTAAGCAGATGAGGTGTATGTTAGCTATGGCGACATAGTGATGTGCTGCGACAAAAGTATGACACTTCCACAAGAGCGACAAGGTAAGAGCGATCAGACCCGTGCTTTCGGTGTAAAGCGTTTGTTCTAACTCTATACGTAAACTTTTTGGCCACCACAGTTTAAACCTTTACCTGTTTTCTAATCCCGTCTTAAAAATTTGTGCAACATATTTCACAAGCCAAAGATTTTCCGCGGTATATTTTCGTAATACCTCATTATCTTACGCATCTCACAACATTTTCCACACTCTTTTTGCTGTGATAAAGAACCGTAAAGCTAATATGTGTACGCGATACAAGAAAATTCGGGAAATATGGTCGGGTGAGCTCGGTGGCGCCCTGCCACCCCATTGGGGTGGGGGGGGGGGGGGGCGAATAAAAAAAAACAAATTCTTACGTGAGAACTCTGTACTTGTCATTCTTGTCATAAAAATTACCTGTGTTTATTGTAGCGGTGTTTAAAGCCGATTTAAACTGAACGAACATAGAGCTAGAGCTGGAACAAGAGCATTCTTTCTCGATCTTTTAGTGTAAACGAAAGATCGTTCTTAGCGTTTTCCATGTTAAATATTCCATAGAATCTTTGCGAACGCAAACAAAACAATGAAAGATTGTTCTACGTTTGTTTACACCAAATGAATTTGATACAGTGCCATAGAATGAGCATTCGCTCGTCTGATGTAAATCGGCCTTTACACTAAGTGAATGATTTGAATCGTGTATAATGTTTTTGGATTGCATAAGCAGCTCATTTTATGTTTCCCATAAGTGGGACTCGAAGAGTACCCGTATAATGGGAGAGTCAAGGTCATAATTCACTACGCTAGCCAAGTGAGGATTACTAGATTACTTGCCCATTTCCTTAACATGTCTTTCTTGAAACATACCGATTTCATCTCTAGTGTTTTCATTCAATGTCACCAGTGGTAGGTACTCATTACTCATAGATACATATTTGGTAAAAATCTCAAAAGCGCTGGCGAGATTTGAACCTGTGATCTCATGGATTGAATTTGCGTGTTTTCGATTTTATTGTTTGTATACATTTTTGGATTGACGAGGTGATATAAGTTAAAAAATTAATAGGTGTGATTATTTAAATATCATATTCCTGTTGCTTCATTTATGGTTGTAAAATACTATCAGTGTTATTCCAAACTATTAATCATATAATATGTAGGTATCTACCAAAATTCATCGATATTATTTGCCACTGCATTATAACTAAGTTTATCCGGAAACGTGATACAGGAAATTGCATCGAAATATCGGTGACTTGTTCCATGTAACCGCGATCAATATTCCGTAATCTGTATCTACCGAATAACATAATGAGAAACTAAAATTCGTACATTAATCAAGTAACTCGCCCCTAACGGCATCAAGAACAAAAAACCTATTATGCTGGCAGCTTTACCCCGCTGAAAGAGGACGGACGGACAATGTTTGCACGAAATAAAAGCGGGCCTTCTACTTAACTAAATCGGCTATGGCGTTGCTATCGCTGTCTCTATTATTTCAAGCAAAATGAAAAGAGAGAACAATATCGAAGCAAAGACAGTTTCAGTTAGGAGGTAGACCCTCGGGAATCGTCGTGTTTTCGCGGGTCCGATGTACTTACTTCTTGAATAGCTCTCTTGCATATTAATTAAGGTAGTATTATATCCTACTAATATTATGAACGCGAAAGTTTGTAAGAATGTATGTTTGTTACTCTTGCACGCTATTCTTGTCTCTACTGATGGGATTTGGATGAAATTTGGTACAAAGATAGTCTTGAATAACACATAGGCGATATTTAATCTGGGGAAGATAACAGGGATTTGGAACTACTCGAGTGAAACCGCAGGCCACTGCTTGTGTCATATCATAAAATTATAATTTTAAGTTGAAGGAAATAAAATGTTCAAAAGAAATAAAAAATCAAGTGACTCTGATCCTGGCTCGTACCTAGAGCAAATGGCCAAAGGATGGCCATAGCAATCCACCGGGACAATGCGGCCAGTATAATAGGCAGTTTTGCACCTGCCCCTCTACCGTCTAACTAAATCGGCTATGGCTTTGCTATTGCTGTCTCTATCATTTCAAGCGAATAGAAAAGAGTGAGCGATATCATAGCTAAGACAGTTTTAGTGAGGCGGTAGTCCCTCGGGTACCGTTCGAGGTGGTTTAGTAGATAATTGAAGGATTTTTTTCTGAGAATGCAAATAATATTTTTTATTACTTTATTGTTTTATTTATAATGTTACTACCGATCCCCCCTGGTTCACCCGTGGTTTATAATTTATAATATATAATCTATAATATAATCTATATATAATCTATAGATAATCTATAATTTATAATCTGTAGGTAGCACTCAGGGATCACATAAGTACACATTTGAATCGGTAAAATATGTTTTGAAATCGGTCGAGTAGTTCCTATGATTAGCGCGTAACAAAATAACTCTTCAGCTTTATAAAATTAGTATAGACTATATAGTACACATTTACTGTGTTACATAAATGTTGTGAATATGAAATAAGTTATACCCATTAGGTACTTGAAGGCTAAGAAAATGGCATCTTGAACATTTTCTAAGAAGCGTACAACGGGAACGAAATCATTTAGTTAAACAATCCCATGGAATCGTGCGCGATTTCGAAAAGGGGCGAAAACGCAATTAATCGCACAACTTCTGTCACTGTATACCTCCCTTTAATACCCGTGCGTCTATAGAATTGTTAGAGAAATGTGCCCCTAATTTCGCCGAACCCAACCAAGCGGAAATAAACCTTCGATCTTTGATCCGAAAGTTCACTTTGATTCGAATATGTTGATGATGTTAAAAGATAAGACGAGGGGTAGTTTTTCAAACAATTATAAGGGATTGCGGTTGTTAACCATCGACAATCGAATTATGAGTATTGTATTGATTTCTGACCAAACTACTGTCTATTTGATCTTAATAGGATCAATCATTCGGAATGATTTCCAACTAGCATGTACCCGCGATTTTGATGGCATAATCTTTAGAACACGGCTTATATTTATTTCAGGGTTAAAAATACCACATGTTAATCTAGAGTTCTAGACAAATATACATTGATGTTTTATAATATTAGTAATTATAAAATGTCAATGTATGGATATTTGCATGTTTGTTGCTCAATTAACGTCGTAACATACATATGAATGGATCGAGGTGAAATTTGGAACACAGTTACAAAATATTCTGGAAAAACACATATGCTACTTTTGATCCCGGGAAAACAATGGGAACGATAAATACGCGGATGAAACCGCAGGGAGCTGCTAGTAATCTATAAAATTAATCGTTTAGTTCTTATAATGTGATTGAAAACACACATTCAAAGTTCCTAGTTACTGCTAATATTATAAATGTGGAAGTTTGGATGTTTGTTGCTCAGTCACGTCGTAACGGCTGAACGGATCCGTTTGAAATTTGGAACATAGATTATTATAGTATTTATCGAAAAAAGTACTGGGATGAGAACTCTGCAGGTACTACTTTGTTATGTTAGTAGAATTAATTTGATTTACATTTGAAAAATATGTATATGTATGTATTTATTCATTTATTTGTGAAGAACGAGATAGATCTTTTTCCATTCATCTCTTTTTATCATTGTTATGTTTGAGCTTGGTCACGCCATATTTTTAATGTGTAGTGTTAATTTTATTACTTTGTTTGTGAACTAATAACTTAAATGCGATATTTTTAATTTGTAAGTACAATGAGAAACACAATGAGAAACTATTATATGTATAACATAATGATTGAAGAATGTTTTTTTACATTAAAGAGTGATGAGACGAGCAGACCATGTGCCTGATGTTAAGCAACATGGCTGCCACATAACAGCACAGCGACACACAGCTATTGGAACATGAAGAGTCCAAATCATTACCTAGCACTGCACTGCGCTCGTCACCCAGAGATCTAAAGTGTTATATCTCTAAGCCCAGAAATTTATTTGGAAACATTGCCCTTCAAACCGGAACACACTTACGCTTACACATTGCTGCTTGACGGTAGAATAACTATGAAAGGTGTGGTACTTCCTCAGGCGGACTCTACCAACAATCCTACCACTATGAATAACATAAAAATACGAAAATAATATGAATGGAATAACATAAAAATAACAAGCCAAACGTGGTTAAGCTTGCAAGATACAATTTCCAGGTTTTTATACTTAAATGCTTCAGACAATTTAATGACCGTTCTGTTTATTTATTGCAATATTCGCGATAGAGGCTTTCAAAACAAGTTTCATATCAGAGCTCATATTAAAGTTGATAGTCGTCGTCATTGAAATCGATGAGGCATGCATAAGCATAAAGCGATGTATAAAGCTTATCGGAGTTGGCAGCCCACCTTATGTGGATATCGGCATACGCAGAACACTTCATACTTTTTTTTTTTTTTTAACTTCTATAGGTTTACACTTGACCGCCATCTCGCCTGATGTTAAGCGATGATGCGGTCTACGATGGAGCGTGTTTACCTAGAAAAAACCGATTCACTCTCGATTTGAAGACACAAAGATTGTAACCATCGGGGAAAACCCACTCAGGCAACGTATTCCACAGCTTAGACGTTCTTATCACAAAAGTAGAGTCGAATCTCTTCGTGCGTGTCTTTGGAACATCAACCATGAAACGATGTCGCTTTTTCGAGCTACGAGCATTCCGATAGAAAAAAGGACAAGGTGGTATCAGATAATGCAAATCAGTCGCACACTCTCCGAAGTGTATCCGATAAAAAACCGATAGGCTAGCAATTTTTCTTCATCAATACTTCTCAAACTCGGGGTCTTCTCTCGTAAGGAAACAGTCAAGGTCATGATCCTCCACGCTAGTCAATTGCAGGTTGTCGTCTTTTATTTTTACTTACTTATACCTATAGGTTTACGTTTGACCGCCATCTTGTCTGATGTTAAACGATGATGCAGTCCATGATAGAGCGTGTTTACGTAGAAGAAACCGATTCACGCTTAGAAAAACCCAGGCAACCATTCCACAGCCTAGACGTTCTGATCACAACGAGTCAAATCTCTTCGTTCATGTCTTTGGAACGTCAACCATGAAACGATCAGAAAAAAAGGGCAAGGTGGTATGAGATCATGCAGATCAGTAGCACAGTCTCCATAGTGTATATGAAAAAAAAAAAACCTGATAATCTAGCAATTTTGCGACGATGTTTACCTAAAGGCCGATTTACATCAGACGAGCGAATGCTCATTCTATCCCTACTGTATCAAATTCATTTGGTGTAAACAAACGTAGAACATTCTTTCGTTGTTTTGTTTGCGTTCGCAAAGATTCTATGGAATATTTAATATGGAAAACGCTAAGAACGATCTTTCGTTTACACTAAAAGATCGAGAAAGAATCTTGTTCCAGCTCTAGCTCTATGTTCGTTCAGTTTAAATCGGCCTTTAGGCAAGTCTTTTTCAGACCAGAATGTCCTTCGAAACCTTCGATAGATTTTTTTCTTGGCATGCTTTTCATGATGTTTTCCGTCACAATCAATACTTTACACATCTGCACTTGGAAAAGTATTTAGAGGTGCAGGTAGGATTCAAACCCACGACTTCACTGTCGTGAAATTGGACAATCTCACCATTACGCCACGGCTTAAAACGTCTCGAACACGTATTAAAAACCAATTTCCCATCAAATCCCGGAAAACAGGCAAGCAAACATAAAGCCCACTTACTGTAATAATTTCCTAAAATTCATTTCTCATGTTAAATTGCTCCCCAGTTCACAGATAACAGAAGGGTTGAAAGCTTCACGGAATCAATTTATTCGCTTCACAAAATGTTTTGAGGGACGGACATGCTCCTTGATTATAATTTATGTTCTAATACAAAGTTCGCGAGTAAAACAATCTAGCGCCATTGTGAGTTTCTTTCAACTCGCCTCACTGGCTTGCAGATATTTTCTTAATTCTCTAAGTTTGGTTTGATGAAATATAGCTGCGAATATCAAAGGCTGTGTAACCAATGAATGAAGCGGTGTAAGGATTGATTTAGGAAGTTGATAAATATTAGTCGAGATTTCTTAAATAATACTAACTCGCCCATAACTAAACAAAGCTGGATTTAAAAAAAAATTTATTTTCTCAGAAAAAACTAAAACCGACTTCAATTTGAACTTAAATTCAGACACTCGAGCAAATTTCATAATGGTATAAGATCCCGCTACACAACGATCTTCACCGAGATTTATTTGATGAAACGTATTTTATATGACAATAGATATAGCATATGGGTTGCCTAACAAAATTTTGTCCAGAGTACGATTAATTAAATAAAAAAATCGGTTGTCTGTCAAGTTACTGACGATAGTGGAACGTGACAACTTCAACTACCCCTTAGAGCGAGGTAACGCCGCATGACGTCATGCGGCGAGGTAACGGCGGTAACGGCGCATGACGTCATGTTTTTTCGTGCGTGCAGCCGGCTTCATCGAATTATAAGACGTTGTCACGTCAAAAATATAACTATACTATACGAAATAAAATAAAAACACCGTTTTGAATATTAGACAAATTCTATACCAATCGAAAGTATGAAGCCCATAGAATAAAAATGTAAATGTTAGGTTGCCTATTCTATTCCGCTCACAACTCTCGGGTTGCTAGATAAAAAAAGGTTTGAGACAAAAGCTGTAAAAAATAAACTGATCTTTAAAAAAGGTCTGATGTGTTTCATTGATTAATCTAATATTTCAAGAGTTATCGGCTGCAATAGAAAAACCGGTTCATTAAATGGGTCCTAAATCCTAAACGGTACAAGTCACAGAAAAGTTATCTTGTCACAAAACATGCTAAACTTTATTTTCTACAATAACGACTTTAATAATTTTTGCCCTAAAGTTTATAGTTTCCGAGATATTGGCCAACCTCGCAGCCAGCCAGCCAGCGAAGCCATCTCTAAGTCATCCAGATAATTTAAAGTTAATTACAGTTTTTTGTTCATGTTTCAAAAACTGCCACATAGTTTCGATAAAACATATATGGGACCTCTGAACCACGATCTACCAAACACGAACACAAGAAGCCTGCACTCGCTACGAATGTCCGATAACTTTGCGGCGATATTCAAGACTTTGAAGTATTTTTCTAGTTCAAGGAAGTCGTTGCTTATAAGCATTTTGGCACATGTCTCGATTGAAACCAGAGCCTCCAGCTGGTACGTAGCCTACCTATGCCAAAGGTCCGGACACTACAGACAAGTAGAGCTAATCTGTGTTAGTTTTCTAGAATCGGTTTCTACTAGGTAAGTACGCTCCATCTTAGACCGCATCGTCGCTTAACATCAGGCGAGATGGCGGTCAAGTGTAAACCTGTAAATGTTTAAAAAAAAAAGTTTGAATGTGAAAACGCTCAACAACAACTAATAAATATTGATGCTAGTATATCGTAGTTTTCAGTAAAGGGTTTAGGTCCATGAAAATTAAAGCAAGCAACTTAGAAATAATAGCTCTATTTTATTCTATTCATCTCGTCTTCGAAAGATTAACTCAGAACTTAATCAAAGCTTACTAATAATAGCATAAAAAGCAATGTGAATGTTTGGGTGTATATATGTTTGGATGTGTGTTGCTCAGTCACGTTATAAAAACTAAACAAACCAGTGGAACCAGTCTGAATTTTGAACTTAGATAGTCTGGGGTAGCGCATAGGCGGCTTTTTATCCCGAAAAATGTAGAGTTTCTTTCGTAATAACTTTTTTTTATAACTTCGCGAACAAAGCCACGGGCAGATGATAGTCACAATATTAGAAGACAAACAGAAACACCTTGTTATACACTCCAGAAAAAATATATAGCTACAATTAAACAACACAAACAATTACTTTTTTGTCAAATAGATAGATAGATAAAACTCTTTATTGTGACACAAAAAACAGAAAAATTACAGTAAAACACATTATAAACTAGTCCTTTAATGACTTATAGGACATAACATTTGTGTAAACCTTACAATATGTACGATTAAAGAAAGAAAAGATGTGCAAGAGTCTTGCTAAAGTGTTGCATCGATGCACATACGCGAGTGTACACATCTACGCGTATACGTAATACTATACCGATATTAATACAATCTGTTGGTACGCTTTGACACGTGTATGGCACGTGTGGGGACACGTCACGTCGGCGCTCGTTGTTTCTACTCCATTTGAACACTAGTGCAGCATTTGTAGCAGTTAGCAGTTTTTGAAGTGAAAACTTCAAAACTACAGCCAGATTTTTCGTGGACTGTGAATTGAATTCTAGCGTCATGCTCGGGTATGATAAGAAATCTTCGGGTCAACTCGGGACCGTTAGCCATCTAGAAATGCGTCAGCATCTCCCATTGGCTGTCTAGAAATGAGTCAGCATTTCTAGATGGCCATGCTCATGTCAACGCCCTTCGGTTTCATCCGCGTAGTTTCCAAAGTACTATCAAATTCTGAGTTAAAAGTTTTCACTTCTATCGGTAGTTCCCCTGACTGCCAATTTTTTTATAATCGAGATTTGTTCACAAGAGACAAAGTTACGGCTGTTCTAGTCGAAAAAACGCCGAATGCCGATCGGGATGAGCCCATGGTTCGAATCCCACGTGCAACCAGTTTTCTCGAAGTCTTTTTTTTAGTCCGTCAGTTAGATTACTAAAAAATATTAGACACGTATTTTTTCTTTCGTTTCACAAACAAAAAATTAATAAGATACAGTTAGAAGTTTCAAGTGACGTCACGTTATTGTACGATCTTTACCTAGCCGTCCGTCACAAACCCCTCTCTGGAAGTTTGGCGATCTATATATTTGTCGATTTTTGATAATTTGATAAAACAAAAAATACATATCCCATATTTTTCCATAATCTATCTGAAGGACTAGAATTGAATGGTATATTTTTGACCCTGTCATCGTCCCAATTTAAATTTCACAATTATAAGGATAATCTAAAAGTAAATGGGTGTTAAACCATATACATATTTAATTCTAGGATTAGAATATTTCTTCTAATATCTGTGATGTAATTGTGTACTCACTATTCTGCCAATTAATGTCTATACCAGGAATGTCTAAGATAACTATTCCAGGAAAAAACCAGAGATGCTACCAACCAACAATGGCAATTGGTTTTATATTGCATTTTCTTTATTTTAGATTGGCATACTAGACTTTGACGCAAAGTTTACGTGGAATAAACATTCACAAACTATTCCATCAAACAATGGTCGAACAAAACATGATATAAGAGATTTCGTTCCAAAGAAAATAACTGAAAATTTTCACAAAAAAAAATTGGAGATAAAGTGGATTTATCTAATACGGTTTATAAAAAAATGGTATTGTTATTAATCAAAACAAGTTAAAAAATTAGCTAAAATTCGGACTTTGAACAATTCACCTGGCCTTAACGGCACCTGGTACAATGGTGACCATTATGGTGACGGCTTCACCCCGCTGAATGGTTATTGACATACTTGTTTGTGTTAAAAACTAAGTACAAATATCTAATTAAAACGAACAACAACATTTTTTACTCAAAACAGTTTTTTAAAGAGCGATATCTTAATCTTAATATAAATAAATCTCCTGTCACGATGTTTGTCCGCGATGGATTCCTAAACTACTTATCCTATTTTAAATTAAATTGGCACAATGTGAGCAGTATGGTCCAACTTGAGAGATAGGATAGTTTTTAGGGTTCCGTAAAACGTAAAAACGGAACCCTTATAGATTCGTCAAGTCTGTCTGTCTGTCTGTCTGTCTGTCTGTCCGTCCGTATGTCACAGCCACTTTTTGCCGAAACTATGGTAACTACACTGTTGAAACTTGGTAAGTAGATGTATTCTGTGAACCGCATTAAGATTTGAACAAAACAATTTAAAAAAAAAGAAAAATTAGGGTTGCCCCCCATACTGAGAACTGAAACTCAAAAATTTTTTTTTCATCAAACCTACACGTGTGGGGTGTCTATCGATAGGTCTTCAAAAATGATGTTGAGGTTTCTAAAATCATTTTCGTCTACACTAAATAATTTGCGCAAGAGACACTTCCAAAGTGGTAAAATGTGTGTCCCCCCCCCCCTCTAACTTCTAAAGTAAGAGAATGAAAAATCTAAAAAAAATATATGATGTACATTACCATGTAAACTACCAACGAAAATTAGTTTGAACTCGTTCTGATGAGTAGTTTTTTTTAGTACGGCATAAATACACTATTATTGAAACTTCGACCAAAGTTACAACGAACTACAAGAACTATGTGTACTATGTATATTATGTTACTTGCTGCAACGGAACCCTTCATGGGCGAGTCCAACTCGCACTTGGCCACTTTATTATTTCGATTAATAGTCTTTAAATGACAATATCCGAGCGCAGCCGGACTGGGCCGCTAGTATTATTTAAAATTCTGATCCACGATTCCCGACCCCTAATTTAATGCTAAGTATATCTTAAGTTTTAATGGTTTAGAAAAACATAGTAAGGAAATCGGTATGTTTGAAGAAGAATATCTTTCGAGGACATGTGTTCTCCGCGAAACCCGCACTTGGCCAGCTTAGTGGATTAACGACTTGACTCTCTCCTTATGAGAGAAGCCCCCAAGTCCCGAATCCTACCAGTAGGAACATTTATTTTAACATATGTTTTCTAAGTAATAATACACGTCCCAAATATGAAACACAGATTATCACGAAGTGAGCAACACTAAACGGGCAGTGTTTTATCTGCCACATTTATGTAATGCTTATCTTATCAGTACCGATAACTCGTCACAGAAACGGGCTACGGTAGTTAGCTCGGCAATTCGAGTTAGTTTAACCATAAAATTGTTTGATTTATTTAACTTTCTCTACATGGGGGTAACAGCTGTGACGAGTATTGGCCCTGTTGTTTCATCTCGTTAGATATTTAGGTAGAAGAAGTAGTATAAACCAAATAATGTTTGCTATTGACAATCGTTAATGTTTTTCGTCCATTTCAACACTAATGTTGTAGATTTGTTCACAAGTATACGCACTACGCAACCCATTTTATGATCCCATAGCTAAGGCACAGATAAGGTCTCTTGCAAGGAGCGAATCGAGGTCATAATCAGCTACGCTGGCAAAATGATAAAAGGTGACTGTTTTACAAGATTTTCACCAACACTGGAATTAACGATTTTCATCAACACTGGAATTAACGGTTAAAGAAAACGTCATTACGCAACCAGTATGTTCCAAAAAAGGGAACTTTCGAGAAGATACATCGTCGCCTGTTGGCCAGCGTGGTGGGCTATGGCCTTGACTCTCTTCTAATAGGAAAAAAGAAGAAAAGGCCCCAAAGGCCAAAGTTCTGTAGTGATAGGACTCTTTACAGAGTCCTTCTGGAGTAGTACCACACCTTTGCCAGTTATTCTAGCGCCAAGCAAAAATGTGCAAACATTACTGTGTTCCGGTTTGAAGGGCAATGTTTCCAGCGAAATTACAGGGCATAGAGATAAAACACCTTATATCTCTGGGTGACGAGCGCAGTGAAGTGCTGTAATGATTTGGACTCTTCATGTTCCAATAGCTGCGTGTCACTGTGCTGTTATGGGTAGACATGCTGCTTACCATCAGGCACATGTCCTGCTCGTCTCATCAATATATAAAACAAGTCCCAGCAGTGGGAATCTTAGTTGTCGCATAAAGTAAATGTTTGTATTTAAGGTGGATAATAATCTCCAGTAGGTCGGCTGCGGTTGTCAACTTAGTGTTGCCTCAATAATAGCTATTACTGCAACGTTACTGCCGTTTAATAACCGTGATATTGATATTAACGGTTATCGGGGAGCCGAATGTAGTACAGTTACGTTGGAAATAGAATAAATTGCGTTTTCTAAACTTTGAAAACGGAGTCAAATAGTTAGAATCGAAACGTTATGTTTAGTTACGAGTTAGATTTATAGAGCAGATTTCAAGAAATAGATTCCTAAATATTTAAAAAATCAGGGTGGGTTTGTTTTGGCTGTGCAATCTCCGAAATGTACCTGATACTATCTTACATCTCTGGGTGACGAGCGCAGTGCAGTACAAGGTAATAATTTGGACTCTTCATGTGCTAAGCTGTGTAACATTTATTTGTTTAGATGTTGCTTACCATTAGGGACATGTCTTGCTCGTCTCTTCACTCTGGGAACTATACAAAAAACCGACAAGTTTGCGACGATGTTGAAGGCTTTGAAGTATTTTTGCGAACAAGGGAGTCACGCAGTAATGTGCCAACATTACAGTATTCCGATTTAAAGAGTAATGTTCCCAGAGATATTACTGGGATAACAAATCTTCTCACATCTCGTTGTGAGGAGCGCATTACGGCGCCAGGCAGTGGTTTGGACTCTTCATATTCAAAGATCTGTGTGGCACTTTACGGCTATGAGCGTGCTTACTATCACGCGAATGTTTAGCTTGTTTTGTCACTCCATATTTTACAAAAATGATAATAAAAATAACGCATGCTCGTCTCAAGAATACATTTTTAGTGACCAGAAATAGGAGATTTGCCTTAGTTACTGGCATTTGCACAATTTATTCTATGTTTTAATTAGTGCTGGTGCGTATTAGTTAGCGTTTGTTACGCGGAAAATATTTTCGATCAATTAATAATCACATTTAATTAAACTGGATATTCCATCAAGGCTAGCGACATCGTTGAGTTATTTCATCTAATGTACATTTATTGGTGTTTTAGTTTAAAAGTCAATATTTGTTTCTAAATGGGGCGTTATGATTTGTATGTATTTGTTTTAATTTTTTTTTTTAAAATTAAGAGTGACGAGACGAGCAGGACATTTGCCTGATGGTAAGCAACACGCCTGCCACATAACAGCACAGTGACACGCAGCTATTGGAACATGAAGTCCAAATCTTTACCTAGCACTGCACTGCGCTCGTCACCCAGAGATCTAAGATGTTATATCTCTAAGCCCTGTAATTTCACTGGAAACATTGTCCTTCAAACCGGAACACAGTAATGTTTGCACATTACTGCTTGGCGGTAGAATAATTGGCAAAGGTGTGGTACTTCCCCAGGCGAACTCTGCTAAGAGTCTTACCATACACTATTTAAGTACTTAAAGAATCATAAATTATTATCTACTAGCTGACCCTTTAAACGTTGTTTGTTATATAACTAACTAGCGACCCACCCCGGCTTCGTACGTGTGCAATGCTGATGCCTAATTGACTTATAAAAATGGTTATTATGGGTTATCCCTAACAGATAGACATTTACCATTATAAACTTTTTGGCGAACGTTTTAAGGTGTACAATACTGCAGTACATTATTATGATCTATCTCGTAGCATCCAGCCAGCGTTTGCAATTTAAGCGCAAAAAATGTGTTGTTTTGTGACATCTATATTATTTTAGAAAATCTTTAAAATTATCAGTGTTTCTCTACTGTACTATGCATGTATTCTACATAAAACCCTTCCTCTTGAATCACTCTATCTATTAATAAAACCCGCATCAAAATCTGTTCGGTACTTTTAAAGATCTAAGCATACATAGGGACATAGAGACGCGGGAAGTGACTTTGTTTTATACTATGTAGTGATGATAATGATTACTAGCAGCACGCCGCGATTTTACCCGCGTAGTTCCTGATCCCGTTATTTTCCTGAAATAACTATATGTGTTAAGTATTTATTAACTATCTATGTGCTAATTTGCATCCAGATATGCGTTTTCGTCGAGTTGGCGTTCAAGTGCAAAATTTTTATCGTTTAAAAAAATTTAAGGTTAACCATCACGGGTTCTTAAATCGTTTTAAAAGACATGTGTCCACGATATGAGGCAGAGTGCACACTGCTCAAGTAACGGGTCGTGTCGTCGTGTGCACCAGGGTTCAGTGTAGCTCGGCCATGCATCAGCGTCTAATTTTCCGCTGCACTGCCTCTCAACGGCATTTCGAGTTTAGCAAAGTTTCGCTTGGAGTGGACTCGTAGTTAAGTTTACCTGCTTTTATTAACAATAAAGGGGGCATTTGGGGCCAAGTGCCATTGTCTGCTTTGAGTAAAACCATCCATAAACATAAATTTAAAAAATGTAAGCTGTACACATCTGCGTACTCCATAACTTTGTTTCTTCGACGTCTCATTCGTCGAAAATGCTATTTATTAACTCAAAATGCTGAAAGCTTTTTGAGTCACTAGCGGTCCGCCCGGCTTCGCCTGTGGTACTTACATAATATTTAGCCTATAGCACTCAGGGATCGCGTACATTTCCAAAATTTAAATATTTTTTTAATCGGTTCAGTAGTTCCTGAAATTAGCGCGTTGAAACAAAAAACCTCTTCAGATTTACAATATTTGTATACATGTAAGTCTCCAGGAAATATTTGAAGCATTGCGGTGGAAATGAGAACAGAGGGTACAAACACTCTAAAACGTAGAACTGCTGTCGATTGATACGAAAATGTGTAGTTCCAAAACCAGTGGAAAAAATATACAAAGCAGAAGTGTGCCGTTTACCGCGCAGTTGGCTCATTTTGTTCCTGTCATATTGTTAGACAGTGTGACGACAAGTGGACCGATGTTGTGACGGATTAGTGGCCGAGACAAGGTAAATGGATCGTCAGACTTTCACCAGCAAGATGGGTCGACGATATTGTTGCTGTCACGCATCGAACTTGGATTCAATCAGCACAGAACCAAGGCAGATGGCAAAGTAAAAGACAGACCTAAACCCAACAGTGGTAGGTATACAGATTGCTTCAAATAATTGTTGCGAAAACAAAACCTTAATGCGATAAAGGTAGAATAACTATTTTCATCAGTAAACTGACAATATTTTCCAGGAATAGAAGAATGTTTCCGACGTCCACCACGCATGAATGGGAATTTATTTTACGTAAACCATAAATATAGAGCAATAACACAATAGGATATCGTTTTACTGAAATTGATTCGAATAAATTGAATGGCTCTTCTTGTCTTATCAGTATTAAGCCTAACATCTGGGGTACTTGTATTGATGGTACTATAAAAATGCCTCAAACAATAACCTAGTGTCATGTAGGTTAAAGAACATGAAGAATTCTAATCACTGTCTAGTACATTGCTCTCTTCACTCGGAGATATCAGATGATATCTCTGCTCTGTAATTTTTCTGGAAACATTTTCCTTTAAACCGATACACAATAATGCCGATAACACGGGCATTGACAGTAATGTATAGGACTTAATACAAAATCGAGGCCTTGCAGGGCGCATTCAAAATAAATAAATAATTCTACGATGCTTACTCTTCACTCTAACTTACCTGTAAATGTTTGCCTAGAAATAAATAAAAATATTTGTGGAAGTTTCTGACACAACACGAACTAGTCCCAAACTTAGCACATGAACAAAGAAGCAACGGTATCCTGAACAGGGGGTCTACCGCCGAACGAAAAATGTCATAGCTTTGATGCTTCTATCTCTTTTCTTTTCGCTTGAAATGATAGAGAGAGCATTAGCAAAGCGATAGCCGATTTAGTTAGGCGGTAGAAGCGCTGCGCTGGTATTCGTAGTTCGTACTAATTAAACATTTTTTTTCTCCCGAGTGAGAATCAAACCCACTGAGCTATGATGTCAGATTATTATAATCATGTTTTGAATATGGATGGATGTTTTTTACTATTGATACCAGCTGTTTTATATTTTAAATTATCAATTTTTGGGACAATTATACGTATTTCACATGTGTAACTTACCTTCACTTTTTTTTTTTAAATATAGAGTGACGAGACAAGCATGACATGTGTCTGATGGTAAGTAACATGCTTGCCACATAACAACACAGTAACACGCAGGTATTGGAACATGAAGAGTCCAAATCATTACCTAGCACTGCACTGCGCTCGTCGCCCAGAGATCTAAGATGTTATATCTCTAACCCAGTAATTTCTCTGGAAACATTGCCCTTCAAACCGGAATACAATAATGTTTGCACATTACTGCTTGCACATTATACTAGGTAGCACACTTAGGCGTATGTATTTTGTTTTGTAAAAGACACATTCATAAAAGGTTACATTCTTGATGTATCATATCTTCTTGCGAGTGTAGAGCACCCAAGTCACAGAATAAAGAAAAGTATCTGCTACCTAAGTGTTGTATTAACTGGATCATGTCTGTGTGAGGGCTCACTCGATACTGCCTGCGAGCCATCTGTCAGGTGTGTGTGAAGATACTTTGATCTGTGTTCATTACTGTTTAAGGCTTCAATGTGGGATTTCTTTCTACACTTGCAAAACTTTTTATATGAGAATTGAGTTAACATACAAGTATCTTTTACAATATTTACTGGTTATTCAAATAAAAATAAAAGACTTTATCTAACTTAAGACTATATTTACAGGGAAAGTTACAAAAAAACTTGAGTGAATGATAGTCAGAATGCCAGAAAGATTACTAAAACACCCAGTACTTTATATTTCAAGTAGCGTCACCTAGAACAGAGTTAATCAAGAGACTGCCAAAAGGCTCATAGGCAACGACACCGTACCTAAATGCTTCAAAATATTAAACATAGATGAAACATAGACCACATAGCAAATTTACCAGTTTTTTATATAGCGTTATGCTAGGCATTGATTTGTATGCTTGATGTTCTAAATAATACTTACAATTAAAGGTATACCTTCCATGCACCAGCCAGTGCTGCTCGCCCTGTCAAAATCTCTGAAGAGCATCCTTAGTCTAGCAATATTTAAAACTCAATGAAATCACGACATCCGTAAGGCAGCAGATTAAATGAAATGATAGTCGATTTCGTTTGCAGATGCTGCTTTATCTAATATTCCGAGAGTTGGTAACAAATTTTGGGTAAGTATTTGAGGCATTAGGCATATTTGCCGCTAACTTAAAAAACGGTGAAGGAAAACATCGTGAGGAAACCGACATGTACCTAGAATCTTTCGAAGTCATGTGTCATCCACCAACCCGCACTGGGCCAGCGTGGTGGATTATGGTCTTAACTCTCTCCTTGCGAGAGAAGGCCCCGAGTCCCAGCAGTGGGAACGTTTAGTGTGCTGTTGATTGATTGATTTGAGGCAAGCTGAAAACTTGTCACATACTTCTCATAATGGTTAAATCGAGGTAAAAAGAAATTGGCAGTCATAGGAACTACCGATAGAAGTGAAAACTTAAAACTCAGAATTTGATAGCTTACCTTGGAAACTACATAGGTGTAACCGGAGGGCGTGGCCTCGCCATCTTGGGATCGCCATCTAGAAATGTGTTAGCATTTCCCATTGGCTGATGCGTTTCTAGATGGCCATGCCATGATGGCCTGTCCACGCCTTTTCAGCATTTCCCATTCGCTGACGTATTTCTAGATGGCCAATAGCCATGTTCCCGAGTTTACCCGAAGCTTTCTTATCATACCCGAGCGGGACGAATGAATTCAATTCACAGCCCACGAAAAATCTGTCTAGGCGCGCTTAAAGAAGTTTTCACTACAAAAATATTGGTGGACTATTCGCACACAACTTGGTAAAGAAACAAAACTTGGGATCAGTACTCATCGGCTGATAATAATGAATGATAATGAGTCAATATCATGTCAACAACCTATAGAATGTGACCTAAATTAATTGAAAAGTTCTAAATACCTAATGCCATTGTAACAGTACAGGTGAACAATGATAAAGAAAAGTTGAATGACTCTAACACTCGGCGATCAGTAGGTACGCGATTGATCATACAGTCAACGACATTTAACTTATTATTATTAAGTACTAGTAGCGTCCAGTGGTTTTGCCCGCAGAGTTCCCGTTCGCGTAGTGTCTTGCGATGAAAAGTAGACAGGATTCAGTTTCAGTCAGGCTTATTAATATGGTGGTCATTATCGTAGATCACTTTTATCACTTGGCGTGGTTAAACGCAAACGTACTTATGTATAAAACCGTATTAACTATTCACTTTACTTCAACACTTTATGCCTTTGACACAGGAGTTTTTAAACTCACATTTTAAAAACCTTATATTAAGTCAACAAAAATGAAATAATAAGGTTCCCGTCGGGTAGCCGACAGGAACCGAATAATAGCGAGATAGGCCGAAGTATTCTAATAATCAGTATGATATAAAACAATCAAAATTTTTAGTGAAGTCAAATAATCAGTTCATAAAACATTTTTGTCCCTCCACAAACGGGGGGCCTCCACAAAAGGACACTTCGAAAAAAAAAACCTTCGCCAGTAAACTCTAAATCCGGCCTTGCCCTTGAAGTAGTCTCTGAAAGGGATGATGCCAATCTGGTAAAGTTTAACGAGGCAAAGACGCAGGTGTGTTTGTTCTCCGCAAAAAAACAGGCAATTTCAACAGACTCCTACTTTCCGAAGTGTATCCGTGACAGTTACTGACCATCTTGAGCTTTTGGGCGTTACTTTGACATCTATGTTCAATTCTGGCTCGTATATCAAGTCCAAGGCTAAAAATTAGCAGCCAAAAAAATAGAAGCCCTCTCACGGTGCGAAGGTAGTTCAAATCTGAACAGTTGCTCATGTAATATCAAGCATAGATTTGCTCTTATATGAAGTATTGTCTACATCTTTGGGGTTTGGGATGGTTCGGCAACATATAAATTGAAGGCTCTGGAATCTATTGAAAGTCGTGCCAAAAGGCTCACGAGCAATATAACATCCTTGTGCGAAAAAAAAAACAGTCTTGAACTTCCGTCGCAAAATTGCTAGCTTATCGATTTTTAATCGGATACATTCTTGATTAGACGTATGTATGGATACATTAGATAATTACACTCTTGGTGTCATCAAATCAAGAATTAATCTGTTTCTTCCAAGTAAGCACATAAAACATACAAAAGTTAAAAAGAGACATTTGTGAGGTTGACGAACTCAAAAAATGGAATATATCAAGACTTCAAATCTACTACGGAAGGTATTACTAATTTTATGCTAGAAAAATATCCATATTTTTTTTATTTTTTTTTATAGCCTAGTGTGACGAGACGAGCAGGTCATGTGCCTGATGGTAAGCAACATGCCTGCCAGATAACAGCACAGTAACACGCAGCTATTGGAACATGATAGTCCAAATCATTACCTAGCACTGCACTGCGCTCGTCACCCAGATATCTAAGATATTATGTCTCTAAGCCCTGTAATTTCTCTGGAATCATTGCCCTTCAAACCGGAACACAGTAATGTTTGCACATTACTGCTTGGCGGTAGAATATTTGGCAAAGGTGTGGTACTTCCCCAGGCGGACTCTGCTAAGAGTCCTACCACTACCATATAAAATAACCTTAGGTATTATATGCATAGAACACATCCCGGAATACAATTAGTTATTTCTATGTACCTAGGTAAGATAGATTAAAGCAATGAATGATCGTTCAACATTATGCTTAATAGTTACTGTTATCTATGAATAATTTGAATTACTTGAATTTGAATAACAGTACTTAGCAACTACATTCTTTTTCCTTATCTATGAGGTAAAAGTAGAGGTTAAATTGTGCACATATATTTATGACCATATTTATTGTTAGAATTATAATAGAGTAACCAATTACAAACTAACAATACAAAATCTATTGGACAAGATAAAATAATTAACAAGAAGAAGAAAATAATCTTAACGTTTTTTAATCTATAACATAGAATATGTTTATAAGGTAATTGCATCACTGTTAGTAGGGTGGCATTGTTTTTAGTATAGAATGACCGGTATGCAGAGCTGTGGCCATTCTGTCTTCGATTTAGATCATGAATAAATAATATGCAAAAATTAAATCATAGTATTAAAAAAAAACTATGTTTTAACATTAGTTTGGGTCATCAATCAATCATCAACAGCCCAATAAACGTTCCCACTGCTGAGACTCGGGGCCTTCTCTCGCAAGGAGAGAGTTAGTTTGGGTATTAAGTCGTTTTTATTTAAATACTTTATTCCCAATAACTTAAAACTTGTATATGTTATGTACTGAATCTTTCAAGGCTCAGATTAAGAAACACTATCTTTCTGAATTGGTCTCTTAATTTATCTCTGTTTTTCTCTTATCTTCTCGTTCTTGAGTTTCCTTTTTTCCTGTTCTCTTTTACTACTTTCTGTGTTGTTCATTGTTTATGATCATGTGCATTGTACACTAGTTTTGTTAATATTTTGTATGGTAAATATAATAGTATTTGTGTATTTATTGTATAGTATTTTTATGTATTTTAGCAATTATGTGTGTATAGTATTATTACGTAGTTTATATATAACATATTCTAGTAATTAAGTGACGACTTACAAATTTTTGTAATTTTGTTTTTTCCCTCACACCCTATCATCATTATGTAATTTTTTTGTGTTTTTTCTTGCCTTTGATGGTTGTCTGGAAGAAATCGCTATTAGCGATAAGGCCGCCATTTATGGCACTAGTTATAAGTATTTTCTGTTATTGTAATATGTTTTTTTCTAATTTTTTACTTTACTGGTGTACATAATAAAGTGTTTCTGTCTGTCTGTCTGTCTGTACTGATATTAAGTGATAAAAATAATTTTATTGTAACTTGGAAAAATAACAAAAGTACAGGTGGGGTTCAAACCTACTACCACACATTTTTGAATAGCACATACTACGTTAATTTGTTTCTTTTCTGTTTACAGTATAGAGTGACGAGACGACACTTTTATTACCTCCATTAGGACAGGTACCTGGCCTTCTACCGCCAAACTAAATTGGCTTCGGCTTTGCTATTGCCATCTCTATCATTTCAAACAAAAGAAAAGAGAGAGAAACATCAAAGCTAAGACAGTTTTCATTCGGCGGTAGGCGGTAGACCCGCTGATGGTAAGCAACACGCCTGCCGAAAACAGTAGAATGTCACGCAGCTATTGGAACATGAAGAGTCCAATCGTCTAGCACCGCTGGGTGACTAACATAGGCTAGTCACCCAGAGATACAAGATGACGCATCTCTATGCGCTACCATTTTTCTGAAAACATTGCCCCTCAAACCGAAAAGCAGCGATGTTTGCACATTACTGCTTGACGGTAGAACAACTCCTAAAGGTGTGGCACTTCCCCAAGTGAGTTTTCCAAACAATCCGACCACTAATTATTATTAATCTAACTATACTTACACTCATAGGTACGTACCTACGACCATACCTGAGAGCATTCCATGTATTTACGGTAGGTACTGAACAAGTGTGACTCGCTACCATCCGGATGTGACTAATAGTAACGTTTGATTTCTTCTTTGTTCGCTAAAGCACCATTATTACTTGTTGTACCTGGAGAAAATCAGCTGATAAAATAATTTATGTAACTCCCAGTCTGTATCGCAGATAATTAATAATTATTGCAATATACATAAACAATTAATCCAACTAAAAAGTTCCACACTGCCATAGAATAGGTAATATGAGCTTGCACATACATAAAATAACTGTTTCCTAATTGAAAAAGCTACACAATGTCCCACTTCGATCACCCATCGATTTTAAAAATAGACGCTCGGTGCGATTTCGATATAACCACAACACTATAGAGTTAACTAAAACCAAACAAATACCTACCATAAATTCTAAGCGATAGAGTTTAAATTTACATAAATTGAAGATATACACTCACGCCGTTATGTCACGGGCGTAGTAGATTTGAATGGAATTCGTACGATATGCTCTCCTACATCGAAACTCGAGTTCAAACAAATAGAATGCTCGATTTACGCGCTCAATATTATGAATGTGATGCGATCACTTTCCGATTTATGTCTGGTTAAGTTTAACTACTGGGTTTCAAATAGAAAGATACTATGTCATACTGATTTTTGGTGTCCGTTTACCTTTTGGTTCAATGACTCACTAGATTGATTGTGTTCGAGGACTCTGCGTATTCTATGCTGGCCCAAAGTCTGTTGCACGCAGTAGAGGTCATCTGAGCCAAACTGCTATAGGTCCTTTTATAAAAAAAAACTAGCAGGCCGTGCTGGCTTCATCCGTGGTACCTACATAATAAATATATAGTCTATATCACCCAGGGATTACGTGCATATCCAACGGTGAAAGAATTTTTGAAATCGATCCAGTAGTTTCTAAGATTAAAGCGTTCAAACAAAACCGTTTTCAGCTTTATAATACTCATGTTAGTAAAATTCAATGATTTCAAAGGAATTACGCACTAATATATAAGTCTACTAGCGGCCCATTCCGGCTGCGCTCGGATATTGTCATTTAAATTAATCGAAATAAAAACTATCCTATCTCTCAAGTTGGACCAGACTGCTCAAGGTGTGCCAATTTAATTAAAAATCGGTGCAATTTAGGAATCCATCGCGGACAAACATCGTGACAGGAGATTTACGTATATTAAGATGGTAAAATTAGTATTAGATGATTGTCTGTAATGTAGGGTTTACGGGCGATGATTATAGGTGATAATGTCATAGTAATTATGCAGATGCGTCCAAAGCCGAACGGTTAGGTCAGCCGTGCCTCTATATAGTTTGTTCCAAGTTCTCGCTTACTCTATCACTGCTCTCTATCGCTTGTTCCGCGCTCTCGCTTGCACGATTGGCTCAGGCGGAACGTGACACTTTTTCGTATGTCAAAAAAAAACAGTTTGTGTTCGATATGCTTGAAGCTTCTACTGTGGATTAAAACTTAACCTACCAATTATCCCTAAACGTCTAATTCTAGTAGAATCGTAGGTGAAAGCGTAGCGAGTTATTAACTAAATTCTAAGTAGTTACTAAAAATACCTACACAATTGCTTATTTAGAATGCCATGCGTAGTGTCACAGAGTTTAACAACAAGAAATGTTGAGTCTGACTAATATCCTTACCACCAAGTGGATTTGAATGTAAATGTGACTATCCGGCTATTAAAAAATTTGCATTATGCTCGATTATATCTATTCGAGTTCGCTTGAGGTCACAAACTTTAAAAAATACTATGACTTTCAAACGTAAGTCAAGTTTTATATGAGTTTTAACTAAATGTTTAGAATACGTCGTTGCGATATAAGTTTATTATACATGATATCTTAAATCCAATCGTTTTTATTACTTTTTGTTTGTCAAAGCTGTTACCCCCGATAGAGATTCCATATTGAACTACTTAACGATCGGCGCTTCGCGGTTTTACCCGCGTAGTTGTCGTTCCTGTTATTTATTCGAGATAAAAAGTAGCCTATGTGTTTTACAGACTATATTCTATCTGTTTCGAATTTCAGCCCGTTTCGTTGAGACGTTACGACGTGACTGAGCAACAAACATCCAAACATTGACATTTATAATATTATTAGGATATCTAGGTTTCTCCAAGGTCAGTGTGAATAAGTACATTCAAAGTAAGCATCTCAACCACAACATTGCTTATCAACAGGCGAGTTTGTGGTCAAACTCAGGGTAACCGTTAAACAGAGAGTATATTTATGAACTATTGGTCGTCAAGTAGTCGAAATTCGACTGCAATATTAATATATTCTCAATGTGACCGCAAACTTTAACATTAAACAAAAGAGTGCGTGTCAAATATATGGTAGTGAAGTGTAACGTTTTTATTTAAAATATATTACCTATTAAAAAATATACAAGCATGCTGCACATTTTCTCTGTGTAAACTATTATTGTTATAAGTGTGTGAGTATTTCATACTCTTCAGCGCAATATCCGTCAAAAGGGTACAAAGTATTTGCTTCACGAATAAAATAAATAGTAAACAAAGTGTAACCCACGGCTTACCTAAACTATTTAAAATAATAAGTTTTTTTAAAATAAATGTAGCCTAAGTTACTACTTATAACATCTGCTATAAGACAGTGTGAATTCCGTTAAAATCGGTCTAGCCATTTCAGAAATAAATGTGGCCTATCAAATCGACAGAGAGATTTTTTTTTCATGTTTCTACTATATTCGCTTTCATTTGCATTTAGTAAAAAGCTGTTAATTTAGAGTTAAAGGACTTCAATTGTATTTTAAAATACATAGAATTGATTAACTAATATATACTCTATATTAGTGTGCATTTTATTGTCTTATATTTATTATGTTGTTTCCAAATGTAGAATATAAATTTTGAGGAACGCTCTATTTCCCTATCTGAGCGAAGGTCGCAAGGGGAAGGGTGGGGTCGAGCCGGGCTTCGTCCGCCCTCCTAATAACACAGCCTTCGACTGCTCTGAGCAGGAACACCACTCTGGAGGGGCGTGTAAATAGCTCCTGCCGTGTGTGATTGCTCACCCTAAAACTAAATTCCTAAAACTAAAATTGTAAGCGAAAGAAAAATAATGTATGGCAAGATGTCTGAAAAAAACTCCGATAAAAACAAATCTGCACTGACCTGATGACATCCACTTCCGTCCCGTTCAGCTCCAGCCAAAGGTAATCCAAAAGGGGGACAGGTTCCACGATTTGTCCAAGGTTGGTTAATCCATTCCACGAGCGGGGTGGAAATCCTTCTTACGTCCTATGTTTCAGACAATCTTGTCTCCACAAAAGTTAATATGAGCGTTATAATAAACACTACGCGAATCACAAATGAAAATTTCTTGAGCGAGGCGATTAATTAAAATAAGCAAAGCGAAAAATATATCGATGACAAGACATCAACTTGCTGCGGTGAAGGTTGAAGAGATTCTTGGAAGCTTCTCGAAGAATCCGTACTGTTTCCGTGTTCTTGAAAACCAAGTGGCGCCATCCTGTGAGCTTACTTAGAACTTCCACGGAATATCAACAGGCTCACACAGATGTCGTTACCAGAGTATTTTCAGACATTGCGAAAAATATAAAAATTCAAAATTGAGAGAATGGCGCTCAACCATGCACCCCGCCTTGGAAGGTCGTGAGATCTTTCAAAACGAACATACCTCAGAACTGGTCGGAATACATAGAGGATCTAAGAGAAACGATAATATTGCGGCGTTAATAATTTAGCGTTATAATAATATTGCGGTTGACATAGCGATAGAAAAAAAAAAAAAAACTAAATCGTAAACCTAAAACTAAATTTAAAGTTAGATTTATTGCGTGGGAATAGGGTACAGTTTAGTAACAGCGCGTTTATAATTACCAGATTGCGTCTTAACCATTGCTACACGAGCAATGCCATCAGAGCCTTTAAATACTTCAGTTATGATTCCCAGAGGCCAGCTCAAAGGGGCCATATTTTCTTGTTCAATAAGAACCACAGTTCCTTTCTCCACTGGTTTATCAGGAGTTGCCCATTTCTGTCTAACTTGCAGCGTATGCAGATATTCTAGACGCCATTTTGACCAGAAAGATTGAACCATACTGTCAAGCAAACTCTTGCGCTCTAGTAGGTTCACGCGTTGATGAGATAGATCGGGAGCAGGTAAATACTTAAGCGGTGTAGTCATCAGAAAGTGTGCTGGAGTCAGCACTTCTGGATGAGGATCCGATGATAAAACACACAGTGGGCGTGAGTTCAAAATACACTCTATTTGCGTTAAGACTGTTTGTAGCTCTTCGTAAGTTAGAAGTTGGGCTCCTATAACTCTGTACAAGTGCGTCTTTACACTCTTAATATTACTCTCCCATGCACCAAAATTTGGAGCGCGAGGTGGAATAAATTTGAAATCAATTCGTCGGGACAAAAGCTCATTTTCAAGCGCAGATTTGAAGTTTGAGCTTTGGAGAAAGTTGTGAAGCTCGTCTAGGTAAGACTTCGCTCCGACGAATGTTGTGGCGTTATCTGAGTAAAGACAAGAAACTGGTCCACGTCGGGAAATAAAGCGTTTGAAAGCATCCAAAAAGGTAGAAGATTTTAAGTCCGAGACGAGCTCGATATGTACCGCACGCGTATTCATACACACGAACAAAGCCACCCACGCTTTTAAAGCGTGCTGGCCTCTGCGTCGAGCGAGCGTTATACGAATCGGTCCTGCATAATCTAGTCCGGTGTGTGTGAAAGCTTTGCATTCTGAGACTCGATATGCAGGAAGATTTGCCATCATAGGCTGCGGATGCGTCGGTTTTGTTCTGAAACAAATGTTACACTTGCGTAACTTTGCTCTGATAACGGTTCTGGCGTCTAATATCCAGTAGCGTTGTCGTATTATCGACATAAGAAGTCCAGGTCCAGTATGCAAATTCATGACGTGTTGATGTTGTATGATTAAGTCTACTATGTGATCTCGTTTTGGAAGGAGCACTGGGTGCTTTACTTCAAAAGGAAGGTCTGAAGCTGAAAGTCGTCCTCCGATACGCAAAATGCCTTCTACATCTAAAAATATTGCAAGGCTCTGCAATTTCTTCGGAAGAACTTTCCTAGCCTTAATCAGTTTTATATCCTCGGCAAAATGAGCGGATTGTACTGAACGTATCAAGACTTTTTCAGCTTCAGCCAAGCCTGTTACAGAGCGGGGGTTTATTTGTGACTTCGGTCGAGCAAATTTCAACACGTAAGCGATGATGCGAAGCAATTTATCCCAGGAGGAGATACGCTGCGCTAGCTCACATAACAATGGTGGCTCCATATGCGAAATTACAGCCATCACATTAACTTTGTGTTCAGGCAGCTCATTGCACTCAGCGAGAGAGAAAGGTTTGATAGGCCATTCATTAGGAGCAGAGCGAATCCAGGATGGACCGTTCCACCATAAGTCGTGTGATAATAATTGCGATGGGAGCATTCCGCGTGATACGCAATCACTAGGGTTAATAGCGCCAGCGATATGATAGAAATGTTTGGCAGCTAGAATTTCCTGACACTGCGCAACGCGGTTGCTCACAAAAATAGACCAGCGGTGTGGTGAGGAATGAATCCATGAGAGAGCTATTGTGGAATCAGAAAATGCATAAATGCCAGCTATTGGGGTGCGAGGCGAATAAATATCTACAACAGTTTTTATCAACTTTGCCATTAACAGAGCTGCGCATAATTCCAAGCGAGCGAGGGTTGTGATTTTCGTTGGCGACACTTTTGATTTAGCGCATAGAAGGCGAGTTTGAATGCCAAATGAGTTGGTGCAATGAGCGTATATAACACATCCCATGCCCTCCATACTAGCGTCACAGAAAGCCACAATTCGAAATTCACAATCCTTTTCGACGCCAATATGACGCGGAATTTTTAATTTTTCGAGCAGATTGAATTCCTGTGTAAGTGCAGCAAAACGTACGCGTATGTGTTCCGGGGCGGGAGCATCCCACTCATAGTTGCCCAACCACAGCTCTTTTATCAAGCGTTTAGCATATAATATTACTGGAGCAACCAAACCGAGAACGCGGATTTGAAACAAAAGTGATCTTCAGATGGTTCCCAGTGCATACCTAAAACTTTGGAAACTTCCTTATCGACTTCGAATTCCATTAACTTGAGATGCGAGTTAGGAAGACAGTCAAGCAGTGCACAACAGTTAGTCGACCACTTTATTAACTCAAAATCACCAGCCTTGAAAAGTTTTATGAGGTCTTGCGCAAGACGCATTGCAGTTTCCTCGTCCTGAACAGAGTGGACTAAGTCGTCCATATACAGGCTGCTTTCAGCCACTCTAGCGGCATCAGGATAATTTTGACTCATGTCAGAAGCCAGCTGTCGCACAGTGCGCATAGCTATATATGGGCTTGACTTGAGACCGAAAGGTTGCCTATTAAAGGCAAAAGTGCGTATTTGTTCGGATTCATTGAACCGAAACAAAATGCGTAGATATTTACGTTGGTCAGCGGGTACACCAATACGTAAATAATGTTGTTTTATGTCAGCGTTTATAGCGATAGGAAACAATCTGAAGTCTAAAAGCAGTAGAAACAAATCAGCTTGCAGATTGGGTCCAATATGTAGTACGTCATTAAGCGAAAGTCCAGTGTGCGTTTTCGCACTAGCGTCAAGCACTATGCGCGGCATCGGTTTGTCAGGCCGAATCACAGCATGGTGTGGTATATAATAACCATCAGGCGTAAGCTCTGTATCACTGACCAGGCTAAGGTAACCGTTGTCGATATAGTCCTGAATCACTTTATTGTAATTTTTACGCAAGTCAGGTGACTGACGGAATTTGCGCTCGAGTGACATATAGCGGCGATAGGCGGCGGCGTGCGAGTTACCTAACTCTGACGGATCTTTGCAAAATGGCAAAGATACAGTATAGCGACCCGCATCGTCACGCATTACTTGGATGTAATCACATTACATTATTACACATTACGTGGATGTAAAAATATTTTCACATTCTGTTTCTTCCGGGGAAAGAAATCGCTTCGGTGGTATCTCTTCTAGTTCCCAAAATTTTTGAACTAAGTCGTTCAATACTAACGCGGAGAAAGAAGAAACAGGAGTGATGTTTTTACGCGGATAATCACCCATTAAAACCCAGCCGAATGTCGTAGATAAAGCTGGTGGCGCTCGAGTACCGCGGTCAACCCGATTTCCCAAAAAGATATATGGGAAAAGTTGAGCACCTATTATGACGTCAATATCACCAGGTATATTCCAACTCAAGTCAGCGAGCGGAAGATCGGCATAAATATTAGCATCGCACTCAATAAATTGTGCCGGAAGACTATCTGTGATACATTCAACCACAAGCGCATATATATTATATCGTTGTTGTGGATATACACGCGATTGTATATCGAAATAAACATAACCGATGATCGGACGCGAAGCTGCACCTACACCCTTAACAAATGAATTATGTGTCGGCGTTATCTGCAAATTTAACTTCCGACAACAATCAAAAGTGACAAGATTATTTTGACTTCCGTTGTCAATTAAGCATCTTACTATCGACGAAGTCGTTGAACCCTTAGGGCGAGCGTACACTTGTGCTGTCGATAGTAAAATTGCAGATTTTGGTTTCACATCAGCAGCGTGAAGCACGGTGGCGTCACAATCGGTTTTTCTAAGTGGCGGCGAAGTAGGGGCAATATTCTGATGTAATAAGTTTGACTGACTAAAATGATCCTTATGCCTAATTACATAAGGTTGAGAATGCGTAGCGTCATTCGAAGCGGGCAAAGACGCAGTATTATAAGAGTGAGAGCGAGCGGCCAAAGTCGCGGTAGCAGCATGACGAGAAGCGTCATCATGTGGCATGGCCGCATGCGAAAACATATTATTCTTTTCAATATTATTTTGCGAAAAACATAGTAAGCTATGGTGACGTTTTTGACAATATTTACAAACAGAAGTAGAATTACACTCTGAAAGGTTATGTACTGTACTAAGGCAGTTGACACAACCGTGTTTCGATTTTATAAATTGATACCTATTTTGTGGATCACGTTTTTTAAATTGAGTGCAATTGTAAAGTTTTGTATGATCACTATCACCACACAAAATACAAACACTTCGTTGCCTAGATGGCGCCGCGAAAGGTGGCGGGTGCGTTACAACTTGCGACCGCGAAGACTCGGTAGTTACAAAAGTCTTGTAGGTATTTTGTTTGGCGGGCGGTTTATTCAAATTATTACTATTTCGTAAGCGTTCTAAAATCTTGACTTGATTTTGCACAAAGTCGATCAGCTGTGAACTAGTAGGTATTTCGGTGTCCCTTAAAGTTAGTTCAAATGTACGAACTGTATCAGAGTCCAACTTCCGAAGAGCACAATGTAGAAACATAAAATCATTTAAATCTTGCATTTCCAATTGTTTGAGCGCGGCGATTGACGATGAGTATTTACTTATAAATGCCTCGAGACTATTTGCATTGGGCGAGTTTCCTTTCAAATCGAAAATATTACTTAGGTAAAAGCTACCTAATGCACGCTTATCTTGAAATTTCTTTACTAAACTGTCCCACAAAATATTATACGTTTCACCAGTGGGAACAATGCCTGCTGTAAATTTTATGGCATCATTCGTAAGTTTCGAAATTAAATACTGTACACGCTGCGAGTCAGTCAGTTGTGGGTTTAAGTGGATATTCGCCTTAAAAGACTGATAAAATAAATTCCAATTTTCAGGGCGACCATCAAAACAAGGAATTACTAAAGGTTGCAATTTCACTATGGAAGCGGATAAGTTACTCGACTCACCTAAACGAGGCACAGAATTCTGCATATTTAATAGTTTATTTCTTGCCCGTTTTACGTATGCGTACAGATCTTCAAATGAATCGAGACAAGCATAGTCGGGTGTTGCGTCTGATTGTAATTTTAATTTTAAGTTATTATATTTATCTAGCACCGACTCGAATTTACTATGTAAATCGTCTACGGTTTCCGACTCAGATAAAAAATTCTCGTTTGAACGGGAAGATGAATCAAATGAAATAATGTTTTTCGATAAATTAAATAATCGATTCATTCGTTCAAACAATAACTCTTTCTTTTGATTCATTAAAATTAATTGAACAGAAAGTTCACTTTGCTTTTCGGCCATTATAAATAGTATTATTAGCGATTAACACGAAAAACAAAGTGTCGAAATTTTAATAATGTATGCGTAGGTACTTGAATAAAGAATCACGAAAGTAATGTTCGTTTCAAAAAAATAACACGTAATTAAGAAAGACGTACGTAGGTATGCAAAATTACTATACCTACCTTATAGTGGAGCGCCGAAGATTACAAATAAATGCAACTTCTATAAATTAGTGATAACATTCCATTGAATACTGGGAATGAATGGAAAAAAGGTCGAGTATTAGGTATCTACCGTTTTATGAATGTAAGCGGAATGTATCTACCAATTGATTACGTAGATAACACTAAGATTAAAATAGCGAGATTTCACCAAGAATTACGTGAAATCGGGGCGTAAATTGTCAGAATTTACCAATATTTACGTAAATCTGAACAAAATAAGCTATATGTTGAATTAATAGCGATATTCACCAATAGTACGTGAATATGAATGGAAGTATGAAGCGGTATTAAGTACTAAAATTGAAATGAATTTACTGATTTTGCTGGAAATATCCGGCTCGAAGGACCATCTCTATGGAGGGGCGTGTAAATAGCTCCTGCCGTGTGTGATTGCTCACCCTAAAACTAAATTCCTAAAACTAAAATTGTAAGCGAAAGAAAAATAATGTATGGCAAGATGTCTGAAAAAAACTCCGATAAAAACAAATCTGCACTGACCTGATGACATCCACTTCCGTCCCGTTCAGCTCCAGCCAAAGGTAATCCAAAAGGGGGACAGGTTCCACGATTTGTCCAAGGTTGGTTAATCCATTCCACGAGCGGGGTGGAAATCCTTCTTACGTCCTATGTTTCAGACAATCTTGTCTCCACAAAAGTTAATATGAGCGTTATAATAAACACTACGCGAATCACAAATGAAAATTTCTTGAGCGAGGCGATTAATTAAAATAAGCAAAGCGAAAAATATATCGATGACAAGACATCAACTTGCTGCGGTGAAGGTTGAAGAGATTCTTGGAAGCTTCTCGAAGAATCCGTACTGTTTCCGTGTTCTTGAAAACCAAGTGGCGCCATCCTGTGAGCTTACTTAGAACTTCCACGGAATATCAACAGGCTCACACAGATGTCGTTACCAGAGTATTTTCAGACATTGCGAAAAATATAAAAATTCAAAATTGAGAGAATGGCGCTCAACCACACTCCTAATAAATACTCCCAAAGAGTCAAATAAATGTACGGTCGTTTTCATTCGTCTTAGATATCTTAGTAAATAATGTTTTGTTCAACATCATCACTCTTGTTTTAGACCTTGATACCCGGTTTACATTATTCCAGTCCAGCGGTCGAATCCAGCGCTGGATTGCTTACTGGAATAATGTAAACCGGCACTGAATGCATTGGCACTGGATTGATGCTTTCCAGTGCCGGTTTACATTATTCCAGTAACCAATTCAGCGCTGGATTCGACCGCTGGACTGGAATAATGTAAACGGGGTATTACATTTTACCTTCATATTACAAAACAAAGCATATCGCTGTAAGCTTGATTCTGTTTCTTGGAGTTCGCTTGGCGTCAACAGCGTTGAAAAAAAATCTGTACCCATTTAAATTTAGATACAAAAAAAAACAGTTTACTCCAAAATTTGAGGACTTTATGGCTAGAAAGTAAATATTTGCAATTTTAATAGGATTTGGATTTGTATCTGTATGAAATTACGTTTTGTCAGATGTTGAAAAAGAAAAAAGCTGAAAAATGCTATCAAGTTTTGATCTTGAAAATATTCGTACGGATAGACAAACTCGTTTGCTATGTTTTTAACCCTTAACATGGTCTGCCCGGAGAGGTGCAACAAATAAATAAATATTGATTCATATTATTCACTCAGCACCATACTATAACCCCAAACTAAGTGAGGTTTGTTACTATGGAAGCCAGATAGCTGATATAAATTTGGCGTGTCTATCTGGCTATGGAATTTTCGATCTGGTAGAGGTTAGTTCAGTTATAGCATCGCATACCTATCCTAAATCAAATTATGCGATTGTTAAGTTTAGTTCTATATTTTTTGTCTGAAATCGGGCCTGATACAGATTGCGTTATACCCGGTTTACATTATTCCAGTCCAGCGATCAGCGATCGAATCCAGGGCTGGATTGCTTACTGGAATAATGTAAACCGGTACTGGAATGCACTGGCACTGGATTGAAGCTTTTCAGTGCCGGTTTACATTTTTCAGTAAGCAATACAGCGCTGGATTCGGTCGCTGGACTGGAATAATGTAAACCGGGTATTATGCTATGATTTGAAAAATGGGGGTTTTAAAAAAATATAATACAATTTTAAACAAATTTAATAAGTAAAAAAAATATTTGTACCACACATTTTTATAGGGCTTGGATTTATTTATTTATATTTAACCATGTTTTTTAATTGTATTTCGCCTCAGATACCTGTCAGTTGGATTGGTACGTCTCTGCGAGTCTGCTGCACTTGGTGCATTGTTTGTTATACGTTAGTAAATTTTCCAGTAGATTTATGGCAGATAGATACATGGCAGATTTTCTATCTATACATATAAAAAAAAAACTATTTCGGTACAAAATAAATTCTATTTGTGCGTTAAATGTCAAGCTCTTGAGCTTCAAAATATATTTAGCTGTATAATAAAATCACAAACGGCCATATCACGTAATAAGTTTTATCAGTCATCGAGTTATAAAATTACTTATCAGAACTCATTGAGCATGTTATATAATATACATGCGATAATGTTTTATACACCGCTCCGTCGGAATCACAACACTTTAGTAAACATACTTAGTTTATATATTTTAATATATAATTTCTATCTAGGTTTACAAATGAGCGTAACTTACAAATTAATATTATTAGTAATCACTTTTTTTCTGTCACAATTAGACATATAATGTAGTCAGTCTATTGAACTTGATGTGATGCATTCATGACATCATTTCCATTCGCAGTGTTCATCACTGAGTACAAATTATTTCTCATTTCTTCGTTTGCATTATCCGTTTGTATGTCTTCTAGTTCTGCATCAGCGAACATTTGTGCCAACCTAATTTTTAACCTAGCTTGTGTCTTCGGCTTCATTTGTTTCAAAGATTTCGCGTAACTTTCGAATAGTAGATCGACAGAGTCCTTTCGAATGTTGCTGTCTCTTTCGTCGGCATATTCAGCTTCACTGCCTGGACGTTTTCTCGAAAACCGGGTCGCCAATGGATCTCGGAGTGTTAAGAACTCATTAAGTGGTGTATCATCGACATCTATCACTTCATTGCCATCATGAGTGCTGTATGTTACTTCGACTTTTGCATCTTTCCCTTCGTTATTTGACGAATCTAAAGCATCTCCTGAACCTTCAATGGGCATATTCTTAATAGCCGCTGCTCCTTCTAAAAAGGTTAAATACGGACCCCAAACCCAATTACCATATTTGTTTTTCTTTTTCCGGTATTTAGCGTATCCGTCTTTGAGATTTTTCCATTTCATTTTTATGTTATCACCTGTAAAGAAACAATTTTGTTACTTTGTAGTCAAGTGGTGGTTGAGTCCAAGGCAAATGTAGTACTTACGGCCTTTTTGGGAGGGTGTTTTGGACCTGTTACCGAAAGGCTGCGGAGTGAGTGATTTTAGGAAAACAGAACATAAGTACATACATACTGATTATGATATTAAATGTACAAACTGATTTTGTGCAGCCATACCGAGAAACTGGTTCAGAACGTTCATCCCAAAACGGCTATTATCTATTGATCCATGAATAATTGAGATGTGCTTAGTATCAGTAGTTATAGTTATTGGTACCTACGTAGTTAGTGTAGTCCTCATTGTAATTTTGTTTTGTTTAATGGCTCAGCCCGTTAAAAAATATGATAATACGCCGCCAAAAGCTGGATACACTTCCGATTGGTAGTGTTATAATTTATAATATAGTACTGGCTTGGCTAGGCTTGGTTATTGGTTATCTTTTGATCGTCATCGATCTATCGCTAAGTCAGATGAACTTTGTGTAGGTAATTAGTTAGGTACGTAGGGTAGTGAGTGTAGTTCTTATTATAATTTAGTTTTGCTCAAATCAAAAATACATCAATAATATGTTTGATCGACATCATCCCTCGCGATACGACTGTCGACTATATAGGTACCTATTGCGTTGGCATCTAAGTAGATCTAATTTAGATCTACGTATGCAGACTGCCTCTTTCCAGCATCGGCAAAGAAAAACATTGGATGTTGATAATGATGACTGTTATAGCCATATAGTACCAACGCATAATATTCATGTAATGAATTGATGCAATATGACAACAACAAAAACTAGACTAGCGGAATTCGTTTCTGTCACGATGCAGTCGTTTATTGCATAACACGGCGATTTCGCGATAAATATTGCATTAATTGTGATAAGTTTTAGATACACAGTTATCTAAAAAGAATCAAATACTGAACGTCAAACTTATATGTGAAATATTTAATCATTATCATGTTTTTAACCGAGGTAAACAAATACCTAGGTAAGTCGTTTTAAAATAACAATGTACATTGACTCAGGCCCAGAGAATAAAATAAACTAGAAGCGTCCCGCGGCATTATTATCAGCGTATAGCTCCCGTTATTTCTTCCGGAATAATACCTGGTAGCCTATGTGCTATTTTCTAGGCTACATTCCAAATTTCAACTCGATCCGTTCAGCCGTTCCGACATGTTTGAGCAACAAACATCCAAAATTTCGAATTAAGAATATTAATAGATAACATTTTATACGTCCATGGCCTGACATTACTCACACAACAGTAACTAGCCTCAAACTAAGCAATATGTTATTATGATTAATTGTAAACACATTCTAAAGATGCAAAAAAACAGACACAGCAAATACTTTTGTTTCCCACACAAATACCTATTTGTCCTACGTGGGCATCGAACCCATGACCTCCGACACCGCACACCGACTTACTACCAACTAAGCCACGACGCTAGTCACACCGAAACAATAATAAAACACTTACTCGTCTGATTCAACTCGTTCGCAATCATGTCCCACATTCGTTCCTTCACCAGAACGTTCTTGTAGTCCTTTACACGGCAATCATACAAGCAAGGATGCTGACGAACCAACGATATCAACATTTCGGTAAACTCCATGTTCATTTTCAAAAAAAAAATGTAAAATTAAAATAATTGAAAATTAATCACCACGCCTTCGCACCGCAATAGTTTAAAACGTACTAATGTAACGCTCCCGCGTCGCTCCCCGCACGCCACCGTGCCGCCCCCACTCCGCTACCGCATATTGGCATCTCGCTCTGACAACGGGGCGGTGGCGTGTTGCTGTCTCGCATCGATACCGCCTCGCGACGCCTTCGCTCCGGATCTCACGTTTTCGTCCCCACTTTCAATAATGAAACCGGCTATGCGAAGCGACGCGTTGCCGACACAGTGTACACAGCAGTTTCTATGGACGTCCCAAAGCGCGCTCAGTTTGCGCCTATCCATTTATTCTGTGACAGAGGGTTAGAGTCTGTGGATTACCTTATTGTTGATTTATATTCAACAGTCTCCATTACCCAGACAGCTGAGATAGTTTTAATAAACAAAGTTTTTTGGCAAACAAATTTAACGAAAATGCCTTTAAACAGGTACTTACACAATCGTTTGATAATTTCGGTGACTAATTGATTGTAGGCCTGGTAATCTGAAATCTGAATTATATTGAATTCATGCTTTATCTCCATCGATTAGAGAATAAAATTGCAGGTTTGCAGAAAATTCAATCTGGAAACCCAAGTAGGTATAAAAGTACTTACCTACCTACCTAGTTCGATAATATTAATGTACAAGCGTGTCCGTCAAAGTTTTCTACTTGTATAGTGTAACAAAATTAAATGTAGATGGAGTAGGAGAGTATGTAAATGCCTGAGTCTGAGCCTGAGTCCTTCTAATATTATAGGTACGTAAATACGATTTTTTGTGATACGATTTTTGCTAATGTACTTAACATTTATGGATATTTTTTATTCTTTCAAACAAAATCTAACACAGGGATCTGGATAAACAAAAAGATTATACCTAGTCTGGAATAACTCGCACGTGCTACTTTTTATTCCGGGAAAATAAAGGGAGCGCGAACTAGGTACGCCGAAGAAATCGCGGGATACTAGATACTAGTACGTACTTAGGTAATACCTATAATATTAGGTAATTATTTACGTCTTCTAGGGTCTCTCATACATTTCATCTACAATATTATTACAAATTCGGGATATTCACCTTGATTAAAATGTTAATACATATAAGTAAGTAGGTACCTACTTGAAATTGGAAAAAAGGGCTAAGTAGGTACGTAGTATTTTAGATCCGATCTTTGGACATAGTTGGTATTATCATACGAACGAATATGGCCTACGTATGGCCTTTTTAAGGGTTCCGTACCCGAAGAGTTATGAGGTTATAAGTTATGACCTTATTACTAAGACTCCGTTATCCGTCTGTCTTTCTGTCTGATCGTCTGTCACCAGGATGTACCTATCTGTATCTCGTAATATTGTTAGACACATGGACGTATAAAAAAAAATCGCAGATATGTTTCTGTTGCCGATATACCTAGCAACAAATAAGTAATCAAAACAGAATAAAATAAATAATAATAATAAGTTAGGAGGTTCCCATAAAACAAACTTAACTTTTTTGCTCGTTTTTGCGGTATTTGTTATATCTTATCTTATCTTATACCTTTAAACGAGCAATTCTTGTACCTATATAAATATGTATATATATATAGAATCTGAATCTCGGAGACGGCTAGACGGATTTTCATGAAATTATGTATGCAGGGGATTTTGGGGACGATAAATCGATCTAACCGGGTCTTATTTTAAAAAAAACGCATATTATGCGCGTTTTTAGACAATGAAAATCTGTCACATTAGACATTAGAATGTGAAGGTAAATTTCGCCGCGTGACGCGACAGCATAATTAGCTCAGACGGGAAGTCGGGCGCTCATAGCGGTCACGAATTAGTAGCTCCGGGTTCGAATCCAGACGGGATCTCTTTTTTTTTCAATTCGTTTTTTTAAAGAAAATCTATTTCTTGGAGTCTTTTATCTGTAGGTATCTAAGTATATTATTTAGTATTTAAACCGAGCAAAGCTCGGTCACCCAGGTACTTTTACTTAAGTAATAAATAAAAAATATTTAATGGGGCCTCACATACAACATAGGTAATTGTTTTTTTTTTGTCTTTTCTACTGATAATGATACGGAACGATTTACACGCGAGTCCGACTAGCACTTGACTAGTTTTGTCTCTATAGCTGTCTATGAAGGGAGACAGCGTTACCGCAACAGAGGTGTTTTACTTCGAAAGCCGTTATCGGCTTTCTCGGTGGTTCGGTGCAATCCATCATTGTGACGTCACATCGCAACCCACATACGATTACAGTTGTCTCACATTCCTAGCGAAAAATATGCAGAGACAACCTCCATATTCCGACCATTTATTCAATAAACTAGTAAAAAACCTAACAAATGTTTGAGTAGAGTCAAACCGGCGAAACAACCTTTGAATCCATAAGAATTAAAGCAAGCATTACTTGGGCATGACGCCATTTTATTTTGTTAAGTTTGACAATCGTTCTCGAGCAACGCTCTATCTAGAAAATCTAGATGGCCATGGATGCCAAGAAGCGTCATTCGTTCACGTGACCACAACATGACCTGTGATTGGTTATCGCTTCACATTGGTTTGTCACTATAACATTACAAAACCGAATTATCAGACAAAAATTATTGCCCTGATAAAATACTTTTAGCAGATTTACTGCCTAAAATGTTAAATAGGTATCAAGAAAAATATGAATTAGTAAGAGAGGACATTCTGATTATGTACAACCTAAGCACCTAACAAACCTTTAAACTTTTAAACGTTTCTGACGGCAAAATAATTATGTTTAATGACTAATATTCTCACCAGAAGTTTTTGCTATCAAAAACGCAGTCTTCAATAAAAAAAATTTGAAAAACCAAACACACCGACTATAATACAAAATGTGAAATTCAAACAATCACCTAATTAAAAAAAAATACCTCCTTAAAATCGGTAGGCCAACTAAAGGCACTGCTCCACTGAGACGGCGAGGATTTGGGGTAAACAAAAATAAATAAAGTACCTAGGTAGTGACCGGCCGAAAATTTAGTTTCGGTTTCGGTCACGAAATCTAGTTTCAGCGCTGCAACAACTTTCGGCCATAGATTTTAGTATGTTGTCTGTTCGTTTGTCTTTCTTTTTATAAAAAATCTGAAAAGGTCGCCATTTTCTATTTTAAGATTGTTATTTTAAAGTTTGTTTTGTTAAGTGCAATAAAGTTTATCTATTTATACGGTTATTTTTGTCATACGCGTTAAAAAAAATAACGACAATACAGTAATTAACTAAAAGCTGGAACATTGTATTATCATCAGAACTATAATTTGCTTGCCATCTGGTGCTCCAACAGATTGTTTGTCAACATTTCTTTAAAAGAAAATGTGATAATTATGTGATTATTTTTTGTAATCTACAGTAAATGAAATAAAGTGTATGATTAACGGTTTTTATCTTGAGTCGGCTGTCGGGTTGCAGATTACGATTTTGTCACACGTGTTGTAATGTAAGCCAAGACCTAGTAGTATCGACCGATAATAATATTCGAGATAGGATAAGCACTTTTTTTAAATACATTGTAACGAGGCGAGCAAAACACCTGGCTGATGGTAATAAGCACACCTGCCTATAAACCAAAGTACCACGCCACGGAGAATGTTTGTCCCCATCTTAATCTATGAGTACTAATATTATAATATTATAAATATTAAAAAGTTGAAAAAGTAAAGTTTTTCAAGCGTTCCGCGCTTCTTCCGCCTAGCTAAATCGGCCATCGCTTTGCTAATGCTGTCTCTATCATTTCAAGCGAAAAGAAAAGAGAAAGAAACATCAAAGCGATGACATTTTTCGTTCGGGGGTAGACCCCCAGACGTGCAAATCCATATATGCAAATTTTCGCATAGGTGTATAATTTTAGTAGGACATAATTTTGAGTTGTTTTTACACTGTTTCAACAACCGGAAAGTTGTGAAAAACTAATAAAATGTAATGTTTTAAACGAAATTTAATTTACCAATAGGTAGGTACATATTTTTTTATACAAAAGTAACGGAAGGAGCAAGTCACGCCTACACATAAGAGCTATAATAATAAGCCAAGCTACGCAGCAATTTGAACATAAAAAATCGAAATGACTACCTAGCTCAGCATCGCACTCGTCAACCCAGCTATAAAAATAAATGATTTAACTAAAATCACCTTACTAACTAACGCAGATACCTGCATTCCACATATTTACCACACTCGACGAGTACTGCAAATGAATCACCTTAATAAGTACAATGCTCTGAACAAACCATCAACAAAGCTATTTTAACTTTTTCTTGTCTATTCACCGGTTTGAATAAAGAATCCAGCCAGCACCGGCGCGGCGCGCGTTCGACTTTCGATCTCGTAGCGACAACGCAATGCAACCGCGTGCCGTCGCTATGAGACCATCTGCCGGGCCATACGGTTTAAAAAGTTATAAAAAAAATACTGAGGCAACGACACTCGCATGTACCAGCCAGGTTTAGTATTATAGTCAAGTAAAATGATTTGAAATTAAAGATGATGTGACAGATGAAACTAAAAATTAAATTGAATAAGACATTAAATGTTACATTAAAAAAAAAATGTTGAAATGAATAGCGAAATGATGGATACTGTCCTGTTGGTCCCGTCACTTTTTACTAAATAAATTATCAAATTAAATGATTTTACATGAAAAGGAATATGTTAGCATAAATTAAATATAACTCGATTATTACTCGACTATAGATTGTTATGAATAACCTTTTTTTATAATATTGTATAGGTATAGAGTGACGAGACGAGCAGGACATGTGCCTGATGGTAAGCAACGTACCTGTCACATAACAGCACAAGTGACACGCAGCTATTGGAACTTGAAGAGTCCAAATCATTACCACCAAGCACTGCATTGCGCTCGTCACCCAGAGACCTAAGATATTATATCTCTAACCCCTGTAATTTCTCTGGAAACATTGCCCTTCAATGTGGAACACAAGAATGTTTGCACATTACTGCTTGGCGGTAGAATAACTGGCAACGGTGTGGTACTTCCCCAGGCGGACTCTGCCAAGAGTCCTACCACTACCTATGTAGGTACCTACTCTGATTTCGACACTGTGTTGCGGAATACAGAGCATCTTGCACTGTCAGTTGGCGGGTCCTTGAGTGTGTATAAATACTTAAATGTATTTTAAATCTATTTGATGTGATAGTTATAGAAGTATATATACCTATGTACCTATAATTTGTTAAGCGTGCAGGGTGAAATGTGTGTGAATGCGTGGGTTTTTGTTAGATTAGAGAATAAATACTAAGCGCCGTATTACAAAACCTGATTTCTGCTCAACTTTCTCTTTTTAGTCCGTTTGATGTCACAAACTTCGAAAATGTTATACCAAAAACTTTACTCAAAATCCGATGTTTTTGGTTCGCGTGAGCCTTGGAGCAAATGTTTGGATAACGGCGATATGAAGCCGATTTTGGTTGGTAGCTCTTAATTCTTTCACACTTATTGTAATTTAATAGATTTGAGCAAAATTATACAAATATTAGGTAGGAGAGTCAGTAGAGGCCAACTACCATAAGGTTCTTTCCATAAATATAAAAAAGAAAAAAGTGAATTACATACAAGAATAAACATTTCCAGTCAGCGTGGTAATGCCACCAGCACGCTTCCGAGCTTCCGACCGGTAGTAGGGTTAACCGTCTTCATTATCTTTAGACCTTCATTGGTCTATGGATAATTCGGATGTGCTATATAGTGTAACTAGTTAGTAGGTATGTTGCGTCTAATATCTATAATATCTTAGTTTTGTTAAAAGAGGCTATACCCGTTTAAAAAAAATGTCAGTCTCTTACAGCCTGTACCTATACTTAATAAAGTGAGACTGCGAATCCACAGAGGAAAAAACTAAAGATTATCGATAGCAAGTTTGTTTTAATGTTTATTTTATCTTCTTTTTTTTTGCAAATAAATCATACTTTAAGAGGAAAAACACAACTAAAATGTTTCAAATTTTGATTTATATGAATTTTATGTTACAAATGTTATTAAGCTGGTGTTATGTTTTATGTCATTGACTTAAAGCATGTGTTAACAAAAGGTTTGTATTTGAATTTATTTTGTATGTTTAAATGACGAAAACAAAATTAAATAAAACAAATAGCCATCCATGTTGATAAAAAATGACATCAAAGACACAAAAAAACACCAAAATTGAAGATATGCACAGACAAAAAGACACACAAATGCACGCACCCATCTATCTACGCACGCATTGCGTGCATGTGCTGTGTGCTCAAACAAACACAGACAAAGGAAGAGATGCATTCATCTTAGCCATACTAATATTATAAAGCTGAAGAGTTTGTTTGTTTGAACGCAAAGATCTCGGGAACTACTGGTCCGAATTGAAAGAGTCTTTCTCTGTTGGATAGTCCATTTATCGAGGAAGATTATTTATTACCTTCCTCGATAAATGGATGGTAGCGTAACGTTAAATAAATAGCGTATTGGCTATTTAAGGTGCGTCCCCCAGCAAAATGAGTTTTTTGTAAAGTTTTCAGAGCTATCTACTCATTAGCCAAAACAAATATCAACTGGTAAAAATACATTAAATTTCTACAACTTCTTGGCTTCAAAATGGTAGTTTAAATTTTTGTATAATGGACTTATCGTTTAAATAATCGCCTCACAACGAAACCATGAAAAAAAAAATGTAGTTATCATGCATCTCCTCGGAAAACCTCCATTATTTTGATTTTGTACTTACACCAACGGATAGATAATTCCATTACAAACATTTTGGTAAAAATATTTTTTTAAAAGACCAAAATCTGATTTTATAAAGAGTTTATTCTAAAATTTGAGCGTAAAACAGCGACAAATCCTACTGTTTCTCTCTTGTTCTTTCTTGCGGTGTGCGATAAGGTATGAAATACTCAAGGTCATTTGCTCGGGGTACGCCCTTAATATTACGCTACTATCAACAGGACCGGGACATGAATGAAAAGCATAACAAAACGGGAAAAATATTGCTTTTTGAGAGCTTTCGTTGCGTGACAGCATGTTGTGTCTATCTTTTAAAGGTTGCGTCATTACCTAAGGTAACCAAATTTGTTCAAAATTTGAATTGGTACGAGCAATTTTCGATAGACGGCGTAGTAACGCGCGCACGGTTCAGCTTATATAATTTTATTGAGGTTGAGGTTTTAATAAATATACATGATATTTTATATTTAAAATTCAAGCCGCCCTCAGAGACTACGGTCCGTGCTTCAAATCCGATGATGGCTCCTCTATTTGATAATAGAAAATTATGCGGCACCACTGCAGTCGTTTCAAAGGGAGAAAGAAGCGAGCTTTGAATTTCGCAAACTCGAAACAAATTCATTCTTTGATGAAGTCTACTCTTTTACCGACTCTACGAAGGAGGAGGTTTCGGAGGTACCTACAATACACCGTAACCCATTACCCATTCTATGTTTTTTAACCAATTACTTGAAAAACCCATTTGTTACTATTCGGTTTTGTCTTATTAAATTAGGTGGTAACATTAAAATTGTATCGAAAACTATTATTTAATAACATTTTCAATGCTAAAACAAAGTGAGTTAAAAACACATTTAACTCACGAAGGTGTTTTTTTTATTTATTTAAATTTTCCACTCCACAAACTCCGGGGTCCGTGATTTTTGTCATTACGATTTTTAATTCATAAAGGTAGAGTCAAAGACATAATCTGACTCTTAGAGGAGGCAGTTGAAAGATGGACCATGAAATATTTTTTTTCTAGCACGCACTTACTTTCAGCTTTCCTTCTTAGTTAAATCCAGTGGGTAAAACAAATTAGCAAATTTGCACTTGGAAAAATACTCAAATTTGCAAACGGGTTTTCTTATATCGTAAGTGTGACAAACACGCAAAATGCCGAATGACCGATGGTAACAGTAACCTTTGAACAGCTGCAATATGGTTGATTTTATAAAAATACCTGTCTTAGCTCTCAGATGGCCTCTACTAGCTGCTGGATTTGAACTAGCACAGAAGTTGTTTACTAATCTGAACTTACTAACTATATATACCTATTGTTATAGATCTATAGTTAGATCGGAGCCGCTGTGACGATCCGCTCGTAACCCGGAAATGTAGCTTGAAGTATTTCTTTTCATTTTCTTTGAAATCAGCGGAAAGACTTTTGCTTGAAAGGTCGAGGTCCTAGGTTTCAAAGAAAAGGAGAACCTTGGATAAAGAATAAGTAAATAGATCAGATTTTTCAGCACGGTTCCTTTGTACCAATCGTAAGCAGATGAGGTGTATGTTAGGTATGGCGACATAGTGATGTGCCGCGACAAAAGGATGACAGACCTGGGGGTCTACCGCCTAACGAAAAACGCTTTTACGCTTTGACGCTTTGACATTGCCACCTTTTTCATTTCAAGCGAGAACAAAAGAGACAGCAATGTCATAGCGTCAAAGCGTCAAAGCGTTTTTCGTTAGGCGGTAGACCCCCAGTCCTTTCGGTGTAAAGCGTTTGTTTTGACTCTATACGTAGTATATGTAAATTCTTTGAGGAGAACCGTATAATAGACAAATAGACAGAAAACTCTTTACTATAATACAAACAAATATAGAAACATTATATAGAAACAAAATTTAGAAATATAGAACTCTCTCCTTGCGAGAGAAGGCCCCGAGTCCCAGCAGTGGGAACGTTTAGTGGGCTGTTGATGATAATGATGATAGAAACATTACAGTAAAAAAAATGTGACCTAGCGGCACTAGTGGCCATAAGGCCACTAACGCTGGAAGGAATTTCTTCCAGACAACCAGTACTAGTGTGTGCTTTTAATTTCGCAAGATGTATGGCAGAAACGTATGTCGAATTCACAGGTGCAACACGGAACGATCTGCATGCCACATTGATGTAATCGCGATCACAATGTTACGTTCGAAAAAACTCAGTAGAGCGGGGAAAGTGACGCGCCTGCTCAAGATCGTGAAAGGTACTTCGGAAATCACCAGCTCAAACAGACCTCCTCCCTCCCTCCCTTCAGTACACCAACTAACTACATTCCCATACAGACTATTACTTAATCTGTTCGCGTGTGTGTTATTTGTCGCAGCCGTCGTAGATCTCCTTAGGCTGGTTGAGTGAACTTACGACACCAGCCGACGTTCGGTCTTCGAACTACTTTCGCGTAATCTGTCCGAATAGATGCTGTCCTAGTTATTTTTGTGCTTTACATATTTTGGGCGTAAATAATGAAAATTAATGGAAAACTATCATTGTTACCATAAAACTATATGAATTTTATATCCATGTTGAACTGGGATAGGAGAAACATGGAATGTGTGCTTAAATCGACTAGGAATCAACAAAAAGTGCATGTTGTAAAGAAAAAAAAATTCATCGATTTCCCTTCAGTAGAGTTTGCGTAAAGAGTAACAAACATCGATACTCGTAAAGTTTCGCATTTATAATGTTAGTAGGATGTAGGTTTTATGCTATCTGGCTTCCATTGTACTAGATGGTGTTGTGTGAAATAAATGTCGACCAAATTATATTTGAATGTAAATCCTACCAAAATTATAAATGCAAAATTTTTGATGTTCGGGTTTTTTCATGTTTGTGGCTCAATCACATCAATTTAACGTTTGGAATAGAGTTAGAATATGGGCTGTAATAGTACATAGGATATTTATTTATTTTCTCATAGCGATTCAATAACGGGAACAGGAACTACGCAGATAAAACCGCGAGTCATTACTAGTTAATAATATGATTAATGTCTCCAAACATCCAATTTTTTTAATATTAGTAGAATGACAAGATTTTCTTTTGATTTTGTGCACTAATTAGCAGACTAAAAAATCAACTAGTTCCTAAAAAAGTAGACTTTATCAAATAATGAATTTTGTTTCAAGTTTGCAATATTCAAAGCTCGCATATCTCCCTTTGAAACGACTGCAGTTGCATAATATCCTGCCTCGAAGCAGTGGAGCCATCATTTGAAAACTCTACTAATCCGTTTGAATAGAGATATTTAGTACAACAATTTGATCGCTTCTACGGAAACTTGGTAGTTTAGTGCCGTAGTAACTAATACCTATTCTGCGGAGATGTAGAGTTCTGTGTGGGTTTTATTACTTATGTTTTATTAAGGTCTATATCCAACTACGTTTTATGGTAATGGGGAAAGGAATTTTCTCGAGTTTCAGGCTTACTGAATAAGGACTTCTGATGCATTTTTTCAATTGCTAGTTATTTATGACAGTGGCCCGGCGTTTGATAATATACTTTAGTTGATTAGATTACGACACATAATCAAAGTGTGGATTTGACATTTATACTATCCTATTGAAATAAATGTTATGTTTTTATGTGTCCGAGAGTTGGTATGTATCATAAATATGTAATTACAACATAATTATGTAAATATTGGAAGTGTCCGCCCAGTAAGTTCCATAATTTTTTCGTAGTAAAAAGTAATTAAGCATAAAATATGTTATTCTACCAATTTATCTCTATTTAAAAATTTCATCCAGATCAATGTAGTATTTTTGCATGAAATTGTAACAAATGTTCACACATCCATACATATAGTTACCATATATGTACGCAGACATTCGCTTTTATAATACGTATTGGTTAAATTAATTATAACTTATAACTGCTAACCCGTAAAGCGGTGCGGAACCCATATGAGTTTAGCACCGCATATTATAACTCATCATGTGAATAAATAAAATAAAGAAATTGAATCTACCCTCAAAAATGTTGAGGTCAGTTTTGAGAAAACACATTATATGTGAAAGTTTCTCAAATAAAAAAAATTCAAGGCAGCAGAAAAATAAAACTATGAACTAGTGAAATAAATTAGTAGAATTTGTCTTAACATTTGTCTTGCTTTTGATCACGGGTTCTGGTTCTCATGGTACAATATTTACATAGTTAAGGGGCTAGATTGACTTTGGTTAGAAATTTCCTAAAATATTTGTTTTGTAATACAAGTATAATTTGTTATAATTCACTTTTTTTTTTAATACTTTTTGTCAGCATATGTAGGTAGGTATATTTATTGTTTAGCTAATGTCTAGAATTTGCCTCACACACTGATACTTGAATGAATTAATTTATCTTTAGTTCACTTCTTAAAATAGGTATGTTTTTTTGTGATGTACAAATACTGTATAAATATGTTATATGAATTAGACCCCAATTACACTGTATATTGTTCTGATTTCACTGAAATCGTGAACATCATCGCAGTATCCATAGCTATAATTAATGAATTAAACAAAAAAAAACTTTGTAAAAATTAAATGTCACTTATCTTATATCTATCTAATTAAATCAACTTACATTTTATCTATTATTTTACATATCTTTGAACATAAACAATTTACTGGAACTCTTTTATTTCTTTACTTAATCTATTCTGGAAGAACTGATCTACCTCTAGACTGGGTAGTAAAATAGTTCCAACACGACAATTCAGAGATGCCAGATGAAAATAGCCCTTACCACATTGGCCTTTAAACGTTTTAGCTTTTAATTGCATTGGGATCACAATCACAACTTTCCATAGTATTTGACGCGTGGCTGCCACAAAAAAGAACATATTTTTTAATTGGATAATTCCATGTCTCGCAAGTACTCGTAGTTCGCTGTTGATTAACCTCAACGAGAGAAATTATACAGATATTTAATCCCCTACTTTGTGTAATACTAATATATTGTTTATTCTGATTAGCTTGCCGCTGCGAGCAAAATTAATGCCGACTGATTTTCAAAAGCATTCACCACTCGAATCAAAATATGGCGAAAACATGGTACAAATTTTCTTTCATACAACTGTTATTTAGTGTTTTTAAAATATTCGTTAGTAGCGCCACATTTGAGCAGTTTGAAATGTTGGCAGGGGGCTCTACAATCCCTTATTTTCAACGCACCTGCCGCCCCTAGCGTAGGGTTGCCTCGATGGGAAAAGCGAGTTCGTACCAAATCATCTCGAGTCGAGCAACCAGTCGACGAACGAAGCCAAACGCCGCGTTCGGACAAAGAAAACAGTTTGCGATCCAGACACGAACCGCTCGACTAATCGAGCAACTTGTCTCCCAACTAACACAGTCGGTGGTGCAGCGGGCAGATGAGTTTCACGCACCTACTTTAATTTACAGCGTTGAAGAGAAGATAATAGTCCTGTTAAATGTGTTAGCGCCTATTTTTTAACTAAGGTTTTATTTGTGTGCGTTTCCAAAGCTTTGTCAAATTATACTTAAAACGTTGTTTTTTCCAGACAATAAAATAAATAAATATTGGTGGACAATTCACACGCAACACCATCTGACCTATTGAACTCTTAAAACACTAAGAAGCGGCAAGCGCTCATCTACGATCACAATGTAAAATCAGGTGACGTCTCCTGATTGAGTCTCAGTCGCAACAGGAGCCACAAGTTCAGTGGACGTTCGCTAACAATTCAAAAAAATCCGATATGAGCCGTAATAATGTCTTATTCTGCTTTTGCAAGGTGCACAAACAGTTCAAAGACCAAGAACAAGTTCCATGGTATCACTTTTCATGCGTAAGACGGCGTAAGTATACAAAATCTTTAATTATTTCCATAACAGTTCAATGATTATTACATCTAAAATTATTTTTCTGTTGGAAACAATTTTACAATTGGCCATTTCTAATAAGAGACAGATATACATACAGCGTAAGAGTGCAACACGACCGGCGGTATGTTAGTTGCGGCTATTTTGTCTCTTTCACGCCATTGCATTTGTATGTCTTTCTATTCTTGTCGAAAAAAATATCTAAACAAATGTGATGTATAGCTATCTCATTTCCACCTACTGCCTACTTGTCATGATGTCTTTGTCATTCATTCAAACGTCTCTCACGATGCAAGTGAAGCTGTGTGCACATTGCGTATACTTGTGTGAGATTTTTGTTACATTATGCTGTCTTTATATTAGAGCGTACCTTATCTTCGTTTACTTAGTTTCATCAAAGATCTGACCCCAAACTAAGCAAAGCTTGTAAGATGGCGGCCAGATAGCTGATGTAATACTTATATAGTTTTATATACATACTTATTATACATAATGGTTATTTAGGTATTTCTGAGCAAGACTAAATAGTTACGTCTACCTACAAGCATTTTGTGTTTGATTTTCTATGACCCCTTAAGAGTGCGCCTAAAGCCAGGAAAAAATCAGATTTCACCCGCGCGACGCATTTCTTAAGGGGGTATGGTTCGTCAGATGGCGTAATGTTAATTTGGGCGACTTACAATATCTACTAAATTACTGAATATTTAATTTTGAAATTCATGTATAATAAAGTTCAGGATATACTCGACAGTAACTTCTATTCGAAAACACGTTTTCATAAAATTTCCTCGATAGAAAAAAATCGCAAAGCTACCTCTATTTTTCTAAATTTACGTTTATTACTCAATAAATACAGAAGCTAGATTCTTGAAATTAAGTGTGATAATTTGAACAAGTATAAGGATTTAATCATATTAAAATCTTTTTCAAATAACCATTATTATATTTTTAAGGAGAAAAAAACCAACAATTCCAGCGACGAGCCAAAATTTTTTAGTACCGCCTCGGCTTTCGACGGGGGTGGTCGCGACGTCTGCGCTCTGACTGAACGATACGAAAATTACGTGTTTATTTAAATATTTTTTCTTTAAACCTTGCGCTGCTCCGTTTGACTTTCGGCCTTATCTTCAGAGGTTTATAGACTACTTTAGTATATACGTCAACTGATAAGCCACAAGCGCTCGGAGCATGGCCTTGTACTAACATTTATTCTGTGGCATGGTGCGATCGGGGAGCTTGAATTGGGCTTGACTACTAGAGTACTATGTACTACGACAAATTGCAAATCTAAGGTGACCGCCACCACAAACTGGCAAATTTTTTTCAGCACTACCTCAATATGGATATCAAATGAAAGGGCTTGACTAGTAGAGTACTATGCACTACGACAAATCTCTAATCCAAGATGGCCGCCACCAAAAATGGTGAATCAATCATCTTTTTCAGTACTACCTCAATATGGATATCAAATGAAAGAGCTTGACTAGTACAGTACTATGTACTACGAAAAATTACAAATCCAAGGTGGCCGCCACCACACATTGGCAAATCATTATTTTTTCATCACTACCTCAATATGGGTATCAAATGAAAGGGCTTGACGAGAAAAGTATTATATACTACAACTAGCCGACTGAATTTAGTTGCTACTGAATTTAGTTGCTACTGAATTTAGTCGCTATGAATTTAGTCACTACTTAATTTAGTCGCTACTGAATTTAGTCTCTACTGCAAATAGTCGCTACTGAATTATGCTGACTGAATTTAGTTGCTACTGAATTTAGTCACTACTGAATTTGGTCGTTACTGAATTTAGTCGACTGAATTTAGTCACTACTGAATTTGGTCGTTACTGAATTTAGTCGACTGAATTAGGGACTACTGAATTTCTAGGGCTGGCAGACTAAAGTATATAAGTCTAAATGTCATAGTTTACAGGAACTAAAAAAAAACAAAATTAAAAAAAAAGACGCTTTATTGTTTTTTTTGTAATTTATTCGATTTACTGGGGTGTACTAAAGTAATCCTAACGTGCAAATATGTGTCATTTAAGACCACTACAGCAAAAGGCTATTTTTGTGACTTAGGTCATTAAGAACACTTACTTTACCATTGAAAATACATTTATACTTAAGACTTAGGTTAGAAGGTACTTAGAAATAATTTTATAAGTATTTATTTATTGACCTATAAATTAAGTATTGTAACATTAATCTAATTAATCATCATCTTCACTGTCTATAATGTCATGGTAAGTATTCCATTAACCGTTTTCAGTAGGTAAATCCATATAAAATTTATAAAAACATCAGGTATTACATTTAATAAAGAGTTTTTTAGCAAATCTTTTTTTTACTCTTTGGATATGGGCTGTTACAATATAACTGGAATATTGTCAGATTTCATGTCATATTGAAGTTAAAAGAAGAATAATTTTTCATCTCATTTAATTAGTATCTTTTGCCTCCACATCCACAGGGTTTTTTTTACTTCAAGTCGTAAAATGTGAAATGGTGTGCCCCATTCACAAGAACGAAGGTACTTGATGATAGACTGATAATGTATGGTTTAAACTTTTATGAGAATAATACCGTGACAATAAACATGAAAATACTAACAAGGATTTAAAAAAATCTATTAATTTATTAAGCTTGAAAAACATTTTTTGTTTAAAATTTAGGGATCACGTTCCACAATTACAACGTGGTTTTTATTGCACCTAATCGTGATTTGTGTGCACTGAGTAATGGAAGCTTCGGTCGGAATCTTCACAGCTCTCTCAACAGCTTCAGTAAGGCAGGGAGGAAGGGAACCTTTAAAACAGTGGTTTGCTCTCACCACCAGATTCGACAATGTCCTGAATTCCTTGGTTAGATTTGTTTTTAAAGCAGCGGTTCGGTTAAGTATTCCAGTACGTTAATTAATCATTATAAACTTGAAGTAGAATTACGACGACAAAATACGAGTTTCTTTGGATTACCGGGTCTATAATCTTTCTTACAGTTTATGGGCAGGTTTATCGAGTACACAACAATGACAGATAACGAGTGACATTTTTGCAGGATGGTTGGATCCTTATTAAAAACCAAGGCAGCCCAACTTTACCACATTTCACATGCCCAACAGGCATGTGAAAATTTACCTGGAGATTTATTTTCAAGATCTGATTTAAGCAATTGGCCATTGCGAGTAATATTTGTCCTGCAATGTGCTTAACTTTCTTTAGTCAGTTTTTCACGTTTCTAGAGATATTTCTAGTGGACCTACGTAAGATATAGGTCCTGAAGTTCACCCGTGAAGATGAAGAAATAAGTGGCATGTGAAGCAAACTGATTTTTCACTGAAATGGTTTTTGCAGCTTTTTCTGAAGCAGTTTTATGAATCCTTCATATTTTCCAGTGTTAACATTCGTTCCATCACAACCAATGACCATAATACTAGCCTCGGAAATTACTTCATGTAACAGAAAATCTGTTATCATAGTTAATATTCCTCTATTTGTGCCAATCTCAGGTACAACGTTTACCTTTTTAGAGTATTTTGCTATTTCTATGTACCTACCAGTAACATTGATTCTGCTCATAATCATCATTCGAGATTATTCTTTTATCAACTATAGAAGCCTGCTCTTATTTAGGAACCTTTTTATCTATAGGACAGATGCACTGAGCTAATTTATTGCATTTACATGCTTTCAAGATCAAAAAGTATCTTACTGCTTTGCTTTTCTGTCTCCTCTGGATGGATTTGAGTAGATTTTTGCATTTTAAATGATATGCTTTTAAATTTTGAATTGTCCTCATTTGTGTTACTATCGGAATAAATACAGTTTGTCGTATATTTCCAACCCTAGATATTACGATGTCTGCTATCTCTGAAACAGTTGGCTCTTTTGCTCTTTCTAGTTGTAATTTTAGTTGATGTTTCGTTCATGTCAATTTGTAATACTTCATTACATCTTCGTAAGTAGTTAAGCGGCTATTAGACTACGTGTTATTCAGCACTCGTTATTCAGACTGTCCTAGAGTTCTAACTTATCAGCTCGCTATTACACCAGCATGAAAAACGCGCGCTCTAGGACTTTTTCTTTACTGCACGCCATTATGGTATTTATTAATTGAAATAAAAAAAAATGTAAGCTTTTGAGATAGGTATAATAACAGTGAGATAAAAATTAAAATTATGGCATGCGAACTCCGAACACCCAAAACACAAAAATAGAAATGACCGCGAATACCAATGAACCAATCACGAACCAATGAAATTTTATGTTAAGACTAATATGTCAATGTCATGTATTTGTCTGTCTAACAGTCTTTGTCTTATTACACTACTCGCTATTCAGACTGTTAGCCAGTAAGACTCGCCTAACCCGATCTTGCTGTCTGAATTCAGAGTCTAACAGTCTGACGCTTATTACAGTGACATGAACACTCAAATTTAATATCCCTAACGGACTTACGTAAAACATAACAGAAGAGCTTAAGTAGGTGCTGGAATAGGTTAGCTTTGCTATAAATCAAAAGTGTAGACGTTGAACCAAGATATAAGGGAGTACCAAGGTACTCCTTATATCCTGGTTCGCTGGATTGCTATGGCCAGCCTTTGCACCTGCTGTCATTTTTCCAGGGCACTAAAGTCATCCCGTCCGGGTGGGTCTCTTACCATCAGACCTGCTAAAGCCCGGTGGCACAAGCACGCCAATTTTAAATAATATACGAATTCACAATGCTACAACGTACGGCATCAAAATTATGCACCGTATCAAAAGTGATGATGAAAGTGGGTTATTACCACAGAAATCTAAATAATAAGGTACTAGAAGTCGCATGACCGCGTGACATTGTCGCCGCACAGGTGACTTTTAGGCCACCAGTGCTCGAGTTGTAGTTTAGTCTTCTTCGAACCGGCAGGCGTGAATCATCTTTAAAACTTGTGTTATGCAGCATAAACAACTGTGGAAGTTCTTCCACAACTTGCAATTATACCAATAATGAGATTAAATTTCACTGATAGGTATTTTATTTTATTTTAATTGTATTTTTTACTAAAAAAAACGGAGCCCAATGATTCACTATGATAGTTATTCATTTTTGGTGTTATCGTCGTTTTGCATACCATTGCTGCGTACATTAATTAACATCTAGAGTGGTACAAGCATAAACAGCAATGTAATGTAAAATTAAAGAAATCGTCATAACCTCTAATCTTCCATGGTACAACCGCAGGTAGCGATCGTGAGCTAGTGCTATGACGGCTCAATTTTACTTGGCCAAAAATAAACGATGAAAATTGTATTTTAAATTTTACCTTTTTTATCGATAAATTAACAAAAAATATCGATAAAAAATTGTACACAGTTAACACCCATACGTAAAATCTTTTAATTCGCGGTAAACATTACTTAATAATTCATAAATTATTAACAAAAGTAAATACATACTAGCTATAACGCGCAATTGTTCATCCGTGCAAAATAAATATTAAGGTAACAGAGGCAGTATTTAGCTATGGTAAGCATTTATTTTTAAGACATTATTAGTTTTCATACAAAATCAGCGAACAACACGGAAAGGAGTAGGCATACACAGCGTTAACCTCTGTCAAAGTGCAAGTCCGCGGAGTTTGATAATATACCATGGCGTGGAATACACTGAGGGCGGGGCTAGATTTGTGAATGGTGCTTTATTTTTATGTGTAAGTGATTTGGCTGCGTGAGTATGGTCGGCAATGGATCGGTACAGGTATGTTTTGTATGTAATATTGCGGCTTTGCGCTAGTGTGCAACTTTCCCCTCCCGCCTTTGCCAAAGATTTTCACAATATTTTTTAGCTAAGGCTACTTCCCTTCCGTGCTTGCGCAAAAGATCGAGTTGCTCGATGTACAAAATATACAACAACCTTTGTTCTTCAACTATACCTAAGCCCATATGGTGTCAGAATTACATAGTTCAGTTTTCGAAACAATAGTATACCCCGTGTGACTAAGTGAGTCATTTTATAAGCATATTGACTTTGTTGTAGTGTAAATACACCTAATTAATGAAATCAATAATAACCTTTATCGAATGTTAAAATTGGACCGTACTTTGAAATATCGATATGTTTTAATTTTTGTCAAGCACTAGCGTAAATGTGAAAAATTGTTTATTTTTCCATGTATTAGTAGGTTCACTGATAAGCGTTTATGGATGTGTGTGGTGCAATCACAGACCCAGGTTGATAATGTGCAGCTATTGCTGTGTGTGTGGATCTGTATTTGAATAGTACGCGCATGTAGTAGTGACCGCGGGGGTAGGGGAAATGTGGCGACAAGCGTTTTGCAAGTAATTTGAGAGTTATGCCATTTCTATTACCTTATTATTTAGATTTCTGTGGTTATTACAAATGTAAAAGTCTTATCCGCTACCAAATTATTTAATGGAGCTGTAAAAAATACATTATCAAACTTACATTCAGTATTTTTTAATATCATCTCAACTAATTTCTTGAGAATCCACTATGAGTAGTAGAGATATTATATTATTAATCAAAGTTAATACAAAATTATACTAGTAAATGATTGCAAACCAAACGGGCACTTCTTTATTTTTCTTCTATAAATTACATTTTGAAGTGCTTAGTGCTTACCCTCCAGTTAAACAAAGAGATAACGTGGCGCATTTAAAGATCTATATGACTATGTCATACTTTTAGTCCGCTTAGTGCCGAATTTCATGTGTTCATTTTGACCTAAGTCATTATAAGTTGTTTATAACGTCACAAGATTTGGAGAATATCATAAAGTAGAAAAGGTGCACCATTAGAGTTCAAATTGAAACAGACGGCTTTGACTTACGTGCTTTAGTGAGTCGATGTATTAATTTAGAATAATATTGTGGGCATTTTATAACAAAATGTATTTTTTTTGACTTAAGTGCTTTTGTCTACCGACCTTAGATTTAGTCGCAACTGAATTTAGTCGCTACTGAATATAGTCGCTACTGAATTTAATACTAGGTATAATGAATATTATAGACAATAGACAATTGTATAATTGTCTATAATATTATTAGAATAACTGGCAAAGGTGTATACCTTTGCCAGTTATTCTACCGCCAAGCAGTAATGTGCAACAGCAGTACATTATTGTGTTCCGGTTTGAAGGGCAATGTTTCCAGAGAAATTACTGGGCTTAGAGATATAACATCTTAGATCTCTGGGTGACGAGCGCAGTGCAGTGCTAGGTAATGATTTGGACTCCTCATGTTCCAATAGCTGCGTGTCACTGTGCTGTTATGTGGCAGGCATGTTGCTTACCATCAGGCACATGTCCTGCTAGTCTCGACACTCTTTATTTAAAAAAATAAATATATACACAGTAGGTATACCCAGTAAATTTGTATGTATGTATATTGTAGTGGTAGGACTCCTGGCAGAGTGCGTTTGGGGAAGTACCGCACCTTTGCCAGGTATTCTACCGCCAAGCAGTAATGTGCAAACATTACTGTGTTCCGGTTTGAAGGACAATGTTGCCAGAAAAAATTCAGGGCTTAGAGATACAACATCCTAGATCTCTGGGTGATTAGCGCAGTGCAGTGCTAGGTAATGAAATGGACTCTTCATGTTCCAATAGCTGCGTGTCACTGTGCTGTTATGTGGCAGGCATGTTGCTTACCATCAGGCTGTGCATGTCCTGCTCGTCTTGAAAATCTTTATTAAAAAAAAAAATACTACTTACTTATATTATCTATTATTATGAAATAAATCTCACTAAATTGGTAAATAGTTTTTGTTGTACCTATCCACATCGATATAAATCAACAGATGTGCCCGGAGCAACTTGACATTGGTAATAAACTGTGTTTCTGTGTGTAAGAGGTTTACAAACAACCAATCTACTTGACCTCTAGACTCGCTAGCGGCAAGATATGATGTGGTTCTACTTATTTTGGTTGTTGACAACGAAAAGTGATAGGTAAACCGGTTCCTACAACCGACTAAAACGGAAAGAGTGAGCTCACTCTTCCCAACGTTGACATGATTGCGTGCGCCCTGAAGTTTGGGAGGGCCCATCTTGGGTTCTACGATCTATGCCTATCCATTATCCATTGTATACCTACTGTATGTAGGCATCAAATAAATTTTAGCAAAATCCAAGCAGATAATTAGGTAAGTATATAAGATGTCGGGCACCTTGTAACTATTTTTATTCAGTCAATAATTTTATTTAGAAGAATTTATATCTTTACTGGTGTTGAAAATCATAAATAAATCCGGTCTACTCGTCCGGCATTGAACGTTAGTGAAAGAGCGCGCGCGCACTGACTACAATGAGTACTATGGATTCAGCTGTGACGCACAGCCGCGCGGCGCGGCGCGCGCGATCTCCGCGGAGCGGGTGACGGCTGCGACGAAGTGGGGGCAAAATCTGAATTTGAGCTGAAGTTGGGTGGGGCCTTAATGTGATGTACATAAAGTCGAGAATAGCATGACACAGTTTGGAGGAAAAATCAATATTTAATCAGGAGTCCATTTTTGACCAAGTTTTATTTAATTACTCAATAACTAAACATAAATTTAAAAAAGTGTTCGGTTACTTTACTAGAACGTACAAATAGGGATTTTATTACCAAAAAATAATGTGGGGTCATCGCTGATAATTTCGAGTACTCGAATTAAAACGGGTTTTTTCGGTGTCATTTTCATTTTTTTATTGTAAAAAACTCTGATCTATTTTAAAAATTCTATTCGGTTATTGTGCTTCTTCTTGATTGTACCCACACGTCAATATTTCTTTTGTCATAGTTTTTAGTTTCTTAACTTCAGTGAGCGGCGTCGAAAATGACCTTTTTTCGTTTTCTGGCTTTAGGCGCCCCTTAAGGTTAAAAGTCATTGCAAAGGGTTTTATTTAAAAATAACTCAAACTTGGATTTAAACTGTAAAAGTTTTTTTTCTATTTTGGCTGTTTACCTTCTTTACTGTCATTTTGGCGGTAAGCCTGTTTTTCCATTTACAATGTTTTTCAAGGGCTATGTTACGAAAACTAATCAAGGGAATGGATTTACATGTGTATGTGTTTGTGTGTTGGATGTTTTCTAATCGTACCATTAGACTAAACAATCAAAGCAGATGTTTCAGCAGTACCATTTTATAGAAATTCAAATTTTATAGATATGGTTAGTTTTCGTTGTAAATATTTTATTTACTTACTGTAATATTTTTTAACTATCGTAGGTTTACACTTGACCGCCATCTCGCTTGTTGTAGTTAAGGGCGTACCCCGAGCAAATGACCTTGACTATTTCTTACCTTATCGCACACCGCAAGAAAGAGCAAGAGAGAAACAGTAGGATTTGACGCTGTTTTACGCTCAAATTTTAGAATAAACTCTTTATAAAATCAGAGGTCTTTTGAAAAAAATAAAACTACCAAAATGTTCGTAATGGGAATTGTCTATCCGTTGGTGTGAGTACAAAATCAAAATAATGGACGATTTTCGAGGAGATGCATGATAACTACAATTATTTGATTTGTTAAAGGTTTCGTTGGTCAGCATCGATGGTTCAGTGGTAGAATGCTCCAAAAGGTTTCGTTGTGAGGCGATTATTTAAACAATAAGTTCATTAACAAAAAAATAAAACTACCATTTTAAAGCCAAGAAGTTGTAAAAATTTAATGTAAATACATTAAATTTTAAATAAAAAAATTTACCAGTTGATATTTGTTTTGGCTAATGAGTAGATAGCTCTTAAAACTGGACAAAAATCTCGTTTTGCTGGGGGACGCACCTTAAGTGAGCATGCGGTCTACGATGGAGGGAGTGCCTAGAAGTAAGCAATTCCCTTTCGATTTGACGACACTAAGACGGTAACAATAAGGAAAAAGTAATTCAGGCAACTCATTCCACAGCCTAGACGTTCTTATCACAATAGTACAGTCAAACCTCTTCGTTCGTCTTCGGTCTTTGGAACGTCAACCATGAAACGATGTCGCTTTTTCAAGCTACGAGCAGTCCGATAGAAAAAAGAGATAGATAATATTAGATCATGCAGATCACATATGTATTAGTCAGGGTGTCTCAACGTATCGGTTCAACTTAAGCCTAATTACGTTATTCGTTACGTTACGTTAATACGTAATTCGGCATTACACTGAGCCGGATTGTGACAAAAACATGCAAATTAAATACATGAAGTTTTAATTAGAATATTTATTTTTTCACACTAAACAAAATTTGGATTTATTATAATTAAAACATATTCAAAAGAGCTAAGTATAGGACCTTAGATTATAATAATTCAGAATGATATTGAAGTAAAGTATGTAGACAGGTACAACAATGGAATCCAATCAATTACGATAATGGTCGCTGATTAGAATGCAGAGATTTATATCGAATAGATAGCTACTAAACCATTGTCTTTTTTACATCTATTTATTTATCTTGGTTTACGGTTTTCGGCGTTTGTTTAACAAAATAGAGTTTTACATTTAATATGTTGTACGATGGTTAAATTATTTTGGTTAAACTTAATTATTTTTCTATATTTAGGTAAGAAGTTACTTTTTTATTAAATTCTCGGGCATATCCATTTTTTTTTTCTTTACTTCATTTCTTCCTTATTTCATCCTACTAATATTACAAATGTGAATGTATGGATGTTTGGATGTTTGTTGCTCAATCACGTCCTAACGTATGAACGGATCGGGCTGAAATTTGGAACACAGATAGATTATAATCTGGAAGAACACATACTTTTTATCCCGGAAAAACGACGGGAACAACGGGAACGGGAACTTCGCGGGTAACACCGCGGGGCGCTGCTAGTATTTTACTAATTTATGATAAGGCCACCAACTGGTGTACTTATTTAAAAAAATATTGTTTGCCGTTTCACTCGCTTGGTTTCCGTTTCAGTAAGTTTGCCGTAAACAAAAGTATCCTATTTGTTTGTTATTCCTGACTATATACTGTCTATGTTCGATATTTCAACCACATACATTTGGAGTTGATTGATCTACAAACACCTAAACACCCACACTTTTGCATTTAAAATAACAATGGGTTTATTTTTGTTTTATTTTCTTCGGTGTGTCAATAGAGTGTAACTAGCTATTTAGCTAATGGATTAAAGTAGAGGGTGAATTTTTAATATTGTCTATGACCTCAGCAATATTTTCCCGCCAAGTCTGGGCATGGAACGTCGCCATGTTCCGAAGTTCAGGCTGTCACCGGAGTGCAGTGAACCCGGCCAGTCGACCATCTACCAACGATCAGACTCACAAGCGTCACGCAACGTTTCTGAATACTAGACTTCTAGGCCACGGGTCCTCAAAGTGGCGTACGCGTACCATCTAATTATCTATTATTTATACGTGAGGCAAAATCTTTTTACCTTTTTTTTCGAAAATTTCGTGGACGGCGTATGAAATTTCGCACGCTTTTAGTTTATAAAAAAAGAGCGGATAATGCTAAACTTTAAAAATGCGTAAAATACATTAAATTAGTAAAAAAGAATTACATACGCTACTTTCCATTTGAAACGGACGTATAAATTAAAGCCTGTGGTCTAAATGAGAATAGATTAATATCGTTTACTTGGCGACCACTAGCGAAATTTAATAATATGCGATAATTAATATATTTCCGAGACGAACCCACATTCGATTATAGCAATACATTATCAAGTCTTAAATCACTATTTAATCAAAGAGATAAAAAAATACAATTTTGAATGCCAATACACGTACTTACAACAAAATATTATTTGAACTATATATCAATATTTTAGGAAAGTATAAGACAACAGTACATAATTTAAGGAAATAAGTTCAATAACTTATCAAAAATACTAATGTACGAACCTTTGAAAATTACCAAATCGTTTGTAGCAAATGTGTATTTAGTGGATAAAGAACGGTGTGTTGGTAATTAGTTATTGAACGATTGTCTAAAATGTAATTATATCCTGAGTAGTGAGTAGTGCCTATATTTTTAGATTTCAATTTAACTTATACAGATTCTACTGGTTGTTCCACAGATTGTTAAAACAATAGTGTTTGTAAACAAAACTCAAATCGAGCGTAATTGTTTTTCATAATCAAAAAAATCAATTTAGATTTTGATGTAGAATTCAGACCACTTCTGTTCAACAAGTTTACTACTATGGACGTATAAAAAAAGTCGGACGTAGTCTCGCTAAAACAAAAACTGTGTCCATCGAGTCGGCCACATAATATGCACGTGTGCGCTGTCACATACAGGCTGACACGCACACATCAGTGGGTCATTACACGCGCTACTTGTGTATATGGATGCGTGTCAGCCTATCAGTGACTACCCGACAACGCACACGTGCAAATGTGGCCGACTCTGGGGACACAGTTTTTGTTTTAGCGATACTACGTCCGACTTTTTTGATACGTCCATGTTTACTACTTACAATTTATAACAAAATAATGGTACTTGCAGTATACATTTTATTTATTTAGCATTTTTATTTATGTGATTTATTGTCTTTAGACTAAAGCTGTTTAAAAAAGGGCTCTCTATCAGGGGTGCGAGGGACCACAAGTTTGAGGAATCCTGTTCTAGACGAAAGGGTGGGTGTGATGTTGGCATTATTCATTTTGCAAACATTTGAAGTTCAGTAGAAACGTCTTTTGGTTTCGAGAGTCTTTTCTAGAATTATCAATTCTGATTTTAACTAATAATAATTATATTTACTTTTTAAATTATCTATGACTTCCTCATCTTCCTCTTAATTTGGGCTTGAAACAGCATCGCGTTTTGGAAGTTGACCTATTTATTTTAAAATCTGAATCAAGAAAAATAAAAATGAGATTTTTTTAAGCTGAATAAGAAATAATAGATATCCATTGTGTTGGAAAGAAACTCAAAAACTTCATAATCGATTTTGAAGATATTTCACAAATAAAAATTGTACATACAAATATTGACGATTGGTTTTGATACCATAAGATTAATCATTTGTAATGTTCATTGCTGACCTCTAATTTAAGTCTCATTAGTGGAAGCCGTTATTTATAAAAGTACTTTTAGATTACAAATAAATAATAAAAATAAATAAATAATAATTACTTTTTCTTAAATGTTGTGACTATAAAGACATTTTATTTGTCCATCACGTCTCATATTTTAACTGAAAAAATATTCACATAAAACCCATAAACTTTGGATAATAAAACCTCAAACAAAGAGGATTTCGGTTCCACACATATTTTGACCGGAATTGTTCTTTGTCATTTCGCAACATTTTATATCTTAATTTTTAAATAAACATATGTTCATAGTTATAAGTACATTATTATATCAGATTAATATTATGTAGTTTTATCAATTCCTTCAAAGACTGACGAAATATAGATTATAATTTAGTCGTCGTTCTCATAGAACATTATATCGCCTCAAACTTAAGCGAAAGCAAAGTGATAATATAGAAACCAATTAGCTGATCCAATGCTTATATAATTGTAAATGGATTGTATATGGTAACACGTAGACATAAAACAAATACTTATTCCTATTCGTCAAATTACGTTGTTTCTGGTATACGTAAATGAATGTCATAAGCGTATGAAAAGTTTTATCAGCTTTTATCGACAAATGATAACGAAAATTGCAATGATAATATAAAACTTGTAGTATTCAACGATAAGCGGTAAACGTTCTGTATGCGAGGTGCGAATACTACCGTAATCTTGAATGTCATGTAAACGCTAGTAAATGTATAGAAAAATAAACCACCGCAAAAATTGATTTCATTCCCTGTTTTTCTTAACTTGAACCCTAGTATCCGTAATTCTTCTGCTATTTACTAAGCTTGAGCTAAAACTCATGCCTAGTACTGGACACCACTCAGGCAACGCATTCCAAAGCCAAGACGTTCGTGTCACAGAAGTAGAGTCAAACCTCTTCGTTCGTCTTTGGAACGTCAACCATGAAACGATATCGCTTTTTAGAGCAATGAACAATCCGATAGAAAAAATGGCAAGGTCATTAGATCATGCATATCAGTTGCACGCTCTCCGAAGTGTATCAGATAATACTAGATAAGCTAGCAATTGTGGCGACGATGTTTAAGACTTTCAAGTCTTTTTCGAAGAAGGTTGTCGTTGCCTATGAGCATTACTTATGGCTTTCAGAGTCCCCAGGCTTCAAGCTCTGGTTAGGACCCTCTAAGAACCCTCGATACCTGATCCCAACCTCTCTCGAGAGGACGAACTCAATGATGATGAACCACTATCAAATGTTTGCGATTTATATTATCATCATCGTAGTTTTGAGTGGCAGAACTCTGTGCGTGATTACATATGGAGAACTAATATGATTTTGCCATTATTACTCTTATTAATCTTAACTATAGTAGGTTCGCACTTGACCGCCATCTCGCCTGATGTTAAGCGACGATGCAATCTACGATGGAGCGTGCTTACCTAGAAGGAACCGATTCACTCTACCCCCAAGCAATCTTTAACATTAGTATGTTCCAGTTGCAAGGTTTCAAGAGAAATTACAGAGCCAAAAGATAAAAAATGCAATCTTATTAGTACGACTGTTTACAATCAACATAAATAAATTAATAAAACGTAAATTTATGTAGCGTAGTGTCTATTTTGAATCCAATGCTTACATCTCGTGAATACCGATGGTGATAAGTGAGATTAAAATAAACGCAATTATTAGAGTCACTGACACTTTTGGCAATAGCTCGGCGACTGACATTGGTGCCTAAAAATACTGTTTTCAATGCTTTCAGCTCAATAAGATTGTAAGGTTATGACGTCATAGTGAGACATTGATACAAATGTATCTTTTTGTTAATTGTATTATCTTTCAAATTAAATTAGGTCTCAAACGTGAAAAAAAGGTAAAAAGGTATGTTTTTTTAAACAAAGAGTGATGAGACGAGCAGGACATGTGCCTGATGGTAAGCAACATACCTGCCACATAACAGCATAGTGACACGCAGCTATTGGAACATAAAGAGTCCAAATCATTACCTAACACTGCACTGCGCTCATCACCCAGAGATCTAAGATGTTATATCTCCAAGCCCTGTAATTTCTCTGGAAACATTGCCCTTCAAACCGGAACACAGTAAAGTTTGCACGTTACTGCTTGGTGGTAGAATAACTTGCACTGTTTTTGTAATACACAAATTAAGCGTTTATAAAATAAATAAATTACAAGTCAGTACAATAACAATGTAATACGAAATCAATAAATATACCAAACTATTACTCTCTCGAAATAGCTACAGCGTGGTTCCGAAACGGTAGAATGTTGCCTCTCTGAATCACCATATTTAACTTTTGAGCAAAGTAGGTGGTAGCCTTGGAATCCTCTTGAGACGAAGAGTGGGGGGTTCGATAGATCCTGCAGCAAAATAATAAAATTGAAATTAAACCTAAGAAATGTATTATATTAATATTAAATCTTCATATATATAAATCTCCTGTCACGATGTTTGTCCACGATGGATTCCTAAACTACTTAATCGATTAAAAATTAAATTGGCACAATGTGAGCAGTCTGGTCCAACTTGAGAGATAGGATAGTTTTTATTTCGATTAATAGTTTTTAAATGACAATATCCGAGCGCAGCCGGAATGGGCCGCTAGTAGTAATATAAAATGTAAAAGAAAATTGATACGGGTCAGTACAATTGTAATAAAAACACGTTATTATATACTCGTAGATATAATGCTCAACAGTTTTCTGTACGATAATTTTATTATTATAATAAACTGAAGTGGTAATTTCAAACTGAAAATGTATACAAAATTTGAATACTCTCTTTCTTTAGTTTGTGAATTGTCCACCAATATTTATTTATTTATTTTTTATGTGTAGATTGTACATTTATGAATAAAGAAAGTACTTTAACATTGACTTTGGATGTTTGTTGCCTAATCACGTCACGGATTCACATCTGAACGGATTGAACTGAAGTTTGGAACAGAGTTAGATTATAGTCTGAAAGACTGGGAAAACAAAGGGAACGAGAACAGGTACTTCGCGGGTAAAACCGCGGGACACTGCTAGTTACTGTAAATTTACTTATTACCCATCTATGTACACTTAAATGGCACAGGGGCTGTCCAGAACACACAGATTTGCTAAAATGCACCTAAAACCTTCCCCGTAAACTAAGATTCCTAAATATTTTTAAAGTTCCAATTGTAGTTTACAAATTATTTGTTAATTATCATGTTTCAACAAAAATTATCAGATGATCTTATCACAGAAAACGACAATATCTTCTGACCAAATCAAGAATAGAGATAGTGTTGTTAAAAAATCATGACATTTGTTGAAAAAGAAAGTTTCAATATTTTAAACTTGCTGTAGAGGCCTGTTTTCATTTTGATTAGTGCGAGTGCGAGTGAGTAGTACAGGTGTTGAGTGATTAGTATCAAACACGTGTGGACACCGATTGATTATTGCGAGTGTATATTAATCAGTCGCGATTACTCACTCGCAATCGCACTCGCATTCGAACTCGCACTAATCAAAATGCAAACCGGCCTTTAGACACCTTTTGCTTATCGTCAATGTGTGCTATTCAAATGCCATAACGCTGGTGTAGGTAGGTTTCTAGAAGGTTTATAGCACTAATAGCTAGCCTATTAGCTTGCTGATCTTTTTCACTATGTCGTGGACGTATTCGTTCTTTTTAGGATCGTAGGGTTTGTCACCTAATTACAACTGTCTTAACTGTGATATGCCCTCTCTTTTCTTTTCGCTTGAAATTATAAAGGCAGCAAATCCCTAACCGATTTAGTTTGGAGGTAAAAGGGCTAATTTCTCAAAGAGACGCCAAACATAGCTCGCCTGAGTTTTTAATTTTGTGCTAGTACCCGTATTTCGCTTACTCTCCGAAAACTAATAGAAAAGGACGAACGAAATTAAAAGTCTCATTAGTCAAATAATCTGGGAAAGGAGGCAGTTCACGTGGATTGTCTACATTTGACTAATTGATTCTAAGAGAAACTCTAGCTTTAACAGCCTTGTTCCTAACATAGCTCAAAGCCTATTTATTAATTATGTGAATCCTACCGATATTCTAAATGTGAACATGTAGATGTTTGTTGCTCAACCAAATCGGAACGACTGATAGATCGGGGGTCTACCGCCTAACGAAAAACGCTTTGACGCTTTGGCATTGCCGTCTCTTTCATTTCAAGCGAGAAGAAAAGAGAGAGCAATGTCAAAGCATCAAAGCGTCAAAGCGTTTTTCGTTAGGCGGTAGAAGCGCGGGTTGGACCACAGTTAGATTATAGAATGGAATAGGTACAAGCATTTTTTTTATTGCGAGAAATTAACATAAACGGGAACTACGGGGATGAAACCGCGGGACGTGGCTAGTAATATTATTAATATGAATGTTTGGACGTGTGTTTGTTGCTCAATTACGGTAGAATAGCAGGACAGACCTGGTTGAAATTCGCAACACAGATTGTAGTCTGTATTATAAATATACTAGCTGACCCCGCAAACGTTGTTTTGCCTTAGTGAACAACCATTGTCACTTAGGGGTATGAAAAATAGCTAGTAGCCGATTCTCATACCTACAGAATATGCATATAAAATTTGGTTAAAATCAGTAAAGCCGTTTCGGAGGAGTAAGGAAACAAACACTGTGACACGAGAATTTTATATAAATATATATATAGACATGCATATAGGCTACTCTATATTGTACCTACGACACGGGGGAATTCGCGAGGCGCTGTGCTGTTAATACTCGTTACTAATATTATAAATGTTAAAGTAAGTAATATGTTTCTTTGTCGTAATAACTGAAGGGATCAAACTGAAATTTGCAACTTTTATAGATTTATTCTGGACTGGAATAACGCATCGGCTACTTTTAATTCCTAATAATGTAGAGTTCAAAGTTAAATTTAAGAACACAATTACTCGGGGCTCAATTGTCGGTGTCAATATTTTCGGGGTTTGTGACGTCAACAAACTCAAACGAACAAAAATGAGCTTAACTCAGGTTTTGCTATACGAGTACTATTATGACTTTTAGTCTACTATTTAGACTCAATCCTTCATGTCTTCCTCTTATGAATGTTATTAGCTCATTTTCTATCTAAGCTATAGTTAACTTCAGTTCTCATTGTTAGCTCTAAAAACCTTTCCACATGCAACGGTAGACTTACCTAACGCGAGATTCCCTTATTTGGTTGTAATTTATTATTGAAATAAAAAGCGACAGCATTGTTCTTGGGACCGAGTTAGAATATTAATATTGTTACAATAACGCGTGCCTGTGCTAAGTTCAACATATTTTATGCTAATGTTTTAGGGTAAGTTAATAAAGCAAATAGCTTTTCTGTACAGAGTGTCTTTAAATTGTATCCTTTGTCTCGTAAACCTAGGTATTACTGAGCCTCTCTGTATTGTATGTTCTGTAGTGGTAGGACTCTTAGCAGAGTCCGCCTGGGGAAGTACCACACTTTTGTCAGTTATTCTACCGCCAAACAGTAATGTGCAAACATTACTGTGTTCCGGTTTGAAAGGCAATGTTTCCAGAGAAATTACAGGGCTTAGAGATATAACAACTTAGATCCCTGGGTGACGAGCGCAGTGCGGTGCTAGGTAATGATTTTGGCTCTTCATGTCCCAATAGCTGCGTGTCACTGTGCTGTTATGTGGCAGGCATGTTGCTTACCATCAGGCACGTGTCCTGCTCGTCTCGTCACTCTTTATTAAAAAAAACATATCTCATTATTTGAGATACAAGAACCAAATCTATATGCAATTTTCTGTAGTCTCTGAATGTTCAGATAGGATATATGTATTTGCAGTAGTTATTTATTTATATTTATCTTCATTATTAAATTACTTGGATAAGATATTACGTAAGTGTACCTAATAGCGACATTCCTAGCTTACTGTATGTATGATAGGTGTGTAGAATGCATTCAGGTATGCTTTATGTATGTTTTCAGGTATGTTCTACGTATGTGCATAAGTAGTTATTTAAAAAAAAAAATTTTTTTTGACATATAATATGTAGATATTTGTATCCAAATAAATTCGAATTATATCATGCATCAAGTAGATATACCAATCAACATATATTTTTTTTTTTAAGTACGTATATTTTATTTAGGTTAGATTATTATCCTTTAGGTACTTTAGGAACACCTATTGCTATCCTAAGTTTTCTTGGAAGAAACCGATAGAAGCAAATCGGTAAGAACACTTTTTTTCACCTGTATGTATACTTTTTGTATACAGTAAAGAGTATCTAGTTTACTACCTAAAGTTTCTTATAAATCCATTCAGTAGTTTGCTTAAAAATTTTACATACATACAAACTTTCACATTTATAATATTATGAGGATTGATTGATTTGTGTTATTAGATAAAGCACTTAACTTTGGGTGTATATACTGTACCTATATGTACAAATTATGTATCTATATGTTTTACCGAAGACACGTAGGTATATTGTGCGCCGCCCGCCGCTCCGTCGACGGTCGCGTGATGAGTAAAAATCACGTGTACCGCGGTCGTGTGTAGTACCTACTTTACGACAATAGTGCCTATTTTATGACGCTATTCAAACAGAATAATACATTAGAATAAATCTTCAAACTAACTACTCCCGTAGTCCCGTATCTACTTCAGGATAGCAAGGATAATTCCGTACCATTAAACTCACGGGCTTATGTGACGTTATCGAACCGAACATCAATTCCTTTCTCTATTTTGCGGAGAACGTAATGATGATTGACGTAATTTTGACAGGCATTAGAGCTGTCGATGTCATTTTACTTTTTAATTTTAATCAAGGACTCGGGCGTCTACGTCAGCCGGCCTCGGTATCGGTGCCACGAACGGACCGTCACTATTTTCGTGCCATCAAGTAGGGCTGCCCACGTTTTTACTTTGTCGGTTTTGCGAAAATTTACCGTATTTATGAGAATTTTGTGACGTGGAACGAGCTACGTCATTAGCGAGGTTCAAGATCAATACGAATAAGGTTGAGATAACAGCTTTACTTTATGGTAATTTGATTTTCTGAGTTATCGTTATTATGTTATAATTAGTGAAGTAATCTCAAGCCCAGTATTATCTTTGCTAATGTTGGTACTACGATAAAGCGGGTTAATTATTGTTTTATGGTAAAATCGATTATTTTAAAATATCAATCTGGGTTAGCAAGACAAACCAAAAAAATACACTAAATGTGTATGTTTTTTACGATACCATTAAAAAAATACTTAAATCAGATGATCGTTTAGCATCAAGCGAGATGAGTTTATCAATTATTTAAAAAAGTAACTGGCGAGAATTGAAGAGTATATTATATCATTGATAAGTTTTAATACTATTTTATTAGTTTCTGATATTTTCATTGTATTTTAATTCACGCCCGTCAAGGGTACACTGTTGTACATTTTTTATATTTTAAGACCTATTTTTACACAGTGCGAGCAATAAATATATTCTTCTTGTTTATATTACTTATAAATATCATTAATTTTGAATTGATTAGATTTGTTTTGACGAAATCCAAGATAGTAAGAGAGTCTAATTGATTTGTTGTTAATGTTATTAAGTACACAACATACCATACATCTTGTACAAATTTACGCTACTATATATAACCAATTGTACATCCAAATCCTATCAAACATTCACATAAGTATCGAATGTATTGTATCCTCCAAGAGTACAAACACCGTAGGCATCCTTAATCGAGTGGTTACTGAGACGCGAGTCTCGATTCTTTTTATTCGATTTCTGGCGAGACGTAATCGGTCCGATTAGCGAGAAGTGGCGAGATTGTCTACGCCTTTAGTGAATATATAGTTTTCAAGCATTTACAATTAAAAATAATTGATAAAAGAGCAGGCTGGTTCCTAGCGCATACATTAACAATATAGTGCAGGGATCTACGATGTAAATAATAAATATCAACGAATAAAAACTTACCTTAAATGCTATAGAATTTGAGATTTATTGATATATTTTATTTCTATTCATTTGAATAAACGTACAAAAATAAAGTTCTTAAACATAGTCGTTTACATTCGGAGAGTGTGAACTGAGCTGCATGATCGAATAGCTCGAAAAAACGACATAGTTTTATGCTTGATGTAGATAAGACTCGAACGAAGAGGTTTGACTCTACATTTGTGATAAGAACGTCTAGGCCGTGGAATGCGTTGCCTGAGGGATTTTTCCCGATGGTTACAATCGTGTTGTTTTCAAATCGAGAGTGAATCTTTCTTCTAAGTAAGCATTCTCCATCGTATAGCGCATCGTTATTTAACATCAAGCGAGATAGCGCTTAAGTGTAAACCTATAAAAGTTAAAAAGATATCTATGTTTATAGCATATATTTTAATGTCACGCTCACGCTGTGTACACATATTTTAGGTATACGATTTGGAACTGAACCTATTATTTTATAACCTTGGTCATTTAATTTAATTGTATACTGTTTTGTGTACCTTACAATAAATAAATTAATAAATAAATAAAAATGTAAAATCTAAGCTAAGAATTAACTTTCTTGGTTTACAAAAGACAAATACTTAGGAAAATAACCTCATTCTAGTAGTTGTTTTGTTATAAAAGTCCTTTACTGGCTACCGAAATACATACAGTAAACTAGGAATGTCGCTATTAGGTACACTTACGTAATATCTTATCCAAGTAATTTAATAACGAAGATAAATATAAATAAATAACTACTGCAAATACATATATCTTCGCTGAACATTCAGAGACTACAGAAAATTGCATATAGATTTGGTTCTTGTATCTCAAATAATGACATATGTTTTTTTTTTAATAAAGAGTGACGTGACACAGAACATTTGCCTGATGTAGTAAGCAACATGCCTGCCACATAACAGCACAGTGACACGCAGCTATTGGAACATGAAGAGTCCAAATCATTACCTAGCACTTAGCACTGCACTGCGCTCGTCACCCAGAGATCTAAGTTGTTATATCTCTAAGCCCTGTAATTTCTCTGGACACATTGCCCTTCAAACCGGAACACATGTTTGCACATTACTGCTTGGCGGTAGAATAACTGGCAAAGGTGTGGTACTTCCCCAGGCGGACTATCCTAAGAGTCCTACCACTACAAAATATCGTACAAAATATAGTACCTACATAATCTTTTTGTTCTAACGATTTCTGTCCATCATTACATAACCAAATTTAACATGCTTAAGTTCTATGAGTTTAGGTGACGTCACAAACGTTTACTCCTGAATCTTATTTGGTGATAATAAATTATCGTTAAAAACTGGTAACCACCGCAGGGCGTAACTAGTATATGTGACTTGAAAATATTTTGAGCACAAAATCAGTAAAAATCACAATTTATTTGATATACATTTTTATTTATTTATTCTTAATTCGGGTCTCACCCTACTAATTTTAAAAATGCGAAAGTTGATGTATTGAAGGTATGGATGGATGGATGATTGTTACTCTTTCACGTAAAAACTATTGTTTGGATGAAATTTGGTACCGACGAGACACAAATTGGCAAACAATCCATAACTTGTAGAGCTAAAATATGTTTGCTTTACTTACGATAAAATATGTTTGCTTTACTTACAATAAAATGTGTTTGCTTTATTTACATTTTATTTGATTATTTTGTTACTCGCAGCGTCCCGCGGTTTCACCCGCGGAATTCCCGATCTCGCTATTTTCCCGGGATGAAAAGTAGCCTATGTGATAATGGTCTGGAATAACACATAGGCCACATTTCACGCTGCGCTGCTACGCTGCTTTTCATTACTTTTAGACGCTGCGAGTAACAAAATAATTAAATAAAATGAAAATAAAGCAAACATAATTATTGTATCGTAAGTAAAGCAAAAATATTTTAGCTCTACAAGTTATGGATTGTTTGCCAATTTGTGTCTCGTCGGCGATAAATTTGCACTGGTCAATGTTATCGTACATGTAAAGTACTTATCTCTCGCACTACTGCTGTACATATGACGGTCATGGACGTATAAAAAAAGTCGGACGTAGTCTCGCTAGAACAAAAACTGTGTCCATCGAGTCGGCCACATAATATGCACGTGTGCGCTATCACATACAGGATGACACGCACACATCAGTGGGTCATTACACGGGCTACTTGCGTATATGTTGCGTGTCAGCCTATCAGATCTATTCTATGCTATCAGTGACAAACTGACAACGTACACGTGCAAATGTGGCCGACTCTAGTGACACACTTTTTGTTTTAGCGATACTACGTCCGACTTTTTTATACGTCCATGATGACGGTGTTATATTGTACGTCTGTGTTATCATTCTTAGCTGAATCTTATTATTTGACTTTGTTGAAATGTGGTGTAAAATGTTTATTTATAAGTGTTATATCAGCTATCTGGCTCCCGTAGTTCAAGCCTTGCTTTATTTGTGGTAGCTAGTTTTGTGTGAGCGATGTCCGCGGATATTTATTTATTTGTTTTATGCACCTACTAAGAATTATATTATAGGTTCTATGTTTTTGGAAATGTATCTTAGGTCAAGAAGGGTTTTTTGTTAGAGTTTTTTTTAAATTAATAGCTTACGATTGACTTCTATCTCTCTTGATGTTAAGTAATTATGCTGTCTATGAAAGATCACGTTTACTTATAGGTAAGTAGCTATCAGGTAAAATGCACGAGAGCAATGCATTTCATAGTCTAGCTATCCGTATACGTATATCTAAAGAACGGTGAGACGCATAAAAACATTTCGTTTGTGTCTTGGCAACGTTGTCAACCAAAGTCAAAAAACGCATTTCCTCAGAAATAAAACAATATCCATTGGAATATAAAAATCAAAACGCATGTATAAATACATAGAATATAGGCTAACGCAAATAACGGTGTACACAGACATACACATATTAGTGAAAAAGATTCTTGTATATTTCTTCTTGTATATTCTTGTATATTTTATTATTATATCCTGTTTGACTACAAAAATTAACAGCTTGCATGCTGACAAAGCGGGAACTGGAGATCCCTATTATCATTGCATCATCTATTTGTAACCCAGGACCACAAGCCAAATAAATGATTTGATTTGATTCTTCGTAACTTTCTGTAGTTTACAAATTTTGTTAATAAGCGATAAAATATCACTATACAATAAAATAACATGTTAACTGTAAGAAAACAGCATCAAAATCGGTACACCCATCAGAGCTCCGAAGCCAGATTTCTACAAATAAATATACTCAATACTTATAAGAACACTTTTTACTATTGAGTCTATAAACAGAGAAGCGTTTCGTGAACGTAAATTTACCTATCAAAGATAGTTTTTAATTTCGCCATTTTGTACAAATAAAGCCTATAAGCACTCAGGCATCACGTAAATAATAATCAACGGTGAAAGACTTTTTAAATCGGTCTAATAGTTTCTGAGATTAGCTCGTTCAAACAAACAGTCTCTTCCGCTTTATAAAATTAGTATAAATCATGTTTAGAATACGGCAATTAGGTCCATTGGGTTTTAAATCGACTCCTATTTAAAAAAAAAACATCTTACGTAGTACTTAAATGTTTACTACGGTAGCCTTGATTCAGCGTAGTACGTATTTTGTTATTTATAAGATTCTGCGCGTGAATTAAATTGTCGCATCGTAATAGGTTCTTCGAAAACCGTTGGCGTTTGTATAATACTTTTACAGTTTAACAGTTTTTGAGTAGGTACCTACAAGCAAATTAAAAGCTTAGAAGTTGCTGTGGGGATTGAGAATTCCGATTTTACAATCGTGAAAGAACAAAAAAATCTACGTTACATTTAAAACACAACTTCATCTCTAAGTATTTTTCCAACTGCAGATGTTTGTCATAATCACTAACAACGGGGGGTCTACCGCCGAACGAAAAATTTCATCGCTTTGATGTTTCTCTCTCTTTTCTTTTCGCTTGAAATGATAGAGACAGGATTAGTAAAGCGATAGCCGATTTAGTTAGGCGGTAGAAGCGCGAGAAGGAAAACACTGGAAACTGGCGTATTCCAAACAAGACATCTTTCGAGGAAATGTATCTTTAGTTATTACCATTAGTTATTACCTGCGTGCTGGACCATGGCCTTGACTACCTCCTTGTGAGAGAAGTTCTAGTACCAACTGTGCGAACATAAATTTGGTTTCTAATGCTGAATACATGGGCACCTCCAGAATTTTTCTCAGGGATGTCACCTGCATCTACTGCACATACTATTGACCGATTTAAAACAGACGACTTTACATGTATGGTATGGTGATAAATGCGATGCCGAGTTTAAATCATGCAAGTATTCAATTTGCTCAAATATATTTCACTATCGGATACAAGTTTAAGGTGCGTTCTACTAATCGTCATATTATATTATATAACATTAGAAAAATATTACTCTCACGGTAGTAGAATAAGGTACCGGACTGGGTCAAAAGTACAACATCTTAATTAGTCCGTCGGCTAGATCATGGAAAAATGTTGGACACGTATTTTTTGTCTTTTTCATAATATTAAAAATCGTCAAAGATATAGATCATCAAACTTCGAGATTGGGGGGTCGCGACGTCACTCGTGAGTAAAAACCGTACTCACAAGTGACGTCACACGAAACTTCGAAGCGCTGTATCTTCGTCATTTTTTGTTTGTGAAACAAAAGAAAAAATACGTGTACCTACAGTATTTTTTGGCTATCTAACTAACGGGCTACTTAGTTTTTTTGAGGATTATACCCTATTGGATAAAAATAAGGTATTTCAACTATGTACTTACCTATTTTCATGACAGGGGGTGCAAGTGCACCCCCTTGCAACCTCCTGCTAGCTCCCACAGCTAAATCGGTTTAGAACATTTTAAAGTTTTTGAAACCTCAATTAGTACCTATACGCTATAATCATTATTCTATTGATTATATTAGTTTCATTAGCAGTTACATTTATAAATGAACCTTTCTGAAATGTCAAAACAGATCTTTTATTTTTTGACAACATATTCTTACCATCCTGTTCAGCTATTACAGAGAATCACGAACACAAATATAAACACAAGCACAAAAACTTTCACCTTAAAATATTAGTGTGCTACTAACTACTACTACTAACTACTAATATTATACATGTACATGTTTGGATATTGGATGTTTGTTGCTCAATCACGTCGTAACGTCTGAACGGAGCGGGTTGAAATTAGGAACACAATTAGATAATATTATAGTCTGGAAGAACACATAGGCTTCATATTTTTATTGCGGCAAAATAATGGGAACTACGCGGGTGAAACCGTGGGGCAGTGCTAGTATATTATATAACCTTGTTAGTATTTTCTATCTAGCATATTCAATATAATACACCCATATCTAAATCGGCACCATAGATACTGAGCCGCTAATTAATATGTCCCTGACGTTGAATTGCCTTGCAGTGCATGTGTACATAACACACAATCCGCACAAAAGTAGGCAAACTGACTGCTGCTGTGCTGACATAAAGACACATAAATACTCACACTAACAGACGCACCCTTATAGTATTTGGTAGTCAATTATGTTTCATACACGCATTTTTCTAATAAACTAGCGCCAAGTTCATTGGTATTGCATTGTTCATGAGTCGTGCGTTTTTTTTTTTTTGGGATTTTTTTTATGTATCCTCACCATGCAGGGACATGGCGAGGTATGTCGGGCTCGACACCATGGCGACGACAGACATGGTGCCCTTACCGACTAAAACCCCCACAGATTTCCCCTGCATGGTCAGGGGTCAGGGTCGCGGGGTCGCTTTATGCATTTCCGTCAACGGCCCTGACCCTTGCCACCGTCCTTGTGGACCCGCCTCGCGAGGGGCGTTAGCACCCCCGCATTTAGCTGTGGTGACGCGCCGGAAATCAACGACGCGTCACCTTCTCGAAGGCCTATCCCTGGGTGGGGTGCCGGACGGCCCTAAACGTCCGATGCCCCAGGCCTCCCGTAGAGACTGGGTGCGAGCCCAGAGGGTCCACTCTCTGGGCTCACCCCCGTGTCCACTTCCGGCTCAGTAGAGGAGCGAGAGCGAGAGTTTTGGCCTCTCGCTCCTCTAACTCGCACGACCTCTCACTGTCAAGCATCACGGCAAAGACGGTCGACAGCGAGAGGTCGGATAGCCGCGGTTTTGCCTCTATGACTGCACCGCGGCCCTTGTCCTTCCACGGACCACTCTGCTAATCAGAATGGTCGTGGAGGACCTTCATCTGGAAGACTTAGGAATTTTACTTGGCCGATATGTCAGCCGAGTAACCTTCCTAAGTCTTCCAGTCCCCCTTCTCAAACCTCTACACGCACTGCTCAAGGGGGTGAGGAGCGCGTGTAGAAGTTCCCAGCCCCGGCCGGGATTCGCCATCACACAACAAGATGCCACCGAGGCAAGTTGTTGTGTGATGCCCAGGGTGCACCACGTAGAGGTTCCCGATTCACGCACCCTTTCATGAGTCGTCCCTACATTATTGTATGACGACGATATAAATTAACATACATACGACTATAATTATCTAATATTTCTTAGTAAATCGTCAATTTAAGTATTTATTATTTTACATCTATATGAAAGCCAGCAGGCAGTTCGGTAGGCAGTAGCGGCTATTGGATGCTACCTGCTAATCCTGCTATAGGATCCTTTAAAAAAATAGTAGCAGGTAGTTGAAGAATTAAAGTAGAGGGAAGAGCTAATAGTGTTACTTAGCACAATTCAATTCATTTATTTCAGACCTTAAGTCTCCTACATATACATATTATTTATACAAATCAAAATGAAATTATATCTATTTAAGCGGCTGTATAATAATAGCCTTATCGGTAAATAGTGGCCGTGAAAGAGCATTGTCATCTGAATACTAATAATAAGTATAAAAAAGTAAACATGTCATGAAAATTAAAAAGAAATATCGACCCTATTTTTGCCTTAATTTTGCAATCATTAAGAAATAGGTGTTTAAAGTTTCAAATCAAGCCGTTGCGTTGTTTTGAAAGTGGTGAAAATCACGTTCAAAGATTCTGTTACATAGTTACGATTTACGAGTACATTGATTCGTAAATAGATTCATAGAAACATAATTACCAAGCTAATAAAAGCGTGTCAATTAATTTTAAACCAAAGCCAGTCGAAACCATCAAACCGTATTTTGTTTTCTCCGACCTTATCTTAGTTTTAGCAGAACAATGAGGATTATCTTCGGATGGGTTTAAGCTGTGGGTGGGTAAGCTCGAACTCTATTCAATGAACCATATTTACCTGCATTTCTAGTGCCCTAATTGTTTTCATTCAGGAATGTATTATTTTATCACCACCTGAACTAATTTATACATTGTTCTTCCAAACAAATTTATTGCTGTTTTGTTTAACTTCCGATCCTTTTTGCAGATTTAGTTGACGTATTTTCTGGTCTCTTTGTAATATATTTAAGCCCCAATATTCCTATTGTCGGTTTAAGTAAAAAACACGCTTTTATTTCATGACTAATATTATAGTTAATGGAACAAAGTTCGATACAATGCAGATAACTTTAAAGACTTACCTGAATTTCATTTATAGGTAATTTTTGTTTAGATTTGCAATTTTGGTCGATGTGTTTAAATCGATCATAATTGCAAGAGACAAATGATAAAACCATAGAAGTAATTACAAGTATTATGAGAAATTAATAATAAGTGTTTTGTGTAGTGTGATTTATTTGATTCAATAGGTGGGACCGGGCATATAAATAAATTAATTCGAGCACTGATAAAGACTGACTTTAAAACTACATGAAGTGGCTTCGTGTGACAGGCTCTTTCCTCCAATATGGCAGAGAGGAGCAACGGCTGGCACAGGCATCATATTCGTGAAAGGTGCTGTTTGCGGGAACAAAACGTAAATTTTTCCACTCATTGAATTTAGTGTAGGTGATTTGTTGTGGGTAATATTGTCAAGTAGAGAAAGAAATACAACAGGGATAGCAAGGTTTTTGTAAGCAGTTGGCCCCATGATGGTGGTTTGATACTGTCCTTTCTTTCGGATCAGCTTAAACCAATCATTTATAAATAGTATTATCCACAGATTACAACCGTATACTTAATATTTATTGATGGTTTATGTGACTCAAACACTTTTCATTTTTTCATCAAACAGAATAATAAATATAGAAATCGTTGAAGAATGTGGCATCTAGAGAAGTCAAAGGGATAAAAGCAAAGAGTTTATACTACATATATAAAAAGGGTAAAAGGGAGTTTTATGAGAAATTAATACTCTTGAGAGGCAAGAAGTCAAATAAATAAGAAAGAAAAGAGTCATTTGATACAGAATAACTCTGTTTATTAAAAATTATTCTGTACCTATAATTAATTAAGACAGATGACAGAATATGTCAATAATCAGGAACATCGTTTGACACAATCCCTACCGCAGTTTAATGGTTCTAGGAAAGTTTACAAAATACCATACAAGCTAAGCCGCGAACACGATTAGTGTCGTGTAGAAACCCTCATTAATATTTCAAATGTGCGCAAACAATTTCCATGCGCGCCGCGAAGCGCACAGCGCACTGTTGTTGAAAAACATACAGATCACGGCGTATTGTTTGTCTTGTGGAAATCTATAAACATCGCGTACTCTTGACCGTCCGCATCTCGTCTTATAATGAACTTTATTCCGACGGAATACGGTGCAAACAACTGAGAAGAGATTCCAGATTATAGAATTATGCAAAACAAGTGCAATGCGGTACTGATGAATTTAAATCTCGTTTATCAAAACGCATACAGTTTTCTTAAGATTAAACTCACATATATTCTTACAGAGATTGAATTTCGAATGATTATTTTAAACACTAGCCTTGGGTTTCATTTCGCCAGCGTCTATTGTAGTTCTAGGGTACCTTCACCTATTTAACATGGTCACACTGTATGTTATTCCGAAATGTTTAATAGTGCTGTGACGTTACCGATACATTTTTCGTCCCCACTATTTCAGTGGGGACGAAAATTGGCAGACTGGAAAATTGGAAAACTGGCAGAATTATTCCAATGGAATTTTCGACTGAATAAGATCACATTGTGATGAGGAGAATAAACATCATATTATGTTTAAGTTTGGGTAGTATTATACCCAGAGCAAAGATAAGTTAGACTGAATAATTTTCGAAGTAGGTACGAATAATTCTATGGAACCCTTAGTTTCTTTGTAAGTGTTTGTATTTAACAAACAGGATGACGAGATCGTCAATTCTGTGAAACGGGAAGATAAGAGATGGGTGAGTATCACAGGAAAGATAATTTTCGGGAATTTAAAACGATCTGCTGGAAATACATACTTCATTTCAACAAGGCTGATCAGCATTTATAAGGAACGTAAACTTTTCCTACTGAGAAATACCTACTGTTGATACAGTGAGTTTAACAGTTAACACCTTCAAGATTGCTGCCATCCTTTTCTTGCACATTGAAAGAAAAAGAGACAGCAACAGTTTAAAGTAACGTGTAATTTTAAGTAGGCATCTATAGCCGTGTTATTAACTATTTTTATTTAAAGTTCTGAACTAACTGTTCAAACAAAGCAATTATATGGGTGCTCGCGTATCGCTCTTATCAGTATAATATGTGTATGATATGGATCGATACGAGCTTAACCATTGGCCAACGTCACGCACTCCTACTGTAGATTTTTGATAACATAATTTTAGGAAAACAATGTCTGTCGGACGCCGCTGTTACATCGCGACCTCGAATATTTATCGGTCGTTGTCGTATTACTTGCCTTGTTTACGGAGGTTTTCGCTTTATATTTTATATTCTCTATTCGTTCAACTTGACCTCTAGTACATGTAACGTGCATTTTTTCTAGCAAAATCTCTTGTAGACCTCTCATTTTACCGCGTGGGATGTCTTCCGTTTCTGATCTACCGCCCGGCGACCTGTGACATTATAACGCTAGTACAAAAATATAGGCTCGTATCGGAAAAAGTAGCTTGAATATTACAGGGCCCGAGAGCTTCAAATGTCAGGTTAACATTTCGCACGTGCCTGCGCTCCCGTTTATTTAAATATAATGGAGTCTTGAGCCATCATCTCTATTAAAAGCATCGATTTAACGAGCGGAATGAGATGGTATAGTCCGCTTTACGCGCACCGTGAATATGGGTCGGCTTCGGCGGTTCGTTCGTCGCGTGCGAACCGGCCGAGCGTCTGAGTAGCTCGCCTGTTGGCGGCGGCCCGCTCCACCCGGTAATGAATTCACTAAAGGTGTAACGCCACGCTTCGATAAACAGTTTTTGCTATTACTCGACGTCATCGCTCCGCGAGTCTACAGCAGGTAAACGATTGCGACACTCGGCCTTGTGTGAGAAACTTTTGAACTCCTACGTGGACTCGTATGTCTTCGTCGGATGACCCGATTTTTGGAGCTAGCTTTTTCGACATTCGATCAATCGTCCTAAAAACTGGCGGATGTCTTTGTCTCGTGACGTTACGTAACGTTGACCGATGGTTAGTCCGTTATTTCAGATCGGCATGAGGCCGTTGCACTGTTGTAGCTTTCCGAAAATCCGATTGCAAAAGTGGGGACATTGTGAGTAGTGGTTGTGCAGTGTCGGCACGGGCCGCGGGCGGAAGTTACGGTGAACGGTGCCTCGCTCGGTGGCCTTGGCGGGTCGGCCTGCGCGCCGAAGGTGAAAGTCTTGACGGCCCGCAATTATTGAACCTCGACCCGCCATCCTCCTAAATTCGGGTTACGACAATCCGTCCGCATCGTGCAGTTATCGCGGCTCACGTGTGCTGCACTCCCGGCTTCCGCATTCTTGAACACCTCGCGAACTAAATTGGTCCACTTAGGAAACGTAGGGAAGAGCGGGACATCACTAATGACGAGAAATCTACTCTTTAGTACGCTATTCTAGTATAAGTAGAGATAGTAAGTAAAGGAAATAAGGTCATCAAATGTAAATATTATAGATCGCTAGTAAAATTTAGCTCAATAGGAAGTAAAGGTGGAAGTAGACAAATACAAAGTGATTATTCTTGGGAGTTTTATTTATAACAAGCATCATTCAATAGCACCTTCACGCATGATTGAATAAGGCGATCCGAGGGTCGGCCCAACATCTGCCTGGTCGTCACTGCTTGGCTCCCATTCAAATTTTAATGTATTCTGCCGCCGAGTGTACCGTCGACTTCAAGACGCTGCAGAATTGTAAAATTTGTTTTTCTATTTAATTGCATCTCCTCTACGTGAACTTTGGTTGAGATATCAACAAACGTTTCATTAATGTCAACTGCTAGTAGTAAAAGCTTTTACTGAAACCGACACTTTCAGCAACAATAATTTGTCAATTAGCCAATGTTTTTCGTTTGTATCTTATGTGACGGGATAAATGCATCTGTGATAAAAGTACGCAGATAGTCACAAAATATTTAAATGTTGTAACATTTATTTTAACTTTATTATATTGACGTATATAATTGATTAGTACAGATAAAACATTTTGAATACTCGGGTAAAAGTAGGATAAGCGTCATTCGGTAAAATGTATTTGGTTAGAAGTAAACGTTAAAATACAAACTGTCGAATGTATTGTTACTAAAATGTTATGTGTAACTTACGTGGACACGTATTGGACAATATTGCTAAAAAAAGGAAATAAGTGCAATAGTACATAGAATGTATTAATTTATGAAAACGAATTTAGTAAAACTAAATACCTATGTTCACAAACATGTGAGTTTTGAAATTATATTATATTTTCAAAAATCTTTTTGTAATTAGGCTATATTAAATTATAAATATAATTTAATACAGCCAAAATGGTATAAACATTTTCGAAGTTAACCACATTTAAGAAGCGTCCACCAACCTCAAAAAGACAAAATTAACCTTTAGTCGCGTCTTCGTCGGTTAGATTCCGCTGCTATTAGAAATTATGATCAAAGTGCTATAAACTGAATGAAAAATGCAGTTGCAGAAAAAAAAATACAAATCAAAGGACATTAACATTGAACAGCATAATCAGCAACACAATATACGGCTCCCATATCTAATCATAATGACTGTTATTGCTGTGAACGCACTGATAACCAATTAAATTCCCTAGATAATATGTCGAGAGCGCCACATCAAATCTGCAGACAAGACGTCGACAAGTTAGGAACTAGTAATTGACCGATGATATTCAAAAAAGGTCACAAGTGACACCCCATAAATAAAAATTATCAAAAGGCACACGGATTACGGTGTGGATAATGAGGTATCCTTGGCAAGGGGAGAGCGGTGGCGTAGCTGTAGGGCTGCGGTGTTCATCGCCCGCCTGCGCCCTCTGTGTGTTGCCAGTCTGCGAGCCTGAATACCGAGCACGGAGCACGGGATGGAGTGGAGCACGAACACAGTTTGGCGAGCGAGGCCGACACTGGCACACGTCTCGACCGCGAACCGCTCTCGATTAGTTATGTTGTAGCGCCGCGCTGTTTGGACAAGTGCTAAGTTGGTCGTTTCATGTGATACATACCCGTTGAGGTTGGCATTATGTTTAATTCGACCGATCGGTTATTTAATTGTTACGGACTGTATTACTGTTTTTAATTCTTCTGTGGATTCTTGTTTTGAGTGTGACGTTCTTTGTTGGAGTTGACTTTAATTGATAAGGTAATTAGATGTTTTATTTCTTGAATGTTTTTTTTTCACTTAAATTTTTATGAAGATTAACTTTGTTGCTTTCGATTTAATATTAATTTAGCTACTGTAATACATGCTTGCTGAACAAAGAAACCTTACAAATAATAAAGTAGGCTCCAGTGAATTCATATAGTTTGTTGGTTGCTTGCATAATTGTTTATTACTTTGTTTTCAAATTGTTTGCAGTAAAGTAATTACTTGCCTCTTACTTCATGTAACCAATTTTAATCTTTGACAATATTTGGTAACCGATCATGGCTATTGTGCATGGTTGAAGTCAATCAATTTTAAATTTGAACTGTTGATCGGTACTGTAGAAACTTTCAGATTATTTATTTTATTTAAAAGTTTCTTCTGTAGAAACTCACAGCTGAAAATTCCTAAACATAATGAAGTTCCAATTCTTTCCGGCCTGTTCACGTTTTGTAACTAGTAGTATTAATTGTAGAATATATGTTCAATTGATAAAATAAATAGTAAGTAATTAGTTGTCAGCTACTGGTATCACTACACGCAATTGTTACGGTAGTTATTAAGCCGAGCTCTAATTAGGGGGAACTACTACTCGCCACTTTATCTCGCGCGCATCACAAAGTTCATGAAAGAAATGTCATCGGACGCGTTCACAATTTTATTTTCAAATCATCACGTTTTTCAATTTCTACCTGACCAAGCCCTTTTGTCGCTGCGCCGTATGCTATTGCTTGCTCCCTCTCACCCATATGGGTATTAAAATGGAATGGAAAGCTTAGAGTAGGATCAAATGTTTTTATTAGTCTTTAGCTTTTTGGTTGATAACAGTATTTTTAATTCAGTTCAACTCGATTCTGAAAAATCTTTTGTAATTTGATTTTGTTTTTCTTCTAACTTTCCCCCTCCCTTGTCTTTGTCTGATGAAAAGGGCGTTCCGCCGTTGACACGAATGTTTGGCTTTATCGTCGTAAAGAAGTGGGTACATTTATGATAATGGTTCTTTTTATGAGGAACATACTCTTAATACTTTCCCTCTACTTTTAATGAGTATAGTGAGAATAATTCCGTGGAAATAGTGATTCCGGATAGCGTTCGTTCACCGATTCGGGATACCATTAGGACATCACTAGTTTACAGTAAGATGCGTATGTCATTTTTTTGTTGTTGTCCTAAGATCTTATAATTGTTATACCTACCTTTCAAATTATTTTGATATCGTTCTCTGATAAAGTATACAAAACCCTAAACAACCAAGGATTGCTGAAATAACACACGTGTAAATGTAAAACCAATTTCATATCCCTTTTGAGGCAAAACATGATTTTGTACTTCGGCGTTTGGGGAGTCTTTCACATGCGCAAGTAGCTCTTCATTTCTCGTTTAGTAGACGTTCGGGGAAAACCCATTTAGTTTTAATTGAAATTGGAATGAGGTTCAGTCATTCTTTTAAGTGTATACTGAATAGTAATAAGTGCTTTGGTAAGAATAAAGAGTAAGTAGTAAAAGGCGACTAAATGAGTTTTGATTTGATTAGGTATGAACTAATAATAATATCCTGTAAAGTTATGCTTACCTTTATTTGTTTTTTATGTTCGTCTTGAAAATAAATTTTAGCTGAAGTAAGCAAATCTAAAAACTAATAGGTAGAACTTTTTTCTTTTTTTTTAATTTAAAGAGAAGAGGTAAGCAACATGCATGTCCATTGTCCATGACTGCACAGTTAACATAAAGACTCTAAATCACTGCCCGGTAGTGCACTCCGCTCGTAACGCAGATACGAGATAATTAATCTATTTACCTTGTAATTTCTCTATTTTTTATTTATTTTTGTTATAATAAGATTTAAATGTCATGCCCTTCATGCCTTCGAGGCAGTTCTATAAGCAACAGTTTAACCTATAAAATGGCGTAGGATGGTGTAGGCGATTCTGCCTAAACTTTTGAGCTCATAAGGCGTTGAAATAATTTTCTTTAGGTGTCACCCAAAAAAAAAGGTTCAACGAACAAGAAGCATTTCTGATGGTAAATTTACACGCATGTCTAAAATCTCACAGTGCCACGTAGGTACCTTTTTAAACATGAAGAGATCAAATAATGCACTGCGCTCATCAGGAGAGGATAATAGATGATTTATCTCTTTGTCACGTAATTTTCTCTCGAAACATTGCCCTCTGAACTGGAACATTCACATATTTCACACGCCCTGCGCGTTCTGTCACTTTACGATAAAAAAAAGGGATTTGAAGAAACTCAGATTCTATCTTATCCTTCGTAAAGATACTGTTTATGCTATCGTACCTACCTAGGTATGTAGGTATTTGTTCTAAAGGTATTCATAGCAATTGGTATCTGGTGCCCTTTTAGGCTACCGCAAATACCTACCGCCTTGTAATTGTATATTTGCTAGCTTTTTAGTAACTATCAAACAATCTTTATTGGATCATACAAAGCTGACAAAATAAGCTTAGCACTTACTCTTTTAGGGTATGGCAATATTAATCGCTAATAAGGCATTTCCTAAACTGTTGAATGGGTTTAGAGGCAAATGAAAATACTAGGTACTTACTAGCGGTCTATTCCTTCTTAGCGTAGAATGTCATTTAAAATACAAAATTAATAATTATTAATTTGAACCATAAAACATATTGAGATCATTAATGGAAACAAAATCTATCCTATGCCATTTAAAATACAATAATAATAATTATTAATTTGTCATAAAACATATTGAGCTCATTCATGGAAATAAAAATTATCCTGTCTTAAGTTGTATGTGTAATTTGGCACAACTTAAGACGGGATAGTTTTTATGTCAAATTACACATAAATCCCATCTTTCATGAATATCTGTTTACTTGCTTAAGATTTCACTGGGAGCAAACGTTTTGACTCTGAATTTTTTTGCTAACAATGTGTCGCATAACATCCGATCCCGTTATTTTCCCGAGATAAAAAGTAGCCTATATTATTTGTAAAACCTCCAAGATTATGTGTACAAAGTTTCATGCAGATCGGTTGAGTAGTTTTCGCGTGAAAGCGTAAAAACAAACTTACGTTCGCGTTTAAAATATTAGTAAGAAGATAATTAGGAATAGTCACATATTTCATTGATAAAGTAGACAAATAACTATTAAATCGTAACTCCGAAAGATAGTTAGTTACGTTTAAAGTTTAGTGTCGTGGGAAATGTGCCAAGAGTGTTCCTAGTTTGTTAGAACTTACAAACTTTTTGGAGGTATTTTATGTTTTGTCAGTGATTGTTAGTTAATTCTTACCACCGTGTTATAAAACTAGACACAAACAATACTGTGATCAGGTTTAAAGGGTAATGTTTCTAGGGTAAATATAAAAAAAGTATATCTTGTGAGTAGCGATTCTGTTTGATCCGTGTTTGAAAATTTTGAATTTTGTCACATTCTTGTGAATTTTTTTTTGTGTCGCTATCGTTTTTTTAAATTATTATGGACTAAGTACAACTGTTTTCATCTTTTTTTCGTTTTCTTGTATTTTATTCGTTTTGATGACGTTTGTTTTCTTGTAAAGAGGCCCTTGACCTTAATACTCTATTGCCTACAGAACTTTAACCATTTCAGTGCGTGTTTACTTTTTTGGGAAGAAAATTGAAGATTGGAAGAATCTTTTGCCCAACATTGGGAACGTTTAGCCAGATAATAACATTAGATATAAATAATTACGATTTGGATCCTAAGTACACGAAGCCAATTTGTCTTAAACGCAAAAGGTCCAATATTTAAAGTACAAATAGCGTAATAAATGAAGTATCGCATACACTGTCAATAACTTTAAAAGTGCGTCAGCTGCGCAGCTATTAAACATGATTTATTCGCCATGAACGTCGTCCATTGTCTGACTCTGTATGAGCTGCCATAAACGCGGTAGTATACAGCCAGCTATGTAAACCAGCTGGTGATTTTTACTCGGGCCCGATAGATTACGTGGTGTTCGGGTATCTCAGGGGAACGGCACGGTTGTTTACATGATATTGGTTGGGAAAATTATGTGAATGGAATAAACGCGGTGCAGGTATTATGATTGTATGAATAATCAGCTCGTGCATTAAGAATAATGAAAATTTTAATAAATATGTAATATGTAATAATAAGTCCAAATATGCACATATTTGGATGACTATTGAATATTGTTGATATACCTAGGTACTAACGTCGGAGACGCTAGTATCAGCTTAACGTCTCGTAAACGCCAACAAATGTATCTATTATACGGTTCATATTACGTCCGTCAGGAACCCTGTTTTATTATATTCAGCTCCTTTCATACACACAAAAATTAAAGAAAAGTTCATCCATTTTAAAAGTCACGATAGTTGTGAATTTCACCAACGTCACGTCATAAACAACTAACTAAATAATTCTACTAACTGGTTTTTGACACTGTTCTAACTTATAATACACAAGTTTTATTAAGTAGTCTTTTTCTAAATTAAATATTACAAAAAAAAAACACAATGCATGACGATATTGCTGTAGATAAGCAATCAGAAAATAATGCGAACAAAAACAAAGATTAACGAATATTATAAATTAGGTCATTCATCAATATCTCAATTCGGATTATCTGCCGTCGTGGAATTTCTCGCATTTGCGGGTAGATTTGTAAATGACTGTTGGGTAATAAATGAGGCAGGGCCCTACGTCCAGCTCAGATCCAGACGTTCTCAATTATTCCCAGTTTCTGACCCAGAATCAGTCGCAACTACCAACGTACCGTGATGAGATTTACTTATATAATCGCCCTATTGTTATGAACGTAGAACCATAGATGTGTTCATTTCGAGTACATAAATAGTTACGACAATACGGATGTTGTTTTATTTTTGTTTGAAATAGTTATCTAGAAATGTGCTTGAGTATGAAATGGGCCGTTTTTTAAGTTGCATCATGTTTGACGCAAAGAGGACTGGATTAAAAATTAAAATGGCTCGAAGACGCTTTAGTCTTCAAATATGCAAAAAAATATAGTATTAAAAAATAGATGTAATAGTAATAAAAAAAATTGCGGCAAAAAATAATACAACTTGTCTATACTAATTAGGTATACATCTTGTCTTACAGATATGATAGTTTTCAATTATAATAATATGTAGAATATCGAATATCACATATTTATAAAATAATATTACTTCATAGTATTAGAAAAAAAAACAAAAATAGTCGGGTAAAATAGGTTGATTGTCAAACTTAATAATTAATGTCGTCCATAATAGTACAGTCAGATATTTTATGCTGTGATAAATAATTCAATAGTTTGATGAAGCGTTTGCGGGGCCCATTAACACACACTTAGCCAGTTGTAGGACCACCAACAGTAAAGCGAAACAGTAAAACAAATTCTAGTACCTAAGGCGCTTAACAAAAATAATTGATTTATTTTTTCTGCAAAAACAAAAACCGACTTAAATTAAAGTGAAATTCGGACACTTGAACAAATTTCATAAGAACCAATCACTACGTCTAAATAGCTAAATACGCGAAAGCAAATTTTAGTCTTTTGTTTATGTTGCAAAAACCGCCACACCGATTTCGATAAAAATTATATGAGACTACGTCTGAACAACCAACTAACTATGATCTACCAAACAAAAAAAAACATCTAAATCTATTCACAATTTGCGGCAATATCGCGTAATATGCATACAAAAAAAAAACAAATAACCGAATTGAGAAACTTCTTCCTCTTTTTTGGAGTCTATAAGTATAAGTCTCAACTTAAATCATGCTCCTTCGTTTTGACTTGGCCATGCTTGTCATGGCCAATTTTGAAAATAGGTCTACCGACTAACTACAATGGTCTTTCTTGTCTTTGATTTGGCTCTCTGTCTCTTTGTTTAAAAAAAGACATATAGTATTACTTATATATTAACAGGTTACTGCAATACTTCAATTACGTGTTGCTTAATTTAATATCAGTCTGCTCAGTTTGAATCTCAAAACGAATAGCTCAATCTGCCGCAATCACTGAAATCACAAAAAAAAAATTGTTTACACTCATAGATTACCATCACACAAAGTTACAACGTCATTTACTATGTGCATTGTACCTAGGCCATAAGCAAGTGAATACAAGTATTGATTTCTATTTCATTGTCGTATCTTTGATTAATGCCTGATTCAGGAAGATTAAAAAGATTAATTATTGTTCCCAGACACAACAATTACGTAAAAAATAAAAATAAATAGATTAGGTAAATAATTAAGTACCTAGGTGCCTACAGATGGACTGGCCACTATTTAACGTAATTTTAAAAAAGCTGAATTGAGCTCAATTTTATCTCTTTTGAGTTCATTTGCCATTACTAATGTTGCAGATTTGTACCGATTCGAGTTTATTCAAAAATGTTGTAGTTTTTTGACTAACGTAAGCCTTGAGTAATTTTAGGGAATATTGTAGTTAGTATCTTATTGCTTTATTGTTCTTCTACTACATAAATTTGTTTTTTTTTATTGATGGGCCGTGGCTTTACTACCAACTAAATTACAGTAAGACGTTATTAACTGACTGCATATACACAAATTCAGATCAGATGTAGTAGTAGTAGGCTTTACCACGCTGAATGGCAATGCTTATTTGTTGAGCCAAATAAAACGCCAGCAAATTGTAAACTATACAATTACCCAGCCAATACATTAAAACCAGAGATTAAATCTATCAGAAACCAATACGACGAGACAATGGAAGTGAGTTTTTTCGCTGCTGTATTACGTCATTTAGTGCGCGAGTTTGCATATTCTTACCTACAGCACTGTAGAATTTTAGAGTTCAAAAGTTAACCAATTAGGTTAAATTATTAAGGCGATGACGCAATAGAAAGGAAAGCGCCCGTACTTGGGGAGTCTTCATCTCTTGTCTATTTATAATTTTCGGTATCTACTATGTCTGTCGCAATCTAAGTCCGGCGCACTCGAATATAATATACCTATGTATATAATTACACATTTATTTTGCTAAATTAACTCAAATATGTGCGTGCATTCAAATATTTCAGAAAAGGTTAATAATAGTATTATTTATAGTAGTAATAATAGTGTTTTTAATCATAAATCGTTTGAAATTACAATTACTTTTTAATGATCCGATATGAATTCTTTCACAAGTTAGATCTTTATGCAACTTCATTAACAACATAATTAAGAAAATATTAGCACAGTCGTAAACATAAACAGGACATACCTAATATTTATTAAGAAACAATTACATTAATTTAAGTAATGACGACTGTTATCTAACTAACATAAAGAGGTTTTAATTGTGTAATTATCACTTAGATTCGAATTCTTTGCATCTGTTTAGAATCTAGATTTACTTTCCTTACGTTTTCAAAAATTGAACATTTACTACTATGGTCGAATGTTTTTTATTTATATATTACTATGTTTGTCAAACTTAATTTAAAAAACAGAGTCCGTGGTGATAAAATCATAGGAAAAAAATACAGTTTACTATTTATAGGGAAATAAATAATAACACTCTTTTAAGGCCTAAAATCCCATTGTATAGAATGGTCGTTTTTTCATGTTTATATGTATTTATTAATTTGAACAATATATTATCAAATCAAAATCAAAAAAATCACAACCATTAATAATAATATAATTAAGTTTTTATAATGTTTATATTTTTTATAGTTATTGTAAAACTTAGAAATTATGAAAAATAAATAAATAACTACAAAATACATACAATATTAATAATGGTTGTGATTTTATTGTTATATACTTACTATATATCTTGTATTTCAAAGATTAACTCAGTCTATGGCAATCCAAACAGGTGCCAAATTTTTTACTCTTGTCAAATTGGATTAAAAATTTGCGGAGTGTGTGATGGCAAACAGTCTAAAAAGTCAAATAGTCAATAGTGTGGTAAAATATTAGTGTACGAATGTATTTCTAAAAATTTTGTTCGAAGCACAATCATTTAAGCAATTAAGGGCAGGTAGGCAATAAAAGTGAAAGTTGAAAGGAATTGTTAAAATCATATTCGGCGACCATTCTATTGTGTCTTATGAAACAAACGATTTTTTTTATTATTGACGTCTTAAAAAATGTGTTCGACTACTAGCCACTCAGCTCACTAGTATTCTATGTTTCATTTTGTTTTCAATTTCCTAAAAATATATTGCTTACTCTGTCTTTTTTCTAACAAATAAAAAATCAGTTTTCAGTATCGTTACCCAAATAAAATTAAGTTAGTTTTCTCGTAATTTTACAATAAGAAAATTCTACAGTAAAGATAACGTTTACGTATTAAGTATAGACATGATTCTATAGTTGCCTTAAGCATACATTTAATTTTTCTATTGTTTTGTCACACGTACCTATGGATGTTACGTATTAGAATGTTAATAAGTAAAGTCAAATTATTACTGAATAGGTATGCTAATTAAGACTGTAGTATCTGTAAGTACTACCATAAATCATATACTCATCAGTATTATAAGACTACTAGCTGATCCGTGCGCGCGTTGCTACGCCATCCATCGAAAATTGGTCGTACCAATTCATATTTTGAACAAATTTGGTTACCTTAGGTTCTAATGACACAGCTTTTAAAAGATAGACACGTGCTGTCACTCAACGAAAGCTCTCAAAAAGCAATATTTTTCCCCGTTTTTGTTACATTTTTCTTTCATGCTCCGCTCCTGTAATTAGTAGCGTAATGTTAAATAGCCTATAGCCTTCCTCGATGTATGGACAATCCAACAGAGAAAAAATATTCTCAGCTAAAAGGAGTCCATTCGAACTGGCTCCTACTTTTCGAGGCGTGTCCGTGCCGGTTACTGACCATCTCGAGCTTTTGGGCGTTTCTTTGTCATCGACGCTCAACTTTGGCACGTATATTGAGTCTAAGGCTAAATTAGCCGCCAAAAAACTGGGTGTCCTCTCAAAGGTGCGAAGATACTTCAACTCTGAGCAGTTGCTCACGTTGTACAAAGCACAGATTCGATCCTGTATGGAGTACTGTTCGCACCTTTGGGATGGATCGGCCAAGTATCAGCTGGAGACTCTGGAATCTATTGAGAGACGTGCCAAAAGGCTCATAGGCAATGACACTCTTGTGCGTAAAAGACTTCAAAGTCTTGATCATCGCCGCAAGATTGCTAGCTTATCGGTTTTTTATCGGATACACTTCGGAGAGTGTGCAACTGATCTGCATGATCTAATACCACCTTGCCCTTTCTTCTATCGGAATTCTCGTATCTCAAAAAAGCGACATCGTTTCATGGTTGATGTTCCAAAAACACGAACGAAGAGATTTGACTCCACGTTTGTGATAAGAACGTCAAGGTTGTGGAATGCGTTGCCGGAGTGGGTTTTCCCCGATGGTTACAATCTGGGTGTCTTCAAATCGAGAGTGAATCGGTTTCTTCTAGGTAAGCACGTTCCATCGTAGATCGCATCGTCGCTTAACATCAGGCGAGATGGTGGTCAAGTGCGAACCTATCACAGTTAAAAAAAAAAATAAAAAAAAATCTTTCAATTCGGACCAGTAGTTCACGAGATCCTAGCGTTCAAACAAACAAACATACAAACAAACAAACTCTTCAGCTTTATAATATTAGTATAGATTAACTAAGAATATTTATCTCAAAACATCTATAAGTAGTAGGGACTTTTATATCGCAAAGTCAACAGGAAAAAAAATGAGGGCATCTTATCATATTAAAGTATTTCATTTTTAAATGCACCGAGCGGGCTGCATCTAATTTGTTCCAAACAAAGGAGTTTTTACTTTTCCCTAGTGCTCTTGGAATTTACACTTACAATTTTTGTGAAAGATATTAACATAACTGGCGTACTACTGGTATGCTTTGCTGTTTTGAAACTAGAGTTGATGCTTTAACATGGCTAACATGAAAACATGATTACGGTAAATAAACTATTTATTATTAAATCCTCCAGTGATACAATATTAATATTATATTTCCCTTTAGATTACGTATATAATGATATTACTACCTACAGAAATATGAATACTAAAACTCATAAATCCAACAAGTTTAAAGTTCAACTCCATCCCAAATTTGATTTAGACCCATTTTCCGCATAAATGGAGTAACAAACAAAACCATATTTGCCCAAACTTTCCAGATATTTAAACAGTTTGTAGTCAACTTTAACACAAGAAACCGGTTCTGACGTTTTTTAACCGTAATAACGCAAGTGTGGGTGTAAGAAAAGAACATGCTAATGCTGAGCCGTCACTATCATAGATGTCAAAAGATGGACAAAAAAGGTCCCCCGAAATAGGTGGCATTCTTCAAACGTATCTGTGGGGTATCGTCCGTATGTGAGACAGAGAAAAGAAAGTGCAGGTAGGCAGCCGTCCGCATAGAGTGGGATTTATTAGGTCGTAACTGGTGCGATGGCGGGGTCGCTCGAGTCCGCACCACTCAAGCCTTGACAAAAAAGTTGAACTTTCGAGTTACATTACATTATCCGATTGTGGCGCCGAGCATCGACGGTTAAAAAACGTGTCGTGGACTCTACACGCGGCAACGGTGCTGTCAGCTGCCATTCCAACTGTGGCTCACCATTAAGGATAATCATATCTTCTTGAAAAATGTTTACTAATCAATTGATAAAGATACATTGAACCACATACGAGATTAGCTTTTATTGTTTGCCCTAAACGTGCCCTATTTTTCAATCTTCAACAACTTACTTTCTTACTTAGGTACTGTAATTTAGAAGTCAACAAAACACCTCAACTAAATGATAATACTATTGTTATCATGGTCATATGTTTGGCTAAAAGTTGATGTAATAAAATGTAAACTAAATATAACCTTGATTTTAAATCAGACGTTTTAAACAATATTTTTCTGGGAATGTAGACAACTGACACAGTTATCGCAAACAAACCGAAAGAAAACTATTGAAATGCTAAAAAATCGTCCAAGTTTCGTGAACCGTACGAGCGAAGAGAAGAGCATTCCTTCCACACCGCTCACTCCGCAAACTGTCGTCGCGCCATAAAAAGAAAAAAACGACGCGGTTCAAAGTATTCTAAATGAGGTTTTTGTTCCTATCGTTCATCCGCTCATTCAGAATCAATTAAAATTCGTGTATTCAGAAAACTAACGAAATTCGAAAAAAAAACATTTGAATAATACGAAGATTCTTGTGATTTTCTAATCGAGATTCTAAATGACAAAATATTAGAAATAATAATAATCAGACTTATTTAAAATTTAATGGAAATCGTTTGCAAGCATTTCGTATAATTCAGTCTTGAATAAGTAAGTAGAAGTAGTTAACACAGCGTAACAAAAAACGATTACATAAGAACGCATTAATTTAGTTGGTCTTCGCATTTTTCACGTCGAATATTCTGTATGAATAGTGTACGATATTTCGACCAGTTTATCAAATCAACGCGTAGCGTAAGGTCCTTGAAAACCACTTTAATTATACTACAATTTAAAGGTAATATTGAATAACACGAAAAATGATATAGTTAGATAATGATCTCCTTAGGAAAATATAGGGTTTGGGTAATTAACCATTAAGGTAATGACCAATATCGACATTTTTTTAAAGGCGAAGGTGTATACGTATTTAAACAGTGTGCTCTCGATTCAAAGCGAAGCAAGAAGCTATTTTCGAACAAAAACACGTAGCTTGTAACGTCTTTTCGATAATAAGATTGTGAAGAAACGTGTTCCATTCTGGATAAGGTCCAGTTTTCATTAGTAGTGTAGTAGCCGCAGGAATCCGTGTATTATTGAAATCATTACTGTCTGTTCAAGTTGTGAACGACTAGTGGCCACCTTTATTGAAGGTTTGTAGTTTTGAATCACAAAGCGTTATGGTTATGGCTTTATCTTGTTGAGGCAGGATCCCTGTCCCGTTTTATGTATCGTATTAGTCATGCCTTTTCAAACTTAGGTACAACTATTTCATATTACTCATACTTGCTGATAATATTAGCTGAATGTGGCTGAATGTAATTCCCGTTTTTAGGTACTTTGTTTGTTACATATTTTTTAAAGTAACTGTTTGCAATATATCTTTTTTCTCGTTACCGGTTAACAAGAATTTCGGAGCAGGTTATATTACTTTCAGCTCAGTAGGTCGTAACACAACCAATTGTAAAGGTCGTGGAGACGTTGTTACACCCTCAAGTGCTCTCCGCGTTCTCTTGTTATCCTGTAAGATGGTTTTATCTTTCCACTTCGTAAACTGAAACATATTCATAGTTACAGGTCGCTACTTGTGCAGCTTTATACTTTGAATCTTTGTACTTGATCAATTTACAAGGAAAATTTTTATTGTTATCCTCTATGGCGAGAATGATTTCTCGGATTGCTTCGTTGTTCATATTAGGCAAGTTATCGCGCCCGTTGTTAGCTTTTGTCCCGTAAACAAATTAACAGAACTAGTCATGACTAGACGGCTCGCAGCGTCTAAAATGACGGTTCACGCTACGTCATTCGTTTCCTCTCCACACGTACGTAGCCGTACATGACGCAATTGGCTTTTTCAATGTCTTATCTACTGTAAGGTATGTTGTCATTCGTCGAGTGAACGTCGAGCTGCGCGCACGCCGCTCTCGCCGTGGTTTATTTTTGTTTCGCTTCTGTCTTTTTACCTTTTTATAGTGACCGAGGACAAAGTGACGAATTGTGCGTTCGAAGTGCCAGTGTTTTGAACTTCGTGTACCGTGACATTGGATGCATCGATTTGAATAAACTATAGTTTCGGTGATTCACCTATGATGTTTATGTCAGGATTCTTCATCCTCTCCCCAGATCTGTCTTCTAGGTGGGTGTTTATGAAAACTAATTTTAAGGCGCTTTGTCTCACTCAGTGCGTTATCGGTTCGCGAGGCGTCAATATCTGGTGCGTTCGGTGCGATTGCGAATGGAGAGCGGATTATAGCAAGTCGTGAACCTGATTGGCCCGTTCGGCCGTCGGCGCATTGTTCTCCGGCTGACCTACTCGTCATTATGAAACAATTAGGCCTTCTGCTTAACTTATTCGCATTCCACTATCGAGAATTTTATCATCTAGAATTTCTTTGTTCTTCTATGGAATGTTACTCAATAGCATCGCGTCGCATAGTAACTCTGACGCCCGGGCGTTCTAATTTCGTGTCTTCCACCTGACAGTTTTGGCGTCGCTAATAAGTGCTAATATGGTGTTTTGTGTTGTTGCAGAATGACGCCTCAGGAAGAGCGCGAAGTGAGCCGGAGCGGAGGCGAGGTGGCGGCCTTCGAGGAGGACATGTTCGGGCCCCCGCGGACGGAGCCGGCGGCGAGGCCAAAGCTGTCGATGATCTCGGCGCGCATTCGGGCTAACGAGGAGCGCAAGCGGGTCATCGAGATCTGCTCGCAGAAGTTGGAGAACATCGAGGACCCGGCGCGCGACCTGCGGCGCTCGGTGTGCATCAACAACACGTACTGCCGGCTCAGCGAGGAGGCGCGCCGGGAGAAGGAGGCGCGTCGGCGGCGGCGCGATGAATGCGACGACTCCTCGTGGGTGGGGAAGAAGGCGCGGCGCGCGGTGGAAGACGAGTGCCTGGCGCTGCTGGACGCCATCCCCGAGCTAGCCGACGCCAACCTCGGCTGCGCACAGCTGGCGCGCCAAGACGTGCCCCTACTGCCCACCACCGGCCTACTCACAGTTCTTGACTCGTGACCGCGCGCGCGATGCCTCTCACCCTGAGCGGTCCCCGTCTCGGACCCCACCCGCAAATCACGAGAAACGCCACGGACGCTCCCGGAATCCACCGGACCTACGAAATACAGACGTTTAGCGTAAATACGTGTACTTACTTTGTTGCCGTGTTTTTATTATTTAGTGAAAGTTGCTCAGGCGTCGGGCGCGGTCCAATTAGTGCTCGCGATTCATTCTTATCGAAACTGAGGACACTGTAGTGCCACGCGACGCGATCGCGACCTTGTTCCGGAGATATTGGACTCGATGGTTTATAAGTTTATATGGAGGCATAATTATAAGCGATAATTATTATGTTTTACATATTATTGTATTGTTAAATGTATAGTTTTTAAGGAATAATTAGTGCAAAACGACTGGGAACGGTTGCGCAGATATGCGATGTATCGACGCTTTTTAGTTCTTTTGTAGATTTTAATATTGCGTGTAGGTAGCTACGAGATATGACTTACGGTTTCGAAAGTAAGTTAAGAAGGTCGTTGGATTGGCGCGAGTGTGAACGCATCGCGAACGAGAGCTGCGCCGCTCTGCGCGTTCATTCCTCGTTAACAAAGGAACGCCAGTTTGCGATGCGTTCGTCATCGGCCAATGTTGGGGTTTCGGTTTCCTTATCAATACTCGCGTGTGCCAATGCCGCGGCACACATCGACCAACGTTTGGCCAACTCAACGGCCAACCGTCCAACTGGGCCAAACGTTTGATCACGCTGCATTTGAAAACAAGTCTGAGTTCACTTCGAGTGAGTTTTGTTGTATTATCTCTTTAAGTTTTTTAATTTTGTTTATGATTAGTTATATAACGTTACCTTAGCTTATATCACCATTTATGTCGTTACCACTAGATATGTTATTGCGATTCGGTTTCACGCGGTTGCACACCTTTTACAGTTTTGTTTTGGATGTGTTGTATAAAATATAATAATTATTATCGAGTTTGACGAAGCATTACTTAAGGCGGCATGGATCGCGTGTTAGACCGCGTACTTATCAATCGGTTGTGCAATGTTCGGTAGCGATCAATATAAATTGTGCAATTTTCCCCGCAAGTGAAGTTCCTTTACTTTTGAAATCTTAATTGTCGCAAAATATATCGGTAGTAGTCCGTTTCGCCCCTTCTGAATAGTAAATAGGTACCTGGAGCCTTCCGAGGGTGAGGCTCGGTGGGGAGAGTGGGGGAAGCCGGCACCCCGGGGGGAGGGGAAGGGGCGGGCGTCGTGCCGTTCCCAGCACTACTGTGATATTAGCCTAGCCTGAGTGTCGTATTTGTGCTAGTTTACCCCAACCGTGTTTGGATATTGTGCTTGTAAAAATGAAGCTTCGAAAATAATCCCTTTCTAATAATTGGTCATTTTATACGGAATAACCGGATTTTGAAGTCGTTTACCGACTAGGTCACATTTCAATAAGAGTAGATTTTTGTTTTCGTTGTAGCGTTTGGTAATATTGTATAAAAGTTGAAGAAAATAATTTAAGCGCTTTTACACCATGATATAGAACCCCTTTTGGGATAATGTAAACATTAATGGCATACAAACTTTACCATTCTGTTCATTAGTCGTAAAGAAATGGGAGTACCAAATGTAATTGTTATGAATTGATCTTAAGACGCACATTATTGTAAGTAGATTCCAGTCAACACCTAGAGTCGACGTTTAAGACAACGTAAAAAATGTCAAAAGACCAAACTGTAAAATAGAACCATAGGAACATTGCTTCCATAATGAGAAAAAAACGTGAGATGAGATTGTTAGCAAATAAAATGTGAATAAAACACTGAATACCAAGCCTCTAGTTTTAATTATCAATGCTTTCAAGGAAATTGAAGGCGAAAACAAAATGAACAGGATATTGAGGACCATCGGGATATCGAATCAAACAAAAGCATTCTCCTTTTCACACGCAGGACAAAGAAACGAGATGGAGGATAAATTGAATCACAATTACGTTAACAGGCAGGATATGAAGCAGTCTTTTAATCGCTGCTAAAATAAAATAACAGTAAACAAGTTTAATGACAATTGTAGAATTATTTTGTCAATAGATGCCTTTTATCGACTGGCCGCATATATTTTCAAAGAGTAGTATTTTTGAGCAAACATGTTTCGTTGGTTTAATCGAAGTTGAATACTACCCATTTTTATAAATATTTTGGCTCTGGATCAAATTAATCGAGAGTATTGATAGTTGTTCATGTGGGTACGAATAACTATATTACCAAAACTCTATAAAATCTAAATAAATTGATGTGGCATTTTCTTTTAATTCTCTGATCCTCAAAAAGCATTTTTGTCATGAAAAAAACATGTAAAAAAAATACCAAATAGTTTCGTAAAAAAATGTGTAAGGCCCTACGTCAAACTTCATTTTGACATATATTTTTTCATTAATTACCGTCATTTCTTAAACGTCACAATAGTCACATTAAAGGTATATGCTCCTTTAGTTTGGATTAAAGCATTTACAAGTTAAATTAATATACGAAGAATGTAATTAGTACGATACATTTTTTTCGTGAGAGAGCTCACCATTCACAAACAATTCAATACTTTGCCAAAATGTCTTGAGAGTAATAAAATTGCGTAGCAGAATCATCAATCTTTTGGATTTAAACGTGTTACTCTAGAAATTATAACATCTTATTGCTAGATTTTTGACCAGTCTCGATGGTCTATTACATAAGTATTTAGCTTATCCACAACATAATATTTACTACCACCGTTTATGTCCTTTTCTAATAAATAGCGAATATTTTTGTGAATGCATTAGACCTAGAGGCGTGGTATGAAAATGGATACAATATAATATTGTAAAGAAAGAGTTTTGTAAATGTTATCATAGTTTTATTGTGATTAGCTGCTATTTTATGAATGTTTCCTGTCATAGGCTAAGAAATGAACATTAAATAAAGATTAAATTAAATTAACAAAAATGTATTTATTGCATAAGGTACCTTTCCTAATAATTTTATCCCCATTGGTCTTGCGAACCCTTACTTATAGAAATCACTAGTTTCTGTCTGCGACTTTGTTCGCGTGTAATTTAGAGAGTGACTGAAAGACTTTATTTTTCGGAATAAAAAGTAACTCAAGAGTAGTTAGACTAGAGAGTTCCAAATTTCAGTTTTTATCCCTTCAATAGTAAAATATAGAGTAGTAGAATGTAGGTGAGAGTGTTTATATTTATTTAAAAAAAAAATTGGCAGTCATAGGAACTGCCGATAGAAGTGAAAACTTGCTGTTGCCCTGGTACTGGTACCTAGGGGCAAACGCAACTCTTTTATATTTCTGTTGTCCTGGTATCTGGAGATAAACGCTGGGCTGTTGGAGGTAGGTAATCGAAACTCTTTACTGTTTCTGTTGCCCTGGTATCTACCTGGCCGTTTTTACCGAGTTTACCTGAAGATTTCATATCCGATCCGATCCATTATCATATCCAAGTGTGACGATTGATGAATCCATTTCACAGGCCACGAAAATTCTGTCTATAGCGCGCCTAAAGAAGTTTTCACTTCAATAAAGAGTGACGAGACGAGCAGGACATGTGCCTGATGGTAAGCAACATGCCTGCCACATGACAACACAGTGACACGCAGCTATTGGAACATGAAGAGTCCAAATCATTACCTAGCACTGCTACTGGAACACAGTAATGTTGGCACATTACTGCTTGGCGGTAGAATAACTGGCAAAGGTGTGGTACTTCCCCAGGCGGACTCTACCAAGAATCCTACCACTACTAATAGTGTAATCTAACGATAAAGTGGCACTATAAATAATCGCCATGTTACAAACGTTGGCTTAAGGTTTATACGAGCACTTCATGTTCCCACTGCTGGGACACAGGCTTTCTGTGACAAAGAAAGAGTCCAGTCACAAATAATAAGTCGAGTTTTTCACGATGTCTTCCTTCCCCGTGAAAACAAATGCTGATGATAAATTCGTATTTACAGTTGGAAAAATACTCAGAGGTGATGGTGGGATTGGAACCTATGGCCGCATAATTGTGAAATCAAACGATCTAGGCACTAGTCTACTAACATTTTTAGACAAAGTATTTACGCAAGTCAAAAACCTGTAAATGTTTTGGTAAAATCAAATCCATACAGAAATTTTCAAACCTTGTAACTAAAGTTTTGTACACAGTGCTCTATACATTTAAAAATTAATGTTTAAAAACTAATTTTGATGTCCTTTACTTATAGAATAGTTAACTATGCATTTGATCATGTGATGTTGAAAGTTGTTGTACATGAGCCAAAGAAAGTTTCTGAGTTGGGATGACCAAATTTCGACTGATGGCGTAGCAACGCGCGCAGGGTTCAGCTAGTTATAATTGTAAATTAGTTTTGTTGATAAAATATACTTGTTAAAAGCAACAGCTTCTAGAAAGTTACTAACAATTAAATGCAATCGAAAGTCATCCTCACTCAATCCTGCAAAACTGTACGACGGATGAAAGACTGCAATGAGTCAGTTGTTATGATTCAATTGTATGAATAATATGATGAAATGCATAGCAGGTAGTTATTGGAGCTACTAATACTCGCTTTAGACATTTATGATGTAAGTTTTATGGGCGTTGGGTGAATGAGGATTCTCTTTTTATTGTAGGGCATTGCACTACAGCAGCCTTTCCCAAAGTGGGTGATACGCCCCCTTGTGGCCGATAACGCCTCCTTGTGGGCGCTGCAGGCCTAAAGAGGGACAGTAAGAGACCCAGAAAAAAATGGGGGCGTTGTGTAGAACCTTGGGAGTATATTGTGTACTACCTACTGGGCCCAGATCTCATGTTAACTTTTGCGGGTTATAGTAAAAGTCTTGTTTGGAATGAATGTTTAATCTCCGCTAATATATTATTATTATTTTATTAAGAGCCCATTGTGTCCCAGTGTTGAGCAAAGGCCTCCCTACCCTCATTCCATTTTATCTGTCTTGAGTCAAAGTAGTCCAGTCTTTAAGGTGTTTGTCGAGATCGTCCCGCCATTGCCTTTTGGGTTTCCCGCATCGTCGTTTCCCATTTGGCTGCCACTGGGTGGTGATCTTAGCCGCTAATATATTAGCGGCATTCACAATAATTAATTAATTTAATAAGATATATAGTGGTTTTTAAGTATGTATGTAAAAAAATGGGGGCGCTAGAAATAATGTTTTCTCAAAGTGGGCCGCAGCAGACAAAGTAAGTTTGGGAACCACTGCACTACAGGAACGCTGTCCACTATGAGCGAGGGTTCTACCACCTAAATAAAATGATCTTCAGGTTCAGAATCGTTTATTGCTTAATTAAGCATAAGCAGCCCACTAAAAGTTCCCACTGCTGGGACTCGGGGCCTTCTCGGGCATGGAGAGAGTAAAGGCGTTATTCCACCACGTTGGCCCAATAGGTATGAGTTGATGGATGACCTCGATAGGTTCTAGGAACATGTTGATTTCCTCACGACGTTTTCCTTCGTCGTTTTTAAGTCAGACATTATGCGCATGACTTTGAAAATACTAATTTCAGGATTATAATATTAAATGTAACATATAAAATATTACGAGCACTTTACATACCTATACCGCATTTTACATAGAATTTCTGTTTCTTTTCTTGGCTTCGGTATTGCACTCTCCTACTTTTCACTGGAAATTATAGAGATAGCAATGGCAAAGTCCAAAAAAGGTTAAATTATATGATTGAAGGGTTCTTGGTTTTTAATAACCAGTAAAAAATATAAAAACTTAATTTACGTATACACGAGGAAATAAATTATTTTATAGTACCTATACGCAGCCGGCACCCGTAAGCAGCACCCGTTCACGAGTATGACGCATGTACTAGTCATCGCTCTCCTCAACCATATTTTAAGGAAAAGCGGGACTGGCGACTCTACAAATTTCACCGCCACAATAAGGCGTAAGCACGAGTGCTCAAAATATAATACATACTTATATTAATAAAACTTTATTTGATCAAAAACAGTATGGTAAATACAATAATACATAGTAATATTGTGTAAGGAACCCTGGATCGCAGTGATCGTACACTACGTGAAGTCCTGTGTCATGAAAATCCAGTGCCTGCCTTGGTGGTAATTACATCTGTTCAGCAACAAGAAGGAGAAAGAAAAGGATAAATGGATAGTAAATTCCTACTAAATATTATACATATAGTAGGAATTTACTAAGTATTAGATATAATTAGCGTAGTTCAGATCATACATGATCATCATAGCTAACACCGGGGGATCTACCGCCTAACGAAAACGCTTTGACGCTTTGACATTGCTGTCTCTTTTCTTCTCGCTTGAAATGAAAGAGACGGCAATGTCAAAGCGTCAAAGCGTTTTCGTTAGGCGGTAGACCCCCGGTGCTGCGTGGGATGATTGGTGCGATTTCAAAAGTGTAATTTTTTCAAACATTTAACAGGATGTGATCACGATCAAAACTAATCGTGTCATTTAATTATCTCAACGTTTCGACAGCATTACAACTGCCTGTAAAGTGTTTCAATTATGTGTTCGAATCGCGAAAGTTTAAGAACAATACGTTAAAAAGCTGTTCAATACATATTTGATCACTACACTACCATACAGCGTGGCAACACCGTTAGTGCAGGGCACGCTTCTGACTTCTGACTGGATTGTGTTTGACCTACATAAATATTATATGCATATATCTAGGGATAAGTCAGGTGTATTATTTTATTAGGTGTGTGTATTATCTTAGTATAAGTAAATAGTAAGATTGGTTAGATGTAGTATAGCGCAGTTTTCATTGGAATTTAGTTTTGATAATAGATACTCTGCGGGTTAAAAGTACCTATGTAAAGAGCTAAAGAGTTAGCATATTTTACTTATACCTTATCTAAGGTATTGTGGCTTGTGACATTAGACGTGTAACGTGACTAGACGTTTTTAGGGTTCCGTAAAACGTAAAAACGGAACCCTTATAGATTCGTCATGTCTGTCTGTCTGTCTGTCTGTCCGTCCGTATGTCACAGCCACTTTTTGCCGAAACTATGACACTACACTGTTGAAACTTGGTAAGTAGATGTATTCTGTGAACCGCATTAAGATTTGAACAAAACAAATTAAAAAAAAAGAAAAATTAGGGTTGCCCCCCATACTGAGAAATGAAACTCAAAAAAAAATTTTTCATCGTACCTACACATCGTACGTGTGAGGTGTCTATCGCTAGGTCTTCAAAAATGGTATTGAGGTTTCTAAAATAATTTTCGTCTACACTGAATAATTTGCGCGAGAGACATTTCCAAAGTGGTAAAATGTGTGTCCCCCCCTCTAACTTCTAAAGTAAGAGAATGAAAAATCTAAAAAAAATATATGATGTACATTACTATGTAAACTACTAACGAAAATTGGTTTGAACTCGATATGATGAGTAGTTTTTTTTAGTACGTCATAAATACACTATTATTGAAACTTCGATCAAAGTTACAAGGAACAAGAACTATGTGTACTATGTATATTATGTTACTTGCTGCAACGGAACCCTTCATGGGCGAGTCCAACTCGCACTTGGCCACTTTATTCAAAGGTTCTGCCGATGTATTATGTATTATGGGGGATGTATAAAATAAGACACATTGACGTATGTATCTTATTTATTTTTGTTGATATTACAAAAAATAGTATCACTGATTTTTATATCATAATATTTATTCGGGAATACTATTATCCATTTTGAAAAATAAAAGAATTATTAAAATTGAGTTACCCAAACAAAAGTTTTAAGATAACTAACATAAAAAAGATTAATTTTAAAGATAGCGCCAAAATTTATAGCGAATGAACAAGGAAAGAAAACTTCCACTCTGTGATGACACACTTTTCAAAATGATTACATGATACTTAAACCACGAGATTGAATATGATTATTTACATATAATTTTCAATCGCCTGATTGTTAGTAGGTACATAGGTACCCAAATACAAAATGGAAGGAAAAAAATGTAATGAAAAAGTTGTTTTTAGTTAAGTTGTTTTGGACTAAGTAAATAGTTGAGATTTTATATATTTACGCAGCACACTTCATTCCGCTAACTGGGCAATTTTTGTCATTATCTCTTGCTACGCTAGAGCGCTATAGTTTTGAGTTACCTATAGTTTGAGTCGTTATATGCTGCGAATAGCCACTAAACAACTTTTTCAACTTGTATCCCATATAAGTCAATTTTCCATCATATAGTGTATGTTGTGCTGATTTACACATACTTATTATATTCAGCTAGATCGGAAACCACGGTGCAGCATACCAAAAACCGATGGAGGAACTATTTTAACTCAGAACATACATAAATGGAAAAATCCCGTAATATGACATTGGGACACTATTGATTTATGTTATAATCACAGATGTACGTACCTAAATATACTATATGCATTGTACACACCATTGTATGAAGAATTATTTTGTCCAACATATTTATACATGTATAATGTATAACATCGACTGACGAAACCATTGGACACAGCTTGATTTCAGGTTGACTTTACAATTCAAAAAAAATTCGTGATTTTGTCTCAACTTGCAAAGATTACGCAGGACTTGCATAATAGACTCATTTTATTTTCTCTCTGCTACGACTCGGAGCCTTCTTTCACAAGGAGATAATCAAGGCCATAACCCACCACGTTGGCCAAATGCTGGTAGGCCGATAACACATTTACTCGAAATCTTGGAACAAGTCGGTTTCCTCACGATGTTTTCCTTCACCGTTAATTAATGCCACTGGGCCATTATACCTTTTTTAGTTTCCACAACCTACATAGTATTGGAAAACGTCGAGAAAATAAGGTCTTTTCCGTAATTTTTTATCTACCAGCCAACTTTCTCGGCTTCACAGTCAAATGGTTGCATAAGTAACCGGTCGCTCCTCGTAATTTGTTATAATTCTACACTCGGCTGTAATCGTGTTTCGAGTGTTCTCACCGCAGACGTGGAATGCGATAGACACCGCATTGCACATAGCTTCTTTTTGCAGTGGTAGGACTCTTTGGAAAGTCCACCATTTGGACCATTATATGGAGTAGACCATTTGGGGATGTATCACACCTTCGCTCCTTTGCCAGTTATTCAACCGCCAAGCAGTAATGTGCAAACTTAATTGTGTTCCGCTTTGAAGGCAATGTTTCTAGAGAAATTACAGGAGATAAATAAAATATCTTGATTTCTTTATTAGCACCGCCCCGTGGTTTTACCAGCGTAGTTCCCATTGCCGTTATTTTCCCATACTATGGAGGATAAAACGTCTAAGTAAGTCTTTGTGTTATTTCAGACTATAATCTGTGTACCAAATTTCAACTCGTTCTGTTCACACAATACGGCGTGATTGAGCAACAAGCATTGTCATTTATAATATTACTAGGGTAGAAGGATTTATTTAAGTAATTAATTTACGCTGCAAGCACTTGTCAACTATTGAAATAAATAAATATGTAAATGTAGATACTTGTAGAAAAACTCACTGCCACTCGCAGATCACTCGCGTAGTTCCCGTTCCTGTTATTTCATTCAACTATCTTGGCTATAATAATATATATATGTGAGTGTTCCAAATTTTAGCCGGATTCGTTCAGACATTCCGACGTGATTGATTAACAAACATCCAATCAACTAAACATCCAAACTTTCGCATAAAAAAATGTAGTTTTGACGAGGTTGCAGCGTCTGTTACCGTATCTGCGGCTCACACTCCGCAGGTACTTATTTGTACGGGTTTGCCAAACTTGGCTTGATGTTTTGGCGTTTGTGTTCACTATTGATTTGCAATGGTCTTGACGTTTCTAACTAAATGTTAATTATAACTTGCTGGGTTAATGTTTAACGGTCACTAAGAAACAGAAATGATTTAATCTATACATACTTCTTTTGTTTATTTTTTTTTATGATGAATTCTTCTCTAGCCTTGTTGAACACTTTTTGACGCCCACACGCTGAAATCAGGCGGCCACGTAGCGTCGGAGCGGCAGCTGAGCAGTGCTGATGGACGTGCGCGCTAGCTCGTATAACACCGCGGAACCCATATGGGTTCGGAGCCGGTTATGACTTATCATGTATTATCAACTGAGTAAAAGTAAACCAATTAAATAAATGTAAGAATGTATATTGACAACTGTTCGATCCTTCTCATGTAAAATTTCAAATAGGAATGCTCTTCAACGGCTTAGCTCCATCTACTTATAGCGCCAACCCCTCTAAAACTCTTTTGAGATGGCGGGTAGAAGTGAATGGTATCCCACCGGCGCCCTCTACACTAAATGACACATATTTAGACTCAAATCCCAGTATTAAATATAATACTATAGTGAAATACACGGTAAACAAAATAGAGGTGATAACACGGCCCTCCTGCGCACGCTGCCAACCTTGGCAGTATCACAGTCTGGTGTAGTTGCTGTGAACAAAATACACAATTTTATCAAAGTTAATTTTACTCTTCCAAAAGTAAAATACCAGTATTATTCCAGTATTATCCACTTAAGATGAGTAACTTTCCCAAGCAGTTGCGCTGTCACATTGTCGCAACTCAAGGTGCGTCATTACATTACCACATTCTCCATAAATCCACTTAAGATGAGTAATGAATAGCTTTCCCAAGCAGTTGCGCTGTCTCATTGTCGCAACTCGAGGTACGTCACTACATTACCCACATTCTCCATAAATCTCAAACATACACCTTTCCCTAGCTGCCGCCTGGTAACTCTAGATACGCGGCATTAAAGTCATAGTCAAAGTCAAAGTTCATTATGTTCACTCTTAATGCTTTCTCTAGCAGTTACACTCTTAGGCCGACACAAGGTACGTCAGTTTATGTCCAAGGTATAAGGTTTCACACTAACGCTTACTTTGTCAATGGATCGAAGCCATTGCACTTCACTACGTTATTCAAACGTTAACTCATCAGCAATCAATCATAATACCTGACAACATCCTAGAGCCATTGCACTGCTCGATTGGGTTTGACTTTCAATTACATATCTCTCCAAGTCTACTAATCGTACCTATTCAAGGTTTCATATTTTTAAACAATACCACAACAATTCATTGGTAACGTACATAGCTCGGCATCATCTGACTAAAATCTCTCTAATTTCAACCATAAGGGTATCTTATAACTGCACTGAATATAACCACTTTGTAACCCAACTACGGTAACCAAATTCAAATCAAAGATGTAACACTTTCTATTACTGTATTATGTTTTAAAATGCATGACCTTTTCCAAACAGTTTCCCTTTTTTTTTTTTTTTTAACTTTTATAGGTTTACACTTGACCGCCATCTCACCTGATGTTAAGCGACGATGCGGTCTACGATGGAGCGTGTTTACCTAGAAGAAACCGATTCACTCTCGATTTGAAGACACCAAGGTTATAACTATCAGGGAAAACCCACTCTGGCAACTCATTCCACAGCCTAGACGTTCTTATCACAAAAGTAGAGTCAAACCTCTTCGTCCGTGTCTTTGGAACATCAACCATGAAACGGTGCCGCTTCTTCGAGTTACGAGAAGTCCGATAGAAAAAAGGGCAAGGTGGTATTAGATCATGCAGATCAGTCGCACACTCTCCGAAGTGTATCCGATAAAAAACTGACAAGCTTGCAATCTTGCGGCGATGTTCAAGACTTTGAAGTCTTTTTCGCACTAGAGTGTCTTTGCCTATGAGCCTTTTGGCACGCCTCTCGATCGATTCCAGAGCCTCAAGCTGATACTTAGCCGATCCATCCCAAAGATGCGAACAGTACTCCATACAAGACCGAATCTGTGCTTTGTATAAGAGAAGTAATTGTTCAGATTTGAAGTACTTTCGCACCTTTGAGAGGACACCTAGTTTTTTGCCAGCTAATTTTGCCTTAGACTCGATATACGTGCCAAAGTTGAGCGTAGAGGTCAAGGTAACGCCCAAAAGCTCAAGATGATCAGTAACCGGTACGGACACACCTCGAAAAGTTGGAGTATGTTGAAATGGACTCCTTTTTGCCGAGAACAGACACGCCTGCGTCTTTCCCTCGTTAAACTTGGCCAGATTGGTTTCGCCCCATTCAGAGACTTCCTCAAGGGCCAAGTTCAAACGTTCGATCAAACTCTCTCTCAAAACCTTAGTTTGCTGTCCACTGGCTCTCGCGCTCGATATGTAACTCTCTACAACAGTGCTATCATCCGCGTACCCAAAGATACCGGGCTTCAACAGATCGTTTATATGTAGCAGAAAAAGCGTCGCAGAGAGTACCGACCCTTGAGGGACTCCGGCATTGATTGCCATTTGATCCGACGAGCAGCCATCAATGACAACTCGTATGGATCGATCCCTCAAGAAGTCCGATATCCATGCAATAAACCCAGAAGACAAACCATAACTAGAAAGCTTGCTAATAAGGCCATCATGCCAAACCCTGTCGAAAGCCTTCGAGATATCCAGGGAGACTGCAAGTGCTTCCCCGTGTTTCTCGATAGCTTCACTCCAGATGTGAGTGACGTACGCTAGAATATCCCCGGTGGACCGATTTCGGCGGAACCCGTATTGCCGGTCACTGAGGAGGTCGTAAGATTCTAGGTACGTCAGGAGCCTGTGGTTTAAGACACGTTCCATAGTCTTGCAGAGTATGGACGTGACCGAGATGGGCCTGTAGTTGGCAGGGTCAGCACGACTACCTTTTTTGGGCACAGGTTGCACGTTAGCAAGCTTCCATGATTTTGGTACTTGCTCAGTACGGAGAGAGAGCCTAAACAGGCGGGTCAGTACAGGAGACAACTCAGGTGCACAAACCTTCAACACTAGGGCAGGAATTCCGTCCGGACCACTGGCTTTGTTCACATCCAGATTGCGTAGCACTTTACGAACCTCCTTTTGGCGAATATGTATTTCCGGCATCAAGGTCGGACTGCCAGGAGGAGTAGGAGGTGTCGCACTACCAGCATCCAGACGTGAAGATTCCGCAAACTGAGATGCAAACAAGTTTGCTTTCTCCATTGCGGTGTGAGCCAGCGCCCCATCAGGTTTTAGCATTGGAGGGAGTGAGGAGCGGCAGAAGTTCGATTCGACCGATTTAGCTAGGGACCAAAACGCTTTGCTGCCCGCAGGGTACGAAGCTAGTTTGTTCCCTATTCGACTAATGTGGTCAAAACGAGCCCTCTGAAAAACCCTCTTGCATGCCTTGGCAGCCCTGTTAAACGCCTTTTTCTTCCGGTGTGTGTCCCTTGCCTTACGCTGTCGAGCATCAACCCAGGCTAGGTAGCCCTCATGTTTAAATGCTTCAGCACTTTTACATTGAGGACCGAACCATGGGCGAGCTTTGCCGGACAATGGAACGTCAGAGTATGGAATGAAATATTCCATAGCCGTACGTATAGCAACTGTCACAGCATCCGCGCAGGCTGACGGATCACCAGAAGAGAAGCACAGTGACTGCCATGGGTAAGATGCAAAGAAAGAGCGCATCTCGTCCCAATCTGCTGACTTGTATCGCCACAGCCGCCGGCTGCCTCTGGGACTGAGATCAGGCGGATGGTAAACGGATACTGATTTCACCAGACAGTGGTCGGAGCTGCCTAACGGCGAAGATACCGCCACGGAGTATCGGTCTGGATCAGTTGTCAGCAGAAGGTCTAAGCAATAGGGAGTATGCGACTCAACGTCTGGTACCCTTGTGGCTTCTTGGACCAGCTGGGTTAGGTCTAACGACAAAGCAAGCTTTCTCATTTCCAACCCAGCGTGGTCAGTGTCCCGGTATGGGTACAGCCAATCCTTATGGTGGCCGTTGAAATCCCCCAGTAACACTAATTGGGCTGATGGGTACTTCTGCTGAGCCGCGTCCGCTGCCTCACTCAAATAATCAGTGAGCCGAGTTGTCTCCTGATCTCCACTGTGCGACCGATAGACACAGGCATAGACAATTTTGTCCGTGCCCGTGTCCAATAGCGCCCAAAGAACAGAGAATCTGGTGTCCTCAAGATTACGGAGACGCCGAAAGCAGATGTCGTCACGGGCGTACAGGCACACTCCAGCACGAGGCCTAAAGTTGTGCTCCAAAGTGTACCCTGGATACGTTAGGTACGCCTCATCCGACGGACATTTTATCTGCGTCTCCGTAAGAAACAAGAGAGACGGCTGCTCAGTCTCTAGATGGTGGTGGACTGCGGTGATATTGGAGTGCAGACCTCGGATATTCGTGAGGTGCACTTTGAGTGACGAGGAGTGCAGCCGCATTTTAACGTTGTTTCTATTATTCTTGTTCTTCATATTGTTTGGGAGTGAGTGTCGGTTGGGAAAACGGAAGTAGAACGAGGCCACACACTGCTGACCAACGGTCACAACACACAACACGAATACATCCGTGGGAAACTAGTCTGGAGACTGCGGGGACGCCCGAGCCCCCCCGGGGATGTCTATCTGGCCTTGTCATCCGGTCGCCAACCGGCAGGATAGCGCAACCCGGGATTTTTCGCAAGATGGCGGGGCAGCCTTTCATGAGTGACTAGCTCACTACTTGGGCCCCCAACTATCTGCGGTCGGTGCGGCAAACCGTGCCTCGGATCCCGCTACCCTCCATGACTAGTGTCCCGATGTAAAGTTTTGGTGTGTGACTATCCGGTCTTGCAGTTATGCAGCAACTGTTCTGACCCGTTTTCCCTAATGGCGTTACTAGACTACATGCCGGAACACGGCTGGGCCGCTTGGCGGCACGACTCAGTCTGGCAGGTGGTCACCAGCCACGGCCGAAGCCTACCACCGGTATTTTGTCACCTGATTAGCACCACCCAGGGACCACGTGTGGGGGTTTCATTGTAGAGGTGCTTCCCCACGGACGAGGGTGACACGGTCCCCAAAGATATTTAAGATATTTAAACCAATATCCAACTGATTTACACTTTTTATCTATGGTTGCTGTGCCTCGCAACAACTCTTCCACAAAATAAGCTATTCTCATAAAGTTTCGTAAAACAGTATCCACAAACTTAAAAAAAACCGAAGATGTTTCATTCTACGAAATGTTCTAATTGCAGTTCCCGGAATTGAAGATTATTTTACTCTCACACGATAGTACCCCCTTATGAGATAATAATAAACAGTTCTTACTTGTGAGTGATTCGGAAAAAAATATTTGAAATGCAATGTTAAAAATAATTTCAATCAAAGTAAATCGTAATATTAAACTGTAGCTTACTCACGTGTACATTACGCACTACTTAACCACTGATAAAAGAATAACATTTCTGTAACTGCGGGCGACGCTTGCTTTTCCGTTTTTTTCTCATCACCGTTGTGATTTCCGGGCATGGTGTTCATAGCACTTCTGATATTATCAACTGAGTAAAAGTAAACCAATTAAATAAATGTAAGAATGTATATTGACAACTGTTCGATCCTTCTCATGTAAAATTTCAAATAGGAATGCTCTTCAACGGCTTAGCTCCATCTACTTATAGCGCCAACCCCTCTAAAACTCTTTTGAGATGGCGGGTAGAAGTGAATGGTATCCCACCGGCGCCCTCTACACTAAATGACACATATTTAGACTCAAATCCCAGTATTAAATATAATACTATAGTGAAATACACGGTAAACAAAATAGAGGTGATAACACATGTGAAATAAATTGCAAAAAAATTGGATCTACCCTCAAAAATGTTGAGGTTACTTCAATTTTACAAAACAAATCATAAGTGAAGGTTTATCAAGCAAGTTTTTTTTTCGCAGCAGGAGAAAAAACAGTAAAGTATTTAAATAAATGAATAGAATGTATCTTAACATGTGCTTTTGATCACTGGCTAGCTGGTCTTTGAAACGACATCGACATGCAAACGTCGCGTCGGGTGCCAGCAGTGGCGTAGCATCGAAGCGGTGGCGGAGCGCATTATAGATAGATAGATAACACACATTACACACATTTTACGTGTGTGAAATCATGAGCGACCGACATGCGTAATAGTAGTATAATCTGTAAGGTATGTAGCTGTACAGGTGACGTTTTGTGTAACATAAAACATAAAATCAAAGTTATACATTTTGTAACTATTTTTGAAGTGAAAACTTCTTTAGGCGCGCCTAGACAGATTCTTCGTGGGCTGTGAATTGGATTCTACCGTCACGCTCGGGTATGATAAGAAATCTTCTAAACTCGGGACCATGGCTATTGGCCTTCTAGAAATGCGTCAGCCAATGGGAAATGCTGAAAGGGCGTGGCTAGGCCATCATGGCATGGCCATCTAGAAACGTAGCAGCGAATGGGAAATCCTGACGCATTTCTAGATGGCCATGCCAAGATGGCGAGGCCACGACCTCCGGTTACACCCGTGTAGTTTCCAAGGTAAGCTATCAAATTCTGAGTTATAAGTTTTCACTTCTATCGGCAGTTCCTATGACTGCCAACTTTTTTTTCAGTTTTTAATGAAACGCATGAGATTGTAAGTCTACGGTAGGTTAATCAATTTATGGTGACATCAATAAAGGCTCTACCACTGAAATCTAAATAAGTACCTTACCATTTAGATTTCTGTGGGCTCTATCCAGACAAAAAATAAAGTAGAAATTCTAGTTATGGGTTGTTATTGAGCGATATTGTAAACGACACTCCTATCTATCGATGCGATCCAGTATTTTCAACAAAGAATTTCTCCGGTGAATTCCAAACATTTACCCAAGGCTTACGCGAGCTAAAAGGCTAAAAAGTTTTTGAGTGAAACGGTAAGCAATTTTCGACGATAATGACGTGAACTGAAAGACTAAAAATTTTGTTTAGGTAAGGTTTTTAGAGCAAGGACTTAACCCTACACTGTGATTTGACGATCAAAGATAATATCTTGGTCAATAGCTTTTTTTTTTTTTTTTTTTTTTTTTTACTTTTATAGGCTTACACTTGACCGCCATCTCGCCTGATGTTAAGCGACGATGCGGTCTACGATGGAGCGTGTTTACCTAGAAGAAACCGATTCACTCTCGACTTGAAGACACAAAGATTGTAACCAACAGGGAAAACCCACTCAGGCAACGCATTCCACAGCCTAGACGTTCTTATCACAAAAGTAGAGTCAAATCTCTTCGTTCGCGTCTTTGGAACATCAACCATGAAACGATGTCGCTTTCTCGAGCTACGAGCATTCCGATAGAAAAAAGGGCAAGGTGGTATTAGATCATGTAAATCAGTCGCACACTCTCCGAAGTGTATCCGATAAAACACCGAAAGACTAGCAACTTTTCGGCGATGTTCAAGACTTTGTAGTCTTTTTCGCACAAGAGTGTCGTTGCCTATGAGCCTTTTGGCACGTCTCTCGATCGATTCCAAGGCCTCCAGCTGATACTTAGCCGAACCATCCCAAAGATGCGAACAGTACTCCATACAAGAACGAATTTGAGCTTGATATAACGTGAGCAACTGCTCAGATTTGAAGTACTTTCGCACCTTGGAGAGGACACCTAGCTTTTTGGCAGCTAATTTAGCCTTGGACTCGATATAAGAACCAAAGTTGAGCGTAGATGTTAATGTAACGCCCAAAAGCTCAAGACGGTCAGAAATCGGCACGGATACACCTCTAAAAGTTGGAGTCAGTTGGAATGGACTCCTTTTAGCGGAGAACAGACACGCCTGCGTCTTACTCTCGTTGAACTTGACCAGATTGGCATCGCCCCATGTAGACACCGCCTCAAGGGTCAAGCTCAAACGCTCGATCAGACTCTCTCTTAGTACCTGAGTTTGCTGCCCACTGGCTCTCGCACTAGATATGTAACTCTCTATAACGGTGCTATCATCTGCGTACCCAAAGATACCGGGCTTCAACAGATCGTTGATATGTAGCAGGAAAAGCGTCGCAGAGAGTACCGACCCTTGAGGGACTCCGGCATTGATAGTCATTTGATCCGACGAGCAGCCATCAATGACGACTCGTATGGATCGATCCCTCAAAAAGTCCGATATCCACGCAATAAACCCAGGACGCAAACCATAACCAGAAAGCTTGCTTATAAGGCCATCATGCCAAACCCTGTCAAAAGCCTTCGAAATATCCAGGGAGACTGCAAGTGCTTCCCCGTGCTTCTCGATAGCTTCACTCCAGATGTGAGTGACGTACGCTAGAATATCCCCGGTGGACCGGTTTCGGCGAAACCCGTATTGCCGGTCACTGAGGAGGTCGTTTGATTCTAGGTACGTCAGAAGCCTGTGGTTTAAGACACGTTCCATAGTCTTGCAGAGTATGGACGTGACTGAGATGGGCCTGTAGTTGGCAGGGTCAGCACGACTACCCTTTTTGGGCACTGGTTGCACATTGGCAAGTTTCCAAGACTTTGGTACCAATCCAGTTTCGAGAGAGAGTCTAAATAGACGTGTCAGTATCGGGGACAACTCAGGCGCACATGCCTTCAACACTAGAGCAGGAATACCATCTGGGCCACCGGCTTTATTCACGTCCAGACTGCGTAGCACTTTGCGAACCTCAATTTGACGAATGTGTACCTCTGACATGAGAGTCGGACAGCCAGGTGGAGTAGGAGGTGTCGCGCTACCAGCATCTAGACGCGAAGATTCCGCAAACTGAGATGCAAACAAGTTTGCTTTCTCCATTGCGGTGTGGTGTGAGCCAGTGTCCCATCAGGTTTCAGCATTGGAGGTAGTGAGGGGCGGCAGAAGTTCGATTCGACCGATTTAGCTAGGGACCAAAACGCTTTGCCACCTGCAGGGTACGAAGCTAGTTTGTTCCCTATTCGACTAATGTGGTCAAAACGAGCCCTCTGAAGAACCTTTTTGCTTGCCTTAGCAGCCTTGTTGAACGCTTTCTTCTTCTGGTATATGTCCCTTGCCTTACGCTGTCGAGCATCAACCCAGGCTAGGTAGGCCTCATGTTTAAATGCTTCAGCACTTTTACATTGAGGACCAAACCAAGGGCGAGCTTTGCTGGATAATGGAACGTCGGAGTATGGAATGAAATATTCCATAGCCGTTCGTATTACATTAGTCACAGCATCCGCGCAGACTGAAGGATCACCAGAAGTGAAGCACAATGACTGCCATGGGTAAGATGCAAAGAAAGAGCGCATCTCGTCCCAATCTGCTGACTTGTATCGCCACATCCGCCGGTTGCCTCTGGGGCTGGGTTCAGGCGGATGGTAGACGGATACTGACTTCACCAGACAGTGGTCGGAGCTGCCTAACGGCGAAGATACCGCCACGGAATAACGGTCTGGATCGGTTGTCAGCAGAAGGTCTAAGCAATAAGGTGTATGCGACTCAACGTCGGGTACTCTTGTGGCCTCTTGGACCAGCTGGGTTAGGTCTAACGATAAAGCTAGCTTTCTCGTTTCCTGCCCAGCGTGGTCAGTGTCCCGGTATGGGAACAGCCATTCCTTATGATGGCCGTTGAAATCCCCCAGTAACACTAATTGGGCCGAAGGGTATTTCTGTTGAGCCGCGTCCGCCGCCTCACTTAAATATTCCGTGAGCCTAGTCGTCTCCTGGTCTCCGCTGTGCGACCGATACACACAGGCATAGACAATTTTGTCTATGCCTGTGTCTAGTAGTACCCAAATAACAGAAAATCTAGTGTCCTCAAGGTTACGGAGACGGCGACAGCAGATGTCGTCACGGGCGTACAGGCACACACCAGCACGAGGTCGAAATTTGTGCTCTAGGGTATAACCTGGGTATGTGAGGTACGCCACGTCCGACGGACAACCTATCTGCGTCTCCGTTAGGAACAAAAGTGACGGCTGTTCAGTCTCAAGATGGTGATGGACTGCCGTGAGATTGGAGTGCAATCCTCTGATATTAGTGAGGTGCACTTTGATGGTCAAGGAGTGCAGCCGCTTTAATCCTTTGTTTCCTTTTTTAACTTTTTGCATAATTTTTGTGAGAAAAGATCGGTGGGAAAACGGAAGTATAACGAGGCAGCATAACACTTACCAATGGTCACAACACACAACACAAATACATGTATGGAAAACTAGTCTGGAGACTGCGGGGACGCCCGAGCCCCCCCGGAGATGTCTATCTGGCCTTGACTTCCGGTCGCCAACCGGCAGGATAGCGCATCCCGGGATTTTTCGCTAGATGGCGGGGCAGCCTTTCATGAGTGGCTAGCTCACTACTTGGGCCCCCAACTATCTGCGGTCGGTCGCGGCAACCGTGCCTCGGATCCTGCTACCCTCCAAGACTAGCCTTCCCATGCAATGTATCAGTGTGTGACAATCTGGTCTCGTAGTTATGCTGCAACTGTTCTGACCCGTTTTCCCTTAATGGCGTCACCAGACAACATGCCGGAACACGGCTGGGCCGCTTGGCGGCACGACTTTGTCTGGTGGGTGGTCACCAGCCACGGCCGAAGCCTACCACCGGTATTTTGTCACCTGATTGGCACCACCCAGGGACTACGTGTGGGGCTTCTATGTACAGGTGCTTCCCCACGGACGTAGGTGACTCGGCCCCCAAAAGCTCTCTTTAGGAAGATTTTTTTCAACGATTTTAAAATCATAATGAACCAGGTATTTAGTATTGATTTTGTAATAATTGAATTTGACAACTAAATCTAGTAAACTGATTAAGTACCTACATAATATATTATCATCCCAGTAAAAAAAATGAAATATTTAACCCAATAATATTGAATTGTCTCTACCTGCCACCATATTTCGTTTAACGAAAGCAGACCAAGTTATTTTAAGTACCTACGACAACCCTATACATGTATAGACAAACGTACAAAACCGTTTAAGGACAATATTTTTATCTTACAACCCACTACAACACCCAAACTTTTTTCTAAAGGGAATCCATCAGCATACCACCACGCAACTCAGTCTAAATTCAACTGTAGCGCCATATTTTCATGATTCATTTTCCATTGTGTTCCGAAACTGCATATTTCCCCCATGCACAAAGCGACTAGTCACGTAGACACTTTAAGGCGGTCAACTCGTAAATAAGTCTCGAGTAAAAGCATCTTTTCGTCATTGCGGCTTTTTAGATTTCTTTTTCAAAAAAAAACTAGTTACCTTACGTCCTGAGATGTTTTTCAGGTGCTTCTGTAATTTTAGACGAAAAGGCTAAATAAAATCCTAATAATGTAATAAATGGGAAAATTTGCATGTTTCAACGGATCGAGTTGAAATTTGGAACACAATGTAGTATGGTTTAGCACATAAGCTAATTTTTATCGAGGACGGATACCTATTAGGTTTGCGGGTAAAACCACGGCGCACTGCTAGTATGTGTATCCACTACAAAGGCGTCGCTCGGTACTTACCTCTTAGTGAAAATTTTATAGCTAACAATCCGGTAGTGTAGCTTTCATTGTTATTTAGTTTTGTCAATAAAACACTATCCGTTAGCAATGCGGAGTTTCGTTAGATTGTATGGCTATGGCGATTGTGCTGCTTTAGAAATGTATAGTGTGTTAGGAAACAGAAGACTGAGTACTTATAGACTTTGCCAACAGTATTGTCGTAAATTCTTTACAACTAAACAAAGCGACGTACGCATAAAACTATTAAACACGCACAAATAATGGAATGTAGAGTTGAAGAGTTCGAGAATTATAATTTGGACAATCTCGTGTTCTGAAGTCCTTTGCTAAGGTAATATTGACGAAAATCTTTTTTTTTTCATTTTATTAAAACAAATAAAAAATATCTCAGACTAGAAGCATCTCGTGGTTGGTTACACTCGCGTCGTTCCCAATACAGTTAAAAGTATCCAATTATTTATTCCAGATTATTATCATTATAATATTTACCAAATTTCATCTATGTCCCTGTCCAAGTGTTCAATGTAATGTAAAAGTATTAATTATTAGTCAAGCCCCAAGAGGCCAAATAATGAAAATCATTTAATGAAAATCACAAATTATGTCCGAGAACTAGTAAATGAGAATGTAACATCTTGATTGTATCTATACAACATAAACCAGTGACTGGTCTCTAGCCCGCCATTGTTGTTTAGATAAGTACTCGATACGCAAATATCCGCCGAACAAATATCAGTAACTTACTTCATGTACCCACACCTGGGAATCAGAGCCTGCTCTGAAGATAAAATGTACAATTAAAATCTAATCATACCAAAATAAAACCCAGAATTAAATTAAGGCAATAAATAATCAAAAAAGTTATAGACTACAGGCCCGTGAACAAAATTTACGGGTCAAATGAACCACCAGGAGATCTATGTAGGATGATAGAAGGGTATAAAGTTATAAGATTCAGCACTATGCCGTGACTTGTAAGCTGTCCAACTGAGTACAGTTGAAGAGGGGGGGTTCCAATCCTCGATCATTTCTCCTTATCGCATGATTTTTGGACGGCGTTGCGGAATAATAGATTAGAAGAGGGGGGTCTCTTCAACTGTACTCTGTTGGACATCTTACAAGTGACGGCATAGTGCTGAATCTTATTACTTTATACCCTTCTATCATCCTACATAGGTCTCCTGGTGGTTAATTTGACCCGTAAATTTTGTTCACGGGCCTGTAGTCTATTACGGCTGGTCTAGTCGGGAGAACTGCGACTGCTGATCCGGAGACCCCGAGTTCAAACCCCACACGCACCACTGTCTTTTCGAAGTCATGTGCGTAATGCCGCTAACTTAAAACGGTGAAGGAAAACATCGTGAGGAAACCGACATGCACCTAGAATCTTTCAAAGTCATGTGTCCTCCACCAACACGCACTGGGCCAGCGTGGTGGATTATGGCCTTAACTCTCTCCGTGCGAGAGAAGGCCCCGAGTCCCAGCAGTGGGAACGTTTAGTGGGCTGTTGATGATGAATAAATAATCAACCACGCTGGGGAAGTTGAAGTTTCCGTGACATGAAAGACGTTGTACCTATTTGGGATATACATATGTATATGTAGGTAAGTAAAGGAGTAGTGGGTCAAACATTACTGTGTTCCGGTTTGAAGGGTAATGTTTCCAGAGAAGTTACTGGGTTAAGAGATAAAACACCTTAAATATCTAGACGCACGCGACGGGTGACGAGCGCAGTGCAGTGCTAGGGGTATCCGTTCTTTTGAAAAACTTTTTTTCACAAACCGACATGTGATAACCAACGTTAGACAAACTCACGGGTAGTGAAATGATCATTATATAAAAAAATATTTAACAAATTGGTTATATCTCAAACTAATTATTTGACAAATATTCATTCCATAACGCATTATTTGACAAATGATTCTTTTAATATTTTTTTGAACTACCAAATGCTTAAATACAAAACCAACGTTTAACAAATTTTCATTTTATAATGTGTTGTTTGGGAAACATTTCAATTTATAAAACAAACATTTATTAAATTGCATAAAAACTATATTGTAATTTTTTAATATCTAAGTAACCGGTACGATTAGGTTACTTAGGACTCAAATCCAACTCGGAGCACCCCGACTCCACCTAGTCTTGTCGCTACTACCCCTAGAGTGTATATTATAAAAATGCGGGAGCCAGAAGCTTAAGGGAGGTCCTGAGTGGAGCGAGCCATACGAGGCCAAGCGCAGCGAAGGGGGGAGGTGGCGAGCGAAGCGAGCCGGCGACCTCCGTAGTGGGGCGCAGGCCGAGTATGGAGAAGCGACACTCAGGGCTGACCGCAGAGCTTCTGGCGGGAGCCCACCCGGAGTCAAATCTCAGTGATAGACCCTAATCGGAGTGGTAGTCTAAAGTAAATGACAGAACCAAATCAGAATTGATAATTTATATAGACAATGTTTCGGGTACTTTTGAAATATTTGTTATAAATTATATTTTGGTAAATGATAAATTTGTAAAAAGAATAATTTATGAAATGAAAAATGGACAAAAAACAAAATGTCATTCGATACATTGTTTAAGTGAAACGTTTGCCATGCAATTGGTTATAAAATGATGGTTTGTAAAATAAAACATTTGTTGATGTAAGGTATTTTTGAAATAAATATCATGCGAAATGTTGTTTGTAAAATGAAACATTTTTGTGTTGTAAAGTTTTTGCAATTAATATTATGCGATTCGTTGGTTTTAAAGTGATGTTTTGTCAAAAAATGTTTGTGAAACATTAGTGAACCAGTGCTAGGTGATGATTTGGACTCTTCATGTTCCAATAGCTGCGTGTCACTGTGCTGTTATGTGGCAGGCACAGCTTACCATAAGGCTCATGTTCTGCAAGTCTTGTTTCTGTATACTTAAAAAAAGGTTTTTTTTTTAAATAAAGAGTGACGAGACGAGCCTGACATGTGCCTGATGGTAAGCAACATGCCTGCCACATAACAGCACAGTGACACGCAGCTATAGGAACATGAAGAGTCCAAATCATCACCTAGCACTGCACTGCGCTCGTCACTCAGAGATCTAAGATGTTATATCTCTAAGCCCTGTAATTTCTCTGGAAACATTGCCCTTCAAACCGGAACACAGTAATGTTTGCACATTACTGCTTGGCGGTAGAATAAATGGCAAAGGTGTGGTACTTCCCCAGGCGGATTCTGCTAAGAGTCCTACCACTACAAAATTATTATATTTGGAATATGTTTTTTTCCTACACCGAAACCTCAAGGGAACGAATCCATGAATATTCGTATCCTATGGCTCGACATTCGAATGTGCTTACGACAAAGCTATCGAATGTAGTCTATTCAATGTGATAGGTAGTTTAGACTAGCAAATAATTTATTTGGTTTAGTCATATTTTCTTCATTTGCCTCGGCTACAAATCGTATACCTACTTAGAAAATATAACGCGAATAAAATCGATACTTAGTGATGCCAGCGAAACGCAGCACGTGGGACATTTAATTCAATTTATCCTAAAAATATAGATATGTATCTACGTATAAATTCGAAAATGTTGATGTTTGTTGCTTTATCACGTCGGAGCGGATAAACGGATCGGGTTGAAATTTGGAACACAGAATATAGCCTGAAATATCACTTAAGCTACTCTATATTAGGAGAAAATGGAGAGAACGGGAACTACGCGAGTGAAACCGCGAAACACAGCTAGTATATAATAAAACGTGAAGAAAATCGATAGTGATGCCAGCGAAATGCACCACGCGGTACATTTATGTGAATTTATCAACAATATATCAAACAAGTGATTTGAGCCGCCGTTTCCGAACCATACCCATAATCTCAGGATCGGCATAAGGGTAGCAGCCCCTTTGCACTATGCATTGTACTTCACGTGGGGTGACTTTTATTACCAACCATTTAAACAAGGCCTCTGTCAAATCATTGAAACACACCGTGTTTGTACTGAAACAATTATACAGGGGGAAGGGAAGGAGATCTTGTACTGCTGGTTAAGGATGTGTATTGAAGCTACATGTGATTTAATGGATTGAGAAATAAATAGATTTTGCAAATGGTCGGTGACTGTTAATTAAGACGCTAAAGATAATGGAATCGGTCTGTATTGAATAACTAATCGTCGTCGTAATTTACGGGTAGTATTTTAATTTATTAATCCATTTCTGGGTCTAGACAAGGTACTTCTCCCGTCAGCCATTGTCTTCAATCTTGAGTATATTTAAACTAAGCAATTCTTGACTTAGATCTGATGTCGCGAACCTGTATGGGAATTTATAACAAAATAAGACAGAATTTGTCAGTGATGATTATTTACTCTCCTGTCACGATGTTTGTCCGCGATGGATTCCTAAACTACTTAACCGATTTTATATTAAATTGGCACACCGTGAGCAGTCTGGTCCAACTTGAGAGATAGGATAGTTTTTATTTCGTTTAATAGTCTTTAAATGACAATATCCGAGCGCAGCCGGAATGGGCCGCTAGTTTACTATATTTTTTAATTATTGTCATTATTCATGGAACAAATTGTTGTTGACAGTAGTGTATTTTAGTATAAAATAAAATAAGCAAGTAATGATTATGGCGATGTACGAATAGTAGGGGGAAAAAATACCTATCTAGCCATCTAGTTAGTAGTTTGATACTACTTTTATTTCTTCTCAACGGAAAATAATAGCCTTTAGGTACATGGTACATCTCTATCAAGACTAATAATTTTGGATATCTAATAGATTGAACTATTGCTATACTATTTGAACTAAGGCTATATTGTGTTGTGTGTCAAATGCCCATCAATATTTAATTACTTATTTGATGCAACTTCGTTTGTTATCAAACATTTTTTTTTTTTTTTTTTTTTTACTTTTATTGGTTTACACTTGACCGCCATCTCGCCTGATGTTAAGCGACGATGCGGTCTACGATGGAGCGTGTTTACCTAGAAGAAACCGATTCACTCTCTCTTCACATTTAAACGAATAATATTAACTTTGGTTATAGACGTGTATAATCAATGGGTATTAAGTACAAGCGTTGCCCTGCCGTACCCCCTAAATTAATAAATGTATTTATTTTCTAAAATTTAATGACCCTAAGTTATCTCTTATAACATCATCTATCTGCCAATGAAAGTCCTATTAAAATCAGTCCACCCACCCGGAACAAACAGACAGACAATGATTTTATTTTTATTGAAGCTTCGTAAATACTTACTTATCATGGACGTATAAAAAAGTTTTTTTGATCAATTTTTTTTCATCAAATCAAATCTAATCACTTTTTTGATACGTCCATGTTTCTTAAATATTCAGGGAAAAGCTGTTAATCTGTTTACATAGGTATACAGTACACAGATTATGACACCGTCAACCGTGAAATTGTTAACACTGTCAGATTAAAATATCACGGTAGGTTAGTTTAGTTTGTAATCTGATGTCGTTAGATTATAATCTGACGGATTTTACAATTTTACGGTACAAACAGACTTTTTGTAATGGGGAAATCTTACTTAAATCCTACTATCCTACTAATATTATAAATGTCAATGTATGGATATTTGGATGTTTGAATGTTTGTTGCTCAATCACGTCCTAACGTATGAACGGATCGGGCTGAAATTTGGAACACAGATAGATTATAGTCTGGAAGAACACATAGGCTATATAGGCATAATTTTTATCCCGAAAAAACGGGAACGACGGGAGCGGGAACCACGCGGGTAACACCGCGGGGCACTGCTAGTACTTAATACTAGTGATTATGGCTTGGTCGATGGTCGTATTGGTTTTGGAAAATTGTTGAAATTCATAGACAATAATTTCGTTTAGGTATTCCGAAACCGCTATGTCTCAATGGAGAAGTGCGTTTGATGTGCCCTGCATTGTTGCTAAGAAACAATTAAAGGCAAGTTTTATCTAAATTGATTGAGTGTACACCTATGAGTTCAATTTTAAAATTGAGATGCATTCTCAAACTGCGCTTTTTACGTATCTATATGGGTATACAGATATAGAATAACCATCAGGTTGTGATGGAAGCTCCCGGGAGAAGCCTATTTAAAACGTAACAACACTAAAGAGAACTAGAATTAGGTTGAAAATGTTCCCTAATTCCCCCTATTTTCCTTTTCTTCTCCTTATCCAAGACATAATATGTAAAAAACAGGGCCCAAATGGCAAAGGTCATGGACACCGCAGTCTGCGGAGTGGCTATACCTATTTAAAATAAAAATATTGAGTAGCATCCTTCAGTCGTTGATTGACACAGGAATTCATTAATATTGAATACAATGGATCCAAAATAACAAATGTTTATTAACAAAAGTACACCACGTTTGCCAATCTAACCACACTTCAATTGAAGTGAATTGAAGTGATTTAATCAAATCTTGTTTCTTGTAAACGCAAAATAATTGTAATTTAATTATTGGCCATTTTAAATTTTTCGTTTTTATTACTTAACGTTATTTTTGTATGTTTTCCTTTTCTTGGTTAAAAAGGCGCTATAAAAAATATCGCTTTAAAATTATCAGTGTTTAGCTACTATTTTATGCATGTATTACCTATACATAATACATATAAACGGTTTATATGTATTATGTATAGGAAGGATATATGGAGGAAGGTTTATAATAAACCTTCCTCTTCAATTATTCTATCTACCTATAAAAAAACTGCATCAAAATCTATAGAACAAAGTCACTTCTCGCAACAATCTCAATACATTCATTTATATCGATGACTTCCCGCGGTATGTCCTTACCTATAAAATAAAATATTAACCTATAAAATATCTATCAAATCCATAAAAAAATCGCTAAAATCGGTCGAGCCGTTTCGGAGGAGTACGAACACAAAGATCGTGATACGAGATTTTGATATAAAATACTAGTAGCATCCCGTGGTTTCGCCCACCTAGTTCCCGATCTTGTTTATTTTTCCCGGGATAAAAAGTAGTATTTATTTATTATCACAGACTAAGTATCTATTATCAATGTGACAAACTTCATCTAAATCCCAGCAGTAATTTTTGTTTGTAAGAGTAACAAATATCCGTTCATAAAAACATTCACATTTATAATATTAGTAAGATTGCAGTAAAATACCTACCATGTAAGTTACTTTTTATCCCGGAAAATTATTCAATCCAATGGCATAGCCGGTGAAACTGCGAGGCGAACAATAAATTATAAGCACACTTGGTTATTCAGGGCGCATAGATATTTAATCTACGCCGGACTACCATGTCCCGGCAGAGAGCGTCTGCTTAAATGGGACTGATTTTTGTTGAACATTATTGATTCTACACATACGCATTAAACCGCTCACTTTAAGTTCCCACAGTCCACAGCTGGGACTGGGGTCCTCCTCTCATAAGGAGAGAGTTCTGGTCATTCTTCAACTTCAACTTTTTCTTATGGCTTTCATTCGGCAATGTTACATTTTTATCATATTTATTATGTTTATATTATATAGATAGATTGTCCTCTGAAGTTTATGCAATGCAGAGGAACGAGTCTTGAGTCAAATGATCGGTCGAATTTGGGTACTTTTGCTAGTGGTTCCTTCTAAACAAGAGTATTCACCACGGTGGCCGTAAGTGGATTGGTTGATGCTTGTCGCTTGTCCTTGAAACATATATTTTTGCCGTGACATACCATGCCGATTTCCTCACGATATTTCCCTTCACCGTTCAAGCCACTGGTGGTGACATCCTTGTACATTTGCCCTTAAAAAATTTCAAGAGTTGCAGACGGTATTTAAATCTACGACTTCAAGATTGAGAGTTGAATGTTCCAGCACCTACACCACCACGGCTTTTTAAAATGAAACAAACCCATGAAGCCTTAGTTTGATAAATTAGTGGTTTTCAAAATCTTGTTTATTATTTTGAACTACAATACATGTGTATATAGGTAATTGTAGGTGTAAACGAATCACATCTCTCTGATACAGCTCTAAACGCTAAAAGCTAATTTAAAACGCAATTTAATAATGAATACTTTTATGGGAGTGTAAACAAGTGGTACAGCCTGCTTCCAAACTTGTTATCATTGCTTGAAATAAATTTGATAATGCGTTTGGTAGCGACATCTATCAATTTAGGTGTGTACTAGTAGCAGCTCTGAAAAAGAGTAGGTATGTTTCGAACGAATTAAAACTTGTGTACTAACGGTGATTATAGTTCTGTAAATTTTGCATAGATGTCACCACTACTTCCAAAATAGATAAGGGATAAGGGAACCTCTTTGATTATGGAATATAAGGAAACCTGGAAACCTACATTATATTATTCAGCCTTACAGTTTACATGTATTGTTAGATGATTTCAACAGATGACGCTGTTATTTGTTTTTAGTTAATCCTACTATCATACTAATATTATAAATGTGAATGTATGGATGTTTGGATGTTTGTTGCCCAATCACGTCCTAACGTAGGTATAAACGGATCGGGCTGAAATTTGGAACACAGATAGATTATATAGTCTGGAAGAACATAGGCTACTTTTTATCCCGGAAAAACAACGGGATCAATGGGAACGGGAACTTCGCGGGTAACACCGCGGGGCGCTGCTAGTATTATTTATATTGTATACTACTATTCACCGTCAGGGCCGAGCCGACCTCCACCAGCGCCTGTGTGCAAAACCTTCATGGCGCCTCTTTTTAACCCCCAACCAAAACGGGGTTGTTATAAGTCGAAGTATGTCATATAATATGTACGGTGAATCACCGTACATATTATCTAGGTAGGTTATCTGTCTAGGTAGTGGATTACGTTGCCTGAGTGGGTTTTCCCTGTTGGTTACAATCTTTGTGTCTTCAAATCGAGAGTGAATCGGTTTCTTCTAGGTAAACACGCTCCATCGTAGACCGCATCGTCGCTTAACATCAGGCGAGATGTCGGTCAAGTGTAAGCCTATAAAAGTTTTAAAATAAATGTTGGGTCTTGCTTCTACGACGCTTACAAAGTGAATCGGATATCAGAAGTTCTCAAAATAAGTATGTATTTTTTTTTCATATCATGTTGATTTCATTACCGTTTATACTTGTACCAGTCAGCGGTAATGAAAAATATGGTACATTTGCACCTGAAAATATCCCCAAATGTGACAGCGGAGTTCAAACTTTGATGTACGATGTACTTTGATGTATGATTTTAAGATTACCGTAGACCGCATCGTCGCTTAATATCGGGTGAGATGGCTGTCAAGTGTAAACCTATAAAAGTAAAAAAATGGTTGTCTGTAAAGTCGGTTTACTGACGATAGTTGAACGTGACAACGTCTTAAGAAAATACTGATGGAATGGTACAGATGACGTCATGCGGCGAGGTAACGGCGGTAACGGCACATGACGTCATGTTTTGCGGGCGTGCAGCCGGCTTCATCGAATTATAAGACGTTATCACGTCAAAAAAAATTGTTCACAAATGTTTCACCAAGATTTTAGACTGAATTCCTAAATGGGATTCTAACACCATTAAAAGTTACGTTATATTATTAGGAATTAGCGTCCAGTCAATTCTGGAGACCCTTGACACAGTATTAACTGCCTGTCTCTATGACTTGTGGGACTGACATTCAAAATTTCAAAACAAAGAACTTGCTCAATTTCCAAATATAATAGAGTAAGATCCCAGAGCTCCCAGACGTCACCTATTTTATGATGAATGAAATGTGGTCGATTGAGTAGAGTTAGTAAGTACTACCACGGGGGGTAAACCTCATACAAATCTTATGTCATTTTTTTTTCTTTTCGCTATGTCATTTGAGTTTGACAACCAGACTAACAAAGCTGACACTTCTGCTCCCCGCGCTTTACTTCAGTAGTCACAATTGGATTTCATGCCAACGTCACTTCTTGTATAATTTAAAAGAGTTCTAGGTACCTACTCAGTCTGTGAATTTAAATAAAGTAGCCAAGTGCGAGTTGGACTCGCCCATGAAGGGTTCCGTTCCAGCAAGTAACATAATATACATAGTACACATAGTTCTTGTAGTTCGTTGTAACTTTGATCGAAGTTTTAATAATAGTGTATTTATGACGTACTAAAAAAAACTACTCATCAGATCGAGTTCAAACTAATTTTCGTTGGTAGTTTTCATGGTAATTTACATCATATATTTTTTTTAGATTTTTCATTCTCTTACTTTAGAAGTTAGAGGGGGGGGGGGGGGGGGGGACACACATTTTACCACTTTGGAAGCGTCTCTCGCGCAAGTTATTCAGTGTAGACAAAAATTATATTAGAAACCTCAACATCATTTTTTAAGACCTATCGATAGACACCCCACACGTGTAGGTTTGATGAAAAAAATATTTTGAGCTTCAGTTCTCAGTATGTCTAATTTTTGTTTTTTTAAAAAACTTTTGTAAAAATCTTAATGCGGTTCACAGAATACATCTACTTACCAAGTTTCAACAGTGTAGTTCTCATAGTTTCGGCAAAAAGTGGCTGTGACATACGGACGGACAGACAGACAGACAGACAGACAGACAGACAGACAGACAGACAGACAGACAGACAGACATGACGAATCTATAAGGGTTCCGTTTTTACGTTTTACGGAACCCTAAAAATCCAAAATTCCACGTTAGGGATTGTCCACCTATAAATTGGACGGTATCGGTTTATCGATTGTCATTGTCACTATACCTCATTCCAAATGTCTGTGAATAAAAGGTAAACAAACCAATGTCACTCTCAATATGACAGACCAGCATTTCTCAACCTTTGTTTTACAAGATAGTTTGTAGTACCGTTCATTGCTTGCCCTTCTAAATTTTCGTCGCAAAACAAGGCTAAATATATATGTATGGATATCATAAATACCCAAATATATGTTCCCACTGCTGGGACTTGGAACAATCAATACATTGCCGCTGTAAAAAATTGTCAGACACAAGAATCTGGAATCTGCAATTGCTGAACATCTGATTGATGCTAAAACTGGTCATTGGATCGAGATCCACGACCCGAAGGATCTATCTACCAAATGTCATTACTACGCAAGAATGGTTCGAGAAGCATTGGAAAATAAAAAAACATAGGTATATATTTCAACTACGACGCGATGACCACGATGCCAATAACCGAAAACTACCTACCCGGTTTACGGTTATCGGCGTCGCGGAATCCTCTAATAAATAAATGTGTGCATAGCGCACTGAGTTTCGAGAAACCTGATATGGTTAGTGTTGTGTGTAGTGTTGGTCAACCTGCGATTTTCGAAGCCCAAATGAGGGTAGATGGAGATCTCCTCTCATTTCATAATGAGAGTATGGCGGCCATACGTACATTTATTTCCCCCACGTAAAAAAAGGAAAGGCAAAGCATTTGAGTTCGGAGAAGAATGTAACACTAGAACCAGTGACTTAGAAAAGTAATTTAGATGTGAGATTCCTTATATGAAAACGTTCATTTTATTTTTAACAATAATTAAATCTCGTTCAAATTGTCCTCGTATTACCCAAAACTGATCATAACACTATGATGTAATATTCTGGAAACACATACAAAAGTTTCGATCAAAATAACACAAAATTTATGGCATTTTAGAGTGAAAATTATACAAGCTTTTGATAGTAAACAGCGTAATTTGGAACACGTATTTAGAGGTTTGCGATTTTCTCTCAACTCGTTACGACACAAGAAACCTTTTTCTCGGAGTTTTTTAGTCATACTCTTACTCTTTTATTGATAACAAGTAGTTACATGTCAAAATATTCAAGATATTCAAATGTTACCAATACAAGTCAATAATTAAAAAAAAAACAGACGTCAATTTAAGATCCCATTACAATAAAAATCAAATAATACATTACATTAAAATCAAATTACATTACAATTAAAAATTACAAATTTATGACAAAAATAAATAGAGTAAAATTAATCCATACTTGAATATCATGGAAATGGGCATTTTTACAATATGGTCAAGAGAGGGGTATGTTAGAAAAATAGGCGCGTCCTTAATAAGAATAATTTGATGAAAAGAAGTATAAATGTCTTGAATGCAACATTGAGAGTTTGAGAAACACAGATCAAATTGCTAGTACTTAAAATAATATTTCTATCATCCTGCCATTACTGTCTATAACTTTTAAAATAAGGTAGTATAGAATTATTTGATCAATACAAATCTAAGTATATGGTATTTAAGATCGCAATAAAGTCGAATCCTATTTGTGAAAAATATTTTAAGGCAATTTCATAAAAATACTAAGATTAAACGATGTTTATGTTATGGTATCACCTTTTTTTTGGTTTGTTTTGGTTTTCTACACAGCATACTGGAACGCACTATAGATCAAATTCATAGTATTCGTTTTATAGTATTGAAACACTATCGCGTGTTTTTTTAACGCGGTCTGTTCTATGGTTGTAAAACATGTATGTATATTTTAAAATTTGTGACATTGTCTTCAACCGTGTTTTTGTCCTCATTTTTTGTATGAAAACTTTTGGCTCACCACAGACAGATTTTTCGTGGGCTTTCTTTTTGAATTGAATTCTAACGTCACGCTCGCAAATGATAAAATATACATAGACTATTTTTTGACGCGGGAAAACAACTGAAACGGCAACTGCGCGGGTAAAATCGTGGGGCGCTAATTATTATTATTAAAAAATACTAGTAAAATATATTAGTAAAAAATACTATTGTATTTTTTACTCGATTTATCGAATTTCTACTCGTGACCCCCCCAAAATCTGAGTCTGTGTATTGGTGACCCCCTCCAAAATTCGAGGCTAGGACCGCGTCTGTATGGTAGTGCTGGTAAGATTGAATTTATTGTAGTTGGCTCTGTATTGACAAACTACGATAATACATTGATTCTTAAACTAATTATTCTTATTCAAATATTGTTAAGAGCTTGTATTTATCATTGAAACAAATCACAGCATGCCAATGATATTTAAATATTTTGTTTAACTATGTGTAGGGGCATTATTAATTGAATTGAAAATGAGATTCAGGGACGGTCGGGATTTCCATTAATAATAATTGTATCTAAATTATCTTTTAACTTGATGAGATGTTGAAGTTAATGGCGTTGAACGCACCACAGAAATATACAAGGGTTAGGACAGTAAGCTTACCGTCAGGGCCTGAATAACCCTTAGACTAATTAGGCGGCAGCCTAGGGCGCGAGGATCAGGGGGGGCGCGCTGAAATGGTCTTCGTCTTCGTCATCACAACTAAATGCGTTGTGAACTGAAAAAGCCTCGAAGTCCCTGATTTTGATTTTCCAGATGACCACGCTCATGGCAAATGGCCGCAATAGCTAACTAGATGTTTATTCACATCTAGCCAGTGGCCTAGATGGTATTTCTAATATGAATCGAAGGCTTTTGCGTCTAATTTATCGCTTGTAAGTACTGATGCGTTTGTTTAGACGCTCTTTCTAAACTGGACAGAAACACGGGGAATCCCTGGATGTATCGAAGGCTTTCGACAGGGTTCGGCACGCTAACCTTCGGCCAATGATCCACGCCAACGGACTTTTTGAGGGTCAATCCATACGAGCGCTCATTGATGGCTGCTTGTCGTAAAAAGTCACAAATCTAGCGCGAGAGCCGGTGGACAGCAAACTCAGGCACTGAGAGAGAGTATGACCGAGCATCTGAACTTGGCTCTGGGGTCAGTTTTTGAATGAAGTAATGCTAGTCTGGCGAAGTTTAACGAGGGAAAAAAGCAGGCGTGTGTGTGTATTCCCCGCAAAAAGAAGTTCACTTCATTTGACTCCTATTTCTCGAGGTATCTGTTTCGGTTACTGACCATCTGCTTTTACCGTTACTTTGACTTTTTTATCGAGTCCAAGTTCAGAGTCCAAGGCTAAATTAGCTGCCAAAAAACTAGATACTTATGCTCCCAAAGGTGTGAAGGTAGGTACTCGTAATTCAAGTCTAAACAGCTCCTCATGTTGCACCAAGCAGAGATCTAGGATAGAATACTGTTAGCACCCCTGCGATGGCTCGGCTAAGTATCAGCTTGAGGCCTTGGAATCGACCGAGAGACGTACCAAAAAGGCTTATAGGCCTATACTAAAATCTTGAACATCACAACAAAATTGCTGGCTTATCGGGTTTTTAATCGGATACACTTTGGAGAGTGTGCAACTGATCTGCATGATCTAATACCACATCGCTTTTTATCATTTGCTCTACTCATAGCTCGAAAACGCAACATCGTTTCATAGTTGACGTTTCAATGACTCGAGCGACGAAGTTTGACTCTATTTTTGTGATAATAATGTCTAGGCTTTGGATTGCGTTGCCCAAGTGGGTTTTTCCCAATAGTTATAATTTTATTGTCTTCAAATTGAGAGTAAATCGGTTTCTTATAGGTAAACACTAAACAGGTAAACACGCACCGTCGTAGACCGCATCGTCGCGAGACGATGATTTCAGGCGAGACACCGCGGTGGTCAATTGTAAACCTATTAGAGTTGAAAAAGAGAAACTAAGGCAATACAAGTCATGAGGCCTAGCATGTCATGGATTTGGTTTTCTACTTGGCAGCCTGCAGTCACTTGTCATGATTTTGGTCGTACCTATGTATATAATAGAATATAATATATTTATTCACCTTATAACCACTTATGTTACGCTGGGCACGTCACTATTACAAGTTCAAATATATATTTAAAAAAACAAAACAATAAATCAATATTACATTCCGAATTTAACACAAAGTTTCAATTTCATTCATTTATGTGAATTTCAAGTGAATAAAATAAATTTAGAAAATCAAATAATTATAAACATATCAATAAGTCAAAGTTTTTTAACACAAAATTTCAATTTCATTAATTTATATGAATGTCAAGTGAATTAAATAAGTTTAGAAAACAATTACTTATATTGCGTGATGTGTTTTGCCTTTATTTACGATCAACTAATAAAATATGGTTTGGCATCGAAGGTTGAATGTCGTGCAGACTAAAGGACAACGATAGCTTTGCTCGCAGATCCAACCAACAGATATTTAGTAAAAACCATGGTTAATACTTTCATACTAGTACCTATACAAAGTCAAAATTAGAGCTGGTTTTCACGACGCGGTTTCAAACCGCGCCGCGTCGTGCGACGGTTTTGTTTCAATACTCACGAGACCGCAGGTTTACGCGGTTTCTGCTCCGGAAAGCTACTGCGCAAGAATCGCGCGTAGCCACGCGGGCGCCGGCGCCGCGCGGCTACCGCAGCCGCCGCGGCCGTAAGCCGCGTCGTGAGTTTTTAATTCAATTTTAAATGGAAATCTGCCGCGCCCACGCGCGGGCGCGGTTGTCAGCCGCGCCCTGAAAACCGGCTCTACTACTTAGGCCGATCTGGCCGACCTGGGGGCGCATCCTGATAGTTAGCCTAGGGTGGTCGGAACTCTTAATCAGTCGCTGCTTGGATAACGGTATCCATCCCCATGCGAATAACACCAGTGACTTTAACAAGAACAGACAGAAAGCTGTGCCCTGTATGGAAACCGCATCGGAAAGGATAGGATCATGTAAATCAGTTGCACACTCTCCGAAGTGTGTCCGATAAAAAACCGATAGGCTAGTAATTTTTCGGCGATGTTCAATTTAAGTCTTTTTCGCACTAGAGTGTCGTTGCCTTCGAGCCTTTTGGCACGTCTCTCCATCGATTCCAAAGCCTCCAGCTGATACATAGCCGAACCATGCCGAAGATGCGAACAGTACTCCATTCAAGAGCGAATTCGTGCTTGATATAACGTGAGCAACTGTTAAGATTTGAAGTATCTTCGCACCTTTGAGAGGACACTTAATTATTTGGTAGCTAATTTAGCCTTGGGATTCGTTTTACAAACCAAAGCTGAGCGTAGATGTCAAAGTAACGCCCAAAAGCTACAGACGGTTAGAAATCGACACGTATACACCTCAAAAATTCCAGCCAGTTGGAATCGACTCCTTTTAGCGGAGAACAGAGACATCTGCGTCTTACTCTCGTTGAACTTGACCAGGTTGGCATCGCCCCATTTCGACGCCGCCTCAAGGGTCAAGCTCAAACGCTTAATCAGACTCTCTCTCTCTCTCAGTACCTGAGTTTGCTGCCCACTGGCTCTCGCTCTAGATAAATATGTAACTCTCTACAACGGTGCTATCATCTGCGTACCCAAAGATCAGTGGGCGTCAACAGATCGTTGATATATATAGCAGGGAGAGCACCACAGAGAGTACCAACCCTTGAGGGACTCCGGCATTGATAGCCATTTGATCCGACGAGCAGCCATCAATGATAACTCGTGTGGATCAATCCCTCAAGAAGTCCGATATCCACGCAATAGAAGGTCACCACGTAGGATACCAACCATAACTAGAAAGCTTGCTTATAAGACCATCATGCCAAACCCTGTCGAAAGCCTTCAAAAGATCCAGGGAGACTGCAAGTGCTTCCCCGTGTTTCTCAATAGCTTCACTCGAGATGTGAGTTAGAATATTTGCGGTGAACTGGTTCGAACAAAGAACAAATCTTATCTTGGGACAGTCCTATTAAAACAGTCATTGGTAAGTTCAACAGGATCTTAGATAACCATTTTTTACTTACTGTGATTAAAATTAGTTTATTTCTTTAGACACTACCGCTTGCCACGACTGGTAGAGCGAAGGGAAATTTTACTTCCCTGTGACACTACTGGATTGCATTCGCACAGTCTCTGCTTCTACCTATCGTGGACTCTGCTGATGTCTGATGATGATGGGCGTCTCAGTAGTCCATGTGCTATTCCAGTCTAAATTCTTACAGTGTTCCAAATTTCAACCCGACCCGTTCCGTCGTTCCGATTGAGCAACGAACATCCAAACATCACAGTTAAATTTTTGAGCAGAAAGCTTGTGATTGTAACGTTGTTTGTTGTCACGTATCTTTGTGACGGGTCAATGATTTTGAATGATATTAAATATGTTGTAAGAACATTACCTGGTTTAACACTTGATTTGTCTTCCTTTTATCCCGTTAAATCTAAGCCGTGGGTTACAATGCGGGAATCAGCTAGCAAAGAGTATACCGTGGCAGTATTTATTACCAACATTACAAAGCTGCAGAGGTTTTTTGTTTGAACGCATTAATATCAGGAAGTACTGGGCCGATTTCAAAATTTCTTTCACGGTTTTATATGTGGGTACGTGATTTCTAAGTGCTTTAGGCTATAAATTATGTATCGCGAAAACGGGTCAGACCGCTAGTTTAATGATATTACCACAGTATAAAGAAATACTACCAATAGCTCATTGCCTTTGATCTTGGCAGCAACGCCGATAATGTCTAGACACGGGTAGGGTTGTCGCAATTTTAAAAACGTGGCACCAAAATAAAATTAGAAAGACCAAAAGAAAATAGAACATATGGAAGACGTCAGCCGTCGTCAGAAGTGTAGTGCTAGTAGTCTAGCAGTGAGGTGTCTATAGGGCTGTAAAAGGTAGAAAGGTCTAAAATCTAAATCTAGGTATAAAAGTAGACGGCTTGCACCAATAACAACACGAATATTTTTAAATTTCTATTTATTGATTCAATTTGAACTTCGAACTCACAATAAAATGCAGCACAGTTAACACAAAAAATCTTCAAACCATTTATTATGTAGATACTTATTAAAATACGTGAAGGTGATTGGACAAGGTACAGAAACCGGGATTTTGTTACTACTAACACCGATATCGACGAACATTTAAATTGTTTAGATCGAAATAACTATACCGACGATAGAGACAGCTGATTTTGAGCAAAAAGTTTGTTAAAAAAATAAGTAGTCCGACTGTTTATCGATAGATTTTAGCTGTTACCGGTCTCAGATCATTAACTTACGTTACACACAGAGAAACTTACGAGATGATGACGACAAGCCACGGGCTTTGTTTTTATGCACTTTTTGATACGACTCCGAAATGTTTGTTGACTGAACTCGCAATGACGGGGAGAAACAAAAACTCTGAGATAATGTAATCTCATCTCAACCAACATTGTAAATGTGTAATTTAATATTCCAATAATGAAACAAGTCACTCTAAACTGATAAAACTTTTTTAATTTCAACTTGCATGGCCCTGTTAATAGTAAATAGAAGCATGCATGCATCGATTATGAATTAAGTAAAGTTGGAACTGTAAATCTATGATGAGTCGCTTATTCTTTTGTGTCTGATAAGCCATGCATGAAATATTGCATTGACGACAATATATTGAAAAATTATGAGTCTAATGACAAGATTCATCTCACCATATATTTTAATGTTGATATTTTTTAGTATTGTATAAGATACCAATGCTACGTTTTGTAGTCCCAAAGCGACAGCTTCGTAGATCTTCAGACTTCATAGTTAGAATTACAGAATAACTCAACTATGAATATTGTCGATATACATTGCGTAGTTTTACAATTTTAACTTTGAAGCTACGCTTCGCAAGGGTGAAGCTAAGATTTCGTAGCTTCGAAGTTTATCGTAGGACTTGGAAACGAAGGGGCCACAATACGTGGTTTCGGGAACTAATACTAAGGTTGGCTGGTATAATTAGAACTCTCACAGTCCAAAATTATTTCTAGATCTTATGTTGAGATACATTTTCAATGCTTAGTTACTTTTACGATAGCCAAATACTGTTTTTAAGAGTCGTAGAAAACGTGCATAAAGAACGCTGTGGCGCCTCTGATATGACTTCATTTGTAGTAACGCCACTACGCCCGTAAACAAATAGAATTAGTGTATATAATTAGCTTATGTAATAAATAAGCTTAAATGTATATAATACTGAGGCAGAATTACATCTTAACTACGACGTAACATTAAGTGTGGTACGTACGTGGGAATAGACACGAGCGCAAGCCCTTACTTTATACGGACGAATGCGATATATAATAATATTTTGCTTTATATCTATGTATCTGACGCTAAAACATCTATATAATGTATTACTTTTTGTACATCTACTTATATAATAACCATACATACACTCACTTACTAAGCTTTTGCTTCACCGCCGGTACCCAAGGTGCGTCACAACCTGAACTAACGCGAGCGGTTGCTGACTAGATATCTACTGAATCACTTCATCACGATAGAACGGTAAACGGAGTGAGAGAGACAACAAACACACGCTGAGTACGCGACGCTCCCGATGTCGAGGGTCGTCCCGCGGGCGAACGGGTGGCAAGCGAGGACAAATCATACTGAACGCTCCGACGAATCGGATTCCCGCAATGGAAGAAGCTCTCTGAATTAGACGACGGTATAAAGAGTACAAAACGGTTCGCCCGCGTCGGCTTTGCCGTCCCATAGCTAAGTACACATTAATTATTAAAATATATTTTCGCATTTTATTACATAAAATTCACGTTTATGATCTACCTACTTTAGAAAAGTAACAGAAAGCGGGCGTTAAGAGTAAGTATTTTAGGTTGAAAAATTTTGTACGCGGAGCCTATTTACACAGCGTACCATGGACGTTTGTTCCGACCGGGAGAGGTCAAGACGCGGGCAGAGACTAAGAAAACAGAGAGGTGAACCGAACCTGAGATCAACGATCAACGTCTTAATCGAAACGAAATGCAAGGAACGACCCGACGTCACCTCTCCTGCGGCGGCCTCGAAAACTTAATTAAAAAATTCTACTACGGTGACACTTATAAATCCTAGGGTACTAGACAAAAACTTAGATCTAACCTTAACAAATAATAATAAATAATGGATTTTGGTGCAAAAATAACGGAATAAACCTAAAATTTATGACTGATCGCGACTTAACGCAAATATGATACATATCCACTAATCACACAAGCTTTGAAAAGGAATATCGTAACAAACTGTGTAATCCTCTCCCATTTTCCGCTTCGATATTTATACTAAAGTTTGAAATTTCGTTCACATTCATTCCATAAATAATTACACCATAGAGTAAGGGTTAGAAAAAACCCTGTCTCTACGGGATCCTAGCACACACAAATAATTTTGTATGTCGTCTATCGATCCTCCATGTTACCTTGTGAATGTATTAATCAATATTATGAGTATTATTCCTGATCATTGCTTAGATAACACTTGAATTTGGAAAATAGACGACAAGTTGGCCAAATAGTTCCACATCGATACTGTCGCCTTGTCCTCTTACTCCGATACAACGTAAAAAGACAAAGACGTTCACTTTAGTAAATTATCGTATCAACATCCAAACAGAACTAGTAACATTTCTAGTTACAACCTCCAATTGGGAAATTGAAGGACCACCAAAACTGTCAGACTCGTAGAGATCTCCCAAGATCGTGTATGAGCAACTGCAAGCTAATAAGTAACCATATTGCGTCGTGTCAGATCTTTTACAGTCATGAAAGTTCTTCCGAGAAAAGTTAGGTAGGTATACCAAGACTAGGTATGCTCAAACAAAACTGGGTAAGATCCTTCAAGATCTGGTGCAGCGAGATTCTGATCCATAGCTTGCCAATATCAAACAATTTCAGGTAAAAGACTTGTCGATACCCAATAATATCTGGCAAGGCTTCCCAAGGTCTTATGATATCTGGTAAAACTTGCCAAGAGTCTACAAAATCAGACAAGGTCTGCTAAAGCCTGATAGTTTAGAAACAAGACTGACCAGGGCCCGATAAGGTCTGTCAAAATCTGATAATTTATTGACATGACTGACTAGGATCTCATAATATCAGAGAAGGTCTGCCAAGATCCGTTAAGTCGACGGTCGCGGTCGATGGGAGAGGTTACAGCGGAGCGGCGAGGAGGTTTACTCCTTGACTTCGAAGTATTTATAGGTGGGGTTCTCGTAACCGTTGATCTGCATGTTAGCCACGTGCCGCTCCTCAGGGGTCGGGGCCACGGCGCCGGTCTGCTCCACCTGTGGGAAATATGACAAGTTAAAGCTATTGAGAATAACTGTAGAGGTAGGTAAAAAGATGGGTGATTAAGAATAGAGCATAGCTATCACATTTCTCTTCACTGTAATGAGGTGTTCAAATGGGGTCTTTGTACTCGCTTAATACTAAACTATTTTTTTAATATTTTGTGCTGTAGGTAATTTGGCAGCTCGTCATCTATTCTGCTTTAATATCATATCAACCAAATGTTTCAATTATGCGATATACTAGCCTTGGGGCATAAATATAATATCTTTTTATCAAGAAATTTCTGTGGAAACTTCATAGGTACAAAGAGTTATTCTGTGTAGTTTTAAGTCCAATTTACGGGCTACAGCCCGACTTTCTGTTAGTCAGTAAACTAAGGTTAGTTTGGTATTGCCCTTTTTGCTAGCCCAAAATTCGATAGGCAGTAGAGACCATCTGAAGCAACTGCTATTAATCGCTTTATAAAAAAATTGGCAGACCCTATCACTGCCAATAGAATTTAATACTTTGATTTTTTATATTAAACAGCACTAATGTTTCACAATAGATCACCCACATAGCTACAGATATAATGCTGCGCATATAAATACGTGTGTTACGTGCACGCTCCACTCCGCCACTCATTGGAGTGGCGAAGTGGAGCATGCACGTAACATAGTATAGTCGGCATAGTATTGACTATGCCGAACGATATTAGCATATCGGTGAACCCATAATATTTGCCTGAACAAAAAACTGCTCAACGCTTCATTTTTCAAGTTTTCAGTTTTAATATACCTTTAGTTTTATTGTGTCAGTTTTAAGCAATGATAAACTGTTCAACGCAGCTTCACTTTAAAAGTTTTCAGTTTTAACATTAACCTTTAGTTTTGTTTTTTCAGTTTTAAGTGTAGATTAACTGTCCTACGCAGCTTCATTTAAAAGTGTTCCTGTACCTGTACGAATCCCTGCGCGGCGGGTGCGCGGTCGCGGCGGCGCGCCACGGCCAGCGCGACGCACGCGGCCGCCGCCAGCGCCGCGCCGCCCACGCACAGCGCCGGGTACAGCGCGCCTGCGCCTGCGCCGGTCGGGCCCGCGCCGCCCGCGCCGCGGACCGTGAAGCCCTGACAAGCAAATACAAATATAACTTGCAATGACGTTGATATTGTGTGTGAAATGTCCAATGAAATTAAAAATTTAAGTGCGCCAATAGGGTACAATCCTCAAAAAAACTAAGTAGCCCGTTAGTTAGATTGCCAAAAAATATTGCACACATATTTTTTCTTTTGTTTCACAAACAAAAAATTACGAAGATACAGCGCTTAGAAGTTTCGTGTGACGTCACTTGTGAGTACGATTTTTACTCACGAGTGACGTCGCGACCCCCCACTCTCGAAGTTTGATGGTCTATATCTTTGACGATTTTTAATATATTATGAAAAAAACAAAAAATACGTGTCCAATGTTTTTCCATGATCTAGCTGACGGACTAATTGGGATGGTGTATTTTTGACCCAGTCCGGTACCCTTTTGTGAAACGATGTTGGTGTTATTTTTTCGTTCAGCATAAACATAGATAGTCCATATACATATTAGGAATAATACATATAAAGGAATTCGGTGGGGTGGTTTTTGAAATATTATGAAATTAACTCGAATTTGATTTGATTTTAAATTAAAGTCGATTTTTGTTGTTTCGATATAATGTGCGAAAAACATACAATCGAATTGATGAGAACCTCTTTTGAAACCGACCTCTTCCAGACATTAGTGGAAATATTCGAAGTTTGTAACGTGAAATGAAATCTAGAAAATAAAATTGGCAGTTATAGGAACTGCCGATAGAAGTTTTAAAAAAAAAGTAAAAAAAAAACTCAGAATGATCATCTTATGCATCGTAAGCTATCAAAGCTTACTTTGGAAACTATGCGGGTGAAACTGGAGGACGTGGCCATGAGCATTGCCATCTAGAAATGCTAAATGCTAATCCCATTCGCATCATCAAGAAATGCATTCTTGATGATGCCAATGGGAAATGTTCACGCATTTCTAGATGGTCATGGTCCCAAGTTTACCCGAAGATTTCTTATCATTCCCGAGCGTGACGCTAGAATTCAAATCACAGTTCACGAAAAATCTGTCTGTGGCGCGCCAAAAGAAGATTTCACTTCAAAAAGTTTATTTAGGTATTAATTAACTGAAGTTTTGTTTTGTATTACCTACGACTATTAATATTTCTAATCTTTAAAATTGTCAGAATGCAAATTTTGGCAAAGGTGACGCCAATGTCTCATTTTGTCAAATGTCTCCAATAAAATGAAACAGTGGCGCCACCGTTGGCAAAATTGCCAACTATCTTTGATAGTATATTTGCGTTCTGAAAATGCCTCATACGGAAGCTTAACGTCTGAAACCAATGACGTAGAAGTGTATGACGTCATACCGGCTGTGAGTGCTGTAGCTCGTGTTTGAGCGCATGCGCGGGCGGCGGTGGCGCGCGCTCCTCTGCGTGCTCCAGGGCCGCGCGTAGGACTTCGCCCTCCGGCTGAAACGAAAACATCATTACTGTAAACACTACCTTTATGTTTCCATTACTTGGACTTTACCGCGTTCAAGTATTACGTGATACAATTTGGGGAGTGGGTATCTTGTAAAATGTTACGGTCTGCTGTGGAGATAATTTTATACAAAAAAAAACTAGGGAATGAGAATGTACCAAGCTGGCAACTAGTTTGGTGACTTGTAGGTTAAATGGGGATGAGATGTTACGTACCGTTTGGGGAGAGTCAGAGGGGTAACAAACGTTACGTTGCTTTACAAAGGGGGAAAGAGGGTATAAAATGTGAAAAAAAATGCGTTACGTAATATTTCATCGCTCCTTTACATCATAAGAAATAGAATATTTAAAATATTCATTTGCATATGTTTTTCTTGGGACAAGTTTTCTCAAGATTTAAAATCTCAGTAGGGTCAAACACATGCAAACCTCGATACGAATCAATTAGTGTACCTACAACAAGGGCCTAAAGCTTCATACAACACGGACTTGACCGACACACGTTGACATGATCATGCTTGCTTGTCAGATGACAATAGACTTTGATTTAGGGAGATTAGTGTTATTATGTGTATAAGTAGTTCTAAGCATTAAGGCTTATAATGGCATACCTCGCCAGTGGATCGTCGGCTGGTGGACTCGCTAACTTCCATCGTGTCAGCAGTCTCGCTCTCCGGGGCCTCGGTCACTGTGCTAGTGATCATTTCCTAGAAAAAAACAAGACCAATTTCATATTCTGTGGTATATCTATATATAGGTTTGAATTACTCTCGCATGCAGTCAATAATGTTTGTTTTATTCTTCCATATCCAATACCAGACTGGAGGGTTGTATGTTGTATGTATGATGCTAATCTAATGTAACCGCCACATGTCTGTTACGTACCAGTACCTACACATGTCCGCACAACGTGAGCTGCACTCCAGCACGAGGTTCAAGTCAGCAAATTCAACAGAACTCGGCAGTAGCAATGTCCTGCCTCGTGCCAACTACAATTCACTGATGCTCCTCATTAAATTGTGACCCAGATAACTCTTCATCAAAGCTGGTTTCAATAAAGAAGTCAGTGTCACTCGATCGTCGAAGGCATTCGCAACTAAGTTGGATAGACTTAAGATCCTTTGATGTGAGTGTCGTTCTCACATCTAACGCATTCGCGTCTAGGTTAAATAGACCTTTAAGATATTATAATGTGAGTTTAAGTACAGTAAAGTTCGTTCTCAAGAGTTCTAGTTTCCTTTCCGAACCCTCCGTCTGCAGCTTTCGTAATTTGCCCGCCCTATCGCTGGTTTGTGTACTGTTTGTTTTGTACAATAAATACAAATCAAATTGCATTATAACAGTTTATCAAACAAAAATAATAATGAGGGATAGGTATAGGAGTAATGTTTAAGGTTACTTTGGTTAAAAATTAGATATTAAATAGTAATAAGTATTTGTGCAAAAATGTAACACATAAAAGGTTGGCAGCATTATTACTTACAGTAGATGTAGTCTCCTGAGTGAAAGCCATCCGCGTGGTGAGGTCGTGGACAGAGACAGAGGCGGCGGAAGGTGGGGGCGATGAGGGCGCCGCACTAGGGGCCAGGGACGAACTGGGGGCAGCGGGGGCTACGGTTCCTTCCACCTCAGACGGCTCACTGGCCTCATCGTCAGTCTCTTCGCTTTCTTTTACGCCATTGGATGTCTGGGGGTTAGTATGGTTTATTAACACAACTCCATTCGCAGTTTAGTTGATACATCACACACAATTCAAAACGATTTGCTAGCATGCGACGTTTTAGTAAAAGTTAGAACAAGTTAATGCAATTCTATATTGTTCACACCATTGAAATGACACATACAACTTAGGAAAACAGTAAGACTAGTGATACAACTGGCAGCCTTATCACTGAAAGCGATTTTTTCCAAGGAACCTTGGGATAAATAAAATCTTGAAAAAACTCAAAACAAAATATAAAACAAGTAGCTTTACCTTGGTCCGTTCGTTTTGAATGTCCTGTCGTTGCTTGGTGCGCTGGTCTCTCTTAGCGTTGAGCTGGTCTCTGGCAGCCTGCTCCCTCTGGACCTCAGCCTCGATGCGGTCCAGAAGCAGTTCCTCGGCTTCAGGAGTCATCGACATCAGGGATACGGCCATGTCGTCCTTGGATTGCATTGACTGCAATTAACAGTTTTTTTTTGTTATAGATTAAACTCATTGTGGCATTTATATTATAATTAAGCAAAAATATAGAAAGACACAAACAACTTAAACTAAATTACAGCCATAGGTCACCAATAGGGCATAGCGGTATTGGACTTCTGACAAAACCGGTATTTTTTCGGTATTCAAATTTTTAAAACCGGGATCCCGATTTTTCGGTATTTGTTCGGTATTATACTTCAGCTATTCGGTATAGTAAATCCGGTACCTACCTACCTAATTTAACATTTCAAACTCTAAAGTTAAACAAATATCAATACATACGCATAAATTTTAAACTAGTTTACGCTCGTTAGTTTTATACGAAAAATTAAACCAACTTCAAAACCACAAAACAGCACTCAAAAGCGAAAAATAAATTAATATAGCTATTATAAGTCCAACTCACTCATCTATTTGATGTCGTAGCCAGTCAAGTGAAAAAGCTAGTAGGTAGATGTTATGTACCTAGCAAGTAGTGCAATTACTTGTAGGTAGATAGTATTTATGGATTGGTATGGCTGGTACCGACCTCAAACAGATGAGTGAGTAGCGCTTAAAATAGTTATAATAATTTATTTTTCGCTTTTGAGTGCCTATTTGTGGTTTTGAAGTTGGTTTAATTTTTTGTATAAAAATAGTTTATATGCATCATAAGACCAAAATTAAAAAAAATGATTTACGATGACGAGGTAGTCGGGGTACCTCGAATTTGTAATCTGTACGACATTCTACTAGTCAAGTCCTTTCTTTTGATACCCATATTGAGGTAGTAGTGAAAATAATAATGTAATTCGCCATTTGTTTTGGCGGCCATCTTGGATAGGCCAAAACTTGTCAGTGTATAGTATTTTACTAGTCAAGCCCTATCATTTGATTACCCATATTGAGGGAGGTTGTGACGAAATGTTGTATATTTTTTAATAAATTTAGATAGGTACTTTGTGAAGGCCATCTTGAATCGATATTAACTAAACATAGCTAAGAACCACCGCACGGGAATTAACCTTTAAACAAAAAAACATCATAATCGGCCCATCCGTTTGAGCTCTACGGTGCCACAGAAAGACACACACAGAGACAGACAGACATACTGACAGACAGACATCGACGTCAAACTTATAACACCCCGTTTTTGGTTAAAATTACTCGGGGGTTAAAAATACTTTATGTTATTCTATATAGTGCAAAGCAAGTTTTTATTAATACATTTACACTATTTCGTGTAAACCATGAAAAAAAATGACGTAAGACTGCCGCTCATCAAGTTTACAATCATAAAAGGAATTGCTTATTGATTGTTATTTTCGTAGTCTAGAGCTGCCTTATGGGTTTTATTTATGAATTTAATTTCTTTATTCAAAATACCGAAAAACCGGTATTTGCAATTTCAATACCGGTATTCAGAATTGCCTGAAATAGTCAGGTATTACCGGTTTTTCGGTAATACCGAATACCGGTATCCATGCCCTAGTCACCAACTGCTACAATATAAGTTTTTTTTAAATAAAGAGTGACGAGACGAACAGGACATGTGCCTGATGGTAAGCAACATGCCTGCCACATAACAGCACAGTGACACGCAGCTATTGGAACATCCATGGAGTCCAAATCATTACCTAGCACCGCACTGCGCTCGTCACCCAGATATCTAAGTTGTTTTATCTCTAAGCCCTGTAATTTCTCTGGAAACATTACCCTTCAAACCGGAACACAGTAATGTTTGCACATTACTGCTTGGCGGTAGAATAACTGGCAAAGGTGTGGTACTTCCCCAGGCGGACTCTGCTAAGAGTCCTACCACTACAATTTGAGGGTTCATTCGTCATGATAATTGGAACTAGTTGGATGCTGCATATAGATCTTTGAACACGGGTTTCTCTTATGATATTTACTTAATGCGTTTCTTAAATTCTAATGACTGCCTAACGTACAACTTCAACTTTTTCATTGAATTAAATGAAAGATTCTAGATTTTTTTGGCTAATTGTGCCAAGATCTACTTTATCTTCTAAATAGTTTATTACACAGAGCAGCCACGTGTTGAAATTGTATTATATCAAAATGAAATTTCAATTGCATTATTGAATTTTAAACGCGTAAAGATTCAAATTCGGCTACCAACTCTCAATTTTCATTTGTTGTTGATAGATTATCTTTTTATTGTATTTAACTTGAAAACAAAATGATCAAACCCTTGAAAATAAAATTGCAATTGTAAGGTGTTGGTAATGTTACCTGTACGTAATCCTCAATAGCGGTTCCAATGCTAGCGTATAGGTGAGGGCGGCGGCGGAGAGAAGTCAGAGCTCGTTGCAAAGCACGGTCGGCATCCTGGAATTAATAAAAACATTTTTTTGGATATCTGTCTGTGACAATAAAGATGTTATAAGTTACAACCTATTGGATCCAGAGCTGGAAACGATGCTGCACACGGTTGGGTTTCACTTTTACGACAATGTACCAACCTTATGGTAATTCACTGTTAAACCCTTAATTTACAATTTGAATATATTTTACAAAACGATTGATGTGTCAAAAGTAAAGAACGAGAAGGGTCCGAATCTCAACCATGGAAACATTAAGGTGGTGGTGGCGAAATGCGGCGGTTTTTTTTACCGCGAAACAATAGCCGCCAGCGCCCTCTCACGTAAAGGCACGAATAGCTGCCTCGCCTCCCGGTTCACCTCACTGCAAAGTGCCTAAGTTGGGTGTTCAAGCTACCTGCAGTCTGTCAGCAGCGCTGGCTCGCTCGGCAGCGGCGGCTTCCTTGCCAGCGGCGGCGGCGCGGCGCCACGCAGCCAAGGCACCACTACGTTCTGCAGCTAACGCGCGGACCAGCCGTTGCAGACACTTCTGCACACGGTGAGCCTAAAAAACGCAAACGCAGAGCAAAATATTGTAATTTGTTCAAATAATCACTTTTAAAATCAGGTCCGCTCAAATCTATGTATATCTGGCCCATTCAAGTCACTATCTGGCCCACTACGGTCTCTATCTTGCCAACTTAAGGTAGCGGTTCGCGCCGCGACCGCGACGCGAGACCGAGACCGGAGACCGAGACCGGAGACCGCGACACATGTCTCGGTCTCTGAAGTGTCGGTTCGCGCCGCGACCGCGACACGAGACCGAGACCGGAGACCGCGACCGGAGACCAAGACAGGCACTTGACATTATGAAATTGTATGGGCGCCAATTCGCGCCGCGACCGCGACACGAGACCGAGACCGGAGACCGCGACAAGTGTCACGGCTGCTTCAGTATGGGGAGTCTGTCGATAGAGTCAGTTGTGTTTTGTGGATCACAATGGAAAACCAAGTTGTAGAACTTCTATTGGAGGAGGAAGAAGACGATGATTTGCTCTTATATTATTATTACAAATATAAAACTAAAAGAAGATTACCTATTAGGGAATTACATATAAGTAGAGGCTAAGAAGGATCATTTTCGCTACTAGTCAAGAAACACCTAATGTTTGATGACAATAATTATATTCAGGAAGTATTTTCGGCTGAATAAAACACAGTTTGATTATATATTAAATTTATTGAAAAAAACAATGCATGAAAAAGGAAAAATATTGATGAAAGAAAAATTAGCACTAACTCTCACAAAAATTAAAACTAAATTTCTTACGACATTCGGAATCTGTAATGTATAATAATAAAGGTAATTGTTTGTAGTACTTTTAATATTTTAAGGGTTCAGTATCTCGAAAGGAAAATACGGAACCCTTACAGGATCACTTTGTTGTCCGTCCTTTCGTCTGCCTGTCAAGATTTTTTTTCTCAGGAACACGTAAACGTAACAAGTTGCAATTTATATCATGCACTCAAATTTTTTGTCCCTTGAAGCCGTGACAAAATCGAACTTTTAAGACAATGCAATCAAAAGATACAGCGGTCTATGCCGCAAATTTCGACACTTTTTTTATGTGAAAACATTTTTAGTACAATTTACACACACTGAATTTTCGTGAATGAAGATCATCGTCACGCTCGGAAGTGAAAGAAATGTTCGGGTGAACTCGAGACCGCCGAATGGGGAGCCTATTAAAACGCATAACTTTTTGTTCCTAATTTACTTTGTCATAATGAATGTAGCATAATGTATAGTGTCATAATGCAACTTTCGCATAATCATTTTTTGGCGTCATGTGTTTTAAGCATAACAATCTATTGTACTACATTTAATTCGACTATTGATGAGATGCATAATAGTATTTAGGCATTTTTTTGTTTGTTAATTTTTTTTTAAGGTGCCGTTTAAATCGCCTAATTTTTTTCCCTAATTTACTTTGTCATAATGAATGTAGCATAACATAAATATAGTGTCATAATGTAACTTTTGCATCATTGTTTTTTGGCGTAATGTGTTTTAATCATAAAAATGTATTGTACTACATTAAATTCGACTGTTGCTCAGACGCATTTAGGCATTTTTAATTATTTGTTGTGCTACGTAATATATACCCAGGTTATATAGGGTCCAGATCTGACTCGGAGCACCCCGACTCCACCTAGTCTTGTCGCTACTACCCCTAGAGTGTATTTAAAAATGCGGGAGCCAGAAGCTCAGGGCTGACTGCAGAGCTTCTGGCGGAAGCCCACCCGGAGTCAAAAAGTGCACCATATGTCTTTGGTGTATGTAGGTTTTTAAGTCTTAAAAACGTTATGTCTACATAAATTAGTACAAAAATTGTTATACTACTGCATAGTCCTGCATAGATATTCCATTAAATTAGTAGATACCTACATTACGAATAATAAATATTGTTGTCAAAGTACCCACCCGCATTTCACACACCCACGTATTTTATTTAAATATTGTTGCTACAGTCCGCTCTTTGCACTTGTTTTTTAGTTAGGTGTTTAAAGTTTATGCCTTTGATCATTATGTTTAAGTATTGTTATGTTTTTCTCAATGTGTGCCTTTAAATATTATGCTATTTATAGTTATGCGTCGAAACATTATACTAAGTTATCTGTATGCTATATATGGCTATGCGTTTAAACATTATGCTAAGTTATCGTTATGTCATATATGGTTATGCTAGTTAAAATTATGCGAAGACAGTTATGCGTTTAGTTGATATGGTAAATTATCATTAGTCCTAAAAACGTTATGCCTACCTAAAATAGGACAAAAATGTTATGCCACCCCATATAGACCCACCGAATGTACTAGAGCGAGAGAGAAACAGCTGCTGCTGCTGTCTGGCTGCTGTCACTATCTTCTTTTTTAATTTATTCTTGGCCGTGGATATTAGTCCTTCTGCCGCATCTGTCACTGTCGTGTCGCTATGTTCACTACGTAATGTTTAAGTACCTGGTTGACCGAGCTTGGCTCGGTTTTTTGAAATTATATTTAGGCATTTAAGAAATGCATTAAAATTCGTTACGTAGTTTGAAAGATCTAAGGATACATAGGTATATAAAAAAAACGAAAAAAAAATAACGTGGCCAAATGCGAGTTGGACTCGCCCATGAAGGGTTCCCTTGCAGCAAGTAACATAATATACATAGTACACATAGTTCTTGTAGTTCGTTATAGCTTTGATCGAAGTTTCAATAATAGTGTATTTATGACGGATTTAAAAAAAAACTACTTATCAGATCGAGTTCAAACTAATTTTCGTTGGTAGTTTACATGGTAATGTACATCACATATTTTTTTTAGATTTTTCATTATCTTACTTTAGAAGTTAGAGGGGCGGGGACACACATTTTACCACTTTGGAAGTGTGTCTTGGGCAAACTATTCAGTGTATACGAAAATGATTTTAGAAACCTCAATATCATTTTTGAAGACCTATCGATGACACGTGTAGGTACGATAAAAAAAATTTTTGAGTTCTCGGTATGGGGTTGCCCCCCATACCGAGAACTCAAAAATTTTTTTTTGTTTAGTTTTTCTTATTTTTTTAATTTTTTTGTTCAAATCTTAATTCGGTTTACAGAATACATCTACTTACCAAGTTGCAACAGTGTAGTTCTCATAGTTTCGGCAAAAAGTGGCTGTGACATACGGACGGACAGACAGACAGACAGACAGACATGACGAACCTATAAGGGTTCCGTTTTTACGTTTTACGGAACCCTAAAAATGAGAAGTAATCATCAGGATTCGAACCGCGGTCCCTTGATACCGAGGGCGGAGTTTTACCGCTTGAGCCATTTAACCTTTGAACATAGTGGCGAAATTTGTTATCGTATTCTAATGATATTCTAGGAGTCTTTAATTGTTTGAAAAAGCATATAAAATGTCATTTTTTAACAATGCAATCTAGCTAGATCGATTTACCGTCCCCGAAACCCCCTGCTCACATAATTTCATGAAAATCGTTCGAGCCGTTTCCAAGATTCAGATTCTATATAAATATAAATATACAAGAATTGCTCGTTTAGACATTGTTTAATTTATAGGCAGGCGTGGAATAGACTTGAGTATGCGTAATATGAGGACCGCATTCGGTGTACGGTTTTGAACTCTGAAACTCTCTCTCAAATTATGATTCTGGATGTTGCCAGGAGGTGTATTGGTCCATTTTTTACAGGGGGTGCCCCAAACATGAAGTGAAGACATGCTTTGGTATCATTACAAAAAATTGGCAGTCACAGGAACTGCCGATAGAAGTGAAAACTAATAACTCAGAATTTGATAGCTTACTTTGGAAACTACACGGGTGTAACCGGAGGGCGTGGCCTGGCCATCATGACATGGCCATCTATTGGCTGACGCATTTCTAAATGGCCAATAGCCATGGTCCCGAGTTTACCCGAAGATTTCTTATCAGACCCGAGCATGATGCTAGAATCCAATTCACAACTCACGAAATATCTGTCTAGGTGCGCCTAAAGAAGTTTTCACTTCAATATCAAATGATTATTATGATTAACTAGCGACCCGCGCCGGCTTCGCACGGGTGAAAAAAAATCTAAAATCATTATCTGCATACTTTTCTGAGTCCAAAACCGTACACCGAGTTTGGTCCTCATACTGGTTGCATACTCAACTCCACTCCGCCCCCACCCTATTATAATATGCATTCATTTTTATTTGTTAAATAATTCAAAAGTATCTAATAGTTATTTCTTATTTTAGTTTTCACTTCTTCTGTTATGCACACACTTTTTTCCGGTTATTGGCAAATGGAGAAACATATGCGTCGCTATCATTCGCATTTCGTATATCAATCACCTTGTTACATTTCTCAAATAGTCAAAGAGGTGTTGAAACATTTGAAGATTGTTTTAGTGCCAATTTTAGTGCCTATGCCAAAAGAAAGTGACTTTAGGTTGATATCTAAAGGCTTTTGGGATAAATGGCAATTCCACAATAGGGACTGGGTAAAAATACACCATCCTAATTAGTCCGTCTGCTTGATCATGGAAAAATATTGGACACGTATTTTTTGTTTTTTCATAATATTAAAAATCGTCAAAGATATAGACCATCAAACTTCGAGAGTGGGGGGTCGCGACGTCACTCGTGAGTAAAAATCGTACTCACAAGTGACGTCACACGAAACTTCGAAGCGCTGTATCTTCGTATTTTTTTGTTTGTGAAACAAAAAAAATACGTGTACAATATTTTTTGGCAATCTAACTAACGGGCTACTTAGTTTTTTTTGAGGATTGTACCCTATTGCACAGGCGCTATTGACGGAAAACACGTCAGAATAAGAGCCCCTGAAAACAGTGGATCGTTATATTTTAATTATAAGGAATTTTACTCGATTGTTCTCCTGGCTATTGTAGACCATCATTACAAGTTCAGTAGACGACGTAGACGTTGGCTCTTACGGCAAAGAAGGAGATAGTGGAATATTTCAAAAGTCGGAAATAGGAAAAAAATCATGAAAAAATAATTTAATTTTCTAGAATCAAAAAATCTACCGAACTCGAACTTAATATTACCACATTTTTTAGTTGGAGATGAAGCATTTAGTTACGCTAGACAAGTCGCCAAAACGATTTAAGCAAAGAAATATTTAACTATCGCCTTTGTCGTGCTAGACGAGTATCGGAAAACGTGTTCGGTTTGCTGTCTCAGGCGTTTAGAATATTTTACACTCCTATCGGCATAGCACAAGAAACATGCACAGATATGATCTTAGTTGCCTGTTGTTTGCATAACCTATTAAGAGACGGATTTTTGGAATACACTCAAATGCCCGTACATCGATGGAATCAAGAAGAAAATTTACCTTCAAATTTAGTTTCATTACGTGGAACCGGAGGGTTTTCGAATAGCAACGGACTAGACATTAGAGCAAAATTAACCGATTTCTTTACGCCACAGCAAGGAGCCGTAGAATCGCAAATACAACGTGTCACACGGCTTGCCTAAGTTGATTCCATCTATGTTAAGTAGTATGTGCGTATGTCTATGCAGAATAAATAAATTTAAAAAAACACACCTATTTTATTTAAGGTTTCACCCACAGAAATCTAAATAATAAGTATTTAGATTTCTGTGGTTTCACCTATACCTACTCCTCCAAATGTTGTCCTTCAGATTTTCGTCCCTGTGGGAGTCTAGTTGTGAATCGTATATCAAGGGGTGCTGTCTGATTAGCTCAATCAGCGCTTTACAATTTTCGTTAGAAAAACTAGTCATTTTTAGTAACTGCTCGATAAGTCTAAGCTCAAGCTCAAGCTCACTGATCCTTTGGACTTTGACTCAAGCACATAATTTGAAAACCACCAAACTTATTTACGCGGTTTGGCGGGAAGCTAAGTTTTGGCGGGAAACGTAGGTACTTTCAAAAGCCAGAGGTTTTCGCCGTTTATTTGAATTCCGTATACATAAATCATCGCAGTTACTACAGACAGGCTTTCATGCAAAAGTTTTTCTGAAATTTTGATTTTAGCTTATGATTTTAACGACGAGTTCGAATGCGTGTTTTGGTGTACTAGTGGCGCCATCTAGTTTATTTTGGAACGGACTAATCGAGCAAGAAACTTTAAAAAAAAAACAAATTAATTGTTGTATGGGAAAAATGTTAAATATTTATTTTATTTTATTTTTAGTATTTATTGTTATAGCGGCAATAGAAATACATCATCTGTGAAAATTTCAACTGTCTAGCTATCACCGTTCTTGAGATACAAACAGACAGTCTTGGTGACAGACGGACGGACAGACGGACGGACAGCCAAGTCCGTCCGTCCGTCCGTCAAGGAATAGGGTTCCGTTTTTACTCTTTGGGTACGGAACCCTAAAAACGGTGGTCGAATGTATAACCTCCTCCTTTTAGGAAGTCGGTTAAAAATATGCCTCTGACGATGCGACGTTGACAAAAAGTATTTTTAATAAGCTTTTGTCCTAGCGTAATCCATAGATCAGCGGTGTATCGACTGGATATAACACGCATGCTTTTCCAGCGCGACACGAGACACTACTTGACCGGGGCGGCGACCGTCTCGATGTCTCCGGTCTCGCGTCTCGGTCTCCGGTCTCGGTCGCGCGTGCGAACTGGCGCCCATACAATTCCATAATGTCAAGTGCCTGTTGTGGTCTCCGGTCGCGGTCTCCGGTCTCGGTCTCGTGTCGCGGTCGCGGCGCGAACTGGCGCCCATACAATTCCATAGTGTCAAGTGCCTGTCGCGGTCTCCGGTCGCGGTCTCGTGTCGCGGTCGCGGTGGGAACTGGCACCCATACAAAGCTATAATGTCAAGTGCTGTCGTGGTCTCCGGTCTCGGTCTCGTGTCGCGGTCGCGGCGCGAACTGGCGCCCATACAATTCCATAATGTCAAGTGCTTGTCGCGGTCTCGCGTCTCGGTCTCCGGTCTCGGTCTCGTGTCGCGGTCGCGCGCGCGAACTGGGGTCCATACAATTCCATAATGTCAAGTGCCTGTCGCGGTCTCGCGTCTCGGTCTCGCGTCGCGGTCTCGTGTCGCGGTCGCGGCGCGAACTGGCGCCCATACAATTCCATAGTGTCAAGTGCCTGTCTTGGTCTCGGGTCGCGGTCTCCGGTCGCGGTCTCGCGTCGCGGTCGCGGCGCGAACCGCTACCTTTAGGTGTCCTTTTTCCCCGTTTAAGTCTTTATCTGGCCCGCTTGCTCTATATGGCAAAGTTAGGTATGTGGACCACATTGACCTAGACGTGGGATTGCTGTCAGTCTGATGGACTTTATGTTTCGGTGATTTGACGAGCACGGATACTAAATAAATGACTTCAATCTTATATTTCTTGTATACCTATTCAACATTTAATATCGTATATATTTAAAGATTACTTGTATTTTCAAGTGAGTTAAGAACTTTTAATTATCAATTCGCTAGATCTCAGGTACTAACTACTTCACGAGACAGGGTCTGCAAAGAGTCCTATCACTGTGCAATGTACATGTAATGGTGGGATTCTTTTTCTCTGAATACGGCTGGTTGCTTACATTAGGTGGCTGGTCCCGGAGCGAGCGAGTGTAGCAAGAAAGTGCAGTTCGTCGTCGCTGTGCGAGGTGGGCCAGCACTCGCTGTTGGTGCAACGCGGCCAGACGTCGCCGCTCCGCTACTCCTTCTTCCTCCAGAGTCTGAAATACCAAAGACAGATTAGAACTTAATTAGTCAAAACGCCGAACGCTAAGAGCTTGGCTGTATGGACAACTTTTTTACGCTCTGGACGACCTATTGAAGTTGTCAGACTTATGAGAAAACCAAAATATGTTTTTTTTTGTTTTGTAATTAATTTTAAGTGTAGTTATTGGGCTAAATCATTATGATTGGTATATTTTTTACTCGTTATCATGTGTTATTAAAATAATAATGTTTTCTTTCTGACTTGTAATATACCGTTATTAATAAATTATTTGTATATCAACCACTACAATTTAATGATGAGCAAATCCTATTAATGTTATATTTGTTGACTCATTGGACCTGTGAAGACTGAGAGCTTATTTCATATTAAGAAGCCTTCCGAGTACTTGGTCGACGTGACGCGTGACCAAAAAGCTGGCGTTTATTTGGGCCATACAAGTATTGCTATTTCGCGTAGTAATCCCGTCAGCATGCTGGGCATACTTCCGAGTGGTAGTAGGCTTGATCATCTTGATTATCTTTAAAACTTGATTATCTTTAAAACTTGATTATCTTTAAAACTTGATTATCTTTAGGTCGTTTTTATATTTAGGCCTTCATTGATCTATGCATAATTCAGATGTGGTTGCTTGTATGTGATTGCTTCTTATTACCCATGGCAAAATTGATCTGTTTGCTCAACTGGTAGTGTTCTCACATTTAATGTTAGTTTTAAATTTTTACCTGTACGTTGGACTGGAATTTGGCAGTCATGCGTTGACGGAAAGTCTGCGCGGTGGCCGGGTCTGACGCCATCATCGTCTGGTACCGGTCTTCTAGCTCAGACCACTCCTTCATCACCTTTGTAATCTGAAATCAAGTTATTTTTTAGGGTTTTCTTATTTAAAAGATTTGATTTCTCTCTCTTTATCGAATTCACTTGGTAAAGTACGAGACCATAGCCAGTTGATATACTGCCAAACAAGAGTATGTGAACATTACTGCGTTTCGGTTTGAAAAGCAACGTTTCCAGTGAAATTACAGGCAAAGAGATAGATATTATATTATCATATATCTCCGGATGACACTGCAGTAATAGGCAGTAAATATGAATCTTCGTGCAGAAGGTTTAAAGCTCCAATATTTATAAAAACACCTCAAAATATTAATAAGACGGTTTGAAACTCTAGAAATGGGGTTCTAAAGTTCTAATACCTTTTCGCGGTGTGTCTCTTCCAATCGCTGCTGGGCGTCCTTGTAACTCTGGTGCTCAGTGCGAGGGTCGAAATGAGAGAAGTAAGGGTCCGAGGTAGCAGTTGACGCCTACAACGATAAATAGACACTCATTAAATGCGCCCACTGTCCGTAGTTGTTTGTAAACACATAGAAAGATGAATTTCTTGTTGAATTAATCATACCCTAGTTGTATATGTTTGTGGTAGTGTTAATTTTAGAATTTGTAGGACTTTTACATGGCTTTCATTGAAAAATATCATAGTTTTGATGGTTATTATTCCACCTAGCAGTAATGTGATGTATTCTGCTTGGGCAGGCGTGTTAGTTACCATTAGGTCCGTTTTTTTCATCCCGGCCCTCTGTCTGTAAAGAAAATCGAAGCATCTTTTTGGAAATTAAACATTATTATATAGGACATCTGTATGAAGTCAAAAAGGACTTCTGCTTTTCGATGTCAACAACTTTTACTTGGAGGTCCAACCCTAAATTCACGAAATACCAAAGTTGTTTCAAACATTTATCTTTGACTTGTAAAGATTTTTCTATGGACTTCCAAAGACCGTTATTATTGTATGAAATAGCAGTATTTTTGCGATTTTAGATCGAGTGATAAAAAAATCATATATAATGCTTTGTAAGCACATTTTTTTGGATTTGGTATTCTGCCTACTTGTGTTCGTTTGAAGAATAAATAAATAAATATAAATAAAGTTTAAGTAGTTCAATCAGTTTCAGCAGGACAGTTTAATCAGTTTCTATCGAAACTTCGAGAATATTTCTTGTAGTAGTTAAGTTATCTAATATCATTTTATTCTATAGTGGTTAGTAAAAGTGTGGGTAACTTACATCAACGCTTACCGTGGTGGTGGTTGTAGTGGTGGTGGTAGGGGTTGTGGTGGTGGAGGGTGCGGGGGAGGTTTCGGGACGTGGCCAAGCGGTGTCGTCGCCGTCCGTGTAGTCGTCATCTTCTGCGTCGTCGTCGCGAGACAGATCCGCGTCTTCGTCTTCATCCATATCTGGAATAGGTAGACGATCATTTTCGGAAAGGAAAATTAAATAATTAGTGTTTCAAGTTTTTGTGCAGCGTCCTGTGGTTCAGGGTAAAATTGGGGGTATTAAACCACGCGGTAGATCACCATTACGTTGGACTGACCAGCAAAAGGACTGACGAACATGACATTATCATTTGACATCACTATGTCAAGAGTGAGATAATGTCCGAGAATTCAGGTTCACGAAAATTTTGATTTGTCTTTTAGTTTAATACTGCGCACAAAGGTAATGTCTAGAATCTAGATATTTTAAGTACACCAAGAAAAAAATATACTTGGAATAACATACTTGAAATATTAGCGGAACAAACCTGATATCGTATGTTATCTTAGTTTCACCTATAATCTAAAACCTATATCGACTTATAACATACATATTATATCCAATTGTTAACAGGGCGTGGTATTAAAATGGGATTACCGTCATCAGTATCATCATCGTCGTCATCGTCGCTAAGGTTGAGAGTGTCGTCATCATCATCGTCATCTAACGCGTCATCATCATCGAGCAAGTCATCATCACGTTCGTCCATCGCAGCGGAAGCAGCCAGCATCTCCTCGGCGCCAGGGCTGACCGGCACGCCGACATCCATGGGCTTGTGCATCTTTACGTTTTCTGAAAGTATCGATCGTCGATTAAACACAACTGTATTTATATTACTTTTTATTAACATTTACAGTTTACATGTTTGCATTATATTTTTTAAAAGATAAATTTCATTTAATAAGGTTTGATTCATTGAGATAAGCTTTTGATCTTGTTAAAGTTACGGTAAATTACTTTAGCAAAAAATTCAAAGCACAAGCTGGCAATATGGCTGGCTGGACGTAAAACACCAAACTAAGTGAATGGACTGATATTGTCTTTTAGATCATGGTTCGTATTGACTCACCCTTGAAATGCTTGGGGCAGCAGACGAACTCAACGCCAGAGAACAGGCTGATGCCGCAGGGTAGGAGCATGGCGAAGGTCCTGAGCCGAAGGCCCCGTTGAGAGCAAGCGCGGCCCGCGGTGGCGTTCCAGCGAGCGAACTGCCAGCAGCGGCTCTGGTTGTGGATGTGATCGAACAGGCAGCTCTCCGGCACCAGCAGCGCGTCCGATTGGAATGGACCTTCTGCCGCCAAACACGATGTTATAGGGTATTTGGAAATACAATGTGATCGATTTTGGAACACGTTTAATGTTTAGAAAATTTTATTACATGTATCTACTGAGACTCTGTCTTAAGATATTCATAACTAGGGATGTTATGGAGCTACGTAACCGTAACCGAAACTATCGGATTTCCGAAATAAAGATATATCCGTAACCGTATCCGTTTCAGAAGTTTCAGATAGTTTCGAATAATGGCAAAGTCTAATTAATTTTTATTTTGATACTTATAATTTTATTCCTATATCCATATCCGTATCCAGATCCGCAATATGATATCCATAACATCCCTATTCATAGCCCTGTCTCTAATTAACTCTAACACGAGATTGGTTATTCTTTATTTAACTACATCTGTAATTATCTATTTTCCTAGAAAAACAATTTGAAACAAACCCAAAGTGCTAGTTCTAATAACATGCGATCGGTCGATGTTCTTCTTATAACACCATCTACCCCCAAACATGGCGAAGCTCATACTTTGTCCTGGGTGGGCATCGAACTCACGACCTCAGTGAGCAGGCTCACTACCAAATGAGGCACAAAACCAGTCAAATAGTCTAAGAACTTAACTTAAATGGTGGACGTAACAGTACAATTCTGGTATAATTAGAAATAATAATAAAATATGGTGTCTCTTGATATCAGTAAGTTAAATTAGTGTTTATGTTACCGGAAATGTATGAAATCAAGGAATTGTATACAAATCCTAGGAAATGTGTACAATTCCGATACTATTTAGGAAATGTTTTAAATATTGTTTTAAAAACTATTTTACTCGAAGCGAACAACCTAAAACAAAAAAAAAACCTAACCTAACCTAAAGCAATACCCTCCCCTCGTCCCGCTGTCCCCGCGTTCCCACCAATATCTTAAATGTTTTACATTTCCGATTGCTATTTAAGAAATGTATAGATTTCCTAGGAAATGTGTAATTGTGTATAATATAATTTATTTCACACATTTCCGTGCGATTATAGGAATTACATACATTTCCGTTAACATTTATACGAAAAATAGGCCACATTTTTAGTTACTTACTGTAAATATTCAAGATATTTATAACCTTTCTGGGTAAAGCAAGTACTTTGCAGAAATTGAAAAGAAAAATGCAAGTTTTCATAGAAGTAACATTGTGGAAGCAATCCCATATTTCAAGTTGCATCAGACATAGATCCCAGCAGACTGGAAAATTGGAAGTTGATTGCGTGCAGCCGAACCAGATTTCAACTAGGTAGATCGTTTTCATTTTGCTGTATTTTTTATATTCGTGTCCATTGCTATGAAAATAAAAGGAAAAAAGGCAACGGTAGAAGCAGCAATAAGCGAGAAATGTTGCATGTTTTAGTTTTATGGCAAAGCCAGAAAAGTGGAACCGTTTTGAAATAAATTTGCAAGTTTGAATATTTATTTGATAATTTTTATGACAAGACACAACAATGCTCCCGAATGTTCAAAATACAGCTAAATTGACTGAATTGAAGAAAATGCTATGTATCAACATAAAAAAGTAAAGACATTTTTTAAAGACTATTTCATGGTAACAACTAGTACAATAATCAAGTTTGACTACTATATAAAGATAAAAAAAATAATCAAATCACAAGTTCACATTTTTACTAATCCTAGACAGACTCTGCAAAATATCTACCAATATCTGGTCAAATGTTGACATTTGAAATATGAAACACATTACATGCGTAATAGAGACATACCGAGACATCTGAAGGGCTTGACCCACCGGGTGACCTTGCACTTGGCCGCGTTCCCAGTGCCCAGTTTGCACCAGTTGCTGACTTTGACGTAGTGCGACGCTTCGACGATGTTGGTGATATCGTGGCTGGGGTACACCTGGAAAGATAATACGGATATTATAAAAATGAAATCCAATACTATGCATTGTATACTTCTAAGGATAGCTGTGCGAAAGTAAACAAATACCTTCTAGCTCATGAAAGTATGCAAGTTTAAAGACAATTTTATTCATTTATTTCACTAGTTTATAGTTTTTAGGGTTCCGTAAAACGTAAAAACGGAACCCTTATAGATTTGTCATGTCTGTCTGTCTGTCTGTCCGTCCGTATGTCACAGCCACTTTTTGCCGAAACTATGAGAACTACACTGTTGAAACTTGGTAAGTAGATGTATTCTGTGAACCGCATTAAGATTTTTACAAAAGTTTTTTAAAAAAACAAAAATTAGGGTTGCCCCCCATAATGAGAACTGAAGCTCAAAAATTTTTTTTTCATCAAACCTACACGTGTGGTGTGTCTATCGATAGATCTTAAAAAATGATGTTGAGGTTTCTAATACAATTTTTGTCTACACTGAATAACTTGCGCGAGAGACGCTTCCAAAGTGGTAAAATGTGTGTCCCCCCCCTCTAACTTCTAAAGTAAGAGAATGAAAAAACTAAAAAAAATATATGATGTACATTACCATGAAAACTACCAACGAAAATTAGTTTGAACTCGATCTGATGAGTAGTTTTTTTTTAGTACGTCATAAATACACTATTATTAAAACTTCGATCAAAGTTACAACGAACTACAATAACTATGTGTACTATGTATATTATGTTACTTGCTGGAACGGAACCCTTCATGGGCGAGTCCAACTCGCACTTGGCTACTTTATTTATTCTGCTGACGCGAAAAAGTATCTCCTATAGCATTCGGGGATCACGTAAATATCCAACGTTGAAATTTTTTATGAAATCGGTCCAATAGTTCCTGAGATTAGCACGTCCAAACAAATAAAATCTTCAGCTTTGTAATATCAGTACTATAAGTAGATTGTCGAGATTGATACCCAATGTTTTTCAATACTTGATACTCTTTTACCTATACCTATTACTTGTCAATTTTTCCAATTTGCCAAGTTTTAACCATATTTTTTCTTAATTAATCAATATAGGTACCTACGTATAAAATCTCAAATGTAGAAATTGTTTGTATTTACAAAATACCCACTTGAAAATGATGTTATTAAATATTAGTAGCTACTTAGAAGATGTAAGCACTCTAAATAAGCTGTATAAAAGCTGTCGAGACCCCGAAATTGCCATCAAATTGAGGAAGCATGTTCAAAGAACCCGTTTACGTTATAACTACCTCATATACCCGTAAAACAGGGAAATAATTGGTCGTCAGTCGCCGAGTGACACGCTAATAGGATTAGCCTGTAAAGCCGCTTAGCCCTAGTCACGAGCAGTAACACGAGATACTAAAGAATATCCTCTAGTATTTGACTATGTTAAAAGGGTCAACGTCGTTTGTTATGCCCTCAATACCTACCTACTTCATGCGTAGAACAAACAGATCTTCATAAATCACTTTTGGTAGGGTTTTGGGTAGTTCATTTATATGATGGCCGTTTCGCGGTTTTGGCCTACCAGAGACCACGCTCGATTTTTAAAACTTTAAAATATTATTAACACGGGATCTTAGATTCATGCCTTTTTTAAATAAGCTTCGTTGGTTTTTTTTTCATTTCAATTGCAGTAAGACTTATTGCAGAATATTAAATCTGTTTAGAAGAACGTAGAACGTCCGATTCACAATTATGAGGCTGTTGGTTTGATTTGCACTCTGCACCTCAGAGTGTTTTTCTAATAGTGCAGATGTACAAGTTCTTCATCACTTATTTTTCAGTTATTTTTCAAGGACATGTGTCCTTCGCTAATCCAAACTTGACCTCTGTGGTGGTTTATAGCAACTTGACTCTCTTTCTTTGTGAGAGAAGACCCCAATTTATCGTAGTGGGGATATAAAGTAGGCTATGTGCTTATGCTACATTTTTTATCTGACTTTGACACAAACCCAACAAAGAACCTGACAAACAAATAAACCCCAAAGTCTCTTCTTAAGTTTAAAATGTTGGAATTCGTACCCATCCAAATTATTTGACGGTTTTCTTTATTTAAAAAATGTACTTAGAAAGTATGAGAATAAGTCGCAAAGTATTTTTCACCATTCTTCTCATTTCACTTCACTGCGCCGCGCCCACTTCATTTTGTAAGCTTGATTTGATTATTTTGTGTCAAAAATAACTAAATAACTTAAGTCATTTAATGTAATGTCACGACGTTTTAAATTTAATTTGGTTATCAATCAAAATCAATCAATCAAAAATTTTATTTCAGAAAAGATTCCATACAATAAATTATTACATTTCATTATCATTTAACATTATTACATTTCATTATCATTTTACATTGTTACATTTCATTATCATTTTACATTATTACATTTCATTATCATTTTACATTATTACATTTAATTGTCATTTTACATTTATTACATTTCATTATCATACCAAATTAAGTCAAAATCATATTAATAAATTAATTCAACTAAATGAAAAGTCAATGAAACAAAATAAAATCACTCACAATAAAACAATGTCAAAGTTCATCACACAAATAACATAAAACGTGACAAACATATACATTAGAGGACAAAATATACAAAACGCAGCTTATTCTGCATTACCGCAGTCTAAATGTAGGTCGGGATCCGGAGTGCTCAACATGCAACCTGGTCCAGTGCTGCATTATTGGGCAGTCCAGATCCATCCTTGAAGCAAACAGCTGAAGGTAGCTGTTGGAGCTGCCCCGCACTCGACGCTGTAGGGATGCCACTCGTTTGCGTCTAATTGCCACAAAACTGTCTACCTGAGCATCCGCGAACATCCCTGAAGCACTACAGTGCGGTGGCAGCCTCAACAGCGCCCTGAAGGCATTATTGTATTGGATACGTAAGGCATTGCATGATTTCTTGGTATGCTTGACCCATAGGCTGCAGGTGTAAAAAGATTGGCAGAAGGCTCTGTACAAAGTGACCTTCACTTCTGCGGTACATCGCGCAAACCTTCGAGCCAGCATATTCGCTCGAACAGACAATGCCCTTCGCTCCCTCTCCATATCAAGGTCGTCTGCCAGCGTGTCGGTGACCCAGTGACCCAGATATTTAAATTGCGAAACCTGATTAAGGACACTGCCATTTAATAAGACCGGTGGGACAGTGTCATACGTCTTTGAACCAGCTTTAAACACCATTATTTCGCTTTTAATTGCATTGTATCTGAGCCCATGAGTCTCGGAATAACGCTCGCAGATCGACACCAGCTTTCTGAGGGCACTGATCGATGGGCTCAGCAGCACCATATCATCCGCGTAACTAATGTTATTAACACAAACTCCATCTATTGAGCATCCGATACCAGTACTGCTGAGCTCACGGACCAGCCGGTCTGCATAGAGGTTGAAGAGGGACGGCGATGTCAGCCCGCCTTGCCTCACGCCACACTCCAACCTGTACTCGCCCGAAAGCGACCCCGACCATCGAACAGAATTGCTCTGATTACCATACCAGTATTTCAAGAGGTTTATGCACTCGACAGGAAGGTCTGTATCTCTCGCCAATTTCTGCCATAGCCTGTCATATGCCACCAGATCAAACGCCTTAGATAAATCTAAGAAGCATGCATAGACAGGTGTGCTTCTGTCAGTGTAGTACTGGACGGTATGTTTGAGACTGAGTATTGCCATTTCAGTTGATAAGCCAGGTTGAAAGCCAAACTGCGCGTCGTGAATCTTGACATGCTTTTTTAATTGAATCTCAATAACACCGTCCAGCACCTTAGCAATGACTGTGGCGAGAGATATAGGCCTATAATTACTTAATTTAGACGCGTCCCCTGTCTTGTTCTTTATTATAGGAACCACTACCGTTCTCATCATAGCTTCAGGCAGATATGAATGGTTCAAACAGAACGTAAACAACATTGCGAGCACCCTTGGCAGATGAGCACCCGCATGCTGCAAATGCTCAATGCTGAGCGAGTCATGGCCAGGGGATTTCCCTCGCTTGATGTTGTTCACAATCTGACCAACCTCTTTCGCCGTTATTCGAACGGTCGGTTTTAACAAACAGAAATCTCGCGACAAATTCGTATCTGATTTTCCCAGCGGTGAGCGCACCTTGAAATGGTCTTTGAAAAGGTTGGCAATCTGGACGGCGTCACTTACACCCTCTACACTCACGGGGACACTCGGCTTCGGATTCAACTTATTGGTTTCTTTCCAAAATTTGCTGAAGTTCTTTGTGGAATGTTGTGATGCTAAAATGTCCATTTTAATCTGGTTTTCATTATTCCTACACCACTTCAGCCGGCTTTTAAATAAGCTACGTGCATCCCGCATTCGTTCATAAAATTGACCGGATTTCGGTTTACCCTGGGCCACCCAATCATGAAAACGAAGCCGAGCCTCTCCATGCGCCTCCTTACAATGTTTATTCCAGCCTGTTACCTGTCTTTTCTTACGGAAGCTACTTTTACGATATTTACAACACTCTGCAGCAGCATCTTGCAGTGCACCTACTATTTTATGATATAATTCGTCAATAGTCTGTCTATGATTTAAGTTAGAACACATTAAATCCGCACACTCTCGAAATTCAATCGGAAAATCAATATCACGCAGGCTCAGCGAACATGTATGGATATATCGGTCTATCTGTTCCGGTTCTCTAACACCCCAAACAACGTTGCTAGGCACAAAACTTCCTTGCTGAACTTTAGGTACTAAAATGTCAAGGTCACATATCAACTCTACAGCAAAATGATCGGAACATGACACGTCATATCTTATATTAACACTCAGCACACTTTGCTTTGCGACTTCAGTAGTGATGACATGGTCCAACCATGAGGTAGTTCCGTACGCATTACTAAGAAATGTATACGCACCTGATTCAGGACCCAAACATTCCACATCCATACACGTCCACCCCTGATCAACACAAAATTTAAAAAGCTCGTTACCGAACAAAGACCCAGGATGGGCATTAAAATCACCCAGCATGTATACTGTGTCTATACTACACGTCTCTATAATTGCATTAATCTCCCCGAGGCAGTTAACAAAAGAATCTAAATTGTCCGGCTTATCCGTAGGCATATACACCGACATCACTAATAACTCGCGATCATCGAGCACGACCTTAACAGCCACTATACGATCATTATCACAGTCTATAATAGAGACAGAGGGAAAAACACTTTTTCGCCAAAGAAGAGCTACTCCGCCGTAAGGCCTGCCCTTCAACATACCTGACGCAGTGTCCACCGAAGATTTACCAGTAAACGCAAAGTCCTGGTCGATTGCTCCCAAAAACGGGATGTCATCTGGAAGCAACCACGTCTCCTGTAAAGCTAAGAAATCCGCAGTCCGACACAATGTCCTGACGTACTCTACAGAGCTTTTAACTGAGTAACAGTTAAAGCTCACGAACTTAGTTTGATGTATTTTACGATCTGTGGTGTGATCCATTATTTGTGTTTTTAAATTCAACAAACTTTCTAACTGTTATGCCCTCAGGCCACAGCGTATCTTCCAAAAACAGCGAGAGCTTCGTGCTAGGTACCTGCATCTTGTAGCAACTATATTGCCTTTGAATTTTAGGCTTAATCTTTTGTAAAGTGACCTGAATTTGAGTTTTGTCAAATATATAATCAGCAATATCTCTTCCTGACGTGTTTCGGTCAACATTGTTGATAAATAAAGGCACTTGTATAGCCGCAGCTCTAAACTTCTGGTTTCCTATTTGTTATGTAGCAGAATATTTCCGGAGTCAGCTAGTATTTGCATGTATTACAAAAATATAAAGATGGATGAATTATTAAATAAATGTACCTAAATAGTAGATTAAAGGTTTATTATTATTCTATGACTCCATGATAAAAAAACACATTAAAATAATCTGTACGATGTAATTTCAAGAGATAACGAAATAATAAACATAATTCCAGGATATCTCGAAAACCGTTTACTTCAATAAAAATAATGTCTTCCCGTCGATTGTGTTATTATATTTATTTCCGTCAACGATCTCATCTTTCTTGATCCTGTTGATTGTAAATGTGAATTTTATTATACCATCATGATACAAATTTATTCGAATCTACGGTGAGTTGTAGTTCATTTGATCTAGGTAAATGTAAAAATGAACCTTTGTACAATCGTAAACCATGCATTTAATCATTTGATGAAGTGATGATCCTTGGCAAAGTTTTTGTGCATGAGCCAAAGAAGGTTTTTGAGTTGGTACGACCCAAATTTCAACAGGTAGCGTAGCAACGCGCTACAGCAGTATATAATAAAATTCGTCGCGGGCCTATTCTCCGTTTTCAATTTTTATTAGCATAAGGAGCCCACTGCTGGGACTCGGGACTTCATCTTCCAACAATAGAGTCAAAAACATAACCTACTACGCTTGCCAAGTGCGAGTGAGTAGATGACACAACATGCCCTTTTCCGTTCCGTCTTCAGATTTATTTCATGGAACATGCCGATTTCCTCATGATTCTTTATTTTACCTTGGGCGATTATAAAAAATACGTTTCAACTTTAAAAAACAGTGCAGATGCAGATGGAATTCGAACCTACGTTCTCACGATTTACAAATCGGACGTTCTCACCGTTAAATCACCGCAGCCTTAGTAAAAATAATTTTACATTAGATACTAATTTGTACAAGTTAACTTAAGCACGTACTAACGTCAGTGAGAATTGGTATCTTAGTGAGTGAGTGAGTTGAACTCATTAATGCTACGAACTGTGACCTAATTAGAATATACTGATATGGAGACAATTAAATTTTAAACCAGCGAGAATCCGTAAAATACGTCGCATTAACATAATGTGCCGTAGGTATAAATAATAGTAAGTACACGGACAACCCAACAAACATTTTAGTCGTATAAGTGGTAGTAACGTGATTCAAAATGCTATAAACATCGCACTGAAGTAATTTTGGCGTGTGACACGACTTAGTGCCTTTTATCTTTATACAACTTGTAGTCGTATATAGACATCGTATAAACTTCTATACGACTGCTTTGCAAGACTGTTATACAACTTTCAGTAGTATTAACCAGTGCGTCGCCATAATAACGTTTATACGGATTTTACCCCGACATTAATTGTATTAGAGTCGCGAGAACTACTTTTACATGACGATCGTATTAGAGTGATAAATTGCATTGCTTTACGATTTTAAGCAAATGTGAGCACTTTTACACAACTTTTAAATGACTCGATGTTCTATTAGTGTATAATAATTTAGCTTCTTACGTCTAATTGTATTACATCAAATATTTCTACACGACATGTCAAGACTAACCAAACTGTAGATGGTTCCGCACAAAATGTAATTTTGAAGTCGAAAGAATTAAGTCCTGTGCAGAGTGTGGGTGTAAACAATATGATGTAGCTTAAAACGCAGAAAGTAGCTCTAGTGGATACATAGTATTTTTTTTAATGTTTGTTACCTGATTTCTCGTTAATGGCCGAACCGATTTAAAAAATACATTTTGGGTATGCTTCCCGAATGGTCCCATATAACATTATTAAATTTTTAAATTTCGAGGACATAAAGAATAGGGAAAATAGCCTAAACTATGACATGCTATACAGTGTCTATGGTGTTCGTTGTATATACGTTTCGTTGTGTGGTTGTAGATTTCACAAAAGTTATGAAATGCGATCCTGACAACACAAAATTGTGTAATTGCATTAATGTAAACTTGGGTTGCACTAAAAAGGGTACAATAAACTATTTTCTACAAAAAAATTAACCGACTTCGAAACCACAAATAGGCATTCAAAAGTGTAAAATAAACTGATATAATAATTAGAAGCCAGTATTACTTATAATTATTATAGTAGCGCTACTTACTCATCTACCATATTTGAAGTCGGTGCCAGCCAAGTCTAAAAGATAGTAGATAGATACTACCTATATAAATATTATATATTATATTTTATGGCTACTTATTACGTGCATAGTATAGTATCATTATCTATCTAAGTACTAGCTTTTTGACTAGGCTGGCACCGAGTTCAAATAGATGAGTGAGTGGCGCTTATAATAATTACTAGCAGTGCCCCGCGGTGTTACCCGCGTAGTTCCCGTTATTTTTCGGGATAAAAAGTAGCCTATGTGTTCTTCCAGACTATAATCTGTGTTCCAAATTTCAGCCCGATCCGTTCATACGTTACGGCGTGATTGAGCAACGAACATCCAAACATCCATACTTTCACATTTATAATATTAGTAGAATATCAGTTTATTTTACGACTTTGAGTACCTATTTGTGGTTTTGAAGTCGGTTTAATTTTTTGTAGAAAATAATTTATTAAAGCAAGAGTAAAACCTTGCTTTACAAAGAATTTTGTTTAAGAGCTTACAAAACTATTAACAATCCTGGCCTAACTGGCCTCGTGACTTAGTAACTCTGCCTGCAAAGCCGATGGTCGTGGGTTCGATTCCCACCCAGTGCAAATTTATGTGACGAATGCTAATATTTAAAAAACATATATCATACACAACCTTTCAAAGATAACAACCTTTTCTACCTAACAGGTATGACGACTGATCCTTTAATTTCATATTAAATTAACTCTCATTAAGACAATGATGATTATCTGGAACAAAATGTACTAACTTTAATTTTTATATCTTGCGTTTAAATTACTTTGTGATCATTCAAAGTTGGATGGGTAAGTCCATTTTAAAAGTATGAATTTATTAGAAAATTATATTTTACCATTGGTAAGCCCATTAAATTTAAAGTGTCTTTTGTTATGAAACCAGTTTCCTAAACGCAATAACGCATAGAAAATACCGAACGGTGATGTCACGTTTTTGTGTGAAATCCAAAATTGTGATTTTAAAATAAAGAATTTGGTTTTTTCACATTAAATTTTCTTCAACTAGACCCTAAAAATTTCGTTAATATGGCTGACAATAAACCGATCAGAAAGAAGCGCCCGGGATGGAAAGTCGTTTAAATGTTGTATTACGGTTGAGTCTTACACCTGAAGTCGTAAACAGGTAGCTGGTAGCACGTTCATTAAAAATATAGTTAAAAATATTGCTTATTTTTACGAATATATAAGGCGCGTTAGCTATATTGAGAAAAGTAGCTTAAACCACCCGATAACATTAATTTCCCAACAGATTTCTGTACTTGAACATGTTTCAAAGATGTAATATATAGTTATGACGAAATTGCGATCACCTTTCAAGTAATAACTAACATAGATTGTAAATTGTCGATTTAGTTTAAATACACTACTTTTTATCAATCACTTTACATCGAAATCCCTTATAAAAGTCCTGGTGGATGCTACTTATTCGATAAAATGTCCTAAAGTAGCGGCAATTACCATCATAACTCGACGAAAAGAACATCTCACGACGTGTATACAACGTCTATACAACCACTACACGACCATGTAGCTAGTTATACGACTGCTACGTAACTCTATTAAGACACTGATTCGTATAAAATGGGCCTATTTTCGGTTTTTTTAACGTGATAGTGACGTAATTGCGACCAGCGTATAGAACCAAAAGTAAGAATCGGCACGTTGTGGCGACCTATAAAATGTTTGTTGGGAATGCGGCAGGATTCGGTGGCACATAGGATAATAACAGCTCAATTTACTGAGCAAATTCAATATTGCGTAGAACAAAACGCAATGTAATCACTGTGTCTAGTCAATTAAGCTCGCAAATTACATTAGACCGGCGCTGGTTAATAGACCAAATAATAATTATCGTACTGAATTCCAGTGTATTTACAGGAACACTGTTCCGGTTTAGAATTGTTGAGCTTGAATTGAGAGTTTGTGAGCTTGATAATAAAAAAGAGCTTTTAGGTAAACAGAAGCTTTGTGAAGCTCTGTTTGTTGAGGTAAATAAACTTTTTCATTATTTGAACAGCGAAAATGTGGAACATTCTATCAATAACCTCCAACCCTATGGGAACACTGTGTTACTAGATACAGTGAAGTTTTTTTTAACCGACTATTGTATGTATGTTACGCGATAGCTTCGGCAATTGTGATTCGATTTTGATGTTTACTTTTTGTTTGGAAGATCCATCATAGTTCCGAAGTTGTCCCGTATAGGTACCTAAATTTTATCGAAATCAATGCGGTAGATTTTGATAGATATGAACAAAAAACATAAAACTTGCGTTAATCTAGGCGACTTAGGCTTATTCTTAGCTTTTTATGAAAGTTGGTCAAGTGTCGGAATTTAATTTTAAACTGAAGTCGGCTTTTGTTATTTTTGAGAAAATAAATTATTTTAGCTTAGATGACAAGTCAAACCAGACATGCACCTGATAGGAAGCAACACATATTTGAACTTGAAGGGTCCGAATAGCTGCTTTTTATCTCGAGAATATAACAGAAGGTGAACGCCGCGGAGCCTTGCTAGTAGGTATATAAAAATTACAAGTCACCTTCTTCCAGCGCTGTTAATTCTAACTCACCTTCTTGCAGTAGTCGAGGATCTCCATCTTGTCCTTGAGGCAGTTGTGAGGCTTGGTAGTGAGGTCGGGCGTCCAACGGCCGGCGGCGGACATGTACTGCGGGTGGTAGGCACTCGGCCCAGACTCGCACAGTACCGCTACCTGCGGCTCTGCCCCACTACTCGCCTGTAACAAACAAACGACAATTTAACTTTTGAAGTGAACATTTTATAGGTGAAGTCATCGACTTGCTAATGTAGCGTATCGTTGGGTATTGGGACATGCGAGATAGACGCTTCTTGGATTGGTGATATGTAGGTATCTTGTGTCTTTCTGTTACTGACATTCGCAGTACGGAATTAGCAGTATACATATTTGTAGCTATAGGTACAGGGGATGTATTGTTCAACATTGGTGACGTTTAATTCGACTAAAATTCTAAGTTAATAAGTCTAGTATAAGTTTTCACTTCTATCGGCAGCCCCTATGACAGCCATTTTTTTATAATATAGGCTGACAGGACAAGCAAATTATGTTCCTCACGGTAAGCATCACACTTGCTCATAATAGCTCTGTGTTCCGCAACTATTTGAACAAGAAGAGAACAAATCATTACTTAGCACTGACACTGCGCTCGTCAGAGACGTAAGATGGTTTTATCTCCATGTCGTGTAATTTCACTGGTAGCATTGCCCTTCCGACCGAAAAGTAGTGATGTTTTCACATTACTACTTGGCGGTACAATAACTGGTTAGGCTTCCCCAAGCAAACTCTGCAAAGAGTCTTACAATGTGCTTTTACCACTTTACAATTTTGTAGGTACTTCCTAAAATTTGTGAAGTCAGTAATATTAGTTTTTCAATGTGTGGCTTAAAACTCAAAATGGTATTTTGTATACGTCGTGTTCTTATAAAAGTAAGTTCTATGTCGATTATCATCAAGCCCTTGTCCTGTTCGTCTTGTTACTATTAAAGTAAAAAATAAACTTTTGTGAAATTAACTCATATTGTAAAAAAAATAACACGAATCTAAATGATATTAAACCGTTCACGAGAAGACTCAACTCTTTGTCTGCAATATTGTAGACAAAGAGATTTGCTAAATAGATTTTCAAGTTTGTTGCATTTTAAATGAATTTAAAAAGTCATCTTAACCGTATTGGGTCTGTGTTAGACAGCTGACTCCTCCACCGTCTAGACGTAGTAAAGATATACTTAATACATTTTCTAGTATCAGCGAACATTAGATTTAGATTAGCAAGACATTATTCAACATTTATAAGAAGTTTAGCTTGGGGTATTGAAAATCGAGTTAGTGATTTTTTATATGAAAGCTAGCGTGGTTATTACGTTGGACATCGAACTTTATATATTAGGAAAGTTAAGTCGGGCTAGACCAGCCATATCGCCGGCCACGTAGATAAAATAAGCAACCCATGTATTAGTTATTTAATAAAATCTAACTGACGGAATAATTACATATTTATTTTTGTTCGTCACCTCGCCTACTACAGTACAAGATTGTATTTATTAGTGTAATTTATTGAAACAATTAATAAAATCCAACTAAAGTTATAAATAAAGTGGCCAAGTGCGAGTTGGACTCGTCCATGAAGGGTTCCGTTGCAGCAAGTAACATAATATACATAGTACACATAGTTCTTGTAGTTCGTTGTAACTTTGATCGAAGTTTCAATAATAGTGTATTTATGACGTACTAAAAAAAACTACTCATCAGATCGAGTTCAAACTAATTTTCGTTGGTAGTTTATGTGGTAATGTACATCATATATTTTTTTTAGATTTTTCATTGTCTTACTTTAGAAGTTAGAGGGGGGGACACACATTTTACCACTTTGGAAGTGTCTCTCGCGCAAATTATTCAGTGTAGACGAAAATGATTTTTGCAACCTGAACATCATTTTTGAAGACCTATCGATAAACAACCCACACGTGTAGGTTTGATGAAAAAAAATTTTTTGAGTTTCAGTTCTCAGTATGGGGGGCAACCCTAATTAATTTTTTAATTTTTTTTTATTCTAATCTTAATGCGGTTCACAGAATACATCTACTTACCAAGTTTCAACAGTGTAGTTCTCATAGTTTCGGCAAAAAGTGGCTGTGACATACGGACGGACAGACAGACAGACAGACATGACGAATCTATAAGGGTTCCGTTTTTACGTATTACGGAACCCTAAAAAAGAATGATAATGATGAAATATAACTGCAGTTAGCTGTTAAATTTGGCGACGCCAAACGTAGTATGCCATAGTCAGCACGTGCAAGAAGTTGCACAAAGTTCTTGCCAGTGTAAACTTCATTTTACGCTGCTACGGTCGATGTACTGAGTATAATTACTGCAAGTGGATACGAGTACATACACAGCTAATTGAATTTCGCTTAAGGATAATGCACCGTTTCAGAATAGGTATGGAACTTCGTGTACTCTGAATAGTAGAGAATGTTTGGCAAGGAACAATACAATTAGTAACTAAACAATAATTATGCAAACGTTTTGTGGTTTTAAGGATGCTGTGTAACAGTTGCTTACTACGAGTAGGTATATTAGTATTATTAATTAAGTTAATTTATACCTGCGAGGATATTAAACTGCAACGTAATATCGAGAATCACACTATAATATAAATTCGACAAGTATTCCATTCTACTAACATTATAAATTCGAAAGTTTGGATGTAAGATGTTTGTGGTTCAATCACGTCGGAATGCTAAACGGATTGGATTTAAAAAATCATACACAGATGGTGTAAAAAAACACTTAGGCTACTTTTCATTACCGGAAAATAAAGGGAACGTGAAGTACGCGGGTGAAACTGCGTAGTGCTATTAGTTATTCATAATATCAAACGTTATGCCCATTCGTTAAATGACGAAATTAAATACGATTAAAACAGTTTTATCGGGATTTCAGTTCATAATGAATATAATATGACACACGACTTAATACTACCTATTGTTTACTCCCGGCGCGGCGTTTCGTTACAACAGTAGTGGTCACGATTTATATAATAATATTGATCACGTTAAAGACCTGTGTAACTTTTACAACAAATACATAGTTACTAGTAGTACTATCAGTCAACAACTTGTACAGAATACCTTCGCAAACTTGCCTCATTAGCGTCGACAGAGTATCTCCCTACTTAGTCTGTGGCGTCGACTCAGAAGACTTGACACCAGTTTGAATTCCGAATGGAACATTTGAAATATTGTCGTTACGCGGTTACGTAATTTCGCAATGCGGTAAAAAAGGTTGGAAGTGTATTTTGGTACCAAAAAGTTTCTAAGCAAAAAAGAAAAATGGCACTGAAACCTGTAGAGTATTTTTTATTACATTTTTGTGTACTATTGTTGTTGAAAATTGGCGGACCATTATGGAAGCCAAAAACTAAGAAAGCTACGAGTCTATTTCATGTATGGTTTAAGGTATGATCTACGTATTATATGTGTCTAAGTATAGTTAGTAGATTAGTTTAGGATAGAACAGCTTGCGGCTTATGTAGGTGAGAAAAATAACCAAAGAACCTTATACAGAATACTTATTAACAATATATAGGTACTTGTAATAAATAAAAATGATGAAATACAGAATAAACATCTAAATCTCTAAAATGTTTATCCTTTATGGAAATGATTACCTACGTCGCTCAAAACTTAATAAAAATAAATAAGATTTTCTCATTACAATAATGTGATGAACACATTTTCAGATGCACACATTTTTAAGTTTTTAATGATTATTTTTCAATTTTCACACATGAAGCGACCCTTTTTTAACTTGGTTCGATTAAAGATATCTAAACAAGCGGCAAAAGGAAATAAGGGAACTACCAGTAGGTATTCTACAAAATGCTATTATTGGACATCCTCCATCAGCAGCCACCAGACAGCACTTCGCTACAAAATAAATAAAAGTAGGCACCGCCGTCGTGAACAATTCAACACACACTTTTTGGCCGCTCTGCAATATAGCAGTACATATTGGTTGTTTATTTACAATCACCGTTAAAACGTTACTATATTTAGAAAACTTGACATACGCATATTACCATATATTTCGAGTTCGTTCGATGTCACACATTTCTATTTTTTTTTAATTTTTAAAATTTATTTTCTCAAAATCTAATAATAAAGTGTAATTAAGTTCTGGTTTCGATTCCTACTTAAGACATAATATAATTATTTGCCATGTTGTGTAACATTATCTAAAAAGCTTTAAGCTCCCATTAGACGGTGGCAGTGGCTAATGTTCTTAAAAAAAACACACACATTTACATCTTGATAGTTTGATTTGTCATCGGCAATACACATCACGATTAAAAATTGAACAATTTTTTTCATAAACTGCTTAATAGTACAGACTAATTTCGGTCCGCTAATTAAACAGAGGTAACAATAAATCTATTTGATGCTCCAGTAGTTGTAACAACAGTCTCTATCTACGTCTAACATTTCTTTCAGATAAATATAGATACCCTATTTATAGAGATTTCTATCAACATATAAACTCGGTTCAATGAAAGTATCGTAAAATTGCATTACGTTTCAACTTATTTTAAAAACAAACGTATTTTGAAGAATGTTTTGTGGATGCAATTCAGAGTTACCATAAAGTTTGGCGCGCAGTCAATTTGCCAAGCTCCAGAGAATACGTAAGAGCTACAAGTTTGCCAATATCGAGCACTTGGCGAGAACCAGGCGCTACACTGTTTAGGTCTTAGTGTTTTACTGCAATACCTAACTTGAACGAGTTGTGTAAGATTGCGGTAAATGTGGAAAATGAAAGTTCCACCCTTCAATTTGTAATTTGAAATTACACAGTTTACGTTCGGTGAAATACTACATTTTGTACGGAATAATTATAAAATTTGATTCGATATTCATAGAATCCTAATAGTTGTGTCGATTAACGGCCATGTAATAAAAAGCCTTGATCAACATCTTAAGAGGCTTTCGAGAGATGGGTGGATAAAGAGTCCGATGCAGAAGACAGTCATCCTTGACAAAGCACGCAACGTTAGGAGGTTCCTCACTCTGCAGCCCTAACCATCGGGACTTACTCGTTGCCGGCGCCACTCTAGTTCCCATTTTATTAATTTTCCACAATGATAAGCAACTTATGAGTTATCTGTAACATAATCTGTTTCTTGCATATATAATAACTTAAGTTCCAAATTTTAATCTGAGGTTCAGGCGTTCCCATGTGATTGAGTACAAAAAATATCAATAATTTAAACTTCAGTTGGATTGCAAAGAACTTTCAATGAAAAATAACAATGAAAAATACACCCATAAAAATAATAAAACACCTAAAAATACTAAATTCTGATCTGCATTTTGTAAGACAGTCCATTATGTTGTTGTAGTACAATTTTATAAATAGAAAATGGGTTCCATATTAAACAGTTTACTACCACTTAGCTACATCAAAATAAAAGTCAGAAATCTCTCTCGTCTCGTTTATTAACTCAGTTCTAATAGAAACAGTAATAAAATGAAAATGTAACATTTACGAGGATTACGTAGTAAAATATTAATAAGTAAATTTAATGGGTAATAAAGGGCAGCTAACATGCTGTTGACATTAATTATGCCCTTTCAATAATCGCGCAGTTGCAAAGTTGTTTAGTCGAAAAACAATTATGTCGGGTTCTTAATTACATTTTTGTAACGAGTTCATTGAAAATATTTGTGAATAAGGATTCTGTTGGTTTCGAAGTTTTAATTAGATTTGTTTCATGATGCCAGTCGAAATGTTATGAATTCTAATTGCTTCAAAATGAAATTAGCAGTCGTTTATATAGATACGTTTGAAATCAAACATGTTTTTAGACGTCAAAAACGGGTTTTATAGCGTCGTGACATTCTATATGTCTCTTTATTAGTATTATAGAGCTATATACTGCAGTATTATAGCTCTTGAATTTCTCGTAAAGGCCACTAATTGTACCCAAAGCTAGGACTGGTACTCTTCTCTCAAAAGAACAGAATTGAGGCCATAATCTACCACGCTGACCCAATCCTGGTTGGTGGAAGACGCATGACCTCGAAAGAGTCCACGTCAGTTTCCTCTCGATACTTTCATTTGTGACGACGTGATTGTAGATTTAAGCTAAGAAAATACGTAGAAGTATAGGTATGATTAGAACTGATATTTTAGTATGACTTACTACTAACTAAGCCGCGAAACAAGTCAATAAACTAAACAAGAAAAAAAAGATGGCAGTCGTAAGGACTGCCGATAGAAATGAAAACTAATTACTCAGAATTTGATAACTTACTTTGGAAACTACGCGGGTGAAACCGGAGGGCGTAGCCATGACCATGGCCATATAGATCATCCGAGTTTACCCGAAGATTTCTTTCATTTTTGCTTCGGCTACTTCAGCGGGCGATAGGCGATGTTCTTATCTACATTAAAGGCGGGCGAAGACATCTACTACATCGTCTCCGCCCGAATACTACGCGACGACACGATGTACCCGGCCAAAACGAATATTCGCCGTAGCCCGCTAATGTAGCCGAAAATTTGTAAGTTATGCGCCAAAAAAAAAATTTACTTCAAAAACGAATTCTGGGCAAATATCTTCTATTTAATAACAGTGGTGTACGTAAACAAACGTGATATCATAAAGTATGTCCAGAATTTCAAACATATTTTACACAAAATTCTTACGGCATTGCAAAACAAACGAGATCTGATATCAACGGGCCGGTCAAAAACAGCGAAGCGCCAAACAGCTGCCAACTGGCAACGAAATCGCTCGCTAAGCTTCCGTGCAACTGAACACATTAACTATTTATTTTTATGGGGAAAGCCTTTGCACGGAGGTTCTCGCTTTATTTAATTAGAGAATTAATTGCACCAGAGAGCCCACTAATGCCTCGAAACATCAACTAGATGTTTTATTCTTAACTTGTGCAATGTTTACGTATCCATAAGCGTAGGAACATAATCAATATAACAAGTTAATAATGTTAAATGGTAGTACCAAAGAGGATACACCTTTATCTAAGGTTAGTACTCATACTCATTTATTCATACTTTCTGTACATGTCATAACAATTATCAAATTAACATTACTTTGATCACTTACACAATCTGATCACTATAAAATTCAGTTAGAAATATTATCTACTACTAATGTAAAATAATAAGTAGGTCCAATCAATTATAAATCATGACAAATAATAATATAAAAATAGTCTAGTAGGTAGAACGTCTAATTTCACAAAGGTTTGAGTCATACCGACACCTGAATATTTTTCTATAGGTATGCAGAAGCACCTTTGGTGTGATGGTGAAGGGAAAACATCGTCAGCTATAAATATACTGCTACAATATTCACAATACATGTCAATGACGCGAGTTCACAAGATTCCACCTATAAAAATTAATTAAACGCACACGTCTTGGTCCGCTGCGCCGTCACCGCTCCAACACTACACCGCTACACTGCCACCGCCTGACATTAGCATGTTACTACCAAAAATTGTTCAACTCGTCCAAAGGAGTCTTCACTTCAAAAATAACGTTAACGTGATCAAGAAACAGAAACTAGTTATCACAATCAGAAAACTGCAATACTAGTGCAGTCGTAAAGCGTCAGAGCATAAAGTTCATTTTACAACCTCGCATAAAATACATCCAAGATGGGAACTTTCAATGCAACTCGCTATTTCCCGTAAATCCTGACTTGAATAAAACCACATCAAGGGAAATCTCTGGGGTTCTTGGAAAAGGCAAATCAAAATCACCTCTGCTAACTTTCTTTATGCAAATATATGCAGATCTCTTGGTGGAGAGGACACTCCGGTCGACACTAGACAAGGCCACTTCAAAGATAGGGGCGCTAGCTTTGACTTAATTTATTTTCTTACTAACTTATAAGCTTAATGCATAAGATGACTAAGTACTTAGTACTAGTAAAACTCTACTAATATTATAAACTAGCTGACCCTGCGCGCGTTGCTACGCCACCTGTCGAAAATTGGTCGTACCAACTCAGATTTAGAACACATTTGATAAGAAAAGGTTTATAATGACGCCATCTTAAAAGATAGACACACGCTGTCACGGACCTCAGCGCACGTTAACGCACGCAATGAAAGCTCTCAAAAAGGAGTATTTTTCCCGTTTTTGTTACATTCTTCATTAATGCTCCGCTCCCATTGATAGTAGCGTAATGTGATATAGTTTATAGTCTTTCTCAATAAATAGACTATCCAACAGATAAATAATCTTTCATTTCGAACCAGTAGTTCCAGAGATTCTAGCGTTCAAACAAACAAACTCTTCAGCTTTAAAATATTAGTAATATAGATTGTGTAACTTTGAATGTTTAGATGTTTGCAATGTTTCGATGGCCAATTCGATGGAATGTTTGAACAGATCGGGTTAAAATTTGGAATTTCAGTTAGATTATAGCCTGTAAGAGTAATTAGACAAGCAAGATTTTCTTCTGGTGGTAAGCAACAGCATATTGAACACAGTTTCACGCAACTATTTTAACTTGGAAGAATCCATATCACTACAGTACTGCATTGCATTCATCACTCGGAGATATGTAATGATAAAAAAACGATTTATCTCCTTACCCTGTGATTTCTCTTGAAACATTGCTTTTTAAACCAGAACACAGTAGATAATGTTTGCACATTATACATTAAGCATTTAATACTTTAGAATAACTGGCAATGGTGAAGGTGTGGCACTTCCTTAAACGGACTATTTCAAGAGTTCTACCAAAATTACAAATCACATAGTAAGGCCATAAGAAAACACGAAAACCCGACTCAAACTGTAAGTTTGATCGATACTTAGCGGCCGTATTCTTAGAAGCTCTTAAAACACTTACATAGCTGACTAATGGAAGAACACGAGATACCAAGTAGCATCCCTGTCAAAGTCCGAAGTTGGGAAGTCGCTCCGCGGTGTCCCACACTTAAATACTCTTCACGGTTTTTCTCACACTTTTCCATTTCTCGTGCACTACTTATCGCAGTTCGACAGAAATGTAGTTCTTTTAAAAAAATGTAAGGAACTCTCTCGTTGGTTTTGTTTTAAAACATAATTGCAGTTTTTAGTTTGTTTACAAAGTATCTCTCATATTTCTTCTGTAGTATTAGAAGAATTTTCAATGTAATTCGTATTCGTAGCCGAAACTAACGGATAATTCGAAATAGTTACATATCTGTAACCGTATCCGAAACCCATGTATACTTTTATTTATATATCCAGATCCGAAATATTGTATCCATAACATCCCTACTCGAAATAATACATTAGTGATTACTGTGGAGGTTCCACGAAATATCGGAAACTCACAACATCGTAATTATAACGATAAATATCCAGAAATTGATGTTACTTGTGTAATGTATAAATTTACTAGCGACCCGTTCCGGCTTTGGTCCGTTAATGTCATATGCATTTGTAATAACGAAATGAAGACTATAAATTCAGCTATTAACTCTCAATTTGGATCAGATTAGTATGAATAAAACCGATTTATTCTGGATTTCAAGACATCAATAATGTTTCCATCGGGAAAAACCCACTCAGGCAACGGATTCCACATCCAAGACGTTCTTATCATAAAAGTAGAGTCAAACCTCTTCGTTCGTGTCTTTGAAACATCAACCATGAAACGATGTCGCCTTTATATCAAATAACTTTATGTCTTTTGCTATCTAAAATGTTCTCTCCATCCTCTGGTTGCCAGGAAGAGATCGCTTTTAGCGATAAGGTCGCCATTTGTTTCACTAGATTTAAGAATTTATCTTTTTGTTTATTTATTTTTCTTTTTGTGTAGTGAATAATAAAGTGTTTCTATCTATCTATCTAACTATAGATAGAGTGGAATAGTAAAGTAAACCAGGAAACATCAATTCCTTGATCATGTTAGAGGTTATATGGCGAGTGCGGAAAAAACCGGCCTAACAAAAATACCCAAACACCTTTCACACTACAAATAAAATACATCCAAACATTACACCTATCATCATTACTGGCTCACATAACATTCTTCCTCCACATCCATAATGGCGTATATTTTCATAAAAGGCTACTAGATTATACCATAGATTTCGTACATCAATGATAAATGGACGTCGGAGTGACTTGACAGGGCATCATTTGTCTCCTCAGAGTGAATACTGAGAGAGGCAAAAAAGTCTCGTATTTACATATTACAAAGGCGTCAATGGCTGTGGTCGACTGGACAGGGTGAAAAAGGTTCGTAAATTTCGTGCAATTCAGAAGTTGTACCAACTCCTTGCTATCACCACTGGCTTTGCTTGGTAGAAAGACTTAGGTACTTGCATTTTAATAGAAAATATGTACGTTTCTACTATAATACATGATGTCGTAAAATTGGATTTTGCACCGTAGCTCAAACATTTCCTCAACCATGTTGACTATCTGAATCAAATGTATTCCTGTTTCTGAGGAAATCAGAATTGATATTTTCTACGTTTTTGACGTCAATGGATAGAAAAGGTTTGTTACTTTTGGAGAAAAAAAAGGGCGTCATGACGATGTTTTGGAGAAAACCATTCAAAATTCTTGAAACGGTATTTTTTTTTTACACGTATCCTTCTTTTTATCTTTCTCGACTTAATGTCTGTGTAACATAGTGTACTAATGTTATAATTTAAAAAACATGGAACAAAAGAGACAATTATTTATCTTGAATAGCCACACTAAATTTAAAAAGTACTTTGTAATAACTCTGACTGGATCTATGTACTAAATTATTTAGCTAAAAAACGTACCTACTTAATTATACAAACGTCAAAAAATAAGACTGAGTACAAAGGTAAGGAAAAGTTAAAAGTTCTCCCAAGTAATTTTTACAAAGGTTTTCATTCTTTGAAATCGAAATCTGGAAGTCCGCAAAAGTTTTTTTCTGCAAAGTTTCTTACCAGGAAACAGCTTTTCTATTTGAAATTAACGAAAAGACGTTTTACCATAAAAATAGAATAAAATTCTCGAGTGAAAAAAATGTTATTTTATTTTTCAGATTTTTGAAGTGAAAACTTCTATAGGCGCGCCTAGACAGAATTTTCATGAGGTGTGAATGGGATTCTAGCGTCACGCTCGGGTATGATATAAAATCTTCGGGTAAACTCGGGACCATTGCCATTGGCCACCTGGAAATGCGTCAACCAATGGGAAATGCTGAAAGGGCATCATGGCATGACCATCTAGAAATGCGTAAGCCAATGGGAAATGCTAAAGCATTTTTAGATGGCCATCCCATGATGAACAGGCCACGCCCACTGGTTACACCCGTGTAGTTTCCAAAGTAAGCTATGAAATTCTGAGTTATAAGTTTTCACTTCTATCGGTAGTTTCTATGACTGCCAATTTTTTTTATAGATATAGATAGAGCGTTTAAAAATAAACAGGTTATCAAATATTTACCTGTCATGAAATGAAATGCAATATATAATAAAAAGAACGCTAAAGGTGTACTTTAAATAATAAGTCAATAAACCTAAAACTGCCCTTGATGTTGAATAACGTAAAGAGTTTTTTTTTCAAAGATGCCCTGGCCCTGACTTAAAGCGATGATAAGGTGAAAAATGAAACGCGCTTATCCAGACAAAATCGATTCACTCTATATTAGAAGATACCCAGATTGCATCCATGTAAACCCATGTAGTACCCATGGGAAAAACTCACTTGAGCAGATTATTTAATTGTTTGGCTGTACGTATAATGAAAGTGAAGTTAAACCGCTTTATTAATTTTGGGATAGTACCACATTATAATGTAATTCTTCTCAGTCGGGCACTCTTGACAGAGTGGTCGTGGTTATATGTGGGTCCTGTTGAATGACGGCTCTTGCTATGTGTCTCCATTTGGCTCTATTAGAGGCATTATGGGAACAGTCGGTTATGGTGGATTGAGTGAGAGATGTATAATGTAATTACAATAGCGTAAATCAATTTATTTTGAGTAAGCGCACTCCATCAAAGTTCGCATCAAGCGAGGTTCCAGTGAAGCCTTTGTAGGTATATAGAATACCCCGTTCTAAGTAAACCCGTATCTTACAAAACCCACTCTCAACTTAGGCAACTACAAGGCTTGGTGTTTATCTGGTTACGAATTCAGTTGCTAAATGGAAAATCGATCTGAAGTTGATGAACTTGCGTCAGCTTCAGCAGTGTAATTATGGTTCTACTTTTCTAAGAAACACTAATAGTCTCTGACAATACAACAAGATTAATAGTGAAAGAAACATGACTAATATTAAGACTCTTTTGGTAAGTATTTTAGTGTAAAGAACTATTTGGAGTGTCTTTCTGGGGAAGTAGGTACCACACCTCCGTCAGTTATTCTATCTAATGTAACAAATATTACTGTGTTGCGGTTTGAAGAGGAATGCTTCCAAAGAAATTATATGGAAAAGAGATACATCATCTTACATCTCTGGGTGACGACCGCAGTGCGGGGGATAGACTGAACTATTAAATATAGGTAAGAAGATAGTTGAACTATTCATGTGTAAATCGTGATGTTTGTGATGAAAATCGAGTTCCAACCGCCATTTAGGTATTTCAAACGCAACTGTTTGGAATAAATTTAACCTTAATCCAGGTTTCACAAAACAACAGTGAATTAAATCCAGTAAATTCATAAAGATCATGTAATCATGTGATTCTTTCTTGGTTTGAAGGCACCTAGATTGTATCTATTGGAAAAGTCCCGGCAACACATTCTCCAATATCGTTGTGTTTGTGTGACGAAAGAGGAGTCTAACTTTTTTAGTGAAATGATGTCGCCTTTTTGATTTCCTGTCAGTCTAGTAGGAAAAATACATGGTGAAACTAGATCATATAAATCAGCAGTACTAGAACTAGTTTCAATGTAAATGTTGACACATCTATCTGTTTCTAGTTATTGTCCTACAACATTTTATTGGAAACGAAGTTTTGTACTCATATCCTGATAGGCATTGTTTGTCTCTCGACAGTAAAAGCTATCATCAAACTCTACCCACTCTAGGCAAAGTATTTGTCTAGACCAATATCATCCAACTAAAGCTTAGGCCCTAAAAATAACGTCGGAAAAAGGCGACAAGCTAAATGCTTAAGGCCAAGTATTGATTTCCCATCAACACACAGAATGTGTATTTGTCACGCACAACTTTGGCCCGTCTAAAGAGCAAGTTGGGCAAAGTCTCAGAACAAGTTGGAGAGAACAAAGTTTGACACACCTACATCACGGACCAATGTATGTGTATGTTGTGTTAGCAACTTAACTCTAAGCACAATGGAGAAACTGGTGAAAGGGTTTGGTTCTGGAATTGAAATAGGTTAGTCAGGGTCGTTTTAATTCTAAAAACTTATATAGTAGTTGCGAAGTCCGCCTGGGGAAGTACCATACCTTTGCCAGTTATTACGCCAAGCAATAATGTGCAACTATCACTATGTCCCTGTTTGAAAGGCAATGTTTATAGAGAAATTACAATAAAACACTTATAAACTGGCGCCGCAAGTGGCAGCGTTATTGTTGAGAGCTAACGTTTCCAGACAACCATAATTTTATGTTACGATATTGCGAAACACTTTTGTAGAAGCAAACGAGTTTCAATATGGAGTGACGAGACGACCCGGGTATGAGCGTGGTGGTAAGCACTACAATACCTGCGTCACCTACAGGATTTGAAAATGTATCTCTTTGGCCTATAAATTATCTGGAAAACATTACTCTTCAAAGCGGAGTACAGTGATATTTGCACAGTACTGTTTGGTGGTAGGACGCGCGGCGACTGTGCGATAATTCCCCAGACGGACTCTGCAAAAAGTATTACTAATACCAACAAAGGAAATCAATCTGTGTCATGAACCTTTGTGTAAGCCAATGAATTTAACACGAAATTTGTCTATCTGTTTTTATTTTCAGAATCACTTTTACAAATAATTTGCCTTTTTGTAATTGACACAGTAATGTTTGCACATCAACTAAGATTTATGTTTATGAATACATTGTAAATGGTCATCCCTTGTGTAATATTTTGCAACAGTAACAGCCTTCCCTGTTTATCACCCAGTACCTAAACATACAGCTTAAATAAATGTCACCACTAGAATTTCCTTCATAAGTCATGCTCAAGGCCCCTCTGCACAAGGCGTCAGATTTTTAACACCCTTACCCTAAGGTACATTGAGCTCTCTAGAGAGGCCCTGTTACACAGCAAACGAAGCGATGACTGCCGAGCCAATTTTTGCTTTATGATGTTAAGAGGGTGAGACCATTACAAACAAAATCGAATGAGTTCACAAATTAGGTATTGCTGGTAGCAAAATAATTAATTGAGTGACTTACTTTGGTTGAAAGGAAACGATAAAATACGTTGAAATTGTAACATCGATTTCAACGAGTATTAAATTAGCTTGTTTATTGTTTTGTTGTCAGTTTTGTAAAGTCCGTAATTTAGTTTGCTATTGTTTTTTTTTATGGAAGCTTATTGGTGAGAACTTCTAATTTCACAAGTTCGTAGGGTTGACTCCCGCTTGTGTGTGTATTTTTTCTAGTGCATCTGCACTACATCAATACATTTTTATATTACATCCACACAGCGGTATTTTGCGTTTTGGAAATTCGTAAATTTTCTTAAGTATGTTAAAAACTAAGTATTGTACGTACAAACCAAAAAAATAACGCATAAAATAAGACACTGACCCCGGGATTATTTATAAATTATGTAGCTACCATAATTGATTTCAAATACCATCTATGCATCAGAAAAATCATAGTAACAATTATTTAATCGACCATCTTACACGCAAATCAGTACGAGTACGTTTTTTAACCCGAAGTAGAATTTGTATGGTTCCGTGGCCAACATAGCACAACGGAACCTTTAGAATTTTTGTTATTTTAATCACGTCCCGGGCAAGCGAGCCGCCTCTCAAATTAATTGGATTCCATAGGATCCCACCCAAATTTTGCTATCGCTTGTTTTCAAATGTCAACCGAATTATAAACATAAAAACGAATTCCTGGAAATGGTTACGTTAAATTAGCATGATACTTTTCCGACGTTAATTGGGTTACTTTTATTTTTACGGTAACCTCCGTAACGTGAATTAAGCATTTTTTTTCTGTGGCATCGTTTGACATCATAAACATTGAGAACGAAAAATAATTGACAGTTTTTCAACTCGTGTAAGCGGAAAGTTAATGTTAATATACAACAGTAAGACATTGTACAGAATTCGACACAAACATGCTTATTATTTTGTCACAAAACATAATTAAATTGAACAAAACAGACAACTGGATTTATTAAACAATTGCAAAATTAACAAATTTGGAACTGATTGTCAACGTTAAAATTCGGAAATTTCAATGTAATTAATCATAGTATGGTCCCTCAGGGGCTACTAGGGTCGCGCAAAACCTCAGAGCTGTCGATAAAGTTCAAGTTCGTCGACATTTTTGGGACACAACAAATGTCAACAAAGTTCATTATAGATATGTGCTAGAAAATGTCAATCAGTGCTGCATGAAATAAATAAATTGTGTTAATCGGATTCATCGTACGGTATATTGTCTTTTTGTGATAAACTTAGCTTAAGCTTACAATAATACAATGGAAAGGTTACTGATTGTGTTATATTTGAAGATACTCGCTGTTACACTAAGTGACATCGATTTAATAGCGGGATAACGAATATTAATGTCGATATTAGCTGACACGCAAAATTTCTTCAGCCATTTAAATTAATTATCAACCAAATGAAATATCTAATTGATCCGCATTGACTTAATGCAGGTAAATGTCTTCACGTCACTGAATTACAGTTAAATTATTTGGATATTGTTCGTACATATGTACAGTAAAATCGCAATTAATTAAGAAATGAAGACTGGGGGCCGAGGGTAAAAATATTGATCTATACATACTAATAATAATTATCTATTCTTATTCATATACAATACATCAAACTTTCGTTAAAATTGATCAAGCCAATTGAGGAGGAGTATAATAATGAACATCGTGACACGAGAATTCTAAATAATAAATGAAATATCCGTACAAGGCATGAAGTTAAGAAGTAATTAGTAAACGACTATGCAATCATTTTTCACATGATGATCTATATATTTGACGTTATAATCAATATTCTTTAATTACCGGAGAATCTGGAGAAAATATTTATAAAACAAAATTCCATTGGAAAATAATTTTAATGTGATCGTAAAACTTAAATAATGCCTAAACCAAAAACATAATGTTGAGTCAAATGCAATATATTTTATTATCTCTTTAATTGAACTGAATCTTAAATGTCTAAAATACGTAAAATGTTACATGTGTTATTATTTACGTCAAAACAAAAAAGTTTGTTCCTACGTCTACGTGACAAAATACCATCTATTTAGGTACGCTATCAGAGCAATCACGAAACTATTAGTTTTAAAGACTGCATTTGGCGTCCATCGCAGGCTATGACAGGGTTATTAATGAAGACCGTGGGCTCAATTACTATGGAAAACGCTTTTTGCGAGGGTTTCAGTGATGTTGGGTTTGATATCGGTGAGTTTGATGCTTGGGAATAAGTTACATTTTTAAAAACGTAGCTATAATTCAGAAAAACTTTTTATTTTATTTATTTTGTTTCAGTGTTTTTGTTTTATTATTCACTAGCAGCGCCCCGCGGTGTTACCCGCGAAGTTTTCGTGTGTTTTCATATAATAGCCAATAGCCTATGTGTTCATCCAGACTATAATCTATCTGTGTTCCAAATTTCAGCCCGATTCTTTCATACGTTAGAACGTGATTGAGCAACAAACATCCAAATTTCCAAACGTCCATACATTGACATCTATAATATTAGTAGGATGTTAGTAATACGGTATTGTTAATCTATCAAACTTCAGATTACCCCATTTAATTTATTTATAAGATGCGAAATCAGTCCTATGATAGATATCACCAGCCTACTACCACTTCGGCTTGCAATGGCTGGACAAAAAAAGTCCAGGATAGATTTGAAGCGAATCATAGAATGAAGAATAATAAACAGAGAAGTCAGATGACACGGAACGCAAACAAGAAGAACAAAACCTTAAATAATAAATCGATTTATTATATTAGCGATTGTGTTATTCGAATCAATGATATCGATATGTGACCGTGACATCTCTACTGGCCATACCACCGTATTTGTGCGTAACACCCTCTCTGTATTGATTTTATGTGCGCGCGCACTTCTCCGCTACCCCCTTACCCCCTACTACCCCTACCCTGGCGAGGGGGAGGCAAAAGGAACAAGGGTGAAGCGGCGATACGAATCGAACCTTTTTATAGGGGCGTCGCAATCCCTAAGGTTAACGCTGGATGTGTCAGCCGTTGTTTGTAAACTTTTTAATTTTATGGGATCTGGTGACTGCGGCTGTTTTAAACAAAACACTCATGATGAGATTGTTTTAGAAGGTTTAATACTTTTATAATAGACATGTTTGGGTAAGGGTCATTTTATCTGTTCAATTTAGGCACGATATGATTTTTGGACGATTATTAATGAAGGATTCTCGCGGGGATAAGCCTCTCTCAGGTTAATGTTTAGTTTTTGACTATTTTGTGTTCGAATTTATTATTTTTGTATTTTGTTATTATTTGAATATGCATATACAAATATACATTATGAAGATAAATTACGTAATATACAAATTATTATTTTTTGGATCAAAGCTTTATAGGTACTTACATTTAAAAAACTTGTGTATCAATAATGCCGACGAAAAGGTATATAGGTAGGGCTTATTCAAATGTCTCCTTACTCCATGTCCAGGAAAATCAGTAGCTATCATATTCAGCTAACACATAAATATAAATCTTTTCTGTTTTCAGCTAATTTGTTCTTAATTTTGTGTTAACCTAATCAAATTATTTTTACTTTTACAATAAATTTAATCTAAGTCTAAGCAAAATTTGGAACGTTTTGTCACCGGAAAACTTACGAATGGCATACTGTTATATCTTCCAAGAGATTGCTAACCATCGCATTGCCACCTATGTCTGACTTCACCTGACGTCCCTATACCTTGTCTAGTGTTATATCATACATTTTTTGAGTTTAACAAGGCCACCCATATCCTCTTAGAACGTACGAGTATTGCGAATCAATAGCGAAAAGCGAAGCAGTGTACTAGGAAAACATGCATCGATAGCATAAAGCGGCTAGTAATATAAAGTTTTACTATTGGTGAATATTATTCCCCTGGCACCGCTTAGCTGCGTCGCACCTCTCAAATGAACGTTCGGACTTGTATGGGGTCTGACTTCTCCCACTTAGATTTAAATTAAGCGTCTATGTGTTAGATAACGTAATTATGATATGCTATGAAGCCTGTCCCGACTTCAACAAATTATCTCACACATATCTAGCTAGCGACGATGCGGTCTATGATACTACTGAAAGGGTTTCTATGAAATTGATACTGCTTTTTATCCCGAAAAAAATACTGAAGTGGGAACTACAAGAGTGGATCCGCGGAATGATTTGAAAACATTATGATAATACTAGCAGTATTGTAAAAACCATTGAAAATTTGTTTATACTCAAAAATGCTCACTACTACTGCATCTTTTTGTCATTCGTTTTCATTTGTAACCGTGTTCCAAATTTAAAGCCGTTTAAGCCATGTTTAACCGTTACGACGTGAATGAAAAACAAATAGCAATACTTCCACATGTAGAATATAAGATTTTTTGTAGAATATGATGTGTTACTGGTGAAATCGCAATAAAAAATTGGATTTTTCCATTTTTTCTGTACGTTATGTTACTTGGTAACAACCAGACGAAAATCCAAACAGTATAAAAAACTTATCCCTTTTAATTTTTGAATGTTAATATCCCTGATGAATAATTCAACAGATAAAATCTTATCATAATGGAAAAAATTACCGTACCTTGCCATAAAGTGTAAATTTAAGCGACATCGCCTCCCTTTGATCACATCAAAGCAGGCGTCAGGATTCCCTCGGCAACTATCAGATTCATTATTTTGGTGACACCAACCTCAGAACTTATACAAACAGTATGTTAACTTTATACACGGATATTTTCAATGTTTATAGTAAATGGATCAATTTCATCTTACGAGCCAAATATTAGTAAAAAAATTCAGTAAAGTCAAATTAGTATAGCAATTGGACATTTCTGACATTAAGCGCGCTTTGTAACAAGTTTCATAATCGCATGAGCAACCCACTTTATATTGCTACTGCTGGGACTCGGGACTATTTTATTTTTATTTTCAAATATGTACACTTAAACTATAATATCACTTTTCTATTGGACCACTCGAAGTAAAAAATCGTCATCATTTCAACGTTGACCTTTCAAACACTCGAGAAACCAGACTCAATTCACCAGAGTGAGTTTTCCCTGAAGGATGTAATCTGGATGTCATCAAGTTGAGAGTGAATCAGTTTCTTCTAGATAAGGGCGCTTCATCGTAGATCGCATCGTAGCTCAACAGGCTAGCTCGTGGTGAGGCACTAACCTATTATTATTCTTTAAAATATGCTCATATGAAATAAATGCATGTTGAAAAAAATAATATATTGTACGGTTCCTAATGATACCAGTTTCAGAAAACACTATTATTTTTAAGTGCAGGTAAGTAACTGCATTGCAGTAGGAATTTAACCGAGGCTTATTGTAAATCGGATGGTCCTAGGGTATGTCGACTGACCTCACAGCTCTGTTAGTGAGTCCACTGAATCGTAGATCGTGTATTCGATACCCGTCCAAGTCAAATATTTGCGTGATTAAGGGCGTACCCCGAGCAAATGACCTTGAGTATTTCTTACCTTATCGCACACCGCAAGAAAGAGCAAGAGAGAAACAGTAGGATTTGTCGCTGTTTTACGCTCAAATTTTAGAATAAAATCTGTATAAAATCAGATTTTGGTCTTTTGAAAAAAATAAAACTACCAAAATTTTCGTAATAGAATTGTCTATCCGTTGGTGTAAGTACAAAATCAAAATAATGGACAATTTTCGAGGAGATGCATGATAACTACAATTATTAGTTTTTTTCATGGTTTCGTTGTGAGGCGATTATTTAAACAATTAGTTAATTAACAAAAAAATAAAACTACCATTTTGAAGCCAAGAAGTTGTAGAAATTTTATGTATTTTTTACCAGTTGATATTTGTTTTGGCTAATGAGTAAGATAGCTCTTAAAACTGGACAAAAAACTCGTTTTGCTGGGGGACGCACCTTAATGTGGATATTTGATGTGTCTGCGTGTTGCTGTTTATCACAAGTGGATTTTGACAATTACATCAGTTATCTTGTTCTCATAGTACAAGCTTTGCTTAGTTTTGGGCTAGATACTTTGGGTGCGAAAAAATCTAAAACATGTATTAATTTACTAGTAGCATCCCGCGGTTTTACTTGCGTAGTTTCCATGTCCGTTATTTTTCTATGACATAAAAAGCCAATGTGTCATTCTAGATGATTGTAATCAGGCTCTGATCCCAATTTCAGCCCGATCCGTTCAAGCGTTTTGTGATTTACGTGTTTTAAAAACAAATGTACAAACAATCAAACTATCACATTTAAAATATCAATAGGCCTAGTAGGATTATAAAAAATAGGACATAGATTTTATTTCAAAATAAAAACGTACAAAAAAGTTTAGTTTTGCGATGATAAATATAAGATATAGTCAGGATCCCACAAATATTAAAGTTACTGCCAATAGCCCAATTCCATTCTAGCCTTAATTAAGTGATACAAACTTGAAGTTACCAAGTTAGGCTACTTTATTCAGTTATACGTTGTGGTCATGTTGTCGTCACAAGCCTGGCTTCAAAGGAGGCTCTACGTCTAAATTATTTTAGGTAAGGGCTCTTTATCAATTCCATAATATCTTTGGGGAATGGAGCGTTAATTAAAATATTAGGATCAATTGACAGGATTATTAGAGGGGTAGGTATTAAATATATTTAAAATACTAATATTAAGTTCGTTAAAACTAATGACGCGTTTCCAAACTTTCATGGTTGATTTTCCAAAGACAAAGAGAGACAAAGAGGTTTGACTCTTACTTCGTCGTTAGGCCCAATATTCACGACGCGGTTTCAAACCGCGCCCGCGCGCGGTCGCGGCGCCGCGCCGCGCGACGATTTTGTTTCAATACCCACGAGACCGCAGTTTTTCGCGGTTTCTGCTCCGGAAAGCTACTGCGCAAGAACCGGGCGCAGCCCCGCGGGCGCCGCGCGGGTGCCGCAGCCGCCGCGGCCGTAAACCGCGTCGTGAGTATTGAATTCTATTTTATGGAAATCTGCCGCGCCCGCGCTCGGGCGCGGTTGGCAGCCGCGCCGTGAAAACCGGCTCTAAGAACCGGTTGTGATAAGAACGCCTAGATTGTCAAATGCGTTGCATGAGTGGTTTTTTCCCGGTGGTTACAATCTTGGTATGCTCAAATCGGGAGTGAATCGGTTTCTTCTAGGTAAGCACGTTATATCGTAGACCGCATCGTTGCTTAACATCAGCTAAGATGGCGGCAATAATAATAATAATAAGTGTTAACCCAAAAAAAGCTAAAAAAAAATGCAAATAAACCTTTCATTTCACTGATGGTTCTAAATTTCGGCAAACGTGACGGTAATGTTTAATTGGTGTAATGATAGAGAAATTTGATAAGCAATATCAGTGTCATTAGACATATGTGTAATTTGATCCATAATACAGTTAATTTCTTGTGTTCTAATACGTTTAATTCATTTAGATTTATTTACTAAAAATAAATTGTTTTCACACCAATGTCTACATTGTAAAAGTTCGTGTGGATGTTTCATGCTAGTAGCAAAAGCAGCTTTTCTCTTTCATATACCATAAGTATCTATTTACTATAATATAAAAGCTACATGCTTCTCATAGTCCACGCTTTTTCTAGTTTCGGGCTAGATAATGTTGTGTAAGAAATGTATTTTTTTTTATGGGAGTCGCTTCTACGATTCTTCGACGAATCTACCAGGTGTAGCGGATATCAGAGGTTCTCAAAAATGTGTTTTTCAGAGAATGAATGAAATACTATGTTGATTTCATAACGTTGTGCTTTTATCGTTTAGTCAGTGGTAATATAAAATATGTACATTTGCACCTGAAAAGATACCCAGATGTGACGGCGGAGTTCGAATTTCGATGTACGATTTTAAGAATTGGAAATCTGACCTTCTTGCCAGTTGACTACCACGACTTCTTGTTGATAAATCAGACATGTATGAGAAGGGCCCAATGAAATTAGTTTAACTATCGCTGAGATTATGCAGAAAAGATATCGTACACTTTACGTTTTCTTTTAAATTTTGAACTGACAGATAGTTAAACAAACTGTCTTGGTGCTAAACCCTAATTGAGCTACACAACAATACAAGTTGGTAAACCAACTGTTTAATTTCTTCACACCCAGAAATTATAACTCATGAGCACATATATTTAGTGATGGTAGTACTCTTGCCAGAGCCCGCCTGGGGAAGGACCACACCTTTGCCAATTATGGCTATGTTTCCAGAGAAATTACAGGGCTTAGAGATATAACATCTTAGATCTCTGGGTGACGAGCGCAGTACAGTGCTAAGTCATGATTTGGACTCTTCATGGTCCAATAGCTGCGTCTCATTGTGCTGTTATGTGGCAGGCATGTTGCTTACCACCAGGTACATGACCTGCTCGTCTCGTTCCACTCTATACGATAAAAAAACCCTAATTAAGCTAACAACACAAGTTGGTAAACCTACTGTTTAATTTCTGCACACCCAGAAATTGTAACTGACTGATAAGCGCAGTGCAGAGCTAGCCAGTAATTTAAAGTTTTCATATTTAAATAGCTTCACGGTACGTGGTACTCTGTTGTTGTGGACAGGCGTAATGCTTCTTACCATTAGGCATGTGTTGTGCTTGTACCGTCAGTCTTTATTTAAAAAAAACATAACTCCAACTTGTTAAAAGTAAAAATATTTGATTGAACCAGTCCTGAACTACTGCGTTAAAATTCAAAGCCATTTTTTACCGTTTCCTGCATCGCTTGTGACGTCATCCCTAGCCCTAGATTACCATCACTTCTAGCCGCTAACAAACAGCGCCACTGTTGTAAATCATTATAAAAGTCAAAAGGTGTTGTAACAAAATGGACAGAGCCAGGTTTTCGTCGCATTCCACGAGTGGTATCCGCACGAACTAGGTATCCGCAGTGACCTATCTGGGGCATCGGGTAAGCCGAATTTATTGACTAAAGCCCGATTGATTGGCTCCCGTGATATACCCACTGCCTGCATATGTCCATCGGTGTAATGGATTTCATGATAATACGTGCTTTGTTTCGTTGGCCATTGGTGTAAATTTATACTCATTGGCTGGTACTTAATAGACGATATATTATGATCGATTTTTACTGTTTACCTCAAAGACAATATACCCATTTTACCCAGGCTATTTAATCTGTGGTTTACCTAGAATGGTATTGCGCTTCACACCCAATGATATAACTTGTTTTATATCACTGAGTGAGATATAAGACTTCTAAACAATAGCTTTCAAACCGGAACGCAGTAAAATTTTATGGTACTGAAGGAAGAATAATTGGCAAATGTAATTCTTTGGGCAGACTATGTAAATAATCCTACCGCTATAAAAATGATTTAGTTATTAAGAAAACATTACACATAAAAATATTATTGAAAATCAGTGAATGATTTTTATACGTATTACGGCAAGATACTGACGAAACTGTAGCTTAGCATGACGCGAGATAACGGTCAAGCGTTAGCCTAAAAAGTAAAAACAGTTTTTAAATTAAAAAAAAAATTAGACTCATGTTTCACTCATGTGTACATGTGTATGTTTATTGTGGATTGAAAAAGGAGAAGTGAAAACCTTTAAAAGTGAAACAGTATATATGTATTTCACCTATATCGACGCTTGTCGTAACTTTAAAGAAATTCCTCGTAGAAATTGTTATTTTTGTTTTATTTACATGCTGGAAATACGGTTAAAATCGTTATGGAAACGAATTGCAAACACACCTCTCGTAGGCCGAGAGCCCAAGCAATTTATATTTACACCATGTATTTGCTCAGTTTGGGGCTAGATGGTGATTGTGCACAGAATTGTAGACCAATGCTTATTGACACAAAGTACATTTGAACAGATTTTAAGTTATCTCTAGAAAATAACCTCATCTAAATTCTTGAGGCTGAGAAAGCATCAAACCACACATACTTATATTGCATACTAGCAGCGCCGCACGGTTTTAGGTACTCACGCAGGTCCCGTTTCCGATATTTCCTGGTGATAAAAAATAGCCTATGAGGAATAACAAATTCAGACTATAATCTGTGTCTCGAGTTACACCCCGATTCATTTATACGTTACGACGTGATTGAGCAACAAACTCTTTAACGCTTCTTAAACTTTCGCATTTAAAATATTACTTATAGTTATATAATATCTATAGTAGTAGGGTAGGATAGTAGAATTACAACTACACATTGGCTTATACATAACTAGCAGCACCCCGCGGGTTTACCCGCGTAGTTCCGGGTCCCGTTGTTCCCGTAATTTTTCCTGTATGTGGCCTATGTCCTTTCTCGGGATCTAAGTCTGTCTGTATATCAAGTTTTAATAAAAACGCAGTGGATTTCTTACCTATAACGTTGAAAATTACGGAATTTTCATACAACCATCCATCCCTTGTTTCATCCTCTTAGGGGTTGAATTTCGTAAAACCCCGTCTTAGCGAGCGTCTACGTGCTAAAAGGAACCTCTATGCAAAATTTCAGATTCCTAGCATTTGTAGTTTCTGAGATTTTGTGATGAGTGACCTTTCGCTTTTATATATATAGATAAATGTGAAGTAATTAATTAACAAGCTTCCACCAGATGCAGCGTCGGTAGCAACAAGTAAACAAACCGTCCAGCATCGCTCTCCCTACACGATGTAAATCGGTTCCGGTCGGGCAGCGGCCAGGAAATTGCCAATTTCTCTGCCGTACGCTGTCCCACACTCGATATATGGCGATATTTATCACCTCACACTCGTGCTTACTAAATTGTCATATGACCGTTCAAATTAATATGCACTGTGAATGGGCAATGCAGGGAAATGTAGCCATGTTTGATTTTGCTTTGAGTTTGTTTGTGTTGGATTTTAAGAAGCGCGCTTAGAAGAGGTAGGACTCTTGGCAGAAGCCGCTTGTGGAAGGACCGCACCGTTGCCAGTTATTTTACTGCCAAGCAGGAATGTGCAAACATTACTGTGTTCCGGTTTGAAGGGCATTGTTTCCAGATAAATTACAGGGCTTAGATATATCTATATATATAAAAGCGAAAGGTCACTCATCAAGGAATCTCAGAAACTACAAATGCTAGGAATCTGAAATTTTGCATGGAGGTCCCTTTTAGTACGTAGGCGCTCGCTAAGACGGGGTTTTGCGAAATTCAACCCCTAAGAGGGTGAAACAAGGGATGAACGGTTGTATGAAGATTTTGTATGAAACGTGATTTTCAAAGTTATCAAATTTTGTATCTAGACACTTGACACGAAGCAATTAAATGCATGTTCTATCAATTTCGTAATTTCGAACTGTACGGGGGTGAAATTGGGGTTGAAATGAGGGATGAATGTCAATATGGAAATTCCCAACCGTTGAAGATAAAACCATGAAACTCTGTATATAGACACTTGACACGAAGCAAACGAATTTTTGTTCCATACATTTTGTAATTTTGAACTGTACGGGGATGAAATTGAGGTTGAAATGGGGGATGAATGTCAATATGGAAGTTCCCGACCGTTAAATATAAAACCATGATTTGTATGAATTTGTATGAAACGTGATTTTCAAAGTAATCAAATTTTGTATCTAGACACTTGACACGAAGCAAATAAATGTTTGTTCCATCAATTTAGCAATTTCGAACTGTACAGGGGTGAAATTGGGGTTAAAATGAGGGATGAATGTCAATATGAAAGTTCCCAACCGTTGTAGATAAAACCATGAAACTCTGTAAATAGACACTTGACACGAAGCAAACGAATGTTTATTCTAGCAATTTTGTAATTTCAAACTGTACGGGGGTGAAATTGGGGTTGAAATGGGGGATGAATGTCGACATGGAAGAATCCAACCGTTGAAGATAAAACCATGAAACTCTGTATATACACTTGACACGAAGCAAACGAATGTTTATTATAGCAATTTTGTAATTTCAAACTGTACGGGGGTGAAATTGGGGTTGAAATGGGGGATGAATGTCGACATGGAAGATCCCAACCGTTGAAGATAAAACCATGAAACTCTGAATATAGACACTTGACACAAAGCAAACGAATATTTTTTTCTAGCAATTTTGTGATTTCGAACTGTATGAGGATGAAATTGGGATTGAAACGGGGGATGAATGTATACATGGAAGCTTCCATTCGTTGAAGATAAAACTATGAAACTCTTTATATTGGCACTTGGCACGAAGCCAATAAATGTTTGTTCTACCAATTTTGTAATTTTGAACTGTATGGGGATGAAATTGAAGTTGAAATGGGGGACGAATGTCTCTTACGCTTTCACACCTAAACAACTGAACCGATTTTGATGAAATAGTTTTATTATAAGCTGTTTTTAGTAAATGTGTCTTGGTGTAAAATTAGTTATTGTTATTGCCTGAGTTACCTCAGTATTTATTTCGCGAGGACGAAGTCGCGGGTAACAGCTAGTAAATAAATAAATATTGGTGGACAATTCACACACAACACCATCTGACCCCAAACTAAGCAAAGCTTGTATGATGGCGGCCAGATAGCTGATATAATTACTTATATAGTTTTAAATACATACTTATTATACATAGAAACACCCAGACACAGTGCAAACATATGACTACTTAGATCTCGGGGTGACGAGCGCAGTGCAGTGCTAGGTAATTATTTGGACTCTTCATGTTCCAATAGCTGCGTGTCACTGTGCTGTTATGTGGCAGGCATGTTGCTTACCATCAGGCTCATGTTCTGCTCGTCTTGTCACTCTTCATTAAAAAAAACGTTATTTTTCAGTTTCGGGTTAGTTACTGCACTCACGTGTGCAGTCCAACTTAAGTTTCACCCGCATTCGACGGCTTTTTTCAAGGAGCGATCACCCAAGTCCCTTAAGGACTGGACTGGACTAACAGGACTAACTACAAAACGCGCGAATTACCTGTGAATTATTTTTAAAACCGCATTCCTTTTAACAAATAAGTTTGCTCCTTCAAATATACGTGCTATTTTAGCGATGACACGTTGCTGGGTTCTATTGGCTAAATTGTTTATTATTTAAATTTGGAACGTTTCCAGTAATTTAATCCAAGCTGTTTTTTCCAGTAAGTTTTTTTATATTAGAGAGACGAGGCGACCACGGCATATGTCTGATGTAAGAAATACATACACCTGCCCATGACAAATATGACAATACAATGTCATGCAGATATTCCAAAACGAAGAGTGCAAATCATTGTCTAGCGCTGCATTGGGCTCGCAGTCCAGAGGCTTAAGATAAATAAATAAATATTGGTGGACAATTCACACACAACACCATCTGACCCCAAACTAAGCAAAGCTTGTGTGATGATTTATCTCTACGCCCTGTAATTTCTCTGGAAACATTTCCTTTCAAACTGGAACCCAGTTATGTTTGCACATTAATTCTTGGTAGTAGAATCTGTAGTAAATATGTATTGTAGTACGTCCCCTTGCAGAATCTGCAAAGAATCCTACCACTACTACTGTTACCTGGGAATAAAACATCTATAAATGTAAAATCATACGATATCTGTTGGTGTGTATATATAATCATTCAAAGGTTTTCCTGTTGATAGGCATAACGCGCTGCCAGTTACCAATGGCCCTTTCGGAAAAAACGTAAAACTTTCAACTAATGCCACAAAGGCAAATAGGTAGAAGCTTGCTATCCCACTATCCTATCCTATCCTATCCTACTAATATTATAAATGTCAATGTATGGATGTTTGGATGTTTGGATGTTTGTTGCTCAATCACGTCCTAACGTATGAACGGATCTTGCTGAAATTTGGAACACAGATAGATTATAGTCTGGAAGAACACATAGGCTACTTTTTATCCCGGAAAAACAAAGGGAACAACGGCCTCTCGCAGTTTTCCCAGCATATTTCTCGATCCCGTTATTATTTATATCGGTTACTATTATCTATCACTGCTATCTATCAGTGTACTAAATTTTATCCCAATCACTTCAGCAGTTTTTGCGTGAAAGAGAAACAAACATACACCCATCCAACCATCCATGCTTACAAATGTTCGCGTTGATAATATTAGTAGAATATTCGTATGAGTAGGCTTAACAATGACGGTACCAAGTGAATCAAGATGCCTACGGTACATCCCCAATGGATCAACACAAGCAAAGCATACTACGAAAGTGCCAACAACGCACGATGTCACTTTTTGAAACCAATCAAATTATTTGGTAAAATTGAGACGATGTGATATATTCCAGACGTTTATGACGTAAAACTATATCAAATAGATAAAATTAAGCTTAATTCAGTCCTTTTTACGAGATACAGCGACGGGATGGGTAAGAAGCTAATGATATGCAGCACCCCGCAACATCCCTTACAACACTACATAATGGATTATGCAGTCATTCGACGCTAAGTTCTGTAGTAATTATACTTTTACGTTTAAAATACAATCTAATTTATAATCCTTCTAAAATAATTAATGATAATGTTTGGATATTTGTCATTCAATCACATTGGAACTTCACGTCGCTTGATCGGGTTGAAATTCTGAACATAAATAAATAAAATAAATTAATAAATATTGATGGACAATTCACACACAACACCATCTGACCCCAAACTAAGCAAAGCTTGTGTGATGGCGGCCAAATAATTGGATTATAGTGTGAAATGGCACATAGACTAAAATAATGGAAATGAGAATAAGCCAGCTAAAACCGCATTGCTCTGCCAGTCTCCAATATCTTTGAAGTAAAAAACAAATGATTCTCGTATTTCACATATCCTTTCCCAACGGTTGTGGTTCGCTCTTCCTATCCCTTTTGGCACGTTTCTCGGGCTCGCGAATTATCCTCAGATCATCGCCTTCCGTATAAACATTCACTTGATATAGACCGGACGCTAGCATTAGCTAAATTGTCTGAGGTTGAGTTGGTCTGCATTGCGGATCCCAGATTATTAGCACGCAATCGCTTCTAATGTGTGGCAACGAAGGTGTAGTGAAATAACATAATAACATAACAGTGAAATAACAATTTTTGTTTGTTAGTCGAAGAAAAACTAATGTTGGAAACCGTGAATGTATATCTTAGTCAAGTGGTGCCTTGTATTCATAAATTGAAATAAATTTGGTACCTATTGAATAAATTACAACAAAAAGCAACAATTTTAACCGACCATTATTCGTATTTTTATGTTAAGGAGCCTATGGCAATCGACCTCAGATAGTATCTATTACCAGACAAAGCCGAACGTCGGCTTCAAAATTCTATAATCCATGTCCATGTCCATAATTTGACATATCTTCTCACCCATCACCCTCTCACCCTCTGAAAATTTTCATTGGTTCCAAATCATCGGTCTTTATTCTTGCGTTTTTAAGTTTTTTACCCGACTGCGTGACGCAAAGGAGTGGTAATGTGTTTAACAGTCTATGTATGTATGTTTGTATGTTCCTTTGAAGCACTATACAGACCAAACGCCTGGGTCGATTTTTATGATTCAAACGTCAATCGATTCCTCTTAATCTGGCGAGTGACACCAAAGACATGACATTAGTGTAAGTCCAATATGGCGGCTTCAGGACGCCATATTGTCCAAATTAAAAAAAAAAACACCAAAATATGTCAAGAGGGGTATCGTTGAATAGGTATTTCAAAATAATGTTTAGCTTTCTCTCAATGTTTTTCGATTTGACTGACCGTTTAGGATGTATATCGATTTAAAGTTGAGTAACAACCATTCTCACATTTATAGGTTTTTAGGTAGCAGAAAACTTCGTATAACTAACTGTAGTGTATCTAGTAGGCATCGATATAAATCAATAGATGTGCCCTGAGCACCTTGAAATTGGTAATAAACTGCGTCTCTGTATGTATCGTAAGTGGTTTACAAACAACCAATCTACTTGACCCTTATTATCACTAGCGGCGAGATTTGCTGTGGTTCTACTTATTTAATGTACTACTTCCGATCACAAATACACGTTACTTTACTTTGTAGGGAGTTCTGTTAATATAATACATTTTATCTGCAAAGCTCTGAGTTTGATTTGGGAAAAGAAAAGGTCTTATTTAAGAAACCACTTCAAGAAAATAAAAGTGTACAATGTTGATTTAAAATATTCACAAAAGTTTTCAATAAAAAATGAAGAGTCAGCAGAGTCAGACCCTTTAGGAAGCAAACAATTAAAACCTATTACGTACTAAATATAAAATTGTTCCAATTTCAAACGAAATTTCAAAAATAATGGAACTGAAGAATGCAACTCGGTTTCTCGATTTGGATTCTCTCAAGGCCCAGCCAGAGGCTGTGATCTACTCGTAATACGGAATTGAATTGACACAATACAGTTTCCGGTTTTCCTGCTTCAGAGGCATTTTCCAGCTTTTACTTCAAGGACGGGCCGTACTTTTATAGCATCTTCCCTTTCGAGGAAGTACAAGAAAAGTGCTCTTTAGTGTTATTAGCACACTATACCATGTTTATATCTCTCTAACACTTGGTAAATACGAACAGAGATGTACCTATAACGTGTCTTATGGTTTTCCTTTGTTTTTTGTTTTTATTATTTGTTGCGTGTTATGTATGGTAGTTGTTTGTGTGTAAATTGAACCTAGTTGCTAATTAATAATTTGAAATTAAACAAACATTTTTCGCGATTTCGCCTGCGTAAAATATAGGTACAGGAACATTATGATTTTAGATAGTTAAATATGTTATTATTATACATGTCATAATATGTTATACCAGATTAAAATCTATTTGAGTTCCATAATTCAATCAGATCCATTCAATTCTTACGACGCGATGGAGTTACAAGCACCCGAACACGGAAACTTTCACGTTCGTAATATAACAAGCTCTCGCAACTTAAATAGTTCTTACGCCGAAAGCGGTATTTTAAAGTAGGTAATATTCAAAACGTATATTTCCGGGATTTCTCGGGTTTTATTATTTAAGTATACTTGATGTTTGTTTACCTATAAAAAAAATCTCGGGTTTTATTTAATCTGGTATTTTTGATTTTAATTTACCTTTAAACAAATATCAAGAATACTTAAACCCGAGAAATCCCGGAAATATACGTTATGAATGTTCTATTTTCAAAGCTATGGGGCCGTTCATGTACTTTTATCGTAAGCTCTACAGATTCGGGAGGTCTATGCTTTGCTTATTTTTGCTGACATGGGGGATGGGGTAACTATGTAAGATGATGATAAAATACTATAGCTTACTATAGTATTTTTACACAGATGACAACCGTGGCATATTTTATTGAATTTTAATACTTGAACGACCCCTATGGCAAATAGTATCTGATCCATCGTAAGAGAATTAAAATGATAAAACATTTATGAGCTTAACATTTTATGTTTGTTACTCGTAATTTACCTAGAGTTTGTAAGTTTACAAATCGTAATCAGCAAAATTCCACGAGTAAAGAAGTTTACAAATCTATCAAACGATCTTGGCTCAAAGACGGGAAGCCAGCTCAATAGTTAGGTAAAGTTTCAGTAGTGGGAAGGCGAAGTCCAATAAGTGAGACCAGACTAGTTTCTGCGACGGTCGAGACGTGCCGAGCAGACAGATGGGATGGGTACTGCACTCTAGGATGTACTAATGCAAGTATTAACGAGACCGAGAACTGACAATCACGTATCTACGATGTGGGATAATCCGAATAAAGTTGACTCTGCGATAGTATTATTATCAGGTTTGTTCTTCGGTGTATGCCTTTTAATGAGTAATCATTCTTTATTGCATATATGGGTGAGTACATAATTTATAAATGTTGGTACAGTAATCTTAGGTCACCATATTGAGTACCCACCAACTACCAAGAACTTCTACTTTAACTTCAATTTTTACCTAAAACTAAAATGGAATTTGAGTTATTACATTTGACGTGATGCTATTCCCAATAACGTCTGACACGAGCAAACTCAGCGAAACGACACAAAAGCGATTTGTTAAAACAAACCAAATCTAAATTTCGGTAAATCGTTACCGACGAACTTTATGTTCCCAATTCGGGATTTCATTCCAGTGTTATTGTTACATACAAATAAAAACATTCACTGAACAATCACGCGGACATAAACAAACGGGTAGGATTTTAAAAATAACGGATTCTCACGGCTTATTTCACGTGTAAATACGGGCGCGAAGTTTTTAACGAGCGTTTTATTCGGGGAATAAATACCGTAACCGCCGTCAGGCTGCGTCAAAGTGTCAAGAGCAGCTAGCGTGTGTTACGTCAGGCTGAGTTTACAGGTTTATACGGCGACAGTTGCTGTCACCGGCCATTGCAAAAGTTTAGTATTGAGCTAAAACTTAACAGCCAGACTTCCTCGAAACCAATAAATATTGTAAATATTGAAAAAAGAAAAAAAAACAGTTAAAATTTTCAAAATTATTGTTCCGTTGTTAGAAAACGACTATTTTTATTCAACATATTTATGTTAGGTACATTTATGTTGAATAAAAATAGTCGTTAACAAAAATTTTTTTGGAATTAAATAACTTATAGAAAATTTAACAGCAACAAAAAAGGTACGCCACCACTTAGATTCTTGAATTTAAATTAGTAAACTTTTTAAACAAAAAATGTTGGTTCTACTTCTCTTTGGCTACATAATAAAACAGCTATTTTTGAGACATATCAAACTTGGCGATAATAATCTTGAAAACCTGAATAATAAATTATGAAGCGGTTGTTAAACATATTCTAAATTACCGTACCGTTTATGAAATCAGTACGGCAGTGCCGCTTTGAAGTAGCTGCTCAGTTTCTATTGAACTCAAAGGGCTTTGATGCTAGGTATTGAAATTAATTAGGAGGCATGAGTTAATAACGTATATTTTGGGTTCATTTTTGATATAATAAAACCAACACAATACATTACTAGAAAATGTTGACCCCAAGTTTAGTTATCCGTTAGTATAATACGATTATCTATAGCAATAGCACAAATAAGCTATCACTTTATACCACTTAAACAAGTAAACATATTTTGTTATATACATATTTTATTTTTCTTTAGCTAATCCTATTTTTCAAGTCAACGATAGCAATATAATGCTAATTTGATAAGATTCCTTGTAGTACTAAAGTTGAAACACTTAAACAAGATAAGTAACTCCAATTCTCGAAAACTAATTGCCTTCCTACAAGTGTACGTCCCGAGAATACTTATCCAAACAATTTATATCGCACAATGCTCTATTAACGAAGACAAAATGAAATACCCTCACATACGTGCCTATTTAATAAGGGAGCCATGGAGCACGACGGGAGCACTCTCGTGTCATTAACATCCCCCTTTAGGAGCCATTAACGTGGAGCGAGAGTCATGCGGTATGACGTTTTATACCGGTTATGCTGGTATTTCGGTACCAAGTTCGGTGATGGATTTTTTGACTTCCAGGTATACGTTGTAAGGAATTTCCTAATTGAAGATATCGTTTTAATTTAAAACCAACCATAAAAATAGATTGAATATAGCTCGTTCTCCAATATGTTATGTGAAAATGGGAGAATAATTTTACAATTTTGTTTGTAATTTAGAAAATGCTTACTATGCTTAATATTACGTACGCAATATTTGAACCAACGCTAAGCAAACTAGACACTTTCGTAGATTAATATTACATAATATTTTCATCAAACTAAGTCGGACCATCTACTATGGGGGCCTATAAATGCAAATATGAATAAACTCGCCATCGTGGGAGGGGCTTGCATCGAAATGTCGTCGTGGCGAACTACAGTCCACAAAAATGTCAATGCGTTCAACGTCAACGGACGAGAATCGTTTCACCGACTTAGACCGAAAGCGCCAAACCCGCAGAGATAGACCCAAGCCCACCTGCAAGTTACACATACAATTTTTTAATAATAATAATAAGTAATAATTTATTTCCAAAGTAAAATACAGCACAATATAACATGTTGATAATTTAGCACGAATTAATACACGATAGAAGTATCCGTGGGCTCCAAACTAGGCTAAGCCTGTGACTTGGACGCCCCTCAAGTATTCAAGACCTTTCCAAGTTTAGAGAATGCTGCAGACAAGATGCCACATTTTGCCAAAATTTATTAAATTTATTTATTAATCAAATTAATTAAATAGATTACTACAAAAGAAAAAAAAATATGAATTAATACAATGCTATAAAAAAATTTAAATATTAAACAAAATCGTCAATTTCCAGGGATGTGTGATTTCAGACAAAACCATTTTATACAAAAACATTTTCAAATTAAATTGATTAAGACATTACTATACATAAAATTAAAAAATAAAATAGTGGAGGACATAAAAATAATTCAATTCATTAAACTAGCCAATGTGGGTTGGTGGTGTTAATTGTGATTGAGTGGACGTGTATTTGAAGGAGAGAGTATGTATGTGTGTTTGTATGTGAGGGTGTATGGGTGTGTGAGAGAGTGTGTGTGTGTGTGTGTGTGAGAGAGAAAGAGTGAGTTGGTGAGTGTGATCCATGACTAAATGTATGTGTGTACATAACTGTATGTGTGTGTTTGTGCTGCGGTACAACACTGATGGTGTGAGTAATGGCGGCCAATTGAACGTGTGCTTCTGTTTTAGGTGCGAACTTATCGGTTATAGAACAGTGGTAATGTATAGAAAGACTGTGGACGCGAGTTGTATGTTGGGTAATGGCCAGTAATGTCAGTATGTAAAACAGCAGAGTGAGTCAGAGCAGGTCCCTCTAAACTGCGCATCCAACCCATGAGGTTCAACAAAGCCGAATCGGTCCAGAAACACCAAAGACCTCACTACGCTTCATTTCCGAGAAAAATACTAGTCTTTCGGTCTGTTCATCGGATAAGGAACGAAGCCAGTCCACTATCTTAGGTTTAACCTCCGAGAAAGTGCTATTTTGTATGTCTATCAGCTTGCATACAGAGTTATACGTGAACAGGAGAACGTATTTGGGGAGCCGTGCGGCAAACACCGTATTGACTCTAGGAAGTGGAACATCCCGAGAGCGCCTAGGACCGTCCTTTGCGGAACTGGAAGTCATGTGATGGCAGTTTTTAATAGCGTGCAACACAAAGAGTTGCCGCACTCTCAGTACCGGTACTTCTCGAAATAAATCGTCTGTTGAATATCGTCGCGGTTTACCCTTCATAACCTTTAGTACGGCTCTTTGAGCGCGTTCAATCTCCCTCACATGTGACTTCGCAGCACCACCCCATACACTGATACAGTAAAGAAGGAGTGACTGACATAGCGATTTATAGACTAGCAATTTCACTTCTTCACACGTGCTTGCTCGCAGGACCCTCATCACATACAGCAACTTCCTAATCTTTCTAGAGATGAATGTGATATGTGATGCGAACGACAAATTTTCATCAATCATCACTCCCAAATACTTTATTGTTTTAACCCTATCCATTGCTCTACAGGAGCATCCACTAGGCAAAATACTATCTCCCGAATCATTTTTGCAGTTAATGTGTAAAGTCAGCTTTGCCACTTTTGTGTCTGACGATTTTGTTACGTGGAATGCTACATAGTGTGACTTTTTAGCATTGAGCGTTAAAAGGCTAGCATCAAGCCATCGTGCCAGGATTGCCATTCCATTTTCTGCAACCTGAAATACGCCAGCCCAATCCTTAGCATGGAAAATGGCTACTGTATCATCAGCGTAGCAAATAAGTTGACAGGAAGGAATATTCAGATCAAAAATTTCATTTATGTAAATTGTGAACAGGGTGGGCGCTAGTGTGCTTCCCTGTGGGACACCGTACTCAACCTCAAAGTCAGCACTAATGAACCCTCCCAGTTTAACCCTTTGTTTTCTGTTTGAGAGATAGCTCGTAAACCAGGCAAGAGAATTTCCTCGGATCCCTACACTCTCAAGTCTTTTTAACAGTATTTTTGGACTGACACTGTCAAATGCCTTGGCTAGATCGAGGAACACTCCCAAACACTTCTTTTTTTTGTCCAAATGCGCCGATACCGTCTCAGTAAGTAATTTTACTGCGTCTTCAGTTGATTTGGATTTTCTAAAGCCAAACTGGCGTTTATTAAGCAGATCATACTTATCAAGAAATTCAACAAGCCTAACATTCACCAATTTTTCCAGAATTTTAGAAATCACACTGAGAAGCGAGATGGGCCTGTAGTTGTCTGGTTTAGTCGTATCGCCTGATTTCAATATTGGGATGACTGCTGCCGACTTCCAGACATCAGGAAATACTCCTGAGGCCATACTTATGTTACAAATGTGAGTAAGCGGTTCCGTTAGTGAGTCTTTGGCGTATTTCAAAAGAAGCGGTGTAACTCCATCCAGACCAGGCGCACTATGTGATTTAAGGTTTTGTATACAGCTTCTTATCTCATTTCCGTCTGTAGGGGTCAGAAAGAAAGAATTCGAGCAGCGACTTCCCACCAAGAGACTTTCACTTAGAGCTTCGTGTGTGGTGTCAAGTTTCCCTAAAATATTAGAAGCCAAATTTGCTCCAGCTGTAGCAAATTGTCTATTACAGTTATTGAGGGCATTATGTGGATTATCTGCACACGATAAAAGATCATGTGAGCTATTTTTGGTAGTTGGCAAATCACAAGCTTGCTTAATAGTATTCCATAACTTCTTAGGGTTACCGTGGTGTTTAGCAAGTTGACCATTGATATAAGTTGTCTTGAGCTTCCGTATTAAATTGTTACAGAAATTTTTGTAACGGGTATACGTCACTCTGATTGTTTCGTTATTTGGATCTTTTCTTAGTTTGATATGAAGATTATCACGGTGACGCATACACCGTACCAAGCCCGGAGTAATCCAAGGTTTGATGATATGCCTTGCGCGACTGATTCGGACTATTTTTGTATGTTTTTTAATGATTTCTGTTATAATTTGATTGAACTCGTGGACCGCTTCGTTAACGTCATTCGAACCTAAAACCCGTCGCCAATCTCGCTGTTTCAGATCATTAGAGACTTCATGAAGATCTGTCCTGGTCGATTCTCTGCAGTTGATTCTACTTTTTTTGGCTTGGCAAGTTAAACCTATCAGCACTAGCTCATGGTCAGTAATTGAAGTTTTGCATATTATACCCAGACTGTTCCCTTTAGCCTTGATGAATGCGTGATCCAAGCAAGATTCTAGACGAGTTGGTGCTGTGATAGCCGGAAGAAAGCCTTTACCCGCCATGAGACACTGATACGTATCATTATCATTACTTAGAGGACATTCCAAAAGATCGATATTAACATCTCCAGTTACTAAAACTGTAGACACATCACTTGCGCTACTAAGGATAGCGTCCAAAGAATTATTAAATTTCTCCAAGTTGCCCACTGCTGGAGATCTATAAATACCTATAATTTTTATTTTTTTTCCAATGGAAACAACTAGACAATTAGCATCATCAAAGTTTGGTTCCTGCACAGACGCAGACCAGCAGTTTCTGATATAGATGGTGACTCCACCGCATTTATTAATACATTTTTTTGTGTTATAAACGTCATACCCGTTCAGTTGTGGAATGTGCGAATTCTCTTGGAGCCAGCACTCGGAAAAAATTAAAACGTCAAAATCACAATTGAACCTAATCAGGGTCGTCAGAAAGGCTGGAAAGTTGTGATTCAGGCTTCTGATATTGAAAGATAACACCCTAAACTGAAATGGACGAATAAGTGCTTCCGCCAGCTCTGGCTTCTCAATTGTGCGACAATCTATCCTAAGAGTTTCATCTAAATCGTCATATAAGTCGGTATTACCCATGTTCAAAAGGTGAGAGAGATAATATAATATAACGTATTTTTCTGCTTATCCGACATATCGCACAATTGACGGCCAATTCTAAAAGCCAACTCTGTTGTTACTTGCAGTAGAATATTTAACACTAAATTTGGATTTGCGAGCCACATTAGAGCAGACGCTCGGAAACAGTAGGGTTCGGCCGTCATCAAAAACGATGAAGAGAAGGACCAAATGGAAACCATGGAAATAGTGGGGGGTCCTGTGACTTCTGCTTTAGCCCAAAGTTTGGCAGATATTAGAGGCCACTTTAGTTCGACTGCCCTTATTCCGTGTGTAAAACATAAAACATAGGACATCACTCAGTTTCACATTTGAGTAAGTATATACAACTAAGTAGTAATAGACAGACATCCCTGTGTTTTGGTTTGAAGGGCAGAGTTTCCAGACAAATTACAAGGCATAGAGAAAAATCAACTTATCTCTAGGTGACGAGCGCAGTGCAGTGTGTAGGTAATAATTTAGACTGTTCATGTTCCAATAGCTGCGTGACGCTGTGTTCTTTTGGGCAGGTACGCTGTTAACCATCAGGCACATGTCATGTTTGTACCGTTACTATTTCCTATAATATATGCATATTTATTCCAAATAATTATTCTATCAGACGAGCACAGTAAACTTCCAGCGTATACACAAGATCGATTCGTTTTATTCGTCCTCGGGGAGAGTTCACCACATAATTAAGGAAAACATTTTTGTACGTACCTACTTAGCGTAGCCATAAAAATGTCTTTTAGTAACTTTTGTCGCTCTATGTAAAAAAAAGTTAAGATTGTATTCAAAGGGAAGCCGCAATCGTAAACATTTCGAGTTTCATGACAATTTCACAAATTGCCTTCTCCCACAATCCACGATGACTCACCATTTGCTTTATAAATTACATGTTTGAGTACTTTTACAGCTGAATCATGCACCCTTAATGTAAAACAGGAGCATGTAGCTCGAACGATTTCAGACTCTATTCCATAAAATTCAAAGTTTAATATCGTTGGTGTTTAAATGGGACCTAAGTAGGTACACTGGAAACGACGTAATCGATGCCGTCTAGACCGATGTTATGAATCAGAGTTGACAATTGCAGGGGTCTGTGTTTTGAAAGAGGGATTTAAAGTGTATGCTTTTTTTTAATTGTTACGGTTCAATTACTTTAGATTAATGTTAACCGTATCACACGCAAGTTAACCGTTGTTTAGTATTTTAATAACGACAAAAATACCCTATTCTCGAACGAAAACGTTGTTGCTGCAACAACGGTTTCGTTCGTTTTGTTCGTTCATGTTATATTATGTTAACCCATTAAGCCCGACTCGCGACGCGGCCGGCGTCGTGACGTCACACAAAAAATCATTACTAAAAAATGAAACCAAACTTTGTGTGTCTGTAAACGACAATGAATTAATTAATATTATCGCCTATCTCTTAGGCATCAAAATAAACTAATATTCAAGTATGTATATAATGAAAAAATAAGGTTTTTAAGTCTCAAAACCGGTTTTGCCCAAATCTGGCCTCCTGGGGCTAGACAGCTTAATCTATATTTTTTACGAAACGAATGTACGTTGAGTTACCAACTTTTTTTATATGGAATGATGATTTTTGATAGATTTACGGCGGAGAACGTTTATTGTTAAACAGTACACTCCAGGCCTATATATCTAAGTTTAATTGGTATCTCCAAGAAAAATCTGTTGAGGCAACATATAGGTTCGAAACTTTAGTGAAATACCATAGGTTACTTACTTAAAATAAAAGAAAAGCGTATTCGAAAGAAATAAACAACTAAATCAACTTAAAGTATGTATGTAAATAGAACAAATTCAGTTTTATTTTATTAGCATTCTGACCCACATACGTATTTGAGGCTATAAGTATAAGCACCCACTAAAAATTTGCCAAATGACCGACCACTTCACGCCGCGAACGGCAATCGCCCAAACCATTTGCAATTCAAATTATTGTCATCGTTTACGTCCATCGCAGGGCTTAAAAAACGGCAAAAATCGACCGAAGCGTCGTGAAAAACGGCAAAATAAAGCGCTGGATTGGAGCAAACACATTAAAAAGCAATAGATTGCCAGCAATTAGTGCGGGATCCGAGGTGCTCGAAATGCGAAATCGAGCAAAACGCTCCGTATGCAATTTCCGAACGATTGACGCCGATGACGGCCTCACTCTCCTATAGCCGCCCTCAGCAGATGGGATCACGTAGAGCGTGGTAACCATTAAATAAAAGTAAATTACAATAAACTATGTTTAATAAACTGTCTTTCAATTTATTTCATAATAGGTAATCTTAAATACTTATGATAATCACAATGCAACCATATAAAAAAACAAAATACGACAATAATAACTCTACTCTGTCATGCATATGCATGATATACTTTTATTCCGTAAAAACGCATAAGTATTTTAAGAACTTCCTAACTATTAACTGTAACGTCGGAACGGCTTAACTGCTTTGGTTGAAATTTAAACCAGAAGTAGTTTATAATCTAGAATGGCTCATAGGTTACTTTTTATCACGGGAAAGTAACAGGAACTATGCGGTTAAAACGGCAGGGTGCTGCTGGGATACTGTTAGTTCATAATATAAGTAGGTTACATCGTTATTTAGCGACCCAATTTCGTAGCCATAAAACAGTTATCTACAAAGATGGTTACGACATTAGATTCCTACTAAAAGTAAGACCTATTATAGTGCAAATTCTTTGAAGAACGGTCAAAAGCGGAACTACTGAAACCCACAAAAGAAACACAGAAGTTGTCCATTTTTTTAAAAGGTAGCTGCACTTTGTGTGAAATAGGACACGAACAGGAAAGAAATGAACTCAGATTTTGAAGACTGATAGAGACGAGAAGAATGGAGGAAACGGAGAAATTGCACCGACTCCACATAAACTTGGATAAGGGTAGACGAATGATGATGACGTGTAAACTTAAAATGTCGCGGGCTACACCACAAGGCACAGCGCGTCATTAATATGATTGAAAATACTCCGCTTAATCCCACTCCGAATCAAGAAACCTTCAATATAGCAAATGCCCATTCAATAACAAAAGCGTTTCCAAATCCGAAGTCCACCGATATCGAAGTGAATTCATTATCCTGGAATCAATTAACCTGAAGTGAATTAAATATGAAATTCGTAATAATGGAATGAAATTGATGCTCACCGTGCTACCAGTTGCTGGGCTCACTTTGTACCGTAATTTATTTAAAAGCCTGTTATTAAAATATGATTTAAGATGGTAATTTAGCAGTTATATTTTAATCGCATATTTAATCCATATTTTAAAGTAGGACAAGGAGATGCTCAAGTTTATATATGGTTAATTACCATTTTCATCAGTTTTTTATCATCCGCTGCTGGACATAGGCTTTTCACAATTTACGCCTGTGAGCTCATTTGACAGCTCCTATAATTCACTGTTTCTCCGCTACTTTACGCAGACCGTTCCTCCACCTGTCCTCAGGCTTGCTACCCCACTACGCTTAGTCTTATCTTAGTTCTGATTTCCACTCTAGAACCCGTCTACAGTTATCAGTTCTTCTGGCAATATGACCGACCTATGGGTTGGTCAGAAGAACTGCTACTTCAGCTTGGTGATTCTCGGGGCTACGTCGTCAATCTGATTTCTGTATATGATCATTTCGTTACAAATTTTATCCCGCAGATACACTCTAACTTAGGTCTCTCCAAAGCTCGCTAAGTGATTTTGAACTTATGAATCATCTTCAGAGTACGCCTCCACATCTTGGCATCATACGTCATTACAGAAAGGATACACTCATTAAGTACTTTCATCTGAGGCACTGCAATATGGACGACTAGGCTTAATATACGACGAATAGGCTTGATGTGATGCCTTTCAAATGCTACCCATCCCAGTTGAATCGCTGTCATTTTTTTCGAAGCTAAATTGAAAAAAAATCAAGAACAGACGCATACCAATTAATTCAACAAAAATATAGGTGTAGTGATAGGATGCGGGCCGTATTTTTCTAGCTCTGATACCGTCGCAAACAACATAAAATAAGGTACCTTAGAAAAATGTCCAATCCAGATGGGCTGATTGAATGCAATCACTTACTATCTGGTTTCTGATTGGATGCGCCGATATTGCGCTGGACGGAAAAACTGACGAAACGCACTCGAAATTGACGAGAGTTTAGAGGGAAACGAAACGCCAATTGGGCTAAAAAACAGCTGCAGCCAAATGAAAAGCTTTGTAGCGACTGATAGTTTTTAGTTTGATTCACATGATTCCGCACCATTAAGTATACAGAGTTACTGGTAATCAGCCTGCATCTGTAGGGTATCCATGTTCTGTAAATTTAAACAAACAACTTTTGTATGTAATGTCGTCTGTGCCGTAGTGTTTTTTATGTATGTTACGTATTTCTGGCATATATCGGAGTAGGTGACGTTGTTGTCCCACATACCCCTGTGTAGAAGAAACCCACCGACACAATCCAACAATGAATTTTGGGTTCAGCCCTAAGTCCGGAGGTGTCGCGGATTTGTCGCAGTGTCGCGGAGGTGTAGCAGTGGCGCGGATTTCGCTCGGTAAAGTAACATAGCTCTGAAGGTATTGTCATTACAGAAAAAAGTGCAAGGAAAAAGTTGTTTATTACTAAAAGAGCTTCACTTTTGATAATCAGTACAGTTTCATAAAATTGAACGGTTGGGGAGAAAATGGCGAAACATAAAAAAGGGAGGAAAAAAAGTAAAATTTTTGCCTTTCGGAAGTAATAACTTGAAAAATATTGATGAAAAAAAAAGAAAAGTAGTTGAGTTAGTAAATTTAATTTAGAAGAGAAAAGGTCTCAACAATTTTTTGCCTAACACTAACAGTTCTCGAGATATCGAATTAAACGCGTTTTCATCGAAATGACCTTGAGCTGACCTCCCTCAAATTGGAATATATGCTCAGAATGCAACCCCCTATCTTTTATAGTCCCCAAACTACATAATTTAATGTTTATTTATTTCTGTAATTGCACTGGACTATAAAAGTTTTCTTGTTTGTGACGTCAAAATCAAACAAATCGACAAAAGTGAGCTTACGTCAAGGTTTGTCATTACACCTTAACCACCCTTAACACCATTAACAATTGCCTTAATTTTTACTTTTCATGGATTTCAAATTCGTTTTCTCTTTTCGACCGTCTCTCATTATTTTATCTTCTCCTCTGATGTGGTCAAATAAAACGCAAACGTTTAATACGTAGATTGTAGATGCACTGTTCTCTCACGTGTGAGATATGCCGCAGGCATTTACATCTAAAGGATAATTTACATTGTGTGTTCCCACTGAAAGGATATTTCCTGTTACATTTTTCTCGAGTAGGAGCACAAAATAGAAAAAAAAAGTCTGGCAGTAAAACGGTGCTAGGTTCCGAAACACGTCGTTAAGCTCGACGGAGGGTAAAATGCCTTCTCGAAAATAAATGAGATGCATTCCCTGGGAGCAAGCGAAAAATAAGGTCTGCCGCTTAAAATGGCTGCAGAAAACTGAATTAACTTGTAAGAATGGCTAATTTTCAGTTTAATTTGCGTTTTAAAAAAGATTTTTTGTAGTAATTCCTTACTACACAAAATTACTACGGTTCTTTTGAAACGGTTGTATAATACGTATTGTAATTATTAATTCATTAAACATTACCAAGTCCACTAGAAGCTAACGATAAAAATTACATCTATTATGTAATGCCGTGTTGCAAACCCGATAATCGTTGGAATAGATGAGTTCTGGAGCGGAGATCGTGAATTGATAAACGTAGACGCCCTGAGACAAGATAAAATGACGATTTACGAAAGGTAGGTAGCGGGTGGTGAAAACGTAAATTTAATTTTGTAATTAAAATACAATGTTACCGTTGAATTAATTACATCACATAAATTCGAGTCAGTAGCAGTGATATTTTTATTTTTTTTGTCCACCAACACATTAAAGAAGTAAAAACATTAAATATGTTTAGGGCTGAGATAATAATATTACAGGTGGAGACATTTAATCTGAACTAGAGCCGAGAAACTAAATGATAAAAAAATAGAAAACGTATATTTGTTTCTGTTGCAACGAGAGAGTTAAACTTACCTGCGTTTAAGATTCCACACATTAGGTAATGTAAATGAGTTTCCAAGTAAATATTCTGTATCCAGTGGACCGAACGCGGGCGGCCGCTTCCAAGCGAGCGAGGGCGCTCGCGTTTCTGCTGAACTCAGAACTAATTAGCTTTCACACGAACGATGCCTGTATCGGAAATTAATTGAGTTCGTATCTGTAAAATTTACTTGTTCGCCATTTATCTATCATAGCCCGTGATCATAGCTGTGCCGTTTCACTCTGCGATGATAAAACTACATAAAGCTTCAAGCTTCGTCAACAAATTTACTTTGAAGTTTACAAGTTCGTTATATTTTTATCGGATACATTTCGGAAAGTGTGCAGCTGATCTGCATAATCTTTTACCATCGTGACCTGATAAAATTGCTCGCTGATCCAAAAAGCGACATCGTTTCGTGATTTATATTCCAAAGCTCGGACAAGGTTTGACTCTAATTTCGTAAAGACATCTAAAGTTTGGAATTTGTTGCCTGGGTAGGGATTTCCCTAATGAATTTAATCAGAATATCTTCAGATCTGGAGTGAATGGGTTTCTTCTAAGCTAGCGCGGTCATCATCCAAGACAGCGCAGCGGTCAAGTGCAACCCTATTATCACATATAATTATTTTTTCGAAGTTGTTCCCAAATTTACTTTCCCCATACCTATTTTGAGAGATAAAATAAAGTTTTTGTCGATGGTCCTACATTAAATAGTAGGACAGAATAAATAATACCCAGTAGAGTGAAAACCAATTCCAATGTAGTTTATTATTCTCGACACGTGAAATGTGTTTGACTTATTTACTTGCATATGTTGTGGTTTCCATCTGTATCCTAATGGTTTTAGTTTATTTATTTCTGAAATTGTCTTATTTCAACGGTTTATTCGCTATTTTGAATGCTTTTCTTCTCTAACCACCACCTGTTGCTTAACATGAAACGTTACTTCATCGACAATATAACCACGGTAAATATTGTAGTAGTAGGACTCTTGGCAGAGTCCGCCTGGGCAAGTACCACACCTTTGCCAGTTATTCTACCGCCAAGCAGCAATGTGCGAGCGAGAAGCGAGAGATTTCCAGATAAATTACTGGGCTTAGAGATATAACACCTTAGTTCTCTGGGTGATGAGCGCAGTGCAGTACTAGATAATGATTTGGACTCTTCATTTTCCAATACCTGTGCGTCGGTGTGCTGTTATGTGGCAAGCATGTTGCTTACCATCAGGTACGTGGCTTGATCGTCTCATCACTCTCATCAATGTAAAAAAATATATATCCTGTGATGAATAAAAAAATCTCCGAATATTATTACTACTTGTAGCTTACAAGTATTACTTAACTTGTTAAAGGTTTTGCAAAAAAACGGGAAAAATAAACAAAAAAGAAACTTTCTTTCACACCGGCTTATGTAAATTCCTTTACCTTACATTATACTTGACAAACTGCGCACCTATTCACAGTTTACGACAAAAGGCTGGATCGGCCAAATAGAAGGCCGTTCATTGTTCAATCCTTTATCGCGGGCGCGGTCACATAGCCTGCCCATAACAATACCTAACTATAAAATTACCTAACTATATCTATCTACCTATCAGTACACCGGCCATGAGCGCACCCTTCGTTATGTGAACCCTGGTCACGCAACATGAATGTACTTTCTAACTGATGGCTTAAGCCCTTCACGAAGCCAGTCCTCGTTCACGACCCGCCACTTAAACTGACTATCAAAGTCAGGCTACCTTTTTATTATAGTCTTGAGGTTTTTGGTCTTATTTGAAATTGTAGGAATCACACGTAAGTTGGAGATTTTATTAAGGACATAGCTTTCTTTGGCCAAATTCTACAGCTATTTTGTATTGACGACTTATTATTTTGCAATGACAATGAGCCCGGCTTATGGCAAGCGATAGCCAACACTTATGAACGTCGATAACGCCAAAGATGCTGAGACGATATTTGGCCGATCTGAAGAGGTGTTTAAAGATACCCTTTTTAAGCTTATCCTTGTCGTAGTTTGTTGGAAAAACTTCCTGAGGAAGGGAAATTCATAGCCAGCATATCTGCGGTAAAATGACAGATGGAATGGATGTACATAAAGATAAATGGGTTTACAGAACGAATAATTAAAAGTAATTTAAATTTTCTAAAAAACTAGTTTCAAAAATTGTGCGGTTACACTGAACACTTTGTTTGATAATAGGTATACTGTGTTCTTAAGGTCTTAACTTCTCCTTGCGAGAGAAGGCCCCGAGTCCCAGCAGTGGGAACGTTTAGTGGGTGTTGATGTTGATACTGTATTCCAGTGTGAAGGTCAATGTTGCAAGATAAATTACAGAACAAAGAGATAAATCTTAAAGTTTATGTCATAAAGAAAATGGTTTTATCATGTAGCATTTTATTGAACGTTAGGTGACCACCTCGACTGGTGAAAACCTACTTTTACGACTAAATCTTCGACCCCAGGGATTTACTTCCATTGTTCAAAATATGACTTTAACATAAAATTATGTTCATGAAACGTCACAACTGAATACTTATGTATCAATTGGAATGTTGTCGCGTGTAAATGTTTGGAATACCAACAACAATTAGATTTAAACGCACGCAACTTCATCCCTTAACTAGATTTCTAAGGCGATTTTTAGTTTTAATCTTCACCGCTCTTCAGTCTAGCCGTAAATCGTACAGTTTCGAAAAGCGTCTTTGAATTTTCTACGCCTACATATTACCTGCACTCGTGAAAAAATAAAAGGCATCTTGTAAAGACGAATACAAAATTGCTCTAAAGCCGAGGGAAACGCTTTCAACGCGCTAGCACGCCCGCGCCGCGTGAAAAATGGCAAACCCTTCTGAAATCTAACTTGCAGCCTCTGTCAATACTAAACTATTCATCGCATCGATATTCATGATGGGACCCGTAAGCCCCGCGCTGAGGGATGTGAAAAAATTCACAGCTACTGACGGGGTGAACAATTCTAGAGCACGATCGAAATGTAGTTCAATAGAAAATATGTTTGTTGTTAAGTTGTGAGTAATTGTAACTTTATTATTTACAAAATGGTGGGCCCCATGGAAAAGCAAAGATTTCCTTGATACTATTACGATCGCAGAAATCTAAATGATAAGTTATTATTTAGATTTCTGTGATCACGATCTAAAACTGTTCTAAACTAAATTATGTTCGTTCTAAAACTATTCATTGCGGTCATGATTGTAAAATTACATTTTACGATGTCTTATATAGAGCGAAGTGGAGAAGAAAAAACAGGAAGGCTGACCCCACTACCATATGGGATATATAGCCAGGAGAGCGAGAGAGTAAAAACTTTGTAACAAAATATTCGCTCCCACTTAGCACGATAATACCCACATATAAGTATACCACTTTTCTATTCACCTGTAACGATTGACCCCACTTTTTGCATCGCGATTAAGGAAAAGGGGTGAAAAAATCTGATTACAGTAACTATATTTTATGTTGTGAGTCATTAACTGGGCCGTAGGTTGGTTTGGTTACCACTTAGAATGTACATTTGTATGATGAATTTGGATGTTTGTTGTGTGTCTGGGTGTTTCTATGTTTCATAAATAACTACGCCTAAAATTAGGTGTATGTGTTAACTAGCTATCTGGTTTCCATACTTAATAGGATCTCTGCTTAGTGTAGAGCTAGATGGTATTACAGGAAAAATTTATATAACTTGTTTGATATTTTACTTATTAGTACCTGGGTGACCGAGCTTTGCTCAGTTTAAATACTAAATATACTTAGATACCTACAGATAAAAGACTCCAAGAAATAGATCTTCTTAAAAAAAACAAATTGAAAAAAAAAAGAGAACCCGTCTGGATTCGAACCCGGAGCTTCTAATTCGTGACCGCTATGAGCGCCCGACTTCCCGTCTGAGCTAATTATGCTGTCACGTCACGCGGCGAAATTTACCTTCACATTCTAATGTCTAATGTGACAGTTTTTCATTGTCTAAAAACGCGCATAATATGCGTTTTTTTTAAATAAGACCTAGTTAGATCGATTTATCGTCCCCGAAATCCCCTGCATACATAATTTCAAGAAAATCCGTCGAGCCGTTTCCGAGATTCAGATTCTATATATATATACATATTTATATAGGTACAAGAATTGCTCGTTTAAAGGTATAAGATTTTACTTTTCCTTTTATTTGCCAAAATCAAATTTATTTCTTGACCAAATATTTAAGTTTTCTAAACAAACAAGGGTTCAGGCACTTATAAAAGTATCTAATAATTCTCTCAGGATTTATAATATAAATCCTTATATAAACTTCTATCTCGCAGTTTCATTCCAGAATCATATTGAAGCTAAGTCGAAACGTTAAAGTTTACCCGTTACTCAGAACTTCACCTAGAAAATGTTTTTATGAGTTATCATAAATCGTTTTAAACGTTCAAAGAATTACAACCGTTGAGAATAAAATATAGCACAGAGAGCTACCATAAGGTAGAGAAATGCTGAATTCTTGAGACCTTTCGTTTTAAAATCTACAGCTCTAAAAGCATATTTTTAAGGGTAGTTTTACTTCATTTTCTCTCTCCTGGTGAAAAGCTTCGCCGCGGCCCAAGATGGTGTACGTGACTCTCTTCTCGAACTCACCCACGTTGTAGTCTCAGCAGAGAATAAAGGCATTAAGCAAGGCGATTCTCATACAAAAAGGCGGAAGCAAACCATTTAGTTCAAGCTGGTGGTAGGTCCACTATGTATACCAGAGATACTATTTGTACATCCTTCTACTTTTCTTCTCTTCTTCAATCTGAGTTTCGGGTCACGCAAACTCTAAGGCGCACTACTCTGATATTAGATTATTTGTTTGAGGTACTTAATCTATAACTTTAGAGAGTGAGACGTATTCATACTCGTAAATGAAAATAGCACTTAATCGGAACAAATGGCGTACACGCTTGATCTATTCAGCGGTGGACGCTAATGGGCCTTCAATTTTAGAATTACGGATTTTGACTGTAAAACCGTAGTCTACAGTGACATAAATCTGATGCTATTCCTATTTCAAAACTTCGCTTATGGCATCAATTTTTTCTCTATAAATGACTTCATAAATGTTGAAAATTGACATTGATTTGACTATACTAAAAAAATTAAAACTTTGCATTACAGAAGTATCTAGCAACTTGGGAAAGGGCAGTATGACCGAAATAAAATATGATTACCGAAATAATTAAATTGAAGAAAACTTGAAAGCATCTTATCTTATGCCGTATTTCTTTATTATGTTCAACGTAACGCTCATACGCTTTCTTCGGAATTGGTTACAAACAGCCCTATCTCATTTGGGATGTAAAACAATACCACTTGACCCACTTAGATGGCATATAGATGACTTCGGAAAAACACTTTGTCAGCTTACAAAGCTTATACCTATGGAAGGTTTGCCAAGAATATGATACATCGCGAAATTCTTGGGCATAAATGTTAACTGTATTAGATTAGATTGAATATGTAATACTAGTTCAACCTTTATCTTTAATACCTCCAAAATAAATGTGTTTTGGAGCTCCCAGTAGTTATATATTTATTTAATGTTATTATAAAATTAATCAATGATAAATTAAATGCTAAAAGTGTCTGAAAAATAGAAATACACAGGTAAACATTTTACAATCACATTACAGATGCTAACGCTATGATAACGCACAACATAGACGGAGACTTTAGATTAAACATTTTAAAATGATAATTTTAATATCAAAAGTAATTATGTGTATTTGTAATTATTGTAATTTGTGTTGTAGTTTTTTCCTAACTTTACTTATTTTTATTTATTTTAAATCTAATTCTCGTTGAAGTAAACCACTAGATATCTATACTAATATTATAAAGCTGAAGAGTTTGTTTGTTTGTTTGTATGTTTGTTTGAACTCAAGGATCTCTGGAGCTTCTTTCTTCAGAAGAAAGATTCTTTCTTTGTAGGATAGTCCATTTATCGAGGAAGGCTATAGGCAGGGGGGCACAATAAGTGACGTCACGACTTGCGGAAATGAGATAGTCTAATTATCTATCACTTGTGAAAAAAAGAGAAAGAGATACTGATTTTCCGTCCTTATCACCGTGGCCGGCTTTTTCTCTGGCTAAATTACAAATCTGACATGGCGTTGCCAAACAAAAGTCTGTTCAAAGCTCAGACTCGGATTTTTTATGTTTTATTAAATATTGTGTGTATTTAAAGAAGATTCAAAGCTTGTTTGTGAAAGACTGTTAAAAGATTGGTGATATTTGTGTTAAACAATGTGCGTTGTGTAGTATTATAAGCTGCAATAGCCTCTGCAAAAGAAAAATCAATGGAATCTCATTTTACACGTAAGTAGACAATATTTGTTATGACGACTTGGTAGAAATTCATATTAATGCCTTCTAGACATCTACGTGAATTAAATTTATACAATAACGGCAGTATCTAATCCAAAATTTGCAAAATATGTAAAATGTAAACATAACCTAAATAACAAAACAAACAAAAAAGTGTGACCAGTTATTTCTTACAAATTTACCCATGAAATATACAAGTCGGTACATAATTGACAGTTTATTTACTGACCGTTTACTAATAATAGGTACTAGATTTTGCCTGCGGATTCGCATTTGTTAGTTTTTTAAGTGAAAACTTCCATCGGCGCACTACATACAGATTTTTCGTGAGCCGTGAATTGAACTCAAACATCATGCTTGGGAATGAAATAAATCTTCGGGTGAACTCGGAGCTATGGCCACAAATGCGTAAACATTTTTAGATGGTCATGGCGTGTTACCATGGTTACCATTACCTATACATATCTAGTCTAGATGGCCATGACGCTTCAATTTCTGTTTCTACTCCCACTGCCATTCCAACTCTTGTTTTCTGGAGTAGGAATTGCATCAAACTCCCATTAACTTACACTATCTCATCTCGCTAACAAGATAACATGATGCTTTTAGTAGGTATAAACCCTACTCACTACACCTACTTCATACCCACTCACACAAGAGACCTATCAATTGTGTGAGTAGATATGAAGCTCTAAGCTTTCAAAATAAAAGATTATTCATACACATTTTCACCTCTGATTTAACCCTTTTGTTTGAACTTTTACAGAAATAATTATGCAACTTGAATGTATCACTAGATTTCTGGTAATAATTTGGATTGTTTTATTTATTCAAATTAATAATTATTTCGCAGATGTGCCGTTCCGAAGAAGAGGGTAAAATATTGTGTGAATCACATCATCAACATCAACAGCCCACTAAACGTTCCCACTGCTGGGACTCGGGGCCTTCTCTCGCAAGGAGAGAGTTAAGGCCATAATCCACCACGCTGGCCCAGTGCGGGTTGGCGGATGACACATGACACTTCGAAAGATTCTAGGTACATGTCGGTTTCCTCACGATGTTTTCCTTCACCGTTTTAAGTTAGTGGCATTACGCACATGACTCCGAAAAGACAGTGGTGCGTGTGGGGTTTGAACCCGGGGTCTCCGAATCGGCAGCCGCCGTTCTCCGGACTAGACCGTAACTTTTGAATAATAAATTGTGTGAATAATAAAGCAATATTTTTCATGAAGTACAGATTATCAAATAAATCAATCATTCTGAATTACCACAACATCTAAATAATAGTAGCCTGTCTACTACAACAAGTTCTACTAACATTGAAATGTTCTATACCTAAGTTCCGAGTTGCCCCGTGCGAAGCCTGGGCGAGCTGCTACTATGATATACATAAGTATGACAGGCAAACTATATTCTTATAACGTTGAATGTAAAGTACCATTTGAAATAAATGTTTTATTGCCCTGTTTTTGATTATTTAATTAAGTACCTTCTATTTTAGTTATGTTATTACATAAACCCTCTTTTTAAAATGTAATTTTAGAATGCACAGAGCACGGGGTGAATTCATCAGACTATCGCTGCACTACCCATATCTAGTGGAATATTTTCTTTATGGCAATACTTTTTGAGTATTGAATTGAAAATAGGCTATTTAACATTACGCTACTATCAACAGGAGCGGAGCATGACTGGAAAATGTAACAAAAACGGGAAAAAATATTGCTTTTTGAGAGCTTTCGTTGCGTGACAGCATATGTCATTATGTTAAAGGTTGCGTCCGTTGCGTCATTAGAACCTAAAGTAACCGAATTTGTTCAAAATTTGAATTGGTACGACCAATTTTCGATAGATGGCGTAGCAACGCACGCGCGTTCAGCTAGTCTATTATAAAAAACCAAAACGCTTACCCGTCTTTAGTTCAACCCTACCTTCTTCGCGTAAAGCCAACGTTCATTTATTGTCGTTTTCCAAAACTTAAGCTTGTACATTATGTATTTCTTTGATTTCGTTTGATATCACATAAACCATGTCTAACGTTTCTATACTGCGTCAATCACTTCCTATACTGAATCGACAAGTTCTTGGCTCGCGTAAGCCTTAAGTCAATAAATAATCTATCTATCTATCTAATGATGCTTGAATAATTGTAAATACATACTTATTATACTTGTAGGTACATAGAAAAATCCAGGACATAGAACAAATATTGGTAGTCATTACAGAAATATTTGCACTGGGTGGGAATCTAACCCAGTTAATGTTTGGAATAGGATGGTTAAAGCATTTTTCTTCCATAACAAGAACTATCGTTTCTATTTTTAAAACATCGTATGATAAAGAAACTAAACATTACACGGAAAATATATTTCAACGTGAGATACATGCAAACGTTTCCAAATATAGAACATCACGGCGTAAGTTATATCTGAGCGACGTACGAAGACTGTCACACTCACAAGAGTCGATGTGAGAAAACGTTGTTGTCGAGCAAAATACAAAACATGTTTGTATGTTGAAATATGAGATCGGAAACCCGAATCTAAGCCTTATTTTGTTTACCATAGGTGAGACTTGACACATTGTCGGAAAGTAACACGCGACGCATCTAAAAGAAGGGTAATGTGTCTTGACTTAAATACGGGGAAACGTACATGACCTCTTTGCAAAAACAAATATTTTATTGTCAATGTTTAGATATTTGTTGCTCAATCACGTCGTATCGTATGAACGGATCTGGCTGAAATTTAGAATATAACTAGATTATAGTCTGGAAGAACACATAGGCTACTTTTTATTGCCAGGAAAAGAACAGTAACGGTAACTACGCGGGTAAAACCGCTATATTTGAAGACAAATGTTATAAAATAACAATGCTTAAGTCTAGAAATGAATCCATGTGGTCCACGGCTCCCAAAATATTTCTATGTAAGGATATGTATTTACAATAGTATAAGTATTTTATCAGCCATTGTACGTGCTTTGCTTAGTCCGCGACTAGATAATGTTGTGTGAGAAAAGTCTCCTAACATTAATTTCTGCTCTAAAGTAAAACTTTATTTCTACTTTGATGTCTTTTTATTCCTCATAAATTTACATTATTTATAAAAGTCCTAAAACAGTTACCTACTATCAGACGGTTTCTACTTCAAACCATACTTTGAACTAGCGCAAAAGGCTCAGGGCACTAACATCCTAAATACACAGATTCCTAACAGCGACTATAGTTTGATATTTCCATATCTGAAGTAAGTTAGCGTCCGCAAAATGCTAATCACATAAAAACACGCCATCCCAAAGGCCCATTGCCATCGGATGAAGACTAAGAAATATTAAATTTAACGAGGGCCTCCGAGAAACATAAGCTTCGAAGGAAATTTTCCTTTAAGAGGTTGAAATTAAAGCTTTATTACAGCTTACGTCATTGTTGTGTGAGATTAAGTTGTATCTAGAAATATTGGAGGCCTAAAAAGATATTAATGTTTGGGAAATTGCTACATTATTATGTTAATTTAAGTATTACTACCTTTTTTTGTTGTTTTTCGATGTAGCAATAATATCAAAGTATACATACCAAATGTAAAGTTTGGGTATTAATATTCAGTGTAGGTATTCTAAGTAAAATCTGGTTTCCATGCTAATTTTGCTTAGTCGTTGGTACTGAGTCACCAGTTCAGTTTCAAAAAAACTGTATAAGTAAAACAACGTAATATTTTAATTCGAAAGCAAATAAACATAAAATATTAAATAATTAAAACTTTGTTTCACAAATGTAGGGAAATAAATAAATTGGCTATACCATTTAGCACGGTATTGCATCCAGCATGGCAGCACTCTTCCAGGTGGTTGAATGTCACTATTAAATCTATAAATATTGGTTCATAGATAATTCAGATGTATTGGCACTTAGTTAAAGTAGTTAGGTTTGTAATATGTCTATAATATGTAATATGTATCTAATGTAAATAGTTTTCATTGTAATTTAGTCCTATGAATAAAACAACGGGTTTTTTTTACCAAAAACTAGCTGTGCCCCGCGGTTTCACCCGCGTCTATTTGAGGAAAATCCATACTAAAATATCCATTGCTGGCCACTTTATTACGTTTTACGGAACCCTAAAAATACGTAAATAAGCAACAATGCATTGTTGTTTGATTGTTGTAGAACAAATTTGATTACTTCAAATGACACAAACTTCAAATGTAGACACGCGCCGTCACAGACTTCAACGACCAAAGAGAATTTAAATTCACGGAACTAAAGCTCTCGAAGAGAAATATTTTTCCCCGTTTTCTTTACATTCTTCACTCATACTCCGTACCTATTGATAATGGCGTAATGTTATATACCCTATAGCCTTTCTCGATAAATGGAGTATCCAACAAAAAAAGAATCTTTCCTATCGGTCCAGTAGTTTCCGAGATCCTAGCGTTCAAACAAACAAACAAACTCTTCAGCTTTATAATATTAGTATAGATATATCCAACACATTTCACCCAACAAAGCTTACTACGGTCAAGTAAAGTAATTTAGTCCAATATAAACCTCTGTGTATTTTTTTACAAAATTGTTTTATTTTTTGCTTCGAAATGATAATGTATTTCAACGGCTTTGCGTTATGACGAATTTCTGAATAGAAGCCCAACGAATGTTTTTATTCAATTTATAAAATTCGTACTTTTACACTGAAGGCTGTAAGGTGCAGTGGCATAGTGACGAGAATGTTGGATATCTCAAGCGTGATGTAGTAGGTTCCATTTCCGCCAGCACCTCTTTAGTATTTCTTTTATGTAGAGTGACGACACGAGTAAGACATACGCCTCATGGTATAAGCCTGCCCATACCAGTCAAGTAGGTACTTGAAATTACGCACCAGAGCTACGCAGTAATTTGAAAATGAAGAGTTCAAATCACTGCCTAGTACCGCTTTGCGCTCGTCATCCAGAGATATTATAAGATGCTTTATCTCTTAGCTTTATTTCCCCGGAAACATTTCCCTTCAAACTGGAACACATTAATGTTTGCACACCACTGCTTGATGGTAGCATAACTTGTAAACGTGTGTCTCCAGGTAGATTCTTCAAAGAGCCTTAACATTACAAAAACAAACAAGGTAACAAGTATATGTACCTGCCTACAAAAATAACAATTTCTCATACGAGTAGGTACTGCGACCATGAAAGAAACATAACCTCACATGTAACATTGAATCATGCCCACTACCCTGCTGCTTTGAAGACTTCATCCATAGTCGATGCAATGGCCTCCTCGGACCTTTTAGCTGATGAAGCACAAGCCATTTTCGACCTTAAGCTCTGGAAGCTTTATTGTAATTGAGGGTATATTCGTTTGATGGAATGACGAACGTGAACCAGCAGGTTTGGATGTTTCAGTTATTTGATTAAGGGTTCCGTATAATTTTATGACGTGACAGACGTTGGGTCAGCAACTCAGTGAAAGTGAAATGTGAAGGATTGGAGCTGAAAGGTTTATTGGTTTTGAAATGAAATTGTTCAAACGTCTTTATCGTCATCGGCAGCCCACTAAATGTTCCCACTGCTGGGACTCGGGGCCTTCTTTCGCAAATAGAGAGTTAAAGCCATAATCCACCACGCTGGCCCTGTGCGGTTTGGTGGATGACACATGACTTCGAAAGATTCTAGGTACATGTCGGTTTCCTCACGATGTTTTCCTGCACCGTTTTAAGTTAGTGGCATTACGCACATGACTTCGAAAAGACAGTGGTGCGTGTGGGGTTTGAACCCAGGGTCTCCGTATCGGCAGGCGCCGTTCTCCCGACTAGACCAGCCGTAACTTCAAACGTCTTTATAGATCAGATTAATGTAGATTTTGACACTATCAGTTGGAAGCGTGACCAAAATGGTGGTGGCCACAAAGAAAGCTTAAGCGTTGAGCAGATGAAAAACATGTGTATACATAGGAACGATATCGATGACCTGATCGGTTCTTGAGACCTGCATCCTATGTACCTACCATATCAACTTAGACAATTTTACTTGTAGACTACGTGTAGGTACATGGTGCAATCTTTGTGGATATTGACTGTGGTCAGATGTTTTAACTACTGGTCCAGCACAGTAACATGACGATCTACTAAATATCAGAACTCATTTATAAGTTTCTTTCCGACCGCACATATTACATCGCTTTATATACTAAATGACAATGACAGTCAAGGGAACAAAAATAAAAAGCCATCTTCATTTTTGCATCGTTAACATTATAAAAATGTTTCAGCGACATCAAAGAACACTACAAAAACCTTAACATTCTATAGACGTGACTTTAGAATGTTAAGAAAACATTAGTATTCAAATCCACTATCGCAGTAAAAACTTACTCTATATTCCGGGAACATTATACCATGCTCTATTCAAACGCTCCCGTCCCAATATTGAACGAGGAAAACAAGGAACGTATGCCAAAGACACAATATACCACAGACTACAGTCTGTTCATTATTTTCCTACCCTTTCCCGCCATCCATTTTGTCAGCAAAAGAAAAAGTAGAACGAGCGTTTTGTCTATTTTTTTTTTTTCGATGCCGTGGCAAAGACGCGAATGTTTCAGCCCTGCTGCTGCATTGCCTCTTTCGCTAATGAAACTTTCTATACGTTCGCAATCTGATAAACTGAATGTGGCGGCAATAGAGTCTAATGTATTCTAAGAACTACTTCAGTCAACTTAATATACATATGTTTTCGATTTGACCACAGAAGCTTCTCGAAATTTAGTAACATTTTTAGACTGACCTTAATAATTGAAATCAATATCAAAAATTGGTTAGCGGTAAGTTGAGTACGATATGAATTTAGAAAATGAATGAAGAAGAAAATGTAGAATAGGTATATTGAAAATAAATTAACTATCTATCAAGGACGTTTAAAAAAAGTCGGACAGAGTCTGGCTAATGAACAAGTTGTGTCATATTGAGTCGGCCAGAGCTCTGTCACATACAGGCTAACACGCACACATTCGCACACTAGTCGGCCATTATGCGCGCAAAACTAGGCCAGCCAACACGTTTCGCGATAAATACAAATCTTGACACACAGAACGTCCTGCGCCTTGAAATCCTGTAAAAGCCGTAGTGACCAACGCAATAAACCTCCAGGAATCATGTTTCATAAGTGATTGAATAATTTAATCATTTATTTCCCCATTTTAAATATTAAAACAAATCTTTATTTCCTAACACAAAATAGGGAATCCCAAGATCAGTGTTGCCAATATTACCGCGTGATAATTACCCAAAATATATGGTACTCGTAAATTATATCAATAGCATATTATAAGCAGCCCACTAAATGTTCACTTATTGTATTGAAAGTCAAGGCCATCTAGATAAGTACATGTCGTTTTCCTCAAGATGTTTTCGTTCGGCGTTTTTTAAGTAAGCGGCATTATGCATACGAATTCGAAAATACAGTGGTGCACCTAGGATTTGAACTTCGGATCGGCAGTCGCCGTTCTCCCGTCTAGACCAGCCGTAACTTAATAATTCATATAACATCGATATAAACCAACAGATGTGCCCTGAGCACCTTGAAATTGGTAATAAACTGCGTCTCTGTGTGTATTGTAAGTAGTTTACAAACAACCTACTTGACCCCTAGAATCGCTAGCGGCAAGATATGCTGTGGTTCTACTTATTTTGGTTGTGGATAACGAATAGTGATAGGAAAAAAAATTGGCAGTCATAGGAACTGCCGATAGAAGTGAAAACTTATAACTCTAAATTTGATAGCATACCTTGGAAACTACACGGGTGTAAACGGAGGGCTTGGCCTCGCCATCTTGGCATGGCCATCTAGAAATGCGTCAGCATTTCCCATTGGCCCATGCGTCAGCGTTTCTAGATGGCCATGCCATGATGACCTGTCCACACTCTTTCATCATTTCCCACAGGCTGACGTTTTTTTAGATGGCCAATAGCCATGGTCCCGAGTTTACTCGAAGCTTTCTTATCACACCCAAGCGTGACGAATTAATGCAATTCACAGCCCACAAAAAAGCTGTCTAGGCGCGCCTAAAGAAGTTTTCACTTCAAAAACGTCCGGCGTCCACCGCTTCCTGTAACCGACTAGAACGGAAAAAGTGAGCTCACTCTTCCCAAAGATAACATGATTCCGTGCGCCCTGAAGTTTGGGAGGGCACATTTTTGTATTGAGATAGTTGATATTTAATTATATCATAATTTATTATTGAAGTGAAAACTTCTTTTTGCGCACCACACAGAATTTTTTGTCAGAGATGTGAATGAAGCTCATAGTCACGTTTGGAAGTAAAAGATTCGTTCAGGTGAAATGGGACCGCAGACTGTGCCCGAGCTATGTTTACTATATTACATTTTTATTTTTTACTATTAAAAATATTAAATCGTTTTCTCTACTAGTTGTTTCTTATTTTAGTGTTCGCTTCTGCCGCACGGTCTTAAGCACACAGATGATTTTGGTTGCCATTGTCACTACGTATTTTAATATTCTGTGTGCTAGATTTCCAAAAGAAAATTAAGCAAACGAAAACAACGACGAAGAAACGACTGGATCGAAACGGTTAAAAATTGTAATTGTAAAAACAATTGGATCCCAAATATCAGTGTCAGTGTGTCGTTCGAAGTGCAGTAAGTAAGCATTTCGAAGTTAATGACATATATTATGACAATGCCTAAATGCTCGAATTCTCTAGGATGGACCAGCAAAATGATAAAGAAATGAAATAATTTTATTGATTAGGTACTTGTTTTTTGTGGTGTAAATTTGGTTAACGTGGCAACCCAGAATTAATTCCACACATGAATATCCGCCGCCATTTTGGGTCATTTGAGTGGCTCAGTCTTGTCTCAGGATGGGCTCTGTCCGTGTTTTTTAAACGTCCTTGCTATCTATATTGAAAATCGTTCTGGTGACAAGAACCTTAAAAGGCAGTCTGACTCGTTTTTTACTATAATTTAAAAGCCCAATTACTGGCACGACTTAGTCTGTGTAGTATTTAGTAAAAGCTTCATCATCATCATCAGCCTATCTAATAACCGCCCACTGTTGGACGCAGGTTTCTTCTATGGATCGGCTAATAGCACGGTCTTCTGATGTTTGTGTCCACTTGCTGCCAGCCGCCCTTCGTAAGTCATCATTCTACCTGGCTGCACGGTAACCCACTCTCACTTTACGATTACTAGTATGCAGTCTCGATTCTAGAACACTGTAAAAGCTTATTCGCTTAGAAACTTAACTTTTTCAATCTCTGCTATTCCAGATAAAAATCTACCTACTCACACAATTTCACCCCCGTTCCGATCAATTCTTCCTACGTGATGAAGCAATAAATCTCCAAACAGCCATTTTTTTTTAAATAATAGCATTAAACTAAAATACAGTGAATTGTAAGTTACCTCTTCTTGGAAAATGCTAAAGTTTCCACATTTGTTCAAATTAGCTTGGAACTGAACCTTGCCTACGAACGAAGTTTCGTAGCTGAAGGCCATTTGTAGAGTCTACGCGCACGCGAGCTACGGAGTTCCATTTTTCTTCGAGTAATCTGATTTCGTGGAACAACTGATTAGAGGTATAGAGCTCAGTGATATTCTGCCATCGGTAATTGAAATCGAATAACGTTATTTTTGGTAGTAGCTGGTACCCGGCGACTCATTTATTCCCCGCATTTCAATATGACTTTTTTTAGCCTTTACCCTACCTTTATGTGCTATGCATTTGCTAGCTCTATTTATTTACTTGTGTGGAAATTCGTTTTTTTTTTCTTGTTATTATTTTTCCCTTGTGAAGTTGAACTGTTAGTTGGTAATATAGGTAGATATATAAATGTTTCAAAGCTGGCCCTGAAAATTCAGCTACCGTTCAGTAGAGGGTTCTCATTGAAATTGGTTTGAGCTGTTACGAGTAATTGCAGAAAAACAAACAGATCTAAATAAAAACATATTAGTAGACCTAAGTAACTAAATCGGAATAATATTCATAAAATTAAAAGATACTTGCTTTATAAATACAGGTATAGATAGGTGATGCGATTGTACAAACAGACACTTTAATTTGATTTATCTGTTTGAAATATAAACGTCGAGAAAAGTGTAATTTTTGGTGTAACACAGCAACAAGATAATTTTCCAAATGTATACTGAAAGGTTATATAAAGATGCGCTTTAATTTTTGTCAAGTCGGAATAAAAAATATCAATATCTGCAACCTTAAAAACTCGAAGATACAATATTCAGTTTAAAAAAAATACACAAGAAAACAAGATTTCAAACGAAAAACACTATTGTAAGCAGTCCGTTTAATTTTTGTTAAATAATCATATTTTGTAAAAACTGTTATACCCCGTTTACATGATTCCAGTCCAGCGACCGAATCCAGCGCTGGATTGCTTACTGGAATTATCGAAACCGGCACTGGAATGCATAGGCACTGGATTGATGCTTTTCAGTGCCGGTTTCCATTATTCCAGTAAGCAATCCAGCGCTGTAAACCGGGTATTAAGTCAAAAGTCAAGTATAAGCTAATAATACAAGTCAAATTCACTTAACATTACATGAAAACTAAAAGTCGTTGCAAATAAATTTGCACTAACAGCAATCGAGCGAGCTATAGGTACCAATCAACTCGTTGCCCTCAGACCCAGACGTCGTCGCTTAACTTAGGCTATCTAACTTGTAAACACTTAAATCAAGTTTACCTGAGTAAGCGCGCTTCGAATAATGTTAATTGATTTTGTTTTTGAACTTACTAGTTGGTTATTTGAATCGAATGTTTCTATTAGTTTTGACAGTAACCTTTGTAGTTTGTACATATTAGGGAAACATTTTCATAGTTTATCAGATTATTTAAAAAATAATGTTATTGATTTGAATGAATTAATGAATGAAAATTCTTTATTGTTCACACCATATAGGATACATACAATTTTGAAAAACAGTAACACTAGTGATACAACGAGCGGCCTTATCGCTAAAAGCGATTTCTTCCAGACAACCTTGGGATGGACAGAAATATTAGAAAATTTAAATTAAAATGACTATTTAAATATTAAGACTATGGCATAGACGTACGTTCTAATAGTACTACATACGAATACATAAAACTACAGAAAAAAACCTAAATACACTATTAAATAAACTAATCATATACTTACATACATAAATATACTGACACGGTAAATAAATTTACCTAGTATTGATTTGCCCTGTGGAATAGTTGGTAGTAAGTCTTCTAATGGAGTAGGAGGCCGTGGGTTCGTTTCCCATATAAGGCAAATATTTTTATGAGGAATACAAATATTTGATCTATGCCTGCGTGTTCATTTGTATCATAAGGATGTATTCATAATTATATAAGTACTGTATCAAGCTTTTCCTAGTTAGTGTTGTGTGAGGAATTTCAAGCAATGTATATGTATACAAATTCCTATGAAATTAGTTGTAAGTGTGAGTTTCATTTTAAAATTGTAGTATGCTGTTTGGTTTTCCGAGAAAAATAATTATACACGATTGCTCAGTTCTGGCTGGACCAGCTTACATTATTATTAGTACCGGGGTGACCGAGCGTTTAAATACTAAATATACTTAGATACCGATAAAATGCTCCAAGTAATAGTTTTTCTACCAAAATATAGGAAAATTGAAAAAAAACGAAGTCGTCTGGCTTCGAACCCGGACCTACTAATTCGTGACCGCCTGACTTCCCACCTGAGCTATTATACTGTTACATCACGCGGCGAAATTTACCTTCGCATTCTAATGTCTATTGTGAAAGTTTTTCGTTGTCTAAAAACGCGCAATAAATCACGTTTTTAAAAAATAAAACCTTGCTAGATCGATTTATCGTCCCCGAAACCCCGTGCTTACATAATTTCATGAAAATCGTTCCAGCCGTTTCCGAGATTCAGATTCTATATATATGTATATACCTACATATATACAAGAATTTCTCGTTTAAAGGTATAAGATTTAACAACCCACCGCGGACATTATATGATAGTGCTACAGGCAGATAGAGAACTTATCTAACGTTATTCAAAGTAAAGTTATCATCATTTTGCTCTTTTCCCACTAAGTGGGATCGGCACATCACCTTTTTCTGCACCCCTGCAATCTATCATCCGACATCTCATCGTTCACTCCTATCGCACGCTTATCGTCTCTCGCACAATTCATCCACATCGGCTCTCTTTTACTAAGAAAACCGACGGATTTTAATTTCTCAGTCACAGGTGCACCTTTCACACTGTTTTTACATACTCATTCTTCTTACACACTCAGTCCTTCATCTACGTAAAGTAATTTGCCGAAGTTTTAATACAAAAACAATCTAAAATTTGGTAGAAAACGTAATATATTATATTTGTTTACTTTGATTCCTATTAATTTTGAAAGCATTACACATGACTTAATCGTGATCTAAATTATTATTATTGAATTATCAATAATACGTAATAACTCAGTCCTTCATCAACGTAAAGGAATTAGCCGAAGTTTTAATACAAAAACAATCTAAAATTTGGTAGAAAACGTAATATATTTGTATTTGTTTACTTTGATTCGTATTAATTTTGAAAGCATTACACATGACTTAATCGTGATCTAAATTATTATTATTTAATTATGTTACCTCGATGTTTCAACAGCGTTACAACCGACGTGGTGACGAGACAATTTCAGAAACGTAGAGGTAATTATATAATAATTTAGATGCTGACTAAGTCTTATTTAATACATGCAATTGCTTGCTTGTCTTTGAAATTTATTCGTAATTTTATATTTGACTTTTCTCCTTTCTTATTTAATAAGTTACCACTCGAAACTACTTTGAGACGTTCCTTGTGTAGATGCATTTCGAATTAACAGTAAAGCAATTAATTGTATTTGACAAAATAATTATAAAACAAAAAAAATATAAAAATAACTACATATAGCTTTATAGCTCAGAAACAAAACTAAAAAATAATAAATTAAAAACTGAAAAAATCTCACTATTATATTATGAACTTACTGAAGTAAATGAAGTTTGAAATGTCTTTAAGCCTGTAATCAGCTCCCATTTGCCGATTAAAAAGAAACTCTACACAATGGCTTCTAAAGGTTCAATCTTAATTAACCAGTTTGATAAAAGAAAGGGGGAAGTTTGTAGAAGAGCCATTGTGTTCGACCCCGTATTGTTTCTCGATGACACTGAGTTTCCGACTCCAATGGCAGCACCTGCTAGTTCCTTTTACTTTATTAGGAAAATACCTATCTGCTGATATTTCCTGCAAACGAAGTCATAGTTACGGTTTTTTCACGTTGAACGTTTTTTTTTTATTAAAATGACAACAATAAATAGTAAGACGACCTACTTCTAGCAAACAACACGCCTGCCCATAGTTGCTTTAGTACCATGAAGTACATATTAATGTTTTTTTCACATTATCTAGCTGCATGCAGTTAGAAAGCTAGTAATATGAATGTCGTAATATATACGTCATATTAAATTTAATTGTCGAAAAACGAAATAAATACAAAGCTTTCAATGAGGCTGATGGGATGTTACGGATCCAATCAAAATATGTAATTTTTTATAAAAAAGTCTTCTATATCACAATTCACAATCCTGGGTATAGGTCTCACTTTCACAAAATCATCTTTAGGTTTTCATTTGCCACCAAGCTGTCCATGGTAAAACGTTTCATTTGTCTAATTAAAACACTTAAAGTTTAAACATCCTAATATAATATAGCGTAAAAGACCTTACTGAGTTGAAAATGAATTTAGTGTTACGAGTTTATCTATCGAAATACAATTTGGTAAGAAACAAGGTCGCATTCTTAAAGCAAAAAAGTAATCAAAGCGTTTCGTTCCAATCAGTAAAAAGCCGATTTTTATTCATTGACTCAGTTCAAAACTTAAAACCTAGAAACCAATATCATATGAGATTCGTGTTTCTAATTTGTATTAACATTTAACGTAGATACCAGACTGAACGTAAACATCCTTATGTAAAAATAAACATCATATTCAACAAACCATATAAGCTATATTATAATGTTTACCGAAGCGAGCGAGATCAGTGGAACTTTCCAGAGAGTTCTCGAATCCGACGCTCGCGAGATAAAAACTTTGTCTGAGCAGTGTTTTGCGTGCACAACGCTGCGAGTTCTGAGTCGGAGACAGTTACTTATAGGCAAACTGTTCAAGAATTCTCTATCGTTGAAAACCATCTATTTGGGCTTGCGAAGAGGATCTTTCCGGCGCGAGACACCCACTGAAACACTGGCATTATTTTCTTTTTCATAGATATCTAGAGACTAGCTCAGTTCGGCTCCAATCACATAATTTTCCGATTTTCTGTGTTTGTTGATTCTAAATAGAGGCACCGAATCAAATCATGTGCTAATTCATGATATTAACAGCTTCGACACTGCGTTTGTATTAACGTGGTTGGTTTGCTAATGAGAATTTCTAATTAGTACTCGGTGAATACAGGGACTAAACTTTATAACTGACTATTCTGTATAATTTTAACACGCTAGATCATCTATAATAGATTTGGTACGTATCCACTGTTACAACGCTTGCAAAGTTTTTGAAACTACGTATACAGTTTTACATAACAACAAAATGTGAATGAAAAAGGCTGCGGCAGTTACATTACAATACGAAGCCGGCAAAAACAAAATGGGTCCATTTCCCTCGTTCTCACCACATAAGCATCGACAAAAACCTGCCAAATTCCCACAAAGATAGTGTCATTAGCGAGCAATGGAGGCGAGGCTTTGTACCTACCCCCGCAGTACAGACAAAGAGGCGCTGAACAAAGCTACTGAAAACTTGAATAAAACTTGACGTTAGTCAGTTCATTTGGTTTGACTGGATTTGATAGACCGGCTTATTTTAAAGGGTTACCGCTGTGACCCTTCAGAAGATTACATTTTGAAAATGGGCTTCAATTTATCTAAACATTTTTAAAATTAGTTTCAAGCTTTAATGTACCATTTTAATTTATGTAAAACGTTTCAACCGATTACGAAAATTAGTCTTCACATTTTTTTGTTAATTTTCAGATCGATGTCGATGTTAACAAACGGTGGGTATGTAGAATGAGGCATTTGAAATGATGTTACCCTGCGAAGCCGAGGGTCGTGGGTTCGATCCCCACCCAGTGCAAATATTTGTGTGATGAATTCAAATGTTTGCACTGTGTCTGGGTGTTTCTATGTATAATAAGTATGTATTTAAAATTATATAAGTATTATATCAGCTATCTGGCCGCCATAGTACAAGCTTTGCTTAGTTTGGGGTCTGATGGTGTTGTGTGTGATGTCCACCAATATTTATTTATTTATTTATATTTATTACTTTCGCGTAGCTTTGATAAAACTACGTCTATTTCCATATTCTTACATTACGTATAATGATAATCTTGTTCTGTAAAGTTCCTGTTACTCAGCACTCAACATTTTTTAAACAAATTTTTACATTAACATAATGACATAAATATTTACATCATATTTACGCTCTCAGCTACTGAGAAACCTACTTCGTTCTGACCTTTCGACACGTTTTATAAATGTACTAGCAGCGCCCCGTGGTTTTACCCGTGAGTTCCCGTCCCCTTTATTTTCCCGGGATATAAAGTAGCCTATGTTTTTTTCCAGACTATAATCAAAGAGTGTTCCAAATTTCAGCCCGATCCGTTCATACGTTACGACGTAATTAAGCAACAAACATCCAAATATCCAAACATCCATACATTGACCTTTAAAACAGGATGTATCTGGAATTGTCAACGTCATCAGATTGTAATCTAACGTATGAGATTATAATTTCACGGTAGGTTAGATTAGTTTGTAATCCGACGTCGTTAGAATATAATCTGACGGTTTTTACAAATTTACGGTGACATATTGTATATTTTTATATTCCTTACAAACAAAAATCTCTTATAACGATAATTACATAATATTGTTCCTACTCCTCTAAAACGGTTCGACCAATTTATTATATTTGGTAGATACGATAAGTCGCGATATATTTTTTGACCCTTCGACTTTCACTCGACAGTTATCGCGATGTTATTACATTGATATAATAACATAATCCAAAAAATGTATCCTTCGTTCATACCCGAGCTACATGAGGCTAGTTTTTCAAGCTAGGATAGCAAGCTAGTGTTAGCAAGGTGTACTACCTTACTAACACTAGCTTGCTATAGCTTGCTTGAAAAACTCGCTTCGTGAAGTCATTTTCATACGAGTATCGAGTCGCTTTGATATTTCATTCTTACAAATATTTTAAAGTTTTTCAATCATAACGGACAGACTGAATCGATCGATTTGAAATTTGGAACACAGATTGTAGTCTGGATTAGCATTTAAGTATACGTTTTTAAAGGTACATATATTAATAAATAAAAATTGGCAGTCATAGGAACTGCCGATAGAAGTGAAAACTTATGAATCAAATATTTTCACTTTTAAATTTTTAATTGAATTGTCCAATTTATCTATCACCTTGTCAGATCACAAATTATTTGTTAAATCATCGTAGGTCTATGTTCATTCGCATAATTTCAACACCGCCAGCTAAATCGATGATTGCGCCATCTAGTTTTATATCAACGTAATTATACAGAATATTGCAACTCTTTACTGTTTCTGTTGCCCTGGTACTGGTACCTAGGGGCAAACGCAACTCTTTTATATTTATGTTGTCCTGGTATCTGGAGATAAACGCTGGGCTGTTGGAGGTAGGTAATCGAAACTCTTTACTGTTTCTGTTACCCTGGTACCTACCTGGCCGTTTTTACCGAGTTTACCCGAAGATTTCATATCCGATCCGATCCATTATCATATCCAAGCGTGACGATTGATGAATCCATTTCACAGCCCACGAAAATTCTGTCTATAGCGCGCCTAAAGAAGTTTTCACTTCAATAATAAAGTTAAACAAGTGAAACAGCGGTGTGTTGCTAGTAATTTATATATCAGACGTTTGAAGGGTCAGCTAGTTTGCATAATATTATATAGATAGAGGCATTCGACCGAACAATGTCGAACATATTGATCTATAATCTATGTATAAGCTCCACGAAAACCGCTAACTAATTACGTTTCTCGAACATAATCTTGTTTGCTATAACAGGAATCCAGTTACAATAACCTCTCACAATATCACGAGCGTTTCTATTACGTATCCATAGAGACTAATAGGGTTGGAGTAAGCTATTAGCTACATCAACGTTATTTTTAACCTCGTAACGAGAATTCGAGATTCAGAGGTGAGAGGGCGTCCAATTTGCAGTAATATAAAACGTTTTACGGTGAAAAAGTGAAGCTTATTTAGACTTTACTCGAATAAAATATGCGCCTTTTGTATGAATATATTCGCGAGTTTTTCATGTGAAGAGCACTCGTGTTGAGCGGTCGGTTGTCCTCATTCGTATCGGGCGTTAATTGAAATGTGGATGTAAATCGAATAAGTTCGAATATTATTAACGGTCGAAATAGCTAACGGTTGTTATTGGAATCGTTAAAATCACTCGATGATGGAAATAATTTTCGTTAACTAACAAATTATGAATTGGAAACGCGACGTAATTACAATTTGCAATGATTGTCAACACCTTAATTACTCTGTGTGCTGTTTTGCAATTGATTGCTTTTGCTGTAGATTGCTTTAGTAACGATAGTTTATTATATGTAATTAACGGTTATGATTTTTTTATGTTGCGCTTAAAATGTTTTTTTTTCGTCTATCTGTGCCCGTGATTTCATCCGCGTTTTAAGTTTTGAAGTGAAAACTTATTTTGGCGCGCCTAGACAGATTTTTCGTGGCCTGTGCATTGAATTAATTCGTCACGCTCGGGTATGATAAGAAAGCTTCGGGTAAACTCGGGACCATGGCTATTGACCATCTAGAAATACGTCAGCCAATGGAAAATGCTGAAAGGGCGTGGACAGGCCATCATGGCATGGCCATCTAGAAACGCATCAGCCAATGGGAAATGCTGACGCATTTCTAGATGGCCATGTCAAGATGGCGAGGCCACACCCTCCGATTCACCCGTGTAGTTTCCAAGGTAAGCTATCAAATTCTGAGTAATAAGTGTTCACTTCTATCGGCAGTTCCTAAGACTGCCAATTTTTTTTCTTAGCGCCATCTGTCAAATTTGGTCGTACTAACTCAGAAACCTTATTTGGCTCATGCACAACAACTTTGCTAAAAATAATCACATGATCAAACGCATAGTTTACAATTGTAAAAAGGACATACAGACAAACATTTTTTGTAATGGTAGGGCTCTTGGAAGAGTCGGCCTGGGGAAGTACCACACCTTTGCCAATCATTCTACCGCCAAGTAGTAATGTCTAAGCATTACTGTGTTCCGGTTTGAAGGGTAATGTTTCCAGAGAAATTACTGGGCTTAGAGATATAACACCTTAGATCTCTGGGTGACGAGCGCAGCGCAGTGCTAGGTAATGATTTGGACTCTTCATGTTCCAATAGCTATGTGTCACTGTGCTGTTACGAGGCAGGCATGTTGCTTACCAACAGGCATATGGCCTGCTCGTCTCGTCACTCTTTAATATAAAAAAACATTCACTTTTATTTGCTGCAATCTCTCGTGATGTTAAGCGCTTAAACGGAAGGAGAGCGCTTACCTAGAAGAACCCGGATCACTCTCAACTTGAATACGCCCAGATTATATGCATTTAGGAATACTCACCGAAGCAACGCATTTCACAGTTTAGATGCTCTTACTGTGAAAGTTTTCCACTCTGTTTTTATGTTAGTTTTTCGCTAATAGGTCCGCGTTTGACTACTCATCTACACGTATGAAGTATGAGTTGAGGGTTGTGTGTTTTTTTTGTAAGTTTTTATTCTCTGATTGTGATGTAACTACGATGTAGAATTGGTATCATTATCACAGTCGCCACAACGTGTGGTACCAGAGCCATTCTAATCTGCCGGCGCCCCACAGCTAGATATTCAAATATAACTCATATGTATATGATCTAATATTAATAACGCGTGTTTGTGACTAATCAGAATTCTTCTAGAAAATGTTACACATTGTTAACCCTCAGAAAACAATAACTTTTTAATTTATTACAAATATTTTGTCGTTTAGCTCTTGATGATGCATTTCAATTGTAATCATGCGTGAAATTGTTATTTTGGACTTATTTCATGAAAAACGGCATATACCTCGTTATTTGTTTCACTTTCTAAAATTCATACCCATACTTTTTTTTGATGATAAAATATTATTTGTTACTGTTTCCCCATATTACGATACCATATCGTAACCATATTTATTCGTATCAAACTTTGCTCCAAGCTAAACACAAGACAGATGTAACAAATAGCGGTTAATTTAACGTACAAGCACACACATTCGTCCTTAATATCCCATGAGATACAAATCACCCCTCTCATGAAAATGTCTATATTTTTCCCCAAAACAGATTACGTGTAGGCAACGATGTTTTATGCGCTGTTCATTCTACACGATATAAACACGAACAGCAAAATTACTGGGCAAAGTGATTCATAATTTTGATTTCGGCCAAGACCAGTGCAGTGACCACTAGAAATGACCAAGTGGTCTACTAGATTTTTTTTGAATGGGAAGTGACGAAACAAACAATAGGTACGTTCACCGTCACAGTGCACGCATCTATTAAAAACTTGAAAATTCCAAATTGGTAGCTAGCACTGTACAGTGCTCGTTGGCCAGTGATATAACCTGAGTGATCTCATAACTCTTATTATCTGTGATTTTTCTGATGAAATACGGTACAAAAAAATATTACCTTTCAAACAGAAACAGAGCAATGTTTACTCATTACAACTTGATAGTAGAATAACTGGCAAGGGTGTGGCAAGCAGAGTTTACAAAGAGTCCTACCATATATAAACGTAGCAAGAAAAATATGTAAACCTTCTAAAAACAGATATTTTTCAAAGCATTCCAAGGTGTCGTCATCGGAATATCAGCTAGGGAAGAGGCGACCCTACTTCACTGCGCCGTGTCCCCGAAACTACAGGCGTTGTGTAATCGTTCCCCTGGGCGCGACACTCCGCAGCCGCCCTCGGCGCGTGCCGAATGTTTGCGATCGAAAATTAGTCACGCCTTGGGGAAAAACTGCAAAAACTGTTATGAATTGTGGAACAATATTTTTGTCATTCAGTTTATACTCGCGTTTGACAATAAATTGTCTGGTGTTAAACAATACAGTTGTTAAAATGAGATCTGAATAACTAGTGACTTGTAAGAACGGACTTGTCAAAGTTTTCATTATATACTAGTTTACACGGAAGAAAAACGGTTAGTTTGGGGTCAGGTGGTGTTGTATGTGAATTGTCTACCAATATATCCGACAATATTATTAGAAACTAACTAAGTTACGTTAAGGTAATTAAATAATAATTTAGATGAGATTATAACAGTTTTTTTACGAAAGACAGGATAACGAACTATGGACTATAATATTCGCTTACATAACACAAGCTACAGTTATGTGCTTGTTTGAGCGTTTAATCTGTGCAAACCGCAGTGTCCATCGCACGCGCCGCTAATCCAATCACACGGGGTCTGTTACGTGTGGTTTGCTCTGGTTTGTTATTTTCAGTTTCATTGCAATTTATTTCTTAGAACACATTGCTTCATTAGTTGAATATCCACGTGACAAATTTGTTTTAAGCATTTTGCGAAAACAAATGAAATCTACTATTTTTTTTAAGTGACTCATCGAAAAACAGCTCTCTGCTTCTGGTTGGACATGTCAGATAAGGCCAAAAGTCGGTTCAGTGAGTCAAAAGAATGAAATATATAAGTTTATGATCACCATCTGCTCCACAGGCGAAAGAACAACTCCTGAGAAAACCGATATTAAATAAACAAAACACGGGCAACGGGCATGTCTCATCCGCCAACCCGCATTTACCCAACGATCGTGGTGGTGGTAGTGGTGGGTTTTTAAGCCTCAAATGTCTTCTTGTTAAAGAAAAACCTCGGTCAAAGTGGAAAGCTTACATTTAAGCTAAACAAAATCAGTGACACTAGAGTGAAAGCACATGATATGATCAAAACCCCACAGAAGATAGATTCTTATTTAGTTTTAGCCCAATATTCTGCCACACAAGGCTTCGGTGAGTTTAATATTTGAGTAAAGGCAAATCGCTAAAGAAATTTGATTTGACACGTTAAAATAACTCTTGTAAAAACCCGTTGTTTTCGATAATGACTGTTTATTTCCTAACTTTTGTCTTGGTGGTTAAAAATATTTTTTCCATTTTCTGTTGAGGTTGAGCCATTTGCTACATAGATTACGGAAGGAAATCATGTATATCGCTCTCCCTACCATTTGACACTTCGAATCTAAAGAGCAAGTTGAATGACTGCAGTATCGATGATGTTATCAAGTTATTCGGGACCCTTCTCCGTCCCCACGGGCCATTAGACCGTTACAATGAAATAGTGCTGTTATCTCACCACTACGGGGTGAATAAGCAAAACAAATAGCCCTTGCAGTCTGCCCTGCCCGCAGGCAACTTGGCCAAAAGAACTGAGAAAACTGATACTTGTATGCAAAGACATTTATCACATCTTAACTGTTGTTTAGATAAGCAGGTAATAAATACCACTATCCTCAGAGAGTTGAAGTAATTGAAGGTTTTTTTGAAAATACAGAAATCTTGCTTTGTGTGTTCCACATAGGCGCTACAGAACAATATTAAATACATCTATGAAATAATCCACAAAACGTAAGTAAAATTGGTTTTGTAACAAAGTCGTTACCAAGACTTTGTTTTGGTTTGATAATAAAGGCTCTACCAAGATAAAAAAAACACAACAACACAATAGACAAGGTCTAGTGAGGAACTGCTACGACATTTCACGGTAAATATCTCATATTAAAAATTACTAGAGTCAAGTCCATTGTCTAATGCTCTAATATATAGATACCTACTTACCATACTAGAAATTCTAGTCTCTAGAAATTCTCTAGTATGTCGTTACTTAGTTCCTGTAACAGAGTGTGTACTGTGTATAGATTTAATCTATACTAATATTATAAAGCTGAAGAGTTTGTTTGTTTGTTTGAATGCAAGGAACTTGGAACTACTGGTTCGAATTGAAAGATTATTTCTTTGTAGGATAGTCCATTTATCGAGGAAGGCTATAGGCTATTTAACATTACGCTACTATCAACAGGAGCCGAGCATGAATGAAAAATGTAACAAAAACGGGAAAAAATAATGGTTTTTGAGAGCTTTTGTTGTGTGACAGCATAATGTCATATTTTAAAGGTTACGTCATTAGAACCTAAACTAACCGAATTTGTTCAAAATTTGAATTGATACGCCCAATTTTCGATAGATGGCGTAGAAACGCGCGCGCGTTCAGCTAGTCAAACTATATATCTCAGCTAATTAACCATCAATTGTTCGTTAATACTCTTTTCTCCCGTGAAAACACGCACGTTTCTAAACCTCGTTGTCTTCCTAATCCTCCATCGCCAATGTAAACATTTAGAGCGACGATTTGCACAAAAACTACCCACATTTAGCTCAAGTGCTTTGTAAACAGTAATAGAGCCATTACTCTGCCAATCGCCATGGTTCACTAGTTTTCGTTATTATTTTTTTCTTTCATAGATAGCTCTAGTATTTGATTTCTGGAATATTCTGGCCAATTTGTTTGGGAACATAATCAAATGTAATAATTTGGATTCTTTGAATCGCTGGCATTCGTTTTCTGAATACTATTCATATTTGATAAATTGTAGCTAGATTTATTGGTTAATAGGTTTGTTTACGTTCGTTAAACCACAATTTTGGTGTCTTTCCAGGAGACCGAATTATTATTTTAGTAAACAACCCTCGTTAGAATGAAGAAAATATAATTCTAATAAATATTTTTGTAAACGGGCCCGACAATTTATTTGCTTCAAAATTAACATGAAGGTGACACGAAGCCGACAAACTGAATTCTAGACAAATTTTGCGGTAACATTTATTGGTATTGACTGGCCTCGTGGCTTAGTTGGTAGTAGCTCTGCCTGCGAAGCCGAGAGTCATGGGTTCGATTCCCACCCAGTGCAAATATTTGTGTGATGAACTCAAATGTTTGCACTGTGTCTGGGTGTTTCTATGGATAATAAGTATGTATTTAAAACTATATAAGTAGTTATATTATCAGTATAATAAAATAATCATACAAGCTTTGCTTAGTTTGGGGTCAGATGGTGTTGTGTGTGAATTGTCCACCAAAATGTATATATTTAATATTTATTTATTTTTTAAATTTGGCGAAATACACTTCAAAAGGTAAATTAAAATGATATGCCGCTAATCAAAATAATGCAAAAGACGATATCTTAGCAAACAAAATAGCTTTTCTAAGGAAATCAACTATAAATCTTCGAGCCATAAATAAGCCCGACGTCGGCTAAGTATCACTCATCCAAAACTCGTCAAAGCTATCTCGGTGGCTAGCAAAAACTGTTATCAGCTTTCGCAGAACATTTTCCCGAAATTTTCCTTTCAAATGTCCTGAATACGAGTGTGATATCATAAAGATGTAATCTCGGGTCCACGCCCTAGGCGCAGCATACGACCCCACCGGCTGTCGTAAAAACTATACTAGGTACATTTTCTGTTCATGGCTTGATGGAAAAAAATGGATGTTAAAATATACAAATATATGAATTCCGACAAATTAAATGTGTGGATTTCTAGTCCATAACTGATCTTAGTCAATTTTAAATACATAGACACAGATTAGAATAAGCATACATCATACGGACTTGTCTGGGTTGGCAATCAAACCTACATAATTCGACTCATTGAGCAGACTCATATCGCCTGAACCATGACGCTAATCAAATATGCGGTAATAATCAATACGATTAGAGTTGATCCTTTAACAAAAATGTAGATTGTGTGAAAATGTGTACATTCATTATTAAAATGTCCGTTGGTAATGCGCATGGTTGATAATTGAAGGTATTATGTTACAGAATTAAAATTTATTTTCTATATAATCAAATGATACCTAAACTACGTATTGTACGAATATACCAGCAAAACATGTGTTTAAAACTTTTGTATTTTCTGTACCAAAATTCCATCTATCTTTTTTCTTTTTTCAAGTATTCATACATTTATGACTAGTCGCACGTGAATACATTGTGTACCTTTAAAACAGCCGTAGTAAACAGTAGTGGTCATACAAAATGTATACCAAGTTTTATGTGAGCCTTCTACGAAAAAATTACGATGTAAGGAAGAATAGAAAAAATACGACGAGGCGTATAAAGATAGAACATAACATAAAATTTGTAAAAGTTTTGTAAAAGACGGATGCCTTCGCGGAGGAAAGTGTTGCGTAAATATTTTGAAAGGGTGTCATTTTTGTATTTTCAGCTGTAATGTTCAAGTAATAAAGTACAGTTACGGCTGGTCTAGTCGGGAGATTTGCGACTCCCGATCTGGAGCCCCAGTTTCAAATTTAGCGCGCGCACCACTGTCTTTTAGAAGCCATGTGCCGAAGCCGCTTACTTAAAACGGTGAAAGAAAACATCGTGAGGAAACCGACATATAGTGTATATAAAAAGTTACGTTAAAATCTCGATCTCGGTCGAGATGTTTCAGATACTAGCCAGAACAGACAAACACACAAACATACATAAAATTAAGGTTTCTATTTGTAGTTATTAACAAATAGAAACCTTAATTTTATGTAGATGTATCGATACGACACGAAAAAAAACAATAATTTACACACTAAATCATATCAAACGATTATGATTAGTTCTTCTGAGTTACTGGCAAGTAATAATCTCTGTGATCTATCTACATGTCCTACTTTCCAATATATCTCGAAGTAATATTTGATAAATCCAGAACTCGTCAACTGGAATTGGACGGAAACCTAATAAAAGTTGACCGTAAAAACGGTCCAAGTTTTCTAGAAAGTTCTCGGAGAATTTCGTCGATCAAACCTGGATTGTTCCAGCCTTAATTAAACCCTTGGAATAGTTGACGAACTTCTGTCTCGGGCTTACCTGTAACAATAAACGCTAATTAGAAAAGGCACTCAAAGTCATGAAGGATAGACTAATATAAAAGTTAAAATTAAACGTTTTGACACGGCTGGTGTAGTCGTAGAACAAATGTTTTCAGACTGTGAGTCGATTACAAATTGATGTGTTGATAAAGACAGACTATTTGCTTATCTCGTAAAATTATTACAGCATAAACCAAATTTGAAAATAAAATTAGATAAAAATGATTCTCATTTTGATCACGTCAAAAGATTGTTGTACAACTAAGTACTTAAAGCGTTTTTAAATGTGACGGTGCATAGAGGTGAAAAGATAATTAATAACATAGCTTAACATTTACAGTAACAGCTTACAATTTACATTAGTTGAAGCTTAGATTTTGATAAAAGAAATCAAGTGTGGTATCAAATTGGATATTATATTATTTACAACTACAAGTAGCAGAAGATACTACTTGTTGTCGTAAATCCGTAACACTACGAAACGGACAGAAAATACAAAAACAATTTTACGCCTAGATATTTTAGAACGTGCTGGATTTTACTGAACAACGCAGCAAAAAAGGGGCATGTGGAACAAAATGGCGGAACAATGTTTTGTTGCGCGCTTTGTTTTTGAAAAGTTTTTGTGTATTTTCGTGAACGGTTATGAAATTCCATTGGGATTTTCATGTTTATCCTTGATAACAAACTACTTGAATACACCTTATTGTTTCAGTGAATTCAGAAACGCAATATATGTACCTAATTCCATCTCGTAACTTTTGAAAGTTCAGAAAATAGGGATAATATTTACTACGGAATTTGTTGTGTAAGTGATTACGTATATGGTGGATATTTCGGTGGTAGTTCAAGCAGTAATTATCACGGGTAAGCTGCCGTGATATGGTGAAATGAGTCCCCATTATTTAGATGCGGGCTTATACACCACGTTCATATGGTTTACTTACGAAATTTCATCGAGTTATCACATCTACTTCACAGCATCTAGCACCATGTTACGTACATGGTTTTATTAATACAAGAATAGTGAATAGCCGTGAAAGCTTAAACAATGTTATCAAAATTAATTAAAAAGAAAAGGACAAGGCGTTTCAAATACAAATACCATTTAGTTCCCTGCGGGGTTTGAGAATTCTTGGATTCTTCAACATTTTATTCTAACACGAAACGGCACGCACATCCTGTTAATATTATAAATGTCAATGTATGGATGTTTGGATGTTTGTTGCTCAATCACGTCCTAACGTATGAACGGATCTGGCTGAAATTTGGAACACAGATAGATTATAGTCTAGAAGAACACATAGGCTTTTTATCCCGGAAAAACAACAGGAACGGGAACTTCGCGGGTAACACCGCGGGGCGCTGCTAGTAATAAATAAATGAATTTCACAGAGCTTGCCTTGCTACCACACGACCATCGTGGGTGTCAATCTGGGGCTCGGGTTCGATTTATACTATATTAGAACGGTAGTGGGAATCGGTGTATGTTCTGACTGTTATGTTATGTTCTGACGACTGGCCTTCTGGCTCGACCGGTAGTGAATTTACTGAATGAGCCGAAGGTTGTGGATTCGGTTCCCACTCAGGACAAACATATATGTAATGAATACGGGCGGTTGTTTTTTCTGAGTGTTATTTTTTGTCATAAATAGGTATATATTTAAAGCTATATTTGTATACAATCAGCCATCAGGTTTCAATAGTAGGTACAAGCTTTTCTTAGTCCGGAGCTAGACGTTGTTGTGTAAAAAGTGTCGACCAATGTTTATTTAATTAACCTAGCAAATCTATGTGTTAGTATGGCAGATATATGTATAATAAATATTGGTGGACAATTCACACACAACACCATCTGACCCCAAACTAAGCAAAGCTTGTGTGATGGCGGCCAAATAGCTGATATAATACTTATATAGTTTTAAATACATACTTTTTATACATAGAAACACCCAGACACAGTATATAGATATATGGTTGATTGTTACTCTTTATTGCATAACCACTGATCAGGATGAGATTTGGTATGTAGGCTAATAATAAAACACATATTATGTAGGATTTCATCTCGGGTAGTTAAGTTATTTCTCTTAGTTATTTTTTTTTACAAATATGATAATTTTCTCACTTAGAACATAAACAAAGACACGCCTGAATAAATAAACATGCTCAAAGCTCTACTCCGCGATCCTTTGCACGTTCAAAAGCTAATGTCATAACCATATTCCATCTTAGTCCAGACAGCATCAGCGCGGTTCCGTCACAAAACATTTTACTTTGAGCTCAGGAGCGCTCACAAATTAGTTTATAATACGAATTTCAGAGATACAGTGAACTGTAAACCAGGGAATTGTTTTTTTTTTAACTTTGTTTACACTTGACTGCCATCTCGTCTGATGTTAGCGATGAAGTAGCTTCCTATTTCATCGCTAACATCGTGCGTGCTTATCTATTAGAATAAAAAATGAATATCAAAAATTACTTACTTCCCTTGATCATCTATAAACATGACAGACTATTATGCTATAGTAGCGGTCTCCCCGCCCCGGCTTCGTCCGTGGGACATATATTATATTGTCTATAGCACTCAGTGACTACATACATAACTATTTACAACGGTCAAAGATTTTTTGAAATCGGTCTCTTAGTTCCTGAGATTAGCGCGTTCAAACAAACAAGCTCATCTTCTAATCTATTATTCCGCAACGCCGTACAAAAATCACGCGACAAGGAGAACGATCGAGGGTTGTCGAGGGTTGTAATAACACCCTTCAACTGTACTCAGTTGGACAGCTTACAAGTGACGGCATAGTGCTGAATCTTTATACCCTTCTATCATCCTACATAGGTCTCCTGGTGATTCATTTGGCCCATAAATTTTATTCACGGGCCTGTAGCCTAATAGTAATTATAGATCCACACCCGTTAGCGTCAACATTTATTTTTTCAGAAAAAAAAACTGCACGTGTTTATTTCGGAAATAATGTCCGTTTTGAAAGGTGTTCAAATTGCAACTTCGAACAAAAAAACAAACTTCTTTATTAAATCCGTCCACTATTTTAGGTGATACGCTCTATATTGCAAAAGCAGCGTTACCTTAACATTTTAACATTACCACTGAGCCAAGTTGCTGTTGAATTTAAACTGTATTGCATAGCCTAAAGTTTGAGATTGCAATGATATAACTGTGCAAGTATGGACACTGACCACTGCAATATTTGCCCAGGTATTTGCTCGACAAAGCGTCCGAGCTGGTTTCTAGGTGCTCGGTAAAGACAATGTTGGCGATGTAGCACTGCGCAATACTTGTTGAAAATAAATGATATTGCAGCTGGCAGCGTAGTCTATCCTAATATTATAAGAAGTAAAGTTTGTGTGTTTATTAAATTGTAAGGGGTAATCTCGGGATCTACTGAACCGATTTTAAAAATTCTTTCACCAATAGAAAGCCACATTATTGCTGAGTGTCATAGGCTCCGAGCAAAGCCGGAACAGGCCGCTAGTAACAAATAGTTTGCTTAGACAGCGAAGAAGTTCTATTAAATGTGTTGTCTATTTTTTATCTACGTAATTCTAATTACAGATGGATAGAAACATTTTATTGACACACTAAAAAATTAGGCAAGACACAGCGAAAAATTAACAATAGACCTTAACGCCGTCGCCGCCGCCGTAATTTGTGTGATCCCGTCAATTTGGTGTTATTGTCAAAAGCGATCTCATTTTCGATCTTTAGAAGGTTAATAACTGCTGGTTGGAGGTGAAAACTATTGCCAATCTTATTTTAAAGTTTCATGCTAATATTTGTAGCAATAAGTATCGAATCAATTCAATAGGCTCTTGAGACTGAAAATGTTCATGTATTTATGTAAATAATGAATCTATAAAAATCATGATAACTTTTGTTCATTTTCCTATGAAAACTAACTCTTATACTTGTAAAAAGATTGCGAAAAAAGATCCAAAGATAACAAGTTTCGAGAATGCAAACCGCATAGATTACTTTTTTTAGATATAGATAGAGTCTGCCATACCACCTTGGAAATATTGTAAAAAATAAAGCCAGCCATCTCACAATTTTTCGATCAAGCGATTACCCCATTCATCATTTCCATCGCAGTAAAAGTTATTGAAAATATTTCTGACTTCGGAACAGTGTCCCTTACAAACGCGTAAAAGATGAATAAAACTTGAAAACAAGCGAAAATTCGAATATTAAACCGCCGTAGCACGTAATTTATGTCAGATTAGTTTGAAACCCCGTAGCAGCGTAGCGCTAGTAGCACATTTCCCACAGGCGCTCCCAAGATTCGAACCACTTCGCGAGGTAATATTACCTGATAAAGTTACGCTAGTTGCCTTGCACAAAGGCTATTTGACTCCCGTCGTAAAGGTGTTTTCATCTCTTTTCCTGAAAACTGAAAACTTATCTTTCCATCCCTCTCCCCCCTATCCCTCGTTATGATTGAGCGCCCGCTTGGGAACCGCTGGTGGTTGAAGATTATAACTTTTGTGAAAACCTAGTTACGTTTATGTGGACGATTATGGGCTGGGATTTCTTTTCAATAGAGGAACAGTTCTCTACAAATTGAGACTGCAATTTAACTGTAACTTTGCACAATTCAGGTTTGAATCCAAATTAAAGAATCTTGTTTAATTCAGAAATTAAAATCAATCAATTCAACATCATTACTTTTTTACCCCTAAAATAGCGCTCGGTCGACGCGACGTGTGACGGTGTTAATTTGACTCTACGTATATGACACTACTGGACATAGGCCTCTCTCATGGCTCGTCCTATCTTCGGCTATATGTCTCCATCCACTGCCTGCTGTCCTCCGCATATCGTCACTCCATCTAGAGGAGTAAGATATACTGATGATGATGATGATATGACACACTTTCGATTGGTAGTGGGTTTAAGGTTGGTTAGTTAAGGTTAATGGGTGCGCTGGGGTTACAAAGTAACTCTAAACACACAGAGTGCACCGCTATTATCTAACTTGTGAACTGGTATCAGTGGCACCGGTCTCCAACCCCCGGCTCAACAGATAAGCCTCCAATTTACGATCACATCAATACCCTTTATTTTGAATTTTACTAGGGAGCCAATATCGCTAAGCGTCGTTTGTTCTCTGAAAAACGTCACAACATAATATAAACTCGATTGGGCCTATCCCGAGCACATGCGATAAAAAACATTAGCATATACTACGAACGCTGTATTCTAACGTATTTTGTATGTGAATATAACACAAAGCACCCGCGGCTTAGGAAAACATCGGTTCGGCAAATATCGACTTTGTACCCTCGCCTCAGTAAACTTGAATAACCCTTTACGGCCGAGCAACATTATAACCTAACCTGACGGCCATAGAGTTCATTATTACAATGTCAACGATACATGATCGATTACAAATTGATTCATTGTGTACCTAATTACAGAAGCTGAAGGTAGGTTTTACTTTAAACGCAACGGGACGCTGTGTTCGATATAAATTGAGTCTTATTTCTTTAATGATAGAGTAGTAAACGGTTCGTCTGGTGCGTGGGTGAGGCTTAGACGGTCGCAGGGGGCAGACTCCCTGTAGCGCCCCCGTAAGGTCAAATGCAAAGTTTACCTTTACCCTCTGAAGGGAACTCCTATTACGCAGTTTTATTGGCTTAAGATAAGAGCTGGTGTAATAATGCTAATTGTTTATCAAATAAAGACTTTGTTGCTATAAACATGTTTATGAAATTTAATCAAACCAAAAAATCATCAACCAACGGCAATAACAGCACAAAACAAAAAATATTGCGTAATTTTGAAAAGGAAATTTGATAAAATTAGCATATTTAAGCAGGAGTCGCTCCTTTCCATTTTCGTAACACAATGATTGACAAAGCGAGTCTTCACAAAAAATAAGCTTCAAAAGCCACATAATTCATACTCCGCAGACGCAACGTATAGGATTACGCAGAAAGAAAGTATTCATTCAAAGAGTCCGATGAGTTCTAACAATTCAGACCTTGAAAGCTCACTCACAAAGACGTGTACACATATGCGCTGTATTGTGTATACTGTAAGTACTCATAATTCAAATAAATTTGAAAAGCTCGTAATCATTATCGACTAGTTAAATGTTTAAAATACAGAATAGTCGATATCCACGACATGCTAATGGAGTGATAACCCTAAACGAATATCGAACGTATAGCCGCGAACAAAATTTTATACAAAACGAAAAATGTTGTGTGTTTTCGCAATATGCAACTTTGTCTTCACCATCGTCTGATGATTCCAAAGTGCTGTTACATACTTAAAAAAAGTAGTGTAATAAATAATATAATGTGGCATTAAAATATACGTAGTTACAGAGGTGATATTGTCCAAACCCATTTTATAAAAATTCAAGAAAAAAAGGATCATAAAGTACTCAAGGAAAGCCTAGAAAAAAATAGGAAAAATAAAAAACTTAGCCATACATTTCTATCGTGACGTGACTTTATGTGATTTGACAGATTTATCTCTACGTTGTACAATGTACAGCACTGAAATTTTATCTTTATATACCTTTCTCACGTAACCCTGTATTGTCTGTCCCAGTTGGTCTGTATTGCGAAGACGCAAGCTTTAAAATGGTCGTTCGGCTTTACTAAATGTGCTGTGATTTTTCTTTGTTCGGCTTGACATCGATGGATGTCAATTCATCGGGGAAAACGAAGGAAATGGCTCCCTTTTATGGGAGAAATAGGGCTTTTTAATGTATCCCAAGCCACTGTGCGCCAGCCGCAGTAAGTATATACATCTTTGGGGAGAGGATTTTCAATGATAAATCACTCGCGTTCTTTTCGTAGGGAGCTGGTGTTAAAATAACAATGAAACATAAACAAAAACGGAATTTACCGTGGTATTCCAAACATATAACTTACGCTAGCCAAAGAATGTGTTACATTTAAGTTCAGTCGAATAGGTATAGGTATATCTCTACTTTGTCTGTGGTATAGGCGTAGGTACATTTTGACGTTAGTAATGTCAAACTGACATTCGACATCTTTGTGTCAAACGAACTCGGAATGATGAATTTCTAGAGATAATCAAGATGATTAAGCCTACCATCAGTCGGAAGGATCGTGCTGGCGGTATTACCAAGCTGAATGGCATTCCTTATAAATTGACCTAAAGAAACGCCAGAATAAAATAAACTTTTTTAATGGTATGTGAGTGACAAGACGACTGCGTGATGGTAAGCAACACGCCTGCCTATAACAACAACAGCGTAAAATACAGGTATTGCAACATGAAGAACCCTAATGATTACCTAGAATTGCACTGCGCTCGTTACCCAGAGATATAGATGATCTATCTCTATGTCTTTTAATTTTTCTGGAAACGTTGCCTTTCAAACCGAAACAGAGTGATGTTGACATTGTAATATCTAAAATAAAGCATCATGTTACGCTCCGTAAATGTACCATAGAATAAATAATGATATAATAGATAATGTAATGGTAAATGAACGTGGGTACGTTAATCGCATCCAACGCGCCACACTGCCTTTGGTAGAGGCACCTGGACAGCTCAGAGCGCACGGTCAGCTGTGAACGCGATGACCTTTACAAACTACCCGCATTTTTATTTTCAAACTATTGTTAACTGAATTATCAAAACGTAGTCTATTTAAAAAAAACTGTAAGTACTTGTTTTACTTTGGTACATCTTGGATGGGTTTTTTGAAAACACATGTCGTATTAAATCACCCATCCATTTTCTTGCTATTGGGCCTAAATAAAAAGTTCGGCTTGTAGACGAATGTAATTTGCACCTATTGCCTTTGCAGTTCATTACTAGTGGTACGCGTAACCTTTTGAAACTCAGATAAATTAAAATTCTCTAAATTTTAAACAAGGTTATACAAGAGCACTCGATTTTTCGATTTTAGTAACTTGGGTTAAAAGCAGGAACAAGTAATGTAATGAATGCAATAGCCTAACAAAGAAGATAAAAAAAAAATGTTTCGTGCCTAATGTTAGGCTATAAGCTATTCTATGTCATAAGCGTAATTATGGATCACTAGGGCTGTAGCTTCAATAAAGTCCACATCAAAGTTGTCTATCAATATAGACTTCCATTTATTGATTGTATATCTTTCTCTTTCTCACACAGTGGCCTACTGTTGCTGCGTGCTGCTGATTGGTTCTTTGATCCGATTCAATGGCTCTCTACGTTTTATTCCTCCGAACATTATATTTGAATGGCTTTGAACGATCTTATGATGCTTGACTTTGTTGTTCTTAAGATGAGAGATTTGTTGATCGGTCGTGTAAAATCTGTTAATAATTAGCTTTTGATAACCGTGTTGATAAAATTACTTTTTGATGTGTAAAACTGAGATTTTACGGTCAATTTGATTAAATTACTTTATTTTTCCACATAAAGTAGTAGTTAGGTTTTACATTCCAAGGAACTTCTACTGATATTTTGTGGAGCTTGATACGAGAAAATATCCTGTATTTTAGTTGTTTTGGAAATATTATTGTGTTTACAATACTTACAATCTAATTACAGAACAATCATTCTGCGTAGTGTGTATAGTCTGTATGTGGTCAGTACAGTGTAAGTATCGTACCTAGAGTAAAGTCAAGCTGCATATAAATAACTCAGAGAGTACAGGCACAACAGTACACAAACATAACAACGCAATACACAAAACAAACGTGCGCCTGATGGTTTATTTGCAAAGAAAGGCAACAAGAAAGAGTTACTAATCAATTTCATTTTAAAATGTAATAGTCACGGACTAGGACAATTTCAAAATCGTCGCTATAGTAGATCCAACCGTTTATTTTCTTTTTGACAGCACCAATAGAACGTAACTGCGGCATGTTACGCAAAAGTTCACTTTTAAAAAGCGTGGTTTTAAAAATATGACAACTGCTTAAATTTGCTCCTAGATCCCGTATAATAATCATCTTTGATGAATTAAATTTGTGATATGTATATGTAAATATAATTGTATGACAGTGACATTAAAATTAAGTTATTTTAGTTAGTTTGTTTGTTTTCTATGCTTTATTCTCAACAATTATTCAAACTACTACATATTAGGGACAATGCCATGGCAATTTTTTTGCATACGCTAAAGCTGATAACCCTACCGCTAGCGCCGAATATAAGTGTGAAAAGTGCGGTACATACGTGAATGTGTCTTTGTTTTTTGTATGCTGTTTGTTTTGTGGTCTATTTCAGTAAAGATAAACTACACATCATATCTCCAAGTCATGAGTGCACTATAGCGCTAAGCAATGAAGTCTTGTCCAAAACATAGCGCGGCACCGTGCTATTATTAGCTGATGTTTGCTTAGCGTTGGCTAACTTAATTGCTTGTCTGGTTAGTCTAATGCAAAAAAGCAAAAAGTAACCGACTAATTCAGCAAGCCCTTTCTTCGCTTAAGTTATACAAAGTATTTTCTTTATTCCGCAAGCCCTTTCTTTGCGTTATACAAAGTATTTTCTAGTGAAGTTTAAAATAAGTCAATATCATACAACTCCTATCAGCCAAATAATGGCCCTTAGGGCCAAACATAGTGGTTCTAATCTCAAGCTAATTTATTTCACAGAGATCTAGGTCTTCTATTATTCACAATCACAGCCAGCATAAGACTACAAGGAGCGCCGTATTGGCACCGGGAACCAAGGCGTCTGGTCATCCATCCAGCCTTACGCTAGCTATAATTTATCTTCAGCTAGACTAGTGATTTATAGTCCAAGACTTGGAGCATAAATTACAGTCCAGCAGTAGAACGCCTGATCGCGATCGTGACTGAAATAAGTCACACTTTTATACATATTTCATTGGGATTAGGACCCGTTTCAAGCTGGGAATAAGGACCCTTTTCGGGATAAAGCGGGGGAATTGCCATTATCACTAACCCAAATATTGTGTTAGGTACTTATGGTGCTAACAACGTACCAAAGTAAATAGTCTGGGCTACGTGCGCGCCATTTGTAACCATTTTTAGCATAATATTCGTACCGATCCCAAATGTTTGAAATAATATGCTAACTGAACTTTAACAACACAAACTTTAAAACCACCCTAGAAACGTAGCACGTGGGTAGGCCACATTTACTAAGCAGTATTAACATTGAAAGAACTCAAGACTTCTTTGTCTATTCATATAGAAGTACCTATAAGTACTTACTAATTTTATTTTAAATTCCGTAAATTGTCGACAAGTAAAACAATTATCGTTTTTGAACTATGAGACGAAGTAACTATTCTCTTATCTGTGCCATGAGTGGAAATTAATAATACATAAACTAATAAATTGTACGAATAAAAATTTTATGAGCTCCTTCTTGTCTTATTGAAATCGCTTTTTTTAAAAGGCACGTCTAGCAGTTAGTCTCGGTGACCCTCTATTGATTAGTAATTACCAAACTTTGGGCTGCACTGAAGGAATATGAGAGCGATTTAGATGTCCTTATGTCTAAGCATGCCAAAGGAAACGTAATGAAAAGCGTCATAATACGTCACATGACATTAAAGAAAGCAAACAAATCATACTTAAATATTGTCTTAAAAAATTACTAAACATTCGTTTGAACAACCAATTTTTCATGATATCACAATGCAAATCAAATGTCTACGATTATTCCCTCTACATAGGTATTTATTTTTCATATCGCTTTGCATGTTTTGAATATCGCTGACGTCTACTTTAGTTTACTCAGTGTTCTGGTTGGTTTTGGGTAACTTCATTCGCTTTTAACATTAAATAAATTGGGAACCCGATAATGCGCCCGATCCCGCGCGGTTCGCGGAGAATGCCTATCCTATATGATTTATTTTGGCGCATTTTCCAGAGATATACGATAAGCTGGATAAATCGAGAGATTCCGAACTATTCAATGAATATCCGGAGATGAATTAAGTAGCCGAAGGTTGCTTTTATCGTTGAAAGCATTTTAACGCTTTCATGGATTCAATGACTAAATCAATTTTGTCGGAGTTTAGAGTTCTTTTTCTTAAGACAAATAAATATTTTAGATGTGTATTTGCCAAGTTTGATAAAGTACTAAAATCAAAGATAATCGTACATGTCGGATTAAGTAAATAATATAAGCACTAAGCAGACTACTTTATGTCACACCTCTGGAACTCCAAAAGGAGAGAATCAAGGTCATCTACCACGCTAGTCAATTTCAGGTTAAATGACACATGTTCCCAAAACACTGGTGACAGCAAACTGATACATCAGCACTAGAAACAATGCTCAGAGGAGCAAGCGAGATTAGAACCTATTCACCTTCAAGATTGTGAAACGTTCTCGTCACTACACTACCACGGCTTCGGATTAAGTATATGCCCGCTTTAATTTACAGAAGCAGTAGAACATTCAAACAATGCGTCATTGGTATTCAAGCTCAAAGGGACCAGAACTTCAAAGCTAGATTACATAACTTAGTGAAAGAACCCAACTTCCACATTATGTAGATTGAGGCCGCGAAATGCGCCAAGGTAGCTTAATTATGTATGTTGTGAACTCTCTCTTGAAGTTGGTCTATCTTTGTTTGTCAGAAGTCGGGACTTTACAACCTATCGCGAAGTTTCACGATGCTCTAACCGTAACAAACACTCGCTTACAAAAATATGTTTCTCAAAGTTTCTCGAAGATTTCAAATATTTCTCGAACATACGAGACTAAATATAAAGTTTAACGACTAAGTTCATAGTCAAAATTTGTGTAGTATACAATGTAACAAAATGTTTTTTATTCTGATATAAAACTTATGTGTTTTTTACGTTATTCAGTTTTCGGCAATGAAAAATTTTTACGATTTTTCACTAAAACAAAACTGCAGACAATCATAATATCATACCGTTCCTCTGTATATGCCTACTGTTCAGTTAGTATTTAACGTTTGTCCAATGCCTACTTAACACTAGCAGTGACCCGCGGTTTTACCCGCCTAGTTCTAGTTTTCGTAATTTTCTCGCGATAAAAAGAAGTCTAATTGCTATTCTACACTATAATCTAACTGTGTTGCAAATTTTAACTCGATATGTTCAGCCGTTCCGACGTGATTGAGCAACAAACATCAAAACTTTCGTATTTATAAAAAAAAATTAAGATTTGTTGGATTGTCATGATTACACTATGTATTGATCTAATCTGCTACAATAATCTAAGACTAATAAGAGATTAAGAGACAAAGGCTATAAATGGAGTGTGGACACTAGCAAAGCTGTAAGGAGAAAGCAAGTGTGTTCCATTTATTATAACACTCACAGCATAATCAAATTGCCCGCCATAACAGATAGCACAGACCTGTAACTTACCTCTGTCGTCCAGCCGACTTAGTCATCGTATAACAGTATCTTTGAACTTAATATCCTTCAGCAGGTCCGCTGGTTAAATTCCAGTACACACGAGATTAGGGTACATTTCGATCAATAAAGCTTTTATTTATATCCCGACCTCTGCCCACGCGTGCGGGTATTGAGTTTTATAATAGCTACTCCGATATTCCAAACGCTATCTAGGGTAACTGGCTTTTTGACGAAATGGATCTATTTCAATCAAGCCAAAAAAGCAATTTTGGAATTAGATTTTATTTTTAATTAAATTCTATTTCAATTTGGATTAACTACCCAAATGTTCGTATCAACATAGTTGTATCGTTCCATTATAGTTTCATTAATTTTGCGATCGCCTAAAATGAGGGTAGTTCTAAAACACTGCTCTAAACAGCTGTCAAGCACCGCGCATTCGTAATTTGAGAGTTCGTCTCGGTGGAAGTAAGCAGCAGCTATCCTCATAAATCATATTCGTCGACGCTTTTTCATCAATGTGATAATTCGTGTCAACTACTTCAAGAATACCAATTCAAGGAAACGTATATTTAGTGCAGCACAACAATTCGAGGAAACAGCATCAAAGAGACGAGCAGTCCCAGGTATTAGGTGCTTGATATTTGCTCTCTTGATCACAGACACCGTAACTTTAATTTAACCCATTACCCCGAGTGTGTACAGAAAACCACCGATTGGTCCGACGCGACGGTACAATAATATTTAAATAATACAACTCATGCAGATATGCAAATACAAATTATGCTTAATGGTGGATTTAATAATTATACAAATTATACTTCATTTTTACATAATACTCACATAAGCTCCAAACTGAGAAAAGAGATGTATGAAAAATTTGTCACATGCACTTGAAAATTTTTACAAGCAAATACTAAAAAATATTGGCGAGTAATTTTAAAGAGTAAGTGTTTTAGTACCTACTTTTGCCGTATTAAACATACTTTTTCACAAATAAACAGTCATACGTTTGTAAAATCCCTATTTTATATGAATTGCGGCTAAATCGGTATAGAGTCTCAACATGTGTCGCAAAGCCAGTTCAACGAAAAAAAAATTAAAAAAAAAAATATGGCAGATTAATTCCGCAAAAAAAGTTTTTCGGGATTTAAAGTAGGTACTCGTATCTACTCTAATCTCATTTTACTATGAATTTATGTTAACAAAATACAGGCAACATTTAGCTACAATATGTAAATACAAATAACTTTAATTGATCACTCCTGGGTAGTTATCAAAGATATCTATGAATCTATGAATAACTATTTTCGTGTTAACCTGTATTGATTGAAATTATATATCTTAAATTATTTTATTACGTACAACTGTAAAAAATTGTCTAAGCGACTATTCCCACACCTATTAAACCGTAGTAAAGAACAGCTGTAATAAAAAGCTCTATTTTTATAGCAATTCCAGTTTGTCCCGAGAAGACGACTTGACGGTTGTCTTTTTTGCCGACAGTACTTGTTCCGAAGCACAGTTGAGCTGCATTCATGCTAATTTAATGATCTTCGAGACCCACACGTCTCCCACGCACCATATTTGCAATCTGTCGCAGATTCAACTGCAGTTACCAGCCTCGTTTAGATTGGAATAGCTGTGTATACCAACAGGGCTTGTGTTTAGATAGGTACAGTTAATACAATGGAAGATGAACATGGGAAAGTTTTAATAATATAAAATCAATAAGTTTGTTACCTATGTTGTACTTACCTTAAGTACTATGTGTGAGTAGTTCACTCGAAGTAAAAATGTAGATATTAAAAAAACGAGATATTTCAGAAATATTCCAATATGATACGATGATGTATTATTACAAAAGACAAAAAGCGTCTTCTGATAATTTGTACTATCAAAATTTCTAGATCCAGACACAATCAAATCTAAAAAATTAGGATAACAACGCCGACACCCATTCCCCGTAGCTCGGTATAGAAAGTAAATAACAACAGCAGACTGACTGACGACTACTTATCGCAATTTTGCAATTGTATTATCTTATTATTTATGTTTATATTTTACCATCATTATCCCGCCGTTCTATTGACATAATTTGCTTTCCCGTGGTTTTATAGCTATGAAGTAGTCTATAAAATTATGCTATTCCAGATTATCACAATTTTCTCCAAGCCATCATCTGTGTTCCCAATTTCAACCTGATCTGTGCGCACGTGATGGAGCAGAATATACCCAACATTCACATTTATAGCATAAGTAGGTTGTCAGAGGGATACAGAATTTCAAATAAAATGTTTTGACCAATAATTCTTTTCCACAATATTTGGTTGTAACACCAAAATGTTACCGTATAAATTACGTCGTCCAGCCGACTACGGTCGTACTTTGTATATGTAAACTCATAAATACTTGGACGTCCGATCTCACTTTCAGGAAATAGAACTGTAAAATATTAAATTTAAACTGACCCTGGACAAACTGCAATTAAAATACCAGCTCATAATCTGGGCTAAAGCCGGGATGAGCCCGTAACCCGGGGAAAGTCAAATAAAACCAGAGCAAGTGATGTCAATTTCGTCGTGCTTTGACCAAAAGTTAATTATAATAGCGCTGAAACTCGCCCGCGGTGTGCATGCTTCGCTTAAAACCCGTTCTGTGTGTAGATTTTGTCACGAGCCGTTTTGATGGCTCGTTTTTAGCTTTATTAGAACACGAGATTTTAATTTTGGAGCTAAACGTTGGCTTGATACTTTAAACGAGCGTTTTATGAGAGCTTTTATTTTCTAGAAACAAGTGGAAAGGAGGTAGGCAGGGTTTTTCTCAACGCACTGACGCGCTAGTTATAATAAAATGAAAATTTTTCAGGGAATGTTAACATTAGTGGTACTTATTTGAATTCCATGTGCTAATATTTTTTGTTGTAAAACTTAGTACCTATGTATAGTTTGACAACTTTAGATTATTGTTAATGTAAGTACAACTATATCGCTCTCGTTTTTCAACGTATTGTCAAGTATTAAATTAACGTGGTTGTTACACATATTTCTGGGGTAAACGGGTAACTCACGTGTTATTTGGTCGGTCAATGCGACTCGAGTTTCGGCCGCGTCCGGCGGCCTTTTTCAAGGAGAGTGCACGCGCGCGATGCCTGCCCGTTTGGCATTGAAAAACAAACGGGCCAAACAGGCAGACTCTCTTTGAAAAAGGTCGCCGGACGCGGCCGAAACTCGAGTCGGATTGACCGACCATATTACACGTGAGTTACCGGTTTATCCAATAAATATATTGTCAAGTAATTAAATCACTGAATAAAAAATAGAATCCACAAGAGTGTGATACAAAATGTTAGTGAATTGGCCTTTTCTATGAAAGCGTGCTCCATCGTAAACCCCATCGTTGCGTGTCGGTTAAGGTGTGAGATGGTGGTCAAATGCAAACCTATTATCAATACAAACATTTTGATTCACATACTTGTGATAACAGCATAATGTTTAATGTATTTCTCCCTACAATAAAATATAACATCTTTGTTACTAATGTAATTTAGTTACAAAATAAAACTATCTTTAGGTATGGATGCCTACTTTATATCTGTTACCTAAAGTTTCTCAAATCAAGGTTTTAATTAAAATGTTTCGTGGACTACAAAGTTAGCATACAAATAACGTCGAGCTAGTAGAAGTGTTATCAGCGTGACTTGCACTAAGCAACCATTTATTTGCCGAGTCACTTAGATCGATCTGAACGGGCCTTGGACCGGTCCAGTCCGAGATTGAGGTCTGGAAATCTAGACTGTGCTCCCACGCCGTATTCGATAAGCTTGGTAACAACTTACCTCTACCTCTGTAATTTAATACTATACATAGTAATGAAATGAAATGAAATGAAATGAAATTTTTATTAAACACACAGAGACTAACAAAACACATACATAAGTAAATTATCAAGTCATTATAATACTTATTCAGTCCGTATGTGTGGGTACAAGTATATCAGTGGGCCGCAAACTAAGCACATAGCTTGTATCTTGAGGCCCGTAGTAATTCTAGTCCGCGTTTGATTGTGTTAGTTAATTATTTTTTTAATTATTTTCACCCCTAAGTTATTTTTCTCTGTTTTTAAATTCATGATTTTAATGAAATTCAAACTAAAACCCTTTTTCGTATTAAAACATGTTTCAAAGTGTTGATTTGTAATTTTAAAATGCAAAAAAAACAAAGACTTGCATACTGTGAAAATGAGAATCACTTTTAAGAGTCTCTGTGGAATTATCTTTTAATTTAGACCTGTGATGTATCTCTTATTTTTAACAAGGTAAGCATATATTAGCTATATTATTTATTTTATGAAATAACATAAGATAGAATCTGGATGTCTTTAAATATAACGTAAACTTTTTTTTTCTAGGTTATCGCGCTACATCATGCGGTCCGCATTAACATAAGGCGAGATGACGTTCAAGTACAAACCTAAAATAAAAATGTATCAGTGTTTAAGAGGTTTTTATTACTTTAGTTTTTTAAATTAGATAAAAGCTTCAGTTCTTCATTCATGTTTTAAATTATCACAGAAATCATCAGGCAAAAACAGATATTTTATCTCTGTGTGATGAGATCAGCTTGGCTTGCTTGCTAGGCAGCGATTTGGACTCTTCAAATTCAAATAACTGCTGTGTGTTGTTGAACATCAGGCGCTTGTCTTGCTTCCGTCCTACTAAATTATATAAAAAAAACTAAGATTTGCTTAAGTAAAGGTCAAACGTACCATTGTAATGCGTTCGCAACTTCTCCATAGTTAATAGACAAAGTTTTAACTAGGGTCTGTTTTATAGTTCGGAGGGTTGTGTGTGCTATCTTGTAAGTTTGAGTGCTGTTTTTGGAGTTTATCATAAACAAGGCCAACTACCAGGCTTACATAACGAGGTAAGTATGTAACTAGATACCCACGTAAATCTGTCGTAAAACACCAAAATTAACTCGTAAAATGTACTTAGATAGATTTACAAACACACCAACAGTCAATAATGACTCCTGCAAATGTGGAGTATTGAACTGCCAAAAAGTCTGAACGAAATGTGTTCCGTTGTTATCATTAATAAATAAATTGAGAAATCCAATAAATTGTTCCTAAGTTCATCTTAAGGTCAGTACTCACATACGGTATTACTCGATCGAGCTAAACTGTGGAGTAAAACCCATGGCATGGGCTTTCGTCCACACATTGAGCATTGATCTATCGAGTGAGGCGCGCCGTTCAGTATTCACCGAACCGTTCGAGCCAAAGGATGTCTGTGCAACAAACTAGACGGTGGCTGTACTTAGCAAGTCTCACAGTGCTTTATAAGAAAATCAAATAAAATTAAAAGAAAAAACGTAAAAGAGTGTGTTAAAAACACGTGTTTCAATCACGATAAACAATACCAGACTAACGCTCGCCTCGCGCCACTCGCAGCCACGTACACACGTACGAGTCAAGATTGACGTCTCGCTTCGAGTAGGTTCGAAGGAAATTACTTTCATTTAATTCCATCGAGCCGGCTCGGTGCGAGCCTTCGAGCTGTGAGTTTTGCGGTCCACACGTTGATTTTTACTCGACTTCGAGTAAAACTATCGAGTAATACCGTATGTGAGTACTGACCTTTAGATCGAAAAAAATCTAAAAGCCTTGCAGTCAACACTGAATAAGACATTGTTTTTTTTTTTATTTGACTAGTTAATGCATTTTGCCTCCAAATATGCTGCATGCTACTGCACTGAAATATCGGAAACTTCCATCAGCATGTCCATTTACTAAGATAATTATTATCCCACAGTTAGAAATAATGTAGCCTAAAGTACTATTCTATGCCGTTATCTAACTGTATTACAAATTTCAATCTGATCATAAAGCTTTTAACTATGCTTTTTAATCAAACTATATAATAATGAGCCTGTAAGTCTATGGTACCCTCTTAGAATTAGTGCTAGATGAATCATTTGTAATGGGCGCGTGTAAAATTAAATCTGTAATCCCGAGATCGTGTAGGAAGTGTCCAGTAACAAATCCAATAACAGTTTATTCACGGCGGAAAGTCCCTTCTGGCAGACACTATCTTATTATTAACGCTGGACGACTCTCCGAACTATTTAGATCGTATCTTACTCCTAACATTCTATAACGTTTCCAAGATGGCGGCATCAGAGGTTGATTTGCAAACATTTTCTTAAAGACTTATGCCAGCAAAAACCTGTCGAGTTTTTGAGATATCTCAGATAAGTAAAGGAGTTATCGACGTCAAAGATTTCAGGTTTTTACAATAAATAAAATATAAATAGTTACGGCTGCTCTAGTCGGGCGAACGGCGACTTCCGATCCGGAGACCAAATCCCACGCGCACCACTGGCTTTTCGAATTCATGTATCATCTGCGCAATATTAACTTAAAAACGCTAAGGGAAACATCGTGACGAAACCACGACAAATTTTTCGAGGTCGACGTGTCATCCACCAACCCGCAGTGGGCTAGCGTGGTGGATTATGGTCTTGACTCCTAGCGAGAGAAGGCCCAGAGTCTCAAAAGTGGGAACATTTAGTGGACTGCTTATGCTATACCCAATAAGTATCGATGGAATGAGCAAAACAATAGCTTGAAAGTGTACAAAACTCTTGCCCATAATATAACAATGCCGTATCTATTTGTTAGTTTGTTGAAAGTTACGGCTGGTCTAGTCGGGAGAACGGCGGCTACCGATCCGTAGACCCCGGGTTCAAACCCCACACGCACCACTGTCTTTTCGAAGTCATGTGCGTAATGCCGCTAACTTAAAACAGTGAAGGAAAACATCGTGAGGAAGCCGACATGTACCTAGAATCTTTCGAAGTCATGTGTCATCCGCCAACCCGCACTAGGCCAGCGTGGTGGATTATGGCCTTAACTCTCTCCTTGCGAGAGAAGGCCCCGAGTCCCAGCAGTGGGAACGTTTAGTGGGCTGTTGATGATGATTATGATGTATATATTTGAACATGAAGAGTGTAAATAACTGTTTAGTAGGTACCTACTGCGCTGCACTCGTCAACCGAAAATATACCTAAAATGATTTGTATATTACTGCTTGACGGTAGAATAACTAGCAAAGTTGAGGTACTTCTTCCCAGCAAAGAGACCTAAAGACATTCTCAAAAAGACAAAATTGATCACCAATCATTTTTTGTTACACAGTGTAATAATGATCACAAACTCGGATAGTTGAAAATACTCGTATATTTAGCTAGCATATTATGGCGTCGCGAAGGTAAATTTTGTGAGACGTACCTGATTTAAAAAAAAATACCAAACAGCTGCCAGAACCTACCTCTACAATTGTCCACTCTTTTCGCACTTAAATATTTTTGATGATGTAGTTTTAGTCCTCGTTGCACTAAACGCAACTTTGTAGTTAAGAAAGTAAAGATGAAATACAATAAACTGTTAGATGTAATACATATTTTTGCAACTTCTTGCTTCGCGCAGCAAGTGCAACATTTTTCGGTCAGGCAAGAAATTACTCCAAAATCGGTGAATAAAAACTAAAAAATCTGTTGAAGTATAGTGACTATTAAAATATAACAGAGCCAAATTACAGTAGGTATTCTGTAACATAGTTAGTATGTAATTCAATTATACTCATATATTATATTTAAAAAAACAGTACGATGTATTATCGTTTGGAGTTAAAAAAATATTGTATAGCTATAAAAATAATGATTTGCCTGCAGAATACCTACATGCGAGGTCGATGTTCTTTTCAGCAGCCCACCACTTGAACCTTCAGTTTCAAAAGAAAAGGGCGTCTGTAGGTGAAACGTAGTTAACAGAAAAGTACTCGTAATTTTGGCAATAAAATAAGTTGTAAAGTTGTTAAAATGATAAATATACATACATTAAATTTAATTTTAACTTTTAGAACGAGGTTTGTTGTGAACAAATGTGGCTACAAAATTGTTAAGAAGCTGTATCTGAACAGCCGTGATAACATAAAATTTACGACGTAATTTTATTCTTGATAGGTACTAAACTTTACCCGAAACTGCCTAACTGAAACCTATAAGTACTGTACTGTCTCAAAACATTTACTAGGTATATGTAAACATTGATGTGATGCGTAAGGCACGTGAGTATATGGCGAGCCTTGATACTTTTAAATATTTCCCTCAAAATTACGTAGTAAGCTCTTTAGGTACTTTAAGTAAACGTATGACATTTGACCTCTTTTACCCACCTAACTTTGACCTAGTGCAGAAAGCGCAAAGCCCTACGAACCTAGTCAAAAATAATTAACTTAAACTGAAACTTAAAACTCAGTCTATATTTAAAAAATAAGCACATGAGACTTACTCCAAGCACACCTGAAAGCATTATCTAGACTTTCCTCATTCTACAAGTACATGATATTAATTAATGATTTAATTTATCGATATCGATGGTTTTAGTACCTACTCAGCAATCTCTAACGCTCTATTTGCTGATCCTCCAAGAATTTCTCATTTAGCGGCGACACGACCCGTGCACCTCTTAACAGAAAAAAAGCCATATTCGCCCAACCTCGAAAACTTTTCCCATTCTCCCCATTTCCTTGCACACTGTTTCATAGATATACTAGCTATACATAAAGTTAGTAGTAACCCTGATTGAATAAGTTAGGAAGGAAAATGTATGCAACCAACCCAAACACGAAATAATGGAAACTCCATTCATTTCAGCTGAAGGAGAGCTTACAAGAATTTGACCGCGGCGTTCTCTAAAGTTCCATTCCGGAGGGTAAACGTCGGGAGGTCGGATCACAAATTCCTCGAACGAAAGGGTGCAACGTAAAATAATATGAGAGACGTCGGTCCAGTCGCTATCATAGAACGTGACTTCGCATTGCGGGAACAAACTTCAAATTATATAAATGTAAGTCTGCGATACTCAATATAACCTTATCAATATTCATAAGGTAATCTGGGGCTGATTGGGAATCGTGTTAAGTAATGCCATTTTGCATTAAAACTTGGAAAATTTTCGACTGACCTTATGACTGTTGGTTATGAATCTGCTCACTAAACCGTAGATTGTTGGTTCGATCGATTGATGGTGTGATGAATGTGGAAGTTGGTTCCGTGTCTAGGTAGTTATGTGTATTATAAATATGGATTAATCAGCTATCTAGCATGCACATGCATGTGATGAAGTGTCCCTTAAAATTAATCTTTTATTTAAAATATAAATTTTAGCAAATAATAATAATCAATAAATATAATATTAATTAATTACTCCTACCAATTTCATAGAATAATTTTATTATTTAATTATCTCATAATTATCCACTTCTGTAAATGTAACAGTTGATTCATGTTCGGGAGCAATGCGGAGCTTTTATTAAATTCAATAAGTTTAGTTTCTAATACAATATTTAACAACCAAAAGTTCTAGAATAACCGTAAATTCTCAAACTTACTTGGCAAGATGCTAAGCTTTTTACAATCAAGAATACTCGTGAAACCGGATAAAACCGGAGGTTCCGACTGTTACGCCGCGCCGCTTCATAACTCCAACAATAAACTTCAGAAGTAAACAAACAGCTAAGCATGAAAACCGCAAATTAAAGCAATCCAACAACGCGCAGACTCGTCCGCAGTTTGTAAAGATTTATGGTGACAGCAGCGGCATTGAGCCCGATGCGTCGCTCCACTGGCTTTGTCGTCGGTGGCCATAAAATACTGCACTTTGCGGACGTTGATGATGACTGACAATGGCCTATCTATTCTGATAAAATGCGTTGTTGTGTCGTATATTTTGCCGGCTTAAATTGAAGTCCTTGATAACTCACGGATGACGTATGACACGCGCTGGAGCCTATCGCATTATGGCGGCCATGGGTCGTTTACCATCAAATGGCTTTGTGACAAAATATTGTTAAATCACACTGGTTCCAACGATCATGTTATAAAAACGAACCTTTTTATATGCAACAATATGTGTATACCTACATGTTACTCTTTTATCCTCTAATCGTATGCCAAACGTTTCAAATGGCATATGCCAGCTAAAAAAATCCTTAGGTTTTGAGTGAATTCGAATCGTTGTTTTTTAAAATTGTTTTTATACTTTTCATTGCTGTTTGGATCTTTGCAGTTTTGATCATAGTTTCTTAAATCTATCCTATTTTTTGTGTTTGTTTAAAAATGTCATATCAGTGTTTATTGGTCTTCTTCTGTCTCTGTTATTTCCTCGCAGTATCTTTTTTAATACTTGTCCACGTTCATTTGTAACGTTGTTGCGGTCGCTATTTAGTTGTTTTACTCACGTTTAATTTGAGATTTACGGTCATTTCATCGAAAAGCTTTGGTACGATCTATGTTTCATTCTACGTAATCTCCATGTGGGTATCATGTAATTTTAAGGGGGAAACTTCTATTATATGAAAGTGAAGGATTCGTATCAAATTGTATCCCAGCACTTACAAATGTCTAGCGTAAGTTATTTTAAAGTTTTTTTGTGATTTTGTTTTTTTGTATGTGTGGCTTTTAATAAAGCGTTTCCTTTTTTCTTATCTTGTCTTATCTTACCACAGTTTTATAAAACTTGACTCAATCTTATTTTTACGTCTTTAAGTTCGATAACGTCACAACTTTCGAAAATGTATATACATACACGTGAGTAAAACAACTAAATAGCGACCGCAACAACGTTACAAATGAACGTGGACAAGTATTAAAAAAGATACTGCGAGGAAATAACAGAGACAGAAGAAGACCAATAAACACTGTTATGACATTTTTAAACAAACACAAAAAATAGGATAGATTTAAGAAACTATGATCAAAACTGCAAAGATCCAAACAGCAATGAAAAGTATAAAAACAATTTTAGTGAAAAACAATTACAGACTGGTAAAACACAATTAATTACTTAATTAGTCTACTATTTACTAGTTAAACTAAAATTATCAAGCATAAAATGTATACTAGCTGAGTTAAGGCTCGTTTTATTGTTCATTTCACTTTGCCCTTTTGTAAAAAAAATAGAAACACTAGCTGACCCGGGAAACGTTGTTTTGCCATTTAAATTATTAATACAAATTTTAAAAATCTAACATTTGTAACCCTAAACTTTAACAATAAAAAAAAATTATAAAACAATTTTAAATTTGCCATAAACTCCGGAAAAATTTAACCGAAATAGAGTGAAAAACATTTCCAAAAAAGATAGTACAGTCGAGGTAAACATAAAACTAGCCTGAAATAGAAAAAATTCCAGGGAGCGATTTTTTTTTATGAAACGTCGGGGAGGGTTGTTGGAAGTATAAATCTCGATTTTCTAACTAATCTCGGTAGAGGGTTCGCCGCCATCTTGTTTCAAAGTTTTTGTGAGATAGCTCGTTCATTTTCAACTTTAGAGCAAAAATGATGGACACCAAAATTGTTGGAAATTTAATTTCTCACAAGTTTGCTTCATATAGGTTTTACGCTAGGCTCAATATTTGCAGAGTTATACTATCAAGTTTATCAAAAAAATCGTAATGGGTGCAATTTTATTTTCTTCAACTTTGGTTCTCGCACATTTTTTACTTATTTTATTTTTAGTATTTGTTGTTACAGCGGCAATAGAAATACATCATCTGTGAAAATTTCAACTGTCTAGCTATCACCGTTCTTGAGATACAGTCTGGTGACAGACGGACGGACGGACGGACGGATGGACAGCCAAGTCCCAGTTATAGGGTTCCGTTTTTACCCTTTGGGTACGGAACCCTAAAAAGTGCGAGAACCGAAGTTGAAGAAAATAAAATTCCACCCATTACGATTTTTTTGATAAACTTGATAGTATAACTCTGCAAATATTGAGCCTAGCGTAAAACCTATATGAAGCAAACTTGTGAGAAATTAAATTTCCAACAATTTTGGTGTCCATCATTTTTGCTCTAAAGTTGAAAATGAACGAGTTATCTCACAAAAACTTTGAAACAAGATGGCGGCGAACCCTCTACCGAGATTAGTTAGAAAATCGAGATTTATACTTCCAACAACCCTCCCCGACGTTTCATAAAAAAAATCGCTCCCCGGAATTTTTTCTATTTCAATGTCTGCCCCGACCGTGCTAAGACGATAATTGATCAGTTATCGAGTGGGATGAAAAATGATTAAATTACTTAAACGGCTATTAACAAATAGGGGTTGGTGATAAAAGGGTAAAAATGTAAGGTTGTACATATTTATCTTATACCTTTAAACGAGCAATTCTTGTACCTATATAAATATGTATATATATATAAAATCTGAATCTCGGAAACGGCTCGACGGATTTTCATGAAATTATGTAGGTATGCAGGGGATTTCGGGGACGATAAATCGATCTAACTAGGTCTTATTAAAAAAAAAACGCATATAATGCGCGTTTTTAGACAATGAAAAACTGTCACATTAGACTTTAGAATGTGAAGGTAAATTTCGCCGCGTGACGCGACAGCATAATTAGCTCAGACGGGAAGTCGGGCGCTCATAACGGTAACGAATTAGTAGCTCCGGGTTCGAATCCAGACGGGTTCTCTTTTTTTTTCAATTCGTTTTTTTTAAGAAAATCTATTTCTTGGAGTCTTTTATCTGTAGGTATCTAAGTATATTTAGTATTTAACCCGAGCAAAGCTCGGTCACCCAGGTCCTGTTTTTTTAAATGCCACATTATAAAAAAATAATAACATTTTTTTGGCCAAAACTGAAAAAAAAATTTGGGGTGTACAAGCCTTATCACTTAGGGGTATGAAAAATTCATAGTAGCCAATTCTCAGACCTACTGAATATGCATATAAAATTTGGTAAAAATCAGTAAAGCCGTTTCAGAGGAGTAAGGTAAACTAACACTGTGACACGAGAATTTTATATACATAATATAAGATATAGAATTCATCTAAACTAATTATACTCAGACAGGCTTTAGCACGAAACAAATAGGTATCTATGGAAATATACAGTAATAATGCCCATATTTCAATGCAGAAACAAACCGATTCCTGTGCTATGAAATTTTATGGGAAAAGTCTAGACTGAGGTAATAAATTGCCTACAGGCGGACGAACTTACAACTAGAATTCACCAGTTCGATGTCAAATGCCGTTGCCTGTGTTTGATTGCTTGGGGAAAAATATGAGCTCGTTCATAAATTTTACATTGTTATGGTCGAGATTTTGTTTTATTTTGGTTGAATTTGAAAAAGAAGATAAGATACAATGCTGCAATAATTATTACAACTAAAGTGAACATTAGGTACTATCTCCGGGTTTTAGCGGTGAAGGAAAACATAGTATTAGTAATGAAATCGGTAAAGTAAAGTAAAGATATATTTGCGTAGCATGGGTCCAATAGTAGATGGAATGGTATTGGAAGTATTTCGCCATACACTGCCTTTCGGCATGCAAAAATATACAAAAACAATTTGAATCTATATTAATTACACAATCAAAATTCATTTCACAATACATTATAAGAAAATATTCAAAACAAAATTAATTAAAGTCAGTTATCATTAATGTCATTAATTAAAGTACTTAAATTAAAAAAGTCGACTGGCAACCCCAGCCCAGTAAACAAGTGCGACAAGATCTCTTTACATTTTATATCATTAATTGTTACAAACGTAGTGCTTTTTCAGTAATACTTACAAAATCAAGTGTACATACGGACCTTCAAACCAAAACATACATCTGGATATTGGTGAGGTTACAAATTGTTGATATATTTCACTGTTTTCATATAGAACATCTACTTGTTTTGAAGATAATACCGTTGGAAACATGTTTGAATTGCACTTGTACCCAGTTGAGTGAAATTTTGGCATTGTTTTGTGACAAATATTTTCAAAACTACACGTAAAAACTTATTTATATTCTTTGCATCTGACTTTGCGAACTGTTGGAATGATAATACAATGACAGTTTGACAGTGATGAATGACAGCGACATTGACGTTTGATATATTGATATGGATTGATCAGGGGAGCACAATAAGTGACGTCACAACTTGCGGGAACGAGACACTCTAATTACCTATTACTTGTGAAAGAGAGAGAAAGAGATACTGATTTTACGTCCTTGTCACCGTGGCCGGGTTTTTCTCTGGCTAAGCTTTCAAATCTGACACCGGGTTCCCCAACAAAAGTCTGTTCAAAGCTTGGATTCCGTTTTTTATTGATTTAATTCATATATGTTTATTATAATAATATTTGAAACGTGTTTGAGAAAGACTTGTAAGTCATTTATGTTTTAGTATATGAACAATGTGTGTTTGCTGTGTTTTAAGCTAAAATATCCGCAGTGAAATGTGAAAGTGAAGAAAAATCAATGGAATCTCATTTTACTCGTAAGTAGACAATATTTTCAAATGCCCACTTGATAAAAATTGATAATGATGCATTCTAGATATCAACATGAGTTAAATTTATACCATAACGGCTGCATCTAGTCTAAAATTTGCAAAATATGTATAATGTAAACATAACCTATATAACAAAACAAACAAAAAAGTGTGACTAGTTATTTCTTACAAATTTACCCATGAAATATACAAGTCGGTACATAATTGACAGTTTATTTACTGGCCGTTTACTAATAATAGGTACTAGATTTTGCCTGCGGATTCGCATTCGTTAGTTTTTGAAGTGAAAACTTCCTTTGGCTCATTACATACAGATTTTTCGTGGGCCGTGAATTGAGCTCAAACATCATGATTCGGAATGAAATAAATTTTCAGGGGAACTCGGAGCTATGGCCACAAATGGGTAAACATTTTTAGATAGTCATGGCGTGTTACCATGGTTACCATTACACATCTTTAGTCTAGATAGCCAATGGCCATGACGTGTGAGAAGGCTTATTTAGATGACAATGCTTGAAAGATTTATTCCAAACCAGAAACGCCCTCCGGTTTCACCTGCGTAGTTTCCAAAGTGTGCTGTCAAGTACTGAGTTATAAATTTTCAGTTCTATCGTCAGTCTCTATGACTGCCAGTTTTTTTTCCGTTACCAAACCCTACGCTTCAATTTCTGTTTCTTCTCCATGTCTGTCAAAATCTCATGTCAGTGGACATTGCAACACTTGTTTTCTGGAGTGGGAATTGCATCAAACTCCAATTAACTTACACTATCCTATACAGATCCCGTCCCATTCTAATGAGAATAAATGATGCTTTTAGTGAAAAGTAGGTACATTGTGTGAGTAGATTATGAAGTACTAAGCTCTGAAAGTTACGGCTGGTCTAGTCGGGAGAACAGCGCCTGCCGATTCGGAGACCCCGGGTTCAAACCCCACACGCACCACTGTATTTTCAAAGTCATGTGCATAATGTCGCTAACCTAAAACGGTGAAGGAAAACATCGTGAGGAAACCGACATGTACCTAGAATCTTTCAAAGTCGTGTGTCATCCACCAACCCGCACTGGGCCATTGTGGTGGATTATGGCCTTAACTCTATCCTTGCGAGAGAAGGCCCCGAGTCCCAGCAGTGGGAACATTTAGTGGGCTGTTGATGATGAAGCTCTAAAAAAAGATTAATACAAATTTTCACCTTTGATTTAACCCTTTTGCAATTCCAATTATGCAACTTGAATGTATCACTACATTTCTAGTAATAATTTTGATTGTTTTATTCATCCAAATTAATTATCATTTTGCAGATGTGACACTCTGAAGAATAGGATAAAACATTGTGTGAATAATGCAATATTTTTCATGAAGTAATAAATAAATAAATAATAAAGCAATTATCCTGAATTACCACAACATCTAATAGTAGTATGTAGTATCTCTACTAAAACAAGGGCTTCGAACATTGAAAAAGTTAAACGTTTGTTCTATACGTAAGTTCCGAGTTACCTGTGTGAAGTCTGGGCTAGCTGCTACTAAATGGTATATCTAAATTTGTTAATCAAACTATATTTTTACAATATTGAATGTAAAGTACAATTTGAAATAAATGTTTTATTGTTCTGTTTTTTATTATTTTCCCTCCTATTTTATTTATATCCTCCTATTCAAAAAGAGGTTTCATGTAATATATTACATGAAACCTCTTTTTGAAATGTAATTTTAGAATGGATATAACACGAGCTGAATTCATTCAACTATCGTAGCTTTACCCTTATCCAGTGGAATATTGTCTTAATGGCAATACCTTTTGAGTATTGAATTGAAAATTGAATTGAAATTGAAAGAACGAGAAGCACTATAGTAATCAGGAACTTTGTAATTCTATAGGTACTTCTTCTGAGGGATTGATACACAATAAATCAGAGATTGACCACAGATACTGATACAGATAACTAAGAATATTGACAACACATACTGAATAGCTAAAATATTAAGGAAATTGACAATACGCATTTGATACAGATAAATAAGAAAATAAAAAATTGTGTAACCATAACCATAGACAAATAATAATCGAAATATACAACCAGAGTCATACTTGATCAAAATTGCTCAAAATATAACTATGGAATCGGAAAATATAACTTTTCGCCAAATATTAAAATCGAGTTCTATGAGTAATTTATCGTCTTCTACTTTATTCGATAACACAGTCTTAAGTCTGCCCAGCAATACACTAAATGAGAGTTACTCAGAATTAAACAAACAAATTGAAATAATGTCCGGCAATCTGCAATCAGCAAATCAAGAAATCGATAATTTATGCTTGGAAATAAATCGGTTGAATAAGGAAAATCAAAATCTTAAAAAAACTGTGGATAGGTACAAAAAAGTAGGATATTCAGAAAGTCCCATTCTAATTAGAAAGCGAAACATTGGTGCTAAGGACACTCCAAAAATGTTAAGAAAGCGTCTACGAGCTTTAAAGGGAAGTAAAGACACAAACAGTCCACACACTCCAGAAGTGCTATCTGACATCGAAAAGCCCATCACACCGAGGCCAACTATGAGCGCAACTCAAATAGATACACTGACACAAAAATGTACTCCAGAAAAAGGGATACCCTGTGATGATAAATCACAGGCCCCCTCATCGGTTGTCGAAAATAATAGTCCACAAATATGTTGTCACCTCAACACAAGTGTAAACGATACAGGTGTAGAAGAAAATAATAGAATAAGCAGTCCTATTACGGTAAACAATTCAAAGATATCCACAACAAATAATTTGTTAGTCAATAAATCGAAAGATAGCAATGTAATATCTTCACAACCGCAAAAATATGAACAATGCCATGGCAATTTACAGTGCGAAAACAAGAAAAAAATTCTAATTCTTGCTGATGACCAAGGAAAATACATTCAACAGACACTTCAAAAGTTGCTAGGTGATGAATATTTGGTGAAATGTATATGGAAACCTGGAGCTCGGCTTGGCGATGTTGTAGATAAGGCAGCTACCGTGAATTACACTAAAAGTGACTCTATAGTCTTATTAGCGGGCACAAACGACGCCATTCCGTATGAATTTCAATCAAGCTTGCATTCATGGTTAAAAGCAGTAAAACATACTAATGTCATAATCCCAGAGATACCGTATAATAAGCATCTCCGAGAACAAAAACTAAACTGCGAATTGGAATTTATATGTAATCGGTATCGTAATGCAACATTTATAAATATGTCATACAGCAAATTTAGACCGACAAAAAGTCGATTTTGTATAAGTGTATGTAGAAGTATTTTAAAAGAAATTTTGCACATTTCGTATAAAAATGATTTCATTGTTTATCACAATAAAATGAATGACTGTAAAAAAAATGCGAAAATACAAACATTAAACATGAGAGATATGAGTACGCAAACAGACAATAGCCATAATTTAAATAATGAATATGACGCGGGTACACAAGCATGTTCCCAGTCGCTTAAGGTTGGTGATGAGATTACCAATACTAACGAAGCAAATCAGCTTTTTCGTGACCAATGAGTTACACCTCATTCATCAAAATGTAGACGGATTGCTGAGCAAATCGGACTTGGTAACCGCTAGTTTGGAAACTCTTGAAAATGAAAATAAAATTAAATTAGATATATTATGTATCTCTGAACACAATATGAAAGATATCGATAAAAAAAATATTAATATACCAAATTTCACTCTTGGCTCCTCTTATTGTAGAAAGACTAGACGTGGTGGCTCTTGTATTTTAGTGCGCAATACTCACCGTTTTAAACAAATAAAAGGAATTCAAAAACACAACGTCGAAACAGTTTTTGAATGTTCTGGGATTGAACTAGTTGATCATAAAGTTGTTATTCTTTGTGTCTACAGGCCTCCACGAAACTTAAGACGACACTATGATACTTTTTTTGAAAACTTGAATGCTGTCCTAGAAGACAACGCCTTAGGTACTAAGAAAGTAATATTATGTGGCGATTTTAATATAGATATGTTAAAATCAAACAATTTAGTTGATGAATTCAAACAAGTAGCTAGTAATTACAATTTAAAATTTATAGTAGACGAGCCAACTAGAATGGTGAGTGGCAAATGCCTTGATAACATTCTATGTAATTTACGAAAATGTAAGGGATGTGTGCTCGAATTCGCCATATCTGATCACTCAGGTCAGCTACTGACATTTCCAATAAAGCCAACTTATAACATTAATCACTGGTACATTGAGAGACGTGACATTTGTCGAAATAATATCAATAAATTTAAAGAATGCCTTAATTCCATTTCCTTTTCTTATATTTTTGACCAAAGTGACCCTAACGTAGCGTTCAATGGTTTTCATGACGAATTAAAGCTTTATCATGACTTGTGTTTTCCTATACGTAGAATAAAAATTACCTCTCGACAAAAACCAAAATGGCTTACAACTGGTATAAAAACTTGCTGTAAGAGGAAAAGAGTTTTATTATGGAAATATCGCAAAAATAAAACCCCGGAAAACAAACGTAATTTTAAAGATCTATCACTCAGGCTAAACCACATTATAAAACTTACCCAAAAGTCACAAAATGATTATCGTATAAAAAATGCCACCAATAAATGTAAGGCAATGTGGAGTGTAATCAATGGATCTAAACATAATATTCCGAAAGAGTCTATAAAGCTAACCATTGATGATCAATTGATAAAAGAGCCCAGTACAGTAGCAAGTCTGTTTAATGGTTATTTTATTAGTCAGGGTTCAAAACAAACTAATACTGTACATTACCCGTTAAACGTAAGTACTACCGGATCATTGTTTATGCCCCCCACGTTACCAGGTGATATCTATAATATCTTAATGAAATTAAAAAATACATGTAGTACAGGATACGATGACATAAGTACCCGGGTCCTTAAATATGTAGCGCAGACTATATCACCAGTGCTAAGCCACATTATAAATTTGTGTATTGCGAATGGAGTCTTTCCTGAAAAATTGAAAAAGACAATAGTGAAACCGTTGTTCAAAAGTAAGGACAAAAATGATATAAATTGCTATAGACCGATTGCTTTAGTCCCTATTTTGTCTAAGGTGTTTGAGAGGGTAATTTATGATAGCGTTTATAATTATTTTGAACAAAAACACCTATTCGCAAAAGAACAAATTGGCTTTCGAAAGAAGAAAACCATTAATCTGGCAATTTATAATTTTTTGAGTACTATCATGACAAGTGTAGATGCAAAAGTGCCTGCTTGTGCTTTGTACATGGACCTTACAAAGGCTTTTGACTGTGTGGACCATGGGATATTATTGAGTAAATTGAATTCTTATGGTGTAAGAGGACCTATAAATAATCTGCTTAAATCGTATTTGACAAATCGACAGCAATCTACACAAATAAGTTACATTTGCCCAAAATTCAAAAAAGAAATTGTACATAACTCAAAATATGAGACTACTAAGTGTGGTGTTCCTCAGGGTAGCGTTCTGGGACCACTACTATTCATCATTTATATTAATGATCTTCCCATGGCCACAAAAAATTCTATGGTTCTGTTTGCAGACGACAGCACTATATTATTCACTGGGAAAGATAGTGCCGGTATACAAAAGGATATAAATGATACGCTTCGTAGCATTATAAATTGGTTATCATTAAATAATTTGAAATTAAATCTGTGTAAGACAAAAATAATGACATTTAGAAATAGACATAATAAATTGAGTAATCTTGACATTCGTTATTCTGGAAATATAATTGACGCTGTGGAAATCACTAAGTTTTTGGGTTTGACCATGGATTGTCGCCTAAATTGGAAGCACCATGTAGAAAACGTAATAGCAAAATTAAGTAAATATTCATATGCACTGTATTTGCTTTCCAAAACTGTGAACCAGCCTACTATGCTGACTGCGTATAATGGTTATATCTCATCGCTACTTAGGTATGGGATCATGTTTTGGGGTAATAGCCCACACAAATTAGCTGTATTCAGAGCGCAAAAAAAGTGTGTCAGGGCTATCTGCAAAATTAAAAAGAGGGACAGTTGTAAACCTTATTTTAAGAGCTTGAAAATTTTAACAGTGCCATCTCTCTACATCTACGAGTGTGCAATGTTTGTACGCAATAACTTAAATCTGTTCAAAAGTTTCAAAAGTGCCCGCAATTACTATAAAGTCAGTGAACCCGTCAGAAATACCACTCAACTTGCCAATAGCGCACTATGTATGGCACCAATGATTTATAATCACTTGCCCAAAGAGTTGGTTACACTGGAGGAAAATAATACGTTCAGATATAAACTAAAATGTCTTTTACTAGAAAAATCGTACTATACAATTCGTGAGTATTTATCTGACAAACTTTGACATAATTATGTTCATTTGACGGCACCTATTTACCAAATTGACATTATAAATATAATATTGTAATTCTTTGTGTTAATTTTATCAAATATTATAACTGACATTGTTTTTATTTTATATGTTAAATTTATTGAATATTTTTTGTGTAAATTTTAATATTATCGTTGTACTGCAACTATCATTTTGGCTCGAGGTTTGACCGTGTATGGCCAGCTTTAATTCCGCTATGACATTGACATTAATTGCGACTGGTGACATTTCTATTCTATTGTTATTGTGTATTTCTTTGGTTGTTATTTCCTGTATTTTAATTAAATTTGTTTTGAATATTGTCATAAGCAATGCATGGTGAAAATAATTTGATTGTGTAAGTAATGTAGCTTGAAATTGTTTTTTGTATATTTTGCATGCCGAAAGGCAGTGTATGGCGAGCTACTTCCAAAACCATTATATCTACCATTGTACCCATACTACGCAAATAAATCTTTACTTTACTTTTACTTTAAAATACAGAAAATAATAGAAATAAATAGAATGTCACCAGTCGCAATTAATGTCGATAATTTTAACATTTACACAAAAAAATATTCTAAAAAAATAGAAACAATGTCAGTGTGGTATGTTTATCGAAGACACAAGTTTTCTACCAATCCGAATTTGTTTGGCGTGGTGGTTGACTTGGATCTCATCACGGAAAAGAAGGTACTGAATCCCAGCAGTGGAAACACAAACGACTGCTTATGCAACCATTTTAGTTAGGCGGAAAAAGCCAAGACCTGCAACGGCGACCGCATTGCTGATAAATTTTAATTAGATAGATTAGTTTTGATTAAAATATCAACTACTATCTTTTACGTACACCCATGAGAAAGCAAGCAATGCTAGTATTACTACTAACTATTATCATATTCTGAGCATACATTTTTGGGTAGGTATTTGAGGCAAGCTGACTTGTTACATACCTCTCCTATTATACCCCAACATGGAAGTGCAGACTTGGCTGATGAGTAGTGGGGTAAAATGAATACCTATAGCGATATACAATCGTATAAATACATTTTTAAATACCTTTCCGAAATTTGGTGCCAGCGGCGATATTCCGAGAGGAATATCACTATCATTTTTATGTTTCTATTATTTATTTCAGAACACGATAAAAAAAGCCACAGACAAAAAGAAACAGTATAAAATTCATGGGTCTGTTATTTGCAGCCCACCTAATTACATTAATTTAGTTAAATAAAAACGCTCGTATTTTACCCACAGAAACAAAATATATTAACGCTTATTTTACCGAGAATAAACCAAAACTTTTTATCACAACAATTTCCCACTAAAAAACGACCGCTGGCACTATTTAGTATTCAGCGTAAATACAGCCAAAAGAGTGTAAAATACTGAAAACAGATACTCCTAAAACAGTGGGAAAGAAAAAAAATGTGCAAAAAGACGACAACGTGGAAAATAAAAGAAGAAAGGGGAAACAGGGTAGAGCAGGCACAACGTGCTCTGACTTCGGACGTCCGGATTGCAAAGAAAAAGGTAGAACGGTACTACAATTAAAAATACCGCCGTGCCCGGGCTACCCCCCTGAGACACGTAGAACATATTTTGGACTGTTTATTTCGGTATCCGGAGTGAATCTCGTCTATCAAATTTTTCATGGAACTTCGAGTATTTTACATTTTACTACAGAACTCAGGACCATGGGAATTATTAAACTTGGCTATCCGTAAAAATTATTTACTTTACCTCCGTTTTAGTTTTTTGTCAAATTTTCGTAAGTTTTACTATCTTGCACTGGCATCGCAGTCAGTCTAGATGGCCATGCCAAGACGACACTCGTAAAAATGCAACACACTATCAAAATTTCACCATTAAGAAAAACATAAATATCTCTGACAATTTTTTATCGTTGAGTTAAATTTCACCGAAATTGGTGTATTGGTTTTTAAAATATACACAAAAATCTGAAAATTTATAGCCTCTACGATGACCTCGTTTTACATGAAATGTAGTCGAGTGTCTGGGTTTCATTTTAAATTGTTGTTGCCTTTTGTTTGTTTTATTTTTTTGGAGAAAATATTAAAATGACAAATATGAGTAAAAACAAATGAATTGTCAAAATATGAATACTTCTGTAACACTGTTCAACAAAATTACACATTAATACTGTGTTGAATTTGTGAACTATTTTAAACGCCTCATTCTTATATTGACGTTACCTAAATGTCTGTGTCGACATAGTCAAATATGACTCAATGTCCCAAAATAAAACCAAAATAAAAAAAAAATGTTTACATAACACTTACATAAAAGGTATGAAAACAACAATTTCATTTCCTTCGCCATTTATCTGCTGTTGGAAAGGGAAGCTTTTCAGGTTCTGACGTCATATCTAAATTAGACTTACTACAAAATTAGCCCGCAGTGGACACAAATTTTATCGTACGTGCTTATAAAGGCGTATTTTACGGTCAGACCGAAATAATACCTACGGGTAGAAAAGAGGTCATCTTACACTATACAGCACTCGTCATGATATTTAGTAAATTATTTATTTTATTGTCATTTATTATAATACGTTAATACGTATAAACACAAAAAAAAAATACCAAAAATGTAGCGTGACTTTGATTTATTTAAATAAATTACTTACATACGAATACTGAAAGGCTGAATGTGACGTCCTTACTTCATCTCACTGAATTTGTAAGATGTACCTACTTACACAAATAATACGAAAAATCGAAACGAACGCGTTGTACTGATCATAATGAACGACAATTACTAAGACACACTCTGAAATCACTTAAAACGTTACCATACATTTTGGCGAAAAGTTTTAATTTTTGTACGGAACAGGTGATGTTTTTCGCAGCTGAACAAAGTATAATGCTTACAATAAGGAATATAAGATGTCCGCCGCCGATTTGCTTAGTTTGGGGTCAGATGGTGTTATGTATGAATTGTCCACCGATTTTTTTATATACAAACTAGCTGACCCCGCAAACGTTGTTTTGCCATATAAATAAAGGTATAAAAAATAGCTAGTAGCCGATTCTCAGACCTACTGAATATGCATATAAATTTTGGTTAAAATCAGTAAAGCCGTTTCGGAGGAGTAAGGAAACAAACACTGTGAAACGATAATTTTATATATAAGACTAGCTGACCCCGCAAACGTTGTTTTGCCTTAGTGAACAACCCTTGTCACTTAGGGGTATGAAAAATAGCTAGTAGCCGATTCTCATACCTACAGAATATGCATATAAAATTTGGTTAAAATCAGTAAAGCCGTTTCGGAGGAGTAAGGAAACAAACACTGTGACACGAGAATTTTATATATAAGATAAAGGCAATAAATATCCTTGTTTCATACGTTGTCGAGTAGCGTTGATTTGAAACCGGCGATGAGTCGGTGACCGGTCGAGTAATGCGTCACAACCTTACCGTTGTACTGCGGTCGCCCGAAATAATATGGGTAGAATAAATAACGTAATCACAAACTTGATATGTTGAAGGGTTTCGAAGTTATAACGAGAGCGGGCTGCGCAGTAATGGACTACCCACACATATCTGAGCCGTGCCCGGGACGTGACCAATTCGTGGCAGTACCGGTAACGTTTTACAAGTGGTAGGACTCTTTGCAGAGTCCGTCTGGGGAAGTACCACACCTCTGCCAGTTATTCTACCGTCAAGCAGTACCTAATGTGTAAAAAATACTATGTTCCGGTTTGAAGGGCAATGTATCCAGTGAAGTTACAGGGTATAGAGATAAAACATCTTACATCTCTGGGTGACGAGCGCAGTGCAGGTAATTGTTTGCTCTCTTCGTGTTCCAATATCTGCATGCCACTGTGCTGTTATGTGGCAGGTGTGTTGCTAACCATCAGGCACATGTCCTGCTCGTCTCGTTGCTCTATTCCAAACAAAAACCGCTACAACTTTCACAACAGACAACCGTGAACAACCTCCAGGAAACTCTGCACAACGATATTTTGAGGCTCCTACCGAGCACGTTCCGACTCCGTTCCAAACACGGCTCGGATGTGTGTGAATATACCCTAAATGAGCGTTGAGGGACGACCTTTTGCCATTGTATTGTTTCGCAAGACTCTTCAGACTAAGTTAATGTGTATATTTCAACAACATCGAGAAAGTTTCCATTACAATACATATATTGTAGGTACTATGTTATTGGGTAACGTTTTCTTGTAGTATATCTGATGTTATTTTCACTCACTCACTCCATATGCTAATTATTCGCACGTTTTTGTTACTATGCTTTTTGCAGCACCACCACGGCTTTTTTCACTATTCATAATCTATACTAATATTATCAAGCTGAAGAGTTTGTTTGTTTGAACGCAAGGATTTCGGGAACTACTGGTCCGAATTGAAAGATTATTTTTCTGTTGGATAGTCCATTTATCGAGGAAGGCTATAATATTTAACATTACGCTACTATCGACAGAAACGGAGTATGAATGAAAAAAGTAACAAAAACGGGGAAAATATTGCTTTTTGAGAGCTTTCGTTGCGTGACAGCATGTGTCTATCTTTTAAAAGGTTGCGTCATTAGAATCTAAGATTACCAAATTTGTTTTAGATTTGAATAATTACGACCAATTTTCGACAGATGGCGTAGCAACGCGCGCACGATTTAGCTAGTACATAATAATTGTATTGTACAAGTAATAGAATAGATTTTAATGAAGTAGTATAAAGACGCCATATTTATACTTTCAGCATACATAGAGGTTCACAATGCTGTTAATTTATAAAGACAATTTAAAAAATGTAAAGTTAACTTAGTTAGTGTTGGCAATAGAAGAAATGGATGACCACTGTAATGAACAATGTGATAGCTTAAAAAAGTGTTAGGTACTCTATGATTTCTAATTGCACAGTCGTGTAACCACCAGTCCACTATTTTTCATGTAAAAAACATTTGAACTTTTGTCCTCATAGCACTGCAGTTATTTATAATGTTTGAAGGGCAATGTTTCCAGATAAATTACAGGGCTTAGAGATATAACATCTTAGATCTCTGCGTGACGAGCGTAGTGCAGTGCTAGGTAATGATTTAGACTCTTCATGTTCCAATAGCTGCGTGTCACTGTGCTGTTATGTGGCAGGCATGTTGCTTACCATCAGGCAAATGTCCTGCTCGTCTTGTCACTCTTTATTTTTTTTAAATAGAAGGGCCTACTATACTAACTCAGTCGGCCGCTCACAGGTTGCCTACTGGGAAAACAGCCTTAGTGGCTTAGTGGCGTAGTCTGTAGTAGTTTGAATGCCGACCCAACAATGTAGGTATTCAGGTATTCATGAAAAGTAGGTATATCGTCACGAAAATAGACTTAACCTGCCTCCCACACACATTCTCATCTTTATCGTTGGCTTAGTATCTACATACATGGGAGTATCTACAAGGGAGTATGAAAATGTGCTATGTTACAATATGTAAGATATATTTTAGCGGATGAAAAAATGCTAATAGAAAAATGTAAATCGACTTGGTATTTGTGATACCTTTTCTGAAAATCCGTATTAACAACTATTACATGTTATACAGATAGTGCAATCCACGAAGACGCGCCCCACTATTCCTCCTAACCGTTTATAGTATATGTGTGCAAGCTTCCGTCAATGTTTGAGTGTTATCGGTACACACTAATTACCTATGAATGCACACGCACACTACAATGACTGGTGAATGGTTCGCGACTGACGCTCGGAGCAAACGCGATTGGTGGAAACGAAAATTGGTGGGGCGCGTCTTCGTGGATTGCACTATCTATATTATTTAGCTTGTGCATACATATGCTACAAATTCTACAAATTATCAAACTCAAAACAGTGTCCGTCAAACAATATTCACCCAGAAGCGCCCATAGAAATATCCGCATTCTAACGTGAAATGTGTATTGCCTTAGCTCAGTAAAACTCACCCAACTTCTATCACATACGGGTCTAAATCGCATCTCAACATAATGGCTTTTGTTCATAAACTTCACAAAGTCTCCTCTGCAATCGGCATAACGTAATAATAGGACTCTGACGTGGTATATTTTAGCTTCTTATTCCTTAGAAAGCCCTTCGTAACAACTTACTTAAAATGCTCTGTATCTATTCATAGCTTTCGGGATTAAATTCTACTGATTAAATATTATAAATGTGAAAGTTTGTAAGTATTTATGTATGAATGCTTGTTACTCATTCAAACAAAAACTACTGAAAGGATGTTTTTTTTATCGCCTGATGGTAAGCGACGGTGTCGTCGAAGATAACGCACGTTGACCTAGAAAGTACCTATTCAGTCTGACCTTGAAAAGTTCTAGATTGTCTCTCTCAGGGAACAAGGAGGCCGGCAACATATTCCACTCTAAAGCTGTACGTACGAAAAAAGTGGATTCATATTTTAATGAAATGAGTACACAGTTAATCGTCTGCAATAACACGTTCACTACTTTTTATCCCGTGAAAATAAAGGGATTGGAAACTACGCAAATGAAATAGCGGGATGATATTAGTACTAGAAAATTAAATACTTAGTATTTTATTACTATAATACAATATCCCGAAATATTAGACTTAGATTAGATTAGAAAGTTCCATTAATTACTTTATAATGCAAGTTAAACGATCTCGGCTAGTTTATGCAACTAAGATGGCGTGGAATATTAAGGCGCGTACACATTAGCCGGCGCGACGCGCTAACTCGCTGGAGATAAGCATCGCGAGCTAACGACTTGTTGGCGGATGGCGTTTTATTGTGCGCCCGAGTGGTGCAAAGCACAAGATGTTGCGAACTGTTAATTAATATTTAAGAAACTAGAAGCAACCCGCACTTCTAGCCGCGTAGATACCATTCCCGTGATTTTCCCGCAATAAAAAAGAAATAATCTATGTTATGTTTGTGTTCCAAATTCCAATCCAAACTGTTTAGCCGTTCCGATGTGATTAGGTAACAAACGTCCAATATCACATTTTTATATAAGTAAGAAAAGACATCATACTATCACAAAGCATTCTCGTAGTCAATTAGAAATTGATTCGAAAATTATGAAATTTAATTAATTCAAAATTTTATCAAAGACTAAAAACTAAATTCTGTTCTTACAGTAGATTGATTTGATACTCGTATTCAAGTTTTCTAAGTACTTGAATACTTTATAGTCAAGTGTAAATAAATGCTCTTATTCATCAATCATAATATGAACAACTTATTGTCGATAAAGAAAAAAAATCAATTTCATCGTGGAGTTATTACTCCATGACGAAATTAAGTGATCTTTTATTTGTTTATTTATTCACATGTTAATTCGTTTAATGCGTATCATCAGTTCTTGTATCAAGCAATTTTATCTTTTTTTTTTTTAAATAAAGAGTGACAAGAAAAGCAGGTCATTTTCCTGATGGTAAGCAACAAGCCTGCCACATAATAACAGCACAGTGACACGCAGCTATTTGAACATGAAGAGTCCAAATCATTACCTAGCACTGCACTGCGCTCGTCACCCAGAGATCTAAGATGTTATATCTCTAAGCCCTGTAATTTCACTGGAAACGTTGCCCTTCAAACCGGAACACTGCTTGGCAGTAGAGTAACTGACAAAAGTGTGGTACTTCCCCAGGCGTAGGTACTCTGCTAAGAGTCCTACCACTACAAACTGGGAACTTTAAAAAACATTCTTCATATCGCCACCGCTAATATCTTACACTCGAGTCGGATCGCTCTTATATCGGGAACGCGTTCAGTGATTTATGCCCTCACCGTCGCGGTAATGAGGCTCCGTCGAATACATAAATACGAGACTAATAACGACACGATATAAACGAACTATACGCTGCCTTATAGTTCGATAAAGGCTCGTCCAAACTGTGAGATTAACCGTACTATTTTAATCACTTAATCAATGTTTGTGAGCCCAAAAAGCTGTTAAATGAACTCGGGGAGTTATAATTATGCTTAAACCAACAGTGAAGATAGATATGATTTTAAAATGTTGAGGTTGTTGATTTGAATTCCATTAAATGTTTGTCCAAGCATAGATGTACAAGTTTGTCATCATCATTGCCTTTAATTTTAATAATGAAAACATCATGAATAAGCTGGCAAGTTCTAAGAAAGATATTTATTAGGGTATGTATCCTCCGCCAACTCGCACTAGCCCATATCGATTATGGCCTTCACTCTGTATCTATGAGAGAAAACCTCACGTTACAAAACTGTGGAAACATAATGTGGGCTGCTTATGCTTATTTCTGATGTATTTTAAAAAAAAATCCAGACTATAAAGCTCAGTTATATAAAACGATTACATAAATACTTTGGTCAATCGCTATTTATTTACTTTGTTAACCAGGCGTTGGTTTTTTCATCGAGATATATTGAGAAAAAGCCACTTGTTTTGTGTGAACAAGCCTTTAAAACCTCTACGTCTCGGTGAATAAACTGACTTGGGTTCTATTTAGTGATTTTTTACGATGGACTATAATCTATAGTTCGATTCCCGTAATGATATGTTTGGAAGTAATATAATGATAATGAATACCCACCCTTAATGGCGTGCCATGTTTTTCATAGACACCTTTTATGTTTTAAATTTAGTTCATCAAAATGTGCAGGTAATGTATCGTGCTGTAAAGCTATATTTTGTAGTAGTATGACTTTTTCTTGAGTCTGTTTTTGGGAAGACCACACTTTGCCTGTTATTCTACTCCCAAATATGTTGTTGTGTTTGGGTTTGAACATGCAATCCACTCGGAGAGAAAATAAAGATAAGAGATAAATAGCCTACATGACCGGATAAAGCTCTGTGATATGGGCTCTTTGTATTCAATTAGCTGTGTGGCACTATGCTGGAAGGTTTCTGACCGATGTCATACTGCTTTTTTTATATTTTCATTTTAACTAGTTAAATGTATTTCTGAATGTCTCTACATGTAATGAAAAACTACTAAATCTGTTCCATACATTTAAATTCCATATACATAATTATTATTTCCATTTTTCACTGTAAAGCAGAGTTGATTTTTACCACTAAATTTTATACTAAAAATACTACAGAAGTAATACGATAGTGGCGCTTACATTTGCGTTACACGCTACGCTTTGAACTTAAACAAAATGCCACTTACTATGTTCAACTCCAAGTTCAAATACTAACCTTAAAAACATATAGTTTTGAGTTTAGAGTACTATGCACTAGCTAAGCAAGAACTTTCAAATAGACTATCAAACTTTACTGTAACGTACTGGAGCTAAATTTCAAGCATATTGGACTTTTTATGTAAGTTTACAAAGCACAAATATATTCTCATTGCTTGCTTTAACATTTGATTTTGATTTAAGTAATGTACGTGTACGAAACAACATGCTGTAAAAAAGAACAAATTCCAGTCTCCCCGTATTGCTCCGAGCCACGTTTGTGAATATTCAGCCATCTTGTACTGGATATTATAATTCCAGTTTTAAAATGAAAAACAGACATATGGCGCGTTTTTATTCCATTTTTATGAATTTCATTATTCGTCGAGCTTGGCGCTAACACGCTAAGCGTTAATTCAATGTAACATTCGTTTTGTCTCCATTTTTTTTTGCTCGGTGCCTCTCGCATGCTAATATTTCGGTACCTGACACAAGTATATTGAAACGAAGTTTTAATTTGTGTTCAAAATTATGTTAAATTAAAAATGAGAAAGTCCATCAAAATCATAATTATAAAATTATAGATTTTTTTTGGATTAAATATTTTTTATTTCATTACTAAGCCTTTACGAAACTCTGTATGAAAAAGGCATACATACAAGTATACAACCGTTTAGAAAAAATGTACCTACATATTCTAATAAAATTATCAACGCGAAAGTTTGTATGGATGTTTGTTAGTCTTTCACGTAAAAACTACTGAAAGGAATGGGATGAAATTTTGTACATAGATAGATAATGGTTTGGAATAACACATAGCATACTTTTCATCCCGGGAAATTACGGTACCGGGAACTATGCGGGTGAAACCGTGGGGCGCTGCTAGTTATATAGTTCATGAATCGGGTCTCGCAGATTACGTTTCTTTCTCGTAATATTTTTAGATCAAAAGAAAATACCCCATTCATCTTAAAATTCCTTTGAGACTTCGAAATATACGTTTCACGGAATAAACAGTCGTTTTTCTTTATTTTACGCTACCTTATAAGTTTTGATTTCGCAGCTTGAAGAAACTGTAGACCAAATAAAATAGTTTTCATCGCAATTCGATATAGTTATCTACGCATTCACGAAATAAAGGTCATTGACAGCCGGACGGACAACAAAGTGATCCTATATGAGTTCCATATATATTCCTTTGCAGGCATGGAGCTCTTAAAAACTTAGACGCGTTTCATCAAATTTTAAATTACGCCAAAATTCTCTAAATACTTTCATCAGCCGATATACAAAGTTGCTACAAAGTTGAACACACCATATTTACCTTTGTATGATTTAAACATCACTAATGAGTACAGTGTATGCTGCGTTAACGAGGTAGGTACACTGTTTTGAATTTCAATCACTGTTTATGATAATACAGAAGATAATAACGTAATTTACAATCAGAAACCCTCGTTTTATTGATGTATTCAAACACTACGTAACTTCTTCTTACCCTTACTCTTACTTCTACTCACAGACTAAGTAGAGAGATACTCTCTTCTACCTGCCGTGGAATGTATCAGCAGATTAACTTATCAATGTCATTTACGCGGAGCTCCATGACTTATTTTTAATTATATTTTTCAATGGAAACGTGCATGAATCAATCTTTAATCTTGCACTATCATTAATCTATTCATGCAGATTGTTACACAAAAAATTCGCACCTAAAATAATTCTGCAATAAATTTGATTTTCGCTCTAAATAACCAACAAGAGTTTTTACCATAAAAATAATTACTTATCTTATTTTAATCGATAGATGGCACTTATAACCATACTATATAAAATGCTAACTTTAGCTAGAAATGTACTTAGACATTTACAGTCTACCTAAATTAGATACTATTAAAAAAAGACGAGAAAATGCAAATGCACTAACAAAACGCCAAATAACACGTAATAAATAATCTTCGACCGTCGCTTACCATCAGGCAAGTTGGTGGTCAAACGTGACGTATACGCGATAAAAAAAAACAATATAACACGTATGATTTTAAAAATCAGTGGAGTAACGAAGTGAACCTCCAGCTCAGTAAGCATCGCTGACCTTAATTTAAATTCCCGTTTAATTTTAAATTCTCAAATCAAGTTTCCTACGTCGAAGCGGGAAAACGCGCATCAGCTTTTTGCAGTCTGTCAGCGCTTAACGTTTCATAAGTGAAAGGTCAGGCTATGAATATGTAAAGAGGGCGCTCGCGGCGCCACGTGAAGCACCAACACTTCCAGATAACGTAGCGGCCCTTCTTCAGATAACAGTGAGGTGTGGTTCAAGAACCGAACTTAAATAAATTTTTAAAATTATTTAAAAAAAAGTTTTTTTTTCAACCAATAATTTCTTTAATCAAGTTGGTCACTTTTTGGTTGAGGAAAATGTTATATACGAGTATCATTGTAGCGGCGACGCCTACCATTGAAGCAGCGAATATATGCGCGTTAAACGCTTTTTGCACGGGTGAAATCTTGTGACACCGAAACTTGCAATCACTAATTCACGTCCGTATTGACTATAGGTAATATTGTAATACAATAAAGGAAAACTGTGAACACTTAAATGTAAATGTATAATCTACCATTATTTTCCGTTATCCCAATTTTTTTACTTTATGTTTATGTTTTTGACACCAGCTCTGCATAAACAACCCATTTTTGGTCTTTCCACTGATAGAACAATGATCATAATCCAGCACGCTGACCAAGTGTGGATTGACGGATGATACAAACACTGTCTTGAGACATACCGATTATATTTTATTTCACGTAAACCCCGTTTTTTAAATAGTTTATATATTGTATACAGTATACTTTTACTTTGTTATTGTTGTGCAGGTTTGTTGTTTTTAGGTAATATTAATTTTAACCAATCGCTTTTTGCTCATCGATTGCACCACAGATCAAGTACTTTTCGGCGCTTCTAATGAATACAATCTTAATCACGCTGCCCTTTTCTTAGTAAAATATTTAATTAGGACACTAGGTGCTGTTTTAACAACTTAATTGTGCAAAATATCGCATTTGAAGCCGTTCTGTGCTTCGAGGAAATCTTTAGCTTTATTTTCCGAGGAAATATTAGCACATTTTGCATTAAATGGGCAAGTAATTAAGTTTTGTGTTGCAGTGTTTTAAGTTAATTACTTGCTGCAGCAGATGGTTTGATTCGTAGTTTTAATATCGTTGAGTGGTGTTTGTTTATAAATAGTGCATGAAGCAATATTTTGCTTTACTTTTTTTAACTTTTTATAACTGTTAAGCTTAGTTTTATTGTTATTCTCTCCTGTATAAGTCTTTTTTTATGGTGTGTAAACCAACAAAGATAAATAAATAATAAATAAGAGCGTGTTTACCTAGAAGAAACCGATTCACTCTCAATCTGAAGACAATTGAAGACAAAGATTGTAACCATCGGAGAAAACCCACTCAGGCAACGTATTTCACAGCCTAGACGCTCTTTTCACAAAAGTAGAGTCAATTCTCTTCGTCCGTATCTTTGAAACATCAACCATGTCACCATCATGTCGCTTTTTCGAGCAGCTACGAACAACCCGATAGAAAAGGGACAGAAAGGCAAGGTGGTATTAAATCATGAAATTCAGTTGCACACTCTCCGAAGTGAATCCGATAAAAAACTGACAAGCCATTGTATTCCATTTATTCAAGACGAGCCAAAAAACTGTGAAAAAATTTAGCAAATTCAAATAGATATTGAAATTTTCTATTTTGATGTCTAACAAACTGAACTGAAAATTAAATTAAGGAAATATAATGTTGTAGACTTTTTTTTTACAACCATAAGTTTGAATTTGACCGCCGTCTCGCTCGATGTTAAGCGACGATGCGCTCTACAACGGCGTTCTTACCTAGAAGAAACTAACGCCTCAAGCGCCATATTTCTATCAGTAATATCTTTGCTTGAAAGAGCAAAGAGAACCAGCTAGCATTAAGGAAAATTGCCTACTCGTACCTGCATACGAGAGCAGGTGAAGTTTTTATATCGGAAACACAGGACTTTATCGTAATCTAAATTATCATTTCATTTGAGTTCAAATTGCATAACTTTAAATACTATAGACGAAGTTTCTTTGTTTTCGTTTCGTGGCTTACCTCAGGACGTCTACTCTCTCTCTACGAGAAACGTAATTTCGAAATAAACTCGCGACTTTCCTACTCCGGTTCTACTTCGATCCGTCGTTTCGTCCGTTTGATTGTTATTATTACTCTATTAGATACTCTAATTAGAGTAGGCTTAGAACATTTAAACGTCAAACAATGATCGATAAACGAAGTAGAACCAGAGTAGGAAATTCGCAAGTTTATTTCGAAATTAAATTTTTCGTAGAAAAAGAGTAGACGTCCAGGTCCTATGGTGAGCTTATATTTCATTACATTTGACTGCCCTCGTGGCTTAGTTGGTAGTAGCTCTGCCTGCGAAGCCAAGGGTCGTGGGTTCGATCCCCACCCAGTGCAAATATTTGTGTGATGAATTCAAATGTTTGCACTGTGTCTGGGTGTTTATATGTATAATAAGTATGTATTTAAAAACTATATAAGTATTATATCAGCTATCTGGTCGCCATCATACAAGCTTTGCTTAGTTTGGGGTCAGATGGTGTTGTGTGTGAATTGTCCACCAATATTTATTTTATTTATTATTAAAAGAATGATGTATTTATAATGTACCTATATGATTGTAAGTTCTTGTCGAAAGCAAAAATAAGTAAAAACCTACGCACCTACGAAGTTTAACCTACTAAAAACTCGTTAGCAACACGCCTCCTAACGAAACACGAAAAGTCGAATCGAGATATAAAGTTCATTAAAAATTCACCTCCAGGGATCGGGAACCAACTTTGGCCTCTCATAATCTTGATTCCCTAAAGAGCGACTTTAATTAAAAATTTCGTACAAGTTTGTCGAGCTAGAGTTGGTGTAGAGATGTGTTGCATCGATTTCATTGATCGTAATTTATCGATAACTGATAATTTAATTATTATTTTTAGTTTAAGAACATTTAAAGTGGCTTCGTGGCTTAGTCGGTAGTAAGTATGCTTGCAAACGCGAGGGTCGTGGGTTCGATTCCCACCCAGTGCAATTATTTGTGTGATAAATACATTACCACATAGTCTAATCTGGTTTCCATAGCAACCAAGCAACGCTTGTAAGCGTTGCTTGGTTTGGGATCAGATGGAGTAGTGTGTGAAGTCCACGCCAATAATTATTTATTTTAGGTAAATTTCACAATCGCGATTTTAACCTCGTTAGCACCCCCTTAAATTTAACTGCTTAGCATAAATGGGCCTCTTTTTGTGTACTCTACCTATCTCGATCCTATCCCAGTCTCATCCTGCATACCCCGTTATTTTTCTCCCCTATAATGAGTGCCCTAGAACGTGTGACTCACAATCGTGGAGTCGTAAGTTTGAATCCCAGCTGCACCACTGAACATTTTTTCACGTGCAGATGTATAAGTTTGACATAACTGGTTTTAAGGGTGAAGTAAAACATTGTGGGGAAATCAGCATGTTACAAAAATCATTCGAGGTCATGCGTCATCCGCCAATCAGCAATAAGCGTGTTGAATTATGGCCTCGACTTTCTCCTTGCGAGGGAGAACCCCAAGTCCTTGACATTTTGTGGCCAGCATTTGTTTATGCTATAACTAGTACAATCTTAAATATTTTTATTTCAGATTTTTCATGAGTAGAAGTTTTTCTATCGTAGTCGTAATAACTGCCTTCCATCACCTTATTTTCACGACACTACCCGATTCTCTGTTATATACACCTCAAATTTTATCCTAAACACATTGTATCAAGATTCAATTTTTCAGTTATTTAGAAACGTATGTGATTCTAAAGGCATGTTTTCTGTGTAAAAGTATTAAATAAATTAAATTATAAACCTCTAAAGTAAACCACTAATCTCTACCGATCCAAAAACTGTAGCGACAAGTACATTTCCCCAAATTGTGGTAAGTAAAGTCCCCATACAAAGCTGAAGTTAAAAGCCAGATAGAGTTTATACAGGAAAAAGGAAGGCAGTATGTCATGGCCACGACGCCCTCGAGATAAGCTCGAGCCAAGTACCGTCTTAATGACGACTTTGAGAACTGCGGGTAGTTCGCTCTGGAGAAACTGCGGAATTTAAAACGCCACGGGTGAGAGAAATTAAATGAGGATGTATATTTAACTTGGAGGCTTCTGACTTTCAGAGACGTTCCTTTGAATTGTCGATGGGTAAATAGACGTGTTTAAAAAGCTGTTTATTGAAGGTAGTTGGGAATCGTAGCACGTCTTACGTCGAAAGTTTTTTGAGTGTTTCTGGATCGTTTATGTTTACTAAACACATATTTTTTACTAGTAGCGCCCTCGATTTACTCGTGAAGTTACTAATCTCGTTATTTCCAAGGATAAAATATAACCTTTGTGATATTTCATACTATTATATCTATCTATGAACCAAATCTCCTCTAGATCCATTAAGTAGAGTGGTTGCCGTGGTAGTCTAGTGGCGAGAAGAGAACACCTAATTTACAATCGAGGCCGTAGGCCGTAGTTCTAAAACACCTTATTCTAATATCACCTCTGAATATTTTTAGAGCAAATGTTTGGTATCACCACTGTCTTTGACAGTGAATAAAAACATTGTGGAAAAACCAGCGTGTACTAAGAAAGACTTATTTCTAAAATATTTACATTCATACATAAAATACAAGTATTGATCATCCCAGCGCCCAGCTTGGTGGATTTTAACCATGTCTATCTCGTCGTAAAAGTCTCTCTCTCTCCTGCAATACTTAAAATCAAGTGTTTACGTACGCTAATTTTATTATACAAACACGAATAGTGATACCATTACATCAGACCCTACTAATATGTATAAAAAAAAACAGAAGAAAAAGATATGGCTGGACCTGTCACCAGCTGTGACTCAAAACAAAACCCTGCTCACGTAGCAACGTGAAATACGAAATATCGTAATATTATTCACCTTCAATTCACATCCATCTCCGTCCCATCGCCAGTAGGTGTAATAAACATATGTAAATGAGTGAGATACAAAACGTAACGAAGAAAACCTTCTGCAAAGGTTTATTCGAAATTTTCAGAGGCACGCTCCGAAGTTTTTGTGTTATTTATCGTCTGCAATTATCTTTTGCGTCCTTCGTATTATATTTTTCTGTTACATTGCGAAAGATAAATGGAAAATTCTATCTTTAATAATATCTGAGTGGTTTTGTGCATTACTACCAAGTAAAGGGGCCAAAATTATGAGAATGTTATAGTAAGGAAGTGCCATTCGTCCCGTAACACAGCAGTACAATCAGACAATTTTATGTATCCACCGTCGTGGCTTGAGGCTTTCTTTCACACGGGGAGAGTCTAAGTCCTAACGCATAAAGCTGGCCAACGCGGGTTGGTAAACGATACGTGTCCTCTTAATATTTTAACTTAGTATAAATCCTTCTTAAATACACATTATAGCCGTACCTGAAATATAGCGAACCAAACCGTGTCGTGTTACAGTGCCCCATACTTATATTATACGTATGAGTATGTTTTTATTAAACGGGCAGAGCTTTTATGTACAAAATTAAAATACAATGAGAAAATTACTAGTATATTACTTTATTTATGAAAGGTACTACGCAGTGGGCAAGCCTACGTCCTCCCAGGAACCGTCACAATAAAAGTCTTGCCTGATTGATTGTATGAAACAAGTGGATCCAAATCTGCCTCGCAACCGTAATCATGATTGATATGACGTTTCTGAATGATGAAGTGCTGCTTTAACTTTCCAATTGGAACCTTAAAATTGGAAGTACATAACTTTTGTTGGGTTTTGTTTCATTTAATTTAAGCATTAATATATTGAAATAAGATAGAAATTACCACAAGGATACTTTAGGAAGTTCTCACACACATTAGTGTACGAATAACACACGTTAGTAGAGGTGACAAACATATGAATACCAACGTTTTTGATAACGTCGTTCTAACGCTGGCAAATGTATAAAAACAGTTTCATCTTTTTATTTTTAATAAAGAGTGACGAGACGAGCAGGACATGTGCCTGATGGTAAGCAACATGCCTGCCACATAAAATCACAGTGACACGCAGCTATTGGAACATGAAGAGCCCAAATCATAACCTAGCACCGAACTGCGCTCATCACCCAGAGATCTAAGTTGTTATATGCTTGCTCTAAGCCCTGTAATTTCTCTGCAAACATTTCCCTTCAAACCGGAACACAGTAATGTTTGCACATTACTGCTTGGCGGTAGAATAACTGGCAAAGGTGTGGTACTTCCCCAGGCGGATTCTGCTAAGAGCTCTACCGTGTCTGTAAGAGTAAGATCTTTCTACGAAAAGTGAATGTGGCATCTTTACTGCCTTTTGTAATTTCTGTTGAAACAAGATAGAAAGCTATACTGAGAACCATTTTAGTTAGGTAGGAAGTGCTCTAGTTACGTCAGAACAGACCACACATCGTACCACAAGAAAGAGTGTTAAATGTACAAAAACACGAAACAAACAAACAGAACCTTACCAATTAGGAGTTTTCCATAAGCGGTTACACCCAGTCCGGGCAAACGAAACTGGCCATCGTCGGACAAAGTATGAAACTGGCGCAGAGGGGCAATTTGCTCCAAAAACTTTACTCATAAACCGCCGTGAAAACAGTTTAAATCAGCGTCCTCCAGCATCGTGACAACTTACAAAGAACAAAGTTTACGGACAAACAGAACGGCAAATAGAAGGTTCTACGGGAAATGAACAGAGAAGCAGAAGCTTCCACTATTCTATTATTTTTGTGTTTTTTTATATATAGTCAAAGAGTGACGAGACGACCAGGACATGTGCCTGATGGTAAGCACCATGCCTGCCACATAACAGCACAGTGACATGCAGCATGCAGCTATTAGAACATGATAGTCCAAATCAGTACCTAGCACTGCACTGCGCTCATCACCCAGAGATCTAAGATAATATGTCTCTAAGCCCTGTAATTTCTCTGGAAACATTGCCCTTCAAACCAGAACACAGTAATGTTTGCACATTACTGCTTGGTGGTAGAATAACTGGCAAAGGTGTGGTACTTCCCCAGGCGCGGACTCTGCTAAGAGTCCTACCACTACAATCATTAGAACTACTTTTGCTTTTAATAACATAATCGAACCATGCGCTTTACCCTAGCCTTACGTTCGATACAGTCATATCAGTACGATACAAGGTAGTACAGAACATCTGAAGCTAACAATCAAAGGTCCCACTATAAAAAAAAATTGGCAGTAATAGGAACTGCCGATAGAAGTGAAAACTTATAACTCAGAATTTGATAGCTTACCTTGAAAACTACACGGGTGTAACCGGAGGGCGTGGCCTCGCCATCATGGCATGGCCATCTAGAAATGCATCAGCGTTTCCCATTGGCTGACGCATTTCTAGATGCCCAATCGCCAAGGTCCCGAGTTTACCCGAGCGTGATGCTAGAATTCAATTTACACCCCACGAAAAATTTGTCTAGGCGCACCTAAAGAAGTTTTCACTTGAAAAACAATAGAACTAAATAAAGTATTATTATGGTCAATTTACCTACTTGAAAATGACAAATGTCTTCTAAGTAAGCACATCCATGACCATCGTAGACCGTCACTGTGCTACTTCAAGTATTTTTTGTAATATTTCTGTTTGTTTATTGACAAATCCTTTGTAGGTACCTCTACAAAATGTAGGCTAATTTAAGCATCGTCCGACAATCCGCACTGGGCCAGTGTGGTGTATTATATGGCCTTACTCTATCCTTGAGACTGAAGGCCCCGAGTTTCAGCGGTGGGAATATTAAATTTAGTTGAGAGAAAATTATGAATAGGTTCGAAAATTACGCGGGTAAAATGGCGGAGCGCCACTAGTAGCGGTTTTAAGAAGTAGATACCTATCTATTTTAAAGACATACATATTATCGTACCAATATTATAAATGCGAAATCTTGGATGTTTGGATTTTTGTTGCTCAATCACGTCGAATTTATTACGAGAAAACAAAGGGAACGGGAAATGCGCAAATAAGGTGCTACCTACTACATAAATATTAATTTTAAATGTAAATGAAGAGATCGCTATTAGCGATAAGATCGCCTTTTGTACTCAAAAAGTTTTGATTTTAAGTTTAAAAGTAGTTTTTCTGTTTTGTTTTATGGTTTAATAAAGTGTTTTGTATAGTATTGTATTATTATGTACTTAAAAAAATATTTGTCTTACTACACCTCTGAAAACAGTTTCAACTCAAACCTATACCTTCGATACAGCAAGCTTTAATGTCCGAGCACTGTGTCTGGGTGTTTATATGTATAATAAGTATGTATTTACAACTATATAAGTATTATATCAGCTATCTGGCCGCAATCACACAAGCTCTGCTTAGTTTGGGGTCAGATGGTGTTGTGTGTGAACTGTCCACCAATTTTTTTTTTTTATTATTTATTTATTTAGCTACACGAGGCTAGTTTTTCAAGCTAATGTTAGTAAGCTAACAAGCTAGTACTTCTAGTTTCGTGTAGACAAAACTAACGTAGCATTGTCTACACGAAGCTAGAAGTACTTACTAGCGTACTAACTTGCTATCCTAGCTTGAAAAACTAGCCTCGTGTAGCATGGGCATAAATCCGCCATCTTGGATTCTAGTTCCGACAAAACCAACTCCGTAACATCCCTAGTTAAATGTGTTGCTTATTCGGGTTTATGGGTTTATTTGCCCTATTTCGCGAGGCTTAATGCTAGATACCAATTTGCTTCGTTAAATATTGACACTCTCGTACTTAACAGCATTAGAGCGAGCGTAATCTCAAAAGTGATCATATATCGTGACATCAAGACAACAATAACATGTTATAGACTCTACAGGGAGATATATTGAGGGTTCAATGTTATTTCATTACATGATACGAACAAAGATACTACATCACAATAATCCCAAGAAAAAACATCTTCGAAGATCTCCAAAAACTAGAAGTTCGTCGAATTAAGTATTTTCCTATAGATAATGTCTGTTTAGTCTGGGGGAGGATCAATTTACGACTAGGTTCGTAGCTTAGTTGGCAGTAGCTACTAATTATTTATCGCTTAAGGTGCGCTTATACGGGCGACTAAAATTGCTCAATTCCAGTCAATACTCGTCAACTATGACGTCACGACTACATCAAGCAATTTACGGCAACGGCAACAAGCATCAATACTGCGCAATACAATATTGAGCGATATCGCGCAACTTCATCAACTAGGCAATACTGTCCTACACGAGCATTTCAGTATTCGCTCGCTATGGACGACATTGTTCTTGCTGCGGCGGCTTGTAGCGCCACCCGACCTCTCGCTCTCCCCGCGGAAGCAAGACGGCAAGCCGCAAAACAAACAAGTGCGAATGAGATATATACAAAAATTGCTAGAAATTTCCAAGCCCATTGGATATTCGTCAATTCGTATCGGCGACATTGAGCAATATGAAATATCTGGAGCAATTAGAAGCAATATCGCCGAAATAATTGTCGCAATTTATCGAAATTGCGTTTAATTGCTCCAGATCGGTCCATTCGTGTCGCCGAGCAATTATTGCCCTCGTGTAAGCGCACCTTTAGTATATATTGATTGTTTACTGTCAAGTTGGAGTTAAGTGATGAGTTTTTATTAATTTACTTTGTAGTTTCATATTTATTTCGTAGTATTATTAAATACTATCAGTGCCGTAGTTTCACTCGCGTAGTGCCCATTCCGGTATTTTTGCGGGCATGAGAAGTGTGTTCATAATATATCTGTGTTCCAAATTGCAACCCGTTCTGTGCAGGTGTTCTAACGTGATTGAGTAACAAACGCCCAAACATCCAGACATCTAAACATTCAAACTTTCGCATTTATAATATTAGTAGGAAGCGTCACTCCTGAATTTCGGGTTGCTGATTATCTGAAAGAGAATTGTCTCAGCGATAAAGCTATTCGTCGTAGTAGTTTGCAAATATTTGACTATAACAATTTATTTTATTTGTGTCAGAAAGAGTTTTCTTATATCTAACTAATTTAGAATCTAAAGCAATTTTACGCATACATATTTATGACAAATTGTGAGTTGTTGGCGATGCAATTACGCCACGCTTATAAAAAACCCCCATTGAAATTTTCCCCAGCATAATTTCGTAACAAATAAAAAAAGCCAAAATGTTAAAAGTAGGTACTTACCTACCTATAAACAAATGTTCCTTATCTCCCAAAAGCACAGTGCCATGACACAGCATTTGAATTAGACTGGCCTCTTTAAAGTTGGCCAAATCGTCCATTACGTAGGTCATTATAAAGGGCGACAGCCAAAGTTTTAATGAGAAGAAACCCCACCCTCACAAGATAAGGGCTACGTACTCTGCAGAGTAAGCTCTCCTTATTGCTTTGAAAACAAGGTTCAATTCCGCGGAGAAATGTAATCCTCAACTAATTGATTCTGTGGAAGCAATGTCCTTTGGGATCTAAGGCTATTGGGTCCAAGAGCCTTGATGCCGTTAGCCGTTGGATATCGATAGGGCTCAAATAAACCGTTAATTATAATCAGTCTATTACTGTAGACTCACTTAGCTAGGCTACTAAATATAGGTTTTAATGGATAATTAAGTAGATACATTGAATATACACATTTCATCAGCTCGAAGCACTCGACTGACTAGATCAGCGTGCTGTTCGTTTATTATGGGACATTCTATTAGCACCCAAAAAACGGTACAGCTTCGTAAAGTGGCCTGATAATACAATAATAGTCTATCAATATATTGGTGGATTTAAATTTTTAGGTGGACATATTATGACACTCAGTGCGTCAATACTTAACAGAACTGTTTGACAAGAGATGTCATGCAATGTCTCTGTTTTCAGATTTACTCATTACTTATGAATCCATGACAAACGCATAAATATAAATCAAATTAAATAATAATTACCGGATAAAATACATCATGGAAGGAAAGAAATAACGTAATGCTGATCAGAACCAAAATAAAGCAGCGTCATCATTTCCTCATTTTCATAACCCAGTTCCCAGGTCACAGTTGTGCCAACGTAGCAATTCCTTTCATTAAATACGATACGTGGTGCGAGTGTGTGATGTGCATAACGAACTTGACGGTTTTCTAGTCTAGTTTACCTAACAGATAAAGACAGAAATTATGGCAAGTCTGATTCTGCTGTATGCCGTTAATTTACTCAACGCTTACACGAGCCAAAAAAACAGTAAAATTCTTGGGTAAATTCAAAAAGGTATTGTTGGTATTCTACAATGCGGAAGTAAAAAACTAAAACTGAATTTGATACTTCCAAAGTAATGTTTGAAGTTGTTTAAAAGTTAATTTGTTTCAGTCCAGTTGGTTTAGTACAAAGACCAAAGACCATAAATTTAGACCAAAAAAAAAACTAACACATAAAATAGGGAGAAGCATTCGATTACACCTGTATTTAAGATATACAGGTGTCTCTCTCTGAGAGATACTGGAGAAGTAGTCATAGGTGCAGGCGTGTTTTTAATGTATAATCTATTGCTGGAGATATAGGACATTCTGGCCCTTGGCCCACCACGGGTATTTTCGATGAGCATTTTAAAGCCATTTAATAGTGATACGACTTTTTGCAGAGTGTGTCGCGGGAAGTACCACATCTTTACACTCTCTGTCTCTGATGCTCTGATACTATGCTGTCATGGGCAAGCGTGTTGCTTTAGTTGCTCATCAGACGTAGGTATATCTTACTCATCCTGTCACTCTATATTACAACAAAAACAAAACTAAAAAGAATTGTGCCCACGTCAACAGTCCCTTAGACTTTTCATTTAACAAAGTAGGTGTCACGTAGCTCATTAAAATTTAGAGCTTCTTGATGGCTGTCGTCGCGTGAGACGTGAGCCGTCCTGGATCTTATTTCGTATGCATTAGAGCACTCTCTCGAGAGATAAAGTGCTATTACCTAACCATCGCCTAAATGCTTATCTACAAGTCTGATCCATAAATGGAACACTATTTGGAAATGAATTAATATATGTAGGTTATAGGTAGGTTCGGGAAACTTCGGCACATCTTTGAGTCCAAAATACCCAATGCCTAAAGACAAAAGTCTTTAACCAATGCGTGTTGCCAGTGATGGCTTATGGAACTGAGACGTGGTCCTTAACTGTGGGCCTCATAACAAAGCTCAAAGTCACACAGCGAGCTATGGAGAGAGCTATGCTCGGAGTCTCTTTGCGCGACAGAATCCGTAATGAGGATATTCGCAAAAGTACGAAAGTGGCCGACATAGCTGAAAGAGTAAGCAAGCTGAAGTGGCAATGGGCAGGCCACATCGCTCACAGAACTGACAACCGATGGGGAAGAAAGGTTCTCGAGTGGCGACCACGAACCGGAAGACGCAGTGTTGGACGGCCTCCCACTAGATGGACAGATGACCTAACAAAGGTCGCTGGAAACCGCTGGTTGCAGGTTGCGCGGGCCCGTTCGTTGTGGAAATCTAGGGGGGAGGCCTATGTTCAGCAGTGGACGTCTTGCCTTACCTGCCGGACCTACATATATTATCATCATCATCATCATCGGATGTAGGTTAACGCCCGATACTTATAGCATAAGCATAAATAGTATTGCTATGTGACTACCCCACTAAATATATGCACTTCTGGGTCTCAAGGCCTTCTCTCACAAGGATAGAGTCATAGCCATAATCCACCACGCTGGCCCAGTGTGAATTGGCAGATGACACATGCGCTCGAAATATGTTTTTCTAGGAACATGCCGATTTCTTCACGATGTTTTCCTTCAGCTATAAAGCCTTATGTTAAACATGTATATTTGTATATCTGCACTTTTGAACATAGTCAGAGGTGCAGGCAATATCCGAGCCTACGCCTTCACTATTAGGAATCGTTATAGGCTACCTTGGTTTTTATCCCCATCTTATTACCATCCATCCTACTCGTATTTTATTTTAAACGTATAATGTATTTAAGTAAAGAAAAGTTAAACTCATTCGTCACAAAATAATTACACTGAAATCTAAATTCTTAAATATCGTGTGGGTGTTTCTGATTGTAGTCCTTCAATCGATTTTTGTTTAATATTTAATAGGTTTCCGGCTGGATTGTGCCTGTAGTAATATTCACCTTGCTACACTCGCTCTTAAGTTTTAATTGTGTAATATAATATCTAAAAACTTAAACTACCGTTGATTTTGAAGTTTTTACAACGTATCCCAATTTAAACATAGCTCGTATTCTGTGTGTCCTACATCCGATAAATAGATCCATTATGGTGAACAGCATCACAGATCCATTATGTATGATAAATTAATATGTATTTAAAACTATACAAGTACTAGCAGTTCCCCGCGGTTTTACTCGCGTAGTTTCCGTTCCCGTTATATCCCCGGGGAAAAAAGTAACCTATGTGTTCTTCCAGGCTATAATCTAACTGTATTCCAAATTTCAGCCCGATCCGTTCATACGTTACGGCGTGATTGAGCAACAAACATCCAAATATCCAATCATCCATACTTTGACATTTATAATATTAGTGGGATTAAATCAGCCATCTGACCGCCATAGCAACACAGGTCAGATGGTGTTGTGTGTTAATTGTCCACCAATATTTATTTATTATGGTGAACAGCATCCGTACATTCAAAGGTTCAGCTCGACTAAAACTTGCTCGTATTTGAAAGAAGATATCAGTTCCTGTGTGTTAGTGGCATATTTAAATTGAAACAAATAAACAATTAAAGGGGTATAAAGGACACCAGGTCCCTCGTAGTTTCAGCCGACTAAGCACAACACCGCCACTAAAATATATTGAATGTCCACAGCTATAACCTGTTTCGGGTTCCGGGTTCTACATTTGAGAAAACAACCGTTAAACTAGCCATTTGGCTGTGAAACTGCCGCACTAGCTGGTGCAAGCAGTGGCCCATACATTGCTGCGAGTAAGCACTGCTCTTCCATTTTATTTTGTGCCCTGAATTTACACAGCAAGCTAGTTATAAAACTTAAAACATTTAGTTACTTTGAAACGGATATTTTATCATATTTTTCTATACTGACTGCTCTGCTCGTTTCTCCAAAATATAAGATCATTTCATGGTTGACATTTCAAATAAAGAGGTTTGACCCCATTTTCGTAATAAGAACGTCGCGACTATATGTAGAATATGTTGTCTAGTGGATATTACGTGTCTTCAAATCGAGAGTGATTCAATTTCTTCTAGGTAAGCACACTATCGTAGACGACATCATCACAAGATGACGTAAACCTATAAGAGACAAAAAAAAAGCAGAAACGTTCTAAAACCTAAATTAAAGAAAGATTTTATACTCTACTAAGTGATAAAAACGATTTTAGAGTAAACAATTTAAAACCCTAAGATAAAATATTGTATGTTTTATTCGAAAACATCGGATTAAAAGCTTAAGCAAAAACTCACTAATTGAGATCAAGCCGTTTAATGAAGGTATTAACTTTCAATTTTCTATATAATAAAAGCGAATAAACTAGGGTATGTCACAAAGGATTGCAAAGCAATGTATGGAGCGAAGGGAGCTGTATCCCTTTTGATAAGTCCAACCTGAGGAGTTGGTTTGTCTAGCTATATAAATATGCTGTTCTACAAGACAAGATATTATTTTCCAAGACGTAACCATTGGCCCAACACTAGGCTCGGTGGCCCGCGCTGTGCAAGCCAGGGAAGGAAAGTACAATACAGAGTAGGGGTGTCCTAATTTATTGACCTAATCCAAATATATGTGTGTGTTTTTGTGTAGTGTGTGTGAGTAAGCGAGTGATTGAGAGATATAGACGAAGTACAAATATTACTACGCCCGTATGTTTCCCATCTCAAATCAGATGCCTCTAATTGTGCCAATTCATAATTTAATGAAATATAATTAGAGTAGTTTCATTATCGCAGCCGGAGACGAAGTTGTGACATGTATCTGTCTATTCGTTTAATATTTACTCGAAAAACTTCACAATTTAAGAATGTTTTATTCTACAAACAAACCATCATTTATAATCGTTTTACGGCATACGTTTCACTTAAATAATATTTTATGTAAAATGATAAATAATGATGTTTTTTTGGTATTTTTTAATGCTATTTAGAGATTTGACTCCGGGCTGGTCCCGCCAGAAACTTTGCGGTTAGGTTCGTTTCGTCCGATCGAACATCGAAACGACGGATCGAAGTAGAAACGGAGTAGAAATGTCGCGAGTTTACTTCGCAGCAAAGGGTAGACGTCCTGAGCGTCGCTTCGCTATACTCGGCCTGCGCTGCAAACTATTGTTACTAGGTCTAATGTGGTTCTTCCGGATTGACTCACTTCTGCGTATCCCAAAACGTTGAAGCCATAAATTCGCATAGCGCCGACAGGGAACCACGCCACGTTAGGCGAGAAAGTATACCGTGTTATACAGAGACGTGGCCAGTAAACTCGGCTGAATTTATGAGGAGCAAGGAAACTTGCACGAATTAACCACCCAACTTTCCAATTAGAGAGTATTTGTGGAGCTAGCGGAGCGCTCATAATTTTACTAAAACTTTATTAATGTTCGAGTATTTGGCTTTGGATACGAGGTAATGGACTGGGCTTCGAGCGTTAGATCTATGCATTAAAGGGTAATGTACAAAAGAATAGCTTAATTAAAGGACTTCATTAGAAATTATAATCTTGTAGTGGTAGGATTTTTTTGCAGAATCCGCTTTGGGAAGTATCACTCCATTGTGAAATATTCTACCCCGTAAACCAGCTCTAATGTTGGCACATTACTGACGAACGTAGTGGTGAGCTGGGCAGTAATTTGGATTCTTTAATATCTTAAATTCTATAGGTAATTCAAAAAACCAGATACACCTTACTTTGTGCTTTCACTAATGGAAGACCTTAATTCACTCCAAGGGGCAAGCAAGTTGGTGGCCGAGGGTGGGTTGGCAATTGTTTATTTTTGTACCGTAATTTCTCTGGAATCATTGCCCTTCAAACCGGAATACAAATTTGCACATAACCGCAAAAATGCTATATTGGCGCACATACATTGTATGTGTCCTTCTATTTACGTAATAAATAAGTTTGTATAGCTACACTTAATCATACAAGTTTGAAGCCATGATTGCATCCATGCTCAGTCGACTCAATTTCAAGTTGGTATCGCACCACAATCACACTTCGCCATACATTTTAAACTTGGTCCGTACACGGTTTCCAGTCGAACAATCGGAGCCTTTCCGAACTCAATAACCGGGACGGGGACAATCGGGACAATCGAGACTATCCGGGACAATCGGCCGAACGCGATTGTCCCGCATTCGGCAACAAAACGAAAATCGAACTAACGGATATCTTTGTCGAATGAAACTAGAGGTTGAAACAAAGTTCTGTTCGTTCGGAACTGAGTTCGTTCGGTTGAATGTGTACGCGGAAAGCTTTATTGTGCCGGTGAAGTAAATCCTATCAATTACGACTGGGTTTATCCGTTTCAATAAACGGACGAAAAGGGTACTCACTCCAATATTTTATATTACTGATCTCGCTTATATTATAAATGTTAAAGTTTGGATATTTCAATCAACTCAGACTGGGTGAACGTATCAGATTGAACAGTGTACAATCCTCAAAAAAACTAAGTAGCCCGTTAGTTAGATTGCCAAAAAATATTGTACACGTATTTTTTCTTTTGTTTCACAAACAAAAAATGACGAAGATACAGCGCTTCGAAGTTTCGTGTGACGTCACTTGTGAGTACGATTTTTACTCACGAGTGACGTCGCGACCCCCCACTGTCGAAGTTTGATGGTCTATATCTTTGACAATTTTTAATATTATGAAAAAGCAAAAAATACGTGTCCAATATTTTTCCATGATCTAGCTGACGGACTAATTAGGATGGTGTATTTTTGACCCAGTCCTGTACCCTATTGGGTTATTAGATTATAATCTGAAAGGACACTTAGGCGATTTAATTACAATTACAGGATGATAACAATAATATATTAAAGACAATCTTATTTGGTAATATACTCAGAAGTGCAAGAGAGTTTGTAAAATTGCTATTATGAAATCTTACATGCTACTGGGTTATTAAAGTTTAAAGATGATCTTCAACTAGTTTAAAAGCATTGTAAGAATACCTTTTTTGCTAAATAAAATATCAAATACAATATTTCTATTAAGTATTTCCTCAGTTTCTATTTACACGTATCATATCTCTACTAACAATATTACAGAAGGTAAGCGTTCCCTCTGCTTTTAGTGTTATATTCCAGTTTATTTCTTTTTACGAAGCTCTAGAGAGCCGTTTACGGGGTAATTGGGACGCGGGAATTTGTCCCGTGTCTACTCGGGCGGTGAGCAAATACTCGGACATCACTAATGGCACTCTTTCAGACCTTTTAGCGAACTATTTTCTACTTTTAATTTGTCCAACAAAATTTGTAACAAAAATTATTTATTTTTGGTACAAAAAGATTTACATTCTAACAGTAGCTATATCAATATCAGCTAAATGGTGTTGTGACCGCGTGCGATGGACTGCATTTCCCTAAAATATGGATTCACTAACGAATTGAAGAAATCAAGATCATAAATATCCATCAAGAAGGACCCACTGTGGTAATTCATTATTTCCGTTGTATTCTCAAGTTGAAATATTGTTGTTTCTAACCACAGATTACAGAAATAAAACCAGATGGAGCGCGCAGAACAGAGCTACTGAAGCAGACAAAGGAAATACAAACGCCGAAGCAAATACAAACTCCAGTCAGTATGAAACGGACTTCCGTGTTGTACGGAAGTCCCGTGTGATTTTAAGTTTTGTTCTAAAATATGCCGTCTTGTGTCTTAAAACATTGCAAACAATGTTCCCAAAAACAAAAAAAAGGAAATACGAATATAATTTCATAGTAAAATTTGAATATTTTTACTGTTATTTATATAATTTAGGCGATTTCATTTTGGTGATGAATGGAACACAACACCTCAACGAAAATAGGTTAGTGTGGCGATACTAAATGGAAATTATTTTCCCTGAATTTAGGGTAAAATATAGCTTATAATTATATTTTTTTAGATACTCGTAGACCAAATTATTGATGGGCATTGTATTGTTTAATTTAATACAATTTCAAATTTAATTTTGGTAAATGTTAAATTTGTAAAATGTGTAATTTATGACATAAAAATGTACAAAAAACAAACTCAATAATACATCATAAAATTTGTTTACGTATTTATTTATTTCGTTAGTGGCACCACTGCCTAAAATAATACAAATTTTGTTTCTTCATGAATCAAAAGGTTATATGGAAGAGATCGCTTTTAGCGACAAGATCGCCTTTTGTGCCCATTTTGTTTTGTTATTATATTTGTTACTTCTTGTCAACTTTGTTTATGGTGCCAATAAAGTGTTTTGTATTGTATTGTATTGTAATGTCATTCGATATATTATCTAAGTGAAACGGTGGCAATATAATTGGTTATAAAATGATGGTTTATAAAATGAAACATTTGTTGAAGGAAGATATTTTTGAAGTTAATATTATGCATAACGTTGTTTGTAAAATTATATATTTTTATAATGTTAAGTTTTTTAATATTATACTATTACTTGATTTTAAAGTCTTGTTTTGTCAAAAAAGGTGAATAATAAGTAAACTGTTAAAATGATTATTTTGTTAGTTTTTTTTTGTTTGTTGTTTGGACCTATAACATACATGTAGCCTATATGCATTTTATCAAAAATAGTTTGGTGGTAAAGATGGTTGTTTTAATTTTTGTTTAACCATTTAAGTGAGTAAATTACACTAATATTATTATTTGCGATTCAAGTTAATTTCTAGTTGCATGCAAAATCAAAATTCTTTTCTTCATAGAATGGAAATAGTAGTAACAAGAAATCCTTGCATAATCGGTGTAATAATATTAATATTTTAAAATATCAATTGATGTGTTTATTATACGTGAAGATTTCCCAAGCTAAGACAACAATAGTGGGACTTTTTTCTTAAGACTGACAACATTATACAATTAATTTGGAACGTTGATTTGACAATTTTAAGTCAACATGACTAATTACGGGCTTCACAGTGTTGTTCACGAAGGTTCCATCTGTGTTTTATTTCTGTAATCTGTGTTTCTAACCACGTACGCAAAAATAACGGAGAGTTATAAGTTGGACGTCGCATCGGCTGAGCCGATAAATTTCAAAGTTATCATCAGCTTTTGTGTTAGCTGCGCAAGAAATCTCAAACGCGTCAAATTGCTTTACTTGAGAAAATACGTGTGACATTAAATTAGATACAAACGTGTAAAGTTATGTAAGAGATTTTAATTTTTTTTTGATTTAATTTTAACTTTACATATATGTAAAGTGATGTGATTCAGATGAAGACAATGTTAAATTTAAGTCATATTAAGTATTATAAACATGTAACTTTGTGTTTCGACAAATATTTGAATCCTCAATTCTTGTTCAATTTAACTTATGCAAACTACATAGCGCAAATAGTTATTTAAAGTGATACAAAAGAAATAAACAACACGGATATAAATTTCCCGTATATTCCGAAAACAAACCTCTAATTTTTCAAATTTAAACTCTCATGCATCACTACACAAACTTTAGAAAATTTCACTAAACTGCTATAATAAATAACGCTACAAAACTGTACGCAAACAAAATCCGAAACTCTCTATGTAGCGGTAGCAAAACAAACAAACTGAACGATCGGACTCGAACACAATTGTTTTCGTAGGACCCAGAACTAACAGACGGTTTAATGCAGTCACCTCTTTGTGATTTGGATTCGAGTATTCAGGAGACACATCCGGGTAGGAGCACACCCGGGTATACCCTATACCCGTCCGTGGCGCGAGTAATGCGGTCGCCTGATGAGAACCGCCCGGTGAATACTGATGAACTAGTTCACTCCGTTTCTCCACGGAAATTAATCAATGGACACGACGCGCCTGTTGCATAATACCCTCAAAGAAAATGAGCCACTATAAATCCCTAAGCACTAAGGACGGGAAGACTATGTTGGACGAGTTTTATTTTTAATGAAACTGATTTAAAATGCTATGAAGAGCATTTTGGATATTTTGCAAGAACTTTCAATTAATTATTATGAGCGTGATCCGATAGTGCGCACAGTACGAAACACAGATTTTCGTTTGTTGTTTGTCTGGTTGTTACTGTGTATATGGTTACTTTGGTTTCCATATAATCTTTGCTTGGTTTGGGGCTAGATGATCTGTATTATAAAATATGTTGATCGATTTCTCTTCTTTAGTTTTGAAAACAATAATGTAGAATAGTTAAATTCCGCAACCAGCAATATAAAACCACACAATAACATCTATCGTTTCATAAGCCTGTGATACAAAGACGCGCTGAACCGAGCAAGATACTTCGCGAATTTCGTAGGCTTTAAGGAAATATATTACCACATTTTTTCGATAAAAAGTAAGAAAAATAGTGTCAACATAATGGCGCTCAAGTCGAGTCTGATTTATATCCGGATCGCATCAGTCTGTAATATCCGGGTGCGCTGGGAGGTACCGTGTCTGGGTTTGAGGGAAATGAAATAATTTTTCGTCCTCTCACCTGATTAATTTTGCGCACATGCGATGCCAACGACCCGGATGAAATTTTAATAGGATCTTTATCTACCCACATCGAGTTTGGTAAAAGGGACGCAGTGGAATAAAGGAGCTTATGAATGTTGGATGTGTTGCGCTCTTTATTGGAGAAAAAGGATGAGACATTGGGTTGGGAAATATCCTTTTACTTACTTATAGCCTCTTTGTTTATTAATAAGTGTGACCTACTATAGTGAATCCAACCATTTATTATCTTTTTGGCAGATCTAATTTGTCAGTTATAGTGTTGTGCCCAAGTATAAACAGGTACATCGATACTAGCATTTTGCAACAGTCTGGTTATTAAATTGAAATTAAATAAAATTAAAGATTATTTTGGCAAATAAGAACATGACATTTTGTCGGGTTGCCTGCGAAAAATCAGTCCCAAAGTCCGGTTGCCGAATTTTTAAAAGTAAAACATTGCTGCGAGCTTGGCTAATATCTCGGAAACTATAAACTTTAGGGCAAAAATTGTTGAGGTCGTTGTTGTAGAAAATAATATTTTGCATCTTTTGTGGCCGGAAAACTTTTCTGTGACATGTAGCGTTTACGATTTATGGCTCATTTAATTAACCAGTTTTTCTATTGCAGCCGATAACTCTTGAAATATTAGATTAATCAATAAAACGCATCAGACCTTTTTTAAAGACTAGTTTATTTCCTACAACTTTGGTTTAATTTTTTTTTCTTATGTTCATACGTTTTGAGTTACAAGAAGCTTAAATTCAGTTATTCTGCCAAAAACATTATAAATTAATGAATTGTATTAAAATGAACAATTGTTTTATTTGTGGTTATGTTAGACGACAAAAACTCTGTACTTGTAAGAAAAAACAGATACTGAGTCTAATGAAAGCCAGCATTAGACGAAGCGAGAGAGAATAGAAAGCAAACTAGAAGATAAATAATTAACGGATTCAAAATATCCATTTCAAACTATACAAATACATACTATACATTTGAACTATACAACAATGACGTTTAAAGTGGTGGCTCTCTACTAGCCAACTAATATTATAAAAGGCTATAAAAAGATAGAAACTCTTTATTATCCACAATATAATACTTAAACAACAGGGACTTATCCTAGAACTAGTGAACCAAGTGGCGACATTATCGCTAATAGCGATCTCTTCCAGGCAACTGAAATACCATGAGTAAATACTATGTTATGTCTAGCACAAACCCCAGGATATGCCATAAATGGCGAAAAATGCCCATACCCAGCCTTCTGGCTCGTTCCCACCACTAGAACTCAAGGAAAGGCCGTGGCCCGCCGTGCTGGTCCGCTGTACATGTCGCTGAAAGATGTCATCACATTAACATCTTCACGAGTATTGATAATAACCTATACATTTCCGAGAATAAGGGTAGATTTGTTACCTTTTTTAAATGTTACAGACCGAATACACAAAAGTATTGTTGCGGTGGTAGTATAATCATAGAAAACGAAGATAATTTGTGTGCTATCACATATTACTAGTCCCTATCTAAGAAAACCCGAATAAATTTCGAGTCATTTTAAATAAATTTTACTTATAGCAGTTGCTTAACATCCTGTTATTGAAAAATTAGATATGTCCAGTCTATTGAAACAGTGCTATAGACGCACAACTAGTAGACGTAGATCAGGTACAGCAGTAACCTTTGGGTGACCGACTGATGAGACATTATTAAGCCAAATATGGAAATATTTTAACACATTAAGCATATCAGGTTAATTTATTTAGAAATTAACGAAAATGGTACATCATGTTCTTCAAAGTTTACATCAGACATAAATAAACTTTGTTAATTTACCTAACTACAAAATGTTATTTAACACTTTATTTTAATAAATATTCAAATGTTTCAGTCATCATAACCTTGTTCTTTTTTGGATATACACCAGGAGATAAACACGTCTTCAAATAATGCTGTATGTTTTCCTGAGGCGCATCAATATAACGGTTTTACATAAAAATAAATCCGATATTATATGCCGAGAACGGAAAACACCCGTGTAAAAATAGTTCATAAACAATATCGATATCTCAATCGTAACTTCGTAACATCACTATGTTGATAGCCATAGAACGTAATTTTTTAATAACGTTTGTTATTTTATGGAATTTATAAAAAAACTACTGCACTTATGGACTCATTTTGTGAAAGATGATTATTATACGGGATCAAGGAGAAAATTTAAGCAGTTGTAATATTTTTAAAACCTCGCATTTAAAAGTAAACTTTTGCGTAACATGACGCAATTACGTTCTATTGGTGCTGTCAAAAAGAGGATAAACGGTTGGATCTACTATAAGAAGAACTATAATAGGTATGTTTATAAAAAAGATTAGGTACGTCATAACCGAATTCACCTTACTGAGTAATATTTTGTGTTTACATGATTCCAGTCCAGCGACCGAATCCAGCGCTGGATTGCTTACTGGAATAATGTAAACCGGCACTGGAATGCATTGGCACTGGATTGATGCATTCCAGTGCCGGTTTAAATTATTCCAGTAAGCAATCCAGCGCTGGATTCGGTCGCTGGACTGGAATAATGTAAACGGGGTATTAAGGCCTACTGTCCACGCACGCGTCTTTTGTCGAATGCATGCATCCTACGAACAAACGCAAGACGTGCGGTTGTCGTATCGTTGTCATTTCGTGGACACAGACTTCATTATTTGTACGCAAGATGCAGGCATTCGTCTTGCATCCGACAATTGTCGAAATCGTGCGGATGTCGTGCAGCTACGTGGACAATTGGCCTTAAACAAACTGTACAACGTGTAAATATTTAACAAATTACAAGTTAAAATAAGTCTAACCAAGCAAAATGTTATAAACATTTTCACTAAAATCTTATTCAGTAAGAATCTCAAAAACGTTATCTTAAACACATCCCATTATTCTAGAAAGAAGAGGCTGCCAGGGTCACGCCTAAAAACACAAAACAATACTCGGAACAACAATTAATTAGCCTTCAAACATGTTTTGTATAAGCTCATAAATTCACGAGTTGTTATTCCAGCCAGCGCCAGAGCCTCCAACTTATTAAACAGGGTCACGCCTCCAGTTTATAGGGACAATAAAAAGTACAACACGTCCATCTTTCAGATGAGATCTGGGGGCCTACCGAAATCTCTATCCTTTAATCTACAAAACAAGAGCGAAATAAAAATGTGTTTTACGAAATATTTCAACCATTTTTTTTATCTGATACAAATCCATCCTACTCATATTATAAATGCGAAAGTTTGGCTGTTTGGAAGTTCGTTGCTCAATCACGTCGTACTGCCTGAAGAGATTGGGTTAAAATTAGGAACACTAATAGATTATAGTTTGGAATAGCACATAGGTTACTTTTTAACTCGGGAAATGACGGGAACGGGAAGTACGTGGGTAAAATTGTAGGGCGCTGTTAGTTTGAGTTATCCACAAATAACTTTACTGTTTGAATTGTTTGAATTATTATAATAATTTTCTGTAGCATAAATATCTCTTGTATAATGAATAACGTACTAACAATATTGATAAACATTTATGAGTCAGTAGTAGTAACTTCTAAGAAAGATTTTGAGCGAAGTATCAACGGCGAAGTAAGTAACTTCATGTCTAGTAATTGCTGTTTAAAAAGCTCTTGTTAAGAGATATTTAACATTTCAGTACATTGATTATTTACTCTGTTGGTTCTAATTTAAAACAATCATTTTACAAATACCAAAATGTTATTGTGTCCAAAAATAACAAAATTGTAGACAGAAGAAGAACATGCAAATATTTTGAAGATCGCGATAAATCGCTGTTCAATGTTCCAATTTATTGAGATCGAATGTCATTTTTGTCAAGAACTTTGTATATTATTTGTGAGTCAGTTTTTTATATTTATTTATCAATATAAATATTCGAATTTATGGCTCTCTATACAAACAATCGCGTACTCTTTGCTACCCATTTAAAGATCACCTGTAAATACTGAACTATCAACAACTTTTATAACACAAATTTTATTCACGGAATAAATCAGAACATAATTATCTACATCATTATTTTAGCTGCGAAATACCTGGCCTGATTGCAGGGCCGGATTCAGAGGTGTGGAGGCCCCAGTGCGGACGTTTCGTTGGGGACGTTGAAATACCCCCTCCTAGGTTAAGATTCAAGCAAAACTCCTGACTACAATGGACATAAAAGCTGTTTACCGTCGAAATTTGTTTTTTTTTTCGAAGTGTCTGTTGTGGAGGCCCCCCGTTTGTGGAGGCCCCTGGGCATATGCCCCGTTTGCCCTCCCCTAAATTCGGCCCTGCCTAACTGAGTATTCCATGATGCACGTAATCATCAAGACATCCGTCTTCAAGTCCAGTGCGGTTTTTTTCTACATAAAGGAGCTCCCATTGTTATATCGTACATAGTCAAATTCTTATTTGCCGCCAATGCGTTTGTCTTCGAAATTTGCTATTCACAAGCGCCGTGAAGAACGACATCAGCAGACTTCAAAGATTCATTCAGTTTCAAGACGTTCTTGCTTCGATAAAAACCTAACAGGTCGATAGAAAAAAAATCGTATTCGTGTGAAATCCATATATTATGCTAGAAAACATCTAAAAGGAGCATGGAGGAGGCTGCGCGGCCACGACTACACAGAGGGGCCAAAAGGTAAGCCTGTGGTGTACTGTGATACTTAATTCGAACAAACGTGTTGGGGTCACTTTTGAATTTCAACCACCACGCATATTTTCAATGACTGGTATTTAAGTTAAGACCGGTGTCGTGTATTTTGGATTTTAATAGTATTTCTAGTAAGCTTAGATGTAAACAGTCATTGTGTAAATTAAAACCTTCTGAGGCAAAAAGAGGAGGTACTCGAACGAAGAGAATTCACTTTACTTTTGTGAAAATAACGTCTAGGCCGTGGTAACGTTCTGAGTGGGTTTTCCCGATGGTTCCAATATATCTTCAAATCGAGAGTATATCGGTTTCTTTGAGGTTAGGTTAGGTAACGTTGCATCGTAGACAGCATTGTTACTTATATCAGGCAAAACGACGGTCAAGTTTATAACTATAATGGTTAAAACAGCATCAATGTCATAATTTACTTCCCTAGCCGGTTGTAGGTTAACATGTCCTGTAATATTTTTTTCAACCTACTTCAAAAAAGGAGGAAGTTCTCAATTCGGTTGCATGTTTTGTTTTTCTACGAAAATGTTGTTTCTTTCACGAGATATTATTTCATAGTGGTACGAGTATAATAGATAATTATTATTATTATTTTTTTTTTTTCATTCAAAATTTGCTACTCCACAGACTCCGGGGTCCGCGACTTTTGTTATTTCAAATCTTATTTATTTTTACATATTTCTTGGATAATTAGAAGAAGAGGAAAATAAGTTGGATATAGAATATAATAAAAAGATAAATAATGAAGAGGAGTTGGGAACATTTTAAACCTAATACTAGTTAGTGCACGTCTGTTGAGCCGATCACTACCGGTTGGGATTCCGCTAGTAATCGACTCAACATCGATTCTTTGCCTTATTGCCATTTGCCTAAGCCGCCTCCTCCCGGCCGAGAGCCTCCACTACGGCTGAATTTCTGTCCCTGATGGCCATCTGTAGGTTGAACTCTCGGATGGTCTTCGGTGATGCAGCCAACGCTCGCCGCACGAACCGACCGATGGCGTCGTCGGTGTCGTCAGCGTAGTACAACAACCGCATGGGGCACGCTCTCGTGCAGCTTCATGTTTGCCTTGGTTTTTATTGCTATAGTATAATAGATACTTGTACATCCTCACGTGAAAAAAAAACTTAATAGGAACGGGCGGGGTCCGATTTTCAGTCTTGTAAAATTGGGCTCTCTCGCATCGGATCGCTGGGCTACGTATAACTATTTTTAGAACAAGATAGAAATAAATATTGAGTGCACCCGTTGAGATTAACACCTAATGTTAATAGTACAGGTGAAAATAGCTGTGCCGAAACCGTTTCAGCAGTTTGTGTATTTCTGGATAAGATCTTTAACCCAAATGTGGAAAGCAGGCGTCCATTTAAGTTAATCTTGAAAGTACTGCATTACTGCAATCTTAGAAATAGGCTACCGGTGAGTTAGATTAAGTTTTCTGGAATCAGTTTTAAATTAGCAAAGTATCATGCTAATGTTTTATGGACGCGATTTTTTTTAAGAATGCACGGATGTGTGTTTCACGCAAAAACCACTGAAGAAATTTGAATTAAATTTGGTACATAGATCCATAGTCTGGAATAATGTATAGGCTATTTTCATCCCGGAAAAATAACGGGATCGGGAACTACGTGGCTGAAACGTACGTACGGGAAGCTGCTTTCTGGATAATTCAATCGGTTACAAATGCAAAATAATGTGGTATTTCTTCTTCTTCAGCCCGTTATCGCCCACTGCTGAGCCTCTCTTCGTGTACGCCACTTGTCTCGATCCTTTGCTAGTCTCAGCCATGCATGATCCGCGACAGTTCGAATGTCATCAACCCATCTAGCCGGTGGACGCCCAACACTTCTCCTGCCCTCCATTGGCCACCAATCTGTAACCGCTTTAGTCCACCTGCCATCACTCTGCCTGGCAATATGTCCAGCCCTATTCCATTTGAGAGAAGTGATTGCTTTTCCGATGTCTCGCATGTGATGTCCGACGTCGAATTTCACCATTCCTCACACGGTCTTGTAATTTGGTGCCGAGCATGGCTCACTCCATGGCTCTCTGTGCAACTTGCATTTTATACACAGCCTCATTAGTCAGCGTCCTTGTCTCGGCACCATAGATCATGGTGGGCAGGACACATTGATTGTGGTATTTATTTATTATAAATTGAATATTGTTTCGAAGAAGTTAATTGCATTTAATTGTAATCTAAATATTTTTATTATTAATTCGGAAGTGTAGTAATATCCATGGGAAAGAAAAAACTAAAGAATACATGTACTTAATTAATGTTTTTTTTTTAAGTATGGGAGATTTTCTTTTCAATATTACAAATACTATAATGACTCCCGCAGTACTAAGTACAAGTTATTATTTTTCGTAATCTCTCACCGTTTTCAAATAACAGACCTTTGGCATCAAGCAGATTTAATATTTCGAAAGGGTTTATTACTATAGAAGTTCACTTAATACCAGACCTTTGAGCTTCGTCTCTCCCTAAAAAGACAACAACCTATTAGTACATTACAGAGCTTAAAGTAGCACGAACAAAAAGTAAATCAACAATTTTCTAGCCATACTGATGTTTTCATTCCTTCAAATAACTTCATTTCTTAAGCAATATTCGAGACGACAGCAATAAAGAAGGAGGGTGTTCATTATCCGGCTGAACACTGCATTGTTAGGGGTGTCCCGCGTGGCTCATTACCCCGAAATTAGGTTACACAAGTCCGGGGAAAAATAATGACGGGATTTTACCGGGTGAATATTCAAACAAGATGGCGACTCGGCGAGCCGCGGGAGTAATTAAAAATAATCATTATGCTGGGATTCGAGGATTCGGATAATTGATAGGTTGAAGGGACGGACAGAGAAAAACGACATGGTGTTAGTGATGCATTAGCGTGTTGAGACAACCCTATTACGCCATTTGAGGGAATTGATACTATAAAATGTACCTATGAGTGATTCAATTTTATGCGCCATTTTGGTTTGGAGCCGCTTACCTTTGTTTTAGTTGTTTTTTAATCGATAATGGGTTTTATTTAATATGGGCTTAATGCGTTATATTTGTACTTAATTTCGCCTGTTATAAAGATACGAAATATCGATTTGATCTATGATAGAGTGTTCTACTTAGAAGAAATAAATTCACTCCTAACTTGAAGACACCAAGATTGTTAACGTCACAAAGGTTGAAATTTGTTTACATACTGGACTGTTCTCAAAACTTCGACTGAGTTTTGGTAGCTTAAGTGTTAAAAGTTTGGAATAAGGCGATTAAAACTCTTTTATATTTATTTAAATTAATTACTAATTATAGCTTCGCCAGAAATCTTGTAAAACTTCTTACCTTTGTCCTTGCACAATCGTGTAAAAATAAAATACATTACCTATTATTTCTGTAATTGAGGATGTCTGCTTGATCAGTGTAAATGTCATCCCACCAAAAACATTCTGTAAAAAACTAGCCAAGTCTCGATGAAGCTGCATATTTATCTCTAAAAAGTAATGAAATCTAGACAAAGCCGTGCCAAGTCTAAGGTTCCTTACTGCGATTTCTTTATTATTATAGTTAATGTTGTGTGAATTGTCCGTTGAAGGGTACACAAGGGTACAAAACCAGGTGCTCCATGACACCATTGCACCAATCTGTCACCAGAACCGCTACCATTGACTCTGGAAAATGGCCACTTGGAAAACGTTGATTCAATAACCAGTCAATTGTTTTGATTTGTCTTACTATTTTCCCTAAATTGTATGTATCCAATATTGTGTGAACAATAAAGAATTTCAATAATATTTACATGTAGGCGAGCCGGCAACAAACAGTTTAAAAAAATCATTCCAGTCTAGATGGAAATGAATAGAATTCATTGACAGAAGTCCGTCTGTACGTCTATTTTATGTTAGATAGGTGGTCGATTTGACACTCCAAAAAAAAATTGAGCAAAAGTCAGCATTCGATGCTGAATGCAGGAGTTGCTGTTGAATGCATGAATGTATTGTTGTTGATTAACAACAGCCTATTAAGAGACACTAGCGTCCAATTACCAATACCAGTATAGGGCATTATCTCGCTTAACAAATAGAAGTAGTTACAACAGATACAACATAACGTGTAAACAAAATTGACTTGTATCCACTAACGGACTAACGTATAAAGAATATTCAACGGCCAAGTCACACAACATTAACTATAATAATAAAGAAATCGCAGTAAGGAACCTTAGACTTGCTACGGCTTTGTCTAGATTTCATTACTTTTTAGAGATAAATATGCAGCTTCATCGAGACTTGGCTAGTTTTTTACAGAATGTTTTTGGTGGGATTTCACTTCTTTTTGTAGAAACGTGGACTTATTGATTGATTATATTAGAGGTATTATTTGACACATTTTTTTTTTCCGATTCTGATTCTTGTACAGTAGCAACAGTTGTTCGTATTGTCCATTCGCGTTCATTATTTAAGTGGACTCTCCACAATAGGCAAAGAACTTTAGAAGGTTGGAAGAAGACTGCAAGTAAATAAAAACCAGTCTAGCCTTATCCAGAGTTATCTTTTAATTTTATCCTGTAATTTTATTTATATTCGTATTAAAAGCAGAAGGGGAGGCATTCGCCCAGTAGTGGGAAGCAATAGCCTAGATTAAATTAGAAGATGTGTCCCACTATGTTGGATTTTTGCAATGACAGTCGATTTTTTATGTACCAATAATCGAATGGGGCATTACTATATCTCTTATACAGCTGAGACAAGCTGAGGGTTCTTCATCAGATACTTCAGACCTTAAATTTTTGACATTAAATGAAGAGACAAACATGTTGAATATTTTTTGTAAAGGCGTGTTTTCAAATAACCAGGTATACCACCAGGTACTCCAGATTTTCGATATTCCTAGTTTTTATAGTTTTCCCTTTATGTGCCCATTAAACCCTAAGTCTGTACCAAATTTCAGCTCTCTGAGTTTATGGGAAGTACTAGTTCTATTTTGATGATCATGAGTGAGTGAATGAGTGTCGTAAATGCGAAACTTTGCTTTCGCTTAACTTCGGAACTAAATGACGTACAGACTTGAAATTTTGGATTTTAAGTACGTGATTATAGCTTACCAGATGACAAAAGTTTCAGCGTTCTAGTCTCACCCAGAGGTTCTCAAATAGGGGCCTGAAAATGCGGCGAAATGGTTCCAGTAAAGGATGGTACGGCAGTGTTTGCTTCGCGCTCGACTTGGCGGGGGCACTGCCGTGCCCCCAGATTTAGCTTAGCCTACTCCAAAGATACTGACAAGCGATAGATAGTAATTCTACATGAATTTGTTTTCAAAATGGATGGTACAGCTTTGCTCTACTTTGTGGGGTACCGCTGCAACCCAACAATATTGTTAATCCTCGGGTAGAAGTACTCTCATAACTTCATTATTAACACGCCTTACCTGAAACAAAACAAACATAAATAATTAAATAATCATAATGTATTAACCATAACATATATTTTTACAATCCCTACGTGTGTATTATTATCATATCAGCCATCTTGCTTCAATAGTAGTTTGCATATTTTGAGGCTAAATTTAATGGTGTTGTGTTAAAAAGACCCTTAAAGTAACAAACACCGTTCCCAGCATATTAATAAATAATACGTCAGGTATTAAATTTGTTACAAATTTTGAATATTTATCGAGTAGAATTAATAGATTCGCAGTAGTTCAAAATTTGAGCTCGGCAGATAGAAATAGCTCGGAAAGTTAAGTGAAACGTAGGTGAAACTAATTATGGAGAAGGTTCAGCTAGACCTAATTGAAAGGGTTTATACAGCTAGTTTGACGATTGACTGGGAGGAGTCCTAATAATCGACCACCTTGTTTTCTACTACTAAGATTAGCTTTTTCTCTCTCTCTCTCTTTGACATCTACCTTCGTTTTTTGCAGGTTCAATTTAAAGTTTTCAAGTATGAAGCATTATTGCTACTAGATCCTTTGCCCGTCATTTGCTATCTGTATCTTCATACGTTGGATACGTTTAACTTATTTATTAACTTACGGCTATTCTTTTAATAATGTAATTCTTTCTCGGGACTATCCCAAAGCTATAATCGTACAGTAGGTACATTTTTAAGTCTGAATAATACTGTGATTTTGCTTCGTTTACATCTTCTCTAAATTGAACTACGTTTAATTTTGATTGATTGGTGAATATAATAAAAACCCCGTGTTTATGTTAAGTAATGTTATGTTTAAGTTAAGAGCTTAGTTTTACCCCAGAGGCTAGTTTTTCAATAAGACTTTTCAGCTGAACCTAACAAGCACGTTTTCCCTGATGTCGTCAGTCAACACAATCTTCCTAAAACATTTCTGTTCCACATACAAAATGCATTGCAAAGGCGCCAGACGAGCCGCACCAAAGTGCTCGAGATAACTTTGAACGAGCGTCACTAACACAGCACACAGAAGAACACAAATAAATGGAGCGACGTGACATAGCACAGACGTAGCATCGTAACCACACCCTAGAATAATTTAACAACTACTGTATGTGGCGTAATTCTTTGACAACATTTCCATGTTTAAAGTCTCGTACACAAACGAAAATCCATTCATCGTTTTCCTATTTCATACTATACAATTAAATGTGAAAATTACGTAGGAACCGCTGGACCGATCAATTTGACACTTGGAACATAGTTAGATTTTAGCCTGGAATAGTAATAGGCTACTTTTATCGCAAGAAAATTAGTAAAATGAGAACGACTCCAGTAAAACCACGAACAGTTGCTAACACTATCTAGTTTTTTCCTCAGAGAGGGCTCCTTGACGTAATCATCAACACTAACATTAAAACTTATAATATGAACTTGCAAATAAAACCGGCCAAGTGCGAGTGGGACTCACGTACGAATTAGCAAATAAACGGCGAAATTTTTGGCTTTATTCGGAATTATGTATACGACATCGCAATTTCTGCAGACGGGCTTTCATCCAAAAAGTTTTAAAAAAATATGTATTTTTGCCTCATAATTCTAACGATGAATTCGATATCGCGTTTTATTTTTACTAGTGGTGCCATCTAGTTTTCTTGGGAAGGACTAATCGAGCAAGAAAAGCCAAAAAATGAAGTTTGTTGTATGAAGGACTAATCGAGCAAGAAACGCTAAAAAATTAAGTTTGTTGAATGGGAGCCCCCCATTATATTATTTTATTTGGTGTTATAGCGGTAATAGAAATACATCATCTGTGAAAATTTCAACTGTCTAGCTATCACCGTTCTTGAGATACAGCCTGGTGATAGACGGACGGACGGACGGACAGCCAAGTCGCTGTAATAGGGTTCCGTTTTTACCCTTTGGGTGCGGAACCCTAACAAACGTTAAAATTCTGCTACCGCTAAAACCAATAAGATAGCAATTTTCGTTAGTCATAGTCGTCATCTCTACGTTCCGCACTCATAGTGATTGTGAACAGTAAATGCTGTTTTCAAATAGAAACTTCCCGCAAATATTCAGAATATGGATACTATAACTAAACTCGCGAAATCCTTGAGCTGGACTGAACAAACATTACTGAAGTGGGTCAGCTGGGGCGCGAAATGTCAAACTTGCGTCCCACATATGGCTCTGGAGGGGTGCCAGAGCAAGCAGCCTGAATGCGCATCCCGACATAACCTTGCCAATTTAAATGCGACAGGCTTACTGGATTCAAGAGATTATTTTTAACCATTTCGCGGATTTTCACTCCAAAGCTGTTTTCAACTCTTGTAGAGTATAATGATAATTTCATGCCTCACGGAACTCTGTATACGGACTCACATACGTTTTTGTACTCATTAGACATACATGGTATGTCTAATGTAAGATAATCTCTGATCGAAGATTACGACTGATCGGAAATCACCTCGAAGAAGATGGCGGGACAAACTAGAATTCTCCTCTCATCGCTTTTCGCATCGCAAGAGGCTACACTTTTGCCATGCAGGGAAAAAAATAATTGAAAAAAAAACACACATGTAATCATAATGTTATTAACTACAATGAACACCAAGAAAGAAGTAAGCGGACTTTGTAATAGATCAATAAATAATTAATGATTACAAAAATATTATTATTTAAATAGCAAAGTTGAGAAGTGTACGTCATGATTTTGAAATAATAAAAATGTTCTTTATTTTAAGTTCTTCTTACGTTTAAAATCGTAATCATTTTATCTTTGTCAAATTTATAGTTTTAAAATTTACTTAGTCGTTTCTAAGCTATTCAATAAGACTCCAGCGTTAAAAGTTTGAAAAAAGAAAATAATTTTCCTTGCCAGTTCCGATCCCTACAAACTGAATAAATCCTTAACACTTTAGTTGAGCGGAATGGAAAAAATAAAATTCTTCGAGACCGGCTTCGTAACAAAGTCACGGAAATATAAAATCAAACCAATTTAAATAAAAATACGAAAAGAGTTCGTATACACTTTTTTTCTTATTGGCCGTCTTGGCTTCCGGCGGCTACCGGAAATGAGTTTTGCCGCCTTGGCCCTTCGCCCTTCGCCCACTCTCCTTCCCCCTACAAAGTTCCAGATGGAGGACAAACGAAGCCACCTCATTAATAGCCTTTGGGAAAATTTATACGACCTCACTTTCCTACAAAGTTATAATAATGTTATATTCAGTTGTACCGAATTGCCCTCAATGTCTTTTCTCGGCTTGTCGACAGCAATACAATTTGACGGCCTGCCTTGAGAAATATGACAAGCGTTTAATGAAAACTTTCAATGAAACAAAACAATTACAATAGCTGTCATTTTACAGCCTGTTCACACTAGCTACTTTCAGTAGCTGCGACAGGCGTCTAGCTGCTGCATCCTGCTTCAAAAAGAAGCTGCGACAGGCGTCTAGTCGCTGCATCTCGCTTCAAAAAGTAGCTGCGACTCGCGTTTTCGGAAGCGTGATGCAGCGGCAGCTGCAGGCGACTCAGTCACAGTATAATGAAAAACCCAGTAGGACGACAATATGCCATCAAAAATATAAATATGAAATTAAAATCAAACTAAATATTACTTATAGAATTTATTACAGAACAACAAAAGAAGTGAGATCTAAATGGGTGCTTGAGTGAAAAGTTTAATGGGCGATCCTGAAATATTTTCAAAATAAACGAAACTGTACTCTCAGGATAATTGGTTCAAAACTAAGATCTGACTTGGCTAGTTTTCAAATACCTAATTTGCAACTGTTTATTAATTTCTTTTCCTACAGCTGAAGTGGCTCCCCATTTGCTTTCTTCGGAATGCTCATTTTCTTTCACTGCTTTACAGTATTATATTTAACACTGCCACACCACGATATCTGAAATACTGCTTTACATTCTACTGTAGCGTACACTCATGTAATCTTATATCAACCTATAATTTGTCCCTGCAAGCGCCCTCTGCACGTTGCAAAACATTCTACGGCAAATCTTTTGCATTCCAAGCAGTTGAGTTGTGGAATGTCATGCCCGTGGAAATAAGACAAGCTCCGTCACTTTCCGTATTTAAAGTTCAAAGCAAAAATCAGTAGATTATGTCGAAAGCTTGCTAAAATCTGATTGAAGCTCGTAGATCTTTCTACATAACATTTTGAATTCATTGCCTTCGTATTAGTATATGTAAGAAGGGTCATGGACATATGTTAGAATGTATGTCTATTATATTTTAGGCAATAATTAGTACTCTTTTTAAGTAGTTTTTTACTTCTCTGCATTTTTATTATAGTTTGCGATCTTAGCAAGGACGATTTTGAATGTGTGTATTCAAGTAAAAGTATCTACGAAAACAGATAAACTGGACATGCAATCATAGATCATTTCCAATGTTTTGCGGTTAGTGACGTCATGTCAGTCGTTAGTGTTTTAGTGGGAAAAATCAGAATTACATTACTATTGTATTTATACTCATCAAAAATACACAAATTTTTAAACATTATTTTTTTAGTAAACAAGCTTTAATCTTCAAGAAATAAAAGCAATTCCGAAAAATTGTTAAAATCCCTATTGGGTCAGTAAATTGCTCAATAAATAATTAAATAATAATTAAAGCTTGAATATAGTAGAGCCAAAAGTAGCTACGAATAGTAGATAGATAGATACTCTTTATTGTACACCATAAACAAAAAACACGTATACAGGAGAGAATAACAATAAAACTAGTGTTACAAGCGGTGGCCTTATCGCTAGAAGATAGCATTGTTAGCATTTCTCCCAAATGAAAAAAACTAGTCGTCCTACTGGTATTTTTGTTATACTGTGGTTGCTCTAGAGTTTGACAAAACTACACTTTAAATTCAGTGTGGCCAACTTAACGTGTTTTTGCTTTTAACGTATATCTACAATTATTAATGTCTGTTCTTAACCCTTGGTGTACGAGGTGACTAAAAAGCCCTTCGTATACGAGGTGGAGTATGACATACCCCACCTACGAAAGATGTCATAAAACAATAATGTTTCAATTATTTGAGCGTTTCATTTATGAAATAATATTTACACATTGTAATCAACAGGTTTAAGTAACAAATCGAAGTAATTCTTTATTTTTATAAATTTTATCAATAAAAGAATAGAAACGTAACTATTTCGAGTTTTAAGCAAAAAATGACTTTGTCAGTTGAGACATTCTCTCTTTAAATTGATATTTGTATCAATGAATGTTATTAAAGAACACTAAACAAATAATAAAAGACAAAAAAATCGTCAACTATGCTACCTATTCTTATAAAAATGCGCCAAATTTGGTGGAGTGGATGACGCCTATGCGCACTTAACACACAAGACTAGCACACAACAGTCACCGGACCAAAGTAATGGTGACAATCGACGTGGCAATGCCGTATCTCAAACTACTCTGAAAACGTACTCCCGCGGTCTCATAGTTTTCAAATAATTTCGAATTTTTCAGGACTGGGGTATGTCAAACCCCACCTAGTACACCGAGGGTTAACACGGATATTTTCTCGGGAATAAATTAAAAGTTGCTATGCACAAGTTTTGTTAATAAAGGCTCTGCCCTTTTTAAAATATTAAATTTAAAATGCGAAGAACACATTTCTGCAATTGTACAGAAAGCAAACTCTTTTCTTTACGTCATTCTGAATCCTTTCAATCTATAACTGTAGAAATGTTTCTTAAAATTTATGAAACATATGTGAGGATTACTTCAAAAAAGATATCGATTTACTTGAAAGTCTGCAAAGAAAAGCGACAATATGGCCATATACTCTTCGACGTAAATCCTACAGAGACAAGTTAAAAACCCTGCACCTAACTACATTGGTACACTACATTTACTACCTTACTACTTCAAAAAAAAAAGTACGCAGTTCTATAAACTTTACATAATTTAATATTACTCTACGTATTTTTAAACCTGTCTACACTTTTAAAAAATCCAAGTTAGCAACACTGAACGGAACAATTGCTCGGCGGCCGCGACAGACGCAAACAGCCGCAAACAGTCGCTGCATCGCGATGCAGCTTCTTTTTGCAGCTAAATCGCGCGTTTCCGCTTCAGCTGCTAAAGCGCGCGTTTCCGCGTCAGCTGCTAAATCACGCGATTTTGCTGCAAAAAGTAGCATGTGTGGTCAGGGCCTTACTTGGAGTTTCTCGTGCTCGTGTACCCATTTTTATGAAGCTCTTCAACTGTGGAACAGAAAACTAGAGCGACATCGTGATCTAATCAGCTGATGCCACAAAAATTATCTTTGAACTCCACAAAATTGATGTTTCAGGTGTTTTTTTTTCAAATTGTAGTGCTGGCTCATAGCAAAAATTGTTCATAATGATCCTTACAATTTACCCTTTGCCCTTTTCACAACGAAAATTAGTTACTAACACTGAAATATATGGCAAAATCATATTCATTTTATACCTTATTATCAAATTCCCCGCCCGCGTGGAAACTGCCACGAATAGTACAATTTTGACTTACCTAGGTACTCGTATGTAAAAAATATCGCATAGAGAAAAGCTACTACTGTTTAATAATAGATCATATCACTGACTAAAAATATTTGACAATGTTACAAATTAAATATACTAAATACAAAGAAGACGTGCACCTCATAGCTACTTATAACGGCACAGTGTCACGCGACTATTTGAACACGAAGAGTTAGAATAAGCTTACATTAGTAAGTCCTGCGCTTTCCAGCCTAACAGTGTATCCTCGCTGATAACCATTTTTTTTTCCCATTTATAGGTTTACACTTGACCACCATCTCGCCTGATGTTAAGCGATGATGCGGTCTAAGATGGAGCGTGCTTACCTAGAAGAAACCGATTCACTCTCGATTTGAAGACACCAAGATTATAACCATCGGGAAAAACCCACTCAGGCAACTCATTCCACAGTCTAGACGTTCTTATCACAAAAGTAGAGTCAAACCTCTTTGTTCGTCTCTTTAGAACATCAACCATGAAACGATGCCGCTTCTTCGAGCTACGGGAAGTCCGATAGAAAAAAGGGCTAGGTGGTATTAGATCATGAAGATCAGATGCACACTCTCCGAAGTGTATCCGATAATAAACCGATAGGCCAGCAATTTTTCGGCGATGTTCAAGACTTTGCAGTCATTTTCGCACAAGAGTGTTATTTATTCCCTATGAGCCTCTTAGCTCTTAGCACGCCTCTCGATCGATTCCAGAGCCTCAAGCTGATACTTAGCCGATCCATCCCAAAGGTGCGAACAGTACTCCATACAAGAGCGAATTTGTGCTTTATATAGCAAAAGCAGTTGTTCAGACGTGAAGACTTTCGCACCTCTGAGAGGACACCTAGTTTTTTGGCAGCTAATTTAGCCTTGGACTCGATATACGAGCCAAAGTTGAGCGTAGATGTCAAAGTAACAACCATACTGCTAAGTGTATACTTAGTATATACTTTTTCTGTTTGAGTGAAAATCTTTAGAAATATCTCAATTTAATTTCCCGCTCGACCCCCGTCATAAACAAAGATAAACCAAACGACACTTAAAAGCAAACAAATCATAATCATAACTTTTTAAGACGCGAAAAGATTAGGAAGCAAACGAATGCTCTCGTGAAATCCAATTACGAATTCAAGGCACGGTCACCGTCGAGCTATAAATTTCTCCAAAACAATAATGGATGCGAAAGTCGTATCTCCGGTCGGCATACTTCTGCTGATAACAAAACCGCGCCTGTCTCATTCCCGACCTTATTCCTATAGCCATGCGCATTCCAATCCAGGAATGCTCGTTATTCAACAGCACATGAAACTTGGACGAGGATTACGTTCCTGTTTATCCCTAAAAATATGGCACAGTCTGTATTTGGTAAACTTAAAACCTTCTTTGGATTGTGGCCAGTATAGTTCTCTCATTCGTTCAAATTGGGATAAAATTGCTTTTCTGATTTATTGCAACACGTAAACATCCAGCCTATACTGTCCCGGTAGTATTATAATAGACTAGCTGTTACCCGCGACTTCGTCCGCACAAAATCAATACTAAGGTAACTCAGGCAGTACCTAATTGTATACCCATACACATTTACGGTTACTAAAACCAGCTTATAAGAAAACAATTTTATACAATTTCATCACAATTGGTTCAGTTGTTTAGAGTAAGAGACATTCGTCCCGTCCCCCCCCCCCATTTCAACTCCGTTTTCATCCTAGTACAGCACAAAATTGCTAGAACAAACATTTAATTGCTTCGTGTCAAGTGTCTAGACACAAAATTTGATAACTTTGAAAATTACGAATTTTCATACAACCGTTCATCCCTTGTTTCACCCCCTTAGAGGTTGAATTTCGCAAAACCCCGTCTTAGCGAGCGCCTACGTGCTAAAAGGAACCTCCACGCAAAATTTCAGATTTCTAGCGTTTGTAGTTTCTGAGATTCCTTGATGAGTGACCTTTCGCTTTTATATATATAGATTGTCTTTCGAAAATTAATGGAATGGAGTCACTTTGAAAGGTCTGGAAAGGACAAACTTTTAAGTAAACTTAGGAAAAGAGAAACTTTAAAAAAGGGCATAATAATGTTGCAAAAGAACCTTTACTTTTTAATCAACTAATTTATCTTTTAGTAATACCAAATTTTAAATAGCAATGTTACATAGGCTCAATTCAAATCATCATTTGGGCAACTTTCATTCCACACGAAAACAACCAGGGGTGCATAGAGCACCGGAGATGCGGCGCATGGGTGAGACACAAAACGCTAGTGCGCCGAGTGAGGAGCCCTCAAGTCGCGTGCCGACGAGGGCCGGCAGTGATTAGAGCGCGCTAACAAAGCGCCGAGGGCCCTTAACCCACATGCTCCGTTTCACAGCAGCGCCGGTGACACTCTCCTCGACGCGCTGCGAGCCTGGTACTCGCTCATTGCTAATCTCACTTACTCTACTCCATTTTACCATTTTATTTCTTAACATTATTAAATACAAGAAACACTGAGCTTCACAAACAAAAAAGCCAACAGAATGTGTACGAAACGAAACAAAATTTAATCAATGAAAATTCTCGATCAAGACTCAACAACGCGGAACATAAAGTGAAAGGGGTACGCATAATACAAACGATGCGACATAAAACCGAGCCAGTGATACATAAAACAACAGACAATGTTGAGAAGGAGCAACTTCGTCGAGAAACCAAGACGCTGCGGCGGGCGGCATGCCCAAATGTTCCAGTTTTATTTTACAAAACTAGAAGTATACTTGCGGAGGCTTTTACGGCGGCAGAGAGCAGCGATAAAATGGCATTTAATAAAGGGAGCAAAGCGAGTCAAACTCGAGAGCTCGCGCGAAATGTGAGTATGAAACACGTTGACACTTTCAGATATTGATTCAGTTCATTTCTGCAGTGTATCGTCTCGATTGATTCTCGCCGGTTTCGGATCTGGCACTTCGTCAAGTAATAAAGCTACTATCTCTGCTCGTTTGTGCCAAAACGGAACTATGAGAAGACGATAAAAATGCTCCGTCGCAGTAGCTTCGACGTGAAATTTCATTGTAATTACGAAGAGTAGGGGTGCTACACAAGTTTGCGCTCGTAATTTCTTCCTAAACTCGGTTAACGTTCCCCCTGACAAGATAAATTCATTAAACGTTACCTGTTTCGAGCGATCGGAGCGCGAGGATGGATCGACCGTCGCTTTATGTAACGACGTCATCTGTCTACACAGTATTGCTCTCATACTGTTCACTTTATCATATTGCGGAGGTTAAACAGCTTTTGTACGCTTGCTTTTGAATTCATTTCGCTACTGTGTCGTCTGATAAACAAGCTAAGTATAAAATGGATTAACGAGCTGATTTTCGAGCACTAAGATGGCAACTACATATGTTCACGGTTACTTTAGCTGAGGTAGAAAAGGAGAACTAAAAGTACAAAACCAATAAGTATGATTAAGTTCTGTCATAATGTTACAGAGAGTATGACAAATTGAGTAATAGTAAACTCAGTGTTTTTAGCGTAAAAGTTATAGAGTGACGTAACAGGCAATCTATGCATCGGATGGTAAGCTACAGTCATTATTTGATCAAGAAAAGTCTAAGCACTATGCTTGTCATCTGTAGCTATAATATGACCTATTTGCCCTATAATATTTCTCCAAACATTTCCCTCCACATCACAGAATTTTAATATTTGCTCAACACTACTCGGCGCTAAAATAACTGACAATATCTTAGAATAAGGAATATAATAGACAATATAATATAATGTGTGACACCCCCAGGCGAACACAGCAAAGAGGTTGACCCCTACGAAATTATAAATCAGATCGCAAAGACAACCAGACTAGTATAAACACAGCTAATATACAAAAAATACGTAAGTCTGAATGCGTGCAGTGGTCAGTATACCCAAGGCGGAGAGTGCGCATTAAACTTTTACAGTGTCATTAACAGTCTCGACGCGAACAGTGAACGAACGCATCAGCGCTTTCTGAATGCGACTCTCCCGAAATCGACATTGTCTTTCTCGCTCTTTTGTTACTTCAACTTCACAAGATAAGGACAGAGATAATATTAATTTATCGAGAATCGTAGTAGACACCACTGTAGAATGCAAATCGAGATATAAATCGAAGACAAGTATGCTGAATATTTCCTGATATTTCTAAAGAATGTGTGTATCTGATGCACTTAAAATGTATGTATTGTAAGGGAGCTATTCGAATTTCTTACTTAAGTTTTATAAAACTCGCCGGCGTCATAAGAATGCTGATTTTTAATTTTATGACGTCGTTTTCTTTATGAATATAAAATGTTATAAGAAGGGCTATTGTGATAAAATTCTTTAACGGTTTAAATAAAAATTTAAATGTCCTTTGGATGGTTTGTAGAGTATGAGCGAAGAAGGAGCATAATAATTTGAAAACTTTGAAAACCTTCAAGCAGCAGTAGTTGTACGACTATTGGGCAAGGTCTCTTCTTAATAACCTCCAGTGTATCTGACCTTAATTTTCTGCCTTGAATTTCTTATGTCGCAAAATCGTAAGAAATTAAAGAAAAAAGAAAAAAAAGACTCATGAATTATTCTTATTTTATTTTTCTTTTTCCTAGCGTCAAATTCTGTTTCTGCGTGAATTATAAAAATGTTCTACGAAATTATGATAAATTATAGAAGGGAAAACAAATTTTCGCTTAAGAAGATAACACACTTAGAAAGAAATAAACATTCCTATTTCCGCCCTAATTTTTTTTTTTTTTTTTTTTTTTTTTTTAACTTTTATAGGTTTACACTTGACCGCCATCTCACCTGATGTTAAGCGACGATGCGGTCTACGATGGAGCGTGTTTACCTAGAAGAAACCGATTCACTCTCGATTTGAAGACACCAAGGTTATAACTATCAGGGAAAACCCACTCTGGCAACTCATTCCACAGCCTAGACGTTCTTATCACAAAAGTAGAGTCAAACCTCTTCGTCCGTGTCTTTGGAACATCAACCATGAAACGGTGCCGCTTCTTCGAGTTACGAGAAGTCCGATAGAAAAAAGGGCAAGGTGGTATTAGATCATGCAGATCAGTCGCACACTCTCCGAAGTGTATCCGATAAAAAACTGACAAGCTTGCAATCTTGCGGCGATGTTCAAGACTTTGAAGTCTTTTTCGCACTAGAGTGTCTTTGCCTATGAGCCTTTTGGCACGCCTCTCGATCGATTCCAGAGCCTCAAGCTGATACTTAGCCGATCCATCCCAAAGATGCGAACAGTACTCCATACAAGACCGAATCTGTGCTTTGTATAAGAGAAGTAATTGTTCAGATTTGAAGTACTTTCGCACCTTTGAGAGGACACCTAGTTTTTTGCCAGCTAATTTTGCCTTAGACTCGATATACGTGCCAAAGTTGAGCGTAGAGGTCAAGGTAACGCCCAAAAGCTCAAGATGATCAGTAACCGGTACGGACACACCTCGAAAAGTAGGAGTATGTTGAAATGGACTCCTTTTTGCCGAGAACAGACACGCCTGCGTCTTTCCCTCGTTAAACTTGGCCAGATTGGTTTCGCCCCATTCAGAGACTTCCTCAAGGGCCAAGTTCAAACGTTCGATCATACTCTCTCTCAAAACCTTAGTTTGCTGTCCACTGGCTCTCGCGCTCGATATGTAACTCTCTACAACAGTGCTATCATCCGCGTACCCAAAGATAACGGGCTTCAACAGATCGTTTATATGTAGCAGAAAAAGCGTCGCAGAGAGTACCGACCCTTGAGGGACTCCGGCATTGATTGCCATTTGATCCGACGAGCAGCCATCAATGACAACTCGTATGGATCGATCCCTCAAGAAGTCCGATATCCATGCGATAAACCCAGAAGACAAACCATAACTAGAAAGCTTGCTAATAAGGCCATCATGCCAAACCCTGTCGAAAGCCTTCGAGATATCCAGGGAGACTGCAAGTGCTTCCCCGTTATAAATTAACAATATTTGCCAATTAACCATCGCAAACATTCGCTTTGATCTCTGCCTCACGTTTCATTAATTTTCTTTCATCCCATATTCGCATTATTTGATTCAGAATCGGCACTTTTTCGTCAAAGCTTTTTCCTGTACAGTGAGACTCCATATTATAAACGTAGCTGGAGATTTTATCATCATCACAAACAATATAATTATTAACATTTACATCTAGTCAAAACTCGACCTTATGCCTTTACCCATGGGCTTATTTACGTCTTGGAATTTCCAGATACACTAACCAACCTTGAAATATGTTAAAAAACTCGTATTCTCTAAAAACACTCCATTACAACAAAACCGAATAAGACCTAAGAGAATAAGTTGGTAGTTTCTGCAGACTTAGCCGTAGGTTGTGGACTTGAGATCCACTTAGGACAAATGTAGATGAATGACCATTTATTGTGAGTTGTGAGTGTTTCTTTCGTAGGTACTCATCTGTCAAACCTCAAAAACCACACCACACTTTTACGCCACCTTTTATCACTTTTAGCTTAACTCCACTGTAGCCACATTATCATAGTTCCGCCATCGCGAACATTCATTCTTCTTCGGATATTTCGGACACAATTTTGGAAGTCGGATATGGATCGTGAAAATGATAAATGTACATATTAGCAGCGCTCCGTGATTTCACTGGCATAATTCCCGATCCCATTAAAATCTAGATGAAACGTAGCCTATATGTTATTCCAGACCGTTACCTATCTTTGTACCAAATTTCATTCAGATTCCTTTGGTAGTTTTTGCTTCAAATAGTCACAAACATTCATAGATAAATACAAACTTTCGTATTTATAATATAAGTAGGATTACAGGCATTGACCAAATTGCTATATGATCGTGTGTCGCCTATACACGGGAAGACGTAAATTTTTTACGATGACCAGTGGAGCTGCAGATGACAATTTGATGGTCGATTGTGACTGCAACTTTATGAGTTGGAATTAAGTACGGAGCGGCGACGGTTAATGCGGGAAGCGACAGTAAACGTACGGAAGTATTGTTCTTCAGATAAAAAGGCACTTCTCTGGTTTTGTGGCTGAATTTTGTGCTGTTAGCGATTTTATTGAAGGTTCAGTAGGCAATATTAAACCATTTTCCAAGTTTGAAAGGGATCTATCTGGTTTAACAGAACAAATGTCTTCAATACAACACAGAGCATGCTTATATTTTCATTTAGGGCAAAACAAATGTAATGAAATCGGTGTCTGTACATTTTAATCATTTACTTTGATAGGTGTGATAACAAATCTTTGATTGCAAATCTAATGAGCCGAAGTCATTCGAAAGTTAGCTTGTCATCTTCATTAGAAAAGTATTTATTAGGTATAATATTTCTGAGCTAATGCAAGAGTCAACTTAAAATAACTTTTTTTTTTTTCTAAACTGAACGAGGAAGAAAAGCGCATTATGAGAAGCAACACGCCTGCATATAACAATAAAGTGCCAAACAGCCATTAGAATATTAAAATTCTGCACTGTTCAGCATTGTGCTCTTGGGTCCGAGATACATTTAAGTTTCTTTGCCGTGTAATTTCTTTGAAAACATTTCCCTTTACACACAACCATCTTAGCACTTTACTGCTCAACGGTAGAATAAATAATTCACAAATATGTGGAAGTTATCATATTGGACTCTGCAAAGAGTACGACCTCTACAGAGCTACTTATGTTATTTCCATTGTATGAGTAGGATTTGCATCAGGGACAAAAATGTGGCCGTGGTAGGCTCTGAGCCGAATTAGTTTTAAAATATTCCCAACTCCCTTCTATTTTATTTTTCTTCTTCTCATCCAAGAAGCATGTAAAACAAAAACAAATGACAAAGGTCACGGACCCCGGAGTCTGTGGCTAAATTAAACAAATAAAATTGGTATATTATTGTAGATAAAATAAAGAAAATTAATCAATTTGGTCTGATCGATTAATTGAAATTAATTTTCAAAAAAGTACTTGCGATTATATTTATCAGATATTGGCTGTTACTTCTAAATAGGTAACTATCGATAACTTTTGCACGATGTTTGACTTTTCTACTCCAATTACTAACTATTCCTCAAGTTACTCAAATTAATCAATTTGCAAAGTAACATAAATGTCTGAAACTACATCAGAGTTTCAGCAAGTTGGGTAGTAGAAAGTCACTACGACTTCGTAGGCTTGACCTAAATACTTATCTCAAATTCTCAACAAAGATTGGGTACAGGTATAGTACCAAAGGTTGGGTTGCCTAACTATATGTTCAGGTAAGCATTAGACGCCTAAGTATATTCACGGTTAATAAACCTTTTGTACGCTTCGTGAACTCATTCCCGTATTGTCTAGAACGCCTAGGATAAACTAGACCACACATAGGACTACCTAGCTACCTACATCCTACACTCTGATTTAATAAAGAGTAAAGTTAATCCATATTATACCGTGCCGAGCCCGTGCCGTGTTCTAAACTTGTTTTAAACATAACTTTCATATTGCAGGAATAATAAAAATAAACCAATTAAAAATCCGCACATTTTAATAGAAATACACGCATTGAATAATGTTACTGCAAACTAGAAGACTTCTTTATAGACAAAACGTTTATTTATTAAGTACTCATTGATTGTAGGTAATATAGTTTTTTATATAACATGGACATCGTCTTAAATGTTTGACAAAATTTATGGCAGCTCATTAATTATCATTAGATTGTATGCCTTAAATAACGTAATTCGTCATTAAGTTTTCTTTAAAAGTTAGTAATAAAGTATATAATAAGTATTGTAATAAGTTACGGCTGGTCTAGTCGGGAGAACGGCGCCTGCCGATCCGGAGACCCCGGGTTCAAACCCCACACGCACCACTGTCTTTTCGAAGTCATGTGCGTAATGCCGCTAACTTAAAACGGTGAAGGAAAACATCGTGAGGAAACCGACATGTACCTAGAATCTTTCGAAGTCATGTGTCATCCACCAACCCGCACTGGGCAAGCGTGGTGGATTATGGCCTTAACTCTCTCCTTGCGAGAGAAGGCCCCGAGTCCCAGCAGTGGGAACGTTTAGTGGGCTGTAAGTAGTAATAAACTAAATTCAGCAGGTAAAATGTAGTAACGTAAAACTGTGAATTATTAAGCTACATGTTATTCACAAACAGTTTTCATGATGGCTTTCGTTATTTACTATTATAACCTTTTCACTGGGAAATACTAAAAGGCTTTAGATGTAACTCTTTATTACAAAGGATTTATTATTGCAGTAGCAAGAGTCAGTCTGGAGAAGTATCACACCTTCACCAGTTAGGTATTCTAATTTAATGTAATGTAACGTTCAATTTGACAAAAAAGACTTTAAAAAAACCTTACGTAATGCTCATGTAAACATCACTGTTTTGGAAAACTGTTAGAACTAGCCAACTAAGCTCTCTCAAAGATTTGTGTGTATTAAGAATAGTAATATTTTAAACACAAATTTTCCAACATAAGTATTCAAATATCATTTTTAAAATATGCGGTCGGTTGAACGTAAACTTGTAGTTATTTCACGTCCCGGACGCCGCACGGTGTTACATAAATCACTCAACCAGATTTTCCTATTCATAGCGTTCATATTATAGTAAATTATATTACATACATTCCTACGGCAATGTAAATACGGACGCCTCAAGAAACCTTCTTGGTATATTAACAAAGATCCCAAAGGATAATGTATGGTAATATATACTGGGATATATTTGCCCTTGGAAGTAATTGCCACCAACTTAGGTAGATTGCTCTAGGTAACTCTGCTGGAATATACGTAATTTCCTAAAGGTACGTAACTTTCGCGAGAAGATAAGCTAACGTTGTTGATAGAAAATGTAATACCAGGGAATTTGAACAGAGTTTGTAAAATACGAATAAGAATATTGAGGTAAGCTGCGCATCTGTATGTTGTTGGAATCTTACTTTTAAACTAAATCAAGCTAATAATGAATATGTATATCTTAAAATTAAACGGAATGCCGTGGTGGCATAGCGGTAAGCCCGTTCACAATCTTGAAGTGGTAGCTTCGAATCCCGCCTACAGGTGTAGGCGCCTACTTGAGTATTTCTACAAGTGCAGATCTACAAGCAAAACATCGGTGAAGCAAAACATCGTGGGGAAGCCGCCCCGTTTCAAGATGAATGGGAAAGTTGGTGGATGATCTATTTTCAAGACATATGTCGAGAAAATAGATCATCCACCAACCAGCCCTAGATAGATAGATAGATAAACTATTTTTTGCACTTATTTAGGACACAAAATAACAAAAATATATCAAAACAAAGTATCAATTGGCAACCTTATCACTAAAAGCGATCTCTTCCAGGCAACCACAACATGGAAAACAATAGAAAATAATGAAAAATATTAGAATGATTGCTCTACCCCTAACTATCTCCTTATGTCACAAAACCACGTGTCTCAGCATTAAAAACGTAAAAGGGATTAATACCAAACCATAGCGAAACTACAATAATAGATTAAACTTCCGACCACTCTAAATTCCACTTCAATTCAAATTCATTATTCCAAAGCAAACAAGCATTAACTATAGCGACTGTGTTAGAACTTGCATACCTCGCTACTCAGTAACGAGGTTGATTGCAATTTGATTCAGCCGTATAATCACTAAAACAATCGGCTAAATGCACAGCATACATACCCGCTGGGAATAGAAACAGCGAAACCACGGTAATATTGTCCATACAGAATTGTAACTCGGCCGTATCTTTGAAATAAATGCCTACAGCCGCGTGGTATGTAAACATGCGATAGCATCTAGCATTTTAACTACATTTGCCTAATTTGTGTTTCCATTTAGTTTTGTGATTGTAAATTAGTGTACTTCTTTTATATGAACAAATAAAATACCTACTTTGTGAATTGAAAAGTTCAATAAAATAAAAATGTGTGTTGTTTTTTCATTTAATTAAAAAAACATGTTTATGTTTGAATAACAAATCGGTCTTATAAATTTGCGACTGAAAAATATTTGCGCCTGGACTTACATATGCGAAACACTTTATTTTAAAATTTTAAAGTATAACATTTCAAATAAAAACGTTAATTGACGTGATAACGTCTTATAATTCGATGAAGCTGGCTGCACGCCCACAAAACATGACGTCATGTACCGTCACCGCGTTACCGTCGGTCGTTACCTCGCCGCATGTTTGTTACAGTTGTATTAATTATTTCGACCAGTAGTTCAAGCGGGGATGTAGCTCAGTGGCAGAGCGTTCGCTTTGCATGTGAAATGCCCCGGGTTCGACCCCCGGCATCTAAAAGCTTTTTTGCATTGTTTTTTGCATTGTTTTGATTGAAAATGACTAAATTCTACTGATTACTTTTTACATACAAATCTATTAAATAAATGAAATTAAAATTTTCTTTTGAATAATGCTACCATTCCATCAGTATTTTCTTAAGACGTTGTCACGTTCTATCGTCAGTAAACCGACTTTAGAGACAAACATTTTTTTATGAAGCATGTTTATAAATAATACAAAAGTTGTGAATAAAATATGTTTGTTGCTGCCGGGTCGGGTCAGGGTGGCAGCGGAGTAGTGATACGAGACGTGCGCATAAGACGCCTTTTGGATCCGTGAAATCTTGTGAAGTCACGGCACCGACATGTGTAATGTCAGTAGCTGTAGCTATCAGGAAACGTATTGTACAACACTAGTGCTGTTTAATTTTAAAATTCTAAATTTAAAATGTTCTATCGGCAGTCCCTGTGACTCACATTTTTGTGAATAAGTTAATCGAAATTTTAAATTTAATTTAATTGTTTTTATGGCCTTTTTGCAACTGGCCCCAGAAAATTCACAATTCCCTGACCTAATAATATAGTGCGTAGTTACCGTTCCTATAATATTAGAATAAGAAAGTAAGAAATTGTCTATGTACAATTCCACCATAAAACCAAACTTGCACATTTCAAATGGCTAATAAGAATAATTAATTTAGTGAATTTGTCTTATTAATTTACAATACAATATTTAGTTAATAAAAATTAAACATATAATTAGTTGTCCCAAATCCTACTAATGTGATAAAATTATAAAGCAGATTGAACACCCGTTTTATGTCTCGTCCTTACAAGACTTGCTGGACATAACAACCGGAGCCAATCACCCCAAAATCGATACGACTCGGCAGCCCTACCAAAACAGATGTTAGGAAATTGGACCTCGATATTATGACATCAGTGCTAACTGTCACACACAGCAGGAAGCGAGCATTGTGCCGTTCGCTGTGCTCGGCTGCACACACATTCAGGGCTGGTTGGCTTTGACCGTGGCAAATTGGTCCAGATTCGACGACCAGATATTTGACATGTCTCATGGGCGCCTAGTAGGTTTGGATTTTACGAAATATATTATGCACAAACATTTGAACTGATCACTGCGAAAATGCTTAATACATTTCATACAAATAGATGGTTTACGATATTTATTTTCTCAAAAAATACAATGTTTACTTACGAGAAAATAAACAATATTATCTTTATTATTATTAATTATATTGTAAGACATTTAAATCACAAGCAAGTATTACACGCGCTATTCCTGTTTCCGTTTTTTCCTTGCGATGATAAGTAGCCTATTTCAGACTATAATCTGTCTCTTAAATTTAAACTTAATCCGTTTAATCGTTCCAGCAACTACTATACTATACTACTATAATCAGCACAATGTATGCTCTCACTCGGGCCTTTCTCTCAGAAGAAGATAGTCTAGCTCATTATCCACCACGCTGACCAAAGACGGGGTGACAAATGACTTATGTTCGTAAATGAAACGTTAACATTTCTGTATTACCCAAATGTTATTTATCCGATACATTTCGCAGTCAAGTTACGAAAGATAAATTTGTATGTTTTGGGTAATTAACCAGAAAATTTTCAGTTCATTAAACTACATGAAGAGTCTATTTCAGATTATGTCTAAATAAGTAGGCAAGGCGTAGTGGCAGCAAAATTATCGAAGGACGATCTCCGACCAAGTGGAAAATGCTTAAAAGAACCTACTCAATGTTGAATTAACAGTCTTTAGAATAACAACTGAGAAATAATAATTATTTTGTGCTAAAGGATCTACATTTTTATTAAGTACGTGGGATCTATTGATTATTAATAAAGGAAATAAAAAAATATTGAGGTCTTTTCAAAAGGTTTCTTATACGGAGTACCTAATGGAAAACCGACTTTCAGTTTTTCAGTGAGAGTGATAAATTTTATGTAGAATAAAAATATTTTGGTCGATTTTTTTAAATTTCTACAATTTCTACGAACCAAAATATATGTTCTGCATCTTTTTTAAATAAAGTAAGCCTTTAGAGGCAACTTGAATGAAAATAGTTTTTCAGAATAGGTTAAATTCAATAAACTAGCATTTAAATGATTAAATTTAATTTCAACGCATGTCACTAATAAAATCATCTACAGAATAATTAGATTTGCTGGCTTTCATTGAGACCTGCCACTTGTTTAGGGATTGCGTTACAAAACCGATCATGACTAAGGACAGACAAACAATACAATACAATAGACCAACCCTAGTTTTAAAGGGTACATACTATTTTTAGGTAAATTTTTGATTTAAAAAAAAGTTACAAAAAATGTACTATTTAAGCATTTTAATAGGCAGCCTTATCGCTTAGAGCGATCTCTACCAAGCAACCGTGCATGAACACTAGATGGCTTACCAAAAAGCCACTAAATGGATGTACAGAAATTCAATAAAAACAATTAAAATAGTAGTGGTAGGACTCTTAGCAGAGTCCGCCTGGGGAAGTACCACACCTTTGCCAGTTATTTAGCAGTAATGCGCCAAGCAGTAATGCGCACACATTACGTGTACCAGTTTGAAGGGCAATATTTCCAGAGAAATTACAGGGCTTAGAGATATTATAATATCTTAAAGCTCTGAGTGAAGAGCGCAGTGCAGTGCTAGGTAATGATTTGGACTCTTCGTGTTCCAATAGCTGCGTGTCACTGTGCTGTTATGTGGCAGGCATGTTGCTTACCATCAGGCACATGTTCTGCTCGTCTCGTCACTCTATACTATATAAAAAAAAAGTAATCTAAAAAAATAGAAGATCAACAGACGGATGTAACAAAAGTTTACAAAGCAGGCGTGGTAGAGTAAGTTTCCTATTAATACACATAAATAAATAATGTATTAGTTTCGAATCCACAGATCGTTACAAGTTTGATCAGCTCGTCATGTGTTCAGTTCTCGGATTTAATTAAGCGATGTTCTGCGGTTCCTACACAAACACCAAGCTTCCATCGACATGATGGAATATTTACTTCAAATTCTGCTAACGAGATTAAACATTATTATCTCATATGTGAGATCTACTCATTTCAATTTAACCTTATTTTAACCGAGTTAGTGTAATAATGGTAGGAGTGTTTGAAGGGACTGGCTGGGAAGAATTTTGATGATGTTGAAATTTAACATATTTTTTGCTTTATAATATCTCTGGAAACATTTTCCTTCAAACTGAAACACTGGTATTTGTCCGTTACCGATAGGCAGTAGAATAACTGTCAAAACTGTCAAACTTTCCCAGGCAGACCCTACAAACAGTCTTTCCTCAACAACTACAGACAAATATAGTGCAAAATATTTAATGTCTTCTGATAATAATTGGTCAAGTATTTATCTTTAATGGGCAAATATCCTCTTAAACAAGTTAAAACTACTTACATTTTGAACGTAATTTTCAACTTAAATTTGGTAAACTTAAAAATTGTTAGGTGAAATAAGACAGCTCATTAAAGAAAACCTAATACCACCTTGCCCTTTTTTCTATCGGACTGCTCGTAGCTCGAGAAAGCGACATCGTTTCATGGTTGATGTTTCTAAGACACGAACAAAGAGGTTTGACTCTACATTTGTGATAAGAACGTCTAGGCTGTGGAATGAGCTGCCAGAGATTTTCCCCGATAGTTATAATCTTGGTGTTTTCAAGTCGAGAGTGAATCGGTTTCTTCTAGGTAAGCACGCTTCATCGTAGGCCGCATCGTCGCTTAACATCAGGCGAGATGGCGGTCAAGTGTTACATTAAGTTATTAAACTATTCAAGTTAAAAAATAAATAATTGAAAACAGCGAATTTAATCATAACATTTCGCTCGTACACAATAACAGTAAGCAATAGAATACACTCACATAAACTAACAGTAAGAATAAATTGTAGTTGGGATTGTCCTACCATAGTGTATTCTCACTAAAAGCGCCATTTCGACGCGTTTCTGTATTCAACCGGATTATAGTCATACAAGTTCAAGAGACATTATTCAACATTTGAATTTCGAATTGCTGAAAAGTTCAACGATTGTACATCGCCCTAATTGTTACAACAACAAATGGCTTACACAAAGCTTCTGTTAACATTATTCTCCTCTTCCCTTCCACCGGAAAATCAGCTTTTCTCCGCCGAGATACAAATAATTTATCACTTAAAGAGCAATGAAGAAAAATATAAGAGCCGCCTTAAATTCAACGAAGGAGTAAAACCCTGAATAATTCTCGATGCCGTTGGTTACCTCAAAATTCATTTTTCACAATCCTGAGGCTCGAATAAAATGTACGAGATTAGTTTATTCGGTGGAAAGCAGATTTAGGAGCAGGAATGTCGCAGTGTGGGGTTTGTGTACGTTTTCTTATACCGTGTAGATTTGCGAGAACTGCATTCTCATTTCGGAATGCAATGTGGGGCGCCGCGACAGGAGAAAATTGTTGTTAAAAATACGAGGAAGTAAACCTAGATTTACAGCACAACACACTTGCGAGAACTAATAAATCTTTGTTTTCTTTCAATTTTAACTTTAGAGACTTACTAACAGCGCACCTCGGTTACACCCACGTAGTTCTCGTTCCCGTTATTTCCTCGGGATCAAAAGTAGCATTTGTTTTATTCCAAACTATATAATCTACCTGTGTTCCAAATTTTAACTCGTTCCGTTCAGGTGTTACGACGTAATTGAGCAACAAACATTTAAACCTCTAAATAACAAAACATTCAAATTTATAATATTAGTAGGATTCTCAGTCAAATTAAATATTAGTCCAACTAATAAGTTTGTTTGAAAATTCTGACAATTGTTGTACCTAACACTAGTTTTTGAAGTGAAAAGCTATTTTACGCATTGGCATTTGTTGGCGAATGTTTCACAATTTATTATCATACTAGCGGCCCGCTCCGGCTTCGCTCGAATAATAACCTAGATATCAACTGCAGCGCCATCTGCCGGGCTGATTTGTGAATCTAAACCTTCCAGGGCCCTACCCAAACGTATACAAAAAAAATCATTCAAATCGGTCCAGCCGTTTAGGAGGAGTTCACTAACAACGAAAAGTGGCATTGATTTTTATATAAATAGACTAGCGGCCCGTTCCGGCTTCGCTCGGACATAACCTAGACACTGTCTGCAGCACCATCTGCCGGGCTTATTTGTGAATTTAAACCATCTTCGAATACACATACAAAAAAAAAACATTCAAATCGGTCCCGTCGTTTAGGAGTTCACTGTCAAATGATTAAATTACTAAAATGGCTATAAAAAAACAGGGGTTGGTGATAAAAGAGTAAAAATTTAGGGTTGTATGTATTTTTTAACGCCACACTATAAAAAAATAAAAACCGAAAAAAATTAATCAAAAATTTAAAAAAAAAGTTTGGGGTGAACAACCCCTAACACTTAGGGGTATGAAAAATAGCTAGTAGCCGATTCTCAGACCTACTGAATATGCGTATAAAATTTGGTAAAAGTCAGTAAAGCCGTTTTGGAGGAGTAAGGAAACAAACACTGTGACACGAGAATCTTCTTCTTATATATAAAATTCTCGTGTCACAGTGTTTGTTTCCTTACTCCTCCGAAACGGCTTTACTGATTTTGACCAAATTTTATATGCATATTCAGTAGGTCTGAGAATCGGCTACTAGCTATTTTTCATACCCCTAAGTGTTAGGGGTTGTTCACCCCAAACATTTTTTTTTTAATTTTTGGTAAAAATGTTTTGTTCTTATTTTTTTATAATGTGACGTTAAAAAATACATACAACCCTAAATTTTTACCCTTTTATCACCAACCCCTGTTTTTGAAGTGAAAACTTCTTTAGGCGCGCTATGGACAGAATTTTCGTGGGCTGTGAAATGGATTTATGATCACGTGATCATCACGCTCGGATAAGATAAGAAATTTCGGGTAAGCTCGGGATGCTAGAGCGAGAAAGATAATGTGGTCAACAAACGTGCCAGACCGAGAGAGATAATTGTTAGAGGAGGACATGGGACAATAGATACTCTCTCTCTCTCTCTCTCTCTCTCTCGCTGCTCGCTACCGGTTACCAGTGTTGACACTTTAGCGACTTTGTCGCTGAATCTGACGAATTTTTAAAACCTTTTAGCGGATTTAGATGACGTGTTACCGACAAAGGGGAATATACTAGTGTAGTGTAGAAGGTTGGAGAAGGAAAAAGCTTATGTATTCTTCCAGACTGTTATTCCCTTAATAATTCAATCAAAACCGGCTACTTTGTTTCATAACTATTTGGCGACAAGCTCAAAATCATAGTGGCAACACTGACGGCTACCAACTCCAAAAGACTTTTGTTTGGGCGGGAAAACACGACGGGTGCTTTATAATTTTCACAATCAAATTAATTAGTTTTGCTGTGTAAATATTTCGTTTCTTTCGTGTAAATATTAAAAAGCCGGCCCCGGCCAAAAACTTTTTGAACATGGACACTTTTTTTACTAACCATAAATGTGTATACAATCTGGGTATACAAATAAGTACCTACTGCCCGAGTAACCTTAGTATTTATTTCGCGCGGATTAAGTCGCGGATAACAGCTACTTTGTATATAAATAAAATTTCAATAAATACATATTTACTTTAATTTCTGGCTTGTTTTACTCGTTTTTTCAACTAATACGATACATAATATTTTATTATAATACGACATACCTACCTAATACAAAAATCAGCTAATGAAGTTTTCACTTCTGCCGTGTGGTCTTAAGCACACACCTTTTTTTTATAGCCATTTTAGTAATTTAATCATTTGACAGTGAACTCCTAAACGACGGGACCGATTTGAATGTTTTTTTGTGTGTGTATTCGAAGATGGTTTAAATTCACAAATAAGCCCGGCACATCTGCGCTGCAGACAGTGTCTAGGTTATGTCCGAGCGAAGCCGGAACGGGCCGCTAGTTTTATATATAAGAAGATTAATTAATATTATTTTTTGTAGTTGTAAGTAAACAGTTTTAGTTTGTTGCCTATATTTTGACATCACATTGTTGTACCCTAACATTAATACCATATTATACTGTTCAACACGATCGAAGTCGTGATGGGCCGTATCCTCAGATAAAAAGCAGCCCAAAGATAGGTTTTGACAGAACGTGTCAAAGTTGCAACTCTTTTCTAGTAGACCGCACTTACAAGACATAGTTCGGCGAGTTCGGAGGGTAGTATGGATGTTTAGGCCGGGAACCAACTGGAGCGGAAGGGCCTATTTACCGCCCGAGTGGTTCTCCCGACGCAGTTAGACCCCGCATGTGTAATACAATGTCGATATAATGAAGTTCCGTGCTCTCTTAGCCGTGCGCTTGAGGAAGGACCATCGGTTCATTGTCTGCGATCTTCGGGGAGTTTCATTCTTCGTAACTGCTGTGAAATTGACGGCCTTTTAACGTTATTTTAGAATTAAGCTTCACAAATGCAATTTTAAAGAATTTCAAAAAAATCCATACCAAATACTCATGTAAGTATTATATCAGCTATCTGACTTCCATAAATAAACTACCGGATAGAATTTAACAAATGGAAAATGAGGGACAGTTTCGAGTCAATGTGAAGCGGATAGCGGAAACCCATTTACAAAATTACTGAATTTTCTAATAAATTATTACAGAGATTTTAATTTGATAAAAATACTACCGAACGGGCCATCAGAACAGTAGAATATATTATAAATATAGTACCGTTGAAACAACTTGTAGTGGTAGGACTCTTGGCATACTCCGCCTGGGGAAGTACCACACCTTTGCCAGTTATTCTACCGCCAAGCAGCAATGTGTAAGCGTTACTGTGTTCCCGTTTGAAGGGCAATGTTTCCAGAGAAATTACTGGACTTAGAGATATATCATCTTAGATCTCTGGGCGACGAGCGCAGTGCAGTGCTAGGTAATGATTTGGATTCTTCATGTTCCAATAACTGTGTGTCACTGTGCTGTTATGTGGCAGGCATGTTGCTTACTATCAGGTACATGTCCTGCTCGTCTCGTCACTCTTCATTTAAAAAAAAATATGTTAACAAATAATCAATTTTCGAGGTAGTCGTTAATATTATCTTTATTATTAGTTTATTGTTAGTTAGTGGGTATAATAGTAGTAAGTAGTAATAAGTAGTTCCATTTACGAAAATGTATTAGTTTATTAAATTGTGTCGTATATATTTAGTAGCACTATTAACATCGTTTTCCCCGCCTATTATAATATGTAGATGATTTTCCTTCATGCATGGTGCCTGTAAGAGATTGCTCTCAGCAATAAGGCTGCAACTCGTGGGGTAGTTAAAAAGTGTTTTTCAGTAATATTATTTCTATTCGTTCGTATCGTAATAAAAGGTTATGTATCTGTCTAAAGGCCGGATCACACAGAGGCGATCCGGTAGCGATAGCGATCCGATAGCGATAGCGATCCGATAGCGATAGCGATCCGATACCGAGTATGGGATCGCGCCCGCTTGCTGTGTGTCAGGTTGCATACAAATTCGAACATTACAAAAAATCCCGTCTCGCTATCGGATCGCCTCTGTGTGACCCGGCTTGAAATGTTCATTAAGATGTAACCCGGTGCAACCTCTTTTTCCACAAAAAGAAGATCTCAAATCTCAAAGCACCTGCTCGAGAAACCAGCTTTGAAGTGAAGACGCCGACTACTACCACTAATTACTACGTACTACGCGGAATGTGGCGCAGGCTGTAATAGGCCCTAGACTTTTTATTCCCCATAAAAGGCACAGTGGCGACCTCAAGGACGCTCGGTACATCTTTTACCGTTAACGGCAGACAGGTTGTAAAAGATCTTACTTGAGTTTATGATTCCGTTTTTGTATCTTTAAAAGTAAAAAATATTTCTTAGAGAAAGCTGTGACCGGAGCGTATCACTAATTCACTGAAAACATATCTAAAAGTGTTGGGTGTTAACATTAAAGAGCATTATTGGACTGTGTGACATCTTCACACAGCAAAAAGCATCAGTAGACCACTAAATGTTCCCAACGGGACTCGGGGTCTTTTCTGGCAAGGAGAGAGTTAAAGCCATAACTCACCACGCTGGCCCAGTGCGGGTTAGTGGATAATCAATCATCAACAGCCCACCAAATATTCCCACTGCTGGGACTCGGAACCTTCTCTCGCAAGGAGAGACTTTAGGCCATAATCCACCACGCTGCTCCAATGCGGGTTGGTGGATGACACGTGACTTCGAAATATTCTAGGTACATGTCAGTTTCCTCACGATGTTTTCCTTCACCGTTTTAAGTTAGCGGCATTACGCACATGACTTCGCAAAGACAGTGGTGCGTGTGGGGTTTGAACCCCCGGTCTCCGGATCGGCAGGCGCCGTTCTCCCGCCTAGACCAGCCGTAACTTCATAGATGACCTCGAAATATTCTAGGAATATGTCGGCTTCTTCAAGATATTTTCTTTCGCCATTTTTAAGTCAACGGCATTGCGCATCTGACTTCATAAAGATCAGATCTTGACTTCGTAGACGTGGTACGCGTAGGATTCGAACCAAAGGCTCCGGGGGTCTACCGCCTAACGATAACGCTTTGACGCTTTGACATTGCTGTCTCTTTTCTTCTCGCTTGAAATGAAAGAGACGGCAATGTCAAAGCGTCATCGCGTTTTCGTTAGTCGGTAGACCCCCCCGGAGCGGCAGTTGCTATTCTTTACAAAACACTAAATTAGATAAATATTACATACATCAGTTATATAGCTTGCACAGCGTAAACTTTGCTTGTAGTCCTGTATAAATTTGTTGATCAATATTTACCTAAGTTTTTAGCTACAAGTTTCAGAACCTACCGAAGTCATTTTTAAACGTCTACATTGAATAAAGCTAAATCCGTGTCTCAATCTAGGTGTCTAAACTATTGTGCCGTAGATATCTCAGTAGCCTCTAGTTCTCTCCACCCAAGGCCTCAGGTATTCTTACCAAACAAAAGGTAGCACAAAACTACATACATAGCAACTACGTCTCAACATCCAACCTTTCTGCGAGGAAGCTTAAAGATGCAGCCACTAAACGAGCGATTGATAACGTCTATGAAACCCTCGTTTGGCAGCGTCGTCGATATAAAAATTGAATTTGCCGCTTCGAACTTTTGTCGTTTCGCTGGGATAGATATCGAATCTAGGCGTTTCGTATTACCTGAGGGGATTTTTACATCAAGAGCTAAATATGAAATTGAGGGATATAAAGTTGAGACATGATATCTTGCCTCTGACTGTTTTTGATATTCCAACGAGTGTAAAATATTTAAAATAAACCCATTTGATTTTTCATGGTGAAATTTGACGACAACAGTTAATGCATTTTAGATTAATGATCCATAGATTAGTTCCTAAAATACCCGTTTCTCTAGATTAAGATAAGATAATGGATATCCAGATTGTGCCTCCGGGAATATAAACTAGGGAAAAATAGTAGTACCTAAGTGATGGTAAATTAATGATTAAGTACTGGTTACGTTTCTCATTGCCAATACAGTAATTATAATTGAATATATACCACTAACATTTTACTGATGATGAGCATTTTACTAATAAAGAACATTTATTATAGCCTTGAATTATTTGTAAGCTTGTAGGTGCAATGTTCTTAGCTTATGTGATATATGCTACAGAAATTTAAAACGAAACCAGTGACATCATCATTACATCAGCCAATTTTAAGCATAGCGTGGCACTTCGTTTGGAAATATCTCTCAATTATTTTAAATTTCTCCTGAGATATCGCATCAGACATTTGACATTAATACCTTTCAATGTGCACAATCCGACATGATTTATATTGGAACCTTTAAAAAATAACATTTAATATGTCTGTAGTGATATATACCAAACAATTAGGTTCCAATTAGGTAAGTAAGAGTCGATTAGAATAGAGTAGTGATGCGGTCGCGTAATAATGGAAGAAACGGGATGGCTACACATTTTTCATTCTTATTGGTTCTTTGGTTTTCTTGTTGGATTACGTTGAGAATCGCATTGTTGGTATCGTTTATTTCATAGCCCCAATCTTCGCAAAGGCTTAGCGCCGTTGCACCCGTGGCGCCATCTTGTGCCCAGATTAAATTTCAAAGAGGTTTCCCTTAGAAAGCTTACCTATTTCTAGATTCCTTAGATGTTAGTTTAATATTAAAACCTACTTTGGCCCAGAGAATTAAGGAGAAATGAAATTCTTTGGTGGAATATTCGTCTTCATTTCGAGAATGTTTATTAGGTCTTTTTGCAGCGCTTTCTCTGGGTAATGTTTATTCTCTTTTGCTCAGTAAAATTGCTTTTTATTCGCTTTCGTCGTCTCGAACAACTTGGTAAATTACTTTTCTGATATTTATTGTAGTTGTTGCTCATCCTGTGTAAGAATTGCATAAGATATATTAGATATTTTGTGCTGTTTCTGCCTTTTATTTGAAGCAGTAATTTATTTAATTTACATCTAATACTTTTAAGACTACTTTTAGACAACTTTTCTTTCCTTAAGTGATAAGGCATGTGAGGTGGCGCCTATGTTTTGGTTTGAAAATTATTTCACAAAATAAAAATGAACAATGATTGAACCTTGAACGAAATTGAGGCCTGAGTATTTTCGATATTTTGACAATTCTGAGAACGTCTCTAAATATTATTATGTTTTATGCATATCCAAAAGAGCTATACCGAATTATTATTGTTATCAAACTAGTAGATTTTATCCGTGCCGTTCTCGTTCTCATTATTTTGTCGCATTGTTGCAAATACAAATGTTATTCATATGTTAATATGTCAGACTATAATCTAACTGCATTCCAAATTTCAAGACTACCTGTGTAGACGTTTTGACGTAATTGAGGAACAAACATCCAAACTTTCGCATTCATAATACTGGTAGTATAAGTAGGATATATATTTATATTTATTTTATATTATGATATCATTTTAAGGGGGCACCTAAAGCCAGAAAACGAAAAAAGGACATTTTCGACGCCGCTCACTGAAGTTAAGAAACTAAAAACTATGACAAAAAAAATATTGACGTGTGGGTACAATCAAGAAAAAGCACAATAACCGAATTTTAAAAATAGATCAGAGTTTTTTTACAATAAAAAAATAAAAATGACACCGAAAAAACCCGTTTTAATTCGAGTACTCGAAATTATCAGCGATGACCCCACATTATTTTTTGGTAATAAAATTCCTATTTGTACGTTCTAGTAAAGTAACCGAACACTTTTTTTAGTTAAGTTATTGAGTAATTAAATAAAACTTGGTCAATAATGGACTCCTGATTAAATATTGATTTTTCCTCCAAACTGTGTCATGCTATTCTCGACTTTATGTACATCATGTTAAGAAACGCGTCGCGCGGGTTAAATCTGATTTTTACCTGGCTTTAGGCGCACTCTTAAAAACTGACTTCTAAAAGAGAAGGATCAGAGGCGGATCTCAAATCCCTTGTATATATTTATTATATTTGATGAACAGATTTCGCTGTTTTTATCAACAACTATCAAGAAAATCATTTAAAATCCTTAAAAAGTAGAAGACACAAAAACGTTTAATTTATTTTCCGGAGAAATCAATAACATTACAAGAATGGTATTCCATTTTCTTTCAAAAGCCGAACTTTAAAGTGGAAATTGAATAGAAATGAAACCCACATTCAAATGCGTGTGCATTTGAATGTGGGTTCCAGCGAAGTGACTATGGTTCTGTCCAATCAAGTTCACAATGGACTCTGCAAAGCGTGTTCATTCGAGCAGAATGCTGATATTGATACGGACTCTGGTCTAATAGTAGCTATGGCTATGACGTGCCTAGTCTAGCCATCGATCTGCCAGACGAGATAGTAATAGGCTGACTGCAGCACATTAGTGAATTTCGATTTATTTTCAGAGTTTCTAATCTAGTAACCAGCCCACTATATAATTTTGTCTTTGTTTGGTCTGTTAGAGAAGTCATTTGAAGGGATACAGTTTTTGTAGTGGTAGGATTCATAGCAGAGTCCGCCTGGGGAAGTACCACACCTTTGTTAATTATTCTACCGCGAAGCAGTAATGTGCAAACATTACTGTGTTCCGGTTTGAAGGGCAATGTTTCCAGAGAAATTACAGGGCTTAGAGATATAACAACTTAGATCTCTGGGTGACGAGCGCAGTGCGGTGCTAGGTAATGATTTTGGCTCTTCATGTTCCAATAGCTGCGTGTCACTGTGCTGTTATGTGGCAGGCATGTTGCTTACCATCAGGCACATGTCCTGCTCGTCTCGTCACTCTTTATTTAAAAAAATAAAAAAATACAGAAACCTGCAACACAAGCTTTGCTCAGTGCAGGTTCTGTGATTTTTAATTGTATAAGTCAAATGTTTTTAAGGAATAATGTGTGTGTTAAGTTGTTTCATGTAAATTGGCTTATTTATGTGATGAATAAAGATATTTATTATTAATATTTATTATATTTCCAGTGCGAAAAATACAATGTCAAGTACGAGTCAGAAGATGTCACATGAAAGATGTATTTTTAATTTTAATTATCTAATCTCCTCGCTATGTTTCCCTGCACTGCTAAAGCCAATGGTTACAACACATGCCAGAACATACTTACATTAATTATGTACATACTTGGAAACATTTTCAAAGTTATCGAACCTATGTACAACTCCACGATTGCGAAATCTGAAGTTCTGATCACTAGGGCACCATAGCTTTTTAGACTACGTAACAATCTGAATGTATATGTATGGGTCGTATAGGTATTAGCAGTAGGTAAGTAGGTGGTGCTCATGACTTCACTTTTTTTAACCTTTTTTAGTTTACTCTTAACCGCCATTTTGCCTGATGTTAAGCGACGATGCGGTCTAAAATGGAGCGTGCTTACCTTAAAAAAACAGATTCACTCTCGATTTGAAGACACCAAGATTGTAAGCATCGGGAAAACCCCACTCAGGCAACAAATTTCACGGCCTAGACGTTCTTACTACAAAAATAGAGTCAAACCTAAAACGATGCCGCTTTTTCTAGCTCAAAACAGTCCAATACAAAAATAGGCACGGCGGAATCCGATCATGCAGATCAGTTCCACCCCACTGTAAAATATAGTTGATGTCTAAACATCGTTCCATAAGTCAGTTTACCCGTTAACGTGAAATATCTTGCACCATAAACTGCATCAAAATATCGGGAACTCGCCCTACCATATAGCCAAGGTGTATGTACCGTGATATTTTTTTTTTAAATAAAGAGTAACGAGACGTGCAGGACATGTGCCTGGTGGTAAGCAACATGCCTGCCACACTGCACAGTGACACGCAGTTATTCCTAATCAGTTAGTCCAAATCATTACCTAGCACTGCACTACGCTCGTCACCCAGAGATCTGAGATGTTCTCTAAGCCCTGTAATTTCTCTGAAAACATTTCCCTTCAAACCGGGATACAGTAATGTTTGCACATTCCTGCTTGGCGGAAGAACAACTGGCAAATGTGTGGTACTTCCCCAGGCGGACTCTGCTAAGAGTCCTACCACTACTAAACAATACTCGTATTGTTGGTATATAAGTATTTAAACTACAAACTACGATGCGAAATCTCCTCAGTGAGTTGAAAAAAGTCTTAAAAATAGTACGCGCAATTAATAAAAAACTAATTAGTCCGTCGGTTACATTATTAAAACATGTCACGTAATTTTTATTTTCTTTCACAAACAAAAAATGACGAAGATTCAGTGCTTAGAAATTTCAAGTGACGTCACTTCATTGTACGATTTTTACGACAACGTAACGTCACAACCTCCCACTCCGAAAGTTTGATGATATATCTTTGTTGATTAAGGTATTTATTGTATGACGTGTAACATTGGTTATTAATAAATGATTATGATTGTGATTACTAATACAATTTGATAAAACAAAAAATGTATGTCTCATATTTATATATTAGTCATCGTCCTAATTCATACATTTACTCTCCAATACATTTGATCTGTTTCTGTGTCTGTGAAAATATTTGGTCTTTAAAGGAAATTTCAAAAGGTGAATTTCCTCTCCACTTAAAAAAGACGGTTTGGACACTTGTATACTCCCTACTCTCACATATGAGGGCCAAACATGGATGTATAATACAAAAGTAAAAACAAAAATAGTAGCCTCAAAAAACAATGGAAAGGAGTATACAAAAAATTTGAAGAATACACAGAGTAAAAAGCAAACACATAAGACGTAAGACGAAACTTGTATACGTCTTACATTTTGCTTTAAAACAGAAGTGGCGGTGGACAGGTCATTTGGCGAGATGTAAAGATAAAAGGTGGACTTTAAAAACGACACTATGGGAAGGGCCGTCAGGAAAAAGAAAAAAGGACGGCCTAGAAAAAGATGGATAGATGAAATACAAGCTATAGCAGGAAACGAATGGAGAACAAAAGAAAAAGATAGAGAGGTCTGGAACAAGCTGGATGAGGCCTACACCCGAGAAGGGGTTCCAATCAGTGAAAGTGAAGAAAGTTTCGACAGTGGTTAGAATGAAAATTGATAGACCAAAGGAAAAAATAGATATTAGGAAACATTTTAATTTGTTACTTTAGTAAACTTTTAGTTTTGTTTAAATGTAATAATCATGCATGTAAAATTACTACTGATGATTGGAAACAAATGGGCTTTTTTATATTATTTATTTATTTACATTAAATCTCATACAGTTTCATATTTAGAATATTGCTATGATTACTATATAACTACATGGTTCCCCGTGACTCGTGACCCCACAAGCTCACACAATAGAGGTAGCGGAGCTTGAAACCACTAGAGCAGAATACATTGATAAACTTCGGTTTCAGGATATTAACTACACCACAGCCGTAAATCCCTGTCGTAAGTAATATCAAATGATGATTCATATCTCATTAAACTTGATCCAGGTCGTGTTCGAGAAATAGAAGTCAATTTTTGAAGTGAAAACTTCTTTTGGCGCGCCTAGACAGATTTTTCGTGGGGTGTGAATTTAATTCTAGCGTCACGCTCGGATATGATAAGAAATCTTCGGGTAAACTCGGGACCATGGCCATTGGCCATCTAGAAATGCATCAGCCAATGGGAAATGCTGAAAGGGCGTGGCCTAGCCATAATGGTATGGCCATCTAGAAATGCGTGTACCAATGAGAAATGCTGACGCATTTCTAGATGGTCATGCCATGGTGGCTAGGCCACGCCCTCCTGTTACACCCGTGTAGTTTCCAAAGTAAGCTACCAAATTCTGAGTTATACATAAGTTTTCACTTCTATCGGCAGTTCCTATGACTGCCATTTTTTTTAACTCTTTAATTAACTCTGAAACGATATTACTTTAGGTACAGTGCTAGGTATTAATTTGGAATCTTCATGTTCTAATAGCAGCGTGACACTGTGTTGTAATGGGCAGACGTGTTACTTGCTATCAGGCTCGTGTTCTGCTCGGCAAGTCGTCACATTAGACTTAAAAAAAGGTTTAGAAAAATATTTCTGATTATACGTCAAAACAAAAACGTCGTTTCACGGCCTTTTAAAAAAATCACACTTAGGTATGTTTATACTCCCCCTCCGATGGAAATTAGAAACTTGTATTTAGTAGATTTGATAATAATCCTACTAATACTATAAATGTCAATGTTTGGATGTTTGCTCAAGCCCGTCGCAAGATATTTTTTTTTTAATAAAGCGTGACGAGACGTGCAGGACATTAGCCTGATGGTAAGCAACATGCATGCCACATAACAGCACAGTGACACACAGCTACTGGAACATGAAGAGTCCAAATCATTACCTAGCACTGCACTGCGCTCGTCACCCAGAGATCTAAGATGTTATATCTCTAAGCCCTGTAATTTCTCCGGAAACATTGCCCTTCAAACCGGAACACAGTAATGTTTGCATATTACTGCTGGGCGGTAGAATAACTGGCAAAAGTGTGGTACTTCCCAGTACCACAGTACTTGTGTGCTACGTATAATAAACGTCCTTCGCGTCAATGAACAAGTGTGTCAACATGTCAACAATCACTCATGAAGTCATTTATACATGAAGTGTGTCGTTGCGCTGACATTTCACTCAGCTGGTTTTTGTTTATCGGGTCAGCTATTTCCAGCTTTATTCCTATAACAATATTTGAAAATGCAAACTCTTCCTAACACTATTAGACTACAGGCTCGTGAACAAAATTTACGGGTCAAATGAACCACCAGGAGACCTATGTAGGATGATAGAAGGGTATAAAGTAATAAGATTCAGCACTATGCCGTCACTTGTAAGCTGTCCAACTGAGCGCAGTTGAAGAGGGGGGGTTCAAACCCTCGATAATTTCTCCTTGTCGCATGATTTTTGTACGGCGTTGCGGAATATTTTTTTTTTTTTTTTTTTTATAGCATAGAGTGACGAGACGAACAGGTCATGTGCCTGATGGTAAGCAACATGCCATAACATAATAGATTAGAAGAGGTATTGGAGGTCTCCTGGTGGACTATCCTATTCATTTGACCCGTAAATTTTGTTCACGGGCATGTAGTCTATATGGTTTTATTAGAGTTGAAAAAAATAATAAAATTATTTTCATTCCAGAAATTATTACAGTACCTATCCATAAAACAGTAGTTTCAATGATAAACGTTTACAAGCAATCTATGTAATGCAATATATGGGTAGAGTCTTAATTAGATAACAATGAAAACTACATTACCTACCTAACTAAATACTTACACTAAGCATGATGCATAAATTATCAAATTATGTCTTTACCTATAAAGGTCACTAAAGACATCATTTTCTCCTTAAAAAACCTGCTCCAACATTTGGTAGACGGGACGCGTGACCAAAATGCGGGTGTCTATTTTCATGTATAAGCATTGCCACTCGTCTTAGTAACACCACTAGTTGGTCATCTTGATTACCTTTCGACAGTTATTTATTTCACTAAAAAATATGATGGCAAACATCATGAACTTAATAGAAAACCCTCAAGCCGCAAACCTGAAGTAGGCTAGAGTAATCATTGATTATCCCTAGGGAACCATCCGAGGCTGCATTTAATGTTCAGCACTAAAACAAATCACTCTCGACTCTCTACTAAACCCATACATATATGATAGATAGATAAATAGATAAATAGATAGATAGATATATAGATAGATAGATAGATAGATAGATAGATATAGATATTGGTGGACAATTCACACACAACACCATCTGACCCCAAACTAAGCAAAGCTTGTGTGATGGCGGCCAAATACCCTATATAATACTTATATAGTTTTAAATACATACTTATTATACATAGAAACACCCAGACACAGTGCAAACATTTGAATTCATCACACAAATATTTGCAATGGGTGGGAATCGAACCCACGACCATCGGCTTCGCAGGCAGAGCTACTACCAACTAAGCCACGGGGCCAGTCTTATAGCATTTTAAATATCGAATTCGATTTTCACACAAAGCAAACCGCATTACGCCGAAGCCAAGTAACGGCGAGTTATTCCAAAGATCGCTATTAATCAAGCGACAAGCGAGCGCTTATCTGTAATCACACCACATCCCGACGAACAAAAGCCACTCCAAACCGTTTTTAGAACAATACCCACTGACTTTATAAAGCCCCTAAATCCTTTAAAAAGAAGGGAAAACGGCAATAAAGCCGCGGCATTTGCGGCAACACTGATGGGGCTGCCAGAAAATAACAACCGAAGTCCCGTGATACAACCTCGTGTTATTTTTTTCTTTTCAATTATACTAGCCAGGAACGAAACCATTAAAATTCTTAAATTAAGTCACGAAACACAGTAGGTACCTGAAGTTCTGAAACTGAAGCCTTTGCAATGCATTGTTGGAGTAAACTTATTTAATTGAAATTTTGTGTTGTTGCGAGAGCTATTATGAACGTGTTTGTATCTGTAGCTAGCTTTGCCAATGTTGAAATCTTAAACGAATTAGTTGTTAAAATAAATTGTATATAAAAACGCGACGAAATGTTATCCTGTCTTAATGTCTTGTACTTTCTGGGTAACTTCCTTTTTTTTTCGAAAACTCTTCTTCAAACTATTAGAAAAATTGAAAAATTAGACAAAATCCACCCATAAAAGCGCATATAACCGCACGACTAATGGCTTTTGGGATTCCATTTTTAAATTGGTCGATTTGACACAGCATTGAGCCTCACTGCTGGGACTCGGGTTTTCCCTCATAAGAAGACACTTGAGTGAGGTGGTCATAATCCACCAAGCTGGGTACGGGTTGACTTAAAAAATATTCTTGGAACATGGCTGTTTCCAGCAAATCGCATCAACCGATCGCCAGCATTTGAATGACTGTAAATTTTTAAGGTATTCACTGAACGGCTCATATGTATATGTATTGCTCCTTTTATTATGTACATACTAAAGTTGCCATTTTTTTTTTTTAATCTTGAATTCAAAATTCTTTTAAATTAGATTCTGAATGTTTTTTACCAAATATTGACAATGGAAAGTTTTCAGAGCGGCGGATGTAATAGATCTCTGAAAAATTATTTGAAACTGCCAGAGCCTCACGGTTTTTTACTCACGTATATCCCAATCTCGTTATTGTTCCGGGATGAAAGTTAACGTATGTGTTATCACCACGGATATGTTATCACCATAACCATAATTAGCCTATCTTTGTCTCAAATTTCATCCTGAGGCCTTCAGTAGTTTTTGCGTAAAGAAGTAACAAACATCATATTATAGGTATTTTCTTGCAAACTTACTCTTTTATAATTTTAGTTGCATTTATCCAACAAAATCAAACAATACCGCCGCAAGTAAGAACTATTTTGGCAAGTTTTTTTTAATTAAAAAAAAATCCTCCGTAACTTTTAAAACGACTACTACACTAAACTGTGTCTACAGTGGTATCTTATCATTCGGAACTCACAGAAATTGCTAAGGGAATGCAATGCAAGGCTGTTCTTGGCATCTCAATAGCTCTTATCGAATATACCTATTTGGCAGGCGACGACAGACGTTGGCTCTGGTTGCATAATTTTATTGACTCGTACGAAATGCTGATGTTCACAGCTACACATTCGCAACTCAATACTTTAAGTAAGTATATAACTTAGCAATCTTAGCATATTTAAAATCTTATTTTCATTTTAATGCCAGTTTGAAAGACAAAAAATACACGTTACATATGCCATATTACTTTTCAATTCTTCGTGTACGAGAACAATAATTAATAATTAGACTAGATCTTCATCGCTTTAAAGGTGTTGATAATTTCGGCGTGCTCATTGTGAGTCGTTAGTTATGTGGTGTAGTTTTTATTGTTATTTAGTTATACCAATAGAAGCTTTGCGCGTTCCCAGTACTGAAAATAAAAGAGCTTCTTGTTGAGTATAATATCACTTCGAAGTTGTTTTAGCACAAGTGAGCTAAGTTTGTATTTTCTGTCGATGACAATCATTTTTAACAGAGTCAAAGCCAAAACCGAGTGTAGTGGATTACCGTATCAACCCATAGAGTCCACTCTACTAGGATTTTCCTTAACAAAGTAGCGAGGTTTCAATTCATAGTCCACTACGCTGACCAAGTTGCAGATGGGTAGACTTCACTTGTCTTTGAGAATGAAATCTTCTCAGAGATGCAAATTTGACGCTGTATTTCCTTTACAGATTTTTGTCAGACTTCGAACAGACAGTAATAGTGAGCTTGGGGTTCGAATCAAAGGTTCCTGTTCGGCAGTTGCCGTTCTTTTGACTATTCCAGCTGTAACTTAGAGGATTACCTCTATCCTTGATTTTTGGCTTTCTAGAGAAGGCTGCGAGTTTCAGTAGTGGCAACATTTAGTGCTATTGAATGCTACTGAAAAAAATAACATCTTAATTATATTTTTTTTATTGGACGACATCTGATTATTTTTTTATGATTTCAGAACCCCAAAAGCCAACCGGCCACAAAGTAAAAGTTGACCAAAATGATAAAATGTCCACGTGCGAACCATTCAGGTTAAACGTAGGCGTTTGAATGAAAGTAGGTAAATTAAAACCTTTTTGCTACCATAAATAGCAGTTTCAGCGTCTTAAATAAAATATTACTACATAAAAAGCAACATACAGGGTATTGTTACGTAAAATACCAAAAATAGCCCTCAGAGCAATCGTACTCTTTGCTGAAATCGCAGCGATCATCGCTGCGATTACGCAGTGCGGAAAAACAGAGTTCAGTGTTATACGTCGAATTCATTTTGCATCTTAAAGTAGACCTCAGAATTAGGAACCCGACGAAAGAGTTTTTAGACATTTTAGACATTTTTTAATCTGTAGAATACGTTAGTGCTAAATTACGTTGTATTAAGTCTCAGAAACAGGTATTAAGTCTAATAATCTGAGTATTAAATGAGTTTTAAGCCAAAGATATATAGAAAACTCTTTACTGTAACACAAACATAAAAAATGAGTAAAAAACTGATGTACCTACTGGGACCACAAGCCGGCTTTATTGTTGACAGTTAAAATCTTCCAGACAACCTTAAAAAAAAAAAAAGCAGTCATAGAGACCGCTGATAGAAGTGAAAACGAATAACTCAGAATTTGATAGCTCACTCTGGAAACTACGCGGGTGAAACAGGAGGGCGAGGTCATGACCATCTAGATTTTACGAACGTGACCCTTGAGCTCAATTCACAGCCCAAGGAAAATCTGTATGTAAAAGAAGTTTTCTCTTCAAAAAACAAAAACAGTTAGTTTTATTTCAGTGCCTTTCTGAACTCATATTACGGCCGTAGCACAATGCAGCTATTCCAAATCGGTCATTTAATGTTCCCAAGCCAATAGTTATATTTCAAGATCCACTTTTAAATCACACAAAGGCTTCAAAGAGGCCACTCTCGCGCTTCTACCGCCTAACTAAATCGGCTATCGCTTTGCTAATGTTGTCTCTATCATTTCAAGCGAAAAGAAAAGAGAGAGAAACATCAAAGCGATGACATTTTTCGGTCGGCGGTAGACCCCCCGGTCAACTGCAATCGAAATCCTCATCACGTTTGCTCCTACTCCACACAAGCGTCTCGTAAAGCTTTGATTTCTCAGTAGCTTCATATTATATTCATTTGATGCAGTAATAGCTCGGAGTAGAGCTGTAATGGCAGGAGTTTAAGAAAGCCTGCGGGAGCACGTTCGACCTATATAGGTTTACTGCGGTACATTGTTCGAGCTTTGAAATAGGTTCGCCGCCGCGATTGTTAGAATGCTGCATTGATTTTAACTGAATACATTCATTATTGGTAGCTAGGCTGCTAGCGAAGCCGCAAGTCGTGATTTCACTTCAAACCACGGAAAATATTTGTGTGAGGAATATACGTATATTTGTTTAGGTGTTTCTTAGTGTAATACGAGTAAGTATGTATTTACAATTATATGAATACTAGCTGCACCCCGCGGTATACCCACAGCTTACTATTTTTTCACGATTATTTATTTTTGATGCGAAAGGTTTCTGAAGTCAAAACTTCTTTTGGCGCGCCAGAGACAGATTTTGAATCGAGGGCTGTGAATTGATTTCTAGCGTCACGTTCGTGAATAATAAGAAATCTTCGAGTAAACTCTGGACCATGGCCATTAGCCATCGATAAAAGCGTCAATATTTCTAGATGCCCATGCTCATGGCCACGCCCTCCGTTTTCACCCGCATAGTTTCCAAAGTAAGCTGTCAAATTCTGAGCTATAAGTTTTCACTTCTATCGGTAGTTGAATGGCATTTTTTTTAAATTAGTAGGTATTCAATTTAAATATATCATAATAATTCTGGTTACTAGATGCGCCCTATTATGAAACTCCCGGCTTAGCAGTTTTTCAAGACAAATTATTTTCAGCAAATACGAATAATAAATATATTTAACTAATTATCCCACGGGAACCACTTAGGTACTTTCACAGGATACAGCCCGTGTTAATCCTTGTTAAGTCGTATGAATTAAGTTTCATTCAAAACCTTTCAGCCATTAAAAAGATACGCGGGATCAAACATGCACATTGCACACACTTATAAATATACGCCACCTTTATAAAATTAGTGAGATTGGAGGACATTTCCCCCATAACACCATCCGGCCCCAAGCTAAACTAATATTTTATTTTAGGAACCAGATAGCTGGTATATTATTGTAAGCACCTACTTATGATACTTAGAAATACCCACGCACAGAGCAATGATCGATAGTCATCCTATACATATTTGTCTTGGGTGTGAATTAAACCCACGACTACGGTTGATTGGGAAGGAATACTGCCAACTGTAGGATATAACGAGTGAAGACGAGGCCCTTAAAGTGTGGACTTATCGTGCAACCGCCTTATAAAGATAAAATAAGTAGCCATGGTGATTTCAAAGAGCTAGCGCTAAATTCAACTCTAACGTGGACGTTATTTTACGAACATATGTATTGTATGTATTTTTATAACAAGACGTGAAAGACATGTGTATGTCTGACGATTAGTAAGGTTATGAACTCATGGAGCGATTTTCAGCCGAACCCACCGCGGTTGCGAGCTCGTAGCTTCTGTAGAATGTGGAATATAATATGTATGCAAATGTAAAAATTGAAAGCACAACTCACGGCGCGTTTTATATCCGAGGCAGACGAAGCGACCGCGCGGTCGCCACCCGCCCGTCACCCGCCACTATTATAATAATATCAATAATACGGGCGATAATCTCACCCGGGGCGGCTACGAAACTGCAAAAATCAGCGGTCTCGTGAGTTTTTAAATAAAACCCGCATCCGTCACGGCCGGCACGGGTGAAAATCGTTCCCTGAATTCTTAACCTAAGACTCGACAGAGCCACGCATCTATTTTGCTAAAACGAAAAGTCTCAATCACTGTCTAAAATTGCAGTAAGATCGTCAACCAGAGATGATTTGTCTCTTTGCCCTGCCTCTTTGGAAACGCTGCCCTTCAAACAGTAATACAGTAGTGTTTGCACATTGCTGTTTGATGGTAAAATAACTAGCAAAAGTGTAGTACTTCCCCAGGCTGATTCTTCTTATTATCCTGCCAATGCGTGACACATTACTCCATTTTTTCATGCGCACACAGCATATCACCTACCCCATACCAACACGCGCATATTGGGGCTCTCCGCTCGACGAACTTCAATAAAAATTACTTTGTTGAGGAGATGTGCCTATCGAACAGATCCCATGTAAGAAAACTCGAAAAACTGTCTCTACTGTATAGGTAATTTATAACTGGCAACCATCTGCTACTTCTCACGGAGCAAAGAAATAGCTAAAACGTCATAATATCTTAAAATAAATACAATATTAATGAGCTTTCCTCACACTACACTAATTATCCCTTAATTAAGCGTTGCTTGTATTGTAGGAGCAATATTTATTTGATCGTTAATGCATACTGATGATACATATTAACACCCAGACACAATATTTAACATAACCGAATTTTTCAAAAAAAATTAGGAACAAAAAATAAATTGTCAATTCAGAAGCGGACGCAAAAAAAGTAGTTTAAGTAACAATAGAAAGATTAAAAATCTCGAAATAAAATGCGAATGGCACAAGATAAGACTTTTTTAAAACATACTGAATTACTGTGTTGACCAGAGTTTATCAAAATTGCACGACAGAAGTTTTCATTTTAACATTTCAACACCAAATGCGGAAACAATTTTTCATTCCGATTTCCCACTGCCTACCCTTTCAAAATATTTTTCATTAAATGCCTTAATAAGTTTTAATTTGTGGTTTTGACATGACTATTAAAAATAATTAAAAAATACGAATGAGTCGTTATCAGTATGACTGACATTTTTGACATATGGGTGAAAACATAATATGTCAAATCGTTAACGTAAGCTTCGACGGGCGATGAGTCCAGGTCAGACGTCCCCCTGGGGATCTTGTAGGCATTTCCCCTCACTAGCGCTCATCCGAATCAGCCTAGCGCTTTTATATACCCAGGAGCGGTCACAGCTGTCGAGATACAATGGCGAGAAAAAAGACTTCACTAGTCGCGCCCCACGATTTTACCTGCGTAATTGCAGTTTACAGTTGTTTTACCGTAGTAAAAAATAGCCAACGTACTCTTCGATATTTTGTAAATTTTTCAATTTAACGTATACGATTTTGAGAGGGGTCCCTCATGTCCGTTGTGACTCCTCCCCGTCGGACCGCGTCTTGATATACCGGAGTGAAGCTGTGAATATAGTGACGATGACGTCATTCGACAAGATATTATGGTGACAGTGGAATCAGTGATGTGAAGTCTGTCATGCGCAATCAAACCGTATAGCGTACGTTCACGTTCAAGTCAGTTGTTCATGACGTATTGTTAGTTAATTAATAAGCTTTTAATAAGGTTAATAAATTTTACTCACACAAAATGAAGGACTTGTAAGTAGTTGTCATTTGCGCCACAGTAGGTGGCGTGTGGCGCAATTGATAACTATTTATTTATAATAGATTTTGCATTCATCTGTCAATTTGAAAACGCCTCTTTATTATAGATAAACTAGCGGTCCGTTCCGGCTTCGCTCGGATCATAACCTAGACACTGTCTACAGCGCCATCTCCCGAGCTTATTTGTGAATCTAATCCAACACACGCACACAAAAAAACATTCAAATCGGTCCCGCCCTTTAGGAGGAGTTCACTGTCAAATGATTAAATGACTATAATGGCTATTAAAAATAGGGGTTGGTGATAAAAGGGTAAAAATTTAGGGTTATATTATGTATTTTTTAATGCCACATTATAAAAAATAAAAACAATTATTTTTTTCGAAAAATTAAAAAAAAAATTGGGGTGAACAACCCTTATCACTTAGGGGTATGAAAAATAGATAGTAGCCGATTCTCAAACCTACTGAATATGCATATAACATTTGGTAAAAACCAGTAAAGCCGTTTCGGAGGAGTAAGGCAACTAACACTGTGACACGAGAATTTTATATATAAGATAGATTCCACTCCAATCATTAAGCCTAAGCCTAAACTAATAGTTACATCTGTGAACATTGATAGAAATCCACAGTATTATATAATAAGGTTGTACAGAACTGAACTTTTAGGGTTGAAAGGAAATATATTGAGTGCTTAATCATTACGAATTACTTTTATAAGAAGAAATTCCAGATATACGAAAAAATCTAAAGTTCTATTTTCATAGTCCATAAATTAATATCGTTGGACATAAAATAATATATTGAAAGAAGTAAGATATATTTCAAGGAATGGAATATGATAATGCTTTCGTCTAGATTTGGCTTGTAATTTTGTATAGTTATAAATTATGTAGTGGTAGGACTCTTAGCAGAGTCCGCCTGGGTAGAAGTGTGGTACTTCCCCAGGCGGACTCTGCCAAGAGGCCTACCACTACCTACTAAAAACCAACTACCACTACCATTTATTCCAAGTTGAGGGTGATAGCGTGTCATGACGAAGAATTCAATTCCATATGTCGGCGTGACAGGCGGATCGCGTGGGTACGTGCCGAAGACCCATTTAGATCGATATCTTTGTCTCATGCTCTTTTTTATGTCTGAGGACGTTTTATTAATCGGAAGTCACATTCTCACGGATCCCCAAAAAGGAGAGTTGTTTTTATAGACTACAGGCCCGTGAACAAAACACCAGGAGACCTATGTAGAATGATATAAGGGTGTAAAGTAATAAGATTCAGCACTATGCCGTCACTTGTAAGCTGTCCGACTTAGTACAGTCGAAGAGGGGGGGTTGCAACCCTCGATAATTTCTCCTTGTCGCATGATTTTTGTACGGTGTCGCAGAATAATAGATTAGAAAAGCTATTGAAACTATAAAAAATATTTTTTTAAGTTAAATTAAAAATTAAATTTTAAGTTTTTAATTATTACTTTGTTGGAAAAATTCATGATTTTCCGGCGATTTAAATATTAAATTTGGGTATTTGATTATGTACGGCATTGGTGCCATACAGTTTCAATACCTCTCCTAATTCATTATTTCGCAATGCCGTACAAAATCATGCGACAAGGAGAAATTGTGTAGAGTTGCAACCCCCCTTTTCGACCGTACTCAGTTGGACAGCTTACAAGTGACGGTATAGTGCTGAATCTTATTACTTTATACCCTTCTATCATCCTACATAGGTCTCCTGGTGGTTCATTTACTACGTAAATTTTGTTCACGAGCCTGTAGTCTATTAGAGTTGATGCTTCTATGATTTAATTCTAACGTTAATTCAATTCATTCGGGAGTCAAAATGTTAACAAATGTATTTATTTATCAAATCAAATTAGTACAAGTAATCAGATTATGAACAAATATTGTAAACGTTTTATTTTTTGTTTCAGAAACAAAAAATGACGAAGATACAGCTTAAAGGTTCGAGTGACGTCACTTCATTCTACGACTTTTACGAAGACGTGACGTCACAGACACCCAATCCGGGGGTCTACCGCCTAACGAAAACGCTTTGACATTGCTATCTCTTTTCTTCTCACTTGAAATGAAAGAGACTGCAATGTCAAAGCGTCAAAGCGTTTTAAGATTTTAAGATTATTAATAATTTGATCAATTAAAATATTCGTGTATATTTTCCCATAATCTACCTGATGGACTAATTATTTATTAGAATGGTATATTTTTGAATCAGTTACCATCCCAATTATTTTGACATTAGAAACGTGAAACGAACTAGGAGAGACAAAATCTAGTTTAACTAAAAGTGCAGTACGGCTATCGCCGATAGCCATGTAAGAGTATTTAGTTCGAAGAGCTTATGTTGGATTTTAAGCTTGAAAGTTTTATTTGCTGTGTTAATTCATATTTCGATCAATAACTTTTTGTTTTAGCTTTGAATTTTTTTGGAACTGATTTTTTTTTCTCATTTATTCTGCGTAATTGTAATTAAATCGTCTATGATTAGAGATTCGAAAGAGAGATTACTTCTATCGAGAAACCAATTATTTATTGATTTGAAATAGCCAAAACTGAACTGAAGTGAAGTGAACTGAGTGACTGAAGTGAAAAAACTGAGTGAACTGGTAAAACTAAGTTTTTTTTTCTGTTTCAGGATTCAGTAACCGTTCATCACCGTTCTCCCGTCTAAACCAGCCATAACTATGAGGAACATTTTGTAGATACTCATTGGAGAGTCTCAGTGTTCCTTTCGGTCCAGCACACCCTTTACGGGATACCTTGTCTTACCCATCCATTTCCGTATAAAATTGTATCTAGGTACTGTAGATCTCTATAATTTGCTCACAATTTGTTTATAGTTCCTAGAAGTTTCAAATATATTTACTTGTAGTCAAAAATGACTTACCGTAAAAAAAGTTATTTATTACATAATATATATTTATAAATTATTAATTGGAAGTTTTTTAAATAAATATGTAGGTTTGCGAATAAATTGTGTAACATTAAGTTAACCCTTGGCATGCCTGGTTGAAGTTTTTTAAATAAAATATATATGTTTGTCTAATCTATTTAAAAATTATTTTGCTACGTTCAATGCGACTTAGAAATTAAATACTGAACTCTACATAGTAAAGATTGGTAAAAAAGAACTACGTGTTAAATAATGTAGTTTAAAATAGAGCTGTAATTTTTTTTAACATTATAAATATTTAATTTTATTGTTTTTCTATAAAGCTATTCACTTCTTATTGACCGCGATTGTTTACGAGGTCTCTGCCTCGTGTTACGCAATCTAATCCACGAACGTCACGAAAAACCAGGAAAAGAAAACGCTCACGTAAAAACTTTTATGGCATCGCACCGGCGTTGTAAAACGGCGTCTTTTCAGCTACTATTTAACACAACCGTGAAAACATTAGACGAACGTTTTCAATCGATTTTCGACTTACCGGCCTCGATACACGCCGACGGCTGAATCAGCGCTATAAATAAGTGCAATAAGGACGAAACTCACCTGTCCGGCATGCAGGACGTCCAAAAATATGGTAAAAACACTAATAAAAAGCACGGCGCGCGACATTTTTGCGGCCGCGTTGCTACGCAGAGTCGAACTGACGACGTTAGCGCGGGACGCCAGAAACCTGCGTACTAGCGCTCGGCTGGAACCGTACCTAACGTGCTGTGGTATAGATCGACCCTCCCGCGAGGGAACGAGACGACGGCACCTTGACTACGAGGCAGAAAGAGTCGGAAGAGGGAGGATAACGCACGCGCAATACCGGCAACGCATCGCACAATGAGGACTCTGTCGGAGGGATTGCGAATGCCGTCTTCTGGCTTTGTCTGTGTTTCCCGATGATTATGCGTCATTTTCTTCTACACCCCAAGAATTTGAGAAATATATGTGAAAAAAAACTCTTTTACCAATACATTTTCTAGTTCAATTGTACAGAAACGCTGAAGAGAAACCGTAAGCTTTGTTTTGCGCAACGTTTATTAAGATTGATTGATTTTGTGCCGGAGGTCAAACAGCCAGCGAGGCTCTTTATTGGTTGTTATTATAGCTGCAGCTATTGATTTTAATACTTCATAGTCACTTAACATTTAACATTATAATGGCTAGTCGCTGCTATAATATCCTACTGCGAACTTGCTCTCCCGCAGCGCACGTCCAGGGAATCTCTGAAAATAATAGTTTTAGACAGAACAGCGGTACAGAACCCGTTTATTTATAACTAGCTGTGCCTACGGTTTCACGCGCGTTTTAAGGTTATTTTTTATTCTCGGAACCCTGGTTATTTTTCTCAAGTAAGAGTGCCGTAAGACAGCCTAAAACAGACAGACAAACATTTTATATTTTTTGTACCGTCTATACATTGACATGCATGTAATAAAAAGCGTTTTATTTAATATAACAGACTCAATTTTATTTACTTGAATAGACTATAGATAGAAATGTCAATCAAGCGTCAATCAAGCATAAAAAACACAGAAAAACTGAAAAAGGCATTAGACACAAAGTAGGTAATAAGCACGAACATCCCCACAGGCTGAGTTTTGTACCCACATCCCTTCCTACCGATTAACTATTTACCACCTAATCTTCATTTAGAGTTATAATACTGCAGTCGCGAATTTAAACCCAGTACGTTTTTAAAATAATACTAACATCACGGTTTCATGCGTCAGTATTGTATAGCCAACTCCATGAAAATGATTTTAAAAAAGCGTGTTAAAATACGTTCTCAAACGTAAGATCAGCGCGTACCGAATTTAAATTTATCAATTTGTCTGGGCGTTCCTATATTATATCCTATATGTTACATATATTATATATTTATTATATGTATGTATCTAAAATTATAAATCCCTTGTATTTTTAGGATATTTTTAAGGATAAAAAGTACTAATATGTTCTTCCAGACTATAATCTAATTGTGTTCCAAATTTGAACCCGCTCCGTTCAATTCTTGTGACATGAGCAACAAACATCCATCAATATTAGTGGGATGATAAACGTCAATATCTGGGTATATACCTAAATATGTATTATTTATAATTACGATACCATTTGTACCATTTATAGTGGTAGGACTCTTGGCAGAGTTCGCCTGGGGAAAGACCACACGTTTGCCAGTTATTCTACCGCCAAGCAGTAACGTGCAAACATTACTGTGTTCCGGTTCGAAGGGCAATTTTCCAGAGAAATTACAGGTCTTAGAGATATAACAACGTAGATCTCTGGGTGACGAGCGCAGTGCAGTGCTAGGTAATGATTTGGACTCTTCATGTTCGAATAGCTGCGTCCCACTGTGTTGTTATGTGGCAGGCGTGTTGCTTACCATCAGGCACATGACCTGCTCGTCTCGTCATTCTATATTAAAAAAAAAAAAACATGTAGGTACCTAACGAAAAATAAAGACTTTGAGAATAGCTAACAATTAAATAACATTACATAACACTAGACTTATATTAAAGTACAAACCTATAGAATTATACAAAAAATTTAGAGAATGTATTAAATTATACTGTCTATACTAAAATATTCTTGAAGATCATAATATGAATTAGCTAATAACCAATTTTTGAGAGCTAACTTAAATTTTTGGCCACTTAAAGTTTTTAAAGTTTTTCTGAAAGAACTCATAGGCTACTTTTTGTCCCGAAAAAATAACGGGAACGACGGGAACCGGAACTACGCGGGTAAAACCGCGGGGCACTACTAGTAAGTTCATAAGAATAAATAAAAATTGTTTAGACATTTCGACAAATTTCTCACAATAGCATCTAGTTCAAATTAAATAAATCTTATATTATGTGAGCCAAATAGCTGATATGTATTTACAATTAAATGAATAGCTATCTGGTTTCCATAACACAAAGGTTTGCTTAGTGTGAGGGTAGTTAGTATTGTGAAAAAAAAACGACAAATTTTAATCAATTTTATTTATTTATTGCTGTAAGTAGCTATCTATTTAACTAGCTTTCCACCCCGGCTTCGCTTGTGGTACATAATAGCTTATAGCACTCAGACATCATGTACATATCCGATGGTGAAAGAATTTTTGAAATCGATCCATTCGTTTCTGAGATTAGCACGTTCAACCAAAAGACTCTCCAGGTTTAAAATATTGCAAGGAGTATAAATTTAGAGTGAAATGTAGGAGAGAGTTCATCTTTATAATATTAGTAGGTATAGATTTAGAGTGAAATGTAGGAGAGAGAATTACTAATACCAATTATTATTAAACGGTACCAGGTACACTCATGCAAGGCGCTCGAAACTATGTACCCTACATTCATACTAATCACGCAAGGGCCCTCCGCACGATAGCATGTTACCGCCACCTACAGAACCTACACGTCATGTTCCTACCCTCTGACTCATCAGTTCCGAGGGCCGGCAACTGTTGGCCAAACTGTGGTGAAGGGGGTTTTTGCTGCAGTCATTAAGTACGGATTCCTACTGGAGGGCTAATGATTTTGATTCGGTGTTCGTAAACTTGGTCAATTAACTGGAATTCTATAGCTATTTTTGCCTACTATACAGATATAGTGAAGAGGCTATTTTTGCTTATTTGAATTCTCTCGGGAACTATCTGCCCTAGATTTCAAAAATTATTTAATGGATAAAAAATCATGACAGTACGACTTTTGTTTCTACATTTTGTTTGTAATATAGATAGATCAACTTAACGAGTAATAGCCCAGTCGAGGCAGACATTGAAATAGAAAAATTCCGGGGAGCGATTTTTTTAAAACGTAACGTTAAAACTCGATTTTCTAACTAATCCCGGTAGAGGGTTCGCCGCCATCTTGTTTTTTAAGTTTTTGCGAAATAACTCGTAAATTTTCAACTTTAGAGCAAAAATGATCGTAACCAAAGTTGTTGGTGTTAATTTCTCACAAGTTTGATTCATGTCATTTTTACGCTAGGATCAATATTTGCAGTGTTATGCTATCAAGTTTATCAAAAAATCGTAATGGGTGGAATTTTATTTTCTTCAAATCGCTCCCCGGGTTTTTTTCTATTTCAGGCTAATTTTATGTCTGTCCCGACTTATAACAATAAACTACCACGCCAGCTATTTAAACACGTAAAGTCTAAATAACCGCCGATTAGTGCACTGTTCCCGTCACCTATGCCCGAGCTACACGAGGCTCGATTTTCAAGCTAAGATCGCAAGCTAGTATTTCTAGCTTCATGTAGACATAACTGGTTGCGTTGCGTAGCGTAGCGTTGTCTACACGAAGCTAGTTAGCACACATAGATAGAAGCTAGATAAAACACTAGCCTGAAAAACTAGCCTCGTGTAGCTCAAAAATCTATACTACTATTATAAAGCTGAAGAGTTTGTTTGTTTGAACGCTAGGATCTCGGAAACTACTGGACCGATAGGAAAGATTATTTTTTTGTTGGATACTCCATTTATCGAGGAAGGCTATAGGGTATATAACATTACGCTACTATCAATAGGTACGGAGTATGAGTGAAGAATGTAAAGAAAACGGGCAAAAATATTTCTCTTCGAGAGCTTTAGTTCCGTGAATTTAAATTCTCTTTGGTCGTTGAAGCACACCCTCGTCACTGGCTAAACGGCGCGAGCTTAGTACCTACTCGTTCGCGTCCTCCCGGGTGTTCTAAAATCACAAGGCCGCCGGCCGTTTGCCTGAGTTGACGTGCGAACGAACGCCGAGTGCGCGCATAAATAATGTCGCGGCGTTATTATATTGTGAATGGCTGCAATAGCAAGAAACTGAAATGTAGTAGTAATTTATTTACCCCATTTTTATTATGTCGCATTAAGTTTAATAAAAAATTTGACGAGATACTTTTTTAAATATTCATAATATACATAATTAATTATACTAATTTGTTTATTTATTCGACGGTATGAAAACAACTTACAACTACCTACATTGTATAACCAAACTAAACTTCGGTATCAATTGACTATAAAACGTACCTACTTGAAAAAAAGCTATAGAATTTTTAACCGAATTCAAAGAAGGAGGCGGTTCTGGGCTTAATTAGGGTTCCGTAAAACGTAAAAACGGAACCCTTATAGATTCGTCATGTCTGTCTGTCCGTCCGTATGTCACAGCCACTTTTTGCCGAAACTACGAAAACTACACTGTTGAAACTTGGTAAGTAGATGTATTCTGTGAACCGCTTTAAGATTTGAACAGAAAAATTAAAAAATAAGTAAAATTAGGGTTGCCCCCCATACTGAGAACTGAATATCAAAATTATTTTTTTCATCAAACCTACACGTGTGGGGTGTCTATCGATAGGTCTTCAAAAATGATGTTGAGGTTTCTAAACTCATTTTCGTCTACATTGAATAATTTGCGCGAGAGACACTTCCAAAGTGGTAAAATGTGTGTCCCCCCCCCCCGCTCTAACTTCTAAAGTAAGAAAATGAAAAATCTAAAAAAAATATATGATGTATACTACCATGTAAACTACCAACGAAAATTAGTTTGAACTCGATCTGATGAGTAGTTTTTTTTAGTACGTCATAAATACACTATTATTGAAACTTCGATCAAAGTTACAACGAACTACGAGAACTATGTTTGTGTACTATGTATATTATGTTACTTGCTGCAACGGAACCCTTCATGGGCGAGTCCAACTCGCACTTGGCCACTTTATTTTTATTGGATGTAAGTATGTTTCGCGATAGCTCAGCTAATTGTGAACCATTTTTTAACCCCCGACCAAAAAAGGGTGTTATAAGTTTGACGTCGATTTTTTTTAAAAGTATATTTTTGTGCGGTGGTTCTTAGCTATGTTTGGTTAATATCGATTCAAAATGCCCCCCTCCACAAAATCGCGGACAAAATATTTTTTCACAATCTAGGTACCTCTATATGGGTATCAAATGAATGGGCTTGTCTAATGGAGTACTGTAGTGGTAGGACTATTAGCAGAGTCCGCCTGAGGAAGTACCACACCTTTGTCAGTTCTTCTACCGCTAAGCAGTAATGTGCAAACATTACTGTGTTCCAGTTTGAAGGGCAATGTTTCCAGTGAAATTACAGGGCTTAGAGATATAACATCTTAGATCTCTGGGTGACGAGCGCAGTGCAGTGCTAGGTAATGATTTGGACTCTTCATGTTCCAATAGCTGCGTCACTGTGCTGTTATGTGACAGGCATGTTTCTTACCATCAGGCACATGTCCTGCTCGTCTCGTCACTCTTTATTTAAAAAAAAACACAGTAACGTTTGCACATTACTGCTTCGCGGTAGAATAACTGGCAAAGGTGTGGTCCTTCCCCAGGCGGACTCTGCCAAGAGCCCTACCACTACTACCACCTACCACCATTTCGTACAACCCTAGCACGTTTGGTCAATGACGTAAGCAGACGACAAGTCACACGGTGCGCACGGCATTTACAACTCTGCGTGGGTGTGTTAAGGTGTATTTTTGCTTACAAGTAACAGTAGGTAAGTAGTATACGGCAGTTTAGGTTGAAGTCTGTGACAGCGCGTGTCTACATTTGAAGTTTGTGTCATTTGAAGTAATCAAATTTGTTCTACAACAATGCATTGTTGCTTATTTACGTATTTTTAGGGTTCCGTAAAACGTAATAAAGTGGCCAGCAATGGATATTTTAGTATGGATTTTCCTCAAATAGACGCGGGTGAAACCGCGGGGCACAGCTAGTTAGAGATAAAAGAAGATTTGAAGATATATTTATTGTCCCCATTATTTCGCTGGCAATAATATCCTTCAAACTGGAACACAGTAAGGCATTACTGCATTACTGCTTAGCGGTAGAATAACCGACATTGGTATTATACTTCCCCAGGCGAACTCTATTCTTTGTAAATAGGCACTATTCTGAGACCACCGGTCTTACAGGTGAAAGAAATAGGTACATAAAAAAATATTACGAAATATTACCTATTTATGCATGACCTCATAACGCATTATAATTAGTTCCGCAGTCACTTATGATCTTGTGTGTGAAATTGTGATCAATCACTTAAAATATAAATTGACGCTGATTTGACTGTTAGGCCAAAGTTCGCATTAGTACTTAATTTTAATTACAAATTAATCAAGCTATAGCTCAACACGCCTACCCATTGCTATATATCACATTGCTAAGTAAAGTTCTCTTTGCCCTTTAAGACATTGCCCTTTAATTTAATCGGAACGGAGTTATGTGTGCACAGTAGTGCACTCCCTAGATATGTCTATAAGTTGTAAAAAACTAAACTAAGCAAAGCTGGGAGTACTATGGGAGTCATATAGCTGATACAGTATTTATATAGTTGTAAATACAGACTTAAACGTAGAAAAACTCAAACACAGTTCAAATATTTGTATTTATCACACAAATATTTGCACTGGGTGGGGATCGAACCCACAACCCACGGCTTCGCAGGTAGATTCACTAACAACAAAGCCATTAGACTAGCTTGAAATGTCAGATACCTTTTAATTCGATGCCGTGGGAGAGAAGGGTCGCATATGCCAAAGTATTATTTTTTTCAGGAAAAACAAAAAAGGAAAAATGCTGTGACAACTTTTTTAATTTTGGAATTAAATATGTTCTTGTAGCAACCTTTATAAACCGCCAACGACGTTATACTAAAAAGCCAACGACCTACAGGTTCATGATATTATTTTAACTCGAAATATAGAAGACTTTTGCCCTTCGCCGTTTTATGTCTCGACTTTTCTTTTTCCATTTAGATCCAAAGTATTTGTAAGAGGGAATATTGAGAGAAACTAAAATGATATTTGATTTATTTTTCCTTTAGAAAGGTTTTATACTTTGTAAGTATGATTTATTGGGAACATTTTGTTCTATTTACTAATGGTAGGTACAGATTAAATAAAACAATCAATAGCATTACCACAGATAAGAAAATAGGGCGTTACTCTCATCTAGAGCATTTTCTAGATTTTTTCAGGTATCTAAATTGAAATCATCTAGTGATAGAACTCTTTGCAGAGTCTGTCTCGGGAAATACCACGTTTTTGCCAGTTATCCTACCGCCAAGCCATAATGGGCAAACATCTATGTGCCCTGTGGTTTGAATGTCAATGTTTACAGAGAAATTACAGGCCATAGACATTAATCAGCACAGCGGCACAGTGTCACACAGCTATTGGATCATGAAGAGTCTAATCCATTATCCAGCACTACACTGCGCTCGTCACCAAAAGGTTTAAGATGGTTTATCTGGATGTACTCTTGAAACATTTCCCTACAAAACGGAACACAGTGATGTTTGCACAATACTGCTTGGCGGTAGGATAACTGGCAAAGGTGTAGTAATGTAGTCCCTAGGAGGACTCTGCAAAGAGTCCTACCACTATAAGAGTACCTACAAGTATCAATATCTGTAATAAACACCAATAGGGTACAATCCTCAAAAAACTAAGTAGCCCGTTAGTTAGATTGCCAAAAATATTGTACACGAATTTTTTATTTTGTTTCACAAACAAAAAATGACATGAAACAATGAAAGATACAGCGCTTCGAAATTTCGTGTGACGTCACTTGTGAGTACGATTTTTACTCACGAGTGACGTCGCGACCCCCCACTCTCGAAGTATGATGGTCTATATCTTTGACAATTTTTAATATTATGAAAAAACAAAAAATACGTGTCTAATATTTTTCCATGATCTATCTGACGGACTAATTAGGATGGTGTATTTTTGACCCAGTCCGGTACCCTATTATTTACTCTCCGAATTTGTAGCAATATACCTGAAATCGTTGGGGATCAGGTCGCGTGTCGGGTGCTAGCAACTGAATATAAAGAAAAGAAATATAAATCAAACACGAAGCAAATTGAAATTTTCGTGACAGCTCGCCGCTATGCTATTATAGGCAGACGTTCTGCTCACCAGCTATCGCTCTAGCTACTAGTCTGGTCTCTGTAACATATAAAACATACGGCATATGTTTAATATTGCATAAATTATTGTACATAGCGTAAAACGACTAAGGCAAATTGGTTTATGCATCCCACTATTTTAAATAAATAAATAAATATTGGTGGACAATTCACACACAACACCACCTGACCCCAAACTAAGCAAAGCTTGTATGATGGTGGACAGATAGCTGATAAAATACTAAAAATACTAAAATGCAAACATTTGAATTCATCACACAAATTTTTGCACTGGGTGGGAATCGAACCCACGACCCTCGGCTTCGCAGGCAGAGCTACTACCAACTAAGCCACGAGGCCAGTTTGTTCCTACTGCTGGGACTCGGGACCTTCACTCACCAGAAGAGAGTCAAGGCTAAGTCAATCCACCACGCTAGCCAAGTGCCACTCAACTACTACTAACTCGAGTGACACGTGTTCTTAAAATGTGTTTCTTAGAATACACCGGTTTCTTCACGATATTTTCAAGAGGCGCCATTCGAATTCGATAAAAACTGTAAACTGGGAGTTCACAATCTCAGGAATATGTACCTAACACTCGTTGCGAGATCACAATCTATGTGAGCGACGACTGGAAAGTTGATATTTTATTACGATTCCTTTTTAAGCCTCGACGAAAAAAACCCGTCTTTTTGCGCTGTAAGTTGTTCGTGACGCTCTTTTTTTGATTATATTTGTTTTTGTTTAAGAGGTGTATTATTCGGGAGTGTTTTAGCTATGTTATATCAAAACTGATTCAGCCGTTTTAAAATAATCATCTCTTTTATTAGGTGCGGTGGGAATGTTAGCCGCGTAATAGCTATTTTCTTCTTGTACTAAACATACGTATCATCTAAAATTGGTAACACTTGCGTTAGGAATTTTTAAATAGATGATAGTATATGTAATTTAGGGTGTAAAATTTGCCTCTTCTGTTTATTTCTATCTCTTTGTCTAATACATGTTTACCTGTTGTATTCACTAGAACTAATCAGATACAATAGCTTAGCTCCACTTGACATTATCACAATCAGAGACGTGAATGCGAGAATCCTTTGGAATGGCAACATAAATCATTGAAATTAATTGAAGATGGATCAAACGGAGCGTTTTGATTAAACCCTTGCGGATTCAATAATCCGTCCGGCGTCGCCTCTTGAGATATTCGGAGCTGAAGCCCAATTGGATTCTCGAAACACACCTAGCGGGGTAAAATCTGCGTATCAGGAACGACATTTGATTTCCTTATCTACCGTTTTGTACTCAGAGACATGTAACACAAAGGGAGCGATACGGTTTAGCTACTTCTATGCAACGTACCAGATTTTGACCGATTAATAGGTGTTGAGTAAGGTCAAAAATAGATAACAACCGTTGACTTTGAATGTGTTGCCTGATAACAAAATAATTCAGTAAATAAATATTGACAAAAAATAATAATTTAGTTATCACCGTTCCTGAGATATAGCCTGGTGACAGACGGACGGACGGACAGCGAAGTCTCAGTAATAGCACAGTATAAAGAAATGCTACCAGTAGTTCATCGCCTTTGATCTTGAGAGAAACGCCAAAAATGTCTAGACACGGGTAGGGTTGCCGCAATTTTAAAAACGTGGCACGAAAATAAAATTAAAACATAAGGAAGACGTCAGCCCTGAGCCGCGCTCCTGCAATACTAACATTGGAATGTAGGCAATGCAGGAAGGAGCGCGCTTCCCGCGTTTCACCCCGCACGATTGCCCCGTCTAGACGGCTTCGTCGAATGACCCTATGATATAATAGACTGTGGTAATAGGGTCACGTTTTTACCCTTTGGGTACGGAACCCTAAAAGTAACCTTTAGTTTTGTACATAATACTACTAATATTATAAATGTCAAAGTTTGAATGTTTGTTGCTCAATTTGACGAATCCGTTGGTACACACATACATACATGACATAGTTTGATTGTAGTCTGGAATAGCTCATTTGCACATTAACGAGAGAAAATAACAAGAACGAAAACTACATGAGTAAAATCACAGGATGCTACAAGATACTAGACACTACATACATACTACATAGCACAGAATTCTTTATAATATTTGCCAGCCAAATGTGATACCTAGAACTGTGAATACCCTGGAAAACACTTTGCCGACACTGGTTAACATATTTAGGTAACCTACTCGAAATTTACGTGAGACAAAATGATAAATTGTATTTCTGATACAAAGTGGAAGATCCCAGCTGTTTTAAAAAGAAGAAGCAAGAGTATCGCATACAATGATGACTTTCTATAAAATCTTTGAAGTCTGCGCGAGGCCGGTGGTTATCTTTCATTTCAGTTTCAGAGCCTACTCCTTTGTATAACAGAAACACATTTCCATTCAATTACAAAAAAAACCGACAGAGTATTTTACTTGTGTAAGTTTAATGAAAACTTCTGTAGCTGGAGCTAAAAAGCACTTCTTGGTAGGGGAATATCGTATGGATTCGCGTCACTGACATGATAATTTAACGGCGTAGTGTCGGTGTGGGACTTGCGCGTTAGACGCTTTTGGGATGGGTGAAATCTTGTAAGATTTTAATTATGCGGGATATACTTAATAGCAGTATATGTATACTATATAAAAACCATAATACAAGCTTTGCATAGTATGGGGTCAGATGATGTGTGTAATTGTCCACCAATATTTATTTATTAAGTATTATATTGTATAACTAGCTGAACCCGCTACTTCGTTCGCGTACGTTGATCTTGCGACCTTATTAGTACATTAGTAGTACTTACGTAAAAATATTTAGATGGGTGGCCATTACACAAACCGAGTGAATTTGTTTTTCCACACAAAAATATATTTATTCGAGTTTAGCAACTTCATATTTTATATTTTTTGCAACATCAAACTTAGGTACTCGTAGTAAGGTTGTGGAGTATCGAACATAGCCGCAGTGTTAAGTTTGTAGGATTTTTATAGGATACATTACAAAGAGTCTGTAGCTGATGTGCGTGATCTGATACTTACCCACTTATACATTTTTACAGGATAGCCTAAGTAAGAGATAGCCTTAATAGCCGATGTGATATTTTAGACTATAAGCCATGTGTGTTGCAAATGTCTATCTAATTGGTAATGTCGTTCTGTCGTTAAAATTTCTTTCGTTAGGGCCCATGCTTTTTCCTAGATGATAGGTGGTATATGAGACTATAAACTCTCTGTGTTTCAAATTTCAACCAAATCAAACCTTTACATAATATACATAGATATAATATTTAGTAATATTTAGTACCTATATGTTAGTTAATAGATAACATTATATTAAATTTTAGAAAAATAACGGTCTGCTTAAAAAATATCCGGCACGGATACACCTCGAAAAGTAGGAGTCTGTAGAAATTGACTCCTTTTTGCGGAGAACAAACACGCCTGCGTCTTTCCCTCATTAAACTTGGCCAGATTGGTTTCGCCCCATTCAGAGACTGCCTCAAGGTCCAAGTTCAAACGCTCAATCATACTCTCTCTAAATACCTTAGTTTGTTGACCACTGGCTCTCGCGCTAGATATGTAACTCTCTACAACGGTGCTATCATCTGCGTACCCAAAGATACCGGGTTTCAGCAGATCGTTGATATGTAGCAGAAAAAGTGTTGCAGAGAGTACTGACCCTTGAAGGACTCCGGCATTGATATCCATTTGTTCACTCGACTAATTTAAAAAGCTATGACTACGTCGTCCAGATAAATAGATACTTGTGATAGATATGATGATAGATAAATAGATGGTGGACAATTCGCACACAAAACTTTAGCTTTTTCAACCGCCAATGTCCCAGCCATACTCAAACCGGAGTGGGTTTACGCGTGACGATGGCAAAAGACCTGACGGCATGACTTTTGTGCCTTGGAAGTTGAGTCGGCCCCTAGTGTGGGACGCAGCTTGCGTCGATACTCTGGCACCATCACATCTTCCAGAAACACATAGTAGGGCCAGTGCAGCGGCTAATTCAGCTGAGCGTCTCAAACAGCGGAAATATGCAACCCTCGATATTGGTCCGGCCAAGGCCGAGATCTCACCTCATCTTCAAAAGCCTTTCCGAGCGTTTGACCAACGTAACGCGTGACCAAAATGCTGGCGTTTATTTGGCCCAACGCATAAACCGCTACTGCCGCCAGCATGCTGGGCACGCTTCCAACTGGTAGTCGGCTTGAACATCTTGTCATCCAGTTTTTGTTAATACTCAAAAAACCGCCCCCCTGTTTTCCATTTAATATATGTACATGGTAAAAACGGAACCCTATTACTGAGACTTCGTTGTTTGTCCGTTTGTCCGCCCGTCTGTCACCAGACTGGATCTCAAGAACGGTGATAGCTAAACAGTTGTAATTTTCAGAGATGATGTATTTATATTGCTGCTATAACAACAAATACTACATTACACATTTTCTAATAAATATCAGATCGTGTTTCGTACCATGAGCTGTCATCTGTATTTAATGCGGGAAAACATTAGAAAGGTATTGTAATATTATTACCTAACGATAGATGACGGATGGCGGATTTGAGCGCGGCATGTGTACCAGGGATGAGCTTCGACTCCGACTCCGATAAGTCGGAACTTCCGATTACTATTACACCTTCGGTTCCGACTTCGGCTCCGAAACTTTTAAAAAGGAGTTTATAATCGGAGGTAAGGTAAGAAGAGTGGTGGCAGGAGAGATAGATAGATAGATAGATATACTCTTTATTGACACACCAAAGAAAAAGAAATACAGAAAATAAAGAACAATACATTTTAAAGTAGTGCGACAATGGGCGGCCTTATCGCTGAAAGCGATCTCTTTCAGGCAACCTTAGGATGGATAATAATATTTGGACAAGTATACGGGGTGTGCAAATAAGAATTGAACTTAGTAAAATTATATACATATATACATGTAAAATAACAATTATGAAAAAATATATATATTATAGAGTAATACTGTCATAAATCTTATACAATAATACTAGTAATTTAGTTTAAAATAATAAACTAATATATACGATAATTAAATACCTACATACATATCCCATAAATAAAATTAAAATACAACAGAGAAATTGCAATTGGAGTAAATCGACGAACAACAGTCTACATTTTCAACAAATAAAATTGTTTAACATTGGTTTTGAAAGTGTGAAGGAGAATGCCTGATGTGCACGGATAATTCATTCCACAACTGAGTTGCCTTGTAAGTAAACGACTTGCCATAAAAAGTTTCAGTTCGAACAGAAGGGGTCATGAGGGAAAGAGTGTATTTTGACCTTAAAGGAAGCTGACGGTAATCTTGCAAAAAGGTAAAGCGTTTCTTAAGGTAGTACGGAGTGGAAGGATTAAACAATATATTATACAGAAAAAAAAGAATGTGAGCATTCCGACGGAGACGAATGGGTAACCACTCGAGCTGCACACGAAATTGGGACACGTGATCATATTTTCGTAATCCAAATATGAATCTAATACAGTAATTTTGGAGGCGCTCAAGTTTGTCTAGCTGGTCCTCTCTAAGATCAAGATAACAGACATTTTTATTGGATTTTTTTTTTTGCACACGGTAAACATTGACGAGCAATGGATTTAGGAAGTTGGGATTTTGTATTTCTATTTACTATCCACCACAATAAGGGATTATCTGCAATATTTATACACCTTACCTCCAATTATAACCTCCGTTTTAAAATGTTCGGAATCGAAGTCTCTCGGAATCGAAGGATTAATGGTAATCGGAAGTTCTGACTTATCGGAGTCGGAGTCGAAGCTCATCCCTGGTACACCGCGCTCAAATCCGTCATCCGTCATCAATATGACAATACCATTCTAATTTCTTTCTTTTTCTTTTTCCACATTAAGTATAGATGGCAGCTCAGGAACGAAACACGATCTGATATTTATTAGAAAATGTGTAATGTAGTATTTGTTGTTGTAGCGGCAATATAAATACATCATCTTTTAAAATAACAACTGTCTAGCTATCACCGTTCTTGAGATACAGTCTGGTGACAGACGGACGCACAAACGGACGAACAGCGAAGTCTCAGTAATAGGGTCCCGTTTTTACCATGTAAGTACATATATTATATGGAAAACAGGGAGGCGGCTTTTTGAATATTAACAAAAACTGGATGACAAGATGTTCAAGCCCACTACCAGTCGGAAGCGTGCCCAGCATGCTGGTGGCAGTACCACGCTGAAGAGCAATGTTTATGCGTTGGGCCAAATAAACGCCAGCATTTTGGTCACGCGTTGCGTCATGTGATGGTGCCAGAGTATCGACGCAAGGTGCGTCCCACACTGAATCCGACTCAACTTCCAAGGCTAAAAACTCATGCCGTCAGGTCTTTTGCCATCGTCACGCGTAAAACCACTCCGGTTTGAGTATGGCTGGGACATTGGCGGTGGAAAAATCCATAGTTTTGTGTATGAATTGTCCACCAGTATCTATTTATCTGGACGACGTAGTCATAGCTTCTTAAATTAGTCGAGTGAACTTTTTACTTGACTAGAAGTTAGTAAGTTGACGTGAAATGATAATAATTGAAGGCAGTTTTTGTTCTTTCGGATATTGTTTCAATCCAAATACTGTACTAAATTTAGTGTTCAACAAGCTTTGGTGACCAATGCAGACCGTTGTTTTTCTAAAATTGAATAAAATGTTATCTTACTACTAAGTATTGTATGTATATTATGTAAAGGTTGAATTTGGTTAAAATTTGAAACACAGATAGTTTGTAGTCTCATATACTACCTATCGTCTCGGAAAAAGCATGGGCCTTAACGAAACAAATATTAACGACGGAACGACATTACTAATTAGATTGACATTTGAAACACACATGGTCTTAGAGTCTGGCCTAGAGTCTAAAATATCACATCGGCTAATAAGTCTATCACCTACTTAGGCTATCATCCTGTAAAAATGTATGAGTGGGTAAGTATCAGATTACGCACATCAGCTACAGACTCTTTGTAATGTATCCTATAAAAATCCTACAAACTTAACACTACGGCTTTGTTCGATACTCTACAACCTTACTATGAGTATGTTTGATGTTGCGAAAATATAAAATATGAAGTTGCTAAACTCGAATAAATATATTTTTGTGTGAAAAAACAAATTCACACGGTTTGTGTAATGGCCACCCATCCAAATATGTTTACGTAAGTACTACTAATGTACTAATAAGGTCGCAAGATCAACGTACGCGAACGAAGTAGCGGGTTCAGCTAGTTCTTTAATATATGTGTAATTTCCGAACCACACGACCAGTAATGTTAAAATTTTTATGGAACTATATTAAAAATGTGTTCTTTCTAACAAAATAAGAATTAACGAAATTGAACATCGCAAACATGAGTTACAACCAAATACATATTCTGACTTTCACCCCTTTCTGCAAGAAAACCGTGCAGAATTTGGGGATTAAAAGTAGACAGCTACCATCTCCTTACTATGATCTTAAATAATGTCAAGATTCATTTGAAGTGAATCAGTAGTTTCGGTATGATGAGAGTTCCCTATACAGAAAGACAGACAGACATGAAAGAAAAAAATGCAGTTTCGCCATCAGTATCGACTATGGAGTGCCCCCAAAATTTTTTTTTCAAAATATCTTCAATGTACCTACAGAATTCGACCCGCTACAGTTTTATTATAAGTAAGTATAGATAGTAGTTTGTACATAATAGCAGTGTAGCGATAGCTATTTAGGCGACTTAATATGCAACATTAGTGCCGCTTAATAATATTATTCAACGTTAAAAGTTTTCACTGCTATCCGCCGCGGCGTCTAAAATATAATGTAATTTCATTATAATTAAACCTTATATTAACCTCGTGGGCTTCGAGCCTGATAGGAATTCTCGTTCGCACCTTGAACCCCATGTCATCAGTCAGCATTTAAACTATTCTACAGTTAGTGAACTATTTTCATACCGTATTTGATGAACGTAAACTTATGCTTGTACCTAGCTTTTATTTTAATTCAAATATGGATGTTGTATTAAGATTTAAGAGCTCATGTACAATAATAGTGAAGGGGGTAGGCATATAATATTTTGGAGTTGTAAATCCACGACATTTTAATATCTCAAATAAGACACCCGTCAAATACACATTTTTGAACACCTTGACGAATAAATCTACATCTTCTATATATATATAAAAGCGAAAGGTCACTCATCAAGGAATCTCAGAAACTACAAATGCTAGGAATGTGAAATTTTGCATGGAGGTCCCTTTTAGCACGTAGGCGCTCGCTAAGACAGGGTTTTGGGAAATTCAACCCCAAAAAGGGTGAAACAAGGGATGAACGGTTATATAAAAATTCGTGATTTTCAAAGTTATCAAATTTTGTATCTAGACACTTGACACGAAATTATTAAATGTTTGATCTATCAATTTTGTAAATTCAAATCGTACGGGGGTGAAATTGGGGTTGATATAGGTGATGAATGTCTAAATGGAAGTTTTTTTTTTTTAACTTCTATAGGTTCCCAACCGTTGAAGACAAAACCATGAAACTCTGTATATAGACACTTGACCACGAAGCAAACGAATGTTTGTTCTATCAATTTCGTAATTTCGAACTGTACTGGGGTGAAATTGGGGTTGAAATGGGGGACGAATGTCAACATGGAAGATCCCAACCGTTGAAGATAAAACCATGAAACTCTGTACATAGGCACTTGACACGAAGCAAATAAATGTTTGTTCTAGCAATTTTGTAATTTCGAACCGCACGGGGATGAAATTGGGGTTGAAATGGGGGATGAATGTCAATATGGAAATTCCCAATCGTTGAAGGTAAAACTATGAAACTCTTTATATAGGCACTTGGCACGAAGCCAATAAAAGTTTCAGCAATTTTGTAATTTCGAACTGTATGGGGATGAAATTGGAGCTTAAAAGGGGGACGAATGTCTCTTAGGTACGCATTCACACCTAAACAATCGAACCGATTTTGATGAAATTCTATGAAATTGTTTTATAAAAAGCTGTTTTTAGTAACCGTAAATGTGTATGGGTATAAAAATAGGTACTGCCTGAGTTACTTTAGTATTTATTTCGCGCGAACGAAGTCGCGGGTAACAGCTAGTATTATATAAATAGACCAGTGCAGAAGCGTTTGAAATTGGCAAAAAACAAAAATAATTTATAGTAGGATGAAATCCATTGTAAATGGAAGAGAATATGACAAAAGTGAAAGGAATAGTTATTTGTTATACAAGAGTGCAAAGTGGCTTTTTAACCGCGTGCTCAATTTTGATGACCGAGCAAGCGAAGGATTCTAAAGTTGAATCACGAGCGTAGCGAGGGATTCAAAAATTAGAATCCTGAGCGTAGCAAGGGAATCAAAAGAGCACAAGGTGAAAAATCTTTGCACTCGAGTGTAACACGTAATTTTTCATCCCCCCCTAGCGAGGAAATTACTAAACGCTTTGCTCATTTTCAGTTTCAGTCGATTCTGTTGGCGTTAAATAAACTTCTTGGTCGCTAGAATCACTTATTATTATATGGTATTTCGGTTTTTCACTTGTATTCAATTTTAGCAGTTTTAAACTTAAGTTTATTTAGCCATGGTTTTAACAATAACAATATGACGTGAAAATATGGAGAGTTGACCGATTGAGGTAAGGAGTTTCATGTGCACATGAAAAAGTGTCCGCCCAAATGCATTAAATTATAGTAGCGCTAAATTTGCATCAGGGTACATTTTAAAGGAAATTAATAAACGTACTATTCAGAATTCATGAAAGAAAAATATTGGCAGTCATAGGCACTGCCGATAGAAGTGGTAACTTATAACTCAGAATTTGATTTTTACTTTGGAAACTACGCGTGTGAAACCGGAGGGCGTGACTATGAGCATGGCCATCTAGAAATGCAGACACATTTTTAAATGGCCAATGGGAAAGGCTGAGGCATTTCTAGATGGCCATTGGCTATGGTCCCAAGTTTACCCGAAGATTTCTTATCATTTCCGAGCGTGACGCTAGAATTAAATTGACAGCCCACGAAAAATCTGTCTTTGGCGCGCCAAAAGAAGTTTTGACTTCAAAATATATTGTACCTACATGTTTTCTCAAAATAGTAATTATTCATTTGATGTTATATTTACTACATTATTTTGTACTGCACAAGTAGTTGAAATTATCTATTAGTTACTATTTTAGTAGTCAATAATATTTAATTATTTAACTGGGCAACTCGGCATACTTCAATTCGATTACAATTGATTCATTCATAGCATTTCAAAATGTTTTGCCATTTGAAATAACATTCTGTACCTCTATCCTCCATACGTGAACAGAAAATTGCGCGCAAAGCATTTAAAAAAAGTACACCAAAGAGGTTCCGAGTATGAGTTTTTAACAAATTAAAAATAAATGTATGATGAATTCGGCACCAAGGAGGTAGAAATAAATAGGTTAAATTATGTTTTGAATTCAAAACCTCAGTACACACGATGTTCTAAATTCAAATTTACTTTAACCTCTAGAGGGTAAAAACGACTTTTGCGCCCTGATATCGAGGAGCAAAAGTACTCTTTCCGAGCTGGTGGGATGAAAAAATAATTTACGGGCGATCTGAGGTCGGGAAGTGGAAGGGGGGGGGTCCGTTTTAAGCGTAAAAACGGTTTATCTCGATCTCCGGCAAAACTACAAATCCTATGGAAATAAGTTGTACGGCAAAGTTGTAGGGTTTAAAAAGATCTACAGCTTTTGTATTGACACTTTTTTCACATAACCGCAAAATTTATGAGAAAAATTCAAATAATCTCATAATCATAGAATCTCATAAACCTCAACCCATAAATCTCAAAAGAATCTCATAAACCGCTTAGCATCCGAATGACACTTATGCTCAAGTATTAAACTTGTTAGTTTATATTGGAAGTTCAGTATTAGCTTACCAATTTTATTGAAAAAGCTGATATTTTGACGGGAGATTTTTCGAATGAAAATTAGGGTACTTTTTCAATATTAAGTTAATTTAAGGTAGAAAAAATTAATATTGTCAATAAAAAAAAAATACAGTGTAAGTATTTGAGATATAAAAATGCAAGTTTTGACCAAATTTTTAGAGTAATTTTTGTCTGTTTACATGAGAAAAAAATTAAAAATCATAAACTCACTTATTTGAATTTTTCTCATAAATTTTGCGGTTATGTGAAAAAGTGTCAATACAAAAGCTGTAGATCTTTTTAAACCCTACAACTTTGCCATACAACTTATTTCCATAGGATTTGTAGTTTTGCCGGAAATCGAGATAAACCGTTTTTACGCTTAAAACGGACCCCCCCCCCCCTTCCACTTCCCGACCTCAGATCGCCCGTAAATTATTTTTCCTTTCACTTTTGTCATATTCTCTTCCATTTACAATGGGTTTCATCCTACTATAAATTATTTTGTTTTCAAAAGCTATCGAGATTGGTCTAAAAAGCGAAAGGTCACTCATCACGAAATCCCAGAAACCACAAATGCTAGGATCCTGGAATTTTGCATGGAGGTGCCTTTTAGCACGTAGGCGCTCGCTAAGACCCCCGTCTTAGCGAGCGCCTACGCCTTTTGCGAATTTCAACCTCTAAGAAGGTAAATAGGGGATGGAAGTTTTTGTGTAAATACAAGGGCAACAAAATTAAAATTCCACACACATATTCCTCATATATATGATGTGGGGATCTCCTAAGGAATGGTTTATTCAAATTCCATCTCCAAGGAGGGGAAACGGGGGATAAAAGTATGTATTCGTTGTACTAATAGGGGATGAAAATTTCGTATAAACGTTTAGGTGTTACGCTGACTTACAAAACGCGGGTGAAGCCGCGGGCAAAAGCTAGTAAATAATATAAACAAACAGGCATCCCCCAATCAACAATAAATAATTAATCAATCGGCCGACACTAGATAATATCTTAATAATAAGTCAGTCGACGTTATTAAAAACTAATAAAGTGGCCAAGTGCAAGTTGGACTCGCCCATGAAGGGTTCCGTTGCAGCAAGTGACATAATATACATAGTACACATAGTTCTTGTAGTTCGTTGTAACTTTGATCGAAGTTTCAATAATAGTGTATTTATGACGTACTAAAAAAAACTACTCATCAGATCGAGATCAAACCAATTTTCGTTGGTAGTTTACATGGTAATGTACATCATATATTTTTTTAGATTTTTCATTCTCTTACTTTAGAAGTTAGAGGGGGGGGGGCACACATTTTACCACTTTGGAAGTGTCTCTCGCGCAAATTATTCAGTGTAGACGAAAATGATTTTAGAAACCTCAACATCATTTTTGAAGACCTATCGATAGACACCACACACGTGTAGGTTTGATGAAAAAAAAATGTTGAGTTTCAGTTCTCAGAATGTATGGGGTTCTCAGAATGTATGTGAATATATAGTTTCGGCCAAAAGTGGCTGTGACATACGGACGGACAGACAGACAGACAAACATGACGAATCTATAAGGGTTCCGTTTTTATGTTTTACGGAACCCTAAAAATCAGGCTGCCAACATATCCATGACAAAAAAAATCTCATATATTTAGTTTTCGATAATAGGTTTTCATTTGACCGCCATCTCGCCTGATTTTAAGTAACGATGTGGTTTACGACAGATCGACTCTCGAACTAGGGAATAAAGAGGGAATACCCACTCAGGCATCGTATTCCACAGTTTAGACGTCAAGGTATTCCAAGGTCAAACGACAATCATATTATTTATCTACTATCCTATTGTATTATCTCATTGTTTGGATGTTTGTTCTCCAATCATGTCGTAATGACTCAACGGATCGGGTTAAAATTTGGAACACAGTTAGATTATAGTTTGGATTTAGGCTACTTTTATCCCGAGTAAAAACGGGAACGGGAATAACGCAGGTAAATCCGTGCTGCTATGTGGTCGATATTTTTCACACAACACCATTTAGCCCCAAACTGACCAAAGCTTATACTTTAGGTAAACAAATTTTAAATCGATAGCCACTCGATAGCCAAGCCAAGAAGCTAATAATCTTTTTTCACTTTTACTCTTCAATTGACTTCTTCAAAAATTGAGTTTTAGAAATATGTTTATTTTTTATTATTTATCTGGTCAAAACTTTTTAACGTGAAAGGCTGTTTTTTTTTTGTAAAACTTACACTTTCTTTTTCACTCATAATTATCAAATTTAATTATTTGTTTAGTAATTCAAAATCGTTTATTGTTTAGTTGTTGGAAATTAATTGTTATTAAAATAAAACTCTACTATGTCCCGTAAAAATAAACATTATTTTATTACAGGTATCTCTGTTTTGCAAATGGATCTACCTCGAGGGACTCATGTATCCACCTTTCGTCCCTTGTCACGACGCGACGTCGCAACTTCTGAACGCTACTCTCAAATTCAGTTCCATTTTTTTAGAAGTTAAATTTTGTACGTTATGGTTTTAAATCATTTAGGCCAATTGTCCACGTAGCTGCACGATATCTGCACGATTTCGACAATTGTCGGTTGCAAGACGAATGCTTGCATATTGCGTACAAATAATGAAATCTGTGTCCACGAAGCGACAACGACACGACAGCAGCACGTCTTGCGTTCGTCATGCAGGATGCGTGCGTGCTGCAAAAAGTCACTGCTCGACCGACTCGTCAGACGCACGCAGTGTTGCCATTTTATTACTACATTTTACTAGTTGTTGTGACTTTGTCACTAGATCTAATGAGTTTTTTGTCATTTTTAGGGTTGCGTACCCAAAACGGGACTCTTATAGATTTGTCATGTCTGTCTGTCCATCCGTATGTCACAGCCACATTTTTCCAAAACTATAAGAACCATACTGTTGAAACTGCGTAAGTGGATGTATTTTGTGAACCACATTAAGATTTTCACACAAAAAATTAAAAAAATAGAAGTGAACACTTCTATTTTTTTTCAAGTGCGAGTCGGACTCGCCCATGAAGGCTTCCGTAGCAGTAAATAACAGAATATAAAAGTTCTTGTGGGTCGTTGTTACTTGAATCAGTGTTTTAATAATAGTGAATGTATGACGTAATGAAATAAAACTACTCACTAGATCTCATTCAAACCAATTTTCGTTGAGAATTTACATCATATTATATTTTCTATATTTTTGCAATCGCTTATTTTAGAAGTTCCAGGGCGGCACATTTTACCACTTTGGAAGAGTATCTCCCGCAAACTAAACTACGAGAACTACTCGTATTAAGAAAAAAAAAGTTCGAAACCACAATATCATTTTTGAACACCTATCCATAGATAATCCACACGTTATGTATGATTTTGATGTAAAAATTTTTTTTTGGTTTCAGTTCTAAGTATGGGGCCTGATGTATTTTATGTATTTTCGCCTGTTTCGTAAAATTGTATGCTATAATCACTTCATCATCATCGCTTGACATTTTCACAACAACTTCTTTCAACTGGCATCGAGACAAAACGTCTTGTTTTCTCGATGCCAGTTGAAAGAAAACTGAAGTGTTTTGTAGCGTGACCAGTGTTGCCGCTTAGACAAAAAAATAGGTCACCAGACTATTATTAAAATCTCACTAGATTATTCAAAAAGTCACTAGAAGTTACAACATTTTTTGAACAAACTTTGTATACAAAATTCTATAACATAGCGGTAATTACAAGTAAATATGCAAAATCAGTGGTTTATTCTGACACAAAATACAACTTTAGCATTAATTATTTCCAAAAAAAAAACTTATGTTCAAAAATTATAAACTCGAAAAAATCCTCATTTATTAAGTCCGTATCATTTTCGTGTTTAAAAAAAGGGGGACGGTAGCTCTGTTATTATAGATGTACTAGCTGTTACCCGCGACTTCGTCCGCGCGAATTAATTACTAAGGCAGTACCTATTTGTATACCAAGACACATTAACGGTTACTAAAAACAGCTTATAATAAAACAATTTCACCAAAATCGGTTCAGTTGTTTAGGTGTGCAGGCGTAAGAAACATTCGCCCCCCATTTCAATCCCAATTGCATCCCCATACAGTTCCAAATTGCTAGAACAAACATTTATTTGCTTCGTGTCAAGTGCCTATATAGATAGATAGATGGTTTTATCTTCAACGGTTGGGAACTTCCAAATTTACATTCATTCCCCATTTCAACCCCAATTTCTTCCCCGTTCCCCGTACAGTTTGAAATTACAAAATTGCTAGAACAAACATTTATTTGCTTCGTGTCAAGTGCCTATATACAGAGTTTCATGGTTTTATCTTCTACGATTGGGAGCTTCCATAAATACTTTCATCCCCATTTCAATCCCAATTTCATCCCTATATAGTTCGAAATTACAAAATTGCTAGAACAAACATTCGTTTGCTTCGTGTCAAGTGGCTATATACAGAGTTTCATGGTTTTATCTTTAACGGTTGGGAACTTCCGTACTGACATTCATCCCCCATTTCAACCCCAATTTCACCCCGTACAGTTCGAAATTACAAAATTGATAGGACAAACATTTGATTGCTTCGTGCCAAGTCTCTAGATACAAAATTTGATAACTTTTAAAATGATGACTTTTCATACAACCGTTCATCCCTTGTTTCACCCTCTTAAGGGTTGAATTTCGCAAAACCCCGTCTTAGCGAGCGCCTACGTGCTAAAAGGAACCTCCGTGCAAAATTTCAGATTCCTAGCATTTGTAGTTTCTGAGATTCCTTGATGAGTGACCTTTCGCTTTTATATATATAGATACCTACTATTGAAATTCATCCCCCATTTCAACCCCAATTTCACAGTTCGAAATTACAAAATTGATAGAACAAACATTTAATGGCTTCGTGTTAAGTGTCTAGATACAAAATTTGATACCTTTGAAATTGACGAATTTTCATACAACCGTTCATACCTTGTTTCACCCTCTTAGGGGTTGAATTTCGCAAAACCCCGTCTTAGCGAGCGCCTACGTGCTAAAAAAGACCTCCATGCAAAATTTCAGATTCCTAGCATTTGTAGTTTCTGAGATTCCTTGATGAGTGACCTTTCGCTTTTATATATATAGATGTAGAAGTAGGAAACTTGCAGTTGTATTAATTTTTGTGGTTGCGGCTAGAAATTCAAGAGGAAAAGCATAAGTTTTGGCCATGAAAAAGTTACTAGAAATCAACAGTTTTTTTTTGGCACAAAATCATAAAAAAATGTGACATCAAAAACTCACTAAATCTAGCGACAAAGTCACTAAAACGGCAATACTGAGCGTGGCTGGTTATTTGCATCACTTGCATGCAGCAGCGTGGACATAGCGAGAATGCAAAAATCGCCTACCAACATTTGTAGGATGCATGCATTCGACAAAAGACGCGTGCGTGGACAGTAGGCCTTAGTCCGTTGAAAATGATGACAGCTATGGTGGCTTAGTAATTACAAGGTCCAATTTCACAAACGTGTGGTGAAAGGTTCAAATTAAGTCTATTAATATTTCCAAGCGCATGTAGGTATATGAGTTTGTCATCACCACTGATTTTCACGGTGAAGGAAAACATTGTGAAAAAGCAATAATTTTTGTACTCTCGTGACTTTTCGTTTCTCTACATTTTGCTTTTTTGGCATGTTCGAGCCGTATATTTTTATTGGATTGTTACATTTCTTTTCTGTTTGCCTGTAGTGTTCCACTTATAATAATGTATTGATGCTGATAAGCCTGTATTTCGCCACTGTTTGCCTTAGCTCTCTCCCATAAAACGACACTCAGCCCGTTCCTAAGTACTTACCTATTACGTTTCCAAACGTCACAAGCTGCCTTTCGTATATCGTCACTCCATCTATCATCAAAGTGTTCTGCACTACATTAACCGATTCACGGTCTCCGCTCCAGAAACCATCTACTCAACGGATATAGGATCTGTGACATTGTGATTGATTAATTAGTGGAGAGTGTATTATGGTAGAGCATTCATTTTAAAATCATCTATATATATAAAAGCGAAAGGTCACTCATCAAGGAATCTCAGAAACGACAAATGCTAGGAATCTGAAATTTTGCATGGAGGTCCCTTTTAGCACGTAGGCGCTCGCTAAGACGGGGTTTTGCGAAATTCAACCCCTAAGAGGGTGTAACAAGGGATGAACGGTTGTATGAAAATACGTGCTTTTCAAAATTATCAATTTTGTATCTAGACACTTGACACAAAGCAATTCAATGTTTGTTCTATCAATTTTGTAATTTCAAACTGTACGGGGTTGAAATTGGGGTTAAAATAGGGGATGAATGTCAATATGGAAGTTCCCTACCGTTGATAATAAAACCATAAAACTCTGTAATTAGATACTTGACACAAAGCAAACGAATGTTTGTTCTAGCAATTTTGTAATTTCGAACTGTACGGGGGTAACATTGGGGTTGAAATGGGGGATGAATGTCAACATGGAAGATCCCAACCGTTGAAGATAAAACCATGAAACTCTTAATATATACACTTGCCACGAAGCAAACGAATATCTGTTCTAGCAATTTTTTAATTTCGAACTCTATAGGGATGAAATTGGGATTGAAATAGGGGATGAATGTCAACATAAATAGGGCATAAATGTCAACATGGAAGTTCCCAACCGTTGAAGATAAAACATACAACCACCTACCGGTGGAGCTGAAGTCATTAAAAACAGCCAACTTCAAAATAACTTTAAAAAAATGGCTTGTATCGAAGGTCTATTATAAGTTAAGTGAATATTTTGGAAATCAATAATGTATGATGCTAATTATTATGGTTTTGTTTGTAGGTAACTAGGTAATAAGGTAAATGGGCAATATAAAATTTAAATTTTTATTATTTTTAATTATTTTTTGCCTAATACCACAAACAAAGTACCTATTTATCACTATGGTTGTAAATTAATTTCTGTAAATATATAGGTGTTTGAAACTAGTGTTAAAAAGCTCTTTCGCGTAGATTGTTTTTGATTAGGTAACATGTTAATATTTCTTAATTACATACTTCATTTTTATATTTTATTTTCTATGTAATAAATAAATAAGAAATTCTGCAAAAGACTTTCAATTTCTGCGTGGTTTTTGGGATATATATTGTGGCATCATCGGCAAACATTACAGTTAAGTATTTTGTTACACATGGGAGTTCGTTTATGTATATTAAAAATAGTAACATTCATATGTCAACATAAATAGGGCATAAATGTCAACATGGAAGTTCCCAACCGTTGAAGATAAAACCATGAAACTGTGTAATTAGATACTTGACACGAAGTAAACGAATGTTTGTTCTATCAATTTTGAAATTATGAACTGTACGGGGGTGAAATTGGGGTTGAAAGTGGGGATGGATGTCAATATGAAAGTTCCCAACCGTTGAAGATAAAACCATGAAACTCTGTATATAGACACTTGACACGAAGCAAACGAATGTTTGTTCTAGCAATTTTGTAATTTCGAACTGTACGGGGGTGAAATTGGGGTTGAAATGGGTGATGAATGTCAACATGGAAGATCCCAACCGTTAAAGATAAAACCATGAAACTCTGTAAATGGATACTTGACACGAAGTAAACGAATGTTTGTTCTATCAATTTTGTAATTTCGAACTGTACGGGGTTGAAATTGGGGTTGAAAGTGGGGATGGATGTCAATATGAAAGTTCCCAACCATTGAATCAGAATCAGAATCAGAATGGTTTATTGCATAACTGTGTACAAAAAAAGATGGTAGGTACTAAACATAATTAAGTTACAACAGTTTACCCATTTCGGGCGTACAATATTAAGTTATACATTTAAAATATTACGCATTGTACATGGTAAAATTATTAAGTATTTACATAGAAAATAAAATATAAAAATGAAGTATGTAATTAAGAAATATTAACATGTTACCTAATCAAAAACAATCTACGCGAAAGAGCTTTTTAACACTAGTTTCAAACACCTATATATTTACAGAAATTAATTTACAACCATAGTGATAAATAGGTACTTTGTTTGTGGTATTAGGCAAAAAATAATTAAAAATAATAAAAATTTAAATTTTATATTGCCCATTTACCTTATTACCTAGTTACCTACAAACAAAACCATAATAATTAGCATCATACATTATTGATTTCCAAAATATTCACTTAACTTATAATAGACCTTCGATACAAGCCATTTTTTTAAAGTTATTTTGAAGTTGGCTGTTTTTAATGACTTCAGCTCCACCGGTAGGTGGTTGTATATTTTAATCGCAGTATAAAATGAGCTGTATAAGTATATTGCATTGTTGACTTGTCGAATGGAAATATTGTATTTATGCTTGGTACGTAAATTATCGGCACGACTTGAAGGTACGTTGAAAAAAATGCTTTCATTGTTTTTTACAAATATGCATATTTCTAATATATATGTAGGCGGGCCGAGTCTCGCCATCATCATCAGTAATCGCATTCTTCTGCTGTGGGCGTAGTCGGTGGGTAGTGTTGGATGAAAACTCGCGAACTCACAAACACAATAGGATTTATTAAGTTCAGGTAACAAAGTAGGTTGGCCTATTATTGCTTCTTGGCAGCGTGACGTCAGCCGCACCGACGTTATTCCATTTCAAGGATAATTAACACCACTCAACTTAAGTCAAAGTTTAGAGACGAACTTCTTGGCTTCACCTGGACTCACCGTGCGGGTGCCGGGTCCATCGTGTGGCAGAGAGAGAAACCCCAAGTAGACCCCAAGACTTGCGACTCGGGCGTAGGTTTAAGGGGCGCCCCTTTAAAGCGCGCGCTGACGCTCACCTTGCCTACTCGCATCTCTCTCCCTGCCCAGCCATATGCATGCTGTAATCAGCATAGATTCCAATAGCTTAGGTGTTCACTCTCCGAGCGCAGGCAAGCGACTGTCCGCTCCGCTCCCGCTCCGAGCGTAGGCAGCGATGACATAATGTTGCTCGCGCCGACACGGCTATCCTGACATGCGCAAGTCCTCGTGCGCCTCTCGCCTCTCCTTTGGCTCATGTTCAGTTAATCTGTCAAGGAAGAAATAAAACCACTAGGATCACCATATTTACTATGCTCGTCCTATCCTGACATAAAAGACCTAATTTCACGCATGTACGCGTAGGTGAATACAACATCCCTCATTAGACCTCATGCAAATGAAACCAGCTAGAGGTATCCCTTCGACCAAGACTCGTCATCTCTTATGACGACATGGACCGGACGAGCCCGCAGCTTTCCCTGATACATACGTACACTGTGTGTGCTATTTGACCTCGTGCAAATAATACTCGACCGAGGTGTCCCTTCGACCGCATCATCATCTCATATGATGACTTGGACCGGACGGCCTCGTCGCTCGACTAGATAACCATCTCATATGGTAACTGTGAAGGTGGTCAAAGAGCATACACTGCAATACATAGCCATCTACAATTTGATCGTATGAACTGACGTATTTTTTCAAACTACCTTCAGATACCATTTTAAGTAACCTACAAAAATCTCGAAATATTTACCGACTCACATTTATCAAACGGGTCATTTTGTGCGTATAGGTACCCGCTGTCAAAATAGATTACGATTGCTCCAACTAGCCAGTAATGTTAACGCACTATGCCAATGAGTGAACACATTTTCTTCAATAGTGAAATTTTCTCAAAATTAAACCAATCAGATTTCTAAAGTAAATAGGTAACTGTGATGATAAACTTGATGAAACTGCTTCATGAACTCAACTTGGCATAGGGTGTGATATTACAGCGATTCATCATCATCATCATCATCAACAGCCCACTAAACGTTTCCACTGCTGGGACTCGATTACAGCGATTGCAATCTTTAAATTAAAACTGAATGAATAGGCACTAATGACAACTAGAAACGAACACACCTGATTGACATCTGAGGCTCCTCGCTGAGCGTAGACTTCCGACTCGTCATCTTGATCTCGGTGCCGGCCAGCAGGCAGCACCTCGACAGACCCGCTGTCCATCAGCAAGCACGTTGGATTTGCCAGCCAACAGGCAAGCACTCGGGCGCGCCAGCCCAGCAGCCAGACGGATCACGAAGACAGACCAACCGGCAGGCAGGAACGTCTACTTTTGGCTTGATCTTCGGTTGAGATGAATTCTTCCGTATTCCGTCTGCTCTCCTCTCACAGTAGCTTCATTGATACATCGACGTGTGGGTTGTGAACCTTCGATGCGGTAATTTCATCTTCATTTACGCTTTTCCAAGAATTAGGTAACAAAGTGATTAATCGGCAAATGCGGGTAGTTTTCGATATCACTTGGGTTTTCGCGATTCATTTGAATAACAGCACCCACTTTCGCTTCGGTCGAAATGTAAAAGCACCTTGTTTCCACGTAATTCCTTTGTAGGGCAATCTCAGTTAACCACGATGATGCTTCACCTCGAAACGCCTTGCTTGTGGTCGATTGCCACTGGGTCGATTTTCTTCTTTGTTCTCATCCATCACGAATCCCGCTTCTGATGTAGGCGGGCCGAGTCTCGCCATCATCATCAGTAATCGCATTCTTCTGCTGTGGGCGTAGTCGGTGGGTAGTGTTGGATGAAAACTCGCGAACTCACAAACACAATAGGATTTATTAAGTTCAGGTAACAAAGTAGGTTGGCCTATTATTGCTTCTTGGCAGCGTGACGTCAGCCGCACCGACGTTATTCCATTTCAAGGATAATTAACACCACTCAACTTAAGTCAAAGTTTAGAGACGAACTTCTTGGCTTCACCTGGACTCACCGTGCGGGTGCCGGGTCCATCGTGTGGCAGAGAGAGAAACCCCAAGTAGACCCCAAGACTTGCGACTCGGGCGTAGGTTTAAGGGGCGCCCCTTTAAAGCGCGCGCTGACGCTCACCTTGCCTACTCGCATCTCTCTCCCTGCCCAGCCATATGCATGCTGTAATCAGCATAGATTCCAATAGCTTAGGTGTTCACTCTCCGAGCGCAGGCAAGCGACTGTCCGCTCCGCTCCCGCTCCGAGCGTAGGCAGCGATGACATAATGTTGCTCGCGCCGACATATATATTCCTGTTACAGTCAACAAGTTATTTTCCTTGAAAACAGTTCGTAAAGAGTCAGTGCTTTTTAAGTTAAATATTATACGAAGGCATTTTTTTTGTAACAGAAATGTAGATTCTACATCTGTTGAGTTTCCCCAAAATATTATTCCGTAACTTAAATGAGGATATACATTTCCATAGTAAGCGTTTGTTGCAATAACCTTAGAAGTAGCTTCTTTATAGATAACGCATAGCAATTTTGCGATAATTTAATATTTAATTGACGAATATGTTGTTTCCAGTTTAAGTTTGTATCTAATGTCATTCCAAGAAAATTTGTTTCATTTACAATGTTTACTTTATTCCCTTTGTGTTCAATGTTCAACGGGATAGGGGTTTGTTTATAGTTTCTAAAATTCATCAATTTTGTTTTGTCAATATTAACTTTTAAACTCAGACTTTCTAAGTATTTTACAACAAGGCTCAATACATAATTAACTTCATTTTCAAATTCTGCAAAAGACTTTCAATTTCTGCGTGGTTTTTGGGATATATATTGTGGCATCATCGGCAAACATTACAGTTAAGTATTTTGTTACACATGGGAGTTCGTTTATGTATATAAAAAATAGTAACATTCATATGTCAACATAAATAGGGCATAAATGTCAACATGGAAGTTCCCAACCGTTGAAGATAAAACCATGAAACTGTGTAATTAGATACTTGATACGAAGTAAACGAATGTTTGTTCTATCAATTTTGAAATTATGAACTGTACGGGGGTGAAATTGGGGTTGAAAGTGGGGATGGATGTCAATATGAAAGTTCCCAACCGTTGAAGATAAAACCATGAAACTCTGTATATAGACACTTGACACGAAGCAAACGAATGTTTGTTCTAGCAATTTTGTAATTTCGAACTGTACGGGGGTGAAATTGGGGTTGAAATGGGTGATGAATGTCAACATGGAAGATCCCAACCGTTAAAGATAAAACCATGAAACTCTGTAAATGGATACTTGACACGAAGTAAACGAATGTTTGTTCTATCAATTTTGTAATTTCGAACTGTACGGGGTTGAAATTGGGGTTGAAAGTGGGGATGGATGTCAATATGAAAGTTCCCAACCATTGAATCAGAATCAGAATCAGAATGGTTTATTGCATAACTGTGTACAAAAAAAGATGGTAGGTACTAAACATAATTAAGTTACAACAGTTTACCCATTTCGGGCGTACAATATTAAGTTATACATTTAAAATATTACGCATTGTACATGGTAAAATTATTAAGTATTTACATAGAAAATAAAATATAAAAATGAAGTATGTAATTAAGAAATATTAACATGTTACCTAATCAAAAACAATCTACGCGAAAGAGCTTTTTAACACTAGTTTCAAACACCTATATATTTACAGAAATTAATTTACAACCATAGTGATAAATAGGTACTTTGTTTGTGGTATTAGGCAAAAAATAATTAAAAATAATAAAAATTTAAATTTTATATTGCCCATTTACCTTATTACCTAGTTACCTACAAACAAAACCATAATAATTAGCATCATACATTATTGATTTCCAAAATATTCACTTAACTTATAATAGACCTTCGATACAAGCCATTTTTTAAAAGTTATTTTGAAGTTGGCTGTTTTTAATGACTTCAGCTCCACCGGTAGGTGGTTGTATATTTTAATCGCAGTATAAAATGAGCTGTATAAGTATATTGCATTGTTGACTTGTCGAATGGAAATATTGTATTTATGCTTGGTACGTAAATTATCGGCACGACTTGAAGGTACGTTGAAAAAAATGCTTTCATTGTTTTTTACAAATATGCATATTTCTAATATATATATTCCTGTTACAGTCAACAAGTTATTTTCCTTGAAAACAGTTCGTAAAGAGTCAGTGCTTTTTAAGTTAAATATTATACGAAGGCATTTTTTTTGTAACAGAAATGTAGATTCTACATCTGTTGAGTTTCCCCAAAATATTATTCCGTAACTTAAATGAGGATATACATTTCCATAGTAAGCGTTTGTTGCAATAACCTTAGAAGTAGCTTCTTTATAGATAACGCATAGCAATTTTGCGATAATTTAATATTTAATTGACGAATATGTTGTTTCCAGTTTAAGTTTGTATCTAATGTCATTCCAAGAAAATTTGTTTCATTTACAATGTTTACTTTATTCCCTTTGTGTTCAATGTTCAACGGGATAGGGGTTTGTTTATAGTTTCTAAAATTCATCAATTTTGTTTTGTCAATATTAACTTTTAAACTCAGACTTTCTAAGTATTTTACAACAAGGCTCAATACATAATTAACTTCATTTTCAAATTCTGCAAAAGACTTTCAATTTCTGCGTGGTTTTTGGGATATATATTGTGGCATCATCGGCAAACATTACAGTTAAGTATTTTGTTACACATGGGAGTTCGTTTATGTATATTAAAAATAGTAACGGCCCAAGAATACTACCTTGTGGAACTCCTGACGTGACATTCATGTATTTTGATAAGACTTGGTGCAAAGTTTTAGTATTTTTGTCATACATATCTAGTGATGTTGCTTGGATACGATTTTCCAGGTAAGAGGCAATAAGTTTCAGAGCTTGACCTCTTATTCCTATGTGTTCCAGTCTGTTAATTAATATGTTGTGTTCTACGCAGTCAAATGCTTTGGATAGGTCTAAAAATAGCGCCACGCCTGTTTTCTTAATATTAATGTCGCCCCATATCTGTTTCAACATTTTGGATGTGGCTAAAGATGTGTTTTTATCTTTTTGAAAGCCATACTGATTATTGTTTAATTAAGATGTTTTGAGAACTCAGGAATGATGATAATCTATTATAAATCGCCTTTTCAAATATTTTAGAGAAACATGGTAAAAGCGCTATGGGTCTATAATTATTTACATCATTTTTTGATCCTTTTTTATATAGAGGTTTAATTAAGGCCCTTTTGAGGGCATCTGGAAAACATCCATTTATGAATGATAAGTTTATGATATGAACTAGAGGATCAACGATGTATTCAATGCAATTTTTAATTAATTGCACTGGAACATTATCATACCCTGAGGACTTTTTATTCTTTAATTTTTTTACAATATTTTTTACTTCTATACGATCTACAGGAGTTAAAAAATGGTTTTGCAGTTGCTTTTGTGAAAGCTATCGGATCCTCCACTTTTGTTAGCATTTATAAAATGATTATTAAACTTCTGTGAAATCAATAATGGATTAGTCACAATTTTATTATCGATTTTCAAACTATCTATGGTAGTATTTATATTGTTTACCGGGCATGTATATTGTTTTATAACACCCCACGTAGCTTTTGTTTTATTTGTACTGTTTTTGATATATTTTATATTGGACGCTTTTTTTGAATATCGTATAACACGTTTTAGTATTTTCGAGAATTTCTTATATTTATTTAATGATTCTTCATTTTTATTAAAGATAGTATCTAAGTAAAGTTCTTTTTTTTTCTTACTTGAAGATAAAACCATGAAATTCTGGAACTAGATACTTGGCACGAAGTAAACGAATGTACAGGGGTGAAATTGGGGTTGAAAGGGAGGATGAATGTCGATATGAAAGTTCCCAACCGTTGAAGATAAAATCATGAAACTCTGAATATTTATTTGCAAACAAACATTAGCACATAAATGTTTGTGCTAGCAATTTTGTAATTTCGAACTGTACGGGTATAAAATTGGAGTTGAAATGGGGAACGAATGTCTCTTACGCTTTTACACCTAAACAACTGAACCTATTTTGATGAAATTGTATGTGGGATGTGGGTATAAAAATAGGTACTGCCTGAGTTACCTTAGTATTTATTCCGTGCGGACGAAGTCGCGGGTAACAGCTAGTAACTTATAATAACAACATCTCTAATTAGGTAGTCATTATCGAATTACGATATTATATATACCTAAGTAACTAAGTATATGTTACATAATACTATAATATTGGTGGTCAATTCCCATACAACACCATCTGACCCCAAACTAAGCAAATCTTGTAGGTACTATGGCGACCAGATAGCTCATATAATACTTAAATAGTTTTTTTAAATACATACTTATTATACATAGAAACACCCAAACCTGAATGAATGAAAAATGATCTAATACCACCTTGTCCTTTTTTCTATCGGAATGCTCGTAGCTCGAAAAAGCAACATCGTTTCATGGTTGATGTTTCAAAGACACGAACGAAGAGATTTGACTCTACTTTTGTGATAAGAACGTCTAGGCTGTGGAATACGTTGCCTGAGTGGATTTTCCCCGATGGTAACAATCTTTGTGTCTTCAAATCGAGAGTGAATCGGTTTTTTCTAGGTAAACACGCTTCATCGTAGACCGCATCGTCGCTTAACATCAGGCGAGATGGCGGTCAAGTGTAAACATATAAAAGTAAAAAAAAAGGCGGACTCTGCCTAGAGTCCTACCACTAATATAATTATTATACTATTTTGCTAATTTCTTATTTTAGGTACGAATTTTTGATGCTTTTGATCTCCAAAACGAATATTATTTATTACGGAATAGTTACCGTGGGTATATGATGGAGCAATCTCAAATTTTCTAATGCAGTTTCATTACCATTATTAACGGGTAACATTAGTAAACCAGTTGAGCTGGCTGGTCTCGTGGCTTAGTTGTCTGTAAGTCTGCCAGCGGACCCGGAGGTCGTGGGCTCGAATCCTACCGAAAACAAATATTTGTGTGATGAAAACAAACGTTCGTTCTTTGTCTACCTGTCTGTATGTACAATAATAAGTACTAATTTATTGACAACTAGCTGTACCCGCTACTTAGTTCGAGTACGTTGATCTTGCGAACTTATTAGTACATTAGTAGTACGTAGAAATATTTGGATATGTGACCATTATAAAAACCGAGTGAATATTTTATTCCAGCTTAGCAACTGTCTCTATAATCTATACTAATATTATAAAGCTGAAGAGTTTGTTTGTTTGTTTGTTTGTTTGAACGCAAAGATCTCGGGAACTACTGGTCCGAATTGAACGCTTCTTTCTTTGATAGATAGTCCATTTGTCGAGGAAGGCTATAAGCTATTTAACATTACGCTACTATCAACAGGAGCGGAGCATGAATGAAAAATGTAACAAAAACGGGGAAAAATATTGCTTTTAGAGAGTTTTCGTTGCGTGACAGCATGTGTCTATCTGTCTATCTTTTAAAAGGTTGCGTCATTATTAGAATCTAAGGTAACCAAATTTGTTCTAGATTTGAATTGGTACGACTAATTTTCGATAGATGGCGTAGCAACGCGCGCACGATTCAGCTAGTAATATGATAAAGCTGAAGAGTTTGTTTGTTTGAACGCTAGGATCTCGGGAACTATACCTACTGGTCCGAATTGAAATATTCCTTATCTGTTGGATAGTCCATTTATCGAGGAAGGCTATAGGTAACATTACGCTACTATTAACAGGTGCGGAGCATGAATGCAAAATGTAACAAAAACGGGAAAAATGTTGCTCTTTGAGAGCTTTAGTTGCGTGACAGCATGTGCCTATCGTTTAAAGGTTGCGTCATTAGAAACTAAGGTAACCGAATTTGTTCAAAATTTGAATTGGTACGACCAATTTTCGAGATATGGTAGTAACAACGCGTTTGGGGCTAGTCAGTAAAGTAAATGTAAATAATATCCCGCAACGTACTTGTTTAAAATCTATATTCTATACTTATAATAAAACTGTAGCGGGTCGAATTCTGTACATTGAAGATATTGTGAAAAAAAAATTTTGGGGGCACTCCATAGTCGATACTGATGGCGAAACTGCATTTTTTTTCTTTCATGTCTGTCTGTCTGTCTGTCTGTCTGTCTTTCTGTATAGGGAACTCTCATCACGCCGAAACTACTGATTCAATTCAAATGAAACTTGACATGATTTAAGATCATACTAAGTAGATGGTAGCTGTCTACTTTTAATCCCCAAATTCTGCACGGTTTTCTTGCAGAAAGGGGTGAAAGTCAGAATGTGTATTTGGTTGTAACGCATGTTTGCGTTGTTCAACTTCGTTATTTCTTATTTTGTTAGAAATAACACATTTTTAACATAGTCTCATCAAGTTTTTAACAATATTGGTAGTGTGGTTCAGAAATTACATAGAAATTAAATAATAAAGGCAAAAATAAGTTCGGTACAAACTAACTTCTAAGTATTCTGTGGCATTGTAAACACTAGCTAGGGATGTAACGGAGGTCATTTTATCGGAACCGAAGGCGCGGTCGGAGGTTTTAAATATGACTTATCGGAGTCGGAACCGAAGTCGGAGACGGAGGCAGGATCAGAAGTGGTGGCAGGAGAAACATTTTTGTTGGGTTTTTTTTTTGCCAAACACGTGGACACGGTTAACATTGACGAGCAATTGATTTAGGAAGTTGGGATTTTGTATTTCCATTTACTATCCACCACAATAAGGGATTATCTGCAATATTTATACAACTTACCTCCGATTGTAAGCTCTGTTTAAAAAAAATCGGAGCCAAAATCGGAACCGAAGGTGTAATTGTAATCGGAAGTTCCGACTTACCGGAGTCAAAGCTCATCCCTACACCGCACTCAAATCCGCCATCGGTGACATCGGTGACATATATCGTCAGGTCATATGACAATCCCTTTCTAATGTTTTTCCTTCAGATGGCAGCTCATGGTACGAAACACGATCTGAGATTTATTAGAAAATGTGTAATGTCAAAGAAACAGGAATACATGTAATGTAATGTTATCAACCAAAGTCGAACTACATTTAAAAATTAAGCGGTTGGTGTTTGTGGATGCAATCCTTGGTTCTGAATTTAGTATGTTAGGTTACTGAATGCTATGTTAGGTATCAAAAAACCGGCCAAGTGCAAGTGGGACTCACGCACGAAGGATTCCGTACCATTACCAAATAAACGGCGAGAGCTTCTTTTATTGTAGGTATGGGAGCCTCCTTAATCATTAATTTTAATTAATTATTTAAAGATAACATAAAACGAAATATTCTGTGAACAGTTGAAGCGTCTACCTGTCACCATTATTAGCATCGAGCAAGAAACAGTAAAAAAAAAAACAAATTTGGTATATGGGAGCCCCCTTAAATATTTATTTTATGTTGTTTTTAGTATTTGTTGTTGTACCGGCAATATAAATACATCATCTGTGAACATGACAACTGTCTAGCTATCACCGCTCTTGAGATACAGTCTGGCGACAGACGGACGGACGGACGGACAGCGAAGTCTTAGTAATAGGGTCCCGTTTTTACCATGTACATATATTATATGGAAAACAGGGAGGCGGTTTTTTGAATATTAACAAAAACTGGATGACAAGATGATGTTTAAGCCCACTACCAGTCGAAGCGTGCCCAGCTGGCGGCAGTACTACGCTGAATGGCAATGTTTATGCGTTGGGCCCAATAAACGCCAGCATTTTAGTCACGCGTTGCGTCGGCCAAGTGCTCGGAAAGGCTTTTGAAGATGAGGTAAGCTGCTGCTCCCGGCCCCCACAGGCACGAAGCGAAGTCTCAACTCCAGTGTATCTTTGGAAGATGTGATGGTGCCAGAGTATCGACGCAAGCTGCGTCCCACACTTGGGGCGGACGGCGGACTCAACTTCCAAGGCAATAAAGTCATGCCGTCAGGTCTTTTGCCATCGTCACGCGTAAGACCACTCCGGTTTAAGTACCTATGGCTGGGACAATGGCGGTGGAAAAAGCCAAAGTTTTGGGTGTGAATTGTCCACCAGTATCTATTTATCTGGACGACGTAGTTCTGGCTTCTTAAATTAGTCGAGTGAACTTTTTACTTGACTAGAAGTTAGTTAGTTGACGTGAAATGATAATTTAATAATTGAAGTCAGTTTTTGTTCCTTCGGATATTATTTCAATCTAAATACTAAATGTAGTGTTTAACAAGCATTATATGTATATTATGTAAAGGTATGATTTGGTTGAAATTTGAAATACAGATAGTTTATAGTCTCATATATACTACCTATCATCTCGGAAAAAGCATGGGCCCTAACGAAACAAATATTAACGACAGAACGACATTACCAATTAGATTGACCTTTGAAACACACATGGTCTTAGAGTCTGGCTTAGAGTCTAAAATATCACATCGGCTAATAAGTCTATCACTTAAAACAATTAGGTAAGTATCAGATCACGCACATTAGCTACATAGTACTCTTCGTAATGTATCCTATAAAAATCCTACAAACTTAACACTGCGGCTATGTTCGATACTCTACAACCTTACTACGAATATGTTTCATGTTGCTAAAAATATAAAATATGAAGTTGTTCAACTCGAATAAATATATTTTTGTGTGGAAAAATAAATTCAGTCGGTTTGTGTAATGGCCACCCATCCAAATATTTTTAGGTAAGTACTACTAATGTACTAATAAGGCCGCAAGATCAACGTACGCGAACGAAGTAGCGGGTTCAGCTAGTTAATAATATTAGTGTAAGATTATGTGTAAATCTAGGGGGGAGGCATGTGCTATGTTCAGCAGTGGACGTCTTGCGGCTGATGATGATGATGATGAGTGTAAGATTAAAACAGAACCCTTCAAATGTATAATACCTGTATTTAGCTGTTTAGGCTTTAAGCTTTCTGTCAGTCATTCACTCGGTACAAAGCCTTTAAAGATACATTTCTTATTTGAAGTTTATACCTAGTTGTTCATAGTAACCCCTCAGAATGTTCTCTCGCCCTCGCCAGACCGCCGAGTAGATAGCTAAACTAGTTCAACAGCTTAAAAGGTCTCGTCTAGACTCAGATGGTCTCGACCGATAAGCCCGTATCTTCTTTATTCCATTAAAACTATTAAAGGATTTCTTTGCTTTTAGTATTTTCTATCTCCTTACAGGAAGGCATTACATCTATGGTTAGGAATGAATTCTTTTGTAGAGGCAAACTTTTAAACTTTTGAAGTGTCAAATTCTTTAGCCGCATGGAGCACAGGCATGGAGTATTTTTTGGTATAGAAAAAAATGTGTAGGTTTGCGTCGCCGACGTTTAAACGGCGGCAATAATAATTTTGAACGGCGGCAGCGTAGTGTCAAAGGAACGACGGAGCAGCGGAGTGTGATGTGCGCGATAGACGCTTATTGGCTAGGTGAAATCTTGTGAATTCGCGCCCCCGGATATTCTCATAGCTTCCCGTTGCTGTTCACATTTCTGGAAAATAAATTGTTATCGGCGCATGAGCCTATGATGTTAAGCACCCGTATAGGTAGGTCTCATGGGAAGGGATATGGTCTCGGCACAGCGCTCGATAATAATGAACACGAAGAATTCAAATTACTGATTAGCACTGAACTGCGCTCGTCACCTGGAGATGTAGGGGGGCTTATCTTCACTGCCTTGTAACGAACGAAGTAATGCGCTTGTCATTCAGATATATAAGTAGATTTATCTCTTTGCCTCATTATTTTGATTGACACATTGCTCTTCAACCCGGAACATAGTAATATTTGCACATTGATAATTGACGCTAGACAAACTGACAACGATGTGGTATTTCCCCAAGTGGGCTCCACAACAAATCTATCCTATAAGTTCATGCTATACCTAGTACACCGAGGAAATCTGTCTTATTATAGCGCAAAACTTGGCTATATACAAATACAAAAATCTTTATTGCATTATCATACAGACTGGCCTCTTCTTCTAGAGGCATGCAATATGTCTGGCAATACAGTTCCTGATAAAAGTCTTCTTCTACTGTTCTACTGCTTTTCTTCGAAATCGGTGGTATCGTATTATTATACGTCATCTCATTCATCTTCTTTTAATTTCTGGCTTCTATCCGGCTATTTTTGTGCTATGTATGTGAGATATGTTTCGTGAGCACAATTTTATTACGCCAACGTCTTGTATTTCAGCAGGATGTTGTTGTGGAGTTTGATAAGTTAAATCCAAGGTTTTGCAGTAGTAGCTCTTGCAGTTCAGCCGTGTGACCAATCTCAAAGAATGTCAATATGTAGGTGTAGTATAATAAAAAAAACAAGGAGGTTATCAAGGACAGAGAGGTTCCAAATGCTTTTTATGTGAAATGTACGTGTGGAAATCTTTTAGCATTCAAGCTTAGGGATCTGATCGATCCGCAACTGTGAGTCACAAGTCCAAATGCGACGCTTGCCAAATTCCGGCTGGTCTGCTCCACTTGACATGCTCTGACCCTTTTTCCAGCCTAGAACATGAGGTAAGTACAGTTTAAAGCCTGCAGTAGATAATTAGTTTGATGAATATCTAATCTAATTAAAGAGCACTACTGAAAATGCAACAATTATTTTAAAAGAAATACTTTATAAATGCCTGGAAGTTGATGAAACATAAGTGTTTTTAAATGTTTAAAGTTTCTTTAAGTTTTTCCTGCTAAGATATACGGACAACTGATATTAGGTACATAATAGTTATTTGTTGTACAAGAGTGCAAAGTGGCTTTTTAACCGCGTGCTCAATTTTGATGACCGAGCAAGCGAAGGATTCTAAAGTTGAATCACGAGCCTAGCGAGGGATTCAAAAATTAGAATCCTGAGCGTAGCAAGGGAATCAAAAGGGCACAAGGTGAAAAATCTTTGCACTCGAGTGCAACACGTAATTTTTCATCCCTTACCTTAGCGAGGAAATTACTAAACGCTTTGCGCATTTTCAGTTTCAGTCAATTCTGTTGTCGTCAAATAAACTTCTTGGTCGCTAGAATCACTTATTATTATGGTATTTCGGTTTTTAACTTGTATTCAATTTTACTGTTCATAACCTAAGTTTTAAACTTTAACTTTATTTAGCCATGGTTTAAACAATAACAATACGACGTGAAAATACGGAGAGTTGACCGATTGAGGTAAGGAGTTTCATATGTGTACATGAAAAAGTGTCCGCCCAAATGCATTAAATTATAGTAGCGCTAAATTTGCATCATGGTACATTTTAAAGGAAATAAATAAACGTACTATTCAGAATTCATGAAAAAATAATTGACAGTGATAGGTACTGCCGATAGAAGTGGTAACTTATAACTCAACATAAATTTGATTGCTTACTTTGGAAAATACGCGTGTGAAACCGGAGGGCGTGGCTATGAGCATGTCCATCTAGAAATGCTGACGCATTTTTTAATGACCAATGGGAAAGGCTGAGGCATTTCTAGATGGCCAATGGCTATGGTCCCGAGTTTACCCGAAGATTTCTTATCATTCCCGAGCGTGACGCTAGAATTCAATTGACAGCCCACGAAAAATTTGTCTTTAGCGCGCCAAAAGAAGTTTTGACTTCAAAATATATTGTACCTACAGGTTTTCTCAAAATAGTGATTATTCATTTGATGTTATATTTACTACATTATTTTATACTGCACAAGTAGTTGAAATTATCTATTAGTTACTATTTTAGTAGTCAATTATATTTAATTATTTAACTCGACAGCTCGGCATACTTCAATTCGATTACAATTGATTCATTTATATCATTTTAAAATGTTCTGCCATTTGCAATAACATTCCTTACCTCTATCCTCCATACGTGAAAAGAAAATTGCGCGCAAAGCATTAAAAAAAAAAGTATACCAAGGAGGTTCCGAGTATGAGTTTTTAACAAATTAAAAATAAATGTATGATGAATTCGGCACCAAGGAGGTAGAAATAAATAGGTTAAATTATGTTTTGAATTAAAACCTCAGTACACACGATGTTCTAAATTCAAATTTAATTTACCCTCTAGAGGGTAAAAACGACTTTTGCGCCCTGATATCGTAGCTGTGCGAGGAGCAAAAGTACTCTTTCCGAGCTGGTGGGATGAAAAATATATTGTTTAATGCTAACGTAGTAATTTACTATGCATGAAATAATTACGGAGCCACTCAAAATAACCATTTGCATGGATAAACTGACAGTTTATCCGTAGTGTCTGAAATCGCATTGTGAGGAAACCGTGGTCTTTATTCTAATTCATATTTCTATGTGATCTCGTCAACCACTATTAGTTAATTTTTCTACAAAAAACACCCATGTTATGTCACTCAGTCATATAAGTTTTTTATTCCCATTACCCAACTTTTCTATTCCTATCAGTTCAATGACCCTCCAACTATGTTTGTCGATTCGCAGCCGTCATCAAAATGTCTACAGATTATAGGGTCTGATACTTATGTAACAGTCCTATTTTAATTTGCCACTAGCGATCTGCCCCGGCTTTGGCTGTGGTACATATACAACTTGTAGCACTCAGGAATCACGTACATATCCAACGGTGAAATAATTTTTAAAATATCGGTCGAGTACTTTCTGAGATTAGCGCGTTCAAAAAAATAACCGCTTCAGCTTTATTATATGAATATAGGTTAGTAATAAAAGTCCACCAATATTTATTGAATTATTTATTTCGACTTCAGCTTGCAAAAACTTTGTGTCATTGCAGTGTCCTACGACTTCTACGACGGATTACATTGTTACGAATGATTCAAGCTATCAGCTTGGAACTCGCAATCCTTACACAGAATTTCAATGCCAGGTGTATCATCGATATAAACCAATAGATTTGCCTTGTACATCTTGAAATTGGTTATAAACTGCGTCTCTGTGTGTATTTTTTTTTTAAATAAAAAGTGACGAGACGAGCAGGACATGTGCCTGATGGTAAGCAACATGCCTGCCACATGACATCACAGTGATACGCAGCTATAGGAACATGAAGAGTCCAAATCATCACCTAGCACTGCACTGCGCTCGTCACCCAGAGATCTAAGATGTTATACCTCTAAGCCCTGTAATTTCTCTGGAAACATTGCCCTTCAAACCGGAACACAATAATGCTTGTACATTACTGCTTGGCGGTAGAATAACTGGCAAAGGTGTGGTACTTCCCCAGGCGGACTCGGCCAAGAGTCCTACCACTACAAAAGTATCGTAAGTGGCTTAGAAACAACTAATCTACTTGACCCCTAGAATCGCTAGCGGCGATATATGCTATATGGTTCTACTTATTTTGGTTATTAACAACTAATATTAATAGGTAAATACGTCCGGCATCCACCGCTTCTTGCAACCGACTAGTACGGAAAGAGTGAGCTCACTCTTCCCAACGATGACATGATTCCATGCGCCCTGAAGTTTGGGAGGGCACATCTGTGTATTGAGATCGTTGAGGTACATGCTTTATGCTTAGTAACGGGTAGTTCAATGCCCATCATCGTAAATGTTAAATGACTAAATGAGGCAGTGTCTCCCATCTGTCTCTACATTCAAAGGCGCACACAATAAGGCTGTTTGCAACTGCCGGGCGACCACAGCGAAGTTGTTTACTTCAAAACAGTTGAAAAGTTCCATTGATTATGAACTTTTACGTCCAGCTTCAAGATGGATCGACTATATTGTCCTTATCACGGATTGAATCTGGTTTGTACTGCCACAAGACCGCAGAAGATGGCATGATATCAGTAGCTGCTGAGGACGATGTATCTACTATTAGCTTTAGCATCCCAAAACATCATTGCATCTGAGATTTCCGCATTAGCTTACTTACTCACAAGCGCTGTATTCAATCAGACTTTAGATCATATTTGATACGTTAAAAGGCAGTAGGTAGCTAATTCAAACAGTCATCATCATCAGCAGCAGCAGCAGCAAGACGTCCACTGCTGAACATAGGCCTCCCCCCTAGATTTCCACAACGAACGGTCCTGCGCAACCTGCAACCAGCGGTTTCCAGCGACCTTTGTGAGGTCATCTGTCCATCTAGTGGGAGGCCGTCCAACACTGCGTCTTCCGGTTCGTGGTCGCCACTCGAGAACCTTTCTTCTCCATCGGTTGTCAGTTCTGCGAGCGATGTGGCCTGCCCACTGCCACTTCAGCTTAGCTACTCTTCGAGCTATGTCGGCTACTTTCGTTCTTTTGCGAATATCCTCATTAAGGATTCTGTCGCGCAAAGAGACTCCGAGCATAGCTCGTTCCATAGCTCGCTGTGTGACTTTGAGCTTTGTTATGAGGCCTACAGTTAAGGACCACGTGTCAGTTCCATAAGTCATCACTGGCAACACGCACTGATTGAAGACTTTCGTCTTCAAGCATTGGGGTATTTTGGACTCCAAGATGTGCCGTAGTTTCCCAACAATAACCGGTACAGGTGAGACATGAACATTTGACATGACCTTCGTCTTGTCCATATTCATCCTCAAACCTACCTGTTGGGATACTCTACTGAGGTCCCTGAGCATAGCACCGAGGTCCTCCATCGACTCCGCCACAATGACTATATCGTCGGCAAACCGAAGGTGAGTGATGCATTCGCCGTTGATATTGATGCCATGTCCGTTCCAGTCCAGTAGCTTGAAAACATCTTCCAGCGCGGCAGTGAACAGTTTCGGAGATATAACATCGCCCTGTCTCACGCCTTTCTGTAGCCGGATATGTTTTGTGCATTGGTCCTGTAATCGGACAGACATTGCGGCTTTGCTGTAAATACACCTCAACACTTCGATATAGCGATAGTCCATGCGGCATCGCTGGAGAGACTGAAGAACTGCCCAGGTCTCGATGGAATCGAAGGCTTTCTCATAGTCCACATACGCTATACATAGTGGCCGATTATACTCCTCGGTTTTCTGTATAATCTGCCGAAGCGTATTCAAACAGTAACTGATAAATATTAGTTAATTATATCTTAATATCTTAGTATACGCAGCATACTTTATATTCCCACTGCAGAGGCAAGAGGCCTTCTCTCACAAATATAGAGTAAAGGTCATAATACTACCAGGTTGGCCAAATGCGATGGCACATATCCCCAAAAGACGTCTTTCATGGAGCATGTTGGTTCACAACAAAGAAAACATCACGGCAAAGCCAGTAGCTATAACAAATGTGTACACATTTGCCATCTGCACTGGGAAAAATACTGAGAGGTCCAGGTAGGATACGAAACTTTGATCTCATGTTTCGATTCGGACGTTCGCGCCACTAGTCCACCACAGCTTCACAACACACATAACAACTGCTACAAAATCAAACCAAATCACTATAGTCCAGTAACTTTATACATATGTAATTCGCCATTTTGTGATTTGAAATTTGTTCAAGATTCAAGATGGCCGCCTCCACAAAATGGCGGACCAAATATTTCATCACAATTTACCTCACTAAGGGTATCAAATTAAAGGGCTTGACTAGTAGAATGTTGTACTTACAAATTGCAAATCCGAGATAGTCGGGGGTTAATGACAATTTTAATTTTGTTCTTGTTAATTAAAAAAAACATTTTACAACTGAATTAGAAAGTTTAAAAGTTTTTAACGTGAAAACGTCTTCTATGTCGATGAACGCCGGCTGCACACACTAACAAGTGTCACGTTCTGCTTAAGCGAAGTGTGCAAGCGAGAGGGCGGAACAAGCGATAGAGAGGTACGATCGGTCTAAGCGTACAGCGTAACTATTTTCTGATCTGTGGTACAGCTTGTGACTCATCTTTATATAATGACACTATCATGTAAAATTATCGCCCGTAAACAGATTTTACAGACAACCATTTTTTTATAGATAACAGGTTTGCACTTGATCGCTATCTCATTCTGTCTACGATGGAGCGTCAATACCTAAAGAAAAGATGAATCGAATGCCTCCAACTTGTACTTAGCGGACCCATCCAATATTCCACACAAGAGTCAATCTGTGCTTGGTATAACGTCATGAGTAACTGTTCAGACTTGAAAACCCTTCGCACCTTTGACAAAAAAACTAGCTTTTTGCAGGTAATTTATCCTTGGCCTTGATGAAGGAGCTGTCGTATCTATCATTCATAACTTTTCAGTTTATTATAATGTCCTAGCATTTGTTTACAGTCTACCCATTGAATTGTTAATACGAAACAAAAAAATAATCTGCAAAGTAAACCCTTAAATCTCCGTCACTGCCTTCGCCATGTTCAAGCGTGTTCAGAGGCGACGCCGTGACGTCATCCGGCGCATGCAAATATCTCGGATTCTCGAACATTCTGGACGCCGACGCTCTGCAGATGCACTAATGGCGTCGCTTGGATCGTTCCGAAATACGCCTTGGATCTATTCCACTTACTGGATGCTCTTACCGACGCGACGTGAGACTACGGTTAGACTGTGCGGCTGTTGCGTTTCAAAACAGTAAGCTCACACATTTTAGGAACGTTCAAAAGTACTTCGCATATTTAGATTTATTAGGGCCTTAAGAAATCTGCTGCTGTCGAAAACATGTTGCTTATAGAATAGAATATATTTAATCACCTTATAGCCACTTTTGTTACACTGGGCGTCAATATTACAAGTTTATAAGAAAGTAAAGCAAATAGGTACCTACTATATTAGCCCATATATTATAGCCCATCTAAGTTTTTAACCGATAATAAACATCTTGAAACCTTAAAAACTGTAGATTTGAACGCTCCGCTCCGAAACTATTATGGCAAATACCACTTCACTCTACTGTACTTCTAAAAAGGTAAAGATTGTGAGGTTCTTGGGGGTAATTTGTGGATTTACTTAAACGATTTTAAAAATTCTTTCACTTATAGAAAACCATATTTTTTACAAATGCCACACTCTATACCTAAATACCCCGAAAAATTAATACATTTTCACGGTAGTCGGTTTTGCAAAATAAGTCGAGGAAAAAACGATCGAACGAAAGCGTTTCTTACAACGGTGAGAGACATATAATTTGAGTTCTAAAGAAAAATTGTACACCTACGGCAAACAGCGATATGTCTAACTATGTTCTGTTTCTTTGTGACTTATATGTCTATAAGTCACAAAAAACAGAATTTTATAAATTTTATTTTTAAAAAGTAGTTTAAATCGGTAAGTGAAATTCACGAGTCAAATTATCAAGAATTAGGAATTCTTATCAAAATAAGTTTATTTATCGTCTACTTGAGATTAATTAGTTTAAAACAATACTTTTTCCTTGTGGTGCTTGTAATTTGGATGAATGGTTAAAAAGATAATACGACATAGGTATGGAACCACATCCGTGTCTTAATCTATTATTGATTGCATGGACGTATAAAAAAGTCGAACGTAGTCTCGCTAAAACAAAAACTGTGTCTAAAGAGTCGGCCAGTGCGCTGTGTATGTTGCGTGTCGGCCTGTCATAAGTTTGCGCGTGTAATGACCGTCTGATGTGTGTATGTGTGCGTGTCAGCCTTTATGCGACAGCGCACTGGCCGACTCTATAGACACAGTTTTTGTTTTAGCGAGTCTACCTCCGACTTATTTTATACGTCTATGATTGAGTGATATTTCTATTAGACGGTTTTTTTCTTTTTATTTCAACACGTACTCGTAAATGTAATCAGAAAAAAATGGCAGTCATAGGAGCTGCCGATAGACGTGAAAACTCAGAATTTGATAGCTTACTTTGGAAACTACGCGGGTGAAACCGGAGGGCGTGGCCATGTGCACGGCCATCTAGAAATGCTGACGCATTACTAGATGACCAATGGGAAATACTGACGCATTTCTAGATTGTGAATGGGAAATGCTCATGCATTTCTAGATGGCAAATAGCCATGGCCCCGAGCTTAACCGAAGATTTATTATCATTCCCGAGCGTGACGCTAGAATTCAATTCACAGCCCACGAAAAATCTGTTTGTGGCGCGACAAAAGAAGTTTTCCCTTCAAAAATTGTTTTATCATTGAAGGACATTTTATTTAGGTACAATTAGATAGTTGTATACAGTAGATACTTAGGTACCTATGCGCAAAAAAATGTTTTCGTACAAATTCGAGAGCCAAGGTCATATTTATTGATGTTCGGCATCGCGTCAGTTTCTTTTTGAACAATTAAAAAACACAATTCATTCAATCAAAGTAAATAATTTCTTTCACTCATTTGATACTCGGTAATAAAGCCAAATTGACATCCAAATACATACGCAGTAAAATCTTCCTTTTGGTAATGAAAAAATAAATCATAGCATAACTACTTAGATACTAACCAAACCATGCTTATAATTTCATGTCAAATAAAATTGTTTAACGCGCACTGAAGTGGGCACGGGTCACTTAGTGGGATATACAATAACCTTGTTATTATAGGTGCGAGTACAAAGAATAGATATTTATGCTCTGGCATATAAAATCAATACCATTTGCTTCCAGCAACTCCTTGGCCTACATAAACTTCAAATCATAGCCAAATAGCCCCAGCAAGGTAGTCCGGCTACTACAATTATTTATAAAGCCTAGCTCAGCCAACATGCCGCGTCCAATACCTACGAAAAGAAAACGCCAAAAGACCACCCGCCGCAGCGACCTAGAAACGCCGTGGGACTAGCCAAAAACTCAAACTTACTGCCTAAACTTACCAACGTGACATTTTGAGTTCAAACCAATTTCCAGCAGCGATTTATAATAATAGTAGTATTAGTGTGAAAAAATATTTTATAACTCTAAATTTGATTTGGTAACGTAAATAATTTAGACATAGGTATAATGCCATATGTTGTGTTGTGTGAACTGCAAAATTCAATCAATTTGAAAAGCTGAGCTTCTGGATGCTTCTGGTCAAGGTTTATTTGAAAGTAATTTTTGGAACATCTGTTTGGCAAGAAGTAACGTTCCAAAGAAACAAAAAAAAATGTTTGTTAAAAATCATTAAACTCAGCTGAGCCGAGTCAAGTTTGAGAGACTTATTTTAGTTAACCACATACTACGAGTATCTGGTCTAAGTTACTGGTGTTCTAGTTAGGAGAACGGCGACTGCCGATCCTGCGCCCTTAGTTCGAATCGTCCACGCGCGTCCCTGTTTTTTCGAAGTCATGGGTGTAATGCCGCTAACTTAAAAATGCTAAGGTAAAACAACGTGAGGAAACCACCATGTTCCAAGAATTCTTCGATGTCGTGCGTCATCCACCAACCCGCACTGGCCCAGCGTGGTGGATTATGGCCTTGACTGTCCTTGCGAGGAAAAACCCCGAGTTCCAACAGTGCGAACATATAGTAGGCTGCTTATGTTTATAGTGTATTATAATGAATGAAATCCTTAAGTGTTTCTATTGTTACTATCGGGCTAGATAGTAGGTACTGTCTGAAATGGTCGTCATAGACCAATGTTAATTTGTTTATTATTTATTTATTATTTCTTCAAGAATCATTCGAACTCTTCTTTATCTATGTATGAGAACCTTATAATTAACACCACTTATACGACAAGAAACGCATCTGAGGTGGTCTATACCATTCTGAATTTACTGGGCTATTGCAGACAGATACATATATATATCACCGTAAAATTATAAAAACTGTTTGATTATAATCTAACAACGTCAGATGACAAACTAATCTAATCTACCGCGAGATTGTAATATCACGCGCTGGATTATAATCGGACGATGATGACAATTTTACACTGACATATAGACATACAAAACATTGACGTTGAAAGACCTATGTACATACTTACAACCTACAAATGCAAGATACCCATAAAGGAGCATATGGAAGCTTTTAAATCGAAATAAGATTTCTAGAGCTATGGCAACATTCGTCAGACGAAATGTAATAACGCATTTATTGCTGGAATTTATTCCCGGGATGATAATTTGATTATTCATACGCTATTGTTGGGGTGCGAGTTCGAGGAAACGGGAACGGGTAGGTATCGCAATAATATGGATGGATGGAGGCTTGCGTTCATTCGTTCATGCTATTTTTAGATGTTTGCTCTGAAACCCAAAGATCTGTGCGAATTGAAATGATTGTACAATCCACGTACATAATGGAGCCCGCTTAAGAAGAGACGCATTCATGATCTAAAGGATCTGCGTATGTTTCTGATTTATAGGTACACATTTTGAAAGGTCCACTTTTCTTTTCTAACACCAAAACACGCCTGCACAGAGCACAATTTGGCTATTTCATCGGGATGATTGATCGACGACCATAAAGTCTGTTTAACCTACCGCTACTGTAAGTAGGTGTAGTTTACATTTTTAGACATCAATTGACCTCTACTGCTCACCAAAATGTTTGGCTAGCGCAGAAGGCACCGGGGCCTCTACCGCCTAACGAAAAACGCTTTGACGCTTTGATGCTTTGGCATTGCCGTCTCTTTCATTTCAAGCGAGAAGAAAAGAGACAGCAAAGTCAAAGCGTCAAAGCGTTTTTCGTTAGGCGGTAGAAGCCCGGGCCCTTCTAACCTACTGTTACCGTAATCAACGAGTACTACATCGCGTACGATGATCAAGGAAGGGCACTTTACACGGTACGACATCAGCTCGGGCTGCTCCCGTTAGGGGAGATCATGGAAGAACCTATCATCCCAGAAGAGGGTGCGCTAAGGCCCTATCGGAGAGGATCGAGGACTTGCTGACTTGTAGCCGGTATGTAGAGCTAATATACTATTTTTGATTATTACCTGATGGTCCTGATGTCGGATGACTTATTGTCTCGAGGATTGTGTTCCAAAATATGTTCCTGAGTCGACCGATTGATAGTTATTTTTGCCATGCAAGTGTCGTGTGACGGTTTTTTCCAGGGCCGTCTTAAGTCTATTCTGCGCCGGGGTGCGGGACTCAGCCTGCGCCCTCGTTTTGTTTACACTGCAGTATGGTACGCGACTAGAGGATTCGATACCGGTCGATTTTTCTAATCCCGGGATTTCGGGATAATCTACAGTTAATCCCATGATCCCGGGATTGTATTAGTAACGGAAAGTAGTAACAATATTTTTTTTTTTAGAAAAAAAACAGACTTCAATTAGATTCAGACACTCGACCAAATTTCAAAAAAAGAACATTCCACTAAGTCTACATGTAATGAAAGTAAAATTTAGTTTTTGTTTCATATTTCAAAAACCGTCGCACCGATTTCGATAAAATATATATGGGACTAAACTATGCTTTCCCAAACTAAAAAGGACCGTCAAAATTGATTCACAATTCGCGGAGCTATCGCGCACTATACATAGGTATATTTGTAAAAAAAAAATACAAACGAATTGAGAACTTCTTTCTTCTGTGAAGTCTGTTAAAAAGATTGTAAAACAAATCGAACTCAGTATTTTGTTTGTCTTAAAGTTTTGCCAGGACATATATGTAGAATATTTAAGTTTTAAATCTTCATAAAAGCGGCGGTTGTCGCACAAAATTAAGTGATCAATACTTAAAGAAGCGGTGACCGCGACTGGAGACCGCTACAGGCACTTGACAAATATTATAGCTTAGTATGGACACTAGTTCGCGCCGTAACCGTCACACGTCTTTCGCGACACGTGAATCGGTATCCTGTAGCGGTCTCGGCGCGAAATATTGCCCATACAATTTTATAATGCTAAGTGTCTGTCGCGGTCTCAGCGCGAAGGTTAGATGCAGAAGGCGGTCATCCTCGACACAGCGCGCATCATCAGAAGGTTCCTCATCCTGCAGCCCTAACCACCGGTAGCTTAGGCCCTGCATCGCTGCTGCACTCTAGTTTTTAAGTTTTTGAAGTGAAAACTTCATTTGACGCACCAAAGACAGATTTTTTGTGGGTTGTAAATTGAGCTCAAGCGTCACGATCGTGAATGAAAGAAATCTTCGGGTAAACTCGGGACCTTGGCGTGTTACGATTTTTACCATTACAGATTTACACATCTAAACATGAAGACTTATTGAGACGACAATGCTTTGAACATTTATTCCAGACTAGCGCCGCCCTCCGGTCTAACCCGCATAGTTTCCGAAATGTGCTATCAAATTCTGAGTTATAAGTTTTCACTTCTATCGGCAGCCCCTATGACAGCCATTTTTTTATAATGTTTGTTGTTTATATTATAATTTTATAGTTATTGTAAAAAAAAGGCATAATAATAATATTTGTCATAGCTTGTCCACGAAAATCGGAAAGTTTCTTTCTCTAGTATGTTTCTAAGAATTCTTTATATTCCTAAATAACAGAATTTTATAGTCCTCAGTTCTAATAACACTTGCGTTACTTCTATTCGTGTTCGTAAATGTTTAATTTTGTACAAAAATACTATGTAAAACTTATTAATACCCAGTCTTAGACTGCCGTCAGGCAAGTGTTGGGTTTTTGTTTGGGTTAGGAGTTAGGACAGACGTTGAAGAGAAGATAGCATCTGGAAGATAAATGCCCACTACAACTAATACTTCATCCAATCCTCGCCAGTTTTAGGATTTTTATCGTATCATTTTGCACTTTGTAGTCATATTGTTAATGTGAAAACTTGTTCGTAATATTAAAAGATATAATAGTTACAATTGAGTATATCACTTTATTTGCACGTGCAAAAATCTCCAATTACATAGCACTTAATTAAAAAATAATCTTATCAGTAACAATAATAATTAATCAGAAGGTAAATGTCAACAATCGCAACAAATAACAATTATGACTTTTACGACAAAACATAACAATAAACGATAGAAACTAATAGAACATCGTTAACACACAAATGCTACCTTCAATGTATAACATTTATGTGAAATAAATAAATTAAATTATGAATCCACAGTAAAGTGGATTAAAAAAACAGATATTTATGAAATGCAATAATTTAATACTAGAACGATTTCACTAGCCTTCTTCAGTCACATAATAAGATCGAAACAAATGTAGAACAGCTTCTTAATTAAGCACCATAGAGCATCACATTCATATAGTTCGTGAACCAAGAAGCAGAACAGCTGTAGTTAAGAGTGCAGACGCCAGCCAGAGGACTGAAGACGCTTGGGAAAATACATCTGTACTCGTGCTTAATAAAATCTACTTCCATTTGGACGCATAAGAAGTATGTCTGACAAGTTTTGTCACGAGGATTCGCGAATCGTCCAGCTTCCGTACATTCAAACTCTTCAGGTTCACAGATGTATCCAAGCTCACAGAGCGTCGTATTGGCGTTAAAAGCAGTATTATTCGGGCATTGGTATGATTTTTCTACGAAAGTGCCGTTTAGATAAGTGCAGCTGATGTATTTTGAACAGTCGGACTTGACGGGGAAATATCCTTCAGCTGAACAAGTTGAATTACTGGGGGTATTTGTTGTACTGATTCCTGGAGATGCCGTCGTGGTGAAGTTACTGGGAAATTCTGTGGTCACATTCCAAGGTGCTTGTGTAACTGTAACATTTCCTGGGACTCCTGTGGTTACATTCCAAGGCCCTTGTGTGACTGTAACGTTTCCTGGGAATTCAGTGGTTACATTCCAAGGCGCTTGAGTGATAGTAACGTTTCCTGGGAATTCTGTAGTTACATTCCAAGGTGCTTGTGTGACTGTAACGTTTCCTGGGAATTCAGTGGTTACATTCCAAGGCGCTTGAGTGATAGTAACGTTTCCTGGGAATTCTGTAGTTACATTCCAAGGTGCTTGTGTGACTGTAACGTTTCCTGGGAATTCAGTGGTTACATTCCAAGGCGCTTGAGTGATAGTAATGTTTCCTGGGAATTCTGTAGTTACATTCCAAGGTGCTTGTGTGACTGTAACGTTTCCTGGGAATTCTGTAGTTACGTTCCAAGGCGCTTGAGTGATAGTAACGTTTCCTGGGAATTCTGTGGTTACATTCCAAGGCGCTTGTGTGACTGTAACGTTTCCTGGGAATTCTGTAGTTACGTTCCAAGGCGCTTGTGTGACTGTAACGTTTCCTGGGAATTCTGTGGTTACATTCCAAGGTGCTTGGGTGACTGTTACATTTCCTGGGAACTCTGTGGTTACATTCCAAGGTGTTTGTGTGATGGTTACATTTCCTGGGAATTCTGTAGTTACGTTCCAAGGCGCTTGTGTGATAGTAACATTTCCTGGGAATTCTGTAGTCACGTTCCAAGGCGCTTGTGTGACTGTAACGTTTCCTGGAGATTCTGTAGTTACATTCCAAGGTGCTTGTGTGACTGTAACGTTTCCTGGGAATTCTGTAGTTACATTCCAAGGTGCTTGTGTGACTGTAACGTTTCCTGGGAATTCTGTAGTTACGTTCCAAGGCGCTTGTGTGACTGTAACGATTCCTGGGAATTCTGTAGTTACGTTCCAAGGCGCTTGTGTGACTGTAACGATTCCTGGGAATTCTGTGGTTATATTCCAAGGCGCTTGTGTGACTGTAACGATTCCTGGGAATTCTGTGGTTATATTCCAAGGTGCTTGTGTGACTGTAACGTTTCCTGGGAATTCTGTAGTTACGTTCCAAGGCGCTTGTGTGACTGTAACGATTCCTGGGAATTCTGTGGTTATATTCCAAGGCGCTTGTGTGACTGTAACGTTTCCTGGGAATTCTGTGGTTACATTCCAAGGTGTTTGTGTGATTGTTACATTTCCTGGGAATTCTGTAGTTACATTCCAAGGCGCTTGGGTGACTGTAACGTTTCCTGGGAATTCTGTGGTTACATTCCAAGGTGCTTGGGTGACTGTTACATTTCCTGGGAATTCTGTAGTTACGTTCCAAGGCGCTTGTGTGATAGTAACATTTCCTGGGAATTCTGTAGTAACGTTCCAAGGCGCTTGAGTGATAGTAACGTTTCCTGGGAATTCTGTGGTTACATTCCAAGGCGCTTGGGTGACTGTAACGTTTCCTGGGAATTCTGTGGTTATATTCCAAGGCGCTTGGGTGACTGTAACGTTTCCTGGGAATTCTGTGGTTACATTCCAAGGTGTTTGTGTGATTGTTACATTTCCTGGGAATTCTGTAGTTACATTCCAAGGCGCTTGGGTGACTGTAACGTTTCCTGGGAATTCTGTGGTTACATTCCAAGGTGCTTGGGTGACTGTTACATTTCCTGGGAATTCTGTAGTTACGTTCCAAGGCGCTTGTGTGATAGTAACATTTCCTGGGAATTCTGTAGTAACGTTCCAAGGCGCTTGAGTGATAGTAACGTTTCCAGGGAATTCTGTGGTTACATTCCAAGGCGCTTGGGTGACTGTAACGTTTCCTGGGAATTCTGTGGTTACATTCCAAGGTGTTTGTGTGATTGTTACATTTCCTGGGAATTCTGTAGTTACATTCCAAGGCGCTTGGGTGACCGTATAGTTTCCTGGGAGTTCTGCAGTGACAGTGTTAGGAAGTTCTGTTGCGGCTGTTATATTACCCGGAGTTTCAGTGGAGTTACCAGGCAGTTGAGGTATAGTCCAGTTACCATTGTCGGGTAATGATGTGGTTGCTTCAGGAACGTGTGTGGTCCAGTTGCCTTCAGGAGCTACTGTCCCATTGTAAGCGAGAGGGACTGCGTGCAGTTCCCATACTGCCGCAAAGAGCACCTAGAAAAAAATACAAAAATAAGGACATGTTGAAAAAAATGTGATCTTGCAAAACATTATTTTAGGAAGTTTCCTCTACGTAAATACATCATAAACGGACTGTTGGCGTTGGTTTAGATCATGTAGTTCACAGGCAAATCTATCAGACCACTGTCTGCTTTCAAAGAACTCGTTTTATAAAGTGTTCGTTGTGATAATTTGCTTTAACATAAATAATGTAATATGGTGATATTTTTGGTCAATGATTAACCGCAATCTTGACTACGCAAAACGGTGTAGAAGAATATAATTTGATCGTGTGATCACATGACCAAAAAATATGATAAGTTTCGAAATAGTAAAGAAAAAAACAACATATCTATTTTTGGGGCAGAAATTAAGTTCATTTCTGAGCTGAATGCCAAAAACATTGTGTTCACGAGTTAAAAACGCATAACAATAAAATAAAGTTTGGTATTAAAACTAAGTTGAGTAAAAATTTATTTTAATTTTCTTTTGCTTCTTTTGGGACGTAAGCACTTGGCACTCATGATGTATTAAAGAGGTTGGGTCAAACTTGTACATTGTTAAGTATGTATTTAAGTTTGTTGGTAACTGTATTCTGTACAAATAAATAATTAAACCAATAGAAATCACTAATACTCACTAAAAGAGCTATGATGGTTTTGCTCTCCATTTTCAAGTGTGCAAAATTACACAAACATTACAGTTTTATACAAAACCTGAATTTAATTAATTCTTATCTGTTGAATCAGATCTGATTCAATCGAAGTTATCACTGACACGCTTGTGATAACAAAAATAATTGTGAAATATTAGTCTTATACTCGTATCTAGTTTGAAACTTTAGTCATACAAAAATCAAAGGAGGTAGATTTCTAATTATTAGGGTTCTGTAAAACGTAAAAACGGAACCCTTATAGATTCGTCATGTCTGTCTGTCTGTCTGTCTGTCCGTCCGTAAGTCACAGCCACTTTTTGCCGAAACTATGAGAACTACACTGTTGAAACTTGGTAAGTAGATGTATTCTGTGAACCGCATTAAGATTTGAACAAAAAAATTTAAAAAAAAGAACAATTAGGGTTGCCCCCCATACTGAGAACTGAAACTCAAAAATTTTTTTTTCATCTAACCTTCACGTGTGGGGTGTCTATCGATAGGTCTTCAAAAATGATGTTGAGGTTTCTAAAATCATTTTCATCTACACTGAATAATTTGCGCGAGACACACTTCCAAAGTGGTAAAATGTGTGTCCCCCCCCCCCCCCCTCTAACTTCTAAAGTAAGAAAATGAAAAATCTAAAAAAAATATATGATGTACATTATCATGTAAACTACCAACGAAAATTAGTTTGAACTCGATCTGATGAGTAGTTTTTTTTAGTACGTCATAAATACACTATTATTGAAACTTCGATCAAAGTTACAACGAACTACAAGAACTATGTGTACTATGTATATTATGTTACTTGCTGCAACGGAACCCTTCATGGGCGAGTCCAACTCGCACTTGGCCACTTTATTCATTTATCTATTTATACGCGAACATTATCTTGCAGCCTTCTTATCTGTAACTAACTGAGCTCTGCGGTGTAACCCGTAACTATTTTTTTGTTATAGGTACTTTAGGTACTTATTAAATGTAATCTTAAACATCCAACGGAGTGTTCATCATCCTACGGTTGGTTGGAAGATATAAATTTCAGCAATAAAGCCGCCAGTGGTAACTTTCGTTTTCTTTGTTTTTCTTATCCAAGACGTCTACTCTCTTTCTACGAAAACGTAATTTCGTAATAAATTCGCGACTTTCCAACTCCGATTCTACTTCGTCGCCTATTCGATCCGTTGTTTTGTCCGTTTAAATGTTCTAAGCCTACTCTAAATAGAGTATACTTAGAACATTTAAACGTCAAACAATGTTGTATCGGCAGAAACGAAGTAGAACGAGAGTAGGAAAGTCGCGAGTTTTTTTTTCGAAATTACGTTTTCGTAGAAAGAGACTAGACGTCCTGTACCTGTAAGTATTTTCGTTTTAGACATGTAGGTTCAATAAAGAGTATCTGTCTATCTATCTCACAATACTTCTCCATGATGATCGGACTTTCGGATACGAGAACACTTTGAACATGGAAGATTGTGTGGCTGTTTTATGAGGTCTAGATCCATCTTGTTGGTGATTTGCCCTGAACAATGTATGTAATTATAGAAATTTACCCATGATAATCCAACGGCTAAAATTACAGAAATCTACTTTTTTGTGGAAAGATAATAAAAGTGTAATCAGGTGATAGAAACTTCTATCTCTGATATTCGTGATGTCAGAAGTAGCATTTTCTTTGATATTGTATGGAAAACCGTGATTCAATCCTAGTTCCGGTATATTGAATGGCGTGATTTTAAAGTAATGATAACGTTCTACGTCCATGTTTATGTTTACGTGTTTGGGATAATATTATCGAAATTACCATTAATAAAACGATAAAGAACATCGGAAACTGACGCAGCTCTGGCTAAGTTTTTGATTAGTCCATCGAAAATGGCAAACTTCTGGGAAACAGTAAGTAACTTACTAGTAAATCTAATTTAGTGTTAATTCAGGAAAATTTGCAAAAATGCGTCAGATGTCAGTATAGCATAATATTCAGTCCACTTAACGTTCCCTTAGCTAGAACTCTTTAGCGAGGATTGGGGTCTTGGGCCTTCTATCACAAAGATAGAGGGTGAAAGTAAGAGCTATTTATACTTAACACCAAGTGCGGGTTGGCGGATGACACAAATATGTTCTCATTTGTGAAAGATGTATTTTTTGGACCATACCGGTTTCTTCACGGTATTTACCTTCACCGTCATAGCAAGTGGTGACGACAAACTTGAAAAAATACTTAAGTAGAGGAGCAGGCGGCATTCGAACCTACGACTGCATGATTATGATTCGCAATTTCTAACCACTAAGCCATCACGGCATCGTAACAGCACATAACCTCCATCAAGTTCAATCTCAGCATATCTGAAAATAAGAATTATGTGTAATTAAGTTCTTGAAAATTATCTAATTATTTACAAAATTATCGTGGTCATACCAACAGATAACTTTATTATGATTATCGTGTTATTGGTGATAATAATTTACTAATTAAGTAATTCGTGAAATACTTAGTTTTATTTAGATATTCTAAATTATAGATCGCACATTGCCAAAAAATAGAAAAACCTCTCTAAGTCCCTAGTGGTAGGTACAAGTATGTTCACCACAAAGTTGCTGCCCACAAAACCAAAGTGGACTTATCTAAATATAAAGAGTACATATTTTCTAGAAATGTTAAACTGCGTTTTTAGTAGTGGTTTACACTTGATTGCCATCTCCTCTGATGTTAAATGATGTCGTCCCATTATGGACGACATCATTTAACGACCACGCTTGCCTAGAAGAAACCGATTCACTCTGTGTTACTACCAACAGGTCCAGTTTGAGTCTCTGGAACGCCAATCACGAAACGACGTCGCTTTTTCTAGTTAAAAGCAGTCCGATCGAAAAAAGGCCTAACTGGCCCTATTGTATTGGATACTGCATATTGTACATTGATTGTATTGGACATTGTACTGCTTACTTTTTTAAATAGATCTGATAAAACCCAATAAACTAGCTACTTTGCGGTGATGTTCAAGACTTTGTCAACAAGACTTTTTTCAAGTCTTTTTCGAACAACAGTGTCAAAGCAAATAAGATTTTTTTTAAAAAGTGAAAAACTTTTACAGTGAGATTAAATTGGCAAACTTTCGATACTAACGATAACTAAAGATTTACATTATCTTTGAACTAAAGCTGCGAGGTGGTCAAGGTAGGTATACCTAATACTTTTATTTCCTATTCCTATTATTTCCTATTATTATTATATATCATTTTATCCTATTATTTGTTATGATATTTGTTGTTTATTAATATTATTTTATCCTTTTATTTCCTATTTTTACTCAAAATAACAGCATTTGCATGCATTTAACTAACAAATGTGTAATAATCATGTATTTGCATGAAATAAGCTACGGGGATCGAGTTTTTACCAGTTTTTTTTTTTCGTTTCAGGTACTCACCTGAAACTGTACCATATATTATAACATGCATTGCTACAGTTCGTCAAAATTAGTGCTAATCTCTTTTTAAGGAATAGGTAATATTATATCTACCTACTTACATTGCTACATTTTGGGCGGCTATGTTCCTAAGTTTTTACACCTTGTGTGACAGTTTGATGCATACAAATAACATCAAATTATGTCACAAATTAACTATTTCCTAAAGTTAAACTTCTTACAACGTTTGTGCACAAACATTTGCTTTTTGGTATCATTTTGCCTCCATTGCTGATATCTGATGTGTATGTTTCAGAAATATACTGGTTTCAGCGTAAGGCAAATTCTATCGTTCAAAATGCCCAGATCTTTTGAAAGACTTCGAATATGACATAATATCGGGGTTGTTGAAATAAAAAACAAATTGTATCTATGCATAACAAAGTATCTGCAGCAGCACTGGTGATGTGAGATAAGGAGCAATTTGATCATTGACTTCAACTAGCAAGCTGCCAGCGACACACACTGCAGAAGAGGAAAAGCAAGTACTGTTTGCATTAAGTATAAAATACATTTATCCTATATCAATGGTATAAATAATTTTTTGTCTTATCCCCAAAATGTTCGGCATTAGTAGCAATGTATATTTTGCTATACATGACAATATTCATACAATGTGTTGTGTGAGTAGAACTGTATAGTATAGATGTGTTTTTTTTAAATACGGTTATGTTCAGATTTTAACTGTATAATATAGATGTGTTTTTTTTAAATACGGTTATGTTCAGATTTTTCTTATGCACATTGGTGTCCCTATGTACAAATCCTGATGTTTTTGTTTTATTCAACTGAAAGCTGCTTTGCGACTTGAAGGGTTAAATAATATCTATAATAAAAATAATAATTAAATAATGTTTTTTTATTGACTAAGGTACGTAGTAGTTATGATGTCATTACAGTCATTGAATCCATTGCGTTGATACACCCTACTTGAATTGCGCGACGTATAGAAGAGAGCCAAAGCCATACATGTTTCGCCAACACATTTCACAGTTGTGATGGGAGACTTCAACGCGAAACTGGGCAAACGTAGCGGTGATGAGTTGAGAGTGGGACAATTCGGATATGGGCAGCGGAACCCAATAGGGCAACGTCTAGCTGATTTCTTGGAAAGGGAGAGCCTCTTTATGATGAACTCCTTTTTCAAGAAACAGCCACAACGAAAATGGACACGGATTAGCCCAGATGGTTCCACAAAAAATGAGATCGACTTCATTATGACGACTAAACGGCAAATATTCAGCGATGTCTCTGTGATCAGTAGGGTTAAGACCGGCAGCGATCACCGTATTGTAAGAGGCACGCTGAATTTAAACATTAAGTTCGAAAGATCACGTCTGATGAAGTCCACGCTCCGACCAAATTATGCTCAAATCGAAGATCCCGATAACTTTCAACTCGAACTTCAAAATCGCTTCGAAGCCTTAGATGAATGCGTAACGGCGGACGAAATAAACGACAGGCTGGTGGAAACTGTTCAAGCAGTTGGCAGGAAATTTTACAAGAGCCGACGCCAAAATAGAACCCAAAAGCTCTCCGATCATACTCTAAATCTCATGGCAGTTAGGCGAGATATGCGGTTGCAGTCTTCGGTCGACATGACGGTATACAGACGGCTCAATAGACGGATATCTACTTGTGTGCGACGCGACATACGTTGCTTCAATACTTCGTGTATTGAAGAAGCGATCAAGCGGAACCAAGGCTCGAAAGTGTTCGCAAGAAATCTGTCTCTTGGGCAAAGTCAGCTGGCCAAACTGAAGACCGATAGCGGTAACGTAGTCTCGTCGAAGCCCGAGATTTTGGAGGAGATTGAGAGGTTCTATGAACGATTTTATTTTTTAATTTTTTAACATTCTATTCTTCATCACTCACCTCTACGCAAGCACAACCTGTCGTTAGCAAAGTCCTCCAGAAGCTGTTCGACTCCGTCATACTTGACGGTAATACGCCAGAAGCGTGGAGAAGAAGTATCGTGGTACTCTTCTTCAAAGGTGACAACACCTTCTTGAAGAACTACAGACCCATCTCACTTCTGAGCCACGTTTTTAAGTTGTTTTCGAGGGTAATCACGAATCGTCTCGCACGCAGGTTTGACGACTTCCAGCCACCCGAACAAGCCGGTTTCCGAAAAGGCTATAGTACCGTAGACCACATCCATACGCTTCGGCAGATTATACAGAAAACCGAGGAGTATAATTGGCCACTGTGTATAGCGTATGTGGACTATGAGAAAGCCTTCGATTCCATCAAGACCTGGGCAGTGCTTCAGTCTCTCCAGCGAGGCCGCATTGACTATCGCTATATCGAATTGTTAAGTGTCTACTAATCTACAGCAAAGCCACAATATCTGTCCGATTATAGGACCAGTGCACAAAACATATCCAGCTACAGAAAGGCGTGAGACAGGGAGATGTTATATTTCCGAAACTGTTCACTGCCGCACTGGAAGATGTTTTCAAGCTACTGGACTGGAACAGATACGGCATCAATATCAACGGCGAATGCATCACTCACCTTCGGTTTGCCGACGACATAGTCATTGTGGCGGAGTCGCTGGAGGACCTCGGTGCTATGCTCAGGGACCTCAGTAGAGTATCCCAACTGGTAGGTTTGAGGATGAATGTGGACAAGACGAAGGTCATGTCAAATGTTCATGTCTCACCTGTACCGGTTAATGTTGGGAATACCACACTCGAAGTTGTTGACGAATACGTCTAACTGGGTCAAAAGATCCAATAAGGTAGATCCAACTTCGACAAAGAGGTCCAGCGAAGGATCCAACTCGGATGGGCAGCGTTCGGGAAACTTCGGCACATCTTTGAGTCCAAAATACCCCAATGCCTAAAGACAAAAGTCTTTAACCAGTGCGTGTTGCCAGTGATGACTTATGGAACTGAGACGTGGTCCTTAACTGTGGGCCTCATAACAAAGCTCAAAGTCACACAGCGAGCTATGGAGAGAGCTATGCCCGGAGTCTCTTTGCGCGACAGAATCCGTGATGAGGATATTCGCAAAAGAACGACATAGCTCAAAGAGTAAGAAAACTGAAATGGCAATGAGCAGGCCACATCGCTCGCAGAACTGACAACCGATGGGGAAGAAAGGTTCTCGAGTGGCGACCACGAACTGGAAGACGCAGTGTTGGACGGCCTCCTACTAGATGGACAGATGACCTCACAAAGGTCGCTGGAAACCGCTGGTTGCAGTTTGCGCAGGACCGTTCGTTGTGGAAATCTAGGGGGAAGGCCTATGTTCAGCAATGGACGGCTTGCGGCTGATGATGATGGTCATGATGATAGAAGAGAGGGTGGTTTTCATGCCCCTGAGGATGGTTCAGAAACAGACTGCCCTAGCATGGGTTTGTAGATGAGTGCAAAAGGAATAGAGTGGCTGTTATGGAAGGTTGTAAAGAATCGTATAGTTGTATTGGCTTGGAGCCCCACATACATGCATATTGCGCTAAATTAATATAATAATAGGTATCAAAAGCATCAACCGTATAGATCGCTTATCATTCTAGAATTCTGATTTCATTTAATCTTAATTGAATTACCTAGTTCTTGTTATTAGATTATAATAGCTCTCCTTGCTTTTGTTTTTCAAAAAACTATCCTGTTGTTGAGTAATCTATGATAAAAAGACAGCGATATCTGTTCACATTCTGCTGAAACAATAAAGAGGAAAATTCAACTTATCTGTTAATCAAATTCTGAAAATTCTACATTATATCTATATAGCAACCTCGCTACATACACTACCTACAACGCTATTACCAGCATCATCTATCACAGCGGCATCACAAACACGTACCAGCCTGAGTAGCATAATCAAAGTTTCCTGGGACAAATTAACCTTTATAAGTAGGTATGTTACATTGCTTACGGATTACAGCTAAACAGAACTATTCTTAGATAAAGTATCAGTAAAATTAACCTCTTTGGAACTATTTTACTAAGAATAAACAATCCGTATGCAATGATGTCAGTTAAATTCGTTTTTATTTGACATGGAGGATCTTGAACCGTCAACTACAGAATTTTTCTTTCGGTTATTCTAATTTGTTATTAGAAAAAATATTTAAAAAGAATTACTCTTCATAGTAAACTGAGAATTTAAGACCCCGTAAATGGGTAAGTTGTGCATTATATAATATTATTGTTTCATTGGGCAAAGAAGTTAGAATGCTACCATTTACCATTTTCACCTACTTCAGCGCATCGCAATTCTAGTGTCTGATTAATTTACATAGTCCTTTTCGCTTGTTTTAAACCGTGACTGCATCATCCTGGAACGCTATATATTTTGCATATTTATACGCGCTACTCATAACATCTGGCGGAAATGTTGCAGTCATGGTGGAGAAATTTGACATTTTCGTAATTGCCTAAAAATGTCATTCCAGCGACTTAGGTTCGCCTATATAGTTTTCTTCTTAATTTGATAGTTTACTTCCTCTTCGCTAGGTGGAGTGCTTTGAAAGTTTGTCAGAGGATCATTAGGTCTTTGGATGTTTGGTACTACGTACGAGCTCCCGCGTTTAGGCACTTCGTATGTGCTTTTAAAGTGATCGTAAATTTGCTCATTAGTCAAGATAAGCTTCCCATTTTGTCCTCTGAAAATATTTTTCGAGTATTGAAAAGGGTTTTTATCGAAGTCTACTTCGTGTTTAGCTCTGTTAAGATTATCGCGATTTTTACTGATTTGTAGCGATATTCCTTGTATTAATTTAAGGATTGATCTCAGAGCCCTGGACAGTTGGTGACTTAGATGGTTATCGCCCATGGTTTTAGCTACACGAAGACGTTTAATTAACTCTCTTTTCTTCCTCCGCAATTTCATTTTGAATGTATTTTCCTTGTTATTTTGAGCATAATAAGTTGATGGTGGATGGTGCTCAGAGAAGTAAGTATAGATGGTGTCCTGAAAAGTTTCTACTTGGCTGTTTAGGTCTTGTTTTGTACCAGGATGTTCTAACAATATAGCCAAGTTTTCGTCATGAACTTTCCAGGTGGAATTTTTTAGGCTGGGTATGCCAAGACGTGTCCTGATGACAATGGACTCCTGGTAGTTTTCACTCGATGGTTCACCTTGGGATATATGAGGGTCAACTCTATCCATAGTGTTTGTCAAAGTACTGACCGACGGCTGTCGTGCTTCAACACCATCATGTGTCTTTAAGTGCTTTAAGTACCAGGCTCGTCTCTTGTAAATTTGAATTTGTGATAAATTTAGTATAGAATCTGTAAGAAGGCTTGGGAAAAAAGGTGATAAAATTAGACCCATTGTAGTAACTTGTCTCACCTTGGGATTAAAAATACAAATACAAAAATATAAGAAAAAACTTCAAACTACATCTTATTACATTAAAGAAGATTTTCCCATTGAAGTATTGAACAAGCGAAAGGAGCTTCAAATCGAATTAGAAAGAAATAAGGATCAGGGGAAAAGGGCATTCATAAGATATGATAAACTTGTCATCATTGATAAAAAGAAGTCCCAACTTGACCAACAACAAACAGGCAACAAAAAAAGAAACCTATCAGAATCTCCCGAAACACTATGTAACAGCAACAAAACCAACAATTTTAGCAAAAAACAACCAATGAAAATAAATAGGCCAAATAACATGAGCAACTTCGTCATAAAAAAGCCTACTTTCACAGTACCCGAATCTTCTAACCCGCAGAACTCTGACCATTTGAGTTCAAATTGTAATACAGAATAGCAATCATCGGCCTCCCTCAATCTTCTTCCAACCCGGCTGGTCACCGTGGAAGAGTATGACCACAACCCTCCAAACGATACTTCAAAAAGATTAAAATTTAAAAACAATAACCTAAAAATAGCTACATACAATGTGAGATCACTCTCAACCATAGAAAAATACATGGAATTAATTCACGCTATTCAAAACATAAATATAGATATACTTGGCCTGGCCGAAATAAGAAGAATGGGATGCAAAATAGAAGAACATACTGACCATATATTCTGCTACGTTGGCGAAACACCCGGCCTATATGGCACAGGATTTCTCATTAAGAAAAAATACAAGGAAAATATCATAAATTTCTACGGAATATCAGAAAGAGTCGCATTACTTCAATTAAAATTTCACAATACTGAAATGTATATTATTCAGGCATATGCTCCAACAACAGACTCAAAAGATGAAGACGTTGAATTATTCTACCAAACACTGCAAAAAGCACACAATATGACAAATAATTGCAAAAACATCATTGTATTAGGGGACTTCAACGCCAAGATAGGACAACCCAAAAATAATGAAAACTTAATCATGGGAAAATATGGCTATGGGAAAAGAAATAAAAGAGGAGAAAGGCTTGTCCAATATGCCCACGAATATAAACTGTCAATCATGAACACTCATTTTAAAAATAAAACCCAGAAAAGGTGGACCTGGATCTCGCCGAACGGAAAAACCAAGAATGAAATCGATTTTGTTATGTCAAGCATCCCGAAAAATATCACAAACATAGAGGTCCTAAACAATGTAGAGTTTCCATCTGACCATCGAATAGTAAGAGGTACATTACTCCTAAAAAACCTCAAAAAATGCAGAAAAACCTTTGGAAACACAATCACCACACTTAAAACAGACGAAGAGATTAAAACATACCTTTCAAAATTAGAAAATAACATCATGGACTTATCAAATATTAGCAAAGAAGACATACAAGAAACCTATAATAAATTCGAAACTTACATAAAAGACAGCCAAAAACAAGAAGCAAAAAATGATAATGAGAACCACAGTTGCTATTTTTTCAGCGAAACCACAAAACTCCTGATCCAAAGACGAACCGAACTAATAAAAACCAGTAACAAAACACAAGTAATGAAAAAAGAATTATCATACCAATTCAAACAAACCAACAAGTCAATCAGAAAAGATTACTATGAACATAGAAGGAAAGTAATAGAAACGAACTTAAAGCATTACAGGAGTGCAAAAAAGGCGTACAAACAACTAACCACTCATAAAGACTGGATTAAGAGCCTAAAAGACGGACCTAATGAAACAAAAACCAGAAAGGACCTAATATCCTGTGCTACAAACTTTTACAAGAACCTGTATGCTTCCGAACCGCAAGACATGACAACAACCACAGAAACATCCATCTCTGAGCCAACAAAGAATGACACAATTACCATAAAAGATGAAGAGGTTTTGAAGAGTATTAAGAGACTGAAACTGGAAAAGAGTGCAGGTCCTGACGGCATAAAGAATGAGGCGCTAGTAATAGGAGCGAAACAACTTACCGGGCCACTGACATACATATTCAATACAGTTTTAAGTACAGGGAAAATTCCCGAACAATGGTGTAAGTCGGACATTATACTACTGTATAAAAAAGGAGACCCACTTGATATCGCCAACTACCGTCCGATAAGTCTGCTCTCAAGTGTATACAAGCTGTTTGCTTCTATTATATGCAACAAAATCAGCCCTCAAATAGACAGCATGCAACCGGTAGAACAGGCGGGTTTTCGCTCCGGTTTTTCGACTATGGATCACATCCATACTTTAGAACAAGTTATAGAAAAACATACAGAATTCAATAAGGGTCTGTATTTAGGATTCATTGACTACACTAAAGCATTCGACAGTCTCTATCATGACTCCATCTGGCAAGCGTTACACAATTGTCATATACACCCAGTACTTATGAGAGTGTTGCAAGCTCTTTATACAAATAGTGTGAGTAGAGTCAAGCTGGAGTCTAGAGGAGATGAGTTCAGAATATCAAGGGGAGTCAGGCAAGGAGACCCAGTATCGCCGAAACTATTCATAGCAGTTCTGCAGCACATATTTAACAAAATCAATTGGGTCTCTGAAGGCATCAAAATTAAAAACAAACGCCTTAGTCATCTTAGATTTGCAGATGATATTGTTGTGTTTGCCGAAACGTCTCAAAACTTAGAAAAAATGATACATCAACTAGATACTGAGAGCAAACAGGTGGGCCTACATATGAACTTTAGCAAAACCAAAATAATGACAAACGGCGAAAAAAGAAAAATTACACTGGATGGCGTGGAATTAGAGTATGTAGACCAGTACACATATTTAGGCAAACAAATATCATTTTCTAAAACAAATAATGAAGACGAGGTGAACCGAAGAATCACTTCCAGCTGGAACAAATATTGGTCTCACAAGGAAATACTAAAAGGCAAATACAACTTAGCCATGAAAAAAACAATTCTGGACACTTGCATTCTACCCTGCCTGACCTACGGGTCACAGACATGGACCTTTACAAATAACATAAAAAACAAGATAAATACTTGTCAGCGGGCCATGGAAAGAAGTATCCTAAATCTGAGAAAAAATGATAGAGTAAAAAGCAAAGAGATCAGAGAAAAAACTAAACTTACAGATGCTCTACACCACGCATTGAAATTAAAATGGAATTGGACCGGCCATATAGCAAGATATACCGACCACAGATGGACTCTCATGAGTACTCAATGGACCGGCCCAAACGGAAATAGAAAAGTAGGAAGACCACAAAAGCGATGGGAGGACGATATAACAAAAACTGCAGGGAAACACTGGATGAAAACAGCTCAAGATAGAGACAAATGGAGGAAAATGGAGGAGGCCTATACCCTTATCAGGGATTCCATAAACTTAAAATAAAATAAAAATTTAGATTCAGATAAAAAAGTTACTCACAACTAATTACAACACAGAAATATTATATAAGGTTTTCTAACACTATAGAAATAATGTATAAATACTTATTGTAAGAAAAAAAACTGTTTAAAGGAAATAAAAAGGCTTTATTATTATTATTTTATTATTATTATTTATGCCAAGACGTGTCCTGATGACAATGGACTCCTGGTAGTTTTCACTCGATGGTTCACCTTGGGATATATGAGGGTCAACTCTATCCATAGTGTTTGTCAAAGTACTGACCGACGGCTGTCGTGCTTCAACACCATCATGTGTCTTTAAGTGCTTTAAGTACCAGGCTCGTCTCTTGTAAATTTTCCCGCACGTAGGGCATCTCAATTCCGTATTCGCGCCAGGGTCGTCGTTGTTATCAACCGGTGGACAGATCTTCCGCCCCCCCCTCACGGACTGTCCCAGGGGTATTTTTCTTATTTGGGTTTTTAGCGCATATATTCCCGGGCTAGGCTTGCTAGGCCTTCACCCTCGACTGTCTTTCCAGCAGTCAGATGTCTTTCCATCCGTCAGATGTCTTTTCCACCAGCCATCTGTCTTTCCAGCGTCATCCCGTCTCTCCGGGCTGTCATTTTTTGTTTGAGACGAACTTCTTAGCATTCCATGGATTCACCGTGCGGGTGCCGGGTCCATCGTGTGGCAGAGAGAGAAATCTCGAATAGACCCGAAGACTTGTGACTCGGGCGTAGGTTTAAAAGGGGCTCCTTATATTGACGTACGTCAACACTCGACTTCACTACTCGTATTTCTCTCCCTGCCCAGCCAAATCCGATATGATCCTACTAGTGCAGCTTTAGATACTCGTTCTAGTATAGAACTTACTGCACTTCTGGACAATCCAAGGTCTTTAAGCAGGTTATAGAGAGATTTTGCTGGTATACCTCTCGCTCCTACTTCTACAGCGTATAAATTAACTACATAGCCATTTTTTGTTAATTCGTTTTGAAGGTCGTAATACTTATTTTGTTTCATCGTGTGGACTTTAGGTATATTAGTTTCCCACGGTACGCTAAGTTCTACCAGGACTATGCGTTTCGTAGCCCTAGAAAAAAGGAAAATGTCCGGTCTGGATGACGAAACACCCACATCCTCTGGGATTTTATAGTGCTTTTCATACGTGTCCATTAAAATAGTCCAATCAGGTGCTAAACCCAGGATTGAGTAAGGCTTGCTCTTGGAGTTTGAAGTTGAACCCTCTTTTACAAAGTTAATTTGTCTTTTGTTTGTCGTCAATCCCTTTTGGGCTCTAGCTACCGAAAGGCTTACGGCTTCACGTATGATTGCAAGTACTCTGTCATGGCGCTGTGAGTAATGACCCCTATTAAGGAGCACCTTGCATCCCACCAATATGTGCCTTGCTGTACATATCGCCTCACCACAAGTATAGCAACATTTTTCAGAGGCTTTTCCCCACCTTACCAAGTTACTCTGGTCAGGAAGGGTCATTTGAAAAGCATTTAGATAAAATTTTAATAAGGCAGGAGACCAGTCAAATAGCAAGGTGCGCCACTTTAGAGCTAATGGGATACAAAACTCACCTATGGTTAACCACTCACTTTGCATTTCTAAATTCATAGCGTGCACTTTATAACTGTCATTTTCGTCTTGTTGTAGAAAGGTTTTTACCATGTCTCGGTCTTCCCTTTTCTTTCTCGCACCCAACCCAGCTGTATTTACTTGTGCACCTGCCATAAATTGTTTATGGAATTGAAGTCTAGATTCAAGGTCCGAAGCGCTTTTGTCTTTTGGGAGAGATGCGATTAATTCGTCTTTCGACTTTCCCAAAACATGCGTTTTTGTAACTCTTAGGTGTTTGTAGAGTTCGGATGGTTTTTTTAGTTTCAGGCCAAAACTATTGTGATCTCTAAAGAGAGTAGAGGGATCAGCCGGATGTGCCAATCCAAACCATGATTTCAATATCTTTATGACATTAGCATCTAGTTTTGCGAGGAGGGTTTTACCGATGTCATATACTAGGAAAGGCCAAGTGAGACGTGATGTGAGATAGTTGTCATATATCCATGCTTTTTTGATATTGCTGATAGGCTGTTGGTCTACCTTATTGAGGTCGTTCATGAAATTTCCAACAACTACCTCTAATGATGGTGTACGTCCTTTGTAGTCTATCTTTCTACCAAGAAATTTGAAAGGCACAGCCTCTGCAATTGTGGCAACTCTTTGGCCACTTATGGTGAGTCCCGGATCGTAAGAAGTATATTTGGTATCTCGTCTACCCAGACATAAACAATGACATTTACTTGGTTTTGCCCTCATTCCCTCTGTCCATGTACAGAACTCATCAACATCATTCAACAATTCTTGACACTGTTTGGGATTTCGTGTAAGTATTGCAAGGTCGTCCGCAAAGGCTAAAATTGACTCAGTGTACTTATTGTTGATTTTAAACCGGTAGCCCCATTTCTTCTCACGGGATATTAATTTATCTACTAGAATATTTATAACTATATTAAATACTATTGGTGATAAGCAGCACCCTTGAAAATCACCCTTATAAATCGTCGGAAAATCACGAACTTTTCCGACAAACTAATAGTTAAAAACTTAAAATTTATATTTTTTATAATTTCAATACCTCTTCTAATCTATTATTTTGCAACGCCGTACAAAAATCATGCGACAAGGAGAAATTATCAAGGGTTGCAACCTCCCCCTCTTCGACTGTACCTACTCAGTTGGACAGCTTACAAGTGACGGCATAGTGCTGCATCTTATTACTTTATACCCTTCTAACATCCTACATAGGTCTCCTGGTGGTTCATTTACTACGTAAATTTTGTTCACGGGACTGTAGTCTATAGTGTATACTGTAGTCTAGCTTACTAAAAATATTGTACCAACACGTAATTTTTCTTTTGTTTCACGAACAAAGAATGAAGAAGCTACAGTGCTTAGAAGTTTCGCGTGACGTCACTTGTGGGTACGATTTTTCCCCACGAGTGACGTGATGATCCCTCTCTGGAAGTTTGATGATCTATATCTTTGTCGATTTTTTTTATTTTGAAACAACAAAAAATACGTGTCCCATATTTTTCCATGATCTAACTGACGGACTAATTAGAATGGTATATCTTTAACCCTGTCCGGTACCCTATTGTGGCTAAGCTGAACCGCTGTCTCCGGACATTTTACTTAAGTTATACCTCTTTACATTTAACAGGTACCTACTTACTTCTCTCCGTAAATCTCATATCATATCATACTCTATAGTGACCCCGACGTGATCAATATTAGCGGCATTCACCGCCCTTCAAGCCAACAATAACGGTCTATGTTAGTTCCAACACAGTGGATACTTCCTGCTTCTCAGGTCCTGATCAGCTAAACTATAAATATACCTAAGTTATTCGATTTTCTTAAGTGCTTATATGACCGAAGTCCCATCAAATACCAAATACCTAATCAAAATTAGCAACCAGAATAGAGAGTACAAATACCGTAAAAGTACCACGACTCGTAGCACTATCACAAGCAGTCAGTCATCATGGTAGGTACAGTTTGATAAACCGTTTCAACATTTTTGAGGTAGCAAAAGAGACGTTGCATGTACAAACGTGTGGTTTCGAGTCATCTACATCTCAATACAAATGCTGCAAAATAAATAAAATACGATAACAACGATAGTGAAATTCAAAGGTCCGTGTAGCATAATGTAAGCATGGGTCAAACTTGCTCTATTGACGTAGACCGAGATATGTGACAAAAAACAGACATTTACTAACTGTAAAGAGAAATGCAATGGATATTTTTTTATTGTATTTGGTGGTTGAATCATCTAATGCGTTGTTCGAAGTTTCGTAGACTCAATAATGTTTTCAATTCAACAGTGAATCAGTTTATTGCTTCAAAGAAAACGCAGTCCACGGTAGAGATGTTTTATATCTGGCCGCGTTTCGGTCAAGTGTAATTCAGTCTATTTTAGGAATAAAATATAATCTAATTTGAAAATCAACAATAAACATTACATTATGATATCATCACTACGATATCTTTGTGTACCTACGTAAACGGAACAGTCTGCAAGTCATATCTAATTAATAAAATATTCCCATTATCAGATTGGTTAATTAATTAAAAACTTACACACGTGAGCCCACGTAATCTTTCACACACAATCTTTGGTTTAGATCAAAGACAATGAATTAATACCTATGCCAAGTAAAGATCCGGTTATTTTTCCGGTCGTAATATAAGATTAAGTATGATGTCAGATTGTGGGAAAGGTCTGCGTCCGGATTGAAGGAACGGCTCAGGGTTGATATTCCTCCTAAATTAGGCTGCAAAAAAATGTTGACTGTTTTGTCTCCATGTGGCGAAGCAGTTCATTGTTAGTACTACTCCCTACTTAGTCTGTGGTTATTACATCTTGTTACCATATGGTGCTGTCAAAGTTCAAGTCAAAGGCCTCTGCTATCGGTCGAACTTTGGACTAGCGTAGAAGGTCCCTATTAATCCAAGCTTACCAATTATACTTGTGCACACGCTTAGAGCGTTTAGAGCGTACCTGCAGTGGTAATGGTTCAGATTCCCTCAGCACTGCCACGAAATCGCTAGGAAAATGTAGATACCTACTATTTAAAACTACCTAAACTTTACACAAACATGGTGGTAATATTTTATTTCACAAAGTACGCATGGCATGACTTTTTTAAAGATTTGCAGATATATTTCTTATCTATGTATACATTGGAAATTTCGTTTTGTTTAACACTCGCAAGTAAATATAGAACACAGTAGGTCGTATATCAGAATACCAAAAACAAATAATCAAAGATTTCGCAAAATTCTTGAATTTAATCGTAGTCCAGTAACATTGTCGCCTGAATGTATGGAGTAGGATGCGTTAAATCCTGTAGATCTAATTTTTTGCAGACTTGTTTATGATGTTGGCCTAATGATTGTCCCAAGTTTGTGACCTCGAGCGACGAACGCAACTTTGTCAAAAATCGAAAAAACCGCGAAAAAATCGTTTATTTTTAAAATTTTGGGGTTTTAACCCTAAACGACTAGTTTTTGCAAAAACTTTCTTATGGCGTTTATAAAGTAGACTAAATTTGCTACAATATGATACCAGAATTGTCTCTGTACACCTAATAGTTTCTGAGAATAAGTCTTTCAAAGTTTATAATTTTTTTCTTACTTCGCAATTTTTAGCAATATTTTAACTCCTACTTGACTACTTTGTGGCACAGTCACGGCGGTTTTTAACCCCCGACCAAAAAAAGAGGTGTTATAAATTTGACGTCTGTCTGTCTATTAGACAGACACACATACAGGTCTGTCTCTATGTGTATCTGCCTGTGTGTGTAACTGTCTATGGCACCGTAGAGATCAAACGGATGAGCCGATTTCGATGCGGTTTTTTTTATTTGAAGATACATTTTTGTGTTGATGTTTTGAGCTATTTTTGGTTAATATCGATTCAAGATGGCCGCCTCCACCAAATGGCAGACCAAATATTTCATCACAATCTACCTCAATATGGGTATCAAATGAAAGGGCTTGACTAGTAGAGTACTATACAGTATAACAAATTTCAAATCATAAAGTGGCGAACTAAATTTTTTTTCACTAATTTCTTAATATGGGTATCAAATGAAAGGGCTTGACTAGTAGACTACTATGCACTATGACAAATTTCAAATCCATGATGGCCGGAACCACAAAATGACGAAATACGTTTCTTTTTTCACAACTACCTCGATATGGTATAAACATGGTATAAATATAAATTTTTCATAGTGTATAGTAGTCTACTAGTCAAGCTCTTTCATTTGACACCCATATTAAGGCATTAGTGAAAAAAAATTATGGAGTTCGCCATTTTGTGATTTTAAATTTGTTATACTGTATAGTACTCTACTAGTCAAGCCCTTTCACTTGATACCCATATTGAGGTAGATTGTGATGAAATATTTGGTCTGCCATTTGGTGGAGACGGCCATCTTGAATCGATATTAACCAAAAATAGCTCAAAACATCAACACAAAAATTTATCTTCAAATAAAAAAACCGCATCGAAATCGGCCCATCCGTTTGATCTCTACGGTACCATAGACAGATACACACACAGGCAGATACACATAGAGACAGACCTGTATGTGTGTCTGTCTGATAGACAGACAGGCTTCGACGTCAAATTTATAACACCTCTTTTTTTGGTCGGGGGTTAAAAACCGCCGTAACTGTGCCACAAAGTGGTCAAGTAGGAGTTAAAATACCTATTGCTTAAAATTGCGAAGTACGAAAAAAATTATAAGCTTGGAAAGACTTATTCTCAGAAACTATTGAGTGTACAGAGACAATTCTAGTATCATATTGTAGCAAATTTAGTCTACTTTATAAACGCCATAAGAAAGTTTTTACAAAAACTAGTCGTTTAGGGTTATAATCGCCAAAATTTGAAAAATAAACGATTTTTTCGCGGTTTTTTCGATTTTTGACAAAGTTGCGTTCTGTTACAACCCTAAAACTGCTGATCCTGCAGAGAGTCAATTCCTCGATTTCGATATTGGCGATTCTGCAGTATTTTGCTATATAAAGTCGAACTCTCGGTTAAATCTCCCAGTCAGTTCTCGAAAGGTTACTCTGCCTCTCAGCCTACGGACCTGGTTCATGCCCGCCGGACCTGAGACCTCAGAGACCCCCTAGAGAAGTGCCGCGCGCGCCTATTTTCCATTTCGGTTGGTCTAGGAAAGGCCCCATACAAAACTCATAAAATTTGTGAAGTGTTTTTTTAAATTAAATAAAAGTCAAAAGTTCAAATTGATTTTTTTTATAGACTCAGTGAGTTTCGACCTAACATTATTGGTGTCAGAAGTGGGATCTATTGTCCCTAGTTGCCTACTATCACGCATCGCGCCGCGCTACTTCGGGTCTCAGTGACTCAACTGTTGGCCTGCTCCGCTCTGAGCTAGAGCCAGCCGCCAACCAGTCACTACTGTCTCCATCGCCGTAGAAGCACCGAGCCGTCAACCGCTGTGCCGTATTTATACAGCACCGCCCTTCTGTTGACCACTGCTCGCCTCAAGGTAGAGAACCTTTGTGCAGCTCCACTGTGCTCTAAAACCCAGTGCACCGAGCCGCCCAGAACTGACTCCGGCCAGCTCCAGCCGCGACACGGGCTTTCTGTCTGCCTGTTGCCGAGCTGTCTCACCGTAACCTCACCAGCTCCACCTGCGACACGGGCTTTCTGTCCGTCCGTTGCCGAGCTACCCTTTCACCGATACCTGCTTAACTGCGCAACCTCAGTTGCGTATTGCGCAACACTCCAGCTGCCCGACTGCATCGAGCTGCAACCAGACACCGCTCCGAATTCCAATGACAAGTGTTCTAATAGTCGTCGCTCTGTAAGTGATAATAATTTAATTTTGTTTCTCTGTTTTGCTTCCTTGTATTTAAATTTTTGTAACAAAAGAAAATGGCGAAAGATATAAAAACCGACAAAAAAACAACTTCCACTAGTTCTTTATTAACAATAGAGGAAATTAATTTCACTGTACTCACAAAATTTATAAAACCATTTGATGGCGATAAAAATAAATTATCTTCTTTTTTGCGGAATTGCGAAAACGCGCTATCCTTAGCTACAAACAATCAACAAGACCTCTTATTCAAATATATTTTGTCACAATTAGAGGGCAAAGCTGATTCAGCATGTTCCCTTAAGATATTTGTTAACTGGCTAGAACTGAAAGCGTTTTTAAGAGTTACCTTCGGGGAAACTAAACACAGAGACCATCTATTTATAGATTTACAGCAATGCAGGCAAAAATATAACGAAAGCGTGACCCAATACAGTCTACGTTTGGAAACTTGCCTCACTCGCCTACAAACTGATATTACGCATTCCACTAAAGATCCTTCCGAATTAAAAGGTAGAATTGCCAACACGGAAGATCTCGCTCTCCATACATTTTTATTAGGGTTGCCAAGCCATATTTCCAATATTATAAGATGTCGGAATCCTTCTAATTTAAATGAAGCGGTAAACCTTGCGACTCAAGAGGAAAAATTGTACAACTATGTTACACAAGCTAGAAAACATCCTGAAGAAAGACCAAAGTGTAAAAACTGTGGTAAAATCGGTCATTCTGAACGTAACTGTTACAACCGTTCCCCTCCTAACTACCGTGAGCGCCCCATAAATACTATAAATCCAGCACTTTCTCCACCGCGACCCCCTATGGTATCCCAAAACATTACAAAGACCTGTCGTTATTGTAAAAATATAGGTCATGAAATTCACGAATGTCGTAAAAGACAATATAATAACTCTCGCCGCCAGCCTCCTAATTCTTCTAACCCTAAACAAACACATCATCTCTCCCAATATGAGGATGACAACAACATCCAGGAAGATGGTTTTTATGATCAGTCGCATTTAAACTAAAATTGGTTCCGGTCCCGCGTCGTACGGAATCGTCAACGCAAACCGACGCCTCTGATATAAGTTTCTATTTTAAGAACGACCTCCCGGCTAATACGTCTAATAGGTCTCGTTCTAATCCGACTCTATCGTCTCAATCGTCTCAACCGTCTCAATCGCCTCAATCGTCTCAATCGTCTCAATCGTCTCAATCGTCTCAATCGTCTCAATCGTCTCAATCGTCTCAATCGTCTCAATCGTCTCAATCGTCTCAATCGCCTCAATCGTCTCAATCGCCTCAATCGTCTCAATCGTCTCAATCGCCTCAATCGTCTCAATCTACCAAACCGACTCCGTCTACTATGTCCAAATCTACTAAATCAAATATTAAAAGTAAAACTGTTAAATTTTCAAAATCTCTCAATACTTCAGATCAATGCGAGGTCACTTATGAGATTAAAATAAATAATAATACTCATCTGCCTCACATCTATGTTAAAACCCAATACTCAGATAGACTTCTAGTATTTTTGGTCGACTCTGGTTCATCTGTGTCTCTTATAAAAAAAATCATCCCTCCAAACGCTACCTCTCATAGACCCTGAGGTAATTAAGTTCAAGGGTATCGACAACGACTCTGAATATTCAACTAGCTTGGGATATTGTCACCTAGATCTTCAAATTTCTAAGAAAGAAGCACTGTATGCTAAATTTCATCTAATATCAGACTCAGTATTTATAAAATTTGACGGCATATTAGGTAATGATACCGATCCTACAATATCCAGATTTCTCTAAAGAATTTACACTCACTACCGATGCCTCTAATTACGCTATAGGTGCTGTTCTTTCTCAAGGCGAACCAAACAAAGATCTGCCTATTGCCTATGCCTCTAGAACGCTAAATAGCGCAGAAGGAAATTATAGTACCACAGAAAAGGAACTCTTAGCCATTATCTTTGGAACAAAAACTTTTAGGCCCTACTTGTATGGCCGAACATTTAAAATAGTCACCGACCATCGCCCCTTAACTTGGCTCTTCAACTGTAAAGATCCCAGTAGTAAACTAGTACGCTGGAGATTAAAACTTGAAGAGTATGATTACAAAATTGAGTACAAACCCGGCAGAATAAATTCAAATGCCGACGGGTTGTCACGCCCTCCTATTTACAATATTACAGATAACATTGAAACCGATACACTAACATACCAACAATTTATGAAATCTCGCTCTAGCCCAATTTTGCATGATACTATTATTCTCGAACATAACAAAAGTCTTCTAGACTCACATTGTCCAATTATCGCATACTCTACTTCCATCGATTTAGATTCTTCTAATCCATATACTGAAAACATTCTTAATCTTCTCCATGACAAAAATGACTTTGAAATGTCTGAAAAGGAACTGTATACAGTCAGAACATCTCAAGTCAACAATAAAACTTACTTCCACATGTTCACTAAAGTTCACCATTTTGAATCCGTCACATACCAAGAGATTTTTAAAGTTCTCAAGGATCTACGGAATAACCTTATTGTACTATATCCCGAAGTAAAATCGATTGCTATGTCCGACTTTACCAATCCCTTCAACAAACTCAACTTCATTCTAATCCATGAAATGCTCTCTTTTCTATTTCACAACACTGGCATTCAAATTCACGTTCATCATAATTTAATGAAATATCCAAAACCAAATGAAGTGCCGACCATACTTCTCGAAAACCACGATTGTCCCACAGGTGGCCATGTTGGCTCATCCAAAATGTTTAACAAACTCAAGGACATATACTATTGGAAAGGAATGAAAGGCGAAATCGAGAGGTATGTCCAGAATTGTTCGTCATGTCAAAGGAATAAAGCTTTAAGAGGAATAAACAAAGCTCCTATGGAAATTACCACTACGTCCTTTGAACCCTTTCAAAAAGTTTTTACTGACATTGTTGGCCCTCTCCCAGATTCCGGTTGTGAAAATTACAAATATATAGGCACATTTCAAGACGACTTAACAAAATACTCTATGGCTTATCCTATCACTGAATCTACAGCCGAAAAAACGACCCAAAGTCTAATTAAATTCATAAGTCACTTCGGCATCCCGAAAAGTATCCTATCAGACCAAGGAGTACATTTTATTGCCGATGTATACAAACAAATTGCCCAACTTTTCAAAATCAAACATCTTTTTTCATCTCCTTATCACCCACAAACAAATGGTGCTTTAGAAAGGAGTCATGCCACTCTCAAGGAATATTTAAAATCTTATGTCAATGAAAATCAAGATAATTGGCATAAATTCCTTCCCACTGCCATTATATCATATAATTCCTGTGTACACTCTTCTACAAATTTTTCACCACACGAACTTCTTTTTGGCTGCAAGCCTCATATACCTAGCTCTATTTATGATACTAATCCTACTGCAACGTATCCTGACTATATAAAAACTCTCAAGCAAAAATTAATAAACACTAGAAATCTAGCTCGTGACAATATCCTCCGTAGCAAAGAAAGATCTAAAACTTATTATGACAAAAACACAAAGGACCCGTCTTATAGTGTAGGAGATATGGTTTACCTTAAGCAACATCATTGGTTGCGTAAGGCATTATCTTCAATTTGGAAAGGTACCATTTCAACGAAATCAAACATGCTCATGAACACCCTATTTCAGGGCCATCGCGCCAGGAGCCGTCTCAGCCTTCAACTTAACGACGCCGATTACGAATAGTCCCGGCGTATACTTCGATCCCTTAGGAACTCTAAGATTTTATAATGATCACTGGAACCTTATTACTTATTCTGATATCTCTTATTTTAAGCCTCACCTCGAAAATCTGTATTCTATTCTAGAAAACTCAAAAGTTATTTGCAAAACTTATCCTGTCATATACAATGATTGTACAAATGTCCTAAATCCTTTAGAAAGTCTCTACAGTAATGTAAAGTCTAACTATTTAGCACTGTCTCATCTCACGGATAGTAATAATAGTAGTCTCAGAATCAAACGCGCCTCGTGGTTTGGTATAGGAGGTCCCATTCTAAGACAGCTTTTCGGAACTCTAGACGAAGACGATGCTAAGTCTTTCACTGATGCTATTAACGCAGTACAGGATGATCAACGTCACATGGCCTCTCTGATGAAACAAAATATTCATATTTTGACATCTTCTATTTCTACTTTCAATACTACTATTCAGAAACTAAATCATAATGAAATAGCATTAAATGAAAACATGATTAAACTCAATGTAATCTTAGAAACAATTTCTTCAAATGCCAACAAGCTTGAAGTTAGCTCACATCTCGCAATGACGTTTAGTGCACTAGAAAGTTCCCTTATGATTCTCAACTTCCATCTCAAAGATCTTATAGACTCAATTTTATTTGGTAAACAAAATCTAGTTTACCCCTCTATCTTGAGCCCGTCTCAACTATACGATGAACTTAACTCAAGAAATAATGAACTCGTAAGAACATTCCCAATTCCTGTAAATCTTAACAACATTCACACTCTTCTAGATGTGTCAGATGTCTCATCATTTATCTCAGACAACAAATTAGTATTTGTAGTTAAGTTTCCATTAGCTATTCTGACAGAATACAATCTTTACCATATCTATGCTCTACCAACTCCTCATAATATCCAAGAACCAAATTCTTTTGCCTTAATTAATCCATCTGCAAAATATCTAGCAATAACAGAGGACAAATTAACTTATTCAGTGATAAGTGATTTAAGTGAGTGCAAATCGATATCTAGATACAGCCTACTGTGTCAATTGAAAAGTGTTCAGTCCAGTGTGTCAAGTCCAATCTGTGAAGTGCAACTATTTCGCGAACATGTCACTAGTATTCCACAATCTTGTAATGTCAAAATCATGTTTGGCGATATTGACATTTGGCAGAAACTTACCAATAATAGATGAATCTATGTCCAATCAGATTTGACAAAAGTTTCTGTGAAATGTAGTAATAGTCATATGACCGATCATGATGTAGTTAGAACTGGTATACTCTATCATAAACTATTACAATTTGTGCCACAGCACGAATACGATACAAATTTGTATATTCCGTCACCTAATTTTAATATCATTGACGATGACTGTTGTTCTAAATCTAAAGTAAACAAGAGTATTCCATATTTAACGCCGATAAAGCTTTCTGACATTAATTTAGACTCATTGCAATACGCAACCCATAAGTTAAACCAATTTAACGATGATCTTACAAAAATCGAAAACCAGCCCTATCACATTAAGTATGGATACTACTTCAGCTTCTTGACAACCCTGTTGTCACTGTCTGTATTTTCTTATATGTTTTACAAATTATATTTATGCCTATGTCCTAGACGAAAGAGAGCTAGCTCCAACTGCTGTGTACAAATATTTAACAAATGTTACTCAAGGCCTAATACTAATATTCGGTCTAGAACGGCCATCGAATTGAATGAACGAGATGTCACTGAATCTTCCAATTCTGATAATACTTCTTTATCAAATGTTTCTATGTCTAGCCCAAGAAGAAACATACAAATTTAAAAGCTCAACTTTGTTATTTTTACTATTTTACTAAACCCTTTTTACATAATTTATTTTACTGATATATTAATATCAAATTCTGACTAACTATTGTTTACATAATTTAGTGCTAAGTCTCAATACCATGTTTAATAATAATAATTTTATTGTGTTTTAGCCTTGTGCGTTTCAGTGTTACTAACTTAGTTTTCTATTTCCATTTGATCTTGTGTATTAATTGTTTTGTGTAATCTTTCAACTAGTTTTCTATTTTCATTCTGAATTTTAATTGTAATATATAATTGTTTTGTGTAATCGTTTACTTAGTTTACTATTTCCATTTTTAAATTTTAATTGTGTTTAATGTTTTGTATAACCTATTACTTTTTCTAATTCTAAATCATGTGAACTTTGCTAGACCAAAATCCTACTCACATAATAACCGATTAGTATGTTCCGTCTTAAAGGGGGGAGATGTTACAACCCTAAAACTGCTGATCCTGCAGAGAGTCAATTCCTCGATTTCGATATTGGCGATTCTGCAGTATTTTGCTATATAAAGTCGAACTCTCGGTTAAATCTCCCAGTCAGTTCTCGAAAGGTTACTCTGCCTCTCAGCCTACGGACCTGGTTCATGCCCGCCGGACCTGAGACCTCAGAGACCCCCTAGAGAAGTGCCGCGCGCGCCTATTTTCCATTTCGGTTGGTCTAGGAAAGGCCCCATACAAAACTCATAAAATTTGTGAAGTGTTTTTTTAAATTAAATAAAAGTCAAAAGTTCAAATTGATTTTTTTTTATAGACTCAGTGAGTTTCAACCTAACAGTTCGTCGCTCGAGGTCACAACCTTGGGACAATCATTAGGCCAACATCATAAACAAGTCTGCAAAAAATCAGATCTACTGGATTTAACGCATACGGTAATGTATAAAGTTACTGTACTATCGGTTATGTTAGACATTTTTTGCATATGCACGTCGCGTAAATGAGGCCGGCTGCGATAGGGATGAGAGGATTTGAGAGGATGGATGTTTTGCCCCCGTAGATGGTCAAGCAACGGACTGGATTCACAGAGGAGTGCAAAAGCGTGTTTGAGTTCCTGACATAATGGGAAAAGTACTACAAACCACAGAACTGTATTCGTTTTTAGTCCCACAAAACTGCACTATAGGTACCTACCCGTACCTACATTCATGTCAATTAAGAAATTGGTCTATATTGATAAAAAATTCACAACCTTACAAATCACCTATCGTTTCGGATTACTGAGCACATTTATTAATCTTAATTAATTTAATATATCAGTTGATGTAAATAGGACATGATACGAGTATCTCTACTTACTTGTGTTTTTAACATGACATTCAACTTCTTGGTTAGCCTGTAAGACAGTGTTATCTGTGTTGACATCCTGTTTAAGAAATAAAGAGAAAAAAACACTTACCTACTAGGTAATCGAATTCTAAAAATTCACCAACTATCAGCGCCATCTATGACAGGATCACAAACACGAGGCATCAGCGTGAATTACACAATCAAGGAACAAATGCACAAGTTAATCTATAAGTAGATACTAGTGGGCGCACAGCGTATTTAGTTAGTTGATTATTATTATTAGTTTATTGAACCATTTTACAGTTAAGATTATACATACATATGTATAAGTATAAGCAACGTATAAGCATTGCCATTCAGCGTGGTAATGCCACCACCATGCTCGGTAAGCTTCCAACTGATAGTGCGCTTGAGCATCTTGATTGCCTATAAACCTTCATTCAATGGTGTATGGATAATTCAGATGTGATCTGTGTAAGTAGTTAGGAATGTAGTTCTCATTGTACCTTTTTTTATACTACTTTTTAGAGTTCCGTAGCCAAATGGCAAAAAACGGGACCCTTATAGATTCGCCATGTCTGTCTGTCTGTCTGTCCGTCCGTATGTCACACCCACTTTTTTCCGAAACTATAAGAACTATACTGTTGAATCTTGATAAGTAGATGTATTCTTTATTTAATAATAGGCGAGCAGCATTAGCTGCTATGCCTATTTCTCAGTGTTGAAATAACAAATTATAGGCAGTTGTGTGTTAAAATAATTATGTCTTTCACTATCCATTTGTCCAGTCGGTTCTTGGAAGAGTTTAATGACTTTGCTGAAATAACATCCTCAGGCAACCTGTTCCAGTTGTAAACTGTTGCTGAGGATGTGATGTGCAGTGTTGGTCAGTGATGGTGCATGGGACTTATGACGCCGACTGTCTCTCTTATGCTCTTTCAATCTGTACAGGTTCCTTATGTGGGGGAGGTTATAAAATCCATTCATTATTTTAAATGTTTCGATCAAGTCTCCCCGTAACCGTCTCTCTTCCAATGTAGTGAGGCGTACGGCTTTTTACCTGTCTGTGTAAGATTTACGTCAAAGAGCGTATGGTCATTTTGACGCTTTTCTTTGCACACCTTCAAGTAAATCAAAATCTTTTTTTAAGTAGGGGTTTCCAAATTTGAAAACCATATTCTAGTAGCGGCCTCACATAAATTTTATATAGGTACTTTAAGAAACATTTCTACAGTTATGGGTATAATGTAAACGGGTCGCTTACATTATTCCAGTCCAGTGACCGACTCCAGCGCTGGATTGCTTACTGGAATAATGGAAACCAGCACTGGAAAGCATCAATCCAGTGCCAATGCATTCCAGTGCCGGTTTACATTCTTCCAGTAAGCAATCCAGCGCTGGATTCGACCGCTGGACTGGAATCATGTAAACGGGGTATTATAGATTGAAAGGATCCACGAATGACCTAAAGAAAAGAATTTTTGCTTTGTAAATGCTTTCCCATTTTAAATTTGGTGTAATTATAACACCGAGGTCTTTTTGCTGATTCACTGAAGATAAAGCAACTCCATTGAGATAATAGGTGACTAGTGGGTTATTCTTCAGTTTCAGTTTTCCAGTCCATGGCCAAGTCTTGCACTTGATCTACATAGATCCTTCTGGAGACGCTCGAAACTGACAAGTGGTTTGCAAAAAAAATTACCATCATCAGCGAAGAAGGCAGATTGGCTTTCAATTGTTTCAATTAGTTATATAATTGAAATTATATATCAAAATTATATATAAAAAATTTCAATTACATAACTGATATATAAATCCCAAAAAGTTGCGGAGCAGTCACCGATCCTTGAGGCACACCACTGGACACATTCCTGTGCTGTGATAGGGAATCCCCGACTCGAACTTAAAAAATTCTTCCAATCAAGTTATGCTATATCCATTTCTGTAGCCTGCCACATATGCCATAATGGTCTAATTTCACCAAGAGACGCTGATGAGGATCTCTATCAAAAGCTCGCTGAAAATCTAAATAAATAATGTCCTCTGGACTCCGTCCGTCCACTTCATTCATTACTCCAAGAATGGGCTCACAGAACAGACTCTCTACACTCTAGCAAGTTGGTGAAAGTGGATCTTTTCTCAACAAAACCATGCTGTTTGGTAGATATAATACAATGCCTATTGAGGAAGACTGTCAGCTGTCTATTTATAATCTTTTTGATTATCTGAATTACAATACTAGTAAGGCTTATACAGAAGATTAAAGATTAAGGCTTCTCTGGATGCATTTTGTCCCCCTTATTAAATATGGGAGTGACCACAGAATGCTTCCTATCTTGAGACAGCTGTACAGCTTCTTCCAGCTGTTCAGCTTGAGAGAGCAGGGGCAAGTGTGTGAGTACAATTTTTTAAACACAGACTAGAAGCTGATTTGGACCCGGAGATGACTTGGTGTTAAAACTTTTAATCGTTTTTATCACATGCAATTCAGAGAAAGTTATGTCACATAAGCTATCATTTACACGTGGAACAGATGAAATTATCACACCAGGATCTAGGGTAGGTTCATTTAAATAAGCTTTTTCAAATTCATCAGCGAAAGCATCAGCTATCTCACAAGATTGGGTAACAAGGTCTCCATTGTGATTCCTAATTGTCGGAGGAATGCTAACTTTTGACATAGTACATCGTCTGATGTGGGAGTAGAAAGCTTTATCACCCTTACTGAGAATTTTAGATTCATAACCGATAAATAGAAAAAAAAATTTTTGGGGTGCCCCATACTTAGAATTGAAACTCAAAAATTGTTTTTTCATCAAAACCTTACATGTGGGGTATCTATAGATAGGGTTTTAAAAATGATATTGAGGTTTAAAATATATTATTTTTCTAAACTGAATAGTTTGCGCGAGAGACTCTTCCAAAGTGGTAAAATGCGTGTGTGTGTATCCTGTAACTTCTAAAATAAAAGAATGACAAGACTAACAAAATTGTATGATGAACATTACCATGCAAACTTCCACCAAAACTTTGTTTGAACAAGATTTAGTAAGCAGTTTTTTTTGTAATCATCACAAATACAGTATTTATTAAAACTTCGACCAAAATTACAATAAACTACATGAATTTTTATTTTATGCTACTTGCTGCTATGGAACCCTTCGTAGGCGAGTCCAACTCGCACTTGGCCACTTTTTCACATATACTAACACTAAATTCCACAAATTGATCGTTAACTTTTCTATGGTTTAACAAAACATTACGAAAATTCTCCACATGATTTTTTTACCTATTTCCTCCTGTCCTTACCTGCCCCTACACCTCCCATACACAGGGCATTCGACAATCACGTGTGTCTTCTCCTTGTCCGGTTCGCAGATACATGCCGACAGTTCCTTAATTTAAATCTACTTAAGTACTGGAAGAATTCACCATGCCATATCATATTTGTGTTAAGACCGTAGTCTGTGAGCGTGGGAAAATAAAATTGCATAACTACATTGACAACATTACTCACACAGATATAGCACTATTCGTATTCTGATAGGCGCCCACAGACAGAGCCATAGTTTCTACGAAACGAGGATTCCGGAGCAGGTGCGAACTGCTACATATTCCATGTTAAGTTACTGTTACGTATTCAATATCATACGCCATTTAGGAATATTAGGCTTTAGTGTGCTCTGTGGTAAGTTGCATTTCGATTTGGAATGTGACAATAACAAACGGCTATAATCTCAATGTTCCAAACTGTCATTCAGCAAAACACATCCACATAATATCCAAACATTGACTTTCATAATAGGTACTAATAGGACATTTATCTCTACAGGGTTACTGTAACGAACGTGCAGGAAGGACAAAGTGCAGGGTTAGATAGAAAAAGTGTTTCACATAAGTGTTTTTTAGGTTAAGCCATTAATTTCATATGAAGTAAAAAAAATCGCCGAAAAATTACTAGCTTACCGGTTTTTTATCGGATACCTACACTTCGGAGAGCCGAGAGTCGTGGGTTCGATTCCCACCCAGTGCAAATATTTGTACTGTGTCTAGGTGTTCATATCTATAATGAGTATGTATTTCCTACTATATAAGTATTATATCAGCTATCTGGTTGCCATATTAGAAGGTTGCTTAATTTTGGATCAGATGGTGTTGAGTGCGAATTGTCCACCAATATACAAGTATTATTTATAATATTACCGTGAAATAGTTTTCCAAGCTTTGAGCAACACATTTGCTAACATTCAAACATTTACATACATTTGTAAAGACCAGCAGCTCCTCTCGGTTTTACGGTTTTAGGGTCTATATGGGGTGGCATAACATTTTTTGTCCTATTTTAGGTAGGCATAACGTTTTTAGGATTAATGATAATTTACCATAACAACTAAACGCATAACTGACTTCGCATAATGTTAACTAGCATAACCATATATGACATAACGATAACTTAGCATAATGTTTAACCGCATAGCCATATATAGCATACAGATAACTTAGTATAATGTTTCGACGCATAACCATAAATAGCATAATGTTCAAAGGCACACATTGAGAAAAACATAACTATACTTAAACATAATGATCAACGGCATAAACTTTAAACGCCTAACTAAAAAACAAGTCAAATGCGGGTGGGTACTTTGACAACAATATTTATTACTCGTAATGTAGGTATCTACTAATTAAATGGAATATCATTGCCAATAGTATCTGTCATTATCGCATTCGTGTTATCATACTGTTGCTGTGAAATTATTTAGTATATTTTGAGGATTAAGAATCGTTGGTCTGAGAATAACACCATAATTTTTTTTATGGTAAACACAATTTTTATGGTAGGTACAATAAACGGTATTTATGCAGTAGTATAGCAATGTTTGTACTAATTTGTGTAGACAACATTTTTAGGACTTAAAAACCTACATACACCTAAGACAAATGGTGCACTTTTTGACTCCGGGTGGGCTCCCGCCAGAAGCTCTGCGGTCAGCCCTGAGTGTTGCTTCTCCATACTCGGCCTGCGCTCCACTACGGAGGTCACCGCCTCGCTTCGCTCGCCTTCGCTACGCTTGGCCTCGCATGGATCGCTCCACTCAGGACCTCCCTTGAGCTTCTGGCTCCCGCATTTTTTAAATACACTCTAGGGGTAGTAGCGACAAGACTAGGTGAAGTCGGGGTGCTCCAAATCGGATCTGGGTCCTATGTAACTTGGTTATTTATTATGTAGCACAACAAATAATTAAAAAATGTCTAAATGCGTCTGAGCAACGGCCAAATCAAATGTAGTACAATAGATTTTTATGATTAAAACACATTACGCCACAAAACGACTGTGCAAAAGTTACATTATGACACTATATATTATGCTATATTCATTATGACAAAGCAAATTAGGTGAAAAATAATATGCGATTTAAAAGGCACCTTAAAAAAAATGAGATCAAATAAAAAAATGCCTAAAAACTATTATGCGTCTCATCAATAGTCGAATTAAATGTAGTACAATAGATTGTTATGCTTAAAACACATAACGCAAAAAAACTATTATGCGAAAGTTGCATTATGACACTATACATTATGCTACATTCATTATGACAAAGTAAATTAGGAACAAAAAATTATGCGTTCTAATAGGCTCCCACGGTTTTACCTGCGTAATTGCTGTTCCCGTATTTTTCTGGGATATCCTATGAGTTCTTCCAGGCTATAATCTTACTGTGTTCTAAATTTCAGCCCGATCCGTTCTCACTTTACCATGTAATTGACCAACAGATATCCAAACATTGACATTAGGAAATTTACCTCTACAGGGTTACTGTGACAAACTTACAGGAAGGACAAATGCAGTGTTAGAAAAAATGTTTTACACAAGTATTAGTTCATTAATTTCATATGAAGTAAACCTGTTTTTATTCATTTCTTGGCTAGATATTTTCAGATTCGCCTGAGTAGGTACCTAAAATCAATATTCACAAAAATCGATCAATTGTTATTGGTTTAAAAAATTTAATCTGATGTTGTAAGATTATAACCCTATCATTGCTTTACGATTGTGAATCATCTTCTTCTTTAAACTTTTTAAAAAATCATCATTCTGGTCATCTCATTTCAAATCATACATTGTCACTACATAGTATAAAACAAAGTTACTTCCCACTGTCTGTCTGTCCCTATGCTTGCTTAGATCTTTAAAACTACCAAACAGATTTTGATGCGGATTTTAATGTATAGAGTTATTTAAGAGAATAATAAAAAACTCTTTATTAAAAGACCACACAAGGAAAAAAACTATAAATAACTTATAAAATAACGGATGACACTTTTAATGACCTAAATAAAAATAATTAAGCTTAGGAACCCGCTCCAAAGAGAAACAAGTAAAGCCGCAGTTGCTTTTTTGCTTCCTGTGATGATGATGAAGGCAAAATACCATTAAACTCTCCAACATTGGTGTTTTGTACAAAAAGACTCTGACGGAGCACTGCGTTTCGGACGTACTCCGTCAAAATATGTTAGACATCCTCTATCACATCTCACATCACATTCTGAACACTCCTTGGGCTAAACCAACTCCCGTAGTTCGGCATAATGTGACATTGTCATCTATCGGAACCAACAAGACTCTTTCATGAAGAAATTGCCATAGATATTTACAGAAATCTGATCCCACTTCCAAACCATCCAATACTTGCAAGAGACTTGTTATATTATTGACGTTGATGTAGGCGCTTTATATGTCTAGTGTCTACAAAACAACCTGTAGTTGGATAACTTTCTGTGTGACCAATCTGAATATATGACCTAGCTAAATTATCAAGGCATGATCTAGACCGCCTAAAACCGACAGTTTCCTCTGAAAATCAGGTCTTTTTCTCAAGAAACCAATCAAGTCTACGAGTAAGTATAGCTTGTAAAATTTTAGTATGGACAGCTGACGTTGGCCGGTTTTCATTTCATGTTTTTGGTATAGGAACTATCTTAACTTTCTGCCATTGTTTGGAAACAAAATTAGTACTCCAAAATCGATTGTATAAAGAAACTAGATTACCTATATCTGGAAGGTTTTTAACCATAAAGTACGAAATATTGTCCATGCCGGGAGCTGTATCTGATCGTTTAATGCAGTTTGATAGTTCCTCTATCGAAATTTGATTGGATAAATTCTGATTACATTACATAAATTGGGCCATTTCTGGGGATGCAAAATCTGGTGTCAAACTATATAGGGGCTGTTCATTAATCACGTGATGTTTTTTTTTAAATGTTTTAACCCCTCCCTCCCCCTTGGTGATACTTGGTGAGGTTTACAACTAAAACCAAAATCACGTGTATATTTAATTTCTACAAAGAATCCAATTTTTTTGATCTTTTTTTTAAATACCGGTATAAAGTAGAATCTAATCCTATTCTAGGCGCGCGAGGTCTTCGTTCGTTACCTTAACGGGGAGTCAAGGTTTACACTACACGTCGATTTTCGATTTAAAATCACGCGGTTGACGAAAAATAAATACACGTGATATCTTACTATCACGGAAATGTCTATTTTGTATATGTTTAACTCTTGCTGAATTACCGTCTTGTTAAATTGTGTTGTATTCAAAGTTTCGGAAATAAATTATTAATTTATTATTTATTTTAAGAATACACCACAGCCCCCGTATCCAAGTGACTTTGAAGCCATCTGTGCATCCTTACTTTTCTGCTGCCACAGTATTTTGATTTTGCATTAATTTGGATATTGTATATAAACATATTGTTATGTTTATGGGTGCCTCAAGAAGTGTTATTTCTTTCAGAATCCGTTGCAGTTTTTTTTAGTGTCGTGTTTCTATGTTTGTTCTTAGTTTTAGGGTATATGCCTTTATGATTAAACTAGCTGTTGCCCGCGGCTTAGTCCGCGAGAAATACAAATTAAATATTAAGGCAACTCGAACAGAGTTTTCTCAATATTCCCAAATCCGTACTAAACGGTTTGAGTCCACTTTTCTCGTACGTACAGATTTAGAGTGGAATAAGTTGTCGGCCTCCTTGTTCTCTGAAAGATAAAATTTAGAACTTTTCAAGGTCAGAGTGAATACGTTCTTACTAGGTCAACGTGCGTCATCTTCGACCACACCGTCGCTTACCATCAGGCGAGTTGGTGGTCAAAAGAGGACATATACGCGATAAAAAAAAACTCACTGTCTTTATAGTAACCCTGTATACGTGTTTAAGAACAGTACCCACCTTTTGAAGAAGTCTAACCACCGATAGATGCAGCCGAACAAAACAACGTATAATTTTTATCACAAACGCGAAGCTTGTGATGAAAAAAAAAACATTTTGAACGTTTGTTCATAACCACTTACTGTGCCCGCCCGTTTTGAGGGTTTTCTTTTTCTAATTATTTTCCTCAAGTAAGAGTAACCTGTCATGCCTTAGGAAATCTTTAGTATTGGTAGGACTCTTGGCAGAGTCCGCCTGGGGAAGTACCACACCTTTGCCAGTAATTCTACCGCCAATCAGTAATATGCTAACATTACCGTGTTCCGCTTTGAAGGGCAATGTTTTCAGAGGAATTACAGGGCCGAGAGATATAATATCTTAGATCTCTGGGTGACGAGCGCAGTGCTAAGTGAGGATTTGGACTCTTCATGTTCCAATAGTTGCGTGTCACTGTGCTGTTATGTGACAGGCATGTTGCTTACCATCAGGCATATGTCCTGCTCGTAAAAAAAGAGATCAGCTACCTATGTGATAGTGCAAGTCATGTCATAATCGGTCCAACCTTTTCGGAGATTAGCCGGCACAAACAAAGAGATAGACAAAAAATAGTTTTTAGGTATAGGTACCGTAGGTATTTAGTTTCATTGGAGCTAAGTGAAAAACTGTTAATTTGATATTACAAACAGACGACCCAATTTTATTTATTTGTATAGGTATGTATAGATAATATTTTTATAATTTTATTACATTGCATTTAACAGATTATAGCAATCAATCAATACCTAGTATGTGAGAATTCTATATCGCACATCGGCAATCAGTTTATACGTTATCAGTGTACGCGAAAAAAATATTGAAATGCACCTCTACATGTAGCTATAAATACATACCTATATCAACTCTTTCGAAACATAGCAAACGTAAGTACAAAACGAGCGAGCAACCAAACAGTGGCTGTTATTATGTATTCTATGGCTGGCACAGATTATGATAATAGTTACTACTGTGAATAACGTGGCCGAGCAACTACAAAAACGCCTGTTGTTTGAGTGATAGCAAATACATCTGTGCAACATCGTTCGTTCCACAGATGTATTCAGGAGGCTTTTTTAAAAAACTTTCAAAAACTATCCCTGGCTATCTGCTGATTAATAAGTAGATTGGCATACAAGATCTAACCCATATATGTATCTACATAAAAGTTAGAATCTTTAAAAACACGGTTTTCATATAATTTTTTCACATCAAAATTACGGGTGAAAACAAATTTGGCCAAACCAATTTCATAGTTTCAAGAGACAAGAAGCATATGCAACGATTTTTAAAAGTTCAGTTTGAAATTCAGGATATGTGTAATAGTATGTATTAATTTCACACTTCCACATAATGTTTTATGGCCATGAATTGGCTACAAAAACACATCGATTTCGTTAAAATCGCAGACTCGCCCCTTAACATCTTCTTTGAAAGCTGCGTTGAACATTTTTTGGTAAGAAAAATCTTACGGGTTTGCGTTACTAGCATACTAATGTTGGACAGTGGCAGGGGCGTAGCGGCGCGGCGGCTTGTTGAATGCGTGAAGTTTTGTGATTTCGCATCACCGACATACGTAGTAGCTATTGCTATATATGTACCTATACCCGTTACGCAATAGCCAACATTAGTGCCGTTTAATACTAAAATTCTAAGTTATAAGTTTTTACGACCCTCTGGCTGCCAATTTTTTTATTGACATTGAAGTCGATGGTCAAAGTAGGTACCTAAATCATTATGCTAGGTGTGTTACTAAGTAATGTTGTCCGAGTTTTATAAACTCTATACTACTACTCGAACTAGGTATTTTCAAATGTAAACTGAATCGGTTTCATAATCAACAAAATATAGGTAAGATAAGGTCGCCAATTACTACTATTTTTTTAGTGTTTGTATATTTTTGTGTTTTGTCTTCTAATGAAGTGCAGCAAGAGTTTATCTATCTATCTATAGGCCGTATTATCATTTGTACTTAACCGCATTGCTGTCAAGCGTATATCTATTTAAAAAAAGTGGCCAAGTGCGAGTTGGACTCGCCCATGAAGGGTTCCGTTGCAGCAAGTAACATAATATACATAGTTCTTGTAGTTCGTTGTAACTTTGATCGAAGTTTCAATAATAGTGTATTTATGACGTACAAAAAAAAACTACTCATCAGATCGAGTTCAAACTAATTTTCGTTGGTAGTTTACATGGTAATGTACATCATATATTTTTTTTAGATTTTTCATTCTCTTACTTTAGAAGTTAGAGGGGGGGGGACACACATTTTACCACTTTGGAAGTGTGTCGCGCGCAAACTATGCAGTGTATACGAAAATGATTTAAGAAACCTCAACATCATTTTTGAAGACCTGTCGATAGACACATCACACGTGTAGGTTAGATGAAAAAAAAAATTTTGAGTTTCAGTTCTCAGTATGGGGGGCAACCATAATTTTTCTTTTTTTTTAATTTTTTTGTTCAAATCTTAATGCGGTTCACAGAATACATCTACTTACCAAGTTTCAACAGTGTAGTTATCATAGTTTCGGCAAAAAGTGGCTGTGACATACGGACGGACAGACAGACAGACAGACAGACAGACAGACAGACAGACAGACATGACGAATGTATAAGGGTTCCGTTTTTACGTTTTACGGAACCCTAAAAACACTGATAAGTTGATTGAAAATCAACAACAAACAAACCTACATATATGAGCACCAGTATCATTAATATCCCTATGTTACTAAGGAATTACTTACGCACAGATAATTGAATTATGGACGGTATTTCCTAAATTATCTAGGTATGGAAAGATCAAGCTATTTTAATTATTGTTAATATAGAAACGTAACATAAAAAGAGATATGTCAGTTTGTTAGTATCTCTGTCACTATTTTCTAAGAGAATTGTTGTTCATTCAACATAACATGAAACTTTTCAAGTTACGAGTATTATGTATAGGCTGATAAGAGCAGAAGTATCTATTGCTTACCAATAGGCGCAGGCCTCGCTCGCCTCGTGACTCTATATTAAATTAATAATTTGAATTTGTACTGAAAAAACAAAAACCAACTTCAACTTTAAACTCGACAAAATTTCATATTTTTTGAAAAATGACGATTTTAATGTTAAATTAAAGTTGGTTTTTGTTCGTGGCTTGAAAGCAAATTTTTTTTGTATATATTTCAAAACCCCACACTGATTTCGATAGGGACCTCTGAATTACCTACCAAACAAAATAAGAATCATCATAATCGATCCACAATTGGCGGAGCTAACGCTTATAAACATACAGACAAAAAAAATGGTCGTCATAGGAACTGCCGGTAAAAGTGAAAACGTATAACTCAGAATTTGATAGCTAACTTTAGAAACTAAGCGGGTAAAACCGGAGGGCGTGGCCATGAGAATGGTCATCTAGATGATCTAGATGATATGCAATTCATAGCCCACGAAAAATCTGTCTGTGAAGAAGTTTTCACTTCAAAAACCATACAACCTGTGTGAGAACCTCCTCCTTTTCTGAAGTTGGTTACAAACACGAGTAGGGCTAGCACCTACAGTCAAATCCTATACACAGCAGTAGAATAATAAACTTCATTATTTCGGTCCAAATAATTACCAACGAGCATATAGTACAAGTACCTAATTTAAGGCTTGGCAAGCTCCCCGCAAAGTTACCTGGCTGCGTGTTTGTTCAGGTCATATCTTAATAATTGTGGGTCTACTGCGCCCCAGCGGGTTTTCATACGCAAGTACCTTTGGCCATTTATTCTACGAAATTTTACATGTTAAGTAATAAAGTTACCGGCGGCTCTGACTAAGGCTTTACCGTTAAATAAGATACGTAATGTTTTATAGACAGCATTGCTTTTATGTATAATACGTTAGTCATGTGTGTTAATCACAATATACATGAAATCATTTGTGATTCGATCCTACAATACTCATCTTAATATATATAAATCTCCTGTCACGATGTTTGTCCGCGATGGATTCCTAAACTACTTAACCGATTTTAAATTAAATTGGCACACCGTGAGCAGTCTGGTTCAACTTGAGAGATAGTATAGTTTTTATTTCGATTAATAATCTTTAAATGACAATATCCGTGCGCAGCCGGAATGGGCCGCTAGTAATATGATAGATATTTATATGAGTGTTTGGATTTTTGTTACTCAATCATTTCAGGACGCCTGAACGGATTGGGTGAAAATATAGGATAGGATAATCTATCTCTGGTATATGTTCTGGATTAACACATGGGTCATCTTTTCAACGCGGGATAATTGCGGGATAGTCATCTATAAATATAGCCGTCTTCTGTCACGCCTCTTTTTTTACCCCTATTTAAGGATATTCTTTTAACTTTTGATTTACTTTTTAATTCGGTAAGTCCAATGAAGTGTCCTTGTCTAGGTAGGTAAACTGTAATAAAACTGTAACGGGTCTAGTTCTACTATTTTTTAAAATAATTTGATTTTTTTGAAGTTAAACTTCTTTTGACGTTTTACGGAAAAATTATGAGATTAAATTTTTACAATGTGCGCGCACACCATCACGAAAACCTGACACCCTGAAGTTAGCTAGTCAATATTTTAGTAAACATTGTAACAAAATTGAGGTTAATATACTTCTTCATCATCAACAGCCCACTAAACGTTCCCACTGCTGGGACTCGGGGCCTTCTCTCGCAAGGAGAGAGCCAAGGCCATAATCCACCACGCTGCCGCTGGCCCAGTGCGGGTTGGCGGATGACATATGACCTCGAAAGATTCTAGGTAGGTACATGTCGGTTTCCTCGCGATGTTTTCCTTTACCGTTTTAAGTTAGCGGCATTACGCACATGACTTCGAAAAGACAGTGGTGCGTGTGGGGTTTGAACCCGGGGTCTTCAGATCGGCAGGCGCCGTTCTCCCGACTAGACCAGCTGTAACTTAATATACTTCTTGCATTGAAGATAATATTGTCTATTCTATGGTTGAAGTTGGACTTCTTAGCTCGAGAAACAAAGAGAAGAAATATTAATACTTCTTCTTTTTAAATCAAGGACACGCACACTTTTTTCGTGAGGTCACTCACAAAAAAGTGTCGCTTTCTAATCGAAGTGGTTTTAGTTTGAAACTATGAAATTCACCCACAAGTCTGCTATTCTATGCCACAAGGCTTTCGCGAACGCGAACTGAGTAACGCGCTCAGCTAATAAACAAGTACATAGCTATAATGACATAGGTAGGTACTGACTGATACATACAGAAAAGGTAAACCATAATCTTTGGTAAATATCTTTGCGTTTTTTCCGGAATTCTATCAGACTAAAAAAATATCGGATTAATCAACATAATCTTGGTTTAACTAGTTTAATTATATACGTAAACTAGTAACACTTTTGGTTGTTTTTCCAATTGCAGACGTCCCTAGGTGTAGATATGTAATACATAGGAATTACTCGCTTATTATTATTTATGTATATTATTGTTCGCGCAGAATAACCGGCTGGCGGCTCAAATAATAGATCACTAAGAAACTATTTTTAGTTTTTTTTAGGATGAAAAGCTTTTGTGTTATTCCGGATTATAATAATCTATTTGAATTCCACATTTTAGCTTGACCCCTTCAGTTCTTACAAACGTGATTAAGCAACAAACATTATATTATACAAACCTCTAATCCTTCACATTTATAATAATACCTTAGTAGGTTTATATGAACTTGTTAACCTTTGCTGAGTGAATGAATCTCTCTTATTATTGCTGCTTCCGATAGTACCTACCTGTAAGACTGACTTTCTAGACTTTTATAGAATAGACTTTAATAGCACTTTAGAGGTAGTTATAGTGGTAGGACTCTCTGAAGAGTCTACCTGGGGAAGAACTAGACCTTTACTAGTTATTCTATCGCCAAGCATTAACGTGCTAACATTACTGTGTTCCGGTTTGAAGGGCAATGTGTCCGGTGAAATTACAGGGTATGGAAACAAAAGATCTTATATCTCTGGGTTTCGAGGTCAGTGCAGTGCCAGTCAGTCCAAAACATAAATTTGAACTCTTCGTGTTCTAACTATTAAGTTAATCAAGTGTACGTATTTAAGGTATAATAAAGGTGGGTTATAGAAATGAAAAATCACGACTATATCAATTTTAATTTTGATCGAATAATTAATATTTATTTCTTTTAAATTTAAAATACGTGAACACCAGTGTAGCGATTCTAAGGAAATTTCCATTTTTTTTGTTTTATTCTTAAAATATCACACTAAAAGTACAATAAAACCTATTTTTTTACATTTTAAATATCTCAACAAATTACGAAGTTATGAAGCATTTCCTTCCCATTTTTTTAAATATATGACGCGCGGCCGGCCAAACACCGCGATGACGTCACAAGTCACAAGGCTCGATCGGCTCACGAACGACGCAGCGCCGAGGCGGCTGTTTACCGTAGCTCGTAGTTAGGACTCGTTAGCTCAACACAACTGCAGGTAGCATGTAAAATAATACTAAAATACGTTATATGTACTGTATCGTGCCTAAATATACAAACACAGCGGCGACGACCTCCGAAAACTATTATTTTACGTCGTCCAAAACAAAAAATACGAGATAAGTGGTCGGAAAAATCAGAAGCTTCGGTACTCCTATGAATAACAATTAGATGTAAGTTTTTGTCTAAATCTACCGATACCAATAATAATATTAATATGGTAAAAATAACACCTTATCGGCATAAGGTGTTATTTTTGATCCACCGGTATATCAAATTCGTTTTTCCGGATGGCAATACCTATTGAACACGTTACGTAGGTACTTGGAATTTAAGTATACTAAAGAATTGTTTGTAAATTGCTTTTTCGATTATACGCCCCTAAATTGAAAGAATATTGATGTACTTACTGAAAATATGATATACCATCTTTCATTTTCACTTATTTGTTATAAACTTTTGCAGGATATTAAGATGCAAAATACCATCATAATATGGGAGTACGCAGTGCGGCCGCTGAGGTGCTAAGTCATACAACGACTGACGTAAAGTTAGTATTTTTTTTATTTTCCCTGAAGGACCTATAGTAGCTGGCGGTGGGTGCCTCTACTACCTATCGGACTTTGGGGTTAGCGCTACCGCGCAGGACCCCCCTATACCTAACATAAAAACTAAAAGCCTATCATACTTACGTACGTAACATACCATAAGCCCTATGATACCTGGAAAGGAAAATTCGAACTATGCCCTAGTCATATATTCGAACTATCTGACATTGCATACATACATACCGAGTGTTCATCGCACTCTTACAAGTCAGGTGTGTAAGTGTCAAGTGCTTATCGAGCTAATAGACCGCAGGCGGCGCTTCTAAAGTGAGCGCTTGCTATCTGGCGGCGATACGCGTTCACGACCGAGCGCGAGCGGGTATGTAAAGTTAGCTGGCGTCTCGCGTTTTGTCTGTTGTTGAGTGGGGCCATTTTTGAACGCTGACTAAAATCCATAGTTTCAAATATCGTTGTAGATTTTACAAAAGTTATTTATAAGAATTCGATCCTGTCAACACGAAATTGTGTAAACGCATTAATGAAAACTTCTTTTGCACTAAAAAGAGTAAAAAAAACTCTTTTTATACAAAAAATAAACCGACTTCGAAACCACAAATAGGCACTCAAAAGCGCAAAATAAGTTAATGTAATTATTATAAGCGCTTTACTCATCTATTTGAGAAGTCTGTCCTAGCCAAGTATTACAGGTAGTAGGTAGCTACTACTTACCTGTGCCTACTTACTGCGTACATAGTATATATCTACTAGCTTTTTGAGTGACTTGACTGGCACCTACTTCGAATGGATGAGTAAATACCGCATATAATAATTATATTAACTTAATTTTCGCTTTTGAGTGTTTATTTGTGGTTTCGAAGTCGCTTTAATTTTTTGAATGAAAAGAGTTTATCTAGACTATAATCTAACTTTCAACTCGATCTGTTGATACGTTACGACGTAATTGAACAGCAAACATTGGAATATTCAAACATCTAAATATTGAGATTTGAGAATGTAGATAGATAGATACTCTTTATTGTACACACCGAAACATAACAATACAGTAAAATTAAAAAATTAAATAAAACTAGTGTTACAATCGGCGGCCTTATCGCTAAAAGCGATCTCTTCCAGGCAACCTTAGGATGTAGCCTCTTTTATAAAGTGAATAAATGCAGTAAAAGAACTAAGGCGGGCGCCTGACCTAAATACAGCAATAACAGCTTATAATGCGTTTGCTACATCGTAGCTCAGATACGGTATCACTATTTGGGGAAATAGTGTAGATGGAGACAACCTCTTTGTTGCCCAGAAAAAATGTATTCGTAAGCCAGGAGGCTAATATAAAAACTCCCGGCAAAGAAGTAGACGATTTTCACAAACCATACTTTATCAAATTTAAAATATTGTCCCTTACTTCATTAGCTTAACTTCATATTTTAGAATGTTGCAAATTTGTAAGAAAATAAATATGATGAATTTTTCGATAAAACTTGCGGACCAACCTCGAAAGACACCACAAAATATTAGATCTCAATAACCAACTCATTGAACCCAAATCCCGGTTAGAAATGCATAGCGCTGGCCCATACTCAATGCCTGTAAAATATTTAATAAGCTGCCAAATTACTTAAAAGACTTGGAAAAAAATACCATTTTATTAATTGTCTAAAGAATATAGAGCATAAGTGCATAAGTGCGCTAAGTTGATAATTACAGCCAAGGCTTTATTGCTAGCTCTCGCCTTAGGCTCGAGCTATAATTTAGCAAAGGCTGTAATTATCAAAGCGCACGTATGTCATACGACGTTTTATAACATATTTGCGAGGAAATAAACAAAACTCTGACGACATTTTCAAATAAAAATAATACAGCGAAAAAAAAGGCGCGGAATAATATTTACTTGATCACAGATCACAGCACACCAGCACAGAGTAAGTAATCACTATGGATCACAGATTAGCAATGCGCGCGCATCGGTGCCTTTTTTAGAGCAACGGCACAGAACCAGCTGGTATGCCATTAGTAATAAAGTAAATTAATATTTTTGTGTTTTGTTACAGAAAAATTAAAGTAATTAATGTCAAAATTAATTAAATTAACGAATTAAATAATTCTTTATTATATTTGAGCTCGTAAAGTTAATTTTATTCATAAAATGTTGACCATACTTTTCTGACATCAAAACTCTTTACTAAGATTTAAAAAGGTACCGTTCGTTTTAGACGGAGCAAATCTCTCTCTCTTTACTTCTGTGGACGGAGCATTTTGAAACCGTGCGTTTTACATTACACATTACAGCACAACTACGTAATAAGATACATCGTAATGTACGCACGGTTTCAAAATGCTCCGTCCACAGAAGTAAAGAGAGAGAGATATGCTCCGTCTAAAACGAACGGTACCTTTTTAAATCTTAGTAAAGAGTTTTGATGTCAGAAAAGTATGGTCAACATTTTATGAATAAAATTAACTTTACGAGCTCAAATATAATATAATATAATATATGTATCGTAATACAGAAATTGGTCCAATAAGAGACCCTTTACGTGCAAATATGTTATAAATGCTATTACAAACTACTAGATTTTCTCCAAGGCAAACTTGAGGCTTGAGGACGTAGAAATAAGACGTTCCTTTGCCACTTTTGCCATGCCCATATATAATGACTACTTGACTACAAATACTAATAACATCACATACATGTATTGTACCTGCATATGACACAATAAAGATTTGATTGATTGATTGATACTATGTTTGTCCTCAATCATTCAATCAATTAGATACGTAAATTAATTTAGTATTAATTAATTTGTATCTTGATCAATAACATCAAATCTACTTCCGTGTAGGGTATGTTTGCTTCACTTAATATATTTTTTATTATATTTCAAAGTCCAGACGTATTGTACGTCTAGATGTATCTCTCTACTAAGTCTGTGGTCTAGATAACAATATGATCCGTTATTTCAAACAAATGGACGCAGAAATAACTCCAAAAATCAGGTTTTTTTTCAAAACACTCCAAATTTGTTTTGGTTATGATTTTGACTTTTTTAAATATCCCTCTTCAAAAGTCAAAATTGTTTTGAAATGTTTATGTTTATTTCAAAGCATATGTATATTTTTGATAAGTTCCTGGGGAATTTACTTACTATATCCGTTTAATAATCAGGCAGTAGTTTGGAGTGTGTTTGCATTTTTGCAATATGTGTGCTACGTAGTTATTATATTGAGAATAAAAACACACAATTCCTTGTATAAATTTATTATTGAAATGCAACTTTTGGATCGTAAGCTCTACTGTATAAACGCACAAAGAATCGTAGCGAAAAGAATTATTTTATTAACGCTGTTTTTGTACTGTACTAAATTACTAGTTAATTATTGTATTATTCGTGTTTCACCATTAAAATGCAGTGAAATATGGATTTCTATGATAATATATGCAGTAACCGACATTCCTATACTTATTGTAAAAATTGTAAATATTTATATATATTACGCTCTTTGCTATAGACTTCGCTTCTTTACCGTGAATTTAATAACTAGTAACAATGAATTGATATCGGCATTTCATTGCCTGTATAAGTCGTTTGCTGATTTAGTATACAAATACAAAACGGGTTTTGATTCCCTGGTAACAACTTACTTTTAACCTATGTTAAAGGCCTGTTCAAACCTAAGCGGTATTCGCTGCCGCCTGCGGTAGAGAAAACCGAGTGGGTAAGCGGTAATATTACTGTTCACACCAAAGCGGATTTCGCTTACGATACCAGAACGTTTCGCCAAACAAGCAAAAAATACCGGTAATAATATAAATAAATAGCGGTATGTACCGCCTACCCAGGCGGTACATACCGCTTTCGCATTAGCCGCGAAGTAACTATTTTCTGATCTGTGGCGGAACTTCATACAAAATACCGCGCGGTATTTACCTCTACCCACAGCGGTAGCGAATACCGCTCCGGTGTGAACTGGCCTTAATAGCGGTAGGGCTCTTTGCAGCGTTCGTCTGGGGAAGTACCTTACCAATACCTTTGCCAGTTATTCTACCGCCAAGCACTAATGTGCAAACAACTGTGTTCCAGTTTGAAGGGAAATTAATGTTTCCAGTGAAATTACAGGGTATAGAGACAAAAAACATCATATATCTCTGTGTTACGAGCGCAGTGCAGTGCTGGGTGATGATTTGGACTCTTCATATTCCAATAGCTGCGTGTTACTGTGCTGTTATGTTGCAGGCATGTTGCTTACCATCAGGCGCATGTCCTGCTCGTCTCGTCACTCTGCGTGTATACTATAAAAAAGTGAGGTGGCGTTATCCTATAAAAATAAAATTATGAGTAGGTACTCCAAATATAACAATACCTATTCAGAAATGCATAATTTGAATATAATACTAGGATTTTTTTCATTGAAATTTAAAAGAAAGGCATAAGAAGTCTACCTACCTATTTGTTTAGTTTCCATAATCACTTACAAAGCGTTTTGTAAAAATTTGCAAAATTAGAAAATTGATCATTTTCGTAATGTATTTAATTCACAGAAATTCACAAACAATAATTTGATACTGTTTCGCATAATTCCGTAGTCTGATTTTTTTCTTTTTCTTTCGTTTTGGACTTGGTATCTTAGCTATTGCAATGAGTAAAATGTTTGTTTAATTGAGAAATTAATTAAATTTAAGAATGGTTAAATTTGTGCAAGCAAATACACACTTAATAGTAGTAAAATTACGAATTAAAATCGACTGGCCGTCAGCCGGCTCACCTGCGAGCCCGCGCCACGTAAGGCACAACCATTATTCAACCTGCCCATATTGATATAAATCAATAGATTTGCACTGAGCACCTTGAAATTGGTAATAAACTGCGTCTCTGTGTGTATCGTAAGTGGTTTACAAACAACCAATCTACTTGACCCCTATAATTGGTAGCGGCGGAATTTGCTGTGGTTCTACTTATTTTGATTGTTGGCAATGAATAATGATAGGTAAAATTGTGAATGGTCCCTAAATCAGTCGATAAATTGTCAAATAATAATTTTATTTATTTTACAGTATTTAACAACGATAACTTTCAATACACCACATACATTGGCAACAATATATTATGTTCTTTACAGCATGCATCACAAAAACAGTCCGGTAACTATAACATTTAAACTCTTTTTCATAAGTTAAGACTGGTCACGCCTTGCGGTTTTACACTCACAGATCCCGTTCTCGTTCTTTTTCTGCAATAAAAAGTAGCTTACGCATTATTCCTGACTGTAATCTGTCTTCCATATATCAACCCAATCTATTCAGACGTTCCGACGTTGGTCATTGCCGAGTCCAACTGAGGAAGTACCACACCTTTGCCAGTTATTCTGCCGCCAATTAGTAGTGTTCAAACATTACTGTGTTCTAGTTTGAATGGTAATGTTTTCAGATAAATTACTGGATAAAACACCTAAGAGATAAAACCTTATCTCTTAGCCCAGTTAATTCTCTGGAAACATTGCCCTTCACACCGGAACACAGTAATGTAATTTATAAAGCGATTATCCCATTTCCGTAAACTCGTCATCTAGAGAGGTGACGAGCGCAGCGCGGTCCTAGGTAATAATTTGGATTCTTCGTGTCCCAATAGCTGCGTGTCACTGTGGCATTAAATTTCGTTCGCAAAAGAACGAAAGTGGCCGACATAGCTCAAAGAGTAAGCAAGCTGAAGTGGCAATGGGCAGGCCACATCGCTCCCGGAACTGACAACCGATGGGGAAGAAAGGTTCTCGAGTGGCGACCACGAACCGGAAGACGCCGTGTTGGACGGCCTCCCACTAAATGGACAGATGACCTAACAAAGGTCGCTTGAAACCGCTGGGTGCAGGTTGCGCGGGACCGTTCGTTGTGGAAATCTAAGGGGGAGGCCTATGTTCAGCAGTGGACGTCTTGCGGCTGATGATGATGACTGTGGCATCAGGCACATATCCCGCTCGTTTTGTCACTCTATACTATAAAAAAGTGGGTGTTATGGAATGTAAACTATTTAACATTCATACTGTAACCTACGGGGCCCAATATATCGACACATCCTACGTTTAACTGTGTAACTGCAAACATCAAATTTGACAGGAGAGCGGTTTAAAGATTTTATAACATATTTGCTCGTAAAGGGTCTCTTATTGCACCTATTTCTGTATCGTAATGTATCTTATTACGTACTTGTGCGGTAATGTAATGTAAAACGCACGGATTAACAATTTTCCGTCTGAAATAAACGGTACCTTTTTAAATCTTAGTAAAGAGTTTTTATGTCAGAAAAGTGGTAAACATTTTATGAATAAAATTAACTATGGGATAAAATATAATTAGAATTATTTAATTTGTTAATTTAAATAATTTTCACCATAAATTACAACAATTTATCTATAACAAAACACAAAAATATTAATTTACTTTATTACTAATGTCGTAATGTCATTCTGGCTGGTTCTGTGCCTTTGCTTTAAAAAAAAGCGCTGATGGGCGCGCATTGTTAATCTGTGAACAAGAAATACGTCAGCCAATGGGAAATGCTGAAAGGACGTGGCCTAACCATCATGGCATGGCCATGTAGAAATGCGTGAGCCAGGAAATGCTGACGCATTTCTAGATGGCCATGCCATGATGCCCAGGCCACGCCCTCCAGTTACACCCGTGTAGTTTCCAAAGTAAGCTAGCAAATTCTGAGTAAACGCCGGGTCACACAGAAGCGATCCGATAGCGATAGCGATCCGATAGCGATCCGGATCGTATCCGAGTATGGGATCGCGGCCGCTTGCTGTGTGTCAGGTTGCATACAAATTCGAACATTACAAAAATCCCGTCTCGGATCGCTATCGGATCGCCTCTGTGTGACCCTTAATAAGTTTTCACTTTTCTGTCGGCAGTTCCTATTTTTTTTATTTGAAAATGTCATCAGAATTTTGTTTTATTTCCTCGCAAATATGTTATAAAACGTCGTATGACATACGTGCGCTTTGATAATTACAGCCTCTGCTAATTATAGCTCTCGTCTACGCCTCAAGCTCGCAATATCGCCTCGGCTGTAATTATTATCAACTTAGCGCACTTATATCATAATGTACTATTGTAAACTTTAATTCGTGGTTTCTCCGGTTTCTGTGAATGTGAATGTAGCTTTGAGATTTGGTGTAGAGCTTTTAAATTAGTAGGGGAAGGTCCTACAGTACCGGCCGGCATCCAGTACCGGCCAGTTAGATTTTCCTGAACTCTCTAAGAGATGGCGCTGATATGGTATTTTTAGTTAAAGTAATACGTTCTTACAAGAATATGCCCCGCGAGGCGGCGACCTGTCGCGCCACGCTTACTGACTGTACGCCAATTTGTGTTGCACATGGTGAACGCACGATACACAACTAAAGTTCTGTGGGTGATTAAATAAGTTTATAGTACGAGTTCAAAAGAAGTTAAACCTGGTATGTATTGTTCATATATAAATAGCTATTATAAAATATCTTTAATTTGAATATTTATTTGTAAATTATTTTCTAGGGTCGCACATTATATTTTTTTCGTTCCCTACAGTACCGGCCATAAAATTGTCCCCCAGTACCGGCCACATTTAGGTTTATTTTTGAGTAATTTTATTTTCTTTTAAGTACACAAATATGCCAGGCGATAATAGTGATGGGGAGACGAAGAAAAAGAAGGGTGATTGGGGATTGGGTTCCCGCCAATATGCATAAAGCCGTGCAAAAGGTGCTGAGTAGTGAAATGAGTGCGCGTCAGGCTGCAGAACTTTGTCAGGTAATCCAAGTCTCAAGAAACTACCGATGAAATTGACCTATCAGTTGAAAATTTTAAGGCAGTAGTTGCAGAATTGTCTCCGGTTCCTGATGCTTCAAAGAGATGAGCTACTGCACGACGTCGCAAAGCTGAAATTTACACAAGTACTCCATACAAAAAGATGCTGGAACAGATCAGCACAGCAGATAAAAGTGTTGAGTTAGCTAAGAGAGGCAGGAGTGTGCCTTCAGGACATAATACCAGCAAGAAAGGCAAAAACTTGGTTTCAGGAAAAGATGTCAGCAAGAAAGAAAAGTACTTGGTTTCAGGAAAAGATGTTAGCAAGAAAAAAAAGATAAGAGAAAAGAAAACCAGAGTCCTCCCCTCAGATCAAACCAGGAAGAGACAATTTGTCCTTTGTGCCTTCAATCTCATGAAGAGGATTGGATTCCATGTGGAAATTGTAAGGTATGGGCCCATGAGGTTTGTGCAAATATATCAGAGCTAACAAATCAATACACTTGTGATTTTTCCGTGATATAAATGACCATTTTTGTGCTGGCCGGTACTGGAGGCCAATTTTTTTTTTAGCTAACTTTTCATACTCTTAAAATTTTGCTAATAAAGTTGATTATTTCTAAATACAATAGTATTTTATTGTTTTTCTTTACAGCATTTGCATGTCTTAATACATTTTAGCTGACATTTAACATACAACCGGCGGGATTTTTATTTTATCCTGCTTAAACCTTAAGGTGACGGTACAGTAGGACTCTCCCCTAACTGTAAGTGCTAAAAATGATAAAATATTTTTATATTATTAGATTATTACTTTTTAAGTAATGGCACATTTATACTTTGCTTTTTTTCAAAGCCATGAATACGTAAGTGGTAATTACATACAAATTTTTTTTGTGAGTTTCGTTGGTAATGGAACGAGCACAGATTACAGAAATAAAACCAGATGGAGCGCGCAGAACAGAGCTACTGAAGCAGACAAAGGAAATACAAACGCCGAAGCAAATACAAACTCCAGTCAGTATGAAACGGACTTCCGTGTTGTACGGAAGTCCCGTGTGATTTTAAGTTTTGTTCTAAAATATGCCGTCTTGTGTCTTAAAACATTGCAAACAATGTTCCCAAAAACAAAAAAAAGGAAATACGAATATAATTTCATAGTAAAATTTGAATATTTTTACTGTTATTTATATAATTTAGGCGATTTCATTTTGGTGATGAATGGAACACAACACCTCAACGAAAATAGGTTAGTGTGGCGATACTAAATGGAAATTATTTTCCCTGAATTTAGGGTAAAATATAGCTTATAATTATATTTTTTTAGATACTCGTAGACCAAATTATTGATGGGCATTGTATTGTTTAATTTAATACAATTTCAAATTTAATTTTGGTAAATGTTAAATTTGTAAAATGTGTAATTTATGACATAAAAATGTACAAAAAACAAACTCAATAATACATCATAAAATTTGTTTACGTATTTATTTATTTCGTTAGTGGCACCACTGCCTAAAATAATACAAATTTTGTTTCTTCATGAATCAAAAGGTTATATGGAAGAGATCGCTTTTAGCGACAAGATCGCCTTTTGTGCCCATTTTGTTTTGTTATTATATTTGTTACTTCTTGTCAACTTTGTTTATGGTGCCAATAAAGTGTTTTGTATTGTATTGTATTGTAATGTCATTCGATATATTATCTAAGTGAAACGGTGGCAATATAATTGGTTATAAAATGATGGTTTATAAAATGAAACATTTGTTGAAGGAAGATATTTTTGAAGTTAATATTATGCATAACGTTGTTTGTAAAATTATATATTTTTATAATGTTAAGTTTTTTAATATTATACTATTACTTGATTTTAAAGTCTTGTTTTGTCAAAAAAGGTGAATAATAAGTAAACTGTTAAAATGATTATTTTGTTAGTTTTTTTTTGTTTGTTGTTTGGACCTATAACATACATGTAGCCTATATGCATTTTATCAAAAATAGTTTGGTGGTAAAGATGGTTGTTTTAATTTTTGTTTAACCATTTAAGTGAGTAAATTACACTAATATTATTATTTGCGATTCAAGTTAATTTCTAGTTGCATGCAAAATCAAAATTCTTTTCTTCATAGAATGGAAATAGTAGTAACAAGAAATCCTTGCATAATCGGTGTAATAATATTAATATTTTAAAATATCAATTGATGTGTTTATTATACGTGAAGATTTCCCAAGCTAAGACAACAATAGTGGGACTTTTTTCTTAAGACTGACAACATTATACAATTAATTTGGAACGTTGATTTGACAATTTTAAGTCAACATGACTAATTACGGGCTTCACAGTGTTGTTCACGAAGGTTCCATCTGTGTTTTATTTCTGTAATCTGTGGGAACGAGTATCTGGCTAGATACATAGTTTTCTCTTTGCGTCAATCAACCAGATAATGTCACTACTGAAATCATGTTGTAGGAGGTAATGTATAAGTGTGTAAGTGGTTAGATAGTAATTCTAAACTGAACAACCCTCCGTTGTAAAAGTATGTATGTGAAAAGTTACACAGAAGAACTGCCGCCCGCGCATCAACCTTCTCCCGCGTAGTTGTGTGTACGTGGTTCTTACTAAATTATTCTTGGGATTATTTTTAGTTTTATTTACAGTTACATAAATATACGTTTAAAAAAAAATTAACTATTAATAATTACTTTGGTATTTTTTTTAGGAATATAATAATAATGTCACCGTGCGTCTGAGACAATACAACACATCACTAGTGCCTGCCCGGCTTTAGCACAAACAGACTACACCCATAGACATAACCAAGTAGCCCATATTGTACACCAAAAGTTAGCCATTAAACACCACCTTATACCACCGAAGATAGTACCATATTATCAATATAACCCTAAACCTGTGCTGGAAAACCAGAGCTGCAAAATATACTTTGATAGGGCCATTTTAACAGATATAACAATACACTTTAATCGACACGACATCACTGTAATAGATAAATTAAATAGATTGACTTACTTATTTGATATAGCTGTACCCAATACACATAATTTACAAAAAACCATTACTGAAAAAATACACAAATATACTGAACTAAAACAGGAAATCATGAGATTATGGAATATGAACAGAGTATATATTGTACCTCTGGTGATCTCTAGCACGGGGGTCATCCCTAAGCATTTACACCACTACTTACAACAAATTGATTTACATAGTAACATATTTATAACCATGCAGAAAGCTGCTGTATTAAACACCTGTCGAATTGTTCGAAAGTTTCTGCAGGACGAGTTAGGAGCCGAAAATAATCTTCATCATGAAGTCCACTTGGTCTAGACCCGTGGATTTCATTAATATACCGAAACTCTTCAAGTTTCGAGAAAGAGACACCTCTTCCAAAAATAATAATAATAAACGTTTATGGCAGGCAAATAACCCATATAGAAAACATACAATTTTAAAGAAGAACAGATAGTTACTTAAACACTCTTATATTATTTAAATATCACTAAATACTATTTGCGATTTTTGTTCTGGTGGACAGCAATCCAAGATATAGGACTAATACAATAATATAGGACTGTATAAATCCTCGGACATGGTACGTATTATGCCGTTGTTCGATGCGTGTATCCTGTCCCAAAAGGATGCGATCCGCGCCCGAACAACAGCAAAGAAATCAGGAACCCGTGCATCCGAGAACATGGCCGAGGCGCTGCAAAATCTCGGTTTTTTCATAAGGATCCGAAATGCATCATTATATTGGATCCTTATGTTACTATATGCAGCTCTAGTGTACCCCGTCCAAAGCTGACATGGATATAGGCACATACAGTAACCCCTGAACAGGGTCAGCTTAACTTCATCCGAACATTTAGCAAAACGTCGCCCGAGCATGTTACACCTGATGGACAAGCTCCTTCTCTCCCACTCCATGTCAAGGTTGTCCGTCATGTCTTCCGTCATCATGTGCCCAAGATATTTGAACTGCCCAACCACCTTCACTGGCAAACTCGTCAGGAAAACATCTGGTACCGTCGCCGGACCTCTTCCATTTCGGAATACTAAAAGTTCTGTTTTAGCTACGTTGTATTTTAGGCCGTGTTTAGTAGCATAACGCTCACATACTGCTAACAACTTTCTTAATCCATTAACCGATGGGCTGAGAAGCACCATGTCGTCCGCGTAGCTAATGTTGTTTACACACAGATCGCCAATATGACATCCGACTCTGATGCTTCTCAACTCCTCGATCAGGTCGTTTATATAAAAATTAAAGAAATTCGGCGAGGTCAGCCCCCCTTGACGAACTCCGCAGTCCAGTCTATACTCACTGGAAGTCGTGTCGCCCCATCTTACAAGGTTGGTTTGGTTTCCGTACCAGTATTTAAATATGTTTATGACGGAACCAGAGTCGCAGATTAGAATATATAGATTCAAGGGCGTAGATTCCAAATACACAAAAGTCGTATAACAAGATGTCGGGCAGATACACAGTTACACGTAGGAGGTGTCGATATACTGCAAAATAATATTAATAGCATTAGTGTACCAATATAGTTGTTCTTAATTTATAATATCAATTTTTTTTCATACTCGAAATTTGTTTCTTTTTTGGTGATTTGTACAGTAATTCTATTTATACATATTTAAATGTAATGCTATGTTTTGTCTTGGATTTTTAAAATAGGAAGTATTTTGACCAAGATTTTTTGTGTAAAATAATCATGAGTTGAGTAACAATTAATTAAATTTTAATTTTTAGTTTTGGCAGGTACTGTATATACCAGAAAACATTTTAGCGTTCTTCATTTTGAGCCTTGCATTAGTACCAGCCATTTGTGCCGGTCAACTTGCAAGTGAAGTTGCAAATATAAATCTGGTACTTCATGATAAACTGCTTCTTAAAAATGGTAAATATGTTTTTACTCTGTGGATTTTCCTATTACAATAATATAGTTACAAGTTTGATACTTGCTTTATGAGAACGAAACAGTTATATACACAGTTGTTAATAAATATTTATGATAGGTACATGGGTATGGGTGCCACCACTTTCTTCAAGTCAACCTCACCTCGTCGCGGTCGTCCTGCGGGATAACAAACGAGGCTCTGGCGGACTGACAATGGTGGTAAATTCATCTGAATAAACGTGGCCTAAGTAGCTCCATCTGAAAATTGGACAGCAGCGATTCCGATGCGAAGTGTTACGCTCCTGCAATTGCCAACCCGCCTGGGTGGCTATTTAGATCAAGTCCTGCTATGAGCAGAACAACCAAAAAATGTCCCCCAATTCTCGCCCGCTCGGCTATTCTTACATTATATCCGCCCGGGTGGTGGCTATGGTTACAGCCGTGGAAGGGGTGCGAAGAATCCCCGGGCTATGACAGGCCACCATAAAACTAAATTGATCTTAGCAACCTATAATCTACTTACAATAAGATTAGATGAACACTTGACACAGATCGAAGTAAAATGGAAAAAAATAAGGTGGCACATTCTGGAGTCATGTGAAGTTCGAAGAGACACCGAACATCGAACACCGTGACTCTGGAGTCGGGTCTCCTTATGTATTACCGCGAATGTCACCAACTATCATAAGGTGGTTTCCTTAATAATAGGGTCATCGTTAACAGCATTGTGGATATATCTAGTGTGTCAAATCGTATAGCTTACCTATATTTGTATGCTTAGCCGATATACGAAGATATCAGCAAAGCTCTTCATAATACCAAAAGAGCTTACTACAATGTTGTTATGGGGGATCTAAATGCGTAGGTAAGCTTGTACGGTTTCTTTCGCTACGGTAACAGGATCGAAAGAGGGCTAAATGCTAGTCAACTACTTAGAACAGGAAGCGCTCTTTTTCATGAATCTATTTTTCAAGAAGACGCCCCAGAGAAAATGTGCACTAAAAACCCAGACGGTAGACACAAAACATCGCCATCATAGCAACGGATGTAAAGTACATATTTAGATAGTAATATGTTTTTGTGTTTAATAGGTTTAATACCAGTAGTGATCACCGACCTTTAAGAGGCTTTCTAAAAATGAACTTTAAACTAGAGCGGTACCGTTTGAAGAAGTCCACGCTCCAACCAAACACACTATGGATTGGACACAAAACGCATTGGATCAGACTTCTTCCAAAAACAGTTGAAAAGCATTTCGCTGCTGCGGAAACCACAGAGGATTTAAACAGAAAGACCCAAAACCTGGTAAAGATCTTGTAGGATGAAAGAAAAAAGTTTTATGTCAAACAGCATTTGGGTGGGCAGTCCAAAGTTTCCGCAAAAACTCTTCAGGTTATGAACCAGAGACGGTAAAACCTTGACACCAGTTCGTTAGAGCAGCAGAATCTCAACCGGAAAATCAAAAAAATTGTGCAATGCAACTTCCGATACTTCAATACTCAAAGCATCAAAGAAGCTATAGAGCAGAATCGTAGGATGAAAGTGTTCGCGCAGCCGTTGGGACGGAGCCATCGGAAGAGTGAGTCGGTTTCTTCTACGTAAACACGCTCCATCGTAGACCGTATCGTCGCTTAACATCAGGCAACATGGCGGTCAAGTGTAAACCTATAAAAGTGAAAAAAGCCATCTAACAAAACTAACCACATAGCTTGGAAGTACTGTGGTCTCTGCCTGCCTGTCTAAGCCTGACATATTTGCGGAAGTTGAGGATTTCTACGGTCGTTTGTATCAAACACCAACTTTACAACCCGATTCCTGCACTACTAACACCCGAGCTCGGGACGATGGCCATTGGCCATATAGAAATGCTCATGAATTTCTAGGTGGCCACGGTCACGGCCACGCCCTTCGGTTTCACTCGCATAGTTGCAAAGTGAGATTTCAAATTCTGAGTAATAAGTTTTCACTTCTATCAGCAGTTCCTATGACTGCCATTTTTTTTCTTTTAAATTGATTTCATTTCAGAATTAGCCACTCCACAGGCTTCAAAGCCAGTGATCATTGTCATTTGGGTTATTTTTACAAATATCTTGGATTAGGAGAAGAAATGGAAAATTGCAAGGATTTTCAAACTAATTCAATTTCGTCTGTTGAGCCTCCGAATCAACATCGTCATTTGCTATTTCCCAGTCACCACCTCTCGTCTCAGAGCCTCCACTACGGTTGCATTTTTGTCCCTGGTGGTCATCTGTAAGTTGTATTCTCGGATGGTTTTCGACGAAGTAGCCATACGAACCAACCGATGGCATCATCGTTATCCAACAAATGAAATTCCGTAACCAAACCTAGGATCAACGTGTTATTATACAACTGGTTATAGTATATTATTATGCTTTATGATTATTATACAACTCCGTGATCTGATAACCACGTACATGAACAGCCTTGACTCTAACTATTTTATTTTTGTCTACAGACGATGCAGAAAGCAAACAGATAAAGATGTTCATCAAGTACCTAGAAGCCCGTCCTCTGAAATTATCAATTTACGGAGTGATCCCACTTGATGCGAGCCTCCTTGGTGTGGTCCTTGGATTTTTAGTGAACTACCTTATTGTTGCCGTTCAACTTACCCATTTATATGAGTGAAGCAAAACTTACTCCCACTGTCAAATTACTCCGTATTACTTGTGAGAGAAAGTTTAGGAAATGCATAGGCGTACCTTTTTTTGAAGTGACAACTTCTTTTGGCGCTCCTAGCCAGATTTTTCCTGGACTGTGAATTGAATTCTAGCATCACGCTCGGGTATGATAAGAAATCTTCGGGTAAACTCGGGACCATGGCTATTGGTCATCTAGAAATTCATCAGCCAATGGGAAATGCTGATGCATTTCTAGATGGCCAGGCCACGCCCTCCGGTTACACCCGTATAGTTACCGAGGTAAGCTATCAAATCCTGAGTTATAAGTTCTTCTATCGGCAGTTCCTATAACTGCCAATTTTTTTTTAAAGTAAAACTCGTGACCATAGTCATCAGAAACGCGTCAGCATATCTCTCTACTTATTCTGTGGTCAGCATGGCGATGGCGTGTTGGCATAGTTACCATTACAAGCTTACACTAGTCTAGTTTCTAGTCTAGAAGTTGTAGAAGACTTAAATATAGTATTGAAATACAATTGACATTGCTAAGTAATTTTATTGTAGCTGACATTTGATTAATTATTATGAATTATTATTGTTTATGTACTTACTTATAATTATTGTATTAAGTCACTGTAAAATTGACGTGTACTTGCTGTATGAATAAATATAAATAACATAAATAAATAAATATTGGTGTTTGACCGTATTTGAATTCGGTGCTAGTCTAGTCAAAAAGCTAGTAGGTAGATATATATTATTATGTACGAGGTAGTTAGTAGGCATAGGTAAGTAGCTAAGTAGTATCTATTTACTACCTGTTATAATGTGGTAACACGCGGGGGAGGTACCACGCACAGTACTCGCTTACGTGTTTATATTCTTGTAATATTATTAAAATGTCACGAAACTCCGCGGAACCCACACTACGCGACGTATTAAAAGCCGTGAGTGAACTTGCAGCAAAAGTTAGTGCGATAGAAGCTCTAATTACCAAACACGGGATAATAACAGCTGATCAAGCCCAAGGTATGATACAAACTATTAGAGAGATGTTAGAGGGTAACTCAGAAAAAGTTTCTTTGGAAAACGAAGTACCCTCAACTTCAATAACTCCGGTGCAAGTACCGCCTGTGACGCGAGGATCGAGACCGGTGCGCGCGGCGCGCGCCGCCGCTACCGCCTGTTTAGCTTCAACGTCCAATAAAAAAAAAACCTCTGAGTTAACGCAGAAACTAGTAGGTAAACCTGAGTCATTCATTCATCAAGGTAAAACGCCCGAAGTTACACGGCAAAATAAACCTTCCACCAAAATCGCTATCCCAAGCGAAATATCATCAAGTGGAGCCAAGAACATTGCTTTTATACCTGTGGCTGTGGTTCACAACAATACTGACGATGCCGCAAATACCGGTTGGCAGAAAATTGGCAAGAGGCGAACTAGGCAACGACAAGTAATAAATGGTACAGGGAAAACGGACAATGTACTTCAAGTTGCGGAGAGGATGAAGTACATACAGGCCTGGCAATTTTCACCTGACACTACTCAGCAGAACGTTCTGCAGTATCTGAATAAATTGAATCAGTGTGACAAATATTACGTCGAAAAACGAGTGACGAAATCCGTTTGGCACGCTGCGTTTATTATAGGCGCACCCGAAAGCCACTACGAGCTGATAAGCACCCCGGGTTCGTGGCCTGTCGGCGTTCGTGTCAGCGGATGGTTTTTTCGAGGCCGCGGGTCGAGCGCCTGCGCCGGCCGCGGCGCCGGCACCGCTGAGTAGCGCCGCCGCCGCCGCGCGCCGCGCACACGACACTCAAACTCGAGCGATTTCCTCTAGGACCACACGTGGAGATGTACACACCCAGAAGCACCCTAGTTCGAGCGGCACAAATAGTGCTATTAAACCGATTGTCATTTGCCACCAAAATACGAGTATTAGGTGCATTTCTGCAGACAATAAGACCCGCAAGCTAGAAGTCTTATTACAGAATGACATAAAATGTGACGTCTTAGCTATGTCGGAACACTGGCTTACGGCAGACAAATTAAAATGTATACATATTGATGGATTTAAACTGGCTTCTTTCTATTGTAGGAAATTGATTCAGCACGGCGGCTCGTGTATGTTTACTAGCGACTGCATAAAATCAACAGAAAACAAAAACTTGGTAGCTCTTTCGATTGAACAATTATGTGAAATTTCAGCTATCGACTTAATCGATTATAATGTTACAATTGTATGTATTTATAGGACCAATCTAGTTAGTACAAACATATTTCTTGACAATTTAGAACGCCTGCTCGATAAAATTAGCGAATTGGGCATTGACTGTATAATAGTCGGTGATATGAATATAAATACTTTAGATAACACATCTCCCTACTTAAAACGACTAACAAGCTACTGTCGGACCACGGTATGACCAATGAAGTAAATTTCCCAACTCGTACAACAGAAACGAGTCGTTCGAGCCTCGACCACGTCTACTCGAATCTGGGCGCGGGATCGGTCGTCGCGAGGCCCGTTGTCACCAACCTGAGCGACCATGTCGCAGTGAAGTGCGAAGTCGCGCGTGTCGAGCGCCACCAGGCACAGATCCCATACTACGGGAGGAGGTTCTCAGAATGTAATCGAACGAATTTCGTAATGGCACTAGACAGTGTCGAATGGGGTACAATTATGACATCGAATAAGACAGCCAATGAAATATCTTCGTCTGTCATTAGGATAATTAAAAATAAATTTGACATTTGCTTTCCATTAAAATTAATTCAGCCTAAGAATAATGTTGACTCATCGTGGGTTTGCCCCGATGTAAAAAATTATAAATCATTACTATTTGACATCATCGAGTTCGCTAACTCAAATACGAATAATAATAATTTAAAAATATTAATTAATGACATGAATGACTTTTATGAGAAACTGGTTAAATCCAATAAATCTAACCATTACGTTAGCGCGTTAAAAAAGGGAAATAATGCGTCTAAAACAATGTGGGCAATCGTAAACAACGAAAGGGGGAAATGTAATACTCCTTTTCTGGATTTTACTGATGTCGTGAGAAACTTTGACGGAACTAAGTTTAGTTCTAAAAGTGAGATGCTGAGCTCCATGAACCAGCGGTTTCTGAGCGCGGCGTGTGCGGCGTGCGGCGCGCGCGCCCGCCGACCGCTCTCTGCGCCTGCTGAGATTCACCGCCGATGAAGTTGTCCGTATTGTGACCACCCGCATACCAGCAAAAACTTCAAAGGATGTATATGGCATCTCCATGAGACTTATCAGAACGGCGATTTATTCACTAGCACCTGTCCTGGCGGAGTGTTTCAATTTATGCATACGACACGGATGTTATCCCACTGCGATGAAGTTTAGTAAGGTGTCCCCCCTATATAAGGGTAAGGGTAGTCGAGAGGATATGGATAACTACAGACCCGTATCGATAATACCGGCGGTAGCAAAGATCTTTGAGAACGGATTGAGCAGCCGGCTGATTGACTTCCTGGAGTCTACCGACGCACTCTCTGATCGGCAGTACGCCTACCGCGAGGGCCGCTCCACGACGTCGCTGGCGCGGGAGGTAGTACGCAGAGTGTTACAGGCCCGGGAAGGGAAACAGCACGTGGCGATCATCTGCTGCGATCTGTCAAAGGCGTTCGATGTTGCCGATCACGCCATCCTTGCTACAAAGTTGTGGCATTATGGTGTGGAAGATACAGCGCATGCGCTTTTGACGGATCTAATACAAGACAGATCGCAAACAGTCGTGGCTTGTGGCGGCGTTGAAAAGTCCGAACCCCTGACCTCGGTTATGGGGGTAGCACAAGGATCCTCAGTGTCGAACATATTATTCTCCTTGATTATGAATGACCTGCCGGCTGCCGTGACTGCGGCGGATATATTCATGTACGCTGACGATGTTGTCGCTGTGGTCACCGCCGCCACAGTGGGGGATCTGGAAATGAAACTGAACGAGGTAGCATCCCAATTCGCGAAGTGGTTTAGAGCAAACGGCCTGGCACTAAACTTGACAAAAACACATTTCATGCCTTTTTGCCTGTCAGGGCGTCAAACACCATCGATGACGGTAAAGGTCGAGGGCAAGGCAATTTCTCGGGTGGCGACTACGACCTTCCTCGGGTTCGAGATCGATCGTAGCTTGACGTGGGAGGCTCACATTAATAAACTGTGCGGGAGACTGGGGAGCGCTTGCTTCGCTCTGGGCCGAGTCGCTCGAGTTGTGCCGACCGATGTAGTGAGAGTATGCTATTTCGCTACAGTCCACTCCTTGCTGCAATACGGGGCTGAACTTTACGGCAGAGCTGCGGAGTGGGAGCGAGTATTTAAATTGCAGAAGCGCGCGGTGCGTGCAATAGCAAAAATCCCACAGGATGAATCCGCACGGCCGTATTTTAAGAGGTTTGGGATCATGACATTACCGGGACTCGTTATATTTCAAGTCGCGGTTTATGTGAGATTAAACCAAACCTCTTACAAAACACTTGTGAGTAAGCGCAGGATGGACAAACTTGTCGAGGTGCACCGCACACTCGAAAAGTCGGCCCGGTCAACGTATGTCATGGGTCCGACCGTTTATAACAAGCTGCCCAAAAAAATAACTACTGCACCAACTATGTGCAGTTTCAAGTCCAGGCTCAAACGTTGGCTTGTCGAGCAGACGTTCTACAGCTATAATGAATTTGTTGAACACAAAGGTTAGATAGGGATCTAATGTTTATTGTTTAATATTTTATTACAATTATTATTTACTATTACAATTTTCCGTTGTATAAATTTGACATATTAAGTTATATTCAATTCAAATGTATTTTAATTGACATTCCAGAATTGGTTTTATTTTAATTTTATTAATTATAAAATATTCTAATTATTTGCTATTACATTTTTTCTCGTTGTATAATTTTGACATATTAATTAATTTATATTGAATTTCATATGTATCTTTTATTGCCAATCCAGAATTATTTTATGTGTTCATAAAATTATTTGTTTCTGTAGTGGCTAATGTTTTAATTGTATTTCTTATTTTTGTGACATATAACTAGCGTTATGAATAAATGATTATGATTATGATTATACTTGGCTGGCACCGACATAGGTATATATATATATATATATATATTTACTTTTATAGGTTTACACTTGACCGCGATCTCACCTGATGTTAAGAGTGCGCCTAAAGCCAGGAAAAAATCAGATTTCACCCGCGCGACGCGTTTCTTAATGTGATGTACATAAAGTCGAGAATAGCATGACACAGTTTGGAGGAAAAATCAATATTTAATCAGGAGTCCATTTTTAACCAAGTTTTATTTAATTACTCAATAACTAAACATAAATTTAAAAAAGTATTCGGTTACTTTACTAGAACGTACAAATAGGAATTTTATTATCAAAAAATAATGTGGGGTCATCGCTGATAATTTCGAGTACTCGAATTAAAACGGGGTTTTTCGGTGTCATTTTTATTTTTTTATTGTAAAAAACTCTGATCTATTTTTAAAATTCTATTCGGTTATTGTGCTTCTTCTTGATTGTACCCACACGTCAATATTTTTTTTGTCATAGTTTTTAGTTTCATAACTTCAGTGAGCGGCGTCGAAAATGTCCTTTTTTCGTTTTCTGGCTTTAGGCGCCCCCTTAAGCCACAATGCGGTCTACGATGGAGCGTGTTTACCTAGAAAAAAACCGATTCACTCTCGATTTGAAAAAAGACTGTAACCGACTGTAAAAGACTGTAATCGACATAAAGACTGTAACCATCGGGGAAAACCCCATCAGGCAACGTATTCCACAGCCTAGACGTTCTTGTCACAAAAGTTGAGTCAAATCTCTTCCTTCGTGTCTTTGGAACATCAACATGAAACGATGTCGCTTTTTCGAGCTATGAGCATTCCGATAGAAAAAAGGACAAGATGGTATTAGATCATGCAAATCAGTAGCACACTCTCCGAAGTGTATCAGATAAGAAACCGATAGACTAGCAATTTTACGGCGATGTTCAAGACTTTGAAGTCTTTTACGCACAAGAGTGTCGTTGCCTATGAGCCTTTGGGCACGTCTCTCGATCGATTCCAGAGCTTCCAGCGGATACTTAGCCGAACCATCCCAAAGGTGCGAACAGTACTCCATACAGGAGCGAATCTGTGCTTGATATAATGTAAGCAACTGTTCAGACTTGAAGTACCTTTGCACCTTTGAGAGGACACCTAGTTTTTTGGCAGCTAGTTTAGCCTTGGACTCGATATACGAGCTAAAGTTGAGCGTAGAGGTCAAAGTAAAACCCCAAAAGCTCAAGACGGTCAGAAACCGGCACGGATACACCTCTAAAAGTTGGAGTCAGTTGGAATGGACTTCTTTAATATAAGTGAGTATAATATAATAGTATTATACTTTAGTATAATGGAATATAAGTGAGTAGCGGTTATAATAATTACCTATATCAATTAATTTTTCGCTGTTCCGGTGTTGAAGTCGGTTCCATTTTTTGTTTAAAATTAGTGTATTAAAATAACGACAACAATGTCAAAAGCAACCTTGCCATTTGAATAGTTTCTTAAAGGAACATAGTGATACATATACCATTACCTAAGTCTACAGTTAGGGTACAAGTTTGCGCTGAGACAGCGACGTGAGACCGCGACAGGAGACCGCGACCGGAGACCGCGACAGGCACTTCATCAACATCAACAGCCCTCTAAATGTTCCCACTGGTGGGACTCGGGGCCTTCTCTCGCAAGGAGAGAGTTAAGGCCATAATCCACCACGCTGGCCCAGTGCGGGTTGGTGGATGACACATGACTTCGAAAGATGCTGGGTACATGTCGGTTTCCTCACGATGTTTTCCTTCACCGTTTTAAGTTAGCGGCATTACGCACATGACTTCGAAAAGACAGTGGTGCGTGTGGGGTTTGAACCCGGGGTCTCCGGATCGGCAGGCACCGTTCTCCCGACTAAACCAGCCGTAACTTGACACATGACAGGCACAGGACACTATGGAATTCTATGGGCACCAGTTCGTGCCGAGACCGCGACACATGTGTGTCTCGGTCTCCTGTCGCGGTCTCGGCGCGAACTGGCACCCATACAATTCCATAGTGTCAAGTGCCTGTCACATTCTCGTGTCGCGGTCTCAACGCGAACTTGTACCTTTAGGTTCAGCGTTCAGCCGTGACCCGTGCTACAAATCAACCCCTTGGTTCTTCGAGCCTACGGGCCGCAACTGAGGCCGTATATCAAAACTGCCATTAATTCCGGTGTTTCCGCGACATTTGGTAATGCCACAGCCAGTGCCGGCGTAAGCTCTACAGCAGGTTTACAGCAGGTCGGCAACGTTTCGGGAGCCGTGGGTCACATGGTGAATAAAGTAGATAAAAGCGGGCCGCACTTTTGAAATTTAGTAATTCACACCGCCCTGCAAAAAACTGCGTTTGCAATAACAAAAGTAGCGAATTAATATTTTTAATTTATATAATTGTATGGGTAGCTGAATAAATTTATAAGTCCAATTTGTTAAATTTATAGAACATATATTATGCAAGCTGGGAATAAATTAAAAATAAAAAAAAATTGGCAATCATAGGAACTGCCGATAGAAGTAAAAACTTAAAACTCAGAATTTGATAGCTTACCTTGGAGACTACGCGGGTGAAGCCGGAGGGTGTGGCCTGATCATCATGGCATGGCCATGTAGAAATGCGTCAGCATTTCCCATTGGCTGACGCATTTCTAGATGGCCAATGGCTATGGTCCCGAGTTTACCCGAAGATTTCTTATCATACCCGAGCATGACGCTAGAATTCAATTCACAGCCCACGAAAAATCTGTCTAGGCGCGACAAAAGAAGTTTTCACTTAAAAAAATTGACCCCTTTCGGGGGCCGGACGGACGGGGGTCGCGGGCTGCGCGTTGCCGTCCCCTGCTCTACAGGCATAGAGCAAGACCGGGACCCCTTACCAAGGCAAACACTGTTTCACATTTTAACTCAAATAAAAATTACTTTGTTTTTTTAAACATTTATAGGTTCTCACTTTACTGCCATCTCGCCTGATGGTAAGCGACGGCGCGGTCTACTATGGAGCGTGTTTACCTAGAAGAAACCGATTCACTCTCAATTCTTGTGTGAAAAAGACTTCCAAGTCTAAGACGTCGCCTCAAAATTGCTAACTTGTCGGATTTTTATCGGATGCATTTCGGAGAGTGTGTATTGTATGTAGGTGCATAATGAAAAGAAAATAATTTGTAATACCGAAAAGTACAGGTTTGTTTGAAATTAATTGTGTTTTGAAATGAACCTCTTGTGATTGACTTCTTAACATCCCTCTAGGTCCGTCCCTGCTAGCCGCCCCTGCCCTTCTACCGCCTAACTAAATTGCATTTGGCTTTGCTATTGTTGTCTCTATAACTTCAAGCGGAAATAAAAAAGAGAGCAATATCAAAGCTAACAGGCTTTATTAAACATGGCTAATTTTAGTGACTGAGTACAGAAGCAATGTTAGTCGACTGAATTCAGAAACAAGCTCAAGCTCAAGCGCAAAATCCTCGCTTCTGAATAGGGTACACTCCTCAAAAAAACTAAGTAGCTTGTTAGTTAGATTGCCAAAAAATATTGTGCACGTATTTTTTCTTTTGTTTCACAAACAAAAAATTACGAAGATACAGCGCTTCGAAGTTTCGTGTGACGTCACTTGTGAGTACTTACGATTTTTTACTCACGAGTGACGTCGCGACCCCCACTCTCGAAGTTTGATGGTCTATATTTATCTTTGTCGATTTTTAATATTATGAAAAAACAAAAAATACGTGTCTAATATTTTTCCATGATCTAGCTGACGCACTAATTAGAATGGTGTATTTTTGACCCAGTCCGATACCCTATTTAGTGTGTTACTTTACTAAATGCTATTAGGTACACTTTGCTAAATTCAGTAGCGACTAAATTTAGCCAAGTGTAATAAGGGCATAAGACAGTTTTAGTTAGGCGGTAGACCCTTTGGTCAGGGTTGACAGACTCGCAAGCTTATTTATATAATATTATCACAGTATGAAGAATTACTACCAGTAGTTCATTGCCTTTGATCTTGGGAGAAACGCTGATAATGTCTAGACACGGGTAGGGTTGTCGCAAACAAAAATGCTTATTAAAATAATTTACAAAAATTTAACAAAAACATACGGAAAACGTCAGCCCTGAGCCGCACTCCTGCAAAACTAACAATGTAATGTAGGCAATGCAAAAGCGCGCTTCTCGCGTCTCATCCCGCACGAATGAAATAAGGGCAAGGAGTTTATGAGGGTTTTCTTATATAAATATAAGTATAGTGTTCCGCAGATGAATACTCTAAGAAAAAACAAAGGTAATGTTAATTATTTAAAAAAATCGCCATGATTTTTTTATTAGTTATGCCGATTTGATACTTCATCAATCATCAACAGCCCACAAAATGTTCCCACAGCTGGGACTCGGAGACTTCTCTAGCAAGGAGAGTCAGGGTCATAATCCACCACGCTGGCCCAGTGCGGGTTAGTGGACGACACATGGCCTCGAAAGATTCCTGGAACATGTCGGTTTCCTCACGACGATTTCCTTCACCGTTTTAAATTAGCAGCATTACACACATGACTTCGAAAAGACAGCGGTGTGCGTGGGATTTGAATCCCAGCCGTAACTTTTTTTTTTAAAGTAGTGACTTATTTAGCTGTCTTGACCACTTTGTGGTTATAAGTTTTCACTTCTATCGGAGATTTCCTAATTTTATTTGATAAAATAATAGGTACCTATCGAACGTTCTAACGATATGAGCAGGACACGCGCCTGATGGTAAACAACACATTACAAAACAGCACTACGCATCTACTTGAATTTACTTTAAAATATAAAACGAACAAGTTTATGCCTTCTTTATTCCAACGGCTAAACTGTAGAATGAACTGCCTGACAGGGATTTCCCGCTTGGAATGAGTCTTGATATCTTCAAATCATCGTAGTGATAGGACTCTTTGCAGAGCCCGCTTGGAGAAGTACCACACCTAGCCAGTTATTCTACCGCCAAGCATTAACCCGTGATGAAAAGATATCCGTGTTCCGGTTTGAAGGGCAATGTTTTCAGTGAAATTACAGGGCAAAGAGATTTTTTTTAATAAAGATTGGCGAGACGAGCAGGACATGAGCCTGATGGTAAGCAACATGCCTGCCACATAACAACACAGTGTCACGCAGCTATTGGAACATGAAGAGCCCAAATCGTTACCTAGCACTGCACTGCGCTCGTCACCGAGAGATCTAAGTTGTTATATCTCTAAGCCCTGTAATTTCTCTGGAAACATTGCCCTTCAAACCGGAACACAGTAATGTTTGCACATTATTGCTTGGCGGTAGAATAACTAGCAAAGGTGTGGCCCTTCCCCAGGCGGACTCTGCCAAGAGTCCAACCACTACATTTGTAGTGGTTTTATCTGTATTTACAGATAAAACTTCTTATATTTCTGTGACGAGCGCAGTGCAGTGCTAATGATTTGGGCTCTTCATGTTCCAATAGCTGCGTGTCACTGTGCTGCTATGGGTAGGCATGTTGCTTACACAGGCACATGACCTGCTAGTCTCGTTAGGTACTATGTAGTATATACTTTAAAAAATCGAGACTGCATCGGTTTCTATAAGGTCCATCGTTGACCGCATTTCTATGTGGTTAAGCCAAGCCTATCAATGGTTTATAAAATCTGAGCTCTGGTGTTAAGTACAGCCAGAGGCACACTTTACCTGACGCAACAAAGAGTTAGACTAGTCTTTCACTTTAACAAACACGTAGGAAGAGGAGATTAAAACCTACTTTGAGTGGTAAGGATGTCCTGACAGAGAGACCATGTACCTACTCTCGAGCCATGGTGAAGTAGTGGTCGTCCACTCATAATCGTGAGGCCGTAGGTTCAAATTCCCCCAGCACCTTGTGTTTTCCCAAGTGCAGAGTATAAGTTTAACATTATTGTTTAACGGCGAAGGAAAACATCGCGGGGAAACCAGAGTGTTCCAAAGACCTTTTTGCGGGCGTCATCCACCTAGCCGCACTTGCCCATGATAGTCGCGTATAGCCTCCACGCTCTCCTTGAGAGAGAAGGACTGGAGTCCCAGCTGTGGGAACATAAAGTGGGCATCTGATGCAAACTCATCATTATAGTATACATTATAGTATAGTATACATACTCACGGTCCACAAGTAATATCAATTACAGGATATTTACCGTGGTTAAACAGTGAAGCAAAAACTATATATTTCGACGCAGTTTCACGCACCACGTTGACGGATTGACTAAAAAAGGGTAAAATACTAGTGTAGTGAACAACTGTGATAGTTTATATAATACTCTAGCGGTCCCTCTCGGCTTCGTACGGGTTGAACAATGAGATTTCCTCAACTAAATATAGGTTATGTGACCATCTGAAGAACTGTACCTATCTATTTAAGAGTGTAAGATATGATGCAGTGGCTCCCAAGGTCACCTCACTCTTATAAACACTATGAGGAGTTTTTTTACGCTAATAGACCATTTAAAGATAGTTCTCAATTTGGCAAAAGTGGCGTCAGTGTTTTTTTTTCTTGGGCAATTTTGATAAATATATGTCAATTTAATTACAGAAATTTTCAGTAGTCTGTGATGTTAATGTTAATAATTTGACATATATTTTCACCCATTTATCAATCATGTTAGTCTAACAACGCGTGATTAACACAATTGGCGGTCTCTTTAAAATATTAAGTACCTGGGTGACCGAGCTTTGCTCGGTTTAAATACTAAATATACTTAGATACATACAGATAAAAGACTCCAAGAAATAGATTTTCTTAAAAAAAACGAATTGAAAAAAAAGAGAACCCGTCTTGGATTCGAACCCGGAGCTACTAATTCGTGACCGCTATGAGCGCCCGACTTCCCGTCTGAGCTAACTATGCTGTCGCGTCACGCGGCGAAATTTACCTTCACATTCTAATGTCTAACGTGACAGTTTTTCATTGTCTAAAAACGCGCATAATTTGCGTTTTTTTTTAAATAAGACCTAGTTAGATCGATTTATCGTCCCCGAAATTCCCTGCATACATAATTTCATGAAAATCCGTCGAGCCGTTTCCGAGATTCAGATTCTATATATATATACATATTTATATAGGTACAAGAATTGCTCGTTTAAAGGTATGAGATAAAGATTAGACCAGGGAACTAAACTCAATTACAGCTTCGAAACAGTTGATTTCTTCCCACGAATCCAGCTTTGCCGCATAATACAAGTTTAGCATGGCAAGCGCAAGCCAATTTCGGCCGTTTTGCATATCTGTAGGTGTAGGTACTAGGTAACTATTTCACTTACAAATATAAAAAAAACACTTTCCATAACACTTACAAATTTATTAAACAAATAAAAATAAATACTTCTCAAATTATTGACTTCAATACACTTGTTACAATATTAGGGTGAGCTTCCACAAAAAAAGTGTGATAAAATGTGACCAAAATAAAAAAAATACTAAAAAAGACACCGACTTTGAAGGAATTATCAACATTGAGGTTCCAGGTAATGTTTTAGACTATTCATAGTCTAAAACATTACCTATCTACGTTGACATCCTGAGAGCTTTGATCGCTTCTATTGCGGTTGCAAATGTTACGCGGTATTGATCGATCGGTGTCCGTGTGATTTTCGTTCACAGGCGTAACAGAAATACATAAATACCCGCGTCTTGTGATTAAGGCGACAGTCACAAAACACCAGATGGATTATCAAAAATTAGGCCTCAGGTAACGTAAATCGTCTAAAACATCAGCCATCGACATAGACGAGCTAACAGGTTTTCTGTTCAGGAAATTGAACATAATTATGTCACGAAAACAGTTTCGCTTAAGATACTATAGTTTTTACTGAACACATCTTCAGCTCATATTAGACAGAATATCACCCACATCAATAAGGCGTTCTCGGAATTACATGACTGATAAATGGGTGAAAAAATATGACCATAATGTTTACATGATTTATGTCGTAATATTGACATAATATTGCCATAATGTGTTGACGTCACCTTTTGCCATTAAGAACCATTATAGACAGGTTTTTTGCATTCCGAAAACGCCTCAGTATTATTATCAAAAATATTATTTACGAGTATAATTTCTATGATCACAATAAATAGGTATATATCATCTATCTAAACTTTTTCTAAATACATTATTTACATGAATAACTTTATGATTAAAAATATAACGTTTTTTTCTTAATAAATAGTTTCCCTTAATAATTGATTTAATTTTATTTCCTAAGAAGTTATTTAAAAGTCTTTAGTGGTTTGAGCAATAAGTTAACACTATGTGTGATTATTGCACGAGCTTATTGCAAATTGTTAATACCTTTATCATTTTCACTAATTCTAATAAAACATTTGAATACAAGTTAAACGTTTTTACTGAAAAGAAGATGATGAATGATGAAGCAGATTTGCAGAATATGTGTATCAAATTTCACCTCATTATCTCTGTCTCCTTGAGAAAAAGAATAAGGTGACATTTTAATTACTAAATTGACTCAACAAACCGATCAACCCAAATAATTTTGCCATTTAACATGATAATGCTGCCAGCAAGCCGTCCACGCTTCAGTATCTAGTGGGCTTGATCATCTTCAGATCTTCATGGGTCTATGAACAATTCAGATTTAAGTGTGTAGTGTAGCGTAGTTCTCACTGCAATACAGTTTTGTTGATAAAGCCTCTGCCTAAAAAAACTCCTCTAAATAAAACCGTTTGATCCATATTTCAGAATTCGATTTTTTCTATAGGTTCTATGGTTCAAAAGATTACCTTACACATAGAAACACTCCAGCCAAAATCTGCTTTCTCTCTTTATAATATGAGAATAGATTCGCCTAGACGATTTTTCAGAGCAATGAGACAAATTTGTTTCTTTCGAGACAACTACTACTAAAGACAACTCTTTCCTTGCGAGAGAAAGGCCCCGAGTCCCAGCAGTGGGAACGTTTAGTGGGCTGTTGATGATGATGTTTCTTTCGATAACGAATGCAACGCCACTTTTCAACTTTAGCGATTAGAATATACGCTGAAAACGCCACACAGTAGGTACTAGCCAAGATCCTCTCAGATGTTCTTTGCTGTATCACATCGGAATGTCTGAACGGATCGGGTTTGAATTTGGAGTGTTCAGCTTGCCTCAAATACCTACCCAAAATTACCTAGCAGAATGTTGGGCTCAAGTCTCCTCTACTGCCCAGGCAACGTTGGGCTATCGCAGCAAGAGCATTTTGTTGCGTATTAGCATTAGTATACGTCTTAAAACTTTAAGACTTTTTGCGTGCTTTCATAAGTACGCAAAGTAAGTAAAAAAATACGAACTAAGAACTTCTTAGTTCTTAAAATCACATTTTAGGTGCGTTTACTTGTTGAGTACGAGTCGGATTTGCGAAGAACCTCGACTTTTTTTTATGAAATATGAATAAATCACGCAAGATCGTACAGACCGCACACTTTATTAGCTGGCAACGCCTTATCTGAAACAAAAAGGAACCAAATCTTAGTGATGTTATACTACGTCAGACTTTGAGAGGATGAAACTTTGTCACTCTGTCTGGCATAAACGATAGAACGAATTTGCACTCCTACATAATATATAGCAATATATGCTTACACAATAGATAAGCAACGCGCCGGCCCATAACAGCAGTGTAAAGCACATTGGAACATGCAGAGACCAAATCAATACCCAGCACTGAACTGTGCTCGTCACCCAGAGATATAAGAAGGTTTTGTCTGTATGCCCTGTTATTTAACTAAGATTTTTGAAAGACAATAACGTGAAATTTTTTTTTTTTACAAAGTAAACATATAGAGTTACGGGACGAACAAGATATATGCCTGATGGTAAGCAACACGCTTGTCCATAATAGCACAATGCCACGCAACTATTTCAACAAAAAGCGTCGAACGGTGCTGCCTACTGTACCACACTGCAGTTGACGGAAATATAAAATCATTTATCACTTTTTCCTATAATTTCTTAGGACTAAGACCCTTCTTCATACCTTCGTTATTTTAATAAAGCTGAAAGTTTGTCAGCGCATGCTCCCAACACAGGTAAGACTGAGAGACCATTATGAAGTGTGGGTCATCTTGGCTTTGACTGATAAACGGTAATGAAGCTGTACCTATGAAATACTGATCTAAATTTGTCAAATTTAAGTCTGATATTTTGGTATTACCGTCAGAATATTATAAAAAATCACATCATTAATTGCCAGACACTTAACATCGTGGTAACCACTTCCCAGACACCGTTAATGTGGCCGCAATTATAATTCTACTTACGCTATAGTATATCAGCTGATTTTATAAATAAGACTTGGGTAACAATTAGCAGCCTAATTACCATAAGCAGCCCACTAAAAGTTCCCACAACTGGGACTCGGGGCCTTAGTACCGTTTATCTGCCAAAGCCAGGATGACCTAAACTTTTCAATGGTCCATCCTTCTTACCTATGTTGGGAGTTGGGAGCATGCGCTGACACTTTCAGCTTTGTTAAAATAACGATGGTCAGGGGTTCACGGGCTCTTGGTCAATTAAGAAACACTTCACTTCAAATTGGAACATAGTAACGTTTGCACATTACTGTTTGTTAGTAGAATAACAAGCAAATGGTTTGGTATAAATAGTGTGTACTGTAATGTTATTTATGTAGTAGAATGTAACGTTCTTAGAATGTATGTTCATCGTTCATTTATGATAGACAACATTATTGTTTAATACATTGTTTGTCTATCAATTGGTATTGGTACCAATTTACTCCTATTTTTCTATTTGCTCTTTGTTTGTGAACCCGTTTTCCTTTAGGGGGCGTCCATAAATTACGTGAGGTCTTTTTTTAAATTTTCTGACCCTCCCTCCCCCTCTGGTGAGATGTCGTGAGATTTTATTCAACCCCCTCCCCATCCCCCAAACTCACGTGAGATTTTTCAAGATGTAGGTTTCTTACGTATAAACACGTTAGATTGTGTTATTCTTTGTGTTCTATTTGAGTTTTTTTTTTTTTCGAGCCACAAAATAGTTTTCAAAGTCTGAACATAAAATATGAAACAAATAAATATACTCAATAATTAGTTTATTTTGATGCCTGAGATATAGGAGATATTTATATCAATTAGTACATTGTCGTTTACGTACACATAAAATGTGGTTTCGTTGTTGAGTAGGTAATGATTTTTTTGAGCGACGTCGCCACGCCGATGGCGTCGATTCAGCCCGAGGGGCGATATTACGATTATATTTAAGATTAAATCTTAAGCATGTACAATCTGGATTAAATGGACCAAAATAGTATAATTTTTTTGTTTCAAGGAAAATATATTGCGTGATATTTGCCGAGACCCCCCCTCTCTCCAACGTAAGATTAGATGAGATTTGACTCGACCCCCTCCCCCCCTTAAACACCTCACGTAATTTATGGACGCCCCCTTATTTATAATCAATTTCTATACCACGGTTTCCTGGAAGAGAAGCCTTTTAGCGATAAGGCCGCCAATTGTTACTATTTTTTTTCTATTTTAGGTTGTTGTTTCTTAAGATTTTTTTTTGTTTTATTTAGTGCAATAAAGAATTTATCTATCTATTTATCTACTTTCACAGGCGGGTTACTAGGTGTGCTGGCGGGATTCAAACCTAGGACCTCACGATTCCGTAATCGGACGGCTACTAGGTCATCTCGACATATGAGCCAAACATACGAAGTACGGAGCCGTACGTAATGGTTGCCGAGCTGAAACGGTGACAGAAAATCCGCCGCTAGGATAAATATACATCATAATCAGCTCACATTCGTCCAGTGCTGGACATAGGGCTCTCCAATGATACGCCACTCAGCCCGATCCTCGCATTTACGTTTCCTATAGCTGCGTATAGCAAATATACATTGCAACTCACCAATCATTTTAGGGTACGGCAAATTCAAACCGTCCATAATCTTCACGAATTCCTCCAGCGACTTCGTCAGTCTAGGATTGTAGTGTTTCTCCTCCGCCACCGTAGTGGCCGTCTGTCCCTTGTAGTCGTGCGCCGGGTACAGAGTGTAGTGATCGGGGAGAGTGAAGATCTTCTTGTGCACGGACTCGTAGAGTGTCTTCGAGTCGCCTTCTTGGAAGTCTGTGCGGCCGCAACCGCGAATCAGGAGAGTGTCTCCAGTAAACGCCATGCTCTGAAAAGTTAGGTGATTTCCTCTATAGATTATTGTTGTGCGAGAAAGTAACACACACACACACGATTGACATTGACAGTTTTTAGTGTATAACTTTAGCCAACACAGACACGACGGTTTATAAAAGTGCAAAAAATTTAATCTTTCCTAACATGACGTAACTGGGAACTTGGACCATAAATTATGCTCTTTGTGAAAAATTACTATTTATACGAGGGACATAAAACATTTTGGAGGGATTATTGGACGTAGGTTCTTATTTCTAATTCAAGCAGCTATCTGCTGCTGAACCAAGTGCCTTATTAAGGTACTTTTAGATTTCAGGGGTCACGGGTCACCCATAAAGTACATCACACTGGTTTCGACATTTTTAAACTCTCCCCGTTCTTGTCACAGTTGGTCACATTTGTGAGATAAATTATGTCGTAATATATTTTGCAATTTTACATCTAGAAATTAATATATTTAAATTGCTTGTTGACGAAGACAATCAATGTATGTTTGAGATTTTGAAAAGTGACGTCACGAAACTTAGGACCCCCCTGGAAACATCTTACCCCTTGTCACATTTACTTTAAAAAAAATCTGAATGGGAACTTCAATTTACTTGTTCTTGAGTAAAACCCCTATTTCGCGTAGGGTTGCCATTCGTCTGGACTTCCCCGTTTAGTGGGCGTCCGGTTCGGACTTCATTTGTAGTCCGGGTTAAAAAGTTTAAAGTCTTGGGCCGCCCGCAACTCATGCACTAGGCCTGCACGCCCGATGGTGATAAAAGTAAACCAACTACATTTAATTTTGTAAGGCCTGAAAATACATAAAAAGATTATTTATAACATTTTCAACTGTTTTAATTACTCTGATTATATTTAAAAAAACTTGTTGACATGTCCTGGGCTCTAAAATCCAGGGTCTTCACGAGTCTTGTCCTGGTTGCCTAACTTTAGAGATGGCAATCCTAGTTTCGGGCCGCATATGCGTTTTAATATACCTAGTAGTGGTAGGACTCTTGGCAGAGTTACTGCCTGGGGAAGTACCACACCTTTGCCAGTTATTCTATCGCCATGCAGTAAAGTGCAAACATTACTGTGTTCCGGTTTGAAAGGCAATGTTTCTGTTTCCAGAGAAATTACAGGGCTTAGAGATTTAATATCTAAGATCTCTGGGTGACGAGGAATTTAGGAATTTAGTCTATTCTTATGGTTTACGTCCAATAATATCGATCTAGATCTGGTATCGGACTGGTCTAGTCGGGAGAACAGCGACTGCCGATTCGGAGCCCCTCGGTGAAATCCAACACACACCACTGTCTTTTCGAAGTCATGTGCGTAATGACGCTAACTTCACATACTACACTGACGACACCGACGACGCCATCGGTCGGTTCGTACGGCGAGCGTTGGCTGCATCATCGAAGACCATCCCAGAGTTCAACTTACAGATGGCCATCAGGGACAGAAATGCGGTCGAGATGGAGGCTCTAAGCCTCCCGGCTTAGAGCGAGCGAGGCGACTTAGAGAATAGCAGAATCAGTCTAAAGAGCGCTAGAATTAGGTTGAAAATGTTTCCGACTCCTTCCGATTTCCTTTTCTTTTCCTAATTCAAGAAATATGTAAAAAAAAAACATAAATGGCACGGACCCAGAAGTCTGTGAAGTTGTTAAATTAAAAAAAAATTGTTAAAAGCAGTGTATGAAACATCTTGAGGCAACCAATACGTTCCAGAAATCTTTCCAGGTCATGCGTCATCCACCAACCGGCACTGGGTCAGCTTGGTGTATCCTGGTCCTGAGTCCTAGGCTAGGAGTAGTAGGCTGCTTACGCGTGCTTACGTCCAACAGTGGTGTAAGCTGTCAGTCAGTCACAAAAACAAAACCTCCAGCAAATATCGAGAATAAATACTCTACTGCTATCTATGAGGTCATCGTTTTATCAAAACAAACCTTCATAAAACAACTTAAAAGAGGTATTGTGTGCAGAATAGAAAGATATGGTCATACGGCAATGATAAGACAGCACGCTTGAGCGGGCGCGATAACACGCCGGACCGATGCTATCGAACGATAGCAGGGCATTATTTATTAAACTTGACAATGAAATTTCAAGAAGATATAGTGTAGTTGCTTTATCGCGCCTCTTTGTGGTGTTGAAGTCGGTTAAATTGTTTTGTATCAAAATAGTTCATAAGTAGGTAGGTATTATTTTAGAATGGAATGTTGCGGTAAAATGTTTCATGACCCGGCCAATGAGAAACGCTGGTCCTAGCGTATCTATGCACTCAAAAGGTCAAATATCATGAAAATAAGAAAAAATCAGCTTGTTTTTGTCACCCCTGAGCTAATTTCAATCTTTTTTCACTGGATTCTATGTATTTAAATTGCCTAAATACGAAAATTAATCAAGCCAAGCAAAAAGCCTAGTCACCAAACTGGCCAACGGTGACTATTGACCAGAGAAAGATACTTCAAATCAGTCATACCCTCATACCTGCTTATCCAAAACATATGTGAAGCAGCCGTTCGTGTGCCCCGGAGTAGCGATGCACTTCAGCCGCAAGTCCCCAAAGGTTATCTCCTCCCCATCCTTGACGTGTATGTCTGCCTGCGCGCCAGACGCCAGTCCTATGACGCTTCTAACTCCAGGTAAGAGGCCTTTCAGCTTCCCCGTGCCAGTCACATGGTCTGCGTGCATGTGTGTGTTCACTGGAAATTATGATACGAGATTTTAATGGACTGGGTCAATAGAAAAGCTAATAATAATGCTGCGTATTCCGGCGCAGGGTCAGAAGAGCAGACTCAGAGAAGATCACCCTCACAAGGGATAGACTTTATGAATCCAGCCATACGGTCTTCCATGACAGGGTTTTCTCTTAATGCGAAACTTTCACTTTGAGAAGTACATTCTGGAATTTCATAACCTAATTCCATCTTGTCCCTTCTTTAATAGTACGATTACCTCTACAAGGGTATAAAAATACCATCGCTACAAAGTCGACCTACTTGCGACTTCGCTTCCACTACTTACATTTTAGCTTCTTCATTACTAACTACCAATGTTCGCAATACCTAGCCGTTGGCCCATTCAAGACGTGGAATCATTGTGGGATCACTGATCTGGGAATACTGGGCAAGGATAAGACCCTGCACGGGACGCCATACTTTTTTTTATCATATAGGTAGAGTGACGAGACGAGCAGCTGTCCATACCAGTTATCAATAATAATAACCTCGGTTGGTGGCCGTAAAACCATTCAAAATGTGGAAGCATTGTAAGATCACAGATCAGGGAAGCCTGGGCACGGACAATAGAACAATACCCTCCACTGGACGCCATATTATCAACAACGAGCGTTTTGTCAAGAGTGTCCAACTAAGTGAATTGTATAGCATAAGCAGCCCACTAAATGTTTTCACTGCTGGGACTCGGGGCCATCTCTCGCAAGGAGAGAAAGTTAAGGCCATAATCCACCACGCTGGCCCAGCGCAGGAGGGATGACACATGCCCTCGAAAGATTGTAGGTACATGTCGGTTTCCTGACAATGTTTTCCTTTCCCGTTTTAAGTTAGCGGCATTACATAACTTCGAGAAGACAGTGGTGCGTGTGGGATTTGAACCCGGGAGCTTCGAAACGGCAGTCGCCGTTCTCTCGACTTGACCAGCCGTAACTTGTAGCCGTAACGTAGAGGTCTGCAACCCACTCATACGATTCCGCTCCAACTCGACAAATAAAATTCACTCAAATAAACAAATATGGGCTTTATATCATGCCGTTAAGACATAGATTACATTGGCAGCACAAATTAGCGGACCGCTCCCTGACAGCCGTCTGCTAATTGATATTGCCAATGTAATCTATATCTTAACGTGCATGGCATAAAGTCCATATTTGAGTGTACTTTATTTGTCGGGTGGTAGCGCAGTCGTATAAATGAACGCAGGCCATAAGAAGATTATTGAGATTAAGTTAGTATACTCACTCGCATATACCAATTTGAGTCCCAATTCCTTGACCAACGTCGCGTCTCGCTCCGCATGCTCTATCACGGGGTCAATGAGGACCGCTTGTCGCGACTTGGTGTCTGCTAGCAAGTACGTGTACGTACTGCTTACATTGTCGTATAGCTGGAAAAGGAAATTGTACTGATAAAATAAAGTCTTAAACGAAGTATCCTACTTATGCAACAATATTATAAATGCGAAAGTTGGATTTTTTAATGTTTGTTGGTCAATCACGTCGGAAGAGATGAAGAACTGAGAATTGACCACAAAACAGTTTCGGCGCATTTGAAAAAAAACTGGGTACCTATACAAAAACCGATATTTGGGTACCTCACGAGCTCACTGAAAGAAACCTAACGAACCGTGTAGTCATTTGTGATTCTTTATTACGACGTAATGAAACAGAACCATTTTTGAAGAAGCTGTTAACTGGTGATGAAAAGTGGATCGCGTACGACAAGAACGTGCGAAAAAAGTCATGGTCAAAGGCCTGTCAGGCATCACAGACTGGCGAAACCCGAGTTAACTCGCAACTGTGTGTGTTGGGATTGGAAGGGCATTATTCATTATGACCTGTTACCACCAGGCAGGACCACCGATTTTGAATTCTACTGCGAGCAACTGATGAGATTAAAGCAAGAAGTTGAGTGAAAACGGCCGGAATTAGCCAACAGAAGGGGTGTGGTTTTTCATCATGATAACGGTAGACCTCACACATCTTTAGCTACTCAGCAAAAATTAAGAGCTTGGCTAGGAGGTGTTAAAGCATCCACCGTATAGTCTGTTTCCACCTGTTTCGGTCTCTTCCGAATTCTTTAGTGTCAGGTTAAGAGTGCGCCTAAAGCCAGGAAAAAATCAGATTTCACCCGCGCGACGCGTTTCTTAATGTGATGTACATAAAGTCGAGAATAGCATGACACAGTTTGGAGGAAAAATCAATATTTAATCAGGCGTCCATTTTTGACCAAGTTTTATTTAATTACTCAATAACTAAACATAAATTTAAAAAAGTGTTCGGTTACTTTACTAGAACGTACAAATAGAAATTTTATTACAAAAAAAATAATGTGGGGTCATCGCTGATAATTTCGAGTACTCGAATTAAAACGGGTTTTTTCGGTGTCATTTTTATTTTTTTATTGTAAAAAACTCTGATTTATTTTTAAAATTCTATTCGTTTATTGTGCTTCTTCTTGATTGTACCCACACGTCAATATTTTTTTTTTGTCATAGTTTTTAGTTTCTTAACTTCAGTGAGCGGCTTCGAAAATGTCCTTTTTTCGTTTTCTGGCTTTAGGCGCCCCCTTAACATCACGAGAGGACTGCCAAAACCACTTGTCGCGGTATTTTGATCAGAAGCTCCAAAATTTCTATAGCAATGGGATCATGACCCTACCTACAAGATGGCAAAAAGTTATGGAACAAAATGGTACCTACGTACTTTAGTTAAAAGTAAATTATACACTGTATTAACAATGTTTTGAATTTTCTTAAAAAATGCGAAGAACATTTTTCCCCAATCTTTTTAAATTTCATACCGAATAGTTCCATGACGTGTATAGGAAGCTAATTACAGCTCTGCTTCTTAGATTATAATATACAAAACAAGGCCAGACATTCAACATTTTTCTATATCTTGCCAATGCGTTAAATGATCATCCAAGCTGAAAAATTAGTACATGCTTGAATCGCAACGTATGTATCTATTGTGACGTGTACCTAATACAGTTAGGTTTTGCAGTGCACACCGCCCTACAATAACGTACATACGTACGTACTAGAATTATAATATGGTAAATAGCAATCTCCACGGTTTAGCAGTACTGACTTATTTGTATGATTGGAAAAGAGCGCCACAATCGTATTTTCTGAAGGGTACTGACTTCTAATTTGAAACTCGTAAACTCGAATCTTTAGGACATTCAATTTCTGGTTCAAATATAGTGGAACTGGCGTTAATGTAAGTTTCAACAGAGCGTCACCGTCGTGTTTGCTTTTGGATTGATATTATTTAATAGTCGATATTGTAACAGACTTCAAAAAAAAAGTTCCCAATTTATGTTTTTTTATGTATGTTACTCAATAGCTCCGCCATTTAAAAATCGATTCTGATGACTGCCGCACCGATTTCAATAAAAATACATGAGATAATATCTGAAGTATGACCAAAGAATCATTAAAATCGATTCAAATTGGCGAAGCTATCGCGTAACATACTTTAAAATAAAGTGGCCAAGTGCGAGTTGGACTCGCCCATGAAGGGTTCCGTTGCAGCAAGTAACATTATATACATAGTACACATAGTTCTTGTAGTTCGTTGTAACTTTGATCGAAGTTTCAATAATAGTGTATTTATGACGTACTAAAAAAAAACTACTCATCAGATCGAGTTCAAACTAATTTTCGTTGGTAGTTTATATGGTAATGTACATCATATATTTTTTTTAGATTTTTAATTCTCTTACTTTAGAAGTTAGAGGGGGGGACACACATTTTACCACTTTGGAAGTGTCTCTCGCGCAAATTATTCAGTGTAGACGAAAACGATTTTAGAAACCTCAACATCATTTTTGAAGACCTATCGATAGACAAGTGTAGGTTTGATGAAAAAAAAAATGTTGAGTTTCAGTTCTCAGTATGGGGGACAACCCTCATTTTTCTTTTTTTTTAATTTTTCTGTTGAAATCTTAATGCTGTTCACAGAATACATCTACTTACCAAGTTTCAACAGTGTAGTTCTCATAGTTTCGGCAAAAAGTGGCTGTGACATACGGACAGACAGACAGACAGACAGACAGACATGACGAATCTATAAGGGTTCCCTTTTTACGTTTTACGGAACCCTAAAAACATACAACCGAATTGAGAACCTCCTTTTTGAAGAGAAAACTTCTTTTGGCGCGCTTAGCCAGATTTTTCGTAGGCTGTGAAATGAATTCTAGCGTCACGCTCGGATATGATAGGAAATCTTCGGGTAAACTCGGGACCATAGCCATTGGCTATCTAGAAATGCGTCAGCCAATGGGAAATGCTGGTGCATTTCTAGATGGTCATGCCATGATGACCAGGCCACACCCTCCGGTTACACCCGTATAGTTTTCAAAGTAAGCTATCAAATTCTGAGTTATAAGTTTTCACTTCTATCGTCAGTTCCTATGACTGCCAATTTATACAATTAAATAACCAGTAAAAGTGCCTCTGTTATATTCGCAGTGCCGACGTGACGTGATAAAAACCTGAACTATTATTACATCCATCTATACAAATAAATAAAATTAAAGTATCTGTTTGTAATATTAAAATTTTACTACATGCTCATGAATCTATAGACGGTACATTTACCAAAACAACTTTTTTGTCTGTCTGTCCGTTTTTTTTCCAGCTAATGTCCGAAACGGCTGCACCGATATCGACCGGCCTTTCAAAGATAGCTAATGATCTAATGCATAACTTAGGCTACTCTCACTTGAGGAAAATAAACAGGGATCCGCGAAATAAACAAAAACCCATTAAAACGAGCGTGAAACCGTGCTTACTGTGGTGTCGGTAACAGTTATAATGGTGCGAGTTCATTAGTTTTCTAGTTTTACTCCACCTCAAAAAATGCCCAACGACCCTAAATCTATATTTCTATACTAATATCATAAAGCTGACTCTTCAGCTTTATAGTATTTTTTTATATTTGTTTGTATGTTTGTTTGTTTGTAGGATCTAGGGAACTACTGTTCCGAATTAGAAGAATATTTCTGTGTTGGATAGTCCATTTATCGGGGAAGGCTATTTGCTACATTACGCTACTATCAACAGGAGCGGAGCATGAATGAAAAATGTAACAAAAATTAAAAAATATTGCTTTTAGAATTTCGTTGCGTGACAGCATGTGTCTATCGTATAAAGGTTGCGTCATTAGAACCTAAGGTAACCGAATTTGTTCATAATTTGAATTGGTACGACCAATTTTCGATAGATGGCGTAGCAACGCACGCACGGTTCAGCTAGTAGGTAAGTTCATAATATCGCTTTGCTCCAGACCGGCACCTCTACCGCCTAACGAAAAACGCTTTGACGCTTTAATGCTATGACGTTGCTGTCTCTTTTCTTCTCGCTTGAAATGAAAGAGACAGCAACGTCAAAGCATCAAAGCGTCAAAGCGTTTTTCGTTAGGCGGTAGACCCCCTGGACGTCTACTCTGTTTCTACGAAAACGAAATTTCGAAAAAACACTCGCGACTTTCCTACTCTCGTTCTACTTCGTTTCGTCCGATACAACATTGTTTGACGTTTAAATGTTCTAAGCATACTCTAATTAGAGTAGGCTTAGAAGATTTAAACGGACAAAACGACGCATCGAAGTAGAATCAGAGTTTGAACATCGCGAGTTTATTTCGAAATTACGTTTTCGTTGAATTAGAGTAGACGTCCTGACAAGGGAACTAGCTTAGAGGATAAATAGTACTTATGTATACTCTAAGGGAACTAGCAACTGACTCATATCACTTGCGTAATGACCTAATGACCTAGGTCACTGTTTACACTGTGTAGCCGTATATCACTTTTTTATTCGCGAAAAAGACTACGTCCGCCCACAAACTCACATGTTAGCAAGTCTGTCTGGAACAAGCATAAGTAGGTCATACATAGTAGTATATTCCCACTGCTGGGACTCGAGGCCTTCTCTCGCTAAGATAGGGTCAAAGCCATAATCCACCACGCTGACCCAGTGCGGGTTGGTGAATGACGTGTAGGTTCGAAAGATTCTAGTACATGTAGGTATTCTAAGCATGTTTTGGTTAGCGGTACCTATTACGTATACCTATGATTTCGAACCAAGTGGGATTCGAACCAAGGGCTACAGATCGCCAGTCGCCGTTTTCCCGGCTAAACTAGATCCAACAACAATGTTAGAAACACGCTAACACGTACTTTTTATCGGTACCTAATAGATTTGCACTTGACCGCAATCTCGCCTGATATGAATCTGTTATATTCTTTGTTTTCATGTTATATTTTTTACCAAAAATATTATTTTCGCCAATTATGACTTTATTTTTTAAGTTTTTGTAACTTTGTTTACGTGTTAAGTGCAATAAAGAGTTAATCTACATATCTATCTACCTAATTTATCTATTTTTTTTATAGTATAGAGTGAAGACAAGACGAGCAGGACATGTGCCTGATGGTAAGCAACATGCCTGCTACATAACGGCACAGTGACACGCAGCTATTGGAACATGAAGCGTCCAAATTGTCACCTAGCACTGCACTGCGCTCGTCACCCGGAGATATAAGGTGTTTTATCTCTTAGCCCAGTAATTTCTCTGGAAACATTGCCCTTCAAACCGGAACACAGCAATGTTTACACACTACTGCTCGGTTGAGTAACTGTATATTCATCTACGACCTAAGCTAACACAATTTCCTTATATCTAAAGACTCACCTGCCTAAAAAAGAATTCGTTTCCTCGATCCATCGCGGCGTACCACCTCACTTGGGCTCCGCTCTGCTTGCACGCGGCCGCCGCCACCTTCCAACTGCCAACTATCCTCTGTAGCATCCTAACACACAAATATATACCATTATATTACCTGTATAACAGTTAATTACACCATATCACGCGTATCTTGCGCTCACGCTTTAAACGCAAGTCATATCACAGATCAGAAAATAGTGGTCATATCGTGTGGAGTCTGCGCCACGAATTAAATCTTCGAGAAAAATAGTGAACTAAGCATTTATAAACAAACGCTATCAGGTAACTATTAATAAAACAACAGTGATGCCACTTGAAAACGGTAAAGACTTATTGCACGGACTGAACTAATTACAAATTTTTATTTTTTGTGGAAACCAATAGATAAATAAGAGAACTACCTTGCGCTGCCAATGACTCGGCGATAAATGAATGATTTAAAATTTGAGCACCTATCTGTTGTTTTAGATAATGTGGTATTTTATCCACACCTAAGATTGCTTCGATTGTCCGTATTTATTTTGTAGTTGTACTCTTTTACATATCTCATTCATTAATTACAACACATCGATTTAAACCCTCCAAGATGTGCCCTCCCAAACTTCAAGCGCTTGGATTTATGTCATCGTTGAGAAGAGTGAGCTCACTCTTTCCGTTCTAGTCGGTTGCAGGAAGCGGTGAACGCTGGACTTGTTGACCCCATTCGATGTCAACAACCAATATAAGTAGAACCACAGCGTATCTCGCCGCTAGCGAGTCTAGGGGTCAAGTAAATTGGTGGGCTGTACACCATTTATGCTACAGACACAGACGCAGTTTATTACCGATCTCAAGGTGCTCAAGGCACATCTAGTAGTTTATATCGATGTTATAACACTGGAAAATGTACGGAAAATATTTATTTTCCAATTAGGTACTTCTTTTTACGTCCGTTGGAGGCGTTGTTCTAATTTCCGAGGGAGACTATTCATACTTCGCCTACAAGGTAATACCTCTATAGCGGACATAATCAGTATTGTACCTATAACCATATTATACATAATAAGTATGTCCACCTTTACCATAGGACCATATCAGTTGGGATGGGTAGCGGTTAGGAAACTTCGAGACGAAACGAGTCGAGTCGTCTCGTCACCCATCCCAGTCTCAACGCAACAGTATTTTAACAGTTTATTTTTTAATGATGTAACAATTTTAACACAAGCAACCGTTTTAGGTACCTATCACAGATTACTCGTGATATAGGTAGTTGTAGGTAATAGTGATAAAAGATAAATCAAATATGGCTCTAAGTTAGACAAAATATCTCCCCCCAATGAAGACATCGTATTTTATCGCAAATACTTTTATCAAAGTCAAAGTCAAAGTAATTTATTCGCGAAAAATTGTGGTTACAAATAAGGTCTTAAAATACTATGGTTTGGTGCTGCACAATTTCAGCCTAAAAGGCATGCGAAATTTTTAAAAATTGTTACATGTTTATAAAATATTCAAAACAAAGATCTTAATTTACAATAACAATTTTTATATATCTAAGGAATTCTTAATTTACAATAACAGTTTTTATATCTAAGGCATTTTAAAATGAAAGTTATAATCTAAACAACAAAAATCGATTAAGGAACGATTGTTGTTTTCTTTAATTAGTAAAAACACGTGCAAAAAAATGCACATTAATAAAGGGTTCCGTCGAAAGCCTGCACTAATCCGATAGGTTCCTGTTCTACTCATCGATCATGAACAATCTTTACATTGCGAGAAATCCTGAAAATGCGAAAAAGATGTTCATAACGTTTAGTTCACTACTAAAATATATTAGTGTTGTACACAATAGTCGACTTTTCAGATCCGCCATAGTTAGACCACGGACCACCCACCTGGTATTGACCACTTCGAACTGCCAATCTTGAACCTTCTAACCCAGACCAGTCACCACAGCCCAGCCACCTCGACTGCCAACCCTCAACCAGACATAGACAGATTGATCACCCATTCTGAACACCCAAATCCCACACCTTAGTTCACCCACCCTGGTGCCTACATCATGCATCGCGTTTTATGGACCGTCCACTCTGAACCAATCTACACATCTTTATCTGACACTAGGAGCGCCCCGCGATTTCAATCTTTGTGTCTTGAAATCGAGAGTGAATCTTCTAGGTTAACACGCTCCATCGTAGACCGCATTGTAGCTTGACTTCAGGCAAAATGGCGGTCAAGTGTAAACCGATAAAAACAATTAAAAAACCCCGCCTAGTTCGTTAAAAAAAACTAAGCTTATGTTGTCAGGTTATACATGTCACAGCCGGATTGTATAATCCGCTGTATTACATTACGTCTAGCCGTTTTAAAAGCAGGGCTGTTTTGTAAAGCGGCGGTTTAACGATTAGCCGGATTGAATGCGGCTGATTAAAAAACACCCGAAACGTATTCGACGCCATACCGCATTCAACACGGCTAGCCGAAATTTATCCACCTCTTTGACAACTTTTAGTTCCGATTCTTAACACTCATGGCGCTGCCTGACTATAATATATAACAACTATGGCGTTGAATACAGTGTTGCTAAATTGCTAAGGTATAGTCACCTTATATTGGATGGATGGATTCTGATGTTCGGCGGAATCCTACACAATATTATAGGGGTGGTTTACCACCGTCCACCTCTTGAGGCGGTTCACCTTTTTCCACCGGGGTGTTACTTGGAAAATATTTAGTTTCCGCCGTCCACCTTGTTAAGACTAAATCGGACCGGGTATAGGTTACATATGACCCAGATCCGACTCGGAGCACCCTGACTCCACCTAGTCTTGTTGCTACTACCCCTAGAGTGTATTTAAAAAATGCGGGAGCCAGAAGCTTACGGGAGGTCCTGAGTGGAGCGAGCCATGCGAGGCCAAGCGTAGCGAAGGGGGGAGGTGGCGAGCGAAACGAGCCGATGACCTCCGTAGTGGAGCGCAGGCCGAGTATAGAGAAGCGACACTCAGGACTGACCGCAGAGCTTCTGGCGGGAGCCCACCCGGAGTCTAATCTAAATGATAGACCCTTGCCTAAGTGTACCATATTTCTTAGGTGTACCGCTAATATCAAGTTATAGGGGCTTTCAAATTTTATCTGAGAGGTAAGATGTTTTTTAAAAAAAGTAAGGAATATTGTAAGAACCTGTCAGCTTTTTCTTATTTATTATTAAGTTCATTTTCATTTTAAACGTTTGTTTTGTAAGTATGGTCGGTCACCCTACAATTGAAGCAGTAGTACGATGAGGCTAAACGTTGGCCGCCTTATTGAAGAACGTATCGCAATGACAATGCGGCTAATCGTTGAACCGCCGCATTACAAAACGGCCCTGTTTTTCAAAACGGCTAGCCGTAATGTAATATGGCGAATTGTACAATCCGGCTGCGACATACATATAATGTCTATTAACTAGTTTATTATTATATCACAAGATGTGAACTCTAATTCTACACACAAACTTGTAAACCTAATATAATGACACCAAACTTACATCAGCTAAATACCAATGCACTTATGTTTTATCAATACTACAACACAATCACAACAGAAAGTAAATATTTAATATAGATGACTAAACCTGGCCAGATCTCAAACAATACTGAAGTGATATGAGGAACAGGAATAATATTTATTAATTTACAATGCATTGTACAAACATTATGGCGTAGCCACACAAACAACAGAAATTGCTGTAGTGTGTATCTATCTATTTATTAATATGTGAAACAAAAACTTTGTACTTTGTAATGATGGGATCAAAAATATACCATTCTAATTAGTCCGTCAGATAGCTTATGGAAAAATATGGAACTCACATTTGTTGTATTATCAAACTAGCTTTTTCCCGCGACTTCGCTCGCGTTCTGTAAGTCGTTGGCGTAAGTTCTAAGCGTTTATATGACATTTTCATCGTCTAAATGCACTTACAACGTTTTCTTGGAACTTTTATCGCCTATTCCTCCCCCTTGGGAATGGAATTTTGATAAATCCTTCCTTAGTAGATCCCTACATCATAGGAGGTGTGGAATACGTGTGCAGAAATTTAAGTTTCTAGCCCTAAGGGCTTGGCCTGTGTATTCATATAAAATGTCATCTCCTATTTCACCCCCTTAAGGGACTATAGGGGTGGAATTTCGCAAAACCCCGTCTTAGCGAGCGCCTACGTGCTAAAAAGCATCTCTATGCAAAATTTGAGATTCCTATCATTTGTGAGATTTGGTGATGAGTGACCTTTCGCTTTTATATATATAGATTACTGAAAATAGACAAAAATTAGACAGACAGAAAGATGAGACAAATTATTGAATCGATCATCAAACTTTCAGAGTGGGGAGTTGTGACGTCACATCTACATAAAAAATGTATACAGACATGACATCACTTGAAACTTTAAAGCACAATCTTATATATAAAATTCTCGTGTCACAGTGTTTGTTTCCTTACTCCTCCGAAACGGCTTTACTGATTTTAACCAAATTTTATATGCATATTCTGTAGGTATGAGAATCGGCTACTAGCTATTTTTCATACCCCTAAGTGACAAGGGTTGTTCACTAAGGCAAAACAACGTTTGCGGGGTCAGCTAGTATCTTCATAATTGTTTGGTTGTAAAACAAAAGAAAAAATATGTTAATGATATTTTTTTTATCTCTGACAGATTGGTATTTTTTTGTCACCATACTTATCATGTGGACAGACCTAGAATGTAATTTTCCACACTTATAGTATATATGGAGGAGTGCTAAATGCTGATTTATTTTTTGAATTGTGTGTAAAAAATACATTAACTCGATTTAAAAAAATTACAGACACTACCATGTATTTGATACATGCATAAATACTCTTTTGTATATTTAACAGTGGTCAAATTGACAATAGATTAATCATCATCATCATCATAAGCCTGTATTCATCCACTGCTGGACATAGGCCGCTCCCATGAATAAATAAATCTAAACAATAGATTTATATTGCTTTATTGTTGAATTGTTTTCCACTGGGTGACAACTAGTATAAATTTATTATTTAAGCTTGGGTTGTTGCAACAAGCTTGACATGCAAGGCTTTATCATTGTGTGATGAATACAAATATTTTCTATATAAATATTTATGTTAAATTTTTCATTTTTTCTATAAATCTATGTACCTATATAAAAGCGGAAGGTCACTCATCAAGGAATCTCAGAAACAACAAATGCTAGGAATCTGAAATTTTGCATGGAGGTCCCTTTTAGCACGTAAGCGCTCGCTAAGACGGGATTTTGCGAAATTCAACCCCTAAGAGGTTGAACAAGGGATGAACGGTTATATGAAAATTCGTGATTTTCAAAGTTATCAAATGTTGTATCTAGACACTTGATACGAAGCAATTAAATCTTTGTGCTATCAATTTTGTAATTTCGAGCTATACAGGGGTGAAATTGGGGTTGAAATGGGGAATGAATGTCAATATGGAAGTTCCCGACCATTGAAGATAAAACCATGAAACTCTGTATATAGACACTCGACACGAAACAAACAAATATTTGTTTTAATAATGTACATATTCTAATTTCGAACTGTATAGGGATGAAATTGGGATTGAAATGGGGGATGCAAGTATACATGAAAGCTTCCAATCGTTGAAGATAAAACTATAAAACTCTTTATATAGGCACTTGGCACGAAACCAATAAATGTTTGTTCTAGCAATTTTGTAATTTCAAACTGTACAGGGATGAAATGGGGGATGTGTCTCTTACGATTTCACACCTAAACAACTGAACCGATTTTGATGAAATTGTTTTATTATAAGCTGTTTTTAGTAACCGTCAATGTGTCTGGGTATATAAATAGGTAGGTACTGCCTGTGTTACCATAGTAATTATTTCGCGCTGACGAAGTCGCGGGTAGCACAGCTAGTATTTTATATTAAATAAATAAATATAAATAAATATTGGTGGACAATTCACACACAACACCATCTGACCCCAAACTAAGCAAAGCTTGTGTGATGGCGGCCAGATAGCTGATATAATACTTATATAGTTTTAAATACATACTTATTATACATAGAAACACCCAGACACAGTGCAAACATTTGAATTCATCACACAAATATTTACACTGGGTGGGGATCGAACCCACGACCCTCGGCTTCGCAGGCAGAGCTACTAACCACTATGGTGCTATTGAACTCTTATGTTTTTTTTATTTGCCTTGATAAATCTAAGTTAATACTTTCATTTTTAGTAATGGGCAAATACTATTTAATGCAAATGCTTGCACCTGAATCAGTACTCCATGACAAGTATTGTATGATTGTATCCATGTAAAAGAAAATAACTTAAAATACTTTTTTTTTTGATAGTCATGGGACAATCCAGACACTTCTGTCCATAACAGCGCAGTGCTATGATGCTTAACATGAAGACTGGTTGCCTGGAAGAGATTGCTCTCAACAATAAGCCCACCATTTGTGGTACTAGTTCCTAAGCGTTTGTTTTTCTGTAATATTTTAATTTGTTTGTGTCACAATACAGAGTTCCTATTTAATCTATCTATGATATCAGCATTACTGTCTAGCTAGCTGCACTGCACTTGTCACTTGAGATCTAAATATTTTTTTTTATTGTTATCTTATATAGACACTGGAAATATGTCTCTTCAACCTGGAACACAATATCATCTGTAAGTTACTCCTCAGTGGTAGAGTTTTTAAAACTTTAACTGGCCTTGTAGCTCAATTGCTAGTAATGCCCCCAGAACTGTGAATTGAAGGTTTGAATCCCACCTTGAAAAAATAAATACAGTCATATACATATGTGTGATGAATACAGACTTTTTATTTCGATGTATATTAAGTAATTAATTACGATTACATAACTATAATATTTTATCACCTATTTGGCTGCCATTGTAAGAGATTTGTATGGAGATAGTATTTTATGAGAAATATCCAGAAATATAACATAAAAAAGGTTGAGATACTAATATATTTCACTGTGATACCTTCCCATTAGGTAAAAAAATCTAATGTATCAGGGATGCCGCACACCATACTAAGCTAAGGAAAATTATTAGAACCCACAAAATGTTGGTGTAGGTAACTAATAATAAAGTCAGGTGCAAGAAAAGGGATAGGCACAGGTGTACCATGTATTGGTATTGGCTGGCCCTTGTTTTAGAATATGTACTTACCAAAAAGAAAAAGATAAGTCGATCAAAATAATGTTGAATTAAAACTTGATTGCAATTAAGTATGTAAGATTTATTAATTCAAATAGCTCTCACCTAGTACCTTCCAAGTTTCAGTTCAGTTACACTTTCTGTTTCAGTGAATAATCCAGTGTATTGATTACTCGATTCCAGAAGACTATCTTGAAAACTCTGAACTTGATTGAGGAAATTGAAATTGCAAAATGAACAGTCTAAGCTTATAATTACAAATTAAACGTCTACACTCTACACGATAGGTACTTGCAGTTTGTAGTATCCTGTCTTAGTATCAAGCTTATCATCTTATCAAGGTATCATGTATCAACAAAACTCAAAACTTAAAAACATGTCAAATTGTTCCCTATTCCATTTTCCATTTGACTTTGACACAAAAGAAGTGATGTGCCACCGAATGTAGCAACATTAGGTCGAGTTCGATTATTTATAAATCGATATCATTTAAAATACGATTCCGAATACGAAAAGCGTGTTTACTCTTTGGAATTAAAACATAATATTTATTAATGATTACTGCTGAGTGCTGTCGTTGAAATATTTATCCTGTTTTGTGTTATACACTAAGAAACAATTAATTATCAGTTGTAAGTTGCATTTCAAATAACAACTGGTTGTTTAAACTCAATACTAATACTATATACGCTAGGCCACGCTAGGCTATTCCTGAAGGTCAATGAAGGTAACGGCAAATTTTATCCAAGTTATTTTGGAAAGATTAATAAGTTTTGGAATGTATGGCTACCCATTGGGTGCAAAACGGACTCTTGAAGATAATTAGAAATGAAAATACAATTAAAAACAATTAAAAAAACAGTATTATGAACATGAAAAAAAAGTTCCGCAGCTAATGCGAAAGCGGTACGTACCACCTGGGTAGGCGGTATTTTTTTGCTTGTTTGGCGAAACGTTCTGGTATCGCAGGCGGCGAAATCCGCTTTGGTGTGAACAGTAATATTACCGCTTACCGGTTTTCTCTACCGCAGATGGCCGCGAATACCGCTTAGGTTTGAACAGGCCTTTACCAGTCATATTGATAATATCTGTTATAGTTCATTTTTCGCTATTAAAAAAGTTAAAATATGTGAAAGTAAGGGTAGTGATGTGGTTTTCCCTGACAGACGTAAATACTTATTTACGCAATTACAAGAAATACCACTTACAAGAAGAAATAGCAGATTGATATTTCCCAAAAGGTTGCCGACCCATAAAAATATGTATTCGGATAAAGTAATCTGTAGTACCCTACACCATGGGCAGTCGTCCTGGTCATCGAGGTTGAGATACTAATAATTGATTGACGAAATAGATTGATGATCATAACTTAGTTGTAATCCGAAATCGATTCTCGATCGAATAAGTATCTTTTAACAATATTTTTGATGTCAACCGACACAATGACAAACAACGCTGAATTATATTAACTTTGCCCAATGTCAATGTCGTTTTTGACTTTGACAACGCATCACTTTAAAATGACAGTGATGGTCGCATATTCAAGGAATGTAGTTTTTCTATTTTCCATTTTGGCTTTGCTCTAGGTATAACAACACGAAGATAGAGGCATTGTTTTTATTTATTGCTGGTTCATATTGAAGACCGTTGTGTGTTTCGGGGTACTGATTCTAAACGTAATTCGGAACGACAATCCCGGTCTCTGTCATTCAAAACAGATAAGACAAAGACCGAGAGGTCAGATTCCATGTCGGATCAATCCAAGATCAATCCGATTGGATTCAGAATCGTTCCGCTAAAGGCTGTTAACTATACTGTTATTTTTTCTCTGATAACGTAAATTACGAAAGCTTGATAAAAGATGATGATGATAAAAACCTAGTAATAAGCGACATTAAATTGTATTTTAGAGATTTCAGAAACAATATTTATCTTGCCTGCATCATTTTGCTCTTTGAATAAAAATTTGGTAAAAAAATAAAAAAGTTCTTTGTTGTTTTGTCATTTTTGGTCCTTGTTTTGGCAGTTTTGGTTACAAATTAATATGTAGTTTTATTTAAGGGAAAAAACATAAATTTTCAAAAATAACCCTCACAATCTTCAAACATTTTATGAATATAGTACCAGTACTCACAAGGTATGAAAATGTTGTTTTCACAGATTGTAAGAAAATCGAAGTTTAGTAAGTAGTCGTTGCAAAATCATACTTATTATTCAAGTCAATCTCTTCGTTACTTCTCTTCTTATATTATGTATATTTGCTCGTTTCCTTGTATTGCTTGCCAAGGAATAAGTAAATACCTAAATAAATAAATATTGGTGGACAATTCACACACAACACCATCTGACCCAGAGCCGGCTTTAGGGTGGGGCGACGGGGTCGATCGCCCGGGGCGCCGGATACTACAAGGGCGCTGGGAAATCTTAACCTAGAGGGGGGGGTGTATTTCAACGTCCCCAAAGTGTATTGTTGTTCTTTAGGGCGCACAAGGGCGCTGGGAAATCTTAACGTCCCCAAAGTGTAGTGTTAAAATTGTCCTTTAGGGCGCCTGAGGCATGGGTCGCCCGGGGCGCTTAGATGGGTAAGGCCGACCCTGATCTGACCCCAAACTAAGCAAAGCTTGTAATATGGCGGTCAAATGGCTGATATAATACTTATAGTTTCAAATACATACGAACATACGTAATACGTATTATACATAGAAACACCCAGACACAGTGCAAACATTTGAATTCATCACACAAATATTTGCACTGGGTCGAACCCACGACCCTCAGCTTCGCAGGCAGAATTACTACCCACTAAGCCACGAGGCCAGCCTGCCAAGCCGGCAAGCCAGCAACTGTATTCTTCCTTGATTGCTTGATTCTGTCCAAAGAATATTTTATTCTCTAAAAGGGTATAGGGTATACATAATATACACAGACAAACATATCTGACGAGCAGCGAGCACGAGAAGTCGTTCAAATAATATTTCACTGATATATTTTCACCAATATCAGAGACAGTTTACCTACAGGTTCGGGTATACATTCAGGCAAACTATTGTACGAGTTTAGGTACACCAGACGTCTTGACAATATATGGTACGACAATGATAGGGTTATAGTAATAATTCAAATATGTATAGGGCACTTCGAATTTTCTGAGCATGCTTGGCGAGCATCACGCGAGCATGTACGTACGTGTAGTGTAGACGTAACCAGCATACAGCAATTAGCCTTGCACAGTTCGCGAACGACCTAGGTCAAAAGAGCGCTCCCACAGACGAACTACGCGACCTAGTTCCTTCATTCGCCGCTCCGCAGTTCGTTAGTTCTTGTGGAACAGACGAGGTATACGCCAACTGAACTAAGATCGTCACGCCCACGGGACACTGGACAGCACTTTACATTCAAAAGCATGTAAAGTTCGCTCACCAATGTTATTTATTAACTTTTGTTTGCTTTATGTCAGGTGTTATTCTGTCAAGGAACAGAATCTGTGTATGTATTTTGTAGTAGTAGGACTCTTGGCAGAGTCCACCTGAGGAAGTACCACACCTAAGCCAGTTATTCTACCGCCAAGCAGTAATGTGCAAACATTACTGTGTTCCGGTTTGAAAGGACAATGTTTCCAGAGAAATTACAGGGCTTAGAGATACAATATCTTAGATCTCTAGGTGACGAGCGCAGGGTAGTGCTAGATAATAATTTGGACTTTCATGTTCCAATAGCTGCGTGTTACTATGCTGTTATATGGCAGACATGTTGCTTACCATCAGTCACATCTCCTGTTTGTCTCGTCACTCTATACTATAAAAAAAAATGGTTGTCTGTAAAGTCGGTTTACTGACAATAGTTGAACGTGACAGCGTCTTAAGAAAATACTGATGGAATGGTACTGACGACGTCATGCAGCGAGGTGCGCCATCTAGGTAAAACATTCTGAAGCTTTTTGAAAAGCTGTTCAAAGCGCCATCTCTGGGTACATCGTTGTACTAGCACAAGTTCTTAACTTCATATCGTCGCTTTTCTAAAACATGAACAGACTCCTTGAACGTAATACACATTTCACTCACTAGATGGTGCGAAAAGTAATAAAGCGAGGTAACGGCGGAACGTTACATGACGTCATGTTTTGCTGGCGTGCAGCCGGCTTCATCGAATTATAAGACGTCAAAATGTATACGTTGTGGTTGATTATTTTCTTAACTTAATACAAATATAAAAAGTTGAAAAAGATATGTATAAATATACAATATACATATTTATATTATATATGATTACTTTTATTGTGCAAATAACCTTGGGTATTTACAATAAATATTTTGTATTACTTGGTGCTTTGTTTTTTATGTTTAGAAGTTAAAAACACATAGAATTTCATAAATACATACATATATTGTTTCATGCACCAGAAGCATATTACAAAATAACTACAAGAACGACCTATGCAACAGGAGCAGTAGTATATAACGAGCGAACGATGGGGTCGGCTGATCGGTCTTATCCGAACTGCGAACTAGAAGAACGACCTAGTTCGTTTAGGAGCGGCAAACTAAACTGACCGATCTCAGTTGCGACCTATTATGCCCAAGACTAACAGCAATCACTTTCCTATGTGTGCCACCAAAGCGTTTGTTTTATTTATGTCTCTTTCTTACGCCGCATTGGAATAGTACCCTATTTCACTCTAGCAGCGATAAACGTCATTGACCTCCTTCACACCAACCAATCCAGTCGATATTTCGCGGGCTGTTTACACAGAACGTGTACGAGTGTGCGTTTGAACGCCACTGCGCTGTGCAGTGTATTGATGTAAACACACTCTTGTCGTTGTTTCAGTGCGTTTCGGGGATCGCGCGAGATCCGTGCAAGGCGCTTCGAGATACAAATGAACAGCTGATAAAATAGCAAGTTAAATTTTGTGAAAACTCTTTGTGGATGTGTTAAATTTTTGTATGAACGGAGCGATCGATAGCTGGCCATACCCTTTGTTTAGAAATTGTGGATTTACTAACTAGAGGTTAGTGAATTTTGTATTTACATAATTTAGTTCCTTTGACGTAAAACTTGGAATCCTCTGTGAGATAATGTTAAATACCTTCCTACCTACCGAAAAATATCGAAACATTTAAAAAAAAAAACATTTATCCATAGAAGACTAGATGTGACAGAGGTTCCAAATTCAAAATGTGTTTCGGAATGAGTTATAGGTACCTACTACCTAGTTAGTTATGCTGAATTATTAACAATATTTACCTACATAATTATATTATATCGGAGTTACCAGAATTGCAAGTATATAATTATAACGATAACATACCCTATAGCTATAGAAAATCAAATGCGAAACAAAGACCCCCCATGCGTCTGTATACATAATTACATATTCCCACTGCTGGATTTCGGGATTCTCGTCTTCCGTTGTTCAACAAATGTAGCTATGTCAAATAAATAATGGATTTAACTATACATAAGAGTTGTCCCGCTAATTTGTTTGCGCAAAGAAAAACCGGAGTGTTTTTTTTTTTGTATGGCTAAGTTTACCACCTACCTATATCTATATGTAGTTTGTGAAGACGTACCTATCTATTTTAATTAATAAATGCCTATAAATAATTAATTATTAATTACATTATTAATAGTTAAAAGCTTAGGTATTTACAAACTAGTGGTCCGTCTATCTATCGTCTTCTTTTAACTTTGTTTAATTATTATTTCTATTTTTTTAACAATAATAGTTTTACACTTGACCGCCATCTCACCTGTCAACGGGATGTAGGCTATGTACCTATGACCATCTGAAGAACTAGGTATACCTTTCAAATAACGTATTCGATTTTTAAGTCCAAAGATTCCTCACAGGTAGGTACCTAATAATAATAATATTAGCACAGTCAAGCGCGTCGGTTGTGGGGGTCATGACTTCCCCCCCTGGGCTGGGTCCAGTACCTAAGTGGACCACTGATTAAAAAACATGTATTGTAATACCTACTTATCGCACAGTTTTGTGACTTGACCGCGACCAACGATCTCAATACAAAGATGTGCCCTCCCAAACTTCAGGGCGCACGGAATCGTGTTATCGTTGGGAAGAGTGAGCTCACTCTTTCTGTTCTAGTCGGTTGCAGGAAGCGATGGACGCCGAACGTTTTTACGAACCACAGTGGTACCTATAACTCGCCGCTAGCGATTCTAGGGGTTAAGTAGATTGGTTGTTTGTAAACCACTTACGATATACAGAGAGGACGCAGGAGACGCAGTTTATTACCAATTTCAAGGTGCTCAGGGCACATGGCACATCCATTGGTTTATTTATATCGATGACCACGACTATGTGACTCTCCCCTGGAGCCAAACCTGAATACGCCCTTGAGGACAGTCCAATATTTTTTTCTTTATACAGACAGTGATAAGTATAGTATAAATGTCACCTGCTTCTACAACACGAGAAATAACAAATTACTTTGTGATTTACGTAGAATAGAATAAATTAACTTCATCTGCCCAGTTACTAAGCTCACAGTAATCACGTGTAATGTAAATTTGCATGTCTATTTCAACGATAAATGTTTGTAGTTACCCTTCCTGATACTATAGAATAGATAATAATAAACCGATGTTATCGTTAATACGACTCGCCTTCGTCTATCTCTGTTATCGATTGCGACCGTAACCCAATTCAGATAAAATATACATAGGGATACGATCTATAGTACACTGTTTTGGCATCTCATCTCTACTTCCGTGATAGGTCAGTAAGGTTGAAAGAATAAAACCAAAATAAACCTATTCTAAGCCACCGCTATATACCACTAAGCAGTATAATGTAAAATTTATTGTGTTTCTTGCTTGAAGGGCATTGTTTCCAGAGAAATTACGAGGCACTTGTAGGACTACCAATCCCCCGCAGTTTTGCCTGCGTAGCACCTGTTTCCGTAATTATTCCGCAATAAAAAGCAGGCTATGTGATGTTCTGGACTATAATCTAACCGTGTTTCAGCCAACCAAATTTCAGCCCAATTCGTTCAGCTGTTCCGACGTGATTGAGCAACAAACATCCAACCCTCCAAACCTCCAAATTATCACATTTATGATAGATAGATAAACTCTTTATTGCACTTAACAAAACAAACAACTTAAAAAACAATCTTAAAATATAGTAGCAAATGGCGACCTTATCGCTAAAAGCGATCTCTTCCAGGCAACCTTGGGATGGAAAAGAAGTTAAAATATAAAAAAAGAGACGGGAGTAATCAAATAAAGAGTAATTTGAATATGCCTAAGTGGGAAATAGAGCCCAATATCAATCCAGAGATCGGAAATCGAAATTGTGGTTCCGTTATTTAGGTACCTATTGCATAAACTGTGAACAAAACACAAAAATGTTGTGTTTAGTTGTTTTGTTTGAACAGAACATCTTCGTAAATTGTTAAAATTTTCCCATAAATGTTACGTGGAAAAGAATAATATTACTTACCATCAAATACCTACGTATTTAGCATAATCACGAAAGTAAATAGTAAAGACGATACTTACAAAATTATAGATTATCTGCTGTGTAGGTATATTTATAACATGTTTTAAAGTAATTTAACCCTGTACAAAGAATAATTACTGTACTTTTATTAATTACGTACCTAATATTTACCGTGGTAATACCTAATATCGTGAACAGCCGTGATAGCTAAGACAAGATAGTGAAATTTCGTCGATCAATCCTTTCAGTGCCGTAGGTAATGGCCAGGTCTTTCACAGTAAAACAGTATTTTTTAACCCTCAGTAAAATTTACTATTGTGACCCTATTCAATTCTCTCATGAGAGCAGATTTTTGTTTGTCCATTAATTACGTGAGGTGTTGAAGGGGGGAGGAGGTCGAGTCAAATTTCATGTGGGGAGAGGGGGTGATCTCGCCAAATCTCACGTCATTTTTTTTTCGTAAAAAAATGTGTTTATTCTCTTAGAAAACCCGGAAAATATGAGAAAGAAATGTGTTAAATTATCACGTAAGGAGGGGTTGAACAAAATCTCACCAAGAGGGGCCCCTGGAGTATCGAAAAATCGTCAAAATGACCTCACGTAATTTATGGATGCCCCCTTTGTTCCTGAATTAAACCATAAGGTACCTATGTACAAGTAATCCGCTTGTGGACTAACTAACTCCGCGAATGTAGAGTGCATGTTTTTTCCATGATGTTTGAATGAAACCATAATTTCTAAAATTTTGCAATAGAAAAACTACGTTTATCCTTTATTGAAACTCGAATTACGAAAGATATGTTAAAATATAAAAAAAATTAAAACAAAGTTTATAACTCAATAAAAACTGTTTTTTTTTTCAATTAAAATATTTACTAGGATTTAAATACTGACGAGTTCTCGTCTATTTTAAAAATGTGGTATTTTTTTTAAACATTATATTAATTTTACCATAGATCTGTGTTACAATACAAAACATGTTTTTTGTTTACTTGTTTTTAGGGTTTCTCTAAACTCATCCATTTAACTTTAGACTGATTGCAACCCGCACTGGGCTGGTGGTGGATTATGGCCTTAACTCTCTCCTTGCGAGAGAAGGCCCCGAGTCCCAGCAGTGGGAACGTTTAGTGGGCTGTTGATGATGATGAACTTTAGATTGATCGTTCGTTCATTTTGCCACAAAATTAGTTCAAGTAAACTCAAATTCAATACAAGCTAGATTTCTAATCGCCTCTTTCAAAATAAACTAAAATTCGCTGTGAAACCTTGTTTTCAATAAAATTTCCATAAATGCCTTCCAAACTACGAAACTGTAGTGAATTACAACATTAAGTTCAGAAATAGTGTGTCCTTGCGATGGCAAGGCGTAGCCGACGCGACGGCCGGCGTCGCTCGTGCGAAATTAATTTCATTAACTACCTACTCTATATCGTACTCTATTATTTTACTAGCGAATGAAGTGTTTCTAAACGAGACAAAAATTATTTAAAAAATGGGTGATAGATGGCGCCATGATTAGATTTTTTATTCCATAATCAATGTTTAAATTGATGATTTGTGCAAAAAAATTGAGCTGAATGGCGTGTAGCGATAAATTAATTTAATGAAAGATCGATCCCTGAAAATCTATTTTTTGTGTTGGCATAAACTAAGTGTTTGATTCCTAACTCTCATGCATCATCACAAATACACGCCATGGTTGTATGGCCATGAAATTTGGTAGATAGATGAGGGTCTGCTATGACACATAGGCTATCTTTAATCCCCAGAAAATAACGGGATTGGGACTACGGATGTAAAACCGCGGGGCGCTGCTAGTAGGTTATAATTCGTTATTATTAATAAATATTAAAATAAACCCCCTATCATCATCGAAGGTTGGAAGATTAAACAGCTAGTTAACGTTATCAAATGTACGTATCACATCCTCGTATAACGCGTAGGTTTGAACAATGGGCTAGTGTTTGCAAACAAAAACGTACAAGGTCAGATAGTCACTAAACAGCTGGACATAGTTTGTAATCAATTCAAGTCTGCAGAGTCCGCAACATTACTTCGGCACGTGGCCGTTCCACGATTCTCGTTTCGCGCGGACAACTGACCTTCAAAAACCATGCTTCATAATATTGAGTCACAACTCACAACACGCCGTCGAATTTAATAAACTAAACAACTTTGTTGTAATTCCATAGACACAAACTCCTACAATAAGTCCAGGTAAAATATTTGTTCGGATTTTCCAAAACGAATAATTTCGTAATACTCTACTAGGTAGGTTAATTTACAAAATGAAAAATAATGGTCTAAAATGTGTTGTATAATAATAAATTATTTATTAATCCATAATAGGTATCCTCTAAATTCTAATAGGTATCTCTATTCTCTAATATTTTGTAAGAAATAAATCTAATATCCTGCGAATACCCTGAAGAATCATAAGTGAACATAATTGTTCGTATTCAAAATATGACTGTATCTAATTCTCAAGAACATGTAATTAACACAACATGTTTGTATTTTAAATATGCTTTTCACTATTTTGATAATGCCTTCACTATTTTGATATTACTTTTATATTCTATAGTTGTCATTGTTGCATCTACATAATAATTATTTATGTCGTTCAGTTTTATCTTCATTCATCGTCAATCATTGTTAGCCAATATCGACCCACCGCAGTATAAGGCTTATTGTGCCTCTGATATCTATCCTGAGCCAATCTCATCCACACATGTCCCGCAATGGGTCTGAAACCGTGGACCCATCTTGTCGTCGGTCAACCATTCAGTTTTATCTTCAAACAAGAAAAAACCCACAAATTGACCTCGTTGTTATAAAAATAGCCGTAAAACCAATAAAACAAACTTCTTGTTATTTCATGATGGGTAAATTAAGCTAATTTAACAATTTACCTAATCTCAAATTGCGCAGTACCTACTGCGTAGTCGGAGTACTTACGTAGTTTTATCGTTGTGTTGTATGGATTTGTAAACAGGTTTTGTATGACTTGAAGGACACAATGGGTTTTATTAGTAATGGTTGTTCAATGTTCATAATCGCGCGATTGTCAAAAAGATAACGGAATGACACAGTTATAATAATATTATTATGTATATTTTGTCTGGTTTGGTTTTACTTATCGTTCAAATTAGATGCATTTATGTACACATTTAATTCTAATCTGTACAAAAACAATGATAATACCTAGCCAAAAAACATTTCTCAAAATTACTTACTGTATGAACTATGAACCAACTACATTATATGCTTACATTAGGAGGTTCTCGATTCCACAAAATTGTCTAGACGTACAAATCTGCTCAGGAAAAAAAACACATGAAAATAAAATGTATTATGATGATTGTATTTTGGATATTTGGATGTTGTTCAATCATGTCGTATGAACAGGACGGATGATACTAGTACTGATAAATGAAAGGCAGAGTAAGTGAGTAAGTGTTATAGCCGAGATTAGCAAATGCTTACGAATGCTACTACATATTTATCCCGAAATAGAGTCCCTAAGTTTTCAAAATGTACTAAATTCGTAAACGATGTCTTGGCATGTCTTGTCTATATTATCTATTCTATGGTCTTAGGTAAATATGTTCAATATAAGAGTAAGGAAGACTAAATGACAAGCCGAATAAAATGCATCCTCATCCAGACAATCTTATTATACTAAGGTACGTACTTATCTACATAATTTCACTGTTTGTAAGTGGTGGTAAATCTCAAAGGGCAATTTACCATCCCAGACAGTGTAGGTGGCTTGACATCGCATTAGCTAGAGTGCAACTCCCAGACTGGGGGCGGCAGTCTGCTCCAGACCACAATGGTCTGCCGCCCCGACCGTCTGGTTCGCCGCCCCTAGCCGTCTCGACAGGGCTTGGGTTGGACAGTGATATACAGCGTTTTCGTGCAGATGGCATCACCCTTTATAAAACTTATGAAAATAAATATTGTTTTAAGTTTCATGGTTGTTCACTATTGGATATTTACCGTGGTTACTGGTTATTGATGGAGCGAGTCCCCGATATTTCAATGCATGCACCATGTAAACTGAGGAATGGTTGGATACCACCAAATAACTAATGATAAATGCCGGGAAGTAACTAATGATACTATTGCTGTGAAGTGTGAATAACCATAATAAAATCAGTGCTCCTTGAATCGTCCACTAAAATGTTTCGGAATTAGTAAAATTAATTATTCTGCAGATAATAGTGTCGAACTCCGTAGTCATAATATGAATGTAGAATTTTAAATTTACTATTTGGGAATACTGTTCTGTTTTATTTCTTACTTTATAAAACAAACTTCGCACAACCTATTTTCTGTCTAATAGCGGTTATTAAATTATCGGTCCCGGTTGTTTGTTATTAATATTACTATTACTCATAGGCTCTGGGTGGCCTATAATAAATTCGAGAATGAATATGCATGATTGACCTGCCTATTCATATTTTTAGAATAGATTTAGTAATTTATTCACACAATTCTGAAAGGTACCTAATTTTCAGGATTTTGGGTAGTTTATACTGGATTTGTAAAATATTTACAGTAAAAAATATTCAGTTTTAATTTGATTTTGAAAAATAATTTATTTAAATAAAGTACCTATTTAAAAAGAAACATTTAATGGAATTCTAACAGTAAAAATCCACCACGTCAGTTAGGTCAAACGCTTTTGCTAACTGCGATAAAAATGAATATTAAACATACCTATGTACTTATTTTATGTACATCACTTTATACAATAATAATTATGAAAACAAAATATAGGATATACAAAAACACAAATGTACAAAACGACAATGCATAAATAATTTAAATTTCTCCAAAAAAACAAAGACCGAATTCAATTTAAAATTAAATAGGAACTCCACATTTTTTTTGTGAAATCAACTAAAGTGAAGGATGGATCTACCAAAAAATAAAAATTAAAATCGATTCACGATTTTGAAGCTATCGCGTAACATGCTTACAAAAAAACATACTACTTTACTGAGAACCTCCGCCTTTTTTAAAGTCGTTTAAAAAGACATAAAACCGGAGTCCATGGTACAGATATGTTAAAAAAAACTTAGGAACTAAAGTGCTAAAAGAGCTAAACTTGAGGACTACAGATGAGATTAAAATTTTGATAAAAGTAGAGCAGGAAATAACCAGGAAGTAACAAGTTTAACTTCCATGCGACCTCTTGTTTTACGATGTTGGGAGATGACGTACCTAGTTTCTCTTATTTAATAGCACCGTAAAAATGTATTGTCTCTTTATTCTTTCTATTTTCCTTCTTTTCCTATCCTTTATTCTTAATATTTATGACAGAAAATCTAGGATTTGTCCTTGATATCGCCTTAATTGAATTACGAGTTCTAAGGGGTAATTTATAACTACAAGCTGTACTCCAAGTCTGAAAAGTTATCGAAAAGTTACTCAAATTCAATAGCGTTTGGATAGGTACTTAAAGAGTAATTACGCTTGAGAACAATCTCAAATTATGAACCGATTTATAGAGCGCATAATATGAACCTATCTATGTACGACTGAAAATAAGACAAATCATTTTTCAAATCTGTCCAGAAAGCAAATATGTAGTACTAGCGATCCGCCCCGGCATCGCCTGTGGTACACAATATATATGTAGATATGTACCCTATAGCACTCAGGGATCACATACATATCCAACAGTGAAAGAATTTTTGAAATCGGCCTCGTAGTTCCTGTGATTAGCGCGATCAAATAATAACCTCTTCAGCTTTATAATCTTATATATAAAATTCTCGTGTCACAGTGTTTGTTTCCTTACTCCTCCGAAACGGCTTTACTGATTTTAACCAAATTGTATATGCATATTCTATAGGTATGAGAATCGGCTACTAGCTATTTTTCATACCCCTAAGTGACAAGGGTTGTTCACTAAGGCAAAACAACGTTTGCGGGGTCAGCTAGTATTAGTATAGATTTATGTTCCCACTGCTGCGATTCGAGGCCTTTTATTGGAGAGAATCCACTACGCTGGTCAAGTGCGGGTTGGTAGATGACACGTCCTCGAAAGATGTCTTTCTTGGCTTTCTTTTGGAAAGTGTTTGAGTGTAATTAATGTTTGTTACTCTTTCCCGCAAAAACTACGAAACGGATCAAAAGTGAAATTTGGTACATAGATAGATAATAGTTCGGAATAACACTTAGGCTAATTCATATCCTGGGAAAATAACGGGATCGGTAACTATGCGTGCGAAACCGCGGGATGCTGCTCGTATTATAGACTATCAGCGCACTGCGGTGCTACCCGCGTAGTTCCCGTTCTCGTTATTTTTTCGGGATTAAAAGTAGCCTATGTGTTTTCCCAGACTATGGTCTAACCGTGTTCCAAATTTCAGCCTGATCCGTTCATGCGTTACGACGTGATTGAGCAACAAGCATCCAAACAGCAAATGTAAGTAGGATAGGATTTAGTTAGACTGGCCTTAAATGCATTATTACGGTTTTCGGCCTTGTTGCTTTCGATTTCGCTTTCAGAGCGGTTTTAGTAATAACGTTACGCCGATCTAAATATTAATCATATACCTAACCGCTAATTACTGTTGGCATACGCGAAAGATTGGTAAATTCCAGTGAACTTGCGCTTTTCATTGATGCATAAGTTATGTCAGATGATAATTGGAGCAGAATTGTGGATCGGGTATATTGCCAAAGAACATTTTTTAATTCCGCTAACTGCGTGTAGTGTACATAATACTGTTATTTTTTTTTAATAAAGAGTGACGAGACGAGTAGGACATATGCCTGATGTAAGCAACATGCCTGTCACATAACAAAACAGTGACTCGCAGCTATTAGAACATGAAGATTCCAAATCATTACCTAGCATTGCACTGCGCTCGTCACCCAGAGATCTAAGATGTTATATCTCTTAGCCCCGTAATTTCTCTGGAAACATTGCCCTTCAAACTGGAACACAGTAATGTTTGCACATAACTGGCAAAGGTGTGGTACTTCCCCAGGCGGACTCTGCCAAGAGTCCTACCACTACAAAACTACTGTATTCGGATAAAGTCACACTTCACATAAATGATAAGTTGATAAGTAACGTTATCTGTCGCGAATAAAGTGACAAATTATTTATTATTGTCTGACCGTAACCGACTGACCTAGTGGGTTAGTTGTAAGTTTGCCTGCGTAGGTCGTGGGCTCGATTCCCATCCAGAGCAAATATTTGTTTGATATACCAATATTTGTTGTGTGTCTGGTTGTTTCTAAGGATATATGTATAAATATGTATTTACAATTATATAAGTATAGTAATGTATCTTATACATTAAAGGGCGGTCTTAATACTTAAGGGCGGTCACGAATTAGTAGCTGCGGGTTCGAATCCAGACGGCTTCTCTTTTTGTTCAAGTTTTCTTTTGTTTTTAAGAAAATCTATTACTTGGAGCCTTTTATCTGTAGGTATCTAAGTATTTTTAGTATTAAAACCGAGCTCGGTCACCCAGGTACAGTAAGTAGGTATCAGCTATCTGGCACCAGTAGTACATTAAGCTTTCCTTAGTTTGAGGCTGGATTGTGTTGCATGAGAAATGTGCAATGTTTATTTTTTGTAGTGGTAGGACTCTTAGGAGAGTCCGCCTGGGGAAGTACCACACCTTTGTCAATTATTCTACCGCCAAGCAGTAATGTGCAAACATTACTGTGTTCCGGTCTGAAGGGCAATGTTTCCAGAGAAATTACAGGGCTTAGAGATATAACAAGTTAGATCTCTGGGTGACGAGCGCAGTGCGGTGCTAGGTAATGATTTGGGCTCTTTATGTTCCAATAGCTGCGTGTCACTGTGCTGTTATGTGGCAGGCATGTTGCTTACCATCAGGCATATGTCCTGCTAGTCTCGTCACTCTTTATTTAAAAAAAAAAATACTGTACCTACATACCGTAAAACCGTACGACTTTGCCCGGATTTTGTATTCCTCTTTAAATATTTTTTTAAATAATGTTACTTTTAATTTGTGATTGTGCTGTATCATTCATAAATGGAATGTTCTTTGCATGCAATGTATGATAATATCAAGACTATGCATTTTTATGTGCTAAAACCTGAATTTGGACAGCGGGTCAAATATATATAACTTTTTACAACTTTGCCCATTTTGCAGAAACCTCCATACCTGCAGTATTTTCTACCTTAAGAACATAACGTTTTCGAACCATTTTAGAAAAATAGTCAATCCGACATAGAACCTTAATACTAAACGTGAAAACGTTCATATTACCTGTCAAATTTGAGTGGGCAAAGTCGTTACATATTTTTTGTAACTTTTCATACAAACAAAACGTTGAACTAGGGTTGCCACTTTTCATTGTTAAATCAGTACGGGGTAAGCAGGTACTTTACAACCACGTAGCTCGCTTTTAAACCTTAATCTAAAAATATTTTGACACTCATAAAATTTGCAATATTTTAAAGACTAAATGCTTACTAGCTTTAAAACAAATAAACATCATATTTAAAATAAATAAAAACTCTGAATACCTATAAAAGTTAGGAATATTGACTCGTAGACAAGTGAAATAAATCTTTATTCAAGATAAAGCTTTTAAAAACCAACGATATAATACTATAGATTAACAGCAACTCTTAGCATACTTAATTAAGTAATAGGAACAATTTTTTTGGCTCATCAAAATTAAATCAAAATTAAATATAACGTAATTTCACCTTTCCAGCAGCTTTAGTTGTACTTACTATAAAAGCTATATAAAAAAGAGATCTGCACTATACCTGGGATTGGACTGTGTTTCAAAACTATAGTGATATATTATCAATGACTTTACAAGTAACCAGCTGTATTAAACATTATATTTTTATGATAACAGCTGTGATATAGTAACAATTAACAAGAACTTTGCAAAGTAAATCGACTAATAAAACAAACTAAGAAGTAAAAAAATCAATAATAATCATAAACGTACTTCTTGAGGTTAGTTATTCTTAAACAATATAGGAACATTATTTCCTGAAATTAAGTATATAACTGCAGGAAGACTTTGGCTTCACGTGTTGGCGATTCATTTATACAAGTTAAAACATTTTATTATTGCATGTTATAGGAAGGATTAAAGGTAATATCAAACATTATTTGACCTCTTCTAGAAATATTTGGCGGAGGCAATATTATTTCTATATCATCTCGATTAATTTCACACACATCCTCTACGTTCGGGTACGTGAAACGCATTTTACCATCTTTTGCATTTTTCACTTTTCTTGCAAATTTTACAGTAGGAATACTGTTTTTCATATATAGAACACGACCAACAAAGTGCTTTATGCTTTTTTTTGTCGCAAACTTTACAACAACCCAGTCTTCTTTTTTTAAATCTACATCGCTTGTAAAATAGCTGATATCACTTAATCCAAATGTTGCAAGAATGTTTTCTGGCTCACAGTTTTCCTTGTTATCTATCTCTTGCAAGCATGTTGATAAATATTCGTCAAATGTATCACAATCAGAATCATCTGTGTTTGAAATATTTAGAAAATCCGATTCAGAACTCGTTTCAGAATAATACGATCTCAATTTCTTTCTTTTCGTTACCTTTGTTTTTCTTTGAGTTACATTTTTCCGTTTTATCTTATTTTTTTCATTTAATACATTTTCATTGTCCATCTTCTTCGTAACAATTTTCATCTGTAAAGCTGATTTTACGATGACTTCAGTACCTAATGTAATATTTTTTTTGATGTCCTTCATCGCCGTAGGGGTTATTTTAACATCTGACGTTATCACAACGTTAGATTTAGACGAACTATTTGTCATGTTTCTTAAACACTTTGGAGTATCATTTTCACCATAAGCTACGAAAGATCGATTCTGGCTGTCACTTTTTATTTTTTTACTTAATCCACAGACGTCGTCGGTTAGCTGAGCGTTAGTATCGCGCTCTGGTGAACCTAGATGCATGTTGATAACTTCGATACTAAGTGCATCAAGTCTGGTTGGATTATAGATCACCGGTGTAAATAGGCGTCGTAGTGCTGGTTTTCCGATGATACCAGATGAGGTCAACAGCATATCGCAATCAATCGTTTCCTCACTCCCTATCACTTCACCTGTAATTTCATCTAAGTATACTCCATTTTCTGTCTCCAACGACGCTATAATATCTTCTGTCTCTCTTTCTTGTTTAGTTTTTATTGTTTCCTCCTCATTATTTTTCCAACCGATGTTCGCAGATGAGGTCGACGGAATATCGTAATCAATCGCTTCCTCACTCCCGATCACTTCACCTGTAATTTCATCTAAGTATATTCCATTTTCTGCCTCTAACAACGCTCTGCCTCTAACAACTCTAATGATCTCTTCTGTCTCTTCTTCTTGGTTAGTCTTTATTATTATCTTCTTAGTGTTTTTTCTTGTAGTTTGCTTTTTTCGTGCTGTTAGTAGACTATTTATTGTCGAGATATCGTCAGCGCATACTGATTTTCCGGGTTCTGTGCGTAATTTATTACTTCTTTTTACTTGCATCGGCTTTGGAGCCCTTGATTCCTTCAGATAATCCAATAAAGTTGTATCAATTCCGTATTCTGAATCGTCGAAATACTCTGGGATTCTATTAAAAACATTTCGTGGATTTACAGGCCATATTTCTGTGGCTCTGAAGCCACTTATTATGTTATTGCTTTCCTTGTGTTTCATATTTTCTAGTAATTGAGCCAAAAGTTTCGGAAAGTGTTTTTTATTCAAGGTGGTTTGTCCTGGATTCTTCAATTTGTAATCCAACAGGATCTTTTTCCATTCTCTTTTTAGTGGGCCAAAGTACGCTACGTCCAATGGTTGTGTTAGGTGAGTGGAGTTTGGTGGTAAAAATACCAACCTTATGTTGTGTTTTTGACACAACTCTACAACTTCAATATTTATGTGAGAAGACAAATTATCACCAATAGTTTTGTAGTAAGTCACTATAGTTTTGAAGTAATCTTCGAATGAAGCAGTATCGAACCAACCTGTTTTCGAACAATTGTATCTAGTTCCAGGTGGGCCTCCTTCAAGCCACTCGGAATATAAATTTGAGGATTTATAAACCACATATGTTGGCAGACATTTCCCAGCTGCGATTGCAGTGAACATAATAGAAACGCAACTCTTTGTGCTATTTAGAATCCGTTCAGGATGCTTGACGCCCCGTCTAAAAACACATTTTGAAGTGCCTGGGTTGTCGGACAAGTTAGTCTCGTCGTAGTTTAGTATGTTCATCGGTGGAACATCCTTTAGCGTTTCACTTAAATTAGCATAAAATTCCTCCATTTCTTCTAATCCTTTCTCAGCTCGTACCTTTTTTATATTTTGAGTCGTTCTGATGGTCAATTTCAAACGATGTCTATTTAAAAATCCTTCCACCCACGTATCACTGGGTAATTTGCCATCAAACAAATCAGTTCGTGAATTTTTTTCTAAATATTTATAGACCAACATTTTTACATCCATTTTCGTCATAGGGCTGCCGTAATCTGCTGAAGCTAACAACACGTTTGTCAGTTTTTTTTCCTCTTCATCAGTCAGTTTCTTCTGTCCTCCAGCTGGTTTCAAGTGATTTTTTTTAATTTTGTTCAATATCGTCCGTCGAGGAATTCCGAACCTTTTTTCTGCCTCCCGACTTGACATCCTGTTATTTTCTACCATATCAATTGCTAACTCTAACATTTCCTCTGAATAATTTCTGTATGCTCTTGATCCTAATAATCTTCTTTTTTTTCTTGTGTTTTTAGGCTTAGTATTATTCATCCTGAAATAAATGAGAAAGAAGACTCTTTACTAACATTATTACAAAAGTTTCATCGAGACCTGAGCACAAAAATACAAAGAATTAAACATTTATGAGAAGTAACTTAAATAAAAATTAACTTCTCATGTGTAGTCAATTATTTTGCAAATACTTTCAATGCAGGTACTTTTTGCTATTTACATTTTTATTACATATATTTTTAACTATTATTGTAATAATTTGTATACATCAATTAATATTTCAATTAGCATTATTTAGGTAGTTCCGAAATTAATGCAAAAAAGTACCTACTTCTCTCAGATCTAATTTTATTAGATTTATTTTATTAGATAATAATAATATTCAGGACATCTCCACACACGGTTCTAATCCCACATTAAGCAGAGCTTGTGTCGTGGTGACCAGACAATTGATAAACATACTTATATATTATAAATACATACATATTATACATAAATAGCACCCAGACACAGAACAAATGATTTAACTCATGGCAAAACCATCTGTCCTGGGTGGGAATCAAACCCACGACCTTCGGCTCCAAAGTCAGGGGAACTAACCGCTGAGTCACCAGGCCTGTCTAAATTAACGTCAGGATCTAATTTAACATTACAAGGGACAACCCTAACGGTAATATTTTGGCGGGCAAAGTCGTAACAACTGCCTTAGAAAAACTAATATGACATTGCCCACCATTCTAATTTCGAATTTATGAGAGATTTCGCGTTGGATATTCGATCATTCATGTGTATTTATTACAAACTTTCAGTAGTCAAAAACTTACTTACCTGCTGTAATTATAAATCAAGTGTTGAAAAAAGTTTTTACACGACTTTTGGCCCGCGAAATACACCACCAACTTCGACACGCCTTGACAGCTGACTGAAGTGCCAATAGGAAACATCAGTTACGTAGTGTTGCCAGAGACATATTTAAATTTCTTCCGTAGATTAAATAAAAGACGTAGCTAAAAAATGTTGCCGGTTTTCGAATATTTGTGAAAAATACCTTCTTGGGCAAAGCCAGATTCGTTGGGCAATCTCGTAAGGTTTTACGGTACTGTTTTTTTAGTGGTAGGACTCTTTGCTCACACCTCCTGGGTAAGTGCCATATCATTGCCAGTTATTCCACCGCTAAGCAATACTGCGTAAACTATACCGTTTTTCGGTTTGAAGGGCAATGTTTCCACATAAATTACTTAATATTAGTTCAAATAACGGAGTGGCACTGTTATTATACGAGTATATTAGCAGGCGTGTTGATTACCGTCAGGCAAATGTTTTCTTCGTCTCCTCACTCTATGTCCTACTTCCTACAAATATTATAAATGCGAAAATTTTGGGTGTTTGTTGCTCAATCACGGCTGAACGGGTCGGGTTTAAATCAAAACCATTAGATTTTTTTAAATAAAGTTAACGAGACGAACAGGTCATGTGCCTGATGGTAAGCAACATGCCTGCCACATAACAACACAGTGACACGCAGCTATTGGAACATGAAAAATCCAAATCATTACCTAGCACTGCACTGCGCTCATCACCCAGAAATCTAAGCCCTGTAATTTCTCTGGAAACAGTGTGAAGGCACACCGGAACACAGTAAAGTTTGCACATTACTGCTTGGCGGTAGAATAACTGGCAAAGGTGTTGTACTTCCCCAAGCGGACTCTGCCGAGAGTCCTACCACTACCAAAAACATAGAATGTTAGTCTGGAAAAGAACATAGGCTACTTTTCAACACATCAAAATTACAAGAACCGGAACTACGCGGGGAAAACCGCGGAACGCTGCCTAGTTACAAATAAAATGTACCAAACAAAAACGCCTAACATAAAGATCAAGGCCAGAGAACTCCTGCCTTATTCCCATCTACTGCTTTACTCAATTGCTTATGTCATTGTTATAGCTGCCTCTTTCGTTCCGTCTCCACATTATAGAGAGAGCGATAATAATAAGTACGCGTTAGAGTTGAGAGGCTTTAGCAAATATACTTATAGCTTATAATGTAGCTATAATTCTAACTCTACACTAACACCACTGAGCCACACCACGTAATAAATTTTCCACGGCCCCAAGGTTTTTTGTTCGCGGCTCGTGCGCTAGTAAATCCGTAAATACATAACAATGCCATAGTACTCGTAGTAGTGTAAATATTATTATATTTATAACCTTTTAGCGATGTTATGATTGCCGTATTCGCAAAGAAAATAATGTCTTATGAAATAAAACAATCCGCCTGGGGAACTATTTCACACCTTTAAATAAATAATAAATAAATATTCGTGGACAATTCACACACAACACCATCTGACCCCAAACCACCCAAACTAAGCAGAGCTTGTAATATGGCGACCAGATAGCTGATATAATACTTATATATATAGTTTTAAATACATACTTATAATACATAGAAACACGCAGACGCAGTGCAAACATTTGAATTCATCACACAAATATTTGCACTGGGTGGGAATCGAACCCACGACCCTCGGCTTCGCAGGCAGAGCTACTACCCACTAAGCCACGAGGCCAGTCAGAAAAGTCTTTGCCAGTTATTCTGCCGCCAAGCAGCAGTGTGCAAACATTACTGTGTTCCGGTTTGAAGGGCAACGTTTCCAGAGAAATTACTGGGCGAAGAGATAAAACGCCTTATACCTATCTCCGGGTGACGAGTGCGGTGCTAGGTAATGATTTGGACTAATGTTCCAATAGCTGCGTTTCACTGTGCTGTTATGGGCAGGCATGTCCATCAGGCACATGTCCTGCTCGTCTTGTCACTATACAAAAAAATGGTTGTCTGTAAAGTCGGTTTACTGACGATAGTTGAACGTGACAACGTCTTAAGAAAATACTGATGGAATGGTACTGATGACGTCATACGGCGAGGTAACGGCGGTAACGGCACATGACGTCATGTTTTGCGGGCGTGCAGCCGGCTTCATCGAATTATAAGACGTTATCACGTCAAAAAAATGTATAAATATTAGACATTTTTTCATCTAAATTATTATTTCTTCTCGTGACCACGGCGTTTGTAACGCTGCCGAAACGTCGAAGTAATTAAATTATCATTTAGATCGTGATTATATCTTGTATAATGTTTACAATATGTGTTCAAATCACGAATGTTTGAAAACAATAATAATTAAATAAATCTAAGTTACAAGTAAGTACGGCTCATTCCAAATGAAAAATATGACTAGTAATATATGTTAGCTTATTATAAAAAAGAATGGACCTATGGACCTCAATGAACTCCATGGAGTCCATAGATATTTATTAAATTAATAAAAATAGTTACAAATACTTATTTCCTTCAAAAGGTCACATAACTATCACGAGATATCCATGTATTAATTAAGTTGACAAGTTTAATCTATAGTTTAGTGTTAATGTTAGAATCTAGCAGCGCCCCTTGATTTCAACAAACATACGAGACGAGCAGGACATGTGCCTGATGGTAACCAACATGCCTGCCACATAACAGCACAGTAACACGCAGCTATTGGAACATGTAGAGTCCAAATTGTTACCTAACACTGCACTGCGCTCGTCACCCAGAGATCTTAGATGCACCTCTAAGCCCTGTAATTTCTCTGGAAACATTGCCCTTCAAACTGGAACACGGTAATATTTGCACATTACTGCTTGGCGGTAGAATAACTGGCAAAGGTGTGGTACTTCCCCGGGCGGACTCTGCCAAGAGTCTAATCCGCGCCTTAATAAACTACTAAGAAAGAAACACAGTAACAGATCCACCCACAAACTTTCCATAATAATGTTAAGTGTGATTATCTTGATTTAAATAAAGGATACATATAGTACTAGCGGCCCGCCCGGCTTTGCCTGTGGGTACAGCTATAGCCTATAGCACTCAGGGATCGCGCACATAATATGCAACGATTAAAGAATTTTTGAAATAGGTCTATTAGTTCCTGCGATTAGCGCGTTCAAACAAACAAGCTCTTTAGCTTTATAATATTAGTAGGTATCTATAGATACAGATTAAAAAAAATGTTTCTTGTATGAGTTGATTAGGTATTTATATTAAATTGTAATTCAATTGATAACTCTTGACACCAACCTTGTACCGTTGACATAGAAGATTTCTAATCATTCCGCTATTGTGATTGTAATTGAACTAAAACCTATTTTGTTTCCCGATTGTTCATCAAACGTTGAATAATCATTAATTTAGGTTTAAATTGAGTATTGTTTTTTCTCACTACAAACCCTCAATAGGTTCGCACTGCCATGATGAGATGAAATATTTTTATGTACCTACTTATGTATAATATAAAACTTAGCTATAGATACAAGACTTGTTTATCTATTTCGGACCAAAATCCATAAAATAAATATAAAAAAAAATACCAAAAATTTAACACATACCTTCATAACTATTATGAATAATTAAAGTTACAATAAAATTATTATGCCCTCCTCGGATATTTAACTATTGTTAAATTGCCGTTTTTTATAGACAAAGCATTAAACCCTTCGTGGCGGTCAAAGGCAAACCTATTATTGAATAAAAATCTGAGTATTCAAGTCTTCAAATCAAGACTGATCAATTTCTTCTAGGTATAAGTATTCTTCTAGTTGTTTCTATGTATAATAAGTATGTATTTAAAACTATATAAGTATTATATTATCAGCTATCTGGCCGCCATAGTACAAAGCTTTGCTAAGTTTGGGGTCAGATGGTGTTGTGTGTGAATTGTCCACCAATATTTATTAATTAAAAAAAAAACGAAAAAAAAAGCAGGCTCCATCGTAGACCGCATAGGCGAGATGTCGGTGTTAAAGATACATAGAGTATATGCTACAGAAAGTCTGAAACTAAGCACTAACAATGATGTATCAAATAAATTGATCTGCAAATGTTTATTCACCAGTATTGGATTACACATCCGAGTGATTATGCTCGATGATGACTCTTTACGCAACGAAATGGGCATCACACGTTAGCCAATGGTGGAGCGAAGCGCTTGCAATAACGTTATACGCGCTATTTCAAATCTAGGACAGGCTTATCTGTCGTGCATTTGGATATTGATGGCTGTTAGTTTTTGTTGGTTTTACTCGTGTTATGGATAACACCATAAGCACTTAGCTTCCTGTTGCCTCTGTTAAATTTAAACGAAATACTTTGGACATAGTTTTAGGTCTATGTGCTAATAATATTACTCTTTTATCTACATTTCCTACTGTATCTGCCGAGATTTTGTTCGCGTAGAGCTTAGAAGATAAATAAATAAATATTGGTGGACAATTCACACACAACACCATCTAACCCCAAATACATAGATAGCTATAGACTTGTAAATTGACGTGTAAATTGTACATTTATCAATAAAGAACTTTGACTTAGAAGCTTAGCATTTTCGGGGATAAAAAATAAAATCTTAGTCACGTTCTACATTGTAAATATTAACCAGATCAGTTTTTAAAAAGTGAATTAGCAACAAACAGCCAACCTTCACATTTATAAAATGAATAGAATACTAGGATTTAACGAATCAAGACAATGTCTTACTACCGACTTTGTTTGTTTGTTGTACCGCGCTAATCTCTAGCTAACTATTACTGTACTATTAAAAGACTATTACTTACTAAAACTACTTTTGTGACAAATTCTGTTTTTCTTGTGATAGCGCAAATCTTAAAGAAGGCTAACAGGTATAATATCATGACGCTACGATCCTTACATAAAGTCAGATTTAAAAAACTGTGAAGCCACAGTTACTGCACTCATGTAAATGCCAATCTCAAGGCCTCCTGTTACAATGTGCACTTAGTAACGCGCGATATGATCAGCATGTATAAAGAACCGTGGTGTGCGTCGTGATTAGAAGGCGGTCAATAGTTCAGTTTTAAAAATCACGACTCGGGTTTCATGTAGTTACAAGCTCAGTAATTGTGGCCACTAGAATGCATTAATATTCTGGTGGAAAGGACCAGCTAAATACAAGTAGGATATTCAAATGTAGAAAAGTTGAACAAAAGACGTGAGTGAAGGACACGCGCGAGAAATGTGTGCTCTAGCAAATTGGAGCTTAGAGCCTAGAGTGAAATTGCCGAACGGAACCCCAGTAACTTCCGTTCGGCATTTTCACTTTAAATTCCGTCCGCTAGGCAACTTAACATGTACTCGACATTACAGAATGTCTACAAAAGATTTCCTCTAGTTCACATTCACAACTCGTCGAAAAAAAAATCACAAGTCTGTGTTCTGTGATTGGTACACGTAATGTTTAACTGAAACCTAAAGCCTATTTATTTATCCTTTTATGCCCTCCCGCTTCTTGACACAGGCCTAACTTGACTGCTTTGTACAACTTAAGGCCGTATCCTGACAAAGACCTTGATTGAGCATTTCTTCCCTCTTCGCATGTTTGCAGCTTTGCACACCCCAACTGAGAGCTAGAGATTTGATAGAGCATTTGTTGGTGTTTTACGGAAATCTGACTTCAGCTTTTTGAAAAAATATTTATATCATTATTTTTGTAATTAAATTGCCTAGTCGTTGGTGTAAGTACAAAATCCAAATAATTGTAGCTTTTCGAGTAGATGCATCTTTTAAATAATTATTTATTTATGTTGTGAGGAGATTCATTAGGCTTAATAAAAAAAGTTACCATTTTGGAGCCAAGATTTTGCAAAAATTGTAATTTATTTTTTATTAATTTATTTTTGTTTTGGCTAAAAAGTAAATAGCTTCAAAAACTGCACAAAATATAGTTGACACTCGTAGACGTGCCATTGCTCATACGTTTGACAGTCGCCAAGGAGTCTACCGCCTAAGGAAAACGGGTGTTAGCGTTGATATTTCCCTCTCTTTTCTTTTCGCTTGATAATAAAGAGACATCAATAGCAAAGTCAAAACCCCTTATTACATTTGGCTAAATGTAGTTGCTATTGAATTCAGTGAAGTGTAATAATAACAGTAAGCTGGCATACTAAACTCAGAAGCGAGGATTGCTTGCTTTTAAACTTGCTTCTGAATTTAGTCGCCAAACGTCGCTTCTAAATTGCATTCTGAATTCAGTCACTAAATTTAGCCAAGTGTAGTAGATGTACAGGTGTTGTGTTACCAAGTGCCCCGCGGTTTATCCGTCGCTTGCGCCTGCGCACGCGGCCAGCGTAGCAGGAAACTCCGCCATTACCCGTGCGGTTTCCCAATTAATTAATTTCCAATTCACCGGCTAGCGTTTGATTGTGCAAATATTTTAACGTTTCTGTACAGTGACTTCTGCAAACTAATACCGATAAATTCGGTATACTAGGAATTAAAATATATAAATCTTGTTTTACAATAATAAAGCCAGCTTAACGTAAACTTAAGTAAAGTTTAGTGTGAATATATTACTATAGTATTATTATGTTAACTATGTTAAGACTTCACTGAACATATAAATACATTTTGTGGGTGTACTCAAAAAAATGTATTATTATAGTTTTTCTGTTTGCCTGTATTTTTGTTCGGCTTTGTTCTTGTTTGCTCCTCTGAAACGGCTGTACCGGGTCTAGTAACGAGTAACTATTATCTTAGAAAAAAAAATAGAGTTTCGCGAAAATAAAATAAATAGGTAAGACTAGTTAAGATAAACCGTGTGTTCCACCACGCTAGTGAGTAAATAAAGTAGAAAATAGCGACAAATAGTTGTAAGTCACAGATTTTCCTGAGGTTATTTGATAGGTGATGACATATTGATACTTGACACCACAGATCACTATATCTTGACACTACCCAATGATGTCGTTTGCTCCATCAGACAAACCATTAGTGATTCATTTATGATTGATAGTTGGTTTTTGTATTAGACAAAGTCGTTTATTAACTTCTATTATGCCATTAAATCGTCGTTAAGTGTAGTCGTCTCCACTCTCCACATCAATAGGTTTTCTCCTTGACCAAATATCGTAGGTATGTTATTAAATGCCTATTCATTTGTAATATGTTAAAGTAGTGCTGTTTATGTCATTGTGGAGTTCTTGCCAACTAGATTCCTATTATTAGGCTTATGTAGGAACGCAGTTAACCAACGACATTTAATCTAGACACTCTAGAAGATTATAATAGTGTAAAAAACGTTCATATTTTGTTAATCCCGCTGCACAAGGCCCCAAACACAAAATCTTGGCTAAACCCTAAAACTATTGAATCATTTTTGTTGTTGTTCCAGGTCCATCATGCCGTCGCTTCTCGAAGCCTTGGAGCGAAAGTACGGCGCTAAAGGCGAGGTCAACCCTCCCATAGATGACATGCCAGTCGCCATATTCGTACCGAAACGATCACCCAGGCTCAGCGTCCCAACTCTCCTCGTCCTGAACGACTGTGATATAGATTGCGCGGGAGATGCTAGTTCTTTAGCTGACAAATGCGCCGACGTGGTGGAGTTGGATATTGCTCACAATAAGCTTACTGAATGGCAGGAGGTAAGGACCCATGTTGCCAAAAAAGTTGTTTTTCCAGATTTCGTATTGTTTCCTTCTTCTATTCTTCTTCTTTAGAAAACCTACACAGTCTACACACAACCATTGATCCTACTAAATTAACATTTTTATTTTGAAACAGAATGATCTGCTAATTTACACGTTTTTCATGGAAGTGGAAGTTCTATCTTCATTCACAAAATGATCATAATCCACGGCAGACATTAAACTAGCAGTTAAATTATAGTTTGTCGCAACTAAACGTGCCTTTCCCGTGTTTGCAGCAACCGACATCAATTGCTGTTAACAAGTAGTTTTCCGTATTGCGTGTATCGTTGTACTTAAGTTATCTTTTAATGTCAGGTGCTAAACAATGTCTTATAAAATATCTTTGTACCTTTGTAGGTCTTCGCGGTACTAGAACAAACGCCACGGGTGAGGTTCCTTAACCTTAGTTTCAATCGCCTCTCAGCACAAATCCAAGCAGCCCAGGCACTACAGCCTAAACTCGATAGTCTCAGCCATTTAATTCTGAACTCTACCTACATTGGCTGGCCGAACGTCCACACGCTTCTAAAGGCTCTACCAGCTCTGGAAGAGTTGCATTTGAGTCTAAATGAATATTCTTACGTGGACTTTAGTGGACAGGAGGTAGATGAGAAGGGTCAGTGTGAGGCGTGCTCGCGACTCAACCTCCCAGAATCGGCTGAACCTGTTCATGAGCAGCTTAAGAAACTCCACTTCTCTGGGAATCCCGTAAGCAGCTGGAAAGAAATATCTAAATTGGGATACGCTTTCCCTAACTTAGAAACGTTACTGGTCAACGATTGTTCCATAACTACTCTCGAACCAGATCCGTGCCTGAAATGTGGAGACAATAACGGAAACCGGAAAAGCCACGACGCATTCAAGTAAGTATCAAGACGTACACGGAACTATTAAATCATAATATATTTGATAACTGCTATCGCTAACGTTGGCAATTGGTTTAATGCGTCTACCGCCATTGACCCACTGAACCTCGAAATCGTGCCCCGCTGTTATGGGTTTGCGTAACTTCTGATCAGTTTTTTTGTTCGAACGGCCTTTATTAAATTTTCACCTTGATCACCGAGCACAATTTCCTGCAGAGATTTTTTTTACATGTATTGTGGTTTCCAGGCGTTTACGTTTCCTGAACCTGAATAATACAGGGCTGGCCACATGGGACGAAGTAGACCGGATCGCGCAGTTTCCTGCTCTCAAGAGTTTACGAGTTCAGGTAAGGATAAGCTCTGCATTACCGATTTACATTTGCAAATGCTGGCCTCGAAGATGCCGATACCGCGCACATGGCCGGAAACAGTAGATGCTATTAGTATTTCACTGCTGGCATTTAATCGAGGTTGTCTAACACCATCCGCATACATCCTAAGCTGCCAATGTACACTTCGAATCGTTACTCAACGTTTGTATTACCGTCGCCAATTAGTAGCCGTGTCACACTTATAAGTTACCCTTCTAAATTGCAAGTCACGAATGTCTCGGAGTATTCTTAGGCGCTTGCTACGTCTTAGATTCGGCCGGGTCGTATTCCCTGGGGAACTCGAGTCTAATGCGGGTGAAGGTCTTCCCGATTTAGTGGTGTCCTACATAATTCTCGTTGTGCAATGACGCTAATGTATCGGGGAATGCTCGCTTCGAGGCAGCTGCGGTAATTTCGTCACGTCCTCGCGCGATATAAGATTAAACAGGAACGTACGTTTCACTGTTCCAACCTTGAATGCGTTTGATGCGCGCTTTATGATTAATTGCGTTGTGTCGAATGTAGAGCTGCAGAGCCACAGAACAAAAATTAAGGAATGTTGAATAGTTAATTGATTAATTATGCTTCATCTGAAAGTTTTGGTACAGATTCTAAAAATTAAGTCACATAAGTTTAAAATATGTAACATTTGAAGGAAAGATGAGTAAGCGATACCCTTGTGTTAGTTCTTTGTTCACAATGTCAGATAATGCCATTGTCGTGTCCTTTTTACTATGTCACATATCTCGTGCAATAATAGTCCGTATGATCTAGTTCGCTGAGAATATATTTCCATGGCTTGTTGGTGACCGTCACATAGTAAATGTGAAAGTGTGTCCAAGTGTTGGTGCTTTGTTTTAATTTACGCTACTTTATGTTTACTCGTTAAGCCTAACAGCGTTGTTTTACTATAACAGGAGAAAGACGAGGTAGATACCATGTACTGTGGTTAGTAGGTATTTATATTTTTTAAGCTGTATATGTGTATAGACGTGTATATAAAACATTTACCGATTTCGAGGTTCATCAAAATGATATTTCATAGTTTACAAAATATGCGTTCTGTTCCTTACTTAATTAGGGACTAAAATTACACAACAAAATTAAAATCCATAATTTTGGTTTCAATAAAACATGTTCTCGTTTTTATTTCTTCCTAATCAATGAAGTGGTTACAATCTAAGATAGGTACATAAACATAATTTCCCAGAATCACTTATCGGTAAAAGTCATGATGCAATAATGATGAAATTGTTGTAAGGTAATGCTGGTAAATTACAATTTACCAGCCAAGTGGGCCTCCTGCAAATTATTATGAAATGTACCTCTTCTCTTAGCGATAACTGCATCGAAGATACAAATGTTTGAAACAAAGAAAACCATGACAATGAGTTTCTCAGCGTTGAAGCACTTAGTACTTTTAATTTTAACAACGATACTTACTCAATTATTTTTTATTTCATTTGGAAATAAAATTAAAGCAGTAAAATAGGCATTAAAATAAGCCCACATTCGCATCATAAAATTATTCAAAGAATCGATGTAAAAATGGAAGATAAAATCAAAGCAGGAATTAAAAGCTGCGTTGAAATTGAAAGGGTTTCCATTCAATGATTCACGTTTTTAAGTAACCGGTGAATTCATCCGTTGCAGGTCATTCGCATTATCAGCTGAATTAGCCGATGACCTTGTTGGTGCATCGCTTCTGCCGGATGCTCTGATATTGTCCCCTATACCTACAGTCTCATTCACCAATACCCATTCGAAACCTTGATCCTGACAGATAACCAAATCAATTCGTTTACAAAATCGTTACCTACACGAATTGTGAATGCGCCATTTCCTGACCTTTATTCGAAGTTCTCGGCCTGAATTTTGACGGCTGCTAGTAGCTAATAATCGTCAAAATGTAGTACCTCAAGAAGGCGGCTTTGCACTTTCTGCTCCAATTAAAAGTTTTGGTATTGAACCAAGGTTCTGCCTGCGCCTCCGAGTACCATGCCAAGGATAGATACTGCTTATACTGCTGTACGATGTCTAAGAAGTATAATCGTTTTGTACTAACATGACAGGCATAGTAGTTAGACAACGTAAGCCTCTAAAAATGTATACTTCAAAAAAGGTCGATAAGATATGTACACAGACCATTTGAGACTAACTAAGTACCTCTTTCTCTCTTCTTGGCCATACATTCCACATGATGGTGCGATCCGCCTTCCTACTTTTATTTTCCACTTTGCTTTCGACTGAGATACTGTCGTAGGGTGATTTTTTCACGAGCTTTCTTTCATATCAACTACCATGGCTATTGGCTGCTCAAATAAACTTAATTTTATAATAAAGTGGTCAAGTGCGAGTTGGACTCGCCCATGAAGGGTTCCGTTGCAGTAAGTAACATAATATACATAGTACACATAGTTCTTGTAGTTCCTTGTAACTTTGATCGAAGTTTCAATAATGGTGTATTTATGACGTACTCAAAAAAAACTACTCATCAGATCGAGTTCAAACTAATTTTCGTTGGTAGTTTACATGGTAATGTACATCATATATTTTTTTTAGATTTTTCATTCTCTTACTTTAGAAGTTACAGGGGGGGGGACACACATTTTACCACTTTGGAAGTGTCTCTTGCGCAAATTATTCAGTGTAGACGAAAATGATTTTAGAAACCTCAATATCATTTTTGAAGACCTATCGATAGACACCCCACACGTGTAGGTATGATGAAAAAAAAATTTTTGAGTTTCAGTTCTCAGTATGGGGGGCAACCCTAATTTTTCTTTTTTTTTTTTTTAATTTTTTTGTTCAAATCTTAATGCGGTTCACAGAATACATATACCTACCAAGTTTCAACAGTGTAGTTCTCATAGTTTCGGCAAAAAGCGGCTGTGACATACGGACGGACAGACAGACAGACAGACAGACAGACAGACATGACGAATCTATAAGGGTTCCGTTTTTACGTTTTACGGAACCCTAAAAAACAACTGTGTAAGTAGTATTAGTTTTTTTACTAAATTCGGTTCAATCTTATCAGGCAGTTGCCAGGTAAAGATAATAAAAAATCGATTTCCTCTTGCAAAACCGTTCCAAATTTTGAATTTAAACAAAATCGAGTTTCGTCCGTTTCCAAATTAATTCTAGATAATAAAATGATACGGTGTTTATACGTGACTACATATTGTGCGTTCCGTAACCGTGGAACCGTCATTGTTGTCGTCTGCCAGTAATTTTGTCATTTGCTTCGGTATTGCACATCCATGAGTTTGTAAATTGTTGTAGTAAGTACTAATGTGTATTAGCTTTGACTCTTTATTCGTTATGGATACTAAATTTTCCACACAATTGTTATGTTTTTCCATCAAATTACAAGACTTTTAGCGCGCAGAATCTTTGTTATCAAAGCTAATTTAAAATACAAACTACGTTACAATAGGTACATACCTAACTACTTTCACTAGCATATCTTTCAGTAAGTAAAACCTTTTTGGGTCTATGGATAGTTAACCATATACTGCTAAAGGTCTGGAGATAATCTAGATACTCAAGCTTCTACTAGTTGGTGGTGGTACCAACATACTGGCTGCATTACTACGCTGAATGACAATTGAGCCATTTGGTCCCTACAAATTCAACTAAAATAATTCAATACATTCGCGATGTGAGCTTAGTGGCAGCATTGTATAGATAGGTATGGAGTAGGTACTTAAACTAAATTTATACAGGATTGATAACATAATATGCATCTAAGTTGGTATCAATATCGTACCCAGATGTCTATACATATATGAAGATCGATCTTAACAGCACTGAATAAAACAACAAAGAAATTAATAAAAATAAGTACCTAACATATTGCGACTTTATCGCTAAAAGCGATCTCTTCCCGGCCATTGTAGAGCCGAAAAATAATTAGACAGCTGATTTATCGAATTACTTAGTACATACTTATAATAATTGAAATATTGACTACGACTACGAAACAATACACATACTCTATACATTCTAATCACAAAACATGCCGAATACATGTTTGATACTGTAGTTAACTAAATGTAGTCGGTAAGTAAATGTAGCTATTGCCCTTGACATCTGTTTAAGTTAGATCGAAATTAAAGTGAGTGACCGATTTAAGAGACATGAGCATTGAGGACCTTAGAGGGCCGGGATACCACAACTTATTAAAGTTACTCAAATAAGTTTAGTTTGTAGTTACGTCATAGAATAGATAATATATACCTATATACGTGATTTAAATACCGCACTATATGCAGCAGAGCTTAGGTGTAAGCTTTTCTTAAATATGTTCTATGTCGCTCATATAAAAATATAAGTTCTCAACTAAAGATAAAAATAGTACCTATGATCATGAAATTTTCAAAAGTGAAAGGTTTTCAAGAACATCGCATGGCGAACATGCCTTAATAGCTTTCTTTGTCTACTTCCCCAATGCTTACAACACGTAACGTAAGTACCTATTTCGCATTGTAAGCGGTCTGGACGTCTAGACTGGTTTGAGATTTGCATTCATTCACTATTGCTCTCAGTCTGAAAGCAATCAAAATTGTTGTGAAATGTTTGCTTTGTGGACGAGTTTATGCTTTTAGATTAAACCGTTGAAATATAACATTTTTAATATGCTTCTACATACACACACAATGATAAATATTATAGTAAAACACTTTAAACTCGTTTTTTTTTACATATACCTAATATAGTTACGGTACGAGCCGGGCTTGCGTCTGATGGCAAGCAACATGCCTGTCCATAAAAGTACCGTGCGGCTATTGAACAAAATAGCCAAAATCACTGCCTAGAATTATTTGTATATGTTACCTATCATTTGCACATTACCGCTTTGCGGCAGATTAACTGGCGTAGGTACTTCTCCAGGCGGAGTCTCCAAACAACAAATGTCAGCCTTATTGCTTCGAGAAATTTCTTCTAGTCAACTACTATTATGTAAACAAGTATAGGCGGGGGTAAATACTTTGACTAAGTTGAAGTACTGACTAGTTATATTATAGGATAAGTAGGCTATAAGCTATAGGTAAGTTTCTATGGTACGGCGCTTTTCAAATCTTTACCTTGGTATTTACTTCGACTTACCAATAAATCCTCCATTTGAATTTGCTTTGAGAGCCTCCTATCACGCTAGTTCCCTAAATTTACATTCAATAATTTAAATCAATCGATTTACAACGGGCAGTCCACGATTTACGTATTGAACCAAGTAAATTTCCTTCGACGTCCAACATCTTTATTTTTCTAAATCAAAAAGAAAAACTTAAACCAAACAATATTTTCCTGTTTGAAGCTGATGATCACATGTTTACTGAGCCAACAATTTGCAAACTCATTTTTTATCGGTTTGACAAATAAGATTACCTACCTAAAGTTTGAGACTTAAAGTCCTCAGCTGACTTAGGTAGTCCTAAGTTAGGAAATACAAAGTCATTTTGTTATCGTATTTTAACCGACTTCAAAAAGGAGAAGGTTCTCAATTTTACTGTATTTTTTATGTTTGTTACTTCAGTACTTTCGGCTGGGTGGACAGATTATGATAATTATTTTTTTGTTCGCAAAAGCTTCCCGAATGTTTCCCTAAATAATCATTTTATCGAAATTGAGTAAGCGGCTTTTGCAATTTCAATACAAAAATTGGAAAAACACAAACATTGATGATACATTAGTTATTAAATTTCGTGAATTGTGTGTTTAATTTTTAAATTGAATTTGGTTGTTTCGTTTTTTAGAGAAAATTATGTTTTTCCGTTTTATTTATTAATTACCATTCAAATAGTGTAGATTGAATGACTCATAATGAGAAAGGAATTAACGTCACACATAGGTGTAAACTTCGTATATTGATTTGAAACACAGACTTACCACACTACCACTACCCACGTCTTTTGCGTCATTTGAATAGGAGTGATTTGGCCTCTTTATTTCTTTTTAACTTTGATATGTTTGCACTCGCACTTGACCGCCGTCTCGGTGACGATGCGGTCTACGAAGGAGTCTGAATTCATTTTATGGAAGTGCATTATAACAGAACCAAAAGACAATATCGTTATTCATCTATACAACCCTGTACTTTTATATTTCATAGATAGAACCAATTTACCAAAAAGTATCCCCTTTTTACGTGAATGTATTTACGCATATCCCGAATTATTTTTCGTAATGATCCCAAAGATCCCATATAACTTTTGTGGAATTAAAGTCGCTTATTTCGTTCTTCAAAGAAAAGTAATTATGGTATTTATATATGAGACTACCGGTCCACCCCAGCTTTGCCCGTGGTACACAACACGTAGTCTATAACACTCAGAGATCACGTGCATATCCAACAGTGAAAGAATTTTTGAAATCGGTCCAGTAGTTCCTGACATTAGTGTGATCAAACAATAAAACCTGTTTAGCTTTATAATATTAGTATATTATACTACTACCTATATATAAGTTTCACCTGGTTAATTATTTTTGCGACTCGAAATAAATGATGAGACTAATATGTCAAACCCAGAAGAGCATTGATCGCCACTTCTTGACAGTTCTTTCGTCCCACACTTTTTGCGTCTCAGATAAGTTCTTGGTTAAGTACTTTGACTTTGTAGTTAGGTACCTAATATGTAATATAAATACTATAGTATTTATGCAAATTGGTATTGTGATTAATGATGTGTGCCCAGGAGAATATATAAAATGAATCCCTTTCGTTGTTCGGTTAATCTGCCACATATGCTGGTGAAAATCAATTTATACGTATTGATGTTCATTTAATTAGATTAGCAGAGTTGCAACTGCCACAGGAGAGTTTCAATCCGATTTAGAGCGCAACTTCATAATTGTAATTTCTCTGGAAACAAAATTGTGTATATGGGAACAATGTAATAACTGCTAACAGTATAATAATCAATATAATAACTGCTTGGCGGGAGAATAACAAAATAGAAGAATAAAAAAAGGTGTGGTACTTTCCCCCGCTTACACTGCAAGATTTCTACTTCTACCACTACTTCTAGAAAATTCAGGATCTTTTCTCTCCCTTTCTGGAAAATTCTATTTCTCCAAGTTTTGTGCTCAAATACACAAATTGTATCTTAAGACATAATTCTACGAGTATACATTCGAAGATACATTGGCAATTTTACACCTTCACTCTCATCTTTGTGATTTGCTTCACCTAATGTCCAATAATAAAAATATCCAACTTCAAAAAAGTTGTGTTAAAGTAATTTGTTTGCCAAAATTTAATTTTGACATCATATTTTACAGAGTATATTTGTGCCCTAATGATCTCGTGACTACGTTCGTTACTTGAATCATGACCGACGTCGAGGTATATGATTAAAGAACATTAGATCGCTAGATTAGACCGTCTCGCAAAATGTCTGCTTAAATGTGCAAATCGCAAAAAATGTATACCCAAATTAGTATTTTTTAAAATGACAGAAATTAGTGAAAAATTATAGCAAATTATTGACATCGACATCAAATTCCTCTGTCAAAATAAATAATTTAAGCCACATGTGGAACAATCAAGAAGATGATTTTAACAGTTTTTTTTAATCCTGTAAGCTCCTCATTGTCACTGCTGGGGCTTGGAGTCCTTTCTCACAAGGAGATAGTCAAGGCCATAATCTACCACGCTACAAGAATAAATATCCTAGAAAGACGTCTTGCTTTGGACTTGCCGGTTTTCTTACAATGTCTTCCTCTACCGTCCTAAGCCAGTGGTCATAACAAACTCTTAGGTCTGCACATGCGTCATGTTTCTTTTTAAATACTTAGAAATGCAGGCGAGATTCTAACCTACCAGGATTCGAATCCATTAGGTCACCAGGGCTTTTTTGATTATGACGCTAAAATTGCTTTTATTTTGCACCACTGCAAGGGTTGCGACTAAGTCTATTGAACCATAAAGCCCCAGTGAGGGTCGAATAATAAATTTATAGCGGAAGTGTAGGACACGCTGGGTGACCCAGAAACTCCCCTCTTTGCATTATTAGTTGACGTACGTACATGCAGACAAATGGAATTGCATGTACATGGCTCAGCTGCTTCACATGATTATGTAGTTGTTTTTGCTATCACTTCTGCGAGTTTGACCTCATATTTCTTTGCCTAAGTTCTGAGAAGTAAACGAGAACGAACTAACAAATTGACAAAGATTTTCCTAATCCTGCATTTGGAAGTATGTGAGTTTCCTTATGCATCCTTGCCCTTAATAAACTTTTATTTACAAAAGAAACTAGGTTCGACTCATAACAGAATGGACCTCTTTCATATCGTAAATGGGTTTACGCTTGACCAGTATCTCGCGACGATGCAGTCTACGATGAACTGTGCTTACCTAGGAGAAACCGATTCACTCTCGATTTGAATACGCTCAGGAAATACATGCTCGGCTAATACATTCCGCAGTTTAGATGTTCTTACTAATAAAATGGAGTTAACCCTCTTCGTTCGAGTCTTTGGAATGTCAATCATGAAACGAAGTTGCTTTTTCGGACTACGAGCAACTCATCTGTTGCATATGTAGCCTGGGCTACCGGGCACCGTTGTGGCATTTAATCATATCAGAGCCTAATTAAAAATACGAATTTATCTCCAAGTATGGCAAGAAATTTAGAAATTATGTATTATGTTTCATTTGGAATAAAAGTGTATTTAATCAATGAATATAAAAGTCTCGCAAGTTTTCTTTACGAATTCAAAAATTTCAGATATTAAAACACATTTCAAAGTTATTTCGTTTACACCTGCTGCTTAGTTAGAAAAGCGTCATCTGGTTTTACCTATAGCAAAGCTCTACTTTTGTAAAGGCTACGGCGCTAGGTCAAAAGCGTCTACTATTCTATGCCCTTTAGACTCTGCTACAAGCACCCGTTAGAGGTTTCAATTTCAAAACCCTAACCTCGGTGACCACTCGTAGTATATGCCTAGACTCTCTTCCTCCAGTTTCAGTTTTCTTTTTCCAAAACAGAGTAAACGAGGTAACCTAAGCCTACCTCGTGTGACCAAGCGAGATATTTTGAAGACCCTTCGAGTCTTCGGGACTAGGTTTGTTAGTTTTCTCCCCTTCTACAGTCTATAGGAAGTATATTGTAAATCTAGATCTCACATCTACTTTCACCATAAGTATGTAGGGGGGAAAGTGCTTTTCGTTTGTTTACTTTGTTCTGTTTTGAGTTATGACGTAGTTCTATTTTACTTATGGTGTAGTCTGAAGAGCCCTTTAAAGCTCTCTACTTCGGTATAAGAGCTTCGTTTCCAATTGTCGCAGTCTGCAGAACACCGTTGCTCGCTCGGGGCTCTTTGTTTGTCAGGACTGTTTAGCTTCAGCTATGCATCTATGTACCAACGCCTGTTGGTGCTAAATGTTCTTTGTTTTGTTGTAGTACATTTGAATATTTAGTTTGCCGTAGATATTACGTTAAATGCTACTCTATTTATTATGTTTCTCTGTTGGTTTCAGGGAGTGATTAGTTCGGGCGAAAATGTGATTAACACATACGAGTATGTATTTTGTTCCAAAATCGGACTACAAAAAAAAATCGTTCACACTAAGTTTAATTCAATTATTTTAATTGGCCAGTTATTTTAATGTATTATTTACTACTGAGTAACTGAATGCCACGATTGCAGCCTCTATTGCTCAGTATTTTTTAATATTTTTTTCCCATTGTCTTTGGTGTCTTTTTTGGGTTCCGTACCCAAAGGGTAAAAACGGAACTCTATTACTGTGGCTTGGCTGTCCGTCCGTCCGTCTGTCACCAGGACGTCTACTCTATTTCTACGAAAACGTAATTTCGAAACAAAACTCGCGACTTTCCTACTCTCGTTCTACTTCGTTTCGTCCGATACAACATTGTTTGACATTTAAATGTTCTAAGCCTACTCTAATTAGAGTATGCTTAGAACATTTAAACGGACAAAACGACGGATCGAAGTAGAGTCGGAGTTGGAAAGTCGCGAGTTTATTTCGAAATTACGTTTTCGTAGAAACAGAGTAGACGTCTAGGCTGTATCTCAAGAACGGTGATGATAATAATAATAGCTAGACAGTTGAAATTTTCACAGATGATGTATTTTTATTGCTGCTCTAACAACAAATACTTAAAATAAAATAAAAATAATATTTAAGGAAGGTTCCCATACAACAAAGTTGATTTTTACCGTTTCTTGCTCGATTAATCCGTCCCGAGATGGCGCCACTAGTAAAAATAAAATGCGATATCGAATTCATCGTCAGAACCATGAGGCAAAAATCAAAATTAAAAAAACCTTTTGGATGAAAGCCTGTCTGCGGAAATTGTGATTTTATCGGAATTCCGAATAAAGCCAAAGATGTTTTCGCCATTTATTTGCTAATGGTACGGAACCCTTCGTGCGGGAGTCCCACTCGCACTTGGCCGGTTTTATTTAACATCCCATTGACTCGAAGCCCTGGTATATCGTAAGAGCGAGCGAAAATCACCTTTAAATTTATAATTCGAATATCCTTCCATCCAGAAATTGTAGGGTCAAATTCTAAGGAAAAGTTCCGGTACCAATCGTCTATTATATTATCTTGAAAGGCCCGGCGCGGCGCCGCCGGCCGCTGACTCGTGACCTATGAATACATTACCTTTACGGCTTTCCGTGCTTTTGGGTCAGCCCCCACGTGTAAATGCATTTTCGGTCTCGGCTGTCTAGATAACAAATTGGTGGACTGTATGGTTAGTGTCGGGCATTGATATTGTTCTAACGGTGATGTAGATGATTTAGTTTCTCATCTAAAATATCACAATTCTTGTAACCGCGCGGTTAGTTTACCTATTACGAGCTCCTTCTTTCTTTCAACTTTATCTATTTACGGTGGTGTTTATTTGATTTTCGCTATTAAAACTATCCTTACTTGGATCATTAATAGTACCTATTGGTAGTTCAATCAAGTGCTTGTTCACTGCAAACCACATCATTACTTCGTTTTCACTCTTTTGATAAACAGTACCTACTCGTTATACTAAATAGGTTCCTCATATATTGTAGCTCGTTTTAGCAGCTGTCTGTAAGTAGCCGTTGAGCTGTTGGGTCCTGAGTCCTGATGGCGCGAACGTCCCGATATTTCAGGCGTGATTACGTTCTATCCCGCTTGCGCCTCTGAGGATTTCTCCAAGATGTACAAGTTTATCATTACCACCACTGGATATAACTTTAAAAGAAAACATCGTTAGGAAACCGGCTTATTCCAAGAAATGCACTTTTCCGGGACGTTACTCGTCGCCCAACCTGCACTTGGCCAGCGCTGGGGGATTACTGCCTTCTTGCAAAACAAAGACCTGTCCCCCAGCCGTCGGAACAAAAAGTCGGATGCATATGCTATAGCAGCTGTTGCAGTTGTATGATGCAAATCGTGGCATAACCCTTGCGTGTGAAACTTCCAAAGAATTGCACTGAACTTGTTTTGCTAAGAACATTCTAAGTAAAATGAGTAGATTGTTCTATATCTAAACTGTGGTGTAGATAGATACCTTTCATTTTTATGAGACTAGTTTAAGGTAAATTATCGTTCTTTTATGGGCGCTATAAGCTTTATTTATTTTAGTCTTAACCCCGTAAAGTTCCTGAATAAACATCGTTTGAAAGCCATACTATTCCATTATTTAACTCTTTTCCCAGTTGCAGCGAATTAAACGTAAGGGCACATAAACGTTTGCCGACGAACACGCAATGCAGTGGTTTCCCTTTAGCAACTGATAATTAATTCTGTTTTTGCTGCGAATAAGTTGTTCACTTAGAAATTGTTATGGCCTTGGAGATCTTTCCTCTCACCTCCTTTTATTTGTACATCGAACTAATTATATATTTTAGCTAACGGTTGATGAATTGTAGAAATAGTTACTTTTGGAAGTAAATAGTTTGTTGCACTCGTAGTTCAAGGTTTTTCGTTTTCATCTTCATTATCATCTATAGATTCTATAGTCTGTTGGCGTCTACGTCACGTTATTTAGTGACGTCACTGTTCGTTGTTTCAGGAATAATATGTTTTTTTAATTAATCTTAGTTATCCCACTGCAAGGCAAAGGTCTCAATTGCCTCCACTTAATTCGTAATAGTAATATCATTACCCCATGAATCCTCATGAAATCTTTTCATTTTTACCAACATCTTATCTGCACTGAGAGCCAGCGTGGTAGATAATAGCCTTGACTCTGTGTCTGACTGAGTCCCAGCTGTGGGAACATAATTTGCTGCTGATTGTTACAACAACATATTGCTGCTCAGAAACAGTTCACGTATATAAAACATAATCTTCCAAACTACAATACGATTCTTTTTGTTCTGTATCAATTTCTATTAAAACGAAAACAAGTGAATATTTTACCAAATAAGATCACATTTTCTTTCTCTCCTGTGTAAATTCTGACACATTTTCTAGTTTGAAAGTCGAGAATTCTACTTACCGCAGGATGGTGGATTCTTTGTTCGGTATCTCAAGGATCTAGCTTTGTTAGTTTCCTAGTTCTTTGTTAAGCTACTGTAGGTACTCGTACGTATGTAGATGCAAAAATCACTGCATTAGTTGAACAAATCTTCGCGTATATCCTTATTATAACTTGACGTACCTAACTCTAAGGCTTCTGCGTCATGGTCTTTGGCATAAAGACTTGGACGTGATCTTTGGTTTATTTAAATCAGCTGATATCACATTACATCTTTATAGGTACACCTTTAACTATAATCATATTACCTACCTGCTATTTTACGTGTTAATCCACTGGAATGACGTAAAACATAAATATGACGTAATAACTAAATAGTAGAATATTGAACACTACCTACAATGAATTTCAAATCCAAGGTGGATGTAAAAAAAAGTCGGAGGACGTAGTCTCGCTAAAACAAAAACTGTGTCATTAGAGTCGGCCACATATGCACGTGTGCGTTGTCGCTGATAGGCTGACGCGCACACATACATACAAGTTTGCGCGTGTAGTGACCCAATGATGTGTCTATGTGTGTGTGTCATCCTGTATATGACAGCGCACACGTGCTCATTATGTGACCGACTCTATAGACTCAGTTTTTGTTTTAGCGAGACTACGTTCGACTTTTTTATACGTCCATTGGTGGAGGTTATTATTTTTTTTTTTTTTTTTTTTATTTTAGCACGTTCTATAATGTACCAACATCCAACATGTACGCTCCGTCGCTATGCCGCTACGAAGCCGCCACCGCCTGACATTAGCATGTCGGTGACGGGAATCCATAAGATTTTCCTTCTACCAAAATGTACTCAACGCGGCTAAAACATTTTTGCACCTTTAATGAAAACAAAAATACTAATCTAACTAGGTACGTAGGTACCTAATCAATGCTGCTGTAACCTACTTTGCCATTTCGTATTAGTTCTGCAAAATACAGTAAATCATAATATTAGTACCTATCTAAGTGTTAACTGCAGTTCACTGGCCCATATAAGTTTGCTGTTTTAATACTTACATGAAATCGATCGGTACAAATTAATGATTCAGAACGAAACTGTAGCGGATTGGAACGAACAAATAATAATCGGTTTCACACATTCAAGACATTTGAATTTTGTTGCGTGTGAGGTGTGAGTGTTGTTGTGACTTGACCGCAGGTTAGTCATATCAAACCGTTCGCCTGACTCAGTATTTTTTCATTCGACCCCAAATTAATGTTCCTGGAACGTACTGGTACAACGGCTTTATTAACGTTTATTTTTCTTTCTTCCAATATTATTTTTGTAGAATATTTACCAATTACCATTACCAGAAATTGAATTAATTTCTATTGTTATCAAATTAATAAGTTATTATAATTTTAGTAACATTAGTTTTCGTTTTATTATTGATTAACGTCCAATAGATTTTTTTATTTTGTTTTAGTTATTAATTTTCGTAGAGATGTTTGATTTAAAATTCATAAATATATGTTTTATGATAGGTCAGAAAAAGTAAAGCTTTGGAAAAAACGAGTAAAAAGTTGAATCGCGATTTTGATGCGTGAAACTGCAGCAGATATCGGGTAATCGATCCACCATTTATATACCCACGGTAAATATCCTGAAAATATTAACACTATTGTAGCGAACAATCGTAATAACTTAAAACAATCGACTTCCACGGTTCGTGAATTGGAAGTTCCGCCATCTACCTTCGTAGACAGACAGACAGACAGAAACTCTTCATTATGCACACTAGTAAATTACAAACACTTAAACAATAATAACAATAGATAACTTAATATGTAGTGCCATAAATGACGGCTTTATCGCTAAAAGCGATCTCTTCCAAGCAATCATTAACAGCAGGAAAACAAGTCAATTAGAGTACAGTGAAGTGACGTAGATAGTAGGTATAAGTAGATAAATAAAAGCTGCTGCTTGCAGGTTTATATCGATACTTATTAGGATACTATACTTACTCAAAATATCAAATAGATCAGCTGTAAGTAAAGTTTCAGAAATTTGTGGATTTTTACAATTTTCTAATCAACGGATTTCATACATTTTTACCTTACTGTCATCTCTACTCTACAACCTTTAGCCAATATCTTCTTAGAAACTACAAAGAAAAAAAAGTAAAATAAGAGAATTAAGGGCATACAAACGATTCCGTTTGCCGCTTTTAGGCAAAACCAGTTCGTGAGGTTGAATGCTCGCGTTTATCATCTTAGGACAAAGGATTATACCTGGGATATTGCACAATGACCTTACCGTACTCAATCACAAGGTATGATTTTGAATTTATAGTTAGTAACTTGAGATGTAACTTTAGCTTGTAGCTTTGAGTCTACTTCAAACATTTTTCAAATAAATACTTTAAAACAACGTATTAGAAGGTACGAAAAAAAGAAAAGTTGGTTGGAGGAGCAAGTTCAAAGTAAAAATAAGCTTGTAGCCTAACCTCTAGGGAAGTAGATGACAAAGTGACATTGCGAAAGTGCTCGGTAAATTGCGGGTGAAAATTAGAAATCTAGGCTAGGAAAATGCAATTTGCATGCGAACTCCAGCTCCTAGAGTTCAACGTAGGAACGGCTGATGTTTTATCATAAGACACACTAATGCCCGTAAGACACCTGCTCGTAACTGACATATTTTTATGTCTACGTTTGAACAGTAAAACTGTGTTCAATGATGACCATTGAAAGCTATCAAGACAAAATACAATACAAAAATACCATAAAACACAGTTCATAAAAATCTACACATGAGCTCTTTGAATAACAAATGAAAATGGAATTAGCTATAGTTTCCGCTTTAGACGCTTTTTGGATAGGTGAAATATTGTGAGCTCACGTCACCGACATTCTAATACTTAGCACATTAGTGCCATTTAATACAAGAAATCAAAATTGTAAGTTTTCACTTCTATCGACAGTCCGTTTGACTGCCATTTTTAGGGTTCCGTAAAATGTAAAAACGGAACCCTTATAGATTCGTCATGTCTGTCTGTCTGTCTGTCTGTCTGTCTGTCTGTCTGTCTGTCCGTCCGTATGTCACAGCCACTTTTTGCCGAAACTATGAGAACTACACAGTTGAAACTTGGTAAGTAGATGTATTCTGTGAACCGCATTAAGATTTCAACAGAAAAATTAAAAAAAAAGAAAAATTAGGGTTGCCCCCCATACTGAGAACTGAAACTCAAAAATTTTTTTTTCATCCAACCTACACTTGTGGGGTGTCTATCGATAGGTCTTCAAAAATGATGTTGAGGTTTCTAAAATCATTTTCGTCTACACTGAATAATTTGCGCGAGAGACACTTCCAAAGTGGTAAAATGTGTGTCCCCCCCCCCTCTAACTTCTAAAGTAAGAAAATGAAAAATCTAAAAAAAATATATGATGTACATTACCATGTAAACTACCAACGAAAATTAGTTTGAACTCGATCTGATGAGTAGTTTTTTTTAGTACGTCATAAATACACTATTATTGAAACTTCGATCAAAGTTACAACGAACTACAAGAACTATGTGTACTATGTATATAATGTTACTTGCTGCAACGGAACCCTTCATGGGCGAGTCCAACTCGCACTTGGCCACTTTATTTATTTTAAACAAAGATCAAAAAAATCTGAAAAAAAAATTAGCAGTCATAGGAACTGCCGATAGAAGTGAACACTTATAACTCAGAATTTGACAGCTTACTTTGGAAACTACACGGGTGTAAACGGAGGGCGTGGCCTGGTCATCATAGCATGGTCATCTAGAAATGCGCCAGCATTTCCCATTGGCTCACACATTTCTAGATGGCCATGCCATGGTGGCCGGACCACGCCCTTTCAGCATTTCCCATTGGCTGACGCATTTCTAGATGGCCAATGGCCATGGTCCCGAGTTTACCCGAAGATTTCTTATCATAACCGAGCGTGACGCTAGAATTCAATTCACACTCCACGAAAAATCTGTCTAGGCGCGCCAAAAGAAGTTTTCACTTCAAAAAGATCAAGAGGAAAAGCTTGAAGTTATATCTCGATCGTTAGGCTCTAAGGTAGAATGTACAAATACCTAGTAAACTATAAACAGACAGTTATTAATCCGTTCGTAGCGCGTGTGCCCTACAAGGAAACCTGGTCAGCCGGAACCTTGAGACGAGCAAAAACCAATTCAATTAATATCTAGTTTTTGTTTTGTATTTCAACGATGATCCTTTATTGTATCGTCTCGTCATGACTTCGTGACTGGATTATGTTTTCTTCCTGCACCCTTATGGGGACGAAACATGGCAATACAACTTGCTACTTGTCTGGAGTCGTTCAGGAATTTTATTAAATCTTGTAACTTTTTCACAATGATCTTCTTAAAAGTTTCTGAAGAATGGAACAATCGAGTGTTTTCAGAATATCAGATGATTCTCAATTGTGCCACAAATAGCATGAATGATTCAGTTTGTTAGATAACTTTGATAAATAAGTAGAACTGTGCGTCGATCGGTACATCAGGCGAGATTAACCGAACATCATGAAACTTTGTACACATATCGTTGGAAAAGTAGCTATAAGAAGTAACATTTGCTACTTTTTTATATTATAAAGTGACGAGATGAGTAGGACCTGTGCCTGATGGTAAGCAACATGCCTGCCCATAACAGCTCATTGACACGCTCTTATTGGAACAAACGGAGTCAAAATAATCACCTATCACTGCACTGGGTTCGTTACTCAGATGTACCTACCTACCTATAACATGTTTTATCTCTATCTGTAACCGACCTGTAATTTCACTGGAAACATTGCCCTTCAAACCGAAACACAGTGGTGTTGTCACATAACAGCTTGGCGGGAAAATAACAGGAATGAGAACTACGCGTGTGAAACTGTGGCGCTTCTAGTAAGGCTATAATTATAGCATGAAATTGTACGTTTCCAGGGTTGGCCGCTGTGGGAGCGGTTCGAGTCGACGGAGCACGAGCGGAGACTGCTGCTGGTGGCTCGGCTGCCGCACGTGCGGACCCTGAACGGGGGCGGAGCCGTGCCTCTGGAGGAGAGGGACGCGGCCGAGCGTGCCTTCATCAGATACTACATGGAGAAGCCGGAGTCCGACCGCCCGGACAGGTGAGCTATAGACTATAGACCACACACCCGTCTACAAATTCATGGGTAATTTGAACCTCCAGGAGACATAAATAATGTAGAAATATAGAAGGGTATAAAATAATAACATTCAGCACTATGCCGTTTACTTGTAAACTATCCAACTGAGTGCAGGTGAAGATAGCGGGTTGCAACCCTCGGTCTTTTCCCCTTGTCGCATGATTTTTGTACGGCGTTGCGATAGATTAGAAAAGGTAAATAAATAAATAAATATTGGTGGACAATTCAGGTATAACTGTGTACAGTACCCGGCGATAAATATTGCACATCGACACCTGGAAAAAGACAATCGGCCAACTTCGGCTTCGTAGAGCGTCACCTCTGTCGCACGAAATACAAACAGTCCGGTATCTATTAGGAGCTGTTAAAACAATTTTAATTTGCTTCTTTTAATAATTATTTTTATTCTTTGTATGAAATACACCAATTTTTCTATAAGTGATGGCTTTAGGTTCGAGTAAAATAAAATAAAAAAAAATATGTTCACATTATGTTACAGCTGTAGTGTAATGTTATACCTATTGTTAAAGTGAGTCATTGTAATAAAAATAATAATAATTCTAATTCTCAATTACTTCCAATTCACTACTCTCAAAGAGGTCAATATCACTGTCACTATCAGCCGTATTTATCACTAGTCTATCAGTGTAATTGTCTAAACCGTGTTGAATCCTTCTATATTCATTCTCACATTTGATTGTGTGATCGCAAACCTTTTTCCACTCCGCAGCCCCCATCATGTTTTCAGTCAATATCGTTTTTACAGTAGTTAAATTCATACCCACATTTCTAGAGGCTACATAGCCTTTTAGTTGAGACCATAATTCTATTTTCAATTGGATTAAAATTCGGGTGATACGGTGGCAATCGCAACACAGTGTGCTCATGTTCGGCAAGTACTTTGTCCACGGAAAACACTGTATACCTCTCCTTGTGCTGACATATAATAGCGTAAATCTGGGTTTTTGTTAATTTTGGATCAACTGGAATTTCGTGTCTGTTTAACCAGTTGATAATTTCCTGTTTAAAATGGTGTTTGAGTTGGGGGGTCTTTCAACATATTTATTGTGATAGGGTGGGTGCGTTGTCGATAACTAGAACGGCATCACTGGGTATATTTGGGATTAATTGATTAACTAGCCATTTCTCGTAGTTATCGTTATTCATTTTATTGTGATAGTCACCTGTAGTATACGTGGATTAATACGTTAAAAAGGCACCGGGTACAAAGCCTTTTTCATTTCCCGCATGAACAATTATCAAACGTTGACGTTTTGAAATTGGCTATTTTACTCCTTTTTAGGGTTCCGTAAAACGTAAAAACGGAACCCTATGAACGGAACGGAAGATTCGTCATGTCTGTCTGTCTGTCCGTCCGTATGTCACAGATTTGAACAAAAAAATTAAAAAAAAAAGAAAAATTAGGGTTGCCTCCCATATTGAGAACTGAAATTCAAAAAAAATTTTTTCATCAAATCTACACATGTGGGGTGTCTATCGATAGGCCTTCAAAAATGATGTTGAGGTTTCTAAAATCATTTTCATCTACACTGAATAATTTGCGCGAGAGAGACTTCCAAAGTGATAAAATGTGTGCACCCCCCCCCCCCCCTCTAACTTCTAAAGTAAGAGAATGAAAAATCTAAAAAAAAATATATGATGTACATTACCATGTAAACTACCAACGAAAATTGGTTTGAACTCGATCTGATGGGTAGTTTTTTTAGTACGTCATACTATTATTGAAACATCGATCTAAGTTACAACTACAAGAACTATGTATACTATATATATTATGTTACTTGCTGCAACGGAACCCTTCATGGGTGAGTCCAACTCGCAATTGGCCACTTTATTTCTTATCATCACTCCAAGATTTCCCTTTAGTGTGGGAAGTATGTATGTAAGACTCATCCATGTAGACGATATTTTTTCCTGTTTCGCGAAATTTGCGTATTTTATCGAGGTATTCCATTCGTTTGAGACTTACATCGTGCTTTTCCTTTAAAACTTTACGATGATCTTCCATTTTAGTGAACTGAAATCCCATCTCGTGAAGTATTTTTCTCAACGTCTTTTCAGACTTTTTAATAGCTTCAGATAATTTAGATTTAATGATTTTATTGTTGGCAGTTCATTAAATCGTAAGTGAAAATCATACACCATTCTTCAAACAACATCATAATCAAAATCGTCCATATCCAAACGAAATTGCTTTTTTGGTCTCCCTTTTTTGGAGTGCTAAACTTAATTTCAGTAGAATGTGTTTCAGTACTGACTTCGTTTAATATATTGTTCAAAGTTCTTCTTGAAATTCCAGTGGCATTTGCAACTCGCGGTTGAACCTTCTTAAAATAACAACTTACATTTTTTTTAAATCTGTCAGCTTCGGTTACAAAATCCTCGTAAAGGTAAAGGTTTCCCTCTTTTTCCTAAAGATGCCATAGTACAACTTTAAATTATTTAGATTTGGGGGTGCTAACAACTCTATATATATATTTTGAACTGGACGCGACCGCACTCTATCGCACTTGAACAACGACTGCACAACGACTGACAAAACGTCACATAGGTAGTGTGCGACAGAGATAATGCTCTACGAAGCCGAAATCAGCCGACTGTCTCCCTCCAAAGGCCGATGTGCAATACTTATCGCCGGGTACTGTACTCCCTATCTTCACCTGCACTCGGTTGGACAGCTTACAAATGACGACATAATGCTGAATCTTAGTATTGCATACACTTCTATCTTTCTAAATAAGTCTCCTGGTGGTTCAAATGACCCATCAATTTTGTACGCGGGCCTATAGTCTACTACAGACGTCTTTTACTGCGGGCTACGGCATTATAAGTGAGGAGTGGACGAACACTGGAACCATTCCCTTTCAGACTGGAGCACAGACATGTTTTCACATTACAGCTTTGCGGTGGAATGACTGGCAAAGCTGTGGTACTCCAGCGTCGTTACTAGCCATATAGTTGAGGTGGCATTTGCCCCATAGGCCTAGCTTGCGGGGCATGCGGCAACCGTAGGATAAGGTCTCGGGCCCCCCGGTTTGTAATCGCTATGGAGCCACTCAGACTCTTTCAGCCCAGTCCGACTATATGGTAGGTACCTACTCTCCCAGGCGGATTCTGCAAAGGGTCATACCACTACAAATAATGTAACTCTGCGTGTACGATCCTGCATATTTTACAACACAAGACATTCAATATTCTGTAACACAAGTCTAAAATCCTTCAACGCCGTTTAAAGATCAGTTCAATAAGGTGCGTGCGTGGGAGTGGAATCTGCAATCATCGACGACGTCGACCTGACCCGAATGTCTATATAAATATGACAATTGGCGGTTTGTCGGTGAACTGCAGTGTTGAGGTCGGGGAAATTCAATATCAAAGTCATAAACTTATATTGTTATTTAGTTGAGTGTACTTGTAGAGTTTAACTACGTAGGTACCCTCGGCTATCCGAGGGAGAAGAAAGCTTCGGAGCCGTATCATAGTATTTTTATGTCCGTATTTTATAGAAATACGACTGAATAGTATGTCATACAGTCATACGTTTAAAGTAGTGTAACATGATCGATGATGTACCGTTGAGTTATTATCGAAACTTATTTTATTAGTAGGTATCAGGCGCAGTGAGCAATTAACTAGTACCCATTTTTTAAATACGCCGAAAATACCCAGGTTATTCATAAATTTTCAGTTAATATGGGTTTAAGTTATTCTCAAGAACAAGGTAGTCAACACATAACTAATGAGTGAAACACCTAAGTATTTTTGCCTGTCCTAAGCCAGGATTAAAGTATGAAGGAAAAATTTATCAGGCTTTTTCATCGAAGGTAGATATAGATGTACCTAAACATAAGCTCGGTATCTATTTACTCGTAATCACGGTAACGATTCTAAATCCATTCGGTTCCAACCGACACGGAATCTCACCTCTCTGTCTTTGTCTTATCTGTTTAGCATGACAGAGACAGGGATTGTCATTCCGATTCGGAACCATTCGGATTGCATTTAGAATCGCTACCCTGTGTTTATAACGGTATCTATGTGGCTGGCAATCAACAGCCTAGCCTCTTACTAAACAGCGTTTAAAAAATTTTTTTTAATAAACTTACTAAAAAAAATTTAATAAAAAATTAAAAGAAAGAGTGATATTCAACCATTGGATCAAACAGCTAGACACATAATTGATTATCATAAGTGTCTCACTAGTTAATTTGAACAACGTTGAGTAATATCATGGATATGTTATAACTCGCCCTTCTACCGCCTAACTAAATCGGCTTTGGCGTTGCTATCGCTGTCTCTATCATTTCAAGCGATAGGAAAAGAGAGAGCGATATCAATGCTAAGACAGTTTTAGTTAGACGGTAGACTTCCAAGGAGGAATTTAGATCTTTTTTTATCGTTTAGATAGGTTGGTGTTTGACCGCGATGCCCGCTGCCAAGAAATTTTACTGTGACCACCGTTGAAACCGAGAAGAAAAAGATCAGCTGTCAACAATTTTAAATTCAGGCTAAAATTTCTAAAGTAGGTACACTAAAAGAATACCTGAAGGACTAACAAATTCAACTTAATTACAAATTAATAATTAAAGCAATTTGCGTGGCCGTTCTAAGTGGAAAATTTATTAAACCCCGATGCAAAACCGACGGGGTGTTACGCTATGTTTTATGTTATGTAGTGGTAGGACTCTTAGCAGAGTCCGCCTGGGGAAGTACCACACCTTTGCCAGTTATTCTACCGCCAAGCAGTAATGTGCAAACATTACTGTGTTCCGGTTTGAAGGGGAATGTTTCCAGAGAAATTACAGGGCTTAGAGATATAACATCTTAGATCTTTGGGTGACGAGCGCAGTGCAGTGCTAGGTAATGATTTGGGCTCTTCATGTTCTAATAGCTGCGTGTTAATGTTCTGTTATGTGGCAGGCATGTTGCTTACCATCAGGAACATGTCCTGTTCGTCTCGACACTCTACATTAAAAAAAAAAGACTTTTAAATAATATGTACTGGAATCATTGAGCTAACTAGTTTAAATGCAGTTTAACAATAAATTATTCTAATTTTGTTCAATGCATTATGTCAAAAGACCAATGTTCGTAATTTGATGGAAAGGTTTTTCGAGATTTCAAGTTTAGCCCAAGATTATATTCAAAATTACCAACAGAACGGGTCTTTCAACGTAGTACATGCACCTGCGTAACCTCGTTTACTATAGGAGAATAAACGCATTTTTTTCTGCAGTAAGCCATGCTTCTGTAGTAGCATGCGCGGCTCCAGGGGGGGGGTCACGGGGGACATGACCCCCCCCAAAATCATACGTGGGGCGCTACTTGTAAAGTCTTTTTTACTCGATTTATTATATTTCTACTCGTGACCCCCCCCAAAATCTGAGGCTGCGTACTGGTGACCCCCCCCAAAATTAGAAGCTGGGACCGCGCCTGTGTAGTAGGTAGGTACTTTATCATTATACTGTTTGCAACACCCTTAATGTAGGGTATGTACAAATAATATCTTAAGTGCAATTAAACAATATCTAACTATTTTAATATTTTATGCTCCGACCAAATAGATAGATATAAATAATTAAATTTATTGATAACAGCAGGTTACAAGTCAGAAGGATGACTATAATGTAACACTAATTTTCAATGTAAACAGCAATTTTTATGCGACCAATACTAAATTAAAACGAATGTTATTATTAACATCCAGGTATTGGGAGTTGGTGAACGTGCACGGGAAACTGGACCCCCTGGTGTCGGTGAACCTAAGGCCGGAGAAGCGAGTCCAGATCACCTTCACCTGCGGAGACACCAGCGAAGTCAGGACCGTCGACGTTTACAGGTACTTCAAGAGAGGATCTAGAAGATACAGCAAAGGCAAAACACACGTATCTACAGCCAAAAGAGTCATATTCTACTCAACATATACCTACAACACTTGTGCAATTTGCACTATTAGGGTTTTTATAGTATATATACAATACATAGATATAGAGTGATGAGACGACCAAGATCAGGATGTGCCGGATGATAAGCAACATGCTGCCCCATAACAACACAGTCACACGCAGCTTTTGGAACACGAAGAGTCCAAATCATTACCTAGCACACTGCGCTTGTCGCGCTAGGTACAATGGTTTAACTACTGGGTTTGTGCATATTGCTTAACAATTTATAAACCACAAACGAAAACATGGACGATACTAACACCTTTGTTTGTTTGTTTGCACCTTTGCACCAATGGGTTAACTCTGGTCGAGAATTAAAATCTCTACGTCTAGCTAATCTATAGCACCAAACTATAGCAAGTAGGTAATAATTTCTACCAAACCAAATGTTTCAGAACCGTATCGGATCTGAAAACGCGCCTGGAGAGATTGGCGGGATTCCCAGCAGCCAAAATGAGACTTTTTTACGTGGACCAAGAGCTTAGAGATTCGCAGGTGAATATTCATTTACATATCAATGCAGTAGAGGTACTGTGTAGATATGTTTCTTATTTTTTTAAGGTATTAAGATATCAGACTATATATTACGATAGATGATGATGCTTAATTGATTGTACCTAAATGTCGAAGTCTAAAAAAACTGCGAAGTGCCCTCATCGAATCCCAAAAAAAGCAAGCATCCTTTTATACATTTTCCTTGATCAAGCTTCCTGTTTAACAAATCCATCCAGTTTCTTGCTTAAATCAAATGATGTCCACCTTAATTCAACTTTTTGATGTCTATATTTGTTTATTACCCGGAAGAAATCTAAGCAATAGGTATGGCTACTAAATTAAATTATGAATGCCTTTGTTCCTATTTGCTGTAGGTACTAAGTTTCCTACTAACTTAAATAGGTACCTATTACTTGTTTTCGTCCCTGGATAAAGGGACTTCATTTCTCGAACAGTCGTATCGTTGTTCATCCATCTACCATATATCGTAGCGATTTGTCTATATCATACTTCCATTTAACGTGTAGGTATAGTTGGCTAAAAAGAGATAAAGTTTTTTGTAATATCTTAAAGTGACGGGACGTGCAAGACATGCGTCTGATGGTAATACGCTTGCCATAACAGCACAGTCCACCTTATAACATGAAGAGTACAAGTAACTGCCTAGCACTGAGCACTGCACTGTTCATGGCACACGAAGACATAATTTAATGTCTCTCTTTCTTCTTTGTCCTATATTTTATTTGGAAACATATCATCGGCCTTGAAACCGTGCAAAAGTATGATACCACCACTAGGATCAAATACTTATGGAAAATGTACCGAGTACAAGTAATTATTTCAGTTTGGCGCATAAAAACAATAAATTAATAAAAAATCATAAATTTATATCATGGTTTCACAGTTGTTTTTTGTCTTCTGTTAGATTTTTTTGGCCAAACTGTAAGTAATCCTATCTAGTAAGACCTTTCTCGTATCACAAAAATAAAAACACTAACTCCCATTCTAACTAAATATCACCCCATCCATTCCTAACCAGTGTAACTAACCAATCATTCTTTCAAATTAACAAAATTGTTCAACTTGGAGCCTTTCCAGGGTCCCGAAGAGATGAAGTATCCGACGAAGCAGCTGTATTCCTATAACATCCGATCCGGTGACGAGATCATCATCGATTCCAAGATGAAGCATTCGATATCAGCCAACTCCAACGGATCAGTCACAGCCACAGCGTGAGGGTACTTTGGAATGTGAGAACAGCGCGCCAAACTTATCTCGCCCGATGACGACGTCGCTGTTATAGCATCTAGCGTTTGATGTATTCATAATAGCATCGTTAGTTCCACGTTTTGACACCGGGCTAAATAAATTTGCGGCTCTGTAATTTAAGCGTTTTAACTTTATGTACGTTCACTTATTGATCATTTTGAATACGGCCACTGATGGATGAGAGTATTGCAAAACGTTGGAGTCATATTATGAATAGATGGAAAGTGATGGTTTGATTTAAGTGTTGTAAGTGTTATTTGGCTATATACATGTAAACATGTTGTATTAAAGGTTCAACTGGCCAGTGGTCAGTTTTTGCTAATTTGTTCCAACTTACAGTGTAATTGACTAGCTTTAAAATTCCTTATCGGTGATATTCCTCTATTTCATGATTCTATAAATAAATTTAATCTAGTTGGTTACTCGCTGCACATGAATTCATAAATGAGTTAGGAAATATAAGAGTATTAGAAATATTTTAGTTCCTTAAATATTTACTAAATTTTAAAAGGAAATAGGAGGTCGATTACACTGTAATTCGTACAAAGATTATGCAAATTTTACAAAACTACCCTCAATTTCTAAACAATGAAAAAGCGTTCAATGACTACTGTCCATGCTAAGTATAATAATTATTCAAACGCTTTTTTTAGATACCTGTACTAACAGTAATACATGAAAAGATATTGATTTTATTTTTGTATGAAAATACAATTTAGTTATCTTACTTGGTGTAATTTATGTTTTGTCGTAACTAAATAGTATTAAAAATATTGAATGGGAAACTAAGGTTGTCACAAAGCATTTAGTCATAAGTTTTGATCCAATTTATATCAATTATCGATCATCATCCTCCTTAACAATACCTATTCCTCAAAGGTTTAATGCCTGTAAATGGCTAGCTGGCATGTCATACCCAAATATATCAAAAAAATGTTGGTCATCAAATTATTGTAAATTTCTCAACCAACTCATTTTATAACAAACACTTAGTCATATCTACTCAACTACTCATACCTGGATTATTTGCAATATTCACCTGTGATAATAAATTATGTAGATTACGAAAAGAAAAACAAAGAGAAGTGCTATTAACATTATATGTTATAAAAAGGTTGCCTTTAAAAATCTTGGTGTAAAAGTACATTTTAACAAAATCCTAATTGTAAGTAGCATCATAGGTACTAACTGCCATTTTGAAATATACATGATACACTTTACTCCAAATATTCTTATTACATATGTACTTGTTTATGAAATTTGAACCTATGCTTAAAATCAAGTGTATTTTTCATCTACCTTATTGGTAGCCACAACATTTTATGCCATTTTTTTATTTATTTTTAGCCTTAGGATTAACACTTGGTATTTTATGTTTAACATCACATACTAGGGCACCATTGGGAGAGTGCCAAATTAGAGTAATATTTTATTCGGTTTACAATACGATTTTTTATTGATAAAAAAATTGCCAAACATTTGCAAAATTAACTAAACAAAATTTTGTTAACTAAATTCTATAATATTTTTTTTACTTTTTAAGGAGAATTATTGTCATACTATGTACTAAGAATATATGTATAGATACAGTAGTTTGCAACAAGAAATAATTTGGTCAGTTTATTTTGACAGTGGTTACATTAGAGCTAGAGAAATAGTGTAGTATTAATTAACATGACGAAATTGATATATCACATATTTAATTAAAACATAGTAACTGATTTATATCTTGTTTTATTTATTTATCACAGTTTTACTGAATTGTTTCATGATCATTATAATTTTATTGTCTTACTTGCTTATACACCAAAGAGTGAAATAAACCGCAGGCTTAGACATACAATCTGAAACATTTCAAGTATATTCTAGGTAAACATTTATAACTTTCAACCAATTTGATGCTTTCCATCAGACAAGAAACTCATTTGCCTTATTTCATTTTTAACAAATACTTTAAATAGTGTCATAAACCAGATGATTATGTTCTTCTGCTAATGGATGAAGAAACCATTAGACTTATGCAACAGTGAACACAAAGTTAGCATCCATAGAGTTGTTTGTTCATTGAAATTATTTAAGTTTCACATAAATACAGTCTTTTTCCATAAACAGCCAACATTGTATTTTGGACTGTTTCAACCACATGCTTATACACTTCAATCCAATCCTTATTGCCTATTTCATGAGTCCTTCTTTGGAAGAAGTTTAGTAATACATGTAACTTTTCCAAATTTTTATTTATTACCATTTCCCGCATGTATTCTGAAATAAGATTTACATCACAAGGCAAAGGGGTCTGATTACTATCTAACCATGCTCGTAGCAACTCCCTTACTTCTTTCCAGGGAAGACCCATCAGCCCTTGCCAGACTGGTTGTTCTTGGATATTTGTCTCCTTTATTGAAAGTTTTTTGTCTTCATTATCTTTTCTAACTACAGATGTTATCATTGGATTTCTAAAAGGTGTGTCTCTTGTAGATGTTTGACCTTGGAGAAATTTTGTTAATGGATTTCTTGATGTTAGTTGCTGTTTAAAAGATTTTGGAGGTCTACCTCTTCTTTTTATGGGTGATCTTGATTGTAATATTGGAGACTTTTTTGGTGAAAATGGCTTTTGTTTCTTTGGTGACTGTAATTCCTGATTATCCTTTGTGATTGAATTTGTTGATACCTTTGTGTCATGTATTGTTGTGGTTGGTACATCATTCTTAACTGTTGTTGACTTATTGCTCAAAAATTTGCTAATGGCACCCATCACTGGCTTGCTTACTGTTGATTCAAGTTTTGTCATCTGAATACCGACACCTCTCATTTCTTTGGGGTCAATATTGAGCTTTTTACAAATTGAGATTGCTTCTCTTGCAATAACTTCGACATCATTTGTAGCATTGGTAAGAGTGTTTGATTTATTGATGACATTGCAAAATCCATGTCCCATAAATTTGGCAGTCTCTACAGGTGCTTCTTCAGCTCTGACCATCAGTTTCAAAGTTATACACTTACTTATGACTTTGAATTGCAACATCCTTGTATGTACTTCTCCAGAAAGCTGTTTGAGAAAATCATAGCACTGATCAATACTTTCAAATCTTATGCCATAGTTAACTTCTGCTGAAACTGATTTTCTAATTGTCTGAAATGTCAACGGATTGGCATCTTTCCCTCTACATTGATCAAAAAGTTGTATTCCAGTCTTAACCCCTAAATGGCATTTTAAGGAAGCTAAAGACATTTGCTGCAGGGAACCACATGTGGTATGTCCAAGTGATTCTAATTTTTGGGAGGTTTGTCTCCCAACACCTGGTAAATCTTTAAGTTGTATGTCATACATAAAATCTTCTATCAGATCTTCAGAGAGGAAAAACTGACCATCTGGTTTGGCTCGCTTTGTAGCTAGCCGAGCTTGCAGGCGGTTCCCACCAAATCCTGTAGAACATGGGCAACCAGTCTTAGATTTGATTTCATTTCTTAGAACCATTGCAAAATCTTGTACACTAACACTCATATCTTTCAAAACCTCAGTACAGTCTACATACATTTCATCACAAGATACAGCTTCTATGTCCAATGTGTACTGTGCTATAGTGTTGTATAGAGTGTATGCAACTTCTTTGTAGCCTTCAAAATCATAGGGTATAGTTTGTAAATCTGGACATAATCTCAAAGCTGCTCCCATGAACATTCCGTTCCTCACTCCTTTCGCTCTTGCTTCATATGAACAGGAGGCAATCTCACTCATAGAGCCATACTTGTCATCCTCATCAGTTATGTTGTCAACTCTAGTTTCAAATTCTATATCTTCAACTCCATTGGCTTTCCCTAGTTTTTGTGCTTGCTTCTGTCTATAGAGATTGAACTCTGTATTTCTGTCTACACCGGGTCTCTTGGACTTAGGTTGTCCTCCCTTTGAATGTGTTACTGCTATAGGCTTACCACGTAGCTCAGGCCTATTACGTAATCCAACTGACACAAAGAAACAGTCCATATCTATGTGCATAATGGTTTTCCCCTTTTCAAATCGAATTTGAGAGAGGCTGTTGCTGGAGTTTGTTAAAGAATTAATCAAGTACTTAAGTTGTTCTCTAGCAGGGAATACAAAGTTACTATTTTCTCTGGAATCATTGACATATTGTTTGAAACATGCTCCTAGCTGAGATATATGGTGAAGTCGGGAATTGTTATAAAATTCTGATATGAAATTAGGATCTGCTGCTGTTTTTGTACTATGTTGAACTAAGCTTGATTTGAAAGTTTCAATAGTTTTATTAGTATTATTTTCAATAACTTGTTCTTTATTTTGAAAAACCACTTCAGAACTATTAGCTTCATTTGGACGATTTTCAAACTTAACCAACTGATTGTGAGATCCGTTGCATGTATCTAAAACCTCTTTCTTATCAATCTTCTGAAAGTTCAGTTGCTTTTGTGCTCTAGAATTTTTGTAAAGCAAATACTCTCTGTAATCTAGTTGACGATTGGCAGCAATACTATTAGTTATCCATTCTGGTCGAACAACTCTAGCTAATGACATGTTCTTTACTTTAGTATCAGGTAAATTTGAAGCAATGATAAAGTCCTCATTTCTTTGGTAAGTATGGTATACACCTCCATGCTTTGGCATTAGAGCTTTAAGTTCATCAGCAGAAGGGTCAGTAAAGCCATTGACGTAAATGCTTACACCATTGAAGATATTCGTCAAAATCTCTTCTTTCTCCGCTCTGGTGTCGAATTGCTCTTCTAGCTTCGAGATTTTGGCCTGCATATAGCCACCCCAAGCTTCAAAGCCATTGTCAGGGAACTTTTCATTGCGTCTTCTCATGTTGTGGCTGTCTGGACTATTATAATAGTTTAGAACTTACTACATGAATAAAATGTGATAATTAAATTTCAGCATATTGTAATCAAGAAAAAAGGTAGGTAACTGCTACGTACTTACAGTTTTCTTTTTTTTTCTCAAGCAAGTCTATAAAACAAATTAATGCTAGTCATTAATTTGTTCATCAATTCAATCATCGAAAATCAGTAAAACAAGCGGCGAAAAAGTATTCGATAAAAACCACACAACAATCAACAACAATAGACGTGACATGTGAATACGTAGTATTTACATTCTCTTTGATGTGAATGTGATGATGACTTGATGACAGATGACAGGATGACAGTATCTGAGTATTATATCATGCTTATGACATTTGCTACACCACAGACTAATTAGCCATTCAGACAGGCACCGCTTTGTGTTGTGTAAAAATGAATAATTACAACCTCATCTGTTTCATCAGACATCGAATTTTGTTGGTCCATGGTTTATGGTTAGAAGTTTATCTGTGAAAGTCGAAAAAAAATCATAAAACGATACTTACATTCTCTTTGGTTTCTATGATTTGAAATTTCAAAATAAACAAAAACAAACTGACATCTGAATCTGAAACTATAAGTTGAGAAAAGATTTTTTATGAAATCATTTTGTATTTTGTTGCTAATTCTACTTGTATATTTTTAAGACTAACAACAATTTAAAACATACATTTCCGACATGTCTACAATTGATGAAGATCTAGTTATCGTTCCTTGGATCGGTCCTATGAGCTGTAAAAATACCCTGACCGTAATCGTCCTCTCACAAAACGTTGAAATTATAGAAAAAATAGCGAACGCTCTCACGGAAGTACACAGCAAAGGATCTCACAGATGGAAGCTGGCAGTCCTACAATCTTTATACTTGGAAGAAGTTGAAAGACAGTCCGATATAACAGGTAGAATAGCTATAGATTTTGTGATTGTAGCTATGGATACAAGTAGAATGTTCTGTTTAGACTGGGCTAAAAACCAAATCAAACAGGTCCACCCAGACCTCAGAAGGCGTCGTGTAATTTTGGTGAATGCTGGCGGCAGAGCAGTGAATGCAATGACTCTCAATGTCGGAGAGCTGATAACATTTCAAAACGACTACAAGCTGGAAATGCTAACCGGAGACGTAATGAAACCAGAGGAAACTATATCATTGGCCCGCAGATTGTTAAGATATGTGGAAGTCTCAGTGGGTTTGAAGACGGGAGTTCCAAACTTGAATGTATGAGAGTATGCAAAGTTATGTGTTTGAAAGCTCATGCTAAATGAACCTAGTTTGAATAACTTAGATGTGTTTGTTAGTAAGGTCATGTCAAGGAATCAATTAAATAAGATGACAAAAGCAGTGTTACCTATAGAAAATGTTTATTTTTATTTTTATCACATACTTAGTTACACCTAAGCTGATCATATTTTTGTCTATTTTATGCCAATGGACATGGGTGCCGCTAGAATTATTTTCAGAAATGTGCATCAACATCATCACATATTATTGACCAATAGATATAAAATCTAGAACTATATGGTCATACTTACATAAGCTATATAAACATTACTTTCCTGCTGGTATAATCGGGTAAAAATATGGTAATTATGACAAGGAGATGCCACAACATTTGCATCCCCTTGTCGGAAAAGAATAAACAGAAGAAGAGTTAAGAATAATAATTACTCTTTAACTCTTTCGTCCTTAGATTTTATAAAGTAGCCTTCAAACACCTTGCCTTATTTACATCAATTGATAAGATGGTTAAATATTATTGTGAGTGAATGTTAAATATTGGTGGACAATCCACACAACACCATCTGACCCCAAACTAAGCAAAGCTTGTACTATGGCGGCCAGATAGCTGATATAATACTTATATAGTTGTAAATACATAGTAACCAGGTATAAGTATAACCTACACCTGCCTACATATACTTATTTTTTAACTTATATAGGTTCACACTTGACCACCATCTCGCCCGATGAAAAGCAACAATGCGGTCTACGATGGAGCGTGTTTACCTAGAAGAAACCGATTCATTCTCGATTTGAAGACGCCAAGATTATAACTATCAGGAAAAACCCACTCAGGCAACTCATTCCACAGCCTAGACATTCTTATCACAAAAATGGTTGTCTGTAAAGTCGGTTTACTGACGATAGTGAAACGTGACAACGTCTTAAGAAATCAGTACGCTGATAGCGCGAGTAGTGATACCGCTCGACTCGGCGGGTGGCGCCCTCAGCGCTCAGCTTCGTCCGCATGGCACGGACGACGAACTAACGGTAACGTTACATGACGTCATGTTTTGCGGGCGTGCAGCCGGCTTCACCGAATTACAAGACGTTATCACGTCAAAAGTAGAGTCAAATCTCTTCGTTCGTGTCTTTGGAATATCAACCATGAACCGGTGCTGCCTCTTCGAGCTACGAGAAGTCCGATAGAAAAAAGGGCAAGGTAGAATTAGATCATGCAGATCAGCTGCACACTCTCCGAAGTGTATCTGATAAGCTAGCAATTTTGCGGCGATGTTTCAAGACTTTGAAGTCTTTTCCGCAATAGAGTGTCTGCCTATGAGCCTTCTGGCACGCCTTTCGATCGATTCCAGAGCCTCAAGCTGATACTTAGCCGACCCATCCCAAAGGTGCGAACAGTACTCCATACAGGAGCGAATCTGTGCTTTGTATAACAAAAGTAATTGTTCAGATTTAAAGTACTTTCGCACCTTTGACAGGACACCTAGTTTTTTGGCAGCTAATTTAGCCTTGAACTCGATATACGAGCTAAACTTGAGTGTGGATGTCAGGGTAACGCCCAAAAGCTCAAGATGATCAGTAACCGGCACGGATACATCTCGAAAAGTAGGAGTCTGTTGAAATTGACTCATTTTTGCGGAGAACAGACACGCCTGCGTTTTTCAATCGTTAAACTTGGCCAAATTGGCTTCGCCCCATTCAGAGACTCCCTCAAGGGCCAAGTTCAAACGCTCGATCATACTCTCTCTCAATAGCTCAGTTTGCTGTCCACTGGCTCTCGCGCTAGATATGTAACTCTCTACAACGGTGCTATCATCCGCGTACCCAAAGATACTGGGGCTCAACAGATCGTTGATATGTAGCAGAAAAAGCGTCGCAGAGAGTTCTGACCCTTGAGGGACACCATTGATAGCCATTTGATCCGACGAGCAGCCATCAATGACAACTCGTATGAATCGATCCCTCAAAAAGTCCGATATCCACGCAACAAACCCTGAAGACAGACCATGACTAGAAAGCTTGCTGATAAGGCCATCATGCCAAACCCTGTCGAATGCCTTCGAGATATCCAGGGAGACTGGCAGTGCTTCCCCGTGTTTCTCGATATTCTTCACACTACACAACACCCCGAATAATATTTTGAACTAGCATCGCCCGTCTTTTTACAGGTATATTTCACAATCCCATTATTTTTCCCAGGATAAAAAATAGCCCGTTAAACCAGACCATTAGTTAGTTTGATGGGGCCTTTTCCACACTTAAGACTCTCGATTGGGCCGTTGTGCATGGCTCATACTTCCCTTCTACCTTCTACCCAGAAGCCAAAAAACCTATTCACCTCTGGGACAGCTGCTGGAAAATGGGGGAATTCTTCCCATTGGTCTGCCAAGCTCCTGCATTCCACAATCACATGCTGTGGCATTTATTCTTCCTCCATGCATCCCCTGCATATAGGGTTGTGTCTATCATAGAACATAGTTTTTATTTAGAGAGGATAGTGGCCAGTCATAGTACCTATAATATTTATATAGCGCCGCGCGGTTTCACACGTGTAGCTCCCGATCCCGTTTTTTTCATGGGATAAAAATAGCCTGTGTTATTCTGGACCATTATCTATCTGTGTACCAAAGTTAGTCCAAATCCCTTCAATTTTGCGTGAAAGAGTTTTCAACATTAATTCTTACAAAACTTTCGCATTTATAATAGGTATTATTAGTACCTAGGATAACATCCAGATATGTGGCACCCGCACTATGTTTTTTGGTGATTTCTCTTGAAGCTTTGCCTTCAAAATCAGTTTGTTCCTGTGTGATAGTTAAAAATTAATTTTGATCCGAGTCTTCTGTGGATGTAGGATGGTATTTTAACGTTAATTCAAATTTACAATACAACGATAGTTCAAGAATAGGTACCTAGTTCAAGTTGAAAAAAAATTGGCAGTCATGGGGACTGCCGATAGTAGTGAAAAGTATTATAATAATCGGAGCTAACCGGGTAAAACCGGAGGGCGTGGCCATGGTCTTCTGAGTTTGCCTGAAGATTTCTTTCATTTACGAACGTGACGCTTGAACTCAATTCATAGCCCTCGGAAATGTATGTGGAGCGCCAAAAGAAGTTTCACTTAAAAAATTTGCTGTAACCAAGTAGGTAACACATTTTAGTAAAAAAAAATATAAACATAAAAATTGGTGGACATTTCATTTCAAGCTGCCTATACACACTGGGCCAATGCAGGCCAACGCCAGTGTGTGGAGGGTCGTTTTGTGATGACTCGCGTCGCTCGCCTCGCTGGCCGAGTGACGGCAAGTGGCCAGTGTGTCAGGGGCGAGAAGATTGTCAGGCCCATAATATCGCCTGTGATATCCTCCTCGCCCTCATCACTCACTTCCAGAAGACGGTCGACTTCCTCCCTAGTCCAGTCCTTATCTTCAAGGGGTACCGCTTCCGCACTGGTTACAGCCGCAGAGGAAGTGCCTTCGCCGCTTTTTGCGGCGCTGGCGACCCTCCCAGCCTCTGCCTTTGGTCTCGCTGGTACCCCTATCTTATTGTCTTTGACTTTGACGTACACCGAACCAGTAGTGTAGTGCAGGCGGTTGTTCGTCTTTTTTAAGTTTTCCACCTCTACTGCCGGAATACCCATAACTAGAATGTGATTGAAGGTCTGGCCTTTCTATCGTACTATATGTTTGAAGACCGGCCAGCCTTCTATGTTGTAGGATTTGTTCAACTCCGAAAGAAATTCTCTCAAGATAAACGGCCATCTCTCGAGGTCATCCCTTTCTTCGTTGAAATCCGGTACGTAAATGATCCCTGTGTGGTACCTGGGCAACTCACTTTCGGGTATCACTTGGAACCCCCCGGAACCCTCCCACAAAGGCGGCATCGTTTCGAGAGTCGAAACAAGCCACGCAAGTGAGAAGTCGTCACAGGGTGTGATTTTTAGGCATCCTATAGGGCTGTTTTGTCTCGACTCGTCTCTCGCGACCGGTGTCGGTTTTTGTGCACAAAACAAAGGCGCTCGGCGAGTAGCGTCCTGTTCTCCTATTGGCCTAACTCGTTTTTGTCTGCACTGGGCCAGTGTGTGGATGCTACGTTTTGTCTCGTGCCGTTTTTTTGTCTGCACTGGGCCAGTGTGTGGATGCTACGTTTTGTCTCGTGCCGTTTTATCGGCGCTCGCGTTGGCCTGCGCTGGGCCAGTGTGTGGATGCTACGTTTTGTCTCGTACCGTTTTGTCGACACTCGCGTTGGCCTCCACTGGCCCAGTGTGTATAGGCAGCTTAACACACGACACCATCTAGCCCCAAACTAAGCAAAGCTTGTACTATGGAAGCCAGATAGCTGATATACATAATATACTTAGGTATATTATATTTAAATACATACTATTATGCGCGCCGACCGTAGGGTGTATGTCTTGGTTATGAAATTGTTCACTTTCTTTTCACTTGAGATCAGGTCAAATACCGGGGGTCTAGTTCTACCTGAGTAAATTGATCTTACGGCTATTGAGTTACGGATTGATCTTATTGAGTTTCGGCTGGTCTAGTCGGGAGAACGGCGCCTGCCGATGACGAGAGATCAGACCCCGGGTTCAAACCCCACTCGCACCACTGTCTTTTCGAAGTCATGTGCGTATTGCCGCTAACTTAAAACGGTGAAGGAAAACATCGTGAGGAAACCGACATATACCTAGAATCTTTCGAAGTCATCTGCCAACCCGCACCGGGCCTGCGTGGTGGGTTCTCTCCTTGCGAGAGAAGGCCCAGAGTCCCAGCAGTGGGAACGTTTAGTCGGCTGTTGATGATTGATTGAAATTGATCTTAGCTTTGTCATTGCTCTCTTTTCTTTTCGCTCGAAATTTTATAGAAACAGCAATAGCAAAGCCGATTGAGTTAAGTTGTAGAAAGGCGGTGTCTTATTTGTCTTATTTGTCATAATATGGGCAAAACTTGTTTCTTTTCAAGGTGAAATACTATTCATAAGTAAAATAAATGAGTACACATTTCTGAATTATTTATTATACTTTGATTGTACTACAAAATAATAGGAAGTTTTCTACAGTTACAATTATTTAATACATATATAAATAATGAAACAATAATAACTTTTCACTCGAATTTAACCCTTTTTACCTACCGATGCTATTGTCAATACAGTAAACTATTGCAGAGGGTATGATTATGCAAAATATAATAGTAAAATATAATAACCTTAACAACTAACTGAAATACTGCTCATTTGTTAACATATTTTGAATCATAATCATAAAATCTGTGAAAATATGACAAAAAAAATCATCTATAAAACAATTTCTGCAAATGCAAGTATCTTGTCGTTCATTAGACAAAATTACTACTAAAACTAAACAACTAAGTTGGATCTAACATTAACGTCACGCCAGTGACTCGTTTAAAATAAACGTATACAAAATTTAAGAATAAGCAATATCACAACTAAACTGCCCGCCGCTGCAGGCAAATAAATACGCTCACATTTATCATCAATTTATGTAAATTCAATGCAAAATTAATTTGCATATGCTGTGAAGACAAGCTACGCCGTGCATTAAATTAAAATAGTACAAACTAACATATCCTAAGTTAATTCATTGGGCCCTATTGCATTATTTAAATCAATTTTATGATAATGAAAAGGTATTGGGTTATTACAAAAAACCTTTTTTCTATGATTATTTAAGTCCTTATAGTCCATTACAAAAAAACATGGCTTAATCTATTTTGTAGTCTGTAGAATCATAACTTCAATGAAATGAAAACATGACTTGTGTAGTGTAATATTCAATCGTAAGTATATTGGTGTTCCATTCATTCTAAGTAGATAAATATAGCATTAGATCTCTATTACGGTAATCATATGAACCGCGGCAACCGTCTGATGTATTTCCCTCGCGGATTTTACATAACACACAAGTTATCTAGCTACAGACATATAATGTAACTTATTCACTAATTTCCTGTACTGAGAGATATTAGTAACAATTTAAAAGTATCTCAGAAACTACCGTCATCTCTCGGAATACGATACACTTTTAGGTGATGCAATACCAAATTTAAAAGAGGATACATATATTCCGAAATAAGGTGTGCTTTTCCTTTTGAATAAGATAAGATGTTGAGATGCTTTTATAGCCACATAGATGGTACCTTATTGTGAAAGAATTTCTAAATCCACATAAGCACAAGTGTCACATTTCAAGTTTGAGCACAATATTTTCTAAACATTAAACATTAAAATATGACAGTCCTTGTGCGATCAACTCACATACAACGCCTTAGGCTTCCGCTTCTGTCGAAGAGTCTTTGATAACTGGAATTTGTTTTATATGAAACTATAAGTTAAAATACAGAGATTCTTGATATGTAGCATCAGAGCGTAAGCCTCAAGACGAAAGCTACATACATGGGGTTCACATTGCCGGGGTCCACTGGCTGTAGAAAACTAGAGAGCTTAGATTACAATATCTTGATAGTATAGCTATACAGAGCCTTACAAGCTAACACACTTACTCAAGCCGATACGAATAAAGCATTACACTCATCATTAACAACTAAGACCCACACCAATTTTACAAACATTTTTTGTGTGCAATTGCTGCTCCAGAAGAAAGAGGTGGAAAGGTGTTCTTGATGCCCACAACAAGGATTGGCCCACAGTAACTCTCGATAGAGACCAATGGAGGGAGGAAAGAGAAGCCTTTGCTCAACCTTGGGACAATATTATAGGCTAATAGTTCTAGAATGCAAAATTGGCCACATTGTATGAAGGTTGTTCTACTCAATCAATCATTTTATCACTAACATTATGGAAAATTTGTTGGTCTTATACATGCAATAGTTTTCCATAATTAACGCTGACAGAGTATGGCAATATATTCAAGGTCAAGGTTTCAGGTCAAGCGAAGCGGATTGACTCATTCCATATCAGTATGGAGTGTTTCCAAGATGCAAGAAGACCTGTCAAAGACAGTTCCCAATTTCACCATAGGTGGCGCCAATGTTTTATTTTGTTAGATACATTTCACATAAACAGACAGTGGTGCCACACTAGGCAAAATTTAGAACTATTTTTGACAAGTAAATTTGCACCTGGAAAACGGCTCATTGATTAGTTGTGTTCTAAATGAAGAATATAATGTTCCTATCGGATTATGTAAGCGGTCGGCCTAGCTCTGCCGTGAGTATATTCTATGAGATGGGTACAAAATGTGTGGATTCCGGCCAGTGGGCGCCGCGCCCTGAACCGCCGGCGCCGCCAGAGAAGCGCCACGCCGCCCCGCAGTGTAGCACCTATTATAGTTCACTGTACACGTCTGTTCACTTCACACTCTTCATTCTTCCGATCTGGGGGAGTAAATAGGCAACCGTGAGCTGTAGTACTTAGCAACAATGGAGAATTTTATTTCAATAAAATATGTCCGGCTGCGGCAGCAGCGTTGTAGGGTAGCGTTGGAACTGCAGTGGAGTGGGATGTGCAATGTGCACATTCCACGCTTTATGGATGGGTAAAATCGTATGAGTCTCGGGGTCTCCTCTGTGGGTAGAGCTCTTGGATATAGTAACCCTAGGGAATTATCTCAGCTTAGTACAACGTACAACAGGCCAGGCGAACTACCTCAAGCACCTGAGCCCCTTCGCGGCAGCCGCTTCAGGGCTTCGTGGTTCGTGGATGCTCTCTCCTGATGGTGTTACACTTTGCCTTTTTGAATTCCCTCTCTTCGTGCTTGAAGAAAACTTGAGAGCGGGCACACCTTACGTACGTCGGTGGTACGCGTATGAAGAGGTGCACTGAACTTTGATATGATTGTTTATTTTATACTAGCTGAACGCGCGCGCGTTGCTACGCCATCTATCGAAAATTGGGCGTACCATTTTAGATTTTGAACAAATTCGGTTACTTTAGGTTCTAATGACGCAACATTTAAAATATGACATATTATGCTGTCACGCAAAGCTCTCAAAAAGCAATATTTTTTCCCGTTTTTGTTACATTTTTCATTCATGCTCGGCTCCTGTTGATAGTAGCGTAATGTTAAATAGCCTATAGCCTTCCTCGATAAATGGACTATCCTACAAAGAAAGAATCTTTCAATTCGGCCCAGTAGTTCCAGATATCCTTGCGAACAAACAAACAAACTCTTCGGCTTTATAATATTAGTATAGATTTTTGATTGAATTGATTCGATAACCATAAAAATAATATATTTAAATGTAACTTATTCACTTATTTTGTTAAAATTTTTTTGTTATCTGTACTTTTTTAGGTTTACACTTGACCGCCATCTCACCATCATGTTAAGCGTCGATGCGGTCTACGATGGAGCGTGCTTGCGTAGAAGAAAGCGATTCACTCTCGATTTGAAGACACCCACTCAAGCAACGCACTCCACACCCTAGACGCTATTATCAAAAAAGTAGAGTTAAACCAGAGTCGAGAGAGCGAGTCAGAGTCGACGGAACCCGGGCGCCGCTTGGTGTGTTACGATGTCTTACGAGTTACATAAACTGTGTGTGGTGTAGTTACCTCTAGTCGGAGTCGAGGTTGACGACGTCCCAGGCGGCCGGCGCGATCTCGCGCGCTCCCTGCTATTGGAGCGCCATCGTGACCGGGTCGCGGCTGTGTGTGGTGTAGGTACCTCTAGTCTATGACGACGTCACGTCTTCAGCGCCCGGTCACCACTTGGTGTGTCACGAACGTTACGATGTCTCACGAGTTACTATATACAGCGAGTATCATAAACTGTGTGTGGTGTAGTTACCTCTAGTCGGAGTCGAGGTTGACGACGTCCCCGGCGGCGGGCGCGCGCGGCTGCAGCGGCGGGCGCCCGCGCGGCCGGCCCGCCCCCGCCCCGGCCCCCGCGCCCGCCCCCGCCGCCCCCGGCCCGGTCAGCATGATCTCGCGCGCCCGCTGCTGCTGGAGCGCCATCGCGACCGGGTCGCGGCTGCCCAGACCGCCCGCGTAGAACTTCGCGCCCATTTGCTGAAAACATTTTTTTTAAGTAAAAACTTCTAGGTAGATTAGGTTCGAAACAAAAAAAAAAAAAAAGAGCATGTATTAATTTTCTTATTATTTGTTGCCATTAAATTTTTTTAATTGTTGTGCGTTTTCACAAAAATGTATATACGCTCTTTTCACTTCACTAGGTAACTGTAAAACAAAATGGAATGTTCCCGAATGATCAACATTTAGTGAAGTGAGAAGACTCTATTTGTGAAAACGCCCATATGAGATATTCCATTTGTTTTTGATTTGACATGTATTGGCATCCATTATTTTGTTACGAAAAAAAATCTGAATCTTATATTTCAATAACTTCAAAATATATTAGTGTGTAGGAGCGAGAGGTAACTATACCAACAAAATCTCTCTATAACCTGCTGAAAGACCTTGGCTTGTCCAGAAGTGCAGTAAGTTCTATACTAGAACTAGTATCTACAGCTGCACTAGTAGGTTCATATCGGATTTGACTGGACAGGGAGAGAAACACGAGTAGTGAAGGTGAGTGTTGATGTACGTCGGAAAGGGACACCAACCACTTAAACCAACACCCGTGTGACAAGTCTCGGGATCTACTCGGGATTTCTCTCTCTGCCACACGATGAACCCGGCACCCGGAGGTCTACCGCCTAACGAAAAACGCTTTGACGCTTTGAAGCTTTGACATTGCTGTCTCTTTTCTTCTCGCTTGAAATGAAAGAGACGGCAATGTCAAAGTGTCAAAGCGTTTTTCGTTAGGCGGTAGACCCCCCGCACGGTGAATCCATGGAATACTAAGAAGTTCGTCTCAATACTCACGTTCTGATGCTGCAACATCTGCTGCAACCGCATCTGCTGCGGCTGCCGCTGCTGCCGCATCCACGGCGGCTCGTACTGCAGCCCGCTCGCGCCGCTCATCGCGCCCATCGCGCCCGCTGCGGGAGACACAAGCGCTTACTGACACTCTCGTAATTTCAGATGTCTATCTATATACAGGTTACACAGGCCCGCCTGATTTTTTTATGGACTTTTGACGTGACAACGTCTAATAAGTAGATGAGGGCCGGCTGCATGTGCGAAAAAGTGTCCCGTTACGCTCATTGTTATGATGTTGTCACGTTAAACTATTGTCTGCAAACCGACTTTACAGACAACCAATTTTTTTGAAGTGAAAACTTCTTTTGGCGCGCAACAGATTTTTCGTGGGCTGTGAATTGAATTCTAGCGTCACGCTCGGGAATGATAAAAAAAATCCGGATGAACTCGGGACCATGGCCATTCGCCATCTATAAATGCGTCAGCATTTCATGGCCACGCCCTCCGGTTGCACCCGCGTAGTTGCCAAAGTGAGCTATCAAATTCCGAGTTATAAGTTTTCACTTTTATCGGCAGTTCCTATAACTGCCAAGTTTTAATAGGCTGTTTTTTTTAAATTCCGTGCTTGATGGTTTGGCGTGTTCAGTTGTCTATAGTGTAGTGGCTAAACTGACTCCCGAGTCCTGAGTGTTCCTCGCATGTACTCTAAGAATAAAACACTGAAATATGGTAGACTGCGTTTATTGCTGTCAGACGAGTATACAGTACAGCGGCGAGGGTACGACTGGTGCGGCGTGTGGATACTCGATTGGTACAAAACAAAAATGGTGATGCGGTGACCACACACCACTATAGTATAGAGTGATGACATGAGCAGGACGCGTGCCTGATGGTAAGCAACATATTACTTTTCACTAAAACACCAAGTTGAAGCTTTCACCCACAATTTTGTACATTCTACTTCTGTGACCCAATCAATGATAACTTTGGACTATTGGACTAAATCTATGTCTTTTTGCCACTTACCAGCATTCATGACCCCCGGGTTCATCATAGCGGGATTCATCATCCCAGGCGTGTACTTGTATATCTCACTCAGTTTCTGCATCAGCTACAAACACGAAAAGAAACGACATTGAAACGTGAAGTCGGTCTCATAACATGCAACACACTACATAGTTATACAACTGTGTTTACGTATTATATATTGGTTTATATACTGGTTGCTTGCAAGAAGACTGGTGATATACTTTACTACACTTTATAATTATTAAGAAAATATTGTTAATATTTACATTATGATTGCCTGTGAGACCATTTTTTTTAATGAATTGATTATGTACAACAATTGGACAATTTATATTAAAAAAGCGTTATTTTGCATGTCACAAAATATTACTGTAATATCAAGTAATGTGAACGTAAATTACATCAAGTGTATTAATTAAAATGAGAAAAATAATCTAACAAATAAATTAGACTGAAAAGTAAAATATGTAGTAAATATAATAGAAATGTATGTAATTATTATAACGTCGCATAGTAATTAAATACATATAATAAAATAATACTACTTTTCAAAGTCAGAGTGAATTGCTACTTTCTAGGGGATATGAGTAATCTTCGACCACACCATCTTACCATCAGGTGAGTTGGTCAAACACGGACCTATGCGAGATAAAAAAAATACAATGAAAAATTTTGGTCAGGGAACGATTGTTGACTATTCGTTTGTAACAATGCTGCCAGTAGACCATTTCAGATTTCAATACTAAGTACATATATATTATTATATATAATTTGCTCCTCTAATTCTTTCCTTGTAAAACAGCCAATCTGATACAATGTAGGGCTATCTAAACTACACTTATACACCAGTCTCCTTGCCTATAGTTTATAAGGATGCGTGCATAACATGCTATAAGTATGTGAATTATGGCGTACAATATAGTTTATGCATTCACTTAACGACATAAAACTTACGCCATAATCATATCCACCGAACATCTGGACAGACAAATATTCGATGTCATTAATTTGCTTAACAACAATAGCGTAAAAGTACATACTTTAGATTGTTATTTCGCTTATAAATTAAATCATTATTTTACAAATATTGAGAGCAAAACTTGCCAAGTGTAAGTCTGCAACCGTGGCAAAGCGCTTAATCATTATTTTTGTTGTTTTTGTATTAAACTTAAATATTTTTATATGCAATCATTTGACATACATTTGGCCAGATTTAATTTTTTGGTATAACCCCCAGTTTTGTGTTAGAACTATATTGTCCATTATTGGTTCGTAGTCGCCGAAGAAATGTTTCCAAGTTTCAAGAAACATATTACAGTTGAGCATGGAAAAAATATAATTTATTACAAACAAATATTTGACTTTTTTTGTTTATAGAATAACTACGCTTGTCTTATATATAAAATTCTCGTGTCACAGTGTTTGTTTCCTTACTCCTCCGAAACGGCTTTACTGATTTTAACCAAATTTTATATGCATATTCTGTAGGTATGAGAATCGGCTACTAGCTATTTTTCATACCCCTAAGTGACAAGGGTTGTTCACTAAGGCAAAACAACGTTTGCGGGGTCAGCTAGTATAAATCTAACAATAACGTCGCGACGTTCGAGAAGGCATAAATAATAATAGGTCAGCAATTATCTATACTTGGCCGACGAAATTCGCAGCTAATCAGATCTTGGTTAGTGCCTGCATGGAAAAATTATTATCCACAATATAATAAAACTAGCAGCGCCCCGCGGTTTCATCCGCATAGTTTCCAATCCCGTTATTTCCCCGGGATAAAAAATAGCATAAAATATGTGTTATTCCAGACCAATATCTACATAATATACCAAATTTTATTTGTAGTTTTTTTTGCGAGAAATAGTAACAAATAAACATTCATCCATACATTCTTATTAACTCTCGCATTTGTAATATTAGTAGAATGATAAGCGGCAGGGGTTAAAAATCAGAAATGTATACTAATATTATAAAGCTGAAGACTGTTTTCTCATCTATGCTGAAGAGTTTATTTGACAGAACGCGCTAATCTCAGGAACTACTGGACGGATTTCAAAAATTCTTTGACCGTTGGATATGTACATGATCCCTGCGTGCTATAGGCTATATTATATGTATGTGCTACGAGCGAAGCCGGGGCTGAACTCTAATACAATAGAAGATGTAAACTGACTTGTGGGTTAGAGTTGTATATGAGCGGGAGCATGTCTCGCAGCTGATTGTCGCTGAGGTTCGGCATGTCCTTGCGCAGCATGGCCGCGAGCGCCGCGTACGCTAGCTGCTGTTGTTGCATTATGTTCGGCACTGGGGACACAGGGTAACATACAAATAATAAATATACACATTAAAACATAAACATTGGTGGACAATTCACTCACAACACCATCTGACCCTAAACTAAGCAAAGCTTGTACCACAGTCTATTAAATCATAGTCGTTCGACGAAGCCGTCTAGACGGGACAATCGTGCGAGGCGAGACGCGGGAAGCGCGCTCCTGCATTGTCTTTATTACAATGTTAGTATTGCAGGAGCGCGGCTCAGGGCTGACGTCTTCCGTATGTTCTAATTTTATTTTGCAGCCACGTATTTAAAATTGCGACAACCCTACCCGTGTCTAGACTTTATCGGCGTTTCTCCCAAGATCAAAGGCAATGAACTACTGGTAGTATTTCTTTACACTTTGCTTGTACTATGGAAGCGAGATAGCTGATATAATACTTATATATTTTTAAATACATATTGTTAATATATTATGTATTTAAAAATAATATGATTAAACACGGAAAACACCCAGGCACAGTAGAAATATTTGTATTGGATGGGGGTTGAACCCAAGACCCACAGCAGGCAGACTTACTACCAACTAAGCCACTAGGCCAGCCAAATCAATTCAGATCATAGGGAACCGGAAGGCAAGGTCAATGGGCATGATCGCAAATCATACAAATACAAACCTCCTCAAATCATACACGTCAAATTGTAGAAACTTCAAAATTTTCACGAAACAAAACAGCTAAATTTTTGCCAACAATTGCAATACATTTTATAGTTTGCTCACATGCAAGGGAGGTGTCTTGTAAAACGTTAAGGTGAATCAGGGAAGTATTTTTTTATTTAAAAACTAGAGAAGTTGGCAAATTGTGTGGTGACTTTTAGGTAAAAATGGTCACTTGGACGTTACATAATACATAATGTTTAGGAAGAGTGAGTGAAAAAACATTACAGTTCGTCACAAGGAGGGGAGGAGGCCAGTACAAACAGCTCTCCTGCAATACGTCACAAATAGCACAAAACAATCTAGTTTCTATAATTTCTCAAGTGAACAGGGAGCACGTCTCACCCCCATAGCGATTCTCAACACACATTTCTTAGAGTGAAGTTTTTCGTACGATGCTCGTGCAAGTTCTCGCTCGGGTAAGTTCGTCAATATGACAAGGACGGAAAGGGAGTGAAATATGGTAGGAAAGGGAGACAGAACAGGCGAAATGTATGCTCATATAATAGTAATTATTTAGCGTTAACAGTAATACTTAACGCTCAACATCAACAACAGCCCACTAAACGTTCCCACTGCTGGGACTCGAGGCCTTCTCACGCAAGGAGAGAATTAAGGCCCTAATCAACCACGCTGGCCCAGTGCGGGTTGGTGGATGACACATGACTTCGAAAGATTCTAGGTACATGTCGGTTTCCTCACGATGTTTTCCTTCACCGTTTTAAGTTAGCGGCATTACGCACATGACTTCGAAAAACCAGTGGTGCGTGTAGGGTTTGAACCCGGGGTCTCCGGATCGGCAGGCGCCGTTCTCCCGACTAGACCAGCCGTAGCTTAACAGTATAATATTGTACCCCTTCAAAAGGTCTACAAAAAAGTCTGCAAGAGTATATGTCTAAGAGTAGGTCCGAAGGGGGGGGGGGGGGGTCACAGGGGACATGACCCCCCGCCCCAAATCGTATACGTTACATTAAAATGGGGTGCTACTAGTAGTCTTTTAACTCGATTTATTGTATTTCTACTCGTGACCTCCCCCCCAAAATCTGAGGTTCTGTACTGGTGACCCCTCCAAAGTTCGACGCTGGGACCGGGCCTGGTATCAGCATTGCACCCGTGCGAAGCCGGGGCGGGTCGCTAGTAATTATTATATAATGTAGAAGAAACACAATTTGCAAAATATATATATATATATATATTTATGGTATTGATCATGTAAAAAATAAAGTTGACAACACTGACTGCGGGCAGTTTTAGCGCGTGACTTCCATTGTATATTTTTCTTACGGTTTCAGTCATACATTTTTTCAGTTCGGTCACACAACAAAATCTCTATTGAAATTTATTCAAATAATATAAAAAAAATAATCATACCAAAATAATTTTATTAAAAGTCGCAAGTTTTAGCCACTAGCGCATCACGGCTTTCTAAACAGTAAAGGTTTTTTTTAATTGACTCTATTGTAAGTGGCCACGAGACGCCTACAGAATAAATATTAGTACAAGTACAGAAGCCTCACTTACCGAAAACCATTATATAAATAGCGACTCTTGCTAGGACACAACAAAGTTCAATTCAGCTCGCAATACCTGTCGCGATTTTCAAATAAATTCAAATTTGCGCTCTTTCTAACGCGTAACTCTGTCCCTGTCTAGCGCGGAGGGTTGTCGACATATCTAATAATATGCGCGGGAAACGTGTTGAGCGAGCGCTCAGCCGTGCGTCCGACAACCGACTGGCACTTGTTCCCTGGGAGGAACGGTCTAGCTGTAGGCTAAAACCGCGCGACCTTGAGCGAGTGATGATACACTGCCTATACTACTTATCGGACTTTTCGGGTTATCGTCAAGGACGCAAAGTGAACCTAACCTAGTAATACATATTGTATGCTATATATCCGATAGCATGGGCTGATATCTTTGAACGCGTTACGGGTACTAACACGAGGGCGCCTCAGACGGGTCGACCTCGGCTCGTGCTAGCACCGGTGGACAGTGTGGAGGGCGAGACACCCTCCGACTTGAGTCGGTATCGAACTCGTTAAAACTCGTAAAAGAACTATGTCGGCTGACTTATTATTGGGGTAACCAGCAAAAGCAAGGGAGCGCTTTGTCGCTGACTGAGTAGATCAGTAAACAAGGTAACAATAGAGTATATATTACTTTGCCAGGTGTTGGGGAAGGGCGCGGGCGGCGGCCGGTTCTTCTCGTTCTCGAAGTCCTCCCAGGCCGCCTTGCGTTCCTCCTCGCTCAGCGTCTCCTCCTCCTTGTTCTCGAGCAGCGAGTCGTGCTCGTGGTATTTGTAGATCTGGAACAATTACATAATAATCTATTATTACATTTATTTTCTCCAAAAAATAAACAAAACTGTTAAACAAAAAGTGACGTCATTTAATTGTACGATTATTACGAAGACGTGACGTCACTCGAAACTTCTAAGCACTGTATCTTTGTAATTTTTTGTTTATTAAACATAAGAGAATTTTGTGAACAATATTTTTCCATAATCTACCTGACGGACTAATTAGAATGGTATTTATTTTTCACCCAGTCGTCATCCCCAGATTGTCTCAGGATTTCAGAGAAGAGCCTGTCTTGTCTGGACGTCTACTCTCTTTCAACGAAAACGTAATTTCGAAAAAAAAAACTTTCCTGCTCTCGTTCTACTTCGTTACGTCCGATACAACTATGTTTGATGTTTAAATGTTCTAAGCATACCCTAATTAGAGTATGCTTAGAACATTTAAATGGAATACACGACGGATCGAAGTAGAATGGGGGTTGGAAAGTCGCGAGTTTATTTCGAAATTACGTTTTCGTAGAAAGAGAGTAGACGTCCTGTTTTTCAACGATCATTCCCTGATGTACTTCTTGTTCCCTACGCATCTCAACAAAGAGCCTGTCTTTAGATCACTTGCTTATGCTCTGGGTTCCTAGGATTACGGTGCCGTCACATAGCGGACGTAATATAACGGTGAATGACGTCACGAGAACGTTGTCTATGTTAACACTATGGCGCGGTTTGTTAGAGGACGGTGATTAACAACGTAACGTAAAGAAGCGGTGACGCTATTTGAAAGACGGCCGTCTTGACGGTGTTGAATAGTTCGTGAACGTATTTTTCGAACGTAAGATTATAGCGGTGAAGCCATATCGATATATTTTGAGTTTTTTTGACTGGACCGACGTCCGTACGACGTACAGAATGGGTTTTAATTCCAACTGGAGCTGCGACGACGTACTAAAATTTCTAATGCGCCTTCTATACCACTCGGTCATATATTCTATACCAATCGGTTTTAATAAATTATCTTCTACCCTACGATTATTTTCCTCTTATAATAGTTCATCCTCCAAGTAACTGATTAAAGCTATATTATACCATACTTGATTAAATCAAGGTCCTTCTTTTTCTCTCCTGCTTGTTGAGGTTGCTGGCTGACGGCGTAATATAGCGGCAGTGGAACTTTCCACATGTCGTCGCCGTAAAGATGGCCGTAGTTTTACGTCCGTAATATTACGTCCGCTATGTGACGGCAACGTAATCCTAGGAACCCAGAGCATTAGAGATTAGAGGTGGATTGCTTTGCCACTCACTCGTCTCTCGTAGATTTATGTAGATATATGGACAATAATGACCTGTAGGTACTTCGTGTTCCCTGAGCATCTCAGCGAATAATCTATATTATATCTGATGCTTATCGACCACTCGCTTGTAGAAAGCTTACTTTGTCACTAGTAATACAATATTTACCTGAACTTCGTAATCCCTGACCATCTCATCGAAGAGCCTGTCTTTGGTGTAGTTTCGGTCAATCTGCTACTCGTGATCACTCACATGAATATGGCTTGCTTCGTCACTTGTCACTATAGTTATACAATATTTACCTGTACTTCGTATTGCCTGAGCATCTTAGCTCAGCTAAGAGCCTGTCTTTGGTGGTTTCGGTCGATATGCTACTCGTGATTACTCGCTTGGATATAGCTTGCTTTGTTACTCCGTCCCTAGTTCCAGAACCCTTACCTGAAGTTCGTGCTCCCTGAGCATCTCGGCGAAGAGCCGGTCCTTGGGCAGCGGCGGGATGGGGCGCGGCGAGGGCGGCTGCGGCTCGAACTTGTACAGCTCGGCGAGGTCGCTTTTTGCGATGGTACGGTTTTCAAACTTTTACGGTTTTTGCGGTTTGACTATTTTGCAATTTTACGGTTCTTGCAATTTTTTGGTTTTTACAATTTTACAGCGATACATTTAAATGTCCCAGATAATTAGCTTAATCACTCGTTAAACAGCGCTTTTTCGTAAACGGGCTAGGCCGTTAATTTTGGCTGCGACATCTAATATAGACGGTAATTACCTGAACTTCTTTCTCAGCTTAGAATTCGTCTAGCATCGGATGTTCGTCGATAGCTCGGATGTAGAAAGCTTACTCCGTCCCCAGTTCCACGACACTCACCTGAAGTTCGTGCTCCCTGAGCATCTCGGCGAAGAGCCGGTCCTTGGGCAGCGGCGGGATGGGGCGCGGCGAGGGCGGCTGCGGCTCGAACTTGTACAGCTCGGCGAGGTCGTTCTCCGCGTAGTGCCGGTCGATCTGCTGCTCGTCGATCACTCGCTTCGAGATCGCTTGCTTCGTCACTTGGCGCTCGTATATCTTTTCCTCCATCGTACCCTGGAAACAAACGATTGAGACTTAGGTTTCGTAATTTAATACGTAATTGTGTGTGAGTTGTCCACCAATATTTATTTAAAAAAAAAAAAAAAAAAATCGTAAAAGCCTGTATGAAGTTCGATAACTGTAGCGTTTTGGAAGACAGTGTTTTCGCTTATTTGGCGAAACAAGTTTCCGGCGCGACTGCATTTCTGGACGTTTACTCTCTTTCTACGAAAAACGTAATTTCGAAATAAATTCGCGACTTTCCCACTCCGGCACAGATCAGAAAATAGTAACTTCGTAACAGATGCATCACTGCCATACAAAAGTGCAAATACCTACACGATAATAACCTAAACTGTCGTATACTACTTACCTACTATTACTTGCAAGCAAAAATACACCTTAACACACCCACGTAGAGTTGTAAATACCGTGACTTGTCGTCTGCTTACGTCACTGACCAAACGTGCTAGGGTTGTAAAAAATGGTGGAAGGTGGTAGTAGTGGTAGGACTCTTGGCAGAGTCCGCCTGGGGAAGGACCACACCTTTGCCAGTTATTTTACCGCGAAGCAGTAATGTGCAAACGTTACTGTGTTTTTTTTAAACAAAGAGTGACGAGACGAGCAGGACATGTGCCTGATGGTAAGCAACATGCCGGCAGGCATATATGGCAATATAACAGCACAGTGACACGCAGCTATTGGAACATGAAGAGTCCAAATCATTACCTAGCATTGCACTGTGCTCGTCACCCAGAGGTCTAAGATGTTATATCTCTAAGCCCTGTAATTTCACTAGAAACATTGCTCTTCAAATCGGAACACATTAATGTTTGCACATTACTGCTTGGCGGTAGAAGAACTGACAAAGGTGTGATACTTCCCCAGGCGGACTCTGCTAAGAGTTCTACCACTACAGTATTCCATTAGACAAGCCCATTCATTTGATATAGGAGGGGGCCATTTTGAATCTATATTAACCAAACATAGCTACCACCGCACAAAAATAAACCTTTTTAAAAAAATCGACGTCAAACTTAACACCATTTTTTGGTCGGGGGTTAAAAAATGATTCAAAATTAGCTGAGCTATCACGAAACATACTTACATCCAACAAAAATTTAGGCCAGAACCACCTCTTTCTTTGAATACGGTTAAAAATTCTGTCGGTTTTTTTAGGGAGGTAGGTATGTTTTATAGTCAATTAATACTGGAGTATATTTTAGTTCTACAATGTAGGTAGTTGTAAGTTGTTTTCTACTGTATCTATTCTAAACAGATATTAAGATATTATTTATACAATATACATATTACACACTACTGTTTCTATATTCTGTGCGATTGAAAACTACCAAAATTTGGCTCAAAAATAAATATTAACAATAAAAACACTTCCCTTGCTTCCTGTTTCGGCAATTTGAAATAAGATAAATTACTACTACATTTTAGTGTAGCCATTGTGTATTGTGTATTGCAGTGTATTGCAGCCACTCACAATATTACAATAATGCCGCGACATTATTTATGCGTGCACTCGATGTTCGTTCGCACGTCAACTCGGGCAACCGGCCGACGGCCTTGTGATTTTAGTACACCCGGGAGGACCCGAACGAGTAGGTATATAGCTCGCGCCGTTTAGCCAGTGATGAGGGTGTGACTCGGGTTCCACTTCGTTTAGTCCGATCTAACATTGTTTGACGTTGAAATGTTCTAAGCCTACTCTAATCAGAGTATGCTTAGAACATTTAAACGGAAACGACGGATCGAAGTAGAATCGGAGTAGGAAAGTCGCGAGTTTATTTCGAAATTACGTTTTTCGTAGAAAGAGAGTAAACATCCTGATCCCAAGCGGTAGCGAATAACGCTCAGGTCTGAACAGGCCTTAACACACTAACTGGTGCCCGGTCGCCGCGCTGTTGGGTTAACTCTTCATAATAAAGTAGTTTGTAAATATCTGAAAATAAGAAGTTAAGTCAAACGGAAACGGAAACGGCGCAGCGACCGGGCGTCGCTTGGTTAAGGTTCCGGTGGGCTGGCAGTCATAGATAAGTACCTACTGTCGATGGAAGTGAAAACTTATAACTGAGAATTTTAGTATTTAACAACACAATACCTCAACTGCATAGCTACACATATACTGATATTACGAATATCGGTTACACAAGATTTCACCCATCCAAAAATCGTTTAAAGCCCCGACGATTTTAAGATTTTTCTCTACCAAAAACAGCTCAAGGCGGCTAAAGAACTAATCATATAAAAATAAATTGAATTTAAGTAATACATAATAATATAACTATCATATTAATATCACAGAAATATATGGAATTTCGCTTACCATAGCCAAAAACCTGTAAACGTAGCACGGTTTCTTCTGGCCGAAGCGGTAGACCCTGAAAATGCTCTGCACATCATGGGACGGATTCCACGACACGTCGAAGATCACCACGCGATTCGCGGCCACGAGATTGATGCCGAGACCGCCCGCTCGCGTCGAAATCAGGAATAATCTGGAAATAAACAATATTAGTTTAACAGACAATTTTATCAATTGTATGTATGTATATATATTTTTAGCGGGTGATGAGACGAGCAGGACATGTGTCTGATGGTAATCAACATCCCCTGCATTCCCTGCCACATAACAGCATAGTGACACGCAGCTATTGCAACATGAAGAGTCCAAATCATTATTATTACCTAGCAACTGCATTGCGCTCGTCACCCAGAGATATAAGATGTTTTATCTCTATGCCCTGTTACTTCACTGGAAACATTGCCCTTCAAACCGGAACACAGTAATGCTTAAACATTACTGCTTGGCCGTAGAATAAATGTGTATAACGCAAAAAATGTGTTTATTTATGATTTTACATTAGATTAACCTTTAAAATTAACAGTGTTTTTCTACTATTTTGTGCACGTATTTTTACATATAAACCTTCGTCTTGAATCCAATCTATCTATTAAAAAATCCCGCATCAAAATCTGTTTGGTGGTTTTAGAGATCTAAGGATATATAGGGACTGGACAGACGCTCAACAGACAGACGTTTGACGAAACCATCGAGACGGGGCAATCGTGCGTGAGACGCGGGAAGCGCGCTCCTGCATTGCCTACATTACAATGTTAGTATTGCAGGAGCGCGGCTCAGGGCTGACGTCTTCCGTATGTTCTAATTTGATTTTGGTGCCACGTTTTTTTAGTTTGCGACAACCCTACCAGACATTATCGGTGTTTCTAAGATCAAAGGCGATTAACTACCGGTAGTATTTCTTTGTACTGTGTTTTATAGGTTCACACTTGACCGCCATCTCGCCTGATGTTAAGCGACGATGCGGTCTACGATGGAGCGTGTTTACCTAGAAAAAAACCGATTCACTCTCGATTTGAAGACACAAAGATTGTAACTATCGGGGAAAATCCACTCAGGCAACGTATTCCACAGCGTAGACGTTCTTATCACAAAAGTTGAGTCGAATCTCTTCGTTCGTGTCTTTGGAACATCAACCATGAAACGATGTCGCTTTTTCGAGCTACGAGCATTCCGATACAAAAAAGAACAAGGTGGTATCAGATCATGCAGATCAGTTGCACACTCTCCGAAGTGTATCCAACATTATCCAACATTTGTTATTTCAACACCGAAAGATACTACTACTACCCTACCTACCTACTACCACTACTAGGTAAAGGGAACAGGATTCTCTCACCTCGCTCTCGGATTGTCTTCTCTGTTGAAATTCTTGCACCAGATGGATCTATTCTCGCAGGACGTCGAACCGTCTAATCTGAAGTAGTCCACGCCTGGCGACCATGTGCCTAACGAATAGAAAAATAATTTAATTAAAAAATAACAAACATTGACTTCAAATTAAAATTAAACTGGTACTCGATTACATTTCATAAATTTTGTGAAATCAACTAAAACATTTTTTTATTATTGTGTTTTATACCGGTGACTCGCGCTCCGGTGCGTTCCTCCAGCAAAAGTTGGCCATTGCCATTCAACGTGGGAATGCTGCGAGCTTCATGAGTACCTTTGCGCCAGGAGCAGTTAGAAGTGTGTTATTCGGAGATTCGTATATTTATTTTATACTAAAAACATTGTTCTAATGAGACAGTGAGATTTCGGAGCAAAGGAATATATTTGTTTACTCCGAAATCTCACATATTCGATGGTAATTTATCATCGAATTAAGCAAATTTTTCATTTTTGTGGATATCTCAAAAACCCGCTACACTGACTTTGATAAAATTTATATGGAAACACCTATACTATAAAAAAAAGTACATACCAATATGTCCTCCTAATTTGTCGTCGATGCGAGCCTCTTGCGTAGCATCATCTACCTTGCCCAGGAAATGTTCTATCAGATCTAATGAGTACAGAGATTGGGAAAACACCAGCCTGGAAACAAGGAAAAGCTCAGTTTTAATCATTCTCTCTATGGATTTTTCTTTCATCATCAGCCGCAAGACGTCCACCGCTGAACATAGGCGTCCCCTCTAGATTTCACAACGAACGGTCCTGCGCAACCTGCAACCAGCGGTTTCCAGTGACCTTTGTTCATCTGTCCATCTAGTGGGAGGCCGTCTAACAAATACAAATACAAATTGTTTATTTCAATAAAATAGGTACATTACAATTATATTCCTAATATCCCAAACTAGGTGTATAGCACACCTGTATTTTGGGTATTAGTCCTATTCGTTTTTACATCAATTCATGTACATACATTACAGAAAAAAAAATATACATAAGAAATTTAAAAAATCATGTCAATCAGTTATGATATATATTAATAAAGAATAAATTAATTTTTTTTTATTAATATCAATATGTAAATATAAAATTAACATTAAAACTCACAAGCAGCAAAATCAATATTAGCATAAAAAGTAAAAAACAAAATTGTAATCAAGCATTATTAGCATTGCAATAAAATAAAAATCAGCATTTAAATCACAAATTTACATTAAAACAAGAAGTCCAAAATCAACTTTAAAATCAAAAATCAAGATAAAAACCAGAGTCAAAGTCAACATCAAAATTACAATTTCAAAATCAGGATAAAAATAGAAACATAATCAGTATAAAAATCAGTTCAATAATCAAAAAATAAATTAGATTATAAATATAAATGTTGGGTCAGAAACGAAATTTAATTAGAATTAAATAGGATTATTATTTGAAGCATGTATTAGTGTAAGTTTGTAAGCACCCATTGCGTTTGTGATTGAGTCAGTGTGTGTCTATATGTATGTATTTTAGGGTGGGTGTGCGTGTGTAAGTGAGGGTGTGCATCTGTAAGTGAATGTGTGAGAGGGTGTGTATGTGTGTGTGTGTGTGATTGAGATGCCATGTGGTTATTGGAGTATAAGTTCATGTTATGAGGCGATTGTAAGTAGTTTTTCAGTGTCTTTGTAGGTTAAATTCATCAACCATTTGTCTAGCGTATCCTTGCAGTTTATTTGATTCAGATTGTAAATGTTTAACGATTTGTTCACTTTGTTATATAAACGAGCGCTAACCGCATCAAAATGCCTGTTGGCAAGGGCTGTTCGTGTGCGACTTATAGGGCACACAGAGTAGTTCCTGCGCTTGCGGATAACGGAACGGACGGATAATACGGGAGTGTCGCGTGTTTTCGGAGTAGCACCTGTTTTATGTAGAGCTGTCTGACCGTGAGAACAGCGCAGTTTTTATACAGCTGTGTTGTAGGATATCTACGCGGTTTACCAGTCATCACCTTTAGGACTGCTCTCTGCGCTCTTTCCAAAGACAGCATATTCGTAGTATAGGTGCCACCCCAGGCCGTAATACAGTAGGACAATACCGATTGTGCAAGAGCATAATACACCGTTTTAAGAAGTTCCAGTGACGCCGCCGTTCTCAGCCTTTTAAACACAAACAAGAGCTTCCTAGTACGGGAGACAAGACTATGCAAGTGAAAACTCCAACTCAGGGTGTCGTCTATCGTCACTCCCAGGTATTTGGCATGTGAGGCACGTGAGAGTTCCCGGCATGTACAGTCGTCGTACCCTTGACCACAAGTGTGAGCCGTAATCCTAACAGAGCCGACTGGTGGCCGCACATTTGAACTAGGTGAGAATGCGATGTACAATGTCTTGTCTATATTCAAGGTAAGTATATTTCTCGACAAGCACGACATCACCGTTTTGAGGGCTTTTTCAGCACAGTCCTGTGCTTCCTCCCAGGTACTCCCATGAACCACCATAGCTGTATCGTCGGCATACATAAGAATCTTACAATTTGCACTTTGCACTTTAACACTGCGTCTTCCGGTTCGTGGTCGCCACTCGAGAACCTTTCTTCCCCATCGGTTGGTAGTCCTGCGAGTGATGTTGCCTACCCATTGCTACTTCAGCTTACAACTACAATTTTTATTTAATAAATAGGAATTGGGGGACATTTTGAAAATATTACACAGAACTCAAACACAATCTAAATTATTATTTATTTATTACTCAGATGTTTTCTTCTCGAAGTTCTGTGCAATGTTTTAGACCGATACTGATTTTAAAAATTCTTTCACCATTGGATATGTTCGGGATACCCGAGTGCTTTAGCCTAAACTATGAACCACAGGTGAAGCCGGGACGATTTATAAGAAGTTAGTAAAAATACAACAATTTTTGTAAAATGTTTTTTTTATGTTATATAAATGTTTCAAACACTCACAGCTTGTCCCCGATGGCTTCGCACTGTCGCAGTATCTCGAACAGTAGGACCAGCTTGTGCGAGTTTCGCATGTCCTCCACTTCGTCCTCAGTCACCATTTTGATCCACCACTCTGTTGGGTTCTCGTTCTTCAGTTCTAAGACCTCCTCCTGTTCTTCTTCCTCATCTAGTTCAACTGGGAATTGAATAAACAAATATTTAGAACACTCACTCATTATTTAGTTCACAAAGTTCAACTGGAAATTAAATTAAATTTCACTTAGATCACTCACTTATCTTCTAATAGGTAGTTTAGTTTGATGGGGCCTTTTTTGCACTTAGCTTCTCAATTGGGTCATTGTGCGTGGCTCATACTTCCCATCTACTCCAACCATCCCAGGCTATCCCAGAAGGCAAGCAACCAATTTATTCAAACACATATCACGCAAACACATACAACAAATCACACACTCACACATACATGCATATATCCAACCTCACAACACAAGACATACAATCACACAACACAAACATAAATCCGCACACTCACACTCTTACACACGCTCTAGCACATATACTTGCACCATCTTGCATAAAATCTACTTTTATAAGCTTTGTATTTTATATTTGTATTTTTTTTTTCAAAACGCTGTAAATATACTGATTGTTAGTAGAATAAGTAGTAATCTATTAATCACTTGCAAAACATTGTACACTTAAGGTATTCATACTCTGAGCCCTGAGATACAGGTCTATTGCTTAGTTCGGGGCTCGCTGCTAAATCTGTATAAAATCATTTTTACTCAAACATACATTAATATAGATGAAGATTTACAGAGGGTACACTACTATTGGTTATGCGGATGACCTCACTATACTGATTAGCGGAAGCGCTGAAAATGTGCTTTGTAAGTCCATGCGCTCGGCTCTTCAGATTGTAGAGAAATGGTGTGGCGAACATCAATTGTCAGTAAATCCGAAAAAAACAGAGCTCATTCTTTTCACCAACAAAAGAAAGTTACCAGAACTACAACTCCCAAAATTATTTAATACCAAACTCACCCTATCATCGCAAGTGAAGTATCTGGGCATCATCCTTGATAATAAACTGAACTGGGCGAGTCATATAGATACAAAAATTAAGAGGGCCTGTCTAACTTTTTGGCAATGCCGGAGACTCATTGGGAGAAAATGGGGTCTCAATCCAAAAATTACACTGTGGTTGTACACTTCAGTGATTAGACCCTCTCTGACCTACGGATCAGTTGTGTGGTGGCCCAGAACACAACTGACCACAATAAAAGCCAAACTCCAAAGTCTGCAACGCCTGGCAAGCCTAGCAGCCACTGGATGCATGAAAACCACACCATCAGCCGCTTTGGAGTATCTCTTAAATTTGAGACCTCTACACTTAGTCATACAAGAGGAGGCCACTGCAGCCGCCCTGCGACTAAGAGCTCATGGACTGTGGAAACAGGGTACAGAAACAGAACACACAAAAGTTCTGAAACGGGTGCTGAAAGAAATACCACTTCTTGAGGCACCCATGGATAGAACAATATGCCAACACGTCTTTGATCGAAGATACAATATCCAACTTAATGCAGAATTAAAAGATAGCTCTGGTAGCAGAGAAGTAAGGATATACACAGACGGCTCCAAAACCTCACAAGGTACAGGAGCCGGTGTCTTCTCAAATGATTTAAACATAAAAATATCAACATCACTAAGTAAGTTAAACACAATCTTTCAAGCCGAATGTATCGGTATCACCAGGGCGGCACAGGCGATCGCAGCCAGAGATGTCGGGGACTTAAACATCAAAATTGTCTCCGACAGCGCGTCAGTGCTTCAAGCCCTAAAAAACAACACTATAACCTCTGTCCTTATACTGGAATGTCACAATGCACTCCAATCCATAACAGGGACGAACAGAGTAACCCTGCAATGGATTAAAGGACACAGCGACTCACTAGGTAATGATGCAGCAGATGAACTGGCCAAGAGAGGAGCAAAGGCAATAACATACGGTCCGGAACCTTTAATGCCTATACCTCAGGCCCAAATAAAATCATGGCTGCAGGAAAATACCGAAAAAGCACATTCAATGGAATGGAGAAACATTGAAGGTTGCAGGCAAACAAAAATTGCTGTTCCGGTAGCAACAAAAAAAACTTGCCCGCAACCTTATCAGACTGAGCAGGGATAAGATCCGTAAAGTCATAGGTACTATGACTGGCCACTGTCCCCTTAACAAACACTTATTCAATTTAGGTGTAACAGATAGCCCTCTGTGCAGAGGATGCATGGAGGAAGAAGAAACGCCACAGCATGTGATTGTGGAATGCAGGAGCGTGGCGGATCAACGGGCAGAATTCCTCCACTCCCCAGCAGCAGTCCCGGAGGCCTTCAACAACCTGAATAGGTTGCTTGCCTTCTGGGATAGCCTGGGATGGTTGGAGTGATAGGGAAGTATGAGCCACGCACAATGGCCCACTTTGAGAGGCTAAGTGCGGAAACAGCCCCGTCAAACTAAACTAAACTAAACTATAGATGAAGATTTGAGGTTTGATTTGAAAGATTTGAGGTTATTGAAGGTCTCCGACACAGCGCTGGAAGTTGGAATAATTCTGCCCAATGATCTGCCACGCTCCTGCATTCCTTTTCTTCTAATATTATAAAGTTGTATGTGAAAGTTTGCTGCTCAATCACGTCAAAACGTCTGAACAGATCAGACTGATATTTGTAACACAGTTTGATTATAATCTGGAATAGCTTATAGACTACTCTTCATCACGAGAAACCAACAGGAACGGGAACTGCGTGGGTAAAACCGGGGAGCGCTGATAGTATGTAAATGAACATGACATTCAAAGTTTGTAAAAATTACTTAAGAGGTAAAATACCTACTCATTTACCATAAAAAAATTGCAGTCCTAGGGCCTGCCGATAGAACTGAAAACTAATAACTCAGAATTTGATAGTTCACTTTGGAAACTACGCTGGTGAAACCGGAGGGCGTGGCCATCTAGATCATCCGAGTTTACCCGAAGATTTCTTTCATTCACGAACGTGACGCTTGAGCTCAATTCACAACCCACGGAAAATCTGTATGTGCTGTGCCGAAAGAAGTATGCACTTCAGTCTTATTCACTTAAAAAAGATGAAAATACATTTTACATATTATATTATTTTTTCCTTATCTGGATGAACATCTCACCTGGATTAGCCCTAGTTCCCCGCCGCGGCCTCGACTGCCCCGCGTCGCTTTTGGCGTCCTTATCCTTTCCTTTGGATTTCTTTGCTGATTTCTTCTTTTTCTTAGCCTTCTTTCGACTGTCGTCGCTCTGGTCGGACGAATCATCTGTAAGGTCCTCCGACGTAGTTTCCTGTATACATTCGTAGATATAATTTTAAAGTCTCCCAAACAATATTTTGATTTAGTTCAATTTGTTTAAACTTGGACTCAGGTTTTGACATAAACATCGTTTTTTTTTAATAGTATACAGACTATAGAGTGACGAGACGAGGAATACAATGGTGGACAGTGCCTGATGGTAAGCAACATGCCTGCCATATACCAGCACAGTGACACGCAGCTATTGGTCATATAACATGAAGAGTCCAAATCATTACCTAGCACTGCACTGCGCTCGTCACCCCTAAATCTAAATTCTAGAATATCATATCTCTAAGCCCTGTAATTTCTCTGGAAACATTGCCCTTCAAACCGGAACACAGTAATATTTGCACATTACTGCTTGGCTGTAGAATAACTGGCAAAGGTGTGGTACTTCCCCAGGCGGACTCTGCCAAGAGTCCTATCACTACAGAAAAAAATAATCAAGAATGATAGAATTAAATGATATTATGTTCCTACATCAGCAGTTGAATCGTCATCGATAAAGTCGCGCAGGGAACCCTCAGAATCCTCTTCCTCTTTGTCTCTCTGAAAAACAAAAAAAAATCTTTGTGTTACTTTCAAAATCCTACTAATATTATAAATATATCAATGTTTGGATATTTTTATTTTTACCCGCGACGGAACGGAGACGGTATATCCGTTTCGGGTGACAGGATGTTTGTGCAAATACATACTACAATGTTTCTCCAAAACTACTTATCTAATTTTATTAAGTTAGGGAATCTTACAGTTAGGTACAAAAATAAAGGGTAACTTTATAGGTTCAGAAGGCCAATTACAAAATTCCACTTGTATGTATTAAAAAAAAAGTAAATCAAGTAAACTTATGATATAAGTAATACACAAAAGTAATATAGAAAAAAACTAGCTAAAACTATAGCTCCAACACCATAATCAAATTGCAATGCCCGATTGGGTATGTTGTGTTGCGACTAAATATTGTACTAAATCTATCTGTATAATTCATTCTATTTGTAGCATAGTGAAACAATAAACAATTGAGTATTGAGAAATTTTCTAAATTATGTATATCTGATGTATATCTGATTTGATTATGATGTATATCTGATAACAATGCCAGCAGATAGTAAAATTACATTCATAAAATTTATAGGTTTCTTTAGTACTTTTTCAGTTATCAAGTAACATACACAAAAAACACTTTCATATTATGACAAATTGAGAAAATTTCTTCCCAGTAGAAGTCAGTAACTGAGCTAAAGTCACACTGAAGATCAAAATAATTAATTTGTTCAAAACAGTCAGATTAATTTGAGCTTCTGCTGAGGACGATAAAAGGTTGCAAATATTTTTAAAACTAAATCATAAAAGAAAAAATGCAACTTATTTGGCAAAGGTTACCTTTTTCTGCTGCATTATTTCATATCTCTCCGAATTGTATTTGAGTACGAGAGGATGTGTCCATATTCGCTGCAGCGATTGGAAGTCGGGAAACAAGAAACCAGACGACTTGCCTGGGAGAGGCCTGAAACAAATATACCAATATTGTTAAGAAATCTTATTACCTGCGTCTTGTGGTTCTGTTTGCTATGTAGTCACAGATTCACAGCTGCACATCTTATTGAATATTTTTTACTCTCAATTTTATAAATAAACCGATGACAGCTGTGTCCAAATATTTTAACTTTTGTATCTGGGGAAGATTTCTTTTAAATATCCAGAAATGAATAGTGTAATCTCTTACACATCTTTGATAATGGTAAATCATAAAAATAAAAAGCTGACATTTATTCAGCTTTTTTTTATATTACGTCCAAATCAACTCGGGTATCTGGAGTATGAATGAAAAAGTACTTACTTTCTGGAGAAATTATCCAAGTAATGTTGGTAGAGTTTGACCTGGACGTCGGAGAGAGTGATGAACAACACATACTCGTGTTTCGGAGGCAGGAATGGAGCTAAAACTCCATAGTCTCGTCGCTGTAACAAAAATATGTATTAAAGGGCATGAATATAATTAGTTCTTGAACAAAATAGGTTACATTTATTGTCCTAACCAGTTACAGTCACAAAAATCTATTTAGAATTAAATATCATGAGTATTTCCACGACCCGTCTGGTACAAATTAGTCAGTGTTACATTTTATCTTAAATAATTTAACTAATAAATTCAGCTATAAAGGGGTTGTCAACTCGAAAACTTACTCAAAAAGAAAAACTCGTCTTGTTCAATAAAATGATGTGGGTCCATCAGCAAACCTTGCAGTTATCAGAAAAATGGTTTCCGCTTTCACTCATACGTAAAATTAGTATACTTGTTATGTTTTCGTATCTTGCGATTCCCAAAACCAAAGAGGTCTAGTTACGCTGGCCGGTCCGTTGACTGGCTGCTAGCTGCGTCTCAATCGCACTCTCTGTTATTCTGGAATCTTGACTCTCTTCTTACCATGTCTCTACTATATTCTAGGTTTGGTTGGTTAGTCAAAGTTCACGTCACGCGCGGCTTAATCAATCAGAGCGAGTTAAACGGCTCGAAGTTTGGGCAGATTTGAAATTGAACAATAGGGTATTAGACTGGGTCTTTTGACCCAGTCTAATACACCATTTTAATTAGTCCGTCAGCTAGATCATGAAAAAATATGGGACACGTAATTTTTGTTTTCTCAAAATATAAAAAATCGACAGAAATATAGAACATCAAACTTCGAGAGTAACGTCGCGACCCCTCGGTCGGGTAAAAATCGTACACACGAGTGACGTCACGCGAAACTCCGAAGCACAGTATCTTCGTCATTTTTTGTTTGTGAAACATAAAAAAAATACGTGTACAATATTTTTTTGCAATCTAACTGACGGGACTAATTTGTTTTTTTGAGGTTTGTACCCTATAGGCAAATAGTTATTCTCGGTTATTTAGACTAGTAGCGAATAAAATGATTGGTAAAGTCAAGAATCAGATTACCTGCACCGATCCGTCCAACATCTTGTGCAGTACGTGAGAGCGTCGCTTCATGATCTTGATGTCGTGCTCCGTCGAGTCCGTGTACTGGCCGTTGGTGATCGGATTCACGAAGCGATTCAGATACTCGTTGTATTTACCGAGGAGATTCGGTTTCACGAACTGGACCATGCAGTAATCTGTTGAAATAGTATTTATTTGTTAGTAACTACGATGTTACTTCTGCATCTGTCAAAAATGTTATGGGGAGTCGTGTTCCTTACTTAATATTTGCATGCCGTAATGTTGATTATGGAGTTCTCAATGTAATATTGTAATTACCCATTTTTGCACATAAAGAAATGTATTTATTTATATGTTATGGACTATTAGAATGCGCTTGATGGCAAGCGCATTCTAATAGTCCATAACTCTATACGATACAAAAAAAAATGGTAGCCATAGAAGATGATGCCGATAGAAGTGAAAACTAATAACTGAATTTGATAGCTCACTGTGGAAACCACGCGGGTGAAACCGGAGGGCGCGGCTATGGCCATCTAGATCATCCGAGTTTACTCGAAGATTTCTTTCATTTACGAACGTGACGCTTGAGTTTAACTCACAGCCTTCGGAAAATCTGCATGTGGTGTACCAAAAGAAGTTAAGTACATTTAAACAGTGACCGGACAAACAATACAAGCGCTTGATGGTAAGAAACACATCTTATAACAGTACAGTGACACTCAACTATTTGAACATTTGGTCTCCCATAACACTAGCTGTATATAAACAGCACAACAGCTTTTGGAACATGAAGAGACGAAACCATTACTTAGCACTGTGCTCCTAGAGATTGGTCTGGATTGATTGTATTTTTAAATTTGAACTTTTTCGTCCATCCATTGCATGTCGCGTGACGATCGGCGGCAGGCCTGGATTTAGGGGAGGGCAAACGGGGCACTTGCCCCGGGGGCTTCTACAACAGCCCACTTCGGGAAAAATATATATATTTCGACAGTAAATTATCTTGTACGTTAATACCCGGTTTACATTATTCCAGTCCAGCGATCGAATCCAGCGCTGGATTGCTTACTGGAATAATTTAAACACCGGCAGTGCAAATGCTGTCCGCATTTGCACTGGATTGATGCTTTCCAGTGCAGGTTTCCATTATTCCAGTAAGCAATCCAGTGCTGGATTCGATCGCTTTAAACCATTTGTAGTCCGGAGTCCGAGTTTTTGCTTGAGAAATCTTAACCTAGGGGGGGGGGGGCGTGTATTGCAACGTCCGAAGCTCCACCCCGGGGTCTCCACACCTCTAAATCCGGCCCTGATCGGTGGAATAAGAGTAAAGTGAAAGGCGCTCGACAGAGCAGCCGAGGCCAGTGGTGGCGATGGCAGCGTTACTCGTTAAGTTACCTAAAATACTTGACTTACTTAAATCGAATATTTTTCCAAAATTTTTTTAGTTGCAATGTCTACAATGCGAAAAAAGGTGTTTACTTTTACAGTGGTTTCACAAAACCACACAATTTTATTTTTTTATATTTAAGTAGAGGTTTTAAATGCCAAATGATCTAGAATTGCCACTAATGACCCTGTAGTAGATAAAATGTGTACTCACATTCTTTGAGATTGTTCTGTAAGGGCGTGCCCGTGAGCACGATACGTCGCAGCGTCTTCACTCGGTTCATCGACTGCGAAAGGCTCGTCTTCTCGTTCTTTAGTAAGTGGCCTTCGTCGCAAACCACCAAATCTGGACCTGGGGATGGAGTATATTATTTTATAGATGGTGAAAAAACGATTATTGTGTATGACCACCAACCGGCTTGATGGTAAGCGACGGTGTAGTCAAAGATTAGGCACGCTGACCTCGAAAGCGCTTATTGACTCTGACCTTGAAAAGTTCCAGATTGTATCTACCTCTCAGTGAACAGCATGCAACTTATTCCACTCTAAAGCAGTATGTATGAGGAAAGTGGACTCAAATCGTTTGGCACGAATATTGGGATTATCCACAATGTACAGGTAGTTCACCAACTTACGATTTATCTTGTAGTAGAAAGGGGAAGGCAATATAAGGTCATGTCCGGTGACTCTCCCAAATGTAATGTATAAAACCATTTGATTATCCATACGACCCTCGGTCCCAACTCGAATTCGGATAATGGTTCTACATCTCAGTCCCAATTGGTTCGGACAAAGAATAAGTAAATAGATCAGGTTTTTCCGCACGGTTCCTATGTACCAATCGTAAGCAGATGAGGTGTATGTTAGCTATGGCGACATAGTGATGTGCCGCGACAAAAGTATGACACTTCCGCAAGAGCGATCAGGCCCGTACTTTCGGTGTAAAGCGTTTGTTCTAAAACCTGGTTTACATTATTCCAGTCCAGCGACCGAATCCAGCGCTGGATTGCTTACTGGAATAATGTAAACCGGCACTGGAAAGCATTGGCTCTGGATTGATGTAAGCCGTGTATAACTAACTCTATACGTAGTATATGTAAACTCTTTGGTTCGGATAATGGAGATTCCACAGTAAGTAGTTACCAGGATCAACGAGGGCTTCCTGGAAGTTCTGCAGCATCTTCTTCTTGAACTTCTTGTTGTTATCCGCGGAGAGGTTCCGGAACATTTCGTATCCGAGCACGCATACGCCGCCGTGGCGCACCCACTGCGACAGCTGGAACGCGCGCTCATTGTTCTGTTTGTGCCTGGAAAGGGAATCAAAAAATTCAATTTTGTTGTATAGAAAGTACAGATAGCGCGCGAGTTGAATGCAGTCGGGGTCTAAGGTAAAGAGCGGGAGCATCTCCCCCCGCTATCCGCACGCCCCACCTCACGCGCCTGCAGTGTAGAGCTGTCACTGTCGCCAGTGTAGTGCTGTCACTGTCGCGCACAGCACTACCACATTCCTAAGCTCTGCATTCAACTCGCGCGCTATCTGTAGTTTTAGTAGTGGTAGGACTCCTGGCAGAGTCCGCCTGGGGAAGTACCACACCTTTGCCAGTTATTCCACTGCCACGCGGTAATGTGCAAACATTACTGTGTTCCAGTTTGAAGGGCAATGTTTCCAAGGAAATTACAGGGCTTAGAGATTTACTATCTTGGATCTCTGGGTGAGGAGCGCAATGCAGTGCTAGGTAATGATTTGGACTCTTCGTGTTCCAATAGCTGCGTGTCACTGTGCTGTTATGTGGCAGGCATGTTGCTTACCATCAGGCACATGTCCTGCTCGTCTCGTCACTCTATAGTATAAAAAAGGCAAATACTTGCTGAATGCAAAGGAAAGTACGATTTGTATAAAGTGACAACTGACTTATGTTTAATTCTTCGCTTTGTTTCTGCTATTGAGGGAATGTCCTTGATGACAGAGCAAAAAGGTATGTATTATGGATTGCAATCCCGCACTGTTTCCAATCCCGCGATATTTTTGCTGGATTGACGTCGCTACAGCGGGATCCCACGTAGTCTATAGTTCTTTGTGAAATTCAAATAACCCTAATTATGGTTTTAATTTGACAAGTTATGAGTTACGCATCTTCACTTCATCTTCTTCGGCTTGGCATGCATTCAGATGTTTGTTCTATCCTTTGCAGGAATTAACCTTTCTCGCTTTTTTTTGGTACTTCCAAGCATGTAAGTTACGGCTGGTTTAGTCGGGAGAACGGCGACTGCCAATCCGGAGTTTTCCTTTCCGAAGTCATGTTTTTGAAGTGAAAACTTCTTTAGGCGCGCCTAGACAGATTTTTCGTGGACTGTGAGTTGAATTCATTCGTCGCGCTCGGGTATGATAAGAGAGCTTCGGGTAAACTCGGGACCATGGCTATTGGCCATCTAGAAATACGTCAGCCAATGAGAAATGCTAAAAGGGCGTGGACAGGCCATCATGGTATGGCCATCTAGAAACGCATCAGCCAATGGGAAATGCTGACGCATTTCTAGATGGCTATGCCAAGATGACGAGGCCACGCCCTCCGGTTACACCCGTGTAGTTTCCAAGGTAAGCTATCAAATTCTGAGTTATAAGTTTTCACTTCTATCGGCAGTTCCTATGATTGCCAATTTTTTTTTTTTAACTGTTATAGGTTCGCACTTGACCACCATCTTTTTTTTTTAACTGTTATAGGTTCGCACTTGACCACCATCTCGCCTGATGTTAAGCGACGATGCGATATACGATGGAACGTGCTTACCTAGAAGAAACCGATTCACTCTCGATTTAAAGACACCCAGATTGTAACCATCGGGAAAAACCCACTCAGGCAACGCATTCCACAACCTAGACGTTCTTATCACAAACGTGGAGTCAAATCTCTTCGTTCGTGTTTTTGGAACATCAACCATGAAACGATGTCGCTTTTTTGCGTAATGTCGCTAACTTAAAACGGTGAAGAAAAACATTTTGATGCAACCGACATGTATCCTAAAAGCTTTCGAGGTCATGTGTCATCCACCAAACCGCACTTGGCCAGCGTGGTGGATTATGGCCTTAACTCTCTCCTTGCGAGAGAAGGCCTCGAGTCCTAGCAGTGAGAACATTTAGTGGACTGCTTACGATAGATAACGTAGGCAACCTTACCTGGACAGTTCGTAGACCTCGACTTCGTACTCGGTCTCCGAGTATTTGAGCCACATACGGAACTCGTTGACCCAGTTGAGGACCGTGGACAGCGGACACACAACCAGCACTCGGTTCACTTTGGTCAGTTCGCCGTGGGTCAGGAGCGTGTGGGTTAATGATACCACCTACAAACAATAAAAGCATTACACGTTATAGTTAGTTATTAAGTTATTAGGGTTACATTTAAAACCCTTTTTATTTCTTTATTTACTTTTTCACAATGAATGTAGCATAATTTATAGTGTAACTTTTGCATAATCGTATTTTGGCATGTGTTTTAAGCATAACAATCTATTATACTACATTAAATTCGATTATTGATGAGATCCATAAAAGATAGGTGCGGCATGGTGGCCCTCGGGCCACCCCTAAGCCGCGAACATATTTATTTTCGCTCTTAGCGATAAGGTCGCCAAATTGCCACTTTATTCAAAGTTATTTTTTCTGTATAGGTAATTGTTATTTTTCTTTGTAATTTAATTGCAATAAAGAGTTTATCTATCTATCTATTCTATGCTAAGTTACCTTTATGCTATACATAATATATATTTATGGTTTTGCTAGTAAAAAATATGCAAAAACAGTTATGTATTTAGTTATGTTAAATTATCATTAGTCCTAAAAACGTTATGCCTACTCAAATTAGTACAAAATTTGTTATGCTACTAGATATAGACCCAAGTTATTATTATCCTTGAAGCAATTATCGTGACTACAGCGGTTGCAACGTTGCCGAAACGTCGATGTAATTTAATAATAATTTAGATCCGTGATTAAGTCCTGTGTTGTGTTTACAATATGAGATCAAATCGCGAAAGTTTAAAAACTCCATCCTTGAAGCATTTTTATATATTACATACATTTACATATACATTTACATATACATACATTTTGATATCTGTATCTGAGCATATGTCTTTCAATATCGCTCTCTATAGATTCATTATGAACTACCACACACAGCGCAGATAATTTATATTTTATCGTAAAGTATCTGTGGATACCGACATATATTGAAAGATGGTGAGATTATTATCTGCGTATGCAAATATATCTGCAGATAACATCTGCCGATACAAATATTTTATCTGCATGTAAGTACAGGATGGATGCGCACGGGCGGGGTCTGCGGTAAGAGGGGCGCGGGAACCACCCGTTGAAAAGAGTCTTGTTTTGTAGCGTGGGGATTAAAATGGCTCCACCAGTGTTCGTTGTGAACATTAAACAGTCCGAGTTTGGTAAAGGTAGCCTAGTCCGTAAAGAAGATATTCTTATCCTGATTTTGCAGGTACCACCGACAAAAATTCACCCGCGGTTCGCGGTCATTGACCCCAAGTTCTTGAACGGGCCTAAAATACATTTTCGCATTTTAGTATCATATTTTTAATGTCTTCTTTAATCATGTCTCAATCTTCAATCGTTAATTTATGTCAAATCGTGTATTTCCATAAAAGTTACTCTTGGATTTCGGAAATAGGTCGTAAATTTGTTGTCTGACAGGTCATGGAAGATATTAAATTCGCCTCGGTCCTTTTTAAGCTTTATATGACGTTCTATGCAAATTTTTCGCGTGTAAATTTTTTTTTTATGTGAAGCAAGACGTGTATCAATTTCAAAATCAAAATCATCATCTGATGAGCTATTTAATAAATCCAGAAGCAATAATCGGGTTTTCGCCGTAAAACGCGAACTCATTGTATCAACCTGTATAAGCAATCCTTAGCAAAAAAACAAGTGTACTCAGTCTGAAAGATACCGGCTGAATGTATCATCTCGTATATTATCGTATCTGTTTAGTGTGTGATGCGTTCAGATAATTAAGTTTTTATACGCAGATAAAATATTAGCGTATCTGCGTAGTGTGTGACACGCTTTACACTTGACTGCTAACTCGCCTGATGTTAAGCGACGATTCGGTCTACGATAGCGTGTGCTTACCTAGAAGAAACTGATCTACTCTCGATTTGAAGACACCAAGATTGTAACCATCGAGAAAAACTCAGGCAACGCATTCCACACCCTAGACGTTCTTATCACAAAACTCGATTCAAACCCTTTTGTTTGAGTTTTTGACCGTGAGAACCATGAAACGATTTCACTTTTTTTACAAAAAACTTTTTTATTTTTTTGCCACAGAATAGTTTTTTTTTTTAACCTTTAACTGGTGACAAGCGGTCTCACAGGCCGAGCGGTGTCGGTGAAACGTCATTTCACCCCCTTCCCTGCGCTTCCTTTGTTTCAACGTCTGAGTAGCTGCAAGTTTAGTTGCGTCCACGCCGCAGATAGTGACAGTTGCGTCGTATTGTCCTATATTGGTAACTTACAACAACATAAACTTCGGCAGCGGTCTCTCAGACCGTACGTCACCACTGACGTAACTTTTTAACGTAAATTTGCTATATTGTTTTGTCGTGTTTTTACGGTAATAACTAAAAATGAGTAATTCTGCACCTCCAAAAAAGAAACGTAGGGAGTCGGGAGTTGGAAATTTACTGTCAAATACTCAAATTGAAGAGTGTCTGGCACACGAAGATTCAAGTGGGTATTTTGGGTTCTGATTTGCCACCTGAACCACAAAAATTAGAGGATAGGCCGAAAACACCGAAAACCTGTGCCAGTTGTCCTCCTAAATTAAATCGTAAATCAAATTAGCAATGTAATACATGTAAAAAAACATGTGTGCTTGCAATGTGCCAAACAATTATGCCCCGACTGTCAATAAAAATAACCAAAGTTTGACCAATGCCAGTTTTTTTAAATGATACCTGTGATTAAACATTTTTTTTTTTTGTATATTAGAGTATCGTAACTATAAGGAAAAAAAGTATTTTTGTTATAATTATGGTGATTTAATTTTTTTTTGTGTGACTATTGATCTCATCTTTAGATTTTAGATTTTTGTTCCTACTTACATTATAATAGCATGTTGATAATTAAAGATTACATTCAGAGTCTACTGGGTGGTTTTATTTTATCCTTTTATACATAATTCAACTGTTTTTTTAAAACTGAGGTAAGCTAGCATAAATACTTTCGATGCTATGGACCATTTAACAGCAGCGGCTTCTCAGGCCGCGCGTCACCAGTTACGTTACACAAAATCATGTCACCAGTCAAATTAAGATTGTATGATTGTAAGATTGTAAGATGATATTAAGATGGTTAAATAAAGATTGACGACACGAGCAGGACATGTACCTGCACTCCAAATCATTACCTAGCACTGCACTGCGCTCGTCACCAAGAGATCTATGTTGTTACATCTCTAAGCCCTATAATTTCTCTGGAAACATTGCCTTTCAAACCGGAACACAGTAATGTTTGCACATTACTGCTTGGCGGTAGAATAACTGGCAAAGGTGTGGTCCTTCCCCAGGCGGACTCTGCCAAGAGTCCTACCACTACTAGATGAAAGTGTCCACTGTCCACATACCTGTAAAGTTTTCCCCAGACCCATGCAGTGGGCGAGGATGCAGCCAGAGCCCTTGTCTTTTTTTATGCGTTTCACACTTTCGAAGCACGCGTTCCACATGAATTTTATTCCGTTCGCCTGTAAATAAATAATTTATTTTTAATACATGGCTAATTAGTCTGTACTAGATACCGTAGTATTACAAATTTCAAATCATTATTTTTAACCAACATAAAAAAAAGAAGGAATATTAATATCAATTTTACTTTTTATCACAGAAAAATTACGGGCACGGGTACTGCGCGGGAAAAACCGCAGAGAGGTGCTAGTTATTATTTTAGTTCAATATGTATTACAAAAACAGCTCCATAAATTTCATTAAAATGTATAATGATCGGAGTATCCCTAAATAATACTCTTTCAAACAAAAAAATAATTATCGAAATCGGTTGATCCAATCAAAAGTTTGGAGGTAAAAAAAATACAGTTGAATAGAGAAACTCCTCCTTTTTCGAATTTTATTGAAAATACATATGTGAAAAATCTCTACTAATATTATAAATGCGAAAGTATTATTTGTCTTCGTGTCTAAACTACTGAACCAATTTACATGCAATTTGGTACAGTGTGTTGCAGTTTGCAGTGTGCAAAGTACTCACCTGATGAGGTTTCAGCTTCTTAACTAGTCCTCTATCTACTTCGATGAGCGGCTCCTTGGTCTCCGGATCGAAGTCGAGGACAACTTTATCTAGGACCACTTCGTCTGGCTTGCCTGACTCGTCAAACTCCAAGTTGTTGTACTGTAATACAACGACAAGTTAATGATAACATTAGCGAGATGAACTTCTTAGCATTCCATGGATTCACCGTGCGGGTGCCGGGTCCATCGTGTGGCAGAGAGAGAAATCCCGAGTAGACCCCGAGACTTGTGACACGGGTGTTGGTTTATGGGCCCCCTTTCCGACGTACATCAACACTCACCTTCACTACTCGTGTTTCTCTCCCTGCCCAGCCAAATCTGATATGAACCTACCAGTGCAGCTTTAGGTACTCGTCATTCTAGTATAGAACTATAATTTACTATATAACTAAAAAAATTTATATGAGTTCACCTCTGATCTAGCAAACATAAAATTATTCATAATTGGGAGAGCTACCGCGTAACATAAATAAAAAAAAATGTCATATTGGGACTGCTGATAGAAGTGAAAACGAATAATTCAGAATTTCATAGCTCATTTTAGAAACTGCACGGGTGAAACCGTAGGTCGTGGCCATGACCATGACCATGGTCCCGAGTTTACCCGAAGATTTCTTTCATTTACGAACGTGACGCTTGAGGTCAATACACACCCCATGAGAACCTCCTCCTCCTTTTTGAAGTCATTCAATAATTATTTTATGTTTTTTTTATTAATAAGCCTGATGTCATGCTGGTAGAACGGTTTCAGCACCGGGCTGTGGTCGATATCACCATACCACATGAGGAGAACTTTGTGAAAGCCAAGATGGACAAACTCAGCAAGTACCTATACTTGGCTCATAAATTTATCGCCATATGGGATGTTGATTCCATGATAATGGTCCCAATAGTTGTGTCAACGCTTGTTGTGTTGATTTATCATTAATATGTAGACTTTGACAACATTAGCGATGTTGTTAGATTTTAAAACTCTCAGATATATTAGAATGGGATTGGATTCTAGTAAATAATGATGGCCATACTATTTTCTGTCTTTCAGCAATTCGAGCAATCCTTTCCTTTTCTTCTCGGGCAGCTTTCTTTGTCGCCTCCTCCAGTTGGTTTTTACCCATAACCTGAAACACAATATTTTACTCAGTACATGGAATTAGAATTAGAAGACATCTGTTGTCCAGTCAACTTAAAAGACAGATATATGTTTTTTATTTTATTTTTTAAGTTTAGAATTAAGATGATTCATCTCTGTACTGTAATTTCTCTGGAAACATCACCATTGAAACCGGAACACAATGATGTTTGGACAATACTGCGGTGGTACAATAACTAGCAAATATGTGGTACTTTTCTAGGTGCACTTTGCAAAGTGCCCCACTAGTACAAAATTATGTTTGATGATGATGATGATTATGGTATGTTCTAGTCTCCTCAAAAATAAGAATGAATTAAAATCATACCTTTCTGATGTTCTTTCTGCCATGTTTGTTCCTGCCTTCGGTTTCTGATTCTGATCCTGATCCTTCGCTGTCTTTCAGCGACTTGATGCGTCGACGTTTTTTCTTACTGAAAACAATTCCTGGTTTAATACTTGGACAAGTTGTAGACTAAAGACTACAGCTACTACTTTTGCCCCTAGGAGCGATTCATTTTAAGGTTTACTGAAAGTTAAGAGTGCTGTTATGTTCCGTTTGTTTTGTGTAGAAATCAATTCCACGACTTCCCAGTCGGTCAGTATATTTCATCATCATTTGCCTACCCTTATCCCACTGTGGGGTACAACATGTCCGCTTCCTCCATTCGACTCTATCATTCATTACATCAGAGTTCACTTTCCTATTCATGTCTTCTTTGACACAATCCATCCACGTTTTTTTGGTTGATCTCTGCCAGACCGCCCATCTCATTCATACTCTAAAACTTTTTTGGTTTTGTGGTCTTCGTCCCTATGCATAACATCGCCAAATTAGAATAATCTTGTGCTTTTCAACCTTTCACAGCATATTTACATTCACAACTTAATGAATGAGCTAAGCTAAAATAAGCACAATACACCCCTAGCGGTGCACAACTCTCCTAGTTTTGTGCACAATACATCCCTAGTGGGACATCAGTGCAGGTCAACCACTCCCATTCTAAGCTAAAATAACACTTCTAAAGCCCTTACCCGCCTTCATTAGATGAAGTTCCGCCCGACGCGTCACTGTCAGTCGCCTTCTTCTTCCGCTTCGACCGTTTGTTGTTGCCTTCAGAATCTTCAGAATCCTCGAAGTCGCTCAACTTCACGTCTGCGTCTTTCTTGCGAGACGATCCCACTTCCGAATCCGACGATATCGCGTTCACCTTTCGACGCTTGGTGTTTGGTCTGTGAAAAAAAAAAACATTTGATTAAATTAGTAGTTATTATATTAAAAAGAAATAAGAAGCAACCATTAAATAGCGGTAGCTTTAAAAAAAAAAGTACAGCTTAGATCAGGGATGTAACGGAGGTGATCTTATCGGAACCGAAGTCGGAGTCGGAGTTTTTAAATTTGATTTATCGGAGTCGGAGTCGGAGTCGGAACCGGAGTCGGAGGTCAGAAGTAGTGGTAGGAGAGATATTTTTATTTCAGGACAAATAAAACATTAATTCAAACTTTTCATTGTTTTGTTTCATGAAATATCACAAAAAATGAAAAAAAAATGGAATTATCAAAAATATACAAAAAATTCAATTAATTGAATCCCAAAGTACTACCATATAAAGTATGTTAAATGAACAAAAGTTTTCAAACAAATTAAATTAAATATATTGACACCAAAAGTGTGTATATGTACTTCATGAACATAAGCTTTGAAGCTGTCTCAGTCTAAGATATTTCTTAAGAGTGCGCCTAATGCCAGGAAAAAATCTGATTTCACCCGCGCGAGGCCCTTCTTAATATGATATGCATAAAGTCGAGAATAGCATGACACAGTTTGGAGGGGAAATCAATATTAAATCAGGAGTCAATTTTTGACCAAGTTTTATTTAATTACTCAATAATTAAACATACATTTAAAAAGTGTTCGGTCTAATATTTATTCTGTGGTTCATTTACTTTAATAGAACGTAAAATTAGAAATTTTATTATCAAAAAATAATGTGGGGTCATCGCTGATAATTTCGAGTACATGAATTAAAATAGTATTTTCAGGTGCCATTTTAATTTTTTTCTGTAAAAAAATCAGGGTAGTGATTCTGAAACCATTCGGTTGCATCCAACACGGAATCTCATCTCTCGGTCTTTGTCATGCTAAACAGATAAGACAAAGACCGAGAGATGAGATTCCGTGTCGGATGCAACCGAATGGTTTCAGAATCGCTACGCTGATCTATTTTTAAAATCATATTTGGTTATTGTGCTTTTTAGGGTTCCGTAAAACGTAAAAACGGAACCCTTATAGATTCGTCATGTCTGTCTGTCTGTCTGTCCGTCCGTATGTCACAGCCACTTTTTGCCGAAACTATGATAACTACACTGTTGAAACTTGGTAAGTAGATGTATTCTGTGAACCGCATTAAGATTTGAACAAACTAATTAAAAAAAAAAGATAAACTAGGGTTGCCCCCCATACTGAGAACTGAAACTCAAAAAAAATTTTTTCACCAAACCTACACGTGTGGGATGTCTATCGATAGGTCTTCAAAAATGATGTTGAGGTTTCTAAAATCATTTTCGTCTACACTGAATAATTTGCGCAAGAGACACTTCCTAAGTGGTAAAATGTGTGTGTGTGTGTCCTCTAACTTCTAAAGTAAGAGAATGAAAAATCTAAAAAAAATGTATGATGTACATTACTATGTAAACTACCAACGAAAATTAGTTTGAACTCGATCTGATGAGTAGTTTTTTTTTAGTACGTCATAAATACACTATTATTGAAACTTCGATCAAAGTTACAACGAACTACAAGAACTATGTGTACTATGTATATTATGTTACTTGCTGCAACGGAACCCTTCATGGGCGAGTCCAACTCGCACTTGGCCACTTTATTCTTGATTGTACCCACACGTCAATATTTTTTTGTGATAGTTTTTAGTTTCTTAACATCAGTGAGCGGCGTCGAAAATGTCCTTTTTTCGTTTTCTGGCACTAGGCGCCCCCTTGTAGATTAAATCGACGCCACCAAAAAGGTATTCGCTCGCTACTGAGCCTGGTGGACACGAAATTATTGGCGGAAATTTAATGTAAGGTGCTGGAATTTTGCGTTTTTCTATGTTGTGCTCATTTAGTATACTTTTCGTTACACTCGTGCGCGGGAGATTCCCTGCGCGACATGTTCCTGCGAAACTGTTCGTTACTGTCGGCGCAGGGCGCCGCGGCTTAGTTATGCTTCGACATCCGATTAACCTCCGATTCAAAAGTTTCGGAACCGGAGGTGTAAAACTAATCGGAACTTCCGACATAACGGAGTCGGAGTCGAAGCTCCGTAACATCCCTGGCTTAGATTTTATGATTACCACATTTTACTAATATATACTTATTACTAATTTTAATACTATATTAAAAGAAAGAACCAGGTAAGGAAAGACATTTATACTACACCTGCTCGGAAAGTACCTTGATACTTTATCAAATTTACGGTAGAAAGTACGTCATTGCATATCGAACAAATATGCGGCGAGAAAACGCATCTGAGCGGGAGAGAAAAGTGTATGAAAATCCATTTCTTACGTGGTTTTTCTTTTTTAATTTTGGGTAAGACTATGCGCTGGTAACCTAAATATCAAAAGCCAAAAAGTTTTTACAGTGAGTTTTTATCTCCAAGTTCGCAAAATGACACTGGCCACTAGCTGTGTGTTGGATGGTGTCAAACAATTTGAAAAAAGAACATGTGAAAATTGCAGACGCCATTGGCGCCATTTTCAAATTGTGTGTTGTTTGAGGATTCAGTTTTCGTAGAAAAGTAAAATAAAACTATCAAAATGATAAGTAGTGATAGTGATGATGAAGATTTTTTAACTCCGCCACAGTTGAAGGAAACAGCAAAAATACTGATTGATAACCTTTTACCACAGAAATCAATTAAAAAATATGATAAAACTTATGACGATTTTTTGCAATGGAAAAGTGAAAAAAATGCGGCATCTTTTTCTGAAACTGTCTTGCTAGCTTATTTCAGTGAAAAAGCGCAAAAATACAAACCAAGTACGTTATGGTCTATGTACTCAATGTTGAAAAGTACTATTCCTCGTAGGTGTAGTATAAAGCACTATGTATCACTCGAGAGAAAGTGCGATTCCCGATCTCGGGTGTTTTAAACGACACCCTCGACGGTAATCGGTCACTTTCTCCTCTCTGTGAACAATGTACTATTGTCGTATCTCGGTTTGCTCAAAGCTCGAAAAAACGTATAGCTTTTCATGATTAACTTTCAAAACTCAAATTTAGTCCACTTCAAAACATTCACTGTGGAATGCATTGCCTGAGTGTTTATACCGTGATGTATTTTTTTTATCATGTCCATTTCGACCAGCATGCAATTCCAAAATCTATTTTAAACAGGTCATATTACACAGGTACTGCTCGCTGTGCGGTACGGAAGCACTTTAATTAAGATCGTTGTGCGGTCCCGCAGCAGATGCTACAGGTATAATTGTGCATTGGGAAATTCACATTTACGACATTCTTAAAGATGATTTGCGCTGCGTGTCGTGGTGATATCGGCGGTGATGAAAAATATTTACAGTGTACTGTGAAACACTGCTGTAAAATATATCACGTTGACTGCACTGGTGGGGCAAAGTTGCGCGATTCCAGTAATGGGTATGTTTGTCCGGAATGTCAGTGTTCAGCAAGGCGAGTGGGTGACAATAGTTCCACGCCTGTAGGACAAGTAAAGAAATCTTATGACAATGATCACGTGACGTTTCGGAAGAAGCCTGCCCCGCCGCCGTGCTTAATTGATGAAAGCTCTATTATATTGGATCGCGAAGATAATTTTATTGAAGATGTGAGGCTTTTGCGCAGGGAAATACATTCTTTAAAAAATCAACTCAGTGATGCCGTAAGTCTCATTATTAATTATGAATTAACTGTAGCAAATTATTCTACGGAAGTTAAACAGCTCAATAAGCGACTTGAGGAGACCATAACTATTGTTGGAGCTAAAAAAACCTCTCAAAATTCATCTGATGATTTATCTAGGTCCAAAGCAACACCTGGTGCGCTGATTTCATCAATTCAACCTGAAGATTGCTTACCAATAAATGAATCTGGAACGATTCTTCTATCGGAGCAACCTGAGGATGCCCAAAATGTTAAGTTAACGGTATCAGATGTGAGGAATGTCCCCGTACCGTCAACTTCATCAAATAAACGAAAACCAAAAAAAGTTATGAACCACAATCTGAAGATAAATGACGGACTTCCGTTGGTAGCTGCACCTCTTTTGACTGTTAAGAAAAATGCACCTGAGACGCTGTTAGTGACTGGAGAACATGTCGAGTCACTCACAAAAGAATGGCCAGAAAAACCGACATCGCTGTGTGGAACTGCAAGTCCGGCAAAAACGACTCTAAAAGCCGTGGCGCCTCGGAAGTACTTGCATTTGTGGAACATGGTATCAGATATTGAAGAAATTAAAGCGTATTTGAGCCAACTATGTCCTTCTGGTGCCTTCTCTGTTCAGCAGTTGACCCCAAGAGGTGATTATAAATCATATAAAATAGGAGTTCCTGTTGCGGAGTTTGACCTGTGTTTTTCGACCGATGCTTGGCCTGTTAACGCCAGATTGAAGCCTTGGATACCTTACAAGAAGCCCGCAAGTCTCCGAAATACTGCAGGGAAAAATGAAGCTCAGGCTACTGCCGTGGTCTCTAGAGGTAACTTGCCCTTTCGCGGGGCAAAAAAGCTGCAGTAATAGAACCGGCAGTCTCAAAATTTACTACCAGAACGTGCGAGGTCTCAAAAGTAAACTTTCGACATGGCGAAACAACCTGAGTACAACTGAGCATCACATTGTGGCTGTCACGGAGACTTTCCTGGATTCGTCGGTTGAAGACTCCGAGCTTGTCTGTGGAGACTGGACTGTTTTAAGGCGGGACCGACTTACTCCATGCGGTGGTGTTGCGATAGCTGCACGTGGTCCTATTGTATTACGCCGTCATCGCGAACTTGAAACTGACTGTGGTGAGGACCTCAGGGTTTCTTTCTCCTGGCGTGGACAACTGGTTTACATATGTGTTGTTTATATTAGATCTAATGCCTCGGACGTTGAATACTTTCCCTGGTTTTCTAAGGTAGAAAATGTTATTGTTTCGCTAAAGTCACCTACTTTAATTGTCGGTGACTTAAACATGAACAGTGCTTCTTTCAGTATTAAGGATTACTACGGCTATTTTTTAACATATTGTGGTCTAAAGGAAAGTAACAATGTAAAAAATTATTTTAATGGAATTTTGGGCGTCGTATTGGTTCAGGAGAGCGGTGACGTGGGTGGAGTGTTTGTTACGTCTACTGACGAAATTGTTAAAATTGACCCATATCATCCTCCGTTAGACATAGAATTTGACATTAAAATAGCGCACCATATAAGTTGCCTTAGTCCCACTAATATTAGTAGCGATAGGGACTGGAACTTCAAAAAATGTAATTATGAACAGCTATATGCTCTTTTACGTGACAGTTCTTGGAGTACTGTACTAGAGGCAACTGATGTTCAAACCGCTACCGAAAGTTTGTACAAAATTATTTATGGTTGTTTTGACGAATGCATGCCAAAAAAACAGCGTCTGAACCATAAATCCAGACGTTATCCTGTTTGGTTTACCGGCGACATTGTTCGTGATATAAAACATAAGAACAGATTGCATAGGTCTTGGACACGAACGAAGTCTAGTTCCACATATAGATTATTTTCAGACCTTAGGGCTGACCTGAAGCGTCGTACTGCTAACGCGTATAATAGTTACATGCAGAGCGTGGAAAATCAAATCAGGGCGGAACCACGCTATTTTTGGCGTCACATATCTAGTCTTCGCTCTAAAGGCGGTTTTGAGCCTACGGTCTCATACAGAGGTGTGACATTGACAGGAGTGGACGCTGCTGAAGCATTTGCCAATTATTTTGCTAGTGTCTTCTTGTTGGCCAAACCGACACTCAGTGCTGAAGCTGCATATGATTTAGACAGTGGTGCAGATAGTAATTTTGTAAATATCACCCAATTTACTCAGAGTGACGTCATGTTTGGTATAAATAAACTAAAGGCCACTAGTTCTATCGGGCCTGATTCTATTCCATCCGAGGTATTGAAGAGAGCAAAAAAGCATCTTTCCGTTCCGCTCTGCCATATTTTCAATACCGCATTAAAAACAGGACGATATCCTTCTCACTGGAAAGTGTCTAGAGTCTGCCCCATTCCAAAAGGCTGTAATAAGCTTGACGTCGAGGAGTACCGGCCGATTGCTATCTTGTCTTCACCGGCAAAGGTATTTGAGAATATTATACACAAATATGTGTATGATCAAGTCGAAAAATACCTTTGTAACGCGCAACATGGCTTTAGGCGCAAGCGGTCGGTCGACAGTAACCTACTTGTCATTACAAATTATGTTTCCACTTGTCTGGATCGTGGCTCTCAGGTGGATGTACTCTACTTCGACTTCCGGAAGGCGTTTGATAGGGTCAACAATGACATTCTGCTGGCTAAGCTTGCAGGCATAGGATTTGCCCCAGGGCTCCTTAAACTGATTGCCGATTACCTTCGAGATCGCCAGCAGTTTGTTAGACTTGGTTTGTACGAATCCAAGCCCTATCATACGCGTTCTGGAGTGAGTCAGGGGTCAATAGTGGGGCCGCTCCTGTTTTTGATAATGATAAACGATCTGCCTGCTGCTTTGAAATTCGCACGCTGTCTTCTCTATGCTGACGACCTGAAACTGTTCGCTGAGATCAAGTCTCATGCGGACTGTTTGGCTTTACAGAGAGATATAAATACGATAGTACAGTGGTGTTTGAAAAACGCAGCGGAGTTTAATGCTTCTAAATGTAATGTAATGTCTTTTGGCCGCATGCGATATCCAATGCACTTCGATTATAAAATAGACGGGAGTGTTATAACTCGCTCCGCTATCATGAAGGATCTGGGCGTTATATTTGACCAGGGATTGACATTTCATGACCACATAAATGAACTAACGAAGGAATCATTTAGACGTTTGGGGTTTGTGCTCAGGAATGCTAAAGATTTAAAAAATCCCCAGGTCATCGGCTTGATCTTCGGAGCCCTAGTCCGTTCTAAACTAGAAAGTTCTTCGTCTGTTTGGAATCCCTATGAGAAAAAGTACGTACTTCAAATTGAAAAAGTGCAAAAAGCGTTCCTTAGATATTTATATAAACGTATTTATGGATACTATCCTTTCTTGTATCCTACGAATTTCTTGCTCGGTTGCCTGAATTACAATTCTTTGGAGGTTCGTCGGGAAAACCAGCAGCTGAAAATTATATGTAAACTTATTCGTGGGGACATTGACGCTCCAGAACTGCACGAGGAGTCATGTAGAATCTACGTACCCGACAACTATTGTCGCGGTAAGTACCACAACCTGTTCGCTGTGCCCCGCTACCGCACCACGGCCCACTCCAGGTCGCCCATCCCGCACACTCTCACCGCGCTCAACGCTCTCTTGAAGGCGAATCCGGAATGTGACATTTTTGATGACACATGGCCTCGTGTAATGTCAGGTTGTTTGTCATATTGTGAATCTCACGTGTAAACTGTTTATTAACTAACTATTCATTCATTAATAATTATTATTTTTTAACATTTCTGACATATTTTGATTGATTTGTTATTTTAAATTTATTACATTAGATATATTGGACAAATTTGTTGAATTATGTTAATTATTGTAATTGGCGACTTGCCGTTTTAATTAATAAATAAATAAATAAATAAATAAATATCACGAAGCAACTGCGTGGGTCAGTTGTTGTGACAGCACTATCATCCCAATGTCATATATGAATAAAAACTAATACTTACTTGTCTTCACTGCCAGATTCTTCCTTGGCACTCTGTAATAGAACAAAGAAACAATTTAAAAAGTTACATAATTAAAACTACAAATTATAGAGAAAATCGTGTGAATTGTCCACCAATATTTATTTATATTTATTTTGTCAACAAAATGGTGCTATTTTGGTACGGCAAGATGTTAGCAAAGAAATTGAACAATTTATAAGCTAACCTTCTCATCTTCATTGTTTGAGGAGGAATCACTCTCTCCCAATAGATCCTCTTTAACAAGATGTTCTCCACCACCGTTGATACTTGGTAGAACGATTTCAGGTTGATCTGTAATGTTAGTAAAAGAATCAATATTAAGTCAATGATAATAATGAGACAAATTTTTATATAAGTAGTAATTAAACAATTCAAAATTTAGTTTTCTTATATTGAATGGAATTTACGACAGTGATAGATAGATTAACTATTTATTGCCCTTAATTTTGATCGAAGTTACAGCTGGTCTAGTTAAGTTACGGCTGGTCTAGTCGGGAGAAAGGAGACTGCCGATCCGAAGCCCCCGGGTTCACATCCCACCCGCACCACTCTCTTTTCGAAGTCATGTGCGTAACGCCGCTAACTTAAAACGGTGAATCGTTAAGAAACCGACATGCACCTAGAATCTTTCAAAGTCATTTGTACACTAACTTGGTGGATTATGGCCTTGACTCTCTCCTTGCGAGAGAAGGCTCAGAGTCCCAAAGCAGAGAGAAAGAGAGAACATTTAGAGGACAGATTATGCCCTTAATTTAAAAAAACTAAAACTTCACCTACTGTGAATGTTTTAGTATGCTAGCTTACTGAATGCTATCACTCATCACTTAATTTAGTAGCAACTAAATTTAGCAATACACTTTTAGTAATACACTTTTTATCTTTCGAGTAGGAATATTATAAGAAACATTTTTATGGGTTACTGGCAATCAGCCTGCATCCGTTTAGGGGCATGTTCTGTATATTTAAACAAACAACGTTTGTTCTACAACTTTCGTTAAAACTCAATAGATAACCCAAAAAAAATTTGTGTTTGTTGCCCTTTTTTGTACTTAACCCAATGAAATTAGGCAAAAAATGGAATAAAAAAACATTAAATTATGTAGTTTGGGGACTATAAAGGATCGATAGGGGGGTGCATTCTGAGCTTATATTCCAATTTGAGGGATTCTGGCATGGTCAGCTCAAGGTCATTTCGATGAAAACGCGTTTAACTCGATATTTCGAGAACTGTTAGTGTTGGGCAAAAAATTGTTGAGACCTTTTCTCTTCTAAATTAAATTTACTAACTTTTATAGTAACCACTTTTTTTTCTTTCATCAATATTTTTCAAGTTATTGCTTCCGAAAGGCAAAAATGTTACTACTTACTACGAATATTTATTTCCTTAATTGCACTGCATTAACTGTTTTGTGACTTTTTAGGCCCGGTTCACACGACGCGGCTGCCAACCGCGCCCGCGCGCGGGCGCGGCGCTGCGCCGCGCGACGATTTTGTTTCAATACTCACGAGACCGCCGGTTTTCGCGGTTTCTGCTCCGGAAAGCTACTGCGCAAGAATAGCGCGCAGCCACGCGGGCGCCGCGCGGCTGCCGCAGCCGCCGCGGCCGTAAACCGCGTCGTGTGAATTGAATTCAATTTTATATGGAAATCTGCCGGCGCGGTTGGCAGCCGCGCCGTGTGAATCGTCTCTTAGTGTTTATTCACTTTGGCACATCATTTTTTGCGCGTTAAAGAGCGTACGCACTCTTGTTACGAATTGTTACAGAGAATTCGATGCTTTTAGACCGTGCAAATACATTTTTTATTTATTTTGTAAAAATAAAAAAAAAATAAAAAAAAATCAAAACTGTAGAACAAAAGTTGACGTATTGAATGTACCTAACATCCCCTTAAAAGGATGCAGGCTGATTACCAGTAAACCTGTATAGTGGTAGGACTCTTTGCAGAGTCCACCTGGGGAAGTACCACACCATTGCTAGTTATTCCACTGCCAAGCAGTAATGCGAAAACATTACTGTGTTCCGTTTTGAATGGCAATGTTTCCAGTGAAATTACAGGGCATGATAAAACATCTTAGGTATATATATTTTAAATAAATTAATATCTCTATGTGACGAGCGCACGGAGCGCAGTGCAGTATTAGGTAATGATTTAGACTCTTATTGTTCCAAGAGCTGCGTGTCACTGTGCTGTTATGTAGCAGGCATGTTGCTTACCATCAGGCACTATGAAACTCCCACAAGAGCGATCAGACCCGTGCTTTCGGTGTAAAGCGTTTGTTCTAACTCTATACGTAGTATATGTAAACCCTTTGGAACTCACCATCAACGTCATCGACTTCATCAGCTGAAGCTGCAGACTCCGAACTGCTTTCTGCTTTCAGTATTTCTTCAGCTATAAGGCCAGTCGGTTTTATTCTCGATTTGCTACTTCTTTCTTTCGTTTTCCTTTCTTCAATATCATTGGCCTCCGACATTTCTGAAGAACTTGTGTTCCTACGACGTTGCTTGTTCAAGGTATTCAAGTTGGTCAGCCTAAAATTATAATTTTGATAGTTTAAATAGAGATGTGGACTGGGTCAAAAATAAACTATTCTAACTAGTCAGGTACATCATGGAAAAATTTGGGATACGATTTTTTGGTGTGCGTTCGCCCAGCAAACAAAGTACCGCCTTTCAAGAATTTAATGATGCAGATAATAATTAGTGCCGTATCTCGAGTAAATGTGTCCGAAATTTTCTGCACGAACGTTCGCCCAGCAAAAAAAATTGAAATGTTGGGTTTAGCTGGATATTAAATATGCAAATAGGCATATTATATACAATATACAAGCATAAATGTGCCGTGAAAGCCCATTTTTTGCCTGTTAAGGTTTCAGAGATATTTCGTTTTTTGCTGGGCGAACGTTTTGGCGATTGCTGTATATCGGAAACGGTTAGATAGTCAATTTGTGCATATTTGAGCCGTAATTAACAAGACTAGCATAGTTCCGGAGTTTTTATTTTATTTCCTGAAAAATTGAAAAAGGCTCTGGCTCTCGAACGAACAAGACCAAGGACTTCGCGTTAGTGCCGACTAGTACCTATCATATATTCACACGATCCTGTAAAGTTTTGTCGATCTACTACATGTCATTGTCGAGTTATTAACGATTTTGTTTGTTTTTTGAGGTTATCTTGAATGAAATTACTTAGAATACTTACCTACGCAAACACTACTTTTATGTGAGCAAGTATACAAGTTATGCATTAGAACATCAGATAAATAATATAAGTTGTATTTACATATGTTTTAGAGTTACTATTATTTACTGCCTTGGGATGATTATGTATATTATGTATTCATTTGTTTGATGTTATAGTATTTTATTAGTAGTATTAGGAAAAATGTCACTTCGCTTCGCCCAACTGGAAGAGATTGCCCTAAGCAATAAGGCCGCCATTTGTGGTGCTAGTTCGTAAGGGTTTTACTGCAATATTGCTGTTTTTGTGTCACAATAAAGAGTTATCTATCTATTTATGTAGTAGTAGAAGCCCCGTCATAATCGGTCCAGCCGTTTCCGAGATTAGCTTGTAACAAATAGCAGACAAAAACAGTAAAACAATAATTGCTATTTATTATGTACCGTTTACCTTTATACATTCATATGTATGTAATTTAAATATGACAGACAGACACCTCAATTTTATTTATTTGTATAGATATAGACTAGCTGACCCCGCAAACGTTGTTTTGCCATATAAATTATTAATACAAATTTTAAAAATCTAACATTGGTATAATCCTAAACTTTTTTATAAAACAATTTTAGATTTGCCATGAGCTCCGGGAAATTTTAATCCAAATAGAGTGAAAAACATTTAGAAGTAATACGATAATTGATCAGTTATCGAGCGGGATGAAAAATGATTAAATTACTAAAATGGCTATTAAAAAATAGGGGTTGGTGATAAAAGGGTAAACTTGTATGTATTTTTAACGCCACATTATAAAAATATAAAAACAAAAAATGTTGTGCGAAATTTTTTTTAAAAAAAATTGCGGTGAACAACCCTTGTCACTTAGGGGTATGAAAAATAGCTAGTTGCCGATTCTCAGATCTACTGAATATGCATGTAAAATTTGGTTAAAATCAGTAAAGCCGTTTCGGAGGAGTAAGGAAACAAACACTGTGACACGAGAATTTTATATATAAGATAAGACTAGCTGACCCCGCAAACGTTGTTTTGCCTTAGTGAACAACCCTTGCCACTTAGGGGTATGAAAAATAGCTAGTAGCCGATTCTCATACCTACTGAATATGCATATAAAATTTGGTTTAAATCAGTAAATCCGTTTCGGAGGAGTAAGGAAACAAACACTGTGACACGAGAATTTTATATATAAGATAACACATCTTCTCTAAAGTAGAGATCATTGTAGGAATGAATATTCCGATTATCTCTAGGCCTTCATCTATATGTACTAATATTATAAAGCTGAAGGTTTTCTGTTTGAAGGTGCTAATCTCAGGAACTACTGGGCCGATTCAAAAAATCATTCACCATTGGATTTGTACTTGACCCCTGAATGCCATAGGCTATAAATATAAATATTATGTCCCACGGGCGAAGGTATATAGCGGGGTACATATGCTCAGTGGAAGTAGTTTATTTTTTGTAACTGTTCTAAAAAAAATATTACTAATGTTATAAACGCGAAAGTTTGTAAGAATGTATGGATGTATGTATGTTAGTTACTCTTTTACGCAAAAACTACTAAAGGGATTTTGATGTTTCGTACATAGACAGATGATGGTCTCAATTATGCAAATGCAATTTTTATACCGGAAAAATAACGGGATCGGAAATTACGCAAGCGAAACCATGGGACAATGCCAGTATTTACTATAACAGGTTTAACATAAAACTTTAAAGGTATAAAAAATGGAAGTTACTATTAATATTACAATTTACAAGACAAGAACTAATTCCATCACCAGATCACCAAACCTTAAAAAAATGTTTGTCTGTAAAGTCGGTTTACTGACGATAGAACGTGACAACGTCTTAAGAAAATACTGATGGAATGGTAGCATTTTTCAAAAGAAAATTTTAATTTCATTTGTTTAATAGATTTGTATGTTAAAAAGTAATCAGTAGAATTTAGTCATTTTCAATCAAAACAATGCAAAAAAGATTTTAGATGCCGGGGATCGAACCCGGGGCATTTCACATGCAAAGCGAACGCTCTACCACTGAGCTACATCCCCGCTTGAACTACTGGTCGAAATAATTAAATACAACTGTAACAAACATGCGGCGAGGTAACGACCGACGGTAACGACCGACTGTAACGGTACATGACGTCATGTTTTGTGGGCGTGCAGCCGGCTTCATCGAATTATAAGACGTTATCACGTCAAAAACTGCATCAAAAATCAGTCTATTCATTTGGAATGTTCCTGTTGTTTAACATCAACTGTTAAAATAATAACCTATCTTGATAGAGTCCCCGGAAATTGCTGAAAGCTTGCGTCACAAGACCGGTCTTTGTGGAGATCTTTGTGGGAGGCCTTTGTTCAGCAGTGGACGTCATTCGGCTGATATGATGATCTTGATGGAGAAACATCAAATACAATATTGACAAATTACAAAAGGAATTGTCCATTGCCACAATCTTCGATGTTATATTAATGACCACAACAAATTTTACAAAAATACATATGTTTTATGTATGATGCAATAAATATTTGAGTATTATGCCCAATTTTTTTTTTTTTTTTTTTTATAGCATAGAGTGACGAGACGAACAGGTCATGTGCCTGATGGTAAGCAACATGCCTGCCACATAACAGCACAGTAACACACAGCTATTGGAACATGATAATCCAAATCATTACCTAGCACTGCACTGCGCTCGTCACCCAGAGATCTAAGATATTATGTCTCTAAGCCCTGTAATTTCTTTGGAATCATTACTAAAAATATAAATACTCAAAATATGAATTACTAGCATAGTAAAATGTGCTAGGAATCTATGCTAATTTTATAAAAGCTGTTAAAGCTGAAGAGAAACAAAAATACAAAATTTCGCATTTATAATATTAGGAGAACGTCTCTCTTTAACCAAATGTAGTATGCAGAATTGAGCACCATTTTCTATGTATAAAGCCTCAATAACACATCAGTCCATAGTCAGAAGATAATATTGCACGATAAAACTGCGAAAAAAATTAAAAACTTCTTGGTATATTTTATTTTATTATTTGGAGCCCATGCTGTCCCAATGGTGGGTATAGGCCTCCCTACCCTCCCTCCATTTGCTTTTGTCTTGAGTTAATGTCTCCCATTCTTTTGAATAGCTATCAATGGATCGTCCCGCCACCGTTTCTTTGGCCTGCCGCATCGTCGTTTACGATTGGGCTTCCCGAGTAGTGATTTTGGCCCTTTATTATTAGGGATTAGTAGTTTTTTGGGACACATCGGCTATTTTGAGTTCTGGAACACAGTATGGCGTTCCTTATACCATCAGGTAACTTTACGGCGAAAAGACTACGTTCCATAGCTCGTTGGAAAACTCAAGATTGAGCTTTTGATCTTTAGTTAGTCAAAGACCAAAGTTTGCGCTCGGGGCCGGATTTAGAGGCGTGGAGGCCCCGGGGCGGAGCTTCGTTGGGGACGACACACCCAGACTACAAATGGTTTAATGTTAACGTAAAAGATGTTTACTGTCGAAATTTGATTTTTGTTTTCCCGAAGTGTCTGTTGTGGAGGCCCCGGGGTGTATGGCCCGTTTGCCCTCCTCTAAATCCGGCCCTGTCTTTTACCAGTAAATGATACACTCTTGGTATATAAACATACTACTTGCTACTCATATAAGCACATGTAAGTAACTATGACACCTTTTTTGTACTTTCCTATATTCTTATTCTCAAATCTTTCATTCTATCTTATAGTTGCATGGAAGATGTTTTAGTAGTTATTGAATTGCTACTTTGGTTTGTTTTATTATAAGTAATGTTTGGTTTATTTCAAATGAAGTGCAATAAAGTGTTAACCTTCCTATTTTGTACTAGTATATTTGCATTCTCAAAAGTATCTCATTATTATGGAGATCACTATCTATTACAAGATACAAGGATGAATTATAGACAGTTTTGGACTACCACTCCAAAGAATAATATGTACACTAAAATATAGGGCTTAGTATAGGTTTGCTGTATAATTTTGTAGTTGTTAATATAATTATTAACTAGACCACTGCACACAATGGCCCAATGAAGAGGGCATTTTACTAATGCTCCATTTATTAGATATGCAGCTTTCCAAACCTTAAAAATGATTGTTAAAATACTGAAGTGTATTTTATTTCATGCATTTTATTATGAATTTTATCTCTCCTGCACCAGTTTTACCACCCTTGATGTAATGATAGTATTTTTTACTCATAAACAACACAATCCCATCCCATTAGATGCAAATGAAAGCAACAAACAATATTTACCCATCAATATCTTTGTCATTAGAGTCTGGTGCATCAGAATTCTGGCTGCTACTATTGCCAGGCTTCGACTTAGAACGGACCATCTGAAAAAGTTTATTTACTATATATTATACTCTTTTATGATCCAGAATGAATAAAATGGAAATGTTGTTACCTATGATGGATGTAATTCAAAACTTCCCTGACTCTACATCTTTCAAAAGAAACACGAAATTATATACCAAATGGCATTTAATTGCACAAATGCTATGTAAATTAACAAAAACTTTTCAAAAAGGAAACTTATAAAGACAGGAAGTTAGTCATTGGCTGACATTATACTTGTACTTTCTTAAAATTAACAAAGTCATCTTATTATTAAGGTAATTAATAGACATATTTAGAGGGTAATATGGTATATTAGATGCCTAATTTTATTTCTTTGACCTAACCTTGCTACTACTGGATTTTGAGTGGTCTGAATTCTTGGAACTGTCATCACTGTCAAGACGTCTTCGAAGTTTTCTTTTCTTGTGTTTATGCTTTTTCTCTTTTGAAGGGCTTGAATGATGGGATTTATGTTTTTTAACTTTCTTGAAGACATCTTCACCAGATGAGGATGGACTAGAAACTCTTGAAGGCTTTTTTTCCTCATCAGAGCCATGTAATAAATCATGTTTGATTTCTTTCAAGGCATCCTTTAACTGTTCATCTTCAGTATCAGAACTTGAATAAGTTAGAAGCATTTTCTTAGCTTGTACACTTTCTCTCATGCGTTTCTTCTTGGATTGACTACTCATTCTCTGACGCAATGGAGTCTTTGTCATGTCTTCAGAAGAATCATTTAACAGTGTTGATTTTGCTTTATCTGTGTCCTTTTCAGGAGTCTTTTCATTTTTTTCTTTCAAGTTTTTATCATTTTTATTAAGTGAATCATCAGAATCATCATTATCCTTTTTTTGAAGAATCTCTTCTTTTTCAGAGGTTTCATTGGTTTCAGCACTACTTTTGTTTTGCTCAGCATCAGATTCAGAGCCGGGTTGCTTCGAGCTATGATCTTCATCTAATAAACTAGTGTTTTGCTTTTCAACATTAGATCTAGATTTGGTTTCTGATTGATCTGAATCAGAATCCTTACACAAAGCCTTTTTTGATTGAGAGGTATCGCTTCTGACTGAGATTTTGTCTGCTTTATCATCATCACCAGATTTTGACACATTATCTGAATTTTTAGTTTCTGAATCTGAATCTCTCAATAAAGCATTCTTTATATTTTCAGTATTTTTCTTGGATGAAGTGAATTCATTATCAGAATCATTCATATCAGAATCAGATTGGTTCAATAGAGAATTTTTAACTTTATTGGCTTCAGCTATCAAAGCATCATCATTGTTATCACAACTGTTTGTTGAAGCTCTTCTTGAGATAGAAACATCTTTTTCACTTGTATTTTTAATTTCACTGGTCTCATCACTCTCTTTTTCACATATAGCATCACTTTCAACAATAACTTCACAAACAGTGACACCACCTTGGACTATCTTTTTCAAACTTAATTTGTTTAAATAATCAACTGATAACTCTGGTAGCCTGGTTATATTTATAACAAATTCCTTAGGTTCAAAAGCACCAACTTCACTTCTTTTTTGTTTCCAGTACTCATCTTCTTCTCTCTTTTCTCTTGCAAATTTTTCTTCAGCTTTCTTTGTTTTTTTTTGTTCTTCATACTGCTTGGCAGTCATAACTTTCACCTTAGTTTTGGAGTGAGATTCATGCTTTTTTTGCTCTTCTGGTTTTTTTTTTTCAAGAACATCTGGTTTCAATAACTTGCTGAGGCTTACACATTTGATCACAGGTTTTACTTCATCGTTATCATCATCAATTTTATCACTTTGGTCTTCATTTGCCTCAGTATTTCCATCATTTACTGATGACTTTAAGCTCTCATTATCATCACTAGCAGTTTGTTTCTTAGAATCAGATCCTTGACAAGAAACATCACTATCATTACCATTTTTATTATTTACACCTGTTTTTACTTCATCATCAGAGCTGCTATCATGAATTATTCTTTTTCTCTTTAATTTATTTTGGTTCTCTGTACTATCAGAATGTTTTCTCTTCTTTGCGCTTTTTCCAGACTTATAAGACTTCTCTGAATTATTTTTCGAAACTACATCACTCTCTCTACTTGCACTTCTTTCCTTGCCTGACTCTACACTAAATTTTCTCATATTCTCTTTAGATGATTTGGCTTTATCATTGTTTGAATTTGGTTCTGGAGAATCTGGGATACTAATGACAGACACATCATTGTTAGATTTTTTATCATTTTTATTTTCTTTATCTTCTGACTTCGACTTAGATTTTGGCGAATCTGGAATGGATATTATTGACACCTCATGATGAGGATCTTTTCTTTCAGTATCCTCTTCAATGGATACCTTGTGATGAGGATCTTTTTTTTCAGTATCCTCTTCAATTGATACCTCAGGATGAGGATCTTTTCTGTCAGTATCCTCGTCAAGACCATGTAGTTGTTTTTCTTCAACCTGCTTTCTTCGCATTCTATAAAGCTCACAATCATAGTGCACAGGGTATTTATCTATCATAGATTTTGGTAACATTTTGGCATAAACTCTGACAGAATCATAGTGCTTGAATGATATACGATTCTTAATTCTCAATTTGCGAGTTTTGTACACAAAATAATAATAATTATGTTCAACACCTGTTACAATTTTCGAGTTCTTCCCGCCATTACTCGATGAAGCTTGCGAAGTATCAACGAGATCTAATACTTTTCGTACGCCTTTTTCAACGTTTTCTAACGATTTTTTTGACAATTCACAAATCAACAGAACTTTGTTTGCTGCTTTTTGTACTGCAAGGACATTGTTCAACTTTTCTCGACGTATTTTTTTCTCTCTCAAGTTTTCAGATCGAGTACGTAGGTTAGAACCTAGTTTCGAGAGATACTCCATAGCCTCACACAGTACATCTTTAGCGGGTACTTCGGCCGCCATTTCCCGAAGAATACGTTTTTTGAATGGGCAGAAATATCACATTTACAATTTTTCCCTAAATATATTACACAAGCGTAAATGATCCCAGGCATTTACGAAATAGGCAAAGAATTTTCACATCACCGGGAAAACAGATAGATCAAAACCACACAAACACAATAAAAAAACCATAGACAAAAAGATTAGAGATGCGAAATGAACAGTACATAAAATCGATTTTAGTTTTCGAGTAAACCAAGACATAAATGCTCATTGCAGGATTCATATTTAATGTAATTGTATGAATAATTCCTGCAATATTTACGCAAAACTGTAAAAGCACATTTTAGTAACGAAAAAGATTGTCACCTTGGTGAAATATATTACTTAAAAGCCTAATAAGATAATTAACTCCCAAGTGTGGGTGGTAGGGGTATCCGCTCAAAACTTCCTGGTTCCTGGTCCCTTTGGGGACGTCTGATGCAAACCAAACAAGCTTATGGTTTTCAGTTGGGTTTTGGGCGCGAAAAAAAATTCGTATTTTTTTGTTTAATGGCATCTCCTTGAACCGGTCTTTATTTTGACATATACTACATTAAAATTCATTTCCAGACACATCGTAAAATAAAAAAACAAAAAAAATTTTTTGGCTGGAAAATGGTCCCGAAAAATTGAATATTTTTTTAAAAATCCAATGTATGCTACAGAATGCAGTTTTTTTGTTTTTTCATGTTTATTATATCTTAAACAACAAATTTAAAACATAAAATCAATACATCTACCTTATAATTTAATATCTTATAGCTTCAAAACACCAGAGAACTCCAAAAAAAATCGCTAGAAGCGTCTTGAAACGCTCTTGAGAATAATGGGCTTAAACACGTACAAGTACGGCGCCACTTCATATGCCAAAGCGTAAACAACACACACTACACAATTATGTAACCTGACACTCGTTTTCCCGCCAAAATTGTAAGACGCAAATACCTACGGGACTGCTGAGTACGGGTATGCAGCATGATCCTTTATGTGGACCAGCAGACGGCACCACCGACCACATTTTCTTTGGCTAAATTAGTTCTCAATACTTCCTTTATGATCTAATCACTCCTGACGTCCTGACCTTCCTCGTCCCTAGTATTTTGTGTATGTAAATGTATTCAAAAAATATATATTTAACTATGATTGCTTCTGTTTAAACTAGATAAATATGTTTGTATTGTATGTATATGTTTTAACTCTTATAAGCAATAATTTATTTTTATATCTATTTTGTGACGTCATTTTTGTGGTTATTATTAAAACAATCCTCTCCTCTTCTATATACAATAAGCTTCCAAAAGCAATTAAAAAACTTAACATAACCAAGATTTAAAAAATAGTAGTAAGCAACTGATATTATACTGTAAAATAATATTTTTTTTAAATGAACGGGATGAATTTCATTAATTAATGTGGAAGGAGCTGGACCAGATAATATTTATAGATTACAGCCCCGTGAACAAAATTTACGGGTCAAATGAACCAGCAGGAGACCTATGTAGGATGATAGACGGGTACAAAATAATAAGATTCAGCACTATGCCGTCACTTGTAAGCTGTCCAACTGAGTGCAGGTGAGAATTCAAAAGTGCAAGTAGAGTGGGTACATTTTGGTCATTTGTTTCTGTACGGCATTCTTACCATCCAATAGATCCATGAAAAATAATGAGAAAACGCGTAGTGCCGTACAAAAATAGTGATCCACGAAGTCGGAAACATTATTGATAATCCGGAAATTTTGAGGGAAATTTTGGTCATTTGATACTGTACGGCATCGGTTCCATGCAGTTGCAATACCTCTTCTAACCCATTATTCCGCAACGCCGTACAAAAATACTGGTCCAAGAGGAAACGATCGGGGGTTCAACTTCCTTATCATTAATGTTCTATTAATATGTTACATAATAAATGCACCCGTATTGTTAACCGTACTATTAAATCATAGTAATAGTTTTACAAAATGTAGATAATAAAACAACCAGTAAGTGAAAACTACTTATCTGCCGTGCGGTCTTAAGCACACATTTTTTTGTATGTTTTTTGTATGTTAACATTTGAATGTTTTAATCTCAAAAACAAAAGCGCTACTATAATTCCAAACAATTTGAGGACTATTGGTTTCAAAACCGAATGAAAAATATTTAATCTCAGCAACTTGAGTTTCTTATATTTCTGGATCGCTTTTGAAACAAATTTTATTCATACATCAGTTTTTTTGTTGCCACTCGTAATCATACAAGTATGTATCAGTCAGTACACAGTTACGGAGAGTTATTTGACAGAATCTACTTTGAATCGAAACAAATTTAAAAATCGAGTAGAAATTTCCCATCCCTGACAAAACGTTCCTTTTTTATATTTAACAAATCTACTCCAGATTTCAGAAGTTGAGATTAGTCAAAAACGACAGATTCAATTAAATTTGTTGACGATTTTATTGTGTTCTCGTGATTGGTTTATTGTGTTAGCAAAAACAAAGAAATATCAAGACGCAATTGTAGAAACCTAATTATTAGAAAAATAGCGGTACTGCTAACGGAACGTAGATGACAGTCTGCCATCTCAATTTGGTCGCGTTATAATCGATATACATAAATAAATGAAATATCTACAAAATAGCGCCAAGTAAAGTATGCTACTTATGTATACATAGAACATTGTGTACTCTCATTTTGGTTGGTAATTGCTAATCTTTGAATACAGGTTATTTACTCACAGCTGACCTATGTATTCAGTGTAAAAAATTGTCAGCGTCACTAGTGAAATCTAGGCTTCAGAAAAAAAGCTAATGGTACCAATTTTTTGTACTTACCTTTCATGTAAATGGCTGTACTGGCGGTTTACTGAGTCTTAGAAAGTATCTGAAGTCAATTTTGACTGATACACATTATTGTGAACAATATATCATGGATAAAATCGTAGAATCATACACATATTTCACTTCAAGACCGAAAAATCGGCAATTTAGACAAGGTAGGTAAACTATCCAAAACAGTCGTGAAAAAGAACCATAGACACTGAGATGTCGAAGAGAAGGAAGACAAGAGCAAGACGCATGTACCGCGGAAGTGAAGGAAATTAACGATCCGTCAAGATTTTTTTGTTCCTATATCTAAGCTACTTTTGTACTTCGAGATTTCGATATTATTACTATTTTAAGCTTTTCATTTAAAATTTAAATTCTCCGTAGAAATTAATTTGCAGCAATGCTTTGTACAATTTATTTTTTCGAGATGTCTTTTTTAGATTGATGTCATTGTCAATATGTCAATGTTCGGTCAGCTGGCTGGAGTTTGAGGTTTGTCAATTGTCAGTACCTCTCTAATTCTTTACTTTTCTGTTTTCTCTGATTTGAGATTTGGTAGTTGTGTAATAAATAAGAAACAAAAATGCTGACCAGATTTGTAATTAGGAATGGTGCCCTAAGGACGGCTTTGAGATTTTATAGCGAAGGTGCTGGTCATCAAAGAGCGAGTGGATCAGCAGCTTCTCAACCACCTCCAGATGTTCCAGGCCTGAGTAGCGCTTGTGTGCATCCTGCGACACAGCCTGTTGGGCCCGGCGTCGAACCCAACAAGTCTGGAGCCTACAAAGTTCCCGAATATTTCTGCTACGACGCTTCTACCTTTTTCGAAGCAGAAGTTGAAATGGCTAAATATAGATGCCCCCAGCCCTCTGCATTGAAGAAATGAAAACGAAACTTGTTATGAATTCATTTTTAGATTATTAAATTATTATGTTTAGTAGCATTAAAGTGTTGTTTGTGTTACAAACTATCATTTTTCATTCTAAGTTTCTGGTTGTGCTTAAAATTTGTGAATTACCTACTAAGCAGCTGTTCAAACTTTCGCGATTAGCTGTCAGGCATGTTGATTATTTTGTTGTTATTTGCTGTGAAGAAGTAAATTACATTTGTTTTCATAATGGAATAAGTACAAATAATAAAAAAATATTTATTAGTTAAATGCATTAGTTATGTAATAGTTTACTATGTAAAATTCTATAATGTAAACATTGCCTCATGGTATGCATGAGTAATGTTTTTTTTTGTAATTTAATATATGATATAGGCATAGTGAGAATGGTAAATAACTAAATAACATGCTTGCCCATTATAGCACAGTGCTATACATATATTAAAATTGTTTGAAGTGAAAACTTTATTTGAACTACAGACAGATTTACATGCATCAAATTTTTTGCATGGTTCAAAAGAAGTTCCAGCATCACGCTCACAAATGATAGAAATCTTTGGGTAAACTCGGGACTATAACCATCTTGAAATGAGTCCATGCGCGGTCCCAAGGAGGGGGGTCACAGGGGCGATGACCCCTCCCAAAATTGTATACGTTACATTAAAATGGGGCGCTACTAGTAGTCTTTTTTTACTCGATTTATTGTATTTCTACTCGTGACCCCCCCCAAAATCTGAGACTCTGTACTTGTGACCCCCTCCAAAATTCGACACTGAGACTGCGCCTGAATGAGACAGCATTTCCCGTTGACTATTTAGTAATGCTGACGCATTAAGCTATCACATTCTGAGTTATACGTTTTCACTTCTATCGGCAGTTCCTATGACTGTCAATTTTTTTTTATCTGTGTATCTGCAATCAGTAGAGTGGTTTACTATTTAGGTAGATAGTTTCTACGGCATTGTGATGCTGAATGTGTTCTCTGGTGTAGACAACTGCTAGTATTCTAATAGGGCATGACTACATCATGTCTTTTCTCTTGACATGCTTTGGCTAGCTTCTCATCATTAGACTATTAGCAAGCCAACCAACTGAATGTCAGTTGGTTTTCTAGTTGCTTTTGATATTTCATTGTTTTGTTGGCCAGTATTTCCTCCTGGAAAATATACTATTTCAACATGAATCCAAATTATTGTCAGTAACAAATATAACATGACTAGCCGTTACCCGCGACTTCGTCCGCGCGAAATAAATACTATGGTAACTCAGGCAGTACCTATTTGTATACCCAGACACATTTACGGTTACTAAAAACAGCTTATAATAAAACATTTTTTTACAATTTTATCAAAATCGGTTCAGTTGTTTAGGTGTGCAAGTGTAAGAGACATTCGTCCCCCATTTCAACTCCAATTTCATCCCCATACAGTTCCAAATCACAAAATTGCTAAAACAAACATTTATTTGCTTCGTGACAAGTGCCTGTATACAGAGTAACATGGTATTATCTTTAATTGTTGGGTACTTTCCTATTGACATTAATTCCCCATTTCAACCCCAATTTCACCCCCGTATAGTTCGAAATTACGAAACTGATAGAACAAACATTCGTTTGCTTCGTGTCAAGTGCCTATAAACAGAGTTTCATGGTTATATCTTCAACGGTTGGGTACTTTCATATTGACATTCATCCCCCATTTCAACCACAATTTAATTCCCGTATAGTTTGAAATTACAAAATTGCTGGAACAAACATTCGTTTGCTTCGTGTCAAATGTCTAAATGCAGAGTTTCATGGTTTCATCATCAACGGCTTGGAACTTCCATATTGACATTGATCCCCCATTTCAACCCCATTTTCACCCCCGTACAATTCGAAATTTCAAAATTGCTAGAACAAACATTTATTAGCTTCGTGTCAAGTGCCTGTATACAGAGTTACATGGTTTTATCTTCAATGGTTGGGTACTTTCATATTGACATTCATCCCCCATTTCAACCCCAATTTCACCCCCGTATAGTTCGAAATTACGAAACTGATAGAACAAACATTCGTTTGCTTCGTGTCAAGTGTCTAAATGTAGAGTTTCAAGGTTTTATCTGCAACGATTGGTAACTTCCAAATTGACTTTCATCCCCCATTTCAATCCCAATTTCATCCCCGTACAGTTCTAAATTACAAAATCGCTAGAACAAACATTCGTTTGCTTCGTGTCAAGTGTCTATATATACAGAGTTTCATGGTTTTATCTTCAACGGTTGGGAACTTCCATATTGACATTCATCCCCCATTTCAACCTCAATTTCACCCCCAAAGTTCGAATTTACAAAATTTATAAAACAAACATTTAATTAGTTCGTGTCAGGTGTCTTGATACAAAATTTAATAACTTTGAAAATTACGAATTTCGTACAACCGTTCATCCCTTGTTTCACCCTCTTAGGGGTTGAATTTCGCAAAACCCCGTCTTAGCGAGCGCCTACGTGCTAGAAGGGACTTTCATGCAAAATTTCAGACTCCTAGCATTTGTAGTTTCTGAGATTCCTTGATGAGTGACCTTTCGCTTTTATAAATATAGATTATTGTTGAAGGCTACTTACATCAATACAAACCAATGGATGTACCCTTAGCACCTTGAAATTGGTAATAAACTGTGTCTCTGTGTGTATGAAAGTGGTTTACACACAACCAATCTCATTGACCCCTAGAATCGCTAGGGGCGTGATATGCTGTGTGGTTCTACTTATTTTGGTTGTTGACAACAAATTCCGATGGGTAAAAACGTCATCGTAAAAGTTCATCACTTCCTGCAACTGACTAGAATGGAAAGAGTGAGCTCACTCTTCCCAACAATGACATAATTCCGTGCGCCTGTAGCTTGGTAAGGCACATCCATGGTTGGTATTGTTGGTTGCTTAAGGCAAAATTGTTCACTGTCAACAGAGCTGTTTCATAATCATTCAGGTATTATGGTGCTACTGTAATAACTCAAGACTTTATAGGCATTTAGGCCAAAATGTCAAATTTGACTCTTGGCCCATTAGAAGGGGTTTCCATCCATAAGCTGTGCAGCAGGAATGAAAAATCTGCCAGTTTTCTAAATTGTCATATTGGCCTAAATTAAATCAAGATTTCTCATACTTTTCGCAGTTTATTAGTAAACATTTGCAAGTTTTCTCACACAGGCCATTCCAAAATCATGTGATATCAATACATACTTCTATTTTATACTAGCAGCGCCCTGCGGTTTTACCTGTGTAGTTCCCGTTCCCATGACATTACCGGGATTAAAAGTAGCCTATGTATTCTTCCAGACTATTATATAACTGTGTTCCAAATTTCAGTTTGATCCGTTCATATGTTACGATGTGATTGAACAACAAACATCCAAACATAGACATATACATATAATATTAGTAGGACTAGTAGGGCACCACAGTATTACCCATTCTTGTGATAAACTGTGTGTTATTCCAGGGTTATAGGCGATTCGTCCTAAAATTATCTAAATGTGTTCCAAATTTCAACCCAGTCCATTCAGACATGATTGACCAGCAAACATCTAAACAACCTGACTTTCATATTTACAATATTACTAGTAGTCCACTCTATAAGCCCGCAGTCCTGAGGTTGAGCAGTGTCAAGCCAATCGTGGACAATTATTTTCTTTGTATCTAATCATTTTGGTCGACGCGACCACAGAGTAAGTAATAATCACTACGACGCGACGCGTAACCAAAATGCTGGTGTTTATTTGGCCTAACGCATAAACATTGCCATTCAGCGTGGTAATGCCGCCAGCATGCTGGGTACGCTTCTGATTGGTAGTGGGCTTGAACATCTTGATTATCTGTAGACCTTCATTGGTCTATGGATAATTCAAGTGTGCTTAGTGTAGTTCTCATCATGTTTTAGTTTTGTTGATACAGGCTGTAATCAATAAGAGGATAGTAAGATTTTCTATTCAGCCACATAAAATTTCAATTAATGACAGGATTTTAAGCTATTTTGAGGTGTATCTATTGTATCAGAAAAGTAGTGAACCAATCTCTACTACTACAATAATTATCACTAGGTTTTCTGGGTATATGAAAATTCAGCTAGTTTCCAAACTTTATTGCAACCATAGGATCCATTGCAGAGATACAAACTACAGACCTACAACTAATTAACATAAAATGCAACATTTTGAACAGTAGATTAATTTATACAATGTAAAATGCTCAGTTCCAAACACAAATGCACTAAACAGCAACGGAAGTGGCACCACTGATTATGACAGCGGTCTCATCTTGTGTAAGAGTGGCTGCTAGCTCCAGAGCGTCAGTGCATCCACCCTCAACCTCATGTTACTTCTTCTTAGTGAGTTTTTCGGAGAGGTCATCGAATGTGGGATCTTGTAAGTTGATCATCAAGCTGTTACCGGGCAGGAATACTCTGTTCTGTGATTGAGCAAGCATTCTGGAAATACTTTGAGCGGCACGGATCTTGCGGAGCTTCAGGTAACCAGGGTTCATCCCCATTGCTTTACCCAACATTTCAGCAGCTTCAGCTTCTCCCTCAGCTTGTACAATCTTCTGTTGTCGTTCCTGTTTGGCCCTTTCTACAACGAAAGCGGCACGTTGAGCCTCTTGCTGAGCTACCTGCTTAGCTTCAACTGCAGCAGTGTACTCTTTACCAAAGCTCAACTCAGTCAGGGAGACATCATCCAAAATTATGTTGAAATCAGCGGCACGCTCAACCAGTTCCCTTCTGATCAGTAGAGAAACTTGCTGACGCTGTGTGATCAGTTGCGAGGCATTGAACTTAGCAACTACAGACTTTAGGACTTCGTTACAAATAGAGGGCAGCACCTTTTCATCATAATCTGTACCAAGCTGTCTGTACATTGTGGCGAGGTTAATAGCGTCGGGGCGAGACAGTACTCTCAATGAGATATTCACCATTTGCAAATCCTTTGATCCGGTGGGTGAAGAAATTTTGCGGGGTCGTGACCTGATATCATAGATGATGGGATACTGGAACCATGGAACGCGAAAGTGCATTCCCTCAGTGTATACGTACTGCTGCACTCCTCCTATCCTGTTGAAGATGATCGCACGGTGACCACCCTCGACAGTAAACACCGATTGCGAAATTCCATAGGCGGCCGCACCGAGAGCTGCAGCTATTTTCAAACCAATTCCAAGCCCAGGAGGCCCACCCTTCGCAAATTTTCCTGCCATATCGTTCAATTTACTTTGTGCCATGTTTAAAAGGTCCAAGTATCGCCTTTTATCAAAATTAGACAATAATCAAAAAAATTATAACCTCGGCTCAATGATTCCGAATTGTGCAACGACCATAGACAAGAAAAAGAACTCGTATCTCGTATGTCAAACACTTAGAGTAAGGAATACAATAGTCAACAGTGTGACCATCTCTAAATCACGGATCCTGCCACACAGCGGGTGAAATCCTGCCAAATCCTGCCAACGCTTGGGGCAAAAAATGCCAAAATATTGCCAACCGCAATTATCGCTGTATTTATCAGAGAAAAACCATAAATACACAAGATTATGTCGTAATACAGCGACCCGGGGTTTTATCCGCACAGTTCCCGTTCCTGTTATTTTGCCGGGATAAAAAGTAGCCCATATTTTCTTCGAGATTGTAATATAACCGTGTTACAAATTTCAACAAGATCTGTTTATACTTTACGACGCGATTGAGCAACAAACATCCAAACATTGACATCCTAGTAATATCATAAACTAGCAGTCCTCGCGGTTGTGCTCAAGTATTTCGCGTTTCCGTTATTTTTTCGGGATAAAACGTAGGTAGCCTATGTGTTTTTCCAGACTATAACCTATTTGTGTTCCAAATATCCGAAGTTAAGCTTAGTTCCGATGCGTTCAGACGTACCAACGTCATTCTGACATTAAAATCTCCAAATATTTCCATTTATAATATTAGTGGGATGTTAAGCATTGCAATTTTCATTGTATACCTCCATTTTTACATGTTCATACATTGATTTATTAATTATATATAACTTTTCTTTGGTTGGTTAAAATAAAATTCAACCGTCATAGAGCTGAATGTTACGACTTACGAAAGTAACAGTACATACATACAAAGGAACGAAGAAGTATAGTTAAATTTATCGGAGAATTAGTGACGCTTTACTATAATCTACTGAGTTTACTAGGGATGTGTGAGAACTAATCAACTAAATTGAAAGCGTTAGCCAATTTTGTCTATCGTTATGCGCTTATTTTCACCCCCGGGTGGTCATTATCGGGAATATGAGTTATGGTAACAAACATTTTTTCCAATCCACCAATACTGCCAAAAACTGCCAGTTTTCATAAAACGTCAACCTATCATGCCAAAGGTTAAAATAACGCCCAAATCCTGCCAAAATGGCAGGAACCTGCCACATATGGTCACACTGATAGTCAAACAGAACCAAAACAGCGGCTGCGGAGAATAGACTTGACAGAACAAATAAAGCTGCCTATACACACTGGGCCAGTGCAAGCCAACGCCAGTGTGTGGAGGGTCGTTTTGTGATGACTCGCGTCGCTCGCCTCCACAGACCAGGTAGAGAGATACCTCGCCTCGCTGGCCGAGTGACGGCAAGTGGCCAGTGTGTATAGGGCTGTTTTGTCTCGACTCGTCTCTCGTGACCAGTGTCGGTTTTTGTGCACAAAACAAAGGCGCTCGGCGAGTAGCGTCCTGTTCTCCTATTGGCCTACCGCGTTTTTGCCAGCGCTGGGCCAGTGTGTGGATGCTACGTTTTGTCTCGTGCCGTTTTGTCGGCGCTCACGTTGGCATGCGCTAGGCCAGAGTGTGGATGCTACGTTTTGTCTCGTGCCGTTTTGTCGACACTCGCGTTGGCCTCCACTGGCCCAGTGTGTATAGGCAGCTTAACAGATAAAATTTTTGTACCTCTACACTAAATATTACTATATTACCATACTATTCACATACAATCGTATATAGGAAGGACTTGAAGAAAGAATCCTGCTGCCTCGATTTCACACTAAAGGGGTTTTTGATAATCAAGCTCAAGATTATCTGAAGAAGACTGATCACCTGAATGAAGAATCATACTCCAATTAAGAACATATACAACATGGATTAACGACGCTCTCAATGTTCAAACCCTGGACGTTGGCGAAATTGCGGTGGTACCCATTACCGAATGGAAGCCATAAGAAAAAATAAGAAGAAAAATGCATTGTTTGCGTAGGTATTTTTATAAACACGATGTTCGGATAAACATTTATCCGAAAGAGTACATTATTTATCACAAATATATAATTTTGAGCAAAATTGCCCTTGGTATTATTTGATTTTAATGAATATTTTAGGAAATATCTTAGTTTTAAAATAACTCTGCTACAAAATAATAGACCACATAATTGTGAGCACGTGGTACAGTGATGTTTCTTAGCGTTGTCTTCCAGATGAGGGTCCTCGAGGCGATGTAGCAACAGAGGCGGAACCGCGGCCATCACTATGCCAATGCGTGACCATGCGTAAATGTATTCTCCCACGTAAAAAAGGAACATAATTTTCAACTATTAAACGATCGCGGCGAATAGAAAGAAGACAGCGGGCGGCCGCCGATTGCTCTACGAAATACCATTTGCTTCCTTCCCGAGGGGATCCCGCATTGACGAGGCGAGGGGTTCAGTAGCCGTAGCCTGATCATTCACGGCGAAGCTGAGAGAAACCCGCAGTGGGACTGCTAACCAAGGCTGTGGGCTCCAAGCCTTGCGGTCCTAGCGATGCGGAGGTTTTAGCCGGTAGGGGCACCACTCATAGTGTCGAATCCGACACAAATCGACTATTCCCTTCAAGCGGAATTGTATGTTAATGCATTATTACCTCCACATAAAATGGTATTCTATGTCGATCAAAGATAATTATTTGAAACTATATTTATACTAGCTGTGACCTGCGGTTTCACCCGTGGCTATTTGAGGAAAATCTCTACTAAAATATCCATTGCTATAAAAAGCTATGATCAGTGAGAGAACTACAACAAAAGAATAAAGAAACGCTACGTAAAAGTACTGGGATCTAGTAAAATGTGTACCTACCTGTACTATAATCTTTAGCCTTCTTCAGATAATCTTGAGCTTGATTATCAAAAACCCCTTTAGTGTGAAATCGAGGCAGCAGGATTCTTTCTTCAAGTCCTTCCTATATACGATTGTATGTGAATAGTATGGTAATATAGTAATATTTAGTGTAGAGGTACAAAAATTCACGGACAAATTTTATATAAACAACATTACACAATTTAAGTTTAGAGAGATTTTTAATATGATAATACTAATGTAAACATATTTTTAATTTGATATAACTATAATGCATTATTGCAAAGATTACCTAAAATGACGTAACCTTTAAATAATAATAAATAAATAAATAAATATTGGTGGACAATTCACACACAACACCATCTGACCCCAAACTAAGCAAAGCTTGTGTGATGGCGGCCAGATAGCTGATATAATACTTATATAGTTTTAAATACATACTTATTATACATAGAAACACCCAGACACAGTGCAAAAATATTTGCACTGGGTGGGGATCGAACCCACGGCCCTCGGCTTCGCAGGCAGAGCTACTAACCACTTAGCCACAAGGCCAGCAATATAGACCGACATGTCCTGTCATCTGTCATCAGACTTCAGCGCCACCAAGGAGAATGACACACGCAGCTAAAGCTCTCGAAGAGAACTATTTTTCCCCGTTTTTGTTACATTCTTCAACCCCCAACCCTTTTCCTGCAATAAAAAGTAGCCTATATCCTTTCTGGGGGTCTAGTCTATCTGTGTACCAAATTTCATTAAAATCAGCTCACTGGTTTAGATGGTAAATGGTAACAAATAGACAGACGGACAGACAGACAGAGTTACTTTCCCATTTATAATATTATATAATATATATAATAGTAATGCTCTGGGTTCCTAGGATTACGTTGCCGTCACACAGCGGACGTAATATTACGGACGTAAAACTACGGCCGTCTTTACAGCGACGACATGTGGAAAGTTCCACTGCCGCTATATTACGTCGTCAGCCAGCAACCTCAACAAGCAGGAGAGAAAAAGAAAGACCTTGATTTAATCAGGTATGGTAAAATATAGCTTTTATCAGTTACTTGGAGGATGAACTATTAAAAGAGGAAAATAATCGTAGGGTAGAAGATAATTTATTCAAACCGAGTGGTATAGAAGGCACATTAGAAATTTTAGTACGTCGTTGCAGCTCCAGTTGGAATTAAAACCCATTCTGTACGTCGTACGTCGGTCCAGTCAAAAAAACTCAAAATATATCGATATGGCTTCACCGTTATAATCTTACGTTCGAAAAAAACGTTCACGAACAATTCAACACCGTCAAGACGGCCGTCTTTCAAATAGCGTTACCGCTTCTTTACGTTACGTTGTTAATCACCGTCCTCTAACAAACCGCGCCATAGTGTTAACATAGACAACGTTCTCGTGACGTCATTCACCGCTACATTACGTCCGCTATGTGACGGCAACGTAATCCTAGGAACCCAGATCATAAGGAAGTAAGGATAATACTAGCATTGCCCCGCGGTTTTACCCGCGTAGTTCCCGTTCCCGTAGTTCGAGTTATTTTCCCGGGATTAAAAGTAGCCTATGTGTTCATCCAGGCTTTAATCTAAGAACTGTATTCCAAATTTCAGCCGGATCCGTTCATACGTTACGGCGTGATTGAGCAAAAAACATCCAAACTTCAATACTTTGACATTTATCATTTATAATATTAGTGGGATGGGATGTCAATGAAATAACCAATTAGAATTTTGCCAGAATCGATAGCGGGAGCAAAATGAATTTTAAGCCACAGTCTACAAGTCATGCTTGTGGTCTCAACGCGTCAATAAGCCGCTTTATTCTTCAAAATTTAATTTATAGGTGTTACAGTATTTCTCCGAATAACATAATATCTATCCTCATCATAATACCTATCTTGACTTACGTCGCTTGCGCGGCGACCGAAAAACAGCTGAAAAATGAATGCAGTTCACTATCCCTTCCTTCCGCCTTCCTTTTTTTATTAATCCCTTTCCATACCACGGTTGCCTGGAAGAGGTCGCTTTTAGCGATAAGGTCGCCAATTGTTTCTAAATTTTTAGGTTATGTTTTTTGTTTCATTTAAGTTTTGAAGCTATTGCATAGCTTTTATCGCGGGCCTGGAGACCGAATCTAAGAATTCGTGCATCTCTTTCTTGTGGTCACAAGAAAGAGGGATGGAAAACCGTAACGCCTGCCTCCCCGCTCGGTCGTTCGACTTTAAATCTTATTTTTATAGGATTTACAGACTATATGCTCATAGCAGTGTTCCAACTTAACGGATTTCCCGTGATACGTAGCGGATTTGAGTACGTAGAGAATGGAAAAATATTTTTCTAACGTCTATTATCACAGCATATTTTGGAATAGGCATATCAACGAAGCAAGAATGTCCGCGTAAAAGCTTACTAGCTGTTCCTATTTACTAAAAGTATCATATTGAACAAGGCCGGCCCGTGAGTTAAGGGGGCCCTGGGCTAATACTACTTAGGGGCCCACTAAATTACTCAAAATATAAGAAAAAAATACGTCAATAAATATTTTGTTTTTTAATAATCATCACCATCATCATCCTGTCCTAATCCATTGCTAGACATAGACCTCTTCCATGGTTCACTACTCATCCCAATCCTCAGCTTAACGTATTCTTCCACTGCCTACTGGCTTCCGTATATCGTCATTCCATCTAGTCTACACTACTAGAAACCCTATACTACGTTTGCGGATTCGCGGTCGTCACACGTCTACTCCAACGATTATAGGTTCTGCGACAGATATGGCCGGCCCATCGCCACATCAGTTTGTAAATGCGTTGAGCTATGTCGGTTACCTTGGTTCTCTGGCGGATCACTTCTTTCCGAATTCAATCCCTCAGAGAAACTATAAGCATAGCTCGTTCCATAGCTTGTTGTGCGACTTTGAATTTGTGGACCACCTTAACTGTCAATGTCCACGTTTTGGTACAGTAGGTCAAGACAGGTAGGACACACTGATCAAAGACTTTTGTCTTTAGACATTATGGGGTAGATGAAACGAGAAGAAACTACGTAGTTTTCCAAATGTTGCCCAGCCTAGCTGAACCCTTCTCATGGTCTCACTTTCGAAATTGTGCTTCCTTAGTTCGAGCGTCTGCCCTAGCCTACACATACTTTTGTATAATTTTTAGGATGACGCGTTATATAGGAACCGGTCCGGTCCGGTTACGCGCTCGTTAACCATTTCAGTTTTATCACTTTTAATCACTTTCGGCATAATAAAAGCAATTAATTACTTTAGAAATGAATAAATACACCAAATGTAAACAAACTCGTGTCACCTGACGTAAAGAAGAAGATGACGGCCCGTCAAATAGTTCCATATTTTGCTACGCGCAGAGTTAAATTGCGCGAACTTGCTCTGTCATGCTAAACAGATAAGACAAAGATCGAGAGATGAGATTCCGTGTCGGATGTAACCGAATGATTTTAGAATCGCTAGATCGCTACCCAGGTTTAAAATGCGACTTTCGAATAATGATTGAACCACCCAACCACAGACTAAGTAGAGAGATACTCTCACCCAACCAAAAATCTAAGTAGTGAGTTGTCCACATGATCGAATATGGTTTGGGACTTATCTATGGTGCGCACGAACCATATTTTAACGTCTGGATGCTTGTTCTAGGTGTTCTGAACGTAGCCCTCAGACTGTGGTACGGATCTCTACATCTACCCTATCTGTGGTGGTATTATTGCTCTATGCTCTCTACTTAGTCTGTGGTTTGTGCCCTTATGAGAAGAAAAATAGAAAATAGAAGACAAAATGTCCTTTTTCATAAAATTGTAATTTTTTTTCCTGGATATCGTTCAAAGATAAACAATTTTTAACTTGGCGACGTTTCTAGTTTCGTAATAATAAACTCATTTCTGAAATATACGTTGGACCCTTTCTAACTGAATTTCTAAGAGGTGGACAAAAGTGCTCGATCATGGATTCCTGCCTTGGAGTGGAACAAGATTTGGATAAAGCAATATCCAAATTTACGTCTCTCAATGATAACACGAATCGCACGTTTCAGGACATAATAAACCAAGTAGAAAACTTACGACAAGAAATAGCTAAACGTGAGTTTCTTTGTTTGATTCATTTGTGTCCACAGAAATGTTTTTTTTCGTGTTGTTTACTGTTTTTGTCGCATTGATGATCTCTAATGGCGCAATTTCATTAGTCGATAGGGCCCGCATGCGGGATGCGAGAGATTTCTGGAACGCATGCCACAGGGCCCGCATTAGGGGAACCGTTTTCATTAGTCGATAGGGCCCGCATGCCGGGTGCGAGAGATTTCTGGAACGCATGCCACAAGGCCCGCATTAGGGGAACCGTTTTCATTAGTCGATAGTCCGTGTGCGGGGTGTAGGAGAACATCCATGTACGTTGCCAGTTATTAACAAGAGTGCCACTGAAACGGACGTTCTTGCCATGGATCAACAATTAATGTTATGTGGAGCAATTTTGACTGTCTGTGACTTATTGAAGAAGAAACTATTAGCCTCACTGAAGAAAAAGAAAAAAAGATTTTGGGTGCGAACTTTACTAAAAAATAGAAAGAGGCATGCTTGGCTAAGGAATGCTCTTCCTGCGGCCGTTAGACGTGCGCAGAGCGTCGTTTCGTTCAGGGTAGCGATTCTGAAACCATTCGGTTGCATCCGACACGGAATCTCATCTCTCGGTCTTTGTCATGCTAAACAGATCAGACAAAGACCGAGAGATGAGATTCCGTGTCGGATGCAACCGAATGGTTTCAGAATCGCTACCCAGGACTCAGATTCGACAGCATTTTATGACAAAAGTTGTTCACTGATTTAATCTTCTCGGCATTTTGTGTTTTGTATTATATATATTGTTATATATGTATGACTGTATGTATATATATAATGTTATGTATATATTATACATATAAATTTATACTTATTTGTATTGTATATTCATTATGTAGTCTAAATCATTTATATAGCATAAAATAAAAACAGGATACATCCAATTACACTACCTTGGGGGATACTTACTGTATTTTTAATTCTACTAACAATAGACTACCGAAAAAGTAGAAATCTACTAACTCTGGTCACACTGATTGAACGACTCACGACCCGCAAGCTTCATATCGACCGATGCATTTCATTAGTCGATAGCACGGTCGGTATAAAGCATGCGGGGAATTAAAGCAGACGGTGTATCGACTAGTAACTTTCATTGGTCGTTATCTCGCCTGCGGGGACTCCCCCGTATGCTGTATACCGAACGAGTTAACAACCAATGAAACTGCGCCATTACATGTACTCAAACATGTTCCAATCATATCTTCAATCATTCATCTTAAAATTTGTTACTTTGCTTCTAGAACCAAAATAAGTAGATTTTTTTTAATATTTATTTCATTTTTTTTCACGAACAGGAAACTCTTGAATCGATTTGAATCGAGTCGCCTGAATTTGAGGATACTGCTACTGTGGAATGGTCAAGGGGCTTTGTCTTGACCCTCCCAATTCGGTTTTAGCTGCCGGAGTTACGCGAAAATATTTTAAATTTCTGTAAATTCACACGAAAAACACGCGGATGCGTGAAATGGAACGCAATTTCGGGAAATATTGCATAAATTTGAACGCTGCTCTACAGTAACCAAAATTGGTATAAAAAAATTTACTATTTTGTTTCAGAGCCCCCTGGAACTCCACTAACATCTGCGCAATCAATGATACTGAGTGATTTAGCATGTTCTGTCAAACAATCTGTGTTTCAAATGTCCACAGGTAATATCTACATTTCATACAATGTTCCTATTTTCTATATATTAATAAATATGTGAAACATAAACTTTGTACACCTTTTCACAAAGATTGTTCTCAGAAACGGCTCGAACGATTTTCATGAAATTATGTATTCAGGGGGTTTTGGGGATTATTATTATTTTTTTGGGGGTTTTGGGGATTGGGTATTAGATGATAAATCGATCTAGCTAGATTGTATAATTAAAAAATGACATTTTATGTGCTTTTTCAGACAATGAAAAACTCCAATAATATAATTTGAATACGATAGCAAATTTCGCCAGTAATGTCATCGGCTTAATTGCTCAAGCGGTAGAGGGCCGCCCTCGGTGGCGAGAGATCCCAGTTCGAATCTTGATGACTTTCTCGGTCTTTTTTTTTAAATATTTTAATAAGTTTTATACTATGTGATATTTCATGGCAACGTATAATTTGTGTCTGCCTAAATGTAATAAAAAGAAACTGAGCAAAGCTTGGTCAACCAGGTACAGTCCGCGAGGTATAAGCTGAGCTTTGCATTAGTGTGAGTGATCACCAAAAGTACAGTCAGACACAGGACGCTGTGACCATGTTCTCTTAATAAGGTGTCAATTTTATATTCAATAAATCGTTGTTTATTATGCAGTATCAATTGTATATTGGTATAAACGATAGGCCTGCCCTGAATACGGTATTCGGAAATTTTAAGTAAATAAGTTATACGTAGGTAACGGATCTCATGCTTTTCCATTAAAAATTTTCTGTTATTCTCTGTCCTTGACCATTTGAATCCTAAAAGAGATACTTCTTTTCGCAATTACCATATTGATCCTGGATAGTTAATGTCAGCTTGTTGTTTAAGAGTTTGTTGTCTGACTGTACTTTTGGTAATAGATGCGTATGCATGTGATCACTCACACTAATGCAAAGCTCAGCTTATACCTCGTGGACTGTACTAGTTAACACATTTAGTGCCGACGACTCGCCTGGCGAGTCGACTTAAATTTCGTTCATGTGCCGGTGTTTTTCGCAATGTTTTTCGCCAATATTTCCGAAAAGCGTCCTGTAAGTAACCTTTAAGTACCGACGTGCCATACTAGTCACATAAGTACCGACGTGACGTCTGCCAGACCACCATAGTCTAAGTAAGGAAAATTTTCATATTTTAAGATTTTCTTTAAAATAAAAATTGTGAATGTATATTCAATATATCTGGTTATTGTATAAACAAAACAAAATTCACAAGTTTTCACGTTTAAAAATATAAATTTTAAGTCTTGTGACCTTTGGGAGAGAAAAATCAGAGTTATCTAAATTATTCATTTTTATTAACTAATTTAATGTTTTTAATTCACAACATTTTTTTTCTTAGAGTTTAATAACTAAATAAACAATTTAAATATTAATTAGATAAAACGATTTTGTTATAAATGCAAGGCATTATATCATAGAAACTTTTCACAATTTCCAAAAACTCTTTCCATACTGGCTTGCTGCATTATAGGCACACATGTTTCATGCAAGTGCCACATTTGCTTTTCTTTTCAGATGCCATATCATGATCACTCTCTTAGACAATAAAATTCGGGTCGATATCATCAGAGTCAGACTCTGAACTCTCACTCGGCCATTCCTCTATTATCGCTTCGTGATATTTATTTTGAGGCGTTGTAACACTTTTCTTTCTTGAGACCAAAACACAGTTTTTTTTTATTTGTGGCTGCCCGTTTTACACCTGAAGTACTCGGCTCATCCATTTTTATAACTAGCTGAAAATAAAATAGAAAAACAGTCATCTCTGAAAAAAGACGTATCCAAAAAAACTTACATAAGTACAGACGAGTGGTCTGTCAGACCACTCGTACTTTTATAAAAGTTATAACTCACCGAAATCACATGCCCTGATACAGCCACTCTCCTCGAACGTTGCCGGGCGATAGCCCGAGGGGTATATGGAAGTACGGAGGGATACGTCTTCGTTTACTAATGAAACCAGAGCTTTCGGCCTCTTCAGTTGTCTGCCGGACCACGCGTCGGTACTTAAAGATTCATCATCATCATCATCAGCCGCAAGACGTCCACTGCTGAACAAAGGCCTCCCCCCTAGATTTCCACAACGAACGGTCCCGCGCAACCTGCAACCAGCGGTTTCCAGCGACCTTTGTGAGGTCATCTGTCCATCTAGTGGGAGGCCGTCCAACACTGCGTCTTCCGGTTCGTGGTCGCCACTCGAGAACCTTTCTTCCCCATCGGTTGTCAGTTCTTCGAGCGATGTGGCCTGCCCATTGCCACTTCAGCTTGCTTACTCGTTGAGCTATGTCGGCCACTTTAGTTCTTTTGCGAATATCTTCATTACGGATTCTGTCGCGCAAAGAGACTCCGAGCATAGCTCTCTCCATAGCTCGCTGTGTGACTTTGAGCTTTGTTATGAGGCCCACAGTTAAGGACCACGTCTCAGTTCCATAAGCCATCACTGGCAACACGCACTGGTTAAAGACTTTTGTCTTTAGGCATTGGGGTATTTTGGACTCAAAGATGTGTCGAAGTTTCCCAAACGCTGCCCATCCGAGTTGGATCCTTCGCTGGACCTCTTTGTCGAAAATAATTAAAGATTAATAAAAGCTAATATAAACATTTACACTATGGCTCGTTTATATGACTAGTTTTATAATTTAAGAAAAAAAATGCATTCAACAATGCCTTGAACTGGCTAGGCGAGTTCACTGACGCTGGTCCTCAACCTTTTCTTTAAAAACTCAAAAAAATCAATAGAAGTTGTAGGAAACGTAATGTTTCCGTAACGTTTTTTCGCGATTTTTCTCAAAAGTCTTATACTACAACAAAACTACTCTACGCGCATGTATTAGTCTATTAATTTTAAAGTCGGTTATTACTTTGTGAAACCATGAAAAGAAAACGTAGACTGTCGCCCATCAAGTTTACAATTATAAAATAAAATAAGTTGGTTGGTATTTTTGTAATCTTTGTTATCTTAGCCTTATGGGTTTTATTCAAGATTTTTTTTTTAATTCAAAATACCGAAAAACCGTTACTTGCAATTTCAATCCTGGTTTTTAGAATTCGGTCATAAGCTGTCGGTAACGAGGAGCGAGATAAGGATGCAGGTGGTGATCTAAAAAAAAAAACTACGCAGAGTTTATTACTTTGTAAATAGGCGCACCCTTTGTTGCGGTTATCGACCAATTTATTAATTTTTTGGCATGATTTATCATGTGAACTATAAGTTATTCTACCGCCAAGCAGTAATGTGCAAACATTATTGTGTTCCGGTTTGAAGGGCAATGTTTCCAGAGAAATAATTGGGCTTAGAGATATAACATCTTAGATCTCTGGGTGACGAGCGCAGTGCAGTGCTAGGTAATGATTTGGTCTCTTCATGTTCCAATAGCTGTGTGTCACTGTGCTGTTATGTGGCGGGCATGTTGCTTACCATCAGGCACATGTCGTGCTCGTCTCGCCACTCTTTATATAAAAAAAAAATATTAAACTATAATAATACAAAATTTAACCTCAAAAATAGAATTATACCCAAAGATTTACAATCCCTGCATAAATTACGTAAAATACTTACCTCTTTTTTTATTTGATGGGTTTTCAGCCATTTTTATACGTGGAAATACACTAAACACTTCCCAAACTATTTTTGATACCAATATAAACGTTGTAGAGACTTCAACGGCCACAATATTAACAAATTATTAAGTTTACCTATATATTATGCCAGTGAACTCGCCTAGAGAGTCCATTTAAATTAGAATGCAGTGCCAGCGACTCACCTGGTGAGTCCATAATAATATTGGTGGCACCCTAGAAGGAATTAAAAAATCATAGTGGCAGTGAATGAGTTAACTGGGCTTTTTCTGCACTTAATCTCTTGGTTGTGATTAGTGTGGACAATGTGCGTGGCACACAATTATAAATTAAATCAAGAAAACAAACATTGCACACACTACCATGTATTTGGCACACATGCATAAATACTATTGTGTTTATTAAAGGTTAAATTGAAAACAGATTAATATTGAAATTTCGATCACTTAGTGACAACTATATTATTTTACTTAGTTTTAAAGTCAAAATTCAGCTGACTCCTATTACTGGCCCTTTTCTTTTTGTTTGACGGCCTATCATCTTTTTTTATTTTTTTAACTTTTATCGGTTTACACTTGACCGCCATCTCGACTGATGTTAAGCGACGATGGGGTCTACGATGATGCGTGTTTACCTAGAAATAAAGTGGCCAAGTGCGAGTTGGACTCGCCCATGAAGGGTTCCGTTGCAGCAAGTAACATAATATACATAGTACACATAGTTTTTTAGTTCGTTGTAACTTTGATCGAAGTTTTAATAATAATGTATTTATGACGTACTAAAAAAAACTACTCATCAGATCGAGTTCAAACCAATTTTCGTTGCTACATCATATATTTTTTTTAGTTTTTTCATTCTCTTATTTTGGGAGTTAGAGGGGGGGGGGGGGGGGACACATTTTACCACTTTGGAAGTGTCTCTCGCGCAAATTATTCAGTGTAGACAAAAACTATATTAGAAACCTCATTTTTGAAGACCTATCGATAGACATCCCACAGGGGTGTAGGTTTGATGAAAAAAAATTTTTTGAGTTTCAGTTGTAAGTATGGGGGGCAACTCTAATTTTTTTTTTTTTTGTAAATATCTTAATGCGGTTCACAGAATACATCTACTTACCAAGTTTCCATAGTGTAGTTCTCATAGTTTCGGCAAAAAGTGGCTGTGACATACGGACGGACAGACAGACAGACATGACGTTTTTACGTTTTACGGAACCCTAAAAACCGATTAACTCTTGATTTGAAGACACAAAGATTGTAACCATGGGGGAAAACCCACTCAGGCAACGTATTCCACAGCCTAGACGTACTTATCACAAAAGTAGAGTCAAATCTCTTCGTTCGTGTCTTTGGAACATCAACCATGAAACGATGTCGCTTTTTCGAGCTACGAGCATTCCGATAGAAAAAAGGACGAGGTGGTATTAGATCATGTAAATCAGTCGCACACTCTCCGAAGTGTATCCGATAAAAAACCGATAGACTAGCAATTTTACGTGACATTGGCGGAATTGTGAGGCTAATCCACATAGAGACATTATTTAAAAAAAAACAGCTGGTTGCTTGGAAAAGATTGCTATCTTCATAAAGATTGCTATAAGACTGCCACTTGTGGTGGTAGTTTATAAGCGTCACACTGAATTTTTGAAGTGAAAACTTCTTTAGGCGCGCTATAGACAGAATTTTCGTGGGCTGTGAAATGGATTCATCAATCGTCATGCTTGGATATGACAATGGATCGGATCGGATATGAAATAAATCTTCGGCATAGAATAGACAATACAGATAGAACGGACACTCCCCACCCCCCGCCAGTTTCAAGCTTCCTTCCCCGCAAGCACCGCGAGAAGCACTCAACGAAGGGTTATATCGGACGATAATTTTCTATGAGAATACGACCATGATGCTGTATTATTTAACAAAATGGTACCAAATTTTTCGTCTATTATACGAAACAATAAGAGATTTTTGATTTCATAAGAATTTCTACAAAGATTGAATCATTTTTATAAACTGTGTTAGCTATTCTGGTTAGAAGTACGCGCCAACACTGAAGTCGTGTGACGAAATTATTAAACTCGTTGTTTTTAAACTGCGGCTTTCGTTAATCGTTGTGAAATACGTCAGTGGCGCCAAAAACGTATGGTAACGAGTGATGGCGCGGAGTATAGTTCGCAATTCACGAAGTCACTAGTCACTAGTGTTGCCAATTTAGTGGATTTTTTTACTAAGATTGCTACTATTCAGATTTATTGATAAGTGATTATTTCTTAGCATTCAACCGACTCAAAAAAAAGAAACAGGATCAATATTTAGACTATCTGTACTTTTATGTGCGTCCATGTATATATTATGTCGGTCAATAGTGAACAATGAATATAGGATTTCATCTAGTAAGTAGTATGCTTATTTAAGATTTCGCAACAACCGTTCATTAAAACCAGTAAGAGGATACGAGTACATAGACTATTGGAATGGATAGTTCCAAAAAAAAAAAACGATATTTTTAAACTAATACTTATTCAGTAATTAACGGCTTTGACATTGACTTATAAACTTTACCGGTTCTAGTACTACCGGTACTACTACGATTTAGTTTCATTTTTAACCAACTTCAAAAAAGGAGACGGATCTCAATTCGTTTATATGTTTGTTACGCAATAGCTCCATTTATTGTGAAACAAAGGACATAAGCCCAAATCACATTGAAAAAACCCAGGTGCCACACGTGGGTTTTTTGATGTACCTCAGATTTTAAGTTATTAGTAATAATATTCTAAACTATCATCATCATCCGTTTGAGTGGCTAACCTGCGTGTTTTTGCCTTTTGTAGAAGTTCGTGTCATAAGCTCGTTTTATGGAACAAAATATATTGTATAATTTGGTGTTAATGATAGAAAAATAATATATACCGGCTGAGTCATAAAGATATATTATATATCAAACAATGCACGAATATGCTTAGGTATAGAATATGCTTTGTATTCAATTATCAGTTTGCTTACATCGCGGGTCAAATCTGGACAAGTACTAGCACAAGCACAGCAGTAGCATAGGCTTGGGATATGAGGCGTACTTGAAGAGAGGTATATGCTAAGATGTTACGAAGATGATGATGATGATTACATCGGATTGCAAACAGTATTGGTGAACTTTAAAAAAAACGCCTACAAAACTACTGATAAAAAAACATGTTAGCCACTAATTTGGGTTATGGGAGTGGTGTAATTTTTTTTCCTAAAATATATTTACATACAGTTATTAGATTTTTTTGAGATTAGACACAATTATTTTGTGCCGAGGTCAGGGTACGATTTGGGCCATGTCTCCTTTGATGTTTCTTTTTTTTTGGTAGATCATAGTTTTGAAACATGAAAACAAACTAAAAATTACTTTCGTTTATTTTTGTTCAAGTTTTTTATGATCGTCGTTGAAATTTGGTCAATTAAGTTTCTGAATTTAATTTGAAATTAAAACTGATTTTTGTTTATTCGGCGCAAATAAATTATTAAGTAATGACTTCAACCTTAAAATGTGATTTGAGTTTAATAGACTCACTCACTATTCTCACACTATTTAAAGTTTTATGCGATCCTTACTATAATGCGAATAAATAAATCACTATTTATCAACATACAAAAGTTATATTTTTTTAAGCAATTAGTAAAAAAATAAATCCGGAACTAGCAACATTATCCCGCGAGACACGAGATCCACAAGGCGGCCATAGTAACAACAATTCGTAATGTTTGTTTACAAAATTAAATTGTAGTTTTGAGTTGAAAAATTATGTTGTTCTTTACTGTGGTGAGACATGCGATGGAAATAATTAATAATTAGTTTGTGCAGTGTATACTCTGATTATAGTGAACTGTGTGTAAATGCAACTTATGGACGTAGTTTTACCATCTAATATGAAATACACGATATGTGGAGTGATTAATTAATATATTGTCAGATTAAAGTTTTCTCTTTGGGTAAGTGTACTTAACTAAAAATCAATTCGTCCATGGTACCTTTATTATCTCCTATTTTGTTTTAAATCTTCTCCCTTCTGATTGCTGATGAAAGTTATATTTACATTAAAGATCGAACACTAACTAGGTAAGATTATAGGTCACTTAACACAGGCAGGTGAACTCACGCGTCACAGCTATTCCATAAAATAATTTAGTAACCCTAGGTGACACGCACACATGCGTAAATGTGTTCGAACGACATATGCGTAGTTGTGTGAGTGTAGGTATGTCAACTGCACCGTCTGTATGGATTTTAGGCCGAGTGTCCGGGGCCTGTCTTCGGGTAAACTCGGTAAAAACGGCCGGGTAGGTACCAGGGCAACAGAAACAGTAAAGAGTTTCGATTACCTACCTCCAACAGCCCAGCGTTTATCTCCAGATACCAGGACAACAGAAATATAAAAGAGTTGTGTTTGCCCCTAGGTACCAGTACCAGGGCAACAGCAAGTTTTCACTTCTATCGGCAGTTCCTATGACTGCCAATTTTTTTTTATTTGTTTGTGTCTCAATAAAGAGCTTTCTATCTATCTATCTTACATTGCAGATCACAGAGAGCTCCATGCAACTGTATCTCGAGTCGGCAAGTCAATAGATAGACATTTCATCTCAGACTATGCAGCAGTGGCACCCAAGGCAGAGACATTCTGCTCAGACAAAAACAGGCCTCTTATGGAGCAAGCTATAGCACAACATTTGTATAGACAGGTAAGAATCTGAGTCTAAGCATTCTAGCATAAAAAATAATTATTTATTATTAACCATTCAAGCCTGCTGTAAGACAAATTTCGTGCACATGCACTTGTTCAAATACTCAGAGAGTAGGCGAAGTTTGAACTTGACTGATCAAAAGAAATTTCAGTCAACTTGACTGTGAAATCACCCCCTTACATACCCTCAGTCATGATAGCATAAAAAATAATTATTCCATCAGTTAGAGTTAGATAAAGTTAAAAAATATTGGACACAATGTTTTCTTTTGTTTCAAAAACAAAAAATGATGTAGGTACAGTGCTTACAAGTTTCTAGTGATGTCACTTCATAGTATGATTTTTTCGAATGAGTGAAGTCACAACCCCCTCCCATTTCAGATGTTTTATATCATTGTAAATTTTTCTAGTACGTAATTTGATGAATTTAAAAATACGTGTCCGATATTTTTCCACAAGTTACCTGACAGACTAATTAGAATAGTATATTTTTGAACCAAACATCATCCCAATTCTGTAATTTGTTGTGTTTATTCCTTAACCCATTGTGGCAGGGCGCTGAGCTAATATGTGCATATGAGCTCAGCGCCGGATATGACTAATAATGTGATAAATTAAAAAAAATTGGCAGTCATACGATCTGACAATAGAAGTGAAAACTTTGAACTCAGAATTTGATAGCTTACTTTGGAAACTACTTGGGTGTAACCGGAGGGTGTGGCCTGGTTATCATGGCATGACCATCTAAAAATGCACCAGCATTTCCCATTGGCTGACACATTTCTAGATGGCCATGCCATGATGGGCAGGCCACGCGCTTTTAGTATTTCCCATTGGCTGACGCATTTCTAGATAGCCAATGGCTATGGTCCCGAGTTTACCTGAAGATTTCTTATCATATCCGAGCGTGACGCTAGAATTCATTTAACAGCCCACGAAAAATCTGTCTAGGTGCGCCAAAAGAAGTTTTCACTTCAAAAAAAAAAATTGAATCTACCCAATCTACCCCCAAGAATTTTGAGGTTACTTTTAACAAAACAAATCATAAGTGATGCTTTATCATCTAAACAATTTTGGCAGCAGTATAAAAAAAGAACTGTGAACTAGTGAAATCAATTGGTAGAATTTGTCTTAAAATGAGTTGCAACTGACGGATGATATAGATAACACGTTCTTTCTATTGCAGGGTTTAGAAGACGTGGGCGACACGTTCGTATCAGAGGCGGGAGTGGTGGGTGTGGAGCGAACCTGCACATTCGCGGTGTTGCAGCGCTGCGCCGCCGCCCTCAACGAGGGGGACCCCTCGCTCGCGCTCGACTGGGTCCAGCGGAGAGCTCAGCAGTTGCAACATTCACCGTTGCCGTTCACTTTACACAGGATGCAGGCTTTGAAGGTATGTACGTAGGTGAAATCATTAATTCTGTTTAAGTGTTTAACCATGTTCTGGAAATAAATTATTCTTACTATCCCGTGATGTGTTCCGTAGCTGGCTCGCACGGAGGGCGTCGGTGCGGCGATCGAGTACGCGCGCCGCGAGTTCCCGGCGCACGCGGCGCGACACGAGCGCGCGCTGCAGGCGTGCGTGTGCGCGCTCGCGTGGTGCGCGCCCGGCGCTCCGCCGCCGCCCGCGCACTACGCGCCCCTGCTGTCTCCGCGCGCGCTAGGTAACACATACATACGTGTGCGCGCTCGCGTGGTGCGCGCCCGGCGCTCCGCCGCCGCCCGCGCACTACGCGCCCCTGCTGTCTCCGCGCGCGCTAGGTAACACATACATACGTGTGCGCGCTCGCGTGGTGCGCGCCCGGCGCTCCGCCGCCGCCCGCGCACTACGCGCCCCTGCTTTCGCCGCAACTCCGCATAGGCGGGCGCGGCGATCGTAATGTGACGCGTAAAAACTGCCCGTGACCAGATCTTTATTTGTCGGATGATCGCACCGCACCATAAATAATAAAATTAAACATTTTTTTTGGAAATTGTTTTGCTTCTACATTATCCGAAAGAACTACGTTAAGAACTACCTTTCTACACCTTATTTTCAGTAGTCTACAAATACGTTGTTTTATGTAAGCTATTATGACGTATGTATCACCAAGCGTGCCAATCCCAAGCGGCGCGGCGCCCGGGGTGCCTTTCTGTTCCGTTTGATTCTATACTTTATTTTCAGTAGCTTACAAACTAGTTTCCGTTGCACAGGTGCGGAAGCGTCGGAGCTGTTCGTCCGCGAGGCGTGCTCGCTGCTCCGCCTGGCGCCGCTGTCGCCGCTGGCGGGCGCGCTCGCCGCCGGAGCCAAGGTGCTGCCGGCGTTGCACGACATACGAGCGAAGATGTCGCACCCGCACGTCATCGCGGCCTGGTCCGAGGACGAGCTACCCTTCGAGGTAACATTCAATGTTACATGCTATGTTATTGTCATTTGGAAGATATCCTGTCCCAAAGCTAAGGACAATTCCCCAATTAGTACGAGTATAATCCTTACTTTTCTACTAAAATGTATGTTGAGCAAATATGTCACACCGGCACGTATCGCTGCTTGGTCCGAGGACGAACCCTTCGAGGTTTCCACGTTTTATTACTACATTGTGGTACAAGTGTGTAGTGTTGGTTATTACCTCTGAGGCGCCATTGAGACCCGAGCCGTTAGGTGAGTGTCTTAGAGAGCCGACAACGGTAATCATCAATACACACGTGTATCTTGCGACGTGTGTCATTATATGCCTAATTGCGGTGAATTTAAAAATATAATATTATGGGCAAGTCTCTTGAAAAAAAATTGTGCAGACATAGGGACTGCCGATAGAAGTGAAAACTAATAACTCTGAATTTGATGGCTCACTTTGGAAACTACGAGGCTAAAACCGGAAGGCGTGGCCATAAATAACCATATCTGTCTAGGCCATTGAGATATGTTCTGCTGGTTTTGTGATCACATGCACGCTTAACTGTTCACTATTAATATCGAACGTACACTTGAATTGCAAAACGGTGTATTTTTTTCACTCAATCGGATGTTTATGGTTATATATAAAAGTCGAATAGTCTGAAACAGTGAGACTACTTTGAGCCTTGGGTCAAGTTTTCTCCCTGTCTCTTTCTGAGGTCAAGATGTATATGTTACCGTAAAATTGTAAAAACCGTTAAATTACAATCTAACGACATTGAATTATAACAGGCCCTGCGCCTTCCGCGGTTTACCAAAAGTCACAATATAGCCTCTACTACAACTAACGGAAGGACCGCCAGCTACTAATTATCTATCTAAAAAAAAAGTTTTTCCTTTTGATTGTAACTAACAACGTTATGTTGTAAATTGTCGGTAATTGCATTTTACCGTCGTTGTACGCGCTAGAGATGGTTTTAAGGTACAATAATTTGAATCCAGAGTTTTTGAAAATTTTGTCTCAATTCAGTATTTCCTTGCAGGTGGATTTGGGTGAAGACGGAGGCAGCTACCACTCTGTGTTCGCGTGCCCCATACTACGTCAGCAAGCGTCCGAGACAAACCCGCCCATGCGGCTGCTGTGCGGACACGTCATCTCCAGGGACGCGCTCAACAAACTCGCGCTCGGATCCAAGTTAGTAGTCTCTCTGACGTGGTGGCAGCACTGCCGCAGTTCCTTCCTATCATCGCGACAGCTACCGCTGGGTTCGTGTGTTCTACAACCTGCGACTGTTGGGATACGTCATCTCCAACAAACTCGCGCTCGGATCCAAGTTAGTAGTCTCGCTGACGTGGTGGCGGCACTGCCGCAGTTCCTTCCTATCATTGCGACAGCTACCGCTGGGTTCGTGTGTTCTATATCCTGCGACTGTTGGGACACGTCATCTCCAACAAACTCGCGCTCGGATCCAAGTCAGTAGTCTCGCTGACGTGGTGGCAGCACTGCCGCAGTTCCTTCCTAGCATTGCGACAGCTACCGCTGGGTTCGTGTGTTCTATATCCTGTGTCTATGCGGACACGTCATCTCCAACAAACTCGCGGTAGGTTCCAAGTTAGTAGTCTCTCTGACGTGGTAGCAGCACTGCCGCAGTTCCTTCCTAACATCGTTGCAACTTATCTCAATACAATCTCTGCCCATCCCTTATTTATGGACAGGTTTCCAGTTAGATGTCCTTAAGATTTCCCCCTACCTAAAAGTACTCAACGCAGCTAAAGAAGTTTTCATTTCAACAACCCCTCATATAATTCGCTATGAAGTATATACCCGAGTATGTAGACGGTAGCGCGATAAACGTTATTATAATTTTATCATGAAGTCGCTGTTGCAAAGGCATTATCGAAAATGCATACGTAGATATACAATTGTGAACGGCGAACCGCAAAGGTTTTGATTCAGTGGTTCAGTCGTCCTTTGACCGTCTAAGTAAGTCAAAATTACCGATTAAGTATTGTTTATTTTTCTCTTTATTTGTTCACAGATTGAAATGCCCGTACTGCCCCATGGAACAGTCGCCATCCGAAGCCCGACAGATATATTTCTCGTGAGCGAACACTGACTAAACTCGTCTCGAGTTACTCGTATTCTATAATCGGTTTCTATTAGAGATAGTTCGTTCGTTTTCTATGTGACCGACGCGACGTTCGGAGCAACAGACATTGGCGGGCGAGGTATGGAGCGGATAAAAATATATTTTTAGACTTAGAAGAAGAGAAAAAAAACCGGTTTTGTATGATAATATCTCATTTCTCCAATGTTTGATGCGCCAAACGATCACGCAATGAATTAGTTGAATAAAATGCTACGTATATATGGCAATTATATTGTGAATACTAATTGTCTATCACAACCCCGATTATTCGAACCAATTGGGACTGGGACTAGTTCGGATAATGAACGTGGGATTTGGGAGTGGGTGCGATCTCCGTAAACGGACTAATGACGCTCGATGAAACAAGCTAATTTAAATTAACAATTTTAAAACCCCTCGCCTACTACTACCCTCGCCTAGTCAAGCCCTTTCATTTGATATCTATATTGAGGGAGTAGTCAAAAATATGTAGAACACAGTCCACCATTTAGTGGCGGCGGCCATCTTGGATTATTTTTCACCTAACATAGCTAAGAACACTATCGACTAATTCACCTTTAAGAAAAGAAACCTAAAGTTTTATTTGTTCGAGAGCTACGATGCCACTGAGACACGTTTAAAATTTATAACATTCGTCGTTTTTGCGTAGGGGGTTCACAAAACTCGCTTCGACACGCTCGACAACGACATGCAGACCTGCATGCCCGCGATTCTTGAGCTCATCTTTCGCTCCAATGTTCGGATAATTGACCGTAAAATTCAGATAAACTAAGTCATCGTTCGGATAATCGAGGTTCTGCTATATTTATATTTCCTGAAATTGTAAAAACTAAGATGGTACCTTCCAATCCGTGCGCAAAAAAATGCGCAGTATTTTGTTTTGAACGACGTAATGTTATAAGTTTGACGTGTTTGTGTGTCTCTGTAGCATCGTAGCTCCCAAACGGATGAATTGATTTTGATTTTTTATGTTTGAACGGTGAATTAGTGTTCTTAGCCATGTTTCGTCAAAATCGGTTCAGCCGTTATAAAGCTATGAACTCTATTGTTAGCTGCGGCAGCAATCTTAGACGCGTAACGGCTATTTGGTATAAGTACTAGCATACATAATATGTGTGACTTAAAATTTGAAACAAAGGCGTTTGGTTTTTTAGGGTTCCGTAAAACGTAAAAACGGAACCCTTATAGATTCGTCATGTCTGTCTGTCTGTCTGTCTGTCCGTCCGTATGTCACAGCCACTTTTCTCCGAAACTATGAGAACTACACTGTTGAAACTTGGTAAGTAGATGTATTCTGTGAACCGCATTAAGATTAGAACAAAAAATTTAAAAAAAAAGATAAATTAGGGTTGCCCCCCATACTGAGAACTGAAACTCAAAATTTTTTTTTTCATCAAACCTACACGTGTAGGGTATCTATCGATAGGTCTTTAAAAATGATATTGAGGTTTCTAAAATCATTTTCGTCTACACTGAATAAGTTGCGCGAGATACACTTCCAAAGTGGTAAAATGTGTCCCCCCCCCCCTCTAACTTCTAAAGTAAGAGAATTAAAAATCTAAAAAAAATATATGATGTACATTACCATGTAAACAACCAACGAAAATTAGTTTGAACTCGATCTGATGAGTAGTTTTTTTTTAGTACGTCATAAATACACTATTATTGAAACTTCGTTCAATGTTACAACGAACTACAAGAACTATGTGTACTATGTATATTGTGTTACTTGCTGCAACGGAACCCTTCATGGGCGAGCCCAACTCGCACTTGGCCACTTTATTTTAAATACATATTTGATTTGTTGTTATAAAGTACTGACTGAACATGTATTGCAGTTCCGATAGTCATCGCAATAAAACCGAACTGTACTGACGTCGGGACCAATTGACCATGAGTTTTGTTCTAATCCTTGTTTAAAATGTACTTTGTGGTGGATTGAGAAACGAACTGTTCCCAAAGGTCGTGTTTTTGGATTGTGTTTTTTGATTTGAGATTTCTGTAACCGTTTTTAGCTACCGTGTTCACAACTACTAGATTTTTACACCGATCTACCGCTTTTTAAACGGTTTTAATAGTTGACCTGTTTGTTGGGTTAAAGGCAACTAAATTTTCCCCCTTTTATTGAGTGATATAGCTGCAATTTCAGTTCTGATAAAAATACTTTTTTTGAGATTTTAATAAACCAACATTATCGAAATCTTATGAAGTTAAGCCGTTTATCCTACTAAAATCATATGCGAAAGTTTGTATGTATGAATGTACAAACATTCATACTCTTTCAAGAAAATACATTGGTTTGGCTGAAAATTGGTACAATAGTACAAAGATAATATTCTGGAAGCAATAATAAAATAATAATAAATTTAAACATAATTTACTTACTTTATTTACACGCGGGCAAAACATTCGTCCGTGGGCCACATATGGCCTTTAGAGTATATAATATATAACTTGTAAATTAGTTTAGCGTTTCCTAATTTGTTTAGAATACGGATGCGGCGAGATGTTACTGAATACTTATTTTAGTAAACAACGACGGATAGAAAAATAAAATATATGTGTTTTATACGAAACTATTTTAAATTACCATTGGATGTGTAGTAGCTAGATGTTTTATGTAGTGTCAACAAATATAAATTTCTAGTAGATTTTTTGTATGACTTGTAATGTAGGTCAGGTGCTGAATAAGTTATAGTATTTAAACCAACAAAAAGTGTTATAATTTGTTTTTAATGTGACTGAATTAGAAGTAGCCTGATGTATTTTGTTCTCTGTAATCTTAGAAAGTCAATTATGGTTTCTTTTCCTTTCCTAATTGGTATTTATTTATGTTGACAATTAACAATCCGCGTTTGAAGTTTTAACAACAGTTGTATTAAACAGAAGTTATGAGTAGATCCATTGTTATATCAGGCAACTAAGTTTTTCCAAACCGTTGGTACTACTTGTAATATATTTGTACTATTTTCAGACGAAGAACGTAGGTTTACGGACGATAATTTTACGCGATAACGTCATCTCTTTATACTCGGACACAATTCGCGACGCATTACTGTTTTCTCTTTTCCCCTGTCGCTTAGGAGGATCGTCCCTCTCTATCGCTTGACTATCGGAACGTGACACTTTCGTAAGTGTAGCCAGCACTCATCGATTTTTAAAACGTCACTACAAAAGTTTTCTTTGCTGTTTAAAGCATAAACAGCCCACTTTATGAGACAGTGGCGAATACGGAAGATATATTATGTACTTCTGTATGAACATATTTTCTTTCAAAAGTGATACCATCGTCAGGGCCTGTATTACAGATGGGCAATAGCTAAATCGCGTGGATTAGTAAAGATTATAGAAAGCGATGGTATAATTTGGTCTAAGGTCTAGTTGCGATTTTGTGAAGTCGTATATTTTTAACGCGTATATTTTGTGACTTGTGCGGCGTTCATTCGTAGTTAAACATGATAGGGATTAAATCTCGATATTAAATCAAGTTACTTAATTATTTGTTTCGAAGAATGTGCTGCAGATGGGTACAGCAAAAATAATCCGAATTTGCCCATTGAAGTAATTTTTTTTTATTTCATTGTTATTATAACTTTAATGCGGCTATACTTTATAAATGTGGGTGTATACATTTTATAGGGTCATTTGTGGGACACATAATCTAAAGGCCTAGAGGCTACACAAACCTGTCCCATTTTTTAGTTCCTTGATTAGAGATATATAAATATGTATGTTTAAAATCCTAAATTAACACCTGATACATATTAGAATGTTAACGAAGTAGATTACGTTATTTTTAAGATTATGGATGTTTATTCGTGGACCGGTTTTAGAACCGAGATTGTTCTTTTTTGTAATAAAAATCAGTACAATATTTTATTAGTTTGTTTTATTTGTGCTTGTGCAGTATTTTGTTGTATGTTACCTACCTATGGGTGCTATTCTAATTATTTGTATGCTAGTGTTACATAATCTCTTTCAGATGAGAAAGACAATGACTTACCGATACCGAAAGAAAGAACTATACAAAAGGTTAAATCGACGTCGAATAAACTTCATTATTATTCAGAGAGCTGACACCAAATTTTGTGTAGGTATTGTTTGAGGCAAGCTGGAAATTCGTCACGTACCTTTCCTATTATATCCCTACACGGAGCTGCAGACCTAGCTGGTGAGTAGGGGGGCAAACATTTTTTAAGTCATGAATAATGATAACTAGGTATTCAAAATTTCAAATTGCCATGTATGTGACATGTTTTCAGCTTGCCACAAATACACACTGAGAATTTGATGCACCTCTCGGAATATATGGACTGTATGTCAAAATGGTCCCAACATATTACACCGACAGCGAGATGTCATTGGTCGGAAGAAGTTGCAAATAACTTGCCTACATGCTTCAACAGACCGCAGAACGCAGAGGTTACCCGTCGCACTGAAAATGCCTGGAAGAGCTATTGGTCCATGAAAGACCTCATGAAGGGAGATACAACACTTACCCTTAAACGTAAGCTCATGGACATGTGCATTCTCCCCATTCTAACGAACGGAGCGCAAACTTGGTCTTTGACTAAAGATCAACAGTTCAATCTTGCAGTTTGCCAACGAGCTATGGAACGTAGTATTCTCGGCGTAAAGCGTACCGATCGTATAACGAACACCATACTAACTACGTTCCAGTTCTCAAATAGCCGATGTGACCCAAAATACTGCTAATTTGAAATGGGACTGGGCTGGACATGTCTGCCGCATGTCAGATGCTCACTGGGCCAAAATCACTACTCAGTGGAAGCCCGATCGCAAACGACGCAAGCATTGGGACAGTATAGGCTCCAAATAATAATAAAACATGCTTCAAATGAACTTGAATGCCTTGTCCACTGACTCAATGAACAATCAATAGGAATAGCTGAACGTAAAGGTACAAGAGAAATATCCACCAATAGTAGAAACTTACTTTTTACCACTAGTATTACAAATGAAAGGATGTTTAATGTAGGTAGTTATACGGTGCAGAAGTTACGGCTGATAAAGTTAGGAGAACGACGACTGCTGAAATGGAGAATCTGGATCGAATCGCACAAAGTCACGTCCGTACTGCCAATAACTAAACTGCGAATGAAAACAATTCCTAGATTCTTTCGAGGTCGTGCGACATCCACCAAACCGCACTAAGTAAGCGTGATGGATTATGACCTCGACTCTTTACTTGCTTTTCCTCTGAGTCCCAGCTGTGGGAACATTTAGTGGGTTTCTTATGCTTATAGATTGAAGCAAGTTACCTTTGATGCAGGTTTTAACCCCCGACAAAAGCGGTGTTATAAGTTCAACAACAATAACAAGGCGTCGATGTCTGTGGCACAGGCACCGTAGAGCTCGAAACAGATGGACCGATGTCGCTGTTTTTTTAATTTTAAGGTTAGTTTCCGTGCGGTGATTTTTTCCAGAACCTCCCACAATATGAGTAGGTAACAAATGAAAGGGCTTGACTAGTAGAATACTATAGGTATATACACTATGGAGCTGTCCATTAATCACGACCGTGATGTTTTTTAACCCCTGCCCTGGTGAGGTTTAAAAATACCCCCCTTCCCCCACCAAAAATCACATGTATTTTACATAGTACCTGCAAAGAAACTTAAAATTTGTATATTATTTTTAAATACCGGTATAAAGTATAATCTAATCCTATTCTAGGCGCGCGAGGACTTCGTTCGTTGCCTGGCAACAGCGAGTCAAAGTTACACTACACGCCGATTTTCGATTAAAAAATCACGCGTATGACGAAAAAATAAATACACGTGATATCTTACTATACCCCCCTCCCCCTACCCCTTTTGAACCTCACGTGATTAATGGACAGACCCTATGACAAATTTCAAACCCAAGATGGTAGACACCACAAAATGGCGAATTACATTTTTTTATTTACTACTACCTCAATATGAGTATCAAATAAAAGTGCTTGACTAGTAGTGTTTGACAAATTACAAATCCGAGATAGGCGGGGTAAATCAACATTTTTAATTTTGTTGTATTCACCGTGCTCACAGTATACTGACGAAAACAGGGATATTAGACACAAGTCAGATTTGAGTCATCTCATCAATAATCGAACCAACCCCTTTATTAGTATTTTGGCATGACTTCTGGTAGTTGAACTTGAACATAAAGTACACATGGTAGGTCCATGGCGGCTCAGTTTTTTCAATCTTGCCTGTACACGGTCAAACAACAGTAGAGCCGTTGGAAAATGAAGATGAGGCTCAACTTCCTTTTTTTTCATCCATATAGGTCTTCATTTGATAAACAACTTGCTTGTAACAACAAAGGTGTGACCGAAGGTAACTGTACTGACATGAAAGATACTTACCCTATTGACTCTCATCTTAACAAGTTCTAAATTAACTATTATAGCGCAAAAGACAGTCAAATCGGCAGTTTTTTCCATCCGTTATCTGCACGATTATTAATTCCTTAGCTTTCGCGATTTGAACTAATTGAAAATATTATACGAGACCTATGAAACGAACTGGATATTCCTAGTCTTTTAGAGTTCGAGAAGTATCTAATACAAAAACACAGTGATTAAGTCTCGTTTTCTATTTCAATGTTATTTTCCATGAAGTACTTATGATAATAGATTCGTACCTACAAGTCGCCTACCATTGTAACACTACAACACAACTACATCGATAAGGTCAAACAGCATACGTAAACCTTCCTGTTAAAAAAATAAAACCAAGGTATAATCTCGGTACATAATTTATTTAATGGATATGTACAAAGACAAAAGATTTTAGGACAAATAAAAATTTGGCAATAACTTTCAACAATAGCAATAATAATAAGTGGTGTTCGAAAGCCAGTAAAATATCAACAACAACAATTTATACTTAGATACAATTAGTTCGGACCCAACCACTAGTATTGTTAAAAATAATTTATATTATGACGTCTTCACTTGAATGTCCGTAAAAAGAACGGCAATAGAGCAACTGTCTCGCTCTTGCGTTTCGACATATTGAAGACAACGAAGACATTTATAAATATTTAAAGAAACGTGTATTTATGTTGGATAGTCATAGCAAAACATGTTTTTAATCAGCTAATGCACAAGATTTTTTATGTAAACCTTTGTTTAAGATAATTTTGTTTCACAATTAACGCATACGTTTGTTTTTGTATTCACTGAGTGGATTTATGAACTGTTTAATAGTGCTAAAATGCATTAAACGAGACACTTTCAAAAAGTAACCCATGTCTTTTCTCTGTACCTAATTTCATGTAAATTGGTGCAGTAATCTTGTATTTAGGAAAAAACGGACAGACAGTTTCTTTCGTATTTATAATATTACTAGAGATGCGTCTTATTCGTTCAACTGAAAACGTCATAATAGCTTAGTTAAAACTTCACAATCGTTAACTTAATATACAGAAAACATTTTTGATTAAATCCCGGTTTCTCACGTATACAATACCGAATTAAATAATAACATTTCCATTAACCTAATAATAAATTAATTTAATAGGGTTTTCCGATAGAAACTCGAGCAGCAACGATTTTTTTTTTCTAATATCATGATGATATATTTTTTCGAAATATATTTCATAATCATAAGTATCTATTAAACTAAGGTACTGGTAGGTAGATTGGAACCTTAGTCATTTGAGTTTACGATTAAAAATTAAATCATAGCACTTACATAAGTAAATAGCAAATTATCACACAATAATCATATATATACGTAGCATCTACCAGCACAAATCACTACAATTAGATACTAATTATTGCTGTAAATTTTTCATCTACATATTTATCAATTTAACACCGAAAGAAAGGCTAGTGTTGTCGAGGGGAAAAGCCGACTCGTAATGTCAAACTCGAAATTAAATCGATAAATCGCGAACAAAATAGATACATTTAATGCACGATTCAGCGTTAGACGAGTGTTAGACACCGCTAAAGCCAAATAAGTAAGCAGAAAATCGCTTCGACTCCTCCCCTCGATTCTACCTAAAGAGAACCGATACGAATAAGATGGAAGACGCCCCTAAATACAGCAAATGTATGCATTTTAATATTTAGCGATAAAATTACATTACTATAATATCACTTACTTCCTATAAACTATCTATGCGTTACATATTTGAAATATATAAATACATCTTTATAACTGGTAGAATTTTAATCTGATTATGGTTTTAACATTTGGCACATTTTGCCTTCAGCAACTGCGAGAAATCAACGATGACTTACAAAGCTTTGTCAGGCTATAAACCACAATATCGATAAATATTCTGAAGTGAACATTACAAACATCACTACGAACATTATTTGGTTTCAGAATAATTTTCGTATACGAAAACGTGCGAGTGAGAGAAAAATAAACTAAGAATATCAATTTTTCACTAATAAATAATATTGCTTCAAATCAGTCATTGCATCAGTCTAGGTTTACCTACGAGTAATTTTGTTTATCCATGTAAGTTTACATGAATATAATTGTACTACTGAAGCAGTTTTTTTTCAATATTTTCTCTCTATAATACACACCAATTATAAAACTTTTAACAAATAAATAGTAATGCATTTCAGAATGCATTCATTTGAGTAATTGATAAGCAAACTTATGGGTCAGTTTGACTTTTTGTATTCTGTATTCCGTTCAGCCAGTTGTCATAAATTCCAAAATATGGAATCGGACAACCAATTAAAACTCGTTATTTTGGCGTAGTTATGAAATAAACACCTGTGATTGGTCACCGTTCAACTATTGTTGTTTATTAGCTAGTATATTTAGGGACAGTGAATTAGACCATACAAGACCACTGACGTAAGACTTGTCTTAAGATTTGAATACTTGCAAAATGGGTAAATGCGCAAACAGAAGGCTGGACATTGAATATAACGAAGGTCAGTTCCAATATTGCACTTTGTGCTGTGATTCTTATACCCATATTCATATTTGATTTCTTTGTAGACTATAAGCCTACAGAAACAAGATGAATTTGTTGGACTGACTATTTTCGCTATACAACATAGTGTTGTTTTTTTTTTTTAATTAACCGACAAACTTTAAAATGAGTCAATTTGTTTGTGTTCAATGCAGCAACATGTTCTCATGTTCTTTGCGACTGGCATTTTAAAAACTATGTAAATTTTCAATATTTCTTTCCAATTCAGTGATCGCGTATACAAAGCGAAACAGTTACAAAGTAGTTTATCCTAACTTTATCACATAAACGCTAGTTGGTGTATTTTTAAGGCATTACCAAAGCGTTACAGAATATGGTTCAGATTTCACTCAACACAGTTGAAAAGACATTTTGACATTTTATGAAAGGTAAAGAAACCTCAGAGGCACTTAACATCCAGCGTTTAGTGCTTCCTATTACATTAATTATCTACAGACTAAGATCAACTGTTATCTTAATATTGTGGTAAATAAATATGTTTTATTTTCTTCAATTTATTTAAAGCTATAACTACTGAACTGGCTACTTTAAATCCTACTTATGACTTGAATATTCGGAACACGTGTTTGTAACGTTTGAGTGATTTCAAATCTACTTGTATCTGAATGTACAACTATGATGGATGGGCGTACAGAGATCCAAGCGAAACATGTTCGCTATTATTTGACGTCCTTCTTGACGTATCAATGGCGAACCTGGACATTTACTCTCTTACGCGAGTCGCGAGTTTATTTCGAAATTACGTTATCGTAGAAAGAGAGTAGACGTCCAGGTTAGTTCTGATTGTGAGTATTTAAATTTAGCCAAACCAAGCTTAGTTTTGAAATTTGCATGGCGCATAGTGCAATAGACTCTCGGCTATTTTCGCTATTACAGGATGGTGTCTCAAGAAGATCCAACTATACTTAAAGGGATAATTTCAACAAAATAAATATCTTTCTCTATGGAACCAATACAAAAGTTTAAAAAAAATCACCTATTGTTAGCGTTCCAATCAGTTGATCAGATATTGTATGGAGTTAAAATAAAAAAAGCGATATTGTATAATATGGAGTTAATCATTTTGATGGGTAAAATGTATAATTGGAACTTCGGGAGATACCTTGTAGTACGGTAGTTTGAATGCCAACATTATCCTTCGCAAAGATTAAATAAAACCTTCACACTTGTATCAATCAGGTAACTAGCCTATGAGATTGGAGTTTGGGAGTCACAAGAAAATAATAAGTCATTTCTGTTACATAGTGAGCATATAGGTAAATAAACATCCCACTTTTATGTTTCCACTGGTGTACTTGGGAGTAGTTGTTACAAGGAAAGAAAAGTCTAAAAATACGTACCATCCTCACCAAGTGCAGATTGGTAGATAATTTGATAAAGGTTATTTCATTCCCTGCATTTTGGGGAGGTATAATGTTGGCAGCAGTTTTTGTCAACGAGAACATACTTGTTTTTGTATTGGTAATTCTTATTACGATCAACAATAGTAATTTTAGATCAAGTTTCCTTGAGGCTCTATTGCTTGTTTAGCGCCAGTGTTCTGATCTACGAAAAATCGTATTTTTGTTTTGAAATTTTAGACTTCCGTATTTACAAAATTGTTATCATCATCATGTTGTGTACATACATATCAGAATTGAAAGTGATTTAAGTAGATTGGTTTAGTTAATATTATTTATATTAAATACATAATCACTAGACATTAAATAGTGTAAATAAATAGCTATACTGGAAGCGATTACAAATACATCACTCAATGAACACAAAAATTATGGTTTGCTTATCATAATGGCTTCGCTACTTCAACTATGAAATATATACAACATACAATATCTGTATATTTCGAAAGTTTGAATTGATATAAATACTTTTGATCGCCCTGTATACAATATTTGTATAATAAATTAGTTTTATAGCGTTCAGATCACAAGTACATAGTACATAATATAATATTGCTCAGTTTATATGTTAATAATTTATCTATAACCTTATATAAAGAAATATTTCTTACAATAATTGCGCTTAAAATTCATAAACCGCAAGCCGAATAAATTAAAATTATTTTTAAATTAAAACTTAAAACCTATTATGATGCACCATGTCTGCATGGAAAATTAATAATAAAAAAAACATTAAAAATCATTTTACTCTGGCAACATTCGGCATCAAACAAAAACATACGACAGAAACATGGCGACATTACAGCAAACATAATTATAACCTTAAAATTATGTTGTTATTATGAACGATTTTGACTATTAGTGTCCAGAGGAAAACCTAAATGCAAGTAGGAGTTTCTATTTCTACTATTATCCATTCTATTTAAAATATATTTCTGCTAAATTTCGTACTAAAATATATTCATACTTACCAGTCGTAAGAGACAAACAACAACAAGCAATTACAGTTGACGATTTCAATGCAATTAATTCCTGACACCAAAATAATTTGATGTAATTGGTACTTTTGTGTCTTGTTTGTTGATGTTATGTATCAAATAAGAATGAATAGAGTTTAGACTTGAAATTGTATTTTCTAGAAAATTCTAGTTTAGATTATCATCTATAAATCAGTATTAAATCTGTGATGATAAAACAACTCCCGGAGAACGTTAATGGAAATATAGTCGTACCTTATCTAAACAGCTTGTGAGCTATTTTACCTAAGAATTACATTACTTTTGATAATTGAACAATTATTTTAAAGGATATAAGTTAACGAAACTCACAAAACGGATCGTCTTTTTTGGACTAGAGACTGGTAAACCTTTTTTTGTCTACTAAACGCTTGCGACAGACATAATTGGAAATGTATTAATTTTGAATTTAGAGTTTAGCGTTCGAAGAACTCATATGCCAAATAATTAATGAGGGCTTTGCCCATTGAATATTTAACACAATAATTCTATTAAGAAAACCTTTGGTAACTTACACTATAGCGATTTCTAGCCGAAGCGATATTATCTAAACATATAACAGTTCAAGAATACATTTTCAAGTAACAATAGTCTTTGTCGCAATGTAATAAGAGTTTGAATTGTAAAAATAGTGTTAATGACTTGTTTGTGATCGATTGACCCTAGTCCTAAGTAGAACTAAAGTGTAAATTTTCATTCCTTTGACATGACAATTGTTATTCAAGGTTCCTTGTTCTTCTCATGAATTGAAGGCTGGCTGGAAGAAGAGATGGCTGTGCGATCTTGCTACTAACTAAACATACTAAGGTCTACGTTGTAATAAACTAGCGTATTGTGAGTTAGTAAAACTTTAACTGTGGCAACAGATTTGCTATGTAATCTTATGAGGCTGTAACACTTTTTTATTTAGGGTTGTACACATGTGATTTGGTCGAAGAAATTCGACTTGAGCAGATTGTTAAAATTACTTTATAATATATTTATTTCTCTTTTGTGACTTTTAATCAAGAGTTTTTATCTTTTTAGTTGTTAGCAAGATCGCATCAAAGTAGCTATGACGTAACTAAAAGGCAAGTGTGCGTCTACAGTTCAGCTTCTTTAGAATGAGATCCGATTTAGAGAGTCCGAGACGGACTATTCATGTCGGTAGTTTGTTCCGAAAATCATCGTGTGCGTGGCTCTTTGCGCCCAAATCGGAAAGTTAGCTTGGTAGCTAAATCGCAACAGCCACAACTAAACAGAACCGTGACCTGAGACATACAAATCTGCATCAGACGTGTAAGAAGTTGTCGATAGATACATCTATTACAGAACCGAAACACGAACCAAACAGGTTTGCATCAGACGTGTAACTGTAAAGACATGTGGTATAGAACCGTCGACTCATACAAACTTGCATCAGCCGTGCAACTGTAAAAAGTAGTCGATAGGTATATGGTGCAGAACTGCGTCGGATGAGGGTATGCCTGGAGGGCGGCGCGCCCAACTTGACAGTAACTGTAAGAACTTGCGGGTAGGTATGGATGGTACAGAACTCAATGGTCGACTCATACAAACCCGCATTAGACGTGTAACTATAAGAATTTGCGTACCGTAAGTATCGTACAGAACCGTCGACTCACACGCGCCCGTATCAGCCGTAAAACTGCTGCAGTCGCTAGGTACGTGGCACGCGACCGGCTCGCGGTCGCGTCGGACGAGGGTGGCGGCGGCGCGCGCTATCTGGCTGCTGGCTCGGAGCGCACGCCGGCAAGGTTGAGTAGCCCCTCGGTGTTCGTCACGCGGACACCGATATATATATTACAGAACCAAGGGACGACTGACACAAGTCTACATCAGTCGTGTAACTCTAAGGAATTGTGGGTAGGTACGCGTGTTACAGAACGGTCGACTCACACAAGCCCGCATCAGACGTATAACTATAAGAATTTGTGGGAGGTACGCACGGTACAGAACTGTCGACTTAAGAATTTGCGTGTAGGTACGTGTAGTACAGAACCGTCGACTCACGCGCGCCCGTATCAGCCGTACAACCACAGTCGCAGTCGCTGGGTACGTGGCACGCGACCGGCTCGCGGCCGCGTCGGACGAGGGTGGCGGCGGGCGCGCGCTAGCTGGCCGCGGGCTCGGAGCGCACGCCGGCCAGGTTGAGCAGCGCCTCGGCCGTGCGTCGCTCCTCGCAGCCGCTGTACGAGTGCTCGTCGCGCGCGCACCGCGATATCACCAGGTGCGCCGCCGGGGGCAGCTGGGGACAAACACGACAGCTTACACAAGGATAACCATTCCCAGACCACTTCCGCCCTAAGGTTGTCTAGAAGAAATCGCTTTCAACGATAAGGCCGCCTGTTGTAGCACTAGCTGTTATTGTTTTTCTTTGTGTGTAAATATGTTCTTCTTTTGGTGTGAACAATAAAGAGTATCTATATATAAAAACGTTTAGGCTGTAGACTGCCCAAGTGGGTTTTACCTAATTGTTACAATCCTGGAAGAGTGTGCCGTCTTTACCATACACTTTACCCCCGTCCTCAGGGTGACCCTGAAAGGCCGATATTATTTATTTACATTACTCTTTTCGGAATACAAAATGCACCTATACAATCAAGGGATCACCTATACAAACTATTTCGATTCCAAAGTCGATGTCTGAAAGATTTATTTTTAAATTGAAATTAAATAAGAAAGTAGAAGTTTTGCCTGTGGGCCACAGCACACTAGCTACTTTTAGCATCGGCGATTGACGATTTTTCAACTGCTCGATTTTGCGTCGCGTTTTGGCGACTCTTTGCGTGCAGCCGCAATATCGAAATTGCGCTTTTTCGCGATTGTGTCGATGCTGCATCGCGATTTCACGACTGCCTGTTTTCGGACGCGGTATTGAAATCGCGCGTTTTAGAGCTGCTCCTATGTTGGATCGGGTTGGAGTTTCGTTCGAGTCTCTGGATAATCAACCATGAAACGATGTTGCGTAAAACTGCACTATTCGGAAGACGCCAAATAATGTGACTGGCATCTGAATGTGTGCGGAGTGTAGCGTTTAGTCGCGTGCGTGTGCAGTGTGAAACACTTGATCACCATGTTTAGCTTCTAAAAAGCTACCGATCGCCGATGCTAAAAGTAGCTAGCGTGCTGTGATGGTCATTAGTCACTTTTTAAAAGCTAAATACAGCATCAATCATTCCAAGCAGCACACTTAAAAAACGCGGTGATTGAGTCGCTTTTCAGGATCACGATACAGCAACTGACCGCTACACTCTGCACACATTCAGATGCCAGTCGCTTTATTTGGCTGCCGAATAGTGTAGTGTTACGCAAAAAGTAAAGTTTTGAAGTTTCCAGGAACGCACTGCAACTTGGTATGATCAGGTTTAACGTCATTTCATGGTTGACGTTTTAAGGACTCGAACGAAAGTCCGACCTGATCCAAAATCGCAGCAGTTGCTAAAACGTGCGATTTTCATACCGCGTCCGAACACAGGCAGTCGCGAAATTGCAATGCTAAATCGATAAAATCGCTAAAACGCGCGCTTTCTATACTGGGACTGAACGTAAAAGAGGCGCCAAAGGCCATGCAGCATAGATGTAATCGCAAAGTCGTCAATTACGGATACTAAAAGTAGCATGTTGCTGTGGCCCTGTGGCGTATTCATTTCATTATGTCAAAAAGATTATATTATTTAAGTGGTTTACAGAAAATAAAAAACTTATAGCTAAAATAATTATTCGAAAAATCAGCGAATTCCGATAGAATATACCTCTCCGATTTAATTGAAATAACATAACGACCAGATATGATTCACTATACAAAAGGGCCTCAAACGCACGCTTCATCGTAGACCTCATCATCGTTTAACAACAGGCGAGATGGCGGTCAAGATTACACCCATAAAAGTTAATCAAAAAAAGATAATTTGATTTTCTCTGAAGAAACAAAAACCAATTTAAATTTAAAATTAAACTCCGACGCTTGACAAATTTTATAATTTTCATGAGATTCCGATAACGTAATCCAGATTAGCAATTATTTGTTGGTATTTCAAAAAACACCACACAAATATCGATAAAATTGATATGGCACCAGTTCTTAGCTATGATCTACAATTGGCGGAGCAGGTCATACTTTTAAAAGTCGGTTAAAAGTGGATGGGGGTGAATTTCTAAAATTGAAAAAATCTACAACATTGGCGAACTAATAAAGCCGAAAGCGGACCGCTAGTTCCAGATAAAGCTAACCAAATTTTAGTCTACTTATTATTATTACATTACTTCAGACTGGTCTCGTTTGCCTGCGAAGCCGATGGTCGTGGGTTCGATTCCCACCCAGTGCAAATATTTGTGTGATGAATTCAAATGTTTGCACTGTGTCTGGGTGTTTCTATGTATAATAAGTATGTATTTAAAACTATATAAGTAATTATATCAGCTATCTGGCCGCCATCATACAAGCTTTGCTTAGTTTGGGGTCAGATGGTGTTGTGTGTGAATTGTCCACCAATGTTTATTTATTTATTTTATTATTATAATACTTATAAATTTTACTCCTTTGCCAGTTATTCTACCGCCAAGCAGTAATGTGCAAACATCACTGTGTTCGAGTTTGGAGAGCAATGTTTCCAGTGAAATTACAGGCCATAGAGATAAAATATCTCTCGGTGACGAGTACAATGCTAGGTAATGATTTGGACTTCTCATATTTCAATAGAACCATGTCACTGATGTTATGGGCTGGATATTGCTTACTTCAATACCTCTTCTAATCCATTATTCCACAACACCGTACAAAAATCATACGACAAGTGGAAAAGATCGAGGGTTGCAATGTTGCCCTTCAAACCGAAACATGGCGATGCTCTCCCGTTACTGCTCGGTGGTAGAATACCTGGCAAAATTGTGGTACTTCCCCAGGCGAACTTTGCAGAGAATCCTACCACTACGAAAGAATATAATACTTTCTCTCTCACACTCTTCGCCTCACACCCCTCTCTCTTCTTATTATTTTGAAGTGAAAACTTCTTTAGGCTCGTCTAGACAAACTTTTTGTGGGGTGTAAATTGATTTCTAGCGTCACGCTCGGGTATGACAAGAAATCTTCGGGTTAACTCGGGACCTTGGCGATTGGGCATCTAGAAATGCGTCAGGCCAATGGGAAATGCTGAAAGGGCGTAGCCTCACCATCATGGCATGGCCATCTAGAAATGCGTGAGCCAATGGGAAATGCTGACGGATTTCTATATGGCCATGCCATGATGGCGAGGCTACGCCCTCCGGTTACACCCGTGTAGTTTCCAAGGTAAGCTATCAAATTCTGAGTTATAAGTTTTCACTTCTATCAGCAGTTCCTATGACTGCCAATTTTTTTTTCCTTATGTTTTTATTTCCTTTACTATGTTTTCGTTCACCGTTTCGAGCGTGCGGTTAGTTATTTTCAAAACGTAACACAGCGATGCTCTCACATTACTGCTCGGCTGGAGAACAATTGGCAAAGGTGTGGTACTTTTTTGAAAACTAACGTGGTTATTACACATTGTAAGGAGGTTAAGAAGACATTAAGAAAGTAATACTCTCTCTCTCTCTCTCTCTCACACACTCTTCGCTTTGTACCCCTCTCCTTTTTTCCCTTCTGTATGCTTTCCTTCACCGTTCGGAGCGTGCAGCTAGGTTATTTTCAAAACCAGAACACAGCGATGCTCTCACATTACTGCTCGACGATAAAATAAGTGGCAAAGGTGTGGTACTTCCTCAGGCGGACTCTGCAAAGAGTCCTACCACTACGAACCAATATAAGGTAATAAATACTATCTCTCACACACTCTTCGCTTGGTACCCCCCCTCTTCCTTCTTTTTTTCTTTCCTTTTCTATGTTTTCCTTCACCGTTCGATGCTTGCGGCTAGGTTTTTCAAACCAGAATACAGCGATGCTCTCACATTACTACTCGGTAGCTAAAGTAAGATAAATAAATAAATATTGGTGGACAATTCACACACAACACTATCTAACCCCAAACTAAGCAAAGCTTGTGTGATGGCGGCCAGATAGCTGATATAATACTTATATAGTTTTAAATACATACTTATTATACATAGAAACACCCAGACACAGCGTAGATAATAAGGTAAGACAATAACCTGATCCATAACAGCCGGTCCGTATTTCATCGCGAGCACGGTGGCCGCGGCCAGATACTCGTCGGCGCCCGGTTCCGGCGAGCCGGCCAGCCGCCGGGCGAGGAACGGGAACAGCACCGGGTCCGGCTGCCCCCGCGGCTCCGGCGCCGGTGGCGAGCCCGGCACCGGCTGCCGACCGAATGCCTGCAAACCATTGTTGCGGGTAAGCTAAAAAACAAATGTAAAACGTTAATTTTTGTGGGTAGTTATACAAAATAATAACATTTTTCATAATTAAATAGGAGATAATATTGTTAGGAGTGTTAGATTTGATGGTAAAGGCAGTTAAATAGGAGACAATATTGATAGGAGATTGTTAGATTTGATGATAAGCAGGTATAATGGGAGGTGTCCAACAATGTGTGGAAGAATTGTGGTTTTTATAATTAAATAGGAAATAATATTGTTAGGTCTTTAGATTTGATGGTATAGGCAGATAAATAGAGGAGATAATATTGTTAGGAGATTGTTAGGTTTGATGGTAAAGGCAGATAAATAGGAGATATTGTTAGGAAATCATTAAGATTTGATGGTGAAGGCAAATATATAGGAGATAATATTATTAGGAGATTGTCAGATTTGATGGTAAAGGGAGATAAATAGGAGATACTATTGTTGGGAGATCGTTAGATTTGATGGTAAAGGCAGTTATAATGGGAGATGTCAAAACTTGTGGAAGAAATGTGTGAGGGACGATAAGGATGTGAACGGAGCGAGCAATGAGTGAAAGGGAAAAACATGCTGTGCCAATCCCTTTTAGTCTTTAGAGTCTGATAATTACAATTAATAAATGCACAGTTATTATCAATATATTGTTGGTGTATGTTTTGAGTGACTTACTCAACATTTTCAGAAAATTTTAGACAAATTGTTGTAAGAATTGGACATGGAACAAAATTTTAGGCACAAGGTTTACAGTATTTGGGGCAAAAGCTGAGTAAAGTGAAATGGAACAAACACTAAGGTAAATGGGGCAAAACTGTGTGAAGTGAAATGGGACAAAAGCTGAGTAAAGTAAAATGGGGCAAAAACTTGAGTGATGTGAAATTGGCCAAAACTGATATGAAATAGGGCATAAGCTGTGAAATAGGGGCAAGTTGTGAAAGTAAAACAGCAGTAAATTAAACATGCATGGAAATATGTAACAACATTGTACATAGTATTATTTATTACCTGTAATAAACTAGCTCGATGCTGCGGGTCTACCGTCCACAGAGATCCTTTCCCGAGTCCGGGCGCTGCCGCCACCTGAAATGTTCAGAAGCCATTAAGCTTGCTTCGTCATCATCTAACATAAATAACATAATATGTACAAAATATACATATATATGTAATATATTCTGCCCAAGACAAGAATGGCTGGAGGAAGGTGGTTGAGGACGTTGATGTTAGCCACAATGCTCAGTAATGAAGATATGATGAAGAAGAATATATTCTGTATCAAAATACAGACTGCCACGCAGTACAAATATTTGTTTGATAATACAAATATTTGTTCTGTGCCTAATAGTATTTGTATTTACAATTATATAAGTACTAGCAGTCCGTCCCGGCTTCGCCTTTGGTACATAATATATAGCCTAGCACCCAGGAATCACGTACACATCCAACAGTGAAAGAATTTTTTAAATCAGTCGAGTAGTTTCTGAGATTAGCGCATTCAAACAAATAGTATCTTTAGTTTTATAATATCAGTACGGTATAATACTATCTGGCTCCCACAATACAAGCTTAGTTTGAGGCTAAATGGTGTTGTGAGAAATGTGTACCAATATCTACTATTTATTAATTTAGAGCTGATACAAACTCACCTTATGAAAGCATTTATTCAAAGACAGATTATGCCTGACGCTATTCTTCCACCCCTGAGGCGCATGTCTGAAGTAAGGGAAATGTCTTATGATCCACGCGTAGATTTCCTTCACTGGCAGCGCGCGCGCCGGCGCCGCCTCTATGGCCATGAATATGAGACAGGAGAACGAATACGGCGGCTTCTGATGCGTCACTACCGGGGGAGACGGTGGGGCTTTCACTGGTGTCCGGGGTGGGGAAGGTAGCCGTATTACCGGTGGTGGTGTCGTTGATTCTGTCTGTGGAGAGAAACATTAGAGTTAGTCATTTGTTTAAACTCGTGACAGTATACAAGTATTCGATTCATTTGTTTCACTACTTTTTTTAAAATGAAAGCAATTAGGCCGCCAATTGAGAACCTCACCCGATAGTGTCTTAGCTTATAAGTAACTCGTATTCTTGTTTTTGTGTGGTTTTTAATAAAGAGTTTTTTATTTATTATTTTTTTCAGCTGCTGTGATAAAATTTTTAGTTGATAAACCTTCACTTATGATTTGTTTTGTCAAGTAAAAAATTTTTGAGGGTATATTCAATTTGTTTTTGTTTTTTTTTTCATGTGATGTGTCATAACCGGCGCTGAGCCCATATGGGTTCCGCGCCGCTTGACGGGTTAATCATGTGCGTTTTCACAAAAATGTGTAACCTTCTTGGCACTTTCCGGAACATTCCATTTTGTGACCGGATTTTACATCAAATTTGTTTTACAATTGTACCAAAGTTGTTGTTTATCTGTCTGTATGTTTGTTTTGAACCAAATGTTACTACTTTGTAAAACGAATTTGGTATAAGATCCGGGCACAAAATGTAATGTTCCGAAAAGTGATATGTGCCAAGACAGGTATACATTTTTGTGAAAATGCCCTTATATTCACACTAGCAGCACCCCGCGGTTTTACCCGAGTAGTACCTGTTCCCGTTATTCTATAAAAAGCAGCCCAGACTGTAATCTATCTGTGCTCCAAGTTTTAACCCGATTCATTCAGACGTGATTGAGCAAGAAACACCCAAACATCATTCTAAACATCCAAACTTTCACATTTATAATATTATTAATAGGATTAATTTTCCTAGGTAAATGAAGCCCATCTTTATTGCCCAGTGCTGGGACTCGAGGCGTGTGATTATTGCCCCTAATATTCCACGCTAGCCTAGATTGACGGGTGTCACATTTTTTCTAACGACATCTTTCTTGTAGTATGTCGGTTTTCTCGCTTTGTCCTTCACCATAAAAGCTAGCCTTAAGGGGGTTATGATAACCTAGTACTTCTGTACAAAATACTTAATACATACCTGTGGGTTTATTCCATAGCAATAATCTAATACAACAAAAGTACAATAGTTACTGTACTTTTTTTTTGTATTTCAACAGTTCATTAGTTTAAAAAATAACGATGTTATTTACGTATTAGACTGAGAGTGACGGCTTTTAACTGTTTATTTTCTGCGCCGCCCGACTCTACCATAGACTATAAATAGATTTTTTTTTCCGAGCACTTAACTGAAAAACTCAAAGAGATTTCGGTACTATAGCGCCCCGAAGAGGAATCAAAAACATAGCAGCATCACTTTTTGTACCGATAATAATCAATTACAGAGTGACTCGTCCATTTTTTTTACCGTATGCGTCATTTCAGTTCCGTAACTTGGATTGTGATATAAAAAAAAACGACAGTACAATAACTTAATCGAATTGTTAATCAAGAGAAGAAAGTATTGAGATACATGTACTACGACGCTTGAAAGGTAAAAAGGTAAGCGCATGTTTCTTGCGGCATTCCGAGTCGGGACTTAGTAAATGTTACCTAATCTTTGGTATGCGTTAGTGAAAGGAGGAAAATTCCTGGTTTATTGTCGTTTTATGAGTAGTTGAGTACTTAATAGGTTTGATTACTTTATGCTTTGATGATACCAGGCAGTTATTGTTACACTAGTATTCATTAAGTTATAATTAACGTGGCTCTGTAGTAAAGCGAGCTCCCAGTATTTTAGTGCAGTTTCGTGCTATATTTTCACGGGTAAACTACATGAGTGAACCTGCAGTTACAATCCTATTTTAATATCTAATTTATGAGTCGTTCATAATGTCATAGTCTCATAGTTCAGATTTTTTAAAGTAAATCCCCACGTTGTACAAATATTGTAAGTGCGAAATTTTTAATGTTGGTAAACCACGTTGACGGATGAACGGGTCGAATTGAAATTTGAAACTAAGATAGTTTATAATCTGGGATAGCATATAGGCTACATAATTATCATTGTAAGAAAATTTCGGGAAGAGAAATACTCATGTAAAACCGTGGTATTTTTTTTTTGTTTGAATGTTTTTCGGTTAATTTTAATTAAGTGGATCTATAATATGTAATAAGTAACCGCCCCTACGCTAGCTGCTCTAGTCTAAAGTTTGGTAGGTTAGCAGAAGCCACCTAAAATAGGCTTCGGATGAAATGATGTGCTTGTGTGCGAAAATACTTGTGTTATTCCAGACTTGCCAGACTGCACTCTATCTGTATCCGATCAATGAATATCTAGCTGATCCATTCAGACGTTCCCACGTCATTAACCAACAAACATCCAAACTCTCGCATATTAATAGGATACTGTAAAGTAAATTATTTCACACCACTTCTCACACCGTACGGGCAAACAAAACATAATCTGGGTACCCCAAAACAAGGTCGAAAAAATTAAGGCTTCCTCCACATTGTGTCATTGGATTAAACCGGCTGACAGTCGGAGTCGGCACTTGTGTCAATACTTGCTTACCACGTGGTCATTGCGTAACATACGCCGTGCACGCGCCGATTTCTTTTTTTTACGTTTTTACGTATATTTTTTTATTGTAAAAGCTTTTTTTTTTACTATTTTTGTGATTCCCTTGTTAAATGACCACCTTTTAATTTAGGTAATGACCACCTGGAAGATACAGCGTCACCGATAAAGTTGTCCCTGTCCTGTTTTACAACTAAATTTGTATTGATATTTTTTTTTGTGTTTTTTTTATTTTTTTATTTTTTAATTATAATTAACTTTTTATTTGTTTGCTCGTAGATATTGTCGCCAATCGGTACGCCACTAATTTGAATGATTCTATTTTTTCTATAGTATATCTCGATGTTGGTGTATTTAGAATAAATGAATATAACTAATATTACATATTGTAAGAGTTAGAGGTAAAATTGAGAAATTAAATTACAACTTAACTTACAATATGTCAAACTAATAATAGTATAAAGTAAAATAATCCTACATTTTCTTTTTATCAATAAGTTTCCGCTTGACCGCCATCTCACCTGATGTCAAAGCGACGAACGCAGTTCTCGATAGAGCTTACCGATGACGGTAAATACCATGCGAGCGTAAATAACAATACTTGTGAACAACATAGCTTAAAATTATGTTTAATACTACATAGATTCGCACTTGACAATTCAGTTTTACCATATAAAAGTGTGACATTAATAAACGACGAGTTTACTTATTTTAAAAATAGTCAAGACGAAGACAGATTGCCTCTACGTGGGAGAGTTAAACGACATCTTATGAGAATAGAAAATGAACCCAACTAATTGATGAGGTTAAAAAACTGACACATACGAGTTGACATGCGTCTTGTTGGTATGCAACGGATCGATTGGATGAATCTATGAGAGCAGAGTCTTATCCCAGTAAGCTCAGAAAGCGGCTATTGATAATGTTGTAAAATCCCACTAATCGGCGAGACGACTGAAAAAAACTAATTAGTCCGTCCGTCAAATTATAAAAAAATATTGTATACGTATTTTTAGGGTTCCGTAAAACGTAAAAACGGAACCCTTATAGATTCGTCATGTCTGTCTGTCTGTCCGTCCGTATGTCACAGCCACTTTTTGCCGAAACTATGAGAACTACACTGTTGAAACTTGGTAAGTAGATGTATTCTGTGAACCGCATTAAGATTTTTACAAAAGTTTAAAAAAAAAACAAAAATTAGGGGTGCCCCCAATACTGAGAACTGAAGCTCAACATTTTTTTTTCACCAAACCTACACGTGTGGGGTGTCTATCGATAGGTCTGAAAAAATGATGTTGAGGTTTAAATTAATTTTTTTAAGAATTTTTGTCTACACTGAATAACTTGCGCGAGAGACGCTTCCAAAGTGGTAAAATGTGTGTGTCCCCCCCTCTAACTTCTAAAGTAAGAGAATGAAAAAACTAAAAAATATATAAATATGATGTACATTACCAACGAAAATTAGTTTGAACTCGATCTGATGAGTAGTTTTTTTTTAGTACGTCATAAATACACTATTATTAAAACTTCGATCAAAAACGATAAAAGTTACAACGAACTACAAGAACTATGTGTGCTATGTATATTATGTTACTTGCTGGAACGGAACCCTTCATGGGCGAATCCAACTCGCACTTGGCTACTTTTTATTTCTTATGTTTCACAAACAAAAAAAATGACGAATTTAAAATGCTTAGAAGTTTCGAGTAACGTCACGTTATGGTACGATTTTTACTATTGAGTGACGTCACAACTCACACTCCGGAAGTTTGATGATCTATATCTCTGTCAATTCTTGATAATTTGGTAAAACAAAAAATACGTGTCCCATATTTTTTCATAATCTACCTGAGGAACTAATTTGAATGGTGTATTTTTGACCCTGTCGTCATCCCAATTGTCAAAGTTTGGATGTTTGTTGCTCAATCACGTCGGAACAGCTGAACGGATGAGGCTGAAAATTGGGCAAGTCAGGTAATAGTCTGGAATAGCGCATAGGTTTTAATTACATACTAGGCCTACAACGATGAAAATTATAGAAGCGTTAGAATTATAGATTTTCCCTTTCAAGTAATTCACAAAATGTTACTTACGTTTATTATAACTTGACTGGCGATCATTTGTGTCGAATGTTTTGTGTCTTCCATGTCTCCTTTGGTTAGATTTATACCTGTAATATTAATAAATTTAATCAGGAACAAACTACGCAAACGCTATTCGTCAAAATAAGCTAAGTTTGGAAATATATTTAGTACTTAGTTAACAAAAAATGCTGTAGGTTATCCACGTTTTCAAACCACGTCATAAACAGTTTAGAATTGTATAGTTGACATCGAGATTGTTGAGTGTAGAGTCGCCTTTCAAAACATAACATTTGACCATGACATAAAACTATATCAAAATCAGTCAATCAGTTTGGATGCTACAATGTCTTACAAATGTAACTTCAATCTTATATCACCCCTCTTTTTGGGTCGAGGATCAATAAATAAAGCCCGCGAAACCAACAAAGTTTTGTGACGAAATTCTTGAACTATTTTTTTTAACTTGAATAGGCTTACACTTGACCGCCATTTCGTCTGATGTTAAGCGACGGTGCGGCCTACGATGAAGCGTGCGTACCTAGAAGAAACCGATTCACTCTTGACTTGAAGACACCAAGATTATAACTATCGGGGAAAATCCACTCAGGTAGCTAGCCTAGACGTTCTTATCACAAAAGTAGAGTCAAACCTCTTTGTTCGTGTCTTTGTAACATCAACCATGAAACGATGTCGCTTTCTCGAGCTCCGAGCAGTCCGATAGAAAGAGGGGCAAGGTGGTATTAAATTATGCAGATCAAACGCGCACTCTCCGAAGTGTATCTTTTTTAGAATATATTCCGTTTATCGCAGCAGAATACGACAGTGCCTCCTATTATCAACTACGACGCGGTGTCTACTATTAGCTAATAACCGAGCAGAGTATGTGACATCGAAAATCTGGCGTGAACATTTCATCAAGCCACTTACTATCTCGGTATTTGTATTGATAAAACGAGGGCCGGAGTTCGGCTAGTATGTTATCTACCGAATCGTTGTGCCCGTAACTCATTGACATGTTAAATTGATCGTGACATGCCAAGGTCTGCATTGCTTGGGTAAAGATTTCACTTATGGTGGCTTCGCTGAAATCTGCTTAAGAAATACGAGCTAGTGTGATGGCAAGCGTTTAAAATGTTACGGCTGGTCTAGTCGGGATAACGGCAACTGTCGATCCGGAGAGCCCCTGGTTCGACTGGCCCATCTTTCAAGGACCACTGTCGTTTTGAAGTCATGTGCGTAATGCCGCTAGTTTATAAACGGTAAATGACAACATCGTGAGGAACCTACATGTTTCTAGAATCACATCATCAGACATGCATCATCCGCCCACCCATCATGCAATCCATCGTGGTGGATTATGGCCTTAACTCTTCCCTTGCAAGAAAAGGCCTCGAATTCCTGAAGTGGGAACATTTAGTGCGCTGCTTATTTTAAATGCTTAAAAAACGATTTGTACAATCATCAGTGTTTTATGAACCAAACTACAATACAATGAGAACTACACTACATAAAATGTTTAAATTAATATTGACTACTTAGAATTATTAATTGAATTTTCCCCTTATTGCACAAATGACAAGTTCATTGCAAGTGATTTTTGTTCAAGCGTCGTCGTTATCGTTTTGGTCGTCATTTGTATGATAGTATAGATTTAATCTAACAGCGCTAGATTATAAACTAACGTAACTTACTATAGGATTGTAATCTCACGTGTTACACACTGATGGTATTTACAATTTTACGTAGGCAAATACATGAGATTTGGCCTTTCGAATGTCTAACTCTAACGATTATGGTTTTGCTATTGCCCTCAATATCATTTTAAGCGATAACAGGACATCTACTACTCTCTTTCTACGAAAAACGAAATTTCGTAATAGACTCGCGACTCCTACTGCGGTTCTACTGCCAATAACAGCACAGCGTCATTTTTTTTTTAAAATATAGAGTGACGAGACGAGCAGGTTATGTGCTTGATGGTAAGCAACATGCCTGCCACATAACAACACAGTGACACGCAGCTATTGGAACATGAAGATTCCAAATCATTACCTAGCACTGCACTGCGCTCGTCACCCAGAGATCTAAGTTGTTATATCTCTAAGCCCTGTAATTTCTCTGGAAACATTGCCCTTCAGACTGGAATAGTGATGTTTGTTACTGCTTGGCGGTGGAATAACTGGCAAAAGTGTGGTATTTTAGCGGACTCTACAAAGAGTTCTACCACTACAACAGCTTGATGCACCATGGGTAAGGTTAGTTACTTAGTAAGGGATCGATGTCTACAGGAAGTGTTATGGAGTGGGTAGTAGATTCTACCTCTACCTTTTTCTATTTATTTTCCTATTCTCCTTACCTCTGAGTAGATTCCTGTCCTGTAACCAGCTGAGGCTCGTGAGATCGTCGTCGTGGTCGGCCGGAGGTAGGTTGCCCGCGTTGCCGCCACACGCCACCCTGTCATCGAGATACAACAACTTAACAACTTATTCACAACTTCTTAACAACTGAGGAAGTACAATTCTAGGGTAGGACGCTGTTTTGTTACTTTTGCAGACATTGATATGGATTTTTTTAATGAAAAAAATATCCACATTCACATATTCCGTGGGCGGTGAATTGAATTCTAGCGTCACGCTCGGGAACGATAATAAATCTTCGGGTAAACTCGGGACTATGGCCATTGGCCATCTGCGTCATGCGTCAGCATTTCCCACTGGCTATTGGCAAATTCTAACGCATTTCTAGATGGCCATACTCATGGCCACGCTCTCCGGTTTCACCTGCGTAGTTTCCAAAGTAAGTTATCAAATTCTGAGTTATAAGTTTTCACTTCTATCGGCAGTTCCTATGACTGCCATTTTTTTTTCGCTTTTAGAAGGGTAGAGTATTACCCAGAAGGACCATTATCCAGTTAGAGATTGTACAGGGCACGAAAATAAATTAGATACGAGTAGAAACTAGTTATTGTCTTCAACACAAACATAAATAAACAAAGACCACATTCTTATAACTAGTGAATCAAAGGCCGGGCTTATCGCTAAGATGTCACGGTTGTTGTGTTTTAGCTATATATTTAAGATACTATTACAAACTATAAGTTTGTTACATATAAAATGTATTATTAAGGGCTCGGCCTAGAACTGGGGACTTTTGATGGCGAAGTTTTAGACCACTAAACAAACCGTCAGAAGAAAAAAAAACTATTTGGATTAAAATACAATTTTGCCCGTAGCCCGTAGATACGTTTAACAAACTCAACAAAGTAATTTCGACGCACAACATTAAGGTTTTATAGCTTGGATAATCCGTCTTTTCTGAAGATGCGAGCACAGCAGACTATGAGCCTACGTCACGCTCATTTAAAAACGGCACGACATCATGCTGAAAATAATAAATTCTTTTACTCTGTCATTGGACTGGGACCGTAATTAAATGCTGATCACGTGAAATACGAAATTAATACTGATGCAAGAAGATTTTTCGTTACATTTGTGTATGATAATTGATTACTAGACCTATTACTAGTCATACCAGATATGCCTAGTAATAGGTAATGGAGGCATGTAATTACAACCCTACATAAAATAGGGTACGCACGAAATTAATAATGAACTACTGATCAAACACTAAGGACGTAGCGCACGTATATATACAGCGAATATTAGGAACATTCTCCCCGAAACAATGTTTCCTCAATCAAAAAATCTTGGAATCTTTAACCAAAGAACACCTTATACCTTTTCTGTACTCTGTTTAACTTAGTAAAGCGAAGGCAATCGTAAGCCCATTCATTAGAATTGAATCTAACCCCTTCCTATTCCAAAAAGCGATTACATACAGAACCGTCCACCTAGAAAAAAAAGGATTGCCATAAATCGTCATATTCGAATTCACACACTGGCGCCAAACGTCGCCACACGTAAATACTACGCAATATAATCAGCTCGCTATCACGCTCGGTAACATACAGTCTTTAGTTTTTTTTATCGCGTCTGTCTTACCCACTAACCTAGCGAAATGATAACACGTACCAAGCATGGCGTTGATTGATCATCAAGTAAAACCAGTGAGGAGAGATAGCTAATCTTTAAATAAATTTCAGGTCTCGTTACGTATCACCTTGGCTGGCTAGTATCCGTATGTCTTGAGATCTGGTGCAATGAGTATTCATGAAGTTATTGATAGCGTTAGTTTATCTTTCCATCTCTGTATTTGTAGGGTTCCGTAAAACGTAAAAACGGAACCCTTATAGATTCGTCATGTCTGTCTGTCTGTCTGCCTGTCCGTCCGTATGTCACAGCCACTTTTTGCCGAAACTATGAGAACTACACTGTTGAAACTTTGTAAGTAGATGTATTCTGTGAACCGCATTAAGATTTGAACAAAAAAATTTTTTTCATCGTACCTACACGTATGGGGTGTGGTGGTGGGGGTGTCTATCGATAGGTCTTCAAAAATGATATTGAGGTTTCTAAAATCATTTTCGTCTACACTGAATGATTTGCGCGAGAGACACTTCCAAAGTGGTAAAATGTGTGTCCCCCCCCCCCTCTAACTTCTAAAGTAAGAGAATGAAAAATCTAAAAAAAATATATGATGTACATTACCATGTAAACTACCAACGAAAATTAGTTTGAACTCGATCTGATGAGTCGTTTTTTTTTAGTACGTCATAAATACACTATTATTGATACTTCGATCAAAGTTACAACGAACTACAAGAACTATGTGTACTATGTATATTATGTTACTTGCTGCAACGGAACCCTTCATGGGCGAGTCCAACTCGCACTTGGCCACTTTATTACAGTTATTCTACGATAAAATTGATTTTTGATAAACGAATTACGAAATGAACTAAAATTAATTAACAATTCCATAAATAGCTTACAGCGAGGGAATGCGGCTAACATTCTAGGGGTTTTCGGTGAATGATCGGTGTGCGGGGGATGTATGTGTTTGATTAATTTGAATATACTTTACTTTTGATGTTTTCAATCAACAATATTTATAATATTGTTGATTGACAACAAAGTTAACAAAGAGTACTTCTACAAAAAAGGGATGCCCTATACGTATTGCACTTGGAAGTAATATTATATTTTTATTATACTAAGCTTTCAGACACACAAAATTTTTACTTTATAATTTGGCGCTAGGGTAGATAATATTTTTATTTATTTACAAAAGAAGGAACGCTAGTTTATCTATATATATAAAAGCGAAAGGTCACTCATCAAGGAATCTCAGAAACTACAAATGCTAAGAATCTGAAATTTTGCATGGAGGTCCCTTTTAGCACGTAGGCGCTCGCTAAGACGGGATTTCGCGAAATTCAACCCCTAAGAGGGTGAAACAAGGGATGAACGGTTGTATGAAAATTCGTGATTTTCAAAGTTATCAAATTTTGTATCTAGACATTTGACACGAAACAATTAAATGTTTGTTCTATCAATTTCGTAATTTTGAACTGTACGGGGATGAAATTGGGGTTGAAATAGGGGCTGAATGTCAATTGGAAAGTTCCCAACCATTGAAGATAAAACCATAAAACTATGTATATAGACACTTGACACGAAACAAACGAATGTTTGTTCTATTCATTTCGTAATTTCGAACTGTACTGGGGTAAAATTGGGGTTGAAATGAGGGATGAATGTCAACATGGAAGATCCTAATCGTTGAAGACAAGACAAAACCATGAAACTCCGGATATAGACACATGACACGAAGCAAACGAAGGTTTGTTCTTACAATTTTTTTTATTTCGATCTGTATTGGGATGAAATTGGGATTGATATAGGGGATGAAAGTATACATGGAAGCTTCCAATCGTTGAAGATAAAACCATGAAACTCTGTATATAGGCACTCGACACGAAGCAAATAAATGTTTGTTCTAGCAATTTTGTAATTTCGAACTATACGGGGATGAAATGGGGGATGAATGTCAATATGGAAGTTCCCAATCGTAGAAGATAACACTATGAAACTCTTTATATAGGCACTTGGCACGAAGCCAATAAATGTTTGTTCTAGCAGTTTTAAAATTTCGAACTGTATGGGGATAAAATTGATGTTGAAATGGGGGACGAATGTCTCTTACGCTTTCACACCTAAACCACTGAACCGATTTTGATGAAATTGTATGAAATTGTTTTATTATAAGCTGTTTTTAGTAACCGTAAATGTGTCTGGGTATAAAAGTAGGTACTACCTGAGTTACCTTAGTATTTATTTCGCGCGGACGAAGTCGCGGGTAACAGCTAGTGTTTATCATAAAGTGATTTGTACACGCACGGTCTATCAACACCAATAGATAGCGAAATGGAGGACAGTCGATTAAAAAATCGTTAAAACATATCTCAATTATCATCAGGAATTAAGTTGTGACGACAAATGCCTGTTCCAAAGATTACACAAATTGTAACTAATTATATTAAGTCGTAATACCGTAAGTAACACCCTTAAATGGACGCATGCGGCAAGCCAAGTAGAAAGTGCCAAGGACTTGTCTACTTACAAATGATTCTTCCACTGATTATTTATTTACTTATTTAGTAACTTTTTAAATGTAATTTAAGTTTCAATGAAGGAAAAAAATCAGATTATCTTCTAAGGCATAACTTATGTATTATTTGGTTATGTTTTTTTAATTTGATGTTTAAATGGATTTTGTTCATAAACATAATAGAAAATGTCACTTTACATCAGGCGAGATCAAGCTGAAGCGCAAGCCTATTTTAGCTTAAAAAAACTGACACATAATATGTGTACAAACAATACAAGTTTGGAGTCATTAGCTTAGTCTCTGGAATCATCAAACCCTCGGCTGATAGTGCCCACAAGAGTTCGGGAGCATTCGCATGCTGTTTGGAAAGGGAATTAGGTATGTATTTTGTGCCAAATAGAGACCTGCAGGTCTACTACGAAGTCCGATAAACGATATATCGGCCGAACTTATGGAAGTTTCCTACCTCGATAGACAATCGGTTGGTTGATCGAATCGGCTGTTTCGTTCGATCCGACCCTCATCTGACCTAAGTCTATAACTTCCGACCGAGATGTATCGATCCGAATGTTTTTCGTGGTAGGCTACAGATCCGATTCAGCTGTCGGTCGGATCCGATCATTCGGAGTTTGTTTTCGTAGTAGACCTGCAGAGCGGGGAACATGACCCCCTTCCTCTAAAAAGGTGACACAAGATAGCAGCAAAGGGGTTTTATAGGTAACATTCATCATTTGTTTTTTGTTTTGGGATCTTAGTGGGATTCAATCATTATAAAAAAAATAGCCAATCAAAGATTTTTTTACAATTTAATGTAATTTTTCTGATGGAAGTTAGTGGAGTGTAGCCCAAATTGACAGCAGACATAACGAGTGGATATAGTTTGATTTTTAGAACGAATATCCTTACAGCAGGGTTGGTTGGAGATGGGATTTTGCTGCGCGAACGAACTGAAGAAAATGTGAGACTATAACCTTAAGAAAAATATACAACGGAAGTGACGCGTAAAAACTGCCCGTGACCAGTGTTTCCAACATTATTTTTCAGAGGAAATAATATTAATTAGCATTTTTTTTGCAAATTATGTTGCTTCTATTTTATCCGAACGAACTTCGTTCCTGCTTGTTGTCCCATGACACCACATCTTTTTTTCTTCCTGGATTCAGTCCATACCATACATGCAAAGTTCAAGTAGCAACGATGAAGTAATCAGTGACACGAAATATAGCTTACTTTTGTGCAATTTGGAGACACGGCAACACAAATTCGAACTCAGCCTAGTAAGCCTCAGTAAGATACAAATAATATAATTGTCGTCATGAATTCGCAGTGTCCATGACATATAGACGGACTCGGCAAAACTATAAATTTCGCTACGGAGCCCTGAAAATAGGCAAGTGTCTCATAATATTTACGTAGGTGGGCCACGTCTACTAGTCCGAAATATTAAAGTGACGCGCCGCGACGGTCGACTATAAAAGACGCGTCATACACGCGATAAAACTACATTTGCGTACTTTAGAAATGTAATCAAACAAGTTAAACAATTGATGAAAAACTATGGTTGATTATAATTGTATGCGGCATTTTACTAGGCCTTGGCAATAGATTATACTCGTATTTATGAGATCACGCCGAGCTAAAAGAATTATATTATTTTTAAACTCTCTTTATAGAAAATTCGTTAAAGCTGTCTGAATTTCTCAAACAACACGCCCTGATTACTAAATCTTTAGATCCAGCCATGCTCTTTAAGAATAAATAAGAGTAGAATCTAGAACTACCCTTTTAGCTTCCTGTTAATCGGTTAGTTCGAAGATATTTTAGAAGCAGGACGTATAATTTCCTTAGACCTTCAGAACTAAGTTAAATCACGTGCGTGAAGTAAAAGGTAGTCTATGTACGAGTAGATTTTGTTAATATATGATGCTGTATTTCGATTTATGCGCCATCTTGCGATTATAAACACTTTCCATAGTGAACTAAACTTCTGTGGCCAATTGCTTGAACTACACACCCAACCTAAGCAACTTTTGAGTATGACTAGATTAGAAAAATAGGTCAACGCAGCGAGAACTCTACATAATATTTCATGTACACTATTTAGCATGACCTTACATAAAACAGACAGAAGAATTTCGTCTGCGTGCAAATTAGTATAACAAATAATTACAACACTTCCATGTTATCATGTTTTAATTAGCGTAAGATGTTTTTAATACTGATAACGTTGCCCTGATGAACGTCAACAAATAATTTATTATCCAAGCTAGAGTCACAATGCCTTGCCAAACAGAAACTTAGTATGATAGACTATAACATTTAATAAGTAAATTATAAAGAATTCCTAATTCATTTACACAATGGATGCAATTTCCTTGCAGTGAAAGGTTATCAACTGTTTTCATTGCCATTTCCTACTCGAAATAAACCAGTAAAATTGTTCATTAGACACTCAAAGAGTAATTCGCAAAGCTAGAATTACACAGCAAGATCATTACCCCTAATAGATAGAGCTGTATTGGCACTGCTCCAAGATAAGTGGCAGTGTCGCGCTCAAAGGGAATCCGGACGGTAAAGTAACAAAAATGCAAGGCATTTAATGCGACACAAATTATACGAAGCGAGTAGACAACGCAGATTTAGGGCTTTATAATGTAAATGCGTGAATCAACGCCAAGTGTTTAATATTGTATTTTTGTAAGCAATAATTGGTTTCTCTCGGGCAGAACTAGAGGGCGCTGATCAGCCTTAAAACGCGATGATGTTTTGTTTCCGAGACGAACCATTAGTTTTACCTGTATGTTAATACGTTGTTATCTTTTGGTTAAACATTTGTATGTAAACAAACGGAATACAATCAGTTTATCGATGTAATACGTGCGTTTCATTTTTGGACACTTGGGCGCTGTACATTGGTCCTTCGTATTGCCGGTAAACGGCGACACGTGGTTGACTTGTGCACTGTGTCAATTGCACCAGACCGGGTAGTGGTTTGCTACCGGTGCATGAAGTTGGCGGTTGAACCTTTCGACCATCAAGCCTTGACCGGTTGATGGTAGCAAGAACAACCGTGGAGGAGTGAAGTGTTCGTCCAACTCTGGGTGTTCTTGGTAGAACCCCTAGCGAGGGAGATCATCGTCACTAGTGGCGGAAGTGCCCACACCGTCCGGTGTGCGGGGCGAGGGCGAAGTACCGCCGCCATTCCGATCCTGCGCCAGCGGCAGACAAGTGGCCTGACGTCACAGGAGTGACGTATGACGTATGTAGAAGTTGTGACGTCACTATCCAGTGAAGTGTGAGTTCGGTGATAAAAATTGTAAGTACATTTTCGACTTTATTAGTGTGACAGTTTTAACTTTGAAGAAATCTACTGTATGAAGAACTTATTTCGACAAGGTTCTAGAGACTTAAACAATTTCTTGTATATATTTATCTTGGACTTGTAAAAATTCTTGTGTTGTGCATGACTTAGAATAGTTTCGCTAAAAGTGTTCAGACGGGGAACCTATGCCCGATTTTGTATAGAAGTGATTTTGACAAGGTTCTGAACACTTAGAATAATTGGCCAACAGTTTACATTGACTTAGAAAATTTTGTTTAAAGCATTTGGAATTCAACTTAAGAAAAATATTTAGTGTTCACAGTCAATTTTATCTTGAATTAATAGTTATCAGCAGTGATTGAATTTGTACAACATGGCGAATAAGTATTTTAAATTACAAGAAAATTTAGCGGCACAAATTTCAAAATCCAGGAATAATTTTAAAAAATCCTCAAAAGACCGTTTAACTACAATTTATATTAGCACTCGTTTGGAGACTTTGGAGCAGTACTGGGTTGAGTTTCAGAATAACCATCGTAAAATTATAACAGATGTTAAGACTGAAGAATTACAGGATTCGTTATATTTTACAAATGATATGTATGATTCTTGTGAAGAATTATACACAGAATATAAATGTTTGTTGAAAGAGGCTAATTTGAAGCTGAAACCAGAGTCAACTGCTTCTTCATTTACTCCGAGCGCTCATAGAACTGAACAAAGCGTGAAATTGCCCATAATAGAGATACCAAAGTTTTCCGGTAAGTATTCTGAGTGGGCAACCTTCCGAGATCTGTTCACTTCTTTGATTCATAATAACGGTAACATTGATAACGTGCAAAAGTTACATTATTTGAAGGCTTCTGTTACTGGTGAAGCTGAACAATTATTACGTCACATTCCAGTAACTTCAGACAATTACAGTGTGAGTTGGACTCAGTTAGAAAATAGATTTAATAATAAAAAGTATTTGGCTAATTGTATATTAAAGAGGTTAACATCCCAAAGGTCACTAACAACTGAATCTTCTAACGCGCTAAAATTGTTGTTAGACACAACCAAAGAATGCTTAAGCTCGTTAAAGAATTTAGGTGTTAATGTTACTAGCTGGGATATAATTGTTATTTTTTTGATAAGCCAAAAACTTGATGCCGATTCTCGTAGAATTTGGGAACAGAAAGTAACAGAAACGGAATTAGAATTGCCTTCCCTAGCAATGTTCGAGGATTTCCTAGAAAATCGGTTTAGGGCGATTGAGTTTTTGGATCCCAATCTACGGAAGTCTGAGAAAGCTAGTTGTTCGTACTTCGTTAGTTCTTCAATTTCGTGTTCTTATTGTACTGACAATCACAAAACTTGTAATTGCAAAAAATTCGCAAGAGAATCCACCGAAACCAAGCGTGAATTTGCGCGGTCACACAAATTATGTTTCAACTGTTTAAATGAAAGCCATACAGCCTTTCAATGCAATTCGTCAGCCAGGTGTCGTTTGTGTAAGAAAAAACACCACACTCTTTTGCACCCAAAAAATCAACAGTCAACTTCTAACGTTGATGTTGATCAGCCTGTGAGAAAGAATGTTGTCACTACTGCGATAGCTTCAACATCACAATCATCGAGATCACAGGCTCATTCGGAAACGTCACATACACCAGAGATAACCACTTGTTTAGTTAGTTCGCCCAGTCGAGTTCTATTACCAACCGCTTTGGTGACAGCGGAATCTAAGAATAGAACAACTGTTGTTTTAAGGTCCTTGCTTGACCAGGGATCTCAGGCGTCCTTTTTAACCGAAGCTGCTGTGCAGCTATTAGGTCTCAAGAAAACTTTGGAGACCAGTGTAGTTACCGGACTAGGCGGAGACCGCGGCTCGAACATCGCTTCGAAGCACACAGTTATGTTAACAATTCAGTCTCGCCTAGACTCAACCTTTACTATGACAGTAAAGGCACATGTGCTGAAAAAACTCACTTGCCTTTTGCCCAGCACAACACTGCAGAATGTGCAGTGTTTGCCATCACTCCAGATTAGTGCTTTAGCGGATCCATCGTTTGGAACACCCAACCGGATAGATCTGCTACTGGGGGCGGAAGTGTACAGTCAAATCCTTTTGAAGGGATTGATTAAAGGTCAGCCTGGTTTGATTGCTCAGAACACGCGGCTGGGCTGGATTTTGTCTGGCAATATCCCAGCTGCTAATGGCAATCCTAGTACACAATGTCACAATATCGTGAACATGCACTTAGCGCATGATGAACAACAGGACGAGGATGCGCTCCTGAAGAAGTTCTGGGAGATAGAAAGGGAACCTACTACCCAGAAACAAAAACATTTGACCTTGGAGGATCAAAAATGTGAGGAATGGTTTACACAGACTACAAAGAGAGACGAGTCTGGACGGTACGTAGTGCGTCTCCCATTCAACACAAATGACCCACAATGCAAGTACGGGAATACACACAGTATTGCACGAAAACGATTCCTTATGTTGGAAAAGAGGCTTTCAAATATTGCTCCAGAACTCAAGGTTGAATATTCAAAGGTAATTGAGGAATATATTGCAATGGGTCATATGGAAGAAGTGAATAATACTAACGATCTTGAAGCTGTCTACCTACCTCATCATGCTGTTGTAAGAAAAGACAAGATGACAACCAAGGTACGTGTAGTTTTTGATGGTTCTTGTTCTGGATCGAACGGTGTCTCGATTAACGACGATTTAATGACCGGCCCTACCTTGCAACCAGAGCTGAGACATTTAGTAATGCGTTGGCGCCTTTATCCGATAGCAATTGTCGCGGATATTGTTAAGATGTTCAGGCAAGTGAAGGTTGCTGAAGAAGATGTAAATTTTCAGCGTATTTTCTGGCGAGACGACCCAAATACAGACTTGAGACATTTGCGTCTATTGAGAGTTACGTTTGGAACTTCTTCGGCACCTTACTTGGCAGTGCGATCTTTGCAACAGTTAGCCAGGGATGATGGTGATGATCTACCATGGGCTCAAAATCGAGTCTTGACCGATTTTTACATGGATGATCTCATGACCAGTTGTCATTCTGCGGGCGAAGGTAAACAGATCCATAAAGAAATGACTACCCTTTTAGGTCGAGGGGGCTTCCCGATGCAAAAGTGGTCCACCAACAATCGGGAACTAATGCAACATTTTTATTCTACAAAATGTCAATCAGATTCCGATCTAGAACTAAATTCCGACAATGTAATGAAAATTTTGGGTCTGACATGGAACCGAGAAGCCGACACGTTCCAATGTACGGTTACAATATCTCCCATGGATGGTGTATGCACCAAGCGACGGGTAATATCGGACATTGCTCGTCTGTATGATCCTCTGGGGTGGCTAGCTCCAGCCGTCACGACAGCTAAAGTATTTATTCAAAGGCTTTGGCTGTCTGGTATTAAGTGGGATGACCCACTTCCATCATCGTTGCTCAAGGACTGGCTTGAATTTCGCAACGACTTGAAGAGTCTTCAGGATATCCGAATCCCAAGGTGGATCGGGTCTAGTAAGGGTGATACTTGTCTTGAGCTTCAAGGATTCTCAGACGCTTCTAACGTGGCATACGCTGCTGTTGTGTACGCTCGCAGTATAAGTTGCGATGGTAGTGTTCGCATTAGCTTAGTGACGTCAAAGACTAGAATCGCACCAATTAAGCAAGTTTCGATTCCGCGCCTGGAACTATGTGGTGCTGTCTTATTGGCTAAACTCCTTAATGAAGTCGCGGAAACATTAAATGTTCCAAAACACCACCTGCACGCTTGGACGGACTCGACCATTGTTTTAGCTTGGCTTCGCAGTCACCCTAGTCGATGGAAGACGTTCATCGCCAATAGAGTGTCTGAAATACTTACGATCATGGATGCAAATCAGTGGTCTCACGTATCTTCAAAGGACAATCCAGCTGATTGTGCTTCTAGAGGTGTTACGCCTTCAGAGTGTGTTAAAAATGCCTTGTGGAGTTGCGGCCCAGAGTGGCTGCATTTGCAAGACATTCATTACAATAAAGGAGACATAAAGGATACTGACCTGGAAGAGAAAAGAGTAACGAAATGTCATGTACTCGCTAGTAATCCAGATGTTGGTGATCCCTTTCTAGAAAGGTTCTCCTCTTTGAGAAGAATGATCAGAGTGCTCGCGTGGTGCAAGCGACTTTGCATCTCCTCTCGTCTAGTTTTAGGCCCATGGCTGACAACAAGGGAGTTGCGAGAGAGTTTGTTGATATGCATCAAGCGAACACAAGATCAGTTCTTGCCAATAAATTTTAATGATAAGAAAGGAAAGTATTCTTCTCTTAACCCCTTCAGAGACGACGACGGAGTATGGCGAGTTGGTGGTAGGTTGCAGAGAGCTGATCTTTCAGAAGATCGGAAGCATCCTGTATTAATTCCGCGCCAATCTCACTTGGCAAGACTGATCGTCGGTGATGCCCATGAAAAGACACTTCATGGAGGCCCACTTTTAGTGATTAGTTATATTCAATCCAAGTACTGGATCATTAATTTACGGAACTTAGTGAAATCCTACATACACAAATGTACGATTTGCACACGATATTCTTCTAAAACACAACACCCAATGATGGGTCAATTGCCCTCAGCTCGAGTAACACCATGTAGACCATTTTACCAAAGTGGTGTGGATTATGCCGGTCCAATTGCAGTAAGAACGACCAAAGGACGTGGTCATCGATCCACAAAAGGATACATTTGCCTTTTCGTCTGCATGGTGACTCGTGCTATACACCTTGATATTGTGAGTGATCTTACTGCATCTGCTTTCCTTGCAGCTGTTAGGCGGTTTGTCTCCAGACGTGGACATTGCGCCGATCTTTGGAGCGATAACGGTACTACCTTTGTCGGAGCTGATCGAGAGCTGCGGAAATTGCTAACTTCAGAAAAATCTACTGTAGCCGTTGAGATTGCTGACTGGCTATCAACGAATGGGACGACTTGGCACAGAATTCCTCCCTATAGTCCCAATTTTGGAGGACTGTGGGAAGCAGGTATTCGTTCCACAAAGAATCACCTCAAAAGAACTATTGGTACTTCGACTTTGACCTTTGAAGAACTATCAACGGTATTGTCTCAAATTGAGGCTTGTCTTAATTCAAGACCAATATCGCGTATGAGTGACGATTCTCATGATCAGGTTCCGTTGACGCCAGGACACTTCTTGATTGGGGAAGCATTGGTTCTAGTGCCAGATGTTAATTACCAAAACACTAATGTTTCTTCTTTGAGACGCTGGCAACTAACACAACAAAAGGTCCAAGAGTTCTGGAAACGATGGTCTAAGGAGTACTTGACCCAATTTCTTCAGCGATACAAATGGAAGGAACGCTCCCGAGATCTCGAAATAGGGGATGTTGTGTTGGTAAAGGAAGATAATCTTCCCCCAGCTAGATGGCTTTATGGTGTTGTAATGCAAAGACACAGTGGTCCTGATAACATCACTCGCGTTGTCAGTCTGCGCTGTAAAGATACTATCATTAAGAGACCTGTATCTAAACTTTGTCGACTGCCTGTATCGGACTAACATAGGGGTCGAATAATTGACCGACGACTTGCATTGGGATACTGTATGTGCTTTTGAAATCACCTGAACCCGATAATATTTTTGTATATTACAAGGTAAGGTTAGTATGATAGCAATTCCTTTCAGTTTAACGGATCTATAATCTCGATCAATAAGCTACAGTTTTTTGTTATGTGATATTGTTAATCTTATTTCAACTTATTTGATTGGTTTCCATTGTTAAGAATGTGTATTATGTGTTGTAATTACTTAAATTTAAAGGGATGTCAGCATTTTTAGTTTTCTAGTTGCTATTTTATTTCATTGTTGTGAAAACTGTCAGAAGCTTAGATTAATTTGTTCTTTAAAATTTGTTGGTTTAAGTTTAGTTTTAAATTACGAGTATTTTGTCTTGCGAGTCTAATAACTTTTATTCCCACTAGTTATGGACGTGTGGTCCATGGGTGGCGGAATGTTTAATATTGTATTTTTGTAAGCAATAATTGGTTTCTCTCGGGCAGAACTAGAGGGCGCTGATCAGCCTTAAAACGCGATGATGTTTTGTTTCCGAGACGAACCATTAGTTTTACCTGTATGTTAATACGTTGTTATCTTTTGGTTAAACATTTGTATGTAAACAAACGGAATACAATCAGTTTATCGATGTAATACGTGCGTTTCATTTTTGGACACTTGGGCGCTGTACACCAAGCGTCGTGAAGCCTGAAAGTATTGACCAAGCAAACCAAAGTAATAGCTGGCGCCTTGGTTGCCGAACATTACTACATGATGGCAACTTCTGGTATGCTAGTTTCAGTAAATATTTTACTTACCTTATAAACCACAAAATTTGTAACCTATTAATGTTGAGTTTTTCATACAGGAAGACAGAATCGACATTTTTTTTCAGTAACAAAAGAACACACTTTTTAACCCAGAAAACATGAACCAGTAGCCATGAAAACTTCCTGGAACAGATTTAAAATAACCTGCCTAAATAAAAGGCCATGTGGTGATTGATTGGCTCTTTCACTGACATACAATACTCATCCATAACAGCTGGAACATGCAGAAATTTTGAGAACTAGTTAATTGTATGTATCTCATCGAAAATTGAGATGATAAATAATGATTTCCAACTATCTGACCTGCCGAACTTCGTACCACCTAGATTTTATTAGTCAGGTTTGTACGGAATTATTTTTCGGCCCGCGAGTCCGAATCGTATTTGGCCGGTTTTTCATATTTACTCATTTAAAGCTTCCCTGGACTCCTACAAATTATTCAAAACCAAAGTCAGTCAAATCAATTCAGTCGTACTCGAGTTCTAGCGAGACTAACGAATAGCAATTCATTTTTATATACAAGAGAAGAAGAAGAAAGAAGATTGTAATTTCCGGACTGAAGTATCCTTCTGAACGAAATAAATGCACATTAATAAGAAGAGTAGCGAAAAACTGTGTAGAAATATCGTCTCGCGAATCACCCAGTAACCTACATACAATGTACTCGTAGCTATCTGGGAAGACACTTTGACATCGGGAGACTAGACAGAGTTGAATTGCAATTTGCAGTTTTAAACTTTTATGAGAGTTAAAAAATAAATAACGATCTCGACTAGTATCTAGTATCATCATTTGTTTTGTTGACATTTGTTTTACTTAAGACAAAACACTGGAATCATAAGAAAATCAGCAAAAATCACTTGCCCATAACGTTAAGAGTTATTTGTTAGAAAAATAATGAACATATTTACTACTACTATTCGAAAGGCTTTAAATAAAACGTAGAGCTCATCCACAGACCATCATCTATAATATATAGGTACCTACTTTACGACCTACGTTCTGTCCCCATTCATAATTTTTAAGTAAAGTAAATGAAGAATCGACTAGTTTCAACACAAGAATCCCTATTCTTGTGTTGAAACTAGTCGATTCTTCATTTACTTTACTTAAACCTTTTTGGTATTTTTGACCCAGTCCGGTACCCTTACCGGACTGGGTCAAAAATACGCCATCCTAATTAGTCCGTCAGCTAGATCATGGGAAAATATTGGACACGTATTTTTTGGTTTTTCATAATATTAAAAATCGACAAATATTTGGTCACACGAAACTTCGAAGCGCTGTATCTTCGTCATTTTTTGTTTGTGAAACAAAAGAAAAAATACGTGTACAATATTTTTTAGCAATATAACTAACGGGCTACTTAGTTTTTTTTTGAGGATTGTACCCTATTGCATTATCATAAGTTAAAACAAAAGTGAGTAGCTTAGGGTCGACCAATTTGGCTGATTGTTTTTGTTCTGTCGAAATATTTAGACAAGGATTTTAATAAACAAAATACGGATATTTCCTTTAAGAGACAAATATTCTGTAATTTTTTGTGTGAAAATCTTGGATGCTTTAATTTACCCGGCCCACAACGAGTATACCGAGTGGAACTACCTGTTGCATTTTCAATTAAGTTCAAATTAAAAAATAAACCGCAATAAGAATTTGTAGAGGTTCCTTATACTAATCAGATAGACTACAAGATACATAGATTTCTCTATTAGATAGAGAATTATTTTTTTACAAATCCTACCATAACAATATTTTCAATTATCGCACAGGTATTATACAATTTGTAAACTTTGGGCTACGCTGGTGCTGAGGCTATCTAATCGGGTGTGTGACGCTACGAACCTATCTATACGGTATCTACGCTAGATAAAAAAGTTTGTCGATAGAAACATTTATGATGGATGAAGAAATTCTGAGCTCAAACATCTTTTCGCTAAATTCTTTCCACAAGAAAATAGATAACATAACGAGGGACTCTACGTTCATCCACCCAAGGATATTGGTATACATGTATAAAGTATCTTATTATGATGAAACTGATGAAACACCACAAAGATTTAGTATTTAGGCTTGAGGACCCATAACATGTCTATGAAACAATGAACAATTAACCCTAAGCGGGACGCCATGATAAGCGAAATGTCTGATCTACTTTTTTTTTCTATAACTGAATTATAAACTAAAAAAAATATTAAAGTACAGTTTAAGATACATAACAAATATAGTAAATTTAAAATAATTGTTCGACGCCGCATAATATCGTTTTTTTTTTCTAACAGATTGATACAAGTAGTGTTCATACACAGTAATTTGTATTTTATTATCCTTATGCAAAATCCTTACCATCGTGAAGTGATGACGTTTTGACGATACACATCACAGCGGCTTTCGTTTCGCATATTTATAGAACAGATAAAATTTTAATCTTTGAATTAAATTATAAACTTAATTCCCTAAGTTTATAAAACTCAAAATTAGTTGTAACATCGTATTAAAATGTAATCAATGTGTCAGTATCACAGGCGACGGACTTCGTTCAATAGGCGCTGCAAGGCACAAGTAACGCACTAGCTCGACAATAAATCGGAATCATTTTACAATAATTTGAAACAAACAATTCAGTCAATGTTCCGCAATAAAATGGGCCATCCCATCCCATGGATCAATTGGGATGACGACTGGGTCAAATACCAGTCCAATTAGTACGTCAGGTAGAATAAGGAAAAATATGGGACACGCATTTTTTGTTTCGTCAAATTATTAAAAATCGACAAGGATATAGAAATCTCAATAAGAAAAGATAAAGATCATCAAACTTCCGGATTGGCGGATTGTGACGTCACATCTTCGTAAAATCGTACTATGAAGTGACGTCACTCGAAACTTCTAAGCGCCATGGATCTTCGACGTTTTATGTTCGTGAATCAAAAAAATAATTACATATGCAATATTTTTTAATAATATAACTGACAGACTAATTAGTTTTTTTTCACCCATCCCATGAATCAATTGGGTCAAAAAATATGCCAGTCCAATTAGTCCGTCAGGTAGATTATGGAAAAATATGAAACACGTATTTTTTATCAAATTATTAAAAATCGTCAGTTCATCAAACTTCCCGATTGCATGGTTTTGACGTCACATCGTCGTAAAAATCGTACTATGTAGTGACGTCACTCGAAGCGTCTAAGCATTATATCTTCGTCATTTTTTGTCCGTGAATCAAACGAAAAATTACGTCTGCAATATTTTTTTATAATCTAACTGACTGGCTAATTCGTTTTTTTTAGTTATCATTTGAAATACTCACGCTGGGACCATCTCCGTGTCAGACTCGTCAGAGACGCCCTCAATGTCGTCGAAGTTGTCTATGATCCGTCCGGAGACCTCGAGCCTCCTCAGCGACCTGCCGCTGGAGGCGACGTGCCTCGCGATCTGTCTGATGAGCCGCCTCGGGAGGGGGAGGGAGGCGCGCGCCCCTCTCGCTGGTGATCCACCGCGCTCTCCGCGCATTGGCGCCATCTGTTGGACAAACGAACGAAACTTTGAATGGGAGTTCCTCTTCTACTACTACAAACCAGCCAGGGTTTTGCTCGCGTAATTACCATTCTTTCCCGTGATAATAAGTAGCGTATATGGTATTCCAGACTATAATCTAACTGTGTTTGAAATTTTAAACCGATCTGTTCAGACGTGATTGAGCAACAAACACCTTAACACCCCAACTTTCGCATTTATAATGTTAATAGGATGGGGTTAATACCCTCAGTTCTTACGCCGTGATCGATTAACAAACATCTAAGTAAACTCTCACATTTATAACTAGCAACACCCTGCGGTTTCACCCGCCTAGTTTAAAGTAGCCTATGTGTTATTCCAAAGTAATATCTATCTAAGTAAGTACCTAATTTAATCCATTTAAGAACCAAATGGATTAAATTCAAAGAATAACAAACAAAACAATATTTATGCCGCATTTATAATATTAGTAGGATTCCTTTGGTTTAAACCTGTCGCCAACGGAGGGCCTAAGCTGCTTCGTCGCCCCGAATAGAACAGTTACTTAATTATCTAAAAAAAAAAAACTACGATCATTCCGTTGGTATTACGACTCTGGTTTTTAAACTCTGAAATCTTATATGACGATTCATACAAGTGAAATCAGATAATTTTTCATAATGCATCATGTACTAAAAAGGGGATACTGATATTTATAGCGATCATATAGCTGGAGGAAGTCGCATTAAAATCAGGCATACAATTTATTATATTATATATTACAAACATCACATGTTTGCATAAATCTATAATACATAACATAAGGAACTCAATAAATGTTCCCACTTCTGGGACTAGGGGCCTTCTCTCGCAAGGAGGGAGTTAAGGTCATTGTGGCATAATGCAACTGCCAAAACCATGAATAGTCATTAGTTCACCATACACAGTGATGCTCATTGGTTAATTTTAACAGCAACGTTCTTAAGGGCTTACTTCTAACCTCGCCTTAGCTCGAGTACTAACAAGGTCTGAGGTACAACACGTTTACTCAGAAGATACCTATTAACTGCTGCTGGTTGAATGTTCTACATTTTCGCTGTTCAAATTATGAAAGATTTTTCGAAGATTCGAGGCGCTTAGTCCGAAGACGCAGAACATCTACCACGCAAGGATAGCACAAGCCAGTCGATGCCTATGATATTATGCCGTCTATAAAACATAATTTGTTTCACTCAGCTCTCATCAAGTTTAGCTTCCATGACGAGTGAACGACACTTTGATCAGAAAATGTACTAAATCAAAAATAAAACATACAAGCCGTAGATAAAGTTCACCACATTGACCGGTTGTGGTTTTCACTACATATAAATATTTCCAAAGAGATAAAACGATTGAAAGCAAGTTTTGTTGGCATGCAATGAGTTTACTTAATTGCTGAAAAATACAATTTTAAGTCAGACTAAGTCGCGGCTTGCTTTTAGTTACCTAGAACTTAAATTACATGTTCTATACAGGTGGGCCTTCTCCTTCTTCCATGGGAACGAACCTTTGATTGACCAATAGGTTATCAAAGCTTGAAACAAATTATGTATATTATTTTCAATCGTACGTATTGTACGACAAACAACCCCTTGATATGTTTTAGAAAATAAACAATGTCTTGTACTCCATCTAAATGGTAACGTAATAATTAAAACCGTAATAATTAAATACGTACCACAGTAACTTTGTTATGGTATAATTAATTAATAATCACGTCGTTTTCAGCATATTTTAGAATTGTTTGCGTTAAACCCGGTTTTATCAAGCATTTTGATTATAATACGATTAAATTATCTAAAGAATTCTTTGATAGAGCCGCTATTGTATTCATCAACATTGCTAATATTCACAAGCACAACATTTAGAACCCGTATTTGGCCACTACATTGTTAAATTTGTTGGTAGTCGTCGTTCCAAAGTCTTCTTTAAATACCTAACACGGAATAAAGGCGTCAATAAAAATGTTTTTACGATTTGTTTGTTTGTTTACAGACGCTGATAGCTTCGGGACAAATGCGTACTTCTAATTGTCTTTAGACAGGGTAGATCAACTAATTTTGAAAAAGGCCCGGCGAAAACATTACTGATCTAAACTTCAATAGTAGGTACTATAATAAGGCTGAACAAATTGTATTTTGTACGAACAAGGTAATTTTGGGAACTACAGGTGGGAATTGAATTTGTTTGTTGCATCTGATACGATATCAGGAGAAGGTTGCATATAACCTGTTATATGCTATCGGTAGGTGAAGTTCTGCGATGGGACAGCCAATATTTCATAATTATTTTTCAAGCAATGATGATAATATATATGTAAGCTTACGAAATAACTGATTATTTAGTTGAATAGTTTTAAGTTCAAATAGGGATATATTTATACTTGTGTATTTTACTTTCTACAATAATGGCTGTTACACCCACAAAATCGTTGCTAATTTTTGCTAACTTTCCACTCGCAAAATTTTCATTTAGATACATTACATATTTATTGTAAAGAAATGTCTATGTTCCATCCTGAATCGTTAGAAAAAGCAAATCTTGTTGCTTAGAACAATGTCTAAAATCAAGCAGAACACCTGCAGTGGAAAGGGTAGCCACCAATCAGAGAAATCAGTTTTCTATGGTTTAAAGTGTCGAGACGACTAGTAAGTACATGTGCCTGATGGTAAGCGACACTGTTTTTACTCACTCTTCAAGAAAGTAAAACATAGTATAAGCAGCCCACTTTAAGTTCTCACTGTTGGGACACGGTACCTTCCCCTCACAAGGAGATAATCGAGGTCATAATCCATAACGCTGACGAAATCCAGGTTGACGGATAACACCTGTCCTCTAAAGGCTTATTTTTTGGGGCACACCGGTTTCTTCACCGTCAATACCAGTGGTGATGACCGACTCTATCATCTGCACTTGGAAAATACTTAGCACTACCTCACGATTGTGAAATTAGACGGGCTCGCTAGCACTATCTTACTACCGCTTTTAGCATAATTAAATGTTAAAATAGACTAGAACTAAAGCTACTTATTATTAGCCCACGGCCCCTCGGTTGAGCACTTCTGTCTAAATTAGTGGTATCTTATGGTAGCGTCCATCTGAATAATGGGGTATTACGTGACGTTGCAATACAACGGTGACTAAAGCCGCCTACGTTCGACTGAGGTAGGTCCATCACATGACGTAAACTACCAATTAAGGCTGATCCTCCACTCGCTTTCAGCGAGGTTGCAGAGTGGACCACACTGAAAATATCCACCTTCGTGAGGCGGATAGAAAAGTATTGGTAAATCCGAGAACGTAGGCAAAAGATTTATTTCTGAATATAGTGAGGTAACGACCAAGACAATCGCCTAATAGTAATGTTCCTTACTATCAGGCCTATTATAGACTCCTCATAACAGTATAGTGCCACTCAGCTACTTGAACATGAAGAGTCCAAATGACTGCTTAGTACCTATAAGACATGAAAATTATCTCGTTCATCTTGAAGAAACCTATTAATTCTCGAATCGATTTTACTCCGATGCAATTTTGAGACCAAATCAATTGCTCCCATCGTCAACAACCTGATATATTATTATAGCGTTCATATATTATCTCCCAAGAATATTCCGCTTTTAAGTACTTTTCGCATTACTCTTAGTGAATAATATCAGGATAATTTATCGATATTAGCATACGGTGGCATTGTTATGTTATGGCATAGCCCTAACGACTTCCATGAGCTTAGTTTTTACATTGTTTCAAATGGGTTTGATTTTGCGAGTTAATCTTAGCAGTATTTAGCTTAGCCGTTCTCAGCTTAGCTCACAGTGTGGGCAGCGGTTTAGGATAGGATAACCCATTTAGCATTACGCAATTCCTATGTATAACTGTACGAAAACATCACGTATTTATATATCAACAAATCGCGCGAACCGAGTTAGCGTTAAAAATAATTGTTACATAGTATTATGTAACGACTAACGAATGAAAGAATAAAAAATCGTGAAAAGAAAACATTTCTTTTATCTTTTCGATTCGATTTATCGCGTTAGTGACACAATCGCATAATATTGGGCGGCCTTGGCATAGTGGGGGCCACAGAATATCTCATAGTGGCTAGTGGCAGCTAAATGTATGTAAAAGCGTTTACGTGGGCTGCCAGTATTAAAACTGATAGTTCCTCAAGTAAATATAAATTGGTTAAAATTGCATTTACCAACTGATGGTTGCGATTTGCAACTGTTTTTGACACGAATAAAGCGATCCAAATATAGGTCAGTATTATATTCATTAGATTCGACAACGACGCTACGGTGAAGCGGAAATAATAAATATGCAAACTTCATTATTTATTTTTTGCAGTTTAGGTAACGAACAAATTTAATTCCGGGTACGACTGTATATTATGTTTTTTTAGTAATCAACATTTTTTCTTAAATACAGTTTTGAGGATTTAATCATGACAACTCCCACATTCCAGCCGCGAGCCTCGCCTGATGACGGTGGTAACCCTCATTCTACGTGGCGTCAGCGTAGCATCGCGTCTACACACCGCGTGACAAACAAAAAAGATTATCTAACAGCTCAGACACGCGCGCAGCTTCTGAGATATTTGTTTACACTGCCCTATTGCGGACGCGGACGGCGCAGTTTAAACCTGTATCGTGCCACGCTGCCTGGCGCTCGCCACATGCTCGACCGGTGGCGTGGCGTGGTGACGCCACGGAAGTAAATGGGGATAGAGAGAGAACCTCATACAGTTGGTGTATCGTGTGGTCCTGCCTTTTTAAGACTATTAAAAGGAGAACAATGTTTTGAGGTCATGCGTCATCCACCAACCCGCACTGGGCCAGCTATGTGGAATATGGTCTTGATTCTATTACGAGAGAATTCCTCAAGTCCCTGCAGTAGGAACATTTAACTGCTTATGCTATAAGGAGGAGGTTCTAAATTCGGTTGTACGTTTTTATGAAGAGAAAACTACGTTAGACGCGTTGATCGCCTTTTGGGCGAACAAAAATCATGAAAATCGCGTCGTGGCCACCGAAAGCTTTCCGTGAGATATTTGTATATTGTGTATAATATTATACGTACTATTAAAAGTCTATCTCAGTTCTGTCGGCAGTCCTTATTACTGACAATTTCTTGTTTGCTACGATAGCTACGCCAATTGAGAATAGATTTTGATGATTTTTTTTTTTGTATGGCACATCATATGTACCTATTTCAGAGATATGGGCCACCATACATTTTATCGAAATCACCGCGACAACCACGAGGGTTTTCGAAAAATCGACAAAAATGTAAAATTTGCATGACACCGATTGTATTATAATGTAACGAGTAATTATGTTCGTTTACTCCGAAATCTCGTTGTCTCATTGGAAATTCGAAACCAATTAAATCCACTGTATGTAATTGGTTTCACAAAATTTAAAAATTTTGTCGAGAATTTAGAGTTCAATTTTATATTATTGAGTTTGATATTATTGATAATTTTATATTATTGAGTTTTTTGACGAAAATTAACTTACTATTTCATCAGTTCTTTTTGCGGTAAAAAAATGTAACTAATAATTTTGAGCAAACAAAGATAAGTTTTAAAATAAATACAAGGGTAACTCACGTATAAAATAGTCAGAACAGTCCGACTCGAGTTTCGATCGCGTCCGGCGATCTTCTACGGCAAACAAAGTATAAGTTGTCTAAAACGATATTTTAATATTTTATTTTATAAATGATTAGTATATGTACTTCGTTAGTCATCAAAAATCTAATCAATTTCACAGAATGCTGAAAGACTGACATTTGAACATTAGAAAATTCGTATCTAAAACAGTGGAAAATCACAACCAAGGCCATAAATCAATCATACTAGAAAACTGCAATATGCTTTTGTTGGAACATGTGAGTTTTCTCGTTATAACAATTTTTCTACTTCCCTGTCACATATTATGATTATGCCAGTGTAACTTAGTTTTACACTATTATAGTTGTTCACTACACTAGTATTGTTATCGACGGGATATTTGTCGTGATTATGTTTTTATGGTTGAGCGAGTCTCCGATATTTCGATGCTATTTAATGCAACACAGCGCGTGAAACTGCATCCGAAATCTCGGGAATAATACTAGATTAATCTTAATCCTTTATTAGTCGGATTCGAATTTGTTCCCACATTAGTTGGTAGTAGAAGAAGATGAGTATTCAGAGACGTACTTCTTAGCATTCCATGGATTCACCGTGCGGGTGCCGGGTCCATCGTGTGGCAGAGAGAGAAATCTCGAATAGACCCCAAGACTTGTGACTCGGGCTGTAGGTTTAAAAGGGGCCCCTTACATTGACGTACGTCAACACTCACCTTCACTACTCGTATTTCTCTCCCTGCCCAGCCAAATCCGATATGATCCTGCTAGTGCAGCTTTAGATACTCGTTCTAGTATAGAACTTACTGCACTTCTGGACAATCCAAGGTCTTTAAGCAGGTTATAGAGAGATTTTGCTGGTATACCGCTCGCTCCTACTTCTACAGCGTATAAATTAACTACATAGCCATTTTTTGTTAATTCATTTTGTAGGAATGTTTAGACAAATAATGATACGTATGTATGCACTTGTAATATCTACCAACATCTTTTGCTATGTTTTTACTACGAGGGAGTCACATGATTATTAGCTCTTTAGTAAAAGAGTGGGTGGATATAGTATCTGGTGGAGTAACATTAGGTCGGCACGAAAATTATAGAAACAGGCTTAATATTTTACGAAGAATAAATCCATCACCACGAAAATACTGAAGGCATAATGTTACTGTAAATTATGATTGATTTACTCAGTGTTATTAATTTAAAACGTACAATATATGCCAATAGTATTAATAGATTAATAACATTTCTGATGAGTCTCTCAAATGGTAGTCATGTTCCTAGTAAAATTCTAACTCATTGACACATAATACATGTAACTAGTGAAAATAGAACATTATGTGTTTCACTAGTTTATTCAGAATATAAAATGAATGGAATTCTTAAGCAGTTTATTTAAAAAAAATGTAGTGGGGACTATGAAATGGGAAATGGGACTATGTAGACTAACCGTAACATTTTCGTTAGATAAAAAGTAGCCTATTTGCTATTTCAAACCATAATCAAACTGTGTTCCATATTTCAACCAGCTCCAACAAACAGTGAAATTTCCACATTTATAATACCTATTAGTAGAATTGTTATCATTGGTTCCTGTGTTACTTGTTAATTAAAGATGGTTAGCTACATACCTCCCATAATAGCAAAGTGACATGCAATATGAACACAAAGAGTTCAAATCACAGCCTAGCACTACACTTATCACCAAGAAATATAAGATGATTTATTTTTTTATCCTGAATATTAACTGTAACATTGTAACCTTCAGACCACAACACATGTATACACATTACAATAAAAACTACAGGATATTTGGGTTTGGATATTTATCACCAAAATAGATTTGGGAATTTTGTAACACTAAAACCCAACTTTTTATCAAATGCAAATTGTTCTTCCACTAACTGTTCATTAATTGCCAGGAAAATAATACCTACATCCATAAAAGATACTTATTGTCCTCAATTGAACAACTATTAATAATATTTCATAGAGTAATTGGTACATTCATTCTCTGAAACAAGTTTAGCAGACTATGCAGCCCTCTGTATGTTCTTATTGCTTGGACTCAGGGCCTTCCCTTACAAGGAGAAGAGAGAGAAGACAAGGAGGAGAAGAGTCAAGGCCATAGTCTACCACATTGGCTGACTGTTAGTTTGACACTTTTTTTAGAATATACAGGGATGAGACAAAACGTGTGCCTCATGGTAAGCAACTAGACAGCTCATAACAGTCAAGTGCGGAGTTATTAGAGTCCAAATCACTGTTTTTGAACTGTGTTTGTTACCTGAAGATATAAGAGGATATTTATCTTAGCCCAGTTATTTCTCTGGAAACAAATTAGGCATTCTAGAAATAAGTTTATATTCACTTGGTGATGTCCTTGGTAAAAATCTGACATCAGTTGTTATATCCAAATTATTATCATCAGCTAAATATTTCCCGTAACATATTAAACAGTAATTTCATTAAAACATTTGGATAATAGGTATCTATTTACTTTTTTTTTTAAACTAGTACTTTACATGCTAAGGTTGCTCATTCATAAGTTTCTTTTACAAATCTTCTTTTTAGTGCCTTTTTATAGTTCTCTTATCGTATCTTCCAATTTCCAAACAGTGATTCCAATAAGTCAAATTAGTTATGGGAAAACCATAAATACAATAAATAAGTAACAAAAGTATGTAACTACATTGGTTGAGGAAAGGATGATATCATCACACTACTCATGTTGTTTGTTTATAACCAAACACTAATTGAGGAATTTGTACAAAAAAGCATATTGCCAAAAATAAAAATCTATTTCTTAAAATTTTTAATCAAACAACTGCACGCAAATGATTATTTTGTCTGTAGGGTTCATTTATAATTTGTTTTAGAACTGAATGAATCATATTTAAATTTATTTAACTATTTTTGTATAATTTTAACAAAATGGACAGATAGAATAGATAGAAATGTTTGAACACAGTCAGTTTTTACTGGCTCCTAGTAATGTTAATTTTACTATATAGTTTTATTATTTGTTTTTGATACCGATTGATACTGAAAACTCTTAAAACATAACAAAATTAATAATTTAATTTTGATCTACAGTTATTTATTTAATACACAATCTAGTTCTAATGGCTTCTTTACCATTATCTAACCTCGAGATACTTTACCCTCGTAAAGAGAGCATGCAAAGAAAATATTATAAATAGACCACTGAATAATAAGTAAGAATAAGGTTTGTCAAAGGACAGAGTTCCGAAAAATAATAACATTTAAGCTGTCCTAGTTTACTTTTGGGTATAAAGTTGTGATTGTGAACTACAAGTCATTTAGATATATCTGAGAATGCTATGTTACTTATCACTGAAGTTGATAAAGGCTTGGCAGCAATCAATACATATACCTACCTGTTTTCTTATATTATTTATATGAGTATCTAGTTCCTTAGATATGTAGTTCCACACCCTGTAAAAGCACTGATGGTAGGAACATATTCTAAATGAATTTCTATGTGCTAGAAAGTAAGCCAATGAAAGAGTATCTTGGCTCCCAGCAAAGTTCAACAACTAGAACACTGTCTCTGGGTGACAATTAAATTTAGAAATCTACAGGAAGTGTGAACTGAAATGTAGGTCACACAAAGGTCTATGGACTATAAATAATACTTTTTCTGGGTTCTAACTACTGTCATCTAATTGCATTACATTTTTTACACTAGCTCTCAGAGTCACAAAGGTCATACAGGTTATTTTAGAAAAAATAAATAATACTCACAATGATTATCAGGGTAAAGTCCAGTGAGTTAGTGAGTATTCCTTATGGTGTAAATACGTAATTATGTTATGGCTACTAGACGCCCTAGCAACGTAAGCAGCGCAAATACGATGCACGCGAGCATATGATGTAACAAGAGGTAATTTAGGAAGTACCATGTGTATTTGTATTCATCACTTCAGCAGCGGTATCAACAACGTGTTGCTAGGAAACTAGTGGTGTGCGGTGCGGCCGCTAGCAAGGCGACCGCGTGCGTCGCAGCGTCGTGGACGCGACCGACGTGCCTTCGACGTGGAACTCCGCGTGCGCGCTGCACGTGCATACACACATTCCCAAGGGCCATTACATAACGGCAGGGACACTCGGCTACGCCACGCCGAGGGCACCATCCACATCCACCAACACCCGTTCCATATATAGAAGGAGCGCCGTCGAATGAGTCCAGACGACGTTCTTTAAAGACACATTTTTAGAGCCGCATGTAAACGATACCACTACATATAGTACTGAATCTTCCCCCCGGAACTACGTTGCTCTCCTGACACGTGAAAACCAAGGTGCAAAATCAAAAATGCATAGTAAATCGAAATAAAAACATAGAAATGTATCTACTCCAATTACATGGGTGATGATGGAACACAGGAAAATTCAAGGAATGGCCTTACGGAGTACCTTTACTCACCTTGCAGTCTAATTACGTTGTTGTTAGACGCGCTTCAGAAGTTATAATAATAAATAAACAGCATTCCGCGACCTCCGCACTTGCAATCACAAATCAAAACTCAACAAACAACACCTTGTTCAACACCCAATCGAACCATAAACTAAAGAGCAACCTACATAAATAAACATATGATTTGTAATCTATGGAAGATTCTCCGCTTCCGCGACTACTTAATTTAGTCGATTTATCGACTATGGAAGCTTTTGCTTTAAAGCAACGCAACGAGGGCTCAAACCAACTATACGGTATTTGACTAAATTTATAAAACCGTTTAAATGATTTTTGATTACACAATATACCATACTACATGAATATTTCTGCAAGATTCACTGTTTTACCATTAAAAATAAATGTTTAAAGTGAAAAGTTCAAAAACCCCGCCAAAAACGCTGTTTCTGGTCACGTGACGCGCGTGACGTCACGCGCCTGTAAACAAAGCAGTGATCTCAAAGAAACCGTTTGCTGAAGATTGAACATTTACTGGCAGGTGACGTCACGCGCGTCACGTGACTAGAAACAGCGTTTACGTCGCAGATTATAATTCAGTATTTGTACAATTTTCATTGGCGTATTATACAAAAGATACACACTATATATTCCAAAATAGAGTGAAATATGTTTATTTAATGTGTTATCTGATAGGATGATCATAAATTATGCTATATTTTAAACATTGTCAAACACCGTATTCTAGAATAAGAACGAGGGCTTACAATTTAAAAGAAGTAAAAAACTGCCGTTGGATAGCATTGTATCGATTATAATCAGTATCGTGTTTTTTTTTATCGGGCGTTTTGAAGATGTAAAATGACCTGTCACTGTCGAAGACTGTTCCCAACGTTCCCAATTTCACCATAGGTAGCGCCAATGTTTTATTTTGTTCTCAGAAACAGAAATACAGAAAGGATAATGTCCATTTTTGACTCGCCAAAATAGTTGTCGTGTAGACATATGAGTTAAAGATTAAAAAATCGGTGATTTTTTGTTGTACTCGTGTGTGAAGTTATATAACTTTCTAACATTGCAAAATAAAATAATATGCATTTGTTTAAATTAAGCCCACCATTTACCAACAAAGCTGACTTGGAAAATATTGCAATAACGAAACAGTACATGCGTTTCGTTTTAGTCATCCGCGTTAGATTGAAATTGAATATGGATGTTATGTATATCAATTTCTTTCACAATGTCGTTTATTTACTACGTTTACATATTTAAATAACGATATATATAAATACGGCGACAAATAAACTATCAAAGCTTTTTATAGCAATGTAAACGAGGAAGAAGTTGGCATGCAATTGTGAAACGAAACGTTTTCACCAAATCCAAATCAAATCAAATCAAAATCTTTTTATCTCAGATATCTTAGATCCATTTACATATGAAGTATTACATAAATATCATTTACATTACCTTAATTCAATTATAATTTTTCGATTACTCATTTTATACCAAATTTAAAATTCAAAGATCAATGTCAAATAAAAAAAAAGTAAACGAGCAAAATTAATGGGTTTCTTCTTGTTTTCTAAGCGGTGTAATATTTATGCATTATTCACCACAACAAACTCCGATTACCAGATCAAATGTTTCAATGACGGAATTTATATTGGTTTTAACAAAACTGAGAATTATGTGATTCAGTGCTCCTTATTAATCGTGACTATGTGACTGTCTCAAAGAGGCCGGCAAAACATTCCACAAACGGATTCTATTATCTACACTGATTAAGTTATTTTTTTAGTAAACAATGATAGGATGAGCGATACATGTGCCCAACATGTGCCTGATGGTAAGCAAGAAAACATGCTTGCCTACAACAAGACAGTGTCATAAATGATTGGAATATGAAGACAAGTCCAAATCATTAGACCCTGCACTTAATTAGTTTGCCTTGCGTAGCCTATGATAATTCCATCCGAGAACTATTTTATGGTAATCAGTTGGTAGTTAGATGTACTATTGTTCCTATTTATTCTGATAAGAAATATGTTTTGAAAGAGAATACCATAGTTCTTCCTTTTATTTTCTGTTCTAATCCGAAAGAAAACATAATTCTAATGTATTTTGACAGTAAACATAACCTTACTTTTGGTTTAACTGTAACTCATTTTTGGTATTTAGGTAATGAAAAACACCAACAGCAGAAGTTTTTAGAAGCATTAACAATCCTAATTAGACACTATTCATCTCTACGCACTTTCAGTATCCAAAAAAGTTTGACAGGTTTTTCAATGTATGAGACGTGGGCTTTGTCCTTTCACAAAAACAAACAGTGATGCCAGACTTGGCAAAATTTGTAACTATTTTTGACAACTCAATGAGAGGGTTTTTAGTAATAGTAGGACTCTTGGCAGAATCCGCCTGGGGAAGTACCACACCTTTGCCAGTTATTCTGCCGCCAAGCAGTGATGTGTATTGCGGTGATTACTGTGTTCCAGTAAAGTTTCCAGATAAATTACAGGGCTTAGAGATATAATATCCTAGATCTCTGGGTGATGAGGGCAGTGGAGTACAAGGTAATGATTTTGACTTTCATGTTCCAATAGCTGCGTGTCGCTGTGCTGTTATGTGGCAGGCACATTGCTTACCATCAGGCACATGTCCTGCTCGTCTCGTCATTCATGCTATAAAAAAAACAACAGTTTACTTCATTTCTTTGGCATGAATGGAGAAGCGTAAAAATAAAGAGATAAACAGTGAACAGTGAAAGAGTCGGCAGTTCCGAGGCCTGCTGATAAAAGTAAAAACTTATAGCTCAGAATTTGATAGCTTACTTTGGAAAATACGCGGGTGAAACCGGAGGACGTGGCCATGAACATGGCTATCTAGAAATGCTGACGTATTGCCCATGATCCCGATGGTCCTGAGATTACTTGAAGATTTCTTATAATTCCCGAGCGTGACGGTAGAAGTCGATTCACAGTCCACGAAAAATCTGTCTGTGGCGCGCCGAAAGAAGTTTTCTCTTAAAAAAATTAGCAGTCGTAGGAACTACCGATAGAAGTGAAAACATAACACGCAGAATTCTATAGCTTTCTTTGGAAACTAGTTGGTGAAATCGGAGGGCGTAGCCATGAGTATGGGCATCTAGAAATAGCTAATGGGAAATGCTTACGCATTTCTAGATGGCCAATGGCCATGGTCCGGAGTTTACCCGAAGATTTCTTATCATTCCCATGCGTGCCGCTAGAATTCAATCCACAGCCCACGAAAAATCTGTCGTGATGCGCTAAAATAAGTTTTCACTTAAAAATTTATGTGTGTGCTTAGTACATTCGGCAGAAGTGAAAACTTAATCGTATTATCTTCGGACCGCTCCTGCGAGCGTGATGATCAACATCATTCACAATCAAGTACAAACCTACAAAAAACCTGTGTGCAGCGCGCCAAAACAAGTTTTCAGTTCAATCATTGATATAAATCAAAAGATATGCCCTGAGCACCTTGAACTAGTTAACAAACTGCGTCTCTGTGTCGCGAGTAGGTTACAACTACCAATCTACTTAACAAATAGAATCGCTAGTGGCGAGGTATGTTGGGGTTCTACTTAATTTGGTTGTTGACAACGAATAGGTGATACAACCGAAGAGTGCAATAACATAAATGGCCATATCTTATCAAACTTCTCAATTTTATGAATGTAATGAGGTAATTACTAATGAGACATAATGACATTGCCTGAATGCAATTTGTACTTTACTTGTTACAGATAGTTCTCAATTTCACCCAAAGGTCCTGTTGCTAATCAAAGGCTTAAAGCTTTTGATCCGAAAGACAGGAAAATTTGGCAGATTAATTAAAGCTAACAACATGAAATATAAACGCCATCTCTGGCGAAATTGAGAACTATCTTTGAACTCTGACAGGTCTGTACCATTACCTACCATTCTGAAAGGACAATGCCCATTTTTGACCCGCTAAAATAGTTGTCGTGTAGACATATGAGTTATATATTAAAAAATAGGTAATTTTTTGTTGTACTCGTGTGCGAAGTTATATAACTTTCTAACATTCCAAAATAAAATAATTTGCATTTGTTTAAATTAAACCTACCATTTACCAACAAAGCTGACTTGTAAAATATTGCAATAACGAAACGGTACCTGCGTTTCGTTTTAGTGATCCGCGTTAGATTGAAATTGAAAATGGATATTATGTATATCAATTTCTTTCACAATGTCGTTTATTTACTACTTTTAGATATTTAAATAATGATATATATAAATACGGCGACAAAGAAACTATCAAAGCTTTTTTTGGTAATGTAAACGAGGAAAAAGGTGGCATGCAATTTTCACCAAATCCAAATTGGTCAAAGATCAATGTCAAATTGACAAATCAAAAAAAAGTAAACAAGCAAAATGCATGGTTTTCTTCCTAACTTTGGTTTTCTTCTTGTTTAAATTGGTTTTAACAAAACTGGGAATTATGTGATTCAGTGCTCCTTATTACTTACATAATTGTGGTAATAATTACATAAAACCATATATATCCTTGTGTTGTCTGATGGAAACGCTCGATTGTTATGGACCTCCTAAGGCCACTGTCTTGAATACCAAAATAATGAAATATTTATATCACAATGAAGATATTCCCTTCTGTGACAATATTTCTATGCAAATGAAGTATTCATACTCTACAGGAAATTCGGGGAGAGCGCTAACTTGCTACAAAACATTTGCAATTGCCAATTTTAAAACCCTGAGTTGCTTATAGAAGACAGACACAAACTGACTACTGCTGAAGCAATTAGAATATATTTAATATGTATATTTTAATTGAAAATGATAAGGACAGCCAGCAGATGCCATCTTTCAGTATTGCTGTAATTGCATTGCAGAGTTCTTCGTGAGATTTCTAGGATGGCCAGACAGCAGGACCACATAAATCCACGAGCACGGTATTTTGGCTATGTAGTAGTTTTGGGCTATTAAATATTGTATAACATTATTATTAAATGAAAAATATATATAATATGATCGCAAACAATATATTTTATTTATCCTCTCTCCTCTCTTGCATTGGTTTGAACATAGATTCAGTAGAAAGATATCGGTGAACAGTATTATCTACACTGATTTAAGTATTTTTTTTAGTAAACAATGATAGGATGAGTGAGACATGTGCCTAACATATAACAAGACAGTGTCATAAATTATTAGAACATGCACTGCGCTTAGTTAGTAGCCTTATGTAGCCTATGATAATTCCATCCGAGATCTATTTTATGGTAATCAGTTGGTAGTTAGAAGTACTATTATTCCTATTTATTCTCATAAGAAATATGTTTTGAAAGACAATACCATAGTTCTTTCTTTTCTTTTCTGTTCTAATCCAAAAGAAAACATAATTCTAAAATGTTTTGACAGTAAACATAACCTTACTTTTCGTTTAACTGTAACTCATTTTTGGTATTTAGGGAATGAAAAACACCAAGAGTAGACGTTTATAGAAGCATTAACAATCCTAATTAGATACTATTCATCTCTATACACTTTCGAAATCAAAAAAAGTTGGCCAGGTTTTTCAATGTATGGGACGTGGGCATTGTCCTTTCATAATCATCAAAACATTTATTGAAAATCAGATTCTTATATTTCCTTTTGTGTAATTTTCCTAATTCCTAAAGTTTGGATAGGCGCCATCAGTAGCACAAAACTAGTATTTACCACTGTTAATATACATAACATGGCTGTGGTCTCGCCTTTTTCCTGTAAAACCACAGGTTGACCAAAATGACACCAAGTAAAATTGGTTTCAGGCAACACTGATTTACCAGAGAGTAACCAAAAAGAAGAAAACACGTTAACTTGACGTGGACTAAAGTTTCTGGTTTACTTTCCTCGAAGAAATCTACTGAAAAATTACTTATTCCACTTGATTTTTAGGGCGATATAACAATAATTTAAGAGCGTAAATGTTATTCTTATGAAAGAAAATGTCCAATAGTTCTGTAAGTGCATACTATCTGTGTAATAATCTGTTGAACGTTTACTGATTTTCCGGAATCGCTGATGTGTTATTTGGTGCTCGAAATTGATCTCGGATTTTCCTGTTTAATTCACAGAAAATGCGTGTTATACTGAGCGTGGTGTTGCTGTCTCTGATGTGGAGCCAGCATACGGAGGCTGCAGCTGTGATATCGGTCGATTTGGGTTCAGAATGGATGAAAATCGGCATCGTGTCTCCAGGGGTGCCTATGGAGATAGTGTTGAACAAGGAGTCTAAGAGAAAGACACCGGCTGTGGTTGCAATCAGAGATGGTGTGAGAACGTTCGGCGAGGACGCCGTCGGCGTGGGCGTCAGGTTTCCTAAGAATGCATACAAATATCTACTGGACCTTCTTGGAAAGCCTTTTGACCATCCAATGGTAACAGCATACAGGTCAGTAATATACCTTAAAGAAAGTTTTAGTATGATTTAATTTTGTGATGAAATTATAGATTAAAATTCATGTCAAGCCTACTACTTTCCATACACAAATCATGACTATCTGATTATCAAAAGGTCATTGCCCTCTTGCTCATATGCTGGTGTAAAAAATGTTATTTTTTTCAATTTCATTCATGGAAAATAATATAATTTGGGCTATTTTTTATTAGTTTCATTAATAGTAGAAGCATTAATATTTCCATTGTCATTCATATAATTCATTTCACCTATCATATGATCAAAATATAATCAAATTATTTTACACACAGTTGAATGACGAAAATTTGTTTTTAACAGTCTTCACTCTTTTAGTTGTCATTTTATTGTTAAGTAGCTTATGTTTCGTCTAATGACATGATCAAGCCGTGATAGTTTGTAGCATTTTATTTCTCCTGTTACTGTTGCTGTTTTCAGGCTTTATGTAATGTATTTTTTTTAATAATAGAAACATATTTCCAGGGAACGTTTCCCATACTATGAGATAGTTCCCACTGACCGGGATACTATAGAGTTCATCCATGATGAGAACACAAGATACACACCAGAAGAACTTGTTGCTCAGCTATTTGCTAAAGCTAAGGAGTTCTCAGAGATCACTCATGGTATGTTTTTTTTAACTAAATTACTAATTTCAGATCTAGACCCTATTATGTGATTACATATGAATTAGTATAATATAAGGTAATTACAGTATTTTAGTGTTATTATTAGAACATGTTAACTATAATTTAGTCAAGAAAAAGTTCTTATTTGTGTTTTTTTTTAACTTAAGGGTGAGGAGACAAGCTGTCCATGTGCCTGATGGTAAGCAACATGCCTGCCACATAGCACCACAGTGACACGCAGCTATTGGAACACGAAGAGTCCAAATCATTACCTAGAACTGCACTGTGCTCGTCACCCTTAGATCTAAGAGGTTATATATCTAAGCCCTGCAATTTCTCTGGAAACATTGCCCTTCAAAGCTTAACACAGTAATGTTTGCCCATCACTGCTTGGCAGTAGAATAATTGGCAATGGTGTGGTACTTCCCCAGGCGGACTCTGCCAAGAGTCCTACCACTATAAAATTTGTGTGATGAATTCAAAAGTTTGTACTGTGTCTGGGTGTTTCTATGTATAATAAGTATGTATTTACAACTATATAAGTATTATACCAGCTATCTGGCAGCTAAAGTATAAGCTTGGCTTAGTTTGCTCAGATGGTGTTGTGTGTGAATTGTCCACCAATATTTATCTGTTTGTTTGTGTATTCCCATGATTTCAAACCTTTTCAATAACCACTGTTTATAGCAGTTTCAGTAATAAGGTCGCCACATTATTATTTGCTACATTATCTTTAGGTATTATGTTAATGTTTTGTGTTGTGAATTAAAAAGCATCATCAAGACACAGCAAGTACCTATAGCACTTAAGCTTGTATATGAAAAAACTGCAGTTCTTTGAGGAATAGTGTTTTTGTAAATTGTAATAATAGGGGGTTTCCACCAAGCAGTAATGTTCAAACATGACTGTTTTGTAGTTTGAAGGGCAGTTTTGCCTGAGATATTATAGGCCTAGAGACAAATAATCTTTATATCTCTGGGTGCAGCACAGTGCTAGGTAATGATTTGGACTCTTCATGTTCCAATAGCTATGTGACATTGTGGTTATGGGCAGGCATGTTGCTTACCATCAGGTACATGCAAATGCTCATCCCGTCACTATACAAAAAAAAAAAACTATGGAAGAAAAGTCATGGGCAGACTTATGTATTACAAATTGTCAGTTAACTCAAGTGTTACACACAATACCAATAATATAACAGGTCATGCTTCAACCATATTGGATTGAGCATGTTTGCCCATCAAATAAAGACTCAAATAGAGGTTAATCAATTATTTACGACTGTTCAAATATTCATAAATCCACCTGGCAACATTTCATTACCTTATTCGTAATATTGATTACTTCTAGTGGTTGGTTATTAATAGCACAGTAAAGGAAGTCTTAAAATAAACTAAGAATCGTTTTGTTTTTGCCTTTTTCTTGTGATAAAAATTCTTTGTCCAAGTTGTAAATAAGTATTTGAGGTTCTTTTTGATGTTACAAGTTAATCTGATTTGTTTGTCCTTTAATTTTAAGAAATCTAGGCTCTTTGTATGAAAAACTGTTCTGTTACATGGCAACTGTCTTTTTGCACTGCACATTTTGTAGGATAACTCTGCAAAGAGTTATTCTACAGCTAAGCAGTAATGTGCAAACATCACTGTGTTACAGTTTGAAGGGCAATCTTTTCTAATAAATTACTTAGATATCCAGTAGCTGCGTAACATTTTACTGTTAGGGACTGGTGTGATGCTTACCATTAGTCTCATGTCCTACTCACTCTGTCACTTTATACTATAGAAGAAAAATAGATCTGTATTTGATCACAAACTGACCTCATGGTCAACTATAATGTAGATACTCTTTATTGTACACACCATAAACAAAAAAGAAACACCTATACAGGAGAGAATAACAATAAAACTAGTGTTACAAGCTGAGGCCGGATCGCTACAAGCAATCTCTTCCAGGGAACCTTAGGATGGAAATGGTTACAAAGAATATTTTTAAAAGTGGGGTGTAGTTGAAGGGTTAAAACATATCTTTATGTATGATGTCCTTTACCTTTTATATAGCTTTGTGTGATGCCATACCCTCAGTTTTTAAATAGGTCTGTTGCCCTTATTGGAATATGACTATAGTCCAATACCAATAGACTAATACTAGCAGAGATGGATTGTCTGCTTGTTATATCGTATTTTTTTTTATAAAAATGTTCTTGCATTTTCAATTATACATTATACTAAATTACTCGCTGTCAATTCAGCTAAAAGGAAATTTTCACAATCAAATCTAGACTAAACTGTGTTATTGTAGTTTCACTTTGAGTACAAAAGTGAAAGGTATGATACTTTGATGGTGACCTGAATAAATGGAAACTTATCTAAAATGGTAAATCAGTCGAAGGTTTAGATGTCTAGTTTTAAACAACACAATGATATCTTATCAACTTTAATTAATCCTTACTTATGTTACTTGTGTTTTTTTATAAATTTTAATATTATCAAAGTATATGGTTTTAAGAATACCAAACCACTGCATATGAAAATTTATTTTGAAATCACTTACTAAAGGTACAAGTTCGCGCCGCGACCGCGACGCGAGACCGCGACCGGAGACCGCGACCGGAGACCGCGACCGGAGACCAAGACAGGCACTTGACACTATGGAATTGTATGGGCGCCAGTTCGCGCCGCGACCGCGACCTGTCTCGGTCTCCTGTCGCGGTCTCAGCGCGAACTGGCGTCCGCGAAAAGTTCGCGCCGAGACCGCGACTGGAGACCGCGACCGGAAACCGCGACAGGCACTTGACACTATGGGATTGTATGGGCGCCAGTTTGCGCCGAGACCGCGACCGCGACATGTCTCGGTCTCCTGTCGCGGTCTCGGCGCGAACTTTTCGCGGACGCCAGTTCGCGCTGAGACCGCGACAGGAGACCGAGACAGGTCGCGGTCGCGGTCGCGGCGCGAACTGGCGCCCATACAATTCCATAGTGTCAAGTGCCTGTCTTGGTCTCCGGTCGCGGTCTCGCGTCGCGGTCGCGGCGCGAACTTGTACCTTTAGACGTAAATTGTACCTGTCAGACTTATTCTAATTTTATTTATAAAATAATTCTGTACAAATTCATGGATTAAACCACATTCCTCATTCGTAGAATACCAATGCAATTAATGTCTTCTTAGATTTTATAACCACAAAAATTCTAATTAAAAAAAAATTAAGCAAGCTCCGAGATTAAGATTTATTTTCAAAACCTGATTTAGATATAGGCATGTTATTCTGAGCTCCTTACTTGTTTTACATTAAGTATGGAATGTGTTGTTGTGATTTCTATAACTTACATGTCTTAATTTGTGCATAAAAGCAGCACCCTGCAGCGTGATTGGGCTACAAACATCTAAACTTTGACATTTATAATATTAGTAGTATGTCATCATCATCATCATTAGCCTGACTGTGTTCATCCACTGCTGGACTTAGGCCTCTCCTACAATATGCCACTCAGCCCGATCCTTGGTCTTACGTTTCCAACCACTACCAACATAATGGATACAGTGATAATTGTCAATAAATTATTCTTCTTTCCCATGCAACAGGTCAGCCCATCACGGAGGTGGTAATCACAGTGCCTGGCTACTTCAACCAAGCTGAACGGAGAGCTCTGAAGGAAGCTGCTGCACTCGCTGGACTCAATGTCCTTCAGATCATCAATGATTACACTGCTATCGCCATCAACTATGGCATATTCAGGAGAAAGGTAATTGTTTTTAAGTACATGGAAAGTGGAGTTAATTCAGTTGCATAGTAGACCGTATTTTGGCTAAACATCACATGAAATAAGGTCCAGTAGTTTTTAGTAGTAGAATTTTTCCGACAAACTAATAAAAAAAATATTTTTTATAGTTTCAATACCTCTTCTAATCCATTATTTCGCAATGCCGTACAAAAATCATGCGACAAGGAGAAATGATAGAGGCCCCCTCTTCAACGGCATTCAGTTGGACAGCTTACAAGTGAAGGGATAATGCTGAATCTTATTACTTTATACGCTTCTATCATCCTACATAGGTCTCCTGGTGGTTCATTTGACCCGTAAATTTTGTTCACGGGCCTGTAGCCTATATGTGAGCTGTCGACTTAATTGTCACTATTTCTTTTTATCAGAGTTCAAATCAAACGAGGTTATCAATTCGACCGGTATTTTTTTAATACAGACTAGTTTGACTCTTGAGATCCATGAATTTTCGTCGTCTTCCAGGAAATCAATGAAACAGCATGGCACGCCCTGTTCTTCGACATGGGCGCGGCGTCGACTAAGGCCGCCCTCGTCGAGTACAAGACTGTTAAGATAAAGGACAAGGGATATGTGGAGACTGTGCCCCAACTGCAGGTGCTCGGAGTTGGATTTGACAGGTATGAAGAGATAAAAACAACCTTTATTTCTAGAGTCTTTATTAACTACATTTATTCAAGTGTACAGCCTTGGCCAAAAGTATTGAGCACCCTGCAAATGTTGCACCTGTACGGAAAGCACTATAATGATTAACATCCATTGTTTACGGTTCTCTTTGTCAACATCCGAAAAGGCTCAAAACAATAATGCACACCGTAATTAGTAATAGAACACCTTTGTGCAATAAAATTTGTCATTTTGAAAATACTTCTAATATTTCGTCAGTTCACTGTTGTATATAACTCCAATTTCATAATTTATTCCCCAGTTTGTCTTTCGGCATAGGCCTCGTCAAAGTTATCAATTCCTATGTTACCCCACCTTCCTCGTCCATGGTTCGCGCTATCCTCTTCACATCATCCTCCAGGATTTGACAGAGGTAATGCCGCTTTTATTCTTCACAACCAGCGCTTCGGGGTTTTACCCAATACCGTGAGCCCTATATTGTGAAATTTGTTTTTTGTTGTGCTATAAATAAAAAACAAGAATCTAGGAAATGGAAATCCTAGATCATGTTAGATTCAATGTGACTTGCTTGTACGGTAATGTGTTCATCTCTCTCAAATCTCTTTGGATAATTGAACCTAGTTTTGAAGCAAAAGTTGCCAAGAGACATCGTAGTGCATTATTGCATCAGCTTACAATCTGTGTTAAAATGTACCTAATATGTTAGTCAAGTCTAGTGTGAACAGTAAATCAATCAGATACGCATTAGGCCAAGGCTCATTACTCATATTCAACCTTTTTATCAATAAGGCTAAACTGATCCTCGATTATCCAAACTAATTTTATTGGGACTGAGACTAGTTTGGATAATCGAAATGTGGGTTTTTTAGGGATGATACCATAAACAACACTTACCGAAAAAAAAAGTCCAAAGTAATAGGCGACCTTGCCGCTTAAAATGATTTCTTATATTGTATATTTTTTATAATATGCATTATTGTTTAGTGGCCTTGCCCTTGTCTATACCCTTATTAATTGTGGCTACTTACCAATCTTACCTTTCAGTAATAATAATAAATAATGAACATCTAGTCATAAACTAAGTAAAACATCTACAATGGGAGCCAGATAGTTCATACTATTATACTTATTATAATACTCGTACATAGAAACATCCAGACACGGAACTAATAATTGTATTAATCACACAAATATTTGCACTGGGTGGGAAATGAACTGCTTGGCGGGCAGACTTACATTAGGTTTGGCTATCTTGTATCATCACTCTCCTCGCTTCACGCGTCGCTACCAGGCGAGTGGCAAATAATCTCTGCTTCAAGTGCATCTTAGATATTTCCTCAACGTCAAATTATCTTTGGCTTCTTGCCGCAACTTCGCCAATGTCTTGTGTTTAGTTAGTGACACATTCTTCTGCAGTTGTTTCGGTCTTAATGCAGCGAAGATGGCTGGTGTTCGGTAGACTTCGATATTCCCTCTAAAGTAGATCAATTTGTGCAATAATAATATTTTATTCCAGAACCCTTGGCGGCCACGAGATGACACTGCGACTTCGCGAGCACCTGATCAAGGCGTGGGAGGCGCAGGGTGGCGGCGACGTCAGGGCTTCGCCCCGTTCCATGGCTAAGCTACTCAAAGAGGCCGAGCGAGTCAAGATCGTACTCTCGGCTAACAATGATCACTACGCACAGATTGAAGGCTTGCTGAATGATAAAGACTTTAAAGTTCAGGTAAATTTCGGATCAACTCTTATCGCGCACGCAAAAGTGTGAAATAGTTTGCCAAGTCTGTGGTTTTCTGTTTCCAATAGATAGACAATAGGTCTCCTTCCTCCGTCGTCCTCGTCCTTAATTCCAGGCAACCAAATTTTTTTATTTTTTATAATTCTGTTATGATTTCGTATTCGTAGGCGGGCTGTTTTCCTCAACTCAACGTCTTGATGTGCCTGTTTTACGTGTGTTGTTACGATTAATTTACGGTAAAATATAAAAAATATTGTCTACTTACATCAAATAGTCCTTTTCATAAAAAAATAATTTAATGAAACATTTTCGATAAAATTTTGAATTTTCTCTATTAGATGACCCCTTTGATTTCTGTATTAGATGGATTGATTCCTTTTAAACAAAGAAAAGGTAATTTTCCTTATCGGCTTACTCAAGAAATTTTGACGTGACAGTCATAAAATAACCATCCAAATCTTTTATTTTTTTAAGTTTGTTAAACACAAAAGGTTAAAAATAGTGATGACGACAGGTAACGCGCGCCGAGTTCGAAGAGCTGTGCTCGGACCTGTGGGCGCGCGTGGCGGGCGTGGTGCAGCGCGCGGTGGCGGCGGCCGGCGGCGCGGGCGGCGGCGCGCGGCTCGTGCTGGCGGGCGGGGCCTCGCGCGCGCCCGCCGTGCACGCGGCGCTGCGGGCCGCGGCCGGACACGAGCCCGCGCGCTCCATCAACGCGGACGAGGCCGCCACCATGGGCGCTGTATACAGGTATGTGTCATTAGAAGGTTCTAGAACTAGCGGGGCCGTGCACGCGGCGCTGCGGGCCGCGGCCGGCCACGAGCCCGCGCGCTCCATCAACGCAGACGAGGCCGCCACCATGGGCGCTGTATACAGGTATGTGTCATTAGAAGGTTCTAGAACTAGCGGGGCCGTGCACGCGGCGCTGCGGGCCGCGGCCGGCCACGAGCCCGCGCGCTCCATCAACGCGGACGAGGCCGCCACCATGGGCGCTGTATACAGGTATGTGTCATTAGAAGGTTCTAGAACTAGCGGGGCCGTGCACGCGGCGCTGCGGGCCGCGGCCGGCCACGAGCCCGCGCGCTCCATCAACGTGGACGAGGCCGCCACCATGGGCGCTGTATACAGGTATGTGTCATTAGAAGGTTCTAGAACTAGCGGGGCCGTGCACGCGGCGCTGCGGGCCGCGGCCGGCCACGAGCCCGCGCGCTCCATCAACGCGGACGAGGCCGCCACCATGGGCGCTGTATACAGGTATGTGTCATTAGAAGGTTCTAGAACTAGCGGGCCCGTGCACGCGGCGCTGCGGGCCGCGGCCGGCCACGAGCCCGCGCGCTCCATCAACGCGGACGAGGCCGCCACCATGGGCGCTGTATACAGGTATGTGTCATTAGAAGGTTCTAGAACTAGCGGGCCCGTGCACGCGGCGCTGCGGGCCGCGGCCGGCCACGAGCCCGCGCGCTCCATCAACGCGGACGAGGCCGCCACCATGGGCGCTGTATACAGGTATGTGTCATTAGAAGGTTCTAGAACTAGCGGGCCCGTGCACGCGGCGCTGCGGGCCGCGGCCGGCCACGAGCCCGCGCGCTCCATCAACGCGGACGAGGCCGCCACCATGGGCGCTGTATACAGGTATGTGTCATTAGAAGGTTCTAGAACTAGCGGGCCCGTGCACGCGGCGCTGCGGGCCGCGGCCGGCCACGAGCCCGCGCGGTCCATCAACGCGGACGAGGCCGCCACCATGGGCGCTGTATACAGGTATGTGTCATTAGAAGGTTCTAGAACTAGCGCCGGCTGTGCACGCCGCGCTGTATACAGGTATGTTTGTTGCTTATATTAGACATATTGATATTTTATGAACCGGCGCGGTGTCTAGTTATAGTTAAGGAGACGCAAAATTACTCGAGAAAACGCAAAATGACAAGTGAAGACCCAAAATAAAATATAAATAAATATTGGTGGACAATTCACACACAACACCATCTGACCCCAAACTAAGCAAAGCTTGTACGATGGCGGACAGATCTATATCTATACTAATATTATAAAGAGGAAAGATTTGTATTTTTGTATTTTTGTATGTATGTAATAAACTCAAAAACTACTGAACCGATTTCAAAAATTCTTTTACCAAAAGAGAGCTACATTATCACTGAGTAACATAGGCTACTTTTATTACGAGAAAAAATTAGAATTACTTTGATTTCTTTACTAAAACCAACGCAAGGTATAAAAAAAACAGCCATAAAATGGCTTTCATCGCATACGCTGCGGAAAGTACCAATGATAGAACAAAACAATGTTCTACAATATTATAAAACGTATTAAAATCTACAAAAAACCTCGCGAGACCATATGTCTAACTACTGTAATTACGTCGCTACAACTGCTTTTTTACATTTTAAAAGAAGATAAAAATGCCGATCAAATTCAGACCATGTTATCCATACATTTGTATTAATTCTTATCCAAATAAACTATTTCGTATTCAAGATTGCTTTAATACCTACTGATTCCTTTTTGAATTATTAAAATCGGACATTGCATTCAAAAGATACTACGAAGTTAAAAAATTCCATCCTGTCGAAATAATAATAAACGACGCGACGGGCCGGCGCGGCGCGCCGACTGTAGCGCGGCGCGGCGCAACGTGGCGGTACATGCCATCGATACAAATCAATGGATGTGCTCTGAGAACCTTGAAATTGGTAATAAATTGCGTCTCAGTGTGTATCGTAAGTGGCTTACAAACAACCAATCTACTTGACCCGTACAATCGCTAGCGGCGAGATTTGCTGTGGTTCTACTTATTTTGGTTGTTGACACCGAATAATGATAGGTAAAAACGTCCGGCGTCCACCTCGTCCTGCAACCGACTAGAACGGAAAGAGTGAGCTCACTCTTCCCAACGTTGACATGATTGTGTGCGCCCTGAAGTTTGGTAGGGCCTATCTTAGGTTCTACGATTTATGGTAATATTATTATTTTGTTTCCGCCGTAATACATTACAGCTAGCCGTTTTGAAAAACAGTGCCTTTTTGTAATGCGGCGGTTCAACGATTAGCCGCATTGTCATTGCGATACGTTCTTCAATAAGGCGGCCCACGTTCAGCCGTATTGTATTACTGCTTATATTATAGGGTGACCAAATTTAAAAAAACATAATTTAAATAAACAAAATCAAAATTAATTTCATTCATCCGAAAAAACTGACCGATTACTTACGGTATTCCTTAATATTTTTTTTACAACATTTTACCTCTCTCATAAAGTTTGAAAGCCCATAAATTGATATCGGTGACGGTACACCTAAGAAACATGGTGCACTTCCATAGACAAGGGTCTATCATAGAGATTTGACTCCGGGTGGGCTCCCGCCAGAAGCTCTGTGGTCAGCCCTGAGTGTCGCTTCTCCATACTCGGCCTGCGATACACTTCGGCTACTTGCATGGCTTGCTCCACTCAGGACCTCCCTTGAGCTTCTGGCTCCCGCATTTTAGAATCGGAACTAAAAATTGTGAAAGAGGCGGCTAATCTCTCGCTTTATTACTTTACGGCTAGCCGTGTTGAATGACGTATGGCGTCGAATACATTCCGGCGGTTTTTTAATCAGCCGTATTCAATCCGGCTGATCGTTAAACCGCCGCTTTACAAAACGGCCCCCAACCAACTAAGCCACCAGGCCAGGCAGTTTAATGTTTTTACACTTTAAAGTTTTGGTTTCTAATTTTGATCATTTGGAAAAATTTGGTCATGTACGTTTCATTTAGCATAGCCTACTTAACAAAAAATATTGACCCCGTGCGAAGCCGGGACGGGCCGCTAGTAGCTGATATAATACTTAATATAATTTTAAATACATACATAGAAACACCCAGACACAGTGCAAACATTTGAATTCATCACACAAATATTTGCACTGGGTGGGTATCGAACCCACAACCCTCGGCTTCGCAGGCAGAGCTACTACCCACTAAGCCACGAGCCAAGTTGATTTGACTATTCGTGGCGACGTTTGGCAGGTAATGTACCTGCATTACATTATGTGTTCTAACTGATTTGAACGACTAATTAAAAATTCGTTTATTATTTTACCCAATAAATTATTTATTGTATTTTTTTAAATTTCTAATTAGTCCATCATGTAGATTATGGAAAAATATGGAACACAAATTTATGTTTTATCAAATTATTAAAAATCGACAAAGATCAACAAACTTTCGAACTGGGGTTGTGATGTCACTTCGTAAAAATTGTACCATGAAGTGACGTCACTCTCTAAGCACTGTCTGTATCTTCGTAATTTTTTGTTCGTGAAACAAAACAAAAAATATGTGTAAATTTAATCTGATCGGATCGGACTTAATTAGTTTTTTTGGTCATCATGCTTATTGAGTATTTTTCCTCGCAGGGCGGCGTCGTTAGCGACCGGGTACAAGGTGGCAGCACTGAACGTCCGCGATGCGGTCGTGTTGCCAGTACAAGTCACTTTCACTAGAAACGTTGATGGAACCGACAAACTGGTGAGTACAATGTGATGTCCCTGTCGGACATTGGACATTAACATCACTTGGTAACATCGCATTATATGTATACATTTTAAAGAATAAGTTTTTTTTTTTTATCAGTTTTCTTGCAATCTGTTGTAAATCTTTAGCAGATGTGTTGAGCGGATATTGACTGCTAAGGTTCATTCTTCCAGTGAAGAATCTGCCTCCAAAATTTATTCAGTAAGGTCCCATACATGGTGGCGTCTGAGCCTTTTCGTTGATATAGGTTCACTTAGGGCTATTGCTAAGGTGTTAGTGTTGTGACGCTATTCGTTGTTTATATGAATGTATCCTGTGTTCTATTTCCTCTTTTACAGTTCTGATTTGTAGATGCTCGTGTAATTCTGTCGTCTTCATGAACCAAGGAGCATTTGAAATAGTTCTAATTTTAAAGAATAAGTAACTTAATAAATTTACCGGCCTTGTGAATTAAATAATAGTTAGTTAAGACATATTTACGGCAGAACGGTAACTGCCAATCTGATGCCCCGGGTTCGAATCCCACGCTCACCACTGTCTTTTTGGAGTCATATACGTAATGCCGCTAACTTAAAAAATGGTGAAGAAAAACATCGTGAGGAAGCTGACATGTTCCTAGGTCATGGGTCATCCATCAATCCACACTGGGCCACTGTGTTGGGTTATGGCTTTGACTCTCCTTGTGAAAGAAGGCCCCGAGTCCCAGCTGTGGGAACATTTAGTGGGCTGCTTATTATTTGCGTAGAGTAAATAATGCAGCTGTGTAGGGGCTTTGTCAGTGAACATAATGCGAAGCAAAAAAAATGTCATAACAAAATATTACGCAATGATGTTGTGTAATACAAAATGTAATATGTAAATTTCTTTCTTTTGACCGCTGCAGTCAACATAGACTTCAACTTCTTGATGAATGGCGCGCGCTGTGACTTAATACCCCGTTTACATGATTCCAGTCCAGCGACCGAATTCAGCGCTGGATTGCTTACTGGAATAATGTAAACCGGCACTGGAATGCATTGGCACTGGATTGATTCATTCCAGTGCCGGTTTCCATTATTCCAGTAAGCAATCCAGCGCTGGATTCGGTTGCTGGACTGGAATAATGTAAACGGGGTATTAAGTGTCACATCTCTGCCAATGTCCTTTTCGTGGCAGCTTAGTAGACGGCCTCGATAATAAACAAAATAAAAGAGTTTGACTAGTTAATTGAAACGATAAGTTACTTCTGACTACTGATTATCCCAAAACAAATAAGACAACACAAAGCTCAGACACTTTGTTAGTAAGGATTAAGAATGAGATATTTGGTTAATACAAACGGCATGCATATTTACACATTATTTACCAAGGCTGTCCAGTTAAACGCTGTCTTATAAATAAGACGTTTTACGTGTCTTAAAAAGCCGTGGTGTTGACGTTGTTAAGAAAGAACGCCGGATTTCACTGTTGTGAAACCGTAGGTTCGAACCCGCCTGCACCTCTTATAGTATTTTTCTAATCAGATATACGAGTTTGTCATCACAACTGGCTTTAACGTTGAAGGAAAATAATCATGAGGAAATTGGTGTGTTCCAAGATAAACATCTTCCGAGGACATAATAATATGTCATCTACTAAACTGCACTGGGCCAGCATAGTGTCTTGTGACAGAATGCCCGAGTCCCAGCAGTGGGAACACAAAGTGGGCTTATGGATGCTGCATGCATTATGCAAGCATGCTGACGTTTTTGCATTTTCCCTTGGTCTTAAGTGATAAATGCAGTTTTAAGTATTAATTAGTTTATAAAGATTGTTGCATGCAAATTCATGTTTTAATTTATTCATAAATATTAAAAGCATGTTTCATTTGTTTCCAGGAGGTAATGTTTCTGTTTTATAAAAAAAATTAATTGGTTCTTCTTAAAAAATAACACATTTTCATAGTTGTCAGTGTTAACCTTTTTTTTTTAAGTTTTAATACTTTTTGATAATGGTGTACTTAGTGTTTGTATGATATCTTGTGTATAAAAGTGTTGCTTTCAATAACAAGATATTGAATTTAACAGTCTTGTATTTAACAGTCTTCTGCATACTAATACATAAATGTAAGGAAGTGGTTTCTTTGTTTGAATAACCAAATCTTTGCAACTACAAATCCTTAATGACTTCCATAACCCAATTGTGATCTAATCTGTTAGTATGTAGTATTCCTCAAGGCGCAGCTTTAATCGTAATGGTTGGCGTAACGAAGTCAGGTCCTGTATAAAATTATATACTTTTTTCACAGATCAAGAGGACTCTCTTTGGGCCAATGAACCCCTACCCTCAGAAGAAAGTAATCACCTTCAACAAACACACCGATGACTTCGGCTTCAACGTAAACTACGCAGAATTAGACCACATTCCCACCCAAGAACTGACATACATCGGAACTTTGAACCTTACGTCCGTTATACTTAAAGGCGTCGGCGAAGCCTTGGCCAAGCATACCGGTGAAAATGTTGATCATAAGGGGATCAAAGCACATTTCAACTTGGACGATTCTGGCCTTCTCAATCTAGTAAATGTAGAATTTGTTGCTGAGAAAACAGTCACTGAAGAAGATGACAAAGAAAGCACAATGGCTAAAATAGGAAGCACCATCAGCAAACTATTTGGATCTGAATCTGAAACACCAGAAAAGACTGACGAGAAAGCTGAAGAGAAACCTGAAGCTGTCAAGAATGAGACAGAAAAGGCAAATGAGACGACCACAGAAAAACAAAACGCTACAGAACCGGAGAGCAAACCTAAACCTAAAGTAGTCGTCCTGAAAGAACCAATTAAATCAGATGAGACGATTTTGAACTTACAACCTTTGACTCCAGAACAATTCAAGGCATCAAAGGCTAAAATCGCTGAACTCAATGCTATTGATAGAAAGCGTACGGAAAGAGAAAGCGCGTTGAATAATTTAGAAGCGTTTGTTGTCGATGCTCAAATGAAGATTGGTATGGAAGAATACGCAGAATGTGGTACTCCCGAACAGATTGAAGAAATTTTGAAGATCTGCAGCGAAACATCAGAATGGTTATACGACGATGGTTACGAAGCAGAAACCGAAATGTTTGAAGAAAAATTAGGCGCTCTTAGAGAAAAAACTGATCCTATCTTCTACAAACACTGGGAGCACAGGGAAAGACCCGATGCCATCTCTGCTATTCGGGGTATGGTGAATAATTCACAAGAATTCCTCAAAATGGCTAAGAACTTTACCAAAGAAGCTAATCCTGAAAAAGACGTGTTCACAGACGTTGAGATAGGTCTTCTGGAAAAGAAGATCAGCGAAACTGAAACTTGGGTCAACACATCTGTCAAAGAACAGGAAGAATTGAAAAAGAATGAGGACATTAAACTGACGGTTGAAAGCATTAGAGAGAAGATGTCTAATTTGGATCGCGAAGTCAAATATTTGTTGAACAAAATGAAGATTTGGCGACCGAAGAAAACTGCTAAAAAGGAGGAGAAGGATAACAAAACCGAAGAGGTTGTTATCGAAGAAAATAAAGGTAACGGTGAAAGCGAGACACAAGAAGAGACTCCAAAAACGGAGACAGAAAGCGAGACTCCTGCGGTAGAGAGTGAGACTGCTGATTCTGGCGGCGAGACAGAAGTACCACTACAAATAGGCGACGGCGACGAACATTCCGAATTATAATAGACGTGTGAGTTAATCTAATTTATTAGTCTAATTTATTTCTACTTTTTTAATTTGAAAGTCGGTTTGGCTTGTTCGCATTTATTTCGAAAACATCTGTACTATTTAGTATTAGGTTCCTAACGTTAAGTCTGTCGGTATTTAGTGTAAAAGATAAACTGTCGAAGAACCAATCACAGCTCGTAAATTATACGTCTTCATCTTAAAAGAACGTGTCTCATTGGCTGCAAGTCAGCTATAGTTTATCTTATAGACCAAATAAAGACTAAACCTTAGTTATTGTTTTTCTTACTCTGTTGATTTTAGTTGTAGTAATACTGTGTGCTTGTTGAGTAATTCCTTGTAGTGTTAGATCTACTTTTCCTTGAAAAACAACAGGAAGCGAACAAGTCATGAAACAATCTCAAAACCCAACTGAGGCCGCCTTTCTCTATTCCAATTGAATTTAAAACTAAAATTTTATTTATTATTTCGAGGTTTTGGTCATTTTTTATTTTTATAATCGCCTAATAGTAGTTGATGCAGTGGCCCCAGTATGTATAAACGGACGTAAGAGTGTTAATGTATTTATTATTAAATATAACGATGTAAAACTTTATGTGATATATTAAAAAGGCTATAAGTTTGTGAGAGTAATAGCTGTTTTTCTGCTATGGATATAAGGTAATTAAATAACTACACAAAAAATAACATGAAAACCAAATTGGTGTTGATGTGTCACAATGTTTTTAGTGTTGCACGAGTGATATGAAAGTGAACCAAAATGCACTTTAGGCTAGTTCATAAAATAAGAATAATAGAGCTGGAGTCTCATATAAAACCACAATATGTACAAATCGGCACTACATTAGATACCATAGTATTCTCAAAAGATTGGTATTTAAAAGGTAATTCCCATTTATCAAATCTAGTGTCAAATTTTAGCACTATTATTTAATGTCACACGGGAATAATTTCGATATCGAATGCGTATAGTATATGCTTGGTTAATAAGAATAATTACTTAGGTAGCCTGAGAGAGAAAAGTCATATTGTTTATAAATGCCCAAGATTTCACCTAGGTTTACACATGTTTGTGTGTTTTCGTGTTGCTATGTACCCTATATATCTCCCATATGTATTCGCCATCACATGACAGCTAATAGAAGGTCGGTAAATAGTTTACTGACAATGAGTATCATAATTGCATCATCTTTGCGTAAAATGATGTGCATTTTTTTAGATTCAATTTTCACCAATGTACCGTTGAAAATTTTCCTGAATGTCGTTTTAAATAGGGCTGATATTCCTCCAGCATAGTTCTAGGACCGGCTGTATCACCATTATAACACAAGGGATTAAGATCCGCCAAGCGAAGCCTTCGCATCGTTAGCAGAGTATTAAAACTTACTGTTACTGCAACTATTTTGTTTCCCCCGTTTTAATCCGCGATCAACATAAACGCGTTTATCTTTGTTCACGATAAGCTTTTGCAATAAAATGAATATTCTTTTAAAGACCTGTTTACACTCGATCGGTTATCTGATCGTTGTGCGGATCAAGTATTTTAATGGGCACATTATGAACGAATGTGAAGTCGGCATTATCAGTTAATGCTCGATTATGGATCGAAATTACGCGAAACGAGGTGTTAAAATACTTTAAGTACATTAACGTACCTATAATTTGTTGTACAAAAATATATTCACTTTGTGATTTTGTATTTATAAAGTTGGTTTTGGTCACGTGATAATAAAGTGTTTCTTTTTAAAACCCAACTTTATTTCATTAAATAAAGATACGTTCTAAAATTTTAAATAATAGATATACATGGAGTCATTAATTAGTACCTATTCGCGCTCGTGAAATCCCCGACCGAAAGTGCTCATCAGACTGGCGGCATTCCAACGCAGTATGACCAGAGAAATATTTTGATTTTAAACCTAAATTGATTTAAACTGTCATCTATAATAGAGCAGAATGTTTTGAAATAGTACTAGATTGATAAAATGTAATCAAATTGAGTAGTCACTTACTAAAATTGATTTGGAAAATAAAGGTAATCAGCCCTCTCAACTGACCAGCGGTTTGTGAAAATGGAATCTATTTATCAATGAACTGTAACTGTAATCGTCTCCCTGTGATCCTGATGTCGCTACACGATAAAATTGTAAGGGTCTCATAATTCCGAATTACACATAACTTTCTACGAAATCGCCGAAAGGTTTCTTTGAGTTGTCACTTAAAAAGTTGCAAAAGTAACTTGTTTCTTTTTTTGATTAACGCGCATATGGCGGTCAGACTCAGATGGCCTCGACTGCCTACCAAAAGTCTAATCCTTATTGTGTAATCTTAAAAGTTCTGGAAGTATAAACCTAAAAAAATCCTAAAAATCCAAGCAAATGAAACATGAAGTTATAATACTAGAATTACGGGATATTAATAGTGGTTATATGGTTGACCGAGATTTCATGAACCATATTAATTGGTAAACTGTTTCCTGAGGAAAAAGAAAAAAATGAAGAAGATATTTATTTGTACTATACTTTTATGTTTCTGGGCGTCGTTCTTACTTCCAGACTTCTCAAGTCTATTTCAACGGAAACCCTATTTATTACTAGTTATTACGTTTGTTTTACTATGTGATTAAACTTCCAGCTATTTTATGTCTTGATAATAATGGGATATAAAAATCCTAGTTTTATAGTGTTAGTTTATTATTTATAAATCCTTCTAACTCAAGAGAGCAACAAACGCGTTAAAAACTTTAATTTCTTTTATTTTCTTAAATAAATGACGTTCCACGTTCTTTAAAAAGGAACACAGAAAAATATAAGACAGAATCAAAGTAACTGTAAACAACATATGTACAACTAGATACTGAATCTGCTCTGTCCGAATACAAACCTAAACATGCCAAAATCAAAACAGTTACCTCACTGGATAGTTTCTAAACTTAGATAAAGTATGTTCACCATAAAAGCATGTTAAGTATCACCTTTTATAAATGTGCTATCACCTACCGGAGTTCGGCGGTTATCACCAGGGTAATCCTAACATTTGACACTAGAACGATACGTCCCAGAATTAATCGCTGTAGTTACGTTCGCGTACGCATATTCATTACAACAATTCTTAATGTTCCGGGAGCATTTAGATTCAGTGCAAATACAAACACGATATCATTAAAATATGTAAAAGCTGAAGAATGAACACAAATAAACAATTACATGATGAACTTTGTATTCAAAATATTTAATAAAAAAAAGATTCTTGATTTTAATCTGTTCAAATGTTTATTTAGTTTTGGTTTGTTCTTTAGTTTCCTTAGCAGAAAAGCAGCATCGATGTAATGTATCAACTTAGTGAGATTTGTTCACCCAGTCGCAAATGAAAATATATTAAATGATGACACAGAATCAATGTAGTTTCATTATTATTTTAAATTATAAGTGACCTAACAGGACTCAGATGGCCTCTATACTGTTTACCCAACATAGGGCTAGTCGTTCTAGGCACTAAGGCGTTCAAGTATTACGTAAAACGTTATGGTTCATCATTGAGATGATATTTATATTAAAAAAACATGAAAATTAAATATTTCCCTAGTGGGTAACTTGTGTGGTAGCTTTTAGATAGATATTGTCAGTTATGTTACGTTACGTTTAGGGAGAGTGAGGGGTACAAAAAACGCTACGGTGCCTTACGGGGGGAGAGGGATTTAAAATCTTCATTAATTGCATTACGTAATACTTGAACGGCCGCTAACCTACTCTTACTGATCATACATAAGAACATACGTAGTGTATAGGTACCTAAAACTCCAGTGTACCTAGTTTCATTGACCAACCGTGCATACCGAATACCGTATGAGTCTAAACAATGCACGTGTGTTATGTATGTATGCTATGAATATGTAGGTAAGTTAGGTAACATTAGGTACAATACTTCAATACTAGAATATCTGAAAACCAAGACCACGAAGATCTTGGGAATCAAGAACATGGCTACAGAAAAGTTTACATTACCCTACATGTACCTAAGGTTTATTTTCATCTGGTGAAATTGATCTTGCAAAAAAAAAAACAAGTTACATCGGGGCTTCATATGAAAATTTACCTTATTACCATGGACGTATAAATAAGTCGGACGTAGTCTCGCTAAAACAAAAACTGTGATACAAAGGTCACATTTGCACGTGTGCATTGTCAGGTTGACACTGATAGGCTGACACGCACACATATACACAAGTTGCGCGTGTAATGACCCACTGATGTGTGCGTGTTAGCCTGTATGTGACAGCGCACACGTGCATATTATGTAGCCGACTCGATGGACACAGTTTTTGTTTTAGCGAGACTACGTCCGACTTTTTTTATACGTCCATGCTTATTACACTATTATTCCGAGAGCTGGTATCAAAATTTGGGTAGGTATTTGAGGCAAGCTGAAAACTTGTCATATAGCTCTCCTATTATGTCCCTACACGAAGGTGCCGACCTGGCTGGTGATTAGCGGGGCAAAGTGGATCCCTCAATTAAGATCACCTGGCAGGTAGACAGTCCTTCCAAAATGATATCTCTTTTTGAGAATCCATATTTTTTTGTTATAAATAACACCCAATTGAAATTTCAAATTCCTCAAACCTATTTTTTGCTAAACATATTGCACGCGCCTGGCAGTGGTATACCCCCGACTAAAACGTCTGGCTTATTATTTGTTTTATTCTTTAAACATTAAAATGGCATATTTCCTCGAACATATTCAATGAATTTAAAAAAAATGTGGATCCATTTTGCCCCACCTCTTACCAGCCAGGTCTGCACCTCCATGTTGGGGTATAATAGGAGAGCTATATGACAAGTTTTTAGCTTGTCTCAAATACCTACCCAAAATTTGCTAGCAGCTCTCGAAATATATTGTTTAAACAGTGTTTTTAGTCTATTAATATTAAGCAATTGCATAACCATGACGAATTTGACGTGCTGGATCATTGTTCGGGTGGCAGACGCGATAACCATGACTGGTATATTTTCTACGGCTACAGTAGATAGGCCTGATATAGTAAACTTTATGTGGTGTTTGATTTCGTGGTTTAATACTTAAATATGTTTTCTACATAGTTTGAGTGTGATATAATTATGTTGTCTATCTATCAATCCAAGATATAAGGGTAGCGATTCTGAAACCATTCGGTTGCATCCGACACGGAATCTCATCTCTCGGTCTTTGTCAAACGTCTGCTAAACAGTCTGCTAAACAGATAAGACAAAGACCGAGAGATGAGATTCCGTGTCGGATGCAACCGAATGGTTTCAGAATCGCTACCAAGATTTCAAGTTCAGTGTGTGTAGGTATCAGGGATGTTACGGAGCTTCGACTCCGACTCAGGCGCGGTCCCAGAGTCGAATTTTGGAGGGGGTCACCAGTACAGAGCCTCGGATTTTGGTGGGGGTCACGAGTAGAAATACAATAAATCGAGTAAGAAAGACTACTAGTAGCGCCCCATTTTAATGTAACGTATACGATTTTTGGGGGGCGTCATGTCCCCTGTGACCCCCCCTTCGGACCGCGCATGCGACTCCGATAAGTCGGAACTTCCGATTCTTATTACACTTTCGGTTCCGACTTCGGCTCCGAAACTTTTAATACGGAGGTTTAAATCGGAGGTAATGCTTGTATAAATATTTGAGATAGTCCCTTATTGTGGTGGAAAGTAAATGGAAATATAAAATCCCAACCCCCTTAAATCAATTGCTCGTCAATGTTCGTCGTGACCACGTGTTTGGCAAAAAAAAAAAATATTCCTAACAAAAATGTCTCTCCTGCCACCACTTTTGATACTGCCTATGCCTTCGACTTCGGTTCCGACTCCGATAAATCATATTTAAAAACTCCGACTCCGCATTCGGTTCCGATAAAATGATCTCCGTTACATCCTTGGTAGGTAAGTTCTAGGTCAGCGCCGTCGGCGTGCATCATCTTGGATCATATCATCGTTAACCATCAGGTGAGTTGGTGGTTAAATGAGGACAAAATGTGGCTGAAACTTCAGTAGAGCTTGACTGATCACACCACTATAAGTTACGGCTGGTCAAATCGACAGAACGACTATTTTCAACAACCTTCAACCTTTTCAAAGTAATGTGCTTAATCTGCTAACTTAATAAATGATGAAGGAAATACATCGTGAGGATACCTACTTCTCGGAGAAATTGTAACTCTTCAAAGACATGAAGTCTGTCAACCTGCAACTTGGCCATCGTGGGGACCATAACCTAAGCTTCCCTATTCGGTTGTGGAGAGTCTCGTGCCCCAGCAGTCTGGACTTGATACGGAACATACAACGTGAGGTAACCGTTTATTAGTTAAAATGCTATTCCATAGTTCAGTAAGAAATGTTATCTTGTCGAATGCTTTATGCTTACTGCCGTTTGATTTTTCGTGAGGGTACAATACCGGAATTATTGATGTGGAAAAACCTGTGCGATGGAAAACCGAAGTGTTAAGTGAATAGTTTGTTTTATTTCAAGGGTATTCCGCCTAAAACTATATAAAGGAAAGTTGTCATCTAACCGTCGATATAGTTTGGGTCTTGATGATGTTTTGTTGAAAAATATCGAACAAAACCTATATGGAAAGGCACCTATCATCGATGGGAACGAAGATGTAAGATCCTAAACAAATTACCCACTGCACTTCTACTGGCTAGTATAAATTCCCACGACACTACCAGTATAGTGGAGTTTGGTAGTGCGGTAGGTACAAGGGTACCATAGGTAGGAATCTATACCTATAGGTAGAATACTTACATACTAGGCATATTATAAGGGATCTTAATTTAATTTGAAAGTTTACGACTTTGGCGAAATTGGTTTATGTAAAGGGGCATTTTCACTTGTAATATCTGTTCCGTGTTCGTGACGATGGAAGTAATATTGGTTTCTGTTTAGCCCTTCCTAACATTTGATTACAGTGAAAATGCACTAAACTATTTACACTCCGCTACATCTCTATGTCACAGTAAAGTTTTGAATTCCGTCGGTTTATATTAAAACGATTGAGAAACTCTGGAGAGAATCACAATGTTCAAGCCTTCAGTAAAGTTGGTAGCTTGTCCATCATGTTGGCGGTATTACCACGTTGAACGGGAATGCTTTTACTATGTGGAGTCGACCGCCGGCATTTTGATAACTGTGGTGAACCCCTAGTGGCGAAATGTCCGATTTCACAAGCGCGAAGTGGTAGGTTTGAATCCCGCCTGTACCTACGTCATGTATTGTTCAAGTGCAAATGTACATTTTCGTCATCATCAAAGGTAAAGGAAAATATCGCGAGGAAACCTGCATGTTCTAAGAAAAACCTCATTCGAAAATATGTGTTATCTGTCAACCAGCACTTGGCCAGCGTAGTGGATTATGGCCTCTATTTTTGTGAGAGAAGGCCCTAGTTTTAGCACTTGGAACATTACCTAAGTGGACTGCCTGTGTGACATGTATGTTTTAGTAATGCGTCACATTGACCGAACGGAAAGGTTCTTAAAAATGGCCAAGGACCCAATGTCTCAAATAGGTACCTAGGTATCTACTTTCGGCCTAAATAGTTACCACATTAGGTAAATGCTAATTTTCTTCTTCAATGTTTTTGTTAGCGCAGTAAAGATATTATTACTAGTAGCGAGCCACCGTTTACCTACATAGTTTCGTTCCTGTTATTGTCTCGAGATAAAAAAGTAGCCTAAGTGTTCTTCCAGACTATAATCTAATTGTGTTAAAAATTTCAAGCAGATTCCTTCAGATGTTACGACATGATTGAGCAAAAGACGTCCAAATATCGGAACATTGACGTTTCTGATAATAGGTAGTAGGATTTTTATTTGCTCAATCCCCAACAGTACCATCTGTAAAAACAATGCCCTGAACGTGCAATTACAGCTTTACAGCAAAGACATGACAGCAATCGTGGCACCGACCGCGCAGAAAAAAAATCTTGGCTTTTCAAAGCAGAATAAATCTCTTCGAAATGAGGTATCACCGCCCAAACCTGGTAACAAAGATCAGCCAGGAGTTGCTCTGCACACATCGAAACCCAATGGACGTCGCATATGCGCTGAGGGAGATATACTCCGGTATGTACTCCTCAGCGCCCCGTGTAAAGTCCCTAGAGCAGAGAAGGTATAAGGGAGCGCAAATACCCAACACCCTACCAAACACCCGCTTTTTAGTTCACACTCAAGAGGAGAAAGAGACCCTGACAAACCAGGGTTATGGGTCAGGCACCGGGTCACGCATCCTTACCATCCATGAAGCTCAGGGATTAACATACGAGTCGGTAATCGCAATCAAAACCAAGGCAAACATGAAGCTGCACGAGAGCGTGCCCCATGCAGTTGTTGCAATCTCACGGCACACGGGGACCTTCATATACTACGCTGACGACACCGACGACGCCATCGGTCGGTTCGTGCGGCGAGCGTTGGCTGCATCACCGAAGACCATCCGAGAGTTCAACCTACAGATGGCCATCAGGGACAGAAATGCAGCCGTAGTGGAGGCTCTGGGCCGGGAGGAGGCGGCTTAGGCAAATGGTAATTAGGCAAAGACTCGATGTCGAGCCGATTACTAGCGGTAGAATCCCAACCGCTGGTGATCGGCTCTACCAACGAGCACTAGAATTAAGTTTGAAATGTGCCCAACTCCCCCTATTTTCCTTTTCTTCTAATCCAAGAAATATGTAAAAAAAAAAACAAATGACAAAGATCACGGACCCCGGAGTCTGTGGAGTAGATAATTCAAATAAAAAAAAAAAAAAAAAGCAGAATAAAAATAAAATGATAATGCTATAATGGATTCGTTCCACGCCTGACAGGAATCGCCAAGTCTTGAACACTTATAATTGGCTGTCTCAAGACTTGCTATGAATCTAGATGAGATGATGAATCTCAGGAAAATAGAGGAAAATTAATTTATTCTCTCTGAGTGTATGAAAAGCAGATTAATTTTCGTTCTGAAGAGATTTGTCTCGAGTCGTCTCATAATTGAAATCTATCGTCATTAATATAAAGTAAAAATACGAGAATGAATAGAGTTGTTCTATCGCCAGGCAGTAATGTGAAAACATCACTGTCTTCCGGTTTGAAGAGCAATATTTCCAGTGAAATTCAAATTACATACATATACTAGCTGACCCCGCAAACGTTGTTTTGCCATATAAATTATTACATGATGTTATAATTTATATGGCATACTATATGGCAAACTATTACATGATGACAAAAAAGACTATAATTGATCAGTTATCGAGCGGGATGAAAAATGATAAAATTACTAAAATGGCTATTAAAAAATAGGGGTTGGTGATAAAAGGGTAAAAATTTAGGGTTGTATGTATTTTTAACGCCACATTATAAAAAAATAAAAACAAAAAAAAGACCGAAAATTAAAAAAAAAAATTTTTGGGTGAACAACCCTTGTCACTTAAGGGTATGAAAAGTAGCTAGTAGCCGATTCTCAGACCTACTGAATATGCATATAAAATTTGGTAAAAATCAGTAAAGCCGTTTCGGAGGAGTAAGGAAACAAACACTGTGACACGAGAATTTTATATATAAGATTAATATATTATAGGCATAGAGATAAAAAAACATCTTTACCCAAATTTTTCGGGGACGAGCGCAGAGCAGCGCTAGTTAATAATTGGGACTCTTCATGTTCCAATGGCTGCATGTCACTATGCTGTTAATATGGGCAGGCATGTCCCTTAGCATAAATCATATACCTAACATGCTTGTCCCGTCAACACTATAAAAAATGAAAAAATGATAACGCTACGTTATGTGTTTATAGTAGGTAGGTACGTATATAATTATGTACTGATCCGTTAAGATCTTATGATGTGATTGAACCACATACATCCTAATACTGATATTATATTTTTTTAATTAGGTACCTACTTACCACATTTATAATTTTGGTATCTAATATTAAAAAAAAGTCTTAAGGGGACGTAACTTTGTCCCACGTTCTTGGTGCTTCAAAACTTAATAAAAAGCTTCGATATCAATATCTCATAACATATGAAGGTAATAATTTCTTGTCTTGCCGATGTCGTTGAATAAATGAAAGAGCATTCCAAAGAGAAGATCAAGATCTCAATCCCGGGTCTGCATTCCGCGGCAAAAACACCAGTTTTATCACCTCGCAGTCACATGCTCGCTGCCATCTCAAATACATTTTAAATCATACAATATCTTGACAGGCACCTAAAGCCCCATTACCAGCAAGCCAGCAACTTGTTTCAAAAGGGCTTTTGTTTTTTTTTTAAGTCCCGAAGGAAGACGTTCGGCGCCCGCGCTCGTCCGTGGCGCCTTTCTCCGAGAGAAAGAGACGGACGGATACTGTCTAGGTAGTTGAAAAGAGTAGGAACAATAGCATTCGCGTCACGCACACAAGCAAACGAAAACAATCCAGTTCGGTTGTTGTTTGCCGGTCAACCGGTCGTGTGTCGGTTGGTATCATAATTTCGGTAGTGATGTAAACAAAAAACAGACACTAATAGGTGTAAGAAAGAATATTTATGAATGAGCATGTGCTAAACTATGTATAGTCGTTGACTGTGAAGTGTTTTTGAAGGTATTCGGAGTATTTGGGTAGTGACAAGGTAAGAATAACCAAGAATGCAGTCTATTCGATCTCGCGTCCCTCTTGTAGGAATGCGTGCACCTCGGACGGCGCAGGCGCACCTTGCGACTATCGAATTTACTGTTCCCTCAATTATTTACATCACATCCGTTATCTTTCTCTCATTGTTATCAAACCAGTTAACCCTTCACATACAAGTTGATTGTAACAAACCAATCACCCGCTATTGATTGGTTTGTACTCAACTTGTTTATTTTCATTTATAGGATAGAAACGAAATATTGAGGATTATCTATTTATTTTCACGAGGACCGGTGCTATTAAAGGGTAAAAGCCGATGACAATAATACCAATAACAACAAAATATATTTTATTCGATACTTACCTACTCTAAAATACTTTGGTAAACGACGCGTCTTGTATCGGATATCAACTTTTCCGAGTTTTCCGGAAGAAATAATTTGTTTCCAAAGTTTTCTGACACGGAGAAAATTAAAGGAAAATATAAATATCTGAACAAAGAGGATCATGTCTTTGTTAAGACATTTTATAGACATTGTTTAAACTTTCTTAATTGCACCGAAGTTACTGTTATCTCCAGGCTTATTAAGCATTCCAAGAATTAAATCTGACGGACGTACCTATCAACTTGTAGGTACAAACTGTGAAGTAATTTAACGAGATAACAACAACAACAACAAGTAAACTAATTTAAATTATATTATTGAACTTATTGCAAAACCCTTCAACCACGTGATTTTGTCCGCTTTTGTACAGAAACCATTGACATCGGAATAAAAGCACCATTAGAACACCGTTTATTACAAATTCCTCAACCTACACTAACTAATACGTAAAGTGCGAAGTTGTAAATATCGCAGGTACCTCGGTACAGAATTAGGTATGTCCCTGCAAAGTTTTTATCTCCAAGAGCGTGAACTGCATAATCTAATACCATCAACATTCTGCCCTTTTTCTATCACTCGTAGCTCCAGAAAGCGAGTTCGTTTCATGTTCCAAAGACTTGAGTGAAGGTTTGACTCCACTTTCGGAGTAGGTAATGACATTTTTATATCTGCTGCTCGACAATGAAACGTCAAAACAAAGCAAGTGATTGTGTGACCTTTCAAAATGCAGTGGTAAGTAATATTGAGAAGATTCCCTAGAGATTAAGTAGTATTTACATTCTCTTTGGAGATTAAAATGATTACTATGAATGAGAACTATTAGTTTTAGGCAAAAAATTGTAGAGACCTTTTCTCTTCTAAATTAAATTTACTAACTTTTTTAAATACAACTTTTTTTTTCATCAATTTTTTTCAATTTATTGCTTCCGAAAGGCAAAAATTTTACTTTTCTTCCTCTCTTTTTTTTTATGTTTCGCCATTTTCTCCCCAACCGTTCAATTTTGTGAAACTTTACCGATGATCTAAAATGTAGATCTTTTAATAATGAACAACTTTATTCTTGAACTTTTTCTGTAATGACAGTACCTTCAGAGTTATATGTTACTCTACCGAGCGAAATCCGCGCCACTGCGACACCTCCGCAACACTGCGACAAATCTGCGACACCTCCGCAACACTGCGACAAATTCGCGACACCTCCGGACTTAGGGCTGAACCCAAAATTCATTGTTGGATTGTGTCGGTGGATTTCTTCTACACAGGGTTATGTGTCATGTGGGACAACAACGTTACCTACTCCGATACATGCCAGAATTACGTAACGTACATAAAAAAACAGTACGGTACAGACGTGGTAATTGTACCTGATCTAAATGTCTATCCCGAAGGTATTTCCAACTGTGGCACCAATTCTGCCGAACGGCTGCGCTGATTCCAGCTGAAGCCATGTGTGGATATAATTTTCACCGACAATATGACCGTTACCACAACTCAAGATAAGTTTTTAGGCAACGAGAGCAATAAGACCAGATTCATCTCACTACTGAAAACTGTTCTAATCAAATCAGACGTAGAGGTGGAGCGAGCCGTAGAGGATGCGGATGGTCTGATTATCAGTACGGCTAAGAGAATTTTGCCGGACTCTACGGCTTGCTTACCTTGCCAGAATCAAATCCAATCGATCCTTCATAATCCCCAAACTACATAATTGTATGTTTATTTCATTCCGTAATTGCACTGAGCTAAAATAAACTCAAATAAATGGCCTTAATAAAAATATAACACTGTCTTTACATAATTGGAGTAATGTATCTAATATTACTTTTAATTTTTAACACTAAATATACTTATAAACTAAATAAAAAAATAGTTTACATAGCCCTTTCTTTTAATTGTCTCGCACAAGATATGAAAAGTAGAGTAGTTACCTCTGAAGTAAAGCACTGTCTTGTGTCATGGGCGGCTTGGATCCCTCGGTTCACTCGGGACGTCAGCACTCAACAACTCCCTCGCTTCGCACGGGAGTTGACTCGAGTCCCTCGCTGCGCTCAGGATCCAATATGACGCCCATGACACAATACCAGAGCCGGATTTAGGGGAGGACAAACGGAGCATACGCCCCGGAGCCTCCACAAAGAGGGGGCCTCCACAACAGATACTTCGGGAAAAAAATCAAATTTCGACATTTTTACGTTAACTTTAAACTTTAAACCATTTGTAGTCAGGGTTTTTGCTTTCAGAAATTACTCACATGTTTTGTTGACTATTTTCGCTTTGTATAATCATACATTTTGGCAAAATTTTAGGGAATATAAGAAATTTCCAAAATATCAAACGTATCGAAAAGTATCAGTTTCCAAAATATCTGTAATAAGAATTAAGTTATGTTAGGTATAATATAACAACAATTGGATCTAGTTAAATATATAGGTCTATCGTAATTTTCGCTTTGTATAATCATACATTTTGGCAAAATTTTAGGGAATATAAGAAATTTCCAAAATATCAAACGTATCGAAAAGTATCAGTTTCCAAAATATCTGTAATAAGAATTAAGTTATTTTAGGTATAATATAATAACAATTGGATCTAGTTATATATATAGGTCTATCGTAATTTGGCAAAAGTACTTAGATTATTCCGAGAAACCTTAATCTGAACAACTTAATAACACATAAATCGGGCACGGCCACTTCAACATACCTACTTTTGTTCTGAACAAGGTAGGATATTTCTACCTACAAGATGAAATGATTCGCTCTGTTTTATTTGTTAGGTAACTCAGCGAAATTAATCTTAATTTGAACTGTCATCGTAATAAGTTTTTATTGTGAGATAGGTACTCATTCTCTCTACTTAGTCTGTGGTACTCATACTCATTTATTGCAAACTCTCCATACGTATCAATTACAATTACATTTAACAAACTTAACAATTAAATTAATTATCTTTTTATTCTGAAAATCAAAACAACTAATTTCAATTAAAAGTGTAAACAAAACCGTTGGAAACAAAACATAGGTAAGTACTTAATTTGGTAAATCGGTTCGCCCAGACCCAGTCGAATGTCATGAGGTATGAACCTTAATAATTGAAGACGGTTAAATATTTCAAAATTAGAACAGCCGATGATTAAATATTACAATATAACAAAAAATATAAAGAGACAACATTAATATGTGAAATGTGGTGAAAATGAAAACTAACCGCGATTTTCCGTCCGTGCTAACTAGCAAAGAAAAAAATATCTCTGCACAGATTTGATATCAAAAATGAAGCCGAATCATTCAAGTGGAATTGTAGCTTCCTATCAGTGATGTCATATTAACGGTACGGGTTTGTTAGTTGAAATCCTAATTACTTATTCATCTTTTTGACGCTGACGCCCATATTGGGTACGAGACACTCAGAGGCGCGATGCAAGCACGGAATACTTAGCAGCATGAGTCTATGGTAATCTATGAAGATCACGATCCATTCGATTTCATTCGTTTTAGGAACAAATCGTTTAAATATTTGAAGAAATCTGTTCTGAATCTCAAGTATTTAACTACATAATGTCGATGTTTATGACGACATGACACTTGTGCTAACGTATTCTGTAGACTGAATTAATTTATTGATAAGACAATGTGTACGTGATCGTTGACATGCGACATGAGAATAAATCACGATATAAAATAGGGTTTAGTTTGCTGCTTCTGTTATTTATAGTTTGCTACAATACATTGGGTGAGAGCAGTAATCTGTTCACACTTATTTTTCTGTGGTTGATCTAGAATCTACATGTGATGAAATATTGTAAGATGGTGATGGCTTAACAAGAGTAAAAAATCGTTAATATCTTTTGAAAGCAAGGCTTACACAGCCCATTTTATGTTTCCACTGCTGGAACTCAGGGCCTTCTCTCACAAGTAGATAATCGAGGCCAAAATCCACCATGCGGACCAAGTGCGGGTTGACAGATGACACATGTCCTCGAAAGATGTCTTTCTTGCCAAAAGGCCGTCATGGCCTAGTTGTTTGATAAGTTGAAAGTGTATGGAATCAAAAAGTTGTATTATCTGAATAATACGTAGGTATATACAACAGATACAAAATGTTTTACGAAAATTTGGTTTTATCGAACCAACCGACGGTACAGTCGAACGTTTAACACTTCACAATATAATCTGAAAGAAATCTGAGAGCCACAAGTTCAGTTCAGATCATACTTTGCAAAACATAATTTGCAGTGCCACGCGAAGATGGTATCTATGTATGTCATAGTTTTGAGACCGCATTATCGGCAGGAATTGCGTTTCATAGTCTGCAAGGAATCATGTCCTGCAGTTTCGCAATGGGCGATCAAGATTGCTCCTTCATTCCTTCGCCAGATACTCGAGCGCAAAGCGAAACAAACGGCGCATTCATTTAAACTGGTTCCTGCTTGAAACCGGAGAGCTTATGAACGGATCCCGGGATGCAGACTGCAGATTCTTGCGTTGAAGATGATGAATTGTTTCTTAAATGGGCTACATATTATACACAGCGACAAAGCAACTTTCCCAATTCAAACTACATCATTTAAAATATTAGTACTTCATTTATTTACCTAAACACAACTTACTATATTAGAATAAAAGTATATTTTACAAGGATAATCCTATAGCACCTAGCTCAGCAATTTGCCCGGTGCCGGTGGGTTGCCCGAAGGGTTGAAACTAGGCTGCGCCTGTATTTTCGGCACCCGATGATATAATCTAAATGTACAGACCTACTCAATGCTTCGGTTAGGCTTTTTATTAATTTGTTAAAATGGCTTTGAATTACAATTTTAGTTTTTAAATATCAAGCCCTCGCGATGATAGGCGTACCTATTCAAGTTGATGAATGCAAAAACGAATCATCTACCCACTTACCTAATTTTAGACCTATGCTGATATATGTGTAAAAAAACTCTGGTGGCTTGTTGCTTAGTGGTTTAGAACCATAAAACGTACAACTTCTCAAATCTTCATTCGAATCTCGTCCCTCGGTGAGTATTTTTCCAAGTACAGTAAGCATGTAAGTTTGACATCACCAGTGGCTTTAAAGGTAAAGCAAAACATTCAAATCAAACAAGAAATACACCGGAACACAGTAACTTCATCATCGTAGTGGATTATGGTCTTATTTTTCTCTTTGTGTACGAAGGCCCCGAGTCCCAGATGCGGGAATATTTATTGAACGGGGTTAAACCACGATTCGAATATTTTCTTCATCTAATAATGACTGAACATTCAACTTTACCAGTCGTCACTGCATTCCTGTGAGACTCCGTTGCAGCATACTGCATTTACCTATAGGTATTTAAACACAGCAGGTATTGTCTCCACCCTGCATTGGTCCAACACAATGCCCTATGCATCTCGGCCTCATAGCTCTGCCAAGTTCTATCGATCCTTTGCTTTCATACAAAATATCTTTAGTTTATAGGTATTTGGCTAAGATAAGCATAAAATGAGAGATGATCTCAAATGGGCATGCCGTCATGTGCCTGATAGATGTAATCGGCAGTAAATTATTCTGCTATTTCGATCGTGTGGGTCGTTATTATCGATTATTAAGTCCATCAAATATGCCGTTCCGATCGATTCATTGATCCTTCGCTGTCTAGGAGATTGGGTGTAATAAAACCTAATTGCGAAGAATAGGACGGTTTATTGAGGAAGCCGAAGAATTCTTTATCTGCTTAAAAAAAGATTCCTCTCAGTTTCTATGTTATTTAGAAGTTGTTAAAACTCGAATTCTTTTTTTTTTAAGTTTTAATGAGCCCTTTTCAAACCCAGATTACAGAAATAAACACAGATGGAACCTTCGTGAACGACACTGTGAGGCCCGTAATTAGTCATGTTGACGTAAAATTGTCAAATCAACGTTCCAAATTACTTGTATAATGTTGTCAGTCTTAAGAAAAAAGTCCCACTATTGTTGTCTTAGCTTGGGAAATCTTCACGTATAATAAACACATCAATTGATATTTTAAAAATATTAATATTATTACACCGATTATGCAAGGATTTCTTGTTACTACTATTTCCATTCTATGAAGAAAAGAATTTTGATTTTGCATGCAACTAGAAATTAACTTGAATCGCAAATAATAAAATTAGTGTAATTTACTCGCTTAGATAGGTTAACCAAAAATTAAAACAACCATCTTTACCACCAAGCTATTTTTGATAAAATGCATATAGGCTACCTGTATGATATAGGTCCAAACAACAAACAAAAAAAATGGTTGTCTGTAAAGTCGGTTTACTGACGATAGTTGAACGTGACAACTTCAACTACGCCTTAGAGCGAGGTAACGCCGCCTTACGTCATGCGGCGAGGTAACGGCGTTAACGGCTCATGACGTCATGTTTTGCGGGCGTGCAGCCGGCTTCATCGAATTATAAGACGTTTTCACTTCAAAAAACTAACAAAATAATCATTTTAACAGTTCACTTCTTACTCACCTTTTTTTTTTGACAAAACAAGACTTTAAAATCAAGTAACCGTATAATATTAAAAAACTTAACAATTTAAAAATATTTAATTTTACAAACAACGTTATGCATAATATTAACTTCAAAAATATCTTCCTTCAACAAATGTTTTATTTTATAAACCATCATTTTATAACCAATTATATAGCCACCGTTTCACTTAGATAATATACCTATCGAATGACATTACAATATAATACAAAACACTTTATTGGCACCATAAACAAAGTTGACAAGAAGTAACACATATAATAACAAAACAAAATGGGCACAAAAGGCGATCTTGTCGCTAAAAGCGATCTCTTCCATATAACCTTTTGATTCATGAGGAAACAAAATTTTTAATATTTTGGGCAGTGGTGCAACTAACGAAATAAATAAATACACAAACAAATTTTATGATGTATGAATGATTTTGTTTTTTGTACATTTTTATGTCTCAATGAATTACTCATTTTACAAATTTAACATTTACCAAAATTAAATTAGAAATTAAATTAAATTGAATAATACAATGCCCATAAATAATTTGGTGTACGAGTATCTAAAAAAATATATAATCTATATTTTACCCTAAATTCAGGGAAAATAATTTCAATCTAGTATCGCCACTCTAACCTATTTTCGTTGAGGTGTTGTGTTCCATTCATCACCAAAATGAAATCGCCTAAATTATATAAATAACAGTAAAAATATTCAATTTTTCCTATGAAATTATATTCCTCTTTCCTTTTTTTGTTTTTGGGAACATTGTTTGCAATGTTTGAAGACACAAGACGGCATATTTTAAAACAAAACTTAAAATCACACGGGACGCCCGTACAACACGGAAGTCCGTTTCATACTGACTGGAGTTTGTATTTGCTTCGGCGTTTGTATTTCCTTTGTCTGCTTCAGTAGCTCTGTTCTGCGCGCTCCATCTGGTTTTATTTCTGTAATCTGTGTTTTCAAACTAGACAATAAATTGATTTTAAATTTTAACTATTACAATAGATGACGACTACGTGAAACCTGAAACCTTTTATCAATGTAAATTAGGTTAATTCTGATAATATTATAAAACGCGAAAGTACAAACCCGCGTTTTATAATACGAATATGTTTGTTACTCGTTCACGCAAAAACTACTGAAGTGGTTTTTGGATGACATTTTTGGTACACAGATGTTTGATGATCTGGAAAAACATACAATTTTTTTTATCCCGGGAAAATAACGGGGTCAGGAAATACACGGGTGAAATCGCGGGTCGCTGCTAGTTCAGATGTATTTTGAGAAATTACATTCGTTACGGCGTGATTAGCGTTGTTTTTGATACTCCATTTACTTTTGCGCATCATCAAACACAAAGACGATAATGTCATGGAACGAGGTGTTTCCATTAATCACATTAATATTATAAAAGCGAAAGTTTGTATGTTTGTTACTTCTTCACGTCTAAACGGCTGAGACGATTTTCATAAAATTTAGTATGGAATTAGCTGACACCCTGGATTAACACATATTTTTTTATTTTTTACGCGAGAAAAACCGCGGGCCTCTGCTAATTTTATATATATTATACCATGTTGGTATGAGGGTTCACATAAAATGAGATTAACGATGGTGGCTGTAATTTAGTGCTAAACACTCACTAACGCTATTTAGTACCTACGTAGTTTTATTTCTTCTGAAAAGGATTCATTTACCAACTTTAAAAATAGGAAGAGTTTCTCAATACGGTTGGATGTTTTTTTAAATTACTTAATAATTGTATATTTTTTTTCTAAAAAAGAGTTCATTTGCATGAATACATTTTAGGCTGATTTAGATAATTGATATAATATAGGTAGATCAGTCATTACACTTACTTTTATCGCATTTACGCTAACATTGTTGTCACTTTGACGCACTGCGTTACAGATTGCGGAGCTAATATTGTCTTATCTAGATATCTAGGTGTCTGCCGTGCTAAAATAAGAAGATATTAATAAATATGTACGTTACCGTGACAAACATTTTTGAAGGTGTTACCATTTTTAGGGTTCCGTACCCAAAGGGTAAAAACGGAACCCTATTACTGAAACTTGGCTGTCCGTCCGTCTGTCACCAGGCTGTATCTCAAGAACGGTGATAGCTAGATAGTTGACATTTTCACAGATGATGTATTATTGCTGCTATAACTAAAAATAAAATAAAAACAATATTTAAGGGAGGCTCTCATACAACAAACTTGATTTTTTACCGTTTCTTGCTCGATTAGTCCGTCCCAAACAAACTAGATGGCGCCACTAGTAAAAATAAAACGCGATATCGAGTTCGTCAGTCAGAATCATGAGCCAAAAATCAATGTTTCAATAAAGATTTTTGCCTGTCTGCGGAAATCGCGATGTATAACAAATTTCGAATAAATCCAAAGAGGGTTTTCGCCGTTTTTTTGCTAACGGTACGGAACCCTTCGTGCGGGAGTCCCACTCGCACTTGGCCTATTTTATTAGAACTTAATAGTATCTTAGCCTTCCAAATAATAGGATATTTCTGTTTTTTTTTATAGTAGGTACAGACTACAGACGTACAGAGTGACGGCACGAGCAGGACATGATGTACCGATGTTTTAAAATAACTTTAACACTTTCCTGATTTTACGTACATACTGCCTTAGAGTGGAATAAGGTGCAAGCCTCATTGTTCCCTGAGAGATGCAATCTAGAAATTTTCAAGGTCTATAGGTATAGGTATAGGTATAGGTCTCTGAATAGGTATTTTCTAGGTCAATAGGTATGCGTCATCTTCGACCACAGCATCGTTTACCATCCGACGAGTTAGCGGGCAAACGCGGCCTCATGCGCGATAAACCAAATCATGATCATTCACCACATTATTCTTAGGGGATTATGTGGTGGTGCGAGTCTCCGATATTTCGATGTAGTTCCATGCATCACCAGTGCGTCAGTTTAACCGTGAACATGCTGCATCGAAATATTCCTGTCATGCTCTATCAGTATCATGATATCCTAATACTGATCCAATGACATTTGGATAGGACAAACTATGTGACAAAAAATACAAAACGTTTCACAGTAATAATAAATTAATCACAGCTAGGGATGCCCAAAAAAGTGTATTGTATCGATATATCGCATCGTAACTGTATCGAACATGGTTGTATCGATACGCGATATTATCGATTTCCTTTGTATCGATATATCGTATCGTAACCGTATCGCATGCCTTTCAATTAATATGCGATATAATGAGTATATATTGCGTGCAAAGGGTTATCTTTTTAGTAGTTTTACTATATTCTTTTATTTTTTTAAAAGAAACAAATAATTATATATGTTTTTAAAATAGTTTTATTCAACAAAAAAAAAAACACAATTGCCATTGATCAGCACTTAAAAAACGCAAAAATAATAATTTTGATAAGCGCTGTGGATTTAACCTATTACGGCTTTCGGAAAGTGTGTGTCCAGCTAAAGAAAACAGGCGTTCAGAAGGAACTGAAGTTGCGACAACTGATGTATATAACTGATATACAAATTAATCACCGACATAGTTTGATACGATACGGTAATGCGATATTATCATAAGAATGCGATATATCGAAGCGTATCGTATGGTCAAAATATCGCATCAAATATCACTATATCGTATAGTGCTGTATCGATATTCCGATATATCGTATCATAACGGGCATCCCTAAATCACACCTCTCTCGGCTAAGTTCATCTTTTCTGTGGCATGAGATTTTGTTTACATATTCAGAGCCAAGAATAGTTGGTCTGAGATTCAGTGTTTTAAAATTTTTGCCTAAGTTGTTGGGACCTCTAATATCATATGGGACAGGGACAAATATCATAAATACTCATATTAAATAACTTCCCCCGCCTATGCTCGTATACTTACTTATAGACGAATCTCCTATAAGCTGGTTACTTGGAAGAGACATCTCACAGCGATATTAAGGCCGCTTCTTATGGCTTCTAATTGTTCTCTGTAAAACTATTCTTCTAATTTATCTATAAGTTTTAATTTCTGTTGGTAGTTCTTATGACTGCCTTTTTAGGGTTCCGTAAAACGTAAAAACGGAACCCTTATAGATTCGTCATGTCTGTCTGTCTGTCTGTCCGTCCGTATGTCACAGCCACTTTTTACCGAAACTATGAGAATTACACTGTTGAAACTTGGTAAGTAGATGTATTCTGTGAACCGCATTAAGATTTTAACAGAAAAATTAAAAAAAAAGAAAAATTAGGGTTACCCCCCATACTGAGAACTGAAACTCAAAATTTTTTTTTTCATCAAACCTACACGTGTGGGGTGTCTATCGATAGGTCTTCAAAAATGATGTTGAGGTTTCTAAAATCATTTTCGTCTACCCTGAATAATTTGCGCGAGAGACACTTCCAAAGTGGTAAAATGTGTGTCCCCCCCCCCTCTAACTTCTAAAGTAAGAGAATGAAAAATCTAAAAAAAATATATGATGTACATTACCATGTAAACTACCAACGAAAATTAGTTTGAACTCGATCTGATGAGTCGTTTTTTTTAGTACGTCATAAATACACTATTATTGAAACTTCGATCAAAGTTACAACGAACTACAAGAACTATGTGTACTACGTCTATAATGTTACTTGCTGCAACGGAACCCTTCATGGGCGAGTCCAACTCGCACTTGGCCACTTTATTTTTTTAAGGGACAGTTGGCCTCAGACGATCTCGACTACCTACCGTAAAAACTCATACTCGTGCTTACAATGTACAAATTCGTAGAAAAGAAAAGTGAAGGTTCCAACACTACGTTGTTATAACTTGACTCACGTAAATTGAGCGATAAATCAAACAAACAGCTCGAGTTATTGTTCTATCCCTTTTCAAGTCAATGCTCTCAGCGTAGGTTACACACAGGAATCTTTAGGTTACAAGTACGTAGGTCGTTAGGTTAGAAATGCGGAGGTCTTAGGTTGCTAGTAGGCCTTTATACGTCTAGAATAGGGATTAGGGAATTAGGGATGTTGTTGAGTTGTGTCTATCGACATAGGAGCGACAACTTGAGGTATAGGTAAATTCTGTTTTATCTTGCGTTGTTATGTAGGTTTTTCTTTTTCGTCTACTAATCATATCTGTAGTTTTATACAGTGACACAGCGTAACTGTTCGAAAAAGCATGTAAACGAATAAAATTAAATCCAACTAACATTATCTACAAATGCGAAAGTTTAGCTTGTTTGATGTTTGTTGCTCAATCACGCCGGTACTTCTGTACCGAAATATTCTTATGGCGTCCAAAATATTTTCATGTCGGGGAAATAACAGGATAGTGGTAACAAAATTGCTGAAAGTTGCTCACTTCTCGCTCACGCGTTGCTCACACTCTATATATATACCAAATTACAACCAGACCCTTTCAGTAGTTTTTGCGTAAAAGAGTAGCAAACATCCATCCATCCTCAAACTTTCTCATTTACAATATTGGTAGGATAAATCAAAGCAGTCAGATTGTTTGATAAAAAGTTCTGATATCAGATTTTCGAGTTCGAAGTCGTTCAGTAACATCCCTAGTGTAGACGTCTCCCTACTTAGTCTGTAGTGTAGACCACCCACAATAGAGGAAGGAAGTTAGCTGCAGAACTGGTATCTGGTGTAATCTCGGCTATTGTCTCGCACGTGCTACATGAGTACATGACTCAACACATGCCTAGAGCGACCATAAGGTCAATTTTGATTTTGCTTTCGACGAACTTTTAAGTGTTGCATCCGCCAAACTTGCAGTCAGTCAGAAAATAAACAATTAAACTGATTTAAAGCATAAGAAACAAACAATGAACGTAGAAAATAACTATAAATAGTTTTCGTAATAAATTATTCACATAAATATTATTTTTTTAACTATTGTAAGTAGATTCCTAATTAACAAAATACCAAACTAAACAGTTTGGAATTTGGTTGTTGGCCATAGATCGCCCAAAATACCTACGTTAACGGACCTTCAGTAATAGGTAATATCTATATAATATATATATTATATATAAAAGGCCCAAACCGTAGCTCCGTAACCGTAAGAGCTAGAAACTTGAAACTTCGCATACATATTCTTCTTTTAACGTAGGCAGTAGGCACCCACTAAGGAGGGATTTTTGGAAATTCGATTTATTATATGTATATAAAAGGCAAAGGTGATTGACAGGCAGATCAACGCACAGCCTAAAATCGTAAGAGCTAGAAAGGATTATATTTATTTAAGTTATTATCCGACAGTCGTATTACTTTTCAAAGTGGGAACCTGCCATAAGAAACTTACAGCACGCGAGCGAAGCCGCGGGTTAAAGCTAGTTTTATATAAGCTGGGTTTATGAGCTACCAAATATTTATATGTATCTACACATACATATATGTCTGATTTAGTAAATTCTTTGACTAATACTATGACATGTTATTTATGTGTCACGGACAAAAGTGCCTGGTAATAGCGAAATCTCGGTCTGAGATAATTCCGAGAAAGTCTGCCTTTGAGACGTTTTTGGTAAATAATTATCCAGACTGTCTTCGTTTGATCGGTATGTAAGTTGAAACCTGTCAAACGTTTCAACAAACAAGTAAGTAATTAGTTATTAATTAAAGTACAACAAGATGAATATTATGATAGAAATTAATTTACATTAAAGAATTAGTTACAGATAATTTGTAATACAAAAACGAAACATTTTTTAAAAAGTACTTTTATATCAAATTACTGGAGAAGTGAAAACCAATAGGTATATAAATTAATACAAAACTAAAATAAAACATAATAAGTAAATACGAAATCAAAAACGGAAACCCTTATTCTAACAGTCGTATGGTGAAAAAAAGTGGGTGCCGCAAGGTTCCTCTTTGAGCGTAAAAGATGCCAGTGTTCGTTCACCACCACTTCACCGAAGGCTTTTACAGCGGGAACCATTGGTAGTATCAATGGTGGAAGACGGAAACGCTCTCTTTCTTCCGTGAACCATGGCATGCCCGTCTCCGAGCCCTCCTATGGAACACACACCTGTCATCGGTGCACCTGAACTCAAGCTGTGACCGTCTTGGGGACCAACCAGTAAGTGGATGCCAGACGCCTCTGCGTCTGAACACTCTTAATCCCCCGCGACTGGTCAGGTCTGTGATCTCGTATCACTTTTCGGCTGAAGAGGAAGGAGAGGAAGAGCGGCGCACTGCAATACCAGCACTCTTCCCCTGCAGCCCCACCGCGTTCGCCACCTGACGTTGATGACCCCGTAGGGCCACGGCGGGCAGGGAGAGCGGCTTACTGTAATACCGACAGTCCTCTCCTGCCACGTCATCACGCCAAGGTCGTGGGGGGTGGGCATCATCGCGGCCCACCTTAGTTGCGTCGGTCCCAAACCAACGCGCAGCCTACATGGCCGCGTCGTCGTCGGCTTGAAGGCAAAGCTTACCAAAAGTGGGCGATAACGCCCCCAAAAGGGTGGTAAAAGACCCAGACAAAAAAAATGGGCGTTTATTCTCGAAGTGGGTAGTAGACAAATTAAGTTTGGGAACCCCTGGCCTAGACTAACGGGCCCACCGCGGTTCCTCTTAGCTTCACTGTAGGTGCCCAGGCAAAAGCTATTGAGCCCCCCCTGCCTGAAACCGTGGCGCAATTGAAGAAAACTAGCATTAATAATAAGTTTGGCGACTACAAAATTCAACGTAGGTACTATTTTGAAAAGCCTATGTTTATTTAATTTAGAATCTGTTATGCAACAACCAACTACATATGTTAAACAGGATATCATTTATAATACGTAGTCACAATAGCTTGATTGTTTTTAATAGGAATGTCCTGTTATGGTAGTTAGATACTCTACTATTAACGAGGGTGCCAAATCTTGTATATTTGTAATATTATAAGACAATATCTTGGATATCACAAGATATTGGCTGTGGTGGTCGGGTGGTGACAACGTCCGATATCACAATCGTGAGATCTTATGTTTAAATCCCGCTTGCACTTTTTTGTATATTTCCAACGAGGCATTTGCCAAAAAATAAAATGAAACGTGGGCGCCACTTTTAGCGAAATTGAGAGTATCTTTGAAAATTATTTTTGAATGCAAATCGGAACACAGTGATGTTTGTACATACATTACTGCTTGGCAGTAGCATAACTGGAAAAGCTGAAAATAACGTCTAGGCTGTGGAATACGTTGCCTGAGTGGGTTTTCCCCGATGGTTACAATCTTTATGTCTTCAAATCGAGAGTGAATCGGTTTTTTTCTAGGTAAACAAGCTCCATCGTAGACCGCATCGTCGCTTAACATCAGGCGAGATGGCGGCCAAGTGTAAACCTATAAAACTTTTAAAAAAAAAAGGTGTGATTCATAATTATCTCTGCAAAGATATTTACCACTATAAATAAAATCAAGTTTCATTTTACACCCCATATTAGACTCATTTTACCTACATAGCTCACGTTCCTGTAATTTTCCGCGATAAAAATTAACCTATAAACTATACAATACAAAAAATACAAAATGTTTATTTGCCATAAAAATTACATTGATTAATTAAGTGCTTATAGCCCCTGCACTAGGTGGGACCTGTATCGCAGGGACCATTTTTGTTCCGATTACATGGAATGGCGTTCGCGGTGCGATGTTAGTACAGTACTACAATATGATTAAAGTTAGTTAGTTAGAATTTAAAAAACTTGATTCAATCAAAATAATAACTTAAATAATTAGACAAAATTAATAATTAAAAACAACATTAATAATTTCAATTCAAATCATAATTTGGAGTTAGCAAATTCAGTTGCAAAATAAGGATATCAAATGCAGCTGTGCTATGTGCTTGTTCATGTATATGTACGTGTGTGAATGTGTGTGCGTGCGAGGGTGCGTTTGAGTGTGTGAATGTGTGTACTTGTGAGAGAGGGTGTGTACGTGTGTGTGCATGAGTGGGTGTGTTTGTGTGTGTAGGTGTGTGTGTGTGTGTGTGTGTACGTTAGGCAAGTTTTTAAATGACAATTTTCAATAAGTCTTCGGTTTCTTTGTAGGTAAGAAGATGTAGGTATTTGTAAACTTCATGTTTACATTTTCTGAAAGACTTATCTCTAATACCGCAAATTTCATTAATTTTGTTATATATGTAAGGCAATCTAAATTTCGGGAGGCGTTGGGCGAATGTTGTTTTAACCCTGGGTTCTGTAACTCGTTGAGGTCTTCTCTTCGGAGTTCCTTCGTCATGTACTGAGATCCTTTTCTGATGTACCGATAGAGTCGATTTAAGGATATAAAGTTTTCGTACGCTCAGCGCTTTTGCATCAGTGTATACATCTGTCGTCGGGTAACGGTACGGCAGTTTAAGCATTACCTTGAGTACCGCGCGTTGTGCTCTCTCTATTTCGAGCATTGCTACAACGCCTGTGCCACCCCATACTATTAGACAATATGATATAATTGATTCACACAGAGCAGTATAAACCATATGAAGAACTCGGAAGTTTGCTGAGTTTCTTAATGATTTCATTATGTATATGAGCTTGCGAACCCGTTTCCCCAAGGTTGAAACATGACCCTTAAAAGATAGCCGCTCATCAATGGTTATCCCCAAATATATCAGTGATGGAGACCGTGAGATAACTACACTACACTATAACTTAATTATTCCAGACTATAATAATTATGTGTTCCAAATTTCCGTTTGTGATAATGAAACATGATCCGTTCAGCCGTTCTAACAGGAGTGAGCATCAAACATCAAAATATCCAAACTTTCGTATTTACAACATTATTAGGATAGTGTGATGAGACGAGCAATGGTAAGCAACACGCCCAAAACAGCGACGTGCCTTGCCACTAGTTCAATATGGAGAAGCCAAAGATGATTTATCACTGCCCTGTAATTTCTCTGGAAATATTGCACTTCAGATTCAGATTTTTATTCATAAAAAATAGTTACGCTATTAACATATTTATGCAAAAAATAGTTACACTATTTTTGATCTGAATCTGTCAAACAAGAGAAAAAAAAACCCTTCTTTCAGTCGGGTAAAAATGTCTCATAAGTACCCTATACAATTTCAAATAATTAATTTCATGGCACAATAGTAATAAACCAAAATAAATGAATGTCATTGTAAGTACAATAATAAAACAAACAAAACTATAAAAAAAAAACAAAAAAAAATTATCACAAAGGAAAATAATAATCTTACCATCCAATAATCTTAGTCATTAAATAAAATAAATAAAAAATAGATCGGAGAATTATTAATCATTATACAATAATAGGTAACAAGTTAAAAATAAATAAATTCAAACCGGTACAACAACGCAATGACTACACAATGCACGTTCTGCATGCTCTAGTAAAAATATTTCAATCGTTTGCTCGTATGGTAAATTTGAATGGCCGCGAGTAAATAAGTATTTAGAAACAGCAGACCACCCTAGAGTGGGAAGTTCGCTATTAGAACGCGATGTTTTGTTCCGAGGCACGTGCTAAAGATTATCGCTACAGAAACTTAGCAGGGTGAATTGTTCTACTTTTATATTAAAAAAAATGATTTCCTTCAACATCTTTCTTATCTTAAGGATTAATTTCAACATAATCTGAGTCTGCTCCCTGATACCCCAGGCGATTTGGCAAGTAAGTCGTAGGTCGTAGGTCTGTTTTTGGTTGGCAAATTACAAATACTATATAGTGGTCGTTAAGTGGTCGAAATTGGACCTTATAGCAAAATTAATGTATTTTCAATCTAACCACATACTTTGACAATAAACAATAAACAAAAGAGTAGGTATTAAGCGTAAATGTCAAATATATATCTAACTAAGACAAATTAAAATTATATTTTAAGCTGCGTACCTAATGTTTTTTAAAATTAATTTTATGGATTTTATGCCTAATTCAAAACATATCATAAGTGCGTGTTCGTCTGCGCAATTATCCTAAAAAGGGGTACAGTCCGCGAGGTATAAGCTGAGCTTTGCATTAGTGTGAGTGATCACATGCATACGCATCTATTACCAAAAGTACAGTCAGACAACAAACTCTTAAACAACAAGCTGACATTAACTATCCAGGATCAATATGGTCATTGCGAAAAGAAGTATCTCTTTTAGGATTCAAATGGTCAAGGACAGAGAATAACAGAAAAAATTTAATGGAAAAGCGTGAGATCCGTCACCTACGTATAACTTATTTACTTAAAATTTCCGAATACCGTATTCAGGGCAGGCCTATCGTTTATACCGATGACACCACTCACACTTCATCAAAATCATATTCAGATGGCAGCACTTCTGGTTTGAAGAAACACCTTATTAAGAGAACATGGTCACAGCGTCCTGCGTCTGACTGTACTTTTGGTGATCACTCACACTAATGCAAAGCTCAGCTTATACCTCGCGGACTGTACAAAGAGTTTGCTTCACGAATTAATAAAATACAAATTAGTAAGCGTCTCCCTTGTGGTGGCGTAGAGTAGACCATAAAAATTCAATGGAAAATTTGATCAGGTCCCGTAATGGCCGCAACAGAAACTAGAGATATATTTTAAAAGAACTTGAAATGTCTTTCTTCCTGGCCCTCTACCGCCTAACTAGCCGCGGCTATGGCTATGCTATTGCCGTCTCTATCATTTCAAGCGAAAAGAAACGAGAGAGAAACATCAAAGCTATGACATTTTTCGTTCGGCGGTAGATCCCCGCGCTTCTATCGCCTAACTAAATCGGCTATCGCTTTGCTAATGCTGTCTCTATCATTTCAAGCGAAAAGAGACCCCCACGGGGGTCTACCGCCGAACGAGAAATGTCATAGCTTCGATGTTTATCTCTCTTTTCTTTTCGCTTGAAATGATAGAGACAGCATTAGCAAAGCGATAGCCGATTTAGTTAGGCGTTAGATGCGCCGGTCTCAGCTTAGACGTAGGTACCTAACTATAGGTTGTAGTGATAGCGAGAGCGGCACTTTTTAAAATCCGCTTGGGGAAGTAGCTCACATTTACCAGTTAATCTACTTCCCAGCGCAACATTGTGCTATCACTACTGTGTTCCGGTTTGAAGGGCAATGTTTTCAGTGAAATTATAGAGCAAAAACTTTTTTTTTTTAATAAAGAGTGACGAGACGAACAGGACATGTGATGCTAAGCAACATGCCTGCCACATAACAGCACAGTGGCACGCAGCTGTTGGAAAATGAAGAGTTCAAATCATTACCTAGCACTGCACTGCGCTCGTCACCCAGAGATTCATCATTCAGATGAAGAAAGACCGCATTAATTAATTAATCACATCTTTCGCTCCGAACGAGCTCGAAACGGGCCCTAAGTAAACTATGAAAGTAAGAACTGAGAGCAGTCAATTTGCCTCTCATCTAAGCTTTTATAATAGTCTAAGATAATTATCTCTATTTTTAGCAGTTGATGGATGTAATAGAGGATATATTTATACTAACCAACAATAATCTGGGTAAGTACCACACCTTTGCCAGTTATTTTACCGCCAAGCAGTAATGTGCAAACGGAAAAGTAATGTTTGCACATTACTGTGTTCCGGTTTGAAGGGCAATGTTTCCACTGAAATTACAGGGCATAGAGATAAAACATCTTATATCTCTGGGTGACGAACGCAGTGCAGTGCTGCATGTAATGATTCTTCATATGGCAGGCATGCATGTTGCAGGCATATGGCTTACCATCAGGTACATGTCCTGCTCGCCTCGTTACTCTATAGTACAAAAACAAATAAAAGGACTAAGTATTAGTAAATCACAATGTTCACTTCCAACAAAATCGGGAAAGGCTCTTAGAAAGCTATGATAGTAAGAAGTAACAGTCAAAAGTGTTATTCAAAGCTTTAATAACTAAGTGCTAAATCTAAGATCAGAAAGCCGTCGGATTATTTATGAAAATAGTTGTACCAATAGTCGTTGAGATCAATTCAAGGACGGGTTGTTTCGAAATAAGTAACTAGGTAGGTTAGCTATTCCTAAGATTTACGACTCAATAGGGCAACTGAGGCGCGGACCGGCGGTACCTACTATAAAAATACAGAAAATGGCTACTTAAATGTTTAGGTTAGAAATATTCGTCACTAAGCCTAGTTTATTTTGGCTCTTGTTTTTATGTTGTTACCACAGTTCTTAGCACATTTGCGGGTGCGAATTTTAGATATGATAGAGTATTATTTTGTAATTAGGCATTTTTGAAGTGTTGAACATCGATTTAAAAATTTGAAAGACGGTGCCTTTCTGTTTCGGACGGTATATATGCCTATATGGAGCATAACTGCAGTTTGGCCCTAGCTATGAATCCTAATTATTTAGCTCAATTAAGAGCTGCCTAAGTTATGCCTTAGAACGTCAGCTATTGGTTGAGAAAGTCCTGTCATAATTGGTCCAGCCGTTTCGAAGATTCTCCGGAACAAACAAACAGATAAACTGAGGTGAACTTTTTAAGGTACAGTATATAATGAACTTAGGTACAGTATTATTAACTTTTAAAGCTGTACATTTGATATTACTTAAGACACTGCAGTTTTATAAATTTGTGTATCAGAGTCATTCAATACAAATCACGGTCATGTCCAAAGCACTGCAAGTAAGTAAAGTACTCGTAGTGTCAGTTGGCCTTCACTACTGGGGTTTAGCACTGATTAGAGGACACAAAGTGACATTCATTAATCAAGGGACCTGGGCTTCGGACACACGACATACTCGTACATTCGACTACGTTCGTGTACTAACCAATCATGTAAACTTTTTTTTACAATATGGAATTATATGGACGAACAAAAAATATGTACATCTCATCAGCTGTGTTGAGATTTAAGGTCGAGTTTTTTGGACTGTAAACAAGGGTAGTTTAGGGATAGATTGCCAGAACAAGGATAGAATCTTCTTCAACGATAGATTCTAGACCCGACAAACTCCATATTAATAAAATCCAGTAATTAAGAACTACTTTTTTAAGAGGTACTTTTTTAAACGTCGTAAGTATGTGATAGTAAAATGTAATGATGAGCCATTACCGTTAAGACAGATTATAATCAATGACTAATGATAGGGGTAGCTAGGGGGAAAGAAGTCGGCGTCCTGCTAATAGCGTCTTTGCCATTATCCACAAAAACCAATGACAATACTTCGATATTTCTAAAGGGGACAACGCTGGATGGCTGCATCCCCTAGACAATTTCCTAGCTACAGAATAGCTAGGCTAGGAATTGTGATTGATGTAAAAGAAAGCCATTGTTTGTTTTTCACTGCATAAGTTGATTTAAAATGAAGATTGTTCTTTAACCTTGTTTTGTTGATAGGTTTACTCTTGACCGCCATGATGTTAAGCGATCATAAGGCCTATAATGAAGTGCGTCAACCTAAAAGTAGTTGAAAATATGAATGATGGCCATGAAGACATCGAAATTATACCTGTCAGAAAAATTCCACTCAGTTAAGCTCACAAAATCTTAGTCGTATTACAAAAGTGGTACGAAACCACTTCGTTTTCTTACATTGTCTTCAAACGTACAGCTCAATTAAAATTTCTAAAGGTACAAGTTCGCGCGGAGACCGCGACACGAGACCGCGACAGGAGACCGAGACAGGTCGCGGTCGCGGTCGCGGCGCGAACTGGCGCCCATACAATTCCATAGTGTCAAGTGCCTGTCGCGGTCTCCGGTCTCGGTCTCCGGTCGCGGTCTCGCGTCGCGGTCGCGGCGCGAACTTGTACCTTAACGTAAAATACCCGGTTTACATTATTCCAGTCCAGCGGCCGAATCCAGGTTAATGTAAACCGACACTGGAATGCATTGGCACTGGATTGATGCTTTCCAGTGCCGGTTTCCATTATTCCAGTAGGTAAGCAATCCAGCGCTGGATTCGGTCGCTGGACTGGAATAATGTAAACGGGGTATTACTGTAGGAAAGCAGTCTAAAAACCTTTTGTAATTGAAACATCGTTGAACCTATCTTTCGGCGACTTCGTCCGCCTAAAATTTAGAAAAGGACTATTCCCAATGGACTTCTGCAGTTTTTATGATTAGAGTAGTCTATGTGCTATTTCAGAATAATTGAAGTTTAATTTGTGCCAAATCAGTTCTTTTTCTTACTAGTTGAGCAACACATTGTAACTTTGACAATTAGTAAGAGCCACAGAAATCTAAAATTATTTAGGTTTCTGTGGCTCTTACTGTTGCTCAACTAGTCAAAAGAACTGATATGGTAAATTAATAATAAATTATTTAGATTTCTGTGGTAGGATTAATCAGATGATGAGGAATCGGAGAAGACTTTTGCCCAGCAGTCAGACTAAAAGAAAGGATTAAGAGAAAAATCAGATAATAAGGCACTGAAATAGAACTGACCAAGCAGTATCACCATTATACCAGTCGTTTATGCTTCGAAGTGTTTTCAAACTGAATAACTTGTACCACAAATTTCTGAACATTTTCCATAATAAATTCCTGGGTATTATAAATTATTGAGGATTTTTAGCATAAGCATATGCTATGCTTTGAGGATTTTTAGGATCTTATTTAGTAATTATTGATCATGGGTTATATATATTCTTCAGATATGTTTTGTTTGGCTAATATTAATTATGAGCATATGAATAGTCGAAGATTATTAATTAATTTATTTCATACCTTCTATAAGATTTTTATTATTATCTTTTAACAATTGATACTTCTAAAAAAATCTTCATCAAAGTCGTAGGTATATACTTCGAGGTTTTTCAATTCTATACTATGTTTTGCTAGGTTTTGCTAGCAGCCGAGCACTAACGAAATTAAACTTGTAGAGCTGCAATTTGCAGTTTTCTTACGAATTAAAGTTCATTCCTAGCGTGTAACGACTATAGAATCTATTTAGCTGCAACTAAAGTAAACTGTAGAAAAATAACAGTGGAACACTTAAACTTTGTAAAGAGAATAAAATAGTACCCATATAGGTTTAGTACCTCGTTGTGGGTACATGCCTAATTAACTACCCGCTTTAAATGAAGGGCGTGCTCTATTTAACCGTTTATTTTTGTGTGTACTTGCATACTTTCTGAAGTTGATATCTTCGCTGGCTCTGAACCTTATTGAAGTGAAAACTTCTTTAGGCATGCCTAGACAGATTTTTCGTGGGCTGTGAATTTAATTAATTCGTCACGCTCGGGTATGATAAGAAAGCTTCGGGTAAACTCGGGACCATGGCTATTGGCCAACTAGAAATACGTCAACCAATGGGAAATGCTGAAAGGGCGTGGACAGGCCATCATGGCATGGCCATCTAGAAACGCATCAGCCAATGGGAAATGCTGACGCATTTCTAGATGGCCATGCCCAGATGGCGAAGCCACGCCCTCCGGTTACACCCGTATAGTTTCCAAGGTGAGCTATCAAATTCTGAGTTATAAGTTTTCACTTCTATCGGCAGTTCCTATGACTGCAATTTTTTTATTTTTTAACTCTTTTCGTAGTAACAGGCGAACTCTACAAAGAGTCGTATAGAAGTACCACACCTTTGTCAGTTATGCTACCGTAAAGCTGTAGGGTGCAAACGTCACTGTGTTCCAGTTTGAAGGGAAATTTTTTCAGCGAAATTACAGGGGTAAGAGATTATTCATATTATATTTGTGAGTGACGAGCGTAGTGCAGTGCTAGGCGGTTATTTGGATTATGTGCGTTGGAATATAGTTGCGTGGATTATGGTCAAACGTGTTGCTTACTATCAGCTGCATGTCTTACTCGTCCCTTCATTCCACGTATTTTAAGTCTTAGCTGCGCCCCGCGGTTTTATCCGAGTAGTTTCCGTTCCCGTTATTTTCGCGGGATAAAAAGGATACGTTTTTCCAGACTATGTATAATCTAACCGTGTTCCAAATTTCAACCCGATCCGTTCATGTGTTAACGCGATTGAGCAACAAACATTAACGTTTACAATTTTAGTACCTAGGGTAAAAAATCTCAAAAAGGTCTATCTGTATTCCCTACAAGTTTTATAATGTAAGTAATTTTATTCAGTACAATCTGGTGAAAGTTTCTCAATATGGTACCTGTTGCCGCCCCATTTCCATTTGCGGACTTGCCTGAATCTTTCTTATGGCAATCATGAAGCCAACACCACATTATAATCGACTGACAGACGCATATGCCAAGACAAGGTATTAATTAATTAAACGAAACGGTAAAATACTGTTAGTGAAATCAGTCATTATTAAATCAAGTACCTTTACCTTTTTATTATGACAGGAATCTCTACTAATAAATTACTCTCTCCATGCGAGAGAATGCTTTGAGTCCCAGCAGTGGAAACATTTAGTGGGATGCTTTTGCTTATGAAAACATTATTTTAAACTTTCAGTGAAGTTCATGACCAAAGAGATGAACCTTACTTTAATATATCAGCGGGAGACGAGATGTAATGGTAGTGCTGGATTTGGACTTCTTTGGTACCTACTTATTCTTTGAATGTTCTACCACACGACAGTCTTACTATACGACATACGATGCGACGACGCCTGAACTGTTCTTTTCCCACTCTATTTTGCATTTCCACATGTTAATTTGTGTTATCACCTGTATTTTGTTTGTAGTGTATTTCACTATAGTATTATTTTTAATACTGGGATTTGAGTCTAAATATGTGTCATATAAAACAACAAGTAGGTATCTGATTATTTAAAGGAATGGGTATGAGTGATAAAATTTAGTGTAGAGGGCGCCGGTGGGATACCATTCACTTCTACCCGCCATCTCAAAAGAGTTTTAGCGGGGTTGGCGCTATAAGTAGATGGAGCTAAGCCGTTGAAGAGCATTTCCTTTGTGAAATTTTATACGGGAAAGATCGAACAGTTGTCAATATAAATTCTTACATTTATTCAATTGGTTTATTTTTGCTCAATTGATAACATTTGCTTGGTTGGATTATTTAGATTTATAATTCTGGATAGAAGGTTGTAGAAAAATTCGAAATTCGTAAAAAAATACAAAATTGACATATATAAAATCTATTCATAATTTAATTTTCTAATTCAATAAAGTGTGTACTGTGGGGGTTTAGTTTGTGGTTGTCTTGTTGAGATGTTTATCTAAGAACAAGCGTTTCTATATTTTGTATTGAGTATTTTTCTACGCGTTTTATTTTGATCGTTAAAATCAGGTATAGCATAGTGGGTAGGTTAGGTAGCCAAATTAAGCCAAACAAGTTTTTGTTAAGTAATCCGACGACATACCAACAAACCATCCATGTGAGAGCAATCTGAGCATGTCATCGTGCGACACGAGACAATGCCAACAATGGAAGATCATATCAAACGTCGCTTGCTCCGGTTGCACACACATTGAATTTTGATTAAAATAGTTCGAGAAGATTCTCGAAAATTTCATTAAGTTGCGTCGCGAGAGCTACCTACGAGTATTTCCTTAAAGTTTCACGGAACTAAATGTTGGTTCTATCGGAAAAAGGGAAGCTGCACTATAATATTCAAATCTATCTCTGTTGTAAGTATTTATTATTCTAGTCATCACAGCAGTCTTTATCTATTTATATATTGTGTCCGCGTTTGAACCGATTATAATATAGTACCTGGTTGACCGAGCTTTGCTCGTTTTTTTTTAAATTATATTTAGGCAGATACAAATTACGTTTTGATGAAATATCAGTAAGTACATAGTATAAAAACTATTAAAATATTACATTACGAGCAAGTAACCAACCATCAGGATTCGAACCGGGACCTCCGGGAACCGCGGGCGCTCTACCGCTTGAGCTATTCAGCCGATAAGCTTACGGGCGAAATTTGCTATCGTACTCAAATGATATTATAAGAGTTTTTCATTGCCTGAAAAAGCAAATAAAATGTAATTTTTTAATTATACAATCTAGCTAGATCGATTTATCGTCCCCGATAACCCCCCTGTATACATAATTTCATGAAAATCGTTCGTGCCGTTTCCGAGATTCAGATTCGATATATATATATATAATATATATATACAAGAATTGCTCGTTTAAAGGTATAAGATGATCACCAGATCTATGACTAGATCGAACTAGATCAACCAAACTTGGACATAACGGACATCGATCTAGCCTAGTAAACCTAGCGTATAAAAGGTTGATAATTTTGTTTTTCTACTGCTAAGACTTCTCACGTATTAAATTAAAACGAAGGCGAATAATTTCAGTCTTATCAAATAACCTTAATATAGTGTAGGTTGACCCAAATGAATATGCCCTGTTTCACACGTCTTTGCTCAGACCCTTATTTGATCCATTCGCCCACAGAAGAACCTTGCACAAGCTCACCGTTTCTGAAAAAATGCGCTGGCATTTGCTAAAAATTAACTCATCGTCTCTCCCTGTTTGAGATATTTTTGGCAACGTTCGATGAAAGGTTGCGGTCCTCGACATAACATCAAAAGCTCTAAAGGCCAATTATAGGCGTTGATTGCTGATACAAAGACTTTCAAACCAAATGACATTTACGCATCCCTTGCCGACTTTAAAAGCGGATAATTTTAACATTGGTGCTACTGTTTCTGTGGGAAACATTTTGTAAAAGTTTGTCACTTTTCCGTGTATTCGAATTAAATATTGAAAATTCAACCTAAACAGGACAACATCTTGAAACTTAAATTATTTATAGGGGCAAATTTGGACAGCTGAAAGTGCAACTGAGCTGGACTGAAACTAGCTATAAAATTAAAAATAGTATTATTTAACAAAAAACGTTAATTTGATTTAATGTTATAAGCATTTCTTACTTCCTTCGTAATATAATTTTAAAAATCATTTTGTTTTCTTTTTATATTGACAAAAATACACGATTACGCTAATACAATGAAATGGTTTCAATTAATCCGCCCTGAATTCTTCCCGATACTCAAAACCTTGCATTACCCCACTGAATGGCAATTTCTAATCTCATATTAGTATTAGATTATACTAGCAAGGCCCCGCAGTTTACACTCGTATTTTCCGTTATTTTTCCGGGATGAAAAGTAGCCCATGTCCTATGTGTTCTACCAGACTATAGTCTATGTTCCAAATTTCAGCCCGATCCGTTCATATGCTACGACGTGATTGAGCAACTAACATCCCAATATCAAAACATTGACATTTATAATATTAGTAGGATATATCTTATTAGTGCGATGCTTGTGATAGTAATAGGTTAAAGAAAAGCAAGCCAACATCAAGACCATATACCATATTCCCTTACTTTCACGCCAAGGAAATATGGCCGCTTTTGCCCTAAATACCGCTCCTAATGAAGTCAATGTCCCAAATCAATAAATATGTTCTAAGCGTATTTGTTTTGAAACTGGATCGCCACCATCGATCTACGTGGAGGGGACCACACACAATGTTCCGGGTTGCATTTACCGATCTCCAGTTAACTTGCGCAAGTTTTGGTAACTTGCTTTGTAGTATTGACAAATTTACTTGTGATCCGAATACTGAAAAACACGAATGGAATTTCATTATCTCGAGGATACTTACGCAAGTTTTAGTAGGTATTTTGTATGGTTGCTTTTTTCTAAATATTAGTATGTGGTTAGTATCTATGTACCTACTCCTAATATTGGTATCACGGGGGTCTACCGCCTAACGAAAAACGCTTTGACGCTTTGGCATTGCCGTCTCTTTCATTTCAAGCGAGAAGAAAAGAGACAGCAATGTCAAAGCATCAAAGCGTTTTTCGTTAGGCGGTAGAAGCGCCGGTCCTCCTTTATTATTATCTTCTTTTCCATTCCACGGTTATACGGAAAAAATAGGTTTTCGCGATTAACTCGCACATTCCTATGTTATTTTAAGGTTTCTGTGTATATCTTTATTTTTTATAGTTTTTGTTTTATTTTAAGTGCAAGATTATTTTTCTATCTGCTCATGGAAAAGTTTTTCTTTTTTGTCAATAAACTTTATATGTGGTAGCTAATAAGTGTGTTTGAACACCACGGATAAATAAATAAGATGGGTTTACAGAATTACAGAGGTTTACAGAATGATAAATATGAGTGACAGTTGGGTGAAACGTTTGTCAAATTATTTTAAAACGCCTCTTTTTACTGGGAAATGTTATGGATTACAGGAACTAGGCCGTTACTAGTCTCAAAGCCAAAAAGTAAATTTACTCTATGTAAATCGTTGTAGTATAGTGAATGAGTTTGGATAAAACTTTAAAGTAACAGTAGTGACACAGCTTATACGTAAAAAAAACATTTACACCCATAATAATTTCCGCTATTCCATGTAATCGAGGATAAAACAGCAGGTTGCGGCTAGAGTGTATTTTTAGTTTAGTATAATAGTTAATAATGATAGCTAAATATAGCAAAAATAAATATCTTTCTAATTCAACGAATAAAAGCCCGTATCCAGTGCGTAAGATTACGTAGAAGCCAGTGGGGCTCCTACGTAATCTTCAAATACTGAAAATACCTTAAATAGAATGCGCTAACCTTTGTACAATAAATAATTATTGTCATTTATATGTTATTTCGTTTATTACATCTCGGTGAGTCTTCTTTAACAATTTCGTAATTATTCTACGGAGCCAGTGAAACACCCTAGTGCATTAAAATGTATGTTATTACTATGTAGTTGTATGAGATGCATTACTTCACATTGTACCGCGACTTATTCTATTTAATGTTCCTCTCCATCTTTCGGGTGCCTGGAAGACATCGCTCGTAATTTGCTTGACTAGTTTTAAGAATGCCATATTTTAGTTTGTGTATTTCTCTGTTTAAGATGATACATAGTATGAATCATACAAATATACTAATGCGTGTGAAAGGCAATGATAAAAAAAATTAAAATCTGAAAGTATGGATGTATGTATCGCATGCAACTCATTCATATTAAAATGGTACATGTATAGTTGATAGTCAGTACGTATAACACGTAGATTACTTTTATCCTGGGAAAATAACGGGATCGGAAACTACGGGAATGAAACTAGAAGATAGTCTATTTTACAGATTACTGAGTAATCTGTGGTCTATTTATTATAATTCAAATTATACTGTGGACCACACTAACTGCGCTATGGTCAATGACTAATCACCGAAGTTATTACCGTTACTCATTTTTATACGGAACTTATCTTGACAGTTGATATTTCAAAATTAGTAGCGTTGCTGTGCATATATTCAAGCGCCCGTAATGCAACCGCGGCTCCCGCATTCTCGCCAGAGCACCGGTAACATCCGATGGATCCGGTTCCGAGCTTGGGAGAATCTAGAGTACGGAATCTCGAATGTTTACCTCATTAAATTCACCTCAAGATGCCGTCGAGATATCTGTAATAGTCTGGAAGACATTCTCCATTTTCATGAGTGAAAGTTGGCCAGTGTCGCCCTGTAGAAAAAAATTGTCTCATTGATCATTTGGTCAACCTATTTTAAGATTTACTGGCTTGAATACGTAGTTCTTTCTGCGGTGTTTCAAGATTAATTTGCTTTTCAAGCCCCTACAGAAATCTTACCACTTACATTTCAAACATGTTTTCTACTTTTGGTTCCAAACATGGAAGTATAAAAAAGTCGGACGTAGTCTCGCTGAAACAAAAACTGTGTCCATAGAGTCAGCCACATAATATGCACGTGTGCGCTGTCACATATAGGCTGACACGCACACATCAGTGGGTCATTACACGCGCAAACTTGTGTCTATGTGTGCGTGCAGCCAATCAGTGACAACCTGACAACGCACAAGTGAAAATGTGGCCGAGTCCAGTGACACAGTTTTTGTTTTAGCAAGACTACGTCCGACTTTTTTGTACGTCCATGGCTCCAAATGGATTATTCTAAAAGGTTATATTTATTTACAGAAATGACGGAAGCAGAAATAATTACGTTGAAGATTATTCCAACGTCTGTTAATACTTAGTTATTAATTCTGTCACTTCACTTTGTTTGAGACTGGCATGGGAATATCGAGAGAGAAATAATTCCCGTTCTAGAATTAGCTCGTTAAATGAAAAAGCCAAGTTTCCGCATACAATCGAAGTGGTAGCTTGTTTGCCCTTTGGCTTTGTAAACCCCTATAAAGATGGATTGGATCTTGGACCCCTGATTGGATCAAACTCGACACGTGTTCGATGAAAAAAGGTGGTTTCTAATAAATCACAAAACCCTGGAATAGAAGTAGTAAACTAAAAAAGCTGCAATTAAAGCGAGGCAATGAGAATTTGAAAGGAGTTTTATTGTTCCCCTTGGCCTGCGGTATGCGGGCTCGTACGATTGTTTTACGACAGGTCCCAGAGAAAGGGCTCGTTCTTTCTTTACATTTCGTTTTCAGCGTTCTATACAAAAATGTGACCCTTGAACTAAGACTCCGATTTCTGTCTATCTGATGTGTTTCGTTATTCGCTGATATTTTACAAGTAGGTGTTTAGTCCTCTCCAACAAATAACTTTTTTTACCGAGTTTATTTTAGCTCTATAGGGAAAACAGTACCTATAGCACAAAAAACTGAGACTTGGTAGCGACTTTCATCATCATTATCATCGACAGCAATTTTATCCCACGCTGGGTAGGTATAGGCCTTTTATCATGACATCTTGATAACGAGAGTCTCGGTCATGTGCCACTTGAGTTCAACCCACGATCCACGATAAAAGACGACATCGTCATTAGGTTTACCCTAATGTAATGAGTGCTAAAACTACTTAAATGGGAATCATACCTGACCCGCCTTTTTATTTGAAGACCATTAAAATGCATTTCGAACTGAGGGAAGTTATATACCTAAACTTCTAATTATATACCTAATTGTAGTGGTACGGGACCCTCAGTTTAAGAACCAACTCGCTCTGAACTAGTTTATTATTGCAACTGCCGGCTTGTCCCTGGGTTTACCCATGAGTTAGAGTAATAACACATAAGTTTTTAGGTTCCAAATAAATGCTAAATGTGAGTGATGAATACCTTGAGGTTCGATATAAACAGAAAATGTGAGTGATCAATGTGCTGATATGTTATTAAAACATTGAAATCCATCCAGCATATTGTGTCTAAGTATGACGTTTTGAGATGATTACTTTACAGCGATCACCTCAGGCATATTTTTGGACCCCCTAGTCGAGTTCGATAGCTGCAATCCATGACGTTTTCACACCTTGCGGCTTAGCGTGTGTTCGGTAAACCGTGTTTTAGGCTTCCGGATGTCATACTTAGACACATTCGGATAGATTTCAATGTTTTTATAACTTATCACGACATTGACGTAACATCCGAAAACGGACTAGCGTCGCGATGGTGTAGAAAAACAGAAATAGCTTGTCTTATCTATGCTGTAGAAATATCAGGGAAATTCAAAGTTCCGCAGAACATATTAATATTAAGGCTGGTAAATCGCTCTAGGCCACTGCTGCTTCAGGACAACACTAGACCACACACTGTACAACAGACGGCAACTAAATTAAAAGAGGTTCAATTGGAATGTTAGACATCTACCTTACTCCCAGGACCTTGCTCATCAAGCATCACATACACAAAACCCTAACAATTAATTTATTTTACTGCTAACCATAAGCAAATCTGAAATGTCTATTGGACTGGTTTAGAGATAATCAAGATTTTAAGCACACTACCTATTATATTATTTATTAACTCTCTGAATGACAATGTTTATAAGTTTCAAGTCAAATATACTTTGAACACGCGTCGCGTCGGCCAAACGCTTGGAAAAGTTTTAGAAATGAGCTCTGGGCTCTTCAAGGGCAAATATTTTAATACTAAATGGGTGTAATATTATTAGGATTCCATATTCGAAATGGTACCACTATTAATGCCAATCAACTGTCAATCAGGCTAGACTTTTGTAGCCGACATCCTCTTCAAATCAGTTGGCAAGGATGCACTTACATACTTGTCGGAAGTATCTATCTTCAAACCTAAAACGGAAAACGTGCCTGGAACAGCCAAAGAAAATCAGTGTTGACCTTATCAAAGAACTAAATATGTTCGATTACAAATTAATACTTTTGTACGAGAAGAACGATTGTGGAGGCTCTTATTTTTTTTCTAAACAAGTTGGTGTCTAACCCAACTCGGTTAAATTCAAAATTGGCCAAATGACAAAACTGATATTTTTTTGAGGGAAATCAATATTTTTATTCGTAACACTCGATTCTGGACCCTTCTTTCAACTTGTATGCCGTTGTGCGTAAACACTGTCCTCGAAGATCCCTGAATAGAATCCTAATAGGTGTGTGTCATACTACTAAATATATTACGTCAGAGTTTCTCAAAGTGTACTTATGGTGTCCTTACTAGCAGGGCTAGCGTCCCCGCTGGTGAATGGAAGTTTCATTGGGATCGGGATAAAATGAGGCTATTCCGCAAGCTCGCTTGGAACTACGTACAAATATTATCAGAACGTCACAAAACAAATATGACATACTTATTTGGGATTTTGTGACAAATTTCCAAATATTTTTGTAAAAATACCGTGAATATTTAGTTCTGTAGTGTTAGGACTCATTGCAAAATCCACCTTGGGATCACGGCCTACCATACCCTTAACAGGTATTCTACCGTAAAGCAGCAATGTGCAAACATTACTGCGTTCCGGTTTGAAGGACAATGTTTCCTGAGAATTTCCAAGACTGAGAGATAAATCGTCTAAGATTTTTGGGTGAACGTGCTATGCTAGGCAGTGATTGAACTCTCCATGTTCAAATAGCTGCGTGGCACAGTGCTGTAATTGAAGTCGTGTTGATTACCATTACGCGAATGACTTGTTTGTACCGTTACTCTGCATAATACAAAGGTGTGATGTCAATAATGTAGTAAAAATATATGCACTTGATGAGTGTGTTTCCAGATGCCAATCCCCTAGCATATATATATATATATCCATGCCGATTTCGGCAACGGCGACCAAAGTTTCTGTTAAGAATTAGGACAAACACGCCTAGGTTTGCCTACGCTCGTGCGCTTTCATGTGACTGTGGTACCCTATTTTGGCTTTAAACGTTCGCAAACATAAATTACACGTCAAAATTCCATTAACGTAGTTGTATGTTATGTTCGCAGGCAGTCTATTTTTAAGCTGGTCTCGTCTAGTGTCGAGTTCACGCCTTCTGTCGTCTTCAAACGAGTAAACACTGTCTTGAATCAAACAGCGCCATTCTGGACGATTTTGTGCCAGTACTTCCCAGCATGAGGGATCGATGTTGCACCTCCTCATATGCCTCTTTTGAACATCCTTGTACCGCAAGAACTGGCCTCCGCTCTTTCTCTTACCCTCCTGGAGCTCAGAATAGTAGATCTTCTTAGCTATCCTCTCATCGGGCATCCTCGAGACATGTCCACACCAGCGCAACTGCCGTCGTATTAGATAAGCCTCTATTCCACCAACATTGGCTCTTCTCAAAACCTCCGTATTCCTAACACGATCAGACCAAGAAATGTTCATTATGTCACGGAGATATTTGAGATGAAACCACGGCACGGTCACCTTTATTCTTATACAGCGGGCATATCATAGAAGTAGTAAAAGAAGAAGGTACACATTCTTCCACCCACATCCGTTTAATGAACTTCCAGAAAACCTGATGCAGTTCACTCCCTCCATATTTAATTAGTTCTCCGGAGATGTCATCAATGCCCACAGCTTTTTTGTTCTTTTGCTGCCGTATAGCTGCAACCACTTCCGGGAGTGTTGGTTCATCGTCCAGCTCAGACAGCTGTGGACGCTCCGGTAGTAGGTTAATGTAAGAAAGATCAGCTGATCGATCAACGTTAAGTAGATTTTTGAAGTGTTCTGCCCACCTCTGTAAAGTTTCACTCTTGTCGGAAATCAATTTACCATTAAGCGTTTTTAACGGTACATTGACGCTGTGTCGAGATCCAATGAGCTGCCTCAATTCACCAAAAAAGAGACCGAGTCGGTTAGTGTCAAAAAGCATCTGCATATGATTTGCTTTATTCTGCCACCATACTTCCTTAGCAGAGCGAGTCAGCTTCCGCAGGTGAGCCGAGCTGTTTTTAATCTCTTCGCCAAAATTCCCGTCATCAGGCCTGAAATTATTTCTCCTTAAGAGGTCCCTATGCCCAACAAAGGCATCCGCAAGGATTTTATTATTATTATCATCAAACCAATCTTTACTGATACGCTTTTTCAGTCCAAGCGTATCTAAAGCAGTCTTAGATATATGATTAGTGAGGTCTTGCCATTTTAATTGCATCTCATCATTCTCAATGTTCATTTGCGATACGTAGTTCTCAATGTTTTGCTGATATGATTCCCTAACTTTATTGACCTGCAGCTTGTTTAAATCCATACGGACGATATTGAGTCTGCCAGATCTTCGAGGAGGGTGTAATTTTACTTGTAATTTACAGACAATCAATCTGTGGTCTGACCAACAATGAGCTCCACGCATTACTCTAGTCAAATGAACCTGAGAAATATCTCTTTGGCGTACGATAGCGTAGTCAATGAGATGCCAATGCTTGGATCTGGGGTGCATCCATGTAGTCTTATGCTTGGCGGGAAGCCGAAACATAGTATTCGTAATTGCCAACTGAAATCTGGAGCATAGATCAAGTAACAACTGTCCGTTACTATTCATGCTCCCAATACCGTGTCTACCCAAAACCTGAGGCCATGCATCAAAGTCCCGCCCAACTCTAGCATTAAAGTCACCCAGCATTAGAATTTGCTCTTTAGGTTGTATTTTTGTTAAGATTTGGGTGACTTCTTCGTAAAATTTATCCTTAATTTCGTCTGTGTTATCCATTGTCGGCGCATAAACGCTGAGAACATTCAGGTGGTTTCCATCACCTAAACGCACCCGAAACGAAATCACACGATCAGAGATACACACAGGATACTCATACAGTTTATCTGCCAATTCCGTCTTTACAGCAAAACCAACTCCTGAACGCCTTGGTTCGTTTATAGACGTTCCTTTCCAGTAGAATCTATACCCGCCACCATGCTCTACTAGCTCACCCTCTTCCGCCAAGTGTGTTTCACTTAAAGCTGCGATGTCAACATTGTACCGACGCAGTTCTCGAGCTACGATGGCAGTTTTACGTTCTGGACATTGGTTACTAGGACGATCAAGTAGTGTGCGCACATTCCATGCACTGAAAATCAATGGTTTAGGTTTAGTTTCAAATTGTTTGGTATTATTTTTCTTGTTACGTCGACCACGTTGGTGAGATGCGCAGGCAGCCGTGGTTACTACCATCTCAATATTTTGGAACAAGCATTTTTTTAGGACACCTTTTCTAGCCCCTCCCCGGCTGAGCGGAGAAAGCAGTGCTTCTCTAAACAGAGCTGCTTTGTCACATAGAGTGCTGCCGAGTCATATCGTTGATCCAACTCGATATTAAAGCGACCACTCTCTCTATGCCGCCTTTGTGCAGACTTCAGACAAAGCCTAACGTGCATCACTGTCAGACCTCTCTACCTCCGTCCATCGCCAAAGGACTTAACTTCATGATCCAATTAACAGAAACAGGTCAATTTGCGCAGGAAATATATAAGTGCAAGGGTGTTCGCGCACACACAGTTGCACTCTCTCGTCCGAACTCTCTAGGCCTCAATGGAACGGATACCAGCTACAATTGAGAGAGAGCTAGATGCAGTGTCTAGCCGGCAGTAACTACACTGACTCTTACTGTCGCCTTAGGCCTTCCACGATGCCTTGCTGTATCGCCAATTCCGCCAACATCAGTTGCTTATCAGCTTTGACGTGCCTTCATCACCGAAACAGACTTTTAACACAAAGCGGAGAGTTACCGCGCAGAACTTGACCATGAGTTACAAGTCCCCCCCTCAACCAGGTTTAGCCCACTAGCCGAAGTGGTGTACCGGGGTGTGGCTGCTGCGTGTTAACAGCTACTTGGAGCCACTGGTGAGAGAAAACAAGTTGTGATAAGTTAGAATCTACGTCGAGAGACCGGCTAGTAGATTGATTACTATCTCAACTCGCTACACCCCATCCCCTAGCATAATCTCATTCAACTCTCTCCTGGCCATGACACCTGAATGTGATTTGTTTGCGGATGCCTGGAAGAGCATCAGATCTGAATGTCTGAAGTACTGCGAGATAAAAGCAGGCAGGGTATATGACGAGGATGACGAATCTTTATTTGACTACATTAATTAATTTTGACTATCAACATTCTGCACCATTATAGTGATTCTTTTATTTATGAAAAAATGCTTAAATTGTAAGAAATAATTGTTAATGTTTAGTATAGGTATTTTGATTAACTATGTATTCTGTTTAACTATGTATTTACTTGTGACTATATTTGTAAGTTGACGCATATTCTGACATGTCTGTTGTTCGCAGTTACGCGTTTCTGCAATAATTGTTTTATTGATAGGTATTTTGTTGAATAGGTACTACACAATAATTGTAATTACTGAATTTAAATGAGATGAATGGTGTATATTATTTGATATTTTGGTTAACTAATGTAATTGGTATGTACGCCCGTTTTAGTTAATAAATAAATAAATAAATAAATAAATAAATAAATAAATAATACCTGTATAACAGTCGCCAAAAAAAAAAAACTACCCATGTTGTTTTGACCTTTAAGAATGACTCGAAATGTTAATTGAAACGAATCTGTATGAAACAAAAAAAACACACAAAGAGACTTTAAAATACTTTACAGTTCCATGATTACATTTAGTTAAGGTTACATCACTAGTTACGTCGCGATGGCAAATATAATAATGAGCTTTTTGTTTTTTGAAGACCCATAGTGCAATTAACTTTCATGAAGTGGCCCAATGATTCTAGTGCGATGTTGAACAAAAATGTAATTAGGGTTAGTAAAGGAGGAAACGTGAAGTTTGAGAAGCCCAGTCCTGTTGTAACTGTAAGACTTGTCAAACCGATGATATTTGTATGATAATCGTGTTGTGCGATGATTGTAATTAGCTACGGCGCCGTTGTTTTTATATATAAGTACGTACGGCTGTGCATGCAAAAACTGCAAATTTATTTGGTAGACAGCTATTAATTATGTCCCGTCAGTCGCTGTGAGGAACAGCTTGGATAAATTATAAAAAAATATGTGCTCACTTTAAGTGAGTGCTCGATCTATCAAATGATATACTTATTATTACTTGGCTGCCATTTTTTTGTAAGAAAAAGTTGCCAGACACGAGACACGAGAGAAGTTACGAGCTAGACAGGTGCCTGAAGGTACACCATTAGGTCCTCTAGATTATTTTATTTCCATTGAAGTGTTAAATAGCTACGTGGTATTGTGCAATTATGAGCAGGCGTGTTGCTTACCATCAGGCGCATGTCTTGTCACTTTATATTGTAAATAAAATCTGAAAATGAAAGTTTTCCAGTTTATTAAGTCGGTAACATATAGAAAACTACCTATGCAGTTCCAATTCCCGCTACTTTCCCCGTGATAAAAACTACAATCATCTAACTGTGTTCCAAATTTCAACCCGATCCGTTCATACGTTTCGACGTGATTGAGCAACAAACATCCAAAGTTTTGCATTCACAGCTTTTATCATGAGAAAATAACGAGAACGGGAACCGCGCGGGTAAAACCGCGAAGCGCTCCTAGTTGTTTTTTAAAAGCAAAACTTAGCGTATGTGAACAGCTGTCACTCAGGGCAACATGGAGCGTAGACCTCAATGAAACCTTGGCCATCAGTAACTCAGAGCAACATAGTCTGTAGACCTTGGCCATGGCCGCGAGGGTCATTAATTTCTGAATCGGTTCGAGCTACTAGCGTAGATTACACGGCTTTGTATCAAAATTAAAAACCGAATCAAAGTTGATTAGTCATTGATTGTAGCTTTATTGGAAATTAAACTATAGTTTTTGTTATTTATGACGTAGGTACCTGTTGTGGATTTATCTGCGAGGTTTTATGAGTAAACAAGCCAATTTAGTTCGTTAGGAATTATGATTTTTTCTGTATGTAACGCATTTATACGTTCTCCATTTTGGCCGGATCCGTTCAGAACTTTCGACACTATTGACACTTGAGATATTGAACATCCAAATTTTCACATTTAAAATATTACTAGCAGTACTGTGTAGTTTTTGAAGTGAAAATTTCTTTTGGCGCGCCTAGACAGATTTTTCGAGGGGTGTGAATTGAATTCTAGCGTCACGCTCGCTCTAGCGTCGCGGGTATGATAAAAAATCTTCGGGTAAACTCGGGACCATGGCCATTGGCCATCTAGAAATGTGTGAGCCAATGGGAAATGCTGACGCATTTCTAGATGGCCATGCCATGATGGTCAGGCCACGCCTTCCGGTTACACCCGTGTAGTTTCCAAAGTAAGCTGTCAAATTCTGAGTTATAAGTTTTCACTTCTATTGGCAGTTCCTATGACTGCCAATTTTTTATTTTTTACCCAATTTTTTTTTATTTACATAGTTTTTGTGCCCGTTATTTTATAGTTATAAAAGTAGCCTATGTGCGATTCCAAGCTCTAATGTAAATGTGTTCCAAATATAAACTTAATTATTTTCGCGTTTATGATATTAAGATAAGATAAGAAAACTCTTTATTAAAAGCCACAACACAAATTAAAAATTACAAAAGAAACTAAGAACTATTACACAAGCATGACATTTTAATTGGCGACCTTGTTGCTTAGAGCAATCTCTAAGTATTAAGTAATAAGATATTAAATAGGATAAACAGACAAACCTAATAAATCAAAATAATAGGACCTACATTAGCCCACCATCTGCCTATAGGTGAGTCGACTTCTTGTTACTCATTATTTGTATAAAAATATTCTTAAACTACTAAATGTGGGAATTGATTGTGTACAAAACGACATGCGTAGGTACCTACAAAAGAAGTGAGTGATCAAAGGGCGGGTGACAGATTGAAATGGAAGAAAAAAAGGTACCTACTGTACCGATTCCTCTTAGCTGAAATAGGGGAAGGTGATGATATCATACATTATAGCTGGTCTATTCGAGAGAACATCAACCGCCGATTCGGAACCACTGGTACGAATCCCACGCACACCACTGTCTTTTCAAATTCTTGTGCGTAATGCCACTAACTTAAGAACGGTGATGAAAATACATCGTGAGGAAACATGGAGTTAAAGACTCCATGTTTCTCCATGACTCCCGTCGTCTTTGATGACTCCATGACTCTTCAAAGACAAGTGAATTTTATCAATCCGTTACTTGACGACTGTGGTAGACTATGGCTTAAGCTTACGGCCTCCTGTTATCCCCCATAAATCCCTGCCCAAGCAGTGAAGGCTTCTATAAGATGATACGGATGACATCCGTAGTATGAATTATCTTATAATGTACTACTAACCTAGATATGGGATATCAAATGATTAGTCTACCTACGTACATATATAAAGTATCGATATACATTATACATGTATATCAAAGATCCCGGCTTAACTAACAACCTCTCCGGTAAGCCACTCTCCACAAAAATCTCTCCCTAGAAAACCTTCAAGTACTATTTATTTATCAAGAAGCTTAATTTTCCCAGAAATATAAAAGTTATCAAGAAAAACCTGAATAATGTAGTACTGGTATCTGATCCCTAGTTTCTAAACTGAGATTAGTACGTAATTATTAAGTACTAGTGTTTGTCTGCGATTTCGTCCACGATTTAAAAAACTATTGATTTCTAAGGAACTCTGCATTTTTTGCTATGTTTTTTGGACTTATGCCAATCGGCAAATGGCCTCTATCGGACTTTGAGTTAGCGCAGATAGCGTAGGACCCTAAAAACCTAAACCCATCTTAAACTCATTCCACTAAATGCATACATACAACTGAGACCTGAAATAAAATATCGATCCAAGTACCTAAGACCTAGCTAAGACACAGAAACATAACCTTGAAACACGCCAATCAAACTTTTTTAAACGACAAGGAGCAAGAAGCGTCCACCGCATACGGTGATGGTAACCGGTAGTCGTCGCTTATGAACATCTGCGATATCAGACGACGAGATACGCTGATAATGTTTTGCCAGCCCGGAGCGGTGCTTAAAAGTACTCTTTTAAACTTTCCCTTGTTGGAATTCGTTGGAAAAACCTTTGAAGGAAAGGAATTCCATAGCGTGCAGGTCCGCCGTCGAAATGATAGGGAGAACCGGACGGTTTGATATTTCCAGTTTGGCAGGATATGGGCATGAGGTTTTTGGCAGTGTCGCTGTGTGGTAGTGAAATTACGACGCGGGTCTTATGTTCTTAAGCTACTTAGATCATCCCCCAAAACAAAGTCGAGAAAAACTGACTGTGATTTTATTTTAGTTCCGAATTTGAGTAAGATCTGTTCAGCTCCTACGAACTTCTGACGTTCTAAACTATTAGTTATTTTTTAAGTTAAGTACATCCATTTTGGCGCGTTATATTGCAGAATTTATTCTGAAAAGTCCAAACGGGCCTCATTTTCAAGACTAGTATAGTAGTAGAAGAGTTTACCTTCGTACCTTCTTACTTTCTATGTATTGAAGTATATAGAAGTAGCCTTCTGTATAGAAGGCTTATTGCCGATGAAGTTCAAGGCAGGTGAACGTCAAAAGGCAGTAAAAACCGAACCTCCATTCCCAGTAATGTCGCCAGAGCAGGCTCGCAGGAAATACCAGTCCACATGATTTATTGAATGGGACTCAGAAGCTGCTTTCGGATTTAATCGATTTTATGTGCTCAATGAATGGTGCAACTCGATTTATTGTTCATTTTAATTAAATGATTGTAATATACCTAATTTGACGCTTTAGTGTTGTTTGTCGTGTGTTATTCATGGGAATACAGAGGCATTCAAATTTATTCTAAACTCTGCATCGTAAAAAAATGCGTTAATGAAAACTTGTTTTATACTAAAAAGGGTCGGTGAAATAAACTGTTTTTGTACCAAAAATTAAACCGACTTCGAAACCACAAATAGACGGCACTCAAAAGCGAATAATAAGTTAATATAATTATTATAAGCACTACTCACTCATCTACTTATTTGAAGTCGGTGCCAGCCAAGTCTAACAGGTAATAGATAGATACTATTTACCTACCTAATGCCTACTTACTGCGTACATAGTATACTAGGTACTAGCTTTTTGACTTGACTAGCACCGATTTCAAATAGATGTGTGATGAGTGAGTAGCGCTTATAATAATTGTACCCCGATTACATTATTCCAGTCCAGCGATCGAATCCAGCGCTGGATTGCTTACTATAATAATGGAAACCGGCACTGGAAAGCATCAATCCAGAGCCAATTGATGCATCCAGTGCCGGTTTACATTACTCCAGTAAGCAATCCAGCGCTGGATTCGATCGCTGGACTGGAATAATGTAAGCCTGGTATAACATTAAAAACTTATTTTTCGCTTTTGAGTGCCGCCTATTTGTAATTTTGAAGTCGGTTTCATTTTTTGTACAAAAAGAGTTTATTGAAGTAAAAACTTCTTTGGCCGCGTGACTATCTAGTTGGGAAAAATCTTATGGGTCCGCGTCACCGACATGCTAATATCTGGTGGCGGCGTAACGCCAGAGTGGCGGCCTTAAGGTACAAGTTCGCCCGGAGACCGCGACCGGAGACCGCGACTGGCACTTGACACTATGGAGTTGTATGGGCGCCAGTTCTACTAGGTAGTAGGTACTAGGCCCTAGGTAGTACTAGGGCCCATACAACTCCATAGTGTCAAGTACCTGTCGCGGTCTCCTGTCGCGGTCTCCTGTCGCGGTCTCCTGTCGCGGTCTCAGCGCGAACTTGTACCTTTAGACGTTTTTCTTTGCACTTGTAGATCCGTTAATTTAACAATATTAAATTTCAATGAGAACCGTCGACGTCCGGTTTGACGTAGAACGTTTTCAGCAAAGTTATCGCATACGGAAAATTATATTTTGTTTATTGAGCTGACTGCAGTTCTAAGATACGATTTGATCTCTGTTTGTCCAAAGTATAGTACGTTGTTTTATACGCAAAATTGCTAACTATCAGGTTTTTATTGCATACACTGCGGAGAGTGTGCAGCTGATTTACATGATCTAAAACCAACTTGCCGTTTTATCTATCGTACCACTCCGAAACTCGAAAAACCGACATTGTTTCATACTTGACGGTTCAAAGACTTACGAAGAGGTTTACCTCTACTTTTGTGATAAGAAAGGCTAGTCTCTGAAATGTGTTGTCTGAGTGGGTTACAATCTGGCTGTCTTCAAATCGATTGTGGATAGGTTTCTTCTAGGTAACCACGCTCCATCGTAGACTGCATGGTGGCTTAATGTCAGGCGAGATGGTGGTCAAGTGTAAACCTATAAAGGTAAAAAATCGTGTTACTTTCGGCCGTTCTTCTTGTCTCCCCAATGTCCTTCCTGCTGTAGAGATTCGTTAATCTGAAAGTTATCTACGAGCGAATTCAGTAGACTGTAGCCTATAATATAATATTTTTTTATTTTTAAGGGTAAAGAAGCTGAAGTGTTGCTACTAAACACTACGCTACAAAAACAACTTATAACAAAAGCTGAATTCTTTGCCTGAAAAGAATTGAAATAAAAGTAAACGCGGCCAGCTCACATTCTTGGGTGTAAAAACATTTTAATTAAGAATAGTGCTAACGGCCACAATGAAAACACAACCTTTTTTCTTACTTTTCCCTTTTTAAATTTTGTTTTTGAAGTTCTACTCAACAGACATTTTATAAAGTTACAGTTAGTCATGACTATTTATAGTGCTGAACGGTTAGCATGCGTATTTTGATTTAACGGCACGTTCAATATGCAGTTCAAGAATGAACCTATAAACAGTGAATTCAAAATAGCTTCATGTTTTTACATGAAAATACGGACTGTACGCGCTCACTGCCGTATTGTAAATTGTAAGAAAGAACTTAAATTCAATTTTATCTCTTTGGATTCGATTGACACTATAAACATCGAAATTTCTATGTCAATTTGAGTTCATCCACACAATTCAAAATGCCCAGCGTTTTGTTTCGTGTAAACTTTGCGTAAATGTTTGAAAACTCTTGTTAGGCAGTACACATTTCAGAACCTGACTGCAAAATATTTTTCTAGGATACCTAAATTTTGGGTCACTCACCTAACTCAAGTTTTTTGACGCCAGTCGTGTAACAATAGTGAAAACAGCGAATGGATTTAGAAAAGAGAAAATTGACTGTACAAGTTCTCTATGCAATCGTTAGTCTATAAGTGAGACGGTGTCTCTTTGTCTGGTAGCACAATCGTTTATTCAAAAACGGTATTACTCCTTGAGTAATGTTGAAACTTACACAAAACTTAACCGCCATCTAAGTCATTATTTAATTACCTCGATGTCTCGACAGCGTCACAACCAACGATCTCAATACAAAGATGTGCCCTCATAAACTTCAGGGCACACGGAATCATGTTATAGTTGAGAAGAGTGACCTCACTCTTTCCGTTCTAGTCGGTTGCAGGAAGCGGTGGACACTGGACGTTTTTACCTATGCTATTCGTTGTCAACAACCAAAATAAATAGAACCACAGCACATCTCGCCGCTAGCGATTCTAGGGGTCAAGTAGATTAGTTGTTTGTAAACCACTTACGATACACGCAGAAACGCAGTTTATTACCAATTACAAGGTGCTCAGGGCACATCTATTGATTTAAATCGATGGTCACAACGGCCTTTTACACGAGAAGACTGATGAAATTGCGGGTCGTTCTCAGGGTAATCAGGAGATCTCAGTGTACCCTCATTCAGTCTTCAAGTGACCACAGCATTTGTAACGCTGCTCAAACGTCGAGGTAATCAAATAACAATTATTTATGTAGCGATTAAATCATGTGTATTGTTTTCAATTTGAGTTAAAACCGCAAAAGTTTAAAAACTATATTGCTTGAGCAATGTTTGCCTCTAGAAGTCCTAGCTGTAAACAAGAAATGCTATTCTTAATTCTGAGTTTATACACCTTTGATTGATAGCTCCAATATTTATACATCATTAATCTCACGCGCACGTAATTTATCGCATTCTGGAGGTTGTAGCTATTCGGGACTTTTATCGGCTTATAAATTTATTGTTCTTCTTCACCTTTTGATGTCAACGCCGCTGGAATTTTCTCGCGCGTTCTATCGAAATAATATTCATGTTTTGTGAGTTTAGTTAGTTAATAACTGAAATTTGATGTTTACCTTGGACATTTATATGATAATGGTGCATCAGTGGGAAAGCCATAAACATCACAGTTATTCTAATATAAACATATTATGGACTTAATTTTACTGTTACATGGTTTCTCATGTTCTGTGACATATTTTGGAATAATCTTAGAAATAAACTTATTTATTTCCCTGTATTATGCATTAGCAGCGCTCTCTTTATTTTTCCGTGATAAAAAGTACCATCTGTGCCATTCCAAGCTATAATTTAAGTGTGTTTCAAATTTTAATCCGATCCGTTCAACCATTCCGATGTGATTGAGCACGAAACGTCCAAATTTTGACATTAATAACTAGGATTTTTGACTGAATACCTACTGAATGACATATTTTATCAATGCAGTTAACTTTTTAAAGATTTTAGACAGTGGTTTTTGTCATTTACTTAATTAATATTTGTTGTACATAGGAAAGTACAAATGGGAAGCTTAATGCTAGAGGTCGCTTTTTCTGTAAGTAATCTAGTGGGCTGAGTGGCAGAGAGGTTCAATTTGACAATCGTAAAGGTACAAGTTCACGCTGAGATCGCGACAGGAGATCGCGACCGGAGACCGCGACAGGCACTAGACACTATTGAATTGTATGGGCGCCAGTTCCCGCCGAGACCGCGACAGGAGACCGAGACACACACGTGTCGCGCTGCCGCCCATACAATTCCATATTGTTATGTGCCTGTCGCGGTCTCCGGTCGTGGTCTCCTGTCGCGGTCTTAGCGCGAACTTGTAGGTGGTAGGTACGAATATTACCTAAACTTTTGAGTATTTTTTCAAGTGGGTGAGTAGCGACATAGTAAGTATTACTAAACCTGCTGCTGCTTACTGCCGCCAACTAGGACTCATTTTTTTTCTTTTGTAAAAGGCTCATTACCTATCTCTCGTAAAAGCGGAATTTTAAATAATCTATCTAATTATATAAAGGCTACTCTTAAAGTCACCTACTAGTATGTAGCTGCATTGCGTAGTAACATTATGCAAAATGCAAAGCTAATGAGCGCTACATGTGGTCAACAGTCAACACTTACTTGCATTAGCTACCTACTTATTTCGTAAATTAATTTAAAACAATTTATTTTATATGAACATTATTTTTAAATTTTATTTAATTTGTAGATATTAAAATTAATTTATGTTATTATATCCAAATTATTTAAATCTCGCGTCACAGTATTTGTGATTATACTTCTCCTCTTCCTGCCATTCTCTTCATTCTTCATATTCTCAACTCTTTATTTTCATAATTTAAACACTTGACACGATTAATCACGATCGAAACTATCAATTAATTATCTTCAATTCGCGGTTTTTTTATGTTTGATCAAGTAAAAGGTATCCAAAAAACGTAAACATCGTAAAGTTTTATCGTAAAGTTACTTACATGATGTTAGTTAGCGTATCTTTAAGTTTTCTTGTCTTTAATTTGACAGAACAACGGTGTCAGTCAGTAATAAATAAAACATAGATCAACATTTTTCATATTAAATCATCTAGTTTCAAACTAAACAAACCGTGCAATGTGGCAGCTGATATAATACATAAATACATAACTTTGAATAATTGCATAAAATTAATATTACAATTATTGTTATATACAGCTGCAAAAACAAAACTCGGCTAGGTATTTTGGCGTTCCAAATAGCAGAGTATTTTGGCACGCTTATGTATAATGTAGAATTTAACATGTAAATTGATACTTGTAGAAACAAGGAGGCATTTTCAAAATTTAAATAAATCTAACAAAAAGGCCAATTAGGCTATTTGCATCTTTAAATCGCCTCATTTCTTAAATCTAAGGACTAATAATAAAATCATATTTTCCTTGTTTCAGGATTACAGAAAATGGCGTTGGTCCTGTTCTTCCAGTTGCTTCTCACAGCACTGACTGTATTATATGCTGCTGGTGAGTAATGTCAGACTAGCAGAACGACGTAGTTTTAGTAGTGTTAAGGTACAAGTTCGCGCTGAGACCGCGACACGAGACCGCGACAGGAGACCGCGACCGGAGACCGCGACAGGTACTTGCCACTATGGAGTTGTATGGGCGCCAGTTCGCGCGGAGACCGCGACCTGTCTCGGTCTCCTGTCGCGGTCGCGGCGCGAATTGGCGCCCATACAACTCCATAGTGGCAAGTGCTTGTCGCGGTCTCGTGTCGCGGTCTCCGGGCGAACTTGTACCTTTAGCGATGTTAAGCTACGATATGGTCTACGATAAAGCTTATCTAGAAGAAACAGATTCACTCTATATTTGTAGACAGCAAAATTTAAATATATGGGAAAGCCTGAATAGACTACAGGCCCGTGAACAAAATTTGTGGGCCATATGAACAGGAGACTGATTTTGATTTTAGGGTATAAAATAATAAGATTCAGCACTATGCCGTTACTCGTAAGCTGTCCAACTAAGTGCAGGTGAAGAGCACCCCCCTCTTTTTTGGTTGGGTTGCATTTTCCCGCAACGCCGTACAAAAATCACGCAACAAGGAGAAATGATCGAGGGTTGCAACCCCCTGTCTTCACTCAGTTGGACAGCTTACAAGTGACGCCATAGCATAGTGCTGAATCTTATTATTATATACCCTTCCATCATCCTATATGACTCTCCTAGTGGTTCATATGACCCATACATTTTGTTTACGGGCTTGTAGTCTAGAAGTGTTTCGATAGTTTCGGCAACGAATTCCACAGCCTAAATCAAAAAATTGGCAGTCATAGGAACTGCCGATAGAAGTGAAAACTTATAACTCAGAATTTGATAGCTTACCTTGGAAACTACATGGGTGTAACCGGAGGGTGTGGCCTCGCCATCTTGGCATGGCCATCTAGAAATGCGTCAGCATTTCCCATTGGCTGATGCGTTTCTAGATGACCATGCCATGATGGCCTGTCGACGCCCTTTCAGCAATTCCCATTGGCTGACGTATTTCTATATGGGCAATAGCCATGGTCACGAGTTTACCCGAAGCTTTCTTATCATACCCGAGCTTGACGAATGAATTCAACTCAGAGCCTACGAAAAATCTGTCTAGGCGCGCCTAAATAAGTTTTCACTTCAAAAAGTTTACATTTATACTAAAGCTATGGCCTAGACCTAGACGTTCTAACAACAAAAGTGGACTCATACCTCCTTGTTCGAATTTTTGAACGTCAATCACATTAAACGGGGTTACTCGGCGTTTCCGGAATTTTCTTGCGATTAAAGTAGCTTTAAGTTATTCCAGATTATAATCCAACTGTGTTCCAAATTCAACCCGATGCGCTCCGACCTGATTGAGCTATAATCATCCAAACATCTTATCTTTCAGATTTATAATATGTATTACTAGGATATTTGTTTAATTAAAGCCCAAAAAAATATGCATATTTTTTGTTTGTTTGCTAGAAATGATAAATTATTATTTCACAAAAAAAAAAACAAGCAACTCTTTCCCGATTCTTTCTATACAACATGTATTCATAGAAGCTACATAGCCCACAAAAATGCTTTGTCATCCTTTTTAAGCATTATAATAATAGTAAGCTCGGCGTTAAAATCTAGTTGGGTTTTTGAGGATGTTGCTAGTTTTTCGAGGGTCAAACGACCTGGAATTTGAAACTATTTTTGTTCAAATTGTCAAAGGCGTCCATCATTTGCGATGAAATTATAAAACACATCATACGTTTACACATATACATTTAGGTAGGTAGGTCACCTAATTTTACATTTATATGAGTAGGTACTGAATACAATTATTTTAAGGTTTATGAATATTGAATTTTACATGAAAATATTCAAGACCAGGCTTGATAAGTTCTGTAAAAAGCAATTGAAATAATCCACAACGAATAATGTCGACGAATCTGAATAGTAAACTGCTGTTCTATTTTTAGGACTAAAACCCAATACGAACAAGAGCTTGCTTCCCCAATAGACTTTAAAGCCAGACGGGGCATAGTCAGCGATAGCTTAGCATACACTTTGCTTACTAAACCGATTGGAATTTTAAAATAGACACCGGTTGTATAAATCTCATAAATTTACATGCCAGTCTGAAGCCGTGAGAGCCACACTGCGGTAAAACGCTGCCTCGAGTCTTGCGACATCTCACAAAGATAATTACGCATGTCTTAGAACCTGATTACGTTTAATCATCGAAATTAATTGTCGGTACAACCGTACCGTTTATAATTCCGAACAAATTGGGACCTGTCCCTTTCGTAGGAAGCGGTCGATTCCGAACAGCGGCCCGTTTATCTAGTTCGTTAACCATTCCTGGTTCGGGATAGGTCGCTTCGAACAAGGTTCAAATTATACGGCAATGAACGTTGTGTAAAGTGGTAGAGACGGCTTTTTTCCTCTATTTTGGAATTGTAACAGGCGTGACGGGTCAGCTCCCGGATACCGCAGGTAGACACCCACACAAGCGAATGCAGCTTTTAGTGTTGGTAAATAGAAAAAGTTCGGAATAGGGCAGATGGTTCCTTATAATGTTTGTCGCAACCGAATTGTGTCATTACAGTGTAGTCATAGCTGTTTTATTCATACAGTTATATAGTTAAACTTCTTAATTCTTGTGTTATTTTAACAGCACTAATATTATGTAGAAGAGAGTTTGTGTGTTTGTCTCCAAGTGTATGTATGTTTGTTCCCATGTGTTTCTGTAACGGTTGAATACATTTCAAAGAAATTAAATATGTACGTAGTAATTACCTACAATTGCATTGGTACAAATTGGACTAACAGATAGGCTACTTTTAATCTCGTTAAAGTTGATGGCTCCCGTGGATACTTAAAACTGTTAAGCCGCAGGTGACACCTCGGGCCGCTGCTAGTCCTCTATAATAAACAATATTTAGTAGTAAAAACAACTTTCATGCATTCATTCAAATTACTATACTATATTTATTAGTGTATTTGCCTGACGGAAAACATCATTCGTAAAGCAAGTACTATGCTTAAAAAACTTAAATTAAAAACCAGTATTACAACTAGGCTCCGACCATTATTTCGACCGAAACATGAGATATTACGAGCCCAGTCCATTTAGTTATACTCAAAGTTTTTATACGCATAAAAACGAGCACAATCATAAAGAAGCATCGAACTTGATTAAAAGTTTCTTAACTTATTAAACTTTCAGACCATCGAAATAGTATTATTAATATTAAGGCTTGAGGCGGATTATTTAACAAAGACGGAGTAATCGAGGTGGAAACTTACTAACTATAATAAATAACAATAGACTTTTCAAGTAAAATATTTCTGCGCTTCGTGGAATACCGAGCAAAAAACTGGACAGCTTACTGCGGCAAACTTTGATACCACTGAAAAACTTTCAAAACTTTAATGTTTCTATTTTTAATGCATCGAAGAAACGAAGTTTGACTTTAATGGGTGTTGAACCCTAAGGTGCACTGTTTGGTTGTGTGAGTGCGTGTATTGACACAAATTTAACGCTATAGTGCTCGCAGTATAAGTCTGCGCGCGACTGGTGGCGTACTTAATATTGCCAGGTCAAGCTAAAATAAGTTCCCCGTGCACTGAACAATTTCATCATCATATAATAGGTAAGGGAAGGGATAATTTTGGGCAGCTTTAATTCTGGGTAGGAAGTTTATAACACTCTTCCCAAAATAGTTATATCGGCCCCAAGTTTCGGCAGCTTCAAAAACAGATTAAAGTGCTGGCTTATCAATCAAACTTTTTACTGTAGAAAATAAAATTTTGCAGCATTTTTCTAAAGGTCAGTTTATTTTCTACAACAACGACTTCAATAATTTTTGCCCTAAAGTTTAAAGATTCCGAGATATTGGCTAACCTCGCAGCAATATTTTACTTTTAAAAGTTCTGCAACTGTTCGGGACTGATTTTTTGCAGGCAACCTTATACCACCGTGTTCATAATAAAACAATCTAAAATGTTGTTTCATTTCAATTCAATAATCAGAACGTTGCAAAATGCTACTTAGTATCGATATACCTGTTTATACCTGGTAACCCGAGAGTTAAACACCGACCACAACAAACACTTGATTCTTGACGTAAACAAGAGAAGATCAATTTTCTATTTCATCCATCATATGGTTACAGCTGGCCAGTATTTCGTGCATTTGCTGCTTGAAAACGTTCATATCCTGTCTTAAAAGTTTTATTTCACTCAGCAGCAAAGCCAAATCAGGACAACTGAGACACAAGAACTAATGTCTCGTGGTAATGAACGCCGTTGCAGTACTGTTTTGGTTCAGTACGACCAAGTATCATTGGTACAGGTTAATGGCTGTCGGACTCTCTTACCACCAGGATAACTTTATCATAGTTTAAAACTTAATAAAAAAATCTATCATTTTCAACCTACATTAACAACGAAATAACAAGAATTTAATATAACCTTGTAAATCTTTTAGTAAGTACATAAATAAAGTCACTTTTGTAGTTCTGTCTTTACATTGCCCATTGTAGGTGCTTTATTTATCTGAGTGCAGTGGTATGATGCGTTGTCCATTACCACGTAACTGCGTTCTGAAACGCCTATAATAAAAATTACAGTAATTAATACAGAGTAAGTGATCAAAGTCAATTACCAAAAGAAATTATCCTTTTTTTTCAACGTTAGCGTGGATCCTCCACGCTAACAGCTGACGCTGTTAGGTGGAAGGCTCTATTAGGTGAACGTAGAACTGCTAAGTGCATGCGCGGTCCCAGGGAGGGGTGGTCACAGGGGACATGAAAAAATCGTATACGTTATATTAAAATGGGGCGCTACAGGTAGTATTTTTACTCGATTTATTGTACTACTCGTGACCCCCCCCCCCCCCCCCCCTTAAATTTATAACTCAGAATAGCCAATGAAATATCTGTCTGTAGCGCCAAAAGAAGTTTTCACTTCAAAAAAATCTAAGACTTGTTTCTCACATTCGGTTTTAATCACACGCATTTTCCCCCCACGTGTTATTGATATTGGCGATGAAAACAATCCAGCATCAAAAATAAGCCTCAGCTTAAAAATATGCCGATAATAGGTGGAGATTTGTTCGCTATGGTATCCCTAAAGATTACATGTCAAATAGCTCTGCTTTTAGAAAACTGCACTTTTGGCTCGTTATTGTCTCGTTCTTCTTTACAACCACGATTGATTTTCAAGAACCAGTCACGGCCAGCATTTTTAATCACTTTCGGCATAATTAAAGCAATTAATTACTTAAGAAATGAATAAAAACAGACAATGTAAACAAACTCTTGTCATCTGACTGATCTGACGTAAACAAAAAGATGACGGCGCGTCAATTAGTTCCATATTTTGCTACGCGCAGAGTTATATTGCGAGCACTCTAACTCGTCATTATGTTGTCAGAGTGTTTGTGTTATGTCATTAGTAACTGCCTACTCTTCTCGTTTGGATTTGAGTTTTTTTCTATATCTGTCAAGCTTTGTCAGATTACAATCGCAGGGGCACCTTTGACTAAGCTTGCGGCTGGACTTCTAATAAACTAGGGGCAAAAAAACTAAAAGATTAATATTTCACATTAATTAAAGAATCATAGCTTAAAGTAGATTTTATCGCAAACTTTTATACTTATTACTAGTAGCGCCCCGCGGTTTACCCGCGTAGTTCCCGTTCTAGTTATTTTCGCGATATTAAAATGTATGACTATGCGCTATTCCAGACTATAATCTGTGTTCCCAATTTCGAGAGTTCTATGGTTCACATCACGACATGCTTGATTACTAGTTTTTAACCCCAAAAAGAGGGCTGTTATAAGTTTGACGTCGATGTCTGTCTATGTGTGTGTCTGTCTGTGTCACCGTAGAGCTCAAACGGATCGACCGATTTCAATGCGGTTCTTTTTATTTGTAAGCTAGTTTTCGTGCGGTGGTTCTTAGCTATGTTTGGGTTGGCGGCCTCCACAAAATGGCGAATGAAATGTTTTTTTCACTACCTACACTATTTTATGGGTATCAATTGAAAGGAAATACAGGCTAATTTCAAATTCAAGGAAGCCGGGGGTAGATCAAACTTTTTAATTTTGTTCTTGTTTACACTTTTACATTATATTTTCTTTTTTTTATTAAGCGTCAGCATATTGTAACTAAACATGGAACCTGTCCATATTTTTCAGTTGAAAAGTTTCGAAGAAGCGGCAGCTGGGTTAGCGTTTGTTCGGCTGAGAAGCTGACAACTTACTGCGTTTCTCGGAATGAAATTTCAAAGCAATCTCAGTGTTAGGGCTCCGACTGGGGCACAGCAGTCTCTGTAGTCCGGCACTTTAAGACTTCAGTTTGGTAAACCGAACTCTCTGCCACTGGTTTCTTACATTTGTTCTTTATGTACGCGTCAGGCAGCTATAGCTTTTTTTAAAAGTGAAAACTTCTTTTGCTAGGTAGGGGGAAATCTTACGGGCTTGCGTCACCGACATGCTATTGTCAGCAGAGTAGTTGTGAAAGACGTGAAAGTTTCTTAGTGATTAAGGAATAACCATTTTCTAAGTTCAATGCCGACGAACTCGCGGTAGATACCAGTTATATTACCCGCGTGGTTCTTGATCCCATTATCCCGCGATTAAAAGTAGCATAATATGTGCAATACAAGCTATTTTTCAAATTTCAACCCGTTTCAACAAAAAATTTCAAAGTTCCGTCGTGGTGGAGCAATAAATATAAATACTTAAATACCATTGTTGTACATATAAATTACTAGCTGATCCGTGCGCGCGTTGCTACGCCATCTATCGAAAATTTGTCATACCAACTCAAATTTTGAAAAATTCGGCTACCTTAACTTCTAAAAACGCATACTTTAAAAGTTAGACACAAGCTGTCACGCAACGAAAGCTCTCAAAAAGCAATATTTTTCCCCGTTTTTGTTACATTTTTCATTCATGCTCCGTTCCTGTTGATATTAGCGTAATGTTAAATAGCCTATAGCCTTCCTCGATATGGACTATATGGACTATATGGACTATCCAACAGAGAAAGAATCTTTCAATTCGGACCAGTAGTTCCCGAGATCCTAGCGTTCAAACAAACAAACAAACTCTTCAGTTTTATAATATTAGTATAGATATAGATAAAGACATTTCGATACCAAACAAATATCAGACTGAAAAGACAAGCAACGCCTATCACTTTCGCTCCGATGCAACGTAGTTTCATCTTACCAACCCCGTTTCATAATCCAGAAGTCTTCGTAGGGTAGCTACATCTAACAAAATTGCTTACGAACTTGCTATTCACACTCGCTAATTTGAAGCAAAATTAAAAAGAAAACAGTACAAGAACATAATACTACTATGTCGGATTACTGTACGCAGCTGTCCCGGTGTTGTTCCTAAACTTTGTCAAACAAAGCAACCGGGTATCATGATATAACTTTGTAATCTGAGACCGACGTCTAGACGACACCTATTTATCTTCCAGATGTACTAACAAAATCTCTACGTGTATAATATAAACACTCAGTTGAAGATTGCTGGTACACTAAGAGAAATTACACAGAGTTACGTGGAAAGACTGCTACCTACCGCCAAGCAGTAATGTGTAAACATCAATGTGTTCCGATTTGCAAGATAGTGCCGATGGTAAGTATTACGCCAGCATATAATTATGCATATATGCCATAATATCACAGTGCCACGCAGCAATTGGAACAATAAGAGTATATCATTGCATTGCACTGTGTTTGTCACCCAGACATATCTAAAGTAGTTGTGTGTACCTCTATGCCCTGAAATTCATCTGGAAACATTGCCCTCCAAACCGGAATATACTAATGTTTACGTATTCCTGGCAAAAATATGGAACTTTCTCAAGCGGACTCTGCAAAAAGTCAACAACAACTACAACTAACTATTACATCTAACGAAGTTATAATTGAAGTTAAAATTGAACAAGTAACTTGTACGGATGAGACGGTTTCTGACTTCGATAACATTTGACTCCCAAATTCACAAGGATATTGATAACTGCATTCTCTACCGACGGAACTATATAGGTCATTGATGTGGTCATCGTATGAATGAATTCTGTTGGCCGTATCACTAGTTAGTATTTACGGGTTATGTAAGTGTTGATGGTGATAGGGATGTGTGAGTTTTAAGTGTTTGTAGAGGTAGGACGGTAGGACTCTTGTCGCCTGGGGTAGTACTTACTACACCTTTGCCAGTTATTCTATCAGCTATCTGGCCACCATAGTACAAGCACGATAATATATATTACCGTGGTACAAGCTTGCCATGCCACGCTATAGCTCCGCTAATTGTGAATCAAGTTTGATGTTTTTTTTATATTTGGTAGAAAGGTCGAGGAAGTCCCATATTAATTTTATCGAAATCGGTGTAGAGGTTTTTGAAATGTCGACAAAAACTGAAATTTGCTTACATTTACCTAAACTACGTAGTCTAGATAAATACTAAGTAAGTAAGTAAGACTACGTAGTCTAGGTAAATACTAAGTAAGGTAAGTACTAGCTTCTTATAAAATGTAGTCGAGTGTCTCAATTTAATTTTATTTTAAATCGCAGTCGGTTTTGGTTCTGTCGGAGAAAAATAAACTAATCCTTTTTTAAAAGAGGTCTAATGAAAATCAAAATGATCAAGACCTCTACCAATCGGAAGCGAGCCTAGTACACTGGCGGCATTACCACCCTAAATGGGAAAACCTTTTGTTTTTTAAGTTGACATACCTAGTCGTGATGCTTACGAACTATAATTTAGGATACTGGAGATACTTAAACTTTTGTGTACTTTTTTCTATTTACACAAAAACTTATCTAGTTGAGATGAATTTACCTAATCTTGAAAACTAAGTTTACGTCTGTAAGAATAAAGTATTCCCTGTGGACTAGTTCACAAAAGAATTTAAAGTCCAAATAAAAATGGAAGAACTCCATAACCTTTCGGCCATTGCCCGCCGGGCTGGAATCACATAAAATTGTTGCCGACAACAAGAACAAAACAAAACGCAACAACTCAATTAACCCGTAAATTCTAATATAAACTTTCACTGGCACGTTTAAAGTCTGATTTTGGATGCATTCGTTCCGCTTCGCTTCTTTTTGGTTTCGAGCGGGATGCGTCATACAAGATCGAAATGTGTGGGTAACGAGGTACCAAGGACATCAGGATTTGTTCTCTTGTTGTGCCGGTCTGGCTTTTGGTATGCAAATAAAAAGTGGTTTAATTGAGGTGAGTCGGAGCGACGTATCGTAACAATCCTAGTGGCTACAATGTGCTACTCACAATGTTGAAATCGTAGGTTCAAATTCCACATTTCCCTTTTGAGTATTTTTCCAAGTGCAGATCCGACTTCGCCCCTGATAATAATACAGCCTACTAGCAGCGCCCTGCGGTGTTACCCGCGTAGTTCCATTATTTGCCGGGATAAAAAAACCTATGTGTTCTTCCTGACTATAATCTACTTACCTGTATTCCAAATTTCAGCCCGATCCGTTCATACGTTACGGCGTGATTGAACAACAAACATCCAAACATCCTTACATTGACATTTATAATATTAGTAGGATAGTAGTCAGGGATCACGTCAATATGCGAACGGTGAAATAATTGTTGAAATCGGTCCAGTAGGTACCTACTTAGTTCCTGAGACTAGCGCGTTCAAACAAAGTAGCACTTCAGATTTATAATGTTAGAATGGATGATCCATATAATATCATCGTATGTCCGTAAGTATTTACCCATTTAAAATTACAAATGTATTAATACATAATATACATATTACATGTACCTATTGTATCAGTTTTTTGACTTCCATAGTATTACAAGCTTTACGTAATTTGCGGCTAGATGATGTGTGGTAAAAAAGTGTCGACAAATACTTATTATAAATTAATAATAAATGCTCAATGCGATATGTTAAAGTTTAAAGTAACAAAAGGCAACGAAAAGTTATAAATTAAAATGATAGATAGCCTAAGATTGATAAAGTAGATTTAATTTTTTCTATAAAATGCGCATTACGAACAATCACAAAAGAAACAAAAATTAAAGAGGCCAAGTGCGAGTTGGACTCGCCCATGAAGGGTTCCGTTGCAGCAAGTAACATAATATACATAGTACACATAGTTCTTGTTTTTTTTGTTCAAATCTTAATGCGGTTCACAGAATACATCTACTTACCAAGTTTCAACAGTGTAGTTCTCATAGTTTCGGCAAAAAGTGGCTGTGACATACGGACGGACATACAGACAGACAGACAGACATGACGAATCTATAAGGGTTCCGTTTTTACGTTTTACGGAACCCTAAAAAAACCTTTTTGGGCAAGGCTCGGCTTTCAAAATTCTGAAGTCGTACAATTTTAATTATTCTTTAAAAAAAATTTGAGTTTTTCTGCAGTCTACGCGATGAGATAATATTGTCAATTAATTGGGTGTCTCTAAGATTCTGAGTTTTTTTAATAATAAGACCATATTTTTAGACAGGTCGTTGATGACGATGAGAAGGGTCGCAGCGGAGTAGATCAGCGAATGATAAAGTATTTTTTTAAAACTTGTTCAGGAGATGCGTTTTTATTTTACACTCGCAACGCCCTGCGATATTGCCGATCCCGTTATTTTTCCGGGATAAAAAGTAAAATGCCTATTTATTCTTCCAGGCTACAATTTTTATTCCAAATTTCAGCCAGATCCGTTCATACGTTACGACGTGATTGAGCAACAAACATCCAAACATTAACATTTATAATATTGGTAGGGTAGCGTAATTTCATACTATGATTTCTTACCGCTTTTTTAATTTTTTTGATTTGAACTCCATAGAAGTTAGAATAATTTTTCTTAAATTATTTTATATTAGCTAGCAGCGCCCCCGTGGTGTTACCCGCGAAGTTCCCGTTCCCGTTGTTTTTTTTCGGGATAAAAAGCCTATGTGTTCTTCCAGACTATAATCTATCTGTGTTCCAAATTTTAGCCCGATCCGTTCATACGTTAGGACGTGATTGAGCAACAAACATTCAAACATCAAAATATCCAAACATCCATACATTGACATTTATAATATTAATAGGATGACATTTATAATATTCGTAGTATTGGTAGTGTAGCGTAATTACATACTATGATTTATTTACCACTTTTTAAAATTTTGTGACTTGAACTCTACAGAAGTTAGAAGAATTTTTATTAAATAGGTACCTATAAGTAAAAGTATTTAGTATTAAAATAATAAAATTTTGATCGTGATTAGCCCTGTGAAATATTTTCCTTACATTTACTTAAAGGTCTTTAAATAAAAATCCTTCTATCAATTTCTTGAACTTTAAATGTTAACTAAGTACAGTTTTTACCTACATCTTGTCACGTACATATATTGAATGACTAGCAGTGCCCCGCGGTTTTACCCGCGTAGTTCCCGTTCCCGTCGTTCCCGTTATTTTCTCGGGATAAAAAGTAGCCTATGTGATCTTCCAGACTATAATCTCTAACTATATTCCAAATTTCAGCCTGGACGTCTACTCTAATTCAATTGCACGATACGAGTCTACTCTAATAATTCCTATTGCACACCCGTAATTGGGCACACTGTTTGTACATATACCTAAGCTACTTTAAGATCTTTGTGAACACAGTATGGCAATAAATAAATTCTTATTCTTCTTATTCTTCTTCAACGAAAACGTAATTTCGAAATAAACTCGCGATTTTCCAACTCCGATTATACTTCGATCCGTCGTTTTGTCCGTTTAAATGTTCTAAGCCTACTCTAATTAGAGTATGCTTAGAACATTTAAACGTCAAACAATGTTGTATCGGACGAAACGAAGTAGCACGAGAGTAGGAAAGTCTTGAGTTTTTTTTCGAAATTTCGTTTTCGTAGAAACAGAGTAGACGTCCTGATCCGTTCATACGTTACGGCGTGATTGAGCAACAAACATCCAAATATCCAAACATCCATACTTTGACATTTATAATATTAGTGGGATTAGCAACTGTGATGGCCTATCAGCAGTAACGTCCAATTTTACAGTTCATTTTATGAAGTCATAAGTTCGTTTGATTTTGTAAGATGTAATTTTTTATTTATAATCTTCATTAGAATTAACGGCGAAGGAAAACATAGTGAGACAAGTAACATGTTCTAAGCAAAATATATTTCGAGGACGTGTGTCATCCGCTAACTCGCACTTGACCCATGTAATTGATTAAAGACTTGGCTTCTTACAATTTTTTTTATTTTTTATTTTTTACTATAATAGATTCGCACTTGATCACCATCTCACCTGATGTTAAGCGACGATGCGATCTACGATGGAGCGAGCTTACCTAGAAGAAACCGATTCACTCTCGATTTGAAGACACCAAGATTGTAATTATCGGGAAAAATCCACTCAGGCAACGCCTTCCACAACCTAGAAGTTCTTATCACAAACGGGGAGTCAAATATCTTCGTTCGTGTTTTTGGAACATCAACCATGAAACGATGTCGCTTTTTTGAGATACGAGAAGTCCGATAGAAGAAAGAACAAGGTGGTATTAGATCATGTAGATCAGTTGCACACTCTCCGAAGTGTATCCGATAAAAAAATTACGCACGAGACACCGAATCCTAGTAAGTAGGTAGTGGAAATATTCAACGGATGCTTGTTAAACTGATTAATGTTGTTATAATACCTATAAAATTTCAGGTAATTATGTCTTTATATCGTGTCTCTTTCCGTGAACTAAATAAACACTCATTGCGTAACCCAGATTATAATATCATTATTATTTTCCCCAATAACTGAACAAAAGCTCTTGTTCAAGTATAGTATTGTGGTTATGAGGCGAATATGAAAGTAGGTTATGTTTATTTATAGGTCTTCTTCGAAGCAATTTAGCTGCGGTCGTTTGGTCGTTATATCTGTCATTGAGGATTGCTCATAGCAGAACATTTTCTACGAAACTAGATACACTTTAAAATATATTACAACTTCATACGATAAACTTCCAATCCCCCCCTTTTACGGCTTAGCGAGGAGGGTTGGTGGGCCAGTGAGTTTTTCAATAAATTGAGATTTAAATCGACCAAGAAGTAAAGATTGAGTTAGATATTTATTAAAACGCTGCTCTGAGAATGTTTAAAAATAACTCGAGTTCGCGAGAGTTTATATTATAAATGGATTAATTTTCTGTTTTTGTTATTCTTTAAAAACATATCACGACAAAATATCTATAACTACGAGTAAGTACTTAGCTAAACTAAGCGGTCAAACCAGCGCTACCAGTTTTTCACAATAATCACAAATTAATCATTTCATCAAGTACCCAACGGCAACCACTAACTTTAACTGTTTTTCTCATTAAAAAGTAGTATGTCTTTTCTTAGACTATATACTGCATTTCAGTTAAATCGGTTGAGTAATTTAGGCGTGAAAGCGTAAAAACAGACTTATTTATTTAAGCATAATGTGTAACATTAAATAGTAGGTATTAACTTATTCGTCGGTATTACCAAGGAAATATGTTGTGCACCTAAAACGGGATTTATTAAAAGAAATTTGAAGAACTTGACATTACTTAGGTTGGAATCCTATCGTAGGCATGTGGATCGCCTTAAATAGGAATCTTTTCCAACATTTATTATTTTGGTATTTTGATTAGTGTGAAGCCAGTTTTTTCAGGCAATTTTCGAAATCCATAATTCGACTAAAATAACTCCATTCTTTTTCAGAACTGGATATGAAGTTTCTCAAGTACCCTGAGTCAGTGACAGCACCAGTGGGAGACAAGGTGACCTTCGAATGTGAGGTGAACGTTCCGGCAGAATGGCTGGTCTGGAGATGGAGGCCGGGAGACGAGTCTACCACCAACTGGACGGACGTTGAGAGGACTGCTGAGAGAGAGGTGCACTCCTCCGCGACGCATACCAGACTCGTGATTAATATCAAAGATAATACGGCGGCAGCCGTCTTCCAGGTTAGTTATGAATTTTACGGCAAATGCAGTTTACTTTGAGTCTCAGCCAGGTGGTTCGATCACCGAAATTTAGCGATAGAAATCACAAAACCTGTACTACTATTTTAATCATTTCTATGCTCTGCTTTGATAACTGCCTATTTAGTTACTATTCGGTACGAATTTATCTACGTAGGAAAGACTAATAAACTGAAACTTAAGCTACCATTGTATCTCTTGGAAAAATACCAGACAATGCAATTCAATTTGAATTTTATTACTTCGGGCGTGACGACAATTCGACGTTCATGGAATGTAAATGCAATGATCCGCGTCAAATCATCTCAACTATTTTTTTTTTCAATTTCAGTGTGTAGTATCATTCAGCTCCATCCTCCTGGTGTCAGTGCCGGCTAAGTTGAGCATAGCACGAATAGACACAAGCACCATCCTTCCAGAGAAGCGAGTCATCACAGCTCCTATGCATAACACCATCGTGCTGCATTGTCGAGAGCCAGCTTCAGAACCGCCGGTTGTTCTCAACTGGTGGAAGGAATCAGCTAAGGTAAAATCATGTGACATAATAAATATTCAATTTTGGTGAAACTTGCCATTCTAGATATATCTTATTGTTGTGGTAGGACTCTTTGCAGAGTCCAGCTGTATCTTATTATATCTAGCTGTACCACAACTTTGCCAATAATTCTGCCGCGAAGCATTAATGCGCAAACACCACTCTTTTTCGGTAGAGGGCAATGTTTCCAGAAAAATTGTAGCGCTTAGCGATAAATCATCTTATTTCTCAAAATGGCGAACGCAACGCAGTGCTTGATAATAATAAATAAAAAAACAACACAGTGACACGCAGCTATTGGAACATGAAGAATCCAAATCATTACTTAGCACTGCACTGCGCTCGTCACCCAAAGATCTAATCTCGATTCTTCATGTTCCTGAACATCCATGTTTCTGAGTCTAATACTGAAGTACATTCCTATGTGAGTTTTACATTTACCACATGTTACTAATTTATTTGCATAATATGTTTAAACCAGCATAACCTGCAAGAAATATTTGTTTAATAAATTAGAGTTCTAAATAATATGTATAAGTATTAATCTATGGGCTATTTGTGAAATCTAAGTTTAATGATAAACTACCAAAGAAAAAGTGGAAGAAAGTAGTAATTGAAATTTATTGTAATTATTGCCCACTTCCTGTTCCCACTGCTGGGGTTCAGGGCCTCCTCTCGAGAAGACATAGCCTAGGCCATTATCCACCACGTTGGCTCAGTGCGGGTTAGTGGATGACATGACATCGAAAGATTCTAAGAACATGTCGGTTTCCTCACGATGATTTTCTTCACCATTTTTTTTATTTAGGCGCATGACTTCGAAAAGACAGTGGTCCGCGAGGGATTCGAACCAGGGATTTGGGATCGGCAGTTGCCGTTTTCCCGACTAGACCAGCCGTAACTTACGTATTGTAGGTAATTCTTGTAATATAAACTTACTACCCCGGCTCCGCCTGTAGTACATATGAAATATTAATAGCACTCAGGGATCACGTACATAGCCGATGGTGAAAAAAAATTTGAAATTGGTCCAGTAGTCCCTGAGATTAGAGCGTTCAAACAAATCAACTCTTCGTCTTTATAATATCAGTATTTTAGTATAGATTTTGTTAAGATTTCCCAACTTTCGTCAGTGTCGTAATGTTCAAATGTAACTGATTGTGTAACTAAAACACGAACGTTATCCGTCAAATATGAACAAGGAAGTTTTCTTGGAAACATTTTATTTCAACGGTTTCATTTCTCATTTCAAAGAACATACGAAAATAGCATTTCATTTTACGAGTCAAGAGTATGGAAGCCATGTCAACGTAACTTGTTTTTTCAGGGAGTTAAGAAGCAATTGGATACGCCGCATGGAGTCCTGGTGATACAGAATGCAACGATAGAAGACAGTGGGACTTACGGCTGTAGGGCTGTGAATGATCTGAGTGCGCAAACTATCGATTTACCAGAGAAGACTTATTTGAAAATTCAGAGGGAAGGACGCAGTGATATCAGGTAGGTACTAACTAAAAATTTTCTATCGGACCTTTGTTTGTATTAACTTTGGTATTACCTGGATATTTAGAATGAATAATCAGACATGGCTAAAAACCTCTCAGTTTAACGGTACGAGCACATGTAGTATTTTATGAATGGATTCGAAATTTAAGTGACATCACAATGATCCATAAATTTATTCAGTTGAGTCCTAATTTAGTAGTTCATAATTTACCGAAGAAAGTAATGTATAATTTTATGGGGTATGTATTAACAAGTGGTACCATCTGAATCTACGAGTAGTACAAAATGTTGACCTAGTTGTGGTAGAACATAGCGATGTATGATTATCGTGATAAGGATAGTAGTTATTTAGTAAGTTTACGGTTTGTGGGAACACCCTGTGTTAGCCCTGGTGAGGTCTGGTAAGCAGTAGAAACCATCTTAGGCCTACTGACATTGGTATATTTGTAAAATGTATTTCATAAAATCTTTTTGACGTAAAAACTGTTTACAAAAAAGGTATCATTAATTTTGCGCAATAAAACGACATATCCATTTATATTATTGTAGAGCTTGAAACAGACGACTTATAAGTGAATTTTAGCTTTGACTAATGAGATTTTCTCTCATCAGGTTTCTAGAGACTGAAGAATACGTAGGCAAGAGAGATAAAGATGGTGTCCTGACCATCCCTGTGAAGGAGAATGGAGCTCTCCGGTTGTGGTGTGGTGTGATCAGTACGCCTCCACCTAGAGTCACATGGAGCAAGGATGGCAGAGTTCCTATGAAGCCGACTCATGGGCAAATGCTGGTGGTGTCGCCATTTACTGAGGATGATGAGGTTCGCTTCCCTACCTTAAATTGTCATTATCAAGAGGATCCTGGAAAAAAATAAGGTGTCTTCAGCTATTGTGGTGATGTTGTCAGTATGCACCTTGACTAGCAATCGGCTGTCCAAAATCAAAACCTAGCAAGAGCATTGAGCAAATTTTATAGGAGAAGGAAAAGAAACATTTTCTTTGACCATTCAGAATACAACATCCTTTTTGTACTGTTTTCATTTTGAAATTGATATATACAGTTTGCTTTACATAATGAGCTAGTTTAACTCAATTTATGTCTATCTGTACAAGTTTTATGTGCCTTACTTAAGTTTGATTTGGGAAATCTAAAATAGGTATCACATGAAATCCAAAATAAAAACCTAGTAAGTAAGGTAGTTACTAGGTGTTTGAATTGTTTTATCAAACAATTAAAATTATCATTGTTCATTTACGAAAATAAATCATATTCGGCTTGTCTTCCTCGCGAGTGTAATAGGTGCTAAATATGTCACTATGACTAAAAAACTCTTTAGAATTATAATAAACAATAATTTTCAAAATCACCTATAATAAAATTGTACTATTTGTGAAACTTTCCCATAACACGCGAGCAAAACCGCTGCCTAAATGTAAATATGCATGTTCGCGGCTTGAAGGAAAACAAGGAAGAACTCAAACGACTATTATATTAAATCAATACTATACTATTTGAACATTAGCGTTATCGTTGTTGTATCAATGTTATGTCATTGAAAACAAAAAATATGTGAACAGAAATTAAACAAAACGAATATTATATATGAAATATGAAACGTTGTTTGTCCAAGAAAAATTACATTTAAAGTTGTTATCACAAACAAGGGAGAATCAGTCTGTATGGATAGTTTAAATACGCATTTACCCCCCCCCCCCCCTACTCCCTCCTACCCCGCGCACTAACTTCTCAGTTCACACTGACTTGCTATAATTTACTATAAGTAGTCATTGGAAATTTCGTTGCATACTTCACTAGTTTTTTAAAACCAAAACCTAGTATGACATAATTCCAAGTTCAAAAACCTAGCATAGGGCTTATCCCAAATTCATAAATCTAGTAAGTCTACTTTACAAATTCAAAAACCTAGTATGTACCGTAGTTAATAGGGTTTTGGATTTGGAAATGTTAGTTGCTAGATTTTTGACTTTGTTATACCGGACTAAGACGTGCACTTGCTAGGTTTGGCATTTTCATAACTATAGTTCTAATGGCGATATAAATATGGTTGTTTTTGCATTAGATGCAGCTCAAATTTTTGTGTAGATTGGTTTAAAAAAAGTATTTTGCCAAAAATGTCCCTTGCTAGGTTTTGATTTTGAACAGCCGCAATGTCAAAGACACTTTCAAATACAATGTTAAAGTAAATTACCTACCTTGAGCATTCGTGCTCGATCAGATGCGCTTTCTTTCGGTGGCAAAGTCGGGTCACTCTCTTCCCTAAAATATGGTTAAGGAGACCGATGGCTGATACATGCGTCGTACTCGTGAATGGGTGCTGCTTGCGGGATCTGGGCTGCTCACGGCATATACTATTAATTAAAATCTTCCTCTTATGTGATCTAAATCTAAACTATTCTTTTAGCATTTGTTAATAAAAAGCACGGACTCAGGAACAGGAGTCCCCGGAGTGTATAAAAAAGTCAAAGTCGCAAAGAGCCCGTTTAACAGCAAATATGCAAATTGCTTTCATTATCCTATTTAAATGTATTTAAACCTAGGCCTGTAATTTGATCCTGTACTGTGATTTGTCAGCTATTATTGGCGGTAGGCAGTAAATGCCATCTGAGTTAACTGCTTATATATTGTTTATTTTAAATAAGTGGAAACTGGGATTCCACATTAAGAAAAATAAATGTTTGTACCATATGGTGACCATTCAATAAGTGAAGGTGGTGAAATCATTAAAGTGACCGTTTTTTACTAAAGTCCTTTATGTTATGAACCTTTTAAGTTGATTAAGTTGAACACCCGCTACAGATAGTAGGCGTAAGTTTTGTGTTGAAAATTACAATGAATATAAGTTCAGGGGTTCGGGGGCCTTCATATACTTATTCTGCCCTCTTTCTTGATCCTATTAAGATATACCTAGCACATAGTTATATTGAAAGCAAATATACCTACTGCAGGTTCTAACACTACGCATGCATACCTATTACTACTAACACGCAAACACAAACATTCACACATTTAAACACACGCATAATAGATATCTGGGTGACGAGCGTAGTGCAGTGCTAGGTAATGATTGGAACTCTTCATGTTCTAATAGCTGAGTGTCACTGTGCTGTTATGTGGCAGGTATTTTGCTTACCATCAGGCGCATGTCAGGCACGTCCCGTTACTATTTATTTAAAAAAAATCAAAAACTAAGTGTTGGTAGGTACTTATATGTACATACTAGCAGCGTCCCGCGGTGTTACCCGCTTAGTTCCCGTCCCTGTTGTTCCCGTTGTTTTTCCGGGATAAAAAGTATCAATCAATAATCAGCCCGATCCGTTCATACGTTAGGACGTGATTGAGCAACAAACATCCAAACATCCAAATATCCAAACATCCATACATTGACATTTATAATATTAGTAGGATAGGATATCAACCAGTAGCGCCCAACGGCTATTTTCGCGTAAATCCAGTTCCCGTTGCTTTCCCCAGATAAAAAGAAGCCTATGTTACTAGGTACTATTGCGAACTACATTCTAAATGTGTTTGCAATTTGAACGCATTCCGTTCAGCCGTTGCGAAGTGATTTAGCTACAAACGTCCAGACATGCAAGACCTCAAAATATACAATAACCAAACATACACATTCACAATATTAGTAGGATAATCATATGAAGTACGTATCGTTGGTTATAAAATTATAATTTAAAAAATTGCCAGTCATAGGAACTGCCGATAGAAGTGAAAACTTATAACTCAGAATTTGATAGCTTACCTTGGAAACTACACGGGTGTAACCGGAGGGCGTGGCCTCGCCATCTAGAAATGCGTCAGCATTTCCTATTGGCTGATGCGTTTCTAGATGGCCATGCCATTTCTTATCATACCCGAGCGTGACGAATGAATTCAATTCACAGCCCACGAAAAATTTGTCTAGGCGCGCCTAAAGAAGTTTTCACTTCAATAATACAATAAAATTAGAAATAAGAAATCACCCACCATATTTTATGTTTCAAGTCTATATCAATTTGTCAATGAGTTTTTCCGCGAATAACTCACCCCGAAAATGAAATTATTTTATTCCCATCATTGCTTATAATTATGTAAACCAAATCTACATTCTCAAAGTACCTTATCGGTACTTATTTTATATTCATCCGTCGCCATCACACAGGTTAACTCTAAGCTTGGGCGACGATGCTTCGCCATTTGGATTAAATTTAATTATTATTAGTTAGTGTTCAATAAGTACCCTTTGTAAACGAAAATAAATGTTTACTTTATTTTATTTGTACAATTTATTTCTAGGGCATCTATTCCTGCTCAGCCAATGGGATCCGTCGTTCGTGGAAGGTGATAGCATTGCAGCCGCCGCGCTGGGAAGGCATCATGAGAAACCTCACTGCGTCTGAAGACGGAGACGTGCACCTGCCTTGTGGAACCCCCACCGGGCAGCCCACACCTGACGTCTATTGGGTACTCAACGCTCACCTGCTCACGGGAGGGAAAGAAGTTAGAGTTACAAGTAAGCAATATTAAGATGAAACTTATTTTTATGAAAAAAATTACAATTATACTAGGCTGCCGATAGGAGATAAAACATAGAATTTTAGAGAAAATAGAAATTTTGAATAACTCATTTTAATACAATTTATAATAAAAGAATATATATCATCGATGTACGTTTTTATGTATATTTTTTTTATTATTGGTTCGATTCCCACCCAGTGCAAATATTTGTGTGATGAATTCAAATGTTTGCACTATGTCTGGGTGTTTCTATGTATAATAAGTATGTATTTAAAACAATATAAGTATAATATCAGCTATCTGGCCGCCATCACACAAGCTTTGCTTAGTTTGGGGTCAGATGGTGTTGTGTGTGAATTGTCCACCAATATTTATTTATTTATTATTGTTGATATTATTTATACAAATAACCACTCTACTATTTAGACCGACCGACCTTGATGGCAATGTAACCAACCCAACAAAAAAAGAATCACCAATATCGATTCACAGTTGGCGGAGCTATCACGAAACATAATATGTATAAAAAACAAACCGCCAAATTGAGAACCTCCTCCTTATAAAAGTGGTTTAAAAACGATGTATCCTTAATTTTAAAAAGTCAGCTAAGTGGGATATTTCAGACAAAAATAATATAAATAGAACAGTGCCACACGATTTCACACCTACATAGTTTTAGCACAGTCTATTAAATCATACAGTCGTTCGACGAAGCCGTCTAGACGGGGCAATCGTGCGGGGCGTGCGGGGTGAGACGCGGGAATCGCTCTCCTGCATTGCCTACATTACAATGCTAGTATTGCAGGAGCGCGGCTCAGGGCTGACGTATTCGGTATGTTTCAATTTTATTTTGGTGCCACGTTATTTTTGTTTGCGACAACCCTACCCGTGTCATTATCGGCGTTTCTCCCAAGATGAACAGAACTACTGGTGCTTATTATTTCTTTATACTGTGGGTTAAGTTATAACTATAGGTACTATTTCTATTTATATGGCGGTAATACTATTTCCAGAGAAATAACATGGCTTAGAGATATAACAACTTAGATCTCTGGGTGACGAGCGCAGTGCAGTGCTAGGTAATGATTTGGACTCTTCGTGTTCCAATAGCTGCGTGTCACTGTGCTGTTATGTGGCAGGCATGTTGCTTACCATCAGGCACATGTCCTGCTCGTCTCGACACTCTTTATTTAAAAAAAAACTATAGTTATATAACTATACACATTTGAATCGGAGACTACCTAAATTAAGTATTTGAATTGTAAATTGTCTGTAAAACAATAATTGTTTTCAAATTACTCGGACCCGAGGGTCTACCGCCTAACTAGAACTGTCTTAGCTTTGGAATACCAAAGCAATAGAGAGCAATAGCTCTCTCTTTTATTTTCTTTTTCTTGACAGAGATAGCAATAGCAAAGCCAAAGCAGTTTTAGACCCGCCAGTCTGACCTTCGTTTCATGACCTGAAACTACAATGTAGAGGTACTGATGTAACTAAGAAATTGGGTGAGCGGTTGTTAATTTTTTACTTGAAATACGAAAGTGACGCTCTAGTGATACGCTGGCTAATTGACTACAACTATAGTTGTGACCTGAAACACTCGAATCGGGACCGGACGAGACTTGCAGCCTAATTCTCTAAAAGCAAAAACTCTTGACACTTATTCTCATACTAACATGGTATATGTTAGTATGAGAATAATTACTAACCTAAATAATAGTAATTAAATTATAATTTAAATATAGTTTTCATCAAAAATATCTATAATATTAATATATTGATTCCTCAATAAGCACTAACTACCCCCGAACAAAACAAACGTAGTATGATGGCCAGGTAGCAGATATTATATGTACTTAAATAATTGTAAAAACATCCTTTAACATGTATTTATGAGTGTACAATACACAAGGTACATGAAAACACCCAGATACCGGAAATCCAGAGAAATAACAGGGCATAGAGAATATCCCTGGGTGACGAGCGCAGTGCAGTTCTAGGTAATCATTTCGACTCTTCATGTTTGAATAACCGCGTGATACTGCGCAGTTATTATAGGCAGGTGTGTTTCTTACCATCAGGAATATCTCCTGCTCGCCCCAGAACAAATAGTTGTACTCATCACACAAAGTTTGCTCTTGGCTGGAAATCGAACACATGACTTACTAGCAACGCAGCAACTAATCCACGAGGCTAGTCAATAACCAAGTGTATAATTTAATATGTCAACGTCACTAGCGTTCTATATGAATTGATTTCCAGTTACGATTGGTCGTAATTCATAACTAGTCCAGGTTTAGAGTATTACCAACTAGCTATTATAGAATATAGGGTCTGTCCTAACCGCAAGTCATATTGCTAAGCGCGGTCTGGCCCCGACAATCACACGACTGCTTATGATTACAAGGGATACTAATGTCTCCTGCAGATTGTTACGTAATACGGGTTTACATTACCTAGACCTTGTAGGTAATTGGCTGAACAATATTAGATTAATATCTGGATATCTTATACTAATGTAATGAGCAAATCTTAACATACATATAAAAAAAATTGGCAGTCATAGGAACTGCCAATAGCCGATAGAAGTGAAAACTTAGAATTTGATAGCTTTGGAAACTACACGGGTGTAACCGGAGGGTGTGGCCTGGTCATCATGGCATGACCAGCTAGAAATGCGTCAGCATTTCTCATTGGCTGACGCATTTCTAGATGGCCATGCCATGATGGGCAGGTCACGCTCTTTTTGTATTTCCCATTGGTTGACGCCGCGAGCGAGTGATGCGAGTAATCGCTCGCCTCACTCGCACACTCGCTCATAGCCGAGCTACACAACTATCGGAACTACGCACTCGCTCCCCGCGGCTCGACAACTCGTTTCTAATACTAGGCTCTACTCGTTACTCGTTCATCGTTGCCGGTGAGACAACTGCCTATATATAAAGATCATAATCTTATGAAATAGGTTAGCTCATATAAAACGAGTTTGCTCAAATGTGCTTAGTGTAAGTAGTTAATAATGAAGTGTGTTGTTGTCATTGTAATTTAGTTTTAATAATAAAGGCATCTTTTGATTTTGTTGCCAGATACGGATGTGTACATCGAGCACTTGAAGAAGCGTCACGCGGGCATCGTGCAATGTTTCGCGTGCAACGTGCTCGGGTGCGCGTACGACGCGGCCTTGCTCACTGTCATGCCGCTTCAGATCGCTGACCAGGTTAGTATCCCTACGTTGTTGCAAGCTATCTGGCTATCACGGTTGTTCCCCGCACTATTATCGTTATAGTATGAAAACTAACGTGGTTATTCATCATCATCATCTGTAGCCTGCAGACGTTCACTGCTGGACGTCATTTGAACATTGCCACAGGTTAAAAAATAGTTACTACGTACGACGCTGCCGCCGTACTGTTGCCGCATCGATTAAGCAATCTTGATATGTGAATAATCTTGACGTGGTTATTATCTTCACATATTTTATATCCGGAGCCTCCGGGTTCACATCCTTTGCGCACCACTGTTTTTTACAAAGTCATGTGCGTAATGCCGTTAAATGAAAACACCGTTAGAATCCCGCCACCAATCCGCACTGGGCCAGGGTTGTAGATTATGACATTGACTCTCTCATTGCGTGAGAAAGCCCCGAGTCCCAGCAGTGGGAACATTTAGTGAGCTGCTTATGCTATTACACATATTTAATAAATGCACGGGCAACTCACGAGAAATATGGTTGGTCCATACTGACATAAATTTCAGCCGCGTCCGGCAGCCTTTTTGAAGGAGAGTACACGCGTTTGATCGCTGCCAGTTTAACGGATGTTCGTTCTCCTTGATAAGACCGCAAAACGCGGTTGAAATTTAAGTCCGACTGGACCGACTATATCACACGAAACTTAAAAAATATGATCAATACTGTATTGATCATATGTATTTTTTAGTGTTTTAAATTCTTCACAATTCAAGACAGTCAAAGTCATAATCCACCACTCTGGCCCAGTGCGGATTGGTGGCGGGATCCTCCCGGTGTTTTCCATCACCGTTTTAATTTAGCGGCATTACGCACATGACTTCGAAAAAAACAGTGGGATTTGAACCCGGAGGCTCCGGATCGGCAGTCGCCGTTCTCCCGACTAGTTTAGTTTAGTTCTCGTTTGTTTCGTGTTTTCAAAGTTTTCGTGTAATCAAGTTTCGTATTTTCTCCGCAGGACTATTCAAACGAAGACACAAAAGTACGAGAATTTTCACCACAGCCTCCAAAACGGCACAATAGGAAGAACTCTAGAAAACACAAGCGTAAGTTATTTACAGTTCCGACACCTTAATTAAGTAGGAATTTATTTCTCATAGAACACCAACTAATTACAAGCTTACCTTCTTACTTAGCCTATTTTCTTTTAGCTATGTAGGTCTTGTATTTAAGCTAGGTAGGTACTGTTATTTATTCATTCTGTTTCAGCAATCCTAATTCCGCCCTCACGGCCGAATGTGACGAGACTGAAAGACGATAGTGTTATGGTCTCCTGGTCTAAAGCTCCTAATCACGGCTTGCCCATTCTTTTCTACAAGGTAAGTAAACAGGTTACAATAACAGGAGATAAAAAGTAGTTACTATTCAGACATAAAAACACAAACACAGGCACAGAAACAACACATAAAAACTCACGTGTATACCACATAGACAGATAGACACATAGACACCACACAGGAAAACTCAGGTCTATACCTACTCTACTACACACACATAAATATATACTGGAAAACTAATCTGTATGCTACACACCTACACATACACAAAAAATCCCCACATGAAAACTTACGTCTATAATACACAGATACATAAAACTACACAGTAAAACCCATGTGTATACACACTACACGCCTACATAGACACACTCACACCTACACAGAAAAACTCAAGTGAGTATTTCTGTGCGGTTTTTTTGTGTCTATTACGATTTCGTACAAATTTACTTTTATATTTTTCCCCTAATGCGCTAAAATAAGTATAACTTTGGTCTGACCATCAAACTTCAAGAGTGGGGGGTCGCGACGTCACTCGTGAGTAAAAATCGTACTCACAAGTGACGTCACACGAAACTTCGAAGCGCTCTATCTTCGTCATTTTTTGTTTGTGAAACAAAAGAAAAAATACGTGTACAATATTTTTTGGCAATCTAACTAACGGGCTACTTAGTTTTTTTTGAGGATTGTACCCTATTCCCTAAAAGTCAAAATGTTCTTGTTGTGGTAGGACTCTTTGCAGAGTTTTCCGATATTCACTTAATTATGTATCTCGTTACGTAAAAAACTGCTATTATTAAAGTTATACTTCTTTTAGCGCATTAGGGGAAAAATATGAAAGTAAATTTGTACGATCACAAAAAACCGTCACCTTGAAATAAGCTAGTCAACATTTTAGTAAACATTGGAACTTATTTCAGGTTAATAATTGTTGTGTTGAATATATTATCTATTCTATAGATGAAGTTAAACTTTTTTCGTTATTTGTACGAAATATAAAGGGAAGAAATGCGTGCGTACATAAGTAGGTACACACACGCTTGTTTTTTTTGTCAATAAACATGTTTTTCAGGTCCAGTACAAAGAAGCGTCCAACAATACGAGCATGCAGTGGAACACAGACATTAAGGAAATCCCTCCACACATCCACTGTCACGACATCAAAAGTCTTACTCCAGATAGATACTACAGGTAAAGTAGTTTTACATCGTAGAATAGTCCAGATATTCCGCTGGACAGGACACATTTAAGTACTCAATGCTGTATATCATCATGTGATAATCAAATCCATACTCATCCACTCAGGCGCGGTCCCAGCCTCGAATTTTGGAGGGGGTCACCAGTACACAGCCACAGATTCGGCCCCCCCCCGAATCTGTGGCTGTGGGGGGGGGGGGGGTCAAGAGTAGAAATACGATAAATCGAGTAAAAAAGACTTTACTATTAGCGCCCCACGATTTTACCCGCGTAGATGCTGCTCTAGTTGTTTTCCCGCGTTAAAAAATAGTCTATGTACCTACTATTCGATATTTTGAATTTTTGTGTAGATTTTTAATTTAACTTATACGGGGATTATTTTAACTTATTTATGTAACTTATATTATATAAAGGGGGGGGGGTGATGTCCCCTGTGATCCCCCTTCGGACCACGCATGCGTCCACTACTGGCTCAGTATAGTGTACAGTGCGAGTTGTGCGGATGACGTATGACTCGAAAGATTCGTGGACACTGGTACATTATCTATTCTATGACACTGGTTTACTAGTTTTAAAGGGAACCAACATGGGTTTTCTTCAAAACCAGTAAATTCATGAAAGCTAGTAAATTTGTCAATACCAGGCATTGGTATTGTGCGTCTTTCCATTCTATACAAGGCCAGAACGCAAGGGTATGAAACTAATCACGTATAGATTGGAAACACGTTTTTTACTAAGTTCTTCCAAACAATACAAGAGCAGTACGCAAATACTCGCGTATACTTTGTAGTGACGTAGAAGTATTATGTTGTTCCAAAATATACAGCGGCAGTACGCATACGGACTAATCGTGTATGTTTTGGAATAAGCGAGCGAAACTCTGGGATTACAATTTGTACGCGAGCAGTTGCATGCTCGCCATTTTGATTTACTAACCTCTCTTGATTGATTTATTGTAGATGTTGGTTTTCCAGATCCGAGTCGGAGCACCCCGACTCCACCTAGTCTTGTCGCTACTACCCCTAGAGCCTAGAGTGTATATAAAAAATGCGGGAGCCTACCCAGAGTCAAATCTCAGTGATAGCCCCTCATCGGATCGACAGCATACACAATCAGTACGGAAATTCTTGTATGCATTGTAGTAACAGATTTAAAACAACATTACAATACAATATACTCGTACGCGAACAGGTTACTATGCCTGCGTTCTGGCGTTGTATAGAATGGAAAGACGCGACGCGAGCATCCACGTTACAAACTATACACGATTAGTACGCAAAACTCTTGTATCGTTTGTAACAACCGATTTTAAAACAACATTACAATATATACGCGAGCAGTTTCCTATGGCTGCGTTCTGGCGTTGTATAGAATGGAAAGACGCGGCATTGGCTATTTTATCTTGGGAAATTTACGGCGACGGGAACTACCATCGTAAAATCGCGTGGCACTACTACTTCTAAATATTTCTAGGTTCCGAGTGGCAGCCGTGTACTCGAACCAAGACAACAAACAAGGGAAGAGCAGCGCCAAGTTCTACCTACAGCGCGGAGGGAGTCTGCAGACAGCACCAGATCTCAAGACCGTTGTCGCGACCTCTCCTACTAGCTTACAGCTGGAGTGGACTGTAAGTATATTCCACCAACTCAAAGTAAAAGAGAGATGCGTGCTTACAAGTCAGAGAGATTACTTAAGTATAATAGATAGATAAACTCTCTATTGCACTAAGGACAAACTTATAAAAATAAAATTTTTGGGTAAAAGGGTAACTCACGTGTTATATCAGTGCCAAACAGGCAGCAATCACGCGCGTGCATGCTCCTTGAAAAAGGCCGCCGAACGCGGCCGAAACTTGAGTTGGATTGACCGACCATATTACTCGTGAGTTACCCATTTACCCAATAAATATGTGTGTAACAATCACGTTAATTTTGGATAATTATAAAAACATCTTGAAATATAAAATGGCGACCTTATCGCTAATAGTGATCTCTTCCAGGCAACCGTGGGATAAAAAAAGAGTTATTAAAGATCATAAGCGGGTATTTACAATAAAATATGTATTATATCAGCTATCTGCTTTCACAATAAAGACTGATAACTTTGAGTCTAGTACTTTGAGAAAAAATCAACCAACGGAGGTACGTATATTTAAAAACAAACATTCCTCACTTAACACAATCTAGACCCCAACTTAGGTAGTATTAGGTATAGGAGCCAGACAGCTGATATAATACTTACATAGTTGCATACTTTATAGAAGCACCCAGACACGCAACAAATGCCCGTATTGATTACGCTAATATTTACTCTAGGTGGGAATTAAACCCATGACCTACGGCTTTGTGGGCAAACTAGTTACAACAGTCTCTAGGTCAGTCCAAATGTCAAAAGAAATGTAAGGTTGATAGATAATAATTACTGCTAAGTTGGAATTGGTTTAATTTTTTTTTCACGTTTCACGGTTTGAAGGACAATGTTTTCAGTGAAACTACAGGGCATAGAGATCAATTAATCTTATGTGACGAGCGCAATTCTGTACTAGGTAATGATAAAGACTATTCATGTTCCCATCGCTGCGTGTCACTGTGCTGTTATGGGCAAGCGTGTTGCTTACCATCAGGCACATGTCCTTTTCGTCTCTTCAATCTTTACTAAAAAAAACTCTACACATTACTTCACAGTGGCCAATGGGCCCCGACAACGTCTCAGCGACTGGTTTCTACGTCTACTACCGCAAACAGGACAACGCGGGAGAGTACGAGAAAGAGTTGGCTCAGTTCGGAGCGCGCTCGCTATCGCTCGACCACATGCTCCCAGACACGGCGTACGAAGTCAAGCTGCGGGCTTACACTGCGCAGGTGGCGTCTGCTTTTAGCACTATAAAGGTGAGTCAAATAATTCGCATTTGCTGTCTCTATAGCTGTATAGCCACAGGTATTATCATCATAATCAGCCCACATTCGTCCACTGCTGGACATAGGCTAATAATACGCCACTCAGCTATAGCTACAAGTATAAACTACAATATTTAATTCGGTAACTCCGACTGTTGCATATTCTCATAAAGAAAATGGAACACAAGAAGCTTTTATAGTGGTAGATCACTTTGAACTTTTATTGGGCAGACGTGTTGCTTTACATTAAGCGTATTTCTTGTCACACTCCATATTATTAAAAAAAATGGCTAATGGTTGTTGATAAAAACTTTAAAAACTATGAGCCGTGATAAGTTTATGATCATAGGTTCGAATCGAAATCCAGGAACTTTCCCAAGTACAAGTGTCGTCGTTACCACTGGTTTTAGCAATGAAGGAAAATATGAGGAAACCGGCTTTCCAGGTCAGAGATCTTTCGAGGATATGTCATCCGGCAACTGGCATTTGCCCAGCGTGGTAGATTATTGCGTGGTAGACCTTGGTTTATTGCTTCTACTACAAGTTCCCGAGGCTTAAATATAGAGGACTGTTTATCCAGAACAAAAGCCGCCAAGAAGCCTTTAACCGACCGCAGAGCTTCTGGCTGGGAGCCCACCCGGTGTCAAAAAGTGCACCAATATCAAGTTAGGGGCTTTCATGTTTCATTAGACAGGTGAGCCGTTGTAAAAAAATTTCTCACGATTCACCCAGGTGGTCTCAGGAGTTAGACGGTAGGTAAGAACTCTGAATAAACACTTGCCAAATGCTTATAATTAATACCATCGACCAATCAGAGAACAGTGTATTAATCGACGGCTAATAGTGTACCGTTCGACCGCTGAGCAACGATTGGCCCATTTGTGGATGATTTTACTTTCGGCAAAATCGTAATTTATTAAATTGCCAGGCACCGTTAGTTGATCAATTAATGTAAATTCATTGCGTTAAATAATACATTTTAACTGCCGTTTGTTATGTTCCGGCAGTTGATCAACTACCTAGTGAATTGATCAACTAACGATTCTTGTTATTTTCCGGTGACAGGTATAAATAAATCCTTTCATAATGCTGTAAGGCCAATAAATTTTCAGGAATTAATATAACTTCGTTTTGCCAGGTCGCCAAGACCCTTCGCTCTCCGACCGATGCTACCAGTACAACGGAGCCGCCTGCACCGGACGTCTCCGGGCCGAAGCGGCCGGACCCGCTGGTCACGGCGGGCGGGGCTATCGGCGCCGGTGCCTTGCTGCTGATACTAGTAGTCACGCTGCTGCTATGTCGGAGGGCTAAGCGAGTGCCAGCTGACAGTAAGAACGTGTTTTTAAACGAAGTAAAATTATTAAAGACACAAACGAAGAGATTTGACTCTACCTTTGTGATAAGAACGTCTAGGCTTTGGAATGCGTTGCCTGAGTGGGTTTTCCATGTTTGTTACAATCTTTGTGTCTTCAGATCGAGAGTGAATCGGTTTATTCTAGGGTTCTAGGTTGACACGATCCATCGTAGACCGCATCGTCGCTTAACATCAGGCGAGATGGCGGTCAAATGTAAACCTAAGTATAAAAGTTAAAAAAAAATAAAAATAGACATGATGACTTAAAAGTACTAATTATTCCGTTAGTTAGATTATTAAAATATAGTACTTAGCTACTTAGATAAAGAATAAGTAAATAGATCAGGACGTCTACACTCTTTCTACGAAAACGCATTTTCGAAAAAAAAACTCGCGACTTTCCTGCTTTCGTTCTACTTCGTTTCGTCCGATAGAACATTGTTTGACGTTTAAATGTTCTAAGCTTACTCTAATTAGAGTAGGCTTAGAAGATTTAAACGGACAGAACGACGGATCGAAGTAGAATCAGAGAAGGAAAGTCGCGAGTTTATTGCGAAATTACGTTTTCGTAGAAAGAGACGTCGAGAAAGAACGTCCAGGTTTTTCCGCATGGTTTCTTTTGTACCAATCGTTACCAGATGAGGTGTAGGTATGTTAGCTATGGCAACAAAGTAATGTGCCGCGACAAAAGTATGACACTCCCACAAGAGCGATCAGACCTGTGCTTTCGGTGTAAAGCGTTTGTTCTAACTCTGTACATAGTATATGTAAACTTTTTGATATTGTACACGTATTTTTTCTTTTGTTTCACAAACAACAAATGACGAAGATACAGTGCTTAGAAGTTGCGATTCAAGTTACTTTATTGTACGAATTTTACGAAGGCGTGTCACAACCCTAATCTGGAAGTTTGATGATCTATATCTTTGTACGTTTTTAATATCTTGATAATACAAAAACAAGCGTGGTTTGGTTTATGACCAATATTTTTCCATAATCATAGGACTAATTATTAGAATGGTATATTTTTGACCCAGTCATTATCTGAATTAACTCGACTGAGCACGTTAGTTCTCCAATCACAGAGGACAACTACCTATCGATAGTTTTCTGCCTTCCATGGTTTAATACAAAAAAAGCGGTTGTCTGTAAAGTCGGTTTACTGACGATAGTTCAACGTGACAACTTCAACTACGCCTTAGAGCGAGGTAACGACGCATGACGTCATGCGGCGAGGTAACGGCGTTAACGGCACATGAAGTCATGTTTTGCGGGCGTGCAGCCGGCTTCATCGAAATATAAGACGTTGTCACGTCAAAACCTGTCTCGTTTTCTAAAGTTGCTTTCGTAGGAATTTTTTTGTCGATAAGAATAAATTTTTAAATGTTATTTACGGTTAAGTGGGTTCATAAATTTATTTCAATTTTAGGTTGTAAATGTTACTATCGTTTTTGCTTATTATTCTAGGCTTACGTAAAAAAACGTAAACTAAGTCAAAAGAGAGTAGAGCAATAGCCACGATAAACAAAACTACTATAGAATGTGTGTTGTTGTCAAATACATAATTATATTTTCTTTTCTTTTTTAGAAGAAAAAGGATCGGTACCTGAAACGGGGGGTACTAACGGTTATATTCCTGCCAAGGTGCCTATTACGATCACAGCTAACCCAATGCACTCCGAGGTGAGTTGAGTTAAATAAATACATCTATTTCATAGGAAAATCATTAACAGGAAACCTGATGATTCTATTGTCACTATCGTCTATGGGCGATCCTACTACTTTACCGTCTAGCAAAGTTTTATATATATATCTTTGTTACTGCTCTTTCGTTTTAATTTGTACCTACTTGTTTCATTGTTCTTTACCTATGTTAATTTGACAGTTAGACGGTAAAACCCGAAGGATTGCTTGTGGATGTTTGTCTCTTGAAGCTGATTTTTTTAAAGTTTTGAGGGAAGATTAAAACTGTACATTTTGACTAAAGCCGAAATAGCCGATGAAATCGAAAGGGACAAAAATTTTACGTTCATAATAAAATACGTAAAGCAAAATTTACGTTCATATATTTTGAATTAACTACAAACCTAGTACCTAATTCATTTTTCTTTTATAGAGTGGAGATGCTGGAGTAGAAATGGCTTTTTTACATAACAACAACACTGGCAACAATGACGATACCCTGCCACATTCGAGGAAAAATGGTCCCGCGAGACAATACGTCTGAACGCAAAAGTATACTTTAAAGACATTAGTGTAAGGTTCATATTGAACGATATTAATAGCTCAGCTATTTCATGCGGATGAAAAATTATTATTGGAATGAATACTGTTAGCTCATTTTTGTAGAAGTAGCTACTGTGTTGCCATGGACGAGTATTTTTACGGACTTGGTAGAAACTAACATTGGAATGGAGTTTTGTGATATTGATGGACTTATTCGCCATATTTAAAAGTATGAACTAAATGACAGTACAAAATGTATTTATATGACAACTTAGTGTGTATTAACATTAAAATATTTTTTATTATGTACTGCATTTCACTATGTACTGTAGTATAGAAATGATCATTTGTCTATTAAAATACGAAAGAAATACTATTTGTAAAATACGCAAAGGCGTATTTACGTCATATTTAAGAGCGTAAAGACGCTCTTAAATATTACGTAATAAGGTACCTACATTATAAGTATTCTATAAATTTTATTTATTATAAATAAGCTTAGTTAAGTTAGGAAGATCTTTTAATTAATAATGACCGTAATTTTAATGCCATCACGAAAGTTTATATCTCAATTAAAGGCAACGTACTTAACAATATCCTGTCTTAAGAAATTTGTACATATTCTGCTTTTATTCTATTTTTACTAATTTATGCATTTGACGACAATTATTTGGTGTTTATTTTGTTATTATTTTATTTTCTAAGGTTGTGAAGAGAAGCAGGCATTTATAAATTAGATCGAAACACGCTGTTAGTTCTTATGATAAATTCAAATATGTGAATTTGTAGAATCTCATTATATTTTACAGTTAGAAGGTTTATCAATGAATGTAAGCTAATATTAGTTAGTTGAGCAAATGTAAAAAAGTAAGAAAAATTTGTACTAAGCTGAAATGGATGTGTTATAATACTCAAAGTTATGAAACCTGAATGTAAAAAATTGCTCCTCCTATACATTATGTGGAGTGCGAAAGAAATTTTATAGATCGAGCCAATTAATATTGTAAAATCTAGAATAAATTACAATGATGCTGCATTGGCTCCAAAATAAATCTACTCAAAATCGTGAATTTAACACTTCAGTTTTGGCTTAGTCAAATATTTCTGTGTGATCTTTTATGAAAAGGTACTTTACAAAAATGTTCAATCAAAGCGCTTGGCAAAAACACTCATACAGTGCACATGTTTTATTTGAATTATTATCAATTTTCGTTACGATGTAATGCAAATTGAATAACTTTTTCGTACCCACTTTTTTTTACGAAAGTGTAAACTATTTCGGAGCTTTCGTAATTTTTTCAAATTACGAAAAATGTTATTCAATTCATTCTTCCGGACTATCACTCATAATTATGATTATAATAACCGAGCGAAATGCAAATATTTCTCTGTAATTCATATAAAACATAGCATAAAAAGCCCAATAAATGATTCCACTCGGGACCTTTATCTCCCTAGGAGAGAGTCAAGGTCATAATCCACCACGCTAGCCCAGTGTGATTTAGTCGGTTTCTTCACGACGTTTTCCTTCACCGTTTTAAGTTAACGGCATTACGCACATGACTTCGAAAAGACAGTGGTGCGTGTGGGATTTGAACCAGGGGGTCCGGTACGGCAGTCGTCGTCCTCCCAACTAGACCAGCCGTAAATAGGGTACAATCCTCAAAAAAACTAAGTAGCCCGTTAGTTAGATTGCCAAAAAATATTGTACACGTATTTTTTCTTTTGTTTCACAAACAAAAAATGACGAAGATACAGCGCTTCGAAGTTTCGTGTGACGTCACTTGTGAGTACGATTTTTACTCACGAGTGACGTCGCGACCCGGACTCTCGAGTTTAATGGTATATATCTCTGACGATTTTTAATATTATGAAAAAACAAAAAATACGTGTCCAATATTTTTCCATGATCTAGCTGACGGACTAATTAGGATGGTGTACTTTTGACCCAGTCCGGTACCCTATTGTTATACAAATCTTACTAATAAAAGTAACATTACATTTTTGCTTACGTAGGTTCTGTAGTATTAATAGTTAAGCACCTATAATGAAATAATTTATTCAGCTTGAACTGGCGATTAATTAAGAAATATAATGTTGTCAATATGAGATCAAATCACGAATGCTACACTAGGTACCAGTTACTTTGTTTATTATAATTGCAATCAGCAAACTTGATGACTTTTTGAAAAGTAAAAAAAAAATCAGCTCATTACTCGCAAATAAGACTGAAGAAATAGTTAAGAAAATAATTTAATCTTTTATACGACAGATTTTGTAAAATACATTTTTTTTATGATAAAATTGTCAAACTTTTTAGTCCTTGCGTGTAGAAAGGTTGTAAATTGGTTATAAATCCTTTGTAATTGGATCCATAAAATGAAAGCTTTTCGTAGAAAGTGAAGTTTGAAACGTGAGGATAATATTCATAAGAATGTATGTATAGACTGAATTTTGTTTTGGGTTTAACATTAAAACACTTTCTTTCGAACTTTGTTGTTATTTATACACTTCCTTGCAGTTTTTTCCAGCCGTGGAGCAGCGTAGTGGCACAGTATAAAGAAATACTACCAGTAGTGCATCGCCTTTGATCCTGGGAGAACCGCCGATTATGTCTAGACACGGGTTGTCGTAATTTTAAAAACGTGGCAGGAAAATAAAATTAAAACATACGGAAAACGTCAGCCCTGGACGTCTACTCTCTTTCTATGAAAACGTAATTTCGAAAAAAAACTCGCGACTTTCCTACTCTCGTTCTACTTAGTTTCGTCCGATAGAACATTGTTTGACGTTTAAATGTTCTAAGCCTACTCTAATTAGAGTAGGCTTAAAACATATAAACGGACAAAACGACGGATCGAAGTAGAATCGGAGTTGGAAAGTTGCGAGTTTATTTCGAAATTACGTTTTCGTAGAAAGAGAGTATACGTCCTGAGCCGCGCTGCAATACTAATATTGTAATGTAGGCAATGCAGGAGCGCGCTTCCCGCGTCTCTCCCCGCACGCCCCGCACGATTGCCCCGTCTTCGTCGAACGACTGTATGATTTAATAGACTGTGGTAGTGGGAAGTGCTTTTAGGACGGGTGAAATCTCGTGAGTTTGCGTTACCACCATGTTAGCAGGGCAATGTTTCCAGTGAAATTCAGGGTAAAGAGATAAAACATCTTATACCTCTGGGTGGCGAGCGCTGTGCAGTGCTGCAGGTAATGATTTGGACACTTCATATTCCAATAGCTGCGTAGCACGTCACGTGAACAGCTACAGTTACATAACCTGCTAGTCTTTTCACTAAATACAATTTAAAACAATTAGCTGCGTACTGTCTACTTGGTGGCTAGCAACACGCCAAGCATGCGCGGTCTGGGGTCACAGGGGACATGACCCCCCCCCCCCCCCAAAATCGTTTAAGTTAAATTAAAAACCTACAAAAATTCAAAATCGTGGGGCGCTAATATTATTAGTATTTTACTAAATTTATTTATTGTACGTCTACTCGTGACCCCCCCCAAAATCGGACCTTATGTAGGGGAGACCGAGGAGTGTTGTGACAATTTTTACTTAGAGCAACATATCTCAGTAAAGAAACATACCACAATTATAAACGTTATGCCAAAATGTATCCCAATTATTACTCTTTTAAAAATAGTAACCAAAAGCAATTAAAATTACGTGGTGACTGAGAAAACCCACAAAAACTGAAAATACTCCTATTGTCACAACTCTCCTAACACCGAGGTAAGTTGTAACAGGTACCAAGGTTAGTTGTGACAGCTGTGTACCTAGACTACATTTGACCGATAAATATATTTTTGTAATAAGCAAAACACGTTTTTTGCATAAAAGTACTTTAATTTTCAAAATAATAGTAAGAAACAATAACATGAAAAATCAAACATCAAAATAACAAGTATTAATTATTTTATCAGTAGGTAGTATTTAGTAGTGGTAGGACTCTTGGTAGAGTCTGCCTGGGGAAGTACCATACCTTTTCCAGTTATTCTACCGCAAAACAGTAATGTGCAAACATTGCTGTGTTCCGGTTTGAAAGGCAATGTTTCCAGAGAAATTACAGAGCTTAGAGATATAATATCTTAGACCTCTGGGTGACGAGAGCAGTGCAGTGCAGTTGGATGAAGAGTCCAATTCATTACCTATAATGATTTGGACTCTTCGTCCAGCTGCTTGTCAATGTGATGTTATGTGGCAATCATCTTGCTTATTATCAGGTACATGCTCTGCTCGTCTCCTCACTCTATACTATAAAAAAATAGTTATTTAATGAGATCAAAATCAAATCTAAAGAATCATAAATCAAAATATAATCTGACAAACAGTTATGACAGATGTATTGTAGCTCGCCCCCAGTGCAATCTTCATGAGACCAGTCTTTACATTTCAAGCACTGAACCCACTTCTCATTTGGTCGGCAATAAAATTCCACCAAAAGCAATAATAAGCATTTTTTGCATCTTCTTTGGCATGTTCTGCACTTTTCGTGTTGGCTTTTTTCGGTTTCTTCTTTTCTTCATTTAAAACACGCTTTTTCACACTTTTTATTTTTCTACTGGCTTCTATGACATCTATTTCATCTTCTGTAGGTGTGTCTGTAAGAATAGCTGATTTTATATTGCATCTCTTAGGTTGAGTATTTTTGTCTTGGTGGACCCTTTGGCAACAGCTTACTGATTCTGGCAAAAACATTTATCTCACACTCTCCTCTCCTCTGTCACAACTCACCTTGGTCTCCCCTACTGGTGACCCCCTCCAAAATTCGGGTCTATATGTGGTAGCATAACAATTTTTGTACTAATTTAAGAAGGCATAACGTTTTTAGGACTAATGATAATTTACCATTTATTACCCGCATTTTTTATAAAATATACACTCTAGGGGTAGTAGCGATAAGATTAGGTGGAGTCGGTGTGCTCCGAGTCGGATCTGGGTTGACCCAGATCCGACTATATTTAGATACCGATGTAACCTGGGTCTATATTTAGTACCACAACAAATAAATAAAAAATGCCTAATGACTATTATGTGTATCATCAATATGCCTAAAGGCTATTATGCGTCCCATCAATAGTCGAATCGAATGTAGTAGGTACAATAGATTGTTATGCTTAAAACACATTATGGCAAAAACTATTACGCAACAGTTGCATTAAGACACCATGTATTATGCTACATTAATTATGACAAAGTAAATTAAGACAAAACAATTATGCGTTTTAAATGGCACCCCCAAAATTCGAGGCTAGGACCGCGCCTGACGTCAAGAACAATCAATGGTAAACATTAAAATTAGCGTGGAAGTTGACTGCGTTATGGCTAAAAGGAATCTCAGGCAACCTTAGAAAGAAAAATCGATGAGGAAAATTACAATGTTTTGATCCAACTTCCCTTAATGACAAAAAAAAATGTAGTCATACGAACTGCCGATAGAAGTGAAAACTCAGAATTTGATAGCTTACCTTGGAAACTACACGGGTGTTACCGGAGAGCGTGGCCTCGCCGTCATGGCATGGTCATCTAGAAATGCGTGAGCATTTCCCATTGGCCCACGCATTTCTAGATGGCCATGCCATGATGTCGAGGCCACGCCCTTTCAGCATTTACCATTGGCTGACGCATTTCTAGATGCCCAATCGCCAATGTCCCGAGTTTACCCGACCGTTTCTTATCATACCCGAGTGTGACGCTTGAAGTCAATTTACACCCCACGAAAAACCTGTCTAGGCGCGCCTAAAGAAGTTTGCACATCAAAACATAAAATAAAAAATCTGTAGCTGTTCACGCGTGACATATCGTGTAACCACAGAAATCTAAATAATATTTGGCTTTCTGTGCGTGTAACATTAATACTGTTTAACACAAAAATTTTAAGTTATAAGTTTTCAATTCTATTGGGTGTCCCTACGCCTACCATATTTGTGTGTAGTAAACAATGATGAGACGGGCATGACATGTGCTTGATGGTAAGCAACATCGCATATGCAGTTGTTGGTTGCACCGCCGACGCCGGTGCAGGGTTCTAGAGTCCGTCTGGGGAAGTACCACACCTTTGTGAGTTATTCTGCCGCCAAACAGTAATGTGCAAACACCACTGTTCCGCTTTGAAGGGCACCTTGCCAGAGCAATTACGGGACATAGAGAGAAATCATCTTATATTTCGGTGACGAACGCAGTGCAGTGCTAGGTAATGGCTTGAGCTCTGAAAGCTATAAAAAAAATTAGCTGCATACTGTCTACATGGTGGGAAGCACAGAAGTGTGGTGGTTCTGTTTTTCAAGAAAGGTGACAAAACTCTTCTGAAGAATTATCGACCTATCTCACTCCTGAGCCACGTGTATAAGCTGTTTTCGAGAGTAATCACGAACCGTCTCGCCAGAAGATTTGATGAGTTTCAGCCACCGGAGCAGGCTGGGTTTCGAGGAGGATTTGGCACCATAGACCACATTCACACGGTGCGGCAAGTTATACAGAAGTCCGAAGAGTATAACCAGCCCCTGTGTCTTGCATTTGTGGACTATGAGAAGGCTTTTGACTCCGTTGTCCAGGTCTCAACCTGGGCTGTTCTGGAGTCTTTGCAGCGATGCCAAGTAGACTATCGTTACATCGAGGTGCTGAGGGATCTGTATGACGCCGCGACAATGTCAGTCCAAGTACAGAATCAGTCGTCTAAGCATATCAGGCTCTGCCGAGGAGTGAGACAGGGGGACGTTATCTCCCCCAAACTGTTCACAAGTGCCTTGGAAGATATGTTTAAGGCACTGGACTGGAAAGGACTAGGCACCAACGTTAACGGCGAGTACCTCTCACACCTCCGATTCGCTGATGACATAGTCCTAATGGCGGAGTCACTGCAAGACTTGCAACGAATGCTTACCGACCTAGCTGATTCTTCAAAGCGTATTGGTCTCGGGATGAACATCGACAAAACTAAAATCATGTTCAATAGACTGGTTACCCCGGGACCAATAATTGTGAGCGGACAAACCCTCGAAATTGTTCAAAAGTATGTCTACCTCGGACAGCAGTTGCAAATGGGGAAAAACAATTTCGAGGGAGAAGTCAATCGAAGAATTCAGCTGGGTTGGGGAGCATTCGGTAAACTTCGTCGGATCTTCACGTCGTCTATTCCGCAGTGCCTGAAGACAAAGGTCTTTAATCAGTGCGTCCTACCCGTAATGACCTACGGTGCCGAAACGTGGACACTCACGGTGGGACTAGTCCATAAACTGAAGGTTGCTCAGCGAGCAATGGAGAGGGCTATGCTCGGAGTCTCTTTGAAGGATATGATCCGTAATGAGGTGATCCGACAAAGAACCAAGGTTATCGACATAGCTCTCAGAGCAAGTAGACTTAAGTGGCAGTGGGCTGGTCACATCGCTCGTAGAACCGACCATCGCTGGAGCAGACGAGTTCTAGAGTGGAGACCGCGCTTAGGCAAACGTAGCGTGGGGCGCCCTCAGGCTAGGTGGAGGGACGACCTGCGGAAGATTGCTGGCAGAAATTGGATCCAAAAAGCGCAAAATCGAGCCATTTGGCGTTCATTAGGAAAGGCCTACGTCCAGCAGTGGACTATAGGCTGATGACGATGATGATGGTGGGAAGCAACACGTCAAGAAGAATCAATGCTAAACATTAGAACTAGCGCGAAAGTTGACTGCGTTATGGCTTAAAGGAATCTCAGCCAACCTTAGAAAGATACATCGATTAGGAAAATAACAGTGTTTTGATCTGATTTCAAGGAATGACACAAAAATAAGAAGATTACGATATAATTAGGAAACTTAAATATAAATATTTAGCTACTTTCAAAGGAGTTCGTATATAAATAGAAAATAGATTAGGTAACTAAAACGCTATAGGTACGTACAAAAACGAGGACTACAGATGGACACAAAGCTAGAGGATTTTTACTCACATCCGGAACCCTGAAAGGGCAATTAGTATTAAAACGTTTCCTTATTGTGTAGGAGCTTAGGCCGGCTCCCAGCTCGGGCTTAAAACAGAATAATGTGTTATTTATATTAGAAGCTAAGCTTTTAATAAGCTTCATAATCGCTTACAGTGTAATATGATTCTAATAAAGTGGCTACAACCCTTGTGAATACAAAATACGAAAGCAGTTGGATAATTTAATGTTTGGTGCCGTACTTTGTTTTGTGTATCCTTTTTACCCGACTGCGCGACGCAAAGGAGTGGTAATGTGTTTAACAGTCTATGTATGTATGTATGTATGTATGTATGTATGTATGTATGTATGTATGTATGTATGTTTGTATGTTCCTTTGAGGCACTATACAGACCAAACGCCCGGGCCGATTTTTATGATTCACACGTCGATCGATTCCTCTTAATCTGGCGAGTGACACTAAAGACATGACATTAGTGTAAGCCCAATATGGCGGCATCAGGACGCCATATTGTCCAAATAAAAAAAATGAAAATCACCAAAATATGTCAAGAGGGGTATCGTTGAATAGGTATTTAAAAATAATGTTTAGCTTTCTCTCAATATTTTTCGATTTGACTGACCGTTTAGGCTGTATATCGATTTAAACCATTACCAGTAACAACCATTCTCACATTTATAGGTTTTTAGGTAGCAGAAAACTTCGTATAACTAACTGTACGTGTGAATGTGGATGGACATTATATACTAATGTATCTAGTAGGCATCGATATAAATCAATAGATGTGCCCTGAGCACCTGAAATTGGTAATAAACTGCGTCTCTGTATGTATCGTAAGTGGTTTACAAACAACCAATCTACTTGACCCCTATAATTGCTAGCGGCGAGATTTGCTGTGGTTCTACTTATTTTGGTTGTTGACACCGAATAATGATAGGTAAAAACGTCCAGCGTCCACCGCGTCCTGCAACCGACTAGAACGGAAAGAGTGAGCTCACTCTTCCCAACGTTGACATGATTGCGTGCGCCGTGAAGTTTGGGATGGGGCCCATCTTGCGTTCTACGATCTATGCTAGTAGGTATATTGGACTACTTTTTTTCGTTCGTGCAGGAAATGTATTTACGCATACCCTACTGCCCCGCCCGGGAGACAGCCGCGTTATGTTGCACTCTATATCATGTATGGATATGGTGCCCCTATCTACTAATAAACCTCTATGGGGTTTTAACTCTGCCGCTGATAGTGGGAACACGGAACCGCTCTCGGATTGCTCCGCCTCGGTCGCCCATCTCCAACTTCAAACGATTTAGTAGGTACGAAACGTCAATCGAAAACCTATACTAACACAAAACTATAAATAATATGAATTACATGCAGTAGAAAATCCTACATATTATATCAGTAGAAACGAAGACATTTGGTCAACAACCAAAAGATGCATATTATTATGTATGAGCATATTAACATTCACAACATTGTTCATAACTAAAAAGTATTAAAAAAAAAAATAATTTAAAAACTCAAAAACCCGACTGCGTAAAAAGTGAACCAAACTACGTTCTCGCATACTAAAAAAACTGAAAAGAATAAAACAAGCATTTAGATTTCTGGTGGTCTAGAATTCTATAATATGTTATTGTATTAATACTATTGAAATATATACAATATTTTCTAATAAAAGAACATTACAACTGAACAGTCGGGATTCATTGAACAATTACATTGTATGTCGAATAATAATGGATCCCGACTCTTCAGTTGTAATGTTCTTTTATTAGAAAATATTGTATATATTTCAATAGTATTAATACAATAACATATTATAGAATTCTAGACCACCAGAAATCTAAATGCTTGTTTTATTCTTTTCAGTTTTTTTTAGTATGCGAGAACGTAGTTTGGTTCACTTTTTACGCAGTCGGGTTTTTGAGTTTTTAAATTATATTTTTTTTTATTTTGTCCCATTGAGTTATTTGAGTGTCTGATTTGACATTTTTAAAGTAAATGAAATAAAGTGGCCAAGTGCGAGTTGGACTCGCCCATGAAGGGTTCCGTTGCAGCAAGTAACATAATATACATAGTACACATAGTTTTTTTAGTTCGTTGTAACTTTGATCGAAGTTTTAATAAATATGTATGACGTACAACATTTTTTCATTCTCTTACTTTAGAAGTTAGAATTGGGTTCACGCATTTTACTAATTTGGATGTGTCTCTCGCGCAGATTATTCAGTGTAGACAAAAATTATATTAGAAACCTCAACATCATTTTTAAAGACCTATCGATAGACACCCCACATGTGTAGGTTTGATGAAATAAAAATTTTTGAGTTTCAGTTCTCAGTATGGCCCCCCATACTGAGAACTGAAACTCAATTTTTTTTATTTTTTTTGTAAAAATCTTAATGCGGTTCTCAGAATACATCCACTTACTAAATTTCAATAGTGTAGTTCTCATAGTTTCGGTAAAAAGTGGCTGTGACATACGGACGGACAGACAGACAGACATGACGAATCTATAAGGGTTCCCTTTTTTACGTTTTACGGAACCCTAAAAAGGCATTGGTATTCAATCTTGATTAGTGAGTTATTTTACGGCATCGCACCTAGTGGTAAGATTCTTTGTAGAGTTTGCCTTGGGAAGTACCATACCTTTGCAAGTAATTATAACGCCAAGCAGTAATGTCCAAACGTTTTTTTTGTAGTATAGATTGTCGGGTGAGCAGAAAATGTGCCTGATGGTAAGCTGTCCGTCACGCCTATCCGTAGCAGGTAGTATCACGCAGCTATACTTACCGTGTCCCAGTTTGAAAAATCATCTTATATCTCTGGGTAATGAGCGCGAATCTCTGTTGAATTATTGTACTGCGCTAAATGGAGATTTGGACTCTTCATCTTCAAATAACTGCGTAGCACCAAGCAGCGAGTTGTCTTCCGGTCTCTGTATCTTTATATTTTTATGTGTGTTCAAGTGTCTCGAAACTACTTGCACACGCATATTCGTATTCGTAGGCGCATCTCCGCTTTCCGCTTCGCTTCGCTTGTTTTCCGCAACTCGACGTCTCGATGCGCCTATTTTGCGTGTAAGACGCATAAAAAATGAGTTTAATTAACAATCAGATGGTTTTTTTGATTTTGTCCGGTAGGTAGCGTTGAGATGAGATTTATTATGTGTGAAGGGCAACGTCTGTCGGGTTCACTAGTAAATATTATTGTACAATAAAGTGGCCAAGTGCGAGTTGGACTCTCCCATGAAGGGTTCCGTTGCAGCAAGTAACATTATAAATATACGTACACATAGTTCTTGTAGTTCGTTGTAACTTTGATCGAAGTTTCAATAATAGTGTATTATTTATGACGTACTAAAAAAAAACTACTCATCAGATCGAGTTCAAACCAATTTTCGTTGGTAGTTTGCATAGTAATGTACATCATATATTTTTTTTAGATTTTTTCACACATTTTACCACTTTGGAAGTGTCTCTCGCGCAAATTATTCAGTGTAGACGAAAATGATTTTAGAAACCTCAACATCATTTTTGAAGACCTATCGATAGACACTCCACACGTGTAGGTTTGGTGAAAAAAAATTTTTGAGTTTCAGTTCTCAGTATGGGGGGCAACCCTAATTTTTCTTTTTTGTAAATTTTTCTGTTCAAATCTTGATGCGGTTCACAGAATACATCTACTTACCAAGTTTCAACAGTGTAGTTCTCATAGTTTCGGCAAAAAGTGGCGGTGACATACGGACGGACAGACAGACAGACATGACGAATCTATAAGGGTTCCGTTTTTAAATTTTACGGAACCCTAAAAAACACCGTAAAGAGTTCAATAACACTAGATAGTAAGCATTCACCATCATCATCGTTTTCCTTGAGAATTCCTTCATTTTGTTTTAACGCTACTTTAATTACGTTTTACTTTACTTTTACGATTACTTAAGCATAACCAAATTTTGATTTACTGCGAAATGAAATTTCTCTATACTTATATTAACCCGATTAAAGCGGTATTTGTCTGATTTACCTAGCTTTTTGACTAATACAACTGCTCTCAAAAATTTGTCAATAAGCACTACAATTTCTAAAGATTAAGTCAAGTAAGATCTAGGTTACAATATTTTGGTCTGCCGCTCCCGTGTAGCTCTACATAGACACCAAAGGAAGTTTCCTCACACTCACAGTTCCCAAAGATACTGTTTGAGTCCTCTGTCATGGACGTTTTAGACCTTAAGAACAACAACGTAAGGAGTTCGTTAACACCAGATAAGAAATATATGATTGAAACATGAGTAGGTGCTAAAATATACCTCACATGTAAAATACGAGTGAAATAACTGCACTGTAAACTCCACAACAAGCGGTGTTCTTTCACAGTAAAAATATTCATGAGATATTTTTTGCAGCGTAAGTGTCAATTAACTTTTCAAACACGGACGATAACGCTTCCATTAGAAGAGTATTATTTTGGAAGTTATCTCGCGTCATGTTTTTTAAACCGTAGATTTATGTTAAACGTATTCATGGCAATTAGGTTGCGAGGCTAATTTCCATTAGCCCGCTCTTGTTGTTTACTATAATGGTATTTCGTTGGTCCAGTGGAGGGTTTGCAGTGGGACTTTGAGGACAAGACACACTTATTGTCTACTTCACTTCCCACCAACGGCGGCAAGTATCAATGGTGCGCTCATAACAAACATTTTTTTTTTTTTTTTGCCTATGATAGGTTCGCACTTGACCACCATCTCGCCTGATGTTACAATATACTAAAATACAATTGGTTGCAATTTATTCACACAACACCATCTAGCACGCGTGGTCCGAATGGGGGGGGGGGGGGGGGTTCACAAGGGACATGACCCCCCCCAAAATCGTACACGTTAAATAAAAAATATATGAAAATATCTAATATTACATAGACTAATTTTTAAAGCGGGAAAAGAACTGGAACGGCAGCTACGTGGGTAAAATCGTCGGGAGCTACAATTAAAGTATCTTTTACTTAATTTATTGTATTTCTACTCGTGGACCCCCCCCCCCCCCCAATCCGAGGCTATGTACTGGTGACCCCCTCCAAAATTCGAGGCTGGGACCGCGCCTGCCACCTAGTGGTGCTAGATGGTGTTTTGTGAATAAATAACCAAAGCTCGTGTTATGAAAATCAGATAGCTGATAGTGCCTATTATAGGCACATAAATAACTTGAAATATATGATACGTATGCCTAAACACAGAACAAACATCCACATTCATCAGTTATCCCACAGCTGTTTGTCCTAGGCGGGAATCAAACGCGTGCACTACAGTTCAGTTAGCAAGCAACACAATTAAATAACGAATAAGATTTTAAGAAAATAATCGAAATATCTAAACCTATCGATGAAAAGATAATAATCAAAATAAAAATAACTTTTTTGATATTTAAAAAGATTGATTCAAGGTTTTTACAGCTGAAGACAAATATGTACGGAAGAATCGTAGCCTGTTATTAAACCTGTCATTACATACGCCATAAGTACACGAAATTAAAAATCAAATAAGTAATTATTACCTTTTTATAATTACGCTTACAGGAACTCTATAAGGAAAGTCATGGTCAACAAAGATGTAGAAATATGTAGATGTAGAATTCATACGACGGAAGTATATAATCCGTTGTACGCGTGGTGCCACGGTATGTACCATTGTCGCGAATGCGAAGGTATATATTATAGTATAAGGATAAGGCAATGTGATGTTACGCCTGTGGGGAAGACGGTGTACGCTCAGTTGATTAGTTAACACTTCATATATTCGGTAAGTCTGTTCAATAGTAGGTACCAAGCATAGCGTTTCAAACCCCACAGGTATAGGTATTCAATGGTACCAAGAGACGTAGGATGCTTTGCGACACCCATTTCGTCATTGTTGTTGGAAGCTGTTGTCCAAAATGTGTGGTTTTTAACCCTTTATGCAGAAAAGGTGGGGTGTTATTACAAGGTTGAATTGTCACTCCCTCCAGAGAGAGTTGTTGTACTGGATTTTTCATAAGAAGCTGTTGTCTCTCTTTACTATAACTAATTGTATTCTTAACTTTTCATTCCGGTTAATTAGTCGCCACGCTCGCGGCACAGCGCCTCCTGGGTACCGATCCGGTAATTACATTCCAGCCAATAAGAAGCAAGTAAGAAAACTGGAGATTGACAATAAAATTACTACACTAAAATTATTCAATTTATTATTATTAAATTATAATAAATAAAATTAATATTCAAAATGAAAGCTCTCTATATGACAATATCTTCAACGTAGTCGAGTTCGACACAATTAAAAAAAAAAAAGTATATCAATGTACTAAGTTGTCTAAGTAACGGTTGTCTGGTCTAGCCGGGAGAACGGGGATTTTCGATCCGGAGCCCTGGGTTCAAATCCCACGCACATCACTGTCTTTTCGAAGTCATGTGTTATGACAATAACTTAAAACAGTGAAGGAAAACATCGTGAGAAAACCGACATGTACCCAGACTCCTTGGATTATGGCTTTAACTCTCCCCTTGCGAGAGAAGGCCCGATTGGGAACTTTTAGTAGCCTGCTTATGTTATCCATTTGCCTAGTAAGTAATTTAGTTGAAAACATTACACAAATCTGAACACAGTAATGTTTGAGATAATTTCTTAGAGCTTTAAAATAATTGACAAAGTTAAACTGGCTGTGATCTTTTTCCAGATGAACACTTCAAAGGAGTCCTACCACTACAAAGGTGAGTGCAGAATAATACAATTATTTCTGTGCTAACTAAGGACCAAGAATTTCAGGCTTATTCCTTCGTGAGTCGCGCCACGTAGCGACCACTTCGGTAATTAAACTCTGAGAACACCAATAAGGAAGAAATAATTAATTTTACTTAACAATTCATTGCTTTGTTGGCGACTTTTCTCTATTGTTATTGTTCTTTCGAGTTTAGTTGTTCATAAAAGTGAGCGGTTGAGCTAGAGTAGTGTCGCTTTTCTGTAATCTATGAGTTGATTTTGATGAAATTTATTTTACTTGGCAAGTAACGAAAGAAAAGAAACGTCGTGGAAAACATGTTTGACGCGGAACATTTCCCATTTTCTTTCGCGATTTTAAAACATAAACAGTATTAGTTAAAGTGTGACGAGACGAGCAAGACATGACAAGCCTGATGATAAACAACATGTCTGCCACATAACAGCACAGTGACACACAGCTATTGGAACATGAAAAGTCCAAATCATTACCTAGCACTGCACTGTGCTTGTCACCCAGAGATCTAAGATGTTATATCTCTAAGCCCTGTAATTTTTCTAGAAACATTGCCTTTCAGACCGGAACACAGTAATGTTTGCACATTAGTAGAATAACTGGCAAAGGTGTGGTACTTCTCCAGGCGGTCTCTGCAAAGAGTCCTACCACTACTAAAAGTAATACAGTAAAACTAACAACATAACTAAAAGTATACAGAAGTATACAAACATAACTAAAAGTATACAGAAATTTAGTCTCAGTCTTCATTCAGTTCAGATTTCAGTCTTTTCGTGTGACCACGGCGCGGCGGTTGCAATGCTGCCGAAACGACGACGTAATTACGAGTAAGTGATAATTTAGACTGTGATTACCTAAGTCCTGTATAATATCCTACTATCCTACTATATCCTAATAATATTATAAATGGGAATGTATGGATGTTTGGATGTTTGTTGCTCAATCACGTCCTAACGTATGAACGAATCGGGCTGAAATTTGGAACACAGATAGATTATAGTCTGGAAGAACACATAGGCTACTTTTTATCCCGGAAAAACAACGAGAACAACGGGCACGGGAACTTTTGCGGAACGCTGCTAGTTTATTAGCTAGCTAGAAAAATTTCTTTTTCATCTTTTATTAGTTTCGGATTAGTGCTGTTCACTTATAAAAAAAATTGGTAATCATAGGAACTACCGAAAGGAGTGAAAACTTATAACCCAGTGTTTGATAGCTTACTTTGGAAACTATGCGGGTGAAACCGGAGGGCGTGGCCATGATCACGGCCATCTAGACATGCGTCTGCATTTCTATATGGCCATTGTATAATGCTGACGCATATCAATTCACAGCCCACGAAAAATCTGTATATGGCACGCCAAAAGAAGTTTTCACTTCAAAAACAACATGTCAGATGTTCTGTACACGTCATAATCTGCGATTATTGCAGGGCTCGCTTGTTTTATTTATTTTAGAACAGAACTGTTTGAGTATTTGACTCCAGAAAATACAAATATTTTAGAAAACATTTTGAAAGCAGCACTGCGACTTTCTCGCATGTCTCCCGAAATTCGGTTATTCCCAGTTATTCCTGAAAACGTTCCATCTCGATTGCAGAATTATTCCCAGTTGAACCACACGGCATTGTTAAGCTCAGTTCGCCCACTGCATCCGGCGTTTTGTCCTGTGCTCTATCTATAGCGCCTAATCTCGATGTAAGCCTTCGGAAACGTCATAAGTCCGTCACTTCGCGTGATTTATCGCACCCGGCTTGTGTTATCCTGTCATGATGCGTACCTATAAATAGGCGTCCCACAAAATAATGACACTTAGTTGACATTGTCAGGAGAGCGTGGGCATCGGGAAATCGGTCATAGGTAACCTTGGTTGTCTTGACGAGAGCGGTAATTCCCATTTTAGTAAAGGGTATATACCTATTCAGTACTCACAGTGGTTTTACCCGTGTAGGTCCCTTTCCCGTTGTTTTCCGGGATAAAATAGTATAATAAAGTAGCCTATGTGTTTTTCAGACTATAATCGAACTGTGTTCCGAATTTCAGCCCGATCCGTTCATACGTTACGAGGTGATTGAGCAACAAACATACACACATTTACATTTATAATATTAGTAGGATAGTAAGATGTCAATATTTGGATGTTTGAATATTTGGATAGATAGATAGATAGATGGAGGGTAAAACCGCTGGGCACGACTAGTTAATAACAATTATTAGTAGGGTTTGGTGTACACACACAATAGAACCACAACGGCGGTTTTATCGCTGTAAGCTACGCTACGCTATAGCCACCTGCAATTATCATGTCTGTGACGCGAGGACACAAGATATTCCCCAAAGTGCTCCAGCCGGCTAAAGAATTGTTCACTTCAAAAACTCAGCTTAGTAGGCTTCCTTATGTTGAACATTATTATCAGATGCATACATCTTCAGATCCGTGGTAGGAAACGCGCGCACTCCATAAGCAGCGCGTCTGCTGAATGACAACGAATGCGTCGTCAGCGAGACCGGCGATAGACGGCCCGAATCTGAATTACAAACAAGCTCGCTCCAAAGCCAGTGCCGGATTGGGCAATAAAAACCTTTTGAATATAATAAAAAGGACAAGAAGTTGACTGACAGACTGACCGTACTTTGTTAAGAACGTCTGTGGAATGCGTAGCCTGATTGGGGTTTCCCGATGGTTACAATTTTGAAATCTTCGAATCGACAGTGAAGGCCACATCTTGGCTTTACTTCATACGAGATGGTGGATAAGTAAACCTATTATTATCGATAAAGAGGTTATAAATTAAAGTAAGGTATAGAATAGGGAATATCATAAATGAACCCTAGCATAAACAGCCAACTAAATGTTCCCACAGCTGGGACTCGGGGCCTCCCCTCGCAAGGAGAGAGTCAAGGCCATAATCTACCACGTTGGCCCAGTGCGGAACGGTGGATGACACATGACTTCGAAAGATTCTAGGTACATGTCGGTTTCCTCACGATGCTTTCCTTCGCCGTTTTAAGTTAGCGACATTACATACATGAATTCGAAAAGACAACGTTGCGCGTGGTGGGGTTTGAACCTGGGGACTCCGGATCGGCAGTCACCGATCTCCCGACTAGACGAGCCGTAACTAACCCCCAATGACTATAAAAGTTTATTTAAAGAAGCCTATTTTTGAGAGGTCCTTTGCCTTGATTACGTCCAGTCTACAAAACTCAGACCTGAAAGAAACAAGCTTGCTGTTGGGCTTAGACCGTTGTTAGAATTGCTAAGCTTTGACACAGACAAGTAGAGGTAGAGAACCCCTGTCTCTAGTTGAGGGTAAAAAACAAATAATAGTTTCTTCGCTTTTACGCTTTTCGCCAATAGCGTTTTGTTAAGATCAAAATCATAAATTTTCTCGAATAGTGTTATTTTAAATTGTTTGATTCCTTTGTTATTCCAAAGGAATTAAACAATTCTACTGATATTTCAGTACATACCTAGTAGTAGTGGTAGTTTCGCATTTTAAAAAAAATGCGAAAGTGTGAATTTTGGATGTTTGTTGCATAATCACGTCAGAAAGGCTGAGCAGATTAGGTTAAAATTAAGTATACAGCTAGAATACTGCCTGAAATAGTACCTATATTTTTTTTTACTAGCAGTGCCTCGTACTGTTTGTAAAAAATATACTTACGTTACTTGAAATCTTGATCTAAAAAGTGGCTATATAAATATGTCAGAAATAACCTAGAAATCGTACGACACGAGAGGAGAGAGACATTCGTGCAACATATGTAATGCAACCCTGACAAGCTAGTCGGTACATTCTCTCACGAAGTCAGGGACGCAGACTCACATTATGGGACCGGAAGTTTAAAACAATCTTCCTGAAATTGTTAAATCGGCCCCAAGATTCAGTAACTTCGAAAACAGATTCAAATAATCTTATCGATAAAACGTTTTATGCTTATATAATCTCTATTCTCTAAGGGGGATCTAAGAAAGTTATGGTAAAGTTCTAAAAAATTAACATCGCTAATTATAAAATTGTAATAGGAATAAAATACATGACCCTTATCTGTACGATCATAATTACTATCGTACAGTGAAATGAACATTTTGAACTTTGAAAATCCAACTAATATTACTTACCATGTGAAAGTTTTGATGTTTGTTGCTCAATAACGCCGTAACGCTTAGGATCTGGTTGAAATTTGGAACACAGATTATAATCTGGAATAGCACATACCTACGCTGATCCCGGCAAAATACCGTGAACGGGAACTACGTGGGTAACATCGCGGGGCGCAGCTAGTGTGTACTATTTGTACGCTCTTACTTTTGTTTTTTTCATTAATTGACCTGTAAATTATACATTTAAAAAGAACTTTGATTGTCATATTACTATTACTGGGACGCGAATGCTTTCTAAAATGTTGAATAGCTAACTTCAGGGTGTCGGTTTTTCATGACATAAAAAAATTCTGTCATAATTTTTTCAGCACCGAAGTGTAACTTAAAAAAAACTTAACTAAACTCTATCTGTTGCTGATTCTGTATTCATTTGCCTCTATACCGCCACGTTTCTGTCTCACGACCTCATCCTTGGAAGTTTGGTGTTCATGCCACTAGAATACTCATCATCATCAACTTATGTATGCCCACTGCTGGACAAAGGCATCTCCCATAACACGCCACTCATCCCGATCCTCGGTTACGTTTCCAACCATGATCTTAGGATACAAATAGACGGAATAGTAGTGCTTCTCATTGCTAAACCTATACCTTCGATCCATCTACGTCACTCTACTGAGGTTTTCTAATAGTCTCCAGATTTTATTTGCCATTTCTTTTTCGTAGCAATCTCATTTATAGGTACCTACGTAAAAAGTACTTACTTATGACCTTATCCAATAACCTACGCCGTAAACGTAGGTTCGTACTTACCAGGTTCATGCTATAAATTTTGTTCCTTACTCCAAGCGTTTTCAATAGCTTTTGAGTATTTTTCTGTTATGAGAATGAGAGTAGGATTAGGGTTAGTGGACAACGGTGGCAATCTTTATTACTAACAGGTGACATGTGTCAAAGATAAGTGACTCATGACCTCAATTATGTCAGAATAAGAGATCCTTATGCGTCTGAGGTAACGCATCCGAAGCCTGACAGTGACATTCCCCTTATTTTGGCGTTCAATATAAATATTTGATAATGTTAAGATGTGAATACTACTATAACTGAACACATCACGTGTATTTATTACTTGAGTGGACAAATACTTTCTTCTTTTTTTTTTTTTAATATTATAGGTTTATAATTGACCGCCACCTCGCTTGATGTTAAACGACGATGGAGTCAACAATATAAGAAACCGTTTCATTGCGGACTTGAACGCACCAAGATGAAAACTATCGGGGAAAACCCATTCAACCAATGCATTCCACGGCTTACACGTTCTTATCACAAAAGTGGAATCAAACTCTCCTCGTTCGAGTCTTGTCAACCATGAGGTTGACGTTCTATAGATTCGATACCACTTTTTCGAGCTACAAGCATCCCTAAAGAAAATAACTTTAATTTAAAAAAAACGCCTGCAAAAAAAAAAATGGCAGTCATAGGAACTGCCGATAGAAGTGAAAACTTATAACTCAGAATTTAATAGCTTACCTTGGAAACTACACGGGTGTAACCGGAGGGCGTGGCCTCGCCATCTTGGCATGGCCACCTAGAAATGCATCAGCATTTCCCATTGGCTGATGCGTTTCTAGATGGCCATGCCATGATGGCCTGTCCACGCCCTTTCAGCATTTCCCATTGGCTGACGTATTTCTAGATGGCCAATAGCTATGGTCCCGAGTTTACCCGAAGCTTTCTTATCATACCCGAGCGTGATTAATTCAATTCACAGCCCACGAACAATCTGTCTAGGCGCGCCTAAAGAAGTTTTCACTTCAAAACAATAGTTATGTAGTACAATATATTATCTAAGAACACTTAGGCGATTGAGACGAATCTAACGATATCTTAATTGTCAATATTCATCCAGCCGTTTGGAAGATACATGGGAATAACATAACCCTTCTTTTAGTCGGGTAAAAAGGCTAGCTGGAATTAAATCATGCAGATCAGTTGCACGTTGGACACTGCAAAATGTATCAATTAAAAAACCGATAAGTTAGCAATTTCACGTCGATGCTCAAGACTTCGGAAGTCTTTTTTAGAACACAAAACCACTCAAACATCACGTATTAACACTACACCGTAATTGAAATTCTATCAAACAGTATTCACAAGTTTAATCGAATGCTACACAAATTCCTCGAATTCCTCTCGAGGAAACCACTTCGCCTTAAAACCATTGGAAACACGAGTTGCGAGGGCTCTAATTCACCCTTAGAATTTAACTTACGAAGCTAATCCTCCGCCCAAATCTTCCAAATAACATCGCGTAATTTTATTAAGTACACCACACATGTTTATCTTCAGTCCCTTTCAAACCGCATAGTCAGAAAGTTAGTACCTACGTACAGATGTAAAGTACATTGAGACATGGATTACAATGAACGTAGCAAAAAAAGACATCACCTATAGCTCCTGATATACATACATATACATATATACAGCTACTACGCATGCCGGTGACGTGATAAATGTGAAACGTGAAGGTATAAATGATTGTACCTTTGTGTCTCAGTAAACTTAAAAGTTTCATAAGGTGCATTTCTTGCTCGTCTCACAAGATTTATCTCAATAAAAAAGCACGTCACGCTCCGCTGTTCCGCCGCTGCGTTATATTAGTAAATTGGTGAAGCGCTGGCATAAGATTTTCTTCTTATAAAACTCACGCGGCTAAAGTAGCTTTCAATTCGAAATATTCTTCGTGCTTTATAAATATATTGTAAATGAACATTTTGACAATGTACTTACTCATTTTGTATAGTACTTATTATTCCTACTTATTGTTAGTTAATGGACCGCTTTTATCCAGAAATAAGTCCAAGTTTCGAAACACAAAACGTTTCAGCGTTATATAAGTGACTCTTTAATATGATCCGTGTCGCGTTGTAAAGCTCTTCATTCGAAGACATCGTGAAAATTATTAACGCGTCAAGTAAGTTTTATGTCATAAATTAAGTGTTAAGTTGGTGCGTAAATCTGACGCCCAAGGTTTTGCTCGCTGTCTCTGGCGGTGTTGCCAACCTCAAGAAACAAATGAATGGCAAAACATCTTAAAAAAAACTCTAGAAAGCATGAATTACCTAAGTTGATTTTACTATTACTTATTATGTATTGAATTGTTGTGGCAATATTGTTTGACTTTTCTGCATGATTCAATTATACTGTTAAGGGTATTTTTGTATTGTAATTAGCACGGAAATAAAATAATATTAAAATGTACACTGTTTTTAATGATTATTAATTTGCATACAAAACATAACACACCGATATCTTATAAAACGGTAGATCTACTATTGGAACAGTCGATTTGGTAACAGTGGTTTCCAGTGACGACTTTGTACTGTCGTCTGAGTCTAGATACGAACATTTTCGCGACTTGAAATGTTTTAAATTAATTAAGACAGTGAAGTTCATTTTATCACTAACTGAGAATTCATTACGCAGTTGGGAGAATATCGGTATAGATTCAGGAAATGCTATAACGATTGCTTGAACGTGCGGTTATCGTGAGGTGTTACTTCTAAATAGTATTCGAAGTGCAAGTACAAGTGACAGTACAATATAGTCAATACGAAAGTTCGGAACGTTAGATGTTTGGATGTTTGTTGCTCAATCACGTAGGAACGATGAACTGATCAGTTTATAGGAAAATTACAGGAACGGGGACTACGCGAGTAAAACCTCGGGGTGCGGCTAGACTAGCTGCTATATTGCTATATGCATATTCGTGGACATTTCTCACACAACACCTCTACTTCATCTAGCCTCAAACACTAAGCATGACTTGTCCTATGTAAACCAGATAGCTGATATAATACTCACATATAGTAAATACGCTCTCATAATACTCGTAGGTACATTGAAATAATGAACATCAAACCGTGAGTGGTTCTTCTTCTAAGGATTCAGTTAAAATAGCTTTGTGATCGGTTAGTAATTTACCCGCAAAAGCTTCTTATGTGAATGAAGTAACTGATTTCGCTTTGTACTTCCATCAACAGCCCACTAAACGTTCCCACTGCTGGGACTCGGGGCCTTCTCTCGCAAGGAGAGAGCCATAAGGCCATAATCCATCACGCTGGTCCAGTGCGGGTTGGTGGATGACACATGACTTCGAAAGATTCTAGGTACATGTCGGTTTCCTCACGATGTTTTCACTGTTTTAAGTTAGCGGCATTACGCACATGACTTCGATAAGACAGTCGTGCGTGTGGGGTTTGAACCCGGGGTCTCCGGATCGGCAGGCGCCGTTGTCCCGACTAGACCAGCCGACTTTGTACGTATTGTATTAATAATTTATAATTATGCTTTTTCAGAGTCCACCTGGGGAAGTACCACACCTGTTCCAATTATCCTCTCGCCAAGCAGCAATGTGTAAACATTACGGTGTTCCGGTTTAAAGGACAGGATTTTTAGAGAATTTACAGAGTATAGAGACAAGTCATATTTATCATTGTATGTCTGGCTGACGAGCCCAGTACACTTCATGTTCAAATAGCTGCTTGACACTGTGCTGTTACGGAGAGGCGTGTTGCTTATCATCAACCATACTTATACCTGGTTGAGCTAATAAATAAAGTTGGAATTAGAATTGAATACATTTAACTCTAATTTCAAATTTGGAACCGGAATCTCTCGCAGCGTCGTGAACAAAGAACTTAGAAACAAAAAGATAAAATGCTAACCATTCATTAGCTGAGGTTTAATTAAATTTCTATATTAAGCAACGAGAAATGGCGTTTAAATTAATTTGATTAATTCACGCATCAAAAATACCATTCTAAAAGCAAATTTCACTCTGTTGCTTCGGAATTGTAGCGGTTCGGTTTTACAATTTATATATCTAATTTCCATGTTACGACGATAAACTAAGATATATTTTATTTATCCCGAAGTGGCTGATTTATACTTATCGCAGGGAATTTATAAGCCATATAAATCTTACCGTACACAATAGTTTAAGTTAAGTCTACCGTTAGGAAGGGTTTCTGAAATTTCTGGCCTAGTAAATGAATAAAAAAATACTACGACAATTAATGAGGTTGAAATTATATTTCAAATTAGTTAACGAATGATCACGTTTGATGTGGTCGGTAAGTGTAAATTTTACAGTAAAACGCATATGGCATTTTTGTACATAATTTCGCGAGAAACCACTTTTCAATGAGTTTTATTGACCTTCCAGCTATAAAATAGGTCACGATATATTTACGATAAACTGATTTTCGTCACCTTTTGACCAATATAACTTTCTAGCCGGCACGATATCAATGTCTTTTGATTCTTCACATATTCTCAATTATTTTTCACACATTCATTGTAATGCCGTAATAAAGATATTTACAAATATTCAGCCCAATAGGAAATGTTTCGGAGATAAAACCTTAAATGACTGGACCATGACTGGACTACTAATTAAAAACACACACAAACACAGAAATATCAAACTTATAACACCACGTCGCTACTGATTAGAATTTATGTTATGTGAAATGTGAACTCTGTATTCCATGATATAAAATTTCGTGAAAGACAGATCTTAATTTGGAAAGGTTTGTTAAAACTGATGTTGGGATTGACAATCATTCAATTAATTATATTATTGTGTAATTAATTCAATGAATATTTTCATTTTTTATATTTTTTTTGTAAATACATTTTTTAAGTAACACAATCTACGAGTCTCCTCTTACCTACCTATTTCCACCTAAAAATCTAAACAAATTTGGAAGTTAACCAAATAACTAACTCATAAAGGTAAATATGTCGTCACGGGATTTACGCAGAAGTTAAACCAGTTAAACACTGTTTTCTTGGCTGCCATATAATACTAGTTTAAAAAATAAAAAAACACTCTTTCCGCCACCTTGGAATGGCCGCCATGTTGGATTTAGGTTATGTGATTATTTTTTTCGTATTCCATTCAGCAAACCCTTTCATTCAATACCCGTATCATGGGGGTGCATTTCAAATAGCCAATCCGCCATCTTGGATGTACGCCATGTTGGATTTAAGTCACGTGACGATTTTTTTCGTAAGGTAACTGAGGCCATTAACGCCCACCTAACTTCAAATATTATTTTTAATATTATTTCTTTAAATCTATAAAATATATTGTTAGGAGAACATTAAACATATTCTTCTGATTTGAGATAGTTAAGACGTGTAATTATATAAAAACTCCATGCTGATAACATCATTTTAAAACCCTTGTTTTGGGCGTTATTTAAAAATATTGTATTTATTGGTGCCCACTTGCTAAATTAAATGATGTACGCGAAAATAATCATCTTGTGTGCTTAAATAACCATTATTAAACATATGAATCATATTTATTTCTTTATTACATATAAATTAACTTATAAAATCAACATATATTATAAAAACTTAGATAATTCTTAACAAGCATCAAGTGACCTGAAACTTCTAATTATAGGTAAGTAATCGTTTTTCACAAAACTTCTTAAGTTCTTACACGATCAAATAAAAAAATAACACCACACTAACTGTTCATGTCTAAAAAAAATATATATTTTAACATACATTGGGCGTTTTTAAACAAATCAAATTTCAAATTTCAAATCATTTATTCACTAAAACAACGGACAATTAGCGCTCTAAGGCTGTGGGAATATTATGCCCACTGATGACAGTAGATATTACTATGGAACTCTTTGAGTGAGTTGACCTCTTTATTCAGCTTTAATTCCTTTTTCTGTGCATGATTTCTCTCTTTTTCTACTCCAAATCCAAGGCAGTGACATTTTAATAAAGCTTAATGGAAGGTCGATAGCGCCCACAAGTCTGACTGGGCGTTAATACCAGACTTTGAGTTGTTGCAATCATAAACAACTTCCTTTCGAAATATAAACAAAACATTAACAAAAATAATCCACTGAATAGCATATACATATATGTATAATATTAAATGAAAATGTACAATAAAACAACTGGAATCGTACAGTTTTGTGGAGGAGTTTTTTGACAATAGTGCCATCTGTGACCGAAGTGTCTGAAGCAAAGCGAGTCACTGGCGCGATAGCGGCCCAAGAAGCTAGCACTCGAGGTTGATGTGTCCTATCGGTGTATTCTACGTGTGCGTGAGCGCTGATGCGAATAACTCGATTCAAAGTACATTTTTTGTAGTTCGGGGGTTATTAGAGATAGGCCTTAATTGCCATACCTACATTATTCCTGACATTTGCATTTCAAATAGCCTGTCAGCCATCTTGGAAGTCCGCCATATTGGATTTAAGTCACGTGACGATTTTTTAGTATTCCTGACAGCAAACTCTTTCATTTAATATCTATATCATGGGGGTGGATTTCAAACAGCCAGTCCGCCATCTTGGGGACGCCGCCATATTGGATTTATAATAACGTTTCTTAGCTATCCATGTATTAACGCCCACCTAACTTCAAATATTATTTTTAATATTATTTCTTTAAATCTATAAAATATATTGTTAGGAGAACATTAAACATATTCTTCTGATTTGAGATAGTTAAGACGTGTAATTATATAAAAACTCCATGCTGATAACATCATTTTAAAACCCTTGTTTTGGGCGTTATTTAAAAATATTGTATTTATTGGTGCCCACTTGCTAAATTAAATGATGTACGCGAAAATAATCATCTTGTGTGCTTAAATAACCATTATTAAACATAAGAATCATATTTATTTCTTTATTACATATAAATTAACTTATAAAATCAACATATATTATAAAAACTTAGATAATTCTTAACAAGCATCAAGTGACCTGAAACTTCTAATTATAGGTAAGTAATCGTTTTTCACAAAACTTCTTAAGTTCTTACACGATCAAATAAAAAAATAACACCACACTAACTGTTCATGTCTAAAAAAAATATATATTTTAACATACATTGGGCGTTTTTAAACAAATCAAATTTCAAATTTCAAATCATTTATTCACTAAAACAACGGACAATTAGCACTCTAAGGCTGTGGGAATATTATGCCCACTGATGACAGTAGATATTACTATGGAACTCTTTGAGTGAGTTGACCTCTTTATTCAGCTTTAATTCCTTCTTCTGTCCATGATTTCTCTCTTTTTCTACTCCAAATACAAGGCAGTGACATTTTAATAAAGCTTAATGGAAGGTCGATAGCGCCCACAAGTCTGACTGGGCGTTAATACCAGACTTTGAGTTGTTGCAATCATAAACAACTTCCTTTCGAAATATAAACAAAACATTAACAAAAATAATCCACTGAATAGCATATACATATATGTATAATATTAAATGAAAATGTACAATAAAACAACTGGAATCGTACAGTTTTGTGGAGGAGTTTTTTGACAATAGTGCCATCTGTGACCGAAGTGTCTGAAGCAAAGCGAGTCACTGGCGCGATAGCGGCCCAAGAAGCTAGCACTCGAGGTTGATGTGTCCTATCGGTGTATTCTACGTGTGCGTGAGCGCTGATGCGAATAACTCGATTCAAAGTACATTTTTTGTAGTTCGGGGGTTATTAGAGATAGGCCTTAATTGCCATACCTACATTATTCCTGACATTTGCATTTCAAATAGCCTGTCAGCCATCTTGGAAGTCCGCCATATTGGATTTAAGTCACGTGACGATTTTTTAGTATTCCTGACAGCAAACTCTTTCATTTAATATCTATATCATGGGGGTGGATTTCAAACAGCCAGTCCGCCATCTTGGGGACGCCGCCATATTGGATTTATAATAACGTTTCTTAGCTATCCATGTATTGTCATCAGAACTCAGAGCGTGTGCAGAATTTCATCCTAATCGACCAGGAAGTGGGTCAAATTAAGATTCCAAGATGTTCTTACATACATATAGTTACAAGTGCAGCTAATAAAAGCGTGTTAAAAATGATTGCTTTTGAACAAGGGGACCAATAATAAATTTCCCAAGCTCAACATATTCTTTTGTCTACTTCTATTCCTGTTTAATCTCGGAATGATGTTAGTTGTTCTTAATAATAGTAGGTTTTTACGTATTCAATGTTTTTCCATCCACTTCTACACCTAAACATCCCATTACAAGCAATTAATTCCATCCACAATTCAACAAAATAGTCTAAGGTTTTCTTTTACTTATATTGCTCTTCTACTTACTCTAATTGTAATCTCACCGAAATCTCGTAAACACAGATTTACCTCAGATTTGTTTCGCAACGAAGCTGTTTAATTATGAACAGTGACGTTAGTTATTTATGGGTTAGTTAACGGGTGGGCGCATTGATATAAACTATTGGATGTGCCCTCCCAAACTTCAGGCCCACGGAGCTATGTCATCGATGGGAAGAGTGAGCTCACTCTTTCCGTTATAGTCCGTTGCAGGAAGCGTTGAACGCCGGACGTTTTTTCCTGTCATCATTCGATGTCAACAACCTAAATAAGTAGAACCACAGCATACCGCATTCCGCACGCAGTTGTGGCTTTATCTCGGCACACTGGGACCTTTGTCTACTACACCGATGACGTCGAGGATGATGCAATTTGTCGTTTTGTGTTGCGAACGTCGACCGCGCCACCTAGTGCCATCAGAGACTATAACTTCCAGATGGCCATTAAAGATCGAAATGCAGCGGTGATAGAGGCTCTGGGTCGGGGTGAAGCTTTAATAGCAAAATATGTTTAAATAGTTTAGTTTATCAATATGTAGATGCATGTTTTTTTTTTTTTAGAAGTCTGATCTAATGTTTAAGTCTTCCTGCATTAGATAAAGGAAAATAACAAAAAAGTATAATAATGTATAAAACGTTAATAAAAGGCATGGACCTAGGAGTCCGTGGAGGTGAAATTTTTCAAATAAAAAAAAAAATACCACAGCATACCTCGCCACTAGCGATTTTAGGGGTCAAGTAAATTTGTCCCTATAAACCACTCGTGCAACAGACACAGACGCAGTTTATTGCCAATTTCATGGAGCTCAGGGCACATCCGATGGTTTGTATTGATGGGTGGGCGTTCGTAACGATCCATCTGCAAGTCGCGGAATCGCCGGGGTGAGGTGACAAGCAGTTTGCTCCTGAGGGAAGAAAGTGATAGATATCTAACCTGATTATTAAATGGATATGACATGCTGATATAATTAGTATAATGGTTATATTTGTAGGCTCGCGCTTACTTTTGCAAATGTGAGTAAGTAGGTATTATCAAGCGGTGTGTACCTACCTATGCGTGACGGACAGTGACGTAAATATGTAAATCATTACTTATAAGTACTTATTTCGCATCTGGGAATAAGGACGCCTATACTCTAAAATGGAGTATTCTTTATTGTTGTAGCTTATAATCGGTAAGTTTAGTTACCTACATTTCGTAATCTTAAATTTTTCTCAAGCAAGAAATGTAGACTGTATGTGAAATGCAATTTTGTCGATATCGAAGTAATCAGGTAGAGTGGTTAGTGAAACAAATGCTCGTATGTATGTAATTCAGCATATTATTAGCATTATTGAAGTCATCTTAGATCTCACTATTTTGATTACGTCATATTTTTTTTATATCCATATATAATGCCCTAAAGATAGATAGAGTGACGATATATATTGATGATGTTACGATGATGACGCAAGTTAAGCTGAGGGACCTATTATTATGAAAAATGTCTATGACAGCTGTAGACTAGCTGAGTAGGGTGATAATGATGATGACGCATGTAAACAATTGATCAAACTTATTTTACTTCAAAACACGTTTTGATTTTATTCTAGGATTATTTATCACTCATCTTACTTATGTTTACAGAAATCTAAATAATGTATTATTTATTATTTAGATTTCTGTGCTTATGTTTGACTTGAGATGAGCTACCAGCTGAGTAGCCTCGACGTGGGAAGATTTCACCGAGTGCTGGCTGAGCCTGCGTCAGATGGGGCCAGAGACCTATTCGGGTATGTGGCTCACCTCAACTGACCCTCTTACATGCTGAAATAGCCCTTAACGCCTTTTAGTACCTAGCTACAATTATTGTTACCTATAAATGATGGGACTGCCATGTGACTAGTCATAAAAGTCCCATAAAAAAAAACTGACTAAAGAAAACTTTTACTTATACTGTTGTCAACAAAACAAATAAAAAATGTGTTGAGCTGACCTATGTTTGCATACAGTGCTAACAGGATCTGGATCGGGATCAGGCTAAAGTTATACCAGAACACGATTTATTTTATGAGTTAGGTTATCACAGATCGCCCGGCTACACTAATTAGGTAACAAATGGTTACAGTCGTGAGATATTATAAACGATCGATTTATAGTCGACTATGGATTAAGCAATTATTAACAGCTGATTAAAATTGATGATTCAAACTTACAACTTTAACTTGGAAACTAACATTTTAGCTAAGTGACTGAACTAGCTCACATAGCTATTTATAAATTGAAATAAATGGATTTGCTTCAAAATCATTTATTATTTATGATACATTTTAAATAAGGCATCTGTTTTTATTTAACAAAAGGGTTAGCCGTAAAATCTAGATAAATGCCTATAAAGTCCCAATCTTATTTCATGTTTGCTCGACTTTGTAGATACTTATTTTATATTGAGACCTCTTTATTTTCCTAAAAAAACTTAAGCCAAAGAAATGGAGATTATGAGAAGCGCAGCTCAATTTATGAAATTTTATGTTGTAAAGTTAAACTGAATTTTATTAAAAATGTAATATCTGCAGTTTATACCGATTTCGTGAATTAGTGAAAGCCCAGAGAAAAAGCAAAACTTTGAACGTAAAAAGAAACATTTATATTGTGAGATACAGTGGAAAAACAATAGTATTGAATTTATAAACATACTAGCAGCGCCCCGCGGTGTTACCCGCGAAGTTCCCGTTCCAGTTGTTCCCGTTATTTTTTCGGGATAAAAAGTAGCCTACTTCCAGACTATAATCTGTGTTCCAAATTTCAGCCTGATCCGTTTATACGTTAGGACGTGATTGAGCAACAAACATCCAAACATCCATACATTGACATTTATAATATTAGTAGGATTTAAAACTAGAGTAATAATGAAATTTAAATTTCGACATGCTTTGAAAGTAGGTATGTTGAAATTTGTTTTTTTTTAACTTTGTTGTCTTTTATTGTCCAGGGCAGAATGAAGGAAAATAATGATGTAAAAAAACTAGATTAATTTAATCTGTCGAATAGAATGGTATGGAATCTGTGGAAAAAGAAAGGTTACGCGTTTATTAAGGAATAACTAAATAGCTTCTTTTGTTAATAACAATCGCAATTTTTTATGTGCTAAAAATCCTTAAAAAAAATTCTAGACGTCATTCCCAATCGAATGAGGTATCACACATGTGTCTAGGAGCTTTGTTTCTATTTAGCACGTTTTTGAGCTTGTTGACTAGACTAAAAAGGCTCCAGAGCAGCAGTTGCTGTTCTCACGACTATACCGGCCGTAACTAGACGTTGCTTGCCCTTAATAAACTTTATATTAATCAAAGTCGAAGAAAAATTACTAGTAGTTATATTTTTAAGTATCATGTGCTCACTTTATGGAGAGTACAGTCGAGCTCAGAGAGGTTAGAGCGCACTAAACCTCAAGCTGTTCACGGAAAGACGCCATTTTATGATCACCCGGAAACATTTTACGGATGACGTTGCTGGGGGAAGGAAATAAGGAAAAAATCACATAAGTCATGTATAGTCAACTACGTTATTACATCGTGCATATCCGCACAATTTTCGAATAAGAGGGCTTTTGATTGACGTGTAGTCATAAGGAACAAATTTAGTTTAGTTAATATAACTCTGACAAAATATGAAGTTGTTACAAACGTAAAGGGTTAAATACAACGCTTATAATGTTACAGCGAAAGGGAAGTATTACTAATTATTTTGAAAAGTGCTTGGTATAGAATACATCCAAGCATTTACCAAATAAGAAAAAAATAAAATTGCAAATTGCTTAGTAATTATAGTAAAATTGTCGTTTGACCACCAATTCTCTTGATGGAAAGCGACGATGATGCATGCTGATCATACGTATTCACTGTACCTTGAAAAGTTTCAGATTTTATCTCTCAAGATACAGTGAATCCAGCAGTTTATTCCATAAACTGATCGAAGAAAGATTACAATCGCTTCGTACAAACCTGTCAGGTCACTTGAGGTCTGTCTTGAGGCTCTATGTCGCTTATAGCTTTTTTCAGTCTTACTGCCATCCTTTACTCAAAGCTTAACGTACCAAGATCTCAAGGCATACGCGGGCACACAAATATTTCTTGTGAAAGGTATAAGCAAAGTTGGTATAGAAGTCTTTGACGCCGATTACTCGTGCCCCGTCGCGGGTAACTTCGTCGTTATAGGAATCCTACATCAGGCGAGATATTGGTCAATTGTAGACTGAACTATTATTCAGGTTTTGGCGACAAACGAACTCAAATCCTGGTTCGTGGATTATGACCTTAACTCTCTCCCTATGAAAGAAACGCGCGACTCCCAGTAGTGAGAACATAAAGTGGACTGGTTATGTTTACACATAGCCCATATTAAAATTATTTTCATGGCATGTAATAAATAAATAGTAGGTAAATGTTATAGAATGAAGTTTTTAACAAAATCAAAATACTCATATACAATGATGAATCAAACTATTGCCGATATTACTTTAATAAAATAATTCGAGTTAAATAGAATATGAAACCTCGTAAATTCTACTCCAAAGCTTCTTGAACCTTCAAGGTTGTCTATATCCTCGTACTAAACCAAAATTAATAAAACCTTAGAAACGGAACTATGGCGCGCTATGGCTGCGCGGAATGGTGCCCGCCGTATGTTTCGCACCCGAGCTGCATATTTATGGCTTAATCAAGCCAAACAGCTGTTGCCTACAGGGCGTATTACCGCTGTCTCTACTAACATGTCTTGGGCGGAAATCTTCGTCACACTATGGTACGTGCAGTGTAGCACAACGGCAACGATGAGTAGTTTCTAATTTAAATTAATGCGATGCGTTGCGTTGCGATGCGTTGCGATGCGATCTGTTGCGATGTGTTCAAGCCAAACAACTGTTGCCTACAGGGCTTATTACCACTGTCTCTACTAACATATCTTGGGCGGAAGCCTTGCTCACACTATGGTACGTGCAGTGTAGTACAAAGCCATAGATGTCAGTTTATTAGTCTAATCTAAATGAAATTAATACTTTGCGTGGCGTAGGGATGCGTTGCGCTGCGGTGCGATGCGTAGCGATGCGTACGCCATGCGTTGCGATGCGATCTGTTGCGATGTGTTCCGATGTGTTCAAGCCGAACAGTAGTTGCCTACAGGGCTTATCACCACTGTCTCTACTAACATGTCTTGGGCGGAAACCTTGCTCACACTATGGTACGTGCAGTGTAGTACAAAGCCAAAAATGACAGTTTATTAGTCTAATCTAAATGAAATTAATGCTTTGCGTGGCGTAGGGATACGTTGCACTGCGGTGCGATGCGTTGCGATGCGTTGCGAAACGTTGCGAAGCGTTGCGATGCGTTGCTATGTGTTGCGATGCGTTGCGATGCGTTGCGATACGTTGCGATGCGTTACGATGCGTTGCGATGTGTTGCGATGCATTGCGATGCGTTGGGATGCGTTGCGATACATTGCGACACGTTTCGATGGGTTCGTCATGCGTTGCGATGCGATGCGATGCGATGCGATCTGTTGCGATGTGTTCCAACCAAACAGCTGTTGCCTACAGGGCGTATTACCACTGTCTCTCCTAACATGTCTTGGACGGAAGCCTTCCTCACACTATGGTACGTGCAGTGTAGTACAACGCCAACGATGTGACTTTATTAGTCTAATCTAAATTAAATTAATGCTATGCGTGGCGTAGCGATGCGTTGCTATGTGTTGCAATGCGTTGCGATGCGTTGCGATGCGTTGCGATACGTTGCGATGCGTTACGATGCGTTGCGATGTGTTGCGATGCATTGCGATGCGTTGGGATGCGTTGCGATACATTGCGACACGTTTCGATGGGTTCGTCATGCGTTGCGATGCGTTGCTATGCGATGCGATGTGATGCGATCTGTTGCGATGTGTTCAAACCAAACAGCTGTTGCCTACAGGGCGTATTACCACTGTCTCTCCTAACATGTCTTGGACGGAAGCCTTCCTCACACTATGGTACGTGCAGTGTAGTACAACGCCAACGATGTGACTTTATTAGTCTAATCTAAATTAAATTAATGCTATGCGTGGCGTAGCGATGCGTCGCGATGAGTTGCGATGCATTGCGTTAGTATAACGCCAACCAGAAAACGGTGTAAATCTAAATTAAAAAAGGTTTTTTTGAAATTAATATAAATAATATGATAAAATTTTGAAATTGTTAACAGATACAGGTAATCCTAATAATATTATAAATGCGAAAGTTTGGATGCTTGTGGCTCAACCACGTCGGAATGACAAAAACGATTAGATTGAAATTTGGAACATAAATAGCGCTAACATAATAACATAAACATAAATCGCTTAATAATATTAAGCGATAAGGTCGCAATGTCATTTTTCTATTGCAATGTCATTTTTGTATATTTATTGAACTTTCTTTTATTCTCCTGTATTGACGCTTTTTGTAGAGTTTTCTTATTATTGTTTGGAATAATACATATGCAAGTAGCCTATGCAGCCTTCATCCCGGGAAAACGGGAACGGGAAATGCGCGGGTAAATCTATTGGCGCTGCTAGTACATAATAATAGGTAATTAATGCAAATTTTTCTTAAGGCCGATTTAAACTGAACGAACATAGAGCTAGAACTGGAACAAGAGCATTCTTTCTCAATCTTTTAGTGTAAACGAAAGATCGTTCTTAGCGTTTTCCATATTAAATATTCCATAGAATCTTTGCGAACGCAAACAAAACAACGAAAGAATGCTCTACATTTGTTTACACCAAATGAGTTTGATACAATGGGGATAGAATGAGCATTCGCTCGTCTGATGTAAATCGGCCTTTACACGTCTAAAAACTACGCTCAGTTGTTATCTATCCAAACATTTGTTACGTATGTAACCGTACGTAATTAACCTTTGTTACCCGAGCGGAACGTTGAATCTGTAATTTTATAGGCTTGGATAATTATTGACAATTCGAAAAAAATACTATTCGTCCGTACTGGATATTCTTTAGTTTGTATAAAATTATCTAGGACGGTGAGTGGTTGAATTGTGAACATGTGATTAGTGTTGTAAACGATAAAAAAATACAATCTTACTTTTTACTAATGTAATAGTGTATTTTTTTATTTAATAACATTAGTAAAAATGTATAAATGTGAGAGTTTGTGTGCTTGGATGTTTGTTGCTCAATCACGTTGGAATGCTTGAACGGATTGGTTTACAATTTAGAACACAGATAGATTACACACCTGGATTAACACATACGATACTTTTCATCGTGGGAAAGTAACGGGAACAATCTACAACATTAACATGGTTGATATACAATACTACGCACACGGCACATATGCACGTTATTGAAGTAAAAGCTTCTATAGCTGAGTACCTTTTTGTAGGAAACAATATGTTATTGATTTTAAAATAAATGCACGGATAACTCACGATTGATATAGTCAGAACAGTCCGACTCGAGTTGCAGTGTTGAACGAGCTGCGAACTCGCCGCGAAAAAGACCGCCGGACGCGATCGAAACTGTACTATACCCGTGTATTTTTTAAATGTGTAATAACGTTAGTTTTCATACTACAACAATGTTATAGTATTGCGTCACGGATGCTAATGCAGCGGGTAGCGGCGTAGCATCGTTTTTTATAGTATAGAGTGATGAGTCGAGCAAGACATGTGCCTGATGGTAAGCAGCATGCCTACCACATAACAGCACAGTGACTTGCAGCTATTGGAACATCATTAAAGTCCAAATCATTATCTGCGCTGAGATATAGGATTTTTAATCTCTATGCCCTGTAACTTCACTGGAATCATTGCGCTTCAAACGGGAACACAGTGATGTTTGCACATTACTGCTTGGCGGTAGAATAATTGGCAAAGATGTGGTACTTCCCTAGGTGGACTATGCACTACTTATCGTGGCATCGTGCCTATAGACCAGCGGAGTGAGAAGTGCGCTTTTTTAGACGATTTTTGGATGGGTGAAACCGTGTTAGCTTATTGTTATCGACATGCATAATATCTGTAGGTGTATCTGTACCTATACAAGTGCAACATGATACTCAAATAATACTCACATTCTAATTTATAAGTTTAATATTCGACTGGCCTCGTAGCTTAGTGGGTAACTCAGCCTGCGAAGCCGAGGATCGTGGGTTCGATTCACACCCAGTGCAAATATCTGTGTGATGAATTCAAATGTTTGCACTGTGTCTGGGTGTTTCTATGTATAATGAGTAAGTATTTAAAACTATATAAGTATTATATCAGCTATTTGGCCGCCATATTACAAGCTCTGCTTAGTTTGGGGTCAGATGGTGTCGTGTGTGAATTGTCCACCAATTTATTTATTTATTGTTCATTCCCTACTATACTATGAATATTTTAAGTGAAAACTTCTTTTGGCGCTCCACATACAGATTTTTTCGTAGGCTGTGGATGAGGTTGATCATCACGTTCAGAAGCGAAAGATTCGTTCGGGTCAGCTCTGTCTGAATAGAAACAGCCTGTCTGTCTGTCACTGTCGCGTCGCTGTGTTTATTATATATCTATTAAATGTATTTGTAACAATTTCTATTGTTAGTTATTAAAATTATTGAATAATTTTAATAGTTATCCCTTATTATAATTCTGCCTTCTGCCGTGCGCTCTTAATCACACACATTGATAGGTGACACATTTTATAGGTGAATTTTTTTTTTTTTATGTAGTTATAGATATAAATACGTAGTAGTATTATTAAATGAATGTCGCTTCCCCCGCCTACGAGTATATGTAGGCTGTTTCCTTTGTGCTGGTTGCCTGGAAGAGATTACTCTCAGCAATAAGGCCGCCACTTGTGGCACTAGTTTATAAGTAATTTCTGTGTAATATTTTAATTTCTTTGTGTCACAATGAAGTGTTTCTATCTATCTGTCTATCTATCTATTGATGATGATTTTGAGACGTCTCCTTGTAGCGTATTCTGAACAGAACTTGGTTTTGGAACAAAGCCTAAGGTTTCATATTTAACCCAAGGATTTATACTTTACATAAGTGTTCCGACTTGAAGAACTTAAATTAAACAACGCTACGTCTACGATTCCGAGGTTACACAACGTGTTAGCTTTGGTAAAGGTTCGAACTTTCCAGTTTGAACTTACACTTATTTTATAAATTTACACAATTTACATAACTGGTTGAACATAACCAGAGTATTATTACCTTAAAAGGTTTTTACGAAGGTACGCTCGAAATATAATAGAGAATGACGGTTGCGAAAACACCTCAGAAGTAGAACGAAATTGAACGATGTAAATACGTTTTACATTTTTGTCACATTTCACTATCATTACAAATAGTAGATTGTATCATAAGGGAGCAAAATAAAATTTTTTACGGTGAGGGTTTTTTTTTATTCAGAGCCAAGTGAGGGGTTCTAGAGTAGAATCCCGAGTGTAGCGTCGAGATTTTGTAGTAGAATACTGAACGCAGCGAGGGCATTCAAAATACTTTTCATCACCCGCTATGAGAAAATTAAAGGTGCCTCATATTTTGTTGCAATATCATTATTTAATAAAACATAGAGTTACAACTCATCACAAACACAGCAACGACAAACATCCAAACTAGCTTACGGATGGCCCAAAACAGGAGAGCCTGGAAGAAGGTGGTTAAGGACGTCGATGGTAGTCACGCTCCTCAGTAATGAGGATACGATCAAGAAGATGAAGAAGAACAAATCACCATTCGCTTACACTTATCTCACTTTAGGTGGAGTCGGTACAACATGTACGTTTCCTCCATTCATCTCTGTCATTCGTCATATCTAAGCTCACCCCTTGCAGAGCAGCGGCGACGGAACAGTGGAATGGCACGTACATGTCAAGGCCGATTTACATCAGACGAGCGAATGCTCATTCTATCCCCACTGTATCAAATTCAATTGGTGTAAACAAACGTAGAGCATTCTTTCGTTGTTTTGTTTGCGTTCGCAAAGACTCTATGGAATATATAATATGGAAAACGTTAAGAACGATCTTTCGTTTACACTAAAAGATCGAGAAAGAATGCTCTTGTTCCAGGTCTAGCTCTATGTTCGTTCAGTTTAAATCGGCCTTTAGACGTTTTTTGGATGGGTGACATCTATTGAGATCGCGTTACCGACATGCGTAATCGCTGCGTAATATATTGTAGGTATATTGGTAAATTCTTGTGGAACATAGGTACCCATACCAAAAATGTAAGTTATAAGTGAAAATTTATAACTTGTTGCCAGTCTTAATGACTACCAATTTAATTTCGTTAGGTGAAACTAACCCCATCAAAAGTAGAAAATTCAGCTAAAACTGAAAGGTATGACGAGAGATTAGTGTTTCAAAAACATTGGATTATTTCCCTAACATCTTTGAATCTTACAAAAGAACGCACTGTAAGATAAAAAAATGTAGTTAAATAAGCACTTCTGAGAAAAGTCTTATTACAATTTAATATTCTGATTGTGCTAGTGCTCCTTATCATAAGAGCCACTGGCGGAGAAAAAGCTTCTGTAAAAATGGTATAAGAAAATATTATTAGAACTGAATTGAACCACAGAGCAAAATAATAGGACGAAAAAAAAAACAAATATTTTTAGACATTTCTCACCCGACACTACGAGTATCTTGCCATAAACTAAGCAAAACTTATGTTATGGGATCCAGACAATACTTGTTTAAAAATAAACACCCAGATAAAAAATAAATGTAGCCACATAGTTCCCGTTCACGTTATTTTCCTATAGTAAAAAGTAGCCTATGTGTTATTCGTAAATAAGTATGTAGTTAAAACTATATACATATGTATTATATCAGCTATCTGGCGGCCATAAAACAAGCTTTGCTTAGTTTGGGGTCAGGCGGTGTTGTGTGTGAATTGTCCACCAATATTTATTTTATTTTATTTATTTATTTATTCCAGGCTGTGTTCCAAATTTCAACTAGATCTGTTCAAGAGTTCCAACGTATTTGAGCAATAGCTTTACTGATTTCAGATTCAGCGAGTGTAATCGGCTTTTAAGTGATGCGACTAAGTTCGTGTGCGTAACCGACGTATTCGATTTATGTACGAAAAGCTCGAGCATATTGCCAATGTTAGACCCCCATGAAAAGCGATAACTATAGCTCCTAAGATGGTGCGTGCTACTCAAGGAAAGACTCACCAATTCTACCCACACAAAAGGACGGTACCTAGAGGACTAGCCTTGCCGGGGCCACGGTAGTGCACGAAAGCGTTCCCGTAACTCCAGCATGGCGGTGCATGGATGAAACACCCTCTGAGTTTTTAATGGGTAGGTATATTATGGTGAAAAGTCCATGCTTCCCCCCAGGGCCAGTGGAAATCATAAACAATTTTCCAAGGGAAAAATGGAGTTATACTCCTAGTCCAGTTTAGATTGTAATTTAGTTTTGTCGATAAAGGCACTTCCATTAAAAGTAGCTAAAAATGTTTACCTTATAATTCACGCCTCCGCATATCATTTACCGCTGTAATATTTTTAGATAAAAATGTGTAGAAAAATGTGGCCGCTTTTGTTCTAAACAAAGCGAATGAAAAAATGTTTGTCTACAACATTTACAATTGCCTAAATTAAAAGCCGATCCCTAGAATTTAATAACGGGAAATATTTGAATATTCAACAAAACGGAGTGTTCACAATCAGAAAACGTTCGATTTAATCCGTTCTCGGAAATTTTGCTTTATTGTATACAGTTTACGCGTCCCTGGATTATAATTCAGTCTATTAAAAATCTTTCTAACATTGTATAGTAGCCTACAGCGATTTAGATTATCTGGTCGTAGAGGTCCGGTTCAATTTAAAATGTCGTACCTTCAAAATGCTTATGTAAGTAGGTACCTAATATTAAATCGCCTTTAAATTATGTCTAATAATTTTATCTTAGGAATTTTATTCGAGAAGGTTCTACAGTTTATGATGCGAGGTTTATTAAAATACGCGGCTATATTGTGTTCCAAATAACAAAACCAAAGATACAGCGATTGTTTCTTCTCACGATGTAAATTTGAGTTCGACTACCAGTGGAAATAGAACCAAAAAGTTGCGACAGAAGGTGAATATGTCTGTCGTTTATTACAAAATATGATATCATTGATGGCCATGTGGGCCTTCTGAAGTATATATAAACAACGCACCAGACTAAAACACAAATATTTTCAAACTATGCCTCGAAAAAGGAGATTTCTAATAGGCGAGATGACTAAAACAAACCCGTCCGTTAGTTAAACTATTAATAAATATTGTATACTAGCAGCGACCCGCGGTGTTACCCGTGAAGTTCCCGTTCCCATTGTCCCGTTGTTTTTCCGGGATAAAAAGTAAGCTATGTGTTCTTCCAGATTATAATCTACCTGTGTTTCAAATTTCAGCCCGATCCGTTCATACGTTAGGACGTGATTGAGCTACAAACATCCAAATATCCAAACATCCATACATTGACGTTTAATAATATTAGTAGGATAGGATGTATTATTTTTTGACAAACATAAATGCGCACCGCATTTAGAAGTTTCTAGTGATGTCATTTCAATACGAATTTTATGATAAAGTGACGTCACAGCTCCCACACTCCGGAAGTAGGATGATCTTTGTAAAAAATCTTTGTCTCTTTTTAGATTTTTACTAATTTGATTACACAAAAAATACGTGTCAAAGTCAAAGTACTTTAATCATAAATGTACAATTTACACGTCAATACTAAAAAAACAAACAAAAGAAAGAGCATACAAATTTTATACATTTTCAAAGTTTGAAATGACTAATTTACTGTATTATAATAATTATTGTACTGACCCATGTCAAATTTTTGTATACATTTTTATACGACTTTGCCATCACTCCCTAAAAATTCGGTGTAACTATAAAAAGTTTGATCGATAAGCCAGCACTTTAACCTGTTTTTGAAGCTGCCGAAACTTGGGGCAGACATAACTATTTTGGGCAGAGTGTTATAAACTTCAGGTCTTACAATGTGAGTTAGCTTCCGTGACCTTGTGAGAGAGTGCGATACGTCCAGCTTGTCCGCGTTACGTATGTTGCGAGAATGTCTCTCTCCTCGCGTGTCCTATATTTTTCCATTATCTACCTGTCTTTTTTTTACACAGTCATCATTCCAATTAAATTACTAGATACTCTAAGAGAGTGTATAAATAATCTCTTCGTCTACTAATTTAAAATAAAGTTACACGTAGTACTACAAATCTGATTATGTGTCTAATTTACACACGTCTTGCCTATTAATAACAATGTCACTACGTATCGGAAATTCGATCCGTCTGTAATAGGATCGGAACATATTATTATGCCTCCTGACAGTAGGAATCCTCCCATACCAATCTAGGGTCCTCTAAATTATTGGCGTCAGGGTTTACGAGTATCCTGACCACAGCTCGCCTCTCATAAACTACTGAGGGTGGGAACCCTATTTCCGTAATGATCGTGTGATTTTTTTCATACGTAATTATTACCGTTCGAATGAAATACAAGAACTTAGTTGTCCACTATTTTATGGAATGAACATACATTCAAAAATCTACTATAAGTAAGTAATCCTACTATCCTACTTCGAAATATCCTATTCTACTATTATATTCTACTAATATTATAAATGTCAATGTATGGATGTTTGGATATTTGGATGTTTGTTGCTCAATCACGTCCTAACATATGAACGGAACGGGCTGAAATCTGGAACACAGATAGATTATAGTCTGGAAGAACACATAGGCTATTTTTTTATCCCGGAAAAACAACGGAAACGGGAACTACGCGAGTAATACCGCGGGGCGCTGCTAGTCATCTAATATATCAAACATCTAATATAATTGCAAACGATTAAAAGCTAAATATGAAAAGAAGATGAAGACTTCTATCAGATGACTATTATTTTTATCATTGTATAAATTCAGGCCAATAGAAACTGTTTTGCCAGACATATTGCATACCTCTCGCAGAGCCCAGTTTGTATGAGTCAACTTTTGAAATATTTTGTAATTTTTATTTTTTTAGCAAAGAGTGGTAAGCAACATGCCTGCCACATAACAGCACAGTGACACGCAGCTATTGGAACACGAAGAGTCCAAATCACTACCTAGCACTGCACTGTGGTCGTCACCCAGAGATCTAAGATGTTACATCTCTAAGGCCTGTAATTTCTCTGGAAACATTGCCCTTCAAACCGGAACACAGTAATGTTCGCACATTACTGCTTGGCGGTAGAATAACTGGCAAAGGTGTGGTACTCTTGGCAGAGTCCGCCTGGGGAAGTACCACGTTTAATCACGTGAAAATGTCTCACCGGATCAGGTTGAAATGTTAAACACAGATTCTAGGCATCGTTATAAACCAATGGATGTGGCCTGATCACCATGAAATTGGTAATAAACTGCGTCTGTGTGTGTATCATAAGTGGCTTACAAACAACCAATCTACTTGACTCCTAGAATCGCTAGGTACGAGATATGCTGTGGTTCTACTTATTTTCGTTGTTGAAAACGAATAGTGATATGTAAAAACGTCCGACGTCCTCCGCTTCCTGCAACCGATTAGAACGGAAAGAGTGAGCTCACTCTTCCCAACGATGACATGATTCTGTGCGCCTGAAGTTTGGGAGAGCACATCTGTGTATTGAGATCGTTGATTCTAGAGGCTACATTAACAATTATCGTCGGAAAATTACACGAATGGGAACTGGAAATCGAATGGGAACTACCAGGCGCTTCTAGTAATTTATATTTCTAATTTGATTTCATAAATATTCAGTTTATAAAGAATGTATTAACCAACAAAAAAAATGTATTTGTAATATTTGTGTTTGTAATATCATCTATACTATTATACTGCCCTACTAATATTATAAACGCGATAGTTTGTGCATTATGCATTATGCAATTTATAGTCACTGTCATAATTTACGCAAGAGTATACGTATACATTGTAGTATACGTATCAGTGTTATTTGTAAACATGTAAATTCACTATCAAGGTCAAGCGATCGGCCAACCTTGGCGGTATCCGCCTACTCTCAAATTTAATAATCACTTGCATTTCTTTAGTTACGTATCGATCGCAGTCAAGGTCAGTCGACGATAGTTTGTGTGCAGTAAAAGTACTAGTGAAACGTTATAGGTAAAGTGATATTTTTTGGGAGTATGCCTGGTCGAAAGGGGGTGTGTGTGAATCGAACATGGTGGTGAAAATGTTTTGGAAGAAATACTAAATAACTACAAATAGTTTACTGATTTAGTGGTTGTTGTAAGTACCTGTTTACAACTTTTTGTGTATGCCAAAAACACATTATTTTTAACCATATCTAGCGTGTAATTTATGTTATAATAGAACGATTTACAAATCATTCAATTCAATTCTTTATTGGTCTGTAAAATTAGGTATAATTGTACAATATAGGTCTTGAATAAATAAATGATCTCTAATTTTCACCAGGTAAGGTATACAGACAAAATACTTAAAAATATAATTATATCTAAAATTCAGTAGGCATAGGTCAACAATTTTGTTATGAAAAATGTCAAAAACTATAAAATGTTAACAATACAATACAAGATTTCCGAAACTATTTATTATTATTCATTTTTATAGTAGTTAGAATTAAGTTATTGAATTTTGGAAAAAAATAATAATTAAACTCATTAAACAATTTAGTGTTTTTCAAATTCATCGAATCATGCGTAAATTATGGTATACTAATCACAATATATCATTGCCAAATCTCTCCTGCATCTTTGAATCTTCAACGTGCGTCTAAATAACCAACCAACCAACCAAAATAACCAACGAATAGAATGTTTTCAAAAATACGTGCTCAGGAAGTCTGCGGGAATTGCGAACATACGAGTATGGCACACTTACCGTTTCAGTGGGAATGGACTAGTTTATATTGTAGTTCCAGGACTTTATTACTCTCTAGCTGTTTGATTTTAGGGCGCACCAGTCGTGTTGAGCGTTTATTGCAAGCGACCCGGCCGGCGGTAGTATGCGATGGATCATATACCATTCACTAGGTGCAACATTTACCGTCGATAACAAGACTAGACTTAAGTTTACACTTGTTTCTTTCCGCCGTATTACGAAGATTTGCTCAAGGCTTCACGGCGAAAGAAAACGTCTTGAGGAAACGGACATGTTTCTAGAATCAAAGATATGCCAGGGCTAGCATGATCGATAATAGTATTGTCTCTCGCCTTATGAGAGAAGGCTCCGAGTCTCAGTAGCGGGAATACACACAAGCTATCCTGTGTGATATGTGTATAATCTAATACCTTTATGCGAGCAATTCTTGTACATACCTACATTACATAGGTATTGTAAATAATCTAAATCTTGGAAATATCTCCGACAATTTTCATGAAATTGTGTATGTTTCGGGTACGATACATCAATCTAGACAACTGTTATTTTTAGAAAACGTTGTTCTATTCGTGGTTAGATTCGTGGTTATCCAGGTTAAAACAATGACATTGATGACATATAATTATTCTAGTTATCACAAGTTGTTAAGTATTCCTGTTTTCTCTTCACAAGTTGTTAAGTATTCTCAACAATCAATGAAGAAACTAGATACGAGTGCGGCTACAATGATAGTTTTTTTTTGCAAAAACCAGATACGATAGCCCTAGAGCGACTGCCGATCCTAGGAATAGGTCCTTACATAATATGAAATTGGTGTTTTGTAAGGGAGGAACATAAAGTCGTTTTTTAGAAAATAAAATATATTTATTTAATCAACGTATGTACTTGTACCATTGCTAAAGGTAGCGGTTCGCGCCGCGACCGCGACGCGAGACCGCGACCGGAGACCGCGACCCGAGACCAACACAGGCACTTGACACTATGGAATTGTATGGGCGCCAGTTCGCGCCGCGACCGCGACACGAGACCGCGACGCGAGACCGAGACGCGAGACCGCGACAGGCACTTGACATTATGGAATTGTATGGACCCCAGTTCGCGCGCGCGACCGCGACACGAGACCGAGACCGGAGACCGAGACGCGAGACCGCGACAAGCACTTGACATTATGGAATTGTATGGGCGCCAGTTCGCGCCGCGACCGCGACACGAGACCGAGACCGGAGACCACGACAGCACTTGACATTATAGCTTTGTATGGGTGCCAGTTCGCACCGCGACCGCGACACGAGACCGCGACACGAGACCGCGACCGGAGACCGCGACAGGCACTTGACACTATGGAATTGTATGGGCGCCAGTTCGCGCCGCGACCGCGACACGAGACCGAGACCGGAGACCGCGACCGGAGACCACAACAGGCACTTGACATTATGGAATTGTATGGGCGCCAGTTCGCACGCGCGACCGAGACCGGAGACCGAGACGCGAGACCGGAGACATCGAGACGGTCGCCGCCCCGGTCAAGTAGTGTCTCGTGTCGCGCTGGAAACGCATGCGTGTTATATCCAGTCGATACACCGCTGATTACGCTAGGACAAAAGCTTATTAAAAATACTTTTTGTCAACGGCGCATCGTCAGAGGCATATTTTTAACCGACTTCCTAAAAGGAGGAGGTTATACATTCGACCACCGTTTTTAGGGTTCCGTACCCAAAGAGTAAAAACGGAACCCTATTACTGAGACTTGGCTGTCCGTCCGTCTGTCCGTCCGTCTGTCACCAAGACTGTCTGTTTGTATCTCAAGAACGGTGATAGCTAGACAGTTGAAATTTTCACAGATGATGTATTTCTATTGCCGCTATAACAATAAATACTAAAAATAAAATAAAATAAATATTTAACGGGGGCTCCCATACAACAATTAATTTGTTTTTTTTTTTTACAGTTTCTTGCTCGATTAGTCCGTCCCAAAATAAACTAGATGGCGCCACTAGTACACCAAAACACGCATTCGACCTCGTCGTTAAAATCGTAAGCTAAAATCAAAATTTTAGAAAAACTTTTGCATGAAAGCCTGTCTGTAGTAACTGCGATGATTTATGTATACGGAATTCAAATAAACGGTGAAAACCTCTGGCTTTTGAAAGTACCTACGTTTCCCGCCAAAACTTAGCTTCCCGCCAAACCGCATAAATAAGTTTGGTGGTTTTCAAATTATGTGCTTGAGTCAAAGTCCAAAGGATCAGTGAGCTTCAAGCTTAGACTTATCGAGCAGTTACTAAAAATGACTAGTTTTTCTAACGAAAATTGTAAAGCGCTGATTGAACTAATCAGACAGCACCCCTTGATATACGATTCACAACTAGACTCCCACAGGGACGAAAATCTGAAGGACAACATTTGGAGGAGTATAGGTGAAACCACAGAAATCTAAATACTTATTATTTAGATTTCTGTGGGTGAAACCTTAAATAAAATAGGTGTGTTTTTTTAAATTTATTTATTCTGCATAGACATACGCACATACTACTTAACATAGATGGAATCAACTTAGGCAAGCCGTGTGATACGTTGTATTTGCGATTCTACGGCTCCTTGCTGTGGCGTAAAGAAATCGGTTAATTTTGCTCTAATGTCTAGTCCGTTGCTATTCGAAAACCCTCCGGTTCCACGTAATGAAACTAAATTTGAAGGTAAATTTTCTTCTTGATTCCATCGATGTACGGGCATTTGAGTGTATTCCAAAAATCCGTCTCTTAATAGGTTATCCAAACAACAGGCAACTAAGATCATATCTGTGCATGTTTCTTGTGCTATGCCGATAGGGGTGTAAAATATTCTAAACGCCTGAGACAGCAAACCGAACACGTTTTCCGATACTCGTCTAGCACGACAAAGGCGATAGTTAAATATTTCTTTGCTTAAATCGTTTTGGCGACTTGTCTAGCGTAACTAAATGCTTCATCTCCTACTAAAAATGTGGTAATATTAAGTTCGAATTCGGTAGATTTTTTGATTCTGGAAAATTAAATTATTTTTTCATGATTTTTTTCCCATTTCCGACTTTTGAAATATTCCACTATCTCCTTCTTTGCCGTAAGAGCCAACGTCTACGTCGTCTACTGAACTTGTAATGATGGTCTACACTAGCCAGGAGAACAATCGAGTAAAATTCCTTATAATTAAAATGTAACGATCCACTGTTTTCAGGGGCCCTTATTCTGACGTGTTTTCCGTCAATAGCGCCTGTGCAATAGGGTACAATCCTCAAAAAAAACTAAGTAGCCCGTTAGTTAGATTGCCAAAAAATATTGTACACGTATTTTTTTTTGTTTCACAAACAAAAAATTACGAAGATACAGCGCTTCGAAGTTTCGTGTGACGTCACTTGTGAGTACGATTTTTACTCACGAGTGACGTCGCGACCCCCCACTCTCGAAGTTTGATGGTCTATATCTTTGACGATTTTTAATATTATGAAAAAACAAAAAATACGTGTCCAATATTTTTCCATGATCAAGCAGACGGACTAATTAGGATGATGTATTTTTACCCAGTCCCTATTGTGGAATTGCCATTTATCCCAAAAGCCTTTAGATATCAACCTAAAGTCACTTTCTTTTGGCATAGGCACTAAAATTGGCACTAAAACAATCTTCAAATGTTTCAACACCTCTTTGACTATTTGAGAAATGTAACAAGGTGATTGATATACGAAATGCGAATGATAGCGACGCATATGTTTCTCCATTTGCCAATAACCGGAAAAAAGTGTGTGCATAACAGCAGAAGTGAAAACTAAAATAAGAAATAACTATTAAGATACTTTTGAATTATTTAACAAATAAAAATGAATGCATATTATAATAGGGTGGGGGCGGAGTGGAGTTGAGTATGCAACCAGTATGAGGACCAAACTCGGTGTACGGTTTTGGACTCAGAAAAGCATGCAGATAATGATTTTAGTTTTTTTTTCACCCGTGCGAAGCCGGCGCGGGTCGCTAGTTAATCATAATAATCATTTGATATTGTGTCTAAAACAGTTATTGAAGTGAAAACTTCTTTAGGCGCACCTAGACAGATATTTCGTGAGTTGTGAATTGGATTCTAGCATCATGCTCGGGTCTGATAAGAAATCTTCGGGTAAACTCGGGACCAAGGCTATTGGCCATTTAGAAATGCGTCAGCCAATAGATGGCCATGTCATGATGGCCAGGCCACGCCCTCCGGTTACACCCGTGTAGTTTCCAAAGTAAGCTATCAAATTCTGAGTTATTAGTTTTCACTTCTATCGGCAGTTCCTGTGACTGCCAATTTTTTGTAATGATACCAAAGCATGTCTTCACTTCATGTTTGGGGCACCCCCTGTAAAAAATGGACCAATACACCTCCTGGCAACATCCAGAATCATAAATGCGGTCCTCATATTACGCATACTCAAGTCTATTCCACGCCTGCCTGTAAGTTAAACAATCTCTAAACGAGCAATTCTTGTATATTTATATTTATATAGAATCTGAATCTCGGAAACGGCTCGAACGATTTTCATGAAATTATGTGAGCAGGGGGTTTCGGGGACGGTAAATCGATCTAGCTAGATTGCATTGTTAAAAAATGACATTTTATATGCTTTTTCAAACAATTAAAGACTCCTAGAATATCATTAGAATACGATAACAAATTTCGCCACTACGTTCAAAGGTTAAATGGCTCAAGCGGTAAAACTCCGCCCTCGGTATCAAGGGACCGCGGTTCGAATCCTGATGATTACTTCTCATTTTTAGGGTTCCGTAAAACGTAAAAACGGAACTCTTATAGATTCGTCATGTCTGTCTGTCTGTCGGTCTGTCCGTCCGTATGTCACAGCCACTTTTTGCCGAAACTATGAGAACTACACTGTTGCAACTTGGTAAGTAGATGTATTCTGTAAACCGCATTAATATTTGAACAAAAAAATAAAAAAAAATAAAAACTAGGGTTGTCCCCCATACCAAGAACTCAAAAAAATTTTTTTCATCTTACCTACACGTGTGGGGCGTCTATCGATAGGTCTTCAAAAATGATATTGAGGTTTCTAAAATCATTTTCGTATACACTGAATAGTTTGCCCGAGACACACTTCCAAAGTGGTAAAATGTGTGTCCCCGCCCCTCTAACTTCTAAAGTAAGATAATGAAAAATCTAAAAAAAATATGTGATGTACATTACCATGTAAACTACCAACGAAAATTAGTTTGAACTCGATCTGATAAGTAGTTTTTTTTTAAATCCGTCATAAATACACTATTATTGAAACTTCGATCAAAGCTATAACGAACTACAAGAACTATGTGTACTATGTTACTTGCTGCAAGGGAACCCTTCATGGGTGAGTCCAACTCGCATTTGGCCACGTCATTTTTTTTCGTTTTTTTTTATGTACCTGTGTATCCTTAGATCTTTCAAACTACGTAACGAATTTTAATGCATTTCTTAAATTGTATCTGCCTAAATATAATTTCAAAAAACCGAGCAAAGCTCGGTCAACCAGGTACTTAAACATTACGTAGTGAACATAGCGACACGACAGTGACAGATGCGGCAGAAGGACTAAGATCCACGGCCAAGAATAAATTAAAAAAGAAGATAGTGACAGCAGCCAGACAGCAGCAGCAGCTGTTTCTCTCTCGCTCTAGTACATTCGGTGGGCCTATATGGGGTGGCATAACATTTTTGTCCTAGTTTAGGTAGGCATAACGTTTTTAGGACTAATGATAATTTACCATATCACCTAAACGCATAACTGTCTGCGCATAATTTTAACTAGCATAACCATATATGACATAACGATAACTTAGCATAATGTTTAAACGCATAGCCATATATAGCATACAGATAACTTAGTATAATGTTTCGACGCATAACTATAAATAGCATAATATTTAAAGGCACACATTGAGAAAAATATAACAATACTTAAACATAATGATCAAAGGCATAAACTTTAAACACCTAACTAAAAAACAAGTGCAAAGAGCGGACTGTAGCAACATTATTTAAATAAAATACGTGGGTGTGTGAAATGCGGGTGGGTACTTTGACAACAATATTTATTATTCGTAATGTAGGTGTCTACTAATTTAATGGAATATCTATGCAGGACTATGCAGTAGTATAACAATTTTTGTACTAATTTATGTAGACATAACGTTTTTAAGACTTAAAAACCTACACACTTTTTGACTCCGGGTGGGCTCCCGCCAGAAGCTCTGCACTCAGCCCTGAGCTTCTGACTCCCGCATTTTTAAATACACTCTAGGGGTAGTAGCGACAAGACTAGGTGGAGTCGGGGTGCTCCGAGTCAGATCTGGACCCTATATAACCTGGTTATATATTACGTAGCACAACAAATAATTAAAAAATGCCTAAATGCGTCTGAGCAACAGTCGAATTGAATGTAGTACAATACATTTTTATGATTAAAACACATTACGCCAAAAAACAATTATGCAAAAGTTACATTATGACACTATATTTATGTTATGCTACATTCACTATGACAAAGTAAATTAGGGAAAAAAAATATGCGATTTAAACGGCATCTTAAAAAAAAATTAACAAACAAAAAAATGCCTAAATAATATTATGCATCTCATCAATAGTCGAATTAAATGTAGTACAATAGATTGTTATGCTTAAAACACATGACGCCAAAAAATGATTATGCGAAAGTTGCATTATGACACTATACATTATGCTACATTCATTATGACAAAGTAAATTAGGAACAAAAAGTTATGCGTTTTAATAGGCTCCCCACTCGGCGGTCTCGAGTTCACCCGAACATTTCTTTCACTTCCGAGCGTGACGATGATTTTCATTCACGAAAATTCAGTGTGTGTAAGTTGTACTAAAAATGTTTTCACATAAAAAAAGTGTCGAAATTTGCGGCATAGACCGCTGTATCTTTTGATTGCATTGTCTTAAAAGTTTGATTTTGTCACGGCTTCAAGGGACAAAAAATTTGAGTGCATGATATAAATTGCAACTTGTTACGTTTACGTATTCCTGAGAAAAAAAATCTTGACAGGCAGACGAACGGACGGACAACAAAGTGATCCTGTAAGGGTTCCGTTTTTTCCTTTCGAGATACTGAACCCTTAAAATATTAAAAGTACTACAAACAATTACCTTTATTATACATTACAGATTCCGAATGTCGTAAGAAATTTAGTTTTAATTTTTGTGAGAGTTAGTGCTAATTTTTCTTTCATCAATATTTTTCCTTTTTCATGCATTGTTTTTTTCAATAAATTTAATATATAATCAAACTGTGTTTTATTCAGCCGAAAATACTTCCTGAATATAATTATTGTCATCAAACATTAGGTGTTTCTTGACTAATAGCGAAAATGATCCTTCTTAGCCTCTACTTATATGTAATTCCCTAATAGGTAATCTTCTTTTAGTTTTATATTTGTAATAATAATATAATAGCAAATCATCGTCTTCTTCCTCCTCCAATAGAAGTTCTACAACTTGGTTTTCCATTGTGATCCACAAAACACAACTGACTCTATCGACAGACTCCCCATACTGAAAAGCAGCCGTGACACTTGTCGCGGTCTCCGGTCTCGGTCTCGTGTCGCGGTCGCGGCGCGAATTGGCGCCCATACAATTTCATAATGTCAAGTGCCTGTCTTGGTCTCCGGTCGCGGTCTCCGGTCTCGGTCTCGTGTCGCGGTCGCGGCGCGAACCGACACCTCAGAGACCGAGACATGTGTCGCGGTCTCCGGTCTCGGTCTCCGGTCTCGGTCTCGCGTCGCGGTCGCGGCGCGAACCGCTACCTTAACTATGCACTTTTGTCGTCTCATAGGTAGTTCACTGATCCCTTTACTAAGAAAACCATTCGGGCGGGTATCAATAAATTTTTTAAAAGCGCCTAATACGTACGTGAGCTTCACTTTTGTATACTTATTGTTATATGGTTTCGACCTCATTCTAAAACATTTAAAATGAAATTATCCAAATTTACCTAAAATCGATAGCTGTTTAAAATTCTAATATCCAAAATATATGTAGCGGATCGCGGCCATTAGCAGAATCATTTACATAATGAATACAGTGCACGTACGATCGTTACTTTGAATTTGCACTAAACTGTCGGTTGACTAAACAAGTATCGTGGAACAAATAAAATTATGCACAAGTAACTTCAGGGATTATTATACAAATATTGAAATTAAATAAATATAACTTATAAAGTCTGTCGAGTAAATAGTAGTAAAGAGACCGTGACAGGCCCATAGAATTGTACGGACGCCAGTTCGCGCCTAGACCGCAACACGTTTCGCGCTACACATGTCTTAGTCTTCTGTCGCGGTCTCGGCGCGAACTGGCGCCCAAACAAACCTACATATAATGTCAAGTGCCTGTCGCGGTCTTCGGTCGCGGTCTCCTGTCGCAGTCTCGTGTCGCGGTCTCGGCGCGAACCTTAACTATTGGTTCATGGTCTCGTGCACGACGCAGCTTTCTTGCGCATCTTTCTGAAAACAAGCCACAGTGGCAATAAACCATTCCTATATGCGGCCGAACAAATTATCGTTGAAATAAAAACTCTGAAATTTGATCGCGTAATTGAAAACTTATAATAGAGTAACAGGCAGGCAGTCGTTGGATAAGAAAAACTGAAGCATTTATAAGGTCTTATAAAGCAATACTACATTAGGGACAGAAATGCGAAATGCAACCGTAGTGGATACTCTGGGCCGGGAGGGAGGAGGCGGCTTAAAATAATCGGACTCACTAAAATTAGGTTGAACATGTTCCCTACTCCTCCTTATTTTGAAAAATAAATGTATTTCGTTTTACTATTTAGTGTTAATTTCTATCCAACATATTTAATCAGGCAGATATTTTTACCAAAAAAATTGGCAGTCATAGGAACTGCCGATAGAAGTGAAAACTTCTAACTCAGAATTTGATGGCTTACCTTGGAAACTACACGGGTGTAACCGGAGGGCGTGGCCTCGCCATCATGACATGGCCATATAGAAATGCGTCAGCATTTCCCATTGGCTCACGCATTTCTAGATGGCTGTTCAATATTTATGCCAGAAATACCGACTTGGGGCCCATAGCAAGTCTAGAACATTATTATTTTGCAGATATACCGATTTTAATGTTTACCCCCTAATTGCAAACAAAGTACCGAAAAGAAATCACTTACGTAGGGTTCCCGGCGTCGTCCAAAGCCCAGTTTGGTTGTTAGGAATAGGGAGCAGGAGAAATATGGAAAGTAGGACACCAAACCAGACAGTTCCGTAGACGATCTCCCGCCCCAGAACGATCCTGCGTTCTAGAAGCGGCCAATCCAGCAGCCACTTCACAATTAATATTCCAGCACTAATCCAGTAGTAATTATTAACTTTAATAACGTATTCCCGCACAATATTAAAGCTTTTATCCGAAAAACACCAGTTTTAACGACAAAAAAAAACTCATGTCATGCCGTTCCCGCGACCAGAGACAATGTACAAGTGACAGCCGGCTGCCAACCATAGATCCGCTATATTTTCGATGGCCGATATAATGTTGCCCGATTATACAGAACAAAACCCCCGACCAATTGAACTCCAGCTCAATTTTAGAAACCAGTATTTAGTAGTATCCGGACCCCAAATAAAACGAAATTCCCAACTTTGACCCGAAAGTGGAAATCAAACCAAAAAAAAACTTTACCAAAAATAGCAATAAAATTAAATACATTTTTAACCATGAAAAATACGTATATCTAATAAAGAGGCAAGCGTGCCAGAGAGGACACCGCGCGCTGAAGTCTGGAACCAGAAACCAGAATCTCCGCCACGCGGGGTGTGCCATCAGTACCAGATATCAATTTTAAAATACGTCCCCTACGCCAGAGTAGGGGGGCCAAATTTGCCTCTTTTAATAATACTAAGTCCCCTTCCCGAGGGGCCTCCGTCCTATCTGTCCATTTTACCCGTTGTTGCAACAGATGCAAGTACTCGGCCGACCAGCGCCTCCAGAAGTCTTGACTTATTTGCTGCAATAACTGAAAACGGGACAGGCGTCCGGGGCGCTCATTCTTCCAGGGATACTCCGGCAACGCGGTTAAAGGCTGACCGATCAAGAAGTGACCCGGCGTCAAGACTTCTAGATCGTTAGGGTCAGGCGAGATTGGACAGAGAGGACGGGAATTAAGCACTGCCTCCACGCGGCATAGTACCGTGACTAACTCTTCCCAAGTTAACACGGTCTCCCCGATGACACGGCGGAGATGGGTTTTAGCAGACTTCACCGCAGCCTCAAAAATTCCTCCCCAGTGAGGACAGGCCGGCACACTAAATTGCCAGCTGATTCCCCGCAGGGCGAGAGCCAGACTTAAACTATTATTACCAGAATTTAAAAAATTATTAACTTCGCGTAAATAATTCGCCGCCCCTCGATAATTTGTGCCATTGTCCGAACGTATTAAAGAGGGTACTCCTCTTCGCGCTACAAAGCGATCCAGCGCCGCGACAAAGGCCTCCGTAGACAGCGCAGAGACCAGCTCCAGGTGGACTGCTTTGGTGGCCAAACACACAAAGACGCACAGGTAGGCTTTAACGACCTTGGCGTTACGCAACGTCGATGACTTGACCGAGAAGGGCCCAGCGAAGTCCGTTCCGACCCCGTCGAACGGCCTCGAGGGAGAAATCCTATCCGGAGGAAGATCTCCCATCATGGGCTGCATGGTAGACGCCTTGAGCCTATAACAAGGGACACATCTAAACGGCAACTTTCGGACCGCCCTGCGAGCCGACAAGATCCAGAATTCACGCTGCAACACAGCGAGAAGCGCGCCACATCCAGCGTGCGCGTTACCGATATGCCGATCGGTGATCAGCAGGTCCACCAGAGGACCTCCTTTCGGTAGCAACAGGGGGTGCCTGCTGCCGTACGGCAGGTTGGCTTTCCGGAGCCGACCTCCTACGCGCAGAAGACCATCCTGATCTGTGAAAGGGTTCAACTTGGCGACCGCACCCTTCAAGCGAGCGCGTCCGCAGCGCAGCGCCTCAAGTTCCGTCGGAAACCTCTCACCCTGCACCAGCCGAATGAGGTGCAGCAAGGAACTCCGACGCTCCTCCACAGTGGCGATCTGGTCACTCCTTCTCTGACGAGGGTGACGACAGTTGTGGATGAAGCGTTTAATCCAGCTAGTTACCCCCAACAACTTATCCAGCTTGCTGTAACGACCCGTCAACCAGTCAGGGTCTGGGGGCACTTCCGCCACAATCGCATGCACGCGGACTCCGGGCAGCTCCGCTCGCTCCGAGTCCGCGCCGAGAGCTGGCCAGGAAGCTTCTGGCTCCCGCAGCCAGTCCGGACCCCACCATAAGGGGAGATCAACTAGCTCCGGCGCGGAACAGCCGCGCGAAGCACAGTTAGCGGGGTTCAACTCACCCGGGACATGTCTCCAAACCATGTCCAGTCCAATGTTTTGGATTTGGGAAACCCGATTTCCCACAAAAGTCTCCAAGGTGTGAGGGGCTGCTCGTAACCAGGCAAGTACGACCTGACTGTCTGACCACGCATAGACCTTCCGGATGTCTATCGAGGTGGACAGTTCCTGATATACGTGCTTAAGCAGCCGAGCAAGTAATGTGGCTCCGCTCAATTCCAGTTTCGGAATAGTGAGTCGTGTCCTGATAGGAGCTACCTTGCTCTTCCCCAATAAGAGCGTGAGATTGACGTGGCCTCCAGCGTCAACTGTACGTAAGTACACAGATGCGGCATAACCCAGCTCGGACGCATCACAGAACCCGTGCAGGCTGATCCGGCTACAGCCTGGTGGCAGAATGCGCCGGGGCAACGCCACTCGATTGACCGTTTCGAGGTCAGATATTAAACGAAGCCAAATGTTAAGCGAGTCTCCAACCAGGGGGTCGTCCCATGAGACCTTCAGAGTCCAAAGTCGCTGTAACAGACACTTGGCTGCGAACAGCACCGGACTGATCCAACCGTTTGGATCAAACATCCTGGCGATGGTGGACAAAACCGTCCGTTTTGTCCACGCGCGTGTGGCTTCCAGTGCCACCCGAAAGGTGAAGATGTCAGCAACCGGTTGATACTGCATGCCCAGAACCGCAATCCCGTGCGGATCGTCACCTTCCTCGAAGAGCCCCGGATCCTGCTGGTGATCGTCCGGGATACCAGCCAGGACGTTGGGGTCGTTAGAGAGCCATTTCCGAAGCTCATAGCCTCCAGATGCGAGAAGCTCTGTAAGCTCATCCCGGAGCAACAGAGCTTCCTCCACCGTCTGCGCACCAGTGCAAACGTCGTCCACGTACAGGTCGCGTTCCAGAACTGCGGCTGCACGTGGGTACCGAGCCCGTTCTTGCTCCGCCAACTCCAGCAGTGAGCGGATCGCAATGAAGGGGCTTGATCTCAACCCATAGGTGTTGGTGTTCAACTCATACACCATCATAGGGTCCTGAGGACTTTCCCGCCAGAGGATCAACTGGAACCTCCTGTCCTCGGGGTGTATGACCGTTTGTCGGAACATCATACGGATGTCCGCTCCCAACACCACCTGATGCCTACGGAAATTCAGGATGATGTCTACAATATCCCGATGTAACTTCGGTCCAGCGTGGAGGCACTGGTTCAGTGACACTCCTGTCGAAGTCGGAGCGGATCCATCGAACACCGTCCTGAGTTTGCCTGTCGACGCTTTCAAAACAGCGTGATGAGGCAAAAAGTAGTGGTCCATGGTCGACCAGTCGTCGCGAGCCGGAGACATGTGGCCCAGTGCCTCATACTCCCTCATGAACTCGATGTACTTTTCCCGAAGTACAGGATCTCGAGCCATGCGTCGCTCCATGGACCTGAGCCTTTTCTCGGCCAATGATCGAGACTGGCCCAGACGCGGGGGGTTATCTCGGAAAGGCAGCCTAGTCTCCAATCGCCCAGAAACCATTCTCCGAGTGTGAGCCTGATAAAAGTTCTCACACTCCACGTACTCGGGATCCAGCCGAGACACGGTAGGCGGCTCTTCGATCTCCCAGAACCTCTGCATGATCTGAGCGAGGGCCGTTCCCGTAAAAGAAGCCTGATTCGACTGCTGCCACTCATCCACCATTCCCAAAATGGCGTTCCCGTAGATGGTGGGCAGCGCCATCAGCGAAGACTGATCCAGCAGTCTAGGCTTGCCGTTCATGATGTAACCCAGTACATCAGAACCCAACAAAAGGTCTACCGGACCCGCCATCCCGAAGCGGGGATCCGCCAACCTGAGACTCTTAGTACAGGACAAAAGATCCGGATCTATGTCCGCCTGAGGAAGCCAACCGACAACCGAATCCATGACGGTGGCCCTCACCGCAATCCTTTCCGAATATGAATGTACGGACGAGAAGGAGAGGCGGGTCTGTCCAGCCAACCGCACCTCTGGGTTCCCGACTCCTCGCAACGGAGTCGGTGACGGTGACGGAAACCTAGCCAGGCCCAGGCGATGAGCAACCCGGGTTGTTAAAATGCACCCCTGGGACCCTGTGTCCAAGAGCGCTCGTATCCGGACGTAGTCGCCTCTTGGACCCCAAACCCTTAACCAGAGGGTGGGCAGCAGGACCACCGGTTGATCCTGTGCCAAGGGAACGGAGGCTAGTCAATCCCTCCGAGGCCCGTCCGAACCCGTCGGACTACAGGGCCCAGCCCAGTATGGCTGCCGAGTCATAAGGGCCATCGGAGGGGGGGCATATCCAGCTGCCCTGCTATACTGCAAGTAGGGCGGGTGGTAGTCCAGCCTCGGATATTCATGGAGGGGAGGCGTGAACGGCCTCCATTCCATTGGTCGCGGATCCAGCGGCGGAGAAGGATAACGCTGGGGAGGTGGCCCCCGTGGTGACTCCTGTATCACCCTTCCACCTCTCCAGTTCGCCCGCGTCCGCGCGGGCTGTGAGGTCGGTGACCGAGCCACGTGTAGGACGCTCCTTGTTGGGCTGCCCGGTGCTGCCGTGGGTTGGGGTGGAGGGGGTGTGCTCCACGCTGTAGCCACTTCATTGTTGTACAATGCGTGGCTCGGCGTGGGAGCGCCCCCGCCCGTGGAGGGCCCCCTCCCTGAGGGCTGTCGACCAGCACCATCGCTCCTGACGCACAAGAGCTGGTGGTGTGGTCCCCCACACCCAGGACACGGCCGTGCCGTGGGGCAGTCATTGTACAAATGACCCCCCAGGCACCCGTAGCACCGACGCAACCGCCGAACGATGCCTCGTCGGTCGGAAGTCGTCCTCGCAAGCAGGGCCGGACACTGCACCAGCGCGTGAAGCTGGCCACAGTTCGGGCACTCCTGCTCCGACGCAGTCGTCACAGTCGCCGACCGCTTTACCCCACCCAGAGTGCGGGGATTGGTAGGTCGCGGTCCTGTTCCGGCAGGGCCACGAGCTGACGCGGCGGGCTGCGCCTCCTGAGGCGCCGACTCTGCCATCCTCGCCTCCCACTCCAGGACCCGAAGTAGCTCCTCAAACGTGGGGAAGACCTACGGGTCGGCGTGAAGGCCCCTTTCCCGCTCGAACCGGGCGCGCATCTCCAGCGGCACCTTGCCCAGCAGGATGTGGACCAGCAGAAACGACCAGTGTTCCACTGGCAGTCCCAAGCTGCGCAAGGCGTTGTACGCCACCTTCACGGGCGTGAGGATTAGCGGCCTCAACTGAGACCTCTCAGTCACCTTCGGCAGCCCCAGTATTTGGGACACGTGAGCGTCGGCGAGGAGCCGAGGGTTTTGGAACCTCGTATCCAGCAACTCCATCGCCGTGCCGAAGTTGTCGTCGTCCAGCTCCAGGTGCTGGATCAGGGAGAGTGCCTCACCCTCCAGTGACGTGCGGAGATAGGCCAGCTTCTCCGCCCTCGTCAAGTCCGTGCGTGAATCTACGAGAGAGGCGAACATGCTCCGGAAGCCGCTCCACTCCCGCAGGTTCCCTGTAAACCTGGGCAAGTCCAGAGTGGGAAAGCGTCCCACTACACCCGAGCCCGCATCCCTGATGACGGGTCCCGAGCTCGCCCTTCCCTGACGAGACCTCTCCAGCTGGTGAACCCTTTCGGAGACCTCGTCGTACACATCCAGGATGCGCCGCATGTCCGCGTCAATCCTCTCCATCTGGTCCTCAGGTGGAGGCGGCCTTGCATCCCGCAGCAATCCTGTGCTCCTCTCAGCGCCCTCCAGGCGCCTGTCGAGCTGTTCTGCCCTGTTTAGCAGCGCCTCCTCCCGGTCTCTCCGGCCGACCAATCCTTGTAAGGATTTGAACCATCGGAGCTGGTTGGCCAAATCCGAAGCCATTTTTAAATTTAAATTTAAACCAACCTAAAGTTCGGACAATGTCACAACAAATATATCCGCAACCTATTAAACCGGATACCACTTAATACTAATTTCCCGACAGTTTGGGGAGAAATTATAAACTGGGAACCCCCAAATATCTGGCCTACCCGATATATTTTCCCAGAAAACTAAAAACAAAAAGGGGTATTTACGGCTAACCGCGCTCTGTCTACCAAAAAATGTTCAATATTTATGCCATAAATACCGACTTGGGGCTCATAGCAAGTCTAGAACATTATTATTTTGCAGATATACCGATTTTAATGTTTACCCCCTAATTGCAAACAAAGTACCGAAAAGAAATCACTTACGTAGGGTTCCCGGCGTCGTCCAATGCCCAGTTTGGTTGTTAGGAATAGGGAGCAGGAGAAATATGGAAAGTAGGACACCAAACCAGACAGTTCCGTAGACGATCTCCCGCCCCAGAACGATCCTGCGTTCTAGAAGCGGCCAATCCAGCAGCCACTTCACAATTAATATTCCAGCACTAATCCAGTGTAATTATTAACTTTAATAACGTATTCCCGCACAGTATTAAAGCTTTTATCCGAAAAACACCAGTTTTAACCACAAAAAAAAACTCATGTCATGCCGTTCCCGCGACCAGAGACAATGTACAAGTGACAGCCGGCTGCCAACCATAGATCCGCTATATTTTCGATGGCCGATATAATGTTGCCCGATTATACGGAACAATGGCCATGCCATGATGGCGAGGCCACACCCTTTCAGCATTTCCAGACTTTACAGGCTGACGCATTTACAGATGCCCAATCGCCAAGGTCCCGAGTTTACCCGAAGATTTCTTATCATACCCGAGCGTGATGCCAGAATTCAATTGACACCCCATGAAAGATTTGTCTAGGCGCGCCTAAAGAAGTTTTCACTTCAAAAAAGGTCACGGACCCCGGAGTCTGCGGACTTGCTAAATTTAAAACTAGCTAGGCTCCGCGATTTCATCTACTGTGTTCTTGATTTCCTCATTTTCCGGGATAAAGCTTACGTCTTACTCCAGATTATTATCTATATATTTGTACCAAATTTAACCAGACCCCTTCCTTCTATGGTTTTTGCGTGAAATACTAACAAACATCCATTCATCTATCCTCACCAAAGAGTTTACGTCATATTTACTTATTCTTTAACTAAGATCCTCACTAACTTGCACATTTTGAATATTAGTACGATTACTTAGTTACTACTTATTTATACTTTTGCAATTTTAATGCTAGAAGAACGGATTTAAATACTCTGAAGGTGACGAATCAATTTATTCTTCCAACTACACAAACGACGCAAGTTTCCTTTTCAAAATATTAGAGGAAGTGCTGGAACGCGGTGATTCATCCGCATGTAATGAACCAAAGCACAAAGAGCACAACTCTCGAGTAGGAGGAAGTATCTAGTTCAATTGTGCCGAGTTGTGCATTGTCCCCCTGTTTACAATACCTATTCCGGCCGGATGCGGAAGCCGAGGCAAGTTTTACATAATCTCAGTAAGCTGAACTTTGTGGAGTTTTCACTTTGGGCGGCTTGAAGAACTGTTTTAGAGATTCATAGTATAAATACCCGTCTTTATGTTGTTATGGCGATAGTCTCACGCCTGAGTCTCGGGGCTTGCACATACAATGAGACAGATAGTTAAAGTTATAATCTATAACGCTGGTTATTTACCCAACATTAGTTCAGATTCATCACCTTTTAGGACAAGTTATGATAAACTAAATGAACACATTTAGAGTTCATAAGATACTCGAAAGAAAAGAGGTGTTTGGAACTAAGATTTCGAGCTAAGAAAGAACGTTACTTACCTTACAATGCTATCATGGAGTTCACTGGGGTTTGTGAATGCTGTATATTTACAATATTTGCCTTTCTCTTGGGTACTATGTAATCACAAAACTGATCAAACAATTATTGGTATAGCATTTAAGTTTTTGGGACAATTCATCGTATTTGCAAGTTATTTGTTTTTTGGATTAAGAGTTATAACATTGAAAATAAATGTTAATTTAGATACATTTGCGAAGAAACGTAGACTTAACGAAGATACTCCAGAATAGAGTTTTAGCCCCCGGCTGTTCGTAACTACTAATTGAAAAAAAAATCTGCTCTGTACTCCAAGCCAAGCATTCTTAAATATTATAAAGCATTCTTTTGAGTCAAAAATAGTAAGGAAGATCCAACGAAAAAAAGAACACTACTGCCGCACCCAAAACAGTACCAAAACACCCCGTTAGATCATCAGCATTAACGAAAAGCGAACTGTACGTAAGCGCCTAGTACTTGCGTATTTATAGACCCCAATATCAATCTATTACAAAGTTTCACAGAATTAATATCAAAACAAGAAAGCTAACTCCTCTACGAAGTACCAACAACTAATGTTAGTATCTTTATTTAATGTAGCCTCGGTTCTAGATTCATTTCCTATTTCGTCTTATTTTATTTATCAAACTGGCTGCTCCCGCAGTTTCATCCACGTTTTACAGGCTTTATTATTTTTACAGAATACTAATTATCATTATTATGAAGTAAGATTAGTCTAAGTAATGCCATAAAGCATCAGCTATGTGGTAATTAAAGTCCCGTCATAATTGGTCTAGCCGTTTCGGAGATTAGTTGAAACAAACAGACAGACAACAATAAAAAAAATAGTTTTAAGACATAAGTAGGTACAGTCCGCGAGGTATAAGCTGAGCTTTGCATTAGTGTGAGTGATCACCAAAAGTACAGTCAGACGCAGGACGCTGTGACCATGTTCTCTTAATAAGGTGTTTCTTCAAACCAGAAGTGCTGCCATCTGAATATGATTTTGATGAAGTGTGAGTGGTGTCAATATATGTTTCATCGGTATAAACGATAGGCCTGCCCTGAATACGGTATTCGGAAATTTTAAGTAAATAAGTTATACGTAGGTGACGGATCTCATGCTTTTCCATTAAATTTTTTCTGTTATTCTCTGTCCTTGACCATTTGAATCCTAAAAGAGATACTTCTTTTCGCAATGACCATATTGATCCTGGATAGTTAATGTCAGCTTGTTGTTTAAGAGTTTGTTGTCTGACTGTACTTTTGGTAATAGATGCGTATGCATGTGATCACTCACACTAATGCAAAGCTCAGCTACCTCCTCTACCTATACCTCGCGGACTGTACCGTTTACATTATGTGTGTATTTTTTAATGGCCTGGCCTCGTGGCTTAGTGGTAATAATTCTGCCTGCGAAACCGAGGGTTGTGGGTTCGATTCCCACCCAGTGCACATATTTGTGTAATGAATTCAAATGTTTGCACTGTGTTTGGGCGTTTCTATCTATAATAAGTATGCATTTAAAACTATATTAAATATTAAATCAGTTATCTCGCCGCCATCGTACAAGCTTTGCTTAGTTTGTGGTCAAATGGTGTTGTGTGTGAATTGTCCACCAATATTTATTTATTAATATTATATTGTGTGCCACCTGTATAAACATTTTGGAATACTTATGCTTATAAAATACATTTTCAGACAACATATTTGCGAGGATTCGAGAACATTGTAAGCAAAAGTACAAGAGAAACACAATATACGGCAAGAACAGAATTTACTAAGGTATCCATAGTAGATTAGGATGTCTAAGGTAGGGATGAAGTAAGATTGATTAAGATTAGGCATTAAGATCGGCTTAGACCATTGATAAATTGGACACTTAGGTAAGTATTTACGGTCTATAGTTTGTTATTTGTGAGGAACAGATCAGCAAAGACAGCCGCCCCGAAAAAAATTGGCCTCTTGACGTTGTCGTACATTGAAAAGTATTTTCTGTGTGTATTTTTTTATTAAAACATATTGGAATAGCTTCGCTACTTTGTACACGTGGCACTTAACAAAACAATTTACTAAAAAAGTTTCTAATGCTTTGTAATAGCACCTTAGCTTATGTGTTATTCCAGATTATAATCTAACTGTATTCCAATCAGATCCGTTAGGCTAGGCTTGGCCATTTTTATCCCGGGAAAATAACGGAAACGGGAATTACGCGGGTGCGGCTGCTAGTATACAATAAAATTGAGTTTACCCAGTCGTTGAGATAGTCTACTAGTTAATAATATGCTTTAGTAATTAACTATGCATTTGGCATAAACTTATAGTGAAATCTACTTAGATCTTCCAAAGCGACGGAGGCACAAATCACAAAGATCCAGAGTATGTAGCCTTTATAGCCATTTTAGTACTTTGTATTCCTACGGAAGGATTCAAAGCCTTACTTCAAAAGGAGAGTGTTAAGGTCACAATTTACTACGCTGGCAACTGTATCCTCGAAACTTTTCTCTCGTAACATGATGGTTTCCTCACGATTTTCACCGTTAAAGCTGGCGGTGATGTCAAACTGAAATAGTTGCGTGAGACTTTGCTGGCAAACATATTGCTTACCATCAGGTGTATGTCTTGCTCGCCGCACCACTCCATATTACGAATAAAAAAGTTTGTTTGCCGAGTTATTAAAATTACAAGCATAACATTTCCGCAAATGTAACTAATACACTTGTCAGTCGTTTACAAACAAGGCTACATTCGTATCTAATTCGAAAACCGAGATGTTAGCAAGTATCCGCAGCGTACTTGGCAGAAATATAGCAAATATTCGTTCAGAAAACAGAGTTCAAATAAATAACACATTGCAGCTGGCTTCGAGTCTTTGAGCGGGGATTGCAGCCTGTCGTGCGCTTGTACAAAGTATTTGTCGTCTCGTGATGTGTGTCTGGCGTCTTATCTATTGGAAACAAGGAATTCAGAGATTTTTCTCCTTCCTTTCCTCTGACTTCTGATTCTCCTATGAACGTTGAAGAATGGAGGGAGAAGTCAAATGTCGCAAGCGTCTTCTTTTTTAACCCTCGACGCATAAATTACAGGATGTCATAAGTTTGACGTGTGTGTGTTTGTGTTTCTCTGTGGCATCGTAGCCACCAAAAGGATGAACCGAATTTGATTTTATTAACCGATTTCAAAAAAGGAGTAGGTTCTCATTTCGGTTGTATGTTTATGTTGGATGGTATGTTACGCGATAGCACTGCCAATTGTCGATACATTTTGGTGATTCTTTTCTGTTTGGTAGATCATAGTTCAGAGGTGTACTTACCCATTATAAATTTTATCGAAATCAATGTACCTAATGGTTTTTCAAATATGAACAAAAAAACACGAAAATTTACTTTCGTTACCTCGATGACTTAGTGATTGCTTCTAGAATACAGGACCGTGAACAAAATGTACGTAGTAAATGAACCACCAGGAGACCTATGTAGGATGATAGAAGGGTATAAAGTAAAAAGATTCAGCACTATGCCGTCACTTGTAAGGCCCAACTGAGTACAGTCGAAGAGGTTGTCGAGACCTGAGGTTGAAGAGGTCGAGGTTGAAGAGAGTCGAGAGGGTTGCAACCCTTGATAATTTCTCCTCGTCGCATGATTTTTGTACGGCGTTGCAAAATAATAGATTAGAAGAGGTTTTGAAACTATAAAAATTTTGAGTTTGTCGGAAAAATTCGTGATTTTCCGACGATTTACAGATTAAATTTGGGCATTTGATTATGTACATTAGGCATAATCATTGGTTTCATAAAGTTTCACTACCTCTCCTAATCCATTATTTTGCAATGCCGTACAAAAATCATGCGACAAGGAGAAATGATCGAGGGTTGCAACGCCCCCTCTTCGACTATACTCAGTTGGACAGCTTACAAGTGACGGCATAGTGCTGAATCTTATTACTTTATACCCTTCTATCATCCTACATAGGTCTCCTGGTGGTTCATTTACTACGTAAATTTTGTTAACGGGCCTGCAGTCTATTCCTATGATATTTGGTGGAATGCCTGAATTTAATTTTAAATTGTAGCTGGTTTTTAGGGTTCCGTAAAACGTAAAAACGGAACCCTTATAGATTCGTCATGTCTGTCTGTCTGTCTGTCCGTCGTTGTCGAGACCTGAGGTTGAAGAGGTCGAGGTTGAAGAGAGTCGAGAGGGTTGCAACCCTTGATAATTTCTCCTCGTCGCATGATTTTTGTACGGCGTTGCAAAATAATAGATTAGAAGAGGTTTTGAAACTATAAAAATTTTGAGTTTGTCGGAAAAATTCGTGATTTTCCGACGATTTACAGATTAAATTTGGGCATTTGATTATGTACATTAGGCATAATCATTGGTTTCATAAAGTTTCACTACCTCTCCTAATCCATTATTTTGCAATGCCGTACAAAAATCATGCGACAAGGAGAAATGATCGAGGGTTGCAACGCCCCCTCTTCGACTATACTCAGTTGGACAGCTTACAAGTGACGGCATAGTGCTGAATCTTATTACTTTATACCCTTCTATCATCCTACATAGGTCTCCTGGTGGTTCATTTACTACGTAAATTTTGTTAACGGGCCTGCAGTCTATTCCTATGATATTTGGTGGAATGCCTGAATTTAATTTTAAATTGTAGCTGGTTTTTAGGGTTCCGTAAAACGTAAAAACGGAACCCTTATAGATTCGTCATGTCTGTCTGTCTGTCTGTCCGTCCGTATGTCACAGCCACTTTTTGCCGAAACTATGAGAACTACACTGTTGAAACTTGGTAAGTAGATGTATTCTGTGAACCGCATTAAGATTTTTACAAAAAAAAATTAAAAAAAGATAAATAGGGTTGCCCCCCATACTGAGAACTGAAACTCAAAAAAAAATTTTTCATCAAACCTACACGTGTGGGGTGTCTATCGATAGGTCTTCAAAAATGATGTTGAGGTTTCTAAAATCATTTTCGTCTACACTGAATAATTTGCGCGAGAGACGCTGCCAAAGTGGTAAAATGTGTGTCCCCCCCCTCTAACTTCTAAAGTAAGAGAATGAAAAAACTAAAAAAAATATATGATGTACATTACCATGAAAACTACCAACGAAAATTAGTTTGAACTCGATCTGATGAGTAGTTTTGTTTAGTACGTCATAAATACACTATTATTAAAACTTCGATCAAAGTTACAACGAATTACAAGAACTATGTGTACTATGTATATTATATTACTTGCTGCAACGGAACCCTTCATGGGTGAGTCCAACTCGCACTTGGCCACTTTATGCAGTTTATGTTTTTATGCAGAAAATAAATTATTTTTCTTTTATCGATTATCCGAGTCAGCTGACTGATTACTGTTTATACCATACAAGTATCGGCTGATTGAATGTTGGCTCCGTTTCTTACTGATGTCGACTGACTTATAGTAAGACAAATCTTGTCTTGCTTGATTATTGTATCTAAAACTGGTGTCGTCGGACTTATTATTGTATTGTCGAGGGATTTCAAGACGAGTTTGACATGTGCCATTAAAAACTAATATATCTGTTGATAGATACTGAGGGACAACACGTACCTTGCCTACCTTGGCGGCAAGGATGATGCGGCTGCCATTGGTACCCGGCAAATATTGGCAAATATTGGCCTATACCAAAAACGGTGTATTTGGGTACAATTACCGGGAGATGAGAACAGCTGACCCCAGCGCTGCCGATGTTGCGGCGGCGATGGGTCATCCGGGTCAGTATGTCTTTCGGTTCTCGTCAACGAAAAAATTAGCCTCTTTATGATCTTTTGCTTACCGTCATAAACATCTGAAATTACTATACCAATTTCACTTTACTCAAACAATCTACAACTTCTTGACTTGTGCTCTCCTTGACTAAAGGTTTAGAATACGACGGAATACGTCCAATGACTAAGTAGAACACATAAATACCTCGCCTTTCCTCAGGGAGCATCGCTTTTGTTTCCTAATTCATGCATGCTGTTATAATAATCGCGTATACATGTTGTGGTAAGTTTTCTCAAAGTATGCGGCATAGTTCTCGCAACACGACGTCTCTGTTGCGGTTGCAGCGCAGGAATCTTGGCGGGAACAATCCACAGCGATGGCACCGTGCTAAACCTCTGTTGCGCTCTATGTATAGTAGGAATTTTGACAAATAATCATTATATAAAACACTAGCGGCCCATCCCGGCTTCGCACGGGGTCAAATTTTTTGTTAAGTAGGTATGCTAAATGAAATGTACATGACCAAATTTTTCCAAAAGATCAAAATTAAAAACCAAAACTTTAAAGTTCAAAAACATTAAACTGCCTGGCCTGGTGGCTTAGTTGGTTAAAGGCCGTTTTGTAAAGCGGCGGTTTAACGATCAGCCGGATTGAATACAGCTGATTTAAAAACCACTGGAATGTATTTAACGCCATACGTTATTCAACACGGCTAGCCGTAATGTAATAAAGCGAGAGATTAGCCGCTTCTTTGACAATTTTTAGTTCCGATTCTTAACACTCATGGCGCTGCCTGACATAACAACAACCATGGCGTTGAATACTGTGTGTTCCTAAATTGCTAACACGGCTAGCCGTAATGTAATAAAGCGAGAGATTAACCGCCTCTTTGACAATTTTTAGTTCCGATTCTTAACACTTATGGCGCTGCCTGATATAACAACAACTATGGCGTTGAATACTGTGTGTTCCTAAATTGCTAAAGTGACAGTGGATTCTGGAGTTTGGAGGAATCGTACACAATATTATTAGGGTGGCACTTATCACCCTGGGTGTTAAGGCGCGGGCCCACCGCGGTGCACGGAGAGGCTACGCACGTGTATTAAGCTTCGCTTTGTAAGAAAATGTATGTGGTTGTGTCCACTGCAACCCACGGAGAGGCTACGCATGAATTGACGTCATTGATACACGCGTGGCTTGCTCGAATAGGCGGTTACATAGCTCAACGCTGTCAACGTGGGTCTACGTTTCCACTGGAGTACACGAATAAGACCCACGACTATGTACAGCTCGGTTATCGCAGCGCAGTTTTCAGTCATACACGTTGTGGAACGACTTCTTCTGGCAAGACTGGGCGCAGGCGTCGCTCGCTTGCTTCAACCGCAGTGAAGCCCGTGTCCGTAGATTGCAGTGGCATGTGTGTAGCCTCTCCGTGCGCCGTGCCACGCTAAACATAGTCGTGGGTCTTCGTGTAGGTACTCCAGTGGAAACGTAGACCCACGTTGTCAAACAAATGAATACACGCAGCTAAAATGCGCCGCGTGCCCGTGCACAGCATGCACCGCGGTGGGGCCGCGCCTTTACTTGGATACTATTTCGTTTCCACCGTCCACCTTGTTAAGACTAAATCGGACCGGGTAGGTTACATGAGACCCAGATCCGACCCGGAGCACCCCGACTCCACCTAGTCTTGGCGCTACTACCCCTAGAGTGTATTTAAGAGAATGCGGGAGCCAGAAGCTCAAGGGAGGTCCTGAGTGGAGCGAGCCATGCAAGTAGTTTTAAAACTATAATAGGTTCGCACTTGACCACCCTCTCACCTGATGTTAAGCGACGATGCTATCTACGATGGAACATCTTTCGATAATAGACCCTTGTCTATGGAAGTTCACCATGTTTCTTAGGTGTACCGTCACCGATATCAAGTTATGGGCTTTCAAACTTTATGTGAGAGGTAAAATGTTGTAAAAAAAATAGTACGGAATATCGTACGAAATAATCGATCAATTTATTCAGATAAATGAAATTAATTTAGATTTTGTGTTGTTATTTTTTTAAATATGGTCTTCCTACAACATAAGCAGTAATACAATGCGGCTGAACGTGGACCGCCTTATTGAAGAACGTATTGCAATGACAATGCGGCTAATCGTTGAACCGCCGCATTACAAAACGGCCCTGTTTTTCAAAACGGCTAGCCGTAATGTAATACGGCGAACTATACAATCCGGCTGCGACATATACATCATAATCCGGATCTCGTTGTTGGGCTGTATGTTTGATGACTTGACACAAATTGTCTTCAAAAATGTGCCATAATGCCGAGGGAAAACAAAATAATAATATTACCACAAACAACTCTCTCAGCCTCAACGGACACCGAGAAATTGAAGCTTCTCTCAAAGTGATTTCTTTGATTTTGAGTAGTCTTGGAACGATGTACCTACGTGGTACATGATAAAGAAGTATTCTGAGATAGAATCACTCTGACTGGGATGAACGCTGTATGTACTGTATGTACACTCTTCATAATTCTGCCGGCCGTCGCGTCGTTGCAAATATTTAGGATGGATATTTTTAATTTCGTAATATATTTTGAATGGAATGTCCGATTTTAATAATTCAAAAAGGACTCAATAGGTAATAAAGCAGTCTTGATTGAGAAATAATTTATTTTGATAAGAATTAAAACAAATGTATGAATAGCATGGTCTTAAGTTGATCGGCATTATTATCTTCTTTTAAAATGTAAAAAAGCAGTTGTAGCGCCGTAATTACTGTAGTTAGACATATGCTCTCGCGAGGTTTTTTGTAGATTTTAATACGTTCTATAATATTGTAGAATATTGTTTGGTTCTATCATTGGTACTTTCCGCAGCGTATGCGATGAAAGCCATTTTATGGCTGTTTTTTTTATACCTTGCGTTGGTTTTAGTAAAAAATTCCAAAGATCACTATTTTTTTCTTGTAATAAAAATAGCCTATGTTACTCAGTGATAATGTAGCTTTCTCTTGGCAAAAGAATTTTTGAAATCGGTTCAGTAATTTTTGAGTTTATTACATACATACAAAAATACAAAAATACAAAAATACAAATCTTTCCTCTTTATAATATTAGTATAGATATAGATATAGATAGGTACTGTTTATATTATGTGTGTATTTTTTAATGGCCTGGCCTCGTGGCTTAGTGGTAATAATTCTGCCTGCGAAGTTGAGGGTAAATATTTGCACTGGGTGGGAATCGATCCCACCCAGTGCAAATATTTGTGTGATGAATTCAAATGTTTGCACTGTGTCTGGGTGTTTCTATCTATAATAAGTATGTATTTAAAACTATATTAAGTATTATATCAGTTATCTCGACGCCATCGTACAAGCTTTGCTTAGTTTGGGGTCAAATGGTGTTGTGTGTGAATTGTCCACCAATATTTATTTATTAATATTATATTGTGTGCCACCTGTAGAAACATTTTGCAATACTTATGCTTATTATATTATTATTACATTTTCAGACATAATATTAGCGAGGATTCGAGAACATTGTAAACAAAAGTACTACAAGAGAAACACAATATACGGCAGGAACAGAATTTACTAAGGTATCCATAGTAGATTAGGATGTCTAAGGTAGGGATGAAGTAAGATTGATTAAGATTAGGCATTAAGATCGGCTTAGACCATTGATAAATTGGACACTTAGGTAAGTATTTACGGTCTATAGTTTGTTATTTGTGAGGAACAGATCAGCAAAGACAGCCGCCCCGAAAAAAATTGGCCTCTCGACGTTGTCGTACATTGAAAAGTAATTTTCTGTGTGTATTTTTTTATTCAAACATATTGGAATAGCTTCGCTACTTTGTACACGTGGCACTTAACAAAACTATTTACTAAAAAAGTTTCTAATGCTTTGTAATAGCACCTTAGGTTATGTGTTATTCCAGATTATAATCTAACTGTATTCCATTCAGATCCGTTAGGCTAGGCTTGGCCATTTTTATCCCGGGAAAATAAGGGGAACGGGAATTACGCGGGTAAAACCGTGAGGCTCTGCTAGTATACAATAAAATTGAGTTTACTCAGTCGTTGAGATAGTCCATTAGTTAATAATATGCTTTAGTAATTAACCATGGCTTTGGCATACACTTTTAGTGAAATCTATTTACTTAGATCTTCCAAATGACGGAGACACAAATCAAAAACATCCAGAGTATGTAGCCTTTATAGCCATTTTAGTACTTTATATTCCTACGGAAGGATTCAAAGCCTTACTTCAAAAGGAGAGTGTTAAGTGTGTTTGCATCCTCGAAACTTTTCTCTCGTAACATGATGGTTTCCTCACGATATTCACCGTTAAAGCTGGCGGTGATGTAAAACTGAAATAGTTGCGTGACACTTTGCTGGCAAACATGTTGCTTACCATCAGGTGTATGTCTTGCTCGCCGCACCACTCCATATTACGAATAAAAAAGTTTGTTTGCCGAGTTATTAAAATTACAAGCATAAAATTTCCGCAAATATAACTATTCCACTTGTTCGTCGTTTACAAACAAGGCTACATTCGTATCTAATTCGAAAACCGAGATGTTAGCAAGTATCCGCAGCGTACTTGGCAGAAATATAGCAAATATTCGTTCAGAAAACAGAGTTCAAATAAATAACACATTGCAGCTCTGGCTTCGAGTCTTTGAGCGGGGATTGCAGCCTGTCGTGCGCTTGTACAAAGTATTTGTCGTCTCGTGATGTGTGTCTGGCGTCTTATCTATTGGAAACAAGGAATTCAGAGATTTTTCTATTCTCCTATGAACGTTGAAGAATGGAGGGAGAAGTAAAATGTCGTAAGCGTCTTCTTTTTTAACCCTCGACACATAAATTACAGGATGTCATAAGTTTGACGTGTGTGTGTTTGCGTTTCTCTGTGGCATCGTAGCCACCGAAACGGATGAACCGAATTTGATTTTATTAACTGACTTCAAAAAAGGAGAAGGTTCTCATTTCGGTTGTATGTTTTTGTTGGATGTATGTTACGCGATAGCGCCGCCAATTGTCAATAAATTTTGGTGATTTTTTTCTGTTTAGTAGATCATAGTTCAGAGGGGTACCTATTATAAATTTTATCGAAATCGACGGACCTCATCATCAACAGCCCACTAAACGTTCCCACTGCTGGGACTCAGGGCCTTCTCTCGCAAGGAGAGAGTTAAGGCCATAATTCACCACGCTGGCCCAGTGCGGGATGGTGGATGACACATGACTTCGAAAGATTCTAGGTACATGTCGGTTTCCTCACGATGTTTTCTTTCACCGTTTTAAGTTAGCGGCATTACGCACATGACTTCGAAAAGACAGTAGTGCGTGTGGGGGTTTGAACCCGGGGTCTCCGTATCGCCAGGCGCCGTTCTCCCGACTAGACCAGCCGTCACTTTCGACGGACCTACCTAATGGTTTTTCAAATATGAACAAAAAACTACTAAAATCTACTTTCGTTACCTCTCTATGACTTAGTGATTGCTTCTTATGATATTTGGTGGAATGCCTGAATTTAATTTTAAATTGTAGCTGGTTTTTGTTTTTATGCAGAAAATAAATTATTTTTCTTTTATCGATTATCCGAGTCAGCTGACTGATTATTGTTTATACCATACAAGTATCGGCTGATTGAATGTTGGCTCCGTTACTTACTGATGTCGACTGACTTATAGTAAGACAAATCTTGTCTTGCTTGATTATTGGATCTAAAACTGGTGTCGTCGGATTTATTATTGTATTGTTGAGGGATTTCAAGACGAGTTGGACATGTGCCATTAGTAATAGTGTTAAGTGACTTATTATAGACAAAAAACTAATATATCTGTTGATAGATACTGAGGGACAACACGTGCCTTGCCTACCTTGGCGGCAAGGGTGCTGCGGCTGGCATTGGTACCCGGCAAATATTGGCCTATACCAAAAATGGTGTATTTGGGTACAATTACCGGGAGATGAGAACAGCTGACTGAGAACAGCTGACCCCAGTGCTACCGATGTTGCGGCGGCGATGGGTCATCCGGGTCACTCAGTATGTCTTTCGGTTCTCGTCAACGAAAAAATTTGTCTCTTTAAGATCTTTTGCTTACCGTCATAAAAATCTGAAATTACTATACCAATTTCACTTTACTCAAACAATCTACAACTTCTTGACTTGTGCTCTCCTTGACTAAAGGTTTAGAATACGACGGAATACGTCCAATGACTAAGTAGAACACATAAATACCTCGCCTTTCCTCAGGGAGCATCGCTTTTGTTTCCTAACTCATGCATGCTGTTATAATAATCGCGTATACATGTTGTGGTAAGTTTTCTCAAAGTATGCGGCTTAGTTCTCGCTACACGACGTCTCTGTTGCGGTTGCAGCGCAGGAATCTTGGCGGGAACAATCCACAGCGATGGCACCGTGCTAAACCTCTGTTGCGCTCTATGTGTAGTAGGAATTTTGACAAATTAATCATTATATAAGACATTACAGTAATACTTTTTTTTACATTTTTACTATTTTTGATCACAATCGGATGTTAAGCGAGGATGCGGTCTACGATGGAGCGTGCTTACCTAGAAGAAACTGATTCACTCTCGATTTGATGACACCAAGATTGTAACTATCGAGACGATCCCTCACTCAGTATACCCACCATACAAGTAGCAATGCCATAAATCGACTTTTTTTATAGAGTAAAGGATCTTATAACGTAAAGTAACTTTTCATAAAAACATTCGTGTTTTCGAAACACAAAATAAATAATGTTCAGTGAATTAAATACAAAAAGCGTGTTAAAATTAAATTCAGCGTCCATTGAACACGATAGAAATCGATAAGTTGGTAGTAAAAACATCAAAAAAAAAATCCAAACAAATAAAATATAAAAATTGGTAGTCATAGAAACTGCCGATCGATAGAAGTGAAAACTTATGACTCAGAATTTGATAGCTTACTGTGGAAACTACGCGGGTGAAACTGGACGGCGTGGCCATGAGCCTGGTCATCTAGAAATGCTGACGCATTTCTGTGGCAATGGCCATGGTCCCGAGTTTACCAGAAGATTTCTTATCATTCCCGAGCGTGACGCTAGAATTCAATTCACAGCCCACGAAAAATCTGTCTCTGGCGCGCCAAAATAACTTTTCCGTAAAAAAATTACTTCCTATGTGGTCAGTAATACTGATGCAGTACAAGATCTATTGCAAACCGACAACTATCGTACATTTCCACAATCGGATTACGTAGACAGAGAGGAAACCAGATTTCTATTCGGTGAAGTTTTCTAACGAATGTACTCAGAATTTCGTATGTCTGGGATATCTTGAGATATCGAGAATTTTTCCAATAAAACTCACAGCGTATAACGTGAAGTTCTGTCACGAAAAAGTTCTACGCTACTTTATGCTACCTCACAACGTAAAAAGTGTGGTCTTGTGTAAATAATAACTATATTATTTTTCATTAGGTATAAATCTAATGAAAAAAAATCTTGTAACACAATGCTTGCGTTCAGTATCTAACTACTTGTCCGAAAACGCTCGACCGATTTTCATAAATTCACGATTTTATGTTTGGAAGGTATGAGAATAGATCGGTTATTTTTTTTCCTCTGCCGTTTCCCCCACTATTGATTTTTAGTCACGAATTTAACTTATTTGGGTTTAAATTGACCGCTATCTCGCCTAATGTTAAGTGACAATGCGGTGTATGATAGAGCGTACCTAGAAAAAAACCAATTCACTCTCACTCTCTTTCACTCACACAAACACACACTTAAGGCCTGTTTTCAGTTTGATTAGTGCGAGTGAGTAGTGAAGGTGTTGAGCGAATAGTAGCAAACACGTGTGGACACCGATTGATTATTGCGAGTAGGTACATAGTAATCATTCGAGATTGCTCACTTGCAATCGCACTCGCACTAATCAAAATGCAAACCGGCCTTTGAGACACGTTCAACTTGCAACTCTGACATTTTTGGGTTAGGTTAAACAGCACAAACCGAATTGAGAACCACTGAGACAGCCTGTTAGAGTCGTCTAAAGTTGCTGTAAGATATAGTAGCGAGAAGAATATTTCTCGATATCAAATATTTCATTTGCAATCGCTCTCCAACTTGTAGAGGTTTATTAAAATTCCGAAACGTATTCTCGCACCGAAATTCATCAAACAAAATTTAACTGAAGGCACGTAATGCTCAAGTTTCTGACGGAAGACATATTTTCTTTTCGAGGTTGATTTATGAGCTGAAAGTTAATATCTGTGTGGTTCTGAATACCTACACTTTTTCTTGGCTTTGAGAAATGTGGAATAATGGACTCATTCCATTTCTGAAGCTAAGTTTCTTGAGTAAAGAGAGTTTTTTTTGTATTCTACTTATTTATTTACTTTGAAGACATGAAAAAATTGCGAGTATGTATTTGAACTATCTTCATTTACAGTACGTTGGGGAATTTAACTATACAACAGAATGAATTCTATATTAAATATTTTGGTGCAAGATTTTTCCTAGAACGTGCTTAGAGAAAAATGTTACTTTGAAACTGACGGAAAAGCTAAAGTCAAATATTATGAAATTTGAACAAAGGTTGATGAAACACGAATCGTTTTGAAGGGATTTTTAAAAATAGTAAGGACGTGAAAGAGACTATATATCTAAGTATTCGTAATGTATATTTTTTATGAAAATGAAATGAAAAAACGCTTAATGTGGCAATAATGCAAGACGTAAACAAAAACACAAGAAAAGAGTAGAGTTTTTGTAGTGGTAGGACTCTTGGCAGAGTCCGGCTGGGGAAGGACCACACCTTTGCCAGTTATCCTACCGCCAAGCAGTAATGTGCAAACATTACTGGGTTCCGGTTTGAATCCGGTTCCGGCAATGTTTCCAGAGAAATTACAGGGCTTAGAGATATAACAACTTCGATCTCTGGGTGACGAGCGCAGTGCAGTGCTAGGTAATGATTTGGACTCATCATGTTCCAATAGCTGCGTGTCACTGTGTAGTTATGTGACAGGCATGTTGCTTACCATCAGGCACATGTTCTGCTCGTCTCATCACTCCTTATTAAAAAAAAAGAAACACAAAGAACGAATACCTACATATTGTATTAGTGTGCACTGGGCCCCACACACTAGGGCAACTTATGCTGTGGAATCCCGGTTTCACATGGACTAAAGAAACACTAAAAAATAATATATAAAAACAATATTACTTATTTTATATTTCATCTTTGCACTTATATAGATTTATGTGGGTACAATCCGGATTGTTATGGATAATACACAAATCACGTACATCATGTTGAAAATTTTTGGGAACTATTATTGCCTCGTTCGGCTAACCTGCAAGTACACAAAAGTGTACAAAAAATACATGAAAAATAGTACTTTGCATGTATATTAGGGTGGAGCGAAAATACTTTTTTCGTTTAACTGTAATGTAATAGTAAAAATTTGGTGCCAATTGGGCTTAAACTAAGTATCACAAAATATAAATCAGTTCGGTTTAGAGTAACTGCCTCCGCATCGGTATTGTTTTTATAAAAATAGTTGGTTTTAGACCTCACATAGACGCCATATATCAGTACTATGTTTTCATAAAAATAGTTTTTTTTTATTACAAATCGTTCTCTCGGATCCTATATTTTCGATGTAGAATACACAAAGAAACCAAATGGTGTGTTTATAACTTTATTAAGGGGAGTGTTGGAGCACGGAAGGAGACGCTAGCGGCCCTTGTCACGACACTCTCGTTTACAGTGCTCTGTTCTTTTCAGTTCCTATTTTTAACACTATGTAAAGAACTCGAACGCGTTTTTAAACGTCCTTATTTGGGAGATGTTAGTGAGGTAAAAGAGAAAGTTGTTAACTACTTACAAAGATGTAATGAAGTATTACGAATTAACATGAACAAGACATCAACTAAAATTACAACTAGAAAGAGCAAAAGAGCCAACTTTATCAAAGATAGCAGACATTCTACCATCTAGGGCTAGACATATACGACAAACTGTATTTCTTCCGATAGTAACACGAATGAGGAACATTCAAATATTAAAAGCATATCATTTAAAATGCAAAAATTTACTCAAATCCATCAAGAGAAGTCAGAAAGTTTTCAGCAATGCGGTAAGATACTGTTTGATATTTTAGCATGTAAATGCAATAAAATTACTCAGTGCATAAAAAGGTTCCTAAACAAAAGCAGGCTTCTATAGTTGATCAAAGAATGTCTCATGAAATGATGATTATCAGCAGAATCGATGTTACTGGTACAAAGAAATAGCAAAATGCTCAAAAAAGGTAAACGTTGTACCTGAGATTGGTACATCTAGAGGAATACAATCTGTGATAACAGATTTTCTGTTACATAAAATAATTTCCCAAGCTAGTATCATGGCCATTGGTTGTGACGGAACAAATGTTAACACTGGAAAGTGTGAAGGATTCATAAAACTGCTTCAGAAAAACCTACAAAAACCATTTTAGTGACAAATCAGTTTGCTTCACATGAATGCTCTAAGACATTTGCTTCTTCATCTTCATCGACGAGTGAACTTCAGGACCTATATCTTACGTAGGTTCACTAGAAAAATCTAAAGAAACATGTGAAAAACTAACTATAGAAATTTAAGCACATTACAGGACAAAGATAAAGATAAAGATAAAGATATATTTATTTGCGTACAACATGAGTGAGTCTTGTACAAAAAGATGTGCACATGTAGGTGTTATAGTAAATCGTGTTGCCATGTCATGTTGTGCCGGTTAGGCGTACAAATGTCAGGTAGGTAGGCAGTCTGCTCATACAAAAATTACTTACATTTAGTGTTATTTAACAAAATTACGACAGATACAATACAGATACAATACAGATAGAATTAAGACAGATACAAGTCACAGCAACATCAAAATAGTACTCAATATAACAAAAAGACGCTTATAATAATAATCATTAATAAAATGTCATAGTCTAATAATCAGAATTAAGAAATCAATTAAAATGTCTAGAATTTATCCTTTAAAAAATCATCAATTGTGTAATAACATTTTTCCAATAACAAGGCTTTAAGTTTATTTCTGAATTGGTTGGTATTTAGTTCCCTTATTGGCTTTGGTATCTTATTGTACACAATGGGTCCCATACATATAATATTATTTAGCATTAGAGTTGTCTTGCCTTGATATAGACTCCTCTTATCTTGGTCGCGACGATTTCTTACAATAGAGTCAGATAGGCTGGGAAATCGCTCTCTGTTTGCCTTTACAAATATCGCAGTTTCTAAAATGTATAGGCACGGAAGTGTAAGAATTTTATGCATAGAAAAGTACGGCTTACAACTGTCCTTTCTTTTTAGTCCAAACATAGCCCGAATACAGCTCTTTTGTCTTCTAAAGAGAATGATTTTATTTGTCGAGTTTCCCCAAAAGATAATACCATATCTCAAGATGGACTCTACAAGCCCGTAGTAAGCTGCAAGTAAGGAGTCCGTATTTAAAATAGGAGTCAGACGTCTTAGAGCATATGCTTGGCTACTTATTCTTTTTGCAAGGTTGTCAACGTGCGGTTTCCAATTTAGTTTTCTATCTATTGTTATTCCAAGGAATTTGGCGACTTCCACTTCTTTTATATTTATATTTTCATATTTAACGTTAATATTAGTTGTATTTGGTCCCATTTGTCTAAAATGCATTATATTTGTTTTCGTCAGATTTATTCTAAGATTATTATTGTCAAGATATAAAATAGTTGATGTCAAGGATTTATTGATGTCGTCTTCGTATGTGTCATGAGTTTTACAAGCTATTGTAATAGTGCTATCATCAGCGAATAGTGTCATGGGATGGGATACGGCATTAGGAAAATCATTGATGTATCCAATAAATGCAAGTGGACCCAAGGTGCTACCCTGAGGAACACCATATTTCACCGCACGTTCATGAGAGCGTGATACTTTTTCTATTTTTGTTTTTAAATTCATTCTACTAATTTCTGTAACTTGAGTTCTTTCTGCTAGGTATGATTTTAGCAATTCTAAAATGTTGCCCCGTATTCCATACGCATCCAATTTAGCAGTCAATATTCCATGATCCACATAATCAAAGGCCTGTGTTAAATCACAGAAAATGGCGCAAACTGGCAATCTCTTATCTACACACTTTAAAACAGTACTGAGGAAATCATAAATAGCCAAATTTATAGTTTTATATTTTCGGAAGCCCTTTTGTTCGTCGCACAATATATTGTTTTTTTCCAAATAATTATTGATTTCACTGTAAATGTATTTTTCAAAAATTTTTGAAAATATTGGCGTGAGTGCTATTGGCCTGTAGCACTCCATTGCCAGTTAAATAATACTCGCAATGGCCAATTGCTTAAATAAAATCTCGAAAATAAATCTCCAGGTAAATTTTCTCATGCCCGTTGGATCACACGTGCCAGCCAAATACTACGTTTGTATTTTGTATGTGGCAACTGAAAATCCAACGGACAATTTAAGGATTCTAGCTAATTTCGTCAATAAAGTTGGACCGTCTTGGTTTTCAATTAGGATCCAGCCATCCTGCAAAAATATCCCTCGTCATCTGTTTAACATTGTTATGGGCTCTAGAAACCTGCCCATAAACTTTAAGCAAGGATCCAGTTATCCTAAGAAACGCGTATTTTGCGCCTCCCGAGAGCCTTCTTCTTGCGATGATAACAGATGAAATTAGATAATATTAGAGAGCTGGCTGCTTGTCGCATACTTAAGGCACGCAGTGTGAGTCTTCCTTCAACACCTAGACTTTTTCAAGTGACAATGATACATTTTAATGCCACTTCAAGTTTATATTGATTAATTAATGTACTGGTAGAAATACTTAACCGAACCGCTGCTCTAAAAACAAATCTGACCAAGGAATTCAGGACATTGTCGAATCTGGTGGTGAGAGCAAACCATTGTTCTTAAAGGTTCCCTACCTTACTGAAGCTGTTGAGAGTGCTGTGAAGATTACGAACGAAGCTTCTATTACCCAGTGCACACAAAAGTCACGGTTAGGTGCAATATAAGCCACGTTGGAATCGTGGAACGTAATGCCTCAATTGCACCAAAAAAGGATTTTCAAGCTTAATTATTAATGTAATTTTTCAAATCCTTCTTAGTATTTTCACAGTATTATTATCATAAATGCTTAAGCCATACATTATATCTCATTAAGTATCTTCTTACTTGTAAATGGGGGGCACAATTTCACATTTACCGACTTTAAAATTTAAGTAAAAATTTTTTTTTTAAAGTCACTTCGGGGGCAAAAGATACTAACTAAATGAGCTAAAAAATTACACTTCTTTCAATTTCATTATTACGCACAAATCCCCCACTATTAGAACTTCGAAACTAAAAAAAAATTTCGTCCATACATTCGTGCTCCACCCTAATGTATATGCATCTGCAAGTAAAGAGTATTAATAGTTAGTAAATAAGTGCAATAGCGGTCCTCCCCGGCATCCCCCGTGGAACATAATATGTACGTAGTCTATAGCACTTAGGGATCACATAGGTAGGTACATATCATCCAAAGGGGAAATAATTTTTGAAATCGGTCGGAGTTCCTGAGATTAGCGCGTTCAACCAAAAAACCCCATTCATCTTTATAATATTATTATAGATTCGGTCAGACAGACGTTCAATTAACCTATGGACCGCCAGGACCAAATTGCATTTCCGTCCCCTGTACGTCAAGCATACGTCATAGCACAAAATTAAAAAAATCGCAGCATCCATGGTTTTCTTTAAGGACAAGTTAAGTAAAAAAAATACTCCAGTACTTAGACATTTTTAATTAATGTTTTGGTGTGGTGCGTTTTTAAATTTTAGTCAACTATAGATGTCGTTGGCGCTCAGTGCTCCCTATCGCTTGTCAAGTATGTATAAGTATAGATAGCTGGCAACATTGGCCAAGTAAACAACTCATAGTAAACACTGCTCGTATTTAAATCAATTTCATAGTGTAAACTCAGTGAAAGTGATTTACAACACATTTACCATCATCACAAGTAACCTGCAAACGGGGCCCCAACAAAGGATCGTTTCGGTGAGCTGTAACATTGCAAATCATCATCCTAAATACTAATTGCTTGTCGTTGCACAGTTCAAATTCTCACGCACACACTCAAAATCATCTGATCCCGTTTTATTTCACTTAATTTCTTTGCGAGTAGATTGAACAATTTATTGAAAAACGATATTATCACGATAACATATTATCAGCACCAGTGATAAGCTGACAAGTGACAACGACAGCGGCAATTGACATTTGACAGGATAGACATTTGAATCGATAATAGAGCAGCGTCAGACTGACATTTGACTGCTGGCATAGAATAAACAATATTAGTAGTTCCGTAATTACGTTCCGATACACGCAGTTAGATATTTTTATTGACTGCACTGCTGAATCCGTGCCGGTTGCATAATCAACAATGCCACTTAAGAGAACCCCACCTGCATCACCCGCTCTTTCAAATGTAGACATCGAACCCAAGCAAATTACACAAGATAACGTCCAGAGCACAAGCAGAGCAAAGAAAAGGAAGAATAGTGACGGATACTCCAATGACGTTTTGACTAATTTTATGGTGGACATGAAAAAAATGTTCTTAGAATTTAAAGAACACCAGGAACTTAGTATTTCCTCTCTGGTTGATGCAGTTCAAGAAATGGGTCAACAAATCAGCTCAATGCGTGACACAATAAGCATTATGTCTACACAACACCAGGCCGCTGTAGAAAGGATTTGCAAACTGGAAAAAGAGTGTAAAACCCACCTCGCTTCAGTACAACAATTGACAGAAAAGATGGAATACACGGAACAATATCAACGAGCAAGTAGTGTAGAAATCAGAAATATACCCAAACCTACAAACAAGGCTGAAACTAAGGATGAGTTAGTGGAGTTGCTAAAAAAGATAAGTCAAGTGATTAACAGCCCCTTGATAACTTCAGACATCAAAGACATCTTTAGAGGCAGCTCCAAAACAAAACACAGGCCTATTATAGTAGACTTTTCGACAGTTATTCATAAAGAGAAGTTCTTACAATCTGTAAAAACATATAATACAGTATACAGAACAAACAAATTGAACACAAGTAACCTTAAAATTGAAGGTCCGCCGAATCCTGTCTATATCACTGAAAACCTCACCCCAAAGATGCGGAATCTGTTTTTTAAAGCTCGTGAATTCGCCAAGGTTAATGCCTATAAATACTGCTGGAGCTCCCATGGCAAAATTTATCTCAGAAAAAGTGATGGAGGGCCGCATATGAAGATAAACTCTGAAATCGATCTCGAGAATATGACAAAAAGTGCATGACTATCGGTCAAGTTCTGTAGATATTTTAGCCTTATATTAACTATACAATCTTGTAAGCTCCTAGAAGTCAACCCAAACAATTTTAAACTGAAGCTCAATAAGAACACGTTTACACAAAACACACCCTATTTTGCTTTTACTAATGCAGTTAAACCTATCGGGTTCAGACGTGGCATGGTGGAAACGGCATGTAACATATGTGCCACGACTGTAGTCCCCTGTAGTAGTTTTACCTCCCGCGTCATTGAGTTGTATCCTCTCTTCAATTGTAGTTCCTATGGATAATACAGTACACACAGACAGTATTGAGTCCTTATGCGTAGCGGATTCATTCTCCTGTTTGCCAGAGCAGTGCAAGCTACTCATAGCCAAGTCCGCCAAGTCTCTCACTGTACTCCATTGCAATATACGTAGCCTCAACTGTAACTTTGACGAATTGCTGGTCCTACTATCGCGAATAGAGATTTCTGTGGATATTTTGGTCTTGTCCGAGTGTTGGTTGAGCAAGGTGTCTAGCCTCCCTATCTTGGACAACTACACCAGCTACAGGTCCAGCTTTCATAACCAGAATGACGGAGTGGTACTGTACATAAAAACTTGTGTGGATTGCCGCGTTACTGAAGCAAACACTGTTGACAGCAATTGCCTAGTTGCAACATGTGAACCGGACACAGTTGTTGTTGCGGTGTACAGGTCTCCGTCATTTACCTGCCCGGGTGCATTTATAGATAGCCTGGCCGAGCTCCTGGAAACTTTGTCAGTACACAGTACGATAGTAGTCACCGGCGATATTAATATAAATATAAAACCGGAGGTAAAAGATAAATTCAAAGAAATGTACTTAGATGCAACTGCGTTCTATGGATTAATGCCTACACACTATCTACCCACAAGAGGGGATAATTGCTTAGACCACGCACTTATTAAATCTAGGTCTAATGATGTGACTGCGCTCGTACTTGACACGGCGATGACTGACCATGCTCCAATACTACTGAACTTAAATTGTTCCGCTATTTCTAATAGACCTTCTAGCCACGTAAGGGCTCGTCTGGATGTGCACGCAATAACGTCTGAGTTGAAGGACACAGACTTTACCCCGTTGTTTGCTTGTGATGATGCAGAGGCTGCCTCCGATCTGCTTATCGAAGTAATCGCAGGTGTCGTCCAAAGGCACACAAAAGTAGTGAAATTCTCACGCACAAATTACATAATAAAGCCGTGGATGACACCTGGTGCACTCAGGTGCATAAGGCACCGCGACAAACTGCACATCCAAACTAGAAAGAACCCGGATAATATGATGCTTAAACTAACATACTGTCGATATCGCAATTATTGCACTAATCTAATTCGAAAAATTAAACATAGTTATGAACGTCAAGAACTAGAAAAAGTCAAACGGGACCCCAAAGCAACGTGGAAAATTGTGAAAACTATTGCTAATCTGCGAACGAACTCGGCACCCGCTGCTGACTTACTGAAGATCTCTGATAGTCATCGTAGCTCGGCAAATCTAGTAAATGAGCACTTTGTGGCTGTGGGTCGGCAACTAGCGGATAAAATTGCTATAAATAATCCTAATGGCAAAAACACCCAGGCGGGACTTTGTGCCAACTCGAACGGTGACTCAATGGCATTGCTTCCCACAGACCACAAAGAGATAGACTCTCTTATTACAAGTCTCCGTAACGACTGTGCTACCGGGTGGGACAACATTCCTGTGAATGTCCTGAAATGTGCCCGACAATACCTGGTACCGCCTGTCACCCACGTCTTTAATTTGTGCATTTCCAGTGGTGTCTTTCCAAAGTGCTTTAAGAGAGCAATTGTCCACCCGATCTTCAAAAGCGGCACAAAGTCGGATGTGAATAACTACAGGCCCATTTCTGTCCTATCTAGTCTTTCAAAAGTCTTGGAAAAAATGTTGAACAAAAGACTTGTTGACTATTTGGAGGCGCGTGGTCGGATCGCAGACAATCAGTTCGGTTTTCGTAGAGGGAGAAGTACTGAGGACGCAGTTCTAAAACTTACAAACTGTCTGGTTGAAAACCTGGAACGTAAAAAGAAGACTATTTGTATACTTTTGGATCTCTCAAAGGCGTTTGACACAGTATCAATCCCCCTTCTGCTCACGAAGCTGGAGAACCTGGGAATTCGAGGCTTGGCTCTTGATATTTTTGCAGACTATCTAACAAACAGAACACAGGCAGTAAAAATAGATGATGTCATTAGTTCAGAGCAACCTATAACGTGCGGCGTGCCGCAGGGCAGTGTGCTAGGTCCGACATTCTTCACCGTATATGTGAATGACCTTTGTAGGCTCTCCATTCCAAACTCCAAAATTTTGATGTATGCCGATGACACAGCACTGATTGTCAATGGGACTGCTTGGGAGAATGCAAGGGAAAATGCTGAAAGAGCTCTCGCAGTGGTGATGTTGTGTCTCTCAGAGAACTCTCTAACCTTAAACATAGGCAAAACGTTATACATCGCCTTCTCACCAAGCACAAATATGCGACCATCGCTTGACTCCATAAATATTAGAGCTCACACGTGTGGTCAGGTTTGCGATGAATGTGCATGTCCGGAAATCTTACGTGCAGCACACGCTAAATATCTGGGAGTGACTATAGATGATACCCTAAATTGGACTCTACACTTGCAGAACGTGGCTGCCCGCACTAGAAAACTCATGTTTATCTTTAAAAGACTGAGAACTGCTGCAACATTGGATCTCTTAAAGACCGTGTACTATGCTCTTGCGCAATCGGTGTTGACATACTGTATCGCGGCGTGGGGAGGTACCTATGTTACCAATATGCTCCGACTGGAAAGGGCGCAAAGAGCTGTCTTGAAAATCATGACTGGTAAACCACGTAGGTACCCTACTACGCAGCTGTATATGGACTGTTCGGTGCTCACGGTGAGACAGTTGTACGTGAAACGGGTACTTCTTCGCAAGCACTCGACTCTTTCATATAATCAGTCCAGTAAGCGCAGAAACTACTCTGTCTGCTCGGTAATGCGCACACGAACAGCGCTAGCTGATCGACAATACGAAGCGATTAGTTCACGATTATATAACCGAGTCAACAAGTCACTAAGCATATATAGTCTGAATCTGATAAAATGCAAAACTACACTTGACAGATGGTTGAAGAGCTTAAGCTATAATGAAACCGAAAACTTACTCGCAATCACCTCATAATGCCTCATAAATATATTATTATATGCTGTCTCTCTCTCTCTTCCTCAGACGCGCATACACACACACCCGTACACTCATACGCCCACTAGCACGTACAATTCACACATACGCTCGCCCGCACTCATACTTATCGATTAATATATTGTTTGGTTTGATTTCTGCACTGTAAAAACTCATTCGATTCGCATTTCTCATTTGATTTTGGTTCCAATTTTAATTTTGTTTTGATATTGATTCTTATATTATTATCCATTCTGATTTTGATTTTTTATTCTAAAATTTGTTTTTAGACTTGATTTTGATCTTCTTTTCTACTTTAATTTTGATTGTAACTTCGATTTTGATTTTGATTTGACCTTGGCTTTGATTCTTATTCTGTTTTTAATTTTTGTTTTAATATTGGATTATAATATTGATTTTGATGTTTGTATTAATGTAATTTTGATTATGAAATTGACTTGAACTAAATTGTACGACATAATTATTTTTGCTTTTCACAGTTTTATTTTAAAGTGTTTCATAATTTAATGTACTTGTAATTGAATACACTTACCTAACATGTTTAACTATGACGAAGTGTACATAAATTGATTTAAAACGAATAGACCTAATACCCAAAATACAGGTGTGCTTCACACCTAGTTTGGGAAATTAGGGATTCACATGTAAATGTACCGATTATTGAAATAAACAATTTTTAATTTTTTTAATTTTTTTTAATAGGTGGCGGTCAAAAGGTTAATTGTTGTAAAAACTTTTAAACTTTGTTTACGTTTATGAAACACTAGCTTTTACCCGCGACTTCATCCGCGAGAAATAAATACTAAGGTAACTCAGGCAGTAGGTACCTATTTGTATACCCAGACACATTTACGGTTACTAAAAAGAGCTTAAACACGCAGCTATTGAAACATGACAGTCCAAATCATTACCTAGCACCGCACTGCGCTCGTCACCCAGAGATCTAAGATATTATGTCTCTAAGCCCTGTAATTTCTCTGGAATCATTGCCCTTCAAACCGGAACACAGCAATGTTTGCACATTACTGTTTGAAAATCTTCATGTTCCAATAGCTGTGTGACACTGTGCTCTTATGGGCGTGTTGCTTGCCGTCAGTCATGTTTATGTCCTGCTCGTTTCGTCACTCTATACTTACAAGAAAAAGAAAACAAAAAGGAAAAATAACACAATACAAGCTTATTATTATCACTATAAAAAATGACAACAATATATCCAATTGCGACCTTGTATCACCGAAGGAACGATTTGTACTAAGCAGAAAAAGACTCGTACTACTCATGAGTACGAGTATGAACAACATCTGTTCTAGTTAAACTCCGAAATCGCAAAAAAACATCTGTTCGAACAAGTTATTGTAAATAGAACAAGTGTATTTGATTGTGCTGTTTGCAGGCCTTGCATTTTGCAGGTTTGCATTCCGCCTAGGCAAGTACCACACAATTGCTAGTTATTGTACCGCCAAATATTACTACTCTTTGAAGGGCAAAGTTTCCTTAGTGACGTGGCAAACAGATAAATCACGTCATATTTCCGGATGACGAACTCAATGTAGTGCCAGGCAGAGATTTTGACTCTTCGTGTTCAACTAGCTGTCTCATGCTCAGTTACTATTGTATTAAGTACTTCACTCTGTCACTCTACAGGGTTATTGGTAATCAGCCTGCATCCTTTTGAGGGGATGTTAGGTACATTCAATACGTCAACTTTTGTTCTACAGTTTTAAAAAAAAAATGTGTTTTTTTTTCTTTTACAAAAAAAATAAAAAAAATATTTGCGCGGTCTAAAAGCATCGAACTCTTCGTAACAATTCGTAACAAGAGCGCGTACGCTGTTTAACGCGCAAAAAATGATGTGCCGAAGGGAATAAACACTAAAAAGTCACTAAACAGTACAAAAAAGGCAACAAACACTATTTTTTTTTGGGTTATCTATTGAGTTTTAACGAAAGTTGTAGAACAAAAGTTGTTTGTTTAAATGTACAGAACGTGCCCTTGAACGGATGCAGGCTGATTACCAATAACCCTGTATATTAAAAAACAAATATTTTGTTTTTATGTTGCAAATATTAGTTATTTTTTCTTGATTTCGGCGTTGGTCTCATCATCATCATCATCATCAGCCGCAAGACGTCCACTGCTGAACATACGCCTCCCCCCTAGATTTCCACGACGAACGGTCCCGCGCAACCTGCAACCAGCGGTTTCCAGCGACCTTGGTTGGTTGAGTTGGTCTCATAGTAAAAGTTTATTATTCAAAGATTAGAACAGTAAATCTGTTTAAAACTACAAGTAAGTATCTACACAGCATTTGTACTTTGAACGCTTGCACTATACGATGGACACCGACAGTTAATGAAATCCGTATTTTCGATTCGTTTCTTTACTGAACCGTAAACGCGATTTTGCAAATAAAAATCTCCAGAATTACATTTCTGATATATTTAAGACACGTACAATAAAGGCAGCTTACTTGCATCAAATATCATATCAATTCCAAATTGCTTATTACGATGTTCAATCTAAAATAATATTCCAAATCCTTTCAATCAGGACAAAATCGCAATACAGATTTTAATAAACCAAATCAATGATTAAATTTCGAAGTCAAATTCGCTAAGCTCTTTAAGCACTCAACTTTGGTATTCTTCAACGTTTCGGTACATTTAATCAAAGCGACAGACCTTATGCAAATGGCCTGAGACAAAGTATTATTTTTATCGTAGTCAACTACGGCGTTCTAGTAGATCAGGAGACAGTTGCAAAGGTCAATGTTTTGTGGTAATTTGATTATTTTTAGCAAAGTTAAAAAAAAAACATTAATATGTCAGAATCGGCATCGTTTTTGAAGTGAACATTTCACAAAATTTCGCAGCACAGACATTTGTAATAGCATCTGTAGCTGTACTAAAATTCTAAGTTCTAAGTCTTCACTTTAATAAGCAACGTGTCTGCCAGATTACAGCACAGTGACACGCAGCTATGGGAACATGAAGAGTCGAAATCATTACCTAGCACTGCACTGCGCTCATCACCCAGACACAAGATGTTTTATCTCTATGCCCTGTAATTTCCTGTACACGTACAGTTGTGTGCATTACACTTTGCTGAATGAAAATATTTTCCACGTTAATTTACAAATAACTTAAATTTATTCTTGTCATTTACGATGGGCAATTATCATTCCACCCACATATGAATACGTGGTTTACCGATTTATCTCTGTGTACATTTTCACCCACACACAAGTTTATCCGATACAATTATATTTACCCCAGTAGGTACTACAGCACTCGAATTTCACAATATAGTTCATAATTAAATAACACTTTCATCCTCATATTATTCGTTAACATTATGAATCAAAATAGCAGATCTGGTAAACGTTATTAAATCTGCTAAAACGAAAACCTTTAGATATGTAATTAAGGCCGATTTAAACTGAACGAACATAGAGCTACAGCTGAAACAAGAGCATTCTTTCTCGATCTTTTAGTGTAAACGAAAGATCGTTCTTAGCGTTTTCCATATTATAAATTCCATAGAATCTTTGCGAACGCAAACAAAACAACGAAATAATGTTCTACGTTTGTTTACACCAAATGAATTTGATAGAGTGGGGATAGAATGAGCATTCGCTCGTCTGATGTAAATCGGCCTTTAAAGACACACGAAAGACATTTCACGTAAATTACGATCTGCGTCGTTCTACGTATATATATCGTATATAATCATTTGGATAACTTCCAAATTATTATAATATAAATAAATGGATTGAACAATAAAGACTTTTCAATCAAGCAATATGAGAAGTACAACAGATACCTTACACATAACTGCATGTACGATCAATTGAAACAAAACCTACCATACTAGATACGAAAGAACATCAAAAGAAACCAGCAGTTAATTAGAAAGAACACGAACTTGCGAAGCTGTGTGTGCCTCCTCAAATACTGTGTCACCTGCCCCTTACTTAGTTCCGGAGGTTCCGTTGTCGAAGTATTAGGAAACTCGTTATCTGACGGTGGTAGACTCGACTCACGCCAGCAGAAAGGGCGATAAGAAAACTTTTTCCGTTAAACCGGCCGATTTATAACACCACTTCAGCCCTATGGAATTTGATTAGCAGCAGATCGCCCGGAGTGATCTTACTAATATAAATGTGGAGGTTTGGATGTTTGTTGCTCAATCATGGCTGAACGGATTCAGTTAAAATTTATAACGTAGACAGATAACTTCAATTCAATTTATTTAATTTGCAAAACATGAGTTGTATACAATAAACATAGTTACATGATGTTGAAGCTATATAAGGGTCCACCATGCTTTTACCGAATGGCATGCAAATATAATTATATGAGTAGGTACGCATTACCTTAAAATTCTCATTACATAATTAATAATTCATTACATTTAATATGTTATGTAGTCTGGTATAGCACGTAATCTAGTTTTGTTACAGCAATTGCGGGAACGAGAACTACGCGGTTAAAATTGAGAGCCATTGCTAAATCTTACTTATATTATGATTTCTAAAATTTGGATGTTTGTTGATCAATCGTGTTGGACGGATCGGGTTGAAATTTGAACACAAACTTGATTTTTTAAATGGTTTATAAATTTAATTCTAACTTTAGTGGTGAGAAATTCACGCAGACAGAACCGCGAGTATTAGTTAGTGTGTCGTAAACTCGTCGAAGGTAACGAATACTTTTTACGCCAATTTTTATTACAGATTTTAAGAGTCATCAGGTAACGGACCGTTATTTATACTTCCCAACAACTAGAGTGATCGACAAGCAAATACATCATCGTCTATAAAGGTTAATTACGAGTACTTTAGTCGAATATTACGTTGGCTTATCCAGAAGTGCAGTAAGTTCCATACTAGAACGAGTATCTAAAGCTGCACTAGTAGGATCATATCGGATTTGGCTGGGCAGGGAGAGAAATACGAGTAGTGAAGGTGAGTGTTGACGTACGTCACCAAAAGGGGCCCCTTTTAAACCTACGCTCGAGTCACAAGTCTTGGGGTCTATTCGAGATTTCTCTCTCTGCTACACGATGGACCCGGCAGCCGCACGGTGAATCCATGGAATGCTAAGAAGTTCGTCTCAGTAGGGAACCACAAAAAAACATTAAGCTCGTGGACAGTATGATTTGGCGACCTGATTGTTTTTTTCTCTTAAATTAAGCACGAAAAGGTTAATTTTAACTTTAGTGATGAGGAGTTCACGCAGACAGAACCGCGAGTATCAGTCCGTGTCGTAAACTCGTCGAAGATGACGAATACTTTTTACGCCAATTTTTATTAGAGATTTTAGAAATCATCTGGTAACGGACCGTTATTTTTCCTTCCCGGCAAGTTAGTGTAGACAAACAATATGTCGTAAAACATGGCCTATTATAATTCATTTCTTAAGTCGAATGTTATCATAATCAACTGAAAAATGCGAAGCTCTTGAACTCGTGGATAGTATGAGTTGAGAATCTGTTTGCCTCTACAAGCAAGTTCAATGATAGCAAAACTGTGTGGCTTGCTTCGTTGTGGATCTTAATAAATGAATAGTTTTTTAGGGTTCCGTACCCAAAGGGTAAACACGGAACGGAACGGAACCATATTATTGAGACTGCCAAGTCTGGTGACAGACAGACGGACGGACCGATATGGCTGTCCGTCCGTCCGTCCTTTCGTCCGTCTGTCACCAGGCTGTATCTCAAGAACAGTGATAGCTAGACAATTGAAATTTTCACAGATAATGTATTTCTATTGCTGCTATAACAACACATACTAAAAATAAAATAAAACTAATATTTAAGGGGGGCCCCTTAAATATTAGTTTTATTTTATTTTTAGAACCATATATGTATCCCATACAACAAACTTGATTATTTACCGTTTCTTGCTCGATTAGTCCGTCTCAAGAAAACTAGATGGCGCCACTAGTAAAAATAAAACGCGATATCGCATTCATCGTCAGAATCATGAGGAAAAATCAAAATTTTAAAGAAACGTTTTGCCTGTGTGCGGAAATTGCGATTTATTTGCTAATGGTACGGAACCCTTCGTGCGGGAGTCCCACTCGCACTTGACCGGTTTTATTTTTTATAGTATACGAGACGAGCAAGACATGTGCCTTATGGTAAGTAGCATACCTACCACATAACAGCACAGTGACACACAGATATTGGAACTTGACGAGTCCAAATCATTAGATATCTATCACTGCACTGCGCTCGTCACCCAGATATACAAGATGTTTTATCTCTATGCCCTGTAATTTTACTGGAAACATTGATCTTTGAACCGGAACACAGTAATGCATGGCGGTAGAATAACTGGCAAAGGTGTGGTACTTCCCCAGACGGACTCTGGTAAATACAATGATTATGTTCTTCCAAACTATAATCTGTGTTCCAAAATTTGAACCCGATCAGTACCTACCACAGAAATCTAAATAATAAGGTAATAGAAATGGCATAACTCTCAATTTACTTGCAAAACGCTTGTCGCCACATTTCCCCTACCCCCGCGATCACTACTACATGCGCGTAGTATTCAAATAGAGCTCCACTCACACAACAATAGCTGCACATTATTAACCTGGGTCTGTGATTGCACCACACACATCCATAAACGCTTATCAGTGAACCTACTAATACATTGAAAAATTAACAATTTTTCACATATACGCTAGTGCTTGACAAAAATTAAAACATATCGATATTTCAATGTACGGTCCAATTTTAACATTCGATAAAGGTTATTATTGATTTCATTAATTAGGTGTATTACACTACAACAAAGTCAATATGCCTACCTATAAAATAAGTGAGTCACATGGGGTATACTATTGTTTCGAAAACTGAACTATGTAATTCTGACACCACATGGGCTTAGGTATAATTGAAGAACAAAGGTTGTTGTATATTTTGTACATCGAGCAACTCGATCTTCCGCACAAGCACGGATGGGAAGAAGCCTTTTCTAAAAATTATTGTTCAAATCTTTCTGTCATTTCTTGCGGGAGGGGAAAGTTGCACACTAGCGTAAAGCCGCACTATTACATACAAAACATACCTATACCGATCCATTGCCGACCATACTCACACAGCCAAATCACTAACACATAAAAAATAAAGCACCATTCTCAAATCTAGCCCCGCCCTCAGTGTATTCCACGCCACAGTATATTATCAAACTCCATGGTCCACGCGGACTTGTACTTTGACAGAGGGGAAACGCTGTGTATGCCTACTCCCTTCCGTGTTGCTCGCTGATTTTGTATGAAAACTAATAAAGTCTTAAAAATAAAAGCTTACAATAGATAAGTACTGCCTCAGTTATCAGTTATCTTAATATTTATTTTGCACGGACGAACAATCGCGCGTTATAGCCAGTATGTATATACTTTTGTTAATAATTAATGAATTATGAAGTAATGTTTACCGCGAATTAAAAGATTGTACGTACGGGTGTAATGTTAATTGCGTACAATTTTTTTAATCGATTTATTATGTTACTTTATCGATAAAACTATGTAAAATTTAAAATAAAATTTTCATCGTTTATTTTTGGGAAAGTAAAATTGGACCGTCACAGCACTAACTCACAATCGCTACCTGCGGTTGTACCATGGAAGATTAGAGATTATGACGATATCTTTAATTTTACATTACATTGCTGTTTATGCTTGTACCACTTTAGATGTTAATTAATGTATGCAGCAATGGTATGCAAAATGACGATCACACCAAAAATTTATAACTATCATAGTGAATCATTGGGCTCCGTTTATTTTATTAAAAAATACAATTAAAATAAAATAAAATACCTATCAGTGAAATGTAATCTCATTATTGGTATAATTGCAAGTTGTGGAAGAACTTCCACAGTTGTTTATGCTCCATAACACAAGTTTTTAAAGATGATTCACGCCTGCCGGTTCGAACAAGACTAAACTACAATTCGAGCACTGGTGGCCTACAAGTCACCTGTGCGGCGACAATGTCACGCGGTCATGCGACTTCTAGTACCTTATTATTTAGATTTCTGTGGTACCTACATACGTGACGAAGTGATTGAGAAACAAACATTGCTATTTCTAATGCCGCCTATACATACTGGCCAAGTGGAAGCCAACGCCAGTGTGTGGAGAGTCGTTTTGCCATGACTTGTGATCACTCGCCGTCGCGCGTCGCTCGCCTAGCTGGCCGAGTCACGGCAAGAGGCCAGTGTGTATAGAGCTCTTTTGCCTCGACTCGTCTTACTTGTGACCGGTGTCGGTTTTTGTGCACAAAACAAAGGCGCTCGTAGCTCGTATTGGCCTGCGCTCGGCCAGTGTGTGGATGCTACCACTCGCCATGTCCCGTTTTGCCGGCGCTAGCGTTGGCTTGCGCTCGGCCAGTGTGTGGATGCTACTACTCGTCTTGTGCCGTTTTGTCGACGCTCGCGTTGGCCTCCACTCGGCCAGTGTGCATAGGCGGGTTAATATTAGTAGGACAACGAATGTCGGCTAAAACGCTTCCCTCTGCTGCTCCGACGCTAGCCGCTACGTCGCCGCCGCCGTCGCCGTCCGACGTTAGTAAGCCTGGGACGCGAACACATAAGACTTATCTATTATATTTATCTCCTACCAAACATTTTACATCTCAAGAAAATTTCATTTCAAAAACTAAAAGTTAAAATAACACGTAGCACTGTCATACACAGATACGAATTACAACTTATTCTGAAGAAATACAGAAATCACAAAAAACGCTGCGTGTGCCATAACAATTTTAATATTTTTAACCTCTACATGTTGTATTCGAAAAACCAATAGCCGAAATTTCCTGAATTGCTGTCTGCGGTCGGATGCACGGCGATCGATTGCACCAAATCTACGCAGGTTGCAATTGAATAGCTTTATAATATACTGGCAGAGCCCCGCGGTGGTACCCGCGAAGTTCCCGTTCCCGTTATTCCAGTTGTTTTTCCTTAGCCTATGTGTTCTTCCAGATTGTAATCTATCTGTGTTCCAAATTTCAGCCCGATCCGTTCATACGTTAGGACGTGATTGAGCAACAACATCCAAACATCCATACATTCACATTTATAATATTAGTAGGATTAGTAGGACTAGCAGAGCCCCGCGGTTTTACCCGCGCAGTTTCCGTTCCCGCTATTTTTTCGTGATAAAAAGTGCCTATATGTTCTTTCCGACTATAATATATCTGTGTTCCAAAATTTGACCCGATTTGTTCATATGTTACGACGTGATTGAGCAACAAACATCCATACCTCCATAAATTGTTACATGTACATTGTACAAGCGAGGATTTACCTCAGTTCCTGTTCCATTTATTTTCCGCCATAAAAAGTAGTCTTCGTGCTATTTCAAATTGTGAATCTGTGTTCCAAATTTAAATCCGAACCGCCCAGACGTTCCGACGTTTTAGAAAAATAAACATTCAAACTAAAATCTTTTATCATTTTAGTAGGAAAAGGTGGCGCAAGTTCCCAATAATTCGAGTAGTTTCTTGATTACTTTCAGGTTTAGACGACAAAGACAGGAATGTTTAATATACATTGGTTTGTTCAATCCGTGTAGCATTACCACATTGTTATATTAGCCATTAACTAAACTCAATAGACAATGATGTGTCGTGATTGAATTGTCGGTGTAATTGAATAATTAACGCGGATGGATAAACAGCCATTACTATTATCAGAAATTATTTGAAATAGAACACTTGAATTCTTATATGTATATTTAAATTTATAAGCCTAAAAGGCTCATTTTATGTTCTCACTACTGGAAAAAAGCCTTCTATCACAAGGAGAGAGTTGAGGCCATAATAGACCACGCTGCAAAAGGCCTAAGTGCCGGTTAGCGGTCGTTCTTGGAACATACCCTTTTGTCCTTGTTCCCCTTTAGGGAAATTATTATTAGGAATGCCTCACGTTGTTTTTCTTTATCAATTATTACGATCACCAATGCCATTATTATTACGATCTTTGTGTATTCAAATCCAGAGGGAATCGGTTTCTAGGTATTAAGCTGCCACGTCGCATTGCATCATTGTTTATCTTCAGGCGACTAAAAAAACATTTGCACAACTAACTTAGAAAAATACTGTAAAAGTGCGAGCAGAATTCAAATCTACTGAGTCCTGATGTACTTATTTGTATATATAAAAAATAATTGCTGTTCGTGGGTCTCCTAAAACTCGACAACGGCTGAGCCGATTTGGCTGATTTAGGTTTTGAAATGTTTGTTGTAGCTAAGGGAAGGTTTAAACGGTGAGAAAATATTGAAAACTTGCGAAGAAGATAATAAAAACAACAATTTCATTTTCTCATATAAACTGTTCTACATAATTTCCAGTCATAGGTACAAATTTTACGTTAACGATCAAACATTTTATTTTTCAAGAGTTTTAATCAAAGAGTATGAGATGTAAAGAGTAGAGTATGATATACCCATAATTATAGTTTTGAACCAACCTGAAATTGTACATTTTTGCCATTAGTTCACCACAGCATCAGTTTCCCGTTTCTCTTTAAGAAATATGAAATCTTAAACCACCCCAGGCAGTTCCAATTAGGATTTTTTTTATGAAAAATGTACGAATGGCACGAAACGGGGCCGATGTTTGGAATTTATTCAATAAATTCAGACCCCGACACCTCAAGTTTTGGAATGTCTCATTAAATCTTAGCCCCTTTATTTGTTGGATAAATTAAATCTCAGCGAACAATAATGTTTCCATCACTTTGAAATTGAGCGAGTTATTTATTTTGAATAGTGAAATGTTACTATCTGAAAATTTATTTTCGAACAGTCTTTTATGCCTGAATTCATCAGGAAGGTAAATAATAAATAATAAAAAACTTTTTACTAAAAACCACACAAAAACAAGAAAACAAGTTACTTATAAGCTGAGACACTATCGGGTGAGGTTCTCAATTGGCGGCCTTATTGCTTAAAGCAATCTCTTCCAGGCAACCTTGCACGGAAAACGGAGATAATTTAAAAGAAGTGGAAGAAGGTTGTTTTTGTTAACCGTTCCAGATTCACCTATGGTACATAATGTATATATATTTTTTATATATACATAATGTATATATATCTAATGTATATATATTTTTTCCTATAGCACTCAAGGATGACAAACATATCCAATGTTGAAATAATTTAAAAATCGGTCCAGTAGTTCCTGAGATTAGCAAGTTCAAACAAAACTCCTCTTCAGCTTTATTATATTAGTATACCTTATTTTTTTATAAAGAAGGTATACTAGATAATTACGATCAACGTTGATTTAAAAGTTTACTGGCATCATACATTGTCCGTGTTTTTTTTCGATTATAAATTAGCTTACGTGTAATTTTAGAAGATAATATTTATCTGATTTCCCAATTCTAGTTTAATCTCTTCAGCTGTTACGACGTTATTGACCTAATTTCACACCTTTCAACTTTCACATTCACCTCTATAATGTTAGTAGGAGGACTTTACGATGGATCCCTACTCAGCTGTTTGATACATTTTGTCGATTCCAAATGAACTTTACCCACCACTTTTGAAACCAACTTTAGCAAGGAACTAACTTACCTACTTTGCGATTTCTGTGCTATTTTTATTACCATAGCAAAAGTACCTATATTTTTTTCAGATTACCAACGAGTCCTTTGTAAATTTGTACAACAAGCAAAAACTACTACAAAAATATAAGATTCAATGTTGCGTAGCATGTTATGTTGCGTAGCACTTATGATTTGTAACTTTCTACGCTACGTAGCCGACTTCGGTGCTTAACGTTCTACACCATTTAGAACTTAACGCTTTATGCTAATGTTGGTTAGGTACAATTACATAAGCCCAATGTAAAGTACATCAGACCGGAACGACTTAATTTACACTTTTGCGAGATTGCGGTTCAGTAATAAGCATTTTTGAGCATATTTAATCGAGACTCCTTCCAAAACAACTGTTGTGATAAAAAAAAAATCTTAAGCTATCATCATTATTCAACAACAAAAATGTCCATGAATTAACTTAATTATATTTAGCCCCTGATATTTTGGCACAGTTTCATGCACCGTAAATTTTGTATATTAGCCAATCCACGCCATTCACGATGCTAGTTTCACCGAATTACTGCGGTAAATATTCTAAAACTAATGTAATTACAAAGTTTTTGAATACGGACCTGCCCTTATATTGATTTTGGATATTGGTTATGTAGCCTTTATTTTGGTCTCTGTTTGTTTTCGCTTGAAAAGGATGAACTGATTTTGTTTGTAAGGTGAATTAGTTGGGAGTGTTCTTCGCTGTGTTTGATAGAAATCAGTTCAAAATGGCCGCTAACACAAAATGGTGGATAACATAATTTCACAACTCCCACGGAATGGGTTATAATGAAAGAGTTTGGCTAGTAAAATGCTATGCATTCTAATAAATTTGAAATCCAATATGGCGGCCACTACAAAATAACGATTATTTTTTTTACAACTCCGTCAATGAACCCATTAAATCTCTTAAATGAAAGGGCTTGGCTAGTAGTAGATATAATATATAAACTATGACAAATTTAAAATCCAAGATAGTCGGGGGTAATTATTATATTTTAAATTTTGTTCTTGTAGGATGAGTAGTAGTCGCTTATGAACATCTGCGACATCAGAGATTCTGACAATGATTTGCCGACCAGGAGAGATGTTTATATTATACCTTTTTTAGTTGGCTTTTAGACCCTTATAGTAGAAAATAGTTAGTTACACCTACGCGTATTATTTCCTAAGAATTTGGCGCGACCCGCACACGTCAGACGTAATTAGGCGTCGTCCTCACACGAGAAACAATAGCCAACTAACTAAATTATAGAGGAAGTTTGGAACATTTCAATCACGACAGTAATCTCCGCACAGTGTCCGATTATGTCAAATCAGGTCGACTTAGTGCGTGACGTGGGTGCGACGGCACTTCAAAGCGTTGCCTGTTCGAACTTTAATTAATACGGGCTTACGGGCAACGGGAACAACTTTCAGTTAACTAGCCGTTTGAGCTGCATTTTAATAACTTCCGGTTCGGCAATGTCAGAGTGATTAAAGTTCTGTACATAAATACCTAAGCAACTGACATTTTTTCACTGATTTCGATGCCCATCGGTAGCTTAGGCCCTGCCCCTGCGATTTCTGCGAGTGGTTTCTAATGTTTGTATATTATTTTTATTTATTGTAAAAATTGAGACTTAAGAAAGAAAAACAAAACTGAACAATATAATAAAGAATATAACGTCCGAAATAATGCTTTCCATCAGTACAGGTAACCTGCGTAACCTTATTAAAACGGCGCGATAAAGTTCTTAAGCCACAAAGCGTCATATTTGCGATGAGGCTTATTAAAAAGCTTAGCGTCAAATGTACTTAACGAAAGCAGCCTTTTTAGAGATTATAGTCTATTATTGGTTATAATTTATTCAAAGCGATTAAATCCTTTAACTTTTAAAGCCTTTGCTGTCGTGTGTCTATTTCGGGATGTATAGGGGACTACATTTATTTTGAGGACCGAATAATTTCGTGTTTTAAATAATTCCGTTGTTACTTGTAACATATTGTTTAGATAACTGGCTGGTCTCGTGGCTTAGTTGTTAGTAGCTCTGCCTGCGAATCCGAGGGTCGTGGGTTCGATTTCCACCCACTGCAAATATTTGTGTGATGAATTCAAACGTTTGCACTGTGTCTGGGTGTTTCTATGTATAATAAGTATGTATTTAAAACTATATAAGTATTATATCAGTTATCTGGCCGCCATCATACAAGCTTTGCTTAGTTTGGGGTCAGATGGTGTTGTGTGTGAATTGTCCACCAATATTAAAAAAAAACATCATATTATTTACTAGCGGAATCCACAATTTTGTTCGCGTAAGCTGGTTTTGCGGTTGAATTTTTTACAAAACACTATCTATATATTTAAATAACTATAATATTCAGTTAAAAAATAACACTTATCACCGAGAGAAGGGAAATTTTGGGCAATTATTACGTGATTTTGCGTAAGATAAACTAGTTTGCCCTAAAATGAAGTTTGTCCGGTAACATAAAATATTCCTTCTTCTTAAGGCCGATTTAAACTGAACGAACATAGAGCTAGAGCTGGAACAAGAGCATTCTTTCTCGATCTTTTAGTGTAAACGAAAGATCGTTCTTAGCATTTTCCATATTATAAATTCCATAATATCTTTGCGAACGCAAACAAAACAACGAAAGAATGCTCTACGTTTGTTTACACCAAATGAATTTGATACAGTGGGGATAGAATGAGCATTCGCTCGTCTGATGTAAATCGGCCTTTAGATGATTATGTACCGAGTTGTCGGTAGTGGTTTTTTCTTATCTCAAAAAATGTTTCTACTCAGAAAAGTTTATTGCGATACCAGTAAAATCGAAACCAAAAATATTGAATACAAATAATACTAGTTTCAACTTCAATTTATTTTCTGTGAATAACATTTCTATCTATATCATTCCAAATATTGTACCTACTTTTAGCATTTCGATAGTAGTTTGCGGCCATTAGAAATTTAAAAAGTAAGATGGGAGTTACGGTACATTTCAACTAAATTTAATACTTTCTCAAGCCCCCACGAAATACGCGACAGATTCAATTATAAACAACACGATAAATCTTTCAGACAAGACAGAAACTTTAAACCGAAGCTTATCACGCTAATGTTCGAAGTGGAAAAGTTTATCACACTAATATTATAAAGGTGAAAGTTTGTATTTTAAATTGTGTGTATGTTTTTGTCCGAAATACCATATTTATTTCTCAAACGTTTATAAACATTTCTTGCTCTTTGCTGTTTTTTATTTTTGTAATAAAAACTTATTTTGGCGTGCCACAGACATATTTTTTGTGGGCTGTAAATTTTAAGAATTTACCATAGGAGGACACAAGACATTTGATTTGCTAACAAACTTTTTTACATTTTTTGCGGGGTGCGGGGGGAACGTATATTTCACATATTTGTAAACTTGAACTCACACAAGAGCAACAACCTTCTCTTTGTACTAAGACAAATGCTACGCACCTAAAACTCGGGACCATGGCAATTGGCCCTCTAGGATTTCATCAGCAGTTCTAGATGGCTATGCTCATGGCCACGCTCTCCGGTTTCACCCGCGTTGTTTCCAAAGGAAGCTATCAAATTCTGAGTTATAAATTTTCACTTCTATCGGCAGTTCCTATGACTGCCATATTTTTTTGGTATTACCGTTCGTGATTTGTAAGGGACTATGCTATTATGGGCCGACGTTGCTTACCTCCGATCAGGCGTCAGGTATCCTACTAGATTACTCTGTCTTATAAACAATGTTAACTGCATCCCGTGGCTTAACCACCTCTAACTTTTACAGGATAGTACGTAGCATATGCCATAATCCAGGTGATACTTACCTACTACGGCTTAAATTGCATTGTTACAGATCTCTGTACCATTTTGAACAAAGGTGGCTGTTTCGATAACATAAACGATATTAAATAATTTACTTTACCCGTGTTCAAATTTAACCCGGCAACCTTTGTTGTCTATCATTAAGAGAGTTCAAATAAAATTGTGTCTTCAGCTAATAAATTGAATATAAACTGATAACACCGTGGAGACTCTTCAATGTTAGGACAGCGAATATTCGGTCTCTCCGAGCAGACCCACCAAATAAATTGTTACGATTTTTCTTTGACGCCTCTAGAATGTTTCTTTAGGCTGTTGCGTATGTCATGAACTGAATTTTGTTTTATTTTAAATTTTGTTTACGTTTTTGTGTATTTAAATTATATTCTGTAACAGGGCCGTCTTAAGTCTATTCTGCGCCGGGGTGCGGGACTCAGTCTGCGCCCTCGTTTTTAACCCCCGACCAAAAAAGGGGTGTTATAAGTTTGACGTCGATGTCTGTCTGTCTGTCTGTGGCACCGTAGAAGTTAAACGGATAACGGATAAGCCAATTTCGATGCGATTTTTTTATTTGAAGGTTAATTTCCGTACAAGTGTTCTTAGCCATGTTTGGTTGATATCGATTCAAGATGGCCGCCTCCACAAAATGACGGACAAAATATTTCTTCACAGCCTACCTCAATATGGATATCAAATGAAAGGGCTTGACTAGTTGAATCGGGAGTTCTAAAGATTTGTACTGAAAATCGATTGTGATCAGTAACGGTTATTAAGTGAAAACTTCTTTTGGCGCACCACGACAGATTTTACGTGAGCTGTGAATTGATTTCTAGCGTCACGCTCTGGAATGATAAGAAATCTTCGGGTAAATTCGAGACCATGGCCATTGGTTATCTAGAAATGCGTCAGCATTTCCCATTGGCCATCTAGAAATGCGTGAGCATTTCCCATTGGCTGACGCGTTTCTAGATGGACATGCTCATGGACACGCTCTCTGGTTTCATCCGCATAGTTTTCATATTCTAGCTCTATCAAGCTATCATATTCTGAGTTATAAGATTTAACTTCTATCCGCAGTTCCTATGACTGCCAATTTTTTTATTACATGATCAACTTAACTGGCTTCACTTAACTGGCTAGTTTTAGACCCAATACTTTAAGAGTTAAACAATTTTTCTTCTTATTTTTTGTGTTTAAGTATGAAGCTTCTTCATGTATTTAGGGTTTATAGATGGTGAGACACCAAACTAATCAGCTGAGCTCAGAAGCAAATTATAATTTAGGTATCTAAAATAATTAATGTGTTTTGGGAAACCTCGAATTTTTTTAATTATTACCATTGAAGTCTTAAAACACGTTTACTTAGTTTCATCAAAGATTATTACAAATAATTTAGATCACACTTTTTCCCTGAAATTGGGGACGGGTTACAATGTGATTACATTTTTGAGAGTCTATGGTAGAGACAGATCTTGCTGAATCTACACTATCGCTATCTAGTGTGTACTTTGGAACTAGTTTTGTCTCGTCGGAAAACCCCTCATTGATTCATTCATAGTATTTTAATGTTCTGCAATTTGAAATAACATTCCTTACCTCTATCCTCCATACGTGAAAAGAAAATTGCGCCCAAAGTATTTAAAAAAAAAAAAGGTGTGTGCTTAAGACCACACGGCAGAAGTGAAAACTTCATTAGCTGATTTTTGTATTAGGTAGGTATGTCGTATTATAATAAAATATTATGGATCGTATTAGTTGAATAAACGAGTAAAACAAGCCAGAAATTAAAGTAAATATTTATTGAAATTTTATTTATATACAAAGTAGCTGTTACCCGCGACTTAGTCCGCGCGAAATAAATACTAAGGTTACTCAGGCAGTACTTATTTGTATACCCAGATTGTATACACATTTATGGTTAGTAAAAAAAGGGTCCATGTTCAAAAAATTGTTGGCCAGGGCCGGCTTTTTAAAAGTTACTCCAACTTTGTATGCATTCACACGGTGCACCCCTATGATGCCCCTAACATTGTCCGCAAAAAGGTTGGTGAGTGTAATAGGATTTTTGTTACCGACTTTTTCCTGTTCCGTCGATTCCACATACACTACTCAGTCTCCACTACGATTTTCTGGGAATAGTCTCTTTCTCTTATAAAGGGGTTTTCTAAATACTTTGTAAGAAACATTTTCACTTGGATTTGGCTTCAATATATATATAGTTTTCTTTTTCTGGTCTGTTCGACGGGGTCACCCCGTCGCTAGCGACGCTCATATTTATTTATACTATTGACTATATGTATACAAAACTAAATATTTACACAGCAAAACTAATTAATTTGATTGTGAAAATTATAAAGCACCCGTCGTGTTTTCCCGCCCAAAGAAAAGTCTTTTGAAGTTGGTAGCCGTCAGTGTTGCCACTATGATTTTGAACTTGTCGCCAAATAGTTATGAAACAAAGTCGCCGGCTTTGATTGATTTTTTAAGGGAATAACAGTCTGGAAGAATACATAAGCTTTTTCCTTCTCCAACCTTCTACACTACACTAGTACATTCCCCTTTGTCGGTAACACGTCGTCTAAATCCGCTAAAAGGTTTTAAAAATTCGCCAGTTTCAGCGACAAAGTCGCTAAAGTGTCAACACTGGTAACCGGTAGCGAGCAGCGAGAGAGAGAGAGAGAGTATCTATTGTCCCATGTCCTCCTCTAACAATTATCTTTCTCGGTCTGGCACGTTTGTTGACCACATTATCTTTCTCGCTCTAGCATCCCGAGCTTACCCGAAATTTCTTATCATATCCGAGCGTGATGATCACGTGATCATCAATCCATTTCACAGCCCACGAAAATTCTGTCCATAGCGCGCCTAAAGAAGTTTTCACTTCAAAAAGTACACCAAGAAGGTTCCGAGTATGAGTTTTTAACAAATTAAAAATAAATGTGTGTTGAATTCGGCACCAAGGAGGTAGAAATATATAGGTTAAATTATGTTTTGAATTTAAAACCTCACTTCACACGATGTTCTAAATTCAAATTTACTTTACCCTCTAGATCTAGAGGGTAAAAACGACTTTTGCGCCCTGATATCGAGCAAAGAGAGCAAAAGTACTTTTTCCGAGCTGGTGGGATGAAAACAATATTATTGTTGATGACTATTTTTTTTGCGCATAGGTATTTGTCGTAAGTAACAAGTATATAAAACTGTACAATAGCGTTAAGTTCAATGAAAAATCCAAAAATGCAGCGCTCGACAGGCGCCCCTGGGCGCTCCGCGCTGGGTGCACCGCACCCCTTGCACCCCCTGGTAAAGACGGCCCTGTTCTGTAATTTTGACAGCAAATTGATGATGTGTTAGTGTTTTTTATTCTTTATATTTCTTTACTTGATTTTTTTTTTTTTTTGACATTTTCTATATCATTTATACTTCTGATGTTTTCCAAGGTTCCACGTAATTTTACTCACGCTATGGTTGACTACAAGACATAATATCAGTTTTCAGTATTTACATTGTATCAAATTGTTGACTATTGTTGTTTGGTGAGTTCTATAAAGGTGTCTTTTTATGTATAATTTCTTTCACAACATACAGTCGTTATTAAATTCACAAAAAAGAACATTAAAACAGTCCAACATTTATTGTTTAAACGGTTCTTATAATAATAACCCTTCGCTGGTTTTGGGGTCAAAATTGACCCCAACAGCTTAACTCTTTCAAGATAATTTTGCAGCCTAAGCACTTTCAGCCTTACGCATCTAGGTAATCTTATTGAATCGCAGTGTGCATCGGATAACGGACGTGCGTCACTGTGCTGTTACCAAGAACGGAGGTATGAATAATTTGGGGTCAGAATTTACCCCCGATACCAGAAGTATGCATTTTTGTATTAAGAGTTTTATCATATTATTATTTAATTATTTTGCAGTAAATAATCGTTGCTATGGCGGGCTTTTCGAGGGATGATCATAATCAACTTTTAGAACCAACTTTTATTCGGCTTTACTACTGATAAAACTCTGGCATCGTTTATTCCAATTGAAAATAAAAGTTTTGTTACTATTTCCACACACTTATGTTTCAGAACGCCACCAAAAGAGATTTAGGATGCTTTAGGCCAGACATGTGTAAATTATTCTGGAGCCAGAAGAACGTAACATTCGCCGTGTGTTATATTTTCAGCTGTCATGAACATTTTGAGGTTTCGGTTATATTTTGTAGAATGCAACAAACTTTGATAATCATGTTAAGAGGAATAAATACATGAAAACTGGAGGTATTGACATAGTAAAACCATTTGTGGTATATAGGCACATGGATTCTTTTTAGGATAATCCAAAACAAGATTTTTTTTTTGAAAATCTGTCGACCAAAGGTTGGAGTAGAACATTACATACTTGTTATTGCTTCTAACTCACAAATGAGTGGTAATTTGAGAGTCATATTCCGCTTATACCATCGCAAAAGGCATGTCAATTGTTTAAAGAAGTGTACTAAGTGTCAGAGTTACATAGGTACAAATATATTGCCATGAAAATTACTTTTAATATGTTTTAAACTTTTTGATGAAAAATTTGTAGTCATTCTGTAAGCATTTGCTTTAGCCTGTCATTATTTTTATTTTCTATGATTTCAGAAAGAGTTCCGGGTTTTTGTTATGTTATTTATAGATGTAAACTTAACAAATAAGGTTTATTTTATTGTATTAGTTTTTTGGATTCATAAAAATAAGAGTACCTGAAGTTGAGTCAAAGAAATATATGCGTGAAAAAGGAAGAAGCTTATTAGATAATAAAATATGTGATACGTGATTAAAATGCGCCACAGATTATAAAACTGGTTAGATTATGAGTTCTTATCTCTTAAATAAAACAGTAAATTAAAAAAATATGAATGCGTTGTTTTATATGACTTAATTTTTATCGGGATCAGTCTTGACCCCCGACACCAATTATGTTGCCTTTTTTGTCGAAACCAGCTAAGGGATAATATTAAAAATACATTGTGATAATGTCTTGTTTCTTGAATGACGTTAAAACAAAGGATTTAGTGATCTCGATGAACATTTTATGGAGTCCACAGGAAGTACCACACTTATTGAGAAACATACATCCAGATATAGGCAAATTTCGCATTTATTATAATATTGGTAGGATAATATATACAATTTCATAAAATCATAGGTAAGTAATAGTCGATATGTAGGTAATTATAAAATAACAAACCTTAACCCTGACATTAGCATCTAAAATAACTAACATTAAAACGTAACCTTCGCGAAAGGTCAAGAGTTTATTATATAATTTACCTTAGTTAACCCTGAAGTCTTAGAAAACGGAAGGATATTACCACAAACCATCATTCAAACTTCCCCAGATCAAACATTTTCATAAGCAAACAGGTCAATCGGAAGTGGACTGAAGATCTGACCTAAACCAACATGTGAAGTTGATTGAAGCTTGTGATTACGACGAGAGTTGGAAAAGTTCTTAAAATAAACCGCCTACGCTCGCTTAAGATTGAAGTAATGACAGAGTATAGAGCAATTGAAGACATCTTGTAGAAACTTAAATAGCGTGGGTATCTTCTATGTGGGCGATGCAACAGCACATTAGATACCTACCTACATAAAACTAGATGTATGTAATGTAGACTAGTACCTGGGTAACCGAGCTTTGCTTGGTTTTAATACTGAGTATACTTAGAAATAGATAAAGGGCTCCCAGTACTAGATTTTCTCAAAAAAAGGGACTGGAAAAAAGAGGAGCCGTCTGGATTCGAAACTGTATCTACAATTTTGTGACCCAACATTTTGTGCCCAACTTTCCACCTGAGTTTTGAAAATTACCTTTGCATTCGAATTCAACAGTTTTTAGTTTTCTAAAAACGCGCATAAAACAGCGTTTTCTACAAATGAAACCTAGCCAGATCGATTTATCGCCCCCGAAACCGCCCGCGTACTATAGTTCATGGAAATCGTTCAAGCCGTTTCCGAGATTCAGATTCTATAAATACGTTTAAAGGTATAAGATAAGATACAAAAGTTTACAACAAATCTTTAACAACAACAATTCATTTTGATTGGTAAATTGTTGTCATTGGCGATGATTTAACAGTAGCCATGTAATAATAACCAAAAAAAAAAAAAATTAGTTTTTGTTGCCGGTGACGTAGCTTAAGCAGCCAACGTTGTGTTCTCACTTCGAGGACCTCTCACAGGGAAGCCATACAACTTCTAGCTGGCCCAGTGTAGGTTTGCAGATGCCACTTGTGCCTAGAAAGGTGTTTTTCTTGAAACATGCCGTTTTCCCACTCCGTTGCTCCATCACCGCTCCGACACTACGCCACTACATTACAGCATGTCAGTGACCACAACCGATGAGATTTTCCCATACAAGAAAGTGCTCAACGGAACTTTAAAAAAAGCAGTAGGTACTTACTTTAATTAACATCTGCTCGCTCCTAACTTGCACCGCACTAAGATTTATACCCTCACTAGTTTTCGCTTGCGTTTTTACTTGTTCAGAATGTTAAGAGAAACAAATTTTGACCTTACAATTCAGTACAAGGGATTGCACGATAGATTCTACATTTCGCTGATGCAATCTCAGACAATTTCTAAAGAAATTGTAGTAGTTTCGTATTGTTTTTGCTGTGAACAAATAAACTTGGATAAGATCAGCCATTTCTCTTGTCATTCTAATAGGATAGGTCTCTAGAGATTTTTTTACTTTTGTAAAGTTTTTTGTTCATATGACACGATAATTTTTCGATTTACGACCTTAAATTAGCTTAAATTCTCAAAAAAGGCTGTGGGATTGTTTTGTATAAATTTTACTACACTTTTATAGCTAAAAGTTGAGGCAAATTAGCAGTTTTTTAACTTAACGCGTTGCCTGAGTGAAATTTTCCTTATGGTGAAATCTTGGTATCTTCCAATCGATAGTGAATCGGTTTCTTCTAGGTAAGTACGCTCACCGAAACCGTAGGTAGTCCGCAACGAGTTAAGTGTACCTACATCGTAATAATACTTCGTTAAAAAAATCGCATAGGAACTGCCAATAGAAGTGAAAACTTATAACTCTGAATTTGATAGCTTACCTTGGAAACTACACGGGTGTAACCGGATGGCGTGGCCTTGCCATCTTAGCATGGCCATCTAGAAATGCGTCAACATTTCCCATTGGCTGATCTAGATCTAGATGGCCATGCCATGATGGCCTGTCCATGCCCTTTCAGCATTTCCCATTGGCTGACGTATTTTTAGATGGCCAATAGCCATGGTCCCGAGTTTACCCGAAGCTTTCTTATCATATCCGAGCGTGACGAATGAATTCAATTCACAGCCCACGAAAAATCTGTCTTGGCGCGCCTAAAGAAGTTTTCACTTCAAAAACTAATTAGCACAATTACGATTTCTCTGTCCCGTTTAAAATGTGCTAGGGTGTAATTATAACTAAATCTTCGTATAAAATTATACAATCAAACATTAGTTTTACTTTTTATTAAATTTCGGTTCCAAATTGTCTAGTTTTACGTTGGTTTTCAGTTCCCAACACATAATACTTTGTTTAGTGCTCGATGGTGTCGTGTGAACAATTTCTACTAATATTAGTTAATATTAATACTATTTATCAAAGTAAGTAATGTAAATAGATATTATAGTGTTTATGAACAAGTATGCTATGCCATACAACAATGAGAACAATTTTTATTCAGAATCTAATTTCATAATCGCAATGATTGATGGTGAAAGATTTTGATTTCAAAGTTGAGATATTAGGTAAATAATGTTCTGAGTACTACTTTATTTATGGTTCTGGAAAGAAAAAAATTGGCAGTCATTCTATCGGCAGGAATTGCCGATAGAAGTGAAAACTTAAAATTTGATAGCTTACCTTGGAAACTACACGGGTGTTACCGGAGGGCGTGGCCTCGCCATCATGGCATGGCCATCTAGAAATACGTCAGCATTTCCCATTGGCTGATGCATTTCTAGAAGGCCATGCCACGCCCTTTCAGCATTTCCCATTGGCTGTCGCATTTCTAGATGCCCAATCGCCAAGGTCTCGAGTTTAACCGAAAATTTCTCATCATACCCGAGCGTGACGCTAGAAATCAATTTACACCCCACGAAAAATCTGTCTAGGTGCGCCTAAAGAAGTTTTCACTTCAAAAATAACTAGCATAAAGCATAAACAGGCCACTAAATGTTCGCACTGCTGGGATTTGGGTCCTTCTCTCGTGGAGGAGGAGGAAGGAGAGAGTCAAGACCATAACCCACCACGCTGGCCCAGTGCGGGTTCGTGGACAACGCATGAATTCGAAAGATTATTCAAACGTGATGGTTTCCACATGATGTGTTCCTTCATCGATTTTTTTATGATAATTTTATTAGGTACAAAAAAACTATTTATTATGCTGTAAACAAACATCTTTGAAATTTGAAAATCGGAGGGTCACATAAATTAATAATATCTCTATTCTTTACCATACTATTTGGCAAATCCATTGGTATGTATTGACATGCATGTGCAACACATTTAATTCTCTAAAAATAATTTTAATTCAGCAGATACGTGTAGGTCGATCTTAGATTATAATATGTCGTATAAAGGATCCGAACAATATTATTATATATCCTGATATTTCATACTAAGTAGAAGTATAATGGTACGAATGATTTTTTAAGATTACACAACAAATGTACAATGTAATGTAAATGGATTGTCGACGTACAATCCACATCAAAGGTATGTAAGTACCTCATGTCTCGTTTACAACATCTTTGCTACACTAAAAAGATACCCTGTTTCAGGGTATCGGTAATCCTACCAGTGGTCCAGTAAACAAAAACTAAATTCCCGACTAAGAGGATTACTTAGAGACGACCATTATAGAATATCTACGGTACATAATACAGTGAGACTGCGCTAAGTGGTTCACAAACGCAATTTTTATTACAGTCACTACGCCGCAGTATTGAGTCTCTGTAGCGTTTCTTTAATTTCTAGGTTCTAGTATTTTAAAAGATCAATAATTATAAGTATGAATTAAATCTACAATTTCAAAAACCACAAAGCAATCATTCAAATCTTAGATCACGTGCAAGCAAATCCCCATTATACGTCTAAGATAAGATTGCTACCACAACTAGCACAAAGAGCTTAACACTTCGAAATAGAAACAGAGTCAGATAAAACATATCTAAGAATACTTCCGACTAATTCACTGGTCAAGCTAAAATAATTGGCAGTCATAGGAACTGCCGATGGAAGTGAAAACTTATAACTCAGAATTTGATAGCTTACCTTGGAAACTACACGGTTGTACCCGGAGGGCGTGCCCTGGCTATAATGGATTGCCCATCTAGAAATGCATCAGCATTTCCCATTGGCTGATGCATTTCTAGATGGCCATGCCACGCCCTTTCAGCATTTCCCATTGGCTGACGCATTTCTAGATGACCAATGGCCATGCTCCCGAGTTTACCCGAAGATTTCTTATCATACCCGAGCGTTGTTACTGAATAAATGACTGTGGCGTGATTTTCATCGCCTTTCAAGCAACAGGAATGATGACATAGAACTAATAAGCACGTCAGATTATTAAAAATATCGTACACGTATTTTTTCTGCTGTTTTGCAAACAAAACACGACGAAGATACGGCGCTTAGATGTTTCGAGTGACGTCACTGAATCGTACGGTTTTTACAAAGAAGTGACGTCACAAACCCCCCATTTCGGAACTTTGAAGATCTGTGTTGATTTCTAATAACTTGATCATACAAAAAAATACGTGTCCCATATTTTTCCATAATCTACCTGACGGACTAATAATATTTTAATTAGAATGGTATATTTATGACCCAGTTGTCATTACATACAATTGTACGAAAGCATCGTCCCAGTTGGATGATTGACACCGATAGTGACCGGCGTCCTAGCGCCGTCACTTTGTAGTCTCACATCGACTTATATTAATCTATGTATATAATAAAGTAGCCAAGTGCGAGTTGGACTCGCCCAGGAAGCTTGGAAGTACTTGCAGCAAGTAACATAATATACATAATACACATAGTTCTTGTAGTTCGTTGTAACTTTGATCGAAGTTTCAATAATTGTGTATATATGACGTACTAAAAAAACTACTCATCAGATCGAGTTCAAATTAATTTTCGTTGGTAGTTTACATGGTAATGTACATCATATATTTTTTTTAGATTTTTCATTCTCATACTTTAGAAGTTAGAGGGGGGGGGGGACACACATTTTACCACTTTGGTGTGTGTCTCGCGCAAACTATTCAGTGTATACGAAAATGATTTTAGAAACCTCAACATCATTTTTGAAGACCTATCGATAGATACCCAACATACAAGTGTAGGTTCGATGAAAAAAAAAATGTTGAGTTTCAGTTCTCAGTATGGGGGGCAACCCTAATTTTTCTTTTTTTTAAATTATTTTGTTCAAATCTTAATGCGGTTCACAGAATACATCTACTTACCAAGTTTCAACAGTGTAGTTCTCATAGTTTCGGCAAAAAGTGGCTGTGACATACGGACGGACAGACAGACAGACAGACAGACAGACAGACAGACATGACGAATCTATAAGGGTTCCGTTTTTACGTTTTACGGAACCCTAAAAATCAATGGCACTTTTCGTTGTAAGTGAACTCCTCCTAAATGGCTTGACCGATTTGAATGTTTTTTTTTTGCCTACGTTTGGGTAGTGCCCTGGATGGTTTAGATTCACAAATCAGCCTGACAAATGGCGCTGCAGTCGGTATCTAGGTTATTATCCGACCGAAGCCGGAATGGGCCGCTAGTTAACTATAATTATTACTTACTTAATTTCATCCCACTAATATTGTAAATGTCAAAGTATGGATGTTTGGATATTTGGATGTTTGGATGTTTGTTGCTCAATCACGCTTTGACGTATGAACGGATCGGATGGAATACAGTTAGATTATAGTCTGGAAAAACGCATAGGCTACTTTTTATCCCGGGGGAACGACGAGAACGGGAACTACGCAGGTAAAACCACGGGGCACTGCTAGTTAAACATATATATGACTTTTTCTTCGAGTAAATAATTTAAAATAGAAAAATATTTTGTTTTTTTTGAACTCAGCTTATAAACATAAATCATCAAAATACAGGTATGTAAGTACTTATTTTAAAATTGTGTCTCCATAGAAATACTTTGTTTTTAAAATTATGTTTCAGGATCCAATTATTTGTATATTTTCGATCTAAGCAATTTGCTGTGAAATTGAAACCAATTATTTGTACGATCGGTGACAGCTGTAATAGGTTATGTCGTATCAAGATCTTGTTGAAACGTTCTTAAAATATGTAATGATGAGATACACTTTCCCCGCTACATCGGCTGCCTGAAGCGTGTTCTTTTTTTTTTTTAATTAAAGTTGACGAGACAAGCAAGTCATGTGCCTGATGGTAAGCAACATGCCTGCCACATAACAGCACAGAGACATGCAGCTATTGAAACATGAAGAGTCCAAATCATCACCTAGCACTGCACTGCGCTCGCCACCCAGAGATCTAAATTATTATAGCTCTAAGCCCAGTAATTTCTCTGGAAACATTGCCCTTCAAACCGGAACGCAGTAATGCTTGCACATTACTGCTTGGCGGTAGAATAACTGGCAAAGGTGTGGTCCTTCCCCAGGCGGACTCTGCCAAGAGTCGTACCACTACAAAAAATATAATTGCATTTGTATTTATACATTTGAATTGCGTGTATACACACGCGATACAAAAACCAACACTATTTTATTTATACAACCATAGAATAATAACGCCTAGAAACCGGGGCCCGCGCAAGAAAAGTGAGGCAAATAATAGTGAGCCATATTCGCTCAGTTCGTTCGAAACTACTATAAATTGTCAAGGTCCATTGCAACGCTAGTGCAGCGTCTCCGACAATTAAAAACGTTATGATGGTTTGTGTGGTCCTTCACTGTATATACTCCACGATATTAAAGTTTTGTTTGGCGAACTTCAGTACATACTGCTTACGCCGAAATCAATCTGCTTTTTGCCTCACACGCCCAGTCCATCGTTATAAATCAATGGCATTAACAACAGAAAAGGACAGCTGTACTAAAGCGCACGTCACTTTGTAAAAAGTTACTTATTAAATTTAATTTCAAAATGCTACTTACCTACAGAATGCACTAAGAACATAATAATAAAATTTTAAATATTGGGTCACTATCCAACATACTTTTAAAAAGGAGGAGCGTCACAATTCAAATGTATTGTAATGGAAATACATAATAACATAAATGCAAAAAAATTTTTGAATCAAAACAGGCGTTCCTGAATACATTTGAAATGTGATTTGCAAAAAGCTTTTTTCAATGTCATGGAGGTCAAAGGTTTCAGCGGATTGTGAGAGTACCACTTGCGTAGTGTTTGTGTCAGTATTATCGCAATTACCGAGTATGTTTCTATTCCTGGATCTCCCGGGATCCTTTGTTGATTCGCAGTGTCAGCCTTTGGTTTACTCGCATTATGTACATTGTTTTAACACCGACAATAGGATTAAAGAGGATCGCTATGAATCACGCTAAGTGGCTAGGTGCCAGTTCTTAAGTTGTATTTGGAATTTAAACATATAAAACCTGATTATCGTAATAATACTATTATACGATGTGGATATTTCGGGGCTTGGACTTTAATTCCAGGAAAATAACGGTATATCCGCAGGACACTGGTAGCAATTAAAATATCATGTAGCACTATTAAACTACTATGAAATACTTTGAAATTAGCAAGGACAATTAATACATAATTCCCGATCATAAATTGTTTTATTATTCGAACCATTTTACTATGCTGTTATGGGCAGGCATGTTGTTTACCATCACGCATGTGTTCTGCTCGTCTCGTTACTCTATATTAAAAAAAAAGCAAACAGCCATTATAACATTATCGATCTATTTTTTAACAACCGGTTTGCGCTTGATTGCCATTTTGACCTGATGTTAAGCGACGTTATACCCAAGCTACACGAGGCTAGTTTTTCAAGCTAGGAAGCAAGCTAGTTCTTCTAGCTTCGTGTAGACAACGTCACGCAACGCTAGTTTTGTCTACACGAATCTAGAAGTACTAGCTTGCTAGCTTACTAACACTAGCTCGCTATCCTAGCTTCAAAAACTAGCCTCGTGTAGATCGGGCATAAGCGACGATGTGAAACTACAATAGAGAGCGCTTAACACGCTAAATGTTCTCACTCTTGGGGCTCAGGGCCTGCTCTCGCAAGGAGATGAAGGAGGTCAATGGCATAATCCACCACACTGGCCCAGTGGGGGTTGTCGGATAGTGCGTGACCTCGAGAAATGTTTGGAACATTCCGTTTTCCTCCCGATATTTTATTCTCCGTTAAAGCTAGTGGTGATAACAAACTTGTTCATTTGAACATGGAAAAAATTGCTCAGGTGCAGTCGAGATTCGAGCCTACGATCTCAAGGTTGTGAATCGAATGTTCTAGACCCACACGGTTTTCCTAAAATAATTTGATTCACTCTCGACTTGACCTCCAGGTAAAATTTTTGAAAGAATACCCACTCAGACAAGGTATTCCATAGTTTAGATGTTCTAACTTCGAAAGTGGAGCTATCAAACGGAAAGAGCCTGCATCAAAATTTGTCCATTCGGTTCAAAGTGCAGGTTCAGGAAGTAACTATTTTATGATCAGGTTCAGGTTCAGGTCAGGTTGTGGTTCAGGTTTTGGTTTGTGACGTGTACTTTGTCGTTTTTCTTATGATGTCTGTTTAATGATAGCTTTGTAAACAGCAATGCGAGAGTTTGAATGTTTATTGCTCAATCGCGTTACAACGGTTGGATAGATCGAGTTGAAATGAGGACTGTGTTACAAGTTAGAATATAGTTTGGGATAGCGCATAAGCTACTTTTTATCCCGATAAAATAACGGAAAAGGGAAGTACGCGGGTGAAATCGCAGGGCGCTGCTAGAATATTTAAAAAAGTTTTTTTTTAAAGTTTTTTTATAGTTTTTAGTTTCACTAGATAGAGATATAAACTGGACTACTTGGTTCATCTATAAAACAAACAAAAGATAACACATGCTGTAACGAATATCGAGTTAGTGTTCTGTGATAAATAAAAGTTACGATGCCAAAGACCCTCATGTCATGATAAATCAACTTCGAATTTTAAAACCCCTGAAATAAAATAGTGTTCGTGGAATTAATTAAAAAAAAAACTGTTGTTCTTGTCACTTTTCAAACGAATTCAGAGACAGCGATTGTAAAAATAGTTTTAATTTAGAATTATGTCGCTTTGAAATAAAAGTCTCGAATCTTAAATTAAATTTAAGAATGTTAAATTATGGCAGTCACACTTGCTTGAGATTTTAGACGACACCAAAACAATGTCTATAAAAATATGCTAGATGATGCTTTTCTAACACCTTAAATGTACAAGTTCGCGCTGAGACCGCGACAGGAGACCGCGACCGGAGACCGCGACAGGCACTTGACACTATGGAATTGTATGGGCGTCAGTTCGCGCCGAGACCACGACCGCGACCTGTCTCGGTCTCCTGTCGCGGTCTCGGCGCGAACTGGCGCCCATACAACTCCATAGTGTCAAGTACCTGTCGCGGTCTCCGGTCGCGATCTCCTGTCGCGGTCTCCTGTCGCGGTCTCAGCGCGAACTTGTACCATATAATGTTTTTCCAAGCCCAAGGTTATACGAATGAACATTGTCATAAAAAAAATGTAGTGTCATGGGACACCAGGCGAGAACGAAGTTGCTTCGGATAATAGGTATAGAAGCAACACAATTTGCCGAAAAAAAAAACTTAATTTTATTATTTACGGTAACATTTTAATTTTATCATTTGAAAAATAAGTCGGTCACGGGCATTTTGTACGCGTTACTTCCGTTACATATTTTTCTTACGCTTTTAGTTTCACATTTTTTTCAGTTCGGTCGCGCAGCATGAACTCTATCGCCTCCGAGCCTGCCGCAAGGAACTTCGTTCCAATAAAAACTACAAAGTGTTTGGTTCATCCTCTTTTTAACCCCTTTGTGCCTTTGTTCGATAGAACTATTTCTCTATTACTATTTCTCTACCTATTCTCGTATCTAAAAATGTCTTTATTTTTTCTATGGTTATAAACATACGAGTACGTTACGAATGATCATCGCTCTTGCCTATAATACCCCGTTTACATTATTCCAGTCCAGCGACCGAACCCAGAGCTGGATTGCTTACTGGAATAATGGAAACCGGCACTGGAATGCATTGGCACTGGATTGATGCATTCCAGTGCCGGTTTCCATTATACCCCGTTTACATGATTCCAGTCCAGCGACCGAATCCAGCGCTGGATTGCTTACTGGAATAATACCCCGTTTACATGGTTCCAGTCCAGCGACCGAATCCAGCGCTGGATTGCTTACTGGAATAATGGAGACCGGCACTGGAATGCATCAATCCAGTGCCAGTGCATTCCAGTGCCGGTCTCCATTATTCCAGTAAGCAATCCAGCGCTGGATTCGGTCGCTGGACTGGAATCATGTAAACGGGGTATTATGGAAACCGGCACTGGAATGCATCAATCCAGTGCCAATGCATTCCAGTGCCGGTTTCCATTATTCCAGTAAGCAATTCGGTCGCTGGACTGGAATCATGTAAACGGGGTATTATTCCAGTAAGCAATCCAGCGCTGGATTCGGTCGCTGGACTGGAATAATGTAAACGGGGTATTATAGGCAAGAGCGATGATCACCATCAGGGAGATCAGGCCCTGCTTGCCCTGTCACTCAATAATTCACTTTCACTAGAACTACTGCTACACTAATTACTATTTTTCTAAATTGTATTAATCCTCCTAATGGTGTGAACTATAAAGAATTTTAATTGAATTAATTCAATCAATTTCACAAAAGAAAAAATGTTATGTAGATAAGCCATCGATATAAATCAAAAATGTGCCGTGAGCACCTTCACATTGTAAACAAATTGCGTATCTGTGTGTAGCGTGAGTGGTTTACAACTACCAATCTACTTGAGCCCTAGAATCACTAGCGGCGAGGTGTGTTGCGGTTCTACTTATTTTGGTTTGTGACAACGAATAGCGATAGGTATAAATGTCCGGCGTTTATCGCTTCCTACAATCTACTAAAACTGAAAGAGTGAGCTCACTCTTCCCAACGACAACATAATTCCGTGCGCCTGAAGTTTGGGAGGGTACATCCATTGATTAATATCGCTGAGATAAGTTATGTACATACCTAGTTTTAACTAGATCACTTTAATATAAACACTCACATTTTTCAAAACACAATTATAAAACAACAGTACCGATAGATACACAATACTAATTAACATTATTAGTACTCATGAAATGCAGTAGGGGCTTGGAAAATAGAACAGAATAAATAGGTCGGAAGCCTTAATTAATTGTCGAGTCTGCGGCATTCTGTATTACGCAGTCTTAACTGAATGGAGGTGCAGTTCTTTGTGTTATTCAATTAGGTTTATTAAAGTTTCGAGCTGAGAAAGGGCTGGCTGCTTATGAAGTGAAATGTCTTTCGAAAGTATAAGTGAAGCGAGTTGTAATAGAAACTTTGCCCTTTAGATGCGGTTTAGAACCACAATCTGTGAGTTTTGTCTTTGAGTTAAATTGGGCAACTATCTAATTAACTTTGCGAATGCCGAGCGTTTTCATTACCAGATAAGGTTTCGATGTTTGGGTAGAGGTAAGATTTTATTAAACAATGGCGAAATGGCCAAATTTATTATTTTGTAAGATAGGTTTGAATCCCGCCTGCGATTCTGATTATTTTTCTGTATAAAATTTTCATTGTCACTGGCTTAAACGGTGAAAGAAAAATTTGTTCCAAGAACCCACACAACCCAACCCACATGTTCCAAGAAAGACATATTTAGAGGACATACATATTTGCGTGGTTGTTCCCCACTTGGAGAGCGTGGTAGATTTGGGCCTTGACTCTCCCCTTGTGAGAGAAAAGCCTAAATGTCAGCTGTGGGAACGTTAAGTGGGCTGCTTATCTTTATGAATAAATTTCTGAACCATGACGGCATAGAGGAATGTAATCACTATTCACCAAATTGTAACTGGGTTATTGCAAATGACTGCGTTGGGGTCTATATGTGGTAGCATAACAATTTTTGTACTATTTTAAGTAGGCATAACGTTTTTAGGACTAACTGTAATTTACCATAACAACTAAACGCATAACAGACTGTTTTCGCATAAGCTTAACTAGCATAACCACATATAGCATAACGATGACTTAGCATAATGTTTAAACGCATAACCATATATATCAAAGAAAATTTAGCATAATGTTTTGACGCATAACCATAAATAGGATAATGTTTAAAGGCACACATTGAGAAAAGCATAAGAATACTAAGACATAATGACCAACAGCATAAACTTTAAACGCCTAACTAAAAAGCAAGAGCAAAGAGTGGACTGTAGCAGCATTATTTAAATTAAATACGTAGGAGTGTAAAATGCGGGCGGGTACTTTGACAACAGTATTTATTATTCGTAATGTAGGTAATGTAGGCATAACATTTTTAGGGCTTAAACACCTACGTATACCTAAGACGTATGGTGCACTTTTTGACTCCGGGTGGGCTCCCGCCAGAAGCTCTGCGGTCAGCCCTGAGTGTCGCTTCTCCAAACTCGACCTGCGCTCCACTATGGAGGTCGCCGGCTCGCTTTTCTCGCCACCTCCCCCTTCGCTACGCTTGGCCTCGCTTGGCTCGCTCCACTCAGAACCTCCCTTGAGCTTCTGGCTCCCGCATTTTTTAAATACGCTCTAGGGGTAGTAGCGACAAGACTAGGTGGAGCCGGGATGCTCCGAATTGGATCTGGGTTCTATGTAACCTGGTTATATATTACGTAGCACAACAAATAATTATTTGTTGGTTTTTTTAATTAAAAAATGTCTTAATGCGTCTGCTATGCGATTTAAACGGCACCTTAAAAATAAATAGAACAAATAAAAATGCCTAAAAACTATTTTGCGTCTCATCAATAGTCGAATAAAATGTAGTACAATAGATTGTTATGCTTAAAACACATAACGCCAAAAAATGATTATGCGAAAGTTAGATTAATTATACATTATACTACATTAAAATTATGACAAAGTAAATTAGGAACTAAAAATTATGCGTTTTAATAGGCACCCCTGCGTTGGTCATCAATTCGTGTATCTTTTATTATCTGTATAGGTTAACTATCTTACTTTGGCTATCTTGCAACGATGCGGTCTATGATGGAGCGTGCTTACCTAAAAGAAACCGACTCATTTATGATTTGAAGGCAACGTATTCCACAATCCAAACGTTGTTTTCTCAAAAGTAATGTCAAACCTCTTCGTTCGAGTATTTGGAACGACAGCCATGAAACGATGTCGCATTTTCGACATGATAGATAGTGCAGTCCGATAGAAAAAAGGCTAAAGTGGTATTAGATTATACAGATTGGTTTCACACTCTCTAAAATGTATCCGATTAAATACCGATAGTAAAAGCGGTGTTCAAGACTTTGAAGTTTCTTTCGAACAAGGGTGGGTGTCTTTACCTATAAGCCTTTTGACACATCTCTTGATCGATTTTTCTTCTTCTTTTTGATTCCAGAGCCTCCAGCAGGTAACTACCAACCAGCTAAAATCGATAACTCTTTATTGTGACTCAAAACACAGAAAAACACAAGTAGTACAAGCCAATCCATACCAAAGGAACGAATCTGTGCTTGACAAACGTACTGTTGTGCTTGCAATTCCGGTTAAACTAACTCTTTTATTTCGATTTGAGGATCTACGTTAAATAAATTATTTTAGTAACAATATAAATTTCGATGAAATTGCAACTCTCGCCTCATTCAAGCGTTATTTAAAGCAGAATAATGCTGCGGCCTGTCCTCATAACAAAGTGCGAGTCATGGCGTCAGGGACAGACTTAGGTGTGATGCAATGTTGCGATAATGTCCTCAATTAAATTAATACATTTTAATTTAACTTAATTTCATGTAAATTATAATTCAACTGCAACTTTATTTGAAGGAAAATCCTTTTTCTATAATTTTGGCTCAATAAAGACTTCCATCAATCACTATAATTATCTGCATAAGGTCAAACCAGATTTTAAGCCAACTTCAAATAAGGGACGTTATTAATACAACTTTTTTTCAAGTATACCCAATTTTTCGACGCAGGCGATCGATGTTTTAATCGATTTGATAATTCTTTTTTTTTTACTCCCCAAATGGCCCCGTAAATGTTTTATCGAAATCAGTGAAGCGGTTTATGTAACATCAACTAAATTGAAAAATATACATAAATTGACGTTATGCGTCAAATAAACGAACGACGTTAAATAGTCTAATTTTTACAATTGACGTAATTTTTTTCGTTTTCACAGAAAAAAAATCTCAGAATTAAAAAAAAAAATGTGTAACGTCGGCTTCGTAATGTTGTTTTAAATGTGTAATTGTAATAATTAAAGCAAATGGTTCAAAACGAACTTTGCATAGCTTTACTTAATAGAAAACTTTTGTTATGAAACATTAAATAATTTTCAGGCGGTCATCCTCGACACAGTGCGCATTGTCAGGAGCAGGAGGTTCTTCACTCTGCAGCCCTGACCACCGCATGATGGAGGACCATACAATCACATTTTTCAAACAACGAATTTGCATCTCGGCAATACGGAACCAAAATAACTGCATCATTACAGTACTATTAACTGAGTACAAATTAGTCCCACAACAATAAAACATTGTATTTTCAACGTTTCCTTTTCAGTTTAACGAGGAAAACAGTGCCTAGACAAGTTAAGTTGAGTGAGTATGGTAACTACACAACATTTTTATGTGTATGTTTTCAGGTATGCTCTACAAATATGCAGAAGTATAATAAATTACTACCTACGCCTATAGCTTTCTAGGACCCTGATCTTTCTATGCTGGACCAAAAGTTCGGTACGTAGTGGAGGTTATTTTAAGCCAAGTACCACCAATATGTCTCTACATAACAAGTAAAAAACAGCCAAATGTTTCACAAAGTTATGCTAAGAATTAACCTTGAAGTTCACATGTGCGTATATACGAGTACGAGTATATTTACCGTTAAATTGTAAAAACCGTTAGTTTGCAATCTAACAACGTTAGATTATAAAACACAATTTTACGCTGACATATGCAAATATAAAAGTAAAATAAATAAATATTGGTGGACAATTCACACACTACACATGTCCACACTTGTGTTTTCCCAAAAAAAATATTCTAATTCCATCCCTGTATGATATCAACGATTATTTCCGGCTGCGACCAGTTACGTAAAATTAGATCAATGACCCGGAAACTTTTCACCATTTGTGTCTAATTTCCGTTTAGTTAATAACTTTGGCTTGACAAAACGCTTTGTTGCCTCGGCCAGCCTCAATTTAAATTTGCAAATCCTTGCAGAGTTTTTGAGAATTCACTCGACTTGTCCCCGATAAAACAGAATACCAACAAGATATTGTTTGATTTTGTCTCTGAAAATTGGAGAGATTTTTTATATTTTTTTAATATACTCGTCAGTAACGATAAAAATGGCTAAATATTGCTTTTTTAAGAGATTTGAATTTAATTTGATTTTTGGTTAATCAATGTTCTTTTTTGATATTTAGTGAAAAATTCCTAAAATCTGCCTCAAGTCTAGGTTTCAATTAATTTTAATAAATATTGGTCATCTTTTCATTTAAATAACTATCATGTATTGAAGAAATAATAGTTGATAAGACGCAACATGGAGGGTTTGATCTGTTTCAAGTTCGCAATACGCAAGTCTCAAGTACCCTACTGATGTTAGTTTCACCGAATACGTTGATATGTCGGAATGTTCTAGAGAACTCATCGCCCCATTTTGTCGAGCCTTGCAATATGTTTCCATTCCGCTGAATCTACAGGGAGCTTTGACAATTAACAGTAGTACAACCTACAAAGCAGTAAATAAGGCTGCCTCTACACCAGGAGTACGGTGGCAGTTACTGTCGAGAATCTGTGCTTCGCTGCGACTCTAGATTTGTCGGTGCAAACCAACTTACTTATTTGTTCCGGTGACAAAGATACACAACGAAATTTTAAGCCATTTGTTATCAAGTTTGTTCCGAATTTACGCTGGTGGCGGCCATTCGAGAACGTGGAGTCGTGTTAGTGGTATAGTATAGTATAGTCTTTTAGATTTGTCGTTACACAGCCTTTTAATTTAACATACGAGGATGGATGTAAAATGGGATGGGTTGACAAATTTCAACTAAAAATGTCTATGTTTGTGAGGTCATGATATTACGTGGTTTTGTCTGTAGAATTTTAGAATGCGCGTATTGATTTCAAATGCAATTAATTAAGGAAAATACGATCAAAATTGCTGTCTAGAAATTATTATGCGTAGTTATAGTAGAAATAGTAATCCCAAAAATTATAACAATTGTAATATTCATCAACAGCCCACTAAACGTTCCCACTGCTGGGACTCTGGGCCTTCTCTCGCAAGGAGAGAGTGAAGGCCATAATCCACCGCGCTGGCCCAGTGCGGGTTGGTGGATGACACATGACTTCGAAAGATATTATTATATGTAATATTGTACTATATTATTTCTTAGTTTACTAAATTGAAATTTCTAAGCAAAATCCACTAGCACAAATAAATAAACATTTTAGTAGCTAACTCGAAGGCATGTTATACATAAAATATGTTATGTATACTTTAGACGAGTACTGTGCTCATTCCCTAATGAGAATGTTGAAAACTTTTGCTCTAGAATCAGCCAGATTAATTCTGATGCTAATAACGAGTACCAAAATTATTATCCTTCGCTTTTTATAAGGTTTCTTTAATTATTAGCCATGACTGAAACACCAGGCTTGAGTTTCAGTAGTTAGACCAACTTTCTAAATATATTCTCTCTAATGAAAATAAATGCAACATTTAAACAAACACAATTTAAATTTAGTATTGTAGTTGAAATGTTTTCTGAAATGTATGTGAGGTGCTATAATAATTATTGTGTTGACAAAAGTGGTAAAATCAGACAAATTAACTACTAATAGTAATTAACAAATATATCTATGTATAATAAGTATGTATTTAAAACTATATAAGTATTATATCAGCTATCTGGCCGCCATCGCACAAGCTTTGCTTAGTTTGGGGTCAGATGATGTTGTGTGTGAATTGTCCACCAATATTTATTTATTTTTTATTTTATTCATAGACACAAATATTATCTCGTTATGTTTTCTTTCACATTTGAAGCAAATGAAATGAATTATTTTTATGCACTTGGATATGCCACAGCAAACTAGCTTGATCAACCGTTCAGCCTATAGCCTAGCCTATTTACTAAACAACAATGTTTAATCAACTTCCTAAAAGATATTCAGCCATTTGATCAAATAGCGAATAGCTTAAATCTTTGACATTTACTTGTCTAATCTATTTATTACTTGCTCAGCCTATTCATTCAATTTAGGCCCTTTTTCTGCCACCTGGCGCGGAACTCTCTAAACTGCTAAGCCAAAAATTCGATGTTATTAATTGACTAATAAATTAACCTAATTGAATCTAGTTACATATACAATACTAAACGTATATTTTTTATGTCAGATGTTACATAAATTTATATCCAGCCAGTACATATATTTATTAAATGTTGTAACAAAGGATACGGCTGAATATCATTCCGGCCGCTAGTTAAACAGCGCTGTTTAGTAAAGAGGCTAAGCTATTGATTGAACGGCTGGTTAAGTTAAGTTGACTGCGACAGATTTCTATCCAGATTGATGTAAAAGCGTTGATTGAAGATTGAACCCGAATCTCCCACATGTAAGGCGATATTTTTACCACCGAGCTATCACGGCAGACCGTAAGTTATCGCAGTTAGACAAACACCCCATTTCGACAGTAAACTAGTCCCTGAAGATTCAGTGCCCAAGATGTAGTGTTCTGCAGTAAGTATCACGTAATCTGCGGTCGTGCGGTGAGATGGCGCACCGTTTAAACTTTGGCGCGGGTCCATTTGTGGTGACAGCGAAACGCATGCCGAGCCCGCTTCACACTTTGCTACGATTTGTGATTAGAGGCAGCAATGGTCCATGAAATAAAAATCAAACAAAAGATTTAGTCATAGAGACTTCTGATAGAGAACCTTTACTCCCCAGCGGTTATCGGTTCTGCGAGCTATAATATGACCTGTCCATTGCCACTTCAACCTGCAAATTTTAAGAGCTATGTCGGTGTCCTTCGTTTTTCTGCAGATTTCCGCGTTTCGGAGTTTGGCTCGCAGTGAAACTACGAGCATAGCTCTCTACATTGCCCGTTGCGCAACTTTGAGCTTGTACATCATGCCAATAGTTAGCAGCCTCAATGCCATATGCCATCACTGGGAACACACACTGATTGTAAACTTAAGTCTTGAGGCTTTATGGTATTTCTGAAGAAAAGATGTGACGCAATTTCCCAAACGCTGCCCATGAAGGTTCTCGAATGGCGACCACGAAACGGCAGACGCAGTGTAGGATGGCCCCCACACGATGGACCGATGATATTGTCTCGGTCGTGGGAAGTCGAAGGCTGGAGGCGGCACAAGACCGGTCATTGTGGAAATCATTGGGGAAGGCCTATGTCCAGCAGTGGACGTCTGCAGGCTGCAGATGATGATGATGATGACTACTGATAGAAGGTAAAACTATAACTTAGAATACTAATATTGAACAGCACTAATGTTGCACAAAACATGTAATTTGTGTAGCTTTAGATATGCTACTTTTTTTTTTTTTTTTGTCACCGAGTCGTCACAGAGTGACGAGACGAGCAGGTCATGTGCCTGATGGTAAGCAACATGCCTGCCACATAACAGCACAGTAACACGCAGCTATTGGAACATGACAGTCCAAATCATTACCTAGCACTGCACTGCGCTCGTCACCCAGAGATCTAAGATATTATGTCTCTAAGCCCTCTAATTTCTCTGGAATCATTGCTCTTCAAACCGGAACACAGTAATGTTTGCTTGGCTTTGCTTGCACATTACTGCTTGGCGGTAGAATATTTGGCAAAGGTGTGGTACTTCCCCAGGCGGACTCTGCTAAGAGTCCTACCACTATTAAATACTATTATACTACTACTATACTATTACGCATTTAAGCTCCCAAGATTTCACAAGAAGACGCACACGTTCGACTCAGGTGTTCCGACACTGTTCGGACCACAGAAATCTAAATAATTAGGTATTATTTAGATTTCTGTGGTTCGGACGCTGCGCCGCTGCCATACCTGCCATTCTACCGCCTAACTAAATCGGCTATGGCTTTGCTATTGCTGTCTCTGTCATTTCAAGCGAAAAGAAAAGAGAGAGCAATATCGATGCTAAGACAGTTTTAGTCAGGCGGCAGATCCTTTTAGACATTTGCATGTCAATGGCGCGAACTTATACAGGATTATGTCTCACCTACACTAACTAAGTTACGGTCTAGTCGGGAGAACGGCGGCTGCTGATCCGGAGCCCCCGGTTCATACCCCACACGCACCACTGTCTTTTCGAAGTCATGTGCGTAATGCCGCTAACTTAAAACGGTGAAGGAAAACATCGTGAGGAATGTACCTAGAATCTTTCGAAGTCGTGTGTCATCCACCAACCCGCACTGGGCCAGCGTGCTGGATTATGGCCTTAACTCTCTCCTTCTGAGAGAAGGCCCCGAGCAGTGGGAACATTTAGTGGGCTGTTGATGATGTTGATGACACTAACTAAAAGCGCTCAAGCTAGTGTGGGTAATTCTAGTTCTTGTGGCAAATTACGACATGTTTCTTGTTATAGGTTAATAAACAGTGACCTTGTGTTAATTTTAGTGTTTGTAATTTTTTGCGCTATGTACCTCGTTAAAGGCTAATAAACCTTTACCTTCGTTGGTTATTTTTATTTGTTTACTAGAATAAACTAGGTATTTGTGCTCAACTGTGGTATTTGAGCGCGAACGGGAGGCCATTTCTGATCTTCCGATGCGTCAACGACGTCCTGGGCGTCGGAGGAGGATCTTCCACGCCCTCCTCCGGCCTCCATGAAGGGAAGAGAAGAAAGGGGCTCTGGGCAACAGGGGCCCATCGTTCGACAACTATAGCCCCTGAGGTGTGCACGTTCTAGGTGCTATATAGGTGTGGGTGGAAAGCCACCTAAATAAAAGGATGAGTCCTAGGGACAAGCGCCGCCGGGGCCGCGGTAGTGTGCGAAAGCGTTCCCGTGACTGAATGATGAATCAGGGTTTTTAGTGGGTAGACCACATATTTTGTGGAGAGTCCCACATACCCACCGTGCTCCCCGAGGACGGTGGAATTCATAAAGAATTTAACCTGAAAAAAAAAGGTTTTTGTGCTCAACAGACTTGATTTTTGAAAGATATGATATATTTTTTTAATTCAATTATTTAGTTTTTCTCGAGGTACTTGGGGTATATCGGAATCATGTCATAGGCGCAAGGTTATTACATTTTTTTAATTGGTCTGATGGACGAATCTATAACCTTTGGCAGGCCTCTGATAGACTACAGAAGTTCTTTTCAGTATAACTCGATCTTTCCACTGAGAGGAGCACTTTTGCAATTTATTGCAAAGATCTTTTAACTAATTGATGGCGATCATTTTGAAATTCGCCCGCGGGCCTGGGGTTGAACAGACTTCGACTAGAGTTTGTCATAGCATTCCTTTATCTTTAAACTCTACGTTTTAGTGAATTGTTATTCTACGAAATAGCTGTTTTAAGATCTAACTGCTTAAAATTCTTTGTGTTTTTAGTAGATAGCTCAGTTTGAAGAGACCGAAAAACCAACTTCGTGTTAATGACGTCAGAGGGTAACAAGTTTTTGAAAGTTATGTGAATGGCAAAGATATAAAGGACATAAATACAACGTGCCACGGCAAACCACCGCTGGGTTGTGTTCTAGAAAAACTCTAGTTTTACGACGAAACTTTTATTCATTTAATTTTTTCAAACGACTTCAAAAAAGTGGAGATTCTCAATTCTGTTGTTTATTGTTTTATGTGTGTGACGTGATAGCTCCGCTAATTGTGAATCAATCTCAATGATCCTTTTTCATTTGGTAGAAAATACTTCAGAGGTTGTGCCGTACCTATACATCTTTAAAAGTCAGTGTGGTATATTTTTTTTAAATCACCAAAAAACTAAAATTTATTTTAATTTTTCTTTGCGCAGAAAATTGTATTATTAAACACCTGATATCCTGGGACTCTTCGTTGAGTCCGTGTGGGAAAGTATAGCACATTAGCCAGTTATTATATTGCCAGTATAGCTATAAACACACTTAAAATTGTAAATTCGGGAACCTTTCTAATTGTTTTATTCATCCTGCCCGTTCTAAACGTATGTGCTCGTAGAAATTAGTTTACTAAAACATTTTTTTGTGATTTCTTTGTCAAATACAAAACTTTTTGTCTTTGTACAAAATACCTCCAATCGTTTCCCACCAGTTTTTATTTTCTTCGAAAACCTACAAGTTTCGGACTGTTTAATTTATGCACACATCAAAAGAGGTACGAGAGTTTTTAAGCATCCCTTTACGGATATTATTTCACACTCAATTTTTCCGTAAAACATCTGTTCGTACCTTACGAGGGCAATGAGACGGGAGCTACTGAATTACCTTTTAACGATCTTCGTAATGTGGCCCATAAACCGTGACTCGACAAAAATGGAGACATAATAGCTAACATTAAATTTCACAAAAACGAAATGAGCACTGGAGTACGCCATATAAATACTGAACGGAATGAGAGATCGTCGCAGCTACGATGAACGGCTTTTAAAACAGTTACTGTGGAATATGTTGCCTGAGTGGGTTTTCCCTGACGGTTACAATCTTTGTATCTTCAAATAGAGAGTGAATCGGTTTCTTCTTGGTAAACACGCTCTATCGTAGACCATATCGTCGCTTAACATTAGGCGAGATGGCTGTCAAGTATAAACCTATAAAAGTTGAAAAAAAAAATATATTTGTTAACTATTGTAGCTTTACACTTGACCGACATCTTGATGTTAAGCGACGATGCGGCCTACGATGAAGCGTGTTTACCAAGAAAAAACCGATTTGAAGACACCAAGATTGAAACTATCGGGAAAAACCCACCCAGTCAACGCATTCAATATCCTACACGTTGTTATAACAAAAGTAGAGTTTAACCTCTACCTTCGAGTCTTAGGAACATCAACCATGAAGCGATGTTGCGTCATAGAACAATATTGATAAATGTTAAGTTCGCTCCTCGCTTCTCTAACTCACTGTTTCAGTACTTCATAAACTTCTATCGATCAATTACTCATTTAAATAACCATAAAATAACGTTTTCCGAGTTCCTTATCACGAACTGCAAGGACACGTCTGTCATCGGATCAGGGGTGTTGATCTGATCATCAATCATACCCTCACATTTCTGAAAATGGCCCGTGATATAATCAGACCGGAGTGGAGTATTACGTGGATATAAATGTTAGTGGATTGAAATTTCAAACCTAATAGTAAGCGAATGGAAATGTGTGTTTATTACTTTTCCCTTTGTTGTTGACATATTAAGAAACTAGCTGTCCGCCCCGGTTTCGCCCGTGGTACGTAATTTATAGCGTATAGCACTAATAGTCCAAGATCCCAGAGCTACCAGACGTCACCTATTTTCTGATGAATGAAATGTGGTCGATTGAGTAGAGTGAGTATGTACTAAGAACAAAAATTTCATTTCAAAAATTATCTCACTGTTGGATATATACGTAATCATTTACGTGTACATTTTATACGTACCACGAGCGAACCCGGGGCAGATCCCTAGTAGAAATATATTTTATATATTGTATTAGTGTGATATGTTAAGTTTTTCTCTTTTTTATACCGAAATAATAAGGGTAAGACTCATTGCTCCCTGAGGAAATTCACCTATTTTATATTTAAATATTCTATCGCTAAACATTGCAAACATTACTATGTTCCAGTGTGAAGGGCAATGATTCTAAAGAAATTACGTTTGAATATTATTAATGTTTGCCCATTACCGCCAAGCAGTAATGGGCAAACATTACTGTGTTCCGGTTTGAAGGGCTATGTATCCAGAGAAATTACAGGGCTTAGAGAAGTAATCTCTAGATTCTTAGATCTCTGGGTGACCAGCGCAGTGCAGTGCAGGTAATGATTTGGACTCTTCATGTTCCAATAGCTGCGTGTCACTGTGCTGTTATATGGCAGGCATGTTGCTTTCCAACAGGCACATGTCCTGCTCGCCTCGTTACTCTTTATTTAAAAAAAAAAAACACCCTTGGATATTTACGTAATCTCTTATAGAGTAAGATCCCAGAGCTGCCAGACGTTACCTATTTTCTGATGAATGAAATGTGGACGATTGAGTAGAGTTAGTAAGTACAGACTAAGAACACAAGCTTACTCGCTAACTTGCTTAGACGGCCAATTTTGAGATATGGGGTAATTAAGGTACATACAAACATTACTTTCTTCACGTATTTTCTAATAAGTGATTTTCACGTATGTTATAGGCAATATCCTTAAAAACAAGGTCCCAATACTCCCATACACTTTCCGTCGGCCGTTTTGCTTAACAACTACAAAATAATAATTTAACTTCACTTAAATTCTCATGCTCCATTTGTAAATATATTCGTCAGACAACAATTTTAAAGATTTTTCCAATAAGATAGACCAATCTAAGGGGGCAATCATCCCCTAAACTCAACCATGCCTCATGGGTAAGAGCGCGAGACTGAGTGAGACATTTACTAGGAAATATTGACTTAAAATTGAGTTTAGGGGATGATTGGCCCCTTAGATTGATCTGTCTTATTGGAAAAAGCTTTAAAATAGTTGTATGACGCACATATTTACAAACGGAGTATGAGAATTTAAGTGAAGTTAAGTTATTATTTTGGAGTTGTTAAGCAAAACGGCCGACGGTAAGTGTATGGGAGTATTGGGACCTTGTTTTTAAGGATATTGCCTACAACATACGTGAAAATCACTCATTAAAAAATACGTGAAGTAAGTAATGTTTGTATGTACCTTCATTACCCCATATCTCAAAATTAGCCGTCTAAGCAAGTTAGCGAGTAAGCTTGTGTTCTTAGTCTGTACTTACTAACTCTACTCAATCGTCCACATTTCATTCATCAGAAAATAGGTAACGTCTGGCAGCTCTGGGATCTTACTCTATAAGAGATTACGTAAATATCCAAGGGTGTTTTTTTTTTTTAAATAAAGAGTAACGAGGCGAGCAGGACATGTGCCTGTTGGAAAGCAACATGCCTGCCATATAACAGCACAGTGACACGCAGCTATTGGAACATGAAGAGTCCAAATCATTACCTGCACTGCACTGCGCTGGTCACCCAGAGATCTAAGAATCTAGAGATTACTTCTCTAAGCCCTGTAATTTCTCTGGATACATAGCCCTTCAAACCGGAACACAGTAATGTTTGCCCATTACTGCTTGGCGGTAATGGGCAAACATTAATAATATTCAAACGTAATTTCTTTAGAATCATTGCCCTTCACACTGGAACATAGTAATGTTTGCAATGTTTAGCGATAGAATATTTAAATGTAAAATAGGTGAACTTCCTCAGGGAGCAATGAGTCTTACCCTTTTAATTTCGGTATAAAAAAGAGAAAAACTTAGCATATCACACTAATACAATGTACAAAATATATTTTTGCAAGGGATCTGCCCCGGGTTCGCTCGTGGGACGTATAAAAAAATGTACACGTAAATGATCACGTACATACCCAACAGTGAGATATTTTTTGAAATCGGTCCAGTAGTTCCTGAGATTAGCGCGTTCAAACACATAAACTCTTCAGGTTTATAGTATTAGTATTGATTCCCAATATTGTGTTTTGTGTTGTGTTCCCAAAATAGTTGTACATTTTTGGGAAGACACAATTTGCTGCAACACAGCTAACACTAAAGCAGCAGACAGGGTTACCTATTTTTTTCTGTACACGTTTTTATGGAAATAAATTATATGTACCTATTTGTTTAGAAAATTCGCAATCCAATGTTAGCTTTAATATTAGCTCGAAATAAGACTAACATTTTGAGACTACAACTTCAATTCAACAAGTAATAACAAGCAACCAACGGCATGCATAAATCATGTAGAAACTGTTCTGCCTCACCGCAACATTATTGTTACAACTACTAGCCTTATGTATAACCTATTTAGACATAGTTTCACAGCATGAGCATATTATATTAATCCTATTTTCAGTAAAAGTACAGAAGACACCTTATGTTTGGTTACAATACTGGTCTCGTTGGCTTCATCATCAACAGCCCACTAATCGTTCTCATTGCTGGGACTCGGGGCCTTCTCGCGCAAGGGAGAGTTAAGGCCATAATCCACCACGCTGGCCCAGTGCGGGTTGGCGGATGACACATGACTTCGAAAGATTCTAGGTACATGTCGGTTTCCTCACGATGTTTTCCTTCACCGTTTTAAGTTAGTTAGTTTAAACTTCGAACGGTAATTAACAACAAACTAATAATTAAAATGTTTAATTTGTATAGTTTCAATACCTTTTCTAATCTATTATTTCGCAACGCCGTACAAAAATCATGCGACAAGGAAAAATGATAGAGGATTGCAACCCCCCTCTTCAACTTCACTCAGTTGGACAGCTTACAAGTGACGGCATAGTGCTGAATCTTATTACTGTATACCCTTCTATCATCCTACATAGGTCTTGTGGTGGTTCATTTGACCCGTAAATTTTGTTCACGGGCCTGTAATCTAAAGCAATCATTTCACTGTATTTTGTTCTATTATTAGCTGACTTGTAAAGAAGCGAAGGTTTTCAATGCGGTTGTATGTTTTTTTCTGTATGTTAAGGCCGATTTACATCAGACGAGCGAATGCTCATTCTATCCCCACTGTATCAAATTCATTTGGTGTAAACAAACGTAGAACATTCTTACGTTGTTTTGTTTGCGTTCGCAAAGATTCTATGGAATATATAATATAGAAAACGCTAAGAACGATCTTTCGTTTACACTAAAAGATCGAGAAAGAATGCTCTTGTTCCAGCTCTAGTTCTATGTTCGTTCAGTTTAAATCGGCCTTTACGCGATAGCTCCGCTAATTGTGAATCGATTTTAATGTTTTTTTTTGTATTTATCTCATTCACTTACTTCAAAGGTAGTGAAACAATGGTGTGGCGATTTTTGAAACATCAACATTGCATCAACATCAAAATTGCCTACCTTTACATAATTTGTATTAATCTAGTCTGACACTCGACTAAAAATACAAAGTTAATTTTATCTAGACGGTTTTTGTATTTTTGGAGGAAAATTATTTATTGCCTTATTGGGCTCAGATAGCCCGTTCTTTCTTCTTGGAGACCAATGTCCAGTAGTGGACTATAGTTCTTACAGGTAGATAACCATAGCTGGGCACCGTTAATCAAATAGTAAACTTCGTTAATCGTTAATCCGTTACAAAAAAAGTTAACTTCGTTAAACGTTAAAACGTTACATTTCGTAAGAATTAACGGAAGTTAACGTTAATCGTTAATCCGGTAATATGCGTATTGGATTTTTATATCGTTGCGTTAGTGAACTTATAAAACCTGTTGGTTTAGGTTCTGGAAGTTAACAGGTTAGGAAAAAACCAAATACTTGTAGAGTTTAATTTTATTATTGAAGTGAAAACTTCTTTAGACGCGCCGAGACAGATTTTTCGTGGGCTGTGAAATGAATTCTAGCGTCGCGCTCGGGTATGATAAGAAATCTTCGGGTAAACTCGGGACATGACTATTGGCCATCTAGAAATGCATCAGCCAATAGGAAATGCTGGTGCTTTTCTAGATGACCATGCCATGATGACCAGGCCACGCCCTCCGGTTACACCCGTGTAGTTATTACCAATGTAAGGTATCAAATTCTGAGTTATAAGTTTTCAATTCTATCGGCAGTTTCTAGGACTGGCAATTTTTTTAATTTAATTTAATTTAATGTGTAATTTAATCGTCGGGCATTATGCGCATAGGTATCTATTTCCCCTCATGAACATTAACATGTCGAAATTCTCGTCTGAAAGCGAGGCTCGCTTTGGTGTTAAAATGTCTTTACCCGTGGATAGCAGACGTTCAACTGCAGCGTTTGAGGGCTGTTTTCCAAATTTCAACCCAATCTTTTCCCGTTCCCAGACGTTCTGACGTGATGAAACAACAAACATTACAACATCCAAAAATTATATTGATTAGGTAAACGGGTAACTCACGTGTAATGAGGTCGGTCAATCCGACTCGAGTTTCGGCCGCGTCCGGCGGCCTTTTTCAAGGAGAGTGTACGCGCTCGATGGCTTCCCGTTTGGCACTGCGGGCTGCCGCGCGGCGCGCACGCAAGGTCATCGGCTGTTGCGGGGGTGCAGGTGAGGGGGTGCGAGAGGGTTGCGCAGGAATACTCCCGAACTCTTCGTCGCTGGTGAGCGAGTCGGGAACGTTGCAGCACACTGAGCTCACTGTGTCTTCACTCGTATTACGAACACAATGCCGAGTACTATGTAGGCACGGCTTCCAAGCGGGCGGCACATGCCATCCTCCATCTCTATTAAAAGTAGGACGCTTATCAATTTCAATGGCCTCCCTGACCTTACGGGGTACGAAGAACTTCTCCCGTGCCAGGACCTCCGCCTTATCGAAACGAATAAAGTGTTGGGCGTCCGACCTGAGAGCTTGGAAGCCGTGCCTACATAGTACTCGGCATTGTGTTCGTAATACGAGTGAAGACACAGTGAGCTCAGTGTGCTGCAACGTTCCCGACTCGCTCACCAGCGACGAAGAGTTCGGGAGTATTCCTGCGCAACCCTCTCGCACCCCCTCACCTGCACCCCCGCAACAGCCGATGACCTTGCGTGCGCGCCGCGCGGCAGCCCGCAGTGCCAAACGGGAAGCCATCGAGCGCGTACACTCTCCTTGAAAAAGGCCGCCGGACGCGGCCGAAACTCGAGTCGGATTGACCGACCTCATTACACGTGAGTTACCCGTTTACCTAATCAATATGTGTAACAACCACGTTAATCCAAAAATTGCCATTAATAAGATGTTAAACACTGGAATTTTCATTATATACCTCCATTTCTTCGTTCTCATACATTCATTTGTTCATTTTATTTAACTTTTCTTTGGTTAGTTGAAATGAACTACCACCGATTTTATTAAAAGAAAGTTACAATACAGATAAACGATCGAAAAAGTATGATTGAATTTATCGGGGACTTCCTCACTAGCTATGGATTACACAATCTACTTGGTTTACTAGGGATGTGTGAAATATTCAACTAAATTGTAAACGTCAGTCAAATTCGAGTATGTCTATGCTCAAATTTTCAGCCAAAAATAACTCGAGATTAGGTATCGGAAATATGACTTATGATAACAAAATTATATTTGTTTTCATATAACGTCAACCGATTATGCCACAGGCTAATTTTTTGCGCCGCGCCGAAGTGCCGTGCGGTAAATAGTAAGCATTGAATTAACGATTAACGGAGTTCTGCATAATTAACGGAAGTTAACATGTCCGTTAACATTTTTAAAAGTTAACTTAAAAGTTAATCCGTTAATCAAAATGTTAACTTCGTTAATTAACGATTAACGAGTTAATGTCCAGCTATGTAGATAACGATGTTAGCGTGTAGTGACAGGTGGTCCGTTCTCAGTTACAAAATATTATGTAAAAGTGAAAATGTGGAGACATTTTCACCTTTACAAAATATTTTATATCTTTTCAACCACATTTTTAGGGTTCCGTAAAACGTAAAAACGGAACCCTTATAGATTCGTCATGTCTGTCTGTCTGTCTGTCTGTCCGTCCGTATGTCACAGCCACTTTTTTCCGAAACTATGAGAACTACACTGTTGAAACTTGGTAAGTAGATGTATTATGTGAACCGCATTAACATTTCAACAAAAAATTTTTTAAAAAAAGATCAATTAGGGTTGCCCCCCATACTGAGAACTGAAACTCAAAAAAAAAATTTTCATCAAACCTAAACGTGTGGGGGGGGGGGGGGTGTCTATCGATAGGTCTTTAAAAATAATGTTGAGGTTTCTAATATCATTTTCGTCTACACTGAATAATTTGCGCGACAGACACTTCCAAAGTGGTAAAATGTGTGTCCCCCCCCTCTAACTTCTAAAGTAAGAAAATGAAAAATCAAAAAAAAATATATGATGTACATTATTACCATGTAAACTACCAACGAAAATTAGTTTGAACTCGATCTGATGAGTAGTTTTTTTTAGTACGTCATAAATACACAATTATTGAAACTTCGATCAAAGTTACAACGAACTACAAGAACTATGTGTACTATGTATATTATGTTACTTATTACAACGGAGCCCTTCATGGGCGAGTCCAACTCGCACTTGGCCACTTTATTGTTACGTCTTGTCTAGTCTTGAGAACACCGACTGGCGATCCGGAGCCCCCAATAATCAAATCCCACCACGCGCAACATTGTCTTTTCGAAGTCATGTGCGTAATGCAGCAAACTTAAAAACGGCGAAGGAAAGCATCGTGAGAATACCGACATGTACTTAGAATCTTTCGATGCTATGTGATATCCACCAACCCGCACTTGGCTACCGTGGTTGATTATGGTCTTGACTCTCTTCTTGCCCCAGTCCCAACAGTGGGAACATTTAGTGGGCTGCTTGTGCAACCACATTTTTGTAGAATGAATGGCCATAAGCACATGGTCTGCTTGATGGTAAGCAGAAACCATGGCTTATGGCCATCTGTAACATTGGATATGATAGCGAAAATTTGTCAAATAAAGATATAATTGAGATGGCGACTGGACCAAAAATATAGCATTCTAATTTAGTTCGCCAGGTAGAGTATGAAAAAATATGGGACACTATATTTTGTTTGTAGTGACGTCACTTTATCGTAAAAATTGTACCATGTCGTGACGTGACCCGAAACTTATAAGCACGATATTTTCGTCCTTTTTAGGGTTCCGTAAAACGTAAAAACGGAACCCTTATAGATTCGTCATGACTGTCTGTCTGTCTGTCTATCTGTCTGTCTGTCTGTCTGTCTGTTCGTTCGTATGTCACAGCCACTTTTTGCCGAAACTATGAGAACTACACTGTTGAAACTTGGTAAGTAGATGTATTCTGTAAACCGCTTTAAGATTTTTTCAAAAGTTTAAAAAAAAAACAAAAATTAGGGGTGCCCCCCATACTGAGAACTGAAGCTCATACATTTTTTTTTCATCAAACCTGCACGTGTGGGGTGTTTATCGATAGGTCTTAAAAAATGATGTTGAGGTTTCTAATATAGTTTTTGTCTACACTGAATAACTTGCGCGAGAGACGCTTCCAAAGTAGTAAAATGTGTGTCCCCCCCCCCTCTAACTTCTAAAGTAAGAGAATGAAAAAACTAAAAAAAATATATGATGTACATTACCATGAAAACTACCAACGAAAATTAGTTTGAACTCGATCTGATGAGTAGTTTTTTTTTAGTACGTCATAAATACACTATTATTAAAACTTCGATCAAAGTTACAACGAACTACAAGAACTATGTGTACTATGTATATTATGTTACTTGCTGGAACGGAACCCTTCATGGGCGAGTCCAACTCGCACTTGGCTACTTTATTTTATTTTTGAAACAAAAGAAAAAACACAAATGTACAATATTTTTTTTATAATCTAATCGACAGACTAATTCGTTTTTTAATCATTATGAATATTGTTTACAATATGAGAAAATAAGGAGGAAGCAGAGACAGTAGTACATTTCTCTTTTATCCTTAAATCAGTTTTCATGGAATCTTAGTTATATAAAAGCCTCGTACCTAATAGTCATAATAAACGGACCGCATTACCAACAGACAGTTACTAGTTATTAATTAGTTTTCGCCGCAAGTTTCTGTAAGTCGAAGAAATTAGTTCGATCTTGTCTTTGTTCTACTAGGAACAACGGATAGTTTCGTAGGAAGCGTTTATCAGATTGTGTTTCCTTATTGTGTGCTTGGCGCCTTTTTGAAATTGTTTTGTTCCTGGAAACTTCGCTTGCCTTTAAAAAGTTGAATCTTTCTGGAAAACAGGACGGCTACTCTACTAACAAAGACAATTTAGTAATGCGGTAAAATCTCAGGATACAAATCCTTGTAGGTATAAAACATGTTTTGGTTCATAATATAAAGAAGTATATCTATATTTAACTTCAGAAATGAGTAGTCATTAGCAAAGCTCCTGCGCAAGAATCGCGCGCAGCCACGCGGTCGCTGCGCGGCTGCCGCAGCCGCTGCCGCAGCCGCTGCCGCAGCCGCTGCGGCCGTAAACCGCGTCGTGTGTATTGAATTCAATTTTATATGGAATTCTGCCGCGCCAGCGCGCGGGCGCGGTTGGCAGCCGCGCCGTGTGAATCGGGCCTAAATCGTCTCTTCTTCTACTTCGTTTCGCCCTATACAATATTGTTTGACGTTTAAATGTTCTAAGCATACTCTAATTAGAGTTATATAACATTTAAACGGACAAAACGATGGGTCGAAGTAGAATCGGAGTTGGAAAGTCGCGAGTTTATTTCGAAATTACGTTTTCGTAGAAAGAGAGTAGACGTCCAGGTTTGCTAATGACTACTGATTTCTGAAGTTAAATATAGATATACTTCTTTATATTATGAACCAAAACATATTGTATACCTACAAGAATTTGTATCCTAAGATTTTACCGCATTACTAAATTGTCTTTGTTCATTTCAATGCTCTGTAGTGGTAGGACTCTTAGCAGAGTCCGTCTGGGGAAGTACCACGCCTTTGTCAGATATTCTACCGCCAAGCAGTAATGTGCAAACATTACTGTGTTCCGGTTTGAAGGGCAATGTTTCCAGAGAAATTACAGGGTTTAGAGATATAACATCTTAGAACTCTGGATGACGAGCGCAATGATGCAGTGCTAGGCAATGATTTGGACTCTTCGTGTTCCAATAGCTGCGTGTCACTGTGCTGTTATGTGGCAGGCATGTTGCTTACCAAAAGGAACATGGCCTACTCGTCTCAAAAAATGAATGAGACACCGAAAACAAAAATAGAAACAACTAACAGCGCCTCGCGGATTGACCCGTGAAATACACGTTCCCATTACTTTGCCGTGATAAAAAGTTGCCTATGTGCTATTCCAAACTTTCATCTAATTGTGTTTTAAATTTAAACCCAATCCATTAATGCAATCAAACGTGGTTGAGCAACAAACACCCAAAAATCCATTATTTTACATTTATAATATAATAGCAGCACCCCGCGGTGTTACTCGCGTAGTTCCCGTTCCCTTTATTCCCCCGGAATACAAACCCTATGTGTTCTTCCAGACTATAATCTACTTTTACCTATTCCAAGTTTCAGTCCGATTCGTTCATACGTTACGACGTGATTGAGCAACTAACATCCATACATTGACATTTTTTTAGGATGACATCATATTAGTAGAAAGTAGAAAGTCGGAATTCTTAAGGTGGACGAGACAGGGGTTCTTTGAAAAGAAGCCGGAACGGCGGCCTAAAAGTGACTTTAAGAATAATAGTAAAAAAACTAAAAAACACGCTTTTAGCGCGTACTAAATGGATTTAGGTTACGTGATTATTTTTTTCGTATCCCATTCAGCAAACCATACCCATACCCATATCATGGGGGTGCATTTCAAATACCCTGTCCGCCATCTTAGACGTCCGCTATGTGATGATTATTTTCGTGTTTTTTACAGCAAACCCTTTCATTTCATATCCATGTCATGGAGATGGATTTCAAACAGCCAGTCCGCCATCTTGGGGAGGCCGCTATATTGGATTTATAATGGCGTTTCTTAGCTAGTCATTTATTAACATCAGAACTCAGAGCGTGTGCAAAATTTCATCTTAATCGAAGACCGGGAAGTGGGTCAAATTAAGATTCCAAGATTTTCTTACAAACATAGTTAGTTACAAGTGAAGCTAATAAATAATTTCACTGAAATTTTCTTATTTATTGATTTTTAATACCAGCTATATGACAAGTTTTCTGCTTGCCAAAAAAATACCTACCAAAGATTTGGTGTCAGCTCTCGGAATATAATGTGAGGCATACACACATAGGCTATTTTTTGTCATGGGAAAATAAAAGGAACGGGAACTACACTGGTAAAAGCGCGAGGTTCTGCATAAACAGCCCACTAAATGTTCCCACTGCTGGGACTCAGGGCCTCGCAAGGAGAGAGTTAAGACCATAATCAACCACGCTGGCCCAGTGCGGGTTGGTAGATGACACATGACTTCGAAAAATTCTAGGCACGGGTCGGCTTCCTCACGATGGTTTCCTTTACCATTTTAAGTTAGCGGCATTACGCATATGACTTCGAAAAGACAGTGGTGCGCGCGGTTTTGAACCCAGGGGTCTCCGGGTCGCTAGTCGCCGTTCTCCCGACTAGACCAGCCGTAACTTGTGACAATCCAGTCTATTCTAAGATCTTAGATGAAGTATATAAACAAGATAGACGTAGAGAAGTAGCATATGCAACGATATTAAAAGAAAAACGGTCTAGTATGTACGTTTTACAAATTTTCAAATGATAACCGACCACCATAAAAATATAGACCGGAAAATAACATTTTGTACAAATTGCTTTGAAAGGCACATAAATGAGCCATCGAGATAAGTTTGCATAATAATTGTATGAGTACTAATGAATCCTACGCTGCGCTGTCCCTCAGGGACTTGGTCGGTTATTTCTAACACTTACAATAATATTAAAGTGAATTAAGTACGTAGAAATACGAGGGATAACACAGAGCCGCGAGCGACCTGCCCTGTAAACACAATTAATGCTACAAAGTTAACATTAAACTACGGACATTTTTGTAAATAAACTGAAGATTTTAATCCCCCATGCAGGCGCGGACTCGTGTGATACAAAATACTTCGAAAACAGTTATATAGCTCCCAAAAATATAGTTAGCTGAATCAACATTAATAAGTTAAAAATAAAAGTGGTCAAGCGCGAGTTGGACTCGCCCATGAAAGGTCCAAAGCAGCAAGTAATATAAAAATTCTTCCAGTTTGTTGTTACTTTGGTCGATGTTTTAATAATACTGTATTTATGACGATATAAAAACTGCTTACTAGATCTTGTTCAAACCAATTTTCGGTGGAAGTTTGCATGGTAATGTACATTATATTTTTTTTAGTTTTGTCATTCTCAAATTTTAGAAGTTACATCAGACAGATACATCTTCAGATCGTACAGGTCTGAAGATACCCCGATCTTCAGATCGTCATCATTATCATCATCATCATCATCATCAGCCCATGTTCGTCCACTGCTGGACATAGGCCTCTCCCATAATACGCCACTCAGCCCGATCCTCGGTCTTACGTTTCCAACTGCCACCAGCCATCTTTCGTATATCGTCACTCCATCTGGTCTCAGGGCGTCCTACACTACGTTTGCCAATTCGCGGTCTCCACTCCAAAACCCGTCTACCCGAACGGTTATCGGGTCTGCGACAGATGTGACCGGCCCATTGCCACTTCAGTTTGCTAATACGCTGAGCTATGTCGGTCATCATTATCAGCCAGTATATAATACCTATAGTTTTTACAATGAGGAACAACATTGTATATTGTAGGTTCTATTTGCACGCCAAATATGCTATTTGCTGGTAAAAACATAAAACTAGTCGGCGCACGGAGTTTGATGCTATTCTGAGTGATTTCCTTTTCTTCCATCATTACTTTCAAGTGTCTATCATTCAGGTGTGGATATATTTCTTTAGATTCAGATTTTTAGGGTTCCGTAAAACGTAAAAACGGAACCCTTATAGATTCGTCATGTCTGTCTGTCTGTCTGTCTGTCTGTCCGTCCGTATGTCACAGCCACTTTTTGCCAAAACTATGAGAACTACACTGATGAAACTTGGTAAGAAGATGTATTCTGTGAACCGCATTAAGATTTAAACAAAAAAGTTAAAAAAAAAGAAAAATTAGGGTTGCCCCCCATACTGCGAACTGAAACTGAAAAATTTTTTTTTCATCTAACCTACACGTGTGGGGTGTCTATCGATAGGTCTTTAAAAATGATGTTGAGGTTTCTTCAATAATTTTTGTCTACACTGAATAATTTGCGCGAGAGACACTTCCAAAGTGGTAAAATGTGTGTCCCCCCCCCTCTAACTTCTAAAGTAAGAGAATGAAAAATCTAAAAAAAATATATGATGTACATTACCGTGTAAACTACCAACGAAAATTAGTTTGAACTCAATCTGATGAGTAGTTTTTTTTAGTACGTCATAAATACACTATTATTGAAACTTCGATCAAAGTTACAACGAACTACAAGAACTATGTGTACTATGGTATATTATGTTACTTGCTGCAACGGAACCCTTCATGGGCGAGTCCAACTCGCACTTGGCCACTTTATTGTTATTAACTAGATGGATTTTCCCCTTTCCTATATTTACTTAAATTTGTTTATTTGATAACTCATAAATAACTGATGGAGTTTGTTTCTTTTTAGGGTTCCGTAAAACGTAAAAACGGAACCCTTATAGATTCGTCATGTCTGTCTGTCTGTCTGTCTGTCTGTCCGTCCGTATGTCACAGCCACTTTTTGCCGAAACTATGAGAACTACACTGTTGAAACTTGGTGAGTAGATGTATTCCATGAACCGCATTAAGATTTGAACAAAAAAATTAAAAATAAAGAAAATTAGGGTTGCCCCCCATACTGAGAACTGAAGCTCAAAAATTTTTTTTTCATCAAACCTACACGTGTGGGGTGTCTATCGATAGGTCTTCAAAAATGATGTTGAGGTTTCTAAAACCATTTTCGTCTACACTGAATAATTTGCGCGAGAGACACTTCCAAAGTGCTAAAATGTGTGTCCCCCCCCCTCTAACTTCTAAAGTAAGAAAATGAAAAATCTAAAAAAAATATATGATGTACATTACCATGTAAACTACCAACGAAAATTAGTTTGAACTCGATCTGATGAGTAGTTTTTTTTTAGTACGTCATAAATACCCTATTTTTTAAACTTCGATCAAAGTTACAACGAACTACAAGAACCATGTGTACTATGTATATTATGTTACTTGCTGCAACGGAACCCTTCATGGGCGAGTCCAACTCGCACTTGGCCACTTTATTATTTAATACAGAATAAAGGGACAATGCACCTGGAGGTAGGTAACACGCCTGTCAAATGTCCATTTAAACACAGCACCATGCTGCTACTTTAACATGAAGTTTTTTCCAGTTTTAAACAGTTGTTTTCCAAATTACTGTTTAACACTGGACTGCCCGTGTCATGGAGATATATGATTTATCTACTTGCCTGTAATTTATCTGAAAACATTGCTCTTCAAACCGGTATACTCTAATGTTTGCATATTACTTCTTGGCGCTAGAATATCTGACACGGATGTGGTACTTTACTAGGTAGACTGCAAAGAATACTGCCAGATTTCAAAGCTACAAGATTGTTTTGTAATTAATTTACCTACTCCAAATACATTAATTACTTTCGACACAACCGGCGAAATCCAAAGATTTCTCGGAAATGTAAATTTCGTAAACAGAGATGATTATTTTCGAAATTCCTTTTGAAAATGCCCTCACAAAGTTCGGTGAAGGTTTCAGGGTTTCGTAAAGTTGTACAAAAAACAAATAACTATTATTTCAGAACCCACACAAATTTTATATGAGTCCGTCATTTCCCTGACATTTTCAACGTATTCTGTGTAACGAAATTCTTTCCCAAGCAATTTCTGGAGTATTTTATTTTGCGCACGGTCTTAGTTACTATTTAGACTGGGATATACCAACACAGAAAGGGTGTGGAGGGATGGGTAGGGGGTAGACAGGGTTAAAGGGGTAACGTGTTAATGTGGTAGGATTAAAATGAGCCATCGGAAATGTAGAGGGAATCCGAAATCCGTATATGGCCCCGGGCTCGGTGAATAGTTGTCCGATGTGAATTTATGAAGTACCGTTACAGACTAGCTTTACGGTGGATCAAGCCTTTCAATACATATGTAATGATGTACATTTTGAGTATCATTGGGAGTTTACGTTATTATGTTCTAGCTGTAACATGCAAACTTCACTGTATTCCGGTTTGAAAGGCAATGTTTCCAAAGAAATTTTAGGGCATGGAGATAAATCATCTTATATCTCTATCAAGCGCAGGGCTGTGTTGGGTTATAATTTCGACTCTTAATGTTCCAGTATCTATTAAAAATATCAAAAACCATTTCCATACAAAGGTTGCCTGAAGGAAATCACTTTCAGCTATAAGGTTGCTTACCATCAGGCACATGTACTGCTCGTCCCATCCTATACTATAAAAATAATTATGAATGTATGAAAAACTAGTAGTATCCCACCGTTTCACCCGCGTAGTTCCACCTTATAGCTGAAAGTGATTTCTTCCAGGCAACCTTTCCCAATCCCGTTTTTTCCTCAGAATAGCAAGTAATCCAAGTGTGCTTTCAGACTATTATTTATCTATGTAGGTACCTAGTAATTTCATCCAGATCCAGTAGATTTTGCTTAAAAAAAAGTCTGAGTAGAATTAATGGAATTGTAAATAAAAATTCGTCCTTTACAAAATATCGAAAATAATGTTACCTACTAACATTTAACGCGATTAGTAAACCCCCACCTATTGCAATAAATCCATAATGTGGGACCGTTTTGTACTTAATTAAGTTAATAAACCGGTTTCGCTTGGTATATTTTGCTTTTTGGTATAACAGTTAGTTGGTATCAGTGACTTGTACCAGCGGTTCCTTCTATTACTACCTGTTCTTAAAAAAATATTCTCTTCATTTTTAGGGTTCCGTAGAATGACGGAGCCCTTATAGATTCGTTATGTCTGCCTGTCTGTCTGTCCGCCCGTATGTCACAGCCACTTTTTGCCGAAACTATGAGAGCTACACTATTGAAACTTGGAAAGTATGTGAGCATTACGGCGAAGGCGGATAGGTAACCATTCGAGCTTTTGGCGAAACTGAGAAATGTGGTCATACTTGCGTAAACCAAATATGAATCCAATAAAGAAATTTTGCAGTCGTTCCAGTTTGTCTAACTGCTCTTCGGTAACATCCAGATAGCATACGTCAGTGTAGTCCAATATAGGAAAAAGGAGAGATTTTACTAGCGCAGTTTTAGTAGAGATAGGAAGGAAATTGCGTAGTCTCCTAAGGGAAGCAGCAGAACCAAATATCTTACGGCTCACTTCTGCTAATTGCGGAACCCACGAAAAATTTCTGTCAATAAGGATACCCAGATTTTTGACCACTTCACTGAAAGTGATAGGAATACTGTCAAAGATCACCTGGGGAAGATGGAACCAGTCAATTTTCGAGATCATACGTGAACTTCCGACAATAATAGATTGTGTTTTCAATGGGTTCACAGTAAGAAATAAGTTAAATAGTTTAAATAGTTAGGTAGTTTAAATAACGGGAGCAGGAACGGGAACGTACTACGCGCAGCTAGTATTTTATATATATATCACGGGTGAAACCGGGCAGATTGCTAGTCACGTATAAAGTCCTCGAACTTCAAACAACAACAAAAAGTTTCCCTGCTTCTATGTTTTCGCTAATTTAAGAAATTGTTAACAAATTCTGTTTTTGTTTTCGTCGATACAAAAAGAGTTTTCTAAGAAATTAATGTTCTTTTGTATAATTTATTATTACTTTATGTATTATGTACGTAGGAGCCACGTTCTTTTGTAAATCTCTAAAAAAGCCACGCATTTGTTATTACTCGTAGTTGTTTAAACCGGTCACGTTTACCGCAAATCGCTACTTAAAATTTGATCGTACAATTTTAGAATCAAAAGGAGAAGAGAATAGTCTGAACCGCCGTAAATTTCTGAAATCGAGTCTCCAACTCATACACTACTTTGTACGCAGTTGCCAATAGACATTTTGTATTCGTGAAAGTAATTTTGAAGCGAGTCTGTTCGATATAAGCAAACTTTGGTGAACTTCAGCACTACTATGTTCTAGAGTTGCCTACTACGTGCACATTTTCACGGAATCATTCAGACTGCTCTACATACCAAAAATACATAATTACTTAATCAAAAAAGTACAACACATAATAAGTACTTCCATGATCTATTTTTTTTTTGGCCACAGAATTGTATACCACATGCCAAAGACTAAATTCAACAAGAGCTACACCTACTTTTATTAATATAATTAATCTACACGGACTCCTGAATTCACACCTTGTCTATATTAAATTTACATTGTTTTTTTTTTCATTTGAAACGGAGGACTTAAATATTACCTACATCTCTTCTTCCGAAGGATCCACATATTATCACAAATAGAATATACCTAACCCTACGCAAGCATTATGCGATCTTTGTAAACAATATGTATGTATAATAAGTGTGTATTTAAAACTATAGTATTTAAGTATTACATGAGCTATCTGGCCGCCATCATACAAGCTTTGCTTAGTTTGGGGTCAGATGGTGTTGTGTGTGAATTGTCCACCAATATTTATTTATTTATTTAATATTGGCGGTGTACTATCTGTATCTTATTTTTATACAACTTACTGACAAACAAAGTTATGCCAAAAATAACATAACAACAACAAAAGTTGAAATAAAAGGTGCTTAATAGGTTACACAAAAAGTTTATAATAAGGGTGGGTAGTCGTTCAATTTTATTTTTTTCCATGCCAATAATTTAGAAAAGTTGAATGAAATTGGTTAAGCCATTCTCAAGTTATAGCGTGACCAAGATAAATATAGTTTTATATTTGAATATCGTTAGTATGTAAGTATTATTGCACAGTTTCTCATTGATACAAGCCGATCAAAAAAACACGGAACATGACTAAATACATTTATGCCTCTCACTCGTTCCCTATACTATGTAAGAACACAAAAATAAAACTGACTTTTCAATACATCTATTTATTAAAACGGTTTCCACAACTCCTTGTACATCTTCAGCGATGGCACAAGCTCCGTAGTCTGAAAAATCCTTTAATACTGACTAAAACTAATTAGCTCTACAAGATTAATCTTAGTTTACTCAAGTAAAGTTTAAATGCTTAAAGAAATAAATTAATTTAGCGCTAATTAAACCGAGTTCTCAAATGTTTGATGAACTTCAATGTGTTGTTACTACAATTTGTAAAACTTTTACTGGTTGGTTTTAGTAATTGTAAAGTGTTAATATTTGCTGAAAGTGTTATATTTGAGAATTGATAATCAAGTAATATTTTAGAAATAAATAGAAGCATAAATTAAAATGCCTTGTGCTCATGCTCAAAACTCATGTACGTTTTGGGTTTAGTAGAGTATGGCCTACTGTCCACGCACGCGTCTTTTGTCGAATGCATGCATCCTACGAACAAACGCAGGACGTGCGGCTGTCGTGTCGTTGTCGTTTCGTGGACACAGACTTAATTATTTGTACGCAAGATGCAAGCATTCGTCTTGCATCCGACAATTGTCGAAATAGTGCGTATGTCGTGCAGTTACGTGGACAATTGGCCTATCTCTCTACTTAGTCTGTGAGTTCAGTAGCGTTCACTAAACCCAAATTAGCGAGCTGAATGGTCAGTTACGACTTACAAATCAAAACCTGCTTGTTCATTATTCAAAACTATACATATTTTGTAATTATATCGTGTTAAGCCAGTGGCAAGAATAAAGTTCATTTACACAACCATGAGGTTGTATGTCTGGATCCCGCCTACATCTATGAATATTTTGACAAGTAGCATGTTTATCATTACCACTGGCTTTAGCGATAAAGGAAAACATTCTAAGTAAATTGGCACGTTCCAAGAAAGAAAACTAAATCTAAATCATGTTCTTGTCTAAATGGGAACATACAGTACAGTACCCGGCGATAAATATTGCACATCGACACCTGGAAAGAGACAATCGGCCAACTTCGGCTTCGTAGAGCGTCATCTCTGTAGCACGAAATACAAACAGTGCGGTATCTATTAGGAGCTGTTAAAACAATTTTAATTTGCTTCTTTTAATAATTATTTTTATTCTTTGTATAAAATACACCAATAAGTGTTCTATAAGTGATGGCTTTAGGTTCGAGTAAAATAAAATAAAAAAGTAGCCAAGTGCGAGTTGGACTCGCCCATGAAGGGTTCCGTTGCAGCAAGTAACATAATATACATAGTACACATAGTTCTTGTAGTTCGTTGTAACTTTGATTGAAGTTTTAATAATAGTGTATTTATGACGTACTAAAAAAAACTACTCATCAGATCGAGTTCAAACCAATTTTCGTTGGTAGTTTGCATGGTAATGTACATTATACATTTTTTTTAGTTTTTTCATTCTCTTACTTTAGAAGTTAGAAGGGGGGGGGGGGGGGGGGACACACAATTTACCACTTTGGAAGTGTCTCTCGCGCAAATTATTCAGTGTAGACAAAAATTATATTAGAAACCTCAACATCATTTTTGAAGACCTATCGATAGACACCCACACGTTTAGGTTTTATGGAAAAAAAAATTGAGTTTCAGTTCTCAGTATGAGGGGCAACCGTAATTTTACTTTTTTTTCTTTTTTTTTGAAAAAATCGTAATGCGGTTCACAGAATACATCTACTTACAAAGTTTCAACAGTGTAGTTCTCATAGTTTCGGCAAAAAGTGGCTGTGACATACGGACAGACAGACAGACACGACGAATCTATAAGGGTTCCGTTTTTACGTTTTACGGAACCCTAAAAATATGTTCACATTATGTTTACGTATTTAATTATTTTGGAAAATTACAGCTGTAGTGTACATAATAAACACCATTGTACCTATTGTTAAAGTGAGACATTGTAATAAAAATAATTAAATTTCTTATTCTCAATTACTTCCATTTCACTATCTGTGCTCTCAAAGAGGTCAACATCACTGTCACTATCAGCCGTATTTATCACTAGTATATCAGTGTAATTGTCTAAACCGTGTTTAATGCTTTTATATTCATTCTCACATTTGATTGTGTGATCGCAAACCTTTTTCCACTCTTCAGTCCCGATCATGTTTACTTTTTCAGTCAATAACGTTTTTACTTTAGTTAAATTCATACCCACATTTCTACAGGCTACATAGCCTTTTAGTTGAGACCATATATTTTCAATTGGACTAAAATCCGGATGATACGGTAGCAATCGCAACACAGTGTGCCCTTGTCCGGCAAGTACTTTGTCCACGGAAAACTCTGTATACCTCTCCTTGTGCTGACATAATTATAATGGCATAAATCTGGGTTTTTGTTAATTTTGGATCAACTGGAATTTCGTGTCTGTTTAACCAGTTGATCATTTCCTGTTTATGATGTTTGAGTTGGGGGGTCTTTCAACATATTTATTGTTGTGATAGGGTGCGTTGTCGATAACTAGAACGGAATCACTGGGTATATTTGGGATTAATTGATTAACCAGCCATTTCTCGTAGTTATCGTTATTCATTTCATTGTGATAGTCACCTGTAGTATCCGTGGATTTATACGTTAAAAAGGCACCGGGTACATAGCATTTTTCATTTCCCGCATGAACTATTATCAAACGTTGCACTTTTGAAATTGGCTTTTTTACTCCTTTTTTCTTATTATCACTCCAAGATTTACCTTTAGTGTGGGATGTATGTATGTAAGACTCATCCATGTAGACGATATTTTTTCCTCTTTCGCGAAATATGCGCATTTTATCGATATATTCCATTCGTTTGAGACTTACATCGTGCTTTTCCATTAAAACTTTTCGATTGTCTTCCATTTTAGTGAACCGAAATCCCATCTCGTGAAGTATTTTTCTCAACGTCTTTTCAGACCCATTGTAATTAATAGCTTCACATAATTTAGCTTTTAATGACTTTATTGTTGGCAGTTCATTAAATCGTAAGTGAAAATCATACACCATTCTTCGAACAACATCATAATCAAAATCGTCCATATCCAAACGAAATTGCTTTTTTGGTCTCCCTTTTTTGGGAGTGCTAAACTTAATTTCAGTAGAATGTGTTTCAGTACTGACTTCGTTTAATATATTGTTCAAAGTTCTTCTTGAAATTCCAGTGGCATTTGCAACTCGCGCTTGAACCTTCTTAAAATAACAACTTACAGTTTCATCTTCATTTTTTTAAAATCTGTCAGCTTAAAAATATTAAAAGGTTAGAAAATATTTATAAACATTGTAGATAATTTGGCGTGACTAACCTCGTAAAGGTTTTCCTCTTTTTCCTAAAGATGCCATAGTACAACTTTAAATTATTTAAATTTGGGGGTGTTAACAACTCTATATATTTTTTTTTAACTGCCCGCACTCTATCGCACTTGAACAACGACTGACAAAACGTCACATAGGTAGTGTGCGACAGAGATAATGCTCTACGAAGCCGAAATCAGCCGACTGTCTCCCTCCAAAGGCCGATGTGCAATACTTATCGCCGGGTACTGTAAAATATTTAAGCTCAACTCTTCCAAAATCAAAATGATCATAAAGACATGAAAAAACCAGATCTAAGTAAAAGTTATTTAAAATTTGTATAAATTGTAGCTAATAAATCAATTGTGTCCTTTTGTAAACAAAATAAGCTTCAAAATCAACCCCTTGGGCTGTATGTTGAGTACACAAATGAGTGGATATTACAAACATAACCAACTTCAGTGCCAGGTAAAGATTTGGATTTTTCATGTTCCAATAGCTGCATGACACTGTGATGTTATGTGGTGGGCGTATTGGCTACCATAAATTCATCTATAAGCTATTTCACCCGCCACACCAAAACATTGATCGGTAAAAAGTGGCATCTTTGTTTTTTTATGATAGACGAGCAGGTCATGTGCCTGATGGCAAGCAACATGCCTGACCATAACAGCACAGTGAGACCCAGCTATTGGAACACAAATAACCCAAATCATCACCTAGCACTGCACAGCGCTCGTGTTACCCTGAATAAGATATTTTATATCTATGCCATGTAACTTCCCCGCCAGCCCATAGTTTGATAGGTAGAGTCTATCTGAGACCAACTGCTAAAGGTTTCTTTCTAAAAAAACAAAATGATGGTCGAAGAAAATTCAACTGAAACAATAACAAAGAAAATAGCACGAGAACTTATCAAACTATCGGTTATATGGGTATATAGGTTATGACGTCTCACGTCAAAACCTACGAGGAGAGTATCTTACACAACTGGCAGGTGTAGACCATACGGTCAATCAACCACAATATTTGCTTCTCCTGACAGCTGTCAAACGGAAGCATCTAAGGTGTCGGCGTGTGGACTTTTACCCTTGTCAACTGGCTCGTATATTTACCGATATTTCTCGAATTTATCGGAAAATATGGATTATTGCGCTTTTATTGACGTCGATTTGTGGTCGGCTTTAATATTGTAGGATTAAGGTTATCGAGTTATTAATTAATGGTAGCGATAAGAGTGAGAGTGGCATAATTGTTCGCCGCGTTTTAATCGACTGTCTTTAGCCACTTACCAGTAGCGGGTGAATATTTAATATTTCGTTATTTTATGCTTTAATTCCTGTTTTCTAAAGATTTACTCAAAGCGTACGCGGGCTAAAAACCTGTCAAACTTTTGAGCAGTTTTTTAACAGAATATGGAGTGAAGACATGCTTGTAATGGTAAGCTACACGCTTGGTTATGTCAGCACAGTGTCACGTAACTATTGTGGAATAATAATTTGTATATGGAAAAATAATAATAATAATTGTGGAAGAACAAATCCTTCGAACCGAAACACAGTAATTTTTATTTTTTATTTTTAAATTTAAACACTCTACAGACTCCGGGGTCCGTGACTTTTGTCATTACAATAATCTTTTTTCATTTACATAGTTCTTGGATTAGGAGAAGAAGAGGAAAATAAGGGGGGGAGTAGGGGGGCGGTGAACATTTTAAACGTAATTCTAAAGCTAGTCAGTCCGATTTCGTCTGTTGAGCCGATCACTACCGGTTGGGATTCCGATAGTAATCGACTCGACATCGTCTTTTGCCTAAGCCGCCTCCTCCTGGCCCAGAGCCTCCACTACAGCCGCATTTCTGTCTCTAATGGCCATCTGCAGGTTGAAATCTTGAATGGTCTTTGGTGATGCAGCCAACGCTCGCCGCACGAACCGACCGATGGCGTCGTCGGTGTCGTCAGCGTAGTATGTGAAGGTCCCCGTGTGCCGTGAGATTGCAACAACCGCATGGGACACGCTCTCGTGCAGCTTCATGTTTGACTTAGTTTTAATTACGATTACCGACTCGTATGTCAATCCCTGTGCTTCATGAATGGTAAGGATGCGTGACCCGGTGCCTGACCCGTAACCCTGGTTTGTCAGGGTCTCCTTTTCCTCTTGAGTATGCACTAAAAATAGGGTGTTGGGTTGGGTGCCGGGTATTTGCGCTCCTTTATACCTTCTCTGCTCCAGGGACTTTACACGGGGTACTGAGGAGTACATACCTGAGTATATTTCCCTCAGCGCATATGCAACATCCATCGGATTGCGATGTGTGCAGAGCAACTCCTGGCTGATCTTTGCTACCAGGTTCGGGCGGTGATACCTCATTTCGAAGAGATTTTCCCTATCGATGTAAGGCAACTGATTGACGTCTCCGATGAGGACAATTTCGCCAACACCAGACAGCCGTGAGACCATCACAATGGCCCCGAAATGGTTCATGAGAGCCTCATCCACCAGGAGGCGGCTGAATTTCTCTTTTCCGAAACCATTTACCAGAGCAGAAGCCATAGTTCGCACCCTGGTTTTGACCAGGTTTCCGATACGGTGCGATAGCTTCTCCCTTAGATCTTTTGCTGCCTCAGTTGTTGTGGTGATGATAGCGTCTTTGTCCACGTCGAAGTATCTAATCACCCACGTTGTCTTTCCACATCCTGGAACTCCGTTGACCCACTGTATTCTTGGTACCTCCCAGTTTTCCCAACACGCTTTGACGTTTGAGGTCCCTTCAATGGACTTGGCCATCTCGAGGATCCTGTCGTCCAGCATAATCTTGGTGCATCGGGCCGTAACTACAATTGGGTCGTTTAGTGGTGTCGCATAAACAGGTCTTCCCGCGCGCTCTGTCTCACTCTCGTTCAGTGTCACGAAGCCATTTTTTGCACTGTAAGCTGCCATATATTGTCCTGTCATGGTTCCCTTGATGACCCGGGATGTGACATTATTATAAATGGCTGCTTCGGCCTCCTCGAGATTCACCTTTAGGAGGCTTTCACTTCCTAGCCTATAGAACTGCATGATGTTTTCGCAGATCTTGAGGTTAACTAGTCTTGTTGCTCTCAGTATGGCTATGAATTCGATGAAGGCGTTACGTGCATGGCTCCGCGGCTCCGAAGCCGTGACATAGCGGGGCGGTTCAACCTGTCCCATGTCGGCTCTCGTTCGGCTCATTTGTTGCTGTGAAGCTGTTTTGAGGGTCCCTGACGTTAAAAGGGGTGGTGCATGGGATGAGATTCGGATTACGCTCCCTGCTGCAGTGTTGAAGGCAGCCACGAAGGCCGTGTTGGTGCTTCGGCTGCCGCTTTGATTGGCTGCGGCTTTTTCCGCGGCTGCCCTCTGCTGTGCTCTTTCGGAACCGGTTTGGTTGGTCGAACTAGGAACGGGGTATCCCCAGCTGTCAGTTGCATTTGTTAGGTCGTGCGAAGGGGCTCTGAGGAAGCTCAGATTTTCTCCCCTATCTTCGTATACGACAACCTCATGATGTTTAGAGGCTTCAATGCAACCCAGCCGGTCTGCGACTTTCGCTCTTGAGTATTCGATTGCCATCGCATCCACGCTTATCACCCGGGGTGTTTCACCCGCATTTCTGCTTAGATGTGCAAGCAGCGCACTTGCCTGTGTGAAAGGCGTCCGACCTTCCGAGTATTCTATTAGTGCAATCGTTTTGTTTCTCGATCGCACCAACCGAAATCGGTGGCCGTCTACCTCGCACACTGGCATAGCGTCGAAGGTTTTCCGCTTCATTGTGACTTTTGCGGTACTCCCATTGAGCAGACAAGACAATCCCGGCGACAAACGGGCTCGTTTCCTTTCCCAGGCGAAGCAAAAGCTTATTCCGAATCTATCTTTGTTGCTATCCATGAAGAGAGCCACCCCGCGGATACAGATCCCCGCCTCTCTTCGGTCTGCGTTCTCCAGTACTTGTTGGACGGAGATGCTCCTTGAGGAGCTATCTTGGACGGAGATTGCACCCGGCGTGGCGTCCACGGACAGTGGGGTAGGGTGTGGTGGTGAAGGGGGTTGTGTATTAGAAAGTGTGGAGTTTCTTTTGGCGGCTATGCGGAATGAACTCTCCATGAAAGCCAGAAGCCGTGGTCTACTATCTGGATCTGCCAAGACGTTGTGGAGATCCGAAACAACCAGCTTCCTGTCAATCATAGATTCGAGATCATGTCTTGCAGCCATGAATCGGGGATAATCTACCAGCACGTGCCAGACATTCTCGGATTTTTCAGAGTCACACTCGCATACAGGACTGCTCTTAAGCTTAAATCTGTACAGGTATTCTGCTATTCCTCCGTGTCCCGTCAACGCTTGTACCTGGAAAAGAGTCAGTTTCGTAGTCCTCATCAACCGATATGCGTTTGCTATATCGGGGAGGAACGTCTGAGTGACTCTTCCAGTGTCCGAGGTCTCATATCGATCCTGCCACTTCTTGACCGATTCTTCGCGGATTTTGCGTTTGACGTAGGACAAGGGGATCCCCTCGTAGTCCCTGGGCGATTCCGTGAGTGCTGCCGATTTGGCCAGTTCGTCAGCTCTTTCGTTGCCGACGGTGCCCACATGCGCTCTTACCCAGAAAAGACGAAGAGATCTCCCTTCAGCATTTATCTGTCCAATGTTTTCCTTTATGCACTTTGCCAAGGGGTGACTCGTTTTTGGATTACTCAGCAGCTCGAGTGAAGATCTGGAGTCACTCAGGACATTGACTTCTGGGTCCTTGCTCTTTAACACCATTTGAGTTGCTCGGCAAAGAGCATAGATTGAAAGACTGTGCATTCGGAGTGGAGCTTGAATGTCGAGTTCTTGACCTCTTTGCCATTCTCCCACCATGTTAGAGCAGCTCCAACTTTACCCTCAATCTTACTGCCATCAGTATAAATTTGAGGTCCTTCTGGAAGATTGGAGGTGTCTTCTATAAGTTCGTACTCTACGGATGTCTGCGTGGACGGATGGGGTTTGTCCAAGTAGTTTACGTTCCGCTCGAGTTCCACTTCTGGTGGGAGGTAATCTTGGGAGAGGTTCTTTTTTACTCTGTACAAACTTGCTGCTTCCTGTATCCTGAGATCCAGGGGGAGCAGACCTGAAAGGGCAAGTGCTGATTTCAGAGAAACAGTACGGTACGACTTGCAGATTTTCTGGGCAAAGCCTCTTTGGATCGCGTTTAAGTGAGACTTGTTTTCCTCGAAGTCTACTGCTTGTGCCCATACACTTGAGGCGTACATGATGATGGGTTCCACTACCGCGACGTAGATAGTTCTCGTGATTTCGCCATTTAATCCCCAGGTCACCTTCGCTGCACATGCGAGCTGTCTATAAATGTTCGCCACTTTTTTACATTGGGCGTTCACATGTGCTTTAAAGTTGAGCCGGCGGTCGATCATTAGGCCTAGCAGTTTGACTTCCTCGACCAGATCGAGCCGGACGCCGGACATGACTATGTTTGGAGTTTCGTACTTCAACTTATTTGTGAAAAGCATCGCGTTAGTTTTATGCGCTGCAAAGTTGAGTTTATTAGTTTTACCCCATTTCACTGTCATGTTCAACGCCCTGCTCGCTTGCTGTTCGATGATGTTCGGGCTGCCTGTAAACACGAGAACGACGTCGTCCGCGAATGCTTGACAGTATACTCCCTCGGCTTCTAGCATTCGTAGTAATGAGTCTAGAATCACATTCCAAAAGGTTGGTCCACAGATAGACCCTTGGACGCATCCCTTGGTTGTTTCCTTCTCATAGACTGCTCTTGCATAGTTGACCTTGATTTTACGATCGCTGAGGTAGAAGTTTACCATGTCGTAGAGGTTTGTTGGGCACCTCTTCTTCGCTAATTGATGTTTGAGGGCGGGCCACCAAGCATTGTCGAAGGCACCTTCTATGTCCAGGGAGATTAGGAGTACGGTGTCTTTACTGTCTACTCCTTTATTGATGTGCTCTACCAGGTCATAGAGGGCGTCCTCGGTGCCTCTTTGGTGCATGAAGCCGTACTGTTTCCTACTGATGTTTGGGAGGAGATGCCATTGGAGTCGGTTTACCAGAAGCTTTTCAACGATTTTTCCTAGAACGGACAGAAGACCTATGGGGCGGTAAGATTTTGGATGTGTGTAATCTGTCTTACCGGGTTTGCGTAATATGACCACGTGCGCTTCTTTCCATTGCTTGGGGAAGTATTTCAGCGACAAGCATTTGTTTGCTATCGCCAAGAAAACCTCCCATTCGGATCGAATGGCTGCTGCACAGATATCAGCGGATAGCCCGTCTGCGCCGGGGGCTTTTTTCGGATTCAGAGTTCTCAGTACTGATTCCAGTTCCGCTGATGTGAATAATGGGTAATTTTCCGGTAAGTCCATAGGCGTTTCTGTCGTTCGCTCCCGTAGCTCTGTATGACACGGTTGGTCTGTGCTCTCAGAGTCGTCGGGATAGAACGTTTTAGCAAGTAGTTCTGCAGATAGCTGGGGGGATAGAGTGTTACCTTCGGTGTCTCTTAGGAGTATTTCTTCCTGTCTTGTCGAGGTTTTTTTCATCACTCTGTAGATCTTGTCCCACATGCTTTCTTTCTCCTGATTCGTGCAGAACTCTTTCCAGCTTATCGTCTGAGCTTCTTTGACTTTATCCTTGTAGTCTTGCCGAGCAATTTGGTACTGTTCGACTACAAGTTCCACTCTGTCGGGGGCGGCATTCCTGATCCGTCTCTTTCTTCTGAGAACTTCTTTTTTTAGATTATCGAGCGTTTTCGTATACCATGGGGGGGTTGGATTTCCCTTCGGCGAGCTTACAAGTGGAATGGTTTGTTTGCAAGCTTCATGTATACTAGCTGTGTAGCCCGTAATCATCGATTCAAGTTCCAATGGACTTTCACATTTCTCCACTGACTCCGGCGAGAGTTTTCCTTCTGCAAGGGAGGATTTGAACTGTGACATAAAGTTTGACCACTGTACCTTCTTGGTGTAGTATTTACGAGTTGTTATTGGTCTCTGTTTTTCGAGACCTTTAGTTAGACGCAAAGTGAAGGTGATTGCGTTGTGGTCTGATGTTGTAATACTTTTGTCAACCTTCCATCCCTCGATTTTCCCCAGGAGAGACCCACTGCACGTTGTTACATCTACTATGCTTGTGCAGAGTTTGCCTTCCCTAACGATCTCGAAGGTTGGTGTATCGCCGGAGTTGAGAATAAATAAGTCCATTTCGTTGAAGAAAGAGTTTACGGCTTCTCCTCTCTCATTTTGCGATGTGCTTCCCCACCACGCATTCACGTCACCAGCAACAATAAGGTCTTTAGTCGCTAGTTTTTCGCTGAATACTTTAATCCTGCTGAGATAGGGGTCGACTTTTTGGTCTCCTTCTAAGTAGACAGAAATCACTCCCAGTTTTAGGCCTGTGCCGACCAACAGGACCGCCGCTTCCGTTTCGGTAACAAGTTGGGGGTCATGGATGACCTCCAGCCTGTCACCGAAGACTATTATGGCTGCCTTAACTGGTTTTTGCCTATTTAAACTGCACTGAATAACGCGAATTCCAGGATACTGTTTCATTACGCCTTTGTTTTCCACATAGGGTTCTTGAACAAGGGCAACTGAAACTCCCCTTTCTCTCGCGACCTTCAGGAGTTCTGCTGTTGCATTCTGGGAGCGCTGCAGGTTTGCTTGGATGAAACGCATACCTGGTTCGCCTACTCTTTGGGAGACTGAGCCACTTTCCTCATGAGTGCCCTTAGCAATACGATATACGAGACCGCGCTATACCATCCCATTTTATCCTTTCAGGGCACTCGCTACTAAAGTTACGTTGTGAGCGAGTTCTCTGTTGGGGCTGTTGGGATGAGCAATAGCACAGTTCTTGCATTTGGGTGGCAGGTCTTCTTTTCTTGCCTTGCATTGTGTCCAGGAGTGGGGTTTTCCGCAGTGACTGCAGGACTCATCCCTTTCCCGGCAGATCGCTTTTGTATGGCCGAAACCTAGGTACTTGGAGCACTGCACCAAGGGCGAATGGTCTGCCACAGGTCTCCTCTGGAGTCCTATGTAGACCTTTTCAGCGTTCAAAAAAGCTCTGTGAATGCGAGGGGAGACCTCGATCACCGGATGGCACTCGTGCGGATTTCGCACCTTTTTCCTGTATCGCACCCTGATCGCACTCTCTTGCAAATTAACCCCCTGTAGCAGATGTTTATTCTGCGCCAGAAGATTTTCCACTATTTCGTTATCCTTATGAATCGACAAGACGTCTCGAATGATGATCAGTGGGTTACCTGCTTTCGCAGTTTCAACCTTTAGAGAATTGTCTTGCTGCACACGATTTCTGACTAGGCCAAGGTCTTCCTCTGTGCTCTCAATTCAGGATGACTTTCCTGTTTCGACCTTTGCGCACTCGGTCAACTCTTGCTCCAGTCTTCTTTGTGTCCAGTGCTAACGCTATCTTGTCTATCAAATTTTCAGATGTCGTAGATGGTGTGGGATTTGCCGTTGTCACGATCAGTGTATGATTAGGTTTTGGCACAATGGGCTTAGCCGCGATTTTGGCGTAGGCGGGCTTCGGTGGCTTGCCGGTTTCCGCTTGGGAGATTTCGGCCTCGATGCTCAGAACTGGTGCAGGAAGAGTAATAATAATAATAATAAATAATAAATTTCTTTATTTGCGAAAATGGGTAATTACAATAAGATCTTATAATATGTTTACATTGAGAACTCCATAATCAACCTTACGGCATGCAAATATCAGGTTGTCTATGACAATTTGCTAAAAAACATTAATTTTTTTCTTAATTTACCATTCTAAACGGCCTATTCAAGGACTACCAATTTCATTATTATTGTTTACATTAATAAAAAACAATTATACCAAATACCAATGACCAAATTAAAAGCTCAAAAAATCGTGTTACTAGATACTGTGGATTTGCACCATTCAAGGGTTGCAAATTCCTTATCATGAACTATTCACATAATCATAAAATTGTTTATTTATTTATAACAAAGTAATAACAATAAAAGCATTATAGTAATTAATTTAGCTATGATTCCAATGTCCACAAATAAATAAAAGCTTGCAAATCATAACAAATCTGAATCTAATTTATCAGTCAGAAACTCATTAACTGTATAATATGCCTTCTCTGTCAGAAGGTATTTTAATTTATTTTTAAATAAATATATTTCTTTTATACTCAACAAACTTTCTGGCAAGTGGTTGTAAATCATAGGAGCCATGCAAAGTGCACTGTTTCCTAATAATGTTGTGCTATGCACAGGAATTCTAATTTTATGTTTATGACGCTCACTCTTTAGATTTTCAAATAATGACAAATTGTTCCGCACAAACATTACACATTCATATATATATAAGGAAGGCAACGTTAAAATTTGTAATTTGCGGAAATTAGGTCTACACGATTGCCTTTGACGCAGTTTGCTGATAGCCCGGACACATTTCTTTTGTGATCTGAAAACCATATGCCTTCCTGAGCTATTGCCCCAAAATATAATACCATATCGAAGCAGCGACGAGACATTTCCATTATAGGCTGATAATAAAGTAGGTTTACTTGCTCTCTTTGATAACATATGGAGTGCGTATGAATATTGATTTAGCCTTGAACATACGCTTTCGACCTGATTTTTCCAGTTTAAGTTACAATCAAGATGTAAACCTAGGAATTTCGTTGCGTCTATTGTTTCGATTTTATTTCCGGAATAAATAACATCAAGTTTATCTAATTTGTTAATTCTATTCCTGAATGTCATTAGTTTTGTTTTGTTAAGATTTATTTTTAAATTATTAATTTCTAACCAATTCAGGATACTGCCTTCCTAATTTCATTTTCAACGCATGAAATATTCGTACCAATGAATAATACCGTACTATCATCCGCAAATAATACAGTCGGGTGTTTCGTTACCTTTGGCAGATCATTAATGTAAATTAAGAAAAGTAGCGGGCCTAACACGCTGCCCTGTGGTACACCATATTTAACTTTTTCGTATTTCGACGTATATGTGATCTCCCGTTTTGAATCGGAGCAAATTTTGCATATTTGTGTGCTCTGTTGACGGTTTGATAAATAAGATCTCATAAGGTCGTGTACATTGCCTCTAATACCGTACGCCTCTAGTTTGTCTAATAATATACTGTGATCGACAAAATCAAACGCTTTAGTAAGATCCATATAAAGCGCACATACTGGTAAATTAGCATCTAAATTAGTTAAAATAGTTTCTATAAAACTGTAAATTGCTAAATTAATACCTTTCTTCTTTCTGAAGCCTAATTGCTCGGAGGCGAATAACTTGTTCTGTTCAAAATAACTGTAAATATTTTCATACATGGTCTTTTCAAAAATTTTTGAGAAAATAGGGATTAGAGCTATCGGCCTGTAACAATTCAAATCAAGCTCGTCACCTTTTTTGAAAATAGGTTTAATTATTGTTTTTTTAAGTCTTTCCGGAAAAACACCTTGTGATATAAATAAATAATAATAATAAATATTGGTGGACAATTCACACACAACACCATCTGACCCCAAACTAAGCAAAGCTTGTGTGATGGCGGCCAGATAGCTGATATAATACTTATATAGTTTTAAATACATACTTATTATACATAGAAACACCCAGACACAGTGCAAACATTTGAATTCATCACACAAATATTTGCACTGGGTGGGGATCGAACCCACGGCCCTCGGCTTCGCAGGCAGAGCTACTAACCACTTAGCCACAAGGCCAGTCGATATGCTCGCATTGACTATGTAGCTAAGTACGTGGGAAATGGTACCTGAAACGTGCTTAATTACTTGTGTAGTTATACCGTCATATCCAGAACTTTTTGTATTTTTAAGATTCATTATGATTCTATGAATATCTTGCGGTACCGTTGGCGTCATAAACAGAGATTTAGTACATCTCGATTTAGTAAATGTTTTTGGTTTTACAGTTCGTTCCGGTACATGGTTTGCAAAAAACCTATTGAAAGTACTTGCTACTCCAAGGGGTTCTTTTATGTAATTACCATTGACTTTCAGTGTTATAGCTTCCCTTGGTAGAATATTCTTTGTACCATTAATTATTTGCCATGTCGCCTTGTTCTTATTTGGAGCATTTCTGATAAAATTGTCATTCAGAGATCTTTGTGTCAGATGAATGATTTTGTTAAGTCTTAGCGACAGTTCTTTGAAGTTACGTTTGTTTTCTTGGCTACGATTTTTTCGGTAAGCCCAGAGTAAAGATCTCTTTCGCTTGCAACATAGTCGGATACCAGTGGTTAGCCACCTTGGTCGTTTCCTGGTTGTCATTTTCACTTTACTAATTGGAAAGCACAAATTATAAAATAATAAAAATATATCATGAAATTTATTAAAAGCCTCATTTGGGTCATTTTCCTGATAAATGTCATCAAATGTCAATGATTTTAAACAATCATTAAATTTATCCATATTATCCTGTGAGTAATCTCGTTTTTCAACGTACCAATATTTGAGACAAGAGGTTGGCTTAATAGGGCAGGAGAGTAATTGTGATGTATGGTCAGACAAAGCAAGCTCAATCACCTTGCTCTGACATCCCCGTATATTGCACAACATGTGGTCAAGGCACGTACCACTTACTAGTCGAGTGGGCTCGTTAATCATACACTTAAGGTTATATTTCTTGGTGTGCGGACTGCAATTCTAAAGTTAATTTCTCAATTTGTTGATTTAAATTCGTATGCGTATGACTCTCGTTTAGAGTGTTATCAGGTAAACTCAATACCGTGTTATCGAACATAGTACAGGTAGAAATATTGTTCATAGAACTGGACTTTGTTTGTAATGGTCGAAATGTAATATTTTCAGATTCCATTGTGCAACTAATAAATCAGGCCGTGTAGAAGACCCTTTATTTTGTCTATGAAAATATAAGTCCGGATATTTCAATGTAGAAATATCAATGTCACTTGTCAGAAACAGTGATTTCAACAACGTCAAATGTCACTTGTCACAGAATCAGTTCAATAGTTCAATCTCTTTATTACCCACAATCACAAGTTAATTTATGAATAATTTGATAAATAATTTTCAAAACGCAAATTTAGTGAAATCTGACCGCTTTTCAAACTAATTAACGGTATATCTGAAATGTGAAAGTGATTATGAAGTAACAAAATGACGAAAAATATCAATTGTTGTTCATCTCACCTGGGTGTCCAATGTCAGAGGATGTTTGTTGGTTATTTTGCTTTTGATTTGTGAACCGTAAGTTACCGAAATCCTTTTCTTGACAATTTTTTTGTAAATAATTACGCGGAGCTTTGCTTGAACTTGTTTACATGGCCAGGGTTGCCAGTACTTTTAGTTAATTTATCTTGTCGCATAGTCCGGAGTTCCGAAGATACAGCCTCGAGCCGTTCGGTGATTGGTAGCACGTGCTCGTCGATGTTAATTTTAATTGGGGCGGGGGGTGGAGGGAGTGATTGTTCAGTCAACATTTTTTCGATTTTGCAAAACCTGTCCGAATAATTTAAGGGGATTGGAGGTGGAGGAATCAAGGCGAGCTCTTTTAGCATTTCAGCGTTTTGGCGAAGGGCCTCAACAGTTTTCTCTTTTTCTACGTTTGAGTCTCTCCGCATCTCGTCTACCTGTCTTTGAAGAATTTCTATCCCAGTTTTAAGGCTGTGACAGTCATTCCGCAGCGGTGTCAGATCGACGGTGGGGTTTTGGCTCGGCGCTGGTGATTTGAGGTAACTGTTGATGCTCTTCACCGCCTCCGCTGTTGCTTTGATCTGTTGGTAGGGCTCTATTGACTCGAAGCTCTGCCAGTCTCTAATAGCTTTAGTTTCTATTTGGAGTTCGCTAAGTGTCTCGCGCGCCAGAGCTACCTCTTTTGTTAGGTCGTGATCAATTGTCTGTAAGGACTTTGAGTGGGCCCTTTCCACCGAGAGCAGCTCCACCGAAACACAGTTGTGAGTACTACTACTCAAGTTAGTATAAAGAGTAACAAATGTAAATAAATTAGTGACAAAGGTGAAATGCTTCCCCAGGCAGAATCTGCAAACTGTCCTAACATTTAAAACGAAATCCCTTAAATTTTTATTTCAAGTAAATCAGGTTCAAAATATTTAACTTTATTTCCAATTCCATGTTCTATACAATTTTAAAGCTCGCAAATTGTAAAGATGTAAATATTTACAGGATTTAGGATGTAGAATCTCAACCGCGCTGTGAAATTCAAATATTCATCCGGCAAATCGGTCGTGTGTTCCGCTGCCTGCTGGTAACTCCGCAAACGGGTTTAGATTCTCTAATGTTGGTATCCTCTCATAGCATTATGAGGCTTATGTATAACACTTGTGGTATTGCACAAATAATATTTGCGTGTACTTATTTTCGTATGTATTTTTTTTATAGTAATAAGACAGACGGGACGATCAGGACATGTGCCGATGATAAGCAATACGCCTGCCCAAAACAGTAGGTATCATGTAGCTATTGGAATATGAAGAGTCCAAATCATTACCCAGAACAGCATTGCACTTGTCACCTAAAGTTATAAGAATATTTATCTCTATGTCCTGTAATTTCTCTAAACACATTGCCTTTGATATCAGAAATCACTGACTGAAAGAATGGCGGACACTTGGATCAGACAGATAAACATCTAGAATAACACATACATATCTAGGCTTATTTTATTATTATAGTTGTGTTGCAATGACTACCGTCTCGCCTGATGTTAAACGACGCCAACGATGCGGTATAAAATATATTTTTTACTTTAAGGGCTCCCACACAAAATTGCGATGCGATGCGATGCCACGCCGGATCGGAGCAATTAGACGTAGCAAATTCCTCTGATGCGGCGTCGCAACGCATCGCATCGCAGTTTTGTGTAGGAGCCCTTAAGTCGTGTTAAGTTTATTTGTTAAACATTGTGTTTAGTGAAACGAGGTTTGAGTCAGCTCCTCTCCACATTATTAATTTTGAGGTAAAAGTTGAAATGGTTCAGTTTAGCGTACTCTTTCTGCGAACCAGAACTGCCTACGAACCGAAATAGGTTAAAAACAAGCAACGATTTTTCAGTAGGCTGTAGATTTCAATCAGTTCTGAGTACTTATTTGTACTAACGAAACTAGGTTGCAAAGTTCAAAGCGCCCCTACAAACGCAAGTTATTTATTACGAACTAGCGGCACGTTCCGGTTTCGCTCGAATTATATCACATAAGTAATAAACAAATAATTCGCAATAAAAAATATGGCGACTATAATTTGAGCTAAACAAACTATCCTGTATCTCAAGTTAGATCCATCGGCATGCAGTGTGCATGATTTGAGTGATTGAAAGTGCATTACAAGTGGAGTGTGCAGATTAAAAGTGATTAAAAGTGCAGTGTGCGTGATTAAAATCGGTTCAGTAGTTCAGGTTCGTGTCAGGTCGTTTTACGATGAATTCTATTAAGATTTTTTTTAAAACATAATTTTTTGAAATGATCTTACTTAGCCTTACGATTTTATTTTGACCATAAAAACTATCTTATCTCTCAAGCTAGATGAATTTACTTTCGTGTATAACGGTTGATTGGGTAAAGAGTTTCAGTAAGAACATACATTATGACATTGAATTTTTATAAATTAAAATGGCGTTTAAATTGGAGCTGGTATCGTATGTTTATTGTACAAACTGTACAATAAACTGTGTCGCCTATTGTATGACAATAGAGAACGTATGCAAAGGCATGGATGCCTATTGCGAGAAGTGCTATTCCATGTACAACCATATTTAATGTGTTTTATGAATAAAAAATATAACTATAAGAACCGTGTTTTCTATTTAACTTCAATCTCGGTGTAATTATACCCTTTAGCTATTTAGCTACAACGACCGATTTTACAACTGAGAGGCTGTGAATTCGAATCTCGCTTGCACCACTGATTATTTTTCTGTGTTCTGAGTTTTTGATAAATATTTATGATGAGTATGTTTGTATTGATGAGTTTTTGATTAATATTATTTGATTAACTGTGCAGGGAAAACAATGTAAAGAAGCTAGCGTGTTTCTAAGATAGAGAAGTTTCGAAGACATAATATATCATCCTACAGCCCACATATGGCCAGCGTGGGTTACGGCCTTGACAACCTTCTTGTGAGCGTCGAGCCTCAGCTGTGAGAACATAAAACCAGCTGCGTATGCTATGATCACACTTATTGATTTTTGGTCCGACTAAATCAACTTCAACTTTTTCTAATGGCTTCCATTCGATAATTCTTGTCCGGCCATATCGATTACGGTGCATTGTTAAGCACTATTTTAAGTGTTGCTATAACTTGATATATTTCTTTTGTAGCTTCAATCGCCAAGCAGTAACGTTTACGCATTATTATTGTTTGGTGGAAAGGTAATGATTCTAGAAAAAATAAGGGTAAAAAGAAAATATATTATTTCTTTGGGGACGAGTGCAGTACAGTGCAAGGCAGTGGTTTGGAAAGTTCATATCTAAATAATTACGTTGCACAATTTTGTAAAGGGTTACAATGATATTTTTTTTTACAATTACAATTATACAATTCTTTATTGGCCTGTGAAGATAGATATACTCTTTATTGACACACCAAAGAAAAAAAAATACAGAAAATAAAGAACAATACATTTTAAAGTAGTGCGACAGTGGGCGGCCTTATTGCTGAAAGCGAAGACTAGGTTAGGTACAGATATTTGGTTTTGGACGCAGTTAGAATCTCTAGCTTCTGCCTTACTTGGCATACAGACATAGTAGGGTAGTGGTTGCTTACCATCAGACGCATGCATTGCGCATCCCGTGACTCTACATTAAACAAACTCAATGGCTACAAATAACTAAATCAAGTATTGTTACTAGTTCAAATGGCTAGGAACTTGAAAGAATTGTTTCTGGATATTTCTTTCAGGAGCTAAATATATTTATTAACCTTTAAGTTAGTTTCTTTCTTAGTTCATCTCAAGCGGTAAGGTAAACGTGCATTATACTACTCTTGACACCGTAGTGGGCAACAAACGATTTTTGTCAATTTTATTTGACAGCTCGGAAGATGTCATAATCAACATCATCATCAACAGCCCACTAAATGTTCCCACTGCTGGGGTTCGCGGCCTTCTCTCGCAAGGAGAGAGTTAAGGCCATAATCCACCACGCTGACCCAGTGCGGGTTGGTGGATGACACACGACTTCGAAAGATTTTAGGTAGGTACATGTCGATTTCCTCACGATGTTTTCCTTCACAGTATTTTTAAGTTAGCGGCATTACGCACATAACTTCGAAAATACAGTGGTGCGTGTGGGGTTTGAACCCGGGGTCTCCGGATCGGCAGGCGCCGTTCTCCCGACTAGACCAACCGTAACTTAACTCGGAAGACGTACCACGTCTATTTTGTAAATAAAGCAGAGTAGCGAGACAAGGAGGACGGATGCGTGATGGTCAGCAAAGCATCTGCTTCTGCATTTGCAACATCTTTTGCCTAGGCCTACAGCGTTCGTCACCCGCATATTTTAGATATATTATTATCATCTTCTTTACGAACTTACAAAATTATTGTAAATGATCAAATTGAAGTGAAATTTTATTAATCCGTCGATATTTTTGTAAATTGTGGACTGATTTTGATTATTCATAAATTAAGAATATTTTAAATCTCATAAAGAGAAAAGTTAAGGATTCATTGTTAGCGTTTTGCATAGATGATTGGCTTATATGGAAGCATATATTACATAGATATATAAAATAGATTAATGTTGTTAGTGGCAAAATTAAAGACAAAAGAAAATATCATAGAAAATTATTTTATTAGATATCAGAAAAAAATATTAGTCTCTATTTTAGTAAAAGTTATAATGAAAAAATGTTCCGTGTCTAAAGTAAATGTCAATTATTTTGTGAAATGTTTATATTTATTATTATAAATGTTTATGTTATTATTTATATTTAAATTTAAAACGTTGGTCTTATTAAGTTCTACTAACAACAATACGACTGAATCGTTTTTACTTTGTTTAGCAAAGTAAATTTTCGTGTTTTGTATAAACTATCACTAAAATGGTAAATTTACAATTATATTTTTCATAAAATTCAAAAATTACAAAAACAGGCATATACGATAATTAATTTTGTGTAAGTTTGTGAAGCGACCTTAATACAGTGCACGTATACCGTAGCCGAAAGTTATAATAGTTTATTATTATTAATATGTAATATTGTAATAAGTTGTTGTTTACGTGGAGTTATAACAAATTTCGCTCAATAAAGCCGCCCACGCTCGAGAAACATTGATTTAGGTACATATTAGGTTTAGTTGGATATTTGTAAGACTGAGCGGATATTAGTTTTCACAAGCTGTAACTTGTTGAAACAACTTTATCACGCAAGAACTTTTGTAAAATGAGTTATGCATTAAGCATGTTACGTATAGATGTGGGAATGCGTAACAAACAAAAAATCTTGTTTAGACTTAATGTGTTTGTGTGTACCCTTGGCAAATGTGAAAAATTGATTTTTTTTGGCGCCGTTGATTTATCATGTTATGTGAGTAATTTAATAAAAAGAATTTCTTTAAAAGGTCACTCAACCTATAATTTTTTCGCTAGTAACCTATAAAACTATATTTACTTGTGCTTTTTATAGCTGCCCTGACGTCGCGTAGTTTGGCTAGAAGTGGGCTAGAACAAGTATTATAATATAGCTTAAAACTATTTGGTCTAATATACATTTAAATTAGTAAATTATTTTTCATACAAATACGCCAGAAAATACCTGAAATTTATAAACAAGTAGTAATGTACAAACATCATTGTGTTCCGGTTTGAAAGACAAAGTTTCAGAGGTATTATTGAGTATAGAGATAAATCATTTTATGTCTCCGGCTAATGAGCTCATGCGGTTCCAGATCCGAGTTATTGATTTGGTCTCTTCATGTTCCAATAGCTACCGAAACACCTTGTTTGTTACAAGCAGGCGTGTTGCTTACCATCAGGCACTCTATACTATATAAAAATACAATTTTTCCTTGAAACTGTAATGACAATGAAGTTTTATTGTTTTGTAATTTGAAGTCTAATAAACAAATTAACCCTCCAAACTATTTATTTAGTTCTGTTAATAATAAATTATATTGGATTCAAATACATATACTTTCCAGAGCGTTTTATGAAATATTGATGCGTAAATTATACACACATTTTCTTCTGTCAGGAATTTTCAACACTCCAACTTCAAAAACAGATCACTTGTGCGGTCTATATTAGTACCAACCAACTAACATTTATCGATGCAACCAGACAGCACAAGTTGAGAACTTTCTACGACTGTTTCGAACTGACGGATAAATAATAGCTGTTTATAACTAACCGACTAACGAGTGCTTTAAGTCAACTTGCAGATAAGTTTAGTAAGCCAAGGCTGCGAAGTTTGGAGTCAGATGACACTACATTAGTTTGAAAATGGAGTGTTTATAGGTTAGCTTTTGGAGAATGATCTCAACAGTAAATAAAGGGACAGTGGGACAGAGGGAAAGTGACATTGATTTATAGTCTTTTTATATATTTGATTTATATGTAGTTATTTGTACTAGTAGTCTTGTTAGTAGAGTGTTACTTAATTTTCCTAACTATTTATTAATTGTTTTACGTTATGCTCATGATTATTGCAAAAAATATAAATAAGTTTACACATCGCGTGTATTTTGCAGATTTAATAAATTGAATATATTTCTCCCACCTAAACATTCGCGAAATATGTTATGCTCACCATTATTGCAAAATATCTATATTATTAAGTACTATAAATAGGTTTTCTATGTATAATAAGTATGTATTTAATTTATATCAGCTATCTGGCCGCCATCATACAAGCTTTGCTTAGTTTGGGGTCAGATGGTGTTGTGTATGAATTGTCCACCGATATTTATTATTATTATTAAATTTGATCGTGTTTATTTACCAGAATTAATACATTGAATATATTTCTCTCGCCTAAGCAATCGCGAAATAAGTATTATGATAAACAAGTTAAGAACATTGACGAGATAGTTATGGGAATTATGTTGCTCTTAAGTCACAAAACACCAAGAGATTCGCATCTTTTACTGATGTTTATTTAAAGTACCTATTGTTTTTAAACTTCAGCGATTTGATAAAATAATCTAAAAATTGTAAGTACATGACTTAATCATGGTCTTACTAAACGTTGAAGTAATTAAATAATAATTTAGATCATGTTTAAGTCCTGTACAGTCTGGTTACGTTATTAAATGTTTACTGTGTTTATTTACTATTACACTTGACCGCTATCTCACCCGATGTTATGCGACGATGAGGTATGCAATAGAGCGGGCTTACCTAGAAGAAACATTACATACTTTCCTTTTGAAGACGTTAAAATTGTAACCATAGGGAAAAATCCACTCAGGCAACGTATTCCACAGCCTAGTAGTTCTTACCACAAAAATAGAGCCAAACCTCTTCGTTCGAGTCTATGGAACATCCATATGGAACCATAAAACGATGTCACTATTTGAAGCTGGCGATATTTTGGTGTTGTATTTCTAAAGAACAACAAAGTGCACAGTTCTCAGCTTTTTTTATTTACCAGTGTAACATAAAAGTCGAAGACAAAAATAAGAAACATAATTAAAACTAGAATTCTGTAAGGGAAAATATTGTAGTTTCTTGTGTGTTGTTCTTGTGAGTTTTTAAACTCGTTGAAGTTTGGACAGCTTCTGAGGAAATTTTATAAAGTTTTACGTTCTTCCAGTGAAATTATTTCGTCAGTTTTCGCATCAGAACATTGTTATGTTGTGTTTTTATTACGACTTGGATGTGGGCGTGTGGATTATGTGTTTTAAGGTTTATTTCTCGTGGCGAGGGCGGGCACTTAGTGCTGTTTGTATTATTAACGTACCTAGTACATTCTGGTTATTGTGATGCAATGTCAAACAACTTTATTCATAAATGCAATTCGTGTTGTTACTCGTCAATTTGTGAATACGAAACAAAAGTACATACAAACCGTTTACATTTTTTTTTGAAGTGAAAAGATCTTTTGGCGCAACACACACTGATTTATCATGGGCTTTGAATTGAGCTGAAGTGCCACGTTCGAATCTTCGGGTGACTTCGGGGCCATGGCCATCTAGAAATTTCTGGTTGGCTATGTTACCATGGTTACCATTACACATCTAATCATAGCCTTCTAGTTTAGATGGTCTTGCTTAGAAGACTTACTGACAATGCTTTGAAGATTTATTCCAGACCAGCAGCGCTCCGATTTCACCCGCGTAGTTTCCAAAGTGAGCTATCAAATTCTGAGTTATAAGTTTTCACTTCTACCGGCAGTCCTATGACTGGCATTTTTTATAGCGCAGATTGACGAGACGAGCAGGACATGTGGCAAATGGCAATCAACATGCCTACTCATAACAGAACAGTGACACACAGCTATTGGATGATGACGAATCCATATCACCTAGGACTGCAAGGCGCTCGTCACTCAGAGATATAAGATGTTTTATCTCTATGCCCAGTAATTTCACTGGATTCCAAACCACCAAACTCTTGATACCAAAGAGTTAAGTAACATAATGTACCATTCAACTAACGTGTCTATACGTCTAGCGCGGTGTAACTTTCGTTTTGATTGCTCAACGCTAATGGATAGTTATCTGTATTGTTATTAACTTGGATAACATGCAGTTATTTATTTATTTGATAAATAATGTAGTTATACTTCATTACATTAATTCTTTGTATTGTTTTTGTTGTAGCATTCATATCTGAGTGTCGATATTACATAATAAGTGTAAGTTTTATTGTTTAAGTTGACGTGTAAAATGATATTTTATCAATAAATAATATGAATATGAATATGAATATGGATAGTCTAGTCTTTCAGAAGTCTAAAGAAGTAAGTTCTAGAAGTCACACAATTAACTATACTTCTAGAAGTGAGTTGCTTATGTGACTGCTTGCTTTAGGTCATGGGTTCGATTTCCCCCCGGGACATTGATGTAGATGTTTATTCTGTCTCCATCAATACTTATACTTCTATACAAATATTGTAAAGCTAAATAGTTTATATGTTTGAATGCGCTAATCTCAGGACCTACTGTACCGGTTTCAGAAATTCTTCCACCATTGAAAATGTACGTGATCCCTAAGTGCTATTACAGGCTATACTTATAGGTAGGTATGTATATACGACGGGCAAAGCCATGTCCGCTGTCAGCGGACAGCGTAGACTACTTATGGTGGACCGCTATAGTCCATCATAAGTATAAATTTAGAATAATACTACTCGTATATCTACGAGTATAACTCCATCTATTAGGATTTCATAGTAGAACAGTAGAAGATAATTACTTTTTGTTGCTTACCAGCAGGCAAATGACCAGTCCATCTCGTAACTCGTAAAAGACAAAAATTGTCCAATTATTATTATGCTTCTCAACGCTATTCAGTTTGGTATTATAGAAACCAGCGAACGCCTCAAAGTTATCGAACTATGAGGCGTTCGCTAGTTTCTAGCCATCCATCGCACATCATAAGTGTTGTTCACAGATCACATAAATAGAAATAGAACCAGATAGAGTAGTTATTGTGTCTGTGTTTTCAAAACAAAGCAGAACACTTACCACTTTACTTCTTTAGTTCTCTGTTTCAGTCTGAAATTACTGTTGTATCTAGTGTTAGCAATATTAGGAATTTATATAAGTTCTTATTGAACTTATATAAACTGAACCTTAAAATTCCGGGTTTGATTTGTGTTTAGTCTGTGGCTTGATAGTTTTGGCGGGAAACAATCAAGCTCTTGTTTTTGCTCGTAAAACATGTTAATAAGAAAAATCATATACGGCAGCAAGTCTAAGCGAAAGGTTTAAATTAAATGTACTAGTAAACCGATAAATATCTAAGTAAAAGTGATAATTGTACATCTGTTACTGAATTTAAGGTACTTACTGTAAAGCGTTTTTGTGAATGTAATGTTATACAAAATGTACTAGGTACTTCAGCTGCTGCACAAGGCAGCTGTGAATAAGTTGGTATGATGAAGGATTGATTCCGAAATATAAAGCTGTAGACTGATCATAGCTGTTTCATTTATGGACTAATTGTGTTCTTAACTTAGAATAAATCACGTACTTAACACTAGATTCTAGATAAGATTCTAGGTAAGAATTATAATACATAATGATACCTAAGAATTTCGCCAGAAACCAGATTGGCAACAAATTCCTATTTTTACGACGAGCGACGCGAACATGACAATGTGCCTGGTAATCAACATGCTGACCTATAACAGTACAGCGACACGCAGCTATTGGAACATGAAGAGTCCAAATAACTACCTAGCGCACTGCACTGCGCTCGTCACCCAGTAATATGAGATGTTTTATCTGTATGTTCTCTAATTTAATTGAAAACATTGCCCTACAAAAGCATTAATGTGAAATCATCACTGTGTCCGGAACACTGTGATGATTTCACATTACTGTTTGGCGGTATAATTACTGACAAAGGTATGGTACTTCCCCAGATTCTGCCAGAGTCCTACCACTACAAAACCTTTTGGTAGCACAAACCTAATTAGTAGTAAGCGACGCATACGTTCTAGAGCCTAATAAGCCTATAAGGTGAGTCATAGACGTATTAAAAAATAAAGTGGCCAAGTGAAAGTTGGACTCGCCCATGAAGGGTTCCGTTGCAGCAAGTAACATAATATACATAGTACGCATAGTTTTTTTAGTTCGTTGTAACTTTGATCGAAGTTTTAATAATAATGTATTTATGACGTACTAAAAAAACTACTCATCAGATTCAGTTCAAACCAATTTTCGTTGGTAGTTTGCATGGTAATGTATATCATATATTTTTTTTAGTTTTTTCATTATCTTATTTTAGAAGTTAGAGGGGGGGGGGGGGGGGGGACACATTTTACCACTTTGGAAGTGTCTCTCTCGCAAATTATTCAGTGTAGACAAAAACTATATTAGAAACCTCAACATCATTTTTGAAGACCTATCGATAAAAATCCCACACATGCATGTAGGTTTGATGAAAAAAAAAAATTGAGTTTCAGTTCTAAGTATGGAGGGCAACCCTAATTTTTATTTTTTTATTTTTTTTTGTATAAATCTTAATGCGGTTTACAGAATACATCTACTTACCAAGTTTCAATAGTGTAGTTCTTATAGTTTCGGCAAAAAGTGGCTGTGACATACGGACTGACAGACAGACACACTGACAGACAGACACGACGAATCTATAAGGGTTCCATTTTTACGTTTTACGGAACCCTAAAAAGTCGGACGTAGTCTCGCTAAAACAAAAACTGTGTCCATAGAGGCTGACTGTGACTGTGACATACAGGCACACATACACACATCAGACGGTCATTACGCGCGCGTACTTGCGTGTCAACCTTGTCACATACAGGCTGACACGCACAAGTTATTCTACCGCCAAGCAGTTATGTGCAAACATTACTGTGTTCCGGTTTGAAGGGCAATGTTTCCAGTGAAATTACAGGGCTTAGAGATATCTTTGCTCTTTGGGTGACGAGTGCAGTGCAGTGCTAGGTGATGATTTGGACTCTACATGATCCAATAGCTGCGTGTCACTATGCTGTTATGTGGTAGGCATGTTGCTTACCACCAGGCACATGTCCTGCTCGTCTCGTCACTATTCTATTTAAAAAAAAACTATAAAATTTAGATATGGTCCATTAACTATTATGAAATAAGTAGATATTGCACCATTACTTTGTTTAAAATAAATACTACGAGTATGTTAAGTTGTCCCTTCTATATAAACGTATTTCTGCGATCGAGGGCCGGCATAAATTCGTTAAACCTTCTCAGGCTTCCCTGGGAGGTAGGGTGGGTAATATCATTGCTATAAATGACAACGTGAGTGAAAGCCGTTCTTTGTTACCGGTTTGCACGTGGTTTCCTATAGTTAGGTAGGCCCTTTCTTCTTATGTATCTATAATAGTAGGTACATTATGATATAAGTGCGCTAAGTTGATAATTACAGCCGAGGTTTTATTGCTAGCTAGAGCCGAAGGCGAGAGCTATAATTTAGCAGAGGCTGTAATTATCAAAGCGCATGTATGTCATCATACGACGTTTTATAACATATTTACGAGGAAATAAATAAAACTCTGACGACATTTTCAAATAAAAACAATACAGCGAAAAAAAAGGCGCGGAATAATATTTACTTGATCACAGATCACAGATTAGTAATGCGCGCGCATCGGCGCCTTTTTTTTTAAAGCAACGGCACAGATTGAACCAGCTGGTGTGCCATTAGTAATAAAGTAAATTAATATATTTGTGTTTTGTTACAGAAAAATTAAAGTAATTTATGGTCAAAATTAATTAAATTAACGAATTAAATAATTTTTTATTATATTTTACCTCTCAAAGTTAATTTTATTCATGAAATGTTGACCACACTTTTCTGACATAAAAACTCTTTACTAAGATTTAAAAGGTACCGTTCGTTTTTGACGGAGCATATCTCTCTACCTAGTCTGTAGACGGAGCATTTTGAAACCGTGCGTTTTACATTCTACATTACCGCACAAGTACGTAATAAGATACATTACGATATAGAAATCGGTGCAATAGGAGACCCTTTACGAGCAAATGTGTTATAAATAGCTTTATAATTTCTGTATATGTGACCGTAAAATAAAAACCGTCAGATTATAATGTAAGGACGTAGGTAATTATAAACTAACCTAACCTACCATTAGATTATAATCTGATGCATTATATTGTAAATTGACGATATTGGTGGACATATTTGAGCAAAGACGACTCACACCACGGCAAAGTATATTTCACTGACAGCGCCCGATTATACCGATTTTACCGACGCATTTCTTGCGCCCACTATTTTCCGTGATAGAGAGTAGCATATGTATGTGCTATTCCAGAATAATTAATCTGTGTTCCATATTTCAACTCAATCCATTCAGACTGATTGAGCAAGAAACATCCAAACTATCGCTTTCATAATATTAGTAGGTTTCGAAACAGAAACTCTACAACAACAGTCGTTTTTGCGTTATTTCAGGGTGTATCTCATCTATTTTAAATTGTGTCGAAGCCAGAAATAATTTGGCATAGGGTTGTGAGGCTGAAATTAATTGTAACTAACTTAGTATCTAAAACAGCCCTTTGAATTATACAGTTTTACATTAAATTAATTTAATATTTTTTAAATAAAAATTTTATAAATGAAGAATTTATTTATTACACATTAATTTTTTCGACAAATTTTGAAAATATCACTAACACGTGGTTACGAGAAGAAGCTTCTGGTGACTGTAGCCGTTACATGGTACTCGTAATTTGGATGACGATAATCCCTGTATAATGTTATCAATATTTATGAATCAAACACAGAAATCTAAATAATAAGGTAATAGAAATGGCATAACTCTCAAATTACTTGCAAAACGCTTGTCGCCACATTTCCCCTTCCCCCGCGATCACTACTACATGCGCGTAGTATTCAAATAGAGCTTCACTCACACACCAATAGCTGCACATTATCAACCTGGGTCTGTGATTGCACCACACACATCCATAAACGCTTATCAGTGAACCTACTAATACATTGAAAAATTAACAATTTTTCACATATACGCTAGTGCTTGACAAAAATTAAAACATATCGATATTTCAAAGTACGGTCCAATTTTAACATTCGATAAAGGTTATTATTGATTTCATTAATTAGGTGTATTACACTACAACAAAGTCAATATGCCTACCTATAAAATAAGTGAGTCACATGGGGTATACTATTGTTTCGAAAACTGAACTATGTAATTCTGACACCACATGGGCTTAGGTATATTTGAAGAACAAAGGTTGTTGTATATTTTGTACATCGAGCAACTCGATCTTCCGCGCAAGCACGGAAGGGAAGTAGCCTTTGCTAAAAATTATTGTTCAAATCTTTCTGTCATTTCTTGCGGGAGGGGAAAGTTGCACACTAGCGTAAAGCCGCACTATTACATACAAAACATTCCTGTACCGATCCATTGCCGACCATACTCACACAGCCAAATCACTAATACATAAAAAATAAAGCACCATTCACAAATCTAGCCCCGCCCTCAGTGTATTCCACGCCACAGTATATTATCAAAATCCATGGTCCACGCGGACTTGTACTTTGACAGAGGGGAAACGCTGTGTATGTCTACTCCCTTCCGTGTTGCTCGCTGATTTTGTATGAAAACTAATAAAGTCTTATAAATAAAAGCTTACAATAGATAAATACTGCCTCAGTTATCTTAATATTTATTTTGCACGGACGAACAATCGCGCGTTATAGCCAGTATGTATATACTTTTGTTAATAATTAATGAATTATGAAGTAATGTTTACCGCGAATTAAAAGATTGTACGTACGGGTGTAATGTTAATTGCGTACAATTTTTTTTATTGATTTATTATGTTACTTTATCGATAAAACTATGTAAAATTTAAAATAAAATTTTCATCGTTTATTTTTGGGAGAGTAAAATTGGACCGTCACAGCACTAACTCACAATCGCTACCTGCGGTTGTACCATGGAAGATTAGAGGTTATGACGATATCTTTAATTTTACATTACATTGCTGTTTATGCTTGTACCACTTTAGATGTTAATTAATGTATGCAGCAATGGTATGCAAAATGACGATCACACCAAAAATTTATAACTATCATAGTGAATCATTGAGCTCCGTTTATTTTATTAAAAAATACAATTAAAATAAAATAAAATACCTATCAGTGAAATGTAATCTCATTATTGGTATAATTGCAAGTTGTGGAAGAACTTCCACAGTTGTTTATGCTGCATAACACAAGTTTTTAAAGATGATTCACGCCTGCCGGTTCGAACAAGACTAAACTACAATTCGAGCACTGGTGGCCTACAAGTCACCTGTGCGGCGACAATGTCACGCGGTCATGCGACTTCTAGTACCTTATTATTTAGATTTCTGTGGAATCAAAGCAGCTAAGTTTTGAAATGTTATGTTTGAACCAAATTAAAGAGGCGCAAAAATCCATATTATACGGATTACAAGTTAAATGTGTGTGTTCCAATACCTATTTAAGGCTTGGTCAAAGTGACAAATTTGTTCAGGAGTATAATAGTATAACTTATGAAATAGAAGCTAAGTTTTCCCAAACAAAGAAAAGAAAAACAATATATCCCGATAATGATCAAGAAAAATAATTGTCAGGCAACAGCGACAATCTAGAAAATCATCCCGTTCATTTGATCCTTTCCAAACAAAATTATACCTTTCCAACAAAAAGATTCAAGGAACGAAACGCAGAAAATTAATTCAACCCTAAAAAATAGGTACAAAAAGACTCACCGGCAATCCCGGCCGAAACCCACTTAACCACTCAATAAATTGACCGAATCCAATAGTAACTTACTGAAAAACGGATGAATAAAAAATCTGGACGCTGAGGCTAGACGTGAATTGACCAGAAGAACTAACGAGCCACTTACTAAGATTTATAGAGATGGGCGGAGTGAGCAAAAAACGGATCCCGTCTGCTCCCACGTAATGGAGGGTTCCGTAATACGCCTGAAAAACATGAGTGTTTAGATTGCATGCAGTTTTGGTGTAGTTTCGTTAATGGTGGGGATAAAGGCCGAGGCGGGAATTGGGCAGAGGCTGTGAAGGGGGACCTGTCAAGTTTATGTCAAGTTATTAGCCGGATACCTGACACAGAGTAGCGATTCGTTTGAGTTAACAAGACTTCCTCTAACGTGGTAGTGTTTGTTTTTTATGTAGTTTTCCTTTTATTTTGCTCATTTTGTGCTATTTTTATTTTGTAAAAATAACTATTGTTGAAAAGAGTTTTAAAGAAACCATTTTTGAGGGAGAAAATCCTTAGTTTTCGTATTAATGAGCAGTATGTAGTAGGTAAACTCTAGCTACGCCCCGCGTCGTAGCCCGCGCCTTACGCGTCTTTGCGGAATGCTCGTAGCTCGAAAAAGCGACATCGTTTCATGGTTGATGTTCCGAAGACACGAACGAAGAGATTTGACTCTACTTTTGTGATAAGAACGTCTAGGCTGTGGAATACGTTGCCTGAGTGGGTTTTCCCCGATAGTTACAATCTTTGTATCTTCAAATGGAGAGTGAATCGGTTTTTTTCTAGGTAAACACGTAGTCTATAGTACGTACGTAGTAGGTCTATCGTAGACCGCATCGTCACTTAACATCAGGTGAGATGGCGGTCAAGTGTAAACCTATGGAGGTTAAAAAAGTAAAAAATATATCTTATATTTTCTTTCAGGGTAAAGTTTGCATCACTTAACATCAGGTGAGATGGCGGTCAAGTGTAAACCTATGGAGGTTAAAAAAGTAAAAAATATATCTTATATTTTCTTTCAGGGTAAAGTTTGCGTGCGTCTTAGACGTCTTTTAAATGGGTAAAATCTTATGAGCTCGCATCACCGCCACCGCCATGTTTAATGGCAGTATTTAGCTAGTTATACAGGCGAAGTATTATTTATCGTTAGTGCAATTTAAAATTAAAATTTCTAAGTTGTAGGTTTTCATTTCTCCCCACAATATAGTAGAGTAAGATCCTATGGCCGCCAGACGTCACGTATTTTCTGATGAACGAAATGTGGGGACCGTAAGAACGCCTGCATACTCGCTACCTTCTTAGATTGCTTGCCAATTTTGAGATATATACTTACAAATTATTATCTGTAAATTGTATTATGTAAATACCCACCGTATTTCCTGATAAATGTCATCTGATTATCTCCAAATTTGAAATGTTTTCTAATTTAGCGCATTCCTTCATAGAAGTTACGGCTGGTCTAGTCGGGATAACGGCGACTGCCGATCCGGAGACCCCGGGTTCAAAACAGCGCGGACTAGTGTCTTTTCGAAGTCATGTGTGTAAAGCCGCTAAAAAGGCTAAGGAAAACATCGTGAGGAAACTGACATGTACCTAGAATTTTTTGAAGTCATGTCTCATCCACCAACCCGCACTTGACTGGGCCAGCGGCAGCGTGGTGGATGTCCTTGACTCTCTCCTTGCGAGAGAAGGCCCCGAGTCCCAACAGTGGGAATATTTAGTGGGCTGTTTATGTTTATGTGTATGCATCATAGACCGCATCATCATTTGATATCAGGGGTGATGGCGGTCAAGTGCAACCCTATTATAGATAAAAAATGGCCTCTGCTGTCTACCGTACTTAGGGCTAGCGCAGAAAGCGTAATGCCTTAACTTACTAACTTTATATTTACGCTGGTTCAACAATATACATTACATTTTATTGCAAAATTACCACACAAAATTAGCATAATATCACAGTATAAAGAAATACTCCCAGCAGTTCATCGTCTTTGATCTTGGGAGAAACGTCAATATTTTCTATACAAGGATAAGGTTATCGCAATTTTAAAAACGTGGCTCCAAAATAAAATTAAAACATACGGAAGACGTCAGCCCTTAGCCGCGCTCCTGCAATACTAACATTGTAATGTAGGAAATGCAGGAGCGCGCTTCCCGCGTCTCGCCCCGCACGCCGCACGATTTCCCCGTCTACACGGCTTCGTCGAACGACTGTATGATTTAATAAACTGTGATAATATGCTCAGGGTACGTGTGTAAGTATACCCCCAAATCACTCCACAGCTATCATTAGACTACACCAAATGCACTTAAAACTTAAGAGTGCGCCTAATGCCAGGGAAAAATCAGTTTTCACCCGCGCGACGTGTTTCTTAATGCGATATACATAAAGTCGAGAATAGCATGACGCAGTTTGGAGGAAAAATCAATATTAAATCAGGAGTCCATTTTTGACCAAGTTTTATTTAATTACTCAACGTACAATTAGGAATTTTATTACCAAAAAATAATGTGGAGTCATCGCTGATAATTTCGAGTACTCGAATTAAAACGGGTTTTTTCAGTGTCATTTTTATTTTTTTATTGTAAAAACACTGATCTATTTTGAGTGAGCGGCGCGCGGCGTCGAAAATGTCCTTTGCGCCTAGTGCCAGAAAACAAATTTCTGGCACTAGGCGCCCTCTTAACGCTAGTTTTATGCTACCTTTTATCGCATCGTGCCTCGATTTAGTAGTATAATAAGCTTAAAGTGCAGTACAAATTATTTTCTTAAAAGTCTTGCATAATTTACGAATGGTAATTCCTGCGCGATAGACTTTTACTGCATCTCCCCGTAATTTAACTCGTAGCTTGTTCGCCGAAATTAAATTAAAGTTAACAGTTTACTGCCTACATTAATTGAAGAAACGTGAGCTACATTGTTTCTGTTTTAACTTTTTTAAATGCACGACGGGTATTTCTGATGATATTTGCATGAAAATTGACTGACTTAAGTTAAGCTGTAAAATTTATTTTTTACTATATTCAAATAGTTTCCTGAGTGATTATTATTAGAACATTTTAATGCGAATATTGAATTTTATTTTTAAAATACGGCAAGAACAAGTAATGCTCCTGATGGTAAGCATCACACATTCCCATAAAAGCACAGTGTTACGCAACTATTTGAACATGAAGAGTCTAAATAAGTTCTTTGTCCTGTAAATTCTAATGTAGCACTGTCCTTCATTGCGGAACACAGTCAAACAGTCATGTTTAGCAATTTGCTGCTTGGCAAAGTTCTGATATTCCCTCTGCTGACTCTGATAAGAGTCATACCATTGCAAACAATAAATGGAAGAGCAAGCTGACCTCGTAATACAATAATAAAAGCCGTCGTGGCGTAGTGGGTAGAACGGCAGATTTTGCAATCGTGAGTTCGCAGTTTGGAGCCCCGGCTATAAATTGGCTAACGTGGTTTATTATTATAGTAGGTATTGTCTCTCTCCTTCTTCTTCTTTCTTGTGGGAAAAGACTCAAGCCCAAAGTTTGTGCTCAAAAGTTGTCCAAAAAGCTAAATCATACATGACAGGACAGACAGGACTCGTGGTCCAGTTGGTAGTAACTGTGCTCACCGAACCGAAGATCATGGGTTCGATTCCCAACCCACACAAATCATATTAATGTGATGAATACCTAGGGCGCTGCAAGTACAAATAAAAAAATGGTTTTCTGTAAAGTCGGTTTACTGACGATAGTTGAACGTGACAACGTCTTAAGAAAATACTGATAGAATTTGTGTTAAGCGCCATCTAGGTAAAGCATTCTGAAGTTTTTTGAAAAGCTGTTCAAAGCGCCATCTCTGGGTACATCATTGTACTAGCACAAGTTCTTAAATTCATATCGTCGCTTTTCTAAAACATGGACAGACTCCTTGAACGTAATACACATTTCACTCACTAGATGGTGCGAAAAGTAATAAAGCGAGGTAACACGGTAACGTTACATGACGTCATGTTTTGCGGGCGTGCAGCCGGCTTCATCGAATTATAAGACGTTATCACGTCAAAAAGTACTGGCAGTGCTGTATGCATTTTATCACTGAAAAATAACGGGGACAGGAACTGCGCAGATAAAACCGCGGGACGCCGCTAGTTTTTATATACGTGTTCTATGTGCATCTGTTTGTAGGTACGTGTTCTGAAAAAAAAACAACAAGAAAAGAACTGGAACTTCCAATATTAAATATCATTATTTCGATAATTACGGAAGTTGTGCTCACCACGCAGTCTATTTTGGTTTCACTTCAATTTCTGCACAGGTCATGGTCATCAATATCCACGAGTCATTTAATGAAGCACATTCACAGTCCGATTCCCGTCATTAAGCCCACTATTCACGTCGTATCACCCACTCAGCTTTATCCTGTGAGTAATGAACGCACCGCTTTATAAAGCTTTGTTTTTGTACCAAGTTCATACGTGAAGCTCAATCCATGGCTTATCATGGTATTTCATACCTTTGCTCAAGATATGCTATAGATTGTTTTAGATAGAATGGACACTCTTCACACTTGACCGTGAATGTTGTTTATTCAAACAAATACGTCAGTATAGTGCTCGCAATATAACTCTGCGCGTAGCAAAATATGGAACTAATTGACAGGCTGTCAACTTCTTATTTACGTCAGTTGACAAAAGTTTGTTTACGTTTGGTGTATTTATTAATTTCCAAAATAATTAATAGCTTTTATTATGCCGAAAGTGATTAAAAGTGCTGACCGTGGCTGGTTCTTGAAAATCAATCGTGGTTGTGAAGAAGAACGATGCAATATCGGGCAAAAAGTGCAGTTTTCCAAACGCAGAGCTATTTGACAACTAACATGTAGGGATACCATAGCAATCAAATCTCCACCTATTATCGGCAAATTTTAAAGCTGAGGCTTTAGGTTGAGGTACGGCTTTGGGTTTGATCGTTTTATCGCCAATTTACGCGTGGGAAAAAATGTGTGTGCTTAAGACAGAATGTCAGAAACTAGTTATAAATGTTTTTTTTTTCATAATATACAAATCAAAATAGAAAACACAGTGACACAGCAGTGAAGATCAGCTGATTGTATCTTTCTCGCTCGGGTACACTCGGCGGTTCCATGTTCACCCGATCGACCCTTTCACCTAACAGCGGTGCGCCAAAAGAAATTTTACTTAATTTTTTATTCAACGTTAACTTGGATGCTCTTTGATCCTTAACTCTGTATTCATTACTGTATTTTTATTGTAGGCGTTTCAGAACGTACTGTCACGTGGTAATGGACAACGCATTATACCACTGCACTCCGATAAGTAAATAAAGCGTCTACAATGGGCAATGTAAAAGAAGAAAGCCAAAAGTGGCTTAAGAAAAATGCAATAGATTTCAACGATTGTAGGACAAATCCGCAGTTACTCGAATAAAGAGGCACAAAGAAGACCCACAATACCAAGTAGAATAACTATTAAAGGAACATGGACAGGAACTTTTGCGGTTACCGCCGTGATTCATCGTGATTTTAACCCTATTGAAAAAAGAAGATGATTCTATGGAAGCCAATGACTCATTAAAAGAACGTTTATGCGCCAAATTTTCAAATAGTGTTATTTATGGTCTCAATAAAAGATTTACTAGTTTAAATTAAATTCTTGTTATTTCGATGTTGGTTTAGGTTGAAAATGACAGATTTTTTATAATGTAATAAACTATAATAAAGTTTTCCTGGTGGTAAGAGACTCAGACAGCCTGTACCAATTACCAATGATACTTGGTCATACTGAACCAAACCAGCACTGCAAAGGCGTTCATTACTTCGAGACATTAGTTCTTGAGTCTCAGTTGTCTTGTAGTTACTTAAATTGCTTCCCTGAAAAATCCCTTCCCGTACCTGTTTTATGAAGTTGTACGTTCCCAATGAATGGGAAGGGAACCTATTAGCTTGACCTGGCAACATTAAGTACGCCACCAGTCGCGCGCAGACTTATACTGCGAGCACTATACCTACTCATTTGCACACACACTCTTTGCAAACACCTACACATATACACACCATCGCACGTTCGCATTGTTATGCCTACATCCTCATACCATACACACACTTAGAACCAAAAATATCTCGCATGCAACCTTTACTTTTTTTTTTGTTTTTTGATGTTTTATGTACTTGCCTACTCAAGTTGATTTTCTGCGGACAAGTTGTATCGAATGAAACTACATGTCAATAATTCCTTAATACTGCAGTACAGTAATTCTCGGCATTCAGCCTAGTGATTCTGAACCCAGTAGGATTAATCCGACACGGAATCTCATCTATCGGTCTTTGTGTTATCTTACCTGTTAAGAATGACGGAGACGAGGATTGCCATTCCGAGTTTGAGCCGTTCGGATTGGTTTTAGAATCACTAATATTTAGCATTTATTTTATTTAGTTTGTTTTAGTTTAGCATTCACGTAATATTAATTTTAGCATTTAATTATTTTTCATGTACCTATAATTTTGTTTTCCACAAATCATATCATAATTAAGTAGATACTGTCAACAGCAACTGTAATTATCTAATAGTTTTATCTTTTTCCGGGAAATTTTGGAGGGAGCCCAAGATACAGGCTCAGCCTAGTTTGGGGCCCTCTGTTATACGTAGACATAATTATTTTAATTACCATTGAATTTACTATAATGTTAAAAGTGCTGTTACCTATTGTATTTTTTGGAAAATAAACTTTTTATTTATTTATTTATTTATTATTTATTTGCGAGTGTGTCTCGACATGGCCTTTAGAGTAGGCTTTTTGGTCAAATGTCTGGGGTATGCTTCACTTTTATGCTCTCACTGCTGGAACTCGAAAACTCCTTCGAAACCTCTCAAAAAGAGAGTGGACGTCATAATCCACCACGTGTAGCCCAGTGCGGGTAGATGGATGACAAGTCCTCGAAAAATGACATTCTAAGAAGATACCTGTTACCTCACGATGTTTTTATTAACCGTTGAAGCCATTATTGTTGAGAAACTATTCTATCTGGGCTTGGAACAATACTCGGGAGGGTTCAAACCTGCGACCTTACGATTGTGATATAAGTCGTTCTCGCTAATAAATTAACACCGATTATTTACTAAAGTTCCATACAGTTGCTTTCATCCATCAGTACTAAAAGCCACAACCATCAAACCACTTACCGAAATTACGAAACCGTGACACAAAACCTCGAAAACGCGAATCCCGAATCATCAATTCGTCGTTAGCAACCAGATCCTCGTAGTTCATTTACCGCACGAAACTGGAATAAGCTGAGAATTGGCATAATCATCACATTGATTACAGCGAATCCGGGAATCCGGGCTGTAAAACGGACATTCCTGGATCATTCGTTAAATCCTCCGACGCGGAATGCCAGGGAAAGCAATAAAATCCGCGTAATCCATACAAAGCTTTATGGCGGACTCGTCGGCGCAGTTTTTGTTGGCTCACAAATAGGCCTGATACAAGTACTTTCACGTGATATCGATACTTTGTGACTTTGTCAAATTGAGATACAATTTTCAATTTAGAAGATGCGAATCCAAAAAACTACCTACTACACTCAAAAAAAAATGTTTTAATATCAGTAATATTTTACAGTTACTTTCTTTACTACGAGTAACAACATGTGAATTATTTATTTATGAATATGTATTATGAATAATTAATATTGTAAGTATTAAAATAAACGACGCCTTTGTAAACGAATAGAGAAGTTTTACTAGTAGTTACTTATTTCAGTTTCCATTTAAACTATTTGGTGTTACGAAATCTGGCCTGCATTTTTCAATACAAGCGGTAAAATGATTGCGTTTGATTTCCAAATTCTGTGATGTGATCGAGCTGGTAGTCGTAAATAAGCGTATTGTTAGCCGCTGCCTCGTCATTGGAGTTGCTCTACGTATCAGTAGAGGATGTAAACACTACCTCAATCGAAAAAGTTTCAGTATCAGTGAATCGGAAAAACAAATTTTTATTTCGATTTTACGTTTTTTACTTTCTGCCGAGTAGCTCATCTAGAGAGTGTAATTATATTTTTAAAGAGACTTATGGCAGTCTCTACTATCAACCGAACTTTGGACTAGAGCAGAAATTGCAGGGCCCTACTAACCTTATCTTACCGTCCTAAACAAGTACTACATCTTGTACGACGTCTAGCACAAAAAAACGTCAGACGAGCTCGGGTTGGCCTGTCACCGACAGGGGAGATCACTTAGGCGATATGCGAGTAAAGTGGTCGAGCTATAGCTGACCGTGTATGTCGGTCAGCTGACCGCATACATCGGCTAGCTGAATGATCACGTCAGCCAACTGACCACGTTCGTCGGCTAACTGATCGTGCACGTCAGCCAACTGACCTGCAGGTCTACTACGAAGTCCGATAAACGATATATCGGCCGAAATTATGGACGTTTCTTACCACGAAACACAATTAGTCGGTTGATCAGATCGGGCGTTTCGTTCATTTCAAATTCCGACCGACATAGATTTGACAATTTTTGTGTCGTAAACCTTACTCCGAAAGCTTATAATTACCTTACCGATGATTTGGACAACTGTCGGTCGGATCCGATTATTCGGAGGTTGTTTTCCGCGTTTGTCGGCTAACTGATCGCCCACGTCGGCCAATTGACCGCGTTCGTCAGGTAGCAGACTCTACACGACGGCCAGTAGACCGCACAATTCGGCTAGCTGACCATGGACGTCGCGTCGGCCAACTAACTGCGCTCGACGGTTACTTTACAGAACTTAACGATTTTCCATTCATCCAAAGCACAAAGTGTTCCGAGTTACAGTAAAAAAGTATCGACTTTTCATTCCCTATTCACAAGTCGTCCAATATACCATCCCACAAAAATACAATATTTATGTTGATGGAACACATGTGGATCGCTGTATCGACAAAGTACTGAGTGATGACGTCAGCGATACGCGTCCTATTGTGCTTTATTACATAGTACTTGGTTCCCCGATTTTACCTATAGGCGATGGAAACATGATTTTCACCGTTAAATGTATCGCACGCATGATAGTAATTCTTCTCTGAGTATCTTTAATCGCTAAAAGAAGTACTTTTGCCAGTTATTCCAGATAACAGCAATATTTTTAGATATTTACTGCGTACCAGATCGAAGGGCAATATTTCCAGAAAAAAAACGTGGAAAAGGATGAATTATCTTATATTTATAAGTGACTAGCACAGTGCAATATTAAGCTTTGGGTTGGAGTCTGCATTTTAAATAACAGCTTGATAACGACATGTATCTACAAGAAAGGCCTACTGTCCACGCACGCGTCTTTTGTCGAATGCATGCATCCCACAAACAAACGCAAGACGTGCGGCTGTCGTGTCGTTGTCGCTTCGTGGACACAGACTTCATTATTTGTACGCAAGATGCAAGCATTTGTCTTGCATCCGACAATTGTCGAAATCGTGCGGATGTCGTGCAGCTACGTGGACAATTGGCCTTATGCTCCTCCAATCTCACTATATTATACGAGTTGATATTATGTTTGGAAAAGGACTAGCGGCTCGTTCCAGCTTCGATCTTGCCATAATCGAAATAACAACTGCGCTATCTCTCAAATTCAACGAAATACTCATCAATACCAACTTTCGTGAATATCAGTGGCCAACAGTGATATTTATGTCAATTCATGTAAGAGTAAGCTATTGGTCTGTTTTCCGTATGGTTGACCAACCATAATGCCAGTTTCATAACAAATCATTTCATAGTTATTTATGGTAGAAGTTAAACAACATAATGCGCTTAAAATTGCGATAGTAACGCCACTATTTAGTATTTCGTCCATTTCGACCAAGTATCCTTTCTTACGCCGTCACGGGAACAATAATGGCCATCAGTCCGTGACATTGCCCACAAGACAAAGCGCCTATCGTGTTCTATTCAATTATCATAGTCTAGCCTGGAATATTAATAGTAAGCTTTTGGATGGCAGATGCAACTCGAAAATACGCGATGACCAGAGGTTTTAGCTAAATTAAATGACGTAATCTCTCTGGTGCAGCCATGAGGTAAGGGGTCACTGTTTGTTGAGTAGTTGCAAACTACGTTCTTTAGTTACTAGTTTCTTCTAGTACCTAAATACTTGGTAATAAGTAGTTAGTGGGTTATTTATTATAATGCCTTTAAACGAGAAACACATGTTTTGGACACATTTTATCTCCATCTCGGATATGACTCTCAATGATTTTCGTGAAATTTAGTAAGCATGAGTTTTCTGGGGAGATAAATCGAGCATATTTATAATAACAACTAGCCTAGCCGTCATTTTTAGAAAACGTTATTTTATCCGTGTTTAAGGGGAGGTGGGCCGTAATTTTGAAATTTTAAAACAATTTTAAGACCTATAAAATAGTGTATCAAACTCTGAAAAAAAATAATGTATTCGTTAAGGATCTAATCTAGGTTAATTCGCAGTTAGTAACACGATTTAAAGAATTTCACTCGAAAGAAAAAAAAAACCAAAGTTACCTCTTTTCATAAAGTTTTTTAAATTTGATGACTAAACTATTGAATTTTTACACTAAATTTTTGTACTCAACAAAAGGCATTATGAAGTTGTAGGTAAATTCGCAGTTTGAGTTGATAAAAAGTATCAGTTATTTACCATGTTTAAATAACTACAATATATATAGCGCGCCGTTCGCCAGGCCCGATCAGTCGCGTTTTGGCGCTCGCGGACAACGGACTTGTGCTTGATTTTGCAATTTTGACAACCGATAAATCTTTAATATTACGATCATAGTACCACAGTATAAAAATATCAGTAGGTATGAGTACTGAAGAACGCTATGATCTTGATTTTTTATACCGTTTCCATTGGAATTGCAAATAGGCACTAACTTTGATTAGTACATTGTTTACATGTAGTAGGCCAACATGGCAGCCCCAAAAAACTAACGTCGATTCCGCTTCAGTAATACATTCTCTTACCACCGGATTCAATGGAAAATAGATAAGTTTGGGTTAAAATGTTCGTCCGTCAAATTAGAGGTTGAGAGAAGGGAATAATAAGAGGGGAGGAATCCCCTGCGTAATGTTCGAAAACGTTTATATAAATAATACCTAAGTTGCATTTATATGCCAGTTAGGTAAATTCTTTGGTTGTAAGGTACTTACTTAGAATAAAAGTCCTAAGTAATTAACTACCTAAGAATTGAAAAGCTAGTAACGCAGGATATTTGATTAGTTAACAATGTCGTATCAAATTACCGTTCTTGCTCAGATCCACTCGGCAGTTCCGATTTCAATACATCGAGCCTTTCATTTCCGAGCGTGACGATCAGCCTCTTTCTCAAGTACGTCAAAATAAGTTTTCACTTCAAAACCTTACAATAAAGATCTCAACAAGAATCAGGACCTGCGGCTTAGCAACCTTTCACAGTAATTTGTTTTCGCTAAATACGATTTTGAGGTTACCTTTTTTTCAAATGTTGAATGTCAAATCGATATTGGCGATGCCCAATCTGTCTTTTACTGTCAAATAACTGATAGTATTTTCAAATTACCTCAGCAAAGAGTTTACTAGCCGACGCTAGTAAAAAAAACCGAATTCGTTAAGTTAACTTTTAAGTCAATTTAAAATTAATTTAAGACACTCGACCAAATTTAATAGGAAGTCTTTTAGGCAGTAAACATAGAATTTAACTCTGCACTAAATTTCAGATACGTAAATATTTTGGTAAAGTTTAGAAATGTATCTCATATCAGTATAATATGACTGAGCATAAAATCACAAAATAATGACAGATCCATCTGTGATCCATGGAATAATAAGTAAAATCCCGATGCAAAAATATAAGTGGGAGAATGAAAAATATATGAAAGTAAAAGTTAAACAAAATATAAAAAAATAGATAATATCCTCTTCGATACTTGTAGATTTTCTATAGTTTTCTAAAATGGTACAATTGAAAAAAATTGGCAGTCATAGGAACTGCCGATAGAAGTGAAAACTTATAGCTCAGAATTTGATAGTTTACTTTGGAAACTACGCGGGTGAAACCGGAGGGCGTGGCGATGAGCAGGACCATCTAGAAATGCGTCAGCATTTGTGGCCACCGTCCCGAGATTACCCAAAGATTTCTTATCGTTCCCGAGCGTGACGCTAGAATTCAATACACAGCCCATGAAAAATCCGTCTGTGGCGCTCCAAAAGAAGTTTTCACTTAAAAAAACAAAATAGAGCAAGACCTTTGACTATGGTCTTGTTCTATATTGTTTTATCTGTATACTGTTTGTTTATCGTTTCGGCAAAGAGACAGTTCAATCTAACAACGAGTATTTGAGTATTTGTCTAGTGAGGACATACCCTTAATACCAACGGGGTCACCTCGTCCACACGTAACTCATTTTAAGTAAATCATGCTTACTTACTCCTCTGTTTATTCAAATAACGAATTTCTTGTCATGTTTACATTTAAAATGCAAAAGATAGAGCCGGGAGCTGAGTGTGCGACATATTAGGACCGAACTCGTTGTACGGTTTCGGTACTCAGAAAAGCATGCAGATTATGATTCTTGATGCTGTCAGGAAGTGTAACGGTTCATTTTTTTTACATCTCTCCCTTAGAATTCAAGTAAATAGATCGAACACATAAGTAAAAAATGGTTATTGTGAGTTAGCCCTAAGAGATACGAGCCCGTTTTTTTCTCAGGATAAAAATAGAATATGTGTTCCAGACTAATGTCTATCTATGTACGATATTTCATTCAAAACCCTTTAGTAGTTTTTGCAAGAAAGAGTAACAAACATACATCAATACATTTGATTTTACATACAACATACTTTCTAGTTCTATTGAACAACGGTAGATGGCGTTGTACGGCGCTAACTCTCGGTATAGCAATGTGCGTTGACGAGCCGACTTCACAATTTTTAGGGTAAATTGGGTCATTTTAATGTGTACGGCATTGGTTCCATCCAGTTTCAATACAAGAAGTATATTGAACTAATCCATAATTCCGCAACGCCCGCCGTACAAAAATCATGTTGGACTGCTTAAGTGCTTAAAAATTTAATGACGACATAGTGCTGAATCTTATTATTTAACACCCTTCTATCTTTCTACATAGGTATGCGACCCATTGATTATGTACACGGACCTATAGTCTATTAGTGCCTTCCTAGTCGTTACGTGCAAAAATTTACAATTCGATTTGTAAAATATTCAAATCTCTGTCAGTGTCATACAAAACTGATATGATTAAATGTTGTTTTATAGCACACAATAGAATGTTCTTGCATTTGTGACATGTTAAGTAAGATCACACCCCGGACACTCGGCCTAAACTCCAAACAAACGGTGAAGTCGACATACCTACACTCACACAACTACGCATATGTCGTTCGAACACATTTACGCATGTGTGCGTGTCATCTAGGGTTACTAAATTATTTTATGGAATAGCTGTGACCCGTGAGTTCACTGCTGCCTGTGTTAAGTGGCTTACAATCTTACCTAGTTAGTGTTCGATCTTTAATGTAGGTAAATATAACTTTCATCAACAATCAGAAGGGAGAAGATTTAAAACAAAATAGGACATAATAAAGGTATGTACGAATTTATTTTTAGTTAAGTACACTTACCCAAAGAGAAAACTTTATTCTGACAATATATTAATTAATCACTCCACATATCGCGTATTTCATTATAGGTAGGCTAGTCACAGAACATTAGATTAGGTACAACAACGTTCATAAGTTGCATTTTAAAAGGCGCCATCACTCGTTACCATAAGTTATTGGCGCCACTGACATATTTCACAACGATTAACGAAAGCCGCAGTTTAAAAACAACGAGTTTAATAATTTCGTCACAGGACTTCAGTGTTGGCGCGTACTTCTAACCAGAATCTATACTAATATTATAAAGCTGAAGAGTTTGTTTGTTTGTTTGAACGCTAGGATCTCGGAAACTACTGGACCGATAGGAAAGATTCTTTTTTTGTTGGATACTCCATTTATCGAGGAAGGCTATAGGGTATATAACATTACGCTACTATCAATAGGTACGGAGTATGAGTGAAGAATGTAATGAAAACGGGGAAAAATATTTCTCTTCGAGAGCTTTAGTTCCGTGAATTTAAATTCTCTTTAGTCGTTGAAGTCTGTGACGGCGCGTGTCTACATTTGAAGTTTGTGTCATTTGAAGTAATGAAATTTGTTCTACAACAATGCATTGTTGCTTATTTACGTATTTTTAGGGTTCCGTAAAACGTAATAAAGTGGCCAGCAATGGATATTTTAGTATGGATTTTCCTCAAATAGACGCGGGTGAAACCGCGGGGCACAGCTAGTAGCTTATAAAACTTAACACAGTTTATAAAAATGATTCAATGTTTGTAGAAATTCTTATGAAATTAAAAATCTCTTATTCTTGTTTCGTATAATAGACGAAAAATTTGGTACCATTTTGTTAAATAATACAGCATCATGGTCGTATTCTCATAGAAAATTATCGTCCGATATAATAACCCTTCGTTGAGTCCGCCTCGCGTCCGCGAGGGGGAGGAAGCTTGAAATTGGCGGGGGGTGGGGAGTGACCATTCTATCTATATTATCTATTCTATGGTAAGATGTCAAATTATAGCCGGCCACACTATTGCCGGGTACTACTGGTAATACTGTCACGTGATTTGAACACTTTCAAAAGATAATGATGATACCCCAGGAACTGCAGAACTTTAAAACGTATGTATTAATAAATGACCCAAAACTATTGTGTTACCTGCCATAGACCAGAACATAGATGAAGCTAAGAGAAACCCGCAGTGGGACTTCTCGCCGGGGCTATGGGCTACAAGCCTTTCAGTCCTAGCGGTGCGATCAGGAGTTGAGCGCCGCAGACGGTGCCGGCGCGACAGAAACGTGCCGCGATGCGCACCGTGGCCGTAGAGGAGAGACCCCGGCTGAAGAGGAATTCCGCTGTTACGGTGCGCCGTTCTCCCTGCCCACTGCGGCCTTGCGTGGTCGGTAATATATGGTGTTGGGGCTGTAGGGGAAGATATCAGTGAGCTGCTGACCCCGTCCTCTTCAACCGAATATTGTAGGTGATGAGGCCGAGCATTTGGCCTGGTCGTCCACACGTGAGGACGTCTGACACCCACGGTTGGTCGCCGAGGTAATCACGGCGTGCATTGTCTCGCGGCGGGTTCGCAGACGAGCGTGAGAGCATTTCTACGTTCGCGCCGTCTGTGCCGTATGTGCACTGTGGAGGTTTTAGTCGGTAGGGGCGCCGCTTTGTGTCGAATCCGACGCAAGCTCTGCTGTCCCCTGTGACCTCACATCACCATGTAATATCTGGGTCTTGTCAAGTCTAGAGAGAATCCGTTTTTTTCTAGGTCGAGATGGCGGTCATATGACAGCCTATAAGCGATAAAGAAATATTTCTGTAGTCAGTTTAAATAGTTATATTGTATAGTTTAAAATATGCACCCTATTTCTATACGCTTTCTCTCATTTGTATAGGGCACCCATTGTAGAATTCCTTAATTATTATCATAATTATAAAAACTAAAATACTTAAAACGATACCACGCCATTTACATGACAACAACCAAGTACAATTATTTATAGACTGATGAAGGTCTTGAGATAATCCAGAATAGGTAAGTAATTATAAAATAATATCCTGCGTACTCTCAATAATTAGAATAGATTGTAAGTTTACATAATTTGGCGCTAAAATTAATTCCAAGGCTGGATTATGATGATGTTCGTGACACATTCATTAAATTTTGAAGGATCGTTTTACAATGAAGGAAGTTTCGCGCCAGTCCTTGAAACTACAATCTTCGTAAGCTTGGGCAACGATTTCATATTTAATAGAGGCTAACAATTACGTAAGGATCTTTAGTTAATACATTAGCGCTCATATACTTATGCTGTGTAAGTATTACGTTTCGGTGTAGCGTGTTACAGTGTGATAATATTTTATCATCAAAATGCTGATGTTTGAATTCACTTAAGGTTTACTGTTGCTAACGTTTAAGGTTTTGTTGCTGGTGGCTTAGTTGGTAGTAATAGTAAGCTAGTAAGTCTGCCTGCGAAGCCGTGGGTCGAGGGCTCGATCCCCACCCACTTCAAATATTTGTGTGATGAATACAAATATTTGTACAGTGCCTGGGTGTTTTTTATGTACCTATAATAAGAATGTATTTAAAAAATATATAGGTACCTCAGTATTCCATCAGCTATCTGGCTTATATAGTATACAAGCTTTGCTTAGTGTTATATGTGAAATGTTTACCATTATTTATTATTTGCGAGAATAAATTGGTATTATTTGAAATTCCAAACAACCAAAAATTAAAAGCACGTAACAAAATAAAACAGAGTAACTGCGTAATAATAATAAGTTATAACTGGGATCGATCTATCATCACGGACAGGACTATTGTCGCTAATAAGCCTGATATCGTGCTGGTAGATCGGTCTCAGCGTCGGGCTGTGATCATCGACATCACCATATCCCATGACGAGAACCTCGTGAAAGCCGAGAAAGACAAGCTTAGCAAGTACCTTAACTTGGCTCATGAGGTTACCGCTATGTGGGATGTCGATTCCACGATCATAGTCCCGCTATTCGTGTCGGCAAATGGCCTTCCAGCGACCAACATTTTAAGAGACTTTCGCTAGACAGTTGGATCAAGGTTCAGATGCAGAAGGCGGTCATCCTCGACATAGCGTGCATCGTTACGAGGTTCCTTACTCTGCAGCCCCAACCACAATACCCCCCTATAATTCTACTGCTAATGTAAAAAAAAGGTATGTGAGTAATTAATGTATGGATTGAGCATATTTGTATTATGCTGAAATTACGGCTGGTCTAGTCGGAAGAACGGCGACTGCCAATACGGAGCCCGGGTTTAAATTCCACGCGTATCACTGTCTTTTCGAAGTCATGTATGTAATGCCGCTAACTTGAACGGCGAAGAAAAACATCGTGAGGAAACTGACATGTAGGTACGTACGATGTCATGTGTCATCTACCGACCCGCACTGAGGAGAAGGCCCCGAGTCCCAAGGACTGGAAGTATTGAGTGGCTGCTGAAAATTTGTAAAGAATACAGGACGTTTATGTTATATCTAGCCTTTTTGTTTGTACGATGGATAACAAGGGATCCAGTGCCTAATTAAATTGTTATTGGCTGTTAGGTGGCTCTTTTTTCACTTCAAATTAAAGAGAGACCAATTGCAAAGTCATAAAACGGTTTTAGTTAAGGCCGATTTACATCAGACGAGCGAATGCTCATTCTATCCCCACTGTATCAAATTCATTTGGTGTAAACAAACGTAGAACATTCTTTCGTTGTTTTGTTTGCGTTCGCAAAGATTCTATGGAATATCTAATATGGAAAACGCTAAGAACGATCTTTCGTTTACACTAAAAGATCGAGAAAGAATGCCCTTGTCCCAGCTCTAGCTCTATGTTCGTTCAGTTTAAATTGGCCTTTAAGTGATCGGTTTGATGTGCACGATTTTTGAATTTTAATAGGTTATTATAAAATATACTTTCATGTTATTATGGTTTGTTCATAGATTAAGTGGCCGTTGAGTTCGACGAAACTTTGTCCCCAAAATTAAATTGTCATTACTTATAGCTGGCCCCCGGGCTACAATGAAATGTTCCACGGGTTTTAGCACTATACCTGACTAACAGTTCAGAATCGTATGATTGTGAATTGTAAAAAAATGCTAAAGTTATTTGGTTTCGTCCTCGACAACTTACCTAATTTTACCTCATGTTTTGATGATTACTTTTCATAACAAGAGTAGGTATTTTTTATTGTTAATTCTTTTCACAGTTTAATATTCACTTATACATATACTAGCGGCCCGTTCCGGCTTCGCTCGGATCATAATCTAGACACTGTCTGCAGCGCCATCTGCCGGGCTTATTTGTGAATCTAAACCATCCTCGAATCCACACACAAACAATCAATGTACACACACAAAAAAAATTGTCCGAAAATAAAAAATAAAAATGTTTGGGGTGAACAACCCTTATCACTTAGGGGTATGAAAAATAGCTAGTAGCCGATTCTCAGACTCAGACTCTCTACTGAATATGCATATAAAATTTGGTAAAAATCAGTAAAGCCGTTTCGGAGGAGTAAGGAAACAAACACTGTGACACCAGAATTGTATATACAGGGTTACTGGTAATCAGCCTGCATCCGTTTAAGAGCATGTTGTGTATATTTAAACAAACAACTTTTGTTCTACAACTTTCGTTAAAACTCAATAGATAACCCAAAAAAAAATTAGTGTTTGTTGCCCTTTTTTGTACTGTTTAGCGACTTTTTAGTGTTTATTCAGTTTGCCACATCATTTTTTGCGCGTTAAAGAGTTGAGCGCTCTTGTTACGAATTGTTACGAAGAGCTCGATGCTTTGACCGTGCAAATACATTTTTTATTTATTTTGTAAAAGAAAAAAAAACACAAATTTTTAAAAACTGTAGAACAAAAGTTGACGTACTGAATGTACCTAACATCCCCTTAAAAGGATGCAGGCTGATTACCAATAACCCTGTATAAGATTAATAAGCAAACAAATGTACCTAATTATTTAGGATGTGTAATCGCGGTTTACCTCCGTGAAGTCATATAATGCACTTATCCATTTGTGTGAGAATAATTTTTTTATTAAAAACCCTGTGTAAATCTGTATTCACAGATCTTTCGATATTAATCACACTAGTGATAAAAGTGCAAAGTCCTGGGTTTGTGTGTTCATACTTACTGACTGGTTTTTAGTTAAATAAAATACGTAGTAAAAACATTATCTGGATTAACAGAGACAGACGTACTTCTTAGCATTCCATGGATTCACCGGGTGCCGGGTCCATCGTGTGGCAGAGAGAGAAATCTCGAATAGACCCCAAGACTTGTGACTCGGGCGTAGGTTTAAAAGGGGCCCCTTTTGGTGACGTATGTCAACACTCACCTTCACTACTCGTATTTCTCTCCCTGCCCAGCCAATCCGATATGATCCTACTAGTGCAGCTTTAGATACTCGTTCTATTGTATATAGGTTACTTATTATCCCGAAAAAAGTTAGTGATTGTTGAGCCTTAGATTACTTCACGGGCGTAAGTAACTAGTAAATAAATAAATAAAAATTGGCAGTCATAGGAACTGCCGATAGAAGTGAAAACTTATAACTCAGAATTTGATAGCTTACTTTGGAAACTACACTTGTGTAACCGGAGGGCGTGGCCTGGGCATCATGGCATGGCCATCTCGAAATGCGTCAGCATTTCCTATTGGCTGATGCATTTCTAGATGGCCATGGCATGATGCCGAGGCCACGCGCTTTCAGCATTTCCCATTGGGTGACGCATTTCTAAATGGCCAATAGCCATGGTCCCGAGTTTACCCGAAGATTTCTTATCATATCCGAGCGTGACGCTAGAATCCAATTCACAGCCCACGAAATATCTGTTTAGGCGCACATAAAGAAGTTTTCACTTCAATAAACAAAATACATTTTTCACACAACACAGTCAAAATCCATAAAGCAAAGGTTGTGCTGTGAGAGTCAGACAGTTCATATAATCTAATATTTAAAAGTCTAGTGTTACAATATAAATGTATGTATTCTTCTAATGTGGTTCTACAATTTTTTTTGTATTTTTTTGTATTTGATAGCTATAAGAATGGATCGAAAATTACTTTACACCCTTTGCCTCTCTTAATTTTTTATCGCAATATTATTATTCTTGAATGAATATTACACAAACAAGCTAAGCGTCGTTCATAGGCATAAAGTCATTTGCAAGAAGTGTTACGTCACTAGTGTTATTCAAATGGCTGCACATCGTCGTATCGAATCGTGTTCTGGTTCGAAAGGGCAATGTTTCTAGAGAAATTACAGGGGTCAGAGATACATATAATATCTTAGATCTCTGGGTGACGAGCGCAGGGCAGTGCTAGGTAACGATTTGGAATTTCATGTTCCAATAGCTGCATGTCACTGTGCTGTTATGTGGCAGCCATGTTGCTTACCATCAGGCATAAGTCCTGCTCGTCTCGTCACTTATGCTATAAAAAAAAATCGTTTGCGTCGGTAGCTAGCAGGAGTTTTTTGTAATGATAGGATTTTGGCAGAGCACGCCTTGAACCACACTTTCGCACCACAAAGCTGTAATACCCAACCAATACCTTCTTCTAGTTTAAAGGCCAATGTTTTCACAGAAATTACTGAGCTAAGAGACCAATCATCTTATCCTACATCTAGGTATTTCCGGCTGACGAGCGCACTGCGATTCTAGACAGTGATTTATATTCTTCGTGTTCAAATAGCATTTTAAATGCTACCAGGTTTGTTACTATCAGGTGAATATTGTGCTCGTCTCGTCACTTTGTACTGTAAAAAAAGTGAAAAGAAAATACTTACACATGTTTTTTGGTTTAAACAGAAAAACCAACGCGGTTATTGCGGTACGTGTTTTTTACGTAAAATGGAGTAAGTATCTCTGTCAATGAAATTAAAATGTATATATATGTATATAACATAACATAGTATTAAAGACATTATCGATTAAATAGCATTAGAATTGATTATTACAACTAGACAAATCGCATTAAGCTCCGAAGACTGACAAATTAATTTCTATTCTAAAGGAGACATTTTAGTGCTCATTGTATCACACAAAATAGAACAGATTTATGACGCGTATTCAAATAATCCTGGTGTCTGATATCGCACGTAATTGGGACTAACTTTACATAGAATAATGGGACAGAAACGACCCTCGATAAAGGGACGCGAACAACTGAGGCCCGATTTAGCTGAACTAACAAAAATACATTTTATTCTCGGATGCTACTTTTGGTATAAGAGTCGCGTGACGTCACACACACGACAATATTGCAAAAGTGTGAGTTCTATAAAAAGAACAGTATTTGGGGGTTTGTGATCTACGTGTTTATTACATCTGTCAAAATACCACGTCTAAGCTGTTAGGAGCGTGTACAGTATTTCAGTCTCTCTGTTTCTTTTGTGATGGGGTTGTAATTGTACATTATTAGTTACAGCTTTTTATAAGTGCTAAACTTAAGTATATTTTTTGCTATCATTCACAACCAAAACCAACACAAACTACTACTACACTAGTTTTATTAATAAGGGGCCATCCATAAATAACGTTACACGAATTTTATGGTCCTTTTACGGGGGAGGCCCCGTCCTTGTCACAGGTGATCATATTTGTGAGACCTTAAAGTGTGATAACTAGTGTGACGTCATATATATTATACGCTTATTTTCATTTATCAACATTTTAATAAAGTGCATAACGGGAGGCACATAACAACTATGCTTCACAGAGCTAGCCTGTTACCACAGTCTATTAAATCATAAAGTCGTTCGACGAAGTCGTTCGCGAAGTCGTCTAGACAGGGCAATCGTGCGGGGTGAGACGAGGGAAGCGCGCTCCTGCATTGCTTACATTACAATGTTAGTATTGCAGGACCACGGCTCAGGGCAGACGTCTTCCGTAAGTTGTAATTTTATTTTTTTACTTTTTAAAATTGCGACAACCCTACCCGTGTCTGACATTATCGGCGTTTGTCCCAAGATCGAAGGCGATGAACTAGTTGTAGTATTTCTTTATACTGTGCTGCAACTGCACGGCCATCGCGGGTGTCATGGTAGCACCAACGCGACCGAAGTGCTGATCTGTGACTAGCAAAATTTCTTATTGTCACGTGTAGATGGTGATGCAAAGAGCAGCAACCGCCACATCCGCCATAGATCCCAACCCCAGCACATTTTGAAGTAGACCTTTGAAATTGGAAGAGTATATAAGTAGACAACGGGATTAAAGACCTGTAAAATAAAATAAATTTTTAAGAAAATTTTTGAAACTTGTAACGCACAGAACACTAAACTTAAACTTTTTTTGGAACCTTTTTTGATAATTATGATTTGATGATGATTGACAAATGATTTGACCGTACTTGTAGTCTGCAATTTAGTGATGTAATACTTATTTAAATAATAACAAATTTTGCAAAACTTGACGTCTCTTAATTTGGGTCGCCCCCTCCGCACTCCTTGTCACATAATGTCACAATTCATCAACCCCCTCCCTCCCTCTTAACATGTGATGTAATTGATGGCTGGCCCCTAATGGGATGTTTACCGTGGCAAATAGTATACCGAGTCACTTAAAACAATGTTAGGTGTGAATGTCGTCTATTTACCTACGTTATATACTCGTAGATACTATATAGCTACGACGTGTTAAAAATTCATCGCTAACAAAATTTACTGTGTTTCAACTTTCAACCTTCACTAGGTCATCATAAATGAGTAATTTAGTAAAAAATACCCAGCATAGCATTATACCCCGTTTACATGATTCCAGTCCAGCGACCGAATCCAGCGCTGGATTGCTTACTGGAATAATGGAGACCGGCACTGGAATGCAATCAATCCAGTGCCAGTGCATTCCAGAGCCGGTTTACATTATTCCAGTAACCAATCCAGCGCTGGATTCGGTCGCTGGACTGGAATAATGTAAACGGGGTATTATATTTTGTTGACGCAGCGAAAGAATTGTCAAAACTTGCGTAAAAGAAAACTCATAATCCAGTACCCTTATGAAACTTAACTTTCTCATATCGTTTCTTGCATCGTCAGCTCAGCTTAATACGAAAACCCTTCACACCGTAGGTATTTAGTTTCCCTTACCCAAGCGAACTCGCCTTTGCGTGTCTTATTTACCGAATATACTGAACAATTCCAAGAGCTTTGTCTGTAAATAATTAATGAAGATCCAATTGAAAATTCAACCCTATTCTCCACATATTTGTCTGGGAAGTATCCTTGGTACGTGCGACGCGAAAGGAATCTATGATGGAAACCCTACCGCAAGGGAATGAGGGAATGACTAATGAAATTCTCCACAAACGGCACCCATTCTCTTAATGCGTTCTGTTGAGCCGCGAACACATGATAGAGAAAAAAAGAAATAGCAACAAATGACGCGCGTTCTCGACTGACGGTCACGGAATGCTAACATATCATCGTGATGTGACCTAAGCCCTTATTTGGGATGTTTTCCTGTTGCTTGATAAATTTTATCTGACGAATAAAATAGAAATATAATTTTAGTCACAGAACAAGCGTCTATGCAGGATAGGATGAATTTAATAAACTAGTTTAAGAAATTTAGTCGTACGTCATTTTGTTGGGTCATATATTGCTGAAATAGTTCAGATACAAAATGTTACTTACTGGTCTGAAATTTGGTACATGCTTTTTACTTTGATGATGTCTATGTTTCACCTTATTGAATATGTACTAGCAGCCCCCCTCGCGAAGTTCCCATACTTGTTATTTTTCCGTGATAAAAATAGACTACTTACGTTTTTCCGGACAATAATCTGTCTTCCAAATTTCAACCAAATCGGTTCAGGCAAACATCCAAACTTTTGCATTTATGGTATGAGTAAAATATCTGGGTCATCATTTGCTTTAGTTTTTACAGTAAAAACGTTTTATCTGGATAAATCTAGAAGTATATTTGACGCCCATTTCAAATAAACACGTCACAAATGGATCGGTGATACTAACAGCATCACATACTGGAAAAATGTACACTATTTTAAAAATTATATTTTTTTTTCCATTCCATAGTGAGTACACAGGCAGTATGCACGATCGATCCCCCATTGCAAGTTATAAAGCGATCGTCCGCGCAAGTTTTCTAATCTTACTCAATTATTCGAATACTCGTTTCATTGAAATTCAATCGGAGGGACGTTAAACTTAAAGTTATATATTATCAGCAGCTCGTGAAACTAGTACTTGTCTTCTAATATTGCTCTTACGGTTCTTTCGGCAGATGTGACCTAACCAAATATTTGCGGGTTTTTGCTTTTCAGCCAGCAAAGTGAATTCTTTGTCTGACAACCGTGTACTGTTGACACCCTTGTTTGCGCAAAAAATATTATTATAATATGGAAGGGTGGTGGAACTACTATTAGACATCGATATAAACAAATGGATGTGCCCTGAGCACCTTGAAAATGGTAATAAACTGCGTCTCTGTGTGTATCGTAAGTGGCTTACAAACAACGAATCTACTTGACCCCTAGAATCGCTACCGGCGAGATATGCTGTGGTTCTACTTGTATTGGTTGTTGACAACGAATAGTGGTAGGTAAAAGCGTCCGGCGTCCACCGCTTCCTGCAACCGACTAGAACGGAAAGAGTGAGCTCACTCTTCTCAACGATGACATGATTCCGTGTGCCCTGAAGTTTGGGAGGGCACATCTTTGTATTGAGGTCGTTGCTATTAGACATGACATCATAAAGACGTACATGATAGAAAGATGTCATTTAAATGTCGTCTGGATTGTGTTTGTTTATTTTTTTACAATTACAGAGTAGTGATATGTTCGTTTCAGTAATATTGTTCAAGTAACAGTAAATTAATTATTGTATTGTACTCGGTAGAGTCAATTGGTAGGTACCTACTTTAGTAAGATCCGCTCAAAGCTTTCAGAATTATTTTACTGTACCTATCGCAAAAAAGTTATATGCCCTCTCGGCCTCAGTGTTTCTTGAAATATACAGTCTGATTGTCTTCATGGGAAAGTGTGCTGCAATTTAAATAATATAATTGTTTTTCATTAGACGAGAAGTGGTCAAACACTAGCGCATTTCAACATAAAAAGTAATTAAACTCTGCTTATTCTATTACCTACCTATTACATTAACTTGTGCTAACCTGAAATTGTTATATTAAATTGATATTACTCCCGATTTGAGGACATCAAGATTGTATCTATCGAGAAAAAATTATTCAGGCAAAGCATTCTACAGTCTAGACGTTCTTGTTGGAATGTGGAGTCAAATTTCCACAAATGTGATTTGTCAGTACATATAAGTATTGTGCCGTCGACAAACTACTGTGCAGTTTTGCAGAGTTGTAATCGTGAAAAAAGAAACTATCATTCAAGCATCGTGTTCATTTTCAAACCTGTCAAGTGGCACGGAACGCGGTTCAGCGCCGGATATGAATTCATGTGAAAAAAATTCGAATTTAATTGAATCTACCCTCAAAAATGTATAGGTTCGTTTTGACAAAACAAATCAGAAGTGAAGAAGACACGTGATGCATTTTTCTTAATAATGTACATTATGTTTATGTACACTGTACGATGACTCAAAGAGTTTTTGCTGTTGTTTTTTTTTATATTTTGCATAGTTAGTAAAACACGCCTATCATGGCATAGTACAGTCTTTCCGCAAAACCCAATTTGTCCAGGAAGCTGTCTTACTCACGTAAACAATTTTGCAGAAACAACGTTTTTTCGTGAAACAACTTTTCTAATGTCAGTTCTGCGATGTTCAGCAAAAACTCTTTGAATCATAGGTTCGTTTAGATTTAGAGGTTTCATATCCAAGTTTTAGTTTTAATTCAAACAAACAACACTCCGCGGTAACACCCACGTTGTTTTCCTTTCCTTTATTTTCTCGCAATGAAAAGTAGTCTATGTGTCATTTCAGATTATAATCGAATGGGAGCGCTATCCGGTTTTACTTGCGTAATTCCCTTCGCCATTATTTTCTTAGTATAAAACGCCAGATTATAATCTAACGACGTCAGATTCCAGACCGACCTAACCAACCGTGAGATTTTAATCTCACGCGTTAGATTATCATAATATATGACGGCGATGAAAAATTTTCGGTGACATAATATTGATCTAAGATCCCGCTATACAACGACCTTCACAGAGTTGGTTATTGGCTGAAAAGTATTTTATATTCAATTTAAAATGTCAACAAATATATACAAATATATTATAGCAAATGAGTTCTATAAAGAGTTTCAGTCCAGAATATGATTAATTAACATTTTTTTTATATTTCACTGAAATTCGCGAATCAAATATATTTTTTCCATGTCAAAAAATTGCCAACTCCAACTCTACTAAAGCAAACCCTACTAATAATAAATATTGGGCCTAAAGCAGTTTCACTTAAAAAATCATCCTGATATACAAAAGAAGCATATTTTACGCATAAAATTCTCAAATTTTCTAAGAATTAGTTGAACTGACAGTAGTCTTTAGACACGAATAAAACATATGTATTACAGTACAAAACGAAAGAGGCTTAAAAGCAAATAAGGGAATACCTTTCACTGTTAAAGCCTAGACTAACTTCGGCCTAAGTCTGTCTAATTAAATATACACAAAATAATTCATGTAAATCTTACCGAGGCTGACTTTGTCCGTCCCTCGTCGTGGGTTGTTTACGACCTTACTTCGCATCTTCACAATGTACAATCAATATTTGAATTTAGTTCTATAATTAAATTAACTTTGATTATTCTGGATATTTTCATAATGTAGAACAATAATAATTAGTAGAAGGTATAAATAGCGCTGCCTACATTAAATACGTATATTTTTATCGTGGAAAGACTCTTTGCAGAGTTCGCCTGGGGAAGTATCACACCTTCGAGAGTTATTCTATCGCCAAGCAGTAATGTGCAAACATTAGTGTGTTCCGGTTTGAAGGGTAATATTTCCAGTGAAATTACAGGGTATAGAGATATTTTTTTTTATCTCTGGGTGACGAGTGCAGTGCAGTGTTAGGTTACGATTTGGACTCCTCATGTTCCAATAGCTGCGTGTCACTGTGCTGTAATGTGCAGGTATTTCGCTCACCATCAGACACGTGGCCTGTTCGTCACGTCACTTTATACTGTAAAAAAAATATGTGAAGCACCATTAGTAACCTCAGTACCGTGGTAGCCTAGTGGTTATCAGGTGCATTTCTCAAGTGTGAGATCGCTAGTTCAAGTCTACCCTGCATCTACAAATAAAGGGCTCTTTCAAGTGCAGATGTTCAAATTTGTATTCACCATTGGATTTAACGGTAAATGAAAATGTCGCGAGAAAACGAGCCCCTGTTCTTTGAATCTTTCGAAATAGTTTTCGTAATATCAAGAAAACCACAATCAAAATCAATGATAACGAAGTGTCCTTAATTATTTTGACCATAATTGTAATTGTATTGGTTAACATTTCTCACACAACACCATAACAACTAAGCCAGAAATAATAATAATAACAAGAAATAATCACTTACATAGATAAGCAAAGCAAGATAAGCAAAAAGAAACTAATAACATTTTGTGCTACTATGTCTGTATGCCAAGTGAGGCAGAAGAAGCAACTGCGTGCAAAACCAAAATATCTGTACCTAACCTAGTCTTCACAGGCCAATAAAGACTTGTATCATAAGCAAAGTTTGCACCTAGTATTGGATCTAGATAGCTAAATAATCCTACTAATTAAAGTGAATTTAGTTCTATAAGTGATTAAATTAACATTGATTATTTTGAAGATTTTCATAATGTAGAACAGTTAGTAGATAGGTATAAATAGTGCTGCCTATATTAAATGAGTATATTGTGTAGGACTCTTGGCAGAGTTCGCCTGGGGAAGGACCACACCTTTGCCAGTTATTCTACCGCCAAGCAGTAATGTGCAAACATTACTGTGTTCCGGTTTGAAGGCCAATGCTTTCAGAGAAATTACAGGGCTTGGAGATATAACAACTTAGATCTCTGGATGACGAGCGCAGTGCAGTGCCAGGTAATGATTTGGACTCTTCAAGTTCCAATAGCCGCGTGTCACTGTGCTGTTATGTGGCAGGCATGTTGCTTACCATCAGGCACATGCCCTGCTCGTCTCGTCACTCCTTATTAAAAAAAACTAATATTATAAACGCGAAGGTACATAATTTTGTTTGTTTCACTTTCACGCAAAATCATTATTATATCAATAATAGTCATTCAAATAATCATGAAACTTTGTACACATATTATTGGAGATAATAGAAGTGAAATAGTCTACTTTTTATACCGCGAAAATAACGGGATCGGGTACTACGTGGGTGAAATCACGGGGCATTACTTATGTAACTGTAAATAATATGTACTTATTGCAAATAGCGACACCCAGACGCAGAACAAATAATTGAATTCATCACACACATCGCACGCTTAATAATAAAGAGAATTATCTCAAAAATTAAGAATTTTGGGAAATGGCGTTTAAAGTTTAGTCTGTTCGACCAGGAGCACAAAACATAAAAAATAATTGATAAATGTCGTATTTTTTCTAAACAAAAGAAGGGTAGATAAAAGTAGAAATCCTAACCTTTAATCTGGTATATCAATGTCCATTCTACATTTATGAAAACTCTGAAAAAAAGTGAAAAGAAGAAAAACCCTCGGACTTATTTCAGTTTATGACAAAACTAAAGTAGTTGTTTAATAATAAACTGAAATATCTCAAAATATTTCACAAAAGAAACAAAATATTTTAAAACAAGACTAAGTGCAAATGTCCATTTGGCAATAAAACAAGCTTAAATTCTAAATGAAGTTACATCAAAATATTGCACTTTATGATTGTAAATTAATAAATAAAATACTCACGTTTTAACTTTTAAACAGCAATATTCGACTTTTGACAGACATCATGGCCGATCCGTTTGGAACGAAAGAGACGATCGATCTTCCGTTTCACTCAAAATCGTTCGAATTTAACGGCTGTCGAATCTATCCTATTCTTTTCGTATTGTTATTGCGTTTTATTACAAAAACTCGATTTCCCCAATTTTTCAGTTATTTCTCTTTATTATTAAGCGTGCGACATATTTGCGTTGGGTGGGAATCTAACCCACGATCCCGCAGGCAGATATACTATTATTACATCAGGCAGATGCAATACTATATATTCGTCCACAAATACCACTATTATCATTTTATTTTGGAAATTAAGTTCTGAATTGCTTGTAAAATTTCGAGTGGAATGTTGGGCCACAAAACCGAAGAAACTAGTAACATAAAGCGAAAAACTTTGTTCATTATGCAATGCACTGATCTTTTTTCACAAGATTTTGTGTTACAAAACGATGTCTCAAAGCATCGAAAAATTAAAATAAACAGGCCACGTCACACAACATTAACTATGATAATAAAGAAATCGCAGTAAGGAACCTTAAGCTTTGGTCTGGTGATCATGACGCACAACGCTGCGGTATGCGGTATGCGTCGCCGGACACTCAATCATATGAAAAACGTCGAGAATGGTCTCGTGTTCCGTCGCAGTATGCGTCAGCGGCGAGGGGCAAGCGCGGTGAAGTGGGGAGGTGTACTCCCGCACAACGCGGCGTCATTAGCTTTGGTCTGGTGATCATGACGCACAACGCTGCGGTATGCGCCACAACGCAGCGTCACGACGCAGCATTTAGCATCCCTGCGGAGAGGTGGTCATTTGATTTTGCCGCAGCTACCTAATTGTCTTCAAAAAATTCCATATTGACCCGTGACGCACACCGCACACCGCAGCGTTGAACCGAGAATGACGCCGCGCTGTGCGGGAGTACACCTCCCCACTTCACCGCGCTTGCCCCTCGCCGCTGACGCATACTACGACGGAACACGAGACCATTCTCGACGTTTTTCATATGATTGAGTGTCCGGCAACGCATACCGCATACCGCAGCGTTGTGCGTCATGATCACCAGACCAAAGCTATTCTCGGTTCAACGCTGCGGTGTGCGATGTGCGTCACGGGTCAATTTGGATTTTTTTGAAGACAATTAGGTAGCTGCGGCAAAATCAAATGACCACCTCTCCGCAGGGATGCTAAATGCTGCGTCGTGACGCTGCGTTGTGGCGCATACTGCAGCGTTGTGCGTCATGATCACCAGACCAAAGCTTTACACTCGGCACGACTTTGTCTAGATTTCATTACTTTTTAGAGATAAATATGCAGCTCCATCGAGACTTGGCTAGTTTTTTACAGAATGTTTTTGGTGGGATTATCATTTTATTTTAGGAATTAAGTTATTGATTTGCTTGTAAAATATCGAGTGGAATGTTGGGCCACAAAACCGAAGAAACTAGTAACATAAAGCGAAAAACTTTGTTCATTTTGCAATGCACTGATCTTTTTTCACAAGATTTTGTTTTACAAGACGATGTCTCAAAGCATCGAAAAATTAAAATAAACTGACGTCACCAATACAGCTAACAGCTAGCAAAGCTGTAGGACAACCTATTCACGCCATTTTGAAGGCAGATTAAATAATTCGAAAGGCAGAAAGACTATGGGTAATAGTTGCATGGATTACACAAATATTTGTAAGGAAAATTCGCTGACGAATATTTATCATGTATTTGTCCAAAGGTCTGTTTATTTATGTGCTAAAATTACTCATTGAATTTAATCAGAGTTATTGAAATGCGGGAGACTGGTTATAGTTCCCGTGGGGCGCCCTCGATTTATCTGAGTTTCTATGTCGACTATATTTTGTACTAAAATACATAATATTGTGGTCTATTCAGTGAATATATCAAAGTATATTTGTAATTGAATCAGTGCAAAGTTCTAAATAAAGCTACAAGTTGGTGTTTACTTCAAAACAAATAATTTTAAAACGAAGTAACAATTGAAATAACGAAATGTTCTTAGTAAATAAAATTAAACTAATTATATTACGCGTAGGTTTACAATTTCAGTTTAATTAAACAAATTAATGTTCTTATTACTACACTAGGCACAGTTTACGGCTGTGAGTTCGTGTAAACCATGCCCTTTGTTCTGTAAAAGCAGACTGATATTACGCTTTAATTCCTTGGCTATGGCTTACATTAGCCTATGGCCTATGGCCTAATTAAAACGGTTATAGGTTTGATATTGTTTTCGCTTTATTATGAGAAAAAATGGTTGTCTGTAAAGTCGGGTTACTGACGTTAGTTGAACGTGACAACTTCAACTACGCCTTAGAGCGAGGTAACGCCGGTGGCGAGGTAACGGCGTTAACGGCACATGACGTCATGTTTTGCGGGCGTGCAGCCGGCTTCATCGAATTATAAGACGTTGTCACGTCAAAAATAAAGACGGAGCCATAATATTGGTATTGGTAGGTAAAGTCTCTCTTTCTCTCTCTCTCTCCTTAAGGTTATAAGGTCCTATCTTATTTTATATTTATACCTGATACATGTTTTTTTTTTCACAGAGTTAAATTTTTCCCTATTTTTCTTAATTTTTGTTTGAGTTTATCGGTGAACATGTGTAAAATCCCCACCAAGGAAGGCACTGGTATTTCACGACACAGGACTTCACCTAGTGTGAGCTATTGTACTTGCCATATTGTTTTTACTTAAATAAAGTCAACAAACCCAAGTCAATTAGGTATCTAAAAGTAGTTCGGAGGCCAAAACTTGTCACATCTTCTCGCAGTGCAGGTTAATCAAATTGCTTATGTTCTCAGTGACTGCTTATTATGAACAGTAGGTACCTACTTACTAACAGTGAGACGAATTACCAAGAATGAATTAACCAGTACTAATTTACCTAAACTTCGGGATACAGAAGCCAAAAATATATTTCCGAAAGATTTCTTTACTGATTTTAGGTACTTTCCAACATTTCGATTTGTCATTAATCATTTAGGTATATAAGCAGATGACAGCGGTAGAGCGATCAGTCTCTCGCCCCGCGTCACTTGTGTATAATTAACATCAATATAGTCAGCAGTTTATACAGTGACGTGGTTTCATTTATTTTCCTCTCCAGTACCAGTAACACCTTACAGTGGTGACCCCGACGTGATTCAGCCCGACGTGATCCAGCCCGACGTGATCCAGCCCGACGTGATTCAGTGGTGGTTACAGTGGTGACCCCGACGATTGATCAGTGAGTTAAAGAGAAGATTCAGAAGATTTTTTTTTGGTGTTACTGCGTTAGTAAATTGTTTTTCAACAATGTTTCCGCACGTTGCATCAGTAAGTGGGCAAGTGGGTCAGCAGGGCATGAAAGACGAGCGAACGAATTCCGCTGATTGTGCCCTGGCCGCTATAGGTGTGTCAACGAGACTTCCAGATTTTTGGGTTGACATGCCGCGGTTGTGGTTGGCCCAGTTTGAAGCAGTGATCAGGCATCGCAGAAACAAGGGGATGGAGGAAAGTTCAACATGGTTATATCAAAATTGGGGAGAGACTCATTCCAGACGCCGGTGAACAACAAGTATACGGCGCTGAAGGACCGACTGCTGCAGGTCTATGAGGATAGTGCTGCGCGACAAGAACTTAGCAACAAGAACAAAATTATAGAGAACACAACGTGCTACGACATCGCTGCTGTGTCCGGGAGTAACGAACAGGTACCCCATTTACCTCTCACGGAGCTAGTCAAGCAGATCAGGAAGCTGGAGTTAGAAGTAGCTTCACTAAGCAGTAAGGTTCAAGGCCAAGAACGCGGAAGAAGCAGAAGCCGCCAAAAATGGAGTGAAAATAGGACTGGTTCGCGGAAGAAAAGGGCACCAGGTGATCCAGAGTGGCTGTGCAGATTCCATTTCCGGTTCAAGAAAATTGCTATGCGATGTTAAACAGCCGATAATTGGAGCCGATTGTTCAAGGAATTTTAAGCTGACGGTAGAAAATTAGTACAGAGGATATAGAAAAATAGCAATTATTACGCGTTTGGTATTTTCGATTACGAGATTGACCTTTGGGTTAACTGGCGTAGAACAAATAAATATTGGTGTCAATGACAGCGGTAGTAGTAGTAATAATGCTGAGCAGTCAGTTTTGTTTGGTTACTTAGATGACATAACAAATTGGCTCGAAAAATGCAACCTGGCATAAAGAGCATTTGCGTAGGTTATTTGAACGTTTACAGATATATTACATGGAAGTTGAAATAGGTAAATGTATGTTGAGAAAAGTAAAATAGATTTTTTATGTTACGAAGTCTCGGAAAATGGAATAAGTCCTTTGCCTGACAAAGTCAAGGTTATTCAGGACTTTCTCAAACCGGAGACAGTAGAGTAGTTACGCAGGTTTTTTGGGTATGTAAAATGTTTATAGAGCATACATACCAAACGCTGCAAGAGTATAGAGAATTTTTGATAGATATTGACAGACAATGTGCAAGGAAAAGGGACAATATGGGCTATAGAGGCAATTAGAGCGTTGAAAAGTAAGGAAAGCTTACAAAATGCTGCCAAGTTATAGGACCCGGGTCCAGGGGCAAGGTTAACCCTTATGACAGACGCGTCAGACATTAGTATAGGCGCGGTATTACACAGAAGGAAAAGGGTATTTGGAGAACCCTCGATTATTTTTGCAAAGAAGCCCACGGAATCCCAGAAAAAGTACTGTGTATACGACAAGGACAAGGAACTTCTGGCGATTTATTCGGGTATTGTGTATTTTACAGATTGGATTGCAAGTGATATGCGTCATGTAATAGGAAATATAAGTCAATAGTGCAAACTAGAACGCTGAGTGAGCAAAGCGGTTCGATGTCAATAGGCCAAGGTTAGCACGGAAGGAAAAATGTGCTAGCTAAACAAGTGGAAGAAACATGTGACGAGTTGATCGTAATTTTACAATGTAAACAATTTGTGATATAAGTAATTTTTTTTGGGTTGTTATCTTATGTTATTAGCTTATGTTTTTCTCCTTTTTTAAGAAAGGGGTGTATATAGGGGCTAAGAGCACGTACTTATGTGGTAAGATTTAGTATATAAGCAGATGACAGCGGTAGAGCGATCAGTCTCTCGCCCCGCGTCACTTGTGTATAATTAACATCAATATAGTCAGCAGTTTATACAGTGACGTGGTTTCATTTCCTCTCCAGTACCAGTAACACCTACAGGTACTAGTATAATAAAATTATGCTTATAATACCGTAGAAAAATAAAACTATCTGATAGAGATCCTTCAACAAATCGTATAGGATAGAACCTTCAGTTATTAAATATAATTCGCACGTTTTACTATGAAAGCCAGCGTAGTTGTTGCTCATTTTAAAATTTACAACTGACAACAAGTGTAGGTAAAACATTCGAAACTTAAATTTCAGCTGCATTCAACGCACTTTTTCAATGGGTTGTTGCAAATATTGTAACTTGAGCCGTACTTATGTTGTTACAGAATACGGACCCTGTTATCCGATAAATTCGAAGGTATAATCAAGACCGAGGACATTCAGAAGGTCGTTAATATTTGAATATTTAAATTATCGATTATTCCGGTACTTAGGCTGTTGAGTTCGAAAGTGCTTCCTAATGGGACACAAATTGCTTACGATCATGTTTCTAGTGTTTAGATTTTAACGTTTCGTTACATCAATAACTAATACACGCTATTAAAACGTGCTTTTTGGGTTAAAATATTTTTCTAGAAAGTATACAAAAACACATATAATAACTCACTAGCGGTCCGCCCCGGTTTCGCCTATTTTATAGGTATATATAGCACGTTGCATTCAGAATTCACGTATATTTAAAACAGTGGAAGATTTTTTTTTATCGGTCCAGTACGTTATTAGATTAGCGCGTTGAACAAAAGCGAAAATCGTGTTTTTTTATTAAATTATCAAGCTAATTAAACTAAGTTAGAATGTTTATAGTGATTAAAATTAAAAATGATGTTATGCTAATAGGCATAACAGCATAAATAAGCAAACACACAAAATTTTATCACTGCTGAGACAAGAAAAAAGTCAAGGTCATCCACTACATAAGTCAAATGCAAGTTAGCTTGTCCTCGAAATACGTCCTCTTAGAAAAAGCCGCTCTTCCCATGAAGTTTTCCTTCACTTTTATGGCATATGATGATAACAAACGCCTATGTCTACACTTGGAAAAATACTCAAAAGTGCAGGCAAATTCGTACCTATGACTATGAAATCCGACGTTCTTGGTACTACACACAAGAGGCTACCATAGCTATTTCAATGCGATAATTTTTACATGATGTTGGTTGGTTGCCTTCTCGAAAACAATTCACCTGCAGCTGCGGGCTTCTTTCTCTGTGTAATTTTTTATCGAATGGCCATTAGACATAATTATACAAATCATACATTATTTTTATTGAATGTACCTATAAGGAAATAGTATAATATTCATATCTGTACCTACCTATATCAAACTATTATACTGTTTTTTTTTTTTTAATAAAGTATGACGAGACGAGCAGGACATGTGCCTGATGGTAAGCAACATGCCTGCCACGTAACAGCACAGTGACACGCAGCTATTGGAACATGAAGAGTCCAAATCATTACCTAGCACTGCACTGCGCTCGTCACCCAGAGATCTAAGTTGTTATATCTCTAAGCCCTGTAATTTCTCTGGAAACATGGCCCTTCAAACCGGAACACAGTAATGTTTACACATTGCTGCTTGGCGGTAGAATAACTGGCAAAGGTGTGGTACTTCCCCAGGCGAACTCTGCTAAGAGTCCTACCACTACTAAACTATTCTAGCAGCGCCCCGCTGCTTTACCCACGGAGTTCCCGTTCCCGTTATTTTCCCGGGATAAAAATAATAACCTATGTGTCCTTTTAGATTATAATCTAACCGTGTTCCAAATTTCAGCTCGATCCGTTCAGACGTGTTCCAACGTGTTTGAACAACAAACATCCAATTATCGAAACATTCATACATTGGCATTTATAATATTAGTAGGATGTATCAAAGGATGTAAAGTTTCGATTTAATTTCAAAGGACACAGTTTTGAGGAAAATGATCAAAATCTTGTATTTAACCCGTAGCATCTCGCTCTATGCTAATACACAGCTCTTTGTATTTCACGTTTATTTTGACACCAGCCTTTGACATAAAGTTAATGGAATCGTAAAGTTTTTATAATAAGTTTAGAATAACTTCAGAAATATTGACATGCACAACTTGGGTTAGTTGGCGGGTCTAAAAATAGCATTCAGGGAAAGTGCTTTTAAAATGTTGTATGTAAATAGTTGTAAGTTAGATTAAAAACTAGTAAGTATCATTTAATAGCATCTGTCCGCGACTTTGTTTGAGTAGAATTTAGAAAACGGCTATTCCCTAAGGAACTTCATACCTTTTAGGGATAAAAGGTAGAGATAAAGTGTTATTTCAGTCTGTAATCTATTTGAGTCCAGCCTGTCCCTTTTCTGTTTACGTGACTGAGTATCATACATCTAAACTTAAATTATTACCATCACCTCCTTTCGCATAATTCTCGTTTCTATTACATTCATGTGATAAAAAAGTATGCTATGCCCATTTTCTATATTTCATACCAGTCGTTCAGTCGTTCCGGCGTGATTGAGCAACAAACATCGAAACTTGCACGTGCATTGCAGAAATAGCACAGAACGCCCCGCGCGCGTCATTACTGTGATATTATGTCCATAATATCTGAACTACAATATGGTTGATGTCAAACATGGACGAGAAAAATGTTCAACCGACCGAAAATAAGAATGAAAAAAGTGGCCAAGTGCGAGTTGGACTCGCCCATGAAGGGTTCCGTTACAGCAAGTAACATAATATACATAGTACACCTAGTTCTTGTAGTTCGTTGTAACTTTGATCGAATTTTCAATAATAGTGTATTTATGACGTACTAAAAAAAAATTACTCATCAGATCGAGTTCAAACCAATTTTCGTTGGTAGTTTACATGGTAATGTACATCATATATTTTTTTTAGATTTTTCATTCTCTTACTTTAGAAGTTAGAGGGGGGGGACACACATTTTACCACTTTGGAAGTGTCTCTCGCGCAAATTATTCAGTGTAGACGAAAATGATGTTAAAAACCTCAACATCATTTTTGAAGACCTATCGATAAACATCCCACACGTGTAGGTATGATGAAAATAAAATTTTTGAGTTTCAGTTCGCAGTATGGGGGGCAACCCTAATTTTTCTTTTTTTAATTGTTTTTTGTACAAATCTTAATGCGGTTCACAGAATACATCTACTTACCAAGTTTCAACAGTGTAGTTCTCATAGTTTCGGCAAAAAGTGGCTGTGACATACGGACGGACAGACAGACAGACATGACGAATCTATAAGGGTTCCGTTTTTACGTTTTACGGAACCCTAAAAATGAGAATACGCAAAATTGGGTTGCAAACGAACACACATTAATCCCCTGTCGCAAAAAAAACGTGCTCACTAAAATAACAAGTATCCAGTTATCTACCTCAGAGTATATAAATCAAGCTAACTGTCCACTGAATTGGATGAGTAATTTAAGCGTAATACGTGTCCGTCATACAGACAGACAGATATGAAATAAAAAATGCAACTATGGAATCAGCATCGATTACTGAGTTTAATTTAATAAAAACACTCGAAACTAAAAAAAATACAATATTTCATGCACTATTTGAACCACATTTGAACCGTTACACTTTTGTTACAAGTTTATATTAGGATTACCTATAATGTTATTAGAAAAGGTGGGACGGTACGTAAGTTGTGTTACTTAGCAGTTTAGCAGTGGAAAAGTTTCAAATGCGCCCGAAGGTGCCACAAGATTCACACCCGAAGTGAGGAATCCGCCACTCGTTAAATGTAGTTATAGTAAAGTGTGGTTTAACCACACCGTATCGTAAATTGTAAGACTTAAAGGATTAAGTGAAGTGGGCTCGACTGATCTCTGCAAGATCCGATAACCTTTACGGTAGTTGAGATCGCGTTTACGAAAGCTTCGGGTCGCCGCTTGCCTTGAAGTGTCGTCCTGAATCACCAGTTTTGTGTTTAGCAAAAACTGACCTTATAAACGCCTGAATAAAAATAAAATGTTTATCATCTCAATTAGGAATTGTAGTAAATCAATTCTTTATTTTTGTACTTTTGTAAACATTAAATAGGTACATAGTAGTTTTTTTTCGCATCTTTGTCTATGTTGAAATTAGGAAAAGACAATTTCCGGAATAATGATCACATTCATATATCTTGAGGTAAACAGTAAACTTAAATGATTTTGAGCACTTTTTTAACCACCAAATTTTAACCACTTTCTTCACTATTCGTTTCCTACGACGATTGAGCAAAAACTATTCAAACACTCGTAAATATTATTATTATCTATCTATTAACTTTAAAGGGTTAAAACGTATCCTGTCCGTTAATCCAGGCAATGAACTGCCTATGCATTTAACTCCGTTTTGCCGTCATAGAAACACATGGGAACAAACTTATAAACGCACAATGTGATACCACTATGTAACAATTAAGTATAATTAATTTTTTATACAATAGGGTACCGGACTGGGTCAAAAATACACCATCCTAATTAGTCCGTCATCTAGATCATGGGAAAATATTGGACACGTATTTTTTGTTTTTTCATAATATTAAAAATCGTCAAAGATATAGACCATCAAACTTCGAGAGTGGGGGGGGTCGCGACGTCACTCGTGAGTAAAAATCGTACTCACAAGTTATTGTAGTACGTAGTGTAAGTAATTGTCTTTGCCTAAATTCAACAAAGACAAAGATGCGGAAAAATACTACTATGTAGGTATTTAATGTTTATAAAAGTACAAAAATAAAGAATTTATTTACTACAATTCCTAATTGAGATGATAAAGATTTTATTTTTATTCAGGCGTTTATAAGGTCAGTTTTTGCTAAACACAAAACTGGTGATTCAGGACGACACTTCAAGGCAAGCGGCGACCCGAAGCTTTCGTAAACGCGATCTCAACTACCGTAAAGGTTATCGGATCTTGCAGAGATCAGTCGAGCCCACTTCACTTAATCCTTTAAGTCTTACAATTTACGATACGGTGTGGTTAAACCACACTTTACTATAACTACATTTAACGAGTGGCGGATTCCTCACATCGGGTGTGAATCTTGTGGCACCTTCGGGCGCATTTGAAACTTTTCCACTGCTAAACTGCTAAGTAACACAACTTACGTACCGTCCCACCTTTTCTAATAGCATTATAGGTAATCCTAATATAAACTTGTAACAAAAGTGTAACGGTTCAAATGTGGTTCAAATATTGCATTAAATATTGTAATTTTTTTAATTTCGAGTGTTTTTATTAAATTAAACTTAGTAATCGATGCTGATTCCAAAGTTGCATTTTTTTTTTCATTTCTGTATGTCTGTATGACGGACACGTATAACGCTTAAATTACTAATCCAATTCAGTGGAAAGTTGGCTTGATTTATATACTCTGAAGTAGATAACTGGATACTTGTTATTTTAGTGAGCACGGTGTTTTTTCATAATATTAAAAATCGTCAAAGATATAGACCATCAAACTTCGAGAGTGGGGGGTCGCGACGTCACTCGTGAGTAAAAATCGTACTCACTAGTGACGTCACACGAAACTTCGAAGCGCTGTATCTTCGTCATTTTATGTTTATGAAATAAAAGAAAAAATACGTGTACAATATTTTTTGGCAATCCAACTAACGGGCTTCTTATTTTTTTGAGGATTGTACCCTATTGTTTGACTGTTTTTTAATTAAAATTGTATCTAAGTCAAACACACATTTATTTGACGGCACATTCCTTAAATGTCTCACTGTAGGACTCGGTTAAGCCGGCAAAATGTCATGGCTCACCATCGGATTATTATTATAAAAGTACATTTATTTTTGCATATTCTGTTGTATCAAAATATCATTTGTGAAATCGAATTCATGTTTTATCATTATGATCAAACAATGACACAGAAACGGTCGCGAGGCGTGACGTGATAAATTAGCAGCACTGTGCTACAATATGTTAAGGAGTTTCTAGAATACTCCAGATGTTTTTATGCGATACGGTTTTTACGTTACGGTGGAAATACAATACATAAAACAATAGTAGTAGAGTTGAAACTGCGTTGGTACATTTCGAAAGGTCGTCATCATCAGACATAATAAAGCAGCCTTTTACACCGAGATACGTCGTACATTGGTTTATTACTGATTACTTGAGATGTTACGTAAATTTAAACTAGAATAATTTCATCTTCGAAACCGATCAGACCTCCTCTCAGACTTCGGCTCGGAAACGTAAAACGTCTCCATAGCTCTTTAGTGAGTCCGAGCTGACGTGTTTTACTCGCCTACTCTTCACACCCTACCTACGACTTACTCCTACGGCGTGCATCGTTTCACCGAACATCCTTTTGAAGCGGCTATCTACGGCACCCCGTAAACTTGACGATACCGGGCGGACTGGCACCAGCCCCGAACGGATGGATCTCACACCACCGTGGTATCCGTCTTCACCGGTCCGCACAACGGAGGCGGCGCCTACGCGCTCTACGCTACAATAGAGCCGCGGGCATTAACGCGCCGTTTTCAACAACTACATAACATATTTAGTACTCGTATTATGTATTTTTGCAAATTTTGGGTAGGTATTTAAAAGGCAAGCTGAAAACTTGTCACATAACTTTTCTATTACACCAATCCCAACTCTGAGGTGCAGACCTGGCTGGTGAGTACTGGGGCAAAATAAATCCATACAGTTTAAAAAAATTGTTGATTAAATATGTTTGAGGCGAAAATCGTCCACACCGATGGTATCTTTTTGTTTATTCCAAAACATCTCGGTGTGATCAGGCCATTGTCAAAGTGCAAAAGTGGTCAAAAGTGGTCAAAGTGGATGCTCATGTACATCATGATCTTGTCTCATTTGAAGTTCTGACATATGAGCTGCAGTGGCGGTATTTTTTCTTTTTGGTTCTGGTTAGCAAGAGAGCCATTTTGTTCACGTCTATTGTTCACGACTGCCGACCTTCGCTTGTCTAGCCATACAGGTAAGCCATTTGAGACTTTCTGAACTCTCCTGGTAGCCATCTTTGCGGAGCATGACGAAGTGATACAATCACAATGGTTTGCGAAAACTGCCAAAGCAAATACGGACTATTCTTCAATGGGTTCATTTTTGCTAATGCTCGTTGATCGTAGGGTTTAAATGGTTTTAAATCAGATAGCGCTAAGTATTTTTATTCATTAATTATTTATTAAGTTTTTTTTACTCTACTGAGAAGTCGACATGCTTGTTATTTGAAAACATTAGTTTTAATTTAAGGTTAGTTGTTTGGTTTTTAGAGCAAAATAATTATGGTTTCTGCTAGGGAATTGGATATATTTTGTCGTCAAATTACTTCTAGAGATTTACGAAAATAGTTCAAATCAAAAAGGATTTGTCTAAAGACGAGATGAGTTTTTCACCCACGCGTATCTTTTTTTACATTTGTGTACCTTTTCCCTTATTCAGCTTTAAAACACTCTGTTAATTTATGTTTTAGCACATTTATGATTTTGTTTTATTATGGACACAAGTTGCGTTTCAAATAATAGGTATAGTACCTAAAGTACAAAAAGGGAATAAAAAGAGGAATGTGCCATGGTCTGCAACATGAAAAACATCAAATCCACACACCCACTTTGAAATAGCAATGGAAATAGATACCTAGGCAATTCTACTTCATCAATCATCATCAACAGCCCACTAAACGTTCCCACAGCTGGGACTCGGAGCCTTCTCTCCCAAGGAGAGAGTTAAGGACATAATCCACCACGCTGGCCCAGTGCGGGTTGGTGGATGACACATGACTTCGAAAGATTCTAGGTACATGTCGGTTTCCTCACGATGTTTTCCTTCACCGTTTTAAGTTAGCGGCATTACGCACATGACTTCGAAAAGACAGTGGTGCGTGTGGGGTTTGAACCCGGGGTCTCCGGATCGGCAGTCGCCGTTCTCCCGACTAGACCAGCCGTAACTTTTAACAATTCTACTTGTATTTACTAAATTAGATTTTTTTAAACACTCCCTTGTTTGGAATGTTTTCATATCAGGAATAAACATGAGCTTTTAAGTGATTTTGTGATAGATCTTCATATTGTATATCATCTATATATTCACTCGAGTGCAAAGATTTTTCACCTTGTGCTCTTTTGATTCCCTTGCTACGCTCAGGATTCTAACTTTTTGAATTTATTTATTTATTTATTTATTAACTAAAACGGGCGTACATACCAATTATATTAGTTAACCAAAATATCAAATAATATACACCATTCATCTCATTTAAATTCAGTAATTACAATTATTGAGTTGTACCTATTCAACAAAATACCTATCAATAAAACAATTATTGCAGAAACGCGTAACTGCGAACAACAGACATGTCAGAATATGCGTCAACTTACAAATATAGTCACAAGTAAATACATAGTTAAACAGAATACATAGTTAATCAAAATACCTATACTAAACATTAACAATTATTTCTTACAATTTAAGCATTTTTTCATTAATAAAAGAATCACCATAATGGTGCAGAATGTTGATAGTCAAAATTAATTAATGTAGTCAAATAAAGATTCGTTATCCTCGTCATATACCCTGCCTGCTTTTATCTCGCAGTACTTCAGACATTCAGATCTGATGCTCTTCCAGGCATCCGCAAACAAATCACATTCAGGTGTCATGGCCAGGAGAGAGTTGAATGAGATAAGAGCATGCTGAACAGGAGAACGCGCATGGGCAATGGTTCTTCCCCTAGGGACTGAGAAAAGCGGATGACGCCCCCGACGGAGGGTGCTACCGGGATCGGGTACGAAGAGGCGGGAGAGCTTTTCATGTAGACTAGTTGCATCGATTCTACTATGAAGGATCTTGCACATAACTGTCATCTGGTTCAGTTCACGACGGACAGCCAACGAATTGTATCCTAGAGAGCCCAAAATAAAGGAGGTTGGGTATAAATACGGATAATAACCATAGGTACGTTTATATAAGGAACGCAAGAATGCTTTTTGCACTTTTTCCAGGACATAAATGTATGCTTCTGTATACGGAGTCCACACGCATGAGCTGGCTTCTAGTTTGCTGCGAACCAAAGTCTCATAAAGCAATCTGATAACACGAGTGTCCCCAAAATCCCTGGAATTCCTCAACACAAATCCCAGTCTCCTATATGACTCCTTTGCGGTATTAATTATATGCTCATTGAATGTTAGCTTTCTATCGAATGTAACACCAAGATCCTTTATACTGGTGCACCTGCAAATTTCGTGCGGCCCCAACCGATATTTGTGCTCCATCGGATGCAACCTTCGGCCGTAAGTCATACAATGGCATTTAGTATGGTTAAATTCCATTTCATTTTATTAATTTTTATTAATAATTTTTGAATTCAATTTTGGTATCCTTCGCTTGCTCGGTCATCAAAATTGAGCACGCGGTTAAAAAACAACTTTGCGCTCTTGTACAACATTACAAATAACTATTTTCTCATAGTTACATATAAGTTATAATTCATATACTAGCAGTGCCCCGCGGTTTTACCCGCGAATTTTTTGATCCCTTTATTTTTCCCTGATAAAAAACTAGCTTATGTGTTATAGCCTATATTTAACTGTGTTCCAAATTTCAACCCAACCTTTTCAGACGTTACGACGTGATTGAACAACAAACATTTTTGTAGTGGTAGGACTCTTGGCAGAGTCCCGCCTGGGGAAGTACCACACCTTTGCCAGTTATTCTACCGCCAAGCAGTAATGAGCATACATTACTGTGTTCCAGTTTGAAGGGCAATGTTCCAGAGAAATTACTGGGCTTAGAGATATAACATCTTAGATCTCTGGGTGACGAGCGCAGTGCAGTGCTAGGTAATAATTTGGACTCTTCATGTTCCAATAGCTGCGAGTCACTGTGCTGTTATGTAGCAGGCATGTTGCTTACCATCAGGCACATGTCCAGCTCGTCTCGTCACTCATTATTTAAAAAAAAAAAACATCCGAACTTTGGCATTTTTAATATTAGTAGGAAGGCACATATTTTACCTCTCCCGTTATACCCTGTATACGACAAACCTATCGGCAAACGAGTAAAATGGTCCCTGAACAAATAGACTTTAATGAGCAAAATGTCCATGATCCCAGATAAACATTACCAAGATCCCTTCCAGGTCTATATATCCATACAGAAAAGATGTACCTACTCGGAAACATGTAATGAAATACCGCGGCTAGAAAGGAATGTCAAATAAGAGCAAACCGTAGGCCCGGGGGCTCTTTCAAATATTAATGTTTATTCTGCTAAATAAACTTGCACATCGGCTAGTGTTTATGCAAATGTAATGGGAATTCAGTGGAAATATTCAGCGAGATGAATTAATATCGTGCCTCTTGAGTTATGAGGCGCGGTATGGGAAACGGACGCATTGTGTGAGTTCACGAATGGTTAAATTCGCTAGGAAGGAATATTGTGTGTTTAGAACAAACTTGAATCTACCCGTGACTTTATCCGCTCATAAAACATATATAAGCTGTTTGTTACGGAACACTGCCCTAGTGTGTTTTAATCACCTTAAAAAAAGAAGGATGTTCTTAATTCGAGTATATGTTTTTTGTATGTTACATAATAGCTCCGCCAATTGAGAATCGAATCCGATGTTTCCTTTTTAGTAGATCATAATTCAGAGGTGGTCCAATATAAATTAGATCGAAATGGGTGCCGCGGTTTTCGAAATTTTAACAAAAGTCTAAAATTTACTTACCTGGACTTATTCGTACTACCTCACTTTTTTCATTGGGACAGTTTAGTTTGGGTTTAGTTGACGTCACAAAATTTATGAAATTTTGAATTGAACACGGTTTTTTTGGAGATGATTTAAATATTTTATACAAGATAGGTCTATGTTTAACGGCAATTTGTATGTACTGTGTTGCAACATCACCGCATAGGATGTGCCACGTTTATCTAAGTAGTTTAGAATACACCTACGTTGTCCGGAAACACAGAATTAAATTTATTCGGGATAAAAAGTAGCCAAAACCTCAGTCTGAATCTTCAAATTATCTTACCTCTACAAAAATGTACCTGAAAACCAAACCCACAATTTAACTGAATCTATCCTCTAAAATATAGGTTCGGTTCTAGTTGTTCAACTCCGGAACGTCTACTGTGCTACAAATTTTTCATTATATTTGAAGTTCAATGTTTGTTCCTCAATGATATTGAAAGAGCTCAATGGATTGGACTGAAATTAGAAACTTAAACTTAAATAGATTTTTATGTGGAATATTACATAGGCTAATATTAAGACGGGAATTGGGACTACGCGGGTAAAACCGTGAAACACTACTAGTGATTATATTATATGGTCTCACTTATAAAAGAGAACTGGTTTAGACCTAAAAATAAAAGTTTTATTTTTATTTTTAAATAAAGAGTGACGAGACGAGCAGGACACATGCCTGATGGTAAGCAACATGCCTACCACATAACAGCACAGTGACAAGCAGCTATTGGAACATGAAGAGCCCAAATCATTACCTAGCACCGCACTGCGCTCGTCACCCAGAGAGCTAAGTTGTTAGGTATATCTCTAAGCCCTGTAATTTCTCTGGAAACATTGCCCTTCAGACCGGAACACAGTAACGTTTGCACATTAATGCTTGGCGGTAGAATAATTGACAAAGGTGTGGTACTTCCCCAGGCGGACTCTGCTAAGAGTCCTACCACTACAACAAACTCTAAAAAAAGACGACCAGTCGAATTTAAAGCTTAACCTGTCTTTAGAACTCGATTTATTAAATGGATCATACAAATTATTTATTTATTATTCCCAAACGTTTATATTTTGATTGACATAGCCACAAATCATGAAAACATTCTCGTTTATTTTTACAGATTGAAACGAATATTTTATATAGGCTTTATTTGAATTGATGCAGATTTGTATACCCTTCATAGCCGTAATAAAATCAAATAAATAAAACCATCAGTACAAATTGAAATAAGCTTTTCAATCGCTGGCTGATGCCAAAAGCCGAAACGACTTATCGAATAACTTCCGTGAATTCTAACAAAACGAGACGTGCCGCAGGAAGTCAGGTAAAGCATGTTAGGATCGAAACCGACTGGTGCGCCGAAATAGCAGAAAACACTACAAATAGTCAGTTTCACGGAAACTGACAGTTTGTGGTAGTAGGACTCTTGCAGTGTCCGCCTGGGGAAGTACCACACCTTTACCAGTTCTTCTACCTTCTATTATACTTCTACCATTCTACCGCCAAGCAGTAATGTGTAAACATCACTATGTTCCGGTTTGAAGGGCAATGTTTCAGAGAAATTATAGGCCATAGAGCAAGCATAAACAGCTCACTTGATGTTCCCATTGCTGGGACTCGGGGTCTTCTCTCGCAAGGAGAGAATCAAGGCCATAATCCACCACGTTAGCCCAGTGCGGGATGGTGGATGACACATAACTTCGAAAGTTTCTAGGAACATGTCGGTTTCCTCAAGACGTTTTTCGAAAATACAGTGGTACGCGTGGCTTTGAATCCGGGGTCTCCGGATCGGCGGTCACCGTTCTTCCGACTAGACCTGTCGTAACTTTTATAGAGACAAAGCACCTTAAATCTCTGGGTGACCAGCGCTGTGCAGTGCACCGTAGACTCTTCATGTTCCAATACGTGATACTGTGCTGTTGTGGGCACCCGTGTTGCTTACAATCAGACACAGGCCCTAGTCGTCTTGTCACTCTTCACTATACATGTTTTTACAAATAAGCACACAAGCTTTTTGGAATTGGAAAGTCGAAAGTATATGCATTTGTACGTATGTGTCCTACGCACAAATAAATGTACTTTCAGCTTTCCAATAGTTTGTGTAGTGTACTAGTTGTGCGTATAGTATGAAAATTATGATCTTGTAACGCCCTAACACGGCCCAAATATTGACTGGTGAATAATTGATACACAGAAGCCAATCATGAAATATTGATCGACGTTTGTGATTCTACCCTTCTCGCCTTTGTCCCGACACAACATATCACATATAAATATTGACAAGTGGACGAATATAGTACGAGAATGGAGGTCATTTGTAATTGTTTGGTAGTTTATTGTTATGAATAATGTTATGTAACGGATTGCTCGTAACTCCAAAGTGTATCCTGTAAGTGATATCGTTTCATGCTTGATGTTGTTTCGATGATTGAATAAAGGAATTTGACTGCACTTTCGTAATAAGAACATCTAAATTTTTATTGGGATTGCATGGCCTGAGTGAAAATTTCCTGAAGCAAATAATTTTGGCGTTAATGTAATCCGTTTCTTCTAGATTAGCGAGCTTCATCAAGGACCAAGGAAGCAAAGACAGATTGATCAACATTTTTTATGTTCACACAACTAGGAATTCGGGCTTCTCTCGCTACAAGATACGAGTATTTATTTACATATGCATTTTTTTTTATTTAGCCACTCCACAAACTCCGGGGTCCGTGATCTAGGACATTTGAATTCTCTTTTTTTTACATATTTCTTGGATCAGGAGAAGAAAAAGAAAACATTTTAAACCTAATTCTAGTGCTAGTCCGATTTTGTCTGTTGAGCCGATCATTCCCGGTTGGAGTTCCGCTAATAACCGACTCGACATCGTCGTTTGCTATTTTCTACACCATCTCTCTCCGTCTCAGAGCCTCCACCATGGTTGCATTTCTGTCCCTGATGGCCATCTATAAATTAAACTCTCTGGTATAAATATATGTAGTTGCCACGGTAGCCAAATGTATGCAGATAACATCAGTCTGTTCTTGAAAGATTCTTGGAACATGTCATCATCACGATCTTTTCTTTCACGTTCCCGTCACCGCCAAAAATGCCATTTTTTTTATTTGCACTTAAAAACACTCGAAGGTTCGAATCTACGATATTTTTATTGTAAATCAGATTGTTTACGCCATCACGGCTGCTACAAAGTAAAGAAAGGTTAAAAAACATAAAATCTTTACTTTGATTTTCAATCAGCTTGACTCTATTTTACATATTGAATTACTATTACAGCATCGTCGCGTATCGAACGAGTTAGTAATCCAGTGTGAGCCTATCCGTGACAAGCATACATTTAAAACACTGGCTGCCCACTGAGCTGTTTAAAGTCCCTGGAGCTGTGAATAAATCAAACTTCTTAGCTAACCCAATAAAAAGATACAGCCTATGATGCCCGAGTTACACGAGGCTTGTTTTTCAAGCTAGTATAGCAAGCTAGTGTTAGTAAGCTAGTAGGTACTTCTAGATTCGTAGACAACGCTACGCAACGCTAGCTTTGTCTACACGAAGCTAGAAGTACTAGCTTGCTATCCTAGCTTGAAAAACTAGCCTCGTATATCTCGGGCATTAGGGACAAAAAAAACTAGTTCAGCTGTTGATTCTGGTGTTCGATATTGAAGTACGTTTGCAGTTTCCAGGCAAAAAAAAAGAATAAGGAGACATAATGATACAAATTTTCGACACTCGCAAAGGAATGAAAAATCTACAATTTCCTAAAACTCAACATCTTGAAGTTTGGTACAAAGCAAAGTCTTACAGCACAGATGAAGGAAAAATGAAGAAGAACAAACATGTTTAGTTATATTTAATTTGATGTCATTTTATAATGCAAATATTTTAAATGATCCAAACTTTTACTAATATATTATAATTACAGGTTTGTACGATACCCTCGGTGCGTGAGTCTGATTTGCACTTGGCCAGCTTTTTAAGCTATTAACTAAATCAGAGCACTTGAGATGATAAGTGCGTTTCTACCCTCACTTCTTGATCGATGGCGTGTATCCGATTTCCTGGTATAATCTAATCACTTTGTGGGATCGAAGTAAGTATTCATTTGCCGCGAAAAAGTTTTTAGAGATATTAGTGAGTTCCCACTCACTAGTATTAGTATTGTAATAAGTGGAGTCACAGATAGATAAAAGTCACAAAAAAGTGCTTTTTAAATATGGGTTTTAATTATTATTAATTAAAACCCATATCAAATAAAATATTAATTTAACTCACGTTTGGTATAGTCAGTCCAGTCCGACTCAAGTTTCGATCGCATCCGGCGATCTTTTTCAAGGTGACCGCGCGCGCGTGTTCTCGTTTAGCATTGACTTTTTGGGACTGACTATATCAAACATGAATTACCCGTGTATTTATTTAAAGAGCACTTATTTATTTTTACTTATCAACCAGGAATTGTTTATGGCCAAATTTTTTTGAGTTTTTGTTATCCACATTATCGTCGTGAGTAGCGGTTTTCTTAGCGTACATAACAACGTGGGATTCGGAGACTTCTCTCGTTAGAAGAGAGTCAAGATCATAGTCCACCACACTGGTCCTGTGTAAGTTGAGAAAGGAAATCTTAGAACAAAAGTAACAGTTTCTTCACGGTCTTTTCTTTTACTATAAAAACCAGTGATGACAAGCTTGTAATAATATTCAGTGGCGCTGGCGGTATTTGAACCTACAACTTCATGATTGTCAATCGCATGTTCTAGCCTGGATTAGGTAACACGTCTTAGCGATTTCCTCAAAGGCTTGCTACATTTGGTTTAATTTAGTCGACAGAAAATCGCAGAGGTTTTAGGCTCCCATGAATTCGAAGCTCCTCCGATAGCTCCTCCAATTGTGAATGAATTTTAATATTTTTGTTTTATGCCACATCTTTCTTTAGAGATATCCCACATACATTTTATGGAAAGCGGTTTATTGGTTTTTGGAAAATCGACATAAATGAAAAGTTTGCGTACATCGATAATATGTTAGCTTACTCCGAAACCTTGCTGTCGCATTGGAACAGTGTGTCTGAATAGTTTCACAAAATGTATAAAATTTAATCAAGTGTTTTACAGGTCAAATATATACCAGACAATTATTAAATAAATGATGTTAAAATATAAAATACTAGCAGCGCCTTGCGGTGCTACCCGTGTAGGTTCCCATTCCCGTTATTTTACCGAGATAAAAAGTAGCCCATGTGTTCTTCCATACTCTTTTCTACCCGTATTCCATATTTCAGCCCGTTCATCCATACGTTACGACGTGATTGAGCAACAAACATCCACACATTGACATTTACAAATATTGTTAGTAAAATTAGTAGGATGTATGTACCTATGTCAATTTCGACCTTAAACTACTCCCCGAATAACCCTCCCCGAACTACTCCCGGCGCAAAGCTGCCCATGACGCTCGCCGCATTCCGCGTGTGTGTCGCGTATGCTCGCGCCTCCACGTTGGATGGCAATGGCCAACCTTTGCTCCAAGAACGAGCCCGAACGGGAGTCACCCGTATTCTCCCCGAGCCTACACCCTAACTCGCAGAGGAACCCTTTAGTCTCTGCAAGTCTCAAGTGCCTTGAGTTAAATTTAAAATTGAAGTAGCTGTTTCTTTTTTTCTGAGAAAATTCAGTTACTAGAAGTCACAAATAGAAAAAAGTGACAAATAGATGAATGTTTTCGCTTCCGCGTCAAAATTCACTTTATGGATTCCCAGAAACTCGAATACAGTTTTTTGTATTTGCTTATTAATTTGAAGAAAAGTCATATTCAGGAAAATTCCTCGAATACAAATGATGTGGGTTTTGGTCGTCATGCAGACGTTTACTTGTGACAAAATCGCTCAGATTTTAATTTATATTTAAGTAAAACTCTGAGAATTTCGAAAGGGGTTCTAATTACCTTACCAGGACACAAAGACAACTTGTGTGGGCGAACGTGGGTGTGGAAGGAAGACAAAGACATTAAATTAATGATTTGGTATGTTCTGAGGTATACAAGTACATTAATGAAGGATTAAAAAATATGAACATGTATTTCGAAATCATATTAGGTGTTTTATGAGCTTTGATGTTTGAAAACTCAGTGAAACGGAAATATTTCTTGAACTAACTAGATCTTCTAGAACTACTCCTTTTAAATTATTGTGCAACTCATAGTACTCATATTGTACAGTACTAAGTAGTTAATGCTTTTATAGTGAACTGTATTAGCTTATGACTAACCTTTACCCATATACTTTATGGTAAATAGGTACTTTTAGCACGCTTTTATTTAGAAACTTTGAACGTGATTTTCCCCCCTTTAAAAACGACTACTATTTCAAATCAATGTTTAAAATTTTGCGCCCTTTTCAAAGACCTACGAAATCATATCATAATTATTTTTTTGATTTGTCCAACGAAAAAACGGCATAAGATAATGATCAAACACTGCTTCATTCTTTTTTTGTGTTTTCTGCCGATAACCTTATATGAATAACAAAACTTATAATTATGTACTTATAATAAAATCTACGCTACGCTATAAATCTCACGACTAACATTTATTATATTTGAATTATCTATACACCGATGAAAGATTATCAAGATGATCAAGTCTGCTGATAATTCAAAGTGTATATATATATATATACAACATGCCGATGACATTCAAATTTTTCGGAGTGTTCCAATAATAATTGACCCTTGTGAGTAATGGCCGAGCTAAACGATGCTAGTTTTTCAAGCTAGCAAGCTAATATAGGTAAGTAACCTAGCAAGCTAGTACTTAGTGTTTCGTGTAGACAAAACTAGCGTTGCGTAGCGTTGTCTGTCGAAGCTAGAGGTACTAGCTTGCTATCCTAGCTTGAAAAACTAGCTTCATGTAGCTCGGGCTTAATCGAATAAGTTCAAGTTTGAGCTTCTCAAATATACTATGAGAGATGTAAGTAGGTATTTTATTACGTGTAGGCGTGTAACTTCGACCTAGCAATCCCGGTCGTGATTCGACCAGTCATTGTTACGGGAAAATGGAAGTGAGGATCATCGTTCAATCGATATGTGCCAGCATTTAAGGTACAGTTGATTTATCTTACAACTAGCAGGCCCATTTTTGATGCCTAAAAGTATTTGATTTAGAAAGAAATTATGGAACAAGTAAGATATGTGCCTTAATGTAAACAATATACGTACTTGTGACTGGACATTATCATTCAGCTTTTTCGTAAGTAACAGTTGAAAGTTTTTCACGCAACAATATCTGGCTTTAAACCAAGCAAAGCAATATAGTATACAATTTTAAAAACTTACTTGTGACACACAGAAACATCCATTCATAATTATTGAGTTTTCAAAGGTATTTTTTCATAATATAGATATAGAGTTAGTAAACTACAGGGCCTTTCTAAGATTTGTGACGTTTCTTGGGTGCATACTTTTTACGAGACTGAATTAATGGTCTTGCAAAAAAAAAGTTTTTTTTTATATTATAAATATTGGTGGACAATTCACACACAACACCATCTGACCCCAAACTAAGCAAAGCTTGTGTGATGGCGGCCAGATAGCTGATATAATACTTATATAGTTGTTAAATACATATTTATTATACATAGACACACCCAGACACAGTGCAAACATTTGAATTCATCACACAAATATTTGCACTGGGTGGGAATCGAACCCACGACCCTCGGCTTCGCAGGCAGAGCTACTACCAACTAAGCCACGAGGCCAGTCGAATATTTTCTAATATCTAATACTTTTTTATGGACGAATTTCATACAGATTAGTTTTTGTGTTATATTAGTCGCAACAGAATAGAATACATTTATTTTATTGTAAATGCTAGTTAAACTCACACATATCCTATATAATTTTACAAAGAAACATAATCCTTTATTAGAAGTGTTTATTATTTAGTAATTTTTCAATTCTACTTTTATACACTACCTAATGTTAGTACAAAAGAAAACTACTTGGGGTACCTCATTAAAGTATTCTAGCCCATTGCTTGATATATAGACGACAGGCCGGTGAACAAAATTTATGGGTCAAATGAACTACCAGGAGACCTATATAGGATGATTAGATATTAAGCTGTCCAACTGAGTGCAGTTGAAGAGGGGTGGGGGGAAGGGTGTAAAAATTATATGATATTTTTTTTAAATTATTAGTTTGTCGAAAAATTCATGATTTTCCGACGATTTCCAGAATAAATTTGGTCATTTGATTATGTACGGCATTGGTTCTATTCAGTTTCAATACCTCTTCTAGGACGATGCAATCTACGATGGAGCGTGCTTACCTAGAAGAAACTGATTCCCTCTCGTTTTGAAGACACCAAGATTGTAACTATCGGGGAAAATCCACTCAGGCAACGTATAACATAATTATGTTGGGGCACCGGGGTGTCCTACATGACTTTCGTTTATTTTTCGTCTTTACTTCAGAAATCTTATCAGTATTTTTAAATAAAATTAAGTGATGAGACGAGCAAGATATACGCATAATGGTTAGCAACGTGCTTGCCCATTATTACAGCGATATGGCATGCAGATATTTTAAGACAATATAATATCCAACAATATTTCATCCATCATATTCGAAACAATATTTCTGCCTACCATTGCACTGAGTTCATCACCCATAGATCTAAGATGATTTATTTCTCTGGCAATAATTCCTTTCAAACCGGAACACAGTATGGTTTGGAAACTCTTTCTCGCTGACAAAATAATTAACAAAGGTGTAGTAGATCGCCAGGCTTATTCGTCAAAGAATCCCGCCACTACAATATTTTTATGCTAGCTATGAATAGTTTCAATGCCATTATTACAAAAATAGTATTTCGTTTTCCATCAGAAAAAAATACTTTGACAGGGCGGCTCAAGGTACCAATACAGTGTAGTGAGTCACTTCATCCTAGGCCACAAAGCGGGTGTCAAACCACGATACTAACAAGAACGGTACGAACAGTATAAAAGTGATCATTTATCAACGTCTCCGCGATTCATACACAGTCTTCACACAACCAATATCCCGTATATATAATTAATGGTCGCATTGATTTATTATGAAAATAAATGTATCGGGATAAACCGTATCGGTACAATCTTTGTCTCGCAGTGACTAAGACAGCTTGTGAAACTTGCATTCATCAGGTATATAGGTAAGTCAGTGGGTAGAATGTCCTGGTACTCTATTTTTGTGATAATAACGTCTAGGCAGTGGAATGCGTTGTCAGAGTAGGCTTTACCCGATGCTTACAATTTTTCTTCTTAGTAAGCACGCTCCAACGTAGACCGCATCGTATTAGCTAGCATAGCTAGCTTAGGATCAGACAAGATGGCGGTCATGTCTTCTTCTTGTCGTGTAAGCGATTCAATTTTGAACTGGCTAAAGCTAAAACTTTTTTTGAAAATGATTAAAAAAAATGTAATTCTTTGGTTTTTTTTTCAAATTATTTTTACAAACTAGACAGTTTCTGACCAGTGATTTCTGACCAGTGAGATGCTACAGCAACAGCAACAGGGTTTGCTTCGCACAGGTCGCTCAGTGTACAGGTCCATGATCCATAGTCTGAGAGTCTACACCACAGTCGCACTGCTCAACTGGAGAATCTGCCAGACCCCATTTAAACATATTTATTATGTCTGCAACAGGCTACTTGAGTTTTTTTTATAAATTTTTTTTTTATAAATATTGGTGGACAATTCACACACAACACCGTCTGACCCCAAACTAAGCAAAGCTTGTGTGATGGCGGCCAGATAGCTGATATAATACTTATATAGTTTTAAATACATACTTATTATACATAGAAACACCCAGACACAGTGCAAACATTTGAATTCATCACACAAATATTTGCACTGGGTGGGGATCGAACCCACGACCCTCGGCTTCGCAGGCAGAGCTACTAACCACTTAGCCACAAGGCCAGTCTATTTCGAAGTCGAGTCAGTTCGAAGTCTATTTAAAGACTTCCAGATAGGCCAATGCTAATCATGACCAGTAGGGAGCAAATCCTGTGGGGAAACAAAGTGAAAACTTATACCTAATAGAAGAATTGAAAAAACGTCAAATTTCTTATCGCGAGGTGGTAGCTTCGGAATCACATCTGCACTTCTTCCAAGTTTAGATTTAAGTTCGCTATCTCTAATGGCTTTACGATGAAAGAAAACATCACAAGGAAACGAGCAAGTGTTAAGAATCTTACGCGAACATTTATATGCAGTTACTGTTGGCCACCGTAGTGAATTATTGTCTTATCTCTCTTCTTGTGACAGTAGGTTTGAATCTCTGTTGTCGCACTTAAAGTGGGCTACTCATACTAAACAGGTAAAGCTGTGAAAGTTCAGTGGTTAAGCCCCTAAAATTCCATCCAATAACTATATGTCTATGTATTATCCAAATGCAAATAAAATCAAACAATTATCAGTACTTTAACTACGAAGGAAAACAACGCAAAGATCACATTTCAAAAATAAACTTTCAAAGACATGTTCATGTACATCTGCCGAACCGTACTAGACCACCGTAGTGAGAGAGATTGATAAGATGATACAAAACATTTAAAAAGTTGACTCATATAAAATGGCCTCTTCTTCTAGAGGCATGCAATTTGTTTCGCAGAACAATTTGTTTTAGTCTTAACTTACATATTTGAAATCTGTTATAATATATTTGTTCCGTATAATCGGGCAACATTAAAAATCATAGCGGATCTATGGTTTTGACAGCCGGCTGTGAAGTGCCGTCGTCTGTTTTTTCGCTGGAACGAAACGACGCGTTTAATATAACCTGGTTTGCTTTTCTGGATAAAAGTGTAATATTGTGCGGGAACACATTGTTATCGTTCAGTGCGACTACTGGATTAGTTCTACAATCGTTGTGTAAAGCGTTAATATAGTGCTGGAATATTATTTGTGAGGTGGCCACTGGATTGGCCGTTTCTAGAACGCAGGATCGTTCTGGGAATTTGCGGGATCGCCTGGAATCTGGTTTGGTGTCTAATTATTCCCTTCCCTCCTTCTTCCTGTCAGACCAAACTGGACCTTTGGACGACGCCGGGAACCTCAGGTAAGTCATTTCATTGCACTACTCGGTTTGCAATCAGGGAAGTAAATGTTAAAATCGGTATAAACGACAAAATTAATGTTGAGATCTGCTTATGGGCCCCAGACGGTAATTTCTGGATAAATTACTGAACATTTTTTGGTAGACAGAGCGTGGTTGGCCGTAAATACTCCCTTTTTGTTTTAATTTTCTGGCAAAATATACCGGGTAGGCCGAATATTTGGGGGTTCCCAGTGTATAATTTCTCCCCAAACTGTCGGGAAATTAGTATTAAGTGGTATCCGGTTTTTTAGGTTGCGGATATATTTGTTGTGACATTGTCCGAACTTTAGGTTAATTTAAAATTTAAATTTAAATTTAAAATGGCTTCGGATTTGGCCAACCAGCTCCGGTGGTTCGAATCCTTGCAAGGATTGGTCGGCCGGAGAGACCGGGAGGAGGCGCTGCTAAACAGGGCAGAACAGCTCGACAGGCGCCTGGAGGTCGCTGAGAGGAGCGCAGGATCGCTGCGGGATGCAAAGCCGTCTCCACCTGAGGAGCAGATGGAGAGGATCGAGGCGGACATGCGGCGCATCCTGGATGTGTACGACGAGGTCTCCGAAAGGGTTCGCCAGCTGGAGAGGTCTCGTCAGGGAAGGGCGAGCTCGGGACCCGTCATCAGGGATGCGGGCTCGGGTGTAGTGGGACGCCTTCCCACTCTGGACTTGCCCAGGTTTACAGGGAACCTGCGGGAGTGGAGCGGCTTCCGGAGCATGTTCGCCTCTCTCGTGGACTCACGCAAGGACTTGACGAGGGCGGAGAAGCTGGCCTATCTCCGCACGTCACTGGAGGGTGAGGCACTCTCCCTGGTCCAGCACCTGGAGCTGGACGACGACAACTTCGGCACGGCGATGGAGTTGCTGGAGACGAGGTTTCAAAATCCTCGGCTCCTCGCCGACGCTCACGTGTCACAAATACTGGGGCTGCCGAAGGTGACTGAGAGGTCTCAGTTGCGGCCGCTAATCCTCACGCCCGTGAAGGTGGCGTATAACGCCTTGCGCAGCTTGGGACTGCCAGTAGAACACTGGTCGTTCCTGCTGGTCCACATCCTGCTGGGCAAGGTGCCGCTGGAGTTGCGCGCCCGGTTCGAGCGGGAAAGGGGCCTTCACGGCGACCCGAAGGTCTTCCCCACGTTGGAGGAGCTACTTCGGGTCCTGGAGTGGGAGGCGAGGATGGCAGAGTCGGCGCCTCAGGAGGCACAGCCCGCCGCGTCAGCTCGTGGCCCTGCCGGAACAGGACCGCGACCTACCAATCCCCGCACTCAGGGTGCGGTGAAGCGGACGGCGACGGTGACGAGTGCGTCGGAGCAGGAGTGCCCGAACTGTGGCCAGCTTCACGCGCTGGTGCAGTGTCCGGCCCTGCTTGCGCGGACGACCTCCGAACGACGAGGGATCGTTCGGCGGTTGCGTCGGTGCTACGGGTGCCTGGGGGGTCATCTGTACAATGACTGCCCCACGGCACGGCCGTGTCCTGGGTGTGGGGGACCACACCATCAGCTCTTGTGCGTCAGGAGCGATGGTGCTGGTCGACAGCCCTCAGGGAGGGGGCCCTCCACGGGCGGGGGCGCTCCCACGCAGAGCCACGCATTTTACAACCATGAAGTGGCTACAGCGTGGAGCACACCCCCTCCACCCCAACCCACGGCAGCACCGGGCAGCCCAACAAGGGGCGTCTTACACGCGGCTCGGTCACCGACCTCACAGCCCGCGCGGACGCGGGCGAACTGGAGAGGTGGAAGGGTGATACAGGAGTCACCACGGGGGCCACCTCCCCAGCGTTATCCTTCTCCGCCGCTGGATCCGCGACCGATGGAATGGAGGGCGTACACGCCTCCCCTCCATGAACATCCGAGGCTGGAGTACCACCCGCCCTACTTTCGGTATGGCAGGGCGGCCGGATATGCCCCCCCTCCGATGGCCCTTTGCACTCGGCAGCCATATTGGGCTGGGCCCTGTAGTCCGACGGGTTCGGACGGGCCTCGGAGGGATTGACTAGCCTCCGTTCCCTTGGCACAGGATCCACCGGTGGTCCTGCTGCCCACCCTCTGGTTAAGGGTTTGGGGTCCAAGAGGCGACTACGTCCGGATACGAGCGCTCTTGGACACAGGGTCCCAGGGGTGCATTTTGACAACCCGGGTTGCTCATCGCCTGGGCCTGGCTAGGTTTCCGTCACCGACTCCGTTGCGGGGAGTCGGGAACACAGAGGTGCGGTCGGCTGGACAGACCCGCCTCTCCTTCTCGTCCGTACATTCCTATTCGGAAAGGATTGCGGTCAGGGCCACCGTCATGGATTCGGTTGTCGGTTGGCTTCCTCAGGCGGACATAGATCCGGATCTTTTGTCCTGTACTAAGGGTCTCAGGTTGGCGGATCCCCGCTTCGGGATGGCGGGTCCGGTAGACCTTTTGTTGGGTTCTGATGTACTGGGTTACATCATGAACGGCAAGCCTAGACTGCTGGATCAGTCTTCGCTGATGGCGCTGCCCACCATCTACGGGAACGCCATTTTGGGAATGGTGGATGAGTGGCAGCAGTCGAATCAGGCTTCTTTTACGGGAACGGCCCTCGCTCAGATCATGCAGAGGTTCTGGGAGATCGAAGAGCCGCCTACCGTGTCTCGGCTGGATCCCGAGCACGTGGAGTGTGAGAACTTTTATCAGGCTCACACTCGGAGAATGGTTTCTGGGCGATTGGAGACTAGGCTGCCTTTCCGGGATAACCCCCCGCGTCTGGGCCAGTCTCGATCATTGGCCGAGAAAAGGCTCAGGTCCATGGAGCGACGCATGGCTCGAGATCCTGTACTTCGGGAAAAGTACATCGAGTTCATGAGGGAGTATGAGGCACTGGGCCACATGTCTCCGGCTCGCGACGACTGGTCGACCATGGACCACTACTTTTTGCCTCATCACGCCGTTTTGAAGGCGTCGACGGGCAAACTCAGGACGGTGTTCGATGGATCCGCTCCGACTTCGACAGGAGTGTCACTGAACCAGTGCCTCCACGCTGGACCGAAGCTACATCGGGATATTGTAGACATCATCCTGAATTTCCGTAGGCATCAGGTGGTGTTGGGAGCGGACATCCGTATGATGTTCCGACAAACGGTCATACACCCCGAGGACAGGAGGTTCCAGTTGATCCTCTGGCGGGAAAGTCCTCAGGACCCTATGATGGTGTATGAGTTGAACACCAACACCTATGGGTTGAGATCAAGCCCCTTCATTGCGATCCGCTCACTGCTGGAGTTGGCGGAGCAAGAACGGGCTCGGTACCCACGTGCAGCCGCAGTTCTGGAGCGCGACCTGTACGTGGACGACGTTTGCACTGGCGCGCAGACGGTGGAGGAAGCTCTGTTGCTCCGGGATGAGCTTACAGAGCTTCTCGCATCTGGAGGCTATGAGCTTCGGAAATGGCTCTCTAACGACCCCAACGTCCTGGCTGGTATCCCGGACGATCACCAGCAGGATCCGGGGCTCTTCGAGGAAGGTGACGATCCGCACGGGATTGCGGTTCTGGGCATGCAGTATCAACCGGTTGCTGACATCTTCACCTTTCGGGTGGCGCTGGAGGCCACACGCGCGTGGACAAAACGGACGGTTTTGTCCACCATCGCCAGGATGTTTGATCCAAACGGTTGGATCAGTCCGGTTCTGTTCGCAGCCAAGTGTCTGTTACAGCGACTTTGGACTCTGAAGGTCTCATGGGACGACCCCCTGGTCGGAGACTCGCTTAACATTTGGCTTCGTTTAATATCTGACCTCGAAACGGTCAATCGAGTGGCGTTGCCCCGTCGCATTCTGCCACCAGGCTGTAGCCGGATCAGCCTGCACGGGTTCTGTGATGCGTCCGAGCTGGGCTATGCCGCATCTGTGTACTTGCGTACAGTTGACGCTGGAGGCCACGTCAATGTCACGCTCTTATTGGGGAAGAGCAAGGTAGCTCCTATCAGGACACGACTCACCATTCCGAAACTGGAATTGAGCGGAGCCACATTACTTGCTCGGCTGCTCAAGCATGTATATCAGGAACTGTCCACCTCGATAGACATCCGGAATGTCTATGCGTGGTCAGACAGTCAGGTCGTGCTTGCCTGGTTGAGAGCAGCCCCTCACACTTTGGAGACCTTTGTGGGAAATCGGGTTTCCCAAATCCAAAACATTGGACTGGACATGGTTTGGAGACATGTCCCGGGTGAGTTGAACCCCGCTGACTGTGCTTCGCGCGGCTGTTCCGCGCCGGAGCTAGTTGATCACCCCTTATGGTGGGGTCCGGACTGGCTGCGGGAGCCAGAAGCTTCCTGGCCAGCTCTCGGCGCGGACTCGGAGCGAGCGGAGCTGCCCGGAGTCCGCGTGCATGCGATTGTGGCGGAAGTGCCCCCAGACCCTGACTGGTTGACGGGTCGTTACAGCAAGCTGGATAAGTTGTTGGGGGTAACTAGCTGGATTAAACGCTTCATCCACAACTGTCGTCACCCTCGTCAGAGGAGGAGTGACCAGATCGCCACTGTGGAGGAGCGTCGGAGTTCCTTGCTGCACCTCATTCGGCTGGTGCAGGGTGAGAGGTTTCCGACGGAACTTGAGGCGCTGCGCTGCGGACGCGCTCGCTTGAAGGGTGCGGTCGCCAAGTTGAACCCTTTCACAGATCAGGATGGTCTTCTGCGCGTAGGAGGTCGGCTCCGGAAAGCCAACCTGCCGTACGGCAGCAGGCACCCCCTGTTGCTACCGAAAGGAGGTCCTCTGGTGGACCTGCTGATCACCGATCGGCATATCGGTAACGCGCACGCTGGATGTGGCGCGCTTCTCGCTGTGTTGCAGCGTGAATTCTGGATCTTGTCGGCTCGCAGGGCGGTCCGAAAGGTGCTGTTTAGATGTGTCCCTTGTTATAGGCTCAAGGCGTCTACCATGCAGCCCATGATGGGAGATCTTCCTCCGGATAGGATTTCTCCCTCGAGGCCGTTCGACGGGGTCGGAACGGACTTCGCTGGGCCCTTCTCGGTCAAGTCATCGACGTTGCGTAACGCCAAGGTCGTTAAAGCCTACCTGTGCGTCTTTGTGTGTTTGGCCACCAAAGCAGTCCACCTGGAGCTGGTCTCTGCGCTGTCTACGGAGGCCTTTGTCGCGGCGCTGGATCGCTTTGTAGCGCGAAGAGGAGTACCCTCTTTAATACGTTCGGACAATGGCACAAATTATCGAGGGGCGGCGAATTATTTACGCGAAGTTAATAATTTTTTAAATTCTGGTAATAATAGTTTAAGTCTGGCTCTCGCCCAGCGGGGAATCAGCTGGCAATTTAGTGTGCCAGCCTGTCCTCACTGGGGAGGAATTTTTGAGGCTGCGGTGAAGTCTGCTAAAACTCATCTCCGCCGTGTCATCGGGGAGACCGTGTTAACTTGGGAAGAGTTAGTCACGGTACTATGCCGCGTGGAGGCAGTGCTTAATTCCCGTCCTCTCTGTCCAATCTCGCCTGACCCTAACGATCTAGAAGTCTTGACGCCGGGTCACTTCTTGATCGGTCAGCCCTTAACCGCGTTGCCGGAGTATCCCTGGAAGGATGAGCGGCCCGGACGCCTGTCCCGTTTTCAGTTATTGCAGCAAATAAGTCAAGACTTCTGGAGGCGCTGGTCGGCCGAGTACTTGCATCTGTTGCAACAACGGGTAAAATGGACAGATAGGACGGAGGCCCCTCGGGAAGGGGACTTAGTATTATTAAAGGAGGCAAATTTGGCCCCCCTACTCTGGCGTAGGGGACGTATTTTAAAATTGATATCTGGTACTGATGGCACACCCCGCGTGGCGGAGATTCTGATTTCTGGTTCCAGACTTCAGCGCGCGGTGTCCTCTCTGGCACGCTTGCCCCTTTATTAGATAAACGTGTTTTCAAGGTTAAAATTTTATTTAATTTTAATACTATTTTTGATAAAGTTTTTTTTTGGTTTGATTTCCACTTTCGGGTCAAAGTTGGGAATTTTGTTTTTATTTGGGGTCCGGATACTGCTAAATACTAGTTGCTAAATACTGGTTTTCTAAAATTGAACAGGAGTTCAATTGGTCGGGGGTTTTGTTCCGTATAATCGGGCAACATTAAAAATCATAGCGGATCTATGGTTTTGACAGCCGGCTGTGAAGTGCCGTCGTCTGTTTTTTCGCTGGAACGAAACGACGCGTTTAATATAACCTGGTTTGCTTTTCTGGATAAAAGTGTAATATTGTGCGGGAACACATTGTTATCGTTCAGTGCGACTACTGGATTAGTTCTACAATCGTTGTGTAAAGCGTTAATATAGTGCTGGAATATTATTTGTGAGGTGGCCACTGGATTGGCCGTTTCTAGAACGCAGGATCGTTCTGGGAATTTGCGGGATCGCCTGGAATCTGGTTTGGTGTCTAATTATTCCCTTCCCTCCTTCTTCCTGTCAGACCAAACTGGACCTTTGGACGACGCCGGGAACCTCAGGTAAGTCATTTCATTGCACTACTCGGTTTGCAATCAGGGAAGTAAATGTTAAAATCGGTATAAACGACAAAATTAATGTTGAGATCTGCTTATGGGCCCCAGACGGTAATTTCTGGATAAATTACTGAACAATATTTGAAAATAGAATAAATAAATAAAATAATAGTCTGCTGATTAAAGTCTTCTTCTTCTTCGATTATACCTTATCATATTATATCCTTATATTCCTTATATTAGATTATATCCTTGACACTCTTTTTTCCAAGAGAAGACCCCGATTCTCACCTGTTTACTAACTGTACTTCAATTTGACAGTTTTATTTCTGGTATACTAGAATAAGTGCATTTAAAAAAACAGTAATTATAGGAAAAAGTAATTTAAAGATTAGGTTTTTACGGTTTTAGTACAAAATAACATTCAGTACAAACAGACCGCAATCATAAAGTGAAAGTAAATCAAAAAAACTACTTTTGCAAAGGAAATACGTGTACTTAGTCTAACTTCAGGCATTCACAATCTTCTCAGTTATAACCCTTACAAAGTATGAGTAACCTTATGTACTGTCAAATATTCTTGTTTAGAGACGGGGGGCCTTTCATTGTTACCCTGTTATTTATTGTGATGGCCTTCGCATTGCTGCCGACTGTTTGTATTCCGTATGAGGCGCAAATATATCGCCTCTACACTTGCGACATGACGGAAACTTTGTTGTACTTGTGCCGGATACGTTCTCACATACACGTCAGCGCTGCAATTGACAGAATGATATGACTTATGGAGAATTGAATGTTTATGAATCACGAGACTTTTACTAGACTTTTCTTGATGTTTTAGTTGTTTCGGATTTAGCCTGTATTTAAAGATATTACATAGATACTTACCATTTATTGATACACTAGAAATATGACCCACAGAAAACAATGACAATACATACATAATTTAGCTGGCATGGTGCGGATGGTTGAATCGACGTGATCTCGAAAGACTCTTGGAACATCCCAGTTTCTTCATGATGTTTTTTTTTACAATTAAAGGAAAATAGTCAGAGGTAGAAGCGGGATTAGAAACTACGACAAAGTGACTGTGGATCGCGTGTTGCATGACAAAACAGACAAACAGTTGAGATCGATGTACTAATGTTCAATTTACACTAGGAGCGCCGCGGTTTCGCCCGTTTAGTTCCGGATACGGTTACTTTCCCGGGATAATATGTGTTATTCCATACCATTATCTATCTATGTACCAAATTTCATCTAAATACCTTCAGTGGTTTTTACGTGAAATAGTAACAACATCATTCGCGCTTAAAATATTTCTAGGATGTGTTTTGCTCAATGACGTTAAAAAATCGAAAAGACCATTTGGACATCACATAGATTTTAGTCTGGTACATCGTATTCTATTGCGTAGGCGTATATCTTTTATCCTTAAAATATAGAGTTCTTCTGGATGGGAACGTGAAAATGTTTAAGGGACAAATCTTGAATGAACATTAATATCGGAGAAACTGATTGAATTTTAATTAGTAAATTAGACAAAACACATTGGCCGGATTGTGAACTTGACAGTAAATAAAATGCCAATGAATGCAGTATAATTGCAGTGGTATGTAATAAATAAATAATTTGTACTGCGACAAAAGTGTTCATTGCGTCTGGTGAGACTTGGCAACGTAGCGATGTCTGCTACGCTAATCTCCGTAGCACTTGGTACGTAAGCAGTTGAAGCGTAGCATTGAGTTATATTCCTACTAGTTTATAAATGAGAAAGAAAAACGATATTTGTTCCTCAAACACGTCGGAGCAGCTGAACGAATCGGATTGAAATTTGAACCACATATAGATCATAATCTAGTATAAGTTACATACGAGTACATTACGTTATCTCGGAAAAATTAAGAACTGCTTGGGTAAGATCTTTTTTTTAAGGGAAAATAACAAGAGCAGAAACTGTGCGGGTAAACCCGCGGGGCGCTGCTACTCCTTTAAGTACTTAAAATTACTGATACAGAAAAAAAATGGGTGAAAAGTATTATTGACATAGTCAACGGATATTCTCAACCAATTTTTTACCACTACAAATACAAATAATTTGCGTCATCACATTTTCTAGATACATTGTATATAGGTATGTAGAGTTGGTGCAGCTATTTCTACTGAGCCTCTCAAACGCTGAAAAAAAACAAAAAACATTGGATGTTTTTACATATTTGAACTGTTTGATCTCGAGACATTAGACCCGTGGGGGCCAAAAGCTCAGCTGATTTTCTTAAAACTATCCGAGCATTTGATCGGTGCAACGCTTGACCTAATAATATTTATTTTTATTTACCTCAACGTATAAGCATTTCCATTGAGGCTGTTAATACCTCCTGTATGCTGGACACACTTCCTACTGGTCGTGGTCTTGATCATTTTGATTCTCACTAAATTATCTTTATAGATCAGACATGTTTAGTAAAAATAGTTAGATGTGTAGTATAGTGTAGTTTTCTTTGTAATTTAGGTCTAATTTACACAGTACAGGAAAGTGACAGATAATATTATAATATATGTATAAATTACGCGTCACGTAAAATTGTTGGTCCGATGGACTCCCTAAACGAATTAATCGATTTTAATCAAATTTGCACACCATCTGCAGTTAAAGAAAAATAAATGCAATTTTTTTATTTTTTTTTATTTAAATTTTACAGCTCCACAGACTCCGGGGTCCGTGACCTTTGTCAATCGTTTTCTTTTTGTTACATTAATCTTGGATTGGAGAAGAAAAGGAAATAGGGGAGAGTAGGGAACATTGCAATTATTTAATATACTACATATTTTTTATTCTTTGATTTTTCTGATGTCTATAAAGAAAAATACACCGTGACGAATTTTTACTATTCTCAAATGAGGATTTATCTAAAAATTAGAATTGTGACGAATTTATACACACTTTTTTTTAGGACGAAATAACTTTGTGACGAATCGCCTATAACCCTCTCAAATCTTTCTCAATCTGTCAAATCTAAAATTTGGGTACAAACAAAGTCAATGTAAGTAAAATAAAACGAACAATTTCCATAATTTCTTTCTACAAACGAAAATAACTTAATAAACATAACTAGTATTATAAATTATCCTTACAAAGGAACCTCTATTTAAATTCAAATTAGTTATAGTCTCTATAAAAGCACTCGGACACTCAGTTTAGTGTCGTGTCTCACTTTACCGACCGTTATTTACGCTTTTATCTCAAAGTACTCGTCCATTCGACCACTAAAGTTTACAACTACGGACCGGCATCTTTATTGCCGTGTTATAGTGGAGCTATTTCCTCTGACATACTGGACAACAGTGTTCTTTAAAGTGGTACAGAGTTACTGTTGCTTTTGGTTTGCGAAAGATAAGTCATTCGTTTCAACAATCCGTTTATTTCTTGAAATTTTTTGGAGTTTACTTCCCAACGCTCGCGTACACCGTTATAAAAAACCAAAACCATGGAATCAGCTAATTAAAGTTTTAGTGAACGTTGTTACTAACTCAATTTGAAGTTAGACTTCTGAGCACGAATTATTAAGGCCGATTTAAACTGAACGAGCATAGAGCTAGAGCTGGAACAAGAACATTCTTTCTCGATCTTTTAGTGTAAACGAAAGATCGTTCTTAGCGTTTTCCATATTAGATATTCCATAGAATCTTTGCGAACGCAAACAAAACAACGAAAGAATGCTCTACATTTGTTTACACCAAATGAATTTGATACAGTGGGGATAGAATGAGCATTCGCTCGTCTGATGTAAATCGGCCTTGAGAAGAAGTTACAACTTTTTGCCTGCATTCATGAAGTGCACACACACTTTTTTCTTTTGCACTTCATCGCTGTCAGACGTGATCTTAAGTGACGATATGGTCTGTGAAGCAGCGTGCTTTCAGTCTCAATTGGATTGGAAACCAAGACAGTAACATCAAGAACATTTCATAGAAGACGTTCTTAATACGAATTACGAGGAGTCAAACTTTCTTGTTCGAGTCTCTGGAACATCAACCACGAACGATATCGCTTTTATGAGCCACGAGCTGGCCGATAGAATTAAGATAAGTTTGTTTAAGATCATGCTGACCAGCTACACACTCTCCGAAATTGATCGGATAAATAAAAACTTATAAGCTAGCAACTTTAGTAGTGGTAGGACTTAGCAGAGTCCGCCTGGGGAAGTACCACACCTTTGCCAGTTATTCTACCGCCAAGCAGTAATGTGCAAACATTACTGTGTTCCGGTTTGAAGCGCAATGTTTCCAGAGAAATTACAGGGCTTAGAGATATAACATCTTAGATCTCTGGGTGACGAGCGCAGTGCAGTGCTAGGTAATGATTTGGAATCTTCGTGTTCCAATAGCTGCGTGTCACTGTGATGTTATGTGGCAGGCATGTTGCTTATCATCAGGCAAATGTACTGCTAGTCTCGTCACTCTTGATTAAAAAAAAAAATGCGGCGATTTTCGAGACTGTGAAGTCTTTATCGAACAAGAGTGTTGTTGCCTATGAAGCTTTTGGCACGTCTTTCGATTGACTCAAGAGCATTTGCCTGCTGATACTTAGCCGATCCATCCCAAAAGTAGGAACAATACTATTCCATACAAAAGCGAATCAGTGCTTGGTGTAACTTAAGAAACTGTTCAGACTCTTCATGCGAAATCTGAAGTATTTGTAAAATATCTTATACCGGCAGCCGTTCGCGGTTTTATCCATGAATAAAGTAGCCAAGTGCGAGTTGGACTCACCCATGAAGGGTTCCGTTCCAGCAAGTAACATAATATACATAGTACACATAGTTCTTGTAGTTCGTTGTAACTTTGATCGAAGTTTTAATAATAGTGTATTTTTGACGTACTAAAAAAAAACTACTCATCAGATCGAGTTCAAACTAATTTTCGTTGGTAGTTTATATGGTAATGTACATCATATATTTTTTTTAGTTTTTTCATTCTCTTACTTTAGAAGTTAGAGGGGGGGGGACACACATTTTACCACTTTGGAAGCGTCTCTCGCGCAAGTTATTCAGTGTAGACAAAAATTATATTAGAAACCTCAACATCATTTTTTAAGATCTATCGATAGACACCCCACATGTGTAGGTTTGATGAAAAAAAAATTTTTGAGCTTCAGTTCTCAGTATGCGGGGCACCCCTAATTTTTGTTTTTTTTTTAAACTTTTGTAAAAATCTTAATGCGGTTCACAGAATACATCTACTTACCAAGTTTCAACAGTGTAGTTCTCATAGTTTCGGCAAAAAGTGGCTGTGACATACGGACGGACAGACAGACAGACAGACAGACAGACAGACAGACAGACAGACAGACATGACGAATCTATAAGGGTTCCGTTTTTACGTTTTACGGAACCCTAAAAATCGCTATTCTCTATAAATCCTATTATTGCTTGCAATAAATACTTTACCTACATACGAGTAGCTTCAGATTTGTATCACTTTTCATCCAGATCCATTTAGTGGTTTTTGGGTGAAAGGACAACAAACTGCATGAATCCATGTAAACTTTCATAATTATAATATTCCAATAGAATTGCCAACCTGGTGGTCACAATTACTATACACGGTATTACAAAACTTAGTAGGTACCTATGCTTATTTTTTATGTTACTTTTGATGTCACAAACATCTAAACTTTATATTTGAATTTTTCTCCTTTGTTTTTATACACGAGACGAGCAGAAGATGTGCGTGATGGTAAGCAAGACTATAATATGCCAGTCTATATCGGCATAGTGACACGCAGCTGTTGGAACGTAGAGAGTCCAAATAATTACTTACCACTGCACTGCGCTCGTCACCTGTAGTTATTAGATGTTTTATAAATATTTTATGCGTGATAAGTTCCCTGATGTTAAGTTACGGCTGGTCTAATTGGGAGAACGGCGCCTGCCGATCCGGAGACCCCGGGTTCGAACCCCACACGCACCACTGTCTTTACGAAGTCATGTGCGTAATGCCGCTAACTTAAAACGGTGAAGGAAAACATCGTGAGGAAACCGACATGTACCTAGAATCTTTCGAAGTCATGTGTCATCCACCAACCCGCACTGGGCCAGCGTGGTGGATTATGGCCTTAACTCTCTCCTTGCGAGAGAAGGCCCCGAGTCTCAGCAGTGGGAACGTTTAGTGGGCTGTTGATGATGATGATGAAGTTCCCTGAAAACTTTTGTCTTCAAACACAGTCATCAACAAAACACAACAAAATGTGTGGGCTTATTTGATTTATTTAAATTACTTTTTGTCATTATGCAAACAGCTCATAGCTACAACTCAGTATCTTAATATTCAGTAAGGGGACAGGCGCATATCTCTACAATCTACATAGCCAATTCCAGTGTTGCATTTTTAACATGTTTTTTGTAACTTGTTGGAATGGATGTACCTAATGTATCTTTGAATCTTTGCAATAAGAAATAATGTAAAAACCCAGGTCTTTTTGTTATTTTTTTTTTAGTTGATCACGCTTATCTTGATTCAAATCTATTAGACTACAGGCCTGTGAACAAAATTTACGGGTCAAATGAACCACCAGGAGACCTATGTAGGATGATAGAAGCGTATAAAGTAATAAGATTCAGCACTATGCCGTCACTTGTAAGCTGTCCAACTGGGTACAGTTGAAGAGGGGGGGTTCCAATCCTCGATCATTTCTCCTTGTCGCATGATTTTTGTACGGCGTTGCGGAATAATAGATTAGAAGAGGTATGGAAACTATAAAAAATATAAATTTTAGATTTTTAATTATTAGTTTCTCGGAAAAAAATATGATGTGCCGACGATTCACAGAGTAAATTTGGTCATTTGATTAGGTACGGCATTGGTTCCATACAGTTTCAATGCCTCTTCTAATCCATAATTTCGCAACGCCGTACAAAAATCATGCGACAAGGAGAAATGATCGAGGATTGGAACCCCCCCTCTTCAACTGTACCCAGTTGGACAGCTTACAAGTGACGACATAGTGCTGAATCTTATTACTTTATACCCTTCTATCATCCTACATAGGTCTCCTGGTGGTTCATTTGACCCGTAAATTTTGTTCACGGGCCTGTAGCACAGTAAAGAACAGTAAAACATCTTCATAGAAACGTGCCGCTCTCGGCTTGAATGTGTGCGTGCGCGCCGCGCGCCGTGTCGGCACGCGATATCACGCACACTCTAGCATAATATATGGCGCGCTATGGCGGCGACAGTAGGGGCTGTGCAGTGCGACTGTGAGCACGTCCGTAAGTTACATGACCGCTCGCGTTCGTCAACTCTCGCCGGCCACTTACCATAATATTAATAATTATAACGAGTATCATGACTTCAAAAAGGGGAAAAAGATATTGTGGTGTTTTCGGGTGCCTCAATAACGATTTCGCAAACCCGGATTTATCATTCTTCATGGTTCCTACTGAAACAGAAATGTAAGTACCTACTTATACTTAAATATTATTAGAAAATGTGGTAGGTATTGTATTATTGTTTATTTCACAGTTTATTTGCTTTATTAATAGCGTAGCCGAGTCAACGAGCAGGGCATGTGCCTGATGTTAAGCAACATGCCTGCCACATAGCAGCACAGTGACACGCAGCTATTGGAACATGAAGAGTCCAAATCATTACCTAGCACTGCACTGCGGTCGTCACCCAGAGATCTAAGATGTTAAATCTCTAAGCCCTGTGATTTTTCTGGAAACATTCCCCTTCAAACCGGAACACAGTAATATCTGTACACATGGACGAAAATCTAAGATTTTGTATCTCTAAGCCCCGTAATTTCTCTGGAATCATTGCCCTTCAATCCGGAACACAGTAATGTCTGTACATTACTGCTTGGCGGTAGAATAACTGGCAAAGGTGTGGTACTTCCCCAGGTAGACTCTGCCAAGAGTCCTGCCACTACAAAAATGATTAAGTTACTTATTTATTTGAATAGAGTACCTATAGATGGACCATTCAATTCCACGAACAATTTATGGCAGGTGCGCAAGTAAATACAGCTGGGTTGGGTGCGAGAAAGAAAAGGGAAGACCGAGACATGGTAAAAACCTTTCTACAACAAGACGAAAATGATAGTTACAAAGTGCACGCCATGAATTTAGAAATGCAAAGTGAGTGACCATAGGTTAACCATAGGTGAGTTTTGATTTTGACCCGGCACCCGCACGGTGAATCCATGGAATGCTAAGAAGTTCGTCTCTCTAATAAATGTTACGTGAATAAAGGCTTTTTATTTTTACTAAATGTATAAATTGGTAAAATATTCAATCATAATATGCTTTTTGTTGCATAAATTTAGATCAAGTGCTGCTTGTTCGAAAATATTAACTAAAAGTAAAAGTGACAACCCTGGGGATGAACGCAAGAGTAGGCTAAAAACTCGGCGGGCGGCCTTAGATAACCTACTGTTATGTATTTACTGTGCCTGTAGTCTATATTGAAATGATTTCTTCTCTTAAAAAATTTGATTTTCTATTAAAGCATTTTTTAAATTTAATAATTATTAAAGAGTGACAAGACGGAGCAGGATTTGACCTGATCGTAAATAACACGGCTGTTTGTAACAAAATACCGCCACTTTTTTTTTATAGTATAATTTTTTTTATATTTAAACATGCGCAGCAACTGTTCCTGTTAACATGTTCCTGCTTAGCAACTGCAGTGCATTCATCATTCAAAAATATAAGACATTAGCAGGTCCGCGGTGTTACCAGCGTAGTTCCCGTTCCCGTCGTTCCCGTTATGTTTTTCGGAACAAAAAGTATCCTATATGTTATCACAAACCATTATCTATCTATTTACCAAATTTCACACAAATCCCTTAGATAGTTTTTACGTGATGGAGTAACAAACATCCCTCCATCCATACCTACAAATTTTCGCGTTTAAAATATTAGTAGGATTCGTTAAACTATGATAAGTTTGCAGTTGATCACCATCTCCGCCATCGTTTAGCGATAATATAGTCTACGATGGAGCGCATTTAGTTAAAAGAAACCGATTGACTCTCAGCTTAACCGTTCATAGTTAAAGGGTTTCATAATGATATATAGATTAACTCTTAAAATTACACTTATATACTTAAATGATTAGCGGAGTTTTTGAGCTTAATCTAAATTTGAGTAGCATTAACAGCCTGCCACTAAATGTTTACTCTGCTAGAACTCGGGGTCTTCTCTCGCAAGGAGAGATTCAAAGCCACAACAATTCACCATGCCAGCCCCGAGCGGGTTGGTGAATGCCACATGCCCTCTAAAGATTCTAGGTACACTTCGGCTTCCTCACGATGTTTTCCTTTATTGTTTTAAGTTAACTGCATTACTGTGCGTAATAACTGTGACTGTGTTTGAGTAGTAAGTAGATTTCGAAAAGATAGTAGAGCGCGTGCGCGTGAAATTTGAATCCGGGTCCACCGGATCGGCAGTTGCCGTTTTCCCGACTAGAGCAGCCGTAACTTTAGATCTGTGTAATACTGTAATACCATTAAAAGAACGCGTTCTTCGTTCCAGCGAAATCGTAACACGACGTAGAATAAAACGCTGCATTCATTCATCGAGCAAAAACGACCTAATTATTAAGTTCCCCAATGTCTCCGCGGGGAGAAACAACCTTATTTTCCGGGCCAGTGTACCTTAACAACCGAGCCCCGCGGAGCATACAGAAGCCATTCCGCGAGTCAGAGGCAAACGACTTGACAAATCGACGGGCGACGCCGTGGCTGCCGTGCGACTAACAGGGCGGGACTTAGGAACATAGGGGGCACTTGCCTATAATGCCTCTTTGATTTACAGATAATTTGATGTTGTTGTCTGTAGTGGTAGGACTGCTTTCAGTTCACCTGGGAAAGTATCACACCTTTGTCAGTTATTCTACCTACAGACATTAATGTGTAAAGGTCACTGTGGAGCAAATATTGAAATGGCAATGTATCCTGAGAAATTACAGGGCATACAGATAAAATATCTTGTATCTCTGGGTAAGGCATTCCGCGAATCAGAGGCAGACGACTTGACAAATCGACAGGCGACGCCGTGGCTGCCGTGCGACTAACAGGGCAGGACTTAGAAGCTTAGGGGGCAATTGCCTATAATGACCCTGGCCCTTTGATTTCCAAATAATTTTAAAAAGTGGCACTGGACTAGCATTTAGGTGTCCGTTCGATGTTCTTCGAATTCAAACAAAAATTAATTTATGTTAAAATCATGATAATTGAGCTATGCCAGAGAATTAAGCTGAATGGTACAGAAGGAGAGGTAACTGACTTTAGTATTCGACTGCCGTGCAGATAACAAGCACTGTTTTGGTGAAATCGGGTACGTCTGAGTAAGTACTTTACTTTAACTAGTTGTTTTACCGCTAAGCAGTAACATGGAAATGCCTTCAGAAAAATAACATACCACCAAGTATTTAATGTGCAAACGTTTTCAGAAAAATTACAGGGCAATAATCTTTTGCATGTGGGTGAATGCAGTTTAATGCTACTTTTACTTTAGATTAAGAAGAGTGCCCCTAGTCTTAGTGAGACCCTGTGCCTGCGTCTGAGGACAAACTATTTCATTTGTCCGGTTTATAGCTCGTAAAGTTGCGTAATAGCCGGTTACAAATGGTGTGTCTGTTTCGACGTTAATGTATGGTTTATTTTGCGGCAGTTATTAGGTATTGGCTTATTGATGGCGCGGTTCGGGTGTCGCGGGAACGCGGCTGTGCTGCGAATAGCAAGTCACTGGATGACTCGGTGTTTTGAGTTTAGAAGAAATGTTCGAAATTGATGAGTGCGTTGTTTTGGCGTTGCTCTCTTGGAGGGAATAATTTAATATTTTTTTTAATATTTCAAGGCTTAATGACAGCCATGGCCGGTGATTAAGCCTAAGAGTGATCAGGTTTTTGTTTTGGATATCAAGAAAACATAATATTCTCATTGGTAGCGCCCATCTTGTATATCGAAATTATCGTGGTGTATATGTAGTTTTCAACTACTAGTCAAATCATTCCATTTGATATCCATATTGAGGTTGTCTAAAATATGGTAACCGCCATTTTGTAGCAGCGGCTATGCTAAACCGATCTTCAAACACAAAATACTCTTGCCTAAATTATTTTTGAAACAAAATAATCAAAATTGGTTCGTCTGTTTGCTAGCTACAACGCCATAAACACATAAATACGTCAAACGTATTATTAAATTACAGGGCTTAGAGATATAACATCTTAGATATCTGGGTGTCGAGCGCAGTACAGTGATAGGTAATGATTTTGACTCCTTATGTTCCAATAGCTGCGTGTCACTGTGCTGTTATGTGGCAGGCATATTTTTTACCATCAGGCACATCTACTGCTCGTCTTGTCACTCTTTATTAAAAAAAAAACTTATTTCACCGCGTTGTTTTGCGTCGGAGGTTAAAAAGAATCGCCAACAAAGCGAAATGTGTTGTTTCTTTTTCTTATCTCCATTGCGTCACAAGTGGGTGACATCGGTGTGTATAAACATGTCTCAGGCAGATAATTAAATACTTTTTTGCGAAGACAAGAACAAGTAAAGGTCTTTTCTTCCGGGAATACTCTCGAGTAGGAATGAAACACGCGTTTGTAGATACAAGGTGATGAGTTAGCTGTATTCCACCGTATGTAGAGGTATATAAAGGGTTACAAATAGCATCAATACGGGTGATTCTTTTTTTTCAGTGCACATTGAAATAAATAAATATTGGTGGACAATTCACACATAACACCCAGATGGTGTTGTATCAGAAACCAAGATTTAATAATAAATAAATGTTAGTGGACATTTTACACAGAACACCATCTGACCCCAAACTAAGCAAAGCTTTTAAGTACTATGGCGGCCAGGTAGCTGATATAATACTTTTATAGTAGTTTATACATATCTACTTATTATACATTCCTGTTTAGATTATGTTGCAAACAAACACAGTTCCACCTGTAAATGTTTTTCTAGTGGGTCCTACCCGTTGCAGAGTAAGTTATTCTACCACCAAGTATTTCAGCCAGCCCTAACTGTGTTCCTGTTTGAAGGGCAATGTTTTCCGAGAATTTAGGAAGCAAAACGATAAATCTCTGGATGACGAGCCGAATGTAATACTCAATTATGTACTCGTATATGGTCCATGGCTTGCTACTGTAACATTACATATTGATTACAATATGTAAATGTACATTTTACCACTTTTTTTCATCTCAAAACTAGCATCTATCCATAGAATTCTTAGATATTTACATACCAAAATTTTCATATCATTAATTCCCTTTTAATTGTGTTCATTCGATGGACAATAATTTTCTGATTATTGTGATATATTTCTTGTATCATATATCTTATTCTAAATCTACAATAATTACGTTTTTCCAAAAATTTAGTTTGTTTACATAATGTAAACATGTCAAAAAACTATTTGTCACTTAGCAATTTTACTCTTTTTCATAAGGTTGTATAGTTTTTAGAATTAATCCTCTTTGAATTGTCAATATTAAAATAAAGTTTATTTTCTCCAGATTCAAATCATCAAAAGTTTACTTTATGAATCTCATCGGCTGAGAAGGTCAGTGAGAAATCAGCTTCCAACAGAAGAACATTAACCTACAAAAGACTTCCAAGCGATCAAGATCAGTAATAAACCTTGAAAGGTCTAAACGGCTGAGAGCCACTATCGTTCAACGATCACATCCCTTGAAATAACTTGGAAGTACTTACACCCTGAAAAACTGTTGGAAGCAACTACCTCCACGAAGACTGCTGGCAGAGAAGCTCTACCGTGCTAGGTGGAGCCGGAAGCAACTACCTCCACGAAGACTGCTGGCAGAGAAGCTCTACCGTGCTAGGTGGAGCCGGAAGCAACTACCTTCACGAAGACTGCTGACAGGGAGCTCTACCGTGCTGAGTGGAGCCCTTTTCGTTTGGAAGCAGCTACATCCACGGGGACTGCTGGCAAGAGATCTCTACCGTGCTAGGTGGAGCCCTCCTCGTGGACATCTGCGAGCCCAGACTGATCACAACTACATCCAGGAAACCTGTTGGGAAGCATTTACTCACTGGCCTTCAAGATAATTAATTTCGAAATTTTCTCATTTTAAGTTACGTTTTCTTTCTTTTTATCCTATTCAATCTTTATTTATTTCTTTAATATACTTGTTTTATAACTGTTTATCATTCCACCTTCATCTACCTCTCCCACCTAAACCTCATAGGTTCACTAACGTGACATTTGGCGCCCAACCTTCCAAAACAACCCCCCCCTCTCTTGCTTATTCTTTGATCCCTCAACCCTTGATTTCCTCAACCTTTACCCCCTTAACCTTTGATCCCTCAACCCCTGAATTTCTTCTAAATTCTAAAAACATACTTACACTAGTATATATACCTAATATTTCTTTTCGGCACTCTTTGGATTAATAACTTCCCTCTTTTATCCTCTCCTCCCCTCATCTCCCTTCATCCTCATAATATCTCATCTAAACATTTCATCACTTGATCATTCATTTACTCAAATCACTATTGATCTAATATCTAGATAATTATTACTCTAACAATGGACAGAACCATTAAATTTGAGTACCTCAACAAATCCGAACTGGAATATGAGGTTAAAATTAGACTAGAGGAGCCAGTCTCTTCCATCTCTTTACTGCGCAAGCAAATTGCACAATTAAGTCAACAGTTTCCCTCTGAGGAAATTTTTAACTCACCTTATACTATCGAAGAGGATTTATGTCAAACTGAAATAACGCTGAATTATGTTGAATCAAAATTAAACAAACTAACAAAATCCGACTCGAGATTAATCAAATTTATTCAGACCTTTTTAAACCATTTACATTTTAGACTCGATCGGATCGACATTGACATAAATCCTACCTTCTTAGATACATTCAAAACACTTAAGGAAAAATATGACAGTTTAATCAATAAATTTAACTTATTTATTCTTCCAGACCCGATTCAACCTGAAATTGTATTGGCGGAGGTCGTTAACGCAGGTCGGTCGAACCCTCCACAGTTTTCTTCTGCGACTCAACAAGTCGCCCACTCACAGGTACCTCTTAATGATTCTGAACTCTTCAAAGATCTTAGACGTCACTCTTTCGATGGTAAATCTTGTCCAAGATCATTTTTACTTAAACTAGACGAATATTGTTTTTGTCGTAGAATTGATAGAAATTTATTAATTTCAAGAGCCTATGAAATTTTTACTGACAACGCGTTACACTGGTTTCGTTTTAAAATTGGTCAAAATCCAAATTTAACTTGGGACGATGTTTCTAATTCTCTCATTAAGGACTTTGGTGAACATGATTACGATTTCAAATTACTTGAAGCTATTAAAAATCGTACTCAAGGTTCGAACGAGAATATTATAATCTATATTTCAATAATGTCAGGTATGTTTTCTAGACTCTCTAGAAAATTATCCGAATCTGAAAAAGTAGAAATTTTATTGCGTAACATTAGACCCTGTTACTCTGTCTTTGTAGCATTAAAGGACATTTCCTCCATTGATTCTTTAATAGCTACTTGTCAAAACTATGAGAAATTTCTCGATAGAGACAAACAATTTAAAGAACCAGTTAATAGTTCTCTCATGCCTGAGTTTTCTTATAAAAATACTGCTTCAACTTCATATAGAAATTCGTCCCAAAACTATACGAAACAAGTAAACACCGTTTCTAAAAATACACAGTCTAATTCTATGACAAATTCTAATTTATTTTGTGTACGTTGTCGTACAACAAATCATAACTTAAAAACATGTAAAGAACCTCATTATACTGTATGTTTTAAATGCGGTCTGAAAGGATTTAGAACTCCTGATTGCCCTAAATGTTCTAAATCTAATTCAAAAAACTAAACTATGACTTAAAAAGTAAATTTGATATTGATGACTGGAAAAATTGGTTAGAAACTATTAAAAAATTTTTCTCTTGTTACAAAATTTCTTCAACTCTTTACTCTAATGAAATTGATTTTAAACGACCTTTCATCAATATTAATATTAATAACTTATCTATTTCTGGGTTATTAGACTCGGGTAGTTCTATAACTATCTTGGGAAATAACTCTCATCTAGAAATAATTAAACTCGGTTACAAACTTTTTAAGTCAGATTTTATTACCGTCTCTACAGCTAATAACGAAAAAGTCAATTCTTTGGGTTACTTTGACTTACCTATACAGTTTAATAACCAAACACATTGTATCAGGACCCATGTTTTTCCTGAGATTTCACCATCTTTAATTCTAGGAATCGATTTTTGGCAAAAATTTAATCTTTTACCAAAAGTTCTTTCCTCTTTGATTAAATCTGAACATAATTGCCAATCTATCTCAGAAAATAAATTAGTGTTACCGTATGATAACTTATCGTCTAACCAGAAAATTATTGCGGACGACATTATTCAACGCTTCAAACTTATTTCTTTTGAAGAAAAAGGAGAACTGGGCTTGACTAATCTCATAACTCACAAAATTGACACTGGAGATGCTCTTCCTTTCAAACAGAGATGTTATCGATTATCTCCTGAAAAACAAAAAGCTTTAATTAACGAAGTTGACAAAATGCTACAATGGAAAGTGATTGAAAAAAGCGAAAGTCCTTGGCAATCTCCAGTAATCATCACTCCGAAGAAAAATGGCGAATGGCGTTTTTGCGTAGACAGCAGAAAACTCAATTCTATCACTCGTCGTGATGCTTATAACCTACCACTGATTAGTGAAATTTTGGATAACCTCAGAAATGCGAAATATCTATCTAGCATCGATATTGCTAAAGCATTTTGGGAAATTCCGCTAGATGTCGCTGATAGAGACAAGACTGCTTTTTATGTACCTGGAAGAGGTATGTTCAGGTTCACAGTTATGCCGTTCGGATTAACCAACTCGCCGGCAACTCAACAAAGGCTGATGGATATGTTATTCACTCCAGAGTTTGAAAACAAGGTATTTTGTTATTTAGATGATATAATTATAATTAGTGAAAACTTCGAAGAACATATCTCTCTGTTAGTGAAAGTTCACGAAAAATTATCTTTTGCTAACTTAACTATCAATTTTACAAAGACTCAATTTTTTAGAAAGGAACTCAAGTATCTTGGTTTCGTCGTGGATGAATTTGGTCTACGAGCTGATCCTGAAAAAATAAAATCAATTCTTGAATATCCTGTACCTACCAACAGAAAAGAAGTTCGAAGATTCATTGGCACTTGCAGTTGGTTCAGAAGATTTATTCCAAACTTCAGCACTATTGCATTTCCTCTTAATAGATTGACGTGCTCTGGGAAAAATGCACCTAAGTTTCTCTGGAATACGGATGCTGCTTTGGCTTTTCAAAAACTTAAAGAAGTTTTGGTTACAGCTCCTATTCTTGCCTGCCCAGATTTTAATCTTCCATTTTCAGTACATTGTGACGCATCAAACTATGGTATTGGCGCAATGCTGACTCAACACCAAAATGATCAAGAAGTTGTGATTGCATACATGAGCAGAGCTCTTAACAAGCACCAACAAAACTATTCTACCACTGAACGTGAAACCCTCGCAGTTATTACTGCCCTGGAACATTGGCGTTGTTACTTAGACAACGGGATGCTATTCACTATTTACACAGATCATGCTGCTCTTAAGTGGTTTCAAAACTTATCAAATCCTTCGGGAAGACTTGCTAGATGGTCTCTCCGTTTATCCTGCTTCAATTTTATTTTGAAACATAAGAAGGGTAAAGATAATGTTGTTCCTGATCTTCTCTCTAGATCTACAAATCAAGATTCTGGAATTCAAGGAATCAATCCCATCTCTACAAGTAATCCTGTCGTCGATCGTGATCTAGAACACTACAACAAGATATTTCTCGCCTGTAACTCTAATCCCGATAGTTATCCTAATTATCATGTTAGAGATAATAAACTCTTTCGTTGTATTCACTCTTCTAATGAAATTAATGAAGATTTCATTTGGAAAGAAGTTCCTCTACCAAGTGAAAGAGCTGCCATAATTATCAACAATCACAGTACTCCTCAAGAACCTCATCTTGGAATCTTCAAGACTTACAAGAAAATCTCTTTATTATATTATTGGCCTGGAATTTTTAAAGACATTACAAATTTCATTAATAAATGTGACACGTGTTTGTCTTATAAACATCCTAATCATTCTCCTTACGGACTTATGGGCAAACCAAAAATTTGCTCTAGACCATTTCAATCTATTTCTTTAGATTTAATGGGTCCTCTTCCAATGACTAGAAAACGTAATCAATATATACTGGTTATTAACTGTAACTTTACTAAATATACTTTAATTTTTCCAATTAAACGGGCTACCGCGTCTATTATTATTGACATTCTAGAAAACTGTGTATTTTTAGTCCACGGTACTCCTCAAACTATAATAATGGACAATGGCTCTCAGTTTCAATCTCATGAATTTAATAATTTTCTCAATAAATACAAGGTTCCTTTTATCTTTTATTCTCCTTTTTATCATCCACAGTGTAATCCCACTGAACGTTACAATAAAACTATTGTTACAGCTTTGGCTTCTTTAGTCGGTGACGATCATAGATCCTGGGATATCTTCCTGCCGAAGATCCAGTTCGCAATGAATTGTAATGTTAACCTAACAACTGGTTACTCTCCATCATTTTTAGTGTTTGGTAGAGAAATTATCCCTTGTGGATCTCTTTATACTCCAACTGAAAACATAGAAGAGTTAGTTTTCTTGCCTCGGGATATTTATGCATTGAATTCTGGTCTTCTCTCTTCTACTTTTGATAAAGTACATCTTGAACTTTTAAGAGCACATGCTAGAAACAGTGCTCATTATGACTTACGTCGTTCTGTTAAGGAATTTAATGTTGGTGATACTGTTTGGCGTAAGAATTATGTTCAAAGTAACGCTGCCACCTATTTTAGTGCTAAATTAGCTCCAAAATTTATAAAATCTAAAATCATAAATAAATTGTCCCCTTTAGTTTACATTTTAGAAGATGCTAACGGTATCACTGGCAAATGGCATATCAAAGATATAAAAGGATAAGCCATCGTTTCTTAATTTTCTTTATTTTTTATCATCCCTTTAACTTTTACTACATTTACTTACATTACATTTACTAACATTACATTAACCTCCATTATTTTAATTACTCTTTAGTATTTTTAACGTATTTAAACGTTACCCAAGACTTAGTGGTCTTTTGTTTTTTTTTTTTACTTTCTCAAGTTAATGAGCTCTAAACTCATTAACTCTTTAACCAATGAGTAACCAACTCTTGGAATTTGTATGAACACTAAACTCATACTCTTATCTTGAACCCTAACGTTCAAGATATCTTTTGAGCCCTACCGCTCATGTTAGCTTTTGAGCCCTTATGCTCACCCTTAATTACTTTTTTTTCCCTTATAAAGAGCGGATGATAACTCTATAAATAAGCCTAACTATCAAGCCCTATGTTCATCCCTTTTATCATCCTTATTTCTTCTATCCATAGAGCGGGTGATAACTCTTTAAATAAGCCGACTATTAGAGCGGTCGATGACTCTTTAAAAAAGCCTGCCATCGCCGAGAGTGTATGCTTTGAGTGTTCGTCATTGAATGTGAACTTACACCCAAACAGAATGGAAGTGATGAGTGAAAGACTTGAAAGGTTACGTGAATGAATTTGTTTGTGTGAAGGTAATACCTCTCTTAAACCCATTAGAAATTCTTACCAAATTTTACAGAAGCGTAAAATTTCCGCAGTCGTGGGGAATAATGTAACATTACATATTGATTACAATATGTAAATGTACATTTTACCACTTTTTTTCATCTCAAAACTAGCATCTATCCATAGAATTCTTAGATATTTACATACCAAAATTTTCATATCATTAATTCCCTTTTAATTGTGTTCATTCGATGGACAATAATTTTCTGATTATTGTGATATATTTCTTGTATCATATATCTTATTCTAAATCTACAATAATTACGTTTTTCCAAAAATTTAGTTTGTTTACATAATGTAAACATGTCAAAAAACTATTTGTCACTTAGCAATTTTACTCTTTTTCATAAGGTTGTATAGTTTTTAGAATTAATCCTCTTTGAATTGTCAATATTAAAATAAAGTTTATTTTCTCCAGATTCAAATCATCAAAAGTTTACTTTATGAATCTCATCGGCTGAGAAGGTCAGTGAGAAATCAGCTTCCAACAGAAGAACATTAACCTACAAAAGACTTCCAAGCGATCAAGATCAGTAATAAACCTTGAAAGGTCTAAACGGCTGAGAGCCACTATCGTTCAACGATCACATCCCTTGAAATAACTTGGAAGTACTTACACCCTGAAAAACTGTTGGAAGCAACTACCTCCACGAAGACTGCTGGCAGAGAAGCTCTACCGTGCTAGGTGGAGCCGGAAGCAACTACCTCCACGAAGACTGCTGGCAGAGAAGCTCTACCGTGCTAGGTGGAGCCGGAAGCAACTACCTTCACGAAGACTGCTGACAGGGAGCTCTACCGTGCTGAGTGGAGCCCTTTTCGTTTGGAAGCAGCTACATCCACGGGGACTGCTGGCAAGAGATCTCTACCGTGCTAGGTGGAGCCCTCCTCGTGGACATCTGCGAGCCCAGACTGATCACAACTACATCCAGGAAACCTGTTGGGAAGCATTTACTCACTGGCCTTCAAGATAATTAATTTCGAAATTTTCTCATTTTAAGTTACGTTTTCTTTCTTTTTATCCTATTCAATCTTTATTTATTTCTTTAATATACTTGTTTTATAACTGTTTATCATTCCACCTTCATCTACCTCTCCCACCTAAACCTCATAGGTTCACTAACGTGACTTCAACGATCACATCCCTTGAAATAACTTGGAAGTACTTACACCCTGAAAAACTGTTGGAAGCAACTACCTCCACGAAGACTGCTGGCAGAGAAGCTCTACCGTGCTAGGTGGAGCCGGAAGCAACTACCTCCACGAAGACTGCTGGCAGAGAAGCTCTACCGTGCTAGGTGGAGCCGGAAGCAACTACCTTCACGAAGACTGCTGACAGGGAGCTCTACCGTGCTGAGTGGAGCCCTTTTCGTTTGGAAGCAGCTACATCCACGGGGACTGCTGGCAAGAGATCTCTACCGTGCTAGGTGGAGCCCTCCTCGTGGACATCTGCGAGCCCAGACTGATCACAACTACATCCAGGAAACCTGTTGGGAAGCATTTACTCACTGGCCTTCAAGATAATTAATTTCGAAATTTTCTCATTTTAAGTTACGTTTTCTTTCTTTTTATCCTATTCAATCTTTATTTATTTCTTTAATATACTTGTTTTATAACTGTTTATCATTCCACCTTCATCTACCTCTCCCACCTAAACCTCATAGGTTCACTAACGTGACACTACGCCATATAACAACAGTCAATATTATTTCAATATCAATGTTTCTCCTAATATTTCTATCGGAAAGATAATTGTTCGTTTCAAGGTATCCATTCTAATGAAACGTTGCCATAAAGCTTATAAGAACTCGCAAAATGGAATTTTACAAAATAATAAATAAGTCTTTACACCCGTTAGCAAAAGACTAGAACTACTGATTTTGTAGTTTACCCGTGAAGAGGAATAGCTGATCAATCATTTACGCGTCTATCACTCCGGTCAAACGTTAGTGACGTACTATTGATATTCACAAATCGGTACCCCGCACAAATTCAAACCACTTCCAAGTAAGTTTAGCAAAGACACAAAATTATCATAACCCAAAATATCTGAATTCCAGCAAACTTCCGTACCGGACATTAGTATGCCTCATCCGATGCCGAACCGAGCCGAGTCGATGTTGATGACGTCACCAACCGGGTAGACGTCGCGTCGTTAACATTTGACGCTATCTGTACCCTTACTACAAAATTTGACAGTTGACGACATTTGTTTTAGTTTAGTTTAGTTTAGTTTGACGGGGCTGTTTCCGCACTTAGCCTCTCAAAGTGGGCCATTGTGCGTGGCTCATACTTCCCTATCACTCCAACTATCCCAGGCTATCCCAGAAGGCAAGCAACCTATTCAGGTTGTTGAAGGCCTCCGGGACTGCTGCTGGGGAGTGGAGGAATTCTGCCCGTTGATCCGCCACGCTCCTGCATTCCACAATCACATGCTGTGGCGTTTCTTCTTCCTCCATGCATCCTCTGCACAGAGGGCTATCTGTTACACCTAAATTGAATAAGTGTTTGTTAAGGGGACAGTGGCCAGTCATAGTACCTATGACTTTACGGATCCTATCCCTGCTCAGTCTGATAAGGTTGCGGGCAAGTTTTTTTGTTGCTACCGGAACAGCAATTTTTGTTTGCCTGCAACCTTCAATGTTTCTCCATTCCATTGAATGTGCTTTTTCGGTATTTTCCTGCAGCCATGATTTTATTTGGGCCTGAGGTATAGGCATTAAAGGTTCCGGACCGTATGTTATTGCCTTTGCTCCTCTCTTGGCCAGTTCATCTGCTGCATCATTACCTAGTGAGTCGCTGTGTCCTTTAATCCATTGCAGGGTTACTCTGTTCGTCCCTGTTATGGATTGGAGTGCATTGTGACATTCCAGTATAAGGACAGAGGTTATAGTGTTGTTTTTTAGGGCTTGAAGCACTGACGCGCTGTCGGAGACAATTTTGATGTTTAAGTCCCCGACATCTCTGGCTGCGATCGCCTGTGCCGCCCTGGTGATACCGATACATTCCGCTTGAAAGATTGTGTTTAACTTACTTAGTGATGTTGATATTTTTATGTTTAAATCATTTGAGAAGACACCGGCTCCTGTACCTTGTGAGGTTTTGGAGCCGTCTGTGTATATCCTTACTTCTCTGCTACCAGAGCTGTCTTTTAATTCTGCATTAAGTTGGATATTGTATCTTCGATCAAAGACGTGTTGGCATATTGTTCTATCCATGGGTGCCTCAAGAAGTGGTATTTCTTTCAGCACCCGTTTCAGAACTTTTGTGTGTTCTGTTTCTGTACCCTGTTTCCACAGTCCATGAGCTCTTAGTCGCAGGGCGGCTGCAGTGGCCTCCTCTTGTATGACTAAGTGTAGAGGTCTCAAATTTAAGAGATACTCCAAAGCGGCTGATGGTGTGGTTTTCATGCATCCAGTGGCTGCTAGGCTTGCCAGGCGTTGCAGACTTTGGAGTTTGGCTTTTATTGTGGTCAGTTGTGTTCTGGGCCACCACACAACTGATCCGTAGGTCAGAGAGGGTCTAATCACTGAAGTGTACAACCATAGTGTAATTTTTGGATTGAGACCCCATTTTCTCCCAATGAGTCTCCGGCATTGCCAAAAAGTTAGACAGGCCCTCTTAATTTTTGTATCTATATGACTCGCCCAGTTCAGTTTATTATCAAGGATGATGCCCAGATACTTCACTTGCGATGATAGGGTGAGTTTGGTATTAAATAATTTTGGGAGTTGTAGTTCTGGTAACTTTCTTTTGTTGGTGAAAATAATGAGCTCTGTTTTTTTCGGATTTACTGACAATTGATGTTCGCCACACCATTTCTCTACAATCTGAAGAGCCGAGCGCATGGACTTACAAAGCACATTTTCAGCGCTTCCGCTAATCAGTATAGTGAGGTCATCCGCATAACCAATAGTAGTGTACCCTCTGTTATTTAGCGTCTTTAGGAGGCTGTCTACTACTGTGTTCCATAATAGTGGTGATAGGACGCCACCCTGGGGGCATCCTTTTACTACCTTTGCCCTTATGGTAGTGTTCATCACTATCTGGACTGCTCTTTTACTGACCAACTCGGTGATCCAGTTCCTCATCACTGGTTCGACCTTGAGTTTGCATAGAGCATGGTTTATGCTGTTGTGCATTGTTTTATCAAATGCCCCCTCTATGTCTATAAAGGCTGCAAGTGTTGAAAGTTTGTTTGTGAGAGCCGATTCTATCTTGTGCACAACCATATGCAATGCTGACTCTGTTGATCTACCCTTTCTGTATGCGTGCTGCTGAGGATGCAGTTGTTTATGTTTTAGTGCCCCATCTCTTAAGTGTCGGTCCACTAATCTTTCTAACGTTTTTAGAAGGAAAGACGTTAGGCTAATAGGTCTAAACGATTTGGCGTGCGTGTAGTCCTCCTTACCGGGTTTTGGTAGGAAAATTACTTTCGCCTCCCTCCATGTTTTCGGGATATATTTAAAGGCTATACAGGCCCTATAAATTGGTAAAAGGTGCTCTGTTACCTGGTTTGGTTGCCATTGTAGTAACGCTGGGAATATACCATCCAGCCCTGCGGATTTGTAAGGTTTGAAACTTTTAAGTGCCCATTTTATTCTATCCGCGGTTACTACCTTATTTGCTACTTCCCATTCTTGGGTTGTTGGTGTGCAGTGGTTTTCTTCTGGCCACTCTGGTTCTCCTGTGATCTGGCATCCAGGAAAGTGAGTCTCCAGAAGTACTGCACTTGTTTCGTTGTCTGTGTTTGTGTAAGTGCCGTCTTCCTTTTTTAGGGAGCCTCCCGGGCTCCCTAAAAGCTTTTTTAAAAGGTTGAGCTCGCCTTTGGCTAGAACTTTCTTTATTCTTCCGGCTTGGTTTGTTGAATTTATGCTATTACAGAAGTTGTGCCATGATTCCGTTCTGCGGAACCTGATTCGCCTCTTGTAATGCTTTTGTGCAGCTTTGTAGTTGTCCCAGTCCACCATGGATCTGGTGTTTTTTGCCCTGTTATAGAGCGACCTTAGTTTATGGCGTAGTCTCTCGAGTTGTGGCCCCCACCAAGAACCCTTACCTACGTTGTTTGATTTTACCACCGGACATGCCAGTTTGTAACTATCCAATAGTGTTTTTGTTAGGAATTGTACGTTCGTTTCTATGTTGTTTGTACAAAGTGTTGTGTCAGTTAGGTGTGTGTTTCCTAATGTTTTGTTTAATAATGCTGTGTACCTTGTTATATCGGTTTTACGGGGGTTACGATATGGAACAGGGTCTGTTGACTTATATCGCAGTTGGAAACAAACGCGGCGGTGGTCCGCAAAAGATGGCTCGTTTGATACGTGCCATCCCTCGATTTGGCTAGCCACCGCGTTGGTTGCCAGTGTAATATCTATTATAGTTTGGTACCTAGAGCTTACAAAAGTAGGTTCCGTACCCCTGTTCATAATGTTGAGGTTTGTCTGGAATAAATATTCGGCTAAGGACTCACCTCTTTTGTTGGTATTTCTACTTCCCCACAGCGAGTGGTGAGCGTTGCTGTCCGCGGATGCGATCAGCTCCCAGTGATGTTCTTCGCAGTGTTGTACCAGGTCGGCCAGTTCTTTTGGGGGAATATCCCCCTCACCCAGCAGGTACACTGATGCTAGTACTAAGACGGTTTGGTTTTCTGTAGTAAGTCTCACTGCTGTGAGGTCTCTAGAACAGAATTGGTTAAGCAAAGTGGCTGTTGTTGTTTTAGGCATATAAATACATGTTCTTGGGGTTTCAACAGTAGTGTCTACCATTAACTTACCTCCGATGTTACTGAGACCGCAGATTTTATTATTTTTGATCCAGGGCTCCTGGATCATGGCGACGGTCTTGCTGTTCTTCTCCAGCACTCTGCGTAGAGTGGCCGCCGCTATCTGCTTGTGCTGGAGATTGGTCTGGATGAACTTGAGGGGGCTATGGGCTTCGCAGGACGCCATCTTCGTCACTGCTGCAGCACCCCTCACTCGGCAACGGTGAGACTACTTCCACCTCGCTCAAACTCTGTTTGAGGGCGGAAGCTGAGGGCTCCGGAGTCGACGTCTCCTTTGCTTCAGTCTCACTCGTTGAGGTTGTTTTTACGGGTTGTTTTCCTGCCGTTTTCGCTTCGACTGTGGAGAAGAAGCGGATGTACCCACTCCCCGTAATGTGGGCTACCCGGCGGTCTCGGTCCAGGATCGTCTGCTTCTGGTCTTCAGGTATTCCCAGGGTAAGGTGCACTACCTTATCCTCGGAGCCCATAGCGTCCTGTGGTTGGTCGTCCACGGTCATATCGTAGTACTGCCACGAGTCCACCTTGTACCACGGATTCTGGGCACAAAGGACTCGCTGCAGTATGGCAGGGTCGGTAATGCTGGTATGAATTAGAAGCCCAGCCTTGAGCTTCTTCTTCATGTCCGACTGCCTGATGACCGTGAGGGTGGTGTCAGGAATTGGTGACTCTATGTTTTTCACCTCTTCTTCCAGCCACCTGAGCGAATTCGCGTCCTCGCACCACATCGCTAACGCCCCGTCCAACAGGAAGGGTCGACCGCGGAAAGACGGTGCGGGCGCGCTCGAGGAAGATGGAGACAGTGCGGTTTGGATAACTTTGCCAGCAACAGCTACCCTCACCGCCTCTGCCTGGGTCTGCGAGAGGTCCCTCTGCGGGACGGTAGTAATCACCACCTTCAGGTGGGATTGAGCCGCGTCTGCGTAGCTCACCGTCCGTTTTGCTTTTGGGTCGGTCTTCGCGCGTTTGGCGTCCCCTCTGGGAGATTGGGTCTCGTCCAGGCGAGCGCGCTTCGATGAAGCTCTCTCGTCCGTCGAAGACCCTTTCCCCTGCTGTTCCTTTTCAGGAATGGGAGCCATCGCAGCGGTCCGTCTACCGCGAGCACCTCTCGGTTTCCTTTTCTTCCCCGATTGGCTGGGAACTGGTGGTGGTGGTGGCGGTGGTGGTCCCGCCCCTGTAGAGGTGGATGGTGTGGTTTCGCGCTGCGTTTCCGCTGCTGCGATAATTTTGGGTTTGTTTGGCTGAAGTGCTTTCCTTCTCGCGCGCCTGTTATGGCGAACGCGTTCTGGTCTGCTCTTCTGCCCTTGGGTTTGGGTGTCAGCCTTCGCGTCGGTGGACTCCCTTTTGCAGGGACGCTTATGCGTGACTACAGTCCACGGCGACTTGACGGAGGGTTGAGTTGCTGGGATTGCCTTCATGAGGCCTGATAAATCCAGGCTGGAGCCTGGTTGAGAGCACAAGTTGCCCCCCCCAGAATACGAGGGGCAGACCGAGCTGGGCTCGGTGAGGGATTCTCCGCTGGCTGAGCCAGTGGTACCCTCCTGGGGTAAAATCTTTTTTCGTTGTGCCGACATTAGGGTTTTTGAGCTGGGTTTTAAAAATCTCACACACAACCTGCCCTTGGTATGTGTGGCGCAACTTTTTGGGGGTATTTGGTGCCCCAGGGCCTTGCGGGCCGGAGTTGTGGATATAGGCCGCCACGGTTCGGCCGTATGTGTAGGCTTGTATAGTGTGTCTGAGTGTAGTTGAGTGTGGTGGTGTACTTACTAAGTGAGGCGTGATTGTGATCTGTATGTGTGTGTGTGGTTGCGTGCCTAATGAGTGTATGTATGTGGTGTATATGTGGTGTGCTTGTGTAGTGTGTGTGGTATTTTAGCCAATAGCTAGTGATGTACCCGTAGGTACATTACTAACCATTGTTACCGGGGTACACCGTCCTAGTGCATTGCGTTCCTAGGTGATCGAGATCCACCAGGACCGCATTGCAACCAGGCACGCTTGGAGGTACACCACTAAAGCACCCCTGACATTTGTTTTGTTTGGCAGTGCGGAATTTTTGTCACAACTAAATCAACTAGTAATTTTTAAAACAAAATGACGAAATGGTAAGCATCATAACAGCAATGCACTCTGCGTTCAAATCACAGTCCATAGCAAAGTACTACGTTCGTCACTCAGATACATAAGATGATTTCCGCTAATTTCTGCAGTTACGTTGTCCTTCAAACCGGACCGCAAAACTATATGCAAATTACTGCTTGGCTATAGAATAACTGGGAAAACTGTGGTACCTTTTTCGACGGACGGACTCTCAAAGAGTCAAGCTACAATAATAATTTTGGTATACGCTACATAGAACATTTCACATTATCACGCATGTCTTTTGAATCTGTGCACGAGAACTTAATTTAAATTTATTCGATAAAAATATCGAATAACAAATTGGAAAATTTCAAAGGCCTGCCTAAACTTCAACCTTTAGTATTTGCCTGAAAATCTACAAAATATATTCACAAAGCGCAAACTATGTAAAAATATTCATTTCATACATTCAGCGGCACCCCTAGTGGTATAAATACATGCACATACGAAATACGGACAAATGCCGTCCGATCTGCGTTTTACTCGTTTGTATTTCGATTTTTTTTCGTAATCGAGTCTCTACCGCAGTTCCCACGTACGCGCTTTATACTGAAAAGGGATAAAAAATACTGGCTTGTAAAAAAAATACGCACGAATGCCTACGCTCGGTGTCACACATTGAATTTAGCGGTACCATGGTCAGCAAAATTGATAGGCTGTCAAAATACTAATATTATTTTAAGTTTATTGTTTACGATGCTCTAATGTACTAAGCGCCCATGAACCCCACACCTTAGTTAACAAAGCTGAAAGTTTGCGCTCCAGGTACACATCTAAGAACGATGGCCTAATATAAAGTTTGTGTCATCCTGGCTTTGTTAGATAAATTATACTAAAGGTGTACCTATGAATAGCGATCTAAATTTGTCAAATTATAAAGTCTGATATTTTGGTATTCCTTTCAAAATATTATTTAAAATCACATCAATATTTGCACGACATGTAACATCGTGGTGAACACTTGCCAGACACACATGTTGTGTTTATGTTTACGCAATTATAATTCTACTTACGTTATAGTATGTATATGAGCTGATTTTAATGCATAATACTTGGGCAACCGTTAGCAGCCTATTTATCATAAGCAGTCCACTAAAAGTTCCCACTGGGATGTGGGGCCTTAGTACCGTTTATCTGCCAAAACGAGGATGACCCAAACTTCATAATGTTCCATTGTTTTTACCTATGTTGGGGGCATGCGCTGATAAACTTTCAGCTTTATTAAAATAACGCAGGTCTAGGGTTCACGGGCTCTTGTTCTATAAGGTTCACCCTCAAATAAGCAGCCAATAAAAATGTTCCCACTGCTGAAACTCGGGGCCGTACTTCCGAGTAAACCAGTTGAAAGTTATCCTGGAATAGGTAGCTAAGAGTCTCTCAAGTGTATTAAATTATCACGTAATTAGTATGAGCTTAGATTTTGTTTTCACGTTTTAAACGACTGAGGATTCAATAAACGGATTTGAATAGAAATAGCTTATGACACTCATGTGTACGTAAAGGTTGTTACATCGCAACTTTCATTACAAAAGGTCCAGCCACTTAAGCAGCTCTATTTAACTGCCTACGAGTAAGTGGCCAAACTTAACGTTGGCGTTACTGGACTTTGGGGTCTTTTCTCACAAGGTATGCGCCTTAATCCACTACGCTGGCCCAGTATATGTCAGATGTTACATTTCCTGGAAATGTGTCTTTTTTTAAATATGTCTGTTTCTGTACGATGTTCTCTTTCACTGTTAAAGCCATTGGTAACAAACTCAAACATCTACAAATTTAGAAATACTCAAAGTTACCCGGCCTGGGTTGTGTGTATGACATCACGATAGACCTAAAAAATAAGTAGAAGCAAAAACACCTAAAAACCCGTATCGCAATAATAATCCGTTTCTAAAACATATAATCTCACTGGTTAGTTATATTTCTAACTGACAAGATCTATTGCTATCTTGCGGAATGATAGTATTAATAAATAAATATTATACAATATCTTTGCCCTCAGACGAACTTACCTTATCTTACCGCCAAAGAATTCGCATTTACTTTGATCACCAGTTTTCATTTTTATCTTTTGGGTACCGTTATTTTTGTGGCGCTGTCCAAACTTTATAGCCAAGGATCCCGATCCTTGGTACAATTTTTTCAGTTGATTACTATGAAGCTAATTTTGCGTGAATCCAGCGTCCAACGATTTCCTGTAAGTGACGCTCGATTGTGGTAGCTAACAGAGATAGCTAGGATGAAATATTTCTGAGCGTAGGAGCGGGATAATGTATCACGCAATTTACAGGACAACAATATAACTGTTAAATTATACAAATATTAGCTAAGTAAAAAAATAAAGCTTCCAACACGTATCGTTATTGATACAGCCATGATTTTTTATTTTTCTACTTAGCTAATATTAATGTAATTAAATAGTCAAATTGTCCCACAAATTGCGTGGTACATTATCCCGGTCCCACACTCAGAAATATTTTATCCTAGCTATGTTTGTTTGCTACCACAATCGAGCGTTACTTACAGGAAATTGTGGGACGTCTCATCAAAATGAAACTATTCACGCAAAATTAGCTTGATAGTAATTAATTGCAAAAATTGTATCTGGGATCCTGGGCTATTATAGTTACTAGCTTTTACTCGCGACTTCGTCCGCGCGAAATAAATATTAAGGTAACTGTGTAACTGAGGCAGTATTCGTCACTCATACAAATGTATGTTTACTAATAAAGTGGCCAAGTGCGAGTTGGACTCGCCCATGAAGGGTTCCGTTGCAGCAAGTAACATTATATACATAGTACACATAGTTCTTGTAGTTCGTTGTAACTTTGATCGAAATTTCAATAATAGTGTATTTATGACGTACTAAAAAAAACTACTCATCAGATCGAGTTCAAACTAATTTTTGTTGGTAGTTTATATGGTAATGTACATCATATATTTTTTTTAGATTTTTTATTCTCTTACTTTAGAAGTTAGAGGGACGGAGGGAGGGAGGGGACACACATTTTACCACTTTGGAAGTGTCTCTCGCGCAAATTATTCAGTGTAGACGAAAATGGTATTAGAAACCTCAATATCATTTTTGAAGACTTATCGATAGACACCCCACACGTGTAGGTTTGATGAAAAAAAAATTTTTGAGTTTCAGTTCTCAGTATGGGGGGCAACCCTAATTTTTCTTTTTTTTTGATTTTTTTGTTCAAATCTTAATGCCGTTCACAGAATACATCTACTTACCAAGTTTCAACAGTGTAGTTATCATAGTTTCGGTAAAAAGTGGCTGTGACATACGGACGGACAGACAGACAGACAGACATGACGAATCTATAAGGGTTCCGTTTTTACGTTTTACGGAACCCTAAAAAAGGGGTATATTAAAATATTTTTTTAACTTGTTCACAATCGGTTCAGTGGTTTAGTGGTTTCATTCCTGTGCAATTCAAAATTACAGAATTGCTAGAACAAACATTTAATTGCTTCGTGTCTAGATACAAAGTGTCATAGTTTTATCTTTAACAATTACGAACTTCCAAATAAACTTTCATCCCCCATATCAACCCCGTTTCCGTAATAAAAGTAGCCTATGTCCTTTTTGGGACCTAGTCTATCTGTGTACCAAATTTCATAAAAATCAATTCAATAAATTTCATGCTTATTAGATACTTTGAAAATGACGGAATTTTCATACAACCGTTCATCCCCTTTTTCACCTACTTAGGGGTTAAATTTCTCAAAACCCCGTTTTAGTGACCGCTTGTGCTAAAAGGCGCCTCGATGCAAAATTTCAGACTCCTAGCATTTATGCCGCAACCATAGTTTCTGAGTTTGTTTCCGAGTGATGCACAGTGACCTTTCGCTTTTGTATATATAGATTTGCTAGTAAGTTGAGCAATTAAGTAGTAGATGGATAACTCTTTCGAACGTAATTGTACCATAGTATTTGCTTTGTCGTACGACCGGGACGGGTTAAAACCCTCTGTGGCATGTAAAACGAACGCGGACGGACACGGGTCGCCGCGGCCACCGCCCATCAAGGGCCGGTCACACATAATCTCATAACAATTTATGCATATTTAATTCATTTGTAGCGATTATATTGTTACGTGGATGTCACAATTTTATACAAAAAAGCGGTGGCTAAGTGGCAAAAACGTTGATCTCACAACCGTGGGGCTGCAAGTTTGAATCTCGACTTCACCTCTGATTGTTTTTATAGTTGTAAAAGTCTATCTAAAGGTTGCCTTGAAGAGATCGCTTTTAGCGATAAGCCGCCGATTGTAACAATAGTTTTTTATTTTACTGTATTGTTTTGTTTTGGTTACAATAAAGAGTATAATATATCTATCTATCTTTTGGATTTAACGGTGATGGAAAACCGCTTGAAGAAATCGGCATGTTCCAAAAACATCCTATACTAGCCCAAGTTTCGTTAGGCACAAGAGGTCATCCAAAGTCAACTGGTTTTTGCAAATAAAAATATATATATTCAAACAACTACACAGATGTCGTAATTATACACCCAGCACTGCAAAGCAACTCACTATTCTTGTAATTTTGTCTCGTCTGTGTTGAGCTCTTCCCAAGTCTCTGAAGTGAGTGAAATTCCTAATTGTTGGGAGGTGAAGAGTGTCATTTTTTCTAGTATCATACCTACAGACGGCCAGACGAACAGGATCATTTTATTATGTACATCAGAAAAATATAATTAAACAATTTTTTTTTATTTATTATTTAGTACCTATAGATCTCTAGTACCTATAGATCTTATTATCACTGCTCATTTTAACAAATATATAATTGTTTTTATTGGAAAATACTCTAAAAAAAAATGAATTGAAATTGAAAATATCTAGTACCTTATATGGCGACTTTATCGCTAATAGCTTACTATTTCTTATCTCTTTTTTCTGTCTGTGATATGTCTTGGGTTGGAAACTCTCAATATTATTACAACAAATTATTACAAAGAATTTAAATATTATGAAAACAAAATTAATTAACTTTTAATTTTTTTGAAATATTATTAATACAAAATTGATTTTTTAAATGATACATTTTTAATTATTGACTAATTTTATTACTAAGTGATGATACAAAAACGATAAATTGTAAAAATACATTATTTGTGATAATGTAATAGAATATTCGAGACAACGTTTTATTTGTAACAACAGATTTGTGACAATACTCTGACCGATAAATTGATTTTGATTTGATTTTTGATTGAATAATTTACGACTTGAAGTCATTTTTTGCCCATGCTATTGTTAAAAACCATAATAATTCGGCAATTATGTAAAACTCCTCTTAAGGATAATCCTCTTTCTGTAGAAATAGGTTATTAAAAGCACAATTTGTAGAAAAGATCTGAAGATCAGCAATAATCTTCTGACACATAATATTAAATAAATGTTTGTTTTATGAGACGCGTGATTTAATGGGAGATTGTTTCACTCTCCGATACTGAAAATAGGTCAAGTTGCAAATATGGATCTCAACCCACAATTACCACCGAACTGTTTTAATTTAAATAATTATTCTGATTGTGAAATTTGCTTGTTCTTATACAAGAACCAAGATAAACAATTAAAAGTAAACGCAGTCTCAATTTCATTAAGTACAACCTACTTCTTCAAACTCTGGCTTTGTTTTAACTTACAACAAAAACCTAACTTTAGACCATTATAACTTAAACTCGAAACTTGGCGACTAAAGAACACTCAAACTTAGCATTAAGATTCCAGTCCCAATGTACATGAAATGAGAAAAACCTTTTTTTAGTGCTATATTGTAATTTTTACTCAGGGGTAAACTCACATTATACATTACCATTACAATTTTTTCTGTCTTTTTAATACCTATGTACATGAAACTATTTAGCTACATAATACAATATTGTTTAAGGTATAAAAGAAGGTTCATGGTATCATGGATGGATATCTACCGTATTTAAATAGGGATGCAAAACGAACGACGAAGCGTAATCTAGATGGGCGACCCAAACGTAGGTAATGTGACGAATTGCAATCATAGAATAAAATCTGGTCCAACATAGCCGTAGAACGGTTTATCTGGAAGGAGGGAAGTGAGGTTGCCCTGCCTCCTGTGGGAGGATTTGGGCTAGTAATAATTACCTATAAATTATATCAGGACGCCTTCCACTACATTTATGTTAAATATCTCTTTGTTTAAACGGTAAAAATAAAATAAAATTATAAAATTCATCATTTAGTTGTAACTTTTTTTTAGTCTTAGCTTAATTGAGATAATAATAAATATGGAAAATAAAATATACTGAACCCCACAACGAATTAACCTTTCAGTATGCAAATGTAAAAAATACATTATTATGGTGCAAATGTATAGTTATAGCTTATCTATTGCCTTCCACTCTAGAACCGAGAGACCAAATCTGGCCGCCAGGTCAAACGGTTCCGAGAAGGGACGCGCAGAACGTTAGGCCGCGTTGGTTAATATCTATTCATGCCCTTATTTTGTTATCCAACTTCAAAATAGTGGAAGGTTCTCAATTCGGTTGCATGTTTTTTTGTATGTATGTTAGGCGATAGCGCCCCCAAGTGTGAAGCCATTTTGATTGTTATTTTTTTATTTGGTAGGTTCAAAGGTAGTCCGATGTAAATTTCTTTGGAATCGGTGTGGTGGTTTTAGAAATATGAACAAAAAAAATAATTTTGCTTTCATGTATGTAGAAAATACATGAATGCAAAATTTATTTTTCATCCCACCAGCTCGGAAACAGTACTTTTGCTCCTCGATATCAGGGCGCAAAAGTCGTTTTTACCCTCTAGAGGTTAAAGTAAATTTGAATTTAGTACATCGTGTGTACCTACTGAGGTTTTGAATTCAAAACATATTTTAACCTATTTATTTCTACCTCCTTGGTGCCGAATTCATCATACATTTATTTTTAATTTGTTAAAAACTCATACTCGAACCTCTTTGGTGTACTTTTTTTTAAATGCTTTGCGCGCAATTTTTTTTTTCACGTATGGAGGATAGAGGTAAAGAATGTTATTTCAAATGACAAAACATTTTGAAATGCTATGAATGAATCAATAAAATTGTAATCGAATTGAAGTATGCCGAGTTGCCGAGTTAAATAATTAAATATTATTGACTACTAAAATAGTAACTAATAGATAATTTCAACTACTTGTGCAGTACAAAATTATGTAATAAATATAACATCAAATAAATAATTACTATTTTGAGAAAACATGTAGGTACAACAATATATTTTTAAGTATTTTGAAGTCTTCTTTTGGCGCGCCAAAGACAGATTTTTCGTGGGCTGTCAATTTAATTCTAGCGTCACGCTGAAATCTTCGGGTAAATTTGGGACCATAGCCAATGGCCATCTAGAAATGCCTCAGCCTTTCCCATTGCCATTTAAAAATGTGTCAGCATTTCTAGATGGCCATGCTCATAGCCACGCCCTCCGGTTTCACACGCGTAGTTTCCAAAGTAAAAATCAAATTCTGAGTTATAAGTTACCACTTCTATCGGCAGTGCCTATGACTGCCAATATTTTTCTTTCATGAATTCTGAATAGTACGTTTATTAATTTCCTTTAAAATGTACCCTGATGCAAATTTAGCGCTACTATAATTTAATGCATTTGGGTGGACACTTTTTCATGTACACATGAAACTCCTTACCTCAATCGGTCAACTCTCCATATTTTCACGTCATATTGTTATTGTTAAAACCATGGCTAAATAAACTTAAGTTTAAAACTTATAAAGTTGAATACAAGTGAAAAACCGAAATACCATAATAATAAGTGATTCTAGCGACCAGGAAGTTTATTTAACGCCAACAGAATCGACTGAAACTGAAAATGCGCAAAGCGTTTAGTAATTTCCTCGCTAGGGGGGGGGATGAAAAATTACGTGTTACACTCGAGTGCAAAGATTTTTTACCTTGTGCCCTTTTGATTCCCTTGCTACGCTCAGGATTCTAATTTTTGAATCCCTCGCTACGCTCGTGATTCAGCTTTAGAATCCTTCGCTTGCTCGGTCATCAAAATTGAGCACGCGGTTAAAAAGCCACTTTGCACTCTTGTACAACAAATAACTATAGTAATAAACTCTTATGAAATTTGGTCAAGTGAATTTAATTTTAATTTGAAGTTTGTTTTTTTGGAGAAAATATATTACGTATTTACCGTTATTTCAATAAAATTAAAAAAATCATTTGTTAAGTTGATTAAATATATATATCTTTCACATACCTACATTTATCTATGGGCATAATTTCTGCTAGTAGTTGCTGAGTTCATACAATCTTTGAGAAAATAAACTTTCTCAGACCATTTTATTTTAGGTACATTATTGGTACAGTAAGACATCTCACTTCAATTTCTCACTCAATCAAAGTAAGTAAACTCTAGAATAAATAGGTATACACTAAATAGCTTTCCATAAATAAATTGAGAATATTCTTACATTATTTCTAAGAATAATTTTGTATCTTTGAGATTATTAGACATTACTAATGTTGATTTTTTTTTATTTAACTAAACATTTTTAAATACCTAACATTCTAATAACCATAACAGTATTGTCTAAATAGAAAAATCATACTCCACGTGTCCTCTTATATTGTAAAATGACTATGTTTTGACAGAAAAAACATAATATCCTAAGAAACTTCCGATCGACTAAGTGACTCGACTCAGAAAGTTGTAGAAATGTTAAGAACGTCTAGGCTGTGGAATGCGTTGCCTGAGTGGGTTTTCCCTGTTGATTACAATCTTTGTGTCTTCAAATCGAGAGTGAATCGGTTTCTTCTAGGTAAACACGCCCCATCGTAGACCGCATCGTCGCTTAACATCAGGTGAGATGGCAGTCAAGTGTAAGCCTAAAAAAGTAAAAAAAAAAAGAGTTCAGCCTATTCGATATGGTAATTCTGGACACTCGTCGCGTCTAACGAATTCAATAAACACACAATTGGATTTTAATGACATTTATTGTAAGGCAGTTAGATCGTTATTGGAATCAAATATCGTATAATCCTTACTAAATGGAAGTGTGCGTTACGGGAACGATGCCGTCTTCAAGTGCCATGTCTTTACTTAGAACGACTTAAGCTGGGGATTATGAATGAAGTATATCTGCTGAAAAGAGGAGAATTAATCTTTTCTAGAATTTGCACATATATAAAAGTCTATACAAGTATTTTATTGAAACAGAAACCAAGATTTAATTATAAACAAATTTTTGTGGACATTTAAACACAACACCATCTGACCCCAAACTAAGCAAAGCTTGTACTATGGAAGCCAGGTAGCTGATATAATACTTATAATTGATTTTAAATACAGTTTTTTTTTAAATAAACACTAATGTACTAGCGCTACAAATCTTGGACTTATCGTTGTGAGTAATTGCATCCAGGCAACCAAAATAATGGAATCCCTTCTGTTCTAGCTATGTGCTATTTCCTGACTATAATATTATGTGTATTTCAAATTTCTACCCAATCTGTTCATTATGCCAACGACTGAGCAATTTCACGTTTTTTAATTTCTAAATATGAATGAATAAAAAAAATATAAATTGTAGAGAGTATATTATTACCTATAATTTTATTATATACTCCGCTTTTAGAGCTCCGTACGTCAAAAAGAAATTTAGAAAGTGGTGAAAATCACGTACAAAAAGCACTGTCACCATTGTAAATGCAACGGTTAAAGAGTTTTTGAAATCGGTCCAGTAGTATCAGAGTTTCGCGCGTTCAAACAAAAAAAACCACTTCAGCTTTATAATATTAGTATAGAAAACCACCATGAAGCTGTAGAACGGACTTGGTGCGCGAGTCCGACTCGCACTTAACCCAATCCAAATTTCAATCCGACCCAGTCAGCTGTTTTAACGTGATTGTGGAACAAGGATTGTGATTTGGTAAATTTCACAAAAGTCCTTACTGTTAATAAGCTGCAGAGGACACACAAACTTGTTTTCTCAGTATAATGCAAGGGTTGAAGCGACTGGAGCGTCAATAGAGGAGAGTAAACTGTTGCCAGAATACTGCTCCACATAAAGATTAAATAAAACTTTGACAAAAAGTCGTGGGAGTACTTTTCAAACACATAATGTCGTATTTGAATGCTTTTTACAACTCTGAGAGCGTTTTGCAACATGGACAAATGGACATTTTATTTTAAGTTTCAATTTAAAGCACTTTTAAAAAAGCATGATTTAAAAATGATTGTATTGCATTTTTTGTATCGAAAATAGGTTTACATTTGACTGCCATTTCACGTAATGTTAAGCGTCGGTGCTGTTTCTTTATAAGGCCCTGACCACACATGCTACTTTTTGCAGCAAAATCGCGTGATTTAGCAGCTAACGCGGAAACGCGCGCTTTAGCAGCTGAAGCGGAAACGCGCGATTTAGCTGCAAAAAGAAGCTGCATCGCGATGCAGCGACTGTTTGCGGCTGTTTGCGTCTGTCGCGGCCGCCGAGCAATTGTTCCGTTCAGTGTTGCTAACTTGGATTTTTTAAAAGTGTAGATGTAGAGTAGTAGTAATATTAAATTATGTAAAGTTTATAGAACTGCGTACTTTTTTTTGAAGTAGTAAGGTAGTAAACTTTCAAGTAAATGGATATCTTTTTTGAAGTAGTCCTCACATATGTTTCATAAATTATAAGAAACATTTCTACAATTATAGATTGAAAGGAATCAGAATAACGTAAAGAAAATAGTTTGCTTTTTGTACAATTGCAGAAATGTGTTCTTCGCATTTTAAATTTAATATTTTAAAAAGCCTTTATTAACAAAACTTAAATACAATGAGAACTACACTACGTTACATACCTAACTAACTACTTACACTAAGCACACCTGAATTATCCATAGACCAATGAAGGACTACAGATATCAAGATATTCAAACCCACTACCAATCGGAACGTACCCAGCATACTTGCAATAGTCATGCACAATAGTCATGCCGTCAGGTCTTCTGCTATCGTCACGCCCAAGACGGTTCGAGTACGGCTGTTATAACTTAATGTAATTATAACACCGAGGTCTTTTTGCTAATTGATTGAGGATTTACAATTATATAAATTTATAACTTTACGATCATGGACGTACGCTGGAAAATAAATACCACTAAAGTGCATAACAACTTTTAATTTATTCCCGAGAGTATCTGTATCCATGTTAAGAACAGACATTAATAATTGTAGATATACGCTAAAAGCAAAAACACGTAAAGTTGGCCACAATGAATCGAAAGTGTAGTTTTGTTTAAATCTAGAACAACCACAGTATAAAAAAAATACCAGTAGGACGACTTGCTTTTTCATTTGGGAGAAATGCTAACAGTGCTATCTACTAACGATAAGGCCACCGCTTGTAACACTAGTTTTATTGTTATTATCTCCTGTATACGTGTTTTTTGTTTATGGTGTGTACAATAAAGAGTATCTATCTATCTACTATTCGTAACTACTTTTGACTCTACTATATTAAAGCTTTAACTATTATTTAATTATTTATTGAGCAATTTACTGACCCAGTAGGGATTTTAACAATTTTTCGGAATTGTTTTTATTTCTTAAAGATTATAGCTTGTTGACTAAAAAAATAAAGTTTAAAAATTTGTGTATTTTTGATGAGTATAATTACAATAGTAATGTAATTCTGATTTTTCCCGCTAAAACATTACCGGCTGACATGACGTCACTAACAGCAAAACATTGGCCATGATCTATGATTGCATGTTCAGTTTATGTGTTTTCGTAGGTACTTTTACTTAAATACAAACAATCAAAATCGTCGTCGCTAAGATCGCATACTATAATAAAAATGCAGAGAAGCAAAAAACTACTTAAAAAGGGTACTAATTATTGCCTAAAATATAATAAACATACATTCTAACATATGTCCATGAACCTTCTTACATATACTAATACAAAGACAATGAATTCAAAATGTTATATAATAACGATGTACGAGCTTCAATCAGATTTTAGCAGGCTTTCGACATAATCTTTGCCTTGAACTTTAAATACGGAAAGTGACGGAGCTTGTCTTATTTCCACGGGCATGGCATTCTACAACTCAACTCCTTGGAATGCAAAAGATTTGCCGTAGAATGTTTTGCAACGTGCAGAAGGCGCTTGCAGGGACAAATTATAGGTTGATATAAGATTACATGAGTGTACGCTACTGTAAAATGTAAAGCAGTTTTTCAGATATCGTGGTGTGGCAGTGTTAAATGAGCATACCAAAGAAAGTAAATGGGGAGCCACTTGAGCTGTAGGAAAATAAATTAATAAACAGTTGCAAATTAGGTATTTGAAAACTAGCCAAGTCAGATCTTAGTTTTGAACCAATTATCCTGAGAGTACAGTTTCATTTATTATGAAAATATTTCAGGATCGCCCATTAAACTTTTCACTCAACCACCCATTTAGATCTCACTTCTTTTGTTGTTATGTAATAAATTCTATAAGTAATAGTTAGTTTGATTTTAATTTCATATTTATATTTTTGATGGCATATTGTCGTCCTACTGGGTTTTTCATTATACTGTGACTGAGTCGCCTGCAGCTGCCGCTGCATCACGCTTCCGAAAAGCGCGAGTCGCTGCTACTTTTTGAAGCGAGATGCAGCGACTAGATGCCTGTCGCAGCTTCTTTTTGAAGCAGGATGCAGCAGCTAGACGCCTGTCGCAGCTACTGAAAGTAGCTAGTGTGAACAGGCTGTAAGAGCGTGGTTAATTAGGTGAAATCGATTCATTTGTATTTAGAGACAACAAGATTTAATCCACTACGGAATACTACCAACGCATTATTCACGATGTTTTACAAGGAAAGTGGAGTCAAACTTTTTCGTTCCATTCTATGGTATTTATTTGTACATACTCATAGTTTATAATTATAGTTTATTATTATATTTGTTTATGGTACATAATAATTTAGTTTATGTATGTTTAAATATTATTCATAGTGTTTTTTTTTGTGTATGTAAGTGTATATAATATATACATTATATTATATTTGTGAATGTGTCAATGTATTTGTTATTATTATATTTATGACTGTATTATTATTTTTCCTAGTTCTATAAATGTGTTTACTTATTACTGTTTAGAATAATTTTTAAGGGCCATCTTTGGTATGCCATTTCCTGTCCCTGCACGGTTGCCTGGTAGAGATCGCTCTAAGCGATAAGGCCGCCAATTAAATTGCTGTAGTATTATTCTTTGTTTTGTAATTTTATGTTCTGTTTTGCTTTGTTTGTGGCTTTTTAATAAAGAATTATTGTATTGTATTGTATGGAACCTCAACGAAGCGATATCTTGTAATATCATTTTTTTGAGCTATGAGCAGATAGAAAAAAATATATAGTAGTAGTATAATATTATATCGTAGAGATCAGCGCTTCTACCGCCTAACTAAATCGGCTATCGCTTTGCTAATGCTGTCTCTATAATTTCAAGCGACAAGAAAAGAGAGAGAAACATCAAAGCGATGACATTTTTCGTTCGGCGGTAGACCCCCAGATCACACACTTCGAGAATTATCCGATAAAAAACTGATAAACTTGCAACTCTTATTAAAACGTAGAATTAAAGTGGAGAAGTGGTTGTTTAGCCTGGCTAATCTCTCATTTGATTTTCTCTGTTTTCCGACTTATTTTTGAAAAGTCAATGTTTCAAAAGAAAATTCCACAGATGGCACCAACATCAAAGTCAAAACAGTGTACTTACAGTGTTTACTAGTCAGCCAAAAGCGAGGTGAAGGTTTCAGAGTTCAGAGACCAATGTTCTGGGTTCCTAAGCTATTGGTGCAAATGTGATAGATCGTTGTTAAAAGCGTTTTCAGTGCATTCGCATCAGTCACTCGACAAACGTTGACTACAAAGAGAAGAGTAGAGCTCGCATTACCACTCACAGTGTTTGGTGAAAAATTGGAACTAGTTTTAAATGACATAAAAATGGAGCACATTTATAATTCAACTTTACGAATATAAAGTACTGTTTTTTTATATTTGTTCATTATTATGGGTGGTGTGTAATCTCATCACAGATGTGCAAACGCTACTTACTGTTCTTTGGTTAGAATTACAACGTTCTGAATTGAAATTACTGCGATTACATTATCAATCTGTAATTTTAATATGAAAAACCTCTTATGGTCTAAGATCCCGCTAAACAACGAACTTTACCGAGCTGATTAATGGATAAAAAGTATTTTATATTCAGTTAAACATGTTAATAAAAACATTACACAGAACCTAATCGTACAAAGGTGAGATAATGATGTCCGTAGTTCACTAAGCATGCACTAAGCTGTGCTGAGCCTTTCTGAGCTGATCTTTTGGGGCAGTGAAATAAGAGGGAAACCCCAATGTTGGCTTTTGCTTACGTAGGTACAAATGCACTAAGAAAAATGCTAGCTAATTTTGCAGGTAAATATATATGCACTAAGAAAAATACTAGTCAACAGCTAACCTCATAAATACATATGCACTATGAAAAATACTCACAGGTGCATGCGAAATTCGATTCACGACCTGCCTATTGTAAAATCGGACGGCCCTGCTGCATCCACGAATTTTGAGCACTCCATACATTGCTACGTCAATTAGTTGCAAAAAATACGACAATTGCGCTACTCGTCAACCATCACAAGTATGTCGCGGTCTAAAGTCGATCGAACGCGCGCCCGACAAGCGAACGATCGACAACCGAACGACCGAAAGTCGTTAGTGTGTCAGCATCGTGAAAGCATTAATCACCATTGCCGGTGCTTGTCAGTCCTCGGACTAACAGCTAATTAATAGAGCTAGTTAGTTCAGTCGTTTGTAAATATGGCGGCTTAGATGGACTATCTAGATGGGATTTTAAAGTGTGTATTTAAGTTTGACAACTCAATGGTTAACGTGATTGGGTTTGTAGAGCGATTAGCTTCTGCGGTTGAGCCAGACTTACCACATTCAAATTGAAAATATTACGTGAAATATTTTCTAATATTTTTCACGTATTTTTTTTCATACTGCGCCTGATGGTAAGCAACACTTTTCCCAATCTCAAAGTACAGTGCAGTAATGTGAGCAAGTAAGTTAACTGCCTAGCACTGCAGTCGTTACCCGGCATCATTTGATTTATTTCCTATCACTTTTCTACTGATACTTTTAATTGTGAGAAAATACCTACGCGAGTAGAACCGCGGCGCACTATCTTATCGTACTAATATTATAAATTTTAATGTACGGATGTTTGTTGCTTAATCACGTCGTAAGATCTGAACGGATCGGGCTGAAATTTGGAATACAGGAAGATTATAGTCTGAATGAATTCATAAGCTACTTTTTATCCCGGTAAAATAACGGGACCGGGAACTACGCGGGTAAACCCGCGGGGCGCTGCTAGTATTCCATAAAATGAACATTCCTCACCACCAAACACCTCACCTCATTGACTGTGTCAAGGACTTGCTGACGTATCAAGTAACGGTTACCATTTATAATTAGTTTGTGCAATGTCTTAATCATTGAGTGAATGTAACACGATTCTTGGCTGGTGCAGTGGCTAATTCAGCTCAGTGTCTCGAACGACGAAATTATGCAAACTTCGGGAGCGGTATTTGAGCCACTTGGTGTTCAGAAGTTGAGCGTTTGGGGGTCAGAACTTCATCTTATTTTCACAAGCGTTTATGAAAATTCAGTTGACATGATGCGTGTCTATAATGTTGGTGTATATTTGGTTCAATATAAAGACACTAACGGTGTGTTCCGACTTCGTCCGTGGTACATTATGCTCTCAGCTACGTGGTACATAATGCTATAGCACTAAGGAATCACATACAATATCCAAAGACGAAAGATTTTTTTAAATCGGTTCTGTAGCTTCTGAGATTAGAGCGTTAAAACAAAAAAACCTTTCCGGTTTTATAATATTACTAAAGATTCAGCGCGCTAATATAGCCAGCTGCCACCAATGTACAATTTCATCAGTCTATTGATAACTCAAATGTGCTTAGTTGAGATCCGTCGTGTAGTTTTAAAACTAAGTTAAGTTCGATGGTAAAGACTTAGCCCATAGTTAGGAAACACCACAGAAATCTAAATAATGATAGATTTAGTGGGAAACACCATTGTCAAGTGAAATATTTGTAGCTGATTGAATTTTGTAACTAAGTATATTATTTGTGAACGTGAAATTGACTATTAGCTACGTTTCCTAAGGTATTAACAAGTGTTACTTATTTAGTTATTAAAGTTTTCTACTTGAGCAAGTGTACAGAATAAGCAAATGCAAACGCAAAGGATTTTACTCATACAATTCTCGTTTTGGGAAATACCATTTGATTTGATAGTGAAAAGCTTTACGGGCCTAGTGGTGAAACATGCTGGTTTCCTAACAATGTTTTGTTTTGTGATTAAAACCAGTCCTAAGACATATTCCTAGGTTTACCTACGAATACGAGGCGGAGATTTATCTCCGCTGTAAAAAATACTAAAGATGTGTAAGTGGGATTTGATTCACAACCACCCTGTCGTAGAATTGGACGTCCACGCTGATAACACGGTTTTTTCACACTACATAATATAAATATAAGCTTAATCTTACTACATCATTTCTTAAAGATTTTTCAGTATATGTCATTCTTTAGCAACTTTTAGTCCCCATTAACGAAGATTAGAGAAACCTATAAGATGTTATCTGCTTCGTGTGACAATGGACTTTGACTCCGAAGTTTCAGGTACGCTCCTGCTCTCGCATGATTGGATTTCACCGTCGCGTACTTGCATCCTCTAATGTATGTAGTTGACTAACTTTTCCATCCAACTTGAAGAGTTTGAGCTCGAAACATCTCGCCGCGTGATTAAAAGTTTCCATCACCTCAGCTGCAGGTAACTAGACTTTAGGTCAACTTTACCGGTAAATTAAATAAAAATATATTATTTTAATAAAAATAAAATCATTTTCCACCCTAAGATTGCCTGGAAGAGATTCCTATTAGGAATAAGACCGCTATCTATCGCACTGCTTTAAGTTTATGAATTGTTACAACTTCAACTTGGTACGATTAATAAAGTGTCTCTATCTATCTACATATACATAATATATGTATCAATTCAAACCAGATGACAGAGTAAGGGACACAACATCTTATTCTCAGTTCTAAGATGAACAAACACAAATTATTAATTTGCGTATCCCCATAGCACTCAGGGATCACGGAAATATCTAACGCTGTAAGATTGTTTGAAATCGGGTTAGTGGTTTTGAGATTAGCGCATTCAAACAAATAAACTCTTCAGCTTTATACTCGTAATATTAGTAAGTATACAAAGATTAAATCCCACAATGCAATTGTTTCAAATGTACGGTCACACATATAATTGCAAGTAAAGCAAATACCAAAAATGGGTCTCAGCCTCATTCATCAAGAAAAAAATGGTTGTCTGTAAAGTCGGTTTACTGACGATAGTTAAACGTGACAACGTCTTAAGAAATCAGTACGCTGATAGCGCGAGTAGTGATACCGCTCGACTCGGCGGGTGGCACCCTCAGCACTCAGTTTCGTCCGCATGGCACGGACGACGAACTAACGGTAACGGTAACGTTACAAGACGTCATGTTTTGCGGGCGTGCAGCCGGCTTCACCGAATGATAAGACGTTATCACGTCAAAAGCTGGTAAATTTGAAACGGTTGAAGCGAGAAGCGACTGTGGTGAAACATAGTTAGCTATGAACACTTCCAACTAATTGAACTTTAAAACAAAAATCATGAACCGTGAAATATACATATAAACAGCCCACTATAAATTCCCTCAACTCGGGGCATCCTCTCATAAGAAGAATTTAAACTGCATTTACATCTATTTACCAACTTGCTATGAAAACATATTTAACTGTAATGCTTATTGCGTTAATTTTTTTTTAAATAAAGAGTTACGATACGAGCAGGACATGTGCCTGATGGAAAGCAACATGCCTGCCAAATAACAGCACAGTGACTCGCAGCTATTGGAACATGAAGAGTCCAAATCATTACCAGCACTGCACTGCGCTCTACACCCAGAGATCTAAGTTGTTATATCTCTAAGCCCTGTAATTTCTCTGGAAACATTGCCCTTCAAACCGGAACACAGTAATGTTTGCACATTACTGCTTGGCGGTAGAATAACTGGCACATGTGTGGTATTTCCCCAGGCGGACTCTGCTAAGAGTCCTACCACTACAATTACATTGAAGATTTCAGAATTTCAGAAGAAGATTGAAGAAAATCCGTCTTTTATTTTCATAGTTTTAACAGATTTTTTTGAAGTATATTACGAAACCAAAATTTACAGAAAATTCACATGTACAAAATTAACAACACAAATTATTGACTTCCATTTAATTTTTTACCTTACGTTTCTATAAACCTGTGCCGTTAATTTAATTAAGTCCATGAATTAATTCCTATTCAAGCGTAAAATCGACGCTAGTGTTGATTGTATCGCACCAAAGACTAAATAAACTATGGTAAGAAAACTTGTAATGTTTTTACATATTCTAATATAGGGGTTTTACCGATGATTGTAATTTTGGTGTCTTCAAATCGAGAGTGAAGCGGTTTCTAAGCGGTAAGCACGCTCCGTCGTAGACCGCATCGTCACTTAACATCAGGTGAGATGGTGGTTTAGTGTAAACTTGTAAAAGTTTAAAAAAATATAGTACCTATGTAGTTTTATCTGGCGAAGCAACGCGCGTCTTACTTGTGGTGACCAAGTGTAAAAACACGCGAAGTATGTGTGCGTGAAAGCAAGTACCTTTTGCTTGCGTCTCGGGCGGTACTGCGAGCGTACGCAGTGTTACACACACACTCACACCGTGTTTTTGAACATCGTTACCACAAGTAAAGCTCGCGTCACTTCGTGAGATTAAAGTGATTTATCAGAAAATGAGAACGATAACAAGCAATGTTTAAAACTGCAGCTCGGAAAGCTTTAAACAAATAAACAAACCAATAGATACGGTCTGGAATGGTCTCTCTGGAAAAGTTGGGAAATGTTGGAGTAAGGTCAAATCGAAAACAAATAGAATTTTTGACATTTGTGGCGGTAAAGAAACGGCAAGAATTAAATGAAGACCGAATCCGTTTAGCAATTGCGATGTGATTGAGAAACAAATCTCCAAACTTTTACATCCTATTTCCTACTAATATTATAAATATGAAAGTTTGAGTATTACAGTCAAATTAGGTACGCGAGTAAAATCGCGGAGCTCTGCTTTTTAATAATATTAGTCTGATTCGGTTTGTGAGAAACGAATATGATTAGTGTTTGTTCGGTTGAATTAAAATTAGTTTAACGAATGGAACATCTTTCTCAACTATGATTAAAATCATAAATCAAATTCACTATTTGGTGTGCAAATTAAAATAAACGGTTATCCAAAAACGAATGTAGAATTTCAATAAAACAAAAACTATATTCGATTAGCGAAGTAATTAGCGAGCAGTGACCCAATTCCTGCTAAACATTATAATTAATGCCCTCTGTACAGTTACGTAGTATTACATTATATGGTATATTGGCAGATTAACACATAAACGCGGGGGCGTACTGTGAAATTATATTTTATTGCTAGGAGTTGCGGTAGTTTAATATACCACTTATTATGGTCACGTGATAGAGTGACTATTCTTAGCATTACCATCTGGATTTAGCGCATTGCGCGAGAACTACTGCCAAGTTTACGTGAAAAATGTATGCGGTATGTAATTTTATATATTTGTATCTAGCTGTACCCAGCGCACGTTACTACGCCACCTATCTAAATCGGTCGTAGTAACTCAGAACCCTTCGTTGGTTCACGCACAACAACTTTGCTAAATATCATCACAAACATGATCAAATGCCTATTTTAATATTCTATAAACGACATAAAGATAAACATTCGTTTTAATCACAGAAATCTAAATAATGTTATTTAGATTTCTGTGGTTTTAATATACATAGAAGCACCTGAAAAACATGGCTAAAGTAGAAGCATATTTATGCACAAAATTTCATTACTATAAAGCATTTATTGTGAAGCCGATTGAGGTAGTCAAGATTTCATTTCAAACGGCAAGACAAAGCTTTGTCATTTATTTCTGATCTTAAAATTTGTGTCAACGGCAACTGCTTTGTGTTTTTAAGTCATGTCTTCATAGAATTTCTTGGACTACCGATGTTATTGAGCAAAGTAGTTTTTCTTCTTCGTGTCGACGGTTTTCTTAAAGATGTGTATTCTTGTAGCTAAGTTTTTTTTATTTTATCTTTGTAGTAAGGTATACTTGGTTTTGTATTAACTACATTTTTATTAAATGTTTTTGAATTTTCTAATTTTATCGGGGGAACCAATTCAGTATATCGATCATTTTATCACCTGGAGGTACAAATAATTGTTCTTTTTAACTTCTTAATTTTACCATCATTAAACATCAAACTAGACTATCACTACATACTCACGCTGACTAGATTTTCAAATCACAACCAGATCGTTAACTAACAGGTACGAGAATAAAATTGCACCAAACGAGCTCTGTAGGGAAGTAGGTACTATCAAAGGCAAATTACTTTATTACGAAGGGAATCCGCAGTAGCCACCCGGAAACCCAGGGGTTCACACTGGTGTCAGGGGGCTTAGGAAATTAACGATAGACCAATATTAACTTGCCTTATATGACCCATAAAATTAGCGACCAGTTTTACGACGGTTTGTTTGTATACTGAGTTATTAAGTGTTACATAAAGTATAGTCGTAAAGGGAACCGTATGGTTACTTTATACAGGAGTATAAAGTTATAAACCTTGGAATAAATTATCGACATGAAAATGAAAATGTATAAAATGTACGGAAAGTAGGAGACATAATGGGCTTGATTATCTTGATTTGAATAAGACCTTCATTGGTCATATGGATAATTAAAACGTGTTTGTATTGTGTATACATATACATAGCGTCATAAATTTTTACGGTACAAGGTTTTAAAGTGTAAGAGCAGGTCAACATTAAAATCGTGTACCTCTTCATGTTTTATGAGGCTGAGTCGTTTTATGCGTCGCTCTACGTTAGTAAACTGCAGATGATAGCAAGAAAGAGCGAGGCACGGCCTTCAGCACGTTTAACGTCATGTGAAGTAGAACATAGTAGAACTGAAACAGTACAACGGAAGGCTTCTCTTACAAGCTACTTTTATAAATGTATAAACGTAAAATAACGAAATATAATAATTCGTCAGCGAAGACTTGTACTAGCCCATTAAAAAATCAGAAATTTGACCTTTGAATCATCTCTACTCGACTATATCCTTTGTCAATGTGTTTTTGTTTTTAGGGAGACAACTGTGCCTTTTACAAGTACGCAAAGTTATTGTTTTAGGACGTATAGCGATGATTAGCTTCTGATCGTAATTGACATGCCTAACCACAACAGGACAGAACAATGTTGCTATTTGAACACGAAGAGTAAAAATCACTATCGGCAACTGCGTTAAATCCAGAGATTTAAGAACATTTAGATACTTTATTAATCTTAGCACTAGGAATAGTGCCTGTCAAATTGAACACGATAATGTTTGCACATTACTGCTTGGCGGTAGAAGAACTGGTAAAGAAGTGATTCTTCCCCAGACGGGTTCTCCAAAGCAATTAAACACATTTCCTTAGTTCTCAACTGTTGATTTTCCTGACCAATATTGACAGAACAATCTGAGTATGGCTGCGGGACACGCCTTGTGGAGTATGTGACTAATACGCCATTGTTATGTTTACTGATCAATAGCTGATATTAGCCGCAATGCCGGTATTTGCCAAGTCAATTAGAATTTACACCGTGACATTGAAATTTCTAGTTGAGACGTCGAGTTAGTGAGTGAAGACTGAGTGTAGAATAAAAGTAAGAATATACTTATTGTCTGAGAATGTACCTATATGCGATAGATGCGTTACATTGCAAAAAAAAGTTAGAGGGGCGCGCCAGTGAGAAAAAATGGTCATATGAACTGCTGATTGAAGTAAAATCAGATAACTTTGAATTTTTGTATTTAACAGCACTAATATCATGATACTTCAACTTTATAGCCACAGATATAGGTACTACTATAACGCATGTCGATGACGTAAACTTCCAAGAATTAACCTTTCTAAAAATCGTCTAGCGCGCACTTTCCGCGCCGCTACTTAACCGTTGCTCCGACGCATACGGCATACGGTGACGAGCCCATAAGATTTGCCCATGTCAAAAATAGCGCAACATGCCATGTCAAAAAATACATAGCGTAGACGAAGAATAAGTAAAAGATCAGGTTTTTCCGCACGGTTCCTTTGTACCAATCGTAAGCAGATAACGTGTATGTTAGCTATGGCGACATAATGATGTTCCGCGACAAAAGTATGACACTTCCACAAGAGCGACAAGGTAAGAGCGATCAGACCCGTGCTTTCGGTGTAAAGCGTTTGTTCTAACTCTATGTATAAGTAGTTTATGTAAAGTCTTTGAGCGCAACACATTTAATACATTCTCTCTTCAAAATAAAATGGCAGCCGTGCCGTTGTTTCTGAAATTGAGAAAATTTCATTGTTATGACAATTTTTGTAACAATGAATTCCAAAGATATGTTTTAGAAAAAAATCGACATTCTCCTAAAATCAGGATCTCGAATTAATTTAAAATGTTTCACCAATTATATTGGAACAGTAAAACCGATGATTGAAATCGCTCCCACGTCTGCAGCCCCCATTAAATATACGAAAATAAACTCTTAATAACACTTCCAATTCAGGATCGAATTTGATTTGCGGAAACATTATTCCCCTCTAGATTTGGCATAAAACCTCAAATAGGCGCCAATAACCGTTGCGAACGTGTTATTGAATGACGGTTGATATTTTTACGGGTCCTTTCAGTTCAAAGGGCAGGCGTTCGATTTAGTCGGGCCATAGGTCACGATTCTGCCACCCGGGGGTCGTGTTTCACAAAGTAACAAGTTTTTTCAGTTATGTACCTACTTTAATTTTGTTTTTTAGTTTTCTCAGGTTCTTTAACAGGATCTATAAATAACGCGATAGCTAAAACAAAAAAATGCCAGTCATAGGGACTGCCGATAGAAGTGAAAACTTATAGCTCAGTTTTTTTTTAAATAAAGTGTGTCGAGACGAGCACGACATGTGCCTGATGATAAGCAACATGCCTGTCATACAGTACAGTACAGTCATACAGTAACAGTACAGTGACACGTAGCTATTGGAACATGAAGAGTCCAAATCATTACCTAGCACTGCACTGGAGTCGTCACCCAGAGATCTAAGTTGTTACATATATCTCTAAGCCATAAAGTTTATCTGGAAACATTGCCCTTCATACCGGAACACAGTAATGTTTGCACATTATTGCTTGGCGGTAGAATAACTGGTAAAGGTGTGGTCCTTCCCCAGGCGAACTCTGCCAAAAGTCCTACCACTACAAAAATGATAGTTCACTTAGGAAACTACGCGGGTGAAACCATAGGGCGTGGCCATGACCATGGCCATCTAGATCATCCGAGTTTACCCGAACGTTTCTTTCATTTACGTACGTGACGATTGAATTCAATTCACAGTACACGGAAAATCTATATGTGGTGCGCCAAAGAAGTATTCACTTCAAAAATGGTTTTTATATCTATGTAGACAAACGTACTCAAAGAAACTGTATTGACTAAAGTTTTACAAAGCGGTGTATAGATGAGTAATAAACAGCTCATTTCAGCTAGCCTTACTCTTACTATATTAATTTACCTAAAATACTTGCCGCGTTGTTGTATATAATCCTATCCATGCACAGTTGCCTGGAAGAGATTGCTCTAAGAAATAAGGCCGCCATTTAAAATGTCATTTATGTGTAATAGTTCTTAGTTTCTTTTGTGTTGTGCATTTTAATAAAGGGTTTTCTTACCTTCTTATCTTATCTTATGTTTTCACTCATAGCTGGGTGGTTTGTTGCCTTAAACTCTAAAAGTCAAGGCCAAAATACACTACGCCCAAGGCCCTTGGCCCTTGGCCCAAGTACGCGTTGGCGGATGACGCAAATCGTCAAAAAACGTCTTTTTGTGGAACCTATTGGGGTTTTCATGATGTTTGCCGTCATCGTTGAAGTCGTTTAATATGATATTTGTACATAAACTTATAAGTTTTTGTTTAAAAGCTTAGTGTAGACTATATCGTAGCACAAAGCTTCAATTAACCTCAATCTTTTCGCTTTGTTTTTGGCTTCCAAATGTTTAAAATTTTCATAAAATAAGTATTTGCAAAATCTTTAACTTATTCTTAGAACACGGCCGCCAGACAATACACGACTTGTGAAGTATCGTGAAATAAGCCTTTGAACAAGTTCAATCGTATCTTGACGACTCTGTGTTGGCTATTTCCTGAAAGTGACCGGCGGGCGCTTTGATTTTATGGAGTGTGCACAACATAAAAAGAGCTTATTGACGCTATAGCTACAAAAAGTACGTTTAATTGATAAGACACAAGCAAGACCAAAGGGGTAGGAAGATGTCTATTGTAGAATACGTGGGGGCTTTCACGATGTTTCTACAATAGCACCTTTACCGTTAAAGTTAGTAGTAAAGAGAAACTGGTATTTCTGCAAATCCCACTCCCACTAATATTATAAATGTCAAAGAATGGCTGTTTGGATGTTTGTTGCTCAATCACGCCGTAACGTTTGGACGGATCAGGCTGAAATTTGGAATACAGTTAGATTATAGTCTGGAAGAACATATAGGCTACTTTATTATCCCGGGAAAATAACGGGAACGACGGGAACGGGACCTACGCGGGTAAAATCGCGGGGCACTGCTAGTGAGAAATAAAGAATTAATGAAAAAGATGCTTCAACAACCTACGTCCTTACGATTTTGAAATCAGACGTTGTAATGTCTGACGTTGTCGCATCTACCATATCACCGCTTCTGATAGGCCTGCGCCTTCTTGTACGGGTGGAATTATTAAGTTGTACCTATTTTTACTAACAAAATATAATTCGGTTAAAAAAATCTAGCTAGCAGCGTCCCGCGGTTCACCCGCGTCGTTCTTATTTCGATAATATTCTAGCGGTAAAAAGCAAATGTGCTATTTAAGGCTAGTGAAGTCGTATTGAAAATTAAAACAAAGTTATTACTAATAGCTAATTTAATTGTGTTTTAAATTTCAATCCGATCCGTTCAGATGTTACGATGTGATTGAGGGAAAAACAGCCCCAAGTTTTTACATCCTACTAATATTATAAATGCGAAAGTTTGGATGTTAGGATGTTTGTTGCTCAATCACGTCGGAACATCACAACCATTAGAAATATTATTATTGGAACTGGAACGACATGGATGACCCGAAGAGCGTTGCTAACTAGCAACATTTTGTTTGGACCTCAATCAACCCTACTATACATATCTCACTATCCTTCTATTTAATATTTTAATGTTGGGTGTTTGGATATTTAGGTGTTTCGATTTTTGTTGCGCATTCACGTCTGCACATAGGAACGGGTCTGGTTAAAATTTGGAACAAAGTTAGATTATAGTCTGGAAGAACACATACGCTACCTTTTATCCCGGGAACTACGCGGGTAAAACCGGGAACCACTGGTAGTAAATAATGTTGTAGAAACAATTTTGTAAATCATGTAAATGACTAAATACTCATTTACATTCATTTTTGTTACCACGCTCTTTTATATGAATGGGTTTACAAATGTATAAAATCAAATCAACATCTTTTAGTAAATTTGAATACACATCGATCTCACGGGGAAATTGGCCAATTTGACTCGCCATAAAAGTTCTTATTAAAATCTTCAGACGGAAGGTGTGTCCAATAACTCGGCATAATAGTCCAAAATATTTATGCGGATATAACCGCGCTGGGGATCTATTTTTACAACGTACGTGATAAATCTTCCAAAGCGTATTATTCTGTCGAACAGAGTCTCTGTGCCAACTTTTCAAGCGTTTGTTTTGAAAGTGAGCATCGACAAATTTTAAAACAAATCAAATTTAAATTATGAAATAGTTTTTTTTTGTTTTGTAGATACACAATTTCTTTAAAAAAAAAACGAATAACCGACGAAAACTTAAAAAATTAAACTCACACAGTTCATACGTTTTTATAGAAGAAATTATAAACTAATTATCGAAGTTTGTATGTTTTGACTTTTGTTGATATTACCATAACTTCTCCACCGATTTCGATAACATTTTAATAAGTACTTATTTAAAAAAATATGGACCATTTCGGAAGTCAAACCTTTCAAACAAAAATCGGTTCATTAGCGTTGGGTCAGTTGAAAGTTCTGAGATAGCAAACATAAAATATGTAGTCTAATTGCGATCTTTTTTTGAAGTCACTTAAAAATGACAATTAAACTCATGAAAGTTTACACTAGTAGTTTACAAAGTAAAGTGCATGCAAGGCAAACTACTGTCCCTAAGCTATTCTGGTTCTCTTCGATTTTTCCGATCCTGCGTCCACAACGTTCATCCACAATGTGCGTCCACATCTTCTAGAATTATCTCTAAACTAATTAAAGCTGTGTGATCTAAAATAGATTTATAACTTCATTTGTTAAATGAGACTGGTAATTACGGGTTTCTCAGAATTAAAAAAACATCTTGAACTTGGAATAAGACATGCTTAAAATAAACAGTATTCGGAATTTAACATCCACACACCTAAGCACTGAATTGACATTCAACATTTACAATTTGCATAATTTACAAATATGAAACGCTCTTAATCATTCTAGACCACAAAGTTCACGCACCAAATTAGACGATAGACTATATTTAAACAAGATTCACACAATTCGTAGGTTTTACAAAATAGAGTCCCACCTCCAATCTGAGAGTAATAAGCGAGGGTCAATGCCAGCCTGATTTATGTCACGAGATTTTCATTAAATTCTTGTAAAAGGTTATAAAGATTGACGCATAGGTAAATAATTCAAGCGTTATTATTTCACAGCTTTTTAAAATTGCTTTTTTGGTTGGAATAAAATAATGATTAATACTTACTTTGTCTTCTTCTAAAAAGGCTATAACATTTATGTGACAATTTAGATAATCTTTTGTTTGGCCGTAAAAAACTAAGATTTAGCCCTGATTGATTAGATTGTGATTATATTGCAGGTTTTCGGTAGACAGTAGGAGGCATTTGAGACCAAACACCACCAGGATTTTAACCGTCGCTTCGTTATACAAAATCATGCCTCTTTTTTTAGTTTAACCAAAAAAGATTTTTGGTAAGCATTAGAAGCCATTTATGACAAACTACACTACTACAAGACTTTTATTCGTCTTTATAAAAAAATGCTTTTGTGTTTAATCTCAGTGTCTTCATATATTATGGAGAGTGAATCGGGTTTTCCTCACATGCTCCATCGTAGACCAGATCATCGCTTAACATCAGGCTCAGGCGAGATGGTGGTCAAGTGTAAACCTATACAAGTTAAAAAAATAATTGTTCTGAGCAGATGCAATATTTTATTGTCGACGACGACGCGTGTTTAATAGATGTGTTTGAAGATGCCGGTTTCTTTACGATGTGTTTGTTTACCGTTAAATCCAGTTATGATGACAAGCTTGTTCACATGGTTTTGGAAAAGTATTAAGAAGTGCAAGTGGGATACGAATCTACAACCTAAAGATTGTGAAACTGTATTCTCTCCACAAGGCCACCATGGCTCGACTCCAACCACATTACATAAACTATCTAAGGTACAAATTAATTACATGCTACACATCTGCGTAATGCCTTACGTTGTAAAGTTCAGTCTTAAGCCTCAGGTCTCAGGCTAATAAGCAGAAAGGTCAAAGCCTTCCTGATTTATGTCACTCGGGATTTTGATTAAATCCGGGCGCTAGGTAAACTTCTCGGATTATTTCAGTGTGGACCGGAAAGTCTAAGATTTCGAGAGTTTTAAGTGTTCTCGAAAGAATTTCGTACGAACATAACGAGAGTTAATTATCGAAAATAACTGGAGAGCACTTTTATAACATATCAGATTTCAAGTATTTTTCAGAACCAAGGCAATCTAAAAACTTGTGCCATCCCTTTCTTATAATATCCCAACACAGAGCTGCAAACTTGGCTGGTGAGTAGCGGGGCAAAACAAATCCCAAAATTTTGATTACCTGGCAGATGGAAAGTCTCATCAAAATCATCTGTCTCTTTGAGAATCTTATTTCTTAGTCATAAACAATACCATATTGAAATTCCAATAGACAATGATTTAAAACTGGGTGCCTGGAAGAGATTGCTCTCAGAAATAAGGCCGCCATTTATGCGCTAGTTCATATGTGTTCTACTGTAATGTTTCTGTTCATTTGAGTCACAACAAAGAATCTTCCCTCTATGAAAAAGCTTGTCTATGGAACCAGTTAATAAAAGAAAACCTTGCAAATGTTTCTCGTAGAAGAATATCGTAGTGTTTATATCGATGCAGCGTAGCACGACTTCGTATCATTCTACGAAGCCCTACAAAGGGCGCGACGATAAACGCTACGAAATTTCCGTCAAAAGGGCGCTTTGAGCCACGAACTCTATAATAGTTATAAGTACTTGCGCTTTGGATTTTCGTTTGATAGTTGCCGGTTGCGGAATCGACCTTTGATGTCACTGATGTAATACTCGAGTTTTGATGCCCAATGGGGCGCTGAAAGTGACATTTATCTGGTGTTTGGAGTTAGTCGGAGTGATATTTTCTACACTTGTCACACATTTTTTTGCAGTATAACCTGTGTTATTACTTAAAAATTGTATCTATATAACACTAGCAGTAGTCTGCTATTTTAATTCCGTTATTCCAAAAAGTAGCCTATGTGTTTTTTCCAGACTATAATCTATCTGCGATTCAAGTTTTAGCCCGCTCCGCTTATATGTTTTTGAGCTACAAATATCAAAACTTTGACTCTTGTAATATTAGTAGGATTGTTTATGTAATACAAAAAAGAGGTTTTGTTTCTATGATCTAACAATAGTTTTAAACCAGAAAAAAAAAGTGCTAAGACATTGATTAAAAAATAATGCAGATTTTCTAAGCAAATAAGCACCTAGAGTGGTTTCGCTCGCTTTTGCTCCCTACCCAATAAGTAGATGACGTTTCACTGACCTATATCGACAGACGTTTTCAGGTGGAGGCTTGATGCATTAGTAATCAGATGTGTGATTGAATCGTACTTTCCAGGCTCAGTTTATATGGTCTACGCTCTACGCAATGTACTGAGCGGGACCGCGGATGAATTTTTAATCAACGTTTTATGTAATCGAATTTCCTTATCGATATTTTAGAATTTAAAGCGTCAGCGTTAGAATTTTAAGCCTTCAAATATTATGAATTATTTATTCATCATAAATATTAGTAGAATTTGAGTTAAAACAACCTATTTAAATACAAAATGACAGTTGTTTGCGAAATAATTCGTCATCAAAAGTGTTCTACAAAATTTAATCGCAATCAATAACTTTCTTACCACTAAATCACTACACACTCTGACATTTTTGTCAAATACATAAAACACCGGCCGTATTTAGAGCTAAATAGTGTAATTTTCCGCAATACTCCGTTCCAGTTTCAAGCGCAATGTTTCTAGGGATATTAAGAGAAATCAACTTAGGTATTTAGCTCAGTGACGAGCGCAGTGTTGTTTTTTTTTTTATAGTATAGAGTGACGAGACGAGCAGGTCATGTGCCTGATGGTAAGCAACATGCCTGCCACATAACAGCACAGTAACACGCAGCTATTGAAACATGATAGTCCAAATCATAACCTAGCACTGCACTGCGCTCGTCACCCAGAGGTCTAAGATATTATGTCTCTAAGCCCTGTAATTTCTCTGGAATCATTGCCCTTCAAACCGGAACACAGTACTGTTTGCACATTACTGCTTGGCGGTAATGCTTGGTGGCTTGTAGTGTAGCATTAGGTAGTAATTTGGATTCCCCATTTTCACATTTTATCTGCGTGGTAATGTATTTTAATAGACAGTGCAGGGCAATTATCACATTGTTAAGCATCAAACTTTATATAAAAAAAGCAATAAAATAATGAGGATTAAGCGTCATGAGATCATTTAATACAAATACTCTTTTATCAACCTATAAGTAAGAACATACCTATTTATTTGGGAATACCTTAATAAAAAAGCAATTCTACAGATGTTTCCTTGATATGTAGTTCTTTGCTTGACAGGCCCAGAAAATAACATGTAAGGTGTTCCCCGTTCTTTGAAAAACTTTTTAAGAATATCTAGAATCGTAACTTTTACGAGGCTCTCTGGGCTTACATGAGGCTTTGTTTGTACTTCCGGATGGCCTACATTTGTCCTACATACTACCCTCTTCACGTCACTCTGCCTCTAACATGACATTGCACGTCATTTGTCAGTTGCTTTCAACGTGACAATGTAACCACTGTTTGTGAAGTGTCAGGTTGTTTGGTACACTCGATGACGTAAGCTGGTAAAATAGTTTTTAGTTTTAATTTTTACAAAATTTTACTTCTGTGTACATTGCGAATGTGAATTTTGGCGATTCAAAAGAATCGCCAAAATTCATTTTTATAAATAAGTAAGCACAGTTTTATTATTTACAGTTTGTATGTCAGCTCATTAAGAAGCTGACGAATATCGAATATGTTTGTCAAGATTTCACTTGTCTTCGTATTAAGAGACGATTCACACGGCGCGGCTGCCAACAGCGCCCGCGCGCGGGCGCGGCTGATTTCCATATAAAATTGAATTCAATTCACACGACGCGGTTTACGGCCGTGGCGGCTGCGGCAGCCGCGCGGCGCCCGCGTGGCTGCGCGCGATTCTTGCGCAGTAGCTTTCCGGAGCAGAAACCGCGAAAACCTGCGGTCTCGTGAGTATTGAAACAAAACCGTCGCGCGGCGCGGCGCCGCGCCCGCGCGCGGGCGCGGTTGGCAGCCGCGTCGTGTGAACCGGGCCTTATGTGACGCATAAATTAGAATAGCATATAAATAAATACATAGAAATAAATATCGGTGGACAATCTAAACACAACACCAAGTACACAAAAAACAAGCACTATACAACTATACATACACATCATATGTATTTCAATTGAAAGCTTACAGATATATGTATTTTAATTTAGAGATTAAACTATTTTTAAACTAGCTCCGCAAGTTTACAACACTAAAATTAATTACTACTTTGAGTATTAATTTGAATACGTTAAGTTGATATTTAAGCTTAAACACAATACAAAAATGTATGATAAATATTTTTTGCTTTTAATAAATTCAAAATTTTGAATCTATATTACAGCTTTTGATATTTGTTTGTGTCGTGCAAGTCAAAAAATTGCATTGTGTTTACATCAGTAAAAATCACCTTAAAATTTATTAAAAAAATTCTTAATGTAATATAACAAATTGTATAAGATTAACGCCCATAACTATAACTCACTACTTCAAAGACTTTTCTAGGTGACCATACCAGTACTGCGGTTAGGAGTCCATTTGCCCTAATTCTGAGTTAAGGGTGTCCTTGCATGGCATTAGGCAGATGAGTGGGTAAAGTACTGCAGTTTTAATGTACCTGTCTTGTGGGCAAATGTGGTTGAGACCTTATATATACATTTAAGAACGTAAGTAGAAGGGTTCCCGGAAGAAAAGACAGGATAAAGATCTTAAGAATGCAAGGTGCTACAGTTTTGACAACATTTTTGTAGGATTTAGGATCGTCTTTTGTTTATTATGCTGAAAACGTACAAAGCACATATTTTGCATGTAAAGCGTATAGGCATGTTTTCCTCGTTTGTATAGGTATTGCTTATAATCAACACACTAAATGTTCCCACTGCTGGAAGTCAGGGCCTTCTATCGCAAGAAGAGAGCCAAGGCCATTATTCATCAAGCTGGCCTAGTGCGGGTTGGCTGATGATGCTTGATCTCGAAAGATTTTTTTTATAGCATAAGAGTGACGAGACGAGCTGGACATGTGCCTGATGGTAAGCAACATGCCTGCCACATAAAAGCACAGTGACACGCAGCTATTGGAACATGAAAGTCCAAATCATTACCTAGTACTGCACTGCGCTCGTCACCAAGAGATTTAAGATATTATATCTCTGTTCCCTATTATTTCTTTGGAAACAAAATTCTGGTAATATGTTGGTTTCTTCACGATGTTTTTCTTCACCATTAAAACTATTAGTGTTACAAACTTATGCATCTGTACTTGGATTTTCCCGTCTACACTTCTGAATATTTTATTCAGATTTTTGACGTGATAACGTCTTATAATTCGATGAAGCCGGCTGCACGCCCGCAAAACATGACGTCATGTAGCGTTACCTTGGAAGGTAACGACCGTCGGTCGTTACCTTGTTACAGTTGTATTAATTATTTCGACCAGTAGTTCAAGCGAGGATGTAGCTCAGTGGTAGAGCGTTTGCTTTGCATGTGAAATGCCCCGGGTTCGAACCCGGTTTATCTAAAAGCTTTTTTGCATTGTTTTGATTGAAAATCACTGAATTCTACTGATTACTTTTTACATACAAATCTATTAAACAAATGAAATTAAAATTTTCTTTTGAAAAATGCTACCATTCCATCAGTATTTTCTTAAGACGTTGTCACGTTCTATCGTCAGTAAACCGACTTTACAGGCAAACATTTTTTTTTATACTATCGTGGTAAATGAATATTACGTAAAAATAACTGTGTTGGGAAAACCAAGTGAATATATGCTATAACACTTAATTCTGACCACATTTTAAATAAGGCATAAGCAAAATTTTGTTATTATTTTATAATTATAAAAAAAATGTTTATACCAATTTTACTTTAGGGACTCAAAAAATCTGCCAGCTAATAAGGTCGCAAAAGTTTTGAGTAACATTTAGGAATACAGCTTTGAATATCATAACTAAACCAAACGACTCACGATATACATAATATTTTCCATGCAACATAACCATGAAAACATAACAGAGCGTATTCAAGGAAAGTTATATCCCTTATAAACTGAAGTAAATATACAAACTCCATATAAACTGTTATGTCTTTGCTGAAACAGGTTAAAAGAACTGCCGGAATTTCGTCAAGTAACAAAATTATTTTCCTTTTTGTTCAAGCTTCAAAGGAACTTGCTATTTTGTTTGTGTGAATTGAGTTTGTATAAAAACTCCTGTATGATAATTGCACACAGATATTGTGTTACCATTATTTGAACTGAGTTTAGATAATAATATTTATTATATAGATAGATAACCCTTAATAGTGAATATTAAAGAAAAATTTCACAAATGTCTTAAGTTACGTTATTAAGCACATATTGTTTATAAAAATATTATAAAGCTGAAGAGTTTGTTTGTTTGTTTGTTTGAACGCTAGGATCTCGGAAACTACTGGACCGATACGAAAGATTCTTTTTTTGTTGGATACTCCATTTATCGAGGAAGGCTATAGGGTATATAACATTACGCTACTATCAATAGGTACGGAGTATGAGTGAAGAATGTAAAGAAAACGGGGAAAAATATTTCTCTTCGAGAGCTTTAGTTCCGTGAATTTAAATTCTCTTTGGTTGCTGAAGTCTGTGACAGCGCGTGTCTACATTTGAAGTTTGTGTCATTTGAAGTAATCAAATTTGTTCTACAACAATGCATTGTTGCTTATTTACGTATTTTTAGGGTTCCGTAAAACGTAATAAAGTGGCCAGCAATGGATATTTTAGTATGGATTTTCCTCAAATAGACGCGGGTGAAACTGCGGGGCACAGCTAGTTGTTTATAAACGAGCACGACATGCACCTGATGGTATCCAATATGCTTGCCTTATTGGCTGCACAATGCCACGCATCGATGTGAAAGTCAAGTGAAATAAGTGACTTCCCCTTAAATAGAGTCAATAAGAAAAGTGCGGATGGACACCTTATAATGTTGACTAAACTATGTCCCAAATTAAGTTAAAATTATAATAAGTAATAATTTATGATATAATAATAATAAACAAACTAAGCAAAGCTTGTATGATAGCGGCCGATAGCTGATATAATACTTACATAGTTTTTTAATACATACTTATTATACATAGAAACACCCAAACACAGTGCAAACATTTGAATTCATCACACAAATATTTGAACTGGGTGGGAATCGAACCCAAGACCCTATATACCTAAATGACACATTAGCCTAGACTTAATAAACTAGGCTAGATTGCAATAAGTGTTAGGATAAAATAACTTGGTGAATAAATTTAGAAAAAAAAACGGTGTGTATGTGAATAGTTGTTTTGTACAGAATTTGAATTTTGAATTTTTCGAAGTCATGTGTTATCCACCAACCCGCACTGGGCCAGCGTGGTGGATTATGACCTTAACTCTCTCCTTGCGAGAGAAGGCCCCGAGCCCCAACAGTGGGAACATTTAGTGGGCTGTTGATGATGATGAGCCATTTGTGAACTTAGAAAGCTTAAAATATAACTGTATGCTATAACCTTAAACAGAATACCTTAATTCTACGCAACTGTTTCCGCACGTAATCCAAGATTAACACATAACATTCAACTCAAAGGCAACGCTATCCGACAAGACCTAGATTACGTGTTTAATTAACCACATCCCCAAAACGGTAATTAATTCGTCCTACTTGTCACATAAATACCTGACGCCTAAGTACCACCCGGTTAAGTAGGGTGGCTACTTACGGCCAGCCCTTGGGATATCGTCCAAAATGCACGAACCTTCGTCTAATAGTGGGATGTGAACGCATAAAAGTTTTATGGGCTATTTCTGGTGCTTCTAAATAAACCATTCCGTGTGAAATATTTTAGTTTGAAGGATCTGAGTGGCGTAATTTGAGTGGTTCCATCAAATCAAATCATCTGCACAGAAAAATAGGGTAGTACGTGATTCAAATGACCGAGTATTACCGTCGGAATTTTATGGCTGACGGTCCTAAGATTCCGCAATTCCACTTTTGTAGCAAAAACATTCCTGTGTTGCCTGAGTAGATTTTATTTACTGAGTGTGAGAGTAGATATTATCTGTGTGGCTCGTATATTCGCGTTGTCTATGTAAATGAACTCGATCATGTGTCTACTGCATAATCCCTTACTAATCGGGTCACAAGTGAAAACCAATGTATTGTTATAATTTTACAATTATTATGTTACAATTTCGATAATAGTAACATGGATGAGCGAAATATGCGCTTGATGGTAACTAGCACGCCTACAAATAACAGTACCGTGCCACACAGCTCTGCTATTTGAATGTGAAAAGTTGGACTTTCCCCCTGCGTTCGTCACCCAGAGATGGCAGATGATTTAGTTTTTTAGTTTTATTTTATTTTATTTTTGTGAATAAACTATACGGAGTAATACATTAAATGAACTTATCTTTGTTCATTATCTTCTAGTAGTAAACAGAATACTTAGCCGGTGGTTTGTTTTTAAAGATAAATAATAGCAACATTTTAATAACATGTAATAAAGATAGTAAAGTTGCTGAAATATAAATCTGACAATTTTACATAGTATGAAAATGTAGCTCTGTAAAACTCCTGTAAGTGAAATTCCTTCTACGAGAATGAACCGGATATGAAATACTGGCGTATCTGGTATCGATTTTTAACTGGCGAATACAAGAAACTTTTCAGTGAGAGTTATTAAACAACTTGTAATGTTTGACTACACTAAATAATTTTATGTGTAGACTCCCAAGGTAAATGACTAAATACCTTCTCTCAACACGTATGGATGACCTAAACCGATCAATTCCGAGTCAGCCGTTTACAACAATAGTTGACACCCACCCCAACCAGTATCAACAGCACAGTACCAATGGACCTATGATTCCGCTATCAAAACTGATAGCCTTTGTTGTGACCGTGCTAGGAAATGCAGCGAATCAGTAAATGTGATATCAAAACAAGTGAATGAATGTGGTATCAAACTGGTGATGCCTGGTGAAACTGGTGAACTTGTACATTTGTACTTTAAACACAAAACTTTGAGATACTGGCTGGATTCATACCTACAACCTCACCATTATAATAACTAAATACGAATAATAAATCTTAACATAAGATAAGTTATAAACAATTTAACACAATAAAATTCAAATGGAAAGATTACCTTTGAATATTTTAACAAGTAAACCCGTAACGACTCGACTGCATTTCAATAAGTCGATTTTAAGATATTTTTCTCAGATATAAAAATATTACGTGAACAAATCTGGACTGTGTTATTTTAAAGATAAATTATGGCGCATAAATAAAACTAAAACGAGATTTTCTTTTTAACGCACGGTGATAAATCCGCCATTTCAATAAATCTTAGCTTATCTTCAGAAAATTACTCGTACAAATAAAATCTCAGTTTTTTTATTGGATTGTAACTTTGGTTTCATTATATTTATTCCAGTAGAATGTTTTCGAACAGAAATGTTCACCACTCTTCTGACACAAATAAAGTTATTGAAGTATTTGTCCTACATTCTCAAATAAAATATTAGATACATTCTGGGTGATACGTACTTCAACATTTATTTACAAAATGGTTATTGATATATATTTACCAAAGAACTTAGGATTTTGTCGCAGTCATACCATTTCACTTGCCGTTTCTGGATAGATGTCTGCTAAACGTATAAAATTAACTTTCCTAAATTAACAAATTCTTGAACTTATTTTAAAAATTGTGTCGATAAAAATAATATTCAGAATATAAGTCTGCCTATCGCGATATAATAAAATATTCGTCACTAGAAAACAAAAAATAAACTAGTACTGGCCCGCAATACTCGTTTTATTTTTGTTTTCTACTGTAAAAAGTAGCATATAATATGTGCTATTACTGTGATCTAATCTTGTACCAAACTTCATTCTAATCCATTAATTGTTTTTATACAGAACAAGCAGTCACAAATGCATACAATATAAATTCAATATAATGTCACCGTTAAATTGCGATCACCATCAGTTTACAATATAACGTGGGAGATTATAATCTCACGGTAGGTTAGGTTAGTTTAGAATATAACATCATTAGATTATATTCTGACGATTTTTCACAATTTTATTGTTACATATACAAACTTTTACGATTATAAAATACTGTAACTTACTTGAAAGAATGATCATAATATTTATAAGCTTTTAAAAAGCATTTTAAACCGAGGCTTTGTAGTCAAAATTCCAGGAAACTTGTCACTTTTGACTGTACTAGATTTTATACATTCGTTTTACTCATTACAATAATAGTGATGTCATCGATTCTAAATAGGTAAATATGCAATCTATTTTGAGGAAACAAATTTTTGTATTCGAACATAAATAGATATGAATACAATCATCAATTTGCAATGAAAAATAGCTCTGCTGAAATCCTGTTTCAGTTTTGTTAGACGGAAATCTTATTCTCTACCTGACGGACTTTTTATTTCAATAACTCCCAAACTGCCAAATAGATTTACCAAAATAATATATTTCACCACTTATTAGAATTTTGGGTAACATAAATTGTCTTTATGAAACAAATTTATCTATGCTATGGAATCATAATTAAATTGGGTCAAATTTTTGGTTAGCCTAATAACAGACCCCTTTCCCAAGATACATAAATCATTCGTCGTTACTAATTAGATGGTGATATCGCTCTTATTGCCGAGATTTTAAGGGCTATAATGTCGTGTCGTGTGATTTAGTGAGGATGGCTGTACATTGTCAAGATGAATGTGACGTTTCAAGACAGTTATGACAGCCGTGTCAGCGGTAAAGCGTAAATTAAGATGTTTGTTTTGCATGTAGCGGGGTATGGCAACTTCCTGAATATATAAAGTGTTATTATAGACCGAGGAAGATACACCTCACCTCGTCTTAAGTGACTTAATCTCCGTTTAGGGCCTTCCATCTTCACTTTATCATTCACGTAGGCTCGAATATCTTGATGCTTTTATATACTGAGGCGCATAATTTAGTTCGATAGAAGTGAGATATCTTAAAAGGATGATACTTTTAGGGTTTATTCAATCTATTTGCATAAGGTTGCTGAAAATAAGAAAATGTTAGTTTGAGGTGCGTTGTGAAGTACCCGATTAAAGTGTATTTGTGTTATAGTTAGAACTTTTACAAATATTTATTAAAACATAACAATACGAGAAATGCGTCAAGCAAAACGTCTGCCTATATTATTATGGACAGATGTGGTTGTCCACAGTGCCCCATTACTTTAAGTAATCAGTGACTGCCAAACGCAAATCCTAAAATTACTCGGCTAAGATATAGAACACCTTATATCTCCGGCCGTCGAGCACAGTGCAGTGCTAGGTAATGATGGACTCTTCATGTTCCATTAACTTAGTAGTGGTAGGACTCTTAGCAGAGTCCGCCTGGGGAAGTACCACACCTTTGCCAAATATTCTACCGCCAAGCAGTAATGTGCAAACATTACTGTGTTCCGGTTTGAAGGGCAATGATTCCAGAGAAATTACAGGGCTTAGAGACATAATATCTTAGATCTCTGGGTGACGAGCGCAGTGCAGTGCTAGGTAATGATTTGAACTATCATGTTCCAATAGCTGCGTGTTACTGTGCTGTTATGTGGCAGGCATTTTGCTTACCATCAGGCACATGACCTGCTCGTCTCGTCCCTCTATACTATAAAAAAAAAAAAACTGCGTGTCACTGTGCTGTTGGCAGGCATGTTGCTTACCATCAGGCACTTGTCCTGCTCGTGTCGTCAGTATCCTATAAAAAATTGTAGTGGAATTTTTTAACCCTTTAAGGGTAAAATTTCATATCATTCTTCAGATTGTAAGCCATTTTATATTTTTCATGCTAGTTTCCAGTTTCTACATTAATGAATGATGAAACTTCCAAACATATTTTCATCCCAGTTTTCGACATAGTACGCCTTTTCTCATCATGAAAAAGTAGCCTATATTCTTTCTTAGGCATTACACTATCTCTGTACCGAATTTAATTTACATCCGTTTAGTAAGTAGCACAGACGTGAAATTATAACAAACAGACAGACAGACAGATATACCTTCACATTCTTAATATCAGTAGGAATGTAAGGAAAAACGTAAACAAAATAACTCTCCTCTACCAAACGGCCGGTTATGAAGAATGATTAAATAATGACCATAAATGGACATTAACCAGGACGTAAATTGAGTATAATTAAGCGTAGTATATCATCAGTAATCGCCAATAATTATACGCGTTCAAAGCGGGACCGGCTATTTATCATAACAGTGTGGTGGCATCACGTTTCATGGCTGATGTAATGCTTTTCAATGTTAAGTTTCTGTTGGCAGTGGAAATACATTAATACATTGTAGTGGTAGGTAGGACTCTCAGAGTCTCGCAGAGTCCGCCTGGGGAAATACCACACCTTCACCAGTTATTCTACCGCCAAGCAGTAACGTGCTAACATTCCGGTTTGAAGGGCAATGTTTCCAGAGAAATTACAGGGCTTGGAGATATAACAACTTAATCTCTGGGTGGCGAGCGCAGTACAGGTAGGAATGTTGTAAGATTTTTGTGATCAGTCCGCACTAAGCCATCGTAGTAAATTATCGCCTTGGCCATCTCTTTTTTAAAGAAGACTCGAGTCCTAACACTAGAAATATTTATAAACTAGCTGTTATCCGCGGCTTCGTCCGCGCGAAATAAATACCTATTTTTACCTATGGCTGTACCTATTTTTATACCCAGACACATTTACGGTTACTAAACACAGCTTATAGTAAAACAATTTTATCAAAATCGGTTCAGTTATTTAAGTGTGAAAGCGTAAGAGACATTCGTCCCCCATTTCGACTCCAATTTCATCTCGATACAGTCCGAAATTACAAAAATGCTAGAACAAATATTCGTTTGCTTCGTGTCATGTGTCTATATCCCCTTCAGCCACTTTGGTAACCGACTGATTCGTAACCAGCTACGAAACAAGAATTTTTTTCAGTGTTTTGTAACCAGTTACCAATAAAAACATATTTTCCGTTTTCATTACCTATATTTGGTAACCAGTTATGAAAAAATACTTCTTGTTCTCTGTTATGTAACCAATGAAAAACCTTTACAGAGTTTCATAGTTTTATCTTCAACGGTTGGGAACTTCCATATTGACATTCATCCCTCATTTCAACCCCAATTTCACCCCGTACAGTCCGAAAATACAAAATCTATAGAACAAACATTAAATTGCTTCGTTTAAAGTGTCTAGATACAAAATAACTTTGAAAATGACGAATTTTCATACACCAGTTCATCCCTTGTTTCACCCTCTTAGGGGTTGAATTTCGCAAAACCCCGTCTTAGCGAACGCCTACATGCTAAAATGCTAGAAATCTGAATGGAGGGGACCTCCATGCAAAATTTCAGATTCCTAGCATTTGTAGTTTCTGAGATTCCTTGATGAGTAACCTTTCGCTTTTATATATTTTGATAAATGGACTGCGTATGCTTATTTACATCACCGTAAAATTATAAAGTTATAACGCGTGAGATTATAATATTACGGTAGATTCGGTTAGGTAAGTTAAAATATAGTATTGTGAGATCATAATCTGATGGTTCTTACAATTTGACGCTAACACAACATAACCTAGTTATGTTTTTGACCGTGTATTTACTTATTCCTACTTACCCTACTAGTATTAAAAAATTCAAAGTTTAGATGTTTTTTTGCTCAAACATGTAGGAACAGCGGAACGAAATGAAACAGCGAAGACCTGAAGTCATTTTTATCGTAAGAACGAGAAAACTATGCGGCTCAGTGCGCTGCCAGTAAAATAAAAATTTGACGCTAACACAAAATAACTAGGTATTATAACCTAGTTAGCCTGAACAAAAAACGAAAAAAAAATAAGTATATCTGTATTATCATACACAAAATGACATCTTATAGTCCCAGCGAAACAAAAGTTCCTTAGAAATCCGAACAGATCCAAAGTTTAATTCCAAGGATATCAACGACTAACTAGGTCACAATCCAGGCTTATTTCATCCCTATTGGTATTCCCCACGTAGGCCCTCAGACTCTACGAATACTATCACGGGCATCGTATTTTCCAATTTCCCAAAATAAGCTGAACAGTTCCCTTAGGAATATTGAGTGATGTTAAACTATTTCCACACGTATGAAAGGAACCTTCAGATTATAAATTGCCATGAGAATAGAGCCCTTATCAAGATTTCCCGATGCTCCGAATGTTTACATAGTTTTCTGTACTATATTTACTGAAATTTTATTTCTTAGATTATAGTGGTAAAGTAAGCTTACTATTCGATGATTCGATTTTTTTTTGATTAGACCTTTATTGGTATTTGATTTATTCATATCTGGTTATTGTAAGCCGTTTAGTAGGAATGTAGTAAACTGTAGTTTTCACTGTAATTTAGTTTTGTTAATAAAGGGTCAGCTTTCAAAAATATTTTTGAACAACATTGTAATGTCAAATTATACTATAAAACGGCTACCATAAATTATATATTAAAATTAAAACCAAACCACAACCGGTTCTTTTTAGAGAAATTACAAGGCAAAGAGAGAAATCGTCGTACATAATATATTTGGGTGGATGGTGGGAAGCATTGTGCAGTGCTGGACAGTGAGTGGAACTTTCATCTTTAACCTACGTATGCAGTACTGTTGTTACGGGCATGCATGGAGCTTACCATCAAGTACACGCCTTGCTTGTCCTATCACTAGAAATAATTAAAAATATAACTTTTCCACAACGTCCAACGTTAGTAATACTGTAAAGGATACATACCATGATACGAACAGAGTTTGGGATATAGTTGTGTATCCGCTCAAAACTCCCTGGTCTCTTTGGGGACCACTAATGCAAACCAAACAAGCTCAACTTTTGCGGTTGAGATTTTGGCGCCATAAAAAAACTTTCGTTTTTTTATCTGGGAAGGTATACCCATATTTTTTTGTTTAATGGCATCTCCTTGAACCGGTCTTTATTTTGACATAAATTACATTTAAAATAAAGTTCATTTATATAGAAAAATCGTAAAATGAAAAAAAAAAACAAAAAATATTTTTTGCCGGGAAGATGGTCCCAAAGTATTGAAATATTTAAAAAATCGAATTTAAGCTATAACATGCAGTGTTTTTTGTTCTTTCATGTTTGTTAAATCATATATATAACAAATTTAAAACATAAGTTGTATTAAAAATAAATTAATTTTGTGTACTTATGAAATACTAGCAGCACCCCGCAGCTTGCTTTCCGCGCAATCCCCGTTTTCGTATTTTTCCGATATAAAAAGTTACTTTTAAAAATATTATTTCAGACTATTATCTTATTGAGTTCCAAATTTCATCCCGATCCATAAAGACATTTCAACGTGATTGAGCAATAAACATCTAAACTTTCGCACTTACAATATTAGGCAAACTTCCCTTTGTCAAAACAAAGGTCTCTTTTAACAAAATGTACACATCTTCAAAATTTCCTCGTAGGTTAGATCCCAGTGTGTGGAAAATAACTAATGTTTACACTTTCAGTATCCTTTGCACTCCTTGTTATGTTGATAGAGGAGATGAGGTGGTATGGCACTTCAGGGACGCGGGAACAAGGTAAAAAGCTGACGCCGCGCCTTTTATAGCTTTCAGAAATTCGTGCACATTTTTGAAGTGACAAGATGAGTATACCACGTAACTTATGCAAATCTCGGGTGAATGTAATCTGTACAATGAAATAAGCAAGTAACCGTCGTATTTACTGACATGCTCCAAAAGATTATTCAAGCTAACGTGAGAAATAGCTGTAATATTTTGGAGTCCAAATCTTTTTAGTAGTTTTTAACTTTTGAGGTAATACAAACTCAAAGAGACACATATAGTCCGCCTGGGGAAGTACCACACCTTTGCCAGTTATTCTACCGCCAAGCAGTAATGAGCAAACTTAACTGTGTTCCGGTTTGAAGAGCAATGTTTCCAGAGAAATTACACGGTTGGAGATATAACAACTTAGATCTCTAGGTGGCGAGCGCAGTGCAGTGCTAGGTAGAGATTTGGATTCTTCGTGTTCCAATCGCTGCGTGTCACTGTGTTGTTATGTGGCAGGCATGTTGCTTACCCTCAGGCACATGACCTGCTCGTCTCGTCACTCTTTATTTTAAAAAAAACACAAAGCCTAGCCTCAAAATGCCTATATTACTTATTCTTTGTTTGTTGTGTTAAAGTCAAACCATTGTAGCCTAGAGAAGCTAGACACTGGAATTATCGATTCAAAATTGTGAAGTTGCAGTTTCGAAACCCGCTTCACCTTCCAAGTGCAGAGAAACATACAAACGTTGTATCGCTAACTTTCACACTGAAACATCGTGAGGAAACCGTCATGAGTATTCTGATCGGATTACGGCCTTGATTCTCTCCTTGCGACAGAATACCCAAGTCCCAGGAGCGGGGAAATTTAATGGGCTGCTTATGATTTGTGATATCTCTCGACTTTCTCTGTTTTTGTTAGGTATGTTTTTGATTAAATATTGGGCGATGTAAGCTAGAAATTGTTAGGTTCTTACATACGAAGTTAGTGGTTTTTCGTACTAGCCCAACAACACAAAAGCATGAGTAAATAGCTGTATAGATTTGAAATTAGAATTCTTAACCAATGAGGACATATTTGAGATCAAAGTGGCCAGTACGACAAAACACCAATTTCATAAATTTGTAAAAACCTATTATATTTTTTTAATTTTTCTTTTATAACGGGCAGAGCTTTTATTAACAAAACTAAAATACAATGAGAACTATAACACTACTTTAGTATTAAAATTAACGTGGCTGTTACATATATTTATTGGGTAAACGGGATCGCGCCAAACGGGCAGTCATCGTGCGCGTACACTCTCCTTGAAAAAGGCCGCCGGACGCGGCCGAAACTCGAGTCGCATTGACCGACCTTATTACACGTGAGTTAGCCTCTTACCAAATAAATATGTACTACACTACTCTTAATATAATAATGTAGTACCTGGGTGACCGAGCTTTGCTCGGTTTAAATAAGTACTAAATATACTTAGATACCTACAGATAAAAGACTCCAAGAAATAGATTTTCTTAACAAAAACGAATTGAAAAAAAAGAGAACCCGTCTGGATTCGAACCCGGAGCTACTAATTCGTGACCGCTATGAGCGCCCGACTTCTCGTCTGAGCTAATTATGCTGTCGCGTCATGCAGCGAAATTTACCTTCGCATTCTAATGTCTAATGTGACAGTTTTTATTGTCTAAAAACGCGCATAATATGCGTTTTTTTTAAATAAAACCTAGTTATATCGATTTATCGTCCCCGAAATCCCCTGCATACATAATTTCATGAAAATCCGTCGAGCCGTTTCCGAGATTCAGATTCTATATATTATATCTATATACATATTTATATACAAGAATTGCTCGTTTAAAGGTATAAGATAAGATAAAAACTGATTATTGTCTGCGATTTCAGCGTTATAGAATTTAGGAAATAGCTTATCCTATCTTTCCTAACTAAATTGCTCAGTTTTTTTTTCTATAAAGCCAGTAGACAGACAGTAGACCTATGGCAGTTGAGCTATAATGGCCGTTGAATTTGACGTACACATTCAAACAACAAATCTTTTACATTTGTAAGATTACCAGCGTCCCATGGTTTTACCAGCATAGTTCCCGTTCCCGTAACTTTTCCACGATAAAAAGTAGCCGAAATGCTATCATAACAAATAAACTACCTACCTGCGCTTTATATTTCAACCTCTCAATCCGTTCAACCGTTTCAACGTGATGAGCAACAGACGTCCAAACATTGAAACTTTCTGATATTTGATATAAAGTTTAGTGGAATTGGTCAATGACGAACCGTAGAGTATTGCGAGAGAATTTTGATAAAACTTTTACCATTAGGTATATGTACCTACAACTAGCCTTTTATAAATATTGTTAGGAACATTTAGAATCTATTACAATATCCACGTTGTAGCAAATGGGGTCAAGCTGGAACCCATTTGTTTTTAAATAGAATTAATGTCAAACTTCTATAAAAACCGCAATTTTGTACGAATTCATTTTAGGTTTAATAAAACGTTAAGACGCCCAGAAGCTATGTCTTAGGAATGCTGAGAATTTTTTTGCCAGCCTTATTTAATTAATTTTTGTTGGCTTTGTCTCTTCTTTCTTTACTGTGGTCAAATCAATTAGATCTCAGTGAAACAATGTTTTATTTTACACCACGATACGGCTTCGTTCAAACGGTATATAGGGGAGGTCAGCTCAAAGCGGACACCTTAACTTTGATTTCGATAATAGATGACAAAACAAACGATATTCTCATAGAGTTTTTGATGAATGGATAAAGAGTTAATTATATTTTCATAACATGTAAGCCGAATCCTCAAATGTGCGTTTTAACAAAATCCATTTAAGTTTTTTGAAAAGTTGTCAAAAATCCGCTTTGCCCAAGTGGTCGCCTAAAGCGGCCACAGGGAATGGGAAAAGCGGCCAGCACTATTTTGTCTTAATTAACAGGCCATTCTTTGACATTTACGAGTTACTACTTCTTCAGATTAACCGAGATCAGGTGACAAAGGTCTGGTGTCGATTTTAATAAAAATTTGTTAGTTTTTTGTATTTTTTTATTGTCTATCTAATCAATAGTGCTGATTATGCATAATCCACAGTTTGGGGTTTCAGTTTATGATTACGTAATCTCCTCACCTATAATATAAACTGATCAAACCAAATGCTCAGATAATGTAGATATGGCATAGCGGACATTGGCCACTTTGCCCGGACCGCTTTGCCTTTTCAGGCATTTTGTTTTCAACGTAAATTGCACTCACTTTTTCTCTATTTTGAAAAGAATGCAAGGCTACACGATCATTCGCAATGATTCAATCAATTATACAATTAAATCACAAATACTAAAATATAACAAGATTGGGCCAAATCAGCAAATATTTATCAGGCATTTTTTTAGTAGTACGGATAAATTTCATTCGCGTCACACCACGGCTCTACGCAACTTGCGAATACGGTAAAGCGGTGACCCGGTAGGGGGAAGGAGATTGCCTATGCGTTCCAAGTGGCAAAGTCACGATAATATTTAATGTAACTGAGTTATAGACATTGGCCGCTTTGCCTCCTATGGCCACTTTGAGCTGACTTCCCCTACTAAGTTCAGACATACGTCTTAGAGTCCACTATCCTACAAATTTTATAAAAGTGAAGGTTAGGATTTTTGTTGCTCAAACGGAACGCGTTTAAATTTGAAAGACAGCTAGGTTATATATATAATATGTAAAAAAATAAAAAAGCCTTTAGTTGCCTTGGCATATTACAGATATTTATATGTTTATAATTTTACACAGCTTCTTTCCTAGGCACCAATTATGAATGAAGGCCTTGTTCATTTTTGCCATGTTGCTCAGTTATGCTAGATGGATCCAAGTCGGTTATAGCATTTACTAGGAAAAAATTTTTTTATCACTTGAGATTTGAAAACACCTAAATTATATCCATCATAGAATAGAGACTCGTCAACGTATTCCACAAATTTGACGTTATTATATCAAATGTGATCTCAAACTTCATCGTTCGATTCTTTAAATCATAGAGCAAGAAAAGATTTTGAAAATACGCTTTTTGAGTAATTTTTTTTGTTTTCTTTCAGTTCAGTTGTGACAAAACAAAATTATGTCACAACTGTAAAAAGTCAGTTGTGAAATCAAAATAACTCAAAAAGTAAAGTTGACCGTAATTCACGTTTTATATTTAATGGTTGATCACAAAAAATATTTTATATTATACGCAGTTAGTAAAAGATGTTTGAAAAAACATAATGTTTTTTTTTCATTTTAAATCAGATTTTAAAGAGAAGTTAATAATAACTAAGCTTTTTCCCAACCTAACCTGACAAGCCAGATATATATAGGCCCGATGGTAACAACAACGTCTGCTCAGGACAGGCCACACACAGCACAGTAAAACACATAAAACCCCTGAGTGCCAAACGCAGTGGAGTGCTGAGTAATGATTTGGAATCTTCATGTTCCAATAGCTGCGTGTCACTCTGCTGGTAAAAGAAGACATATTGCTTACCTTCAGACACATGTCCTGCTCGTCTCGTCACTCTTTACTATAAAAAAGTGACTAAGTGTTATGGACAGGAAGAGTTCTAATAATTTTGCATTACGCTCGTTACCCGGAGACGGTTTTTAACACAGAAATCTAAATAATTATTATTTAGAATCTAAATAATTATTATTTAGAAATCTAAATAATTATTATTTAGATTTCTGTGGTTTTTAACTACGTCTAATACTTTCTGCAGAAACATTGCCCTTCCCATTTACGTTGTGCACTATGTACGGTTAATAAAATCAATCTTATGATTACATAACTTGAGAGAAATTAAAGTAAGTAACCTTAAACAAAAAATGTGCTTGAGTAATAATTTGGACTTTTTTATTTATAGGTTTAAGGGAGTTTAACACTAATAGGTATTCAAAAATTGTCTATGAGTAGAGAGAACTCAAATAACGAAAATATTGGTGGACAATATTGGTGGACAATTCACACACAACACCATCTGACCCCAAACTAAGCAAAGCTTGTGTGAAAATTCTGCTTAAGTAGTATTTTGAAATACGAAAATTATACTCTACAGATCATCAACGCGACCTTATCTTATATATAAAATTCTCGTGTCACAGTGTTAGTTTCCTTACTCCTCCGAAACGGCTTTACTGATTTTTACCAAATTTTATATGTATATTCAGTAAGTTTGAGAATCGGCTACTAGCAATTTTTCATACGCCGAAGTGATAAGGGTTGTTCACCCCAAAAAATTTTTTTTTAATTTTCGGACAAAATTTATTGTTTTCATTTTTTTTATAATGTGGCGTTAAAAAATACATGCAACCCTAAATTTTTACTCTTTTATCACCAACTCCTATTTTTTAATAGCCATTTTAGTAATTTTATCATTTTTCATCCCACTCTATACTTAACTGATCAATTATCGTCTTTTTTGTCATCATGTAACAGTTTGCCATATAATATACCATTTAAATTATAACATCATGTAATAATTTACATGGCAAAACAACGTTTGCGGAGTCAGCTAGTACATATATATATGTATCTACAAAAGATAATTGGGACAAGACAAAGGGTCGTTGAGAAGATGAAAGAATCTGTGTCATAAATAGAAGTCAAGAGCACGGACAGAAATTCCCAAAGAGATTTTCCGGGAACGCCTTTGTCAGGATCAATTATTATAATCACAAAATTAAGGATAAATTATAATAGAAGAATGTTAAGTCTTAAATTGGAATAATTGACTTCGTTAATGAAAATCAATCGAGGTTTTTTACCTAGGAATTATGCGATGACAGAAAAAGAAAAATGTATTTTGATTAAAATGTTTGAAGTGATTAATTCTGTAAAGTATAAAGTACGGAAACGAGTAAGACATGCATCTAAATGGTAAGTAACACTGATGCTTATGCCACCGCAATGACGTGCAGCTATTTGAACGATTATACATATAAGTACATATACAATTAGTTCGTCATTTTATGCATATTTTAAATTGGCTTAATGTGTTGGTAACCAGCATGCCCGTGAAGACGGAGGTCGTGGGTTTAATTCCCATCCAGGACGAAATACATTTGCGTGATATGTCAGACACACAACATGCTAAGTCCATTATGCATGCACTACTAAATAAGTATCTCTCTTGCTCGAAAAGAGCGGGTCATATTGGCCGCCACGCCAGCCCGAACGACATCATACGCCGGGCTTTTTCCACCGCCAATGTCCCAGCCATACTCGAACTGCGCCTTGCGCGTGACGATGGCAAAATACCTGACGGCATGACTGTTGTGCCTTGGAAGTTGGGTCGGCCCCTAGTGTGGGACGCAACTTGCGTCGATACTCTGGCACCATCACACCTTCTAGAGACACATAGTAGGGCTGGTGCAGCGGCTAATTCAGCTGAGCGACTCAAACGGCGCAAATATGCAACCCTCGGAAGAGGTTACATATTTGAGCCATTTGGGGTTGAGACATTGGGTCCGTGGGGGCCGGAAGCTCACCTCATTTTCAAAAGCCCTTCCGAGCGCTTGGTCGACGCGACACGTGACCAAAATGCTGGCGTTTATTTGACCCAACGCATAAGCATTGCCATTCAGAGTGGTAATGCCGCCAGCACGCTGGGTTCGCTTCCGATTGGTAGTGGGCTTGAACATCTTGATTATCTGTAGATCTTCATTGGTCTATGGATAATTCAGGTGTGCTTAGTGTAAGTAGTTAGGTATGTAGCGTAGTGTAGTTCTCATTGTATTTTAGTTTTGTTAATAAAGGCTCGGCCCCTTTTTAAAAAAAAATATTACATACATCCGCAATCTGGTTCCCATTTTAATACAAGTTTTGCTTAGCTCTGGGGCCAGCTAATGTTGTGTCACGAACGCCCAGAAATATTTAATTACAAATGGTCTGTACATGTTTTCACAATTGCTACACTTGCAGCGCAAATGCCTATCTACACTCAACTTCTAAATGAAAATAATAGATATTCCAATATAAACACCGTACATATCTACAAATAACCATAATATATGCATTTAGTGATAAGTCACCAATCCAGAAACAAACAGATACTTCAAATTTACTAATATTATTCATAGATGTATGTATATACTAACTATATTTATACATTGGTATCGGTCCCTCTTGATTACCTTAAACTTTTCGAGTAACATTACAATGTATCCTGATTCATTGCATCATATATTACAAAAATATTTACTGACGTTGTTTCCTATCATCTATCTTATCTTATCTGCTTTCTGCTTAATATATATAAATCTCCTGTCACGATGTTTGTCCGCGATGGATTCCTAAACTACTTAACCGATTTTGAATTAAATTGGCACACCGCGAGCAGTCTGGTCCAACTTAAGAGATAGGATAGTTTTTATCTCGATGAATAGTCTTTAAATGACAATATCCGAGTGCAGCCGGAATGGGCCGCTAGTAGTCTTATAATTATCTATTTCTTGAAATAATTTAAGCTTACGATGGACCTATATTTTTTTAAGTTAAAGTTACCCTTTTTATTTATTATAACTGATTTGCATTTGGTATTATTAACAAGTCCAATATTATAACTTTTTTTAAATACCTTGATTGATTGAATCGAGGTTCTAACCCGATATGGTTCTTCTTTCCACACGGGACCACTTGCTGTTGTATGTTTCGCTCCTCGGCCGCCGCCGTATACCATAGTCTGTGCGCGCCCTGTCGAGATCTCACTTTGCGGAGGTCCATCTCTCTCCACGCAAACTGGCGGGACTGATCATTTCATAGGCCCTATCTCCACCCAACTTCGTTTTATTCGGCGTGTGGACACCTTTCTCACCACGCCCACTAGCGGGACAGTGCCCTGGTGTGCAGCCCACTGCCTTGGCCGCCGCCGCCGTCATCCATGACACCCCGTCTCTGCACATCCTGAGTCTTGTCGAGTCCACCGAGCCCGGCGCTCCACGACCGGTGCCGACGGCACCCGCGGTTCCCGCGTGCCGCTCAGTCACCTCCAGCGCTAGCACCAGCTCCACTCCTTTGTGGTGATTCAGCGTAGGTTCAACGCCCAGATGAAGTCGTACCTCATCATTCCGCCAGCCCCTCACTACGTGATTAAGCAATATCATTTCCTGTGACGCCTCGAATTTACAATGAACCGCTAGATGTTTCACGGGTTTGCACGAATGTTCCAAAGTTATCTACTCATAACATTCACTTTCCACCTGTCGCCGATGTTGAAATGTTCTCTGAGGTGTAATTTGTAGAAAAAATCATACCGTCTGCGCCAATGGAAATAATAAGTAAAACCACGATTGTAGTTGTTTCAAGACTGACTGTTTTTGACCATATTACACACGTAGGTAGAAATAACATTGATTTCAATTACTTCTACAACATTTCTTAAATATCCTTTATATACATACATCACAATGTTGTGTATTTTTTAAATAAATGTACAAAAAACAGTAACAAAATAAGAGACTCGAAAAACTCGATCAAAAATTCGGTCTTACAAAACACATTTTAAAGTTGGCGCAGGCGGCAAAGTTAAATGATTTACATCACCCATCGTTGGCTGATCTTCCTCACTCCACACACACGATTATGGCCCGCTACAAGCTACAAACTTTGGAGCAATTCCCGAAATTGGATGCTAGGAATCTCGAGCCCAACATCGGATAAGGTCCGTAAAAAACGGATTTATGCTCAAGAAAGTGCCTATTGTTGTAAATTCGCGCCCTCCGGCCATCATCTGTTCACGGTTAATCGAACATCAAAATTCGGAAATGCGTAAAATCGACGAATTTTATGACCTTGCAACCTCCGTTTTTTAGTCTTGATGAAAGGAAACCTCTGGGATTTTATGCTGATCCTCCGTTTTGACACTTCATCTGGATAAATAATCACAGGGTCACGATCAAAGGGCTTTGTCGCGATACGTGAAGAGAATCCAGCTAGCGACGCGATTGGTTAAATCGCGAATTATTCAAATTTGATGTTGTGAGGAATAAACAGAGTAACGCGGCAATCTTGAGACGCAGTTTCAATTTAGAGGTATTCCTGTGTGAATAAATTGGAAATACGACTTTTGGACGTGATTGTGTTTGCACTGAGGCTCTATGTACAAACAAATAAAGGAATATGATGGCTTTGAGATATATTTTCGTCAACAGATTTCGCATTGAGATTGAGTTTTAGATTTGAAACTACCATATCTACTTCATTTATTCTACGTAAGTATATTATCTATGAGAAAGTTTGGTTATTTGGATGTTTTTTACTAAATCACGTTGTAATGGCTAAACGGATGGGCTTGGAATTCGATATACAGTCTGAAATTGCTTATTTTTGTAGCGGGAAAGAAATGGGAATTATTTATATGCGGGTAAAACTGCGGTTAAAAGTAGGTGTATAATTACTTTTGCCTAGTAGTATTATAGAAGTAGGTAAGTCGGCGGGCACTGCGGTTTACAATAGAATGCATTGTTGACCCTGAAAACGACGACATGTCCTACGTCCGTAAGCCAATATGTAGACGGTAACCATTATAATTATTCCAAATCAAAATACTTAATATAATTACTTGTGAAATCAAAATATTATTAAAATACAAGTCCACAAAGCCATGAATAACCCACCCTGAATCGTTCCTGGTGCAAATGTGCCCGAAACGCTGGCTGCGTTGTCTCGCTGAATAGCGATAGTTATCCTCTGCGTCAGGACGGTAACTAAGTTAAAGTTGTTTGGCAATTATAGTTCAACTTAAAATTTTACGGAACATTATATTTATTTTTAAAATGAAAACTTTTGGGAAAACAACTATACTTGCGACACTTACTCTTGCCTAATACCTTTGCGTATTTTCTGACGTTTCAAAAATATTTCCTGGCAATTACATTACACACGTAATTGTGTAAATGTATATTTCTTTCCACACTTCCGGAGTGTTACTGTTTTTTTCTCATCGGCAGTTACCTACGACTTAGATAACTTTTTATTTTACTACTAAACTTACGAGCTAAATTAACTTCACGTTCCTGATATAACCGCACTCACTAAGCTAAGTTTGAGGATGCACTATTTCCACGTTGAATATCTTCTACGCCAACGTTTATATCCAATTTAGTTCCTACAGCAGTATAAAGTTCTGAATTTTTAATCTCTGCTTCATTTTTGAAATGTTTCCTGAAGATGTTTTAAGTTAACTCTTGGTTGTAACTATGAGAAATCTCGAAATCTGGGTCACAGTTTCTTTTTAGAATTAGATGAAATAAGCAACTACGCTTCGCTTAACACCCAAAGCTGGTTTATATTTCTACTCGAAATGTTTGCCGGATAAAATATGCTTCAAAGCAGAACATAGTAAAGTCTATACACATCTGTGTATTTATTTACATCAATTAATACTAAGCTTCCAAATTACATTTACTAGTGGTTGTCAATGGCCTAGTGATCGAAATTGCACCGTATAGCAATATTAATTTATGTTCAATTTGACCACACAGGTTTTCCACTAACGACAAGGAAGAGTGTATTTATGCGTGTGAATATATCGTAGTGTGTTTAATATTTTTAAGCTATTGCATAGCTTTTTTCTAATTGTATGTGTATTATATGTGAGTAATTTGAAAAAAAAAACCATACCGCATTTCTTTTCTATACTCCAATAAACTATACCTAAGTATGCGAACTTTCATAATGCTCAGTCCGCACAATTTTCATAAAATGAAATACAAAGATTTTACTTTACGTATATAAGCCAAATATAATAATTTTGTACGTGTATAAACAAATCGGTAACTATAGATAGAAATAATTTATTGGCATATTTGGCGAGAGTTTAACAATGAAAACAAGTTGAAAGTCAAAACAAAAGAGAAACGATGAGATAATCTGCAAATGAAGGCTAAAACAAAAATATCTAGAAAACTTTACGGAGCTCATTAAATACAATTCAATAAATACGATTTATTGTGAGCCAAGTCAAAAGCCTACGAACGTGTAATAAATACCTGTTCTATTACAGAACAGAAAGGTATTAAGCCACAAGCTCGTTTAAAACAGAACAAATCTTTTGTGAGCGCGAAATTTTGCTGCCAAGAATTTTGTATTATGTTGCTAAGACTTCCATTGTCTCGATCTGTACGAAGATTAATTTGGGAAGCTCAGTAAATTCAAGATCAATGATGTATAATTTCCGTGGAAGTGGCTTTCTCTTCTGCTTCATTAGAAACAAATTAACACACTTATTTTCTCGTGTTTGATGAATAGGTTACTGAATAATACACATTTTTTTTTCTGTGTTGTACTGTTGTTAAATTTCAACAAATAAAGCAACCTAACGATAAATCAGATTTGTGTCCACATAAAATTAAAAGCGTTTCTTTTCAGCATAGTAATGCTTGATCATCTTGATTATGTTTAGACTTTTATCTATCTATGGATAATTCAGAAGTGCTCAGTGTTAGCATTTACGTATGTAGTATGTAGTATGTAATATGTAGTATGTAGTATGTAGTATGTAGTATGTAGTTGTAGAGTAGTTAGAGTAGTAGTCCTTATCGTAAATTAGCTGCAGTGCATGGTTGTCATTAAAACATCTTTGTTTTCCTTACAGTCGTTTTTCAAAGGCTTATATTGGTTATCACACAAATAAAAATTAAATACAATATTTCATTATTTATTAGTTTCAATTCCATTCTCTCTAAATACGGATTTTTCACAGTTTTGCCTCCGGAACTGTGATTCTCGACGGCTGTCTATCGCTATTAACTGACGCGTAAATATGGCAAACTAGAAGCTCTCCGCGGTTTTACCCGCTTGTTCCCGTTCTTGTTATTTTCCCGCAATGAAAAGTAACCTGGTCAGTCTAGAACAGACTACAATATAACAATTTTCCAAATTTCAACTCGATTCGTTCAGCTGTTCCTACGTGATTGCGCGACAAACTACCAAACTATTAAATCTTTCACATTTATAATATTAAGATAATGTTTGCATATTGGCCAGTATAATCTGACCTACGATTACGTAGAATGTCCATGAGTCTCGGTGTCAAGTTTTACAAAAACTTACGTAGTTTTGGTTATTGACAAAATACCAGCACAGTTTTAACAACGGTTCGTTAAACGTTCCCTAGGATTGTTTTTCGAAATACCGTATTAGGGTCAACGCAATTAGAGTAGAAATAATTATAGTGACCTACATTGGTCCAAAATAGAATTTAATCATGTGGAAAATGTAAATAAGCAAAGTTAGACGCAATAACTTGTGGCGCCGAAAGTGCGTAAATTTGTAAAACCTTGGTTTACCGAGGCCTTACAAATTTATTTAAAGAGGAAAAAATAAGCGAAGCTTTTATGCAGTGGAAAAATGGTACATTTCGCCTTTAAATGATCACACCTTTTGCCAGTGCATTTGCAAATATTTCTGTATTCTGGTTTGAAGGGAAATGTTTCCACCGAAATGACAGACCGAAAAGATGCATTATCTTATATCTCCGAAGGATGAATGCAATTTCGTACGGGTTTCGTACGTCCTGAGGTACGGAACCCCAAAAAAGTGCAAAAAGAATATTTTTTCTGTTACGCAAAGCGTGTGATATAAGTGAAATTTACGCGTACTTTATGTGAGAGTGAGGAGAGATATTTTCCCAACTCGAAATACGAAGCTCTTCCGAATTCTATCCATCCACGAGCATACCTATCAATCTTGAACGTCAGTTGCACGTCTCGACGATTTTCAAACAATTATGCTTACTTAAGTACATGTTAAGTCGTCCGCAAGTATAGGAACTTGGGTTCTGAATACTGGTATGATACCAGGATTTTGTCGGCGTTAATGTCAGGCTAATTTTGTCTTTGATACTGTTGTACTCCAAAACCGGTTTTAAGTTTTAACTTTGTAGCCAATGTTAAACTTTTCTTGTTAATAATTCGGCTTATTTTAGTAAAATTCCTGAATTTAGGTGTTTAATGCCTTATAGTCTTATTTTATGATTTAGGCGCTTAATGTTCTAATAGCTGTGTAACTGAAGTTTGATGCTACTTTCGATATTCAAACAGCTGAACTGTGAAATTAATTATTGCCTGAGTAGGTTTTACGCAATACAATCATTATGTCTTGTAGTCGCGAGTAAATCGGTGTGGTCTAGGTAAACGCGATCCCATGTAGATCAGCGCCTCTACCGCCTAACGAAAAACGCTTTGACGCTTTCATATTGCTGTCTCTTTTCTTCTCGCTTGAAATGATAGAGACAGCATTAGCAAAGCGATAGCCGATTTAGTTAGGCGGTAGAAGCGCGGATGATTATAATATAAGCAGCCCACTAAATTTTCCCATTGCTGGGACTCGGGGTCTTTTCTCGCAAGGAGAAAGAGTCGTGGCTATAATCCGTCCGTTAAGTGCTTTTTGCTGGATGACACATGACCTCGAAATATTCTAGGTACATGTCGGCTTCCTCACGATGTTTTCCTTCACCGTTTTTAAGTTAGCGGTGTCCGCATGATTCGTTAACATAAAGCAAGACGGCGGTAAAACATAAACCTATTAACTAAATATCAAAAAATATTTTTTAAATATAGGTATAAATAAGGTATTTGCTCGTAAAGGGTCTCCTATTGCACCAATTTCTATATCGTAATGTATCTCATTACGTACTTGTATGGTAATGTATAATGTAAAACGCACGATTTCAAAATGCTCCGTCTAAAATGAACGGTACCTTTTTAAATCTTAGTAAAAAGTTTTTATGTCCGAAAAAAGGTCAACATTTTTTGAATAAAATTAACTTTAAGAGGTAAAATATAATAAATAATTATTTAATTCGTTAATTCAATTAATTTTGACTATAAATTACAATAAATTATCTGTAACAAAACATAAAAATATGAATTTACTTTATTACTAATGGGACACTGGCTGGTTCTGTGCCGTTCCTTAAAAAAAAGGCGCCGATGCGCGCGCTTTGGTAATCTGTGAACGAGCATAAATTATTCCGCGCCCTTTTTTTTCGCTGTATTGTTTTTATTTGAAAACGTCGTCAGAGGTTTATGTATTTCCTCGCAAATGTGTTATAAAACGTCATATGACATACGTGCGCTTTGATAATTACAGCCTCTGCTAATTTTAGGTCTCGCTTTCGGCTCGAGCTAGCAATAACGCCTCGGCTGTAATTATCAATTTAGCGCACTTTTATCATATTGTACTATAACACGACAAAACTATTGTTATAAACATAACTGACTGTTTGTTTATCCCCAGAAGAAAATAAAATTTAACAAGTAGACATGTTTTTCTTCAAAATGTAAAGTATTTTTCGAATGCAAATTCTAACAAGTTCTTTATGATGACAAGTTTAGTAGAGGTTCTGCTAACCGCAGCAACAGCGTCGTTAGTTCACTGAGCTCCGAGACGGTGCCTACTTACACGAGTTAAATTAGTTTAAATGCACCGACTATGTTCACCACTTCGAATGAAACCGAGGGATTTCCCAAGATTGACGAGAAGCCGAAATTGGAGAGCATACAATACAAATTTTGGCAGTAATGGAATTTGGGACATCGGCAGTCCTAAAGTCCAGTTCCCAGTAGTGCAAAATGACGGCTTTGAATTGGATAGTTTAATATAGTTCTTTGCTAAAACGGCACATGGTAACGCTGTAAATAAAAAAACGTTTTTAGATTTTTTTCTGAAAACTTTTTTTTCATGATATTTGTTTACCAAAATCGGAAAGCGTTAGATGACGATGACGCCAATTTTATGGTTTTTGTTCACACAAAAAGTGTAAAACGCGCCCAAAGAAGTTGTAACTTCAAAAAAGCATATAAGAAAGTGTATTTTTATGTTCGCACTGCTCAAGTACCAGCAGTACACTCTTGTACGAATGGAGTCAAGACTATAGTTGACCGTTCTGGCTCAGTGTGGGTCGGCAAATAACGCATTACCTCGATCGATTATCGAAAATTATCGTAACATTTATCACAACCCATATCATGGTGTTAATATGTTAACTCCTAGTTTTAACGATGATTCCTTCAGCGTTGAAACTAGGAGTTATGACAAACTTGTATATCTTGGTAAAATACTATAAAGGTGCAGGTGGGATTTCAACCTACGAGTGACGTCACATTGTGATGTGTGTTTTTTTTAACCCATTGTTCCGGCCAGCGATGCCGCCGGCGTCGCGAATTCACACAAAAAAATTATCACTCTAAAATGAAACCAAATTTTGTGTGTCTGTAAACGACAATGTATTTATTCATATAATCCTATCCTATCTCTTAGGCATCAAAATAAACTAATCATCGAGTATTATTGCAATTAGTCTCCAGTTTCTCTGAAATCTGGTAACCCGATAGACGATAAGTTTCTGCACCGTCGGCTACAAATGGAGACGACTTGTATACAGAAAGCCTCAAATAAGACTAGTTAAATTACCTTCTTAGCCTAACAAGGCCTGCGAGAATAATTCCACTATTAAATGTAACGGTTATTCTGTGGCAAACGGTGTGACGCAGTTTGTATGCAAGCCTGGTTTGAATGGTGCTCCATTTGAGGTTGGGATTTGGGATACAATTACATTGGAATATCCAATTAAAGTTTAAGGCAAGCTTAAGTAAGTAGTCTGTGATTATCAATCTTGTTAAGTACCAATAGAAATACTATTGCGTTGAACTTTTGTTAGAAATAAAAGGTTTTGGTTTTAGGGGTCCGTACCTAAACGGAACGTTACTGTATAAAATATTACTGAGACTCAGCTGTTCCTACGTTTGTCCGTCTGTCACCAAGTATCTCATGAATTGTGTTATTTAAAACAGTTGAAATTATCGAAGCTAAACCGATATTGTTAAAGAATTTTATTATATGACCTTTTGTATGATCTCATCTCTTATCTCAAGTAAGAACAAAGCGGTAACATGGAAACATTACTGTGTTCCAGTGTGAATGGAAATGTTTCCAGAGAAATTACGGGGTATCGGGGGGATCGAGGTAAACCATCTAATACCTCTGGGTGACGAGCGCAGTGCAGTGCTAGGCAAAGTTTTGTACACTTCATGTTCCAATAGCTGCGTGTCAGTTTGTTGTTATGGGGATTAATGTTGCTTACCATCAGGCACATGTGTAGATCGTCTCGTCAATTAACACTATAAAAAAAAAATGTTTTCTGTATCACAAAACATCAACATTATTTTTCACTGTTATTCTCCGAGAGATTTCTAATTCCGTACGTTAAATGTGTCGGTTAAATATAAACACTACTGAACTCCCATGAGGTTTTAAAATAATTGCTATTAAGCTAAGTATATTTCCATCAAAATGTTTTGATCGAACACTCAAATGTACAACTCTGCGCAACTTTAAGCCGAGCTAACTTTTGATTAGTTTTTAACTTTTAGAAGTCAGGTAATATCGGTTTATTTTAATGTTTTATTCGGAATGGGACGTGTATGTTTATAACATATTTCTATTAAAAGATGTTTATTTCGGTTGTGGTGAGTATACAAATTAATGTAGTTGTTACACATTTTTAGTTAATTTACGGACAATATAGCCGGTCCTGTCCGCTATAAGTTTCAGCCGCGTTTGGCGACCTTTTTCAAGGAGAGAGAAGACGAGTGACCGCTCCTCGTTGTTTGGCACTGTGCGTGCGGCTGCACTGTCAGGTCTGGACTGGCCATATCATACTTAAGTTACCCTTGTATAACTTAAAAATAAGGTGATTTTTTTTACATAATATATGTATATCGAGCGAAGTTGGTTGGACCTTCAGTAAGTAATTTTTGTTTTATTTTTAATTTCGAAATCTTTATAAGTTTCATAATGTGCGTGCGTGTTTAAGCCCCAGACCATGCTTAAAATGAAAAAAATGTCATCATCATTGTCTAGTCTACAGCCACGGTATCATTGGACATGGAAGTTATTAATTAATAATGGCTTCGAGCCCCCTGTTTGTAGGGCACGCTTCTGACTAGTAGTGAGCCTGAGCATTATAATTATTTTATGGTTTCATCAATTTTGAAGTAATTCAGTTGTTCTACTTGTGTTCAAAACTTTGGACAGTTTTTTTCAAGGCCATTTATTAACACATAGCCAAAAATTGACCGAAATTCCTCTTTACGGACACGTCGTGTAGATCTACGATCATCATGTAGCTGCAATAATAGTATTTCTAGTAATAAAATCACCTGCCAATAAAACAAATCACCATCCGTTTTATGAATATGCATTCGCAAGTTTCAGAATAATATTGAACGCATGTAAAACACGTGTTGGGCATTAATTCCGGTCAGAACGCATCGGAATGATACGGTCGGATACAAATCGTTTTATATTTATTTTTTCAAAAATGGTGATGGCATTTCCAGGAATTCCAATTTCAGGCTATTTACTAGCACGTCTCTGTCAACACCAACCAAAAAAATTCACAAGAATTTTAGTAACTGCAATTAACAGATTGACACCGTCAATATTTTTTCAAGTGCTGATACGTGTTTGCCTTCACCATTAGTTTTAAAGGTGAAAAAGAAAACATGACTAGGAAACCGACATATACCAAGAAAGTCATTTTTTGAGTATGTGTCACACACCAGAAAAAATAATTGTCAGACACAAAAAAAAAAACATCGCACAAATATTTTGCCTGGGTGGGAATAGAACTTCTGATCTACGGCTCCGCAGGCAGACTCGCTACAAGCTAAGCCACTAGGCCAATCTTGTAATTAAGAGGGATGTTAACATTTATCACATATTTATGTTCAGTGTTAATTTTATGATAGTTATACGATACTATTAATACAATAGAAGAATATAATATCGAAAATCACGTTTTCATACTTTAATGTTACTTAGTAAATTTATTATAAATTATTTCAAATGCTATATTTTCAATCTTTTGTCACATGATTGCAAACACCAATATGACTCATTACGTCACTAACCGCAAAACAAGCTGTCGATGATGATGATAGTCATGAATCGCAACCAATGTTTTGCGGTTAGTGACGTTATGTCAGTCGTTAGTGTTTTAACGGGAAAATTCAAAATTACTTTATTTTAATAATATAATAATACTAGCGGCCCGTTCCGGCTTCGCTCGGATCATAAACTAGACACTGTCTGCAGCGCCATCTACCGGGCTTATTTATGAATCTAAGCCATCCTCGAATCCACTTGTACACAAACAAAAAAAAATTCAAATCGGTCCCGCCGTTTAGGAGGAGTTCACCGTCAAATGATTAAATAACTGAAATGGCTATTAAAAAATAGGGGTTGGTGATAAAAGGGTTAAAATTTAGCGTTGTATGTATTTTTAATGCCACATTATAAAAAAATAAAAACAACAATTATTGTCTAAAAATTCAAAAAAAAAATGGTTGTCAGTAAAGTCGGTTTACTGACGATAGTTGAACGTGACAACGTCTAGTATTTGTGTTAAGCGCCATCTAGGTAAAACATTCTGAAGCTTTTTGAAAAGCTGTTCAAAGCGCCATCTCTGGGTACATCATTGTACTAGCACAAGTTCTTAACTTCATATCGTCGCTTTTCTAAAACATGGGCAGACTCCTTGAACGTAATACACATTTCACTCACTAGATAGTGCGAAAAGTAATAAGGCGAGGTAACGGCGGTAAATATTATCTAATCTATGGCAGTAACGTTACATACGTCATGTTTTGCGGGCGTGCAGCCGGCTTCATCGAATTATAAGACGTTATCACGTCAAAAATTTAGGCGTGAACAACCCTTATCACTTAGGGGTATGAAAAATAAATAGTAACCAATTCCCTGACCTATTGAATATGCATATTTATATTATAAAATTTGGTAAAAATCAGTAAAGTCGTTTCGGAGGAGTAAGGTAACTAACATTGTGACACAAGAATTTTATATATAGGATTAATTTACAATTATTTATTACATTCACAAACTTAGACAATAAGCCTAAGAACTACAGAAAAATGACAATAAATTATGCAGACCAAATAGCTTATCGCTTAAAGCGATTTCTTCCAGGCAACCTATGAATGGACATATGATTAGATAGGATTAGATAGGATAGGATTATCGTAAATTTACTCACCGGTTTACTAAAATATTTAAATGAACCAATTTTCTTAATGGTAAACAATCATCAATCTTCAAAATAAAAGCAATTGCGAAAAGGTGTTAACATCCCTATTAAACTTTAAGTTAATACTTAAATAAATTAAAGTAAAAAAAAAGTTTAATAAATTATAGCTTTGACTCTCTTCATGTTAGAGAATGCTTCGAGCTAGTAAAGAAAACATAAAAGTGACTTAATTATGTGAACTACACTACGCTACATACCTAACAACTACTTACACTAAGCACACCTGAATTATCCATTGACCAATGAAGGTCTACAGATAATCAAGATGTTCAAGCCCACTACCAATCGGAAGCGTACCCAGCATGCTGGCGGCATTACCACGCTGAATGGCAATGCTTATGCGTTGGGCCAAATAAACGCCAGCATTTTGGTCACGCGTCGCATCGACCAAGCGTTCGGAAAGGCTTTTGAAGATGAGGTGAGCTCCCGGCCCCCACGGACCCAATGTCTCAACCCCAAAGGGCTCAAATATGTAACCTCTTCCGAGGGTTGCATATTTGCGCCGTTTGAGTCGCTCAGCTGAATTAGCCGCTGCACCAGCCTTACAATGCGTCTCTGGAAGATGTGATGGTGCCAGAGTATCGACGCAAGTTGCGTCCCACACTAGGGGCCGACCCAACTTCCAAGGCACAACAGTCATGCCGTCAGGTCTTTTGCCATCGTCACGCGCAAGCCCACTCGGTTCGAGTATGGCTGGGACATTGGCGGTGGAAAAAGCCCGGCGTATGATGTCAAGTTAAGTTAAGTTATTATCATTATTATTATTATTTTATTATGTTAAGTTTTTACCTAGAATAATTTTGTAACTAGAATAAGGAGCGAAACAAAGTAAATTTTCTTTGTATACGAACGCTTATAGTATGTCAATTAACTTGGGTACTGACGCGAAGAAACGTTTTGATGGTTCACTAAAATTTTAATCCATTTTGCTACTATTCAGATGCCCCAATTTAACCCACACTTCTCTAAACAGTTATAGGTATTTAAATTTGGTGGATACTCAACCTTTTACGTTTCTAATTATCTTAAGTTTAGTTCATATTTTTTTTTTAACATTTATAGGTTTACACTTGACCACCATCTCGCCTGATGTTAAGCGACGATGCGGTCTAAGATGGAGCGTGCTTACCTAGAAGAAACCGATTCACTCTCGATTTGAAGACACCAAGATTATAACCATCGGGAAAAACCCACTCAGGCAACTCATTCCACAGTCTAGACGTTAAACACATATCTACTTTATATTTACAGAAGAAGACTTATAACGAGTTTTTGTTATATTAGTGTATAAGAACTCAAAAAAATTCTTACGCTATTGCAAAGTTTGGTTTTCAAAAGCAGCGCTTTGTAGTTTCACTTAACCCCATTATCCCATTATTTAGTTCTTGATCCCATTATTTTCCCCAGGAAAAATAGACTATTATCTATGTGCCGATTTTTTTTTGTATTTCCTGAGAATAACGCGTTCAAAGGAAAACAACTCTTCAGCTTTATAATATTACAATCCATCCATCGTTGATGTCGCAGGGAATAATTAGTCTTAATACATTCTTTTTTCCCCAAGTTATTTAATACTTACTTAATCTTTCCGTACAAGAATTCACGTCAATAAAATACTCCACCCAACCCTCTTCATTCAGAAAGTAATGAACATTCCTGAAATCTAAAGCGAAATCTGAGTGTACGGAACATGATTGCAACCTTAATAAATGTAACCCGGGCACATGATTGAAAACGTTTCTTAGAAGTTTACATTTGCGGAGAATTAGTATTGGTATTTATTTAGATTGAATCTCCTTCATTTAGTTCAAGTCAATATTTTTTGGTTGGGTTCATATTTCAATCACTAGCAATGCCCCATGGCTTAGGTATTTGAGTAGTTTCACGAAAGTAGCTCATGTGCTATTCCAGGCTATAATATAACAATGTTTTAAATTTCTACCCAATTCTATTACCATTTCCGACGCAATCGAGCAACAAAAGTATAGACTACTTTCCACTGAAATTATAAGTGTGAATACAAATACAAAAATCAAAAACGTTTTAAAAGTTGACCCAAAAGTAACTCTTGTCTGTCTGTTCCGCTTTCCCGCCTAAACTACATTTTTTTTCAATTTGAAAATACTTTTGTAAAACATATTATCCTTGAAGTGACAAACATTAAATTTTATACATTCAACAAGTATAATATGCGCTTATTAAAACCTTATTATTGTGTCACCATCACATTGTTTTTATTAGGGGTACCAGCGATCATAACAAAATATTCAACTTCGAAGCGGAGTTACACTTAAATCTGGTATAAAACTAATGAAAAGCCTAAACTACTGAAACGATTCGAATCAAAGTTGGCACAAAGAAACAGTATAGCTGGCGAAAAAAAAAACTTTTTGATAAAACAAAAGAAGGTGTGATAGCATGTTAGCCCTACCAAAAAGTGCCGAAAAGGAGTTTTCACTTCAAAAAATATATGCAGAAAAGCAAAAGAAACTACGCGCTGGCATGATGCTCGTAATATCCATATTTCGGTGCCTGAAGTAAAAATGAAATATCAGCCAGTTCTTCCTCAATGTTTCTAAATAATTTAACCCATGGCCTCGGTAACAAAACTCTGTATCTCAGCAAACATCTCCGGACCCATATTTCATTTCACCGGCATAACAACCAAACCGCTTCAACTTTTTACATCACAGACTTTCCTCCTAACGAAGTAATAAGTTTTTTTTATGTAAATACGTAATTCCACTTGCCAGGTTTATCGTGGAAATCTTAGATGAGCCTGGCGACATGCCAGACGGATTTTGAGTGGGTAAAATACCTTAACCTCGTTAAATTGAGGAAGTTTCAGCACGAGGAAAGTGCGACGTAAACTCTTTTGAGTGAGTGTTGAAATTCATACTGAGGCGTAAAAATGGTTAATTATAAGGGAATGTCACTCAGGCTTTTGTTGACTCTACGCGACTGCGTAAAAAGGAGACGTGATTTAATAGTTGTGTGGGTGTGAAGACGTAAAAATGAAATATTGTGCTGAGCACGATTATTTATTAATTCGTTTTATTTTACTTTATATACGCGTCCCGCAGTTTTATCCTTGTTGTTCATTGACATAAAATATCTGTGTATTTATTATAGAAGATATTCTAATTGTGTTTCAAATTTAAACCTGTTCAGTCGTTTTTACGTGATTGAGCAACCAACATCCATTCGTCCAAACATTTGTAATATTAGTAGGATTTCGCTTAATTCTTAAAATAAAACAAAATCTTAAAATAAATGCTATTTGTAAATTTCGTTATATTTCGATGTAATTTTCAGTTCAGTTTCGCCAGATCAGTCTGCACCAATGCAGACTGTTAGGGTACTGTTACTGAAGTATTGAAAAGTATCGTAGCATAATATTGTTATTAAGTTTCACTCAGGGCTTGGCCTAATAGCACCAAGGCTATAATAATAATTGATCACGCTGGGGTGTAGTCACTTTTTAAATCACATGTCTGTGACTTTCATTAGGTGTGATTCATTAACCCAACGATCTGTCCTGGTTGTGCAAGTGTGTACAAACCGTTCAAGAGCTAGACAAGCATACAACGATATGCTGTATCTAAACTATAAAGCTGAAGAGTTTGTTTGTTGGTGTGTGTTGTTTGAACGCAAGGATCTCGGGAACTACTGGTTAGAACTCAAAGTTTTTTTTCTCTGTTGGATAGTTCATTTATCGAGGAAGGCTGTAAGCTATTTATTATTATTAGTAACATTACGCTACTATTAACAGAAACAGAAAACAGCAACAATGAAAAATGTAACAAAAACGGAAAAAACAAGGAAAAATTATTGCTTTTTGAGAGCTTTCGTTGCGTGACAGCATGTGTTTATCATTTAAAGGTTGCGTCATTAGAACCTAAGGTAACCGAATTTGTTCAAAATTTGAATTGGTACGACCAATTTTCGATAGATGGCGTAGCAACGCGCGCACGGTAAAGCTAGTATTTTAAACAGCTATATGAAAAACGTTTTACTTTGGTATTTACAAGCAGAAGTACTGATTTATAATCTTTATTTAGCGCATATATGTCCCCTTTAGGGCTGAGAGTGATTTCTTTCTGGCACAAGCGTATATTTTTTCTTTGTAAAAATATAGTAAAACTGCAAGTAAGTACCTAAGTAATTCAAAAGAGTACCTATTCAGAAGTAAATTAAAAAATAAGTAGGTAGGTAAGTTTGGAGAGTATTTTTAAGGTTTCGTTATTTAGAGGAGTCAATAAATGTTATACATAAAAAAAAGTTAGTAAATCGGCGATTATTTCAAAAGCAATGCTCATAATGGAGAAAATTCAATGAGAAAACATGTTTGTTTGGGTCTGATCGATAATGAAGTTAAATTAACTTGAAAGGATTTCGATACACAAAATATAAACGAAACAAACAATGTAAAATACATTTTGCTGATTACTATATAAAATTTCCAAATATTTTGTTCCAAATATGCTGACAAAATCTAAATATAACAATCCAGGCATTTTCTACAGTCACGTACGTTGATGTACTAACCAACCAGCGAAGCAATAACTATCTAGGGGATTTATTTCTAAAGTTGTACTATTCGATTATTTTCTTGTAACGACTATTTATCTTTCACTATACGATTATTTTTCTAAGAAATATAAATCAAAGTTTGAAATCAGTTTAGCTTAAAATCTGTGGAAATCGTTTATATGAAAATATTTAAAATGATGTTGACATGATGATTGACGAAAATAAATGAGGACGAGAAACACACACCTACCTAACACCTAGTAAAAAATACAAACGTATTTGTATAAATTTTTTGTTAAAATAAATATACATAAATGTACAATGTTTTTTATTTTTCAATAAACTACATTTAGTTAAAACATATATATTACGTATTCGTAATCTTGGCCTGTTTAAAAATATGATAGTTATGACTATTCAAGGAGACATAAGGCTCAAGGAATATTCATTGAAGTGTCTTCTTGTGTTAGGATTTATAGAACTGATGATTGTCTCATCACTTGTGATACGATTATAAATCATACGTTAGGCCCGGGCTAGGAAAACATAATCATTAGCTGAGTCACAAATAATCTGTCGTTCCCTATGGTATTTCAGTATTACTCGCTCCTTTACTGGTTATTGTGTAAAATTATATACTCGTATTATTTTTAAAAAGATATTTACTTCAATTGCAACACGTTACCTTACTTGCCACACTCATACTAATAATAAATGACAATAAAATAACACTAATTAGATAAAACTAAACACTACAAAAATTATGTAACTTTTATAGGTACAACACAACATAAATTTACACAAATATATTGAGCATACTATATTATAATACTCTAATCACTAATTACATTACACCATTAATAACTAAAGTAATTTATACAAATACGTAAATAATGCGTTAATACATACATACATGCCCCGGTGTAGCCCGTGGTATATAATAATATATTATAGTTCATAGCACTCAAGGGTCATACACATCCGCAACTGTGAAAGAATTTTTGAAATCGGCCTAGTAGATCTTGAGATTAGCCCCTTCAAACTTCTTCGGTTTTATAATATTCGTATAAATACTGGTCTATGGATATCAATCATACACAATGGTTTTCGAAGATCACTCGCTCTTTCGATAATAACTTGCTCGTTCATTTAGTGATATTGTATAAAATAATCAGAAGTTCCAAGTAAGATCTGTGTTGCTTAACTACTGGCTGAATAATAAAATAATCTATCGTTCACTGGGATCTCCTAGGATTACTCGCACTTTCAACAGTGATTTTGTAAAATAACCAGAATTAGAATTCTGGTTATTTTACAAATCGTGGATATGTCGTTAGAACGACATATCCACGTTTTCAAGCATTCGCCGTGTAAGAACAGATATAATATCGTTCATTGTGATCTTCGCAGATATTTGCTCTTTTACATTACAAGTGATTGTGAAAAATTTGAAAAAAATACTCGATAAATCCACGTATTAGTGTAATCCATTAGCCGAACAAAAAGTGATCCATTATTCACTATGATTTTGCTGGATTGCTAGCTTATTCACTGGTGGTTCTGTAAAATGATTGTTTAATTTACTAAAATACTGTTAAAGTCGAAAATAAAGTAAGCTGCTTATTCTCATGATGCTTGCATAATTTAGTTTCCCTAGTTTGTACGTAAACAATAAATGATTTCCAATTTTAACATCTACAGTCGTGTGAGTTCAAAATGAAGGCACCGGCTCGTTAAATATTTTCTAAATATCGCTGTTTAGATTCTGTGTACAACGCCGCATAAATTCATGCATAATCTAAATCAGCTATTTCGCCGCCAAATGTATTGCCCGATAAATTTCCTATTCGGCCGTATTTATTTCGGGCGAAGATACATTATTTTCTGTATCTCGTAAGTATTTGGAGCTATGTATAAACATAACTAGCTATGTGTGGTTTTTAGCATCGTGTGTGAAAGTTGCGTAGGAAAGGTTTTATTCTACTATCGTACTAATCTTATATATAAAATTCTCGTGTCACAGTGTTTGTTTCCTTACTCCTCCGAAACGGCTTTACTGATTTTAACCAAATTTTATATGCATATTCTGTAGGTATGAGAATCGGCTACTAGCTATTTTACCCCTAAGTGACAAGGGTTGTTCACTAAGGCAAAACAACGTTTGCGGGGTCAGCTAGTATTATATATGTTTGGATGTTTGTTGCTCAATCAAGTCGTAACGTATGAACGGATCGGGCTGGGGAACACAGTTAGATTATAGTCTGGAAGAACACGTAGGCCTTTTATTCCGGGAAAACAACGGAGTCTAGGGGACTACGAGGGTAACACCGCAGAGCACTGCTAGTAAGTACGATGATATATTAATTATGAAGTCACAGTCGTCTATTGAGTCGAATATTTATTTGATTGTACAAGCGTGGGTGGTAGGTTCGAATCTCACTTGATTTTTAGGGTTCCGTAAAACTTAAAAACGGAACCCTTATAGATTCGTCATGTCTGTCTGTCTGTCTGTCTGTCTGTCTGTCTGTCTGTCTGTCTGTCTGTCTGTCTGTCTGTCTGTCTGTCTGTCTGTCTGTCTGTCCGTCCGTATGTCACAGCCGTTTTTTGCCGAAACTATGAGAACTACACTATTGAAACTTGGTAAGTAGATGTATTCTGTAAACCGCTTTAAGATTTGAACAAAAAAAAATTATAAAAAAGTTAAATTAGGGTTGCCCCCCATACTGAGAACTGAAACTCAAAAATGTTTTTTTCATCAAACCTACACGTGTAGGGTGTCTATCGATAGGTCTTCAAAAATGATGTTGAGGTTTCTAAAATCATTTTCGTCTACACTGAATAATTTGCGCGAGAGACACTTCCAAAGTGGTAAAATGTTTGTCCCCCCCCTCTAACTTCTAAAGTAAGAGAATGAAAAATCTAAAAAAAATATATGATGTACACTACTATGTAAGCTACCAACGAAAATTAGTTTGAACTCGATCTGATGAGTAGTTTTTTTTAGTACGTCATAAATACACTATTATTGAAACTTCGATCAAAGTTACAACGAACTACAAGAACTATGTGTACTATGTATATTATGTTACTTGCTGCAACGGAACCCTTAATGGGCGAGTCCAACTCGCACTTGGCCACTTTATTCCCAATTACATTTTCCCAAGTACATATGCACTTGTTTGTTGGCACTGGATTTAAACTGGCATGTTCCTAAAAATAAAAATTTTGAGGATAAGTGTCATCTGCCAACATACCTACACTTAGCCAGCGTGTTAGATTATGACCTTAACTCTTTTCTAGTGAAAGAAGTCTGACCCAGCAGTGATAACAGAAAATAAGTAGCTTATGCCACATATTAAAGCACAATTGAACAAACTCGTTACATTTCGTGTTGTGTTAGTGTTTATTTTACTTTGTTTGCATTTGTTATTTGTTGTCATAGGAGACTCCAGTTGTTAAGTAATATTTCACACAATCATTTTTACAGAAATAAAATATCTATACTAATATTATAAAGCTGAAGAGTTTGTTTGTTTGAACGCAAGGATCTCGGGAACTACTGGTCCGAATTGAAAGGTTCTTTCTCTGTTGGATAGTCCATTTATCGAGGAAGGCTATAGGTTATTTAACATTACGCTACTATCAACAAGAACGAAGCATGAATGAAAAATGTAACAACAACGGGAAATAATTTTGCTTTTTGAGAGTTTTCGTTGCGTGACAGTATGTGTCATTCGTCAAATGTTCGTGAAAGGTTGCGTCATTAGAACCTAAGGTAACCGAATTTGTTCAAAATTTGAATTGGTACGATGAACTTTAGATAGATGGCGTAGCAACGCGCGCGCGATTCAGCTAGTTTATTTATATATTTGCAGGATTTATTTAACAAGTCTTCTTTTTCGTGTTTTTATTTTCTTACGATTATACGGACCTTGGCATTATTTTGCCAAAACTGTATTACCAAACCCGTATTTGTAACCGTATTTAGCCTGCGAATATACATATATAGTTCTAGGTGTTTTAACAGTTTACAAATAAAAAATTAAATCCATCCATCCACATCGGGCGTAGCGATGTATTTTCATTCGCTACGCGCGACAAGTTTAGATCGAGACATGTACTTGCAATATACATGTACAATTTGTAGTTGCAATGAAATTGTGATTTTTAACTTGACTGTTTTCTTGCCGGATGGTAAGCAACGATGCTGTTTAACAGAGAAAGAAATTATTATTTTTGTATTATTCGAAAGATTTAAAAAGGAGCTCGACTTGACGAGATTTTGTGTCTTTCTAAGAATGACATTAAACCTGGCAAAGGTTTTTTTCTATATAATTAAAGAGCAATAAAGATTTTTTTAGCTAATAAGTCTAATGGAATATAAAGGAAGAACATGCAAATTTGAATATTATACGGTTAGAAGAGCTATCTATCTATATTTCGGAACATTACCAAGATAACTAAAAAAAATCTATAAATACTGGTTAATAAATTTGATATCTGGTTCACGGGTAAAGTGCCTAGCCAGCAATCATTTGTTATTTTTAGGGTTCCGTAAAACGGAACCCTTATAGATTCGTCATGTCTGTCTGTCTGTCTGTCCGTCCGTATGTCACAGCCACTTTTTGTCGAAACTATGAAAACTACACTGTTGAAACTTGGTAATTAGATGTATTCTGTAAACCGCATAAAGATTTTTACAAAAGTTTTTTAAAAAAACAAAAATTAGGGGTGTCCCCCATACTGAGAACTGAAACTCAAAATTTTTTTTTTCATCAATCCTACACGTGTGGGGTGTTTATCGATAGGTCTTCAAAAATGATGTTGAGGTTTCTAATATAATTTTTGTCTACACTGAATAATTTGCGCGAGAGACGCTTCCAAAGTGGTAAAATGTGTGTGTCCCCCCCCCCCTCTAACTTCTAAAGTAAGAGAATGAAAAAATAAAAAAAAATATATGATGTACATTACCATGAAAACTACCAACGAAAATTAGTTTGAACTCGATCTGATGAGTAGTTTTTTTTAGTACGTCATAAATATACTATTATTAAAACTTCGATCAAAGTTACAACGAACTACAAGAACTATGTGTACTATGTATATTATGTTACTTGCTGCAACGGAACCCTTCATGGCCGAGTCCAACTCGCACTTGGCCACTTTATTTCATATTTTTTAGATCTTTGATAATTTGATGGGTTCCGTTATAGGTACATTTTGTCACCTTATACTAAATATATTAAATAAATTCAATTATAAGTACGATTAGTTATAAGCTATTCGTTATTAGGTACATATACATTTCATATCATTGTTTTTGTGGTCGTACTTTTCCAAAATAGCTTGCTCGATTACAACGAGTTTTTTGTATAATTGATTGATTTCAGAGTAAATACTACCTGTACTTTTAATTTTTTTTTATTTTTTAAATAAAGAGTGACGAGACGAGCATGACATGATGTGCCTGATGGTAAGCAACATGCCTGCCACATAACAGCACAGTGACACACAGCTATTGGAACATGAAGAGCCAAATCATTACCTAGCACCGCACTGCGCTCGTCACCCAGAGATCTAAGTTGTTATATCTCTAAGCCCTGTAATTTCTCTGGAAACATTGCCCTTCAAACCGAAACACAGTTATTCGCGAGTTTAACATGTTTGTGTAAACAAGATCCAAACTAGTTGACTAGATTTTATTTTCGTAAAATCATTTACCAGCATAAAGTGAAGCTTTCATAGATTTAGTTAGTAAAGTCTTTGGTCACGGTTTCACATTTCATTAGTTTGATATTGAGTATCTCGCTACTTAGTCTGTGGTTGGTATTTTGTTTTGAACAATTCCCAGCACGAGTTAACAAAACAACAACGCATAAAACAATAATCTCACCAATTTACAGGCCCGGATTAATGTGAAGCGGTGGCTAGATCCTGGACCGTTTCCAGCTTGGCAGCATGCTCGGCAATTTGGATACCGTTCGAAGCGTTCTTTTTTATCAAAACATCACTGAGATTGAACCCTAGATCCACTTTTATGCATTGCCACTGTTGGATTTTCGAAATAGCTGCATCTATTCGTAGTTCTTTTAGAAAATACAATATTGGGCAATGCACCTGTTTCTTTCAAAGCCTTTCCAATGTGGCTATGTGGGATCAAGCTGTAATATCCTTAGCGGAAATTGAGGTCGAGAATGGCCAGTATCTTTCATCTTCGAAGGAATTAGGTAAGAGAATTTTTAATCAAAAATTTTCTATGAGCATGTGATGTAAGGCAAGACACAATACGTTCTTAGATAGATATTTGTTTGATAGTTGTTTATCGAGAGTAACTAGAAGTATTTATTTATCTAGAAGTTCTCTAGGCTGTTATGAATCTCTAACTGTCTTCAAAGTTTGAATCGTACTTATATCAACTAATAACCAATATTACTTTTAGGTAACTTTACTCAAAGAACCACCCTACAAACCAAAGGAAAAGTAATTCGAAGAATATTTTCTTCTTCACGCAAACTTCAATAAAAGGGAATTAGGTACAAGTTAGGAACCTTGAGCACATATAAACATAAAAATGTTCTGTGATTGTATTTCATATTTGTAATCGATTTTCTAAAACGTGGAATTTCTCAGTAACTTTTTTGAATTACCTAATAAATCCAACATTGCTTATGGTCTGCAGTTTGAACAAATAGTTTTCCAAATTGATCTCAAAAACCTTTTCTAGTTTCAAAAAAGTTATGTAATTTCTTTACAGAAGCGCAAAACATTTAATAGTTCGCTATCTATAACTAATTCAAAAATACAAAACTTTGCGTTTTTGCTTAGAAATTACATATCTCATTTGACACCAATTTGATAAATTCTACTAATATTATAAATGTCAAAGTTTGGACATTTGTTGCTCAATCACGTCAAAATGGGCTGAACAGCTCAGGTTGAAACTGGAATAACACTTTTGCAACTTTTTAACTCTAATAATAAAAAATAAGAATTTCCCGGGTAAAACCGCGGAGTGCTACTAGTAATAAATACATTCTATCAGATAAAAAAACAAGGAGAAAATTAAAGATAAAACAATGCAGGATTTCCGTAACATGGAAGCCCACGCCTCAAGGCACATAAACTTTTCTTACGAATCAGGGTAAATGCTACGTACAGATACAATGTACCAATAAAACAACATTTTTCAGTTTACAACAACAGAAACCGTAGGGTCGTACCCTGCAGCTTTACAACAGTTTCCTTATCCACATTTTACAAAGAAATAACAAAATTAGCTGACGTAACCGTCCAAAATGAATAAAGTTACCCAAAATGATACACAAATACGATCAAAGCTACTTCAGACTAAATTACTCCACCCCTTTGTCAATAAATGGATGGTTACGTTATTGCCGAATTCCTTCAGATAACATACCGTTTATATCAAGAAATTTAACCTCACATCTATATTATCAACCTTACACATAAAAAGTAAAATTAAATTTGTAATTTGTAACCATAACGTCAATAAATAACGTTATCTTCTTCTGGGTTTCTCTATTTACTAGCAATTTTTAGTTTCCCTGGAGTATTTATAGATTTGATCTATTTATGATATTGTACAAATACTCGTTAAGCAACTCAAATCTTTAAAGGAAATTTACGATGTTCAAAGGTTATTGATAACCCCTTCAGCCTCAGGTTAAGGCTCAGTGGTAGTTAGGGCGTCTAATTTTTCAGTTGTGAGTCGTGAGGTATATTCGGGTTAGTCGTGAGGTTACTAGTCCCACCTGCGTCTTTAATTACTTTCCCAAGCGCAGGTGTTCGAGTCATCATCACTGTAAATATTTATGAAAACATCGTGCGGAAACCGATGTGTTCCAAAAAAGATATCTTTTCAGGTCATTTGTCATCCATCAACCAATTATTCGTTTCTTATTGGAACATATTAGAACATATACAGTTTGGAGACAGACACTCGCCATCATCATTACCTACTCATTGTATCCTTCTTCTGTGGGCGTAGCTGGTAACAACAACGGTAACAACAACTGATCCAACACTGTGTGTTGGGTGAAAACTCTCAAACAAGAGAATTTATTAAGCTCAGGTAACAAAGTTAGTTGTACAACTAAGTGCGTATTGTATCGTAGACCGTTCGATAGTACAGTGCCGACCGCACGCGGCAAAAGCCAAGAGAAAAGTGAAACAAATCCGTCGATTCGACGATTGCAAAACCTATAACCTTTATTAAACTACTACAGGTCTATGAACAGAATTTATGGACCAAATGAACCACCAGGAGACCTATGTAGGATGATAGAAGGGTATAAAGTAATAAGATTCAGCACTATGTCACTTGTAGGCGGTCCAACTTAGTAGAGTTGAAGAGCGGGGTTGCAACCTTCGATCATTTCTCCTTGTCGCATGATTTTTGTACGGCATTGCGAAATAATAAATTAGAAGAGCTATTAAAAATGTATGGAACCAATACCGTACTTATATTAATCAAATTACCAAATTGACTCTGTAAAAAATAATGTTCGGAAATCATCATCGTCGGAAAATCATGAATTTTTCCGACAAACTAATAATAAAAAAAATTTAATTGACTATTTTTATAGTTTCTATACATCTTCTAATCTATTATTATATTATTTATATTACTTACCTACTCTGTGCTTACATAACATCACTCCACATTTATTGCTATGTGTCGGACACAACATTTTTGTTTGTTTGAAGGCATTTCAACTAAACACAAGCAAAGTTTTTACATTTATTGCGCAGTGTGAAGAGGTTATCAGATAAGGAACCTCATATTTGAATGCGAAGGTCGATCCCCAAGCCCGGGTTTCTAATCAGGAATAATCAGGATTTGGGGTTATGACTGAGAAACCTTAATTCCGCTCCCGATCCATTGCTCTATCCAATAGGCGTCCAGCTGCGCCTATCAACTTAAATAAATGAAAGTTCGAGAAGATATAGAGCCATTGTGGTAGTAGTTACAGGTTAGTTTCCTTTCTTCCTAAAATAGTACAATCAAGCCAAGTTTCAGCAGCTTCAAAAACAGATTAAAATACTGGCTTGTTGATAAACATTTTTATAGTTGCAGCGAGTTTTTAAAGAGTGATGATAAATTTACGATACATTTGTAAAAAAAATAGATCGTTTATTACAATTGTAATAAATATCATCAACCATCATCAACAGCCCACTAAACGTTCCCACTGCTGGGACTCGGGGCCTTCTCTCGCAAGGAGAGAGTTTAGACCATAATCCACCACGCTGGCCTAGTGCGGGTTGGCGGATGACACATGACTTCGAAAGATTCTAGGTACATGTCGGTTTCCTCACGATGTTTTCCTTCACCGTTTTAAGTTAGCGGCATTACGCACATGACTTCGAAAAGACAGTGGTGCGTGTGGGGTTTGAACCCGGGGTCTCCGGATCGGCAGCGGCCGTTCTCCCAACTAGACCAGCCGTAACGTAATAAATATAAATCTGTAAAATACTGGACACTGTACGATAACTTTTATCGTGCAGTGTAGTCAGTTCGTCAGTTTAAATTTTGAAAATGTAAACTATTTGTATGCTCTGTTTTGGCTTTTTAAAGTAATTGACGTGTAAATTGTACATTTATGAAAAAAGAACTTTGACATTAAACTAAAGAATTAACTTGCTAACTAACTAACCGTAGTCTAAACATTTTAATCTACTTTGTTCATCGCAACAAGTAACGAGACGAGCAGGGCATATGCCTGATGGCAAGCAACACGCCTGCCCATACAGCTACAGCCCAGCACAGAACATGAAAAGTCGAAATCATTGCCCAGCACTTTTTTATCTTTATGCTTCGTAATTTCACTGGAAACACTGCCCTTCAAACCGGAACGCAGTGATGCTTACATATAACTGCTTGGCGGTAGAATATATGGCAAAGGTATGGTACTTTCCCAGGCGAACTCGGCAAATAGTCCTACCAGTACACAAATTGGTGGCTTCGCTATTTTCTGAAAGGTCATCTCAACAATCTGATCGGAAACGGTTCGGATCTGAATCGGACAATCCGAAGTCTCTGAAGGTCAGAATGGGTGGCTATCTTCTAGATTAACCTGCATCACCTTTGACTGTACTTTCGCTTGCTATCAGGCGATTTGGCAGTGACAAACTTCCGGAGTGGGGGTTGTGACGTTAGGTCTACATTAAAATCGTATATCACGTAGACGTCAGTCGAAACTTCTAAGCACTATATCTTCGTCATTTTTTGTCTTTGAAACAAAATCAAAATTGGTAAACGATATTGGTGGACAATTCGCACACAACACCATCTGACCTCAAACTAAGCAAAGCTTGTATGATGGCGGCCAGTTAGCTGATATAATACTTTTATAGTTTTAAATGCATACTTATATTATACATGGAAACACCCAGACACAGAGAAAACATTTGAATTCATCACACAAATATTTGCATTGGGTGGGAATCGAACCCACGACCCTTGGCTTCGCAGGCAGAGCTACTACCCACTAAGCCACGATGTCAGTCACAATACCTACATAATTTGTGCTAGCTGCTTTTCTTCCTGAACTCACAAAATCCGTTAGTAAACTAAATCCGTCAAAAAGTTCTATACCTTGGTTATTAATAAACAACGGATTATTAGTTATACTCTTTTTAGTTTATCACGTCTCATCTGTGACCTTTGAAAACGTTGATAAAGGAAAGATAACCAGGAAATACGTGTTCTGAAATAGGAATCTCGATTACACTAGCATTGTTATTACCGTACCTAATGATCAAGATTTAGAGTTACGACTAAGAAACCTTATTTTGGCTTAATACGTAGCTCTATCCAATAGACGTCCAGCTGGGTTCTATCAACTATAATAAATGAAACATCGAAGATATACGCCTATTGTAGCTAGGGTTGCTAAGAATTGAATTTTGAAAATTTTAACATCGATTTCCATTTGAGGTTATGTTAAATATTTTTCAAATCATATCGAGAAAAATCCTTTCCACTTACATGAGCAACTATATAAAATTATAAAATTTATTTACATCAATATTTATTCATATAATAGTAGTTGTTCATATAAAACAATATAAAGGAGACGGCCCATTTTCCACGGGCATTTGCCCCACAGAAAAAGTGCAAGAGACTTGACCAAAATTGGATCATTGTATAGGACTTTTAATATATATTGAGGAACCGTTAATGTTTTTATCCTGCATAGCGGGGTTTAAAAGATATCAACTAAAACATTGAAAAAAATAACGCCGCAAGTAGGTAATCAAGAACGTGATTATGTACTTACTACAAAAAAAAGGTAGTTAGTTCATTACTTTGCAACTTACTGTGCCCAAAATAATGTCGATTATTTACGCAGAAGGACCGGAGATTCGGCAAAACCACAAAAAATGATAAAGAAGAAAAATAAAGAAATTCCTTGTGTTGTGTGAGTTTCGAACGAATCGAGTTTCGAACGAACCAATTTCCGGACGAATCGATTTTCGACCGGAATTTTACTTTACGTGAACTTGAAATGAAGAAAAAAGTGAAAAAAATGTGGCTGACTTTGACTATAGTCTGTTAGTCTATACACGGAGGTACTAATGAGAAGAGTATTCAACGTCGTACTCATTTAATGGGTACTGAGTATTGACCCGAAGACAAAATACGAACTATACCTTAACAGGCTTATCTAAATTAAAAAAACTTCGCTAGCGTGTTTTAATGCCGTACAACGCCATCTAGTTTGGTTCTATGGAATTACATGAGGAGGATACAAAATTACTTATACATAGTCATTAAGGTACTTTTTAATCACCAATTTGCAATCCCGCTTGACAGGTTAGTATCGAATGTACAGTTTGAATTATTTAATTATATGTTATTTTAATTAAATAACTTGTTTAGGTCTCCGGGGCTAATTAAGTACATAAACTTGAAGCGACTTGGGGCAGAAATGAGCCGTCTCCTTTGATGTCGCAAATCTTTCTTCTTGCTAAAATGTGGAACCAGAAGAGATGAATAATGTCTGAAAGCTGCTTTCATAGCAAGGAATACTATTAAAAGTCTACACGGAAATGCGAGTGTTGGCCAATTTGCAAATACAAGACAATAGTCAGTATCTGACTAAATCTACATTTCAAGTATCACCTCGTCTTAAATAGAAAATTTTCTGTTAACCATAAAGGTATGTAGGTACGTTTATTTTGTAGATGAACAAAAATGTAGTAGTATTATGTATTACTCAATAATTTTATCGCAAACACTTTGATGCATTTGTAAGTCTTATCTCTACGCTTTCAATCAAAAGTGTCTAAAATGATCCTGTAATAATCTCCATATGGGAACGGCAATACAATTAATTACACACTTCATCTTCTAAATACGTATTAAAACTTAAATTGAGCATCGCACCGTCCAACTTCACAAAGTAACAACCCTATTTACACCGTTTCAATTTCCTTACACTCTCAGTGTGAGTTTGTAAAGGTATAATATTTTTCAATATTTCCTTGTTTGGGTCGTAGGCGTGAGTGTATTCGTGCCAGTCGAAACTTTGCTTATTTTTGTTTTCTGTTGACACACATTCCTGGAGTAGATATAATATATTATTTGGAAAGTCTTTCATATGGAGTTGATACCGTAAAATACATTTATATCCCATTTAAATCTAACTGAATACTGATTGAATATCTGCAGGATGTTTTCTGTCATAGACATTTTTACTCGAAAAATGTAGAAAACCTTAGAAAATAGCCCTTTTTAAATACTTTTCAGTGGAGAAAGACACCGGCAGAGACCGTTTTATTCCGTAGCTGAGTTAGAAATGAACTCGAATTAACTAACTAGAGCTATACCCGGTTTACATTATTCCAGTCCAGCAACCGAATTGAGCGCTGGATTGCTTACTAAAATAATGTAAACCGGCACTGGAAAGCATTGACACTGGATTGATGCTTTCCAGTGCCGGTTTCCATTTTTCCAGTAAGCAATCCAGCACTGGATTCGATCGCTGGACTGGAATAATGTAAACCGGGTATTAAGTCTATTTCGTATGTAAGTACGTACAACACGTAAGATACGTATGTATGTTTCATGGCTGTAGAGAATGATTTTCATGATCTAATAACACAATGCCTTTGTCGAACGAACTACTCGTACGAAAAAGCGGCTTCGTTTTACGATTGATGTTCCAAAGACTCAGTTATGAGGTGACTCTACCTTTCTGATAATAACGTTTAGGGTTAGGAATGCGATATCTGAGTGGAATTTTCCCGATGGTTACAATCTCTTCAAATCGAGAGTGAATCAGTTTTTTTAGGTAAGCACCCTTGATTGTGGATTACATTGTCGCTTACCATCAGGCGTAATGTCAATCGAGTATAAAGCCGCCATTAAAGTTAGAAAATATGAGTCTAATAGTATGGTAATTTGATTTTTTAAAACTTATTTCTTATCCGTTTTTACTTGTGGCGGACGTGGTGCGATTGAACGCATAGATTTTTATTGAAGTGAACGAGTTGGGGTATAGGTCACCGCGTCCCTATTCAACCCGCAGTTGCTACCGCGCCGCGCCCGATGACATCCAGTTAGAGGCCTAACGGGCACGTTCCACACTGCTGCTCCGACGCCGTTTTGACGCTACGTCACTACTACAATAGCATGTTGGTGACGCAAATGCATAAAAATTTATCCTTTCAAAATGTACTCCACCTACATATCAAAGTTATAATTTTTTTTATAAGCGTGACGGGTCTTTATGGTTATTTACTGTAACTACGTTCATACACGTATGTAAGTATAGCGAGAAGTGTCGACAAAAAGACTTTGCATTTTTTGCGGCCTAGCTCCCATTCAGTCAGAACGTGTAATAAGTAACTTTGTTCCCAAAACATCAAAATTCCACGTATATTAATTTCGAGTACTTACCTAACACAATAAACATTCCTTGCTAACCCTACTTTATGCACAAATGACATAAAACAAGAATCTGTGACGAACTTACAACAACTTTATTCACCTCTGACGTTTTTCATTTTTTTTTTTATAACATGTGACGAGTTTACTTTGAATGTATGGAGAATACAAATAGTGACGAATTAACTTTGGGACGAATCGCCTATAACCCTATTATTCACGCTTTGCACAACAAAGCCTACAATGTAGGTTCGTGTACAATAGCACAAACATAATTTGCTAATATTACATCTGTACCAATATCTTAAGTCATAACTGACAATTAATTTAGCGGAAAATGATAATCAATCCTACCTACTCTCGTATGTAATCAAATCAAAGATTTTTATATGTAATACAATTGTTCATTCAATATCAATTAAATAAAGCACAGATTTAAATTTTTTTGCTGACGTCTTTGAAATAAAGCATTAATCTTATGGCTGAGTTGTCAGTGAGCTGTCAAACACGTAAGTCATGGGTACGATTTTCACCCAAATAAAATTTAAATTTTACTTCAATGGAAATTGAACAAATTTCATAATTATTGAATACGGATAAAATTTTGGGGTTTTCTATGTATCGTTATGTTTTTTTTAAAGAACAGGCCATTATTAACAAAGTTAAACTACACCACTTACAAACTACACACACTTTGATACCCATATAAATTATCCATACAAATAAAGTATATATCCAAAATCTATCTTTAGCTAAATCAAAATGATTAAGTCAGCATTACCACCCTAAACGGCAATATTTATTTGTTTAGCCAAATAGCATAGGTGGGCAACTAAATGTTTCCACTACTGGGACTCGGGGCCTTCACTTGTAAGGAGAAAGTCAAGGCCATAATCCATCACGCTGGGCCAGTGTGGGTTCGACTGAGGGCTCCTGAGAGTCAACCGCCTAACTTTTTTAGGTGTACACTTGACGGCCATCTCGCCTGACGTTAAGCGACAATGCGGTCTACGATGAAGCGTGCTTACTTAGGAGTAACCGATTCACTCTCGATTTGAAGACACCAAGATTAAGACTAAAACTGTCTTAGCTCTGATGTTGCTCTCTCTTTCTTTTCGCTTGAAATTATAGAGACATAAATGGCAAAACCAAAGCCGATTTAATTAGGGGGTAGAATAACGGATCAGTACTCCCGACTTGATCGTAATATAAGCCAAATAAACGATGTCAATTACGTCACGCGTTGCGTAGATCAAGCGTTCGAAAAAGATTTTGAAAATTAAATGAGCGATAGCAGAGTGCCACGACTTTACCCGCGTAGTTCGCGATCGCGATATTTTCCCTGGATAAAAATAGCCTATGTGTTATACCAGACTGTAATCCATCAACTGTGTTCCAAATTTCAACCCGATCCGTTCAGACAGGTCGACGTGATTGAGCAACATGTATCCAAATCTCCAAACATCCAAACATTGACATTTATATTTTAATTACATACACGACTATCTAACTCACGTTTGATAATATAGTTAGTCTAGTCCGACTCAAGTTTCGATCGCATCCGGCGATCTTTTTCAAGGAGAGTGCGCGCACGTGATCGCACCTCGTTTAGCACTGAAACTTGAGTCGGACTGTACAGACTGGTCGTCGGTAACGTTACATGACGTCATGTTTTGCGGGCGAGCAGCCGGCTTCATCGAATTATAAGACGTTATCACGTCAAAAGTGAATATAAGTCTTCGTTTTTTTCTCAAAGAATAAGGTACGTACGTGGCCTAGTTACTAAAATAAAGTAGAAAGAATTAAATATCTGTAATAGCTGTTCCATTTTCCCGACACGTGTGGAGTGTTTGATTCAAAGGATATGTTTTTCAATTTTCCTCGCTTGGACCGACTGCGTGGGTTTTATTCATATCATTTTGGGTTTATTTATTTCAATTTCCTTTAGTGGCGTGTGAAATGTCCTTTGGAATGTTTCCTCTTTGAATTATTGTTGTTACTCGGGAATTGCTTATACAGGAAATGAATTGAACGTAATTCTGTCACGATTCGACGATAAGTATATCCAGATACACAGTAATACATTTGATGCGATGTACATATTAATCAAATAAGTATTTATTCGGTGTAAACGTTTAAAATAGTATTATTTATTCCGTTATTTTTAGTAGAAATATACTCGTATGCAAACTAAATCCTACTAATATTATAAAGGCGAAAGCTTGTGAGTGTGTATGTTTGTTACTTCTTCACGTCGAATTGGCTCAAGGGATTTTAATAAAATTTGGTATGGAGTTACCTGACACCCTGAATATACGAAGTTTGTAAATATGGATGGATGGATTTTTGTTGCTCTTTCACGCAAAAGTTACTGAAGGGATTTGAATGAAATTTGGTACATAGTTAGATCAACATCAACATCAATAGCCTACAAAATGATCCCACTGCTGGGACTCGGGCCTTCTCTCGCAAGGAGAGAGTCAAGGCCATAATCCACCACGGTGGCCCAGTGTGGGTTGGTTGTTTTGTTGGACACATGACTTCGAAAGATTCTAGGTACATGTCGGTTTCCTCACGATGTTTTCCTTCATCGTTTTAAGTTAGCGGCATTACGCACATGACTTCGAAAAGACAGTGGTGCGTGTGGGGTTTGAACCCGGTCTCCTGAACGGCAGGCACCGTTCTCCCGATTAGACCAGCCGTTATTGGATGTATTTATAGGAAATTATTTAATTATTATTTAAACGGTATAAAAACTGAAATTGACAAAATTTGTGAATTGATACAGTAAACTTAGGAGTCATCGACATCCACTTATTCGCATTTGTTCAGCGTGGTGGTTTATGGTCCTGATTGTCCTTGTAAAAGAATTCCAGCAATGATAATATAAAAAGTGAAGTTCATGCTATAATGAGACCTTACTCCGGGTTTTACATTTAATTTCTACCACGACGAACGCATCTGCAAAAATTTTAAAATTCAGCTATTTATTTAGCTGGAACGTTCCGAGTTTACCATGCAAAGAGGTGCTGAATTTATATTAAAAGAAAACACTTGGTGTTTCCACAGTTTCACACTGGCTGCACTTTGTTCACATGTGCTCACATGGGTACAGTCCACATCGAAGTTTATGCAACTAAATTTTCCAACTGTGCCACTGAAAATGTAAAAAATAAAACTTTGTGATGTTTGAATGTTTTTTTCGTGGCATTGTATAATTCTGCGTTGTAGTCTTGAGTGTTTTTTTTATTTTCCTAAATTTTCGTAAGTCTATATTGAAATCTGTTGCATTCTGGAATGTACTCGTACCTACCTACTTACTTCTCGTGATTAAGGCGTGTGCAGATCTTAGAATCCTTCAATTCAAGGCTCAGATAAAGAAACACGATCTCTTTAAATTAATCCGTTAATGTGTAGTCTTTAAAATGTATAGTAATGCATGCTTCTTTCGTTTCCGTCATTGAAATATATTAATTAATTTAGATTCCAAAAGTCCAAAATCTAACTATCAATAGCAGCGTTTAATGAAATAACACACCACACTTACCGGTAAACACTGAATTAGGATAATACACTCTATTATAATTGGTAATCACAGAGTTGATGACGTCTTGAATTTCTTGGCTGACGTCACGTTTGTTTTCTATTCCACGAATAATAAATGGCATTACAGACGAATTATATAGTTGACTAGCCTCGTAGCTAAGTTGGTAGTAACCCTGCCTGCGAAACCGTGGGCTGTGGGTTGGATTCTCACCCTACACAAATATTTTTGTGATGAATACAAATATTTGTTCTATGCCTGGGTGTTTTGTATAAAATAAGTAATTATGTATAAGTATTATACCAGCTATCTGGCTCCTACAGTACAAGATATGCTTAGTTTGGGGTTAGATGGTTTTGCGTATAAAATGTCCACGAATATTAATTATTTATTTTATTAGTAAGCGATGTTGTTTTGTTATCCGTGCATTGTAACAAGCCAGAGCTTTGCGTAAAAGACTTATAGAGTAAGATCCCAGAACTCCCAGACGTCACCTATTTTCTGATGAATTAAATGTGGACGATTGAGTAGAGTTAGTAAGTACTAAGAACACATGCTTACTCGCTAACTTGCTGAGACGGCCAATTTTGAGATATGGGGTAATTAAGGTACACACAAACAATGCTTACTTCACAAGTGATTTTCACGTATGTTGTAGGCAATATCCTTAAAAACAAGGTCCCAATACTCCCAGACACTTTCCGTCGGGCGTTTTGCTTAACACTCCAAAATAATAATTTAACTTCACTTAAATTCTCATGCTCCATTTGTAAATATGTTCGTCAGACAACTTTTAAAATCTGAAATCGAACAAATTAAAATGTCATTTTTATCTGTAACTCGATTTAGCGTCCGCAACCAACGCACCAGCGGCACCCGCTCTAGCAGACAGCCCGCGCTCGCAGCACCGTGAACATCCACGGCCAGCGGCAGCGGCGGTGGCGCCGCGACACGTAGGTACTCTACAATCTACAATACAACCACAGTCTATTAAATCATACAGTCGTTCGACGAAGCCGTCTTACGAAGCTTATAAAGGTTTTATCAACAGTCAATATCGGAGGAAATGGACTGTTGATAAGAAATTGTTAAATTACAATGACGGTATGGACTGGAATAATGTAAACGGGGTATAAAGTTGTACCGTCATTGTAATTTAACAATTTCTTATCAACAGTCCATTTCCTCCGATATTGACTGTTGATAAAACCTTTATAAGCGTGAATTAGTAAGCTTTAACCGACGTGATTGAGCAACAAATATCCAAACATTGACATTTAAGTATATCAATTTAATAATAACATTGTTTATAATAAAGGATTTACCTCGACGTTTCGGCAGCGTTACAGCGGCTGTGGTCATAATTGTGTAATAATAATTATTTATTTAGATCGCCATCAAATCCTATGTAATATTTTCAATAATAATAGATTAAAGTTCTGAAAGCTTAAAACTATACGAGCTCATTATTATGTTCGTTTGATCATACGTGAATATCCGTTGTTGTCAACAAGGTTAGGTCCCCACTAGTGTCCGAATTCGGTGGTAAAAGTAATGATCATTTGAAGGAGTATAAATTCAAATTTGACCGTACATAAAATATCAATTAGCTGCCAAAAAACTAGGTGTCCTCTCAAAGGTGCAAAAGTACTTCAAGTCTGAACAATTGCTTTTATTATATAAAGCACAAATTCGCTCTTGTATGGAGTACTGTTCGCACCTTTGGGATGGATCGGCTAAGTATCAGCTTGAGGCTCTGGAATCGATCGAGAGGCGTGCTAAAAGGCTCATAGGCAATAACACAGTCTTGTGCGAAAAAGACTGCAAAGTTTTGAACATCGCCGAAATTTGTTTTTCCTATTTTTGAGATAATTTTATTCGTCGGGTCGGAGCGGGTCGTACGAGTGGGCGCAGACCTTAATTCTACTAAACCAATGGCTTTTGTTATATAAAATAAAACTGATTTTATTTCATAAAGTAAACGTTATCTAAACTATGTATTTTGGTCATATTTTGTGATGATCAAGCAAATTACTAAATTTGCTAGTGTTTACTAGTGTAGTGTAGTGTAGTTTACTAGTGTGTATGACCCAAAAAAGGTTTCTGAAGTGGTGCGACCAATTTTCGACAGGTGGCGTAGCAACGCGTGCAGGGTACAGCTATTTAACTATAAATAATATAAATATACTGGGTGGTGCTAATCAGGTGACAAATTACCGGTGGTAGGCTTCGGCCGTGGTTGGTGACCACCCACTAGACTAAGTCACGACGCCAAGCGGCCTAGCCGTGTTCCGTCGTGTTGTCTAGTGACACCATTAAGGGAAAACGGGTCAGAACAGTTGCTGCACAACTGCAAGACCGGTCTGTCACACACCAATACTGTACATCGGGAAGCTAGTCATGGAGGGTAGCGGGATCCGAGGCACGGTTTGCCGCACCGACCGCAGATAGTTGGGGGCCCAAGTAGTGAGCTAGCCACTCATGAAAGGCTGCCCCGCCATCTAGCGAAAAATCCCGGGATGCGCTATCCTGCCGGTTGGCGACCGGATGACAAGGCCAGATAGACATCCCCGGGGGGGCTCGGGCGTCCCCGCAGTCTCCAGGCTAGCTCCCCACTGGTGTATTCGTGTTGTGTGTTGTGACCAATGGTCAGTAGTGTGTGGCCTCGTTCTACTGCCGTTTTCCCACCGATTTCCTCTCCAAAAAACTATGAACAAAGTCAAAAAAAGAAACAAGGTTAATGAGCGGCTGCACGCCTTGTCAGTCAAAGTGCACCTCACTAATATTCGAGGTCTGCACTCAAATCTCACTGCAGTCCACCATCACCTCGAGACTGAGCAGCCGACACTCTTGTTTCTTACGGAGACGCAGATAGGTTGTCCGTCGGACGTGGCGTACCTAACGTATCCAGGCTATACGCTGGAGCACATATTCCGGCCTCGTGCTGGAGTATGCCTGTACGCCCGTGACGACATCTGCTGTCGGCGTCTCCGTAACCTTGAGGACACTAGATTTTCTGTTCTTTGGGCACTAATGGACACAGGCATAGACAAAATTATCTACGCCTGTGTGTATCGGTCGCACAGCGGAGATCTGGAGACGACTAGGCTCACGGAGTATTTAAGTGAGGCGGCGGACGCGGCTCAACAGAAGTACCCTTCGGCCCAATTAGTGTTACTGGGGGATTTCAACGGCCATCATAAGGAATGGCTGTACCCATACCGGGACACTGATCACGCTGGGCAGGAAACGAGAAAGCTAGCTTTATCGTTAGACCTAACCCAGCTGGTCCAAGAGGCCACAAGAGTACCCGACGTTGAGTCGCATACACCTTATTGCTTAGACCTTCTGCTGACAACTGATCCAGACCGTTATTCGGTGGCGGTATCGTCGCCGTTAGGCAGCTCCGACCACTGTCTGGTGAAATCTGTATCTGTCTACCATCCGCCTGATCCCAGCCCTAGAGGCAACCGGCGGTTGTGGCGATACAAGTCAGCAGATTGGGATGAGATGCGCTCTTTCTTTGCGTCTTACCCATGGCAGTCATTGTGCTTCGCTTCTGGTGATCCCTCAGTCTGCGCGGATGCTGTGACTAATGCAATACGAACGGCTATGGAATATTTCATTCCATACTCCGACATCTCATTATCCAGCAAAGCTCGCACTTGGTTTGGTCCTCAATGTAAAAGTGCTGAAGCATTTAAACATGAGGTCTACCTAGCCTGGGTTGATGCTCGACAGCGTAAGGCAAGGGACATAAACCAGAAGAAGAAGGCGTTCAACAAGGCTGCTAAGGCATGCAAAAAGGTTCTTCAGAGGGCTCGGTTTGACCACATTAGTCGAATAGGGAACAAACTAGCTTCGTACCCAGCGGGCAGCAAAGCGTTTTGGTCCCTAGCTAAATCGGTCGAATCGAACTTCTGCCGCTCCTCACTACCTCCAATGCTGAAACCTGATGGGACACTGGCTCACACTGCAACGGAGAAAGCAAACTTGTTTGCGGAATCTTCGCGTCTAGATGCTGGTAGCGCGACACCTCCTACTCAACCTGGCTGTTCGACTTTTATGTCAGAGATACGCATTTGCCAAAAGGAGGTTCGCAAAGTGCTACGCAATCTGGACATGAATAAAGCCAGTGGCCCAGATGGTATTCCTGCTCTAGTATTGAAGGCTTGTGCGCCTGAGTTGTCACCGATATTGACACGCCTATTTAGACTCTCTCTCCAAACTGGGCTAGTACCGAAGTCTTGGAAGCTTGCCAATGTGCAACCTGTGCCCAAAAAAGGTAGTCGTGCTGACCCTGTCAACTACAGGCCCATCTCAGTCACGTCCATACTCTGCAAGACTATGGAACGTGTCTTAAACCACAGGCTCCTGACGTACCTAGAATCGAACGACCTCCTCAGTGACCAGCAATACGGGTTTCGCCGAAACCGGTCCACCGGGGATATTCTAGCGTACGTCACTCACATCTGGAGTGAAGCTATTGAGAAACACGGGGAAGCACTTGCAGTCTCCCTGGATATCTCGAAGGCTTTCGACAGGGTTTGGCATGATGGCCTTATAAGCAAGCTTTCTAGTTATGGTTTGTCTTCTGGGTTCATTGCTTGGATATCGGACTTCTTGAGGGATCGATCCATACGAGTCGTCATTGATGGCTGCTCGTCGGATCAAATGGGTATCAATGCCGGAGTCCCACAAGGGTCGGTACTCTCTGCGACGCTCTTCCTGCTACATATCAACGATCTGTTGAAGCCCGGTATCTATGGGTACGCAGATGATAGCACCGTTGTAGAGAGTTACATATCTAGCGCGAGAGCCACTGGGCAGCAAACTCAGGTACTGAGAGAGAGTCTGATCGAGCGTTTGGGCTTGACCCTTGATGCGGTGTCCAAATGGGGCGATGCCAATCTGGTCAAGTTCAACGAGAGTAAGACGCAGGCGTGTCTGTTCTCCGCTAAAAGGAGTCCTTTCCAACTGACTCCAACTTTTAGAGGTGTATCCATGCCGGTCTCTGACCGTCTTGAACTTTTGGGCGTTACTTTGACCTCTACGCTCAACTTTGGCTCGTTTATCGAGTCCAAGGCTAAACTTGCTGCCAAAAAACTTGGTGTCCTCTCAAAGGTGCGAAGGTACTTCAAGTCTGAACAGTTGCTTACACTATATCAAGCACAGATTCGCTCCTGTATGGAGTACTGTTCGCACCTTTGGGATGGATCGGCTAAGTATCAGCTGGAGGCTCTGGAATCGATCGAGAGACGTGCCAAAAGGCTCATAGGCAACGACACTCTTGTGCGAAAAAGACTTCAAAGTCTTGAACATCGCCGAAAAATTGCTAGCCTATCGGTTTTTTATCGGATACACTTCGGAGAGTGTGCGACTGATTTGCATGATCTGATACCACCTTGTCCTTTTTTCTATCGGAATGCTCGTAGCTCGAAAAAGCGACATCGTTTCATGGTTGATGTTCCAAAGACACGAACGAAGAGATTCGACTCTACTTTTGTGATAAGAACGTCTAAGCTGTGGAATACGTTGCCTGAGTGGGTTTTCCCCGATGGTTACAATCTTTGTGTCTTCAAATCGAGAGTGAATCGGTTTTATCTAGGTAAACACGCTCCATCGTAGACCGTATCGTCGCTTAACATCAGGCGAGATGGCGGTCAAGTGTAAACCTATAGAAGTTAAAAAAAAAAAAAAAAAAAAAAGTTAAGTAAAACGCCATAACCACGTGTAGAAATATTTATTACAACAGAATCGAAGACTATACACAACCTAATAATTATGATAATTTATTATATTTTATATTACACGAAATCGTTAACAAGAATACAACTTTGTACAATACAATGCTTCTAACTACAAACATTTACGAATGACTCAGAATATAATTTTTATTTAAATTAAATTATTTAATTTCTACTTTAGGAGGCTTGAACAATATAATATAATAATGATTTCTCATTCATTAATATTTATTATTATTAACAAAACATTGAAAAGCAACATTTAATGTTACAATTATTTTATGAGTATATATTCTTATGAATATTTACATTATTACTAATTTTCTCGAAACCACTTAAAGTTCATGATATATTGTACATCATATGCATGCGTATTACTCGAATATTACATATACAAGTGTGTATTGTACGTAAGATATTCTTACCGTCGTTTTCCAAAAAACTTAAATAATATAATTAAAATTCAAATCGATGAAGATATTTGTGATGGCAACGAACTCGAAGGGACATGATTATTTTGTATATTAAAAAATATATATCTTATATATTATAAGGAACCACGTCTTAAGTATGATTCACCAAACAAAAAAAAACATTAAAATCGATTAACAATAATTGATAAGCAGAGTATAAGCGTGACTTAGAAAAAAATCACAAGAATTGAACGTTCGATTATTTTTGTCTGCTAAAAATTAACAATTTTTTTATACGAGTATATAGTGACCCTAAAGTTGTAAACACTGTTAGATTATAATCTATCTAGCTAGATTGTGATCTATCGAGCTGTTGTGAACCGTCACATTCTGTTTACAATCTAACGCATTATTTTTCGATAGATTGTAATCTATTGAGATGAAATGATTCGATCGACAGATTATCGACAGATAACAATAATCTAACGGTGCGGTGATGATATATTTAAATCGGATACTAATTTTATTCCAAATTTGTACACCTATTTGATTCTGAAGGTTTGATTTGATCGGATCATCATAAGCCTAAAGCGAAGAAGAGTTCCGCTTGATACATTGGAATTTGGACTATAGTAAATAGTTCGGCAAGGTTCAATTTTGTATGGAATAGCAACGTTGTTGCGCAATTTCAGGGTTCCTTTCTAAAAGCTGTTGATATTCGTGAACGTTCGGTTCGGTGTATTAATTTAGTTGTAGTAGTCGTTAACTGTCATTTACCCTTTTACAAAATAGTAACAAATATGAAATTCATTTTCTCGAAAAAAAAACGATTTCAATTCAAAATAAATTCATTAATTTTAAAATTAATAATTAGATAGGTATGTAACTGATACTGTAATTTATCAACAAACCCTGTCCAGGTAAATGATATGGTCATTTATCAAGCCTCATCAGGTATTTTGTTACGTTAATCACATTATTAAAACACATCATTTATTATCAAATATGTTCTTAATGCCAGCACATATTTAACGTTTTTTTTACCACTTTTCAATGCGTTAGTAAATTTATCTATATTTTTAACAATCAGTACGTTTCACTTATAAAACGTTTATATTTATGTATTTGTAGACTAGGAAGTAAACCAAATGTTTTTTTTAAGACGATCAAATTACGAAATTCTTTAGTAGTTTACACTATGTTTTATAAAACCAGGTGTCCTATAACTATACGAAAAAAAGATTCACCAAAATAATCGTGGTCCATCCCAGATCATTGTCTAACATCAAGCAAATATCAATCAAACACAAACCTTCCTTAAAAAACCGATTTCCACCGAAAAAGAAGCAATCAAACCCAAAGAAACTCACAAATGAAGCGTCTTAAATCATGTCTCCGAAAACCACCGAAACCTCCGCAAAAACGGCAGGCTCTTCAAAAAACTTATTTTGATTGACTTTTCTAGACCGCGCAAACTTTAAGACTCATTTATTTACGTACAAAGTTACAAGAGAATAAACGAGGGAAAGAAATAACAATTCCAGGACCTATTTGCGTTTTTGTTTCAGAATGTTTTCCCCCCTAACAACTCCGTATCCACCTTTAACAACGTAATTCGATGCCGTTCCTTTGTTACGTATTTCCCATATAATGCTACTTTACATTTTGCCGTACCTAATATCACTCTCGCGAAGTTTATGGCCTGGTAATAATAATGTTTATTTTATTATGTACTTTTGTTAGGTTACTTTACTCCTGTAAGGTGATTATGCTTTGAAATGACATTGAATTTTCGTAAAATGTTTTGACACCGTGTTCAATTTTTATCGTTTTATGTGGATGAGAGAAAAAAATATAAGTTATAAGTAAACAATACAGCGTTTTTCAAGGTTAAAAACAGTTTTCTTGTTTTAATTTTCTTTCTCATGTACCTATTAATAAAAGTTTATAAATATGTAGGTAATGCTCGGTTTCATGATCGATTTCCCAAAAACTCGAACGCAGAAATTTGACTCGACTTTCATAAAAATAACAACTAAACTTTGGATTGTGTTGCCTGAGTTAGTATTTCCTGATATATTTAAACTAGGTGTATTCAAGTCAAGATTAATTCGGTTTTTTGAAGTGAAACTTCTTTTGGCGAAGCTAGGCAGAATTTCGTGGGGTGTGAATTGAATTCTCGCTAGAATTCATACCCGAGCGTGAAGCGTCACGCTCGGATATGATAAGATAAGAAATGATGATAAGAAATCTTCGGGTAAATTCGAGACCATGGCCATTGGCCATCTAGAAAATTTAATGCGTCAGCCAATGGGAAATGCTGAAAGGGCGTGGCCTGGCCATCATGACATGGCCACGCCCTCCGCTTACACCCGTGTAGTTTCCAAAATAAGCTATCAAATTCTGAGTTATAAGTTTTCACTTCTATCGGCAGTTCCTATGATTGCCAATTTTTTTTTCTAGGTTAGTACGTATGTGTACAGAAATTAAGACCCATTTTAAAAGGAACCTAAAATATTGTAACAGCTTACTTGAAAATGAAATAAATGTTTTATGTTATGTTTTGTGTTACTACTGGTGTTTCAATTTTTCATTCCACAATACGATGACAGCATAACATAAACAATGATGAACTTCATTCCATTCATTCAAACGTAACATAAAATATACCTACATATATAAGCCACGGTGACTGGAAACTAATCATGACTCGCATTTATGTCATAAGTTATTACGACAAGTCAACATGCTGAGTTCTCTCTGACTATCACACGTCATGTCACTTACGTTATGTATGTATATATATTATGTGCGCCTGGTATGTACCAGTATGACTCGGTAGTTCTTATCAAAGCTTACATAGTTAAAAGGGTTCAAAATTTATTGTTATGTAATCATGGACGTATAAAAAAGTCGGACGTAGTCTCGATAAAACAAAAACTGTGTTTATAGAGTCGCTCAGTACGCTGTCACATACAGGTTGACAAGCACACATACACAGCGCACTGGCCGACTCTATTTTATTTACTTGACAGTTTTTGTTTTGGCGAGATTACGTCCTACATTATTTATACGTCTATGATCAGTAAAATATAAGATACGCATTGTCATCGTCTGTCAATAAAATTGATGAATTACAAAAATTTACTTAAGTTCAATATTGGCTTTTTCAGTTCGTTTGTCTTGTGACAAACGAACGAAAAAATCACGAAATTTCTATACCGATTCGATTTTACTCAAAATTTTAAGTAAAGGTTTGGAAAACATTGGTAAGTTTTTCATAATGTTAGATACCTAGTTTTTGAGAAAATAAATTCTTTGACGATTTAAACATTTTCATTTCATCTTTTGAATCTTGATTTAGTTACATAAAGGTTTTCTGTACGTAACTTAAGTATCTTACTTAACGTCTAGGCTGTGGAATGTGGTGTCTGAGTGGGTTTTTCACGGTAGTAACAATTTTGTTGTTTTCAAGTTAAACATGTTTTGTTTTCTTCAAGGTAAACATGATCCATCATAGGCCGCATCATCGCTTACCATTTGGTGAGATGCCAGTCAAGTAGAAATCTGCTATTGTTAAAAATTAATGTACTTAAACTAGGCTATTTTAATAGCCGAGTGTATCCAGTGGTTGAAAGTTCAACACCTCATTTCAGGATCAGATACGTAGAACGGATTATATTGAACAAAGCCACCAGCCTCCAGCAAACCAAGACGATCTTGTGTTTGAGCAGTGACCTATATGATGTTACTTATCTTTGCAGAGACCCTAAAATCTTCTAGATATTTTAGCGCGTCTCGTTGGTGAGAATCCGTTCACAAAGTTTAACGTTCAGGTAATCTCTGACGCATTTTCTTTTATTTGCCACGTTTAATTCTAGGAGGAAATATATAGCGTCATTTGGAACGCTCCAGTGCCTATTCTTAAAAAAAAAACAACTTTTCGAAAGTAGTATTAAGATAATTGTCCAATTGTATTGTGTCATGGTTTTGATGGCTATCTTATTGTTTATCTTGATTATGTAATTAAAAATACTCAATTACTCTCTTAGTTAAGATAAATATATTAATTTATCATAACGATAACGAGGCAAAGTACCCCGAACTCAAATAAATAAAAAAGAGATTACTCCCTGGATTCTTAAAAAAACGCACCTTCTAAACAGAGATTCCACAAAAGCTCACGGACCCCAAATTTCAAAATTTTGTTATTTATTTTGAGTAATTAAGAACTCTCAATAATAGATTCTTTAAAATCGACATTAACGAGACATGCAATTGGGTTGTAATCTCGTAATTACGTCCCAGAATTATCCACAGAACAAAGCCGTGGCAAAAAATAGTGTTTACATTAATCTAAGCACAAAATATGTCACTTTTCTTGTTACTATCTAAATTTCAATTATTCTTAAATATACAATCTTTACAACGAAACAAACATGAATAAATATAGACTAATAAAAGAACATCATAATCTGTACACAGATAAAACTAATTAACGACTAATATCACAAAGATCTTTGTTTTTCCTTTCAAGTTTAAAAGAACAGCGATAACGAGATAAGAATAAAACTAGGAGCAATTTTAGAGACTTTAGAGTAAGCTTTGAGACGTATCTCGTTCTGAACTGGATGGCCGTAAGACTCTTCTATCGTTTCCATCAGTTCTTTAGGACACGGGAGCATTTCTAAAGGGATTTCAGTGAGTTTTTTGTCCTTATTCGATTTGTATTTCGTCCGATCATTGTATTCGTCTTTGTCGTAGTATTCGTAGTGGTCATCGGCTAGTACGTTTTCCTCGGGAGTATCGATGTGTGTATCGTCAGGGTCCATACGCCTTTCGAGAGTAGTGTCGACGACACACGATACTTTTTCGAGAGCCTGCTTCAAGGCAACGTCTCTTGTTTCGTTGCGAAGGGCGTAGACCCAGGACAGGCGACAGTCGCACTCGAAGGGATTGCCTGCGAACAAAAGGTTTATATATAGTTCTTGATTATCAAGTCTTCTTAAGCTCGGACCTTGAATAACCGTTGTTCAGTAAAGATAAGGTCTTATTATAGCGTAGGGCGTTATCCAAAAAGGTATCTATTATCTTACTATATGCATACTACGAGTATTGAAATCAAATTGAAATAATATAATGCTGATTTTGTCAGTTAGTTATTTTTTTTGATGTAATCTTCAGAATTGCTACACCTATATAAGTATTTTTAGATTTAGAGGATACACTATTCCAAACATTTATATAATATCTGTCGATCCGGTGAGCCCCTGGTTCAAATTTCACGCGCACCCCTGTATTTTCGAAATCATGTTCGTAATGTCGCTAACTTAAAACGGTGAAGGAAAACATCGTGAGGATACCAACATGTACCTAGTATCTTTCGAAGTTATGTGTCATCCACCACTCGCCCCACCCGCACTGGGTCAGCGTGGTGGATTATGACCTTAACCCTCTCCTTGCGAGAGATGTCCCCGAGTCCCAGCAGTGGGAACATTTAGTGGGCTGTTGATGAAATGAATGAAATCTTTACATATATTTTTCACATATACTTATTATGTATTTCAAAATCACCGTAAACAGAAATAAATAAGGTCAGGTTTGGCACGAAAGAGTCAAATGGCAAACGTTGAAAATATCTATACTAAATTATCTGTACTCAAAAATTTTACAGCATTTTGAATTGCTAAGCGTTGAGCAAATACTTGGAATACGGTGGTAAGAATGAAGTCATAAAAATTTAACACCTCCTTAACCCAAACAAATACAATAAACCCCGAACTCTACGACGTAAAGTCTTGTGGTAAACCAGCACGACGACAACAGCTACAATACCACATACACGGGGTTCCGCAATACTTCTACACTAATATGAAAGGAGTGCGGTTTACTTAAGTGTTAAAGTTTAAATGAAATGGTTGAATTTTTGTCTTTTGTATAATTTTATACACTGTTTTTTTAAGTTGTATAAGATTTTTTTTATATTTCACTTTGAAAATCTATTCCAATAATGGAATTAGAAAAATGTTAATTTTACTTTATGTATACAAAGTGAATGAAATGAATGCAATTCGGCGTTAAGGCCCATAACACGCATGCTTGAGCTATTTTTTAGGCCACTAGCATGAGATCAATGGAATGCTGCCCTAAGCCAACTGCTGCATTACTGTCCGCATGTTGAGGCTGTGGAAGCCATTAGTTTATTGCCATTGAGAGCAACTAAAACAGCATTTTGATAAATTTGGCACCCCAAGGCCATATTTTCCACATACTAAGGTGGTGGACGCCACTGCCACAAGTAAACGAGCGATCGATAGTGTCTGTCTGCTTCGCCGGCTAATGTCTGCTTGATAAATTTAGAGCGACACCATTATTGTCTATTCTATAGTGCGCGTGACCTAACAATACAAACCGGACGCTTGGGAGTTTATTGTTTGTATTTCACGCCAACGCATTAACAAACCAACACGTCCCTTTCGGTGTGAGGAGTGAGTGACGTACACTTGTAACCTCAGTGAGAATTGTGATAGTTATATTAAATAACCTAGTAAATATATATTCATACTCATTCATTTATTAATAACCAGGGGTCACGTTATTTGCATAGTATTTATTATCAAAGTTGATAAAAATAGCCCAAAATGAGTATAATGCACATTACACAGTCAATAAATAATTAAAACAGTAAAAATTTACTGGTCCTAATACCAGTCGTACATAAAAAATAATAACTAGGCTAGTATCTGACCGCATTTATTTGAACGATTGTGGCGTTGAATTTAGGAAAATGACTATTTCTTAAAGTACTTTGAATTTTTGCAGGAAAGAAATTCCACCCTAATTTCTAAATGTCATCTTAATCTGTTCAGTTCTTACGACGTGATCGAACAACAATCTTTTAAACTTTCACATTTATAATAGAAAATGAAGTTTCAGTGATAGCTTTATATTTTACTACAAAACAGTATGTAGTTGCTGACAGGTGACGTCATACTAGAGTAATTAAATAATAATAATAAATTGAACAATTTGTGGATTTTATATTAACTATGTTTCGTTACTTATAGTACCTGGGTGACCGAGCTTTGCTCGGTTTAAATACTAAATATACTTAGATACCTACAGATAAAAGACTTCAAGAAATAGATTTTCTTAAAAAAAACAAATTGAAAAAAAAAGAGAACCCGTCTGGATTCGAACCCGGAGCTACTAATTCGTGACCGCTATGAGCGCCCGACTTCCCGTCTGAGCTAATTATGCTGTCACGTCACACGGCGAAATTTACCTTCACATTCTAATGTCTAATGTGACAGTTTTTCATTGTCTAAAAACGCGCATAATATGTGTTTTTTTTTAAATAAGACCTAGTTAGATCGATTTATCGTCCCCGAAATCCCCTGCATACATAATTTCATGAAAATCCGTCGAGCCGTTTCCGAGATTCAGATTCTATATATATAGGTATACATATTTATATAGGTAAAAGAATTGCTCGTTTAAAGGTATAAGATATATATATATTATACATATTTATTAGGGTGTCCCTTATATGGCAAAATAAAAAATTTTTTTGAATTTCGAAACGCATACCCTCTACTTTTTTTATGAATGCTAAAATATACTTATATACGAAATTTCGTATTTGTAGCATGATTGCAACCCGTGCCGACCGAGCTCTAAAGTTTATTAGAAAATAGTGTTTTGGCCTGACATCTTGGTTTGATCCAAAATAATTAAAATGCAACAAATAAAGTAAATATGAGTAATTACAAAATAAGATCAACACAAACTTTTATTTAAATACAATTTATAATAATAATTCATTAGGGTGACTTCTCTTTGGTGTAGTTTTTTTACAGTCTGGATACAGATTTCTATGTTCCTGAACACAACGCAACAAAAACTGTTTTTGTTCTTCTTCAGCCGTGATAAATCCATTAAAATCTTGCATTCATTTAACAGCTCTTTCAGCAGTGTCATTTACGACCTTTCAAACAACTTATTCGTCTTCTAGCTTCCAAAAAAGTAGTATTGTCAGCCCAAGAAGTTACATCCTCCCAAAGAAAACTGTCGTCGATCTGCAGTCGAGATAGAAATTGTTTGCTTCTTTGAGTCACAAAATCATCCATTCATCATAATATCTAAAAGAAAGAAAAAACAGTCTAAAAAGCAAAAACTAAGCCACGAAACTTTGAAAAAAGAAACAAGAAAATATTAAGCTTATTAAAGAAATTTTGCGTATTTTCTTCCTTCGATGGGATATATAGCGTTTGGCGGAATCTGAACTTTCATCTCTGTTTAAATTATTAATCGTTTTTGTCTTGGTTTTGAAATCAACTTCTTCATCAAAGAGTGATAACATGACTGCTGCTTCACACAAATACCATAAATGATGAACAAACTTGCTTGTGGATGCCTTGGAACTTGTCGCGTCTACTTTTTCATATTCTTTTAGAGCTTTCAAAAAGCATAAGTCTTGGTTAGGTACTTTAATTGACACTGTACTTTCGAGCCAAGGTTTAGTATACTCTTAACTTTTTGAAAATTGGAATATCTGGGCTACTTGTAATTTGCTTTACCTTGGTTTCAAAAACAGCTTTGAAGACCAACATATAAAAATGATGACGACAAGCAAAAAGCAGTAATTCCCTTTCTAAAGTCTGCTCCAAAATAGCACAAGCTCCACTGAAACGGCCAGTATTTTAAGCTGTTGTATCGCAGCACATTATCTGTACTTTATCGGTGTTCAGACCAAGCGCTACTACAACCGCATGGAGAATGTAAACTGAGTCTCTTATGCTTAATTGGCATCGATCTAAAGCTGCTACCAGTTTAGGAGTCATGAAATTTTTCGTGCCTCTTTTAGAACTTTTTTCAGGGCAAGGAATCTGAATACTAAGTACAGAATTCGAAATCTGTTCCTCATTCGAATCCTTCAGACATTCCAAGCTATCTACCGAAGAAGTACATACAATAGCCAATAGCTCTCTTTGTTTTACCTTACTTTCCTTTTCTTCCAATCGTTTTTGCCTAACTCGTTTTTCTTTCTCCGCCAATGTTTTGTCAGTTCCACCTAAGCATCCCGGTCGACCTGGCTCTCTCTGTTTCCTTAAAAAATCTTTGTCTTCATTCTGTCGAAGGCATCAGCATGTGCAATATCAAACAAGTTATCAAGGTCTTTTACAAAATTATGGTCACGGTTCTTGAACGTCTCCTGAGTTTTCTTACAGTTTTTTTGCAGCTCCCTCCAAACATGATATAAATCAACAAGTTTCTTCACGCAGTTAGGAAATGCCTTTGTAGGAATTCTGGCTTTTCCCAAAATATAATGCACTCTCTTTTAACAAGAATCGCACTTTCACTAATAGTCAGCTTGACCTCACGTATATTGTAACATAAAACGGTGAGAACTTGTCGATTAGATGGTAATTTTGCACCATTTATCTGGTGGCTTGGCAGTCCGATAAGGTAAATATTTTGTTTATCACTTCGTAATTCCACAGACATCTTCACACAATAAACAACAACGCACTAATAACGTTAGAAATCACGTATGAAATGACAATTGAAACTCGCAGTAACAGGTCGCAGCGCTGCACCCGCGCAATTGTATGGACAAGTTAAAAACTCAAGTCGGCACGGGTTATCGTTTATAAATCGGGCTAATATTTATTTCTGTACTATATTAGGTCCATATAAAAGTTTTTAGAAGGTATGCGTAAAAATATATTGACATTGAATTTTAAGGGACACCCTAATATTTATATAGGTAAAATAATTGCTCGTTTAAAGGTATAAGATTAAGTAACTGAAATTTACCAAAGTAGTAGGTACTGTCTCTTAACGCAAATTTAGTTTTTCCTGATTCGATTTTGGTGGTTTTTTATTTGTTTGGTAGATCGTGGTTTAGAGAAAGACCCACTTAAATTTATCGAAGTAAGTGTGGTGGTTTTAAAAATATGAGCAAAATTACTTTCATATATATCTTGACGGCTTAGTTAGCTTCAACTTGATCGAATGCCTGAATTTATTTTATGTTGAAGTTTTTCGGAGAATATTTTCTCCGAATTATCATGGTTCAGGATTATTTTCATAGTGAATGTTTTAAAGTTTTTTACAAGCTATTACGTTAAGGGGGCGCCTAAAGCCAGAAAACGAAAAAAGGACATATTCGACGCCGCTCAGTGAAGTTAAGAAACTAAAAACTATGACAAAAAAAAAATTGACGTGTGGGTACAATCAAGAAGAAGCACAAAAACCGAATAGAATTTTAAAAATAGATCAAAGTTTTTTACAATAAAAAATAAAAATGACACCGAAAAAACCCGTTTTAATTCGAGTACTCGAAATTATCAGCGATGACCCCACATTATTTTTTGGTAATAAAATTCCTATTTGTACGTTCTAGTAAAGTAACCGAACACTTTTTTAAATTTATGTTTAGTTATTGAGTAATTAAATAAAACTTGGTCAAAATGGACTCCTGATTAAATATTGATTTTTCCTCCAAACTGTGTCATGCTATTCTCGACTTTATGTACATTGTACATCACATTAAGAAACGCGTCGCGCGGGTGAAATCTGATTTTTTTCCTGGCTTTAGGCGCACTCTTAAACCTCTTACGTTACGTAAGAATACCGAGTATAAACAAGGTGTAAGTTATAACACGATTATCCAGAAGATTAATGAGTAAATAAGGACAGAACACGTCTCTTTTTGTTTAATGAACATATTTTACTTAAAAAATAAATGTTGTTGGAAATTTCACACACAACACCATCTGATCCCAAACTAAGCAAAGCTTGTCCTATGGAAAGATTAATCCTACGTACTCTATGATTAATTGATATAATCCTTTTTAGGGTTCCGTAAAACGTAAAAACGGAACCCTTATAGATTCGTCATGTCTGTCTGTCTGTCTGTCTGTCTGTCTGTCCGTCCGTATGTCACAGCCACTTTTTCACTTTTTGCCGAAACTATGAGAACTACACTGTTGAAACTTGGTAGGTAGATGTATTCTGTGAACCGCATTAAGATTTTTACAAAAGTTTTTTAAAAAAACAAAAATTAGGGGTGCCCCCCATACTGAGAACTGAAACTCAAAAATATTTTTTTCATCAAACCTACACGTGTGGGGTGTCTATCGATAGGTCTTAAAAAATGGTGTTGAGGTTTCTAATATAATTTTTGGCTACACTGAATAATTTGCGCGAGAGACGCTTCCAAAGTGGTAAAATGTGTGTCCCCCCCCCTCTAACTTCTAAAGTAAGAGAATGAAAAAACTAAAAAAAATATATGATGTACATTACCATGAAAACTACCAACGAAAATTAGTTTGAACTCGATCTGATGAGTAGTTTTTTTAGTACGTCATAAATACACTATTATTAAAACTTCGATTAAAGTTACAACGAACTACAAGAACTATGTGTACTATGTATATTATGTTACTTGCTGCAACGGAACCCTTCATGGGCGAGCCCAACTCGCACTTGGCTACTTTTATTATTAACTACATAACTAGCTGCATTACATACCTACATACCTAGCGCAGTGTAGTTTTTATCGCGGAAAGATAACGTGAACGGGAAATACGAGGGCGACTAATTGACCACTAATTAAAAATAAATAAATAAATAAAATATTTTGGGGACAATTTTCGGAACTGCATAATGCAATTTTTTTTTGTGTATAATGTTTAATCATAGTTTTCTGTATTATTTTGTGGAGAAACAAAGAGTTTTGTATTATTACGCTAAGTAGGCGAAGCCCGAATATAAACATCGTTAAGAAAACCCACTTTCTTATCCACTATTTTAATTTTCCATGCATTTGCAAGCGTTAACATAAAGACGTTACCTTAGACGAAGAACGTGTGCGTTAAAACGCGCATTCGTGTGTCGTATAATACTCGTAGCATTCTCACCGTACCGCGTGCGATTATACCCTCGCAGACTGAAAGATATTGTAAACAATACAATTTCTCGGCCATTAAAAGCGATATTACTTCTCAACTAACGCGGGAGCCGCCTAATTGAGTTGATTTTGGGCGAGATAAAATTTTAGAGGCGTAACGTTAAGACTCGTGTTACGTTTGAAAACGTTATCGCGCAAGTTTTCCAGAGAAACAACAACGGGGTAAAATTAAAACTAAATTACAACACGACAACTTGACGTCTACTCTCTTTCTACGAAAACTGTAATTTCGAAATAAACTCGCGACTTCCCTACTCTGGTTCTAGTTTGATTCGTCGTTTCGCCCGTTTAAATGTTCTAAACCTAATTTAATTAGCTTAGAACATTTAAACGTCAAACAATGTTCGATCGGACGAAACAAAGTAGAACCGGAGCACAGATCAGAAAATAGTTACTTACCGGAGTAGGAAGGTCGCGAGTTTATTTCGAAACTAGCGGCCCGCTCCGGCTTCGCTCGAATAATAACCTAGATATCAACTGCAGCGCCATCTGCCGTAGCCTATGTTACTCGGGAATAATGTAGCTTTCCAAAGGTGAAAGAATTTTTGAAATCGGTCCAGTAGTTTCGGAGCCTATTCATTACAAACAAACAAACAAATCTTTCCTCTTTATAATATTAGTATAGATAGTATAGATAATGTTTTTCGTAGAAATAGAGTAGACGTACTACGTGAGTCTTGGATTCGTAGTTTGGTTATAAGTTTTCTTACTATGGCTATACTGGGCTCACATTTTATAGAAGCCATGGTGACTTAGTGGCTAAAACGTACGATTTATAATCGAGAAGTCGTAGGTTTGAGTTTTGTTTGCACCTCTGACAAACTTTCCAAGTGGACATGTACAAATTTGTCAACACTTATACTTTGCTTCACTTCACTTGGATTGAACGGTTAAAGTACTTGTAAACAGCGTAAGGAAATCGATTAAGAAAAGCTTATTTCGAGGACATTCGTCAAATGCCAACTCGAATTGGGCCAGCATGGTCTGTTTTACTTTACATGAGGACACATCTTTTTGAGAATAAGCTGCAAGTTCCAACCGTTGGTACAAAAAGTAGGCTACTTGCGTCTTAATTTTATGTAACACGTTTTGTGTGATGAATGTGAATATGTCATCATCATCATCAACAGCCCACTAAACGTTCCCACTGCTGGGACTCGGGGCCTTCTCTCGCAAGGAGAGAGTTAAGGCCATAATCCACCACGCTGGCCCAGTGCGGGTTGGCGGATGACACATGACTTCAAAAAACTCTAGGTACATGTCGGTTTCCTCACGATGTTTTCCTTCACCGTTTTAAGTTAGCGGCATTACTCACATGACTTCGAAAAGAGAGTAGTGCGTGTGGGGTTTGAACCCGGGGTCTCCGGATCGGCAGCCGCCGTTCTCTCGACTAGACCAGCCGTAACTAGTGAATATGTAGTAGGTGATAAATAATAAAAACTATCTATTTACTTGCAGTCTGATGTTTATTATGTAACACATTTTGTGTGATGAATGTGAATATGTTTGTGTTTGGGTGATAAATAATTAAAATTATCTTTTTACTAGCAGTCACAGTTATACCCGTGTAGTTTCCATTTCTGTTTTCCCGTAATAAAAAGTAGCCTGGGCTGTTCCAGACTGCAACATATCTATGTTTCAAATTTCAACGCTATCCGTTCAGGCGTTCTGCGTGATTGATCTAGAAGCATATATATTATGTACATTCGTATATTTGTATTTGTACATATACATATGTAAATACAGTGTTCGTAGAATAATAATGTTTTGCCGCTAACTACAAAATGGGGAACGCAAACATCGTGAGAAAACCGACATTCACTTTCGAAGTTATGCGTCATTCATCAACATGCGCTAGACTAGCGTGGTGGATTGCATTATATAAACTTATTTTGTCGTTTGAGACCCATAACAGAATTAGCCGCTAAACCAACCCTACTACGATATATTATGCAAACTTCGGAAGTGGTTACTCATCTCATTTTCAAAAACCTTTCAGAGCAACATTTTCTGACCAAAATACTGGTTTATTCAGCTCAAATTTTTTTTTTTTTTTTTTTAAATACAGAGTGACGAGACGAGCAGGACATGTACCTGATGGTAAGCAACATGCCTGCCACATAACAGCACAGTGACACGCAGCTATTGGAACATGAAGAGCCAAAATCATTACCTAGCACCGCACTGCGCTCGTCACCCAGAGATCTAAGTTGTTATATCTCAAAGCCCTGTAATTTCTCTGGAAACATTGCCCTTCAAACCGGAACACAGTAATGTTTGCACATTACTGCTTGGCGGTAGAATAATTGACAAAGGTGTGGTACTTCCCCAGGCGGACTCTGCTAAGAGTCCTACCACACTTATAAAGATTCCCATTTACCGTGGTAATGCCATCACGCACACGCCACTGGGCACGCTTCTTACTGGTAGAGAAATTGATCCTCTTGTTTATATGTAGCCGTTCCCCAGTCTATGGATAGTGGCATATTTTCATAGTAATTCAGTTTTGCTATTACAGGGTTTGTCCGACTAAATTATTTCAGCTATCTGGTTGGACACCTATTCAAGTAGCTTTCAATAAAACCGCATGCGGGGTTTGCATACTTACTTTGTTTTAAAAAATATATAAACATGTTAATTACGATAACTTGATGTATTTTTCACCCTGTCTTTCCGAAAAGTCTTAATTTAAGTGATGTATTGTTTACCAAAATAGAACAATGAAGTTAAAAATTACTTTACCTTAACTAAAGTGAAGACTCTTTAAATGGGATACCTTTGTACCTACGAAAGTAAATGTGAAACTCCACCATAAGGGTCTATTTTAGTAAGTTATGTACCTAATCATCAGGGTATACTTTAAAACGTCCTTCCGAGCTTCTTCACATCTATGACGACTTAAGCCTGTAAAAACATTATTGTGTACCATAGTAAAATATTAAACTGTGCGCTGACTTTTACATGAGAGAAAATAGTAAGAAAAAAAGTCTTTCAAACGAATCTTCTAAAGGTACAAGTTCGCGCCGCGACCGCGACGCGAGACCGCGACCGGAGACCAAGACAGGCACTTGACACTATGGAATTGTATGGACGCCAGTTCGCGCTGAGACCGCGACAGGAGACCGAGACAGGTCGCGGTCGCGGTCGCGGCGCGAACTGGCGCCCATACAATTCCATAGTGTCAAGTGCCTGTCTTGGTCTCCGGTCGCAGTCTCGCGTCGCGGTCGCGGCGCGAACTTGTACCTTTAGACCTATATTTGGTTAAACTCCGCAACTTGTTCAAAATAGAAAACATCGAGAATGGAGCGGGAATGTCTTTGACGTGTATTATCCCGTGATCCCGACGAGCGACGCCGCCGGCGTCGCGACGTCACACAAAAAAGTTATTACTTAAAAATTAAACCAAATTTTGTGTGTCTGTAAACGACAATATCAATTTTCTAAAATGATGTAACTTAAAAATTCTTTCACTTTTTCTATACATATTTGTCGCTAACTCTTTGAAATCTTGGGATTCATTAATTTTCTCAACCATTTCCACTAACGTTTCCAATGGATGGCTTAAAATCCTTTCTGGAATTCCCAAGAATGCGTCACGTAAGTGCTGTTGAAGCAATTTTTCTTCCTTCGAGAAGGCGCCAAGAAACTGTCTTGGACAGGGAGGAGCCTTTTCACCAACTTCTGACAAACCTTGCCAAATGCAAATAGAATGAGGAAGTATTTAATTACGTGAATCAAATTGAAAATTATTGTTAATCTGATAGTTTTTACAATTTTACGATAACGTGTACATACATTTAGGTACCGTATTTGCTGAAATTAAATTATCTGTATTTAAAGTTAATTTTCAGGACTTTACAAATTTACTTGTTATAATTTCAGCCATTGTTTAATAATTGGTAATATCGATCAGTTTTCTATTAAATCTGTTTTGGTCTTTTGTCATTAGTTCCGAGCCCTTATTTTAATAAGTTAATAAGTCGCCCAATAATTCCAGTGTAGCTGGAGGGTGCTCCAACAAGTAATAAATAGTAATTACTGTTAATAATTGTTCCCTGATATAACCGTACGCTCATTTACACAAGTTGGACCATTCCGTCGATATAATTATAATTACTGACTTATCAACTGTCTTTTGTTACTTAGAATATTCTATAATGTTTGTAAGTTACTCGTTACTATGCGAAGGGTTCGTTAAACCTAATTATTATTAAGACTCTCATCTTAATTCACTAGTTCACTCTGGCTTTACCCGTCGTACATTATATAACCTGTAGTGCACAGAGATTACGTACGTATTCAATGGTAAAATAATTTTTGAACTCGGCCCAGTATTTTCTGAGATTAGTACGTTCAAACAAAAACAATTTTCAGCCTTATAATTTATTAGTACAGATTAAAACTTTGAGTTTTTTTTTTAACTTTGGTTCTTTGAGTTATCACCGTAGGTAGTATACACCTTGAAATAACACACATGTTTCGTTGAATATTGAACTGTGAGAATCGAACCCAAGACTTCCGGCCACACGAGAAGACTTACTACCAACTAAGCCACGAGGCCAGTCTAACAACTTAGTTTCAGTTTTTAGAAGTACCTATTCTATTTGATTTGGTATTTCGAATATGATAACATTTATCGGAACTAAATTATGCGTTAAGCATAAATTATAAGTAATTATAGCTATAATGCAACAATTTATATCAAATTTAATTTGGTAGCAATTTTGTCTATGTGCACAACACATAGAGATGGCGAAGCTAACAAACACAAAACATACGCGTGCTTAAAAATTGACTAAGTATAAAATATGTTTTCGTTAGAAATCTGTATTTTTTCTCAATATTCTAAGAGAATAATATAATATTCCACTGCAGTATTTTCAATAAAATACAGTCATTTAATACCAACGTTCTATTAAAGAATTCCGTTTCGAAATACTCAATAAATCGTAGGATTCTACTCGCAGTAGAATGTTCAGAATCCGTAATAAGTGTATTTACCGATATCTTTCGCCGACAGATCCTGAGTTAGGATTAACGTACTGTAGTTTGTTACATTCTTTGCGTAGTTTGATTTTCCGCAATATTTTGTAATTTTCTTTGTAGCAAGAATAAAATGCTTACAAGAATTATCCCTCTAAGTACGACTTCTTCTATATAGGTATATATATATATATATAATAAATAAATTAATAGTAGATAAATTTTGGTGGACAATTCACACACAACCATCTGACCCCAAACTAAGCAAAGCTTGTATGATGGCGGCCAGATAGCTGATATAATACTTATATAGTTTTAAATACATACTTGTTATATATAGAAACACCCAGACACAGTGCAAACATTTGAATTCATCACACAAATATTTGCACTGGGTGGGAATCGAACCCACGACCCTCGGCTTCGCAGGCAGAGCTACTACCAACTAAGCCACGAGGCCAGTCAAATATATATATATATATAGATATACTCGTTATTAACAAACCAAAAGAATAATATGTAAACAATTGACAATAAACCTTAAAAACTAGAATTTAAATATTTATATGGATCTTCGAAATGTATGTAATTTTAAAATAACTGTACCAAATTAGATCATTCTTAGTTTTATGTATTTGTTATTGTCGGGACAAGGTGTGTATAGGAGAAAATTTAAGAAATGTTGACGAAAAAAAAGTCATAGGAACTGCTGATGAAGCTGATGAAACAGCTGAGAAGTAAACGCATAAGCGTTCGCTTCTATCGGCAAGGCTGAGTTATAAAACTCATTACTCAATAAAAGATTTTGATAGCTTACTTTGGAATCTACGCGGGTGAAAACGGAGGGCGTGGCCATGAGCTTGGCCATCTACAAACGCAGACGCATTTCTAGGTGGCTTATGGGAAATGCTCACGCATTTCTAGATGGCCAATGGGTAATGCTGACGCATTTCTAGATGGCCAACGGCCATGGTCCCGAGTTTATCCGAAGATTTTTTATCATTCCCGAGAGCGTGACGCTAGAATTAAATTCACAGCCAACTCTGTCTTTGGTGCGCCAACAGAAGCTTTCACTTTAAAAAGTATGGTGGTACAAAGTTTTCCAGGGTCAGCTAGCTCGAAATAAAAGTGACGGAGCGAGCTTAACGTGCGCTTGATGGTAAGAAACACGGTTAACTATAATATAGTCTTTGTTACTAATTGATGTGACTATTACATTTTAAATCTGTCAAAAGACTCAATCGAGAGGTTTTGATTCCATTCCATATGGATCGTAATTAAAACATCTATACTCCGGAATCTGTTACCTGAATGGATGTGTCTTATTTACTTATGATTTGAGTCTTTAATTTAAAAAACAATGTTTTTTTTTTCTAGTTAAACGCATCGTCGCGTAACATCAGACGAGATAACGACAGTGAACCCTATTATTATTGATGTAATAATAAGAAAATAAAAAACCATCAATATTAAATTTTAAAATAGATTATCTTGTTGATTACCAAAATTCAAAGTTTATCCCCGATTCTCCTAATATATTTCCGGAAAATAATTCGTAACTTCATTCCAACTTGTTCTATTCGGAATCGTGTTCGGGATCGACGCTTTCGGCTGCAATTAAAAGTCTCGACAGAGTTATTAGAAGGTTAAGACGTATTTCGAAATGTTATTTAGACTGAAGTATTTGCAAACAAGGCGGGCTCTGATCATTACGACTTATCAATTCGGAAACTAATTCGAAAGGAAACAGCGAATGAATACAGGGTTATTCAGAACGTTTACCAACTCCATACAATAAACGAAGCTCCTGCGCTTCTACAGCCTAACTAAATCGTATGTAGTGGTAGGACTCTTAGCAGAGTCCGCCTGGGGAAGTACCACAGTTTTGCCAGTTATTCTACCGCCAAGCAGTAATGTGCAAACATTACTGTGTCCCGGTTTGAAGGGCAATGTTTCCAGAGAAATTACATGGCTTAGCGATATAACAACTTAGATCTCTGGGTGACGAGCGCAGTGCAGTGCTAGGTAATGATTTGGACTCTGTTGTTCCAATAGCTGCGTGTCACTGTACTGTGATGTGGCAGGCATGTTGCTTACCATCACTGTTCTGCTCGTCTCGTCACTCTTTATTAAAACTAAATATTATTAATGTATTAATTTTCAATTTTATTGTAAAGTAGTATTCCAAGTAGCGGAATGATTTTTTTATTAAATTATAATTATGTTTATAAGTACGAGTACCTACCAATGAGTGTGTCACATTGTAACCAATACCCCGTTTTCTCTATTTAATGTTTATTTTTATCGTGCGGATACCTGGAGAAGATTACTCTAAGTAAAAATAAAAAAGTACTCTAAGTAAAGTAATTTGCTTATGTTTGTGTCCATATGTATAATTACCTATATTTGCGTTGTGAACATGAGTTTCTATCTATCTATTCTACTAGCTGATCCGTGCGCGCGTTGCTACGCCATCTATCGAAAATTGGTCGTACCAATTGAAATTTTGAACAAATTCGGTTACCTTAGGTTATAGTGACGCAAACTTTAAGTTAGACACATGCTGTCACGCAACGAAAGCTCTCAAAAAGCAATATTTTCCCCCGTTGTTGTTACATTTTTCATTCATGCTCCGCTCCTGTTGATAGTAGCGTAATGTTAAATATCCTATAGCCTTCCTCGATAAATAGTATATTCAACAGAGAAATAATCTTTCAATTCGGACCAGTAGTTCCCGAGATCCTAGCGTTCAAACAAAGAAAAAACAAACAAACTCTTCAGCTTTATAATATTAGTATAGATTAAATCAAAAAGGGTGTTTTGCATTCATCATTATTAATTATTAGGTTCAAATTAATATTTAGTCGTTTACTGTGAAAGATGTTTAATTTGTTCATTTAATTGTATTTTTTTTTGCTTAGTTTGGGGTCAGATGGTGTGGTGTCTGAATTGTCCACCAATAGTTATTTATTTTCAGACGAGATTATAAATTAATTCAAAAATAGTATAATAAATGGCGCTTACCTACCACCTAACATGATTACATATCAATATTAGTGGACAATTCACACACAACACCATCTGACCCTAAACTAAGCAAAGCTTGTAATATGGCGGCCGAATAGCTGATATAATACTTATTTAGTTTTAAATACATACTTATTTATACATAGAAACCCAGACACAGTGCAAACATTTGAATTTATCACACAAATATTTGCACTGGGTGGAAATCGAACCCACGACCCTCGGCTTCGCAGGCAGAGTTACTACCCACTAAGCCACGAGGGCAGATTGGAACATATTTTCCAAATCTAAGCTTCTATCAATGTGAATTAGGTTAATGGTCGTATATAAACAAATTACATCCGTTAACATACATTTTCGTTGAAGCGTTGTTTTTGATTCACCATTTATTTTTCCGAATCATCAAACATAAACACCGGTAAAGTTATGACACAATCTATTGTTTCCATGAAATGAAATAATCCACTCAGACTAAGTATGAGTTAGCGAATAACACCTGTGGTCCAAAAATGTATTTAGTGGAACATGATAGTTTTCTCTCGATGTATGTTTTCACCCGTAGGTAAAGCCGGTGGTAATGATAAAAAGATTACATCTGTACTAAAAGTCATTTAATTTTCTCCAAAAACTCCAACTACAATAATTTAAGAGTAAAGCAACCTCGGACATTCGACTACATTTTGTAATTTTCGTGAAATCTATAATCACGTCGTCCAGATAAAGGTAAGCAATTTTTAGTTTTTTGTTGATATTTAAAAAACCACTGCTCTGGTTGTGATGAAATGGATATAACACTATCTCTGAAGTATTATCTAGAAAACAAAAGAAAAAAATATCGAAAGCTATTTCCATTTGGAGGAACAATCGCGCAACATACATAAAAAAAAGGTGTGTGCTTAAGACCACACGGCAGAAGCGAAAACTTCATTAGCTGATTTTTGTATTAGGTAGGTATGTCGTATTATAATAAAATATTATGGATCGTATTAGTTGAATAAACCAGTAAAACAAGCCAGAAATTAAAGTAAATATTTATTGAAATTTTATTTATATACAAAGTAGCTGTTACCCGCGACTTAGTCCGCGCGAAATAAATACTAAGGTTATTCAGGCAGTACTAATTTGTATACCCAGATTGTATACACATTTATGGTTAGTAAAAAAAGTGTCCATGTTCAAAAAGTTGTTGGCCGGGGCCGGCTTTTTAAAAGTTACTCCAACTTTGTATGCATTCACACGGTGCACCCCTATGATGCCCCTAACATTGTCCGCAAAAAGGTTGGTGAGTGTAATAGGATTTTTGTTACCGACTTTCTCCTGTTCCGTCGATTCCACATACACTACACAGTATCTACTACGATTTTCTGGGAATAGTCTCTTTCTCTTATAAAGGGGTTTTCTAAATAGTTTGTAAGAAACATTTTCACTTGGATTTGGCTTCAATAGTTTTCTTTTTCTGGTCTGTTCGACGGGGTCACCCCCGTCGCTACCGACGCTCATATTTATTTATACTATTGACTATATACAAAACTAAATATTTACACGAAAGAAACGAAATATTTACACAGCAAAACTAATTAATTTGATTGTGAAAATTTTAAAGCACCCGTCGTGTTTTCCCGCCCAAAGAAAAGTCTTTTGGAGTTGTGTCAAGCCGTCAGTGTAGCCACTATGATTTTGAGCTTGTCGCTAAATAGTTATGAAACAAAGTCGCCGGTTTTGATTGAATTATTAAGGGAATAACAGTCTGGAAGAATACATAAGCTATTTTTATCCCGGAAATATAGCTGCTAGTAAGAATATAAAATGGCACTGGTCTAAGTACCTACAATGTTAAGCAATTTAAATTAAAAGGGAAAAGGAATAACTTAAGGCAATAATTAACATTATTATCATGTAAGATTCAAACGAAAATACAAATGATTGAATAAAATGTTAATAATATAATTGGGAAAGTTCCTGCTATACTTAATGTGCGTATATTTATCTGTATGTATAGAAATTGGAAGTAGAGTTTATGCTAGACTTCCATGTTGTTTATGTTTGAGAGAATGAGTTAATTTCCTTATAGATATGATCTGACTCCCAATGACCTTGTGTTTTTCCTTCTCCAACCTTCTACACTACACTAGTATATTCCCCTTTGTCGGTAACACGTCGTCTAAATCCGCTAAAAGGTTTTAAAAATTCGCCAGTTTCAGCGACAAAGTCGCTAAGCTGTCAACACTGGTTGCCGGTAGCGAGCAGCGAGAGAGAGAGAGAGTATCTATTGTCCCATGTCCTCCTCTAACAATTATCTTTCTCGGTCTGGCACGTTTGTTGACCACATTATCTTTCTCGCTCTAGCATCCCGAGTTTACCCGAAATTTCTTATCATATCCGAGCGTGATGATCACGTGATCATAAATCCATTTCACAGCCCACGAAAATTCTGTCCATAGCGCGCCTAAAGAAGTTTTCACTTCAAAAATTTACAGTCATGGGAACTGCCGATAGAAGTGAAAACTTATAACTCATATTTGATAGCTTACTTTGGAAACTACACAGGTGTAACCGGATGGCGTAGCCTGGGCATCATGGCATGGCTATCTAGAAATGCGTCAGCATTTCCCATTGGCTCACGCATTTCTAGATGGCCGTGCCATGATGCCCAGGCCACGCCCTTTCAGCATTTTCCATTGGCTGATGCATTTCTAGATAGCCAATGGCCCTGGTCCCGAGTTTACCCGAAGATTTCTTATCATACCCGAGCGTGACGATAGAATTCAATTCACACCCCACGAAAAATCTGTCTAGGCGCGCTTAAAGATGTTTTCACTTCAAAAATATAGAAACGAATTGAGAACCTCTTCCTTTTTGAAGCCGGTTAAAATATTTAGAGATGTAAGCGAGTTTTGAACCTGTGTCTCCACGATAATAAAATCGTACGTTCTTACCACTAGGCCATCACAGCTATTTTGTTTAACTGTACATGAATGTAAAGTAAATACCCTTCTAATTAATCACCGTGGCCTTTCTAACTGTAACTATTTAGTAAGTTTTTGTACAACAACAAACAATGAAACACAAAGGCTTTTTGTGTATAAAACCTTAGTACAAGTTACTCTTATTCAAAGTCCGGAGTCTTTCCCGGAAAGGTTGATGTATGTTACCGGAAAGTCGCAACGAAATTGTGAAGAAAAACAAAGTAATGTCCATTTGTAACATAAATATTACCTACCTCGGGGAATAATCAAAACTGTGTATTGGAATAAATGTAATAAACAAACGGCTACGAATAAAAAGCTGTTTTCTCGATGGGTGCGGGGAAATTTATCGGGATCTTCCGAAATATATGGGTGCAATTCTGGCACACGTTGAGAGTGATTTACTACCTCAATGTCTATGTAACGTAAGGAATAAAAGGATTATAATACACTTCGCTTACGCGAAATATTGTTACGTCTAATACGGCATGTGCTGGAGTGATTTGTGTGGGACGAAAATATCATAAGGGCTGAGCACACTATGTTAGTGACAGTTCTGTGGACCTAAACAATAACGAGGGGAATGCCTACTTCGTCCTCTCTGGCTTTTAGTGGGTATATTTGGGCTCGCCATTAACTTACGCTTTTATAACCTTTGTTTGCAGACTGTTGAGTGGCTACCCGAATAAAGTATCAGATCTATTCCTCGAAAATAGTACTCATGTTTGGTAAAATTGGGCTATGTAGAACGCCTATAAGGTGCTAAAAGGTTCGGATTCTACTCTTGTAATAACGCGGTCAAGCATAAACTTACTATTGATTTAGAAAAAGTAACAAATTAAACTAAGGGACCACTCGCAAAAAATTAAATTGCAAAAAACAAGTCACCTGTTCCATACTTCCATTTAGATTTTTTTATTTTACATTTTTTAAAGATATAATTAACAAGACAGGTAGAAAACCTTGTAGTAAGCAATTTTCTCACGAATAACATCACAAACTCACACAACACGAAATAATTATACATAAAGAGTTCAAATCAGTACCTGCGTAGTGCAGTCAATCAACTGGACTGTGCTTATAACTCAGAGGCATAATATTATTACGATGATTCTCTTTTATTGGCTAGCAGCAGAATCTGTGAATCTATAGGTAATTGTTTACTCCAAAGTGGTTTTTTTTCACGATTTTAGGGTAGCATCGCTATTAAAAGCTTTTCATAAAACTCAACGCCATTGGCTTAATATACCTGCTCTGCATAACCCCGGTTTAGTATGTGAAAAGATTAATTATTTACATCATAGATCCTTAATTAACTTATTTTTGCACCTCTGCTAACTCGACCATCCAGCAACCATCCAGCAAACTGGTTGCCTGGAAGAAATCGCTTTCAGCGATAAGACCGCCAGCTGTATCCCAAGATTTACTGTTTTCCAATATTATATGTGTTATTTTTAAATTGTGAACAATAAAGAAATTTCATTCATTCATTCAAACACAGAGTAGTTGAATGTTATGTTAGCTAATGTACGACCTTATCTCTTGATCGTATTTGTATATTGATCTGCGACATATTTGACTAGCTTGTTGCTATTCTATTTCAGCTTGTTTGTCATTGTCTATTTTGGTAACTGTTGCTGAGATTAGCTAGATTGCTTTGTATTCAATGCATAGCATCTAAAAAGTCCAATTTATGCTACGTAAGATTCAATTCTAAATGTTGGAACGTAAAGCTTTGACGATAGTGACAAGAATTGAGACTTCTCTCCCAAGGAGAGAGATAAAACCATGATTCACCACGATAGCCGAGTTCCGACCGATCACATGCTTTGTTAGACGACTTTCTTGGGATATTCTTCATGATATTTTCTCCCCCGTTAAAGCCACAGGCGCTGACTGACTACATACATCTGCACTGGGAATAACCGTCACAAACGAAGCCGGGATTTGATCCTACGATATCGTTTTTAAGAAATGTCGAATCAAAATTGGACGTTGTAATTTTGATTCGTTTTGAGTTCAATTTAAGAATATCGTTAATGCCAAAATTAGTTATTAAAAAAATGATATGGGAATAATAGAACACACTGAAAAGACTGAAGAAATTTTGTATTTAGATCTGTAGATTTGTCGTTATTGGTTTATTCTAGGTACCAAAGATCAGATTTTCTTAGATTACAACGATGTTAAAAACCAGGCATGATAGTAGATAAGGGCAAACCGACGATATTTTCGATAAAAAAAGGAGGATCCAAAAACCATAAACATCTGAATAATGTTAAACATGTTCAGGATTTCTTTCCGACATTGCTATCACTAAGTTAATGGATATCAAACCCACAGAGCCTTCATTAACAAAACTAAATTACAAGCAACACTATATATCTTATCTAACGAACTATGGACTTCCTACGCACATCTGAATTATCCATACACCAATGAAGGTCTAGAGATAATAAACATTATCATTGATCAAACCTTCTCTCAGTCGAAAGTGTGAGAAAGTTTTGTCTGAGTGACGAGCGCATTGCAGAGCTAGGTATTATTACGAACATGTGTTTACCGTCAGGCACATGTTTTGCTCATCCCATCACTATTTGTAATGTACAAAATATAGTCAATTCGAACACAATTAGTAGACTACGAGTAAAACGATTAGAGCAAGTTATCGATTAGCAGCTGGCGCTATAACGCCTACTAAAATTAAACACAAAGCCATAGGTTAAGTTACTCCATAACCATAACCGTCTAAGTCACATATCTAAATCTTGGAGGTCACACGAGCCCTTTGCGGCACCATGAAACTTTAATATGACCCTAATATGGGAAATCTCACGCGTATGCTCCAATATTACAAAAGGGGAGTTTGAATATTTGATATTTGTTTGTTTGTACTCAGTGGCAATAAATATGTAATGTTTTCGGTTTAATATACTACGCAGAAGTGGTTTTGGTAAGTACTATTATTATACTGATAGTAGGTACATCTTAAAGTACACATATTTAAATGAAATAGCGTGTAGATACAATATTTGTAATTCGAACTACATTGATATAATATTATATCAGGGACTTGATTCAACAACGGTACTCTCGTAGTCCTCTTAAAATTATAAATTAAAAAAAGATTTGGCTAGCTGTGACATACTAGACCAGCTATACTTATATCCTTTACTAATTTGATTACACTTTACTTAACTGTATGGAACCAATGCCGTACATAATAAAATGCCCAAATGTAATCTGTAAATCGTCGGAAAATCATGTTTTTTTCCGAAAAACTAATAATTAAAAACTTTTATTTTTTACAGTTTCAATACCTCCTCTAATCTATTATTCCGCAACGCCGTACAAAAATCATGCGGCAAGCAGAAATGATCGAGGGTTGCAACCCCCCCTCTTCGACTGTACTCAGTTGGACAGCTTACAAGTGACGGCATTGTGCTGAATCTTATAACTGTATACCCTTCTATCATCCTACATAGGACTCCTGGGGGTCCACCGCCTTACGAAAAATGTCTTTGATATTGCTGTATCTTTTCTTCTCGCTTGAAATGAAAGAGACGGTAATAGCAAAGCCGATTTAGTTAGGCGGTAGAGGGGCTGATGGTTCATTTGATACGTAAATTTTGTTCACGGGCCTGTAGTCTATAAGTTATCAAGTCAAAAGTCTCATGTCAATGTATCGAAATATCAGTAATCTCTATGCGGTACAACACGTACGGGTTGTACGTGCTAGTTGCTCACCGTCTCCGGTATACTGAAGGTTAAGTACAGGAAGTTTTACGACGCGCTGTTTGATGGGCTTGTGCCAACTTGTAACTACAAATCGACACCATCAATTGAATAATCCCCTGAATATCGTTTAGTTGTCTGAAACCAACTTTACTGGGTCTGTTTTCCCCATAGTTTAACTTACTAGTGGAAATCTCACTCAGTATTTTCTCGGATTTAAAAGTAACCTACATAAATGTTCTATTTATTTACAGTTATTTAAAGTGTAACCAACATCCATACATATATAAAAAGCATATTATGCGTTAATAATATTAGTAGGATACCAGCGTTAGTTAGCGAATAGATTAGAATTTAATCCTATCCCGTCACGCCCCTATAATTACTCCCTCCGCGGATGTGGCCACATCCTAAACTTCCCATATTTTCCTCTAACATCTGCCTACGAAGCGATCCCGGCTCGTAGCAAATTAAATTGATACTTCCACCTCACATGGAACGGATAAAATACGGTTTTACGGCGCTAAGCCGACAAAATCTGACCGAGAGAGTTATGTGAGCCAGGTATTCACGGGACTGCAAACTTCATAATTCTGTCGGTTACTGTTTAGCTTCGGCGTTTATTAAACTGAATAGGGTGATAAGACGCAAGGCGTTAAAGCAAGGCGCACTACAGGACAGTTATACACTACAATACATAAGTTCTATTAGTGATCTTATGTATTATAAGTATGTACCTATTTACAACTATACGTATAAGTACTAGCGGTCCGCCCCGGCTTCGCACATAATCAAATCAAATCATTTATCATCAACAAACATTAGTAGATCAAATAATACATATAAATTGCTCGTACATCTATAAACTTAGTTAGACGAACTTGGCACCCAAACTAGGATTATCCTGTACGATTTCTATAGACGGAGAATTGCCTTGACGGAGACGGCCTTGGTGGGATACCAAGGCCTTTCTCCGTCTATATAAACTTAGACAACCACATTTTAATTTTATTGATTTAGGAAAATAATTTGAATTAGATAAATAAATAACATACATATGGTGATTATTATCAATGGTTACATGCAATTTAAATTCTAAATAGTAAATTTTAATGTATTAACAATAATACTATGAAAACTATAGATTAGTAAGTAACTCGGTATAATATTTATCAAAATTGTGTGTTTAATACAAGCCTGTGGCACTCAGGGATCACGTATATATCCAACGGTGTAAGAATTTTTGAAATCGGTCCAGTAGTTCTTGAGATTAGCGCGTTCAAACAATACACGTCTTCAGCTTTATAATATTTAGTATACATCATATTTAATGAACTATCTGGTTCTTATAGAAAGCTTTGCTTAGTTTGGGCCTAGATGTCGTTGTATGAGAATAGTCCAGCCCATTAATATGTATTTTTTATTCTAATATTATTGTAAATGCGGAAGATTGGCTTTTGATTGGATTGGTTTGTTGCTCAATCACGTCGTAACGTTTAAACAGATCAGGTTGAAATTCGGAACACAATTAGACTATAGTGTGGCTGGCCTCGTGGCTTAGTGGGTAGCCGACGGTCGTGGGTTCGATCCCTACCCAGTACAAATATTTGTGTGATGAATCCAAATATTTGTACTGTGTCTGGGTGTTTCTAAATATAATAAGTATGTTTTTACAATTATATAGGTATTATATCAACTATCTGGGTGCCATACATAGTACAAGCTTTGCTTAGTTTGGGGTCAGATTTGATGGTTTTGTGTTTGAATTGTCCATCAATATTTATTTATTTATAGTCTAGAATAACTCAACAGTAACTTTCTATCACTGAAAAATAACGGGAACGGGAATTATTCGGGTAAATCCGCGGAGTGCTGCTAGTTAATATTTAATAATCTAATCTCTATATATCTAATAAATCTAATATTTGCGAAAGAAAAACAAAACACCGACACGCAAAAACTTAGTGCTTACTGCTACCAGTTCGTATTTTCATTAAAAAGGTATCATTTAACCTTTCTAACAAATATCGTCAAATCAAAGGAGTTTACTTTTCGCTTTATTTATTCTTCTTTTGCGCTACAATGTAGCAACGCAATTTTTAAGGTTCCACGAAAAAGGAACCTTTAGAATTTAGATGATCACATAATACTCTGTTTTTGAAGATTTTTCTCAGAAACACGTGGAAGTTTCAAAGAAATTGTGGCAAGTATTTAGTTGCGTAATCCATTGAAACCTTTGAAAAAAATACTTATGAGTTGTCAAAAAAAAATTGTGACTATTACAGACTCACAGACTAAGTAGAGAGATACACAGTAGGTATAAAGATCAAAATAATATTTTCGAGGTGTCTAAAAAAAAAATGTGATTATCACAGATTCACAGACTAAGCAGAGAGAAACACGGTATAAAGAAATATAATACGCATAGACCATGAAGGTGTTGATTTGTCTTTGTTCAAATTTGATGTCGATTTTTGAACACAGACAAATCAACACCTTCATGGTCTATCAGTATCATAATATTTCTTCTTTTTATATTTTTTATACTGTGGTATCAAATGGGGAAGAAATTTAAACGCAACCGTAGGGCAAGTAAATACGAATCTGAGAAAGCATTCATTGTATCAGGACCCGTTTTCTATCACAGATCCAGGGCCTTATTTTTTAAGGTTTAATAAAAAAAATAATTAAAGGAGCAATATGTTTCATATTTTCATAACAAATGAAAAACGAAAGAAATTCTGGACTAGAAGTGTAAATTCTAGTCTAGTAAATAGTCTAGTCTATATGATGCCACTCTATGGAACATGCCGGATTTCAAACGATGTTTTCCTACACCATTTTAAAGTTAGCGGCAACAACTTTTATTCAAATGGAATGCTACACCATTATAAACTTATTGATTTGAATATCTATGAAATCGACAAAACTATTGAAACAACTGGTTTTTATTTGAGCATTCAGAATTGTTTTTACTTTTTGATCTTGTATTTATTCAAATTAAACCAATAACCTTATTTGCCAGCATGTGATCGCAAAAAATTGATCAAAATATTAAATTATTATTACGCAGATATTTTAACCTGAAGTTTCCAAATGCCTCCCTAGCACTGCACTGCGCTATCAACCGGAGATGTGAAATTTTCTTTCTTTTAGACGGTTTTGATTGCACAACATCCGTAACATAAGGGAAATTCAACCTTTTGCATGATGTAGTGAACTTTGCTTAATGGAGCAACGGAACAAGCCCAGAATAAAGACTAATACCTCTAAAAATATCATTTTTCCTCGGTTTAGAATGGTTCCTATTATTGGACATTTATCACACAACATCACGTAGCTGGCTTTGAACCAAGCAAACTTACACTATGAAAATCAGTTAGCTGATAAAATTGTTACATAAATAACGAGGTCGATGTAGAAAAAGGTAAAGGTAAGGTAGTAAAGGTTAGGGTAGTTGCTTAAAATAATAGCTGTATACAGGAATTTCATTACAATTGAAAAAAAAACATAAAATCTAGATAAAGAGTAATTTTATATTTAGAATAAGAATAATCTAATTGTTGATATTATAATAATAAGCTAACAGGAGTAATCCATCTCCCTCTACAAAATCGGAGAGGTTAAACACGCAGCTCGAACTGCGATAAAGAGTAACTTTTACGTAAAAAAGAACTCTAGGTACGCTTCGTCATCTTTACTCCTGAGCCAGAAACTGGTAACAAATTCAGAATTTTGCTTTTGCGCTACACTCGCAAATTCCTGAATAAAATTTGGCGCAACGAGGCAGATGACGCGAAAATTTGAGCCTTTGCTACTCTGAGCTATGTTTTAGGACAAAATAATGTAACACGAAGAAAAAGAGTCTGAAACGTATTCATTAATGAACATATTTTTCTGAAAGACCGCTTATTGTATAATTTAACTTAAATTTAAAAACTAAACTCACACGTTCTAATAATTTGAATTCGTGATACCAAATAATATTGGTACAGTCCGCGAGGTATAAGCTGAGCTTTGCATTAGTGTGAGTGATCACCAAAAGTACAGTCAGACGCAGGACGCTGTGACCATGTTCTCTTAATAAGGTGTTTCTTCAAACCAGAAGTGCTGCCATCTGAATATGATTTTGATGAAGTGTGAGTGGTGTCAATATATGTTTCATCGGTATAAACGATAGGCCTGCCCTGAATACGGTATTCGGAAATTTTAAGTAAATAAGTTATACATAGGTGACGGATCTCATGCTTTTCCATTAAAAATTTTCTGTTATTCTCTGTCCTTGACCATTTGAATCCTAAAAGAGATACTTCTTTTCGCAATGACCATATTGATCCTGGATAGTTAATGTCAGCTTGTTGTTTAAGAGTTTGTTGTCTGACTTTACTTTTGGTAATAGATGCGTATGCATGTGATCACTCACACTAATGCAAAGCTCAGCTTATACCTCGCGGACTGTACGTCAACTAAAAATACCGCCCCAATGAAACAGCGGGGTTTTGAAAATAATATCGATATGTATAATATTTTTGCTTATTGTTCAGTAGCATACTTTTTGAAACAAAGGGAGGATATTATACCAAATATTAAGGCGTGCCCGAGTAATCGATAAACACAAAACAAATTTAAATAAGAGATTCCGATATAATTTTAGTTGTTTAATTTGTTAAACGCAAAGAAGACAGTGTAAAATATAGTCGCCATCAGCCTACCGACCGCCAGTACATCCCACTCCAGTCTACTGCTGATCAAAGGACTCCATCGTTTACCAATTAAGTCAAATCTTTAGCTTAAGTTTAAAGCTTCTTCCCACTACCTGATACATAACACATCAACCATGTAATTGACACTACGTTTACAGATTCCCGGTATCTACCCAAAAATACATCTTATCTAATGGTTATCGTCTCTGCGACACATTTAAATGGCCCATTAGCTCTTCCGTTAGCTGAATCATTGGGCTAGGTCTCTGGACTAATCACTTCAGTCTTTCAACTGTCTAATTATAGACGTACTGTTTTGCTACTGTACTCTTTAATTTCAAGCTAAAATAAAGAAAGAAAAATATCAAAGCGAAAGACTATTTTAGTTATATTTAAATATTGATCAACATTTATTCCCAGAACACTATCAAGACACAAAAACTGCTTTAAGAAAAAAAGATACTGCTTAAAATTAAAGCCTAAAATATGTGATTAAACATGTATTTTGTGTTTAATGTTCAATACAAAAATACAATTTAAGATACCTACATAGAAACTCAGAACAAACATCCAAGTTCATCACTCAATGTTTATCATAATATATCATGCATGGGTAGGAATGAAACTACGCCACTGAGGTACTAGATCAATTAGTTCGGCGTTAGACCTACAAATCCAACGTTGTGTTCAGCAAACACAAACGATTTTTGTATGAACTCGTGACAAACTGAGACAAGAAGACCAATTGAATTATTTATTTGCCAGTTACAATTTTTCTGGGCCCACAGTAAAATACAACAAATATCTTACTAATATTATAAATGTCAATGTATGGATGTTTGGATGCTTGGATGTTTGTTGCTCAATCACGTCCTAACGTATGAATAGATCGGGCTGAAATTTGGAACACAGATAGATTATAGCCTGGAAGAACACATAGGTTACTTTATATCCCGAAATAACAACGGGAACTACGCAGGTAACACCACGGGGCGCTGCTAGTAGGTGCATAAATGTTGGACAATTATGATCTGACAAATTTTCACTACACAAGTATGTTCTGTAGCCATTTACCATCAGGTAGCTTAGCTCTCGTTGGCTTCATTTCTTCACATCTTTTTTAATATTGGCTCTGCGTATTCATAGCTAAACTTAAGATTTTTATCCTTCTTCACTAAAAAAAATAAGGTTGATATAATAATACATCAGTCTTATTTATTTATACCACAAAAACGTTTTACTGTCAAGTCAATTTTAAAACAAATCAAATCACAAAACCCGTTTATAAACTTATTTCTAGAATTTCTAGCTACAAATAAACCTTTCACCAAACCATTACCAAAATTTAGGGAGCTAAGAGTACATCACTTATTTATTTACTGCATTCTCTGTACGACATTGAAATTTATACGTTTTGCCACGGACCATTTTCACGTACGGTATACATTATGCCATTCGTCGCTTTTGCGTTTGAAGTTTGAAATATATTTTATTTCTACTGATAAATTTAATATTGTAACACAACCGTCACCGTACAATAGTGGTTTTATACATCTTATACTAATACTAATACTAATAATAATATTATAAAGAGGAAAGATTTGTTTGTTTGTTTGTTTGTTTGTAATGAATAGGCTCCGAAACTACTGGACCGATTTCAAAAATTCTTTCACCTTTGGAAAGCTACATTATTCCCGAGTAACATAGGCTACGGCAGATGGCGCTGCAGTTGATATCTAGGTTATTATTCGAGCGAAGCCGGAGCGGGCCGCTAGTAATTATATATTTTGGTAAACTAAGTGGATAATAGTTTTATGTGTGGATAAAAGCGCAGATTTTTTATATAAAATTTGACAGGACAAGCAAAACATACGTGTGATGGTAAACAAACTGGCCAGCCGTAACAACACAGTGCCACACAGGGATTGAAATATGGAGAGTCTAGATCACTGACTAGTCACTACGTACGTGAGCCAGATATTACAAAATAATTTATTCTTTGGCTTGTTATTTGTCTGGAAATATTTTCTTTCAAACTGAAACACAGTAATGTAGGTATAAGCTCGATACTTCGAGTGTTCGCTATTTAAACACTTATTTTGTGTCGATACCTTTTTAAAATAGTAGCCAAGTCAAGCCAAGCAAATAAACACGTTGTAGGAAAATAATACAAATACAAAAATCTTTATTGCTATTTGTAGGTAAGATAAGATAATACAAAACATTTTAAAAGTTGCCCCATACAAACTGGCCTCTGCGAGAGGCATGCAATATGTCTGGCAAGACAATTTGTTAGTCTTAATTTTTAAATAAAAACAAAAAAAAAATGTTTAAATAATAGTCAGCTGATTAAAGTCTTCTTCTTCCACATCTTCTATTAATTTCTGGTTTTTATTTATGTCATCTGATTCTTCATCTTCGATTCATTTCTGGCTTCTATTTGGTGATATATATTTGTGTGAGATAAATGTTTGGTGAGCACAATTTCGCCAACGTCTTGTGTTTCATCAGGATAATAATACTTAAGCTACAAATGCTGACACTATTTAAGATTTACAAGGACTTATCCGCGAATTTGTTGGTGTAGAGCTTAGAAAAAGATTAAAGTTATCTGTATTTTTATCGAGAAATAGAGTTGTTTATATTTTAAATGTAATCCAATTTTCAACCCATCCTTCAATCGTTAAACGGGTGTGGCTTTTTTATTGTTCTGCTTTTAACGTCAAGCGAAAAAGTGCAAAGCGAAAACAAAGACAAAGCCATTGTTTTTGAACTTTTCCGTTTTCTAGATTTGTTAAGATGTTCCGACGTTGTCTAGTAACAAATATGAAGATTATATTTGAATGATATTTTTAGACATGCCTGTTGTATGTATTACGTTAATGTTTCACCGGGAGTTGTGTTTTTATACTCGTAATGAAACTATTTATTTGTTGATAATCGTTGGATAATAATAATAATGAATTAACCTTGATTACTATGTCTTTACGATATGTTGACTTATTATTATTACGCTACAGTAATTATTTCTTTAAAGTTTTAATTTACTAAAAAAATTAGCCTGTGAACCCGTTTTGTTAAAAAATGAACTCTGTAGCATTGTTGCTATAGAATTATTTATTTTTCGAACGCAATTTTTGTTTCGGACACATTCATGTAAAAAAATCTACACCAAGGGTTAAGATAACCAATAATTGCATTAAGATTTATTAACAAATCGGGTATTCGAGAATCATTAAATTCATCTAAATGAATAATCAAAACTTGTGTCAAAAGAGTTTCTAATTCGCTTACATTCAAAATGTCTAAGAGACCTGAAACAGCAATAAAGACAAAGACTTTCAGAGAAGTTATCCTTTAGCAATATACACCAATGTGCTCGTTGCTTTTAACTACATGTTTTGAATGTAAATGAGGCCGAATTGTATGTCCCTTCAGTTACTGGCGGCGAGGCCGAAAATTCTTTTATTTTCTTTCCTCGATAAGAACCCTTAAGTTATGAAAGACTTCGTTTGGTTTGATAATGAATCGCTAACAGCGCTTTGTACACAAAGAGAACTTGTCAACAACGGAGAACAGCTCCAACTGTAAGCTGAAAGTAATGAATGAACTCCGTTCCCGAGGCATCGAACAGAAAATTCTCGCAATCATTCGCGAAACGTCAGGCACATTGATTAATGTCGACAATTGAAACAAGCTACCTCATTGTACAGCTAATGTACAACTGCCTTTGTGTCTGAATTCGGCCATCTGAAAAGCATTCCCGACGATGATTAAATTACAGTGAATGGTTCTGGTATAGGTGTACCATTGACAAACCATTATCCGGCTCCATCGTTCACCCAATTTAGGTCTAACCAGGTTATCGACGTGTTCGCACAGTTCCGATCATTTTCCTTGGTCATGTAACCGCCCTTGCAAATCGAATCAGGTAAAAAGCTATGCGACGACGTGTGAACCGAGCTGAAATTCGTTGTTTGTTCCATCGAACTCGGGCTGTTTACTGTGATGTAATCGACCAATTCTGTATGGTAATTTGGGCGCACGTATTTCGCAAATTGGATGTAAGATTCTGCAGACGAGATTTGTTGAAATTTCCTCGCATGGTTTAGCACAGAGAATATTGCGTTAAGTAATTTGTCTAATACGTTTAACTTTATGTTCTGAGGATTTGATATTTATTTAGCTAAATTGATGTTTTATTGATAAGTAGATAGGTTATGACGAAATCGTTTACATCATTGGAGTCACTTAAACTATAATATGCTTATTATAATATACTTGTACTCGGGGATTACGTAAAACAGTTGTTAAAATATAAAAATATTGTGTTCATCAGTAAAAATACTTAGGTACTATGAAGCCACTCTAATCAATTTAAAAATATCACGCCGTCTTGATATAATGTATGAAAAGATATTTGAAAACTTGTTTAAAATAATGATAATCTTGCTGTCATTCTGGATTAGTTCTAAGTTTATTTTTCACTTAAATATACTTTATTTAAGATTTTTTCAGTTAAAATGTTGCAACGCCAATTTATGTTAATTATAAGTCTGTTATATCACAAATACATACCGTAAATGGCGCTATTTTTATTTGAAAATAATGTAAATTAAAAATTAAGTGTCTAATGCCTATACTTCCCAATTGCATTTGCATCAAAACATTAGTAAAAGCTTCGATTCACTTAGCCCTGCGTAGCACGTAAATAGCTATTAAATATTTTGCTATAAAATCTCCAACTTACCTTCCAAATAAACTGCACTGGAAGCCGATTTATCATTCTCGACGAACGGTCGGATAGTTTCATACGATATCGTCGACAGCATATTGTCTCTTAAATCCAAAACCACTAAGCCCGTTATATGCTCTAAAATATCTTCGTAAAACGTTGCAAGCTTATTGCCGGATAAAGTCAACTTTCTCAACGACGCGAGACCTCCAAATGCTCTCTCCGATACAAATTCTATTGCGTTATTATCGAGCATCAGCTCTTTTAGCTCCCATAAATCCGTAAAAGCCAAATTTCCAATCATCGTCAACTTGTTATTCCTCAAATTCAACCTCGAAAGGTTTTCTAGACCTTCTAGCATCTCCCTCGTCACTACTGATATGTAATTATAATCCAATCGCAACTCTATTAAATTGTTTAAGTGTTTAAAACACCCCTCGTGTATCAAGCTTAAATTATTATTCGACAAGTGCAAAACATGCAAATTCGGTAAATTGAAAAACACGTCCCTCTTCAACTCGGAAATTTGGTTATCGTCCACGCTTAAATTCGAGAGCATCATCATTTGGGCGAACGAATGCTTGTCCAAGTCTGTAATTTTATTGGATTTCAGAACTATCTGCCGTAAAGAAGTCGAATTTGTGAATGCATAAGGAGGGATTCGTTTTATAGTTCCGAATTGAATAGTTAAATGCTTCAATTTGTCTAACCTCACGATGGCTTTCGCTGGTATAAATGTGAGAGCATCGTCGGATCTAACGTTAAAGGTGAGATGTTCTATTTCGGATTGAGATGAGAAATTGGGCCAGATAGTATCGTCTTCAGTAATCCCGCCACTGAAAACCCAACAATCTGCTCTTGTGGCTATTTTAGGTAGGTTGCTGTCACAATAGCAATGCACTTTAGATCTTCGATCCTCGATATCGCAGACGTTGATAAACATCGGGATATAGTCATATCGTATGTGTTTCGTTGGTACAGCTTCAAACTTGCTCTCAGTAACTGTAAGCTTGACGGACATCAATGAAGCAATGATGATCAAGTGTTTGCAGATATGGTTCATTGTTGAAACGTTATCTCCCTGAAACAAACGAGAAACACATTAACTTCCCATTAAACGCATTTTATCTAAGCTTAACTCTCAAAAAGCGATTCGAAAAGAAATGAATCGTTTTATAGCATTAAGCTAAGAAAGACATAAACTATCGAAGATAGAAGATAATGGCAGCCTAGAGGGTAGGAATGATATTTTGAAAGACTTCATATTTTTAGCTTTTATTACACTTTTAAAAGATTGTAAAACTTGGATTGCTTCTTTGAGAACTATCACGGAAAAGAATCAGAGACTGTGGGACGCATAAAATAGTAACCGAGTATATCTTTATAAAGCTTAGAAACTAGTCCCATGTAACTTTAAATTATGTAATTGAAGGACACCTTTACCCTCCGAGGACCGCCAGACGGTTGATGTATGGCTCTCGTAAATATTCCTTAACAAGGTTTCACAACACCTACTCGTATTGTCACGACATGCGTAAAAATATTGTTTAATTAAAAAGTTTTAACCTAATTAAAATGCTGATTTATTTATTACGTTATATTTTATACTTTTCAGTAACCCGCTAGCGGATTTTGGGATTTAAAAACTACAAAGTTACTTATCGAAAGTTTGTAGGCGGATTAAAAGTCGAGCTCGGAGTTTCACTGTTAAAACTGCATTTTTAAAACCGACAAAAGTTTTATCACAAACAAAACGTGAAGCTTTAAAAAGGCCAAAATGTTTTGTGCCTGAAGTTTCCTAAGTAAATAAAATATTTTAGCACAGTGGTGAATTTTTTGTGGTTAGCTCCTTTTATCTTTTCGAGACAAAATAACCTGATTAATGCTCATAATCTAAGTAGTAATTGAAACGTTAGAACACATACACAGTCTACAATTTTATTTATAGGAACTCTTATGTAGTGTTATCATAAAATGTCTGATATCAGCAAATTGTGTGATTCACACATTTGCTAGAATTGTTTTTATCAAGCAGTAACAATATTAACCTTTTGACCGCCAGACTAAATTGCATTTCCGTGCCCTGTACGCCAAGGGTACGAAATAGCACAAAACTAAAAAAATAGTGCTGTCACCATTTGATATCTAACACACAATATTTTGATATAGTCCGTTTTTTAGTCAACTATTATAGACGTCTATTGTACTACATTCAATTCGACTATTGATGAGACGCATAATATTTTTGAGGCATTTTTTAATTGTTCTAATTTTTTTTAAGGTGCCGTTGAAATCGCATTTTTTTCCCCCTAATTTACTTTGTCATAACTAATGTAGCATAATATAGGTATAGTGTCATAATGTAACTCTTTCATAATCGTTTTTGGCGTAATGTGTTATAATCATAAAAATTTATTGTACTATATTCGATTTGACTGTTGCTCAGACGCATTTAGGCATTTTTTAATTATTTGTTATGCTAAGTAATATATTATCAGGTTACATGGGACGCAGATCCGACTCGGAGCACCCCGACTCCACCTAGTCTTGTCGCTACTACCCCTAGAGTGTATTTAAAAATGCGAGCCGGCGACCTCCGTAGTGGAGCGCAGGCCGAGTATGGAGAAGCGACACTCAGGGCTGACCGCAAAGCTTCTGGCGGGAGCCCACCCGGAGTCAAAAAGTGCACCATATGTCTTAGGTGTATGTAGGTTTTAAAGTCCTAAAAACGTTATGTCTACAGAAAATAGTACAGAAGTTGTTATACTACTGCATAAAGACCTTTTATTGTACCTAGAATAAAAACGGTGTTTACCAAAAAAAAAATGGTGTTGTTCTCAGATCAACGATTCTTAATCCTCAAAATATACTAAATAATTTCACAGCAACAGTATGATAACACGAATGCGACAATGACAGATACTATTGACAATGATATTCCATTAAATTAGTAGATTACCTACATTATTAATAATAGATATTGCTGTCAAAGTACCCATCCGCATTTCACAAACCCATGTATTTTATTGAAATAATGTTGCTACAGTCCGCTCTTTGCACTTGTTTTTTAAATAGGCCTTTAAAGTTTATGCCGTTAATCATTATGTTTAATTATTGTTATGCTTTTCTCAATGTGTGCCTTTAAACATTATGCTATATATAGTTATGCGTCAAAACATTACACTTACTCATCTGTATGCTATTTATGGCTATGCGTTTAAACATTATGCTAAGTTATCGTTATGTCATATATGGTTATACTAGTTAACATTATGCGAAGACAGTTATGCGTTTAGTTGTTATGGTAAATTATCATTAGTCCTAAAAACGTTATGCCTACCTAAAATAGGACAAAAATGTTATGCCACCCCATATAGACCCGATACCGGGTTGTTGTTAGCCATCAGACACATACCGTGCTTGATACATCACTATATGCTATAAATAATAGAGAAATAATATTGTAATAATGTTCAACAAGATCTGAAAGCCGTTCTATAATATACTACGCCTTCTAACCATTCTGCCAAAACACTATCAACACCCAATTATATCTTGAGTCTACTAAATAAAACGAGGGGTAAAACCGCTAAATAACATGAATGCCTACATCCCAATAACCCAAGCTATCTCCAATCTTGCCGACCCTCCTCTTTCCCAAATTATTCATTATACAAGCCTCTTTGTGTCAGGTCACCCCGCAAATGCCACAGAGGACGGCCCATCACGGCAACTTAAAATATTTTATGTAAAATATAAATAATTAAAGCCATGCTTACAGGACTTCGTAAGTAGCTTACAAAGTTGCGTTATTTTCGATAAGCGAAAATAATTTTACGTCTATTTACTGAGATTTTAGTTTTACTGCCGTTTCGTTTTCCGTTTGTCTTTGACGAAATAATTCAGCGGTATGCTCTCAGGTATGCTGTACGCATGTGCGTTAGTACCTATAGTTAGTTAGTACTTACTTAGGTTAGGTGTAGGCGGGTCCTACGCTTTTTGCGTTAGTGCAAAGTTCGATAGGCGATATAGGTTTTAATAAGACTTTATAGGTTATTGTCGAGTAGTGCCAGTAGTCCGGTTGCTAGTTCGGTTAACCGAACTACTGCAACTTTTTAGTCCCAGTAGTTCGGTTGTACGTCATCACCGAACTATTGGCACTGCGGAGTGCCAGTAGCCCGGTTGACCGAACTGCTGCATGATCTAATACCATCTTGCCCCTTCTTCTATAGGACTTCTCGTATCTCAAAAAAAGCGACATCGTTTCATGATTGATGTTCCAAAAACACAAACGAAGATACTTGACTATACTGGTGTTAGTGTGATAAGAACGTTTACGTTCCCTGAGTGGGTTTTCCCCGATAGTTACAATCTTGGTGTCTGTAACGTAGCCCTTACATCGCACATTTTCGGTCTTATAATATTTGCAACGCCAATAGCTGCTTTTAGAGGCATATACTGAGTTTCTATAAAACTGGTATCCAGAAAAAAGTAGCTCCCTGCCTCTTCCTCGCTGCATTATCCTAAAATCGGTGTTGTTGTTCATTTTAATGTAGTGTACTCGTATACTAGAGTAAGACTATACTAGACTAAGTAAACTTTACTTTAGTTTTATACAATACTAGCTGACCCCGCAAACGTTGTTTTGCCTTAGTGAACAACCCTTGTCACTTAGGGGTATGAAAAATAGCTAGTAGCCGATTCTCATACCTACAGAATATGCATATAAAATTTGGTTAAAATCAGTAAAGCCGTTTCGGAGGAGTAAGGAAACAAACACTGTGACACGAGAATTTTATATATAAGATAATGATCAACTTGGAAAATAGCTAATATTTAATTACTCATCAAATTGACATTGTCATTAAAGATTGGTAAAAAATGAAACTTACATAAAAAGTCGGAAAAAGTTAGTATATATATTTTTAAATACCGCTGAAATGGTGAGCAGGTCGCTATTTTTTAATAAACTGAAGTCTATCGATAGATAGTTTGATACTTAGATGAACCCGAATTTCTATAAAAGGAAAATTCGATTTTTTGTACCGGTTTATAATAGCGAAGTGGCATGGAGACATTTCCTCCATATGGCACCCATATTTTATAATAAAATTAATAATAGTTTGGCAGATATACGAAAGTTACTCTCATATAGACTGAAGAATGTTACTTTCAATTGGTTATCAGGCTTTGATTATTCGGATGCTGAAAAACTAATGAAAAAGATGTTATAAGATACACATTGTTATTGTTATTGTATTTGGTAAATTTAATTTGTTTAAAATCTTTTTTTTATTTTTATTTATTTTTCTTGAGATAAGTTTAAGTTAGTAATTATGTTTCATTTTGTTATTTGATTTCTAACAGTATTTTTTTATTTGAAAAATAGTTATAAGTTTGTTTTTAGTCCTACATTTTGTTGTGAACATCATAATTAAGTGTTCAAATGGAAGACGCTGCCTTTTGCACCACAGTATTTATACTAAAGCAAAAGGCAGAGCCACCTAATTCATTGTAATTTTGTTTCTGTTCAATAAATTATCTTTATCTTTATCTTTATAAGTAAGCAATAGTTCAGTACTTAGATAGAACCAAACTACTGCAACTAAAAAGTTTTTTTTTTAACTATTATAGGTTCGCACTTGACCACTATCCCGCCTGATGTTAAGCGACGATGCGATCTACGATGGAGCGTGTTTACCTAGATACCTAGAAGCTACCGATCAACCGAACTAGCAACCGGACTACTGGCACTCCGCAGTGCCAATAGTTCGGCGATGACGTGCAACCGAACTACTGGGACTAAAAAGTTGCAGTAGTTCGGTTAACCGAACTAGCAACCGGGCTACTGGCACTACTCGGTTGTTATTGTTACGTAATAATGTTTATTATATGTATTTTTAAAGTGAAAACTTCTTTAGGCGCGCCTAGACAGATATTTCGTGGGCTGTGAATTGGATTCTAGAGTCACGCTCGGATATGATAAGAAATCTTCGGGTAAACTCGGGACCATGGCTATTGGCCATTTAAAAATGCGTTAGCCAATGGGAAATGCTGAAAGGGCGTGGCTTCGGCATCATCCCATGGCCATCTAGAAATGCATCAGCCAATAGGAAATGCTGACGCATTTCGAGATGGCCATGCCATGATGCCCAGGCCACGCCCTCCGGTTACACACGTGTAGTTTCCAAAGTAAGCTATCAAATTTTAAGTTATAAGTTTTCACTTCTATCGGCAGTTCCTATGACTGCCAATATTTTTTTTTAATAATTTGTTGTGGCATAAATCCCAACTAAGTAAATAGGTCCTTATTTCTTTTTTATCTAAACGGCTTCACATTATATGTAAAAACGAGTCAATTCAGGATATGTGGCTTTTCATATATCACTCAAGGGAGCACCTACTCGAAAAAGTTCCAAACATACACCATCATTTTCCTTCAATAAACCCATACATAATTATAAAAGAGCCCTGCTCAATAAATATTTTCGGGCAATTATAGGACCCGTGGGAGGGACCGTCGACCTGTGCGTTACGGTCCACACCCATGTCAACCGAATCTGTGTACACGAGTGAAATGTTCCGAATGGCTTTTTGGGAAAGTCATTACAGGCACAGGTATACAGTCTGCGTCAGAAGTGTTTATATAATATAATGAGCCTTTGCTCGTTGGGAGTTTTATTATCTACTAGTTGTTTGTAGCTAGCATTCATCGATTCCAAGAAGTTTATTTGCAAACCATCCAAATTGGGAACTTTATTTTGAACTTTATTAACGTCCTAAAATAACCTTTAATAATGTGTTTTGATGACGTGATAATATAATATAAATCGGTTAACGCCGGCTGTATGCAGGGAAAATTTACACGTTCAGCGTGCAAGGGTGAGCGCAGAACAAGCGATAGAAGCACGATTGGCCTAAGCGTTTGACTTGTGAATCACCTATTTAAAAAAATACGGTATCACGTAAAATTATCGTCTGTAAACCGACTTTATAAACAACCATTTTTATTTATTGTGTTTTTTTTATTTTATTGACATATATAAATCATAGTGTTGAACTTGATTCTATCGAATTGCTTGTTATATTTTTGTGTTCATGTTTATTATCATACAATGGATATTATTTAAAAGGGCATATTAGTTACAAATGTAATGACGTGACATGACAATTTTATATTATATGCAGAAAATAAATCGTAGAGGAGCACTTTATCATTCAACAGTTTGAAATGAATAATTAAGTTGTAAAGTCAATTTAAAAATTATAGTCTTTTAAAATGTCTGGAAAATATCCAGATTATCTTTTAAATGTATGACTATAGTGCATTCCAATAAGCTGTGTAGAAAACCAAAACAAACCAAAACAAAGGTGATACCATAACATAAACATCGTTTAATCTTAGTATTTTTATGAAATAGCCTTAAAATATTTTTCACAAATAGAATTCGACTTTATTGCGATCTTAAATACCATATACTTAGATTTGTATTGATCAAATAATTCTATACTATCTTATTTTAAAAGTTATATAAAGTAATGGTAGGATGATAGAAATATGATTTTAAGTACTAGCAATTTGATCTGTGTTTCTCAAACTCTCAATGTTGCATTCAAGACATTTATACTTCTTTTCATCAAATTATTCTTATTAAGTACGCGCCTATTTTTCTAACATACCCATATTGCTCATCATGCCCATATTGTGAAAATGCCCATTTCCATTATATTCCAGTATGGATTAATTTTACTCTATTTATTTTTGTCATTAATTTAGAATTTTTAATTATAATGTAATTTGATTTTAATATAATGTATTATTTGATTTTTATTGTAATGGGATTTTAAATTGACGTCTACTTTTTTTTAAATTATTGACTTGTATTGGTAATATTTGAATACCTTGAATATGACATGCAACTACTCGTTATCAATAAAAGAGTAAGAGTATGACTAAAGAACTCCGAGAAAAAGGTTTCTTGTGTCGTAACGAGTTGAGAGAAAATCGCAAACCTCTAAATACGTGTTCCACATTACGCTGTTTACTATCAAAAGCATGTATGGTTTTCACTCTAAAATGACATACATTTTGTGTTATTTTGATCGAAACTTTTGTATGTGTTTACAGAATATTACGTCATAGTGTAATGATCAGTTTTGGGTAGTACGAGGACAATTCGAACGAGATATTTTTTTTATAAATAAATACTGGTGGACAATTTACACACAATACCATCTGACCCCAAACTAAGCAAAGCTTGTGTGATGGCGGCCAGATAGCTGATATAATACTTATATAGTTTGAAATACATTTTTATTATACATAGAAACACCCAGACACAGTGGAAACATTTGAATTCATCACACAAATATTTGCACTGGGTGGGAATCGAACCCACGACCCTCGGCTTCGCAGGTAGAGCTACTACCAACTAAGCCACGAGGCCAGTCTTATTTAATTATTGTTAAAAATAAAAGGAACGTTTTCACATAAGGAAACATCTAAATTACTTTTCTTCTAGTGTTACATTCTTCTCCGAACTCAAATGCTTTGCCTTTCCTTTTTTTACGTGGGGGAAATAAATGTACGTATGCCCGCCATATTCTCATTATGAAATGAGAGGAAATCTCCATCTACCCTCATTTGGGCTTCAAAAATTGCACGGTGACTAACACTACACACAAGACTAACCATATCACCAGGTTTCTCCAAACTAAGTGCGCTATGCACACATTTATTTATTAGAGGATTTTGCGACGCCGATAACCGTAAACTGGTTAGTTTTCGGTTATTGACATCGTGGTCATCGCGTCGTAGTTGAAATATATACCTATGTTTTTTATTTTCCAATGCTTCCCGAACCATTCTTGCGTAGTAATGACATTCGGTAGATAGAACCTTCGGGTCGTGGATCTCGATCCAATGACCAGTTTTAGCATCAATCAAATGTTCAGCAATTGCAGATTCTTGTGCCTGACGATTTTTTACAGCGGCAATGTGTTGATTGTTCCAAGTCCCAGCAGCAGTGGGAACATTTATTTGCGTGTTTATGATATGCATACATATATATTTAGCCTTTTTATGCGGCGAAAATTTAAAAGGGCAAGCAATGAAAGGTACTACAAACTATCTTGTAAAACAATGGTTGAGAAATGCTGGTCTGTCATATTTTGAGTGACATCGATTTGTTTACCTTTTATTCACAGAGAATTGGAATGAGGTATAGTGTTATTGTAGAATATCGTACACGATGCAATAATCCAACCATTCAGACACAAACCCAACTAATTCAACTAATATCGCAATACGAGGCAACGTTACCAGCGCTACATTCTGGGGACTCTGCCAAGCGGCAGCAATCTTGACGTTTTTAATCTTGTCGGGCAATTTTTATTTTTACCCGACTTATTATATGTTTACACACGACAAAAAAAGAAGGAAGTTCTCAATTCGGTTGATTTTTTTTGCATGTATGTTTGCGACAGCTCCGCCCATTGTGAAATTTTGATGGGCATTTTTTTGTTTCTAGTTAAGAGACGATTCACACGGCGCGGCTGCCAACCGCACCCGCGCGTTGCGCGTTGCGCGGGCGCGGCAGATTTCCATATAAAATTGAATTCAATTCACACGACGCGGTTTACGGCCGCGGCGGCTGCGGCAGCCGCGCGGCGGAGCGTGGCTACGCACGATTCTTGCGCAGTAGCTTTCCAGAGCAGAAACCGCGAACCTGCGGTCTCGTGAGTATTGAAACAAAACCGTCGCGGGGCGCGGCGCCGCGCCCGCGCGCGGGCGCGGTTGGCAGCCGCGTCGTGTGAACCGGGCCTTAATAGTGTTTCTATGTATAATAAGTATGTATTTAAAACTATATAAGTATTATATCAGCTATCTGGCCGCCATCATACAAGCTTTGCTTAGTTTGGGGTCAGATGGTGTTGTGTGTGAATTGTCCACCACCTATAAACAAATAACGTAAAAAATAAGTCGGTGAACACTGGATCCCACACTAGGGTGACCTGTGACGTGGGTATCCAGGCTGCTTCTTGTGCTAAGGGTATTTAGAAACCTTTGAATAATAGGACGCCATGCCATGATGAAATAACCATGGATGCCAGATAATGAAATCAAATTAATAAAAGGTATTTGGAATTATTTGATGTGAGGGTGTCTGCGGTAGTGTGTGTTGCTATGCGAGTTGGTTTTGATGTATGAGTGTAGTGTAATAACAAATAGATGATCTGAATAGTTACATCGTATTTTGGTGTGTTGTATGGCACCACCACGATATTACGACGTATGCCTTACAGTCTTGCGGTGGTCGTAGTGTGCGTCGAGTAAGCAACCAGTTGATCGCATGGATGTGTGCCTAACAGAAACAAATGTAATTTCTCTTGACTAAAACAACACCACGGCATAGAATAGATAACCACGGTACTCGTAGCTTTATGACACAGATGTAGCTATAATATTCGTGATCTACCGTTGCTGAGGGGAAAGAGACCTTGGGTGATGAAGTCTACATCAGTGTTAGAATGGACTGTTAAAATATTGTTGGGGGTAAATCCAACACGTTGTATAGTTTCATATTTTGGTGACGCCAGCAAAATATAACGCAACTTTTTTTTTTTTTTTAAATAAAGATTGACGAGACGAGCAGGACATGAATTTTGCCTGATGGTAAGCAACATGCCTGCCACATGACAGATAGCCCTCTGTGCAGAGGATGCATGGAGGAAGAAGAAACGCCACAGCATGTGATTGTGGAATGCAGGAGCGTGGCGGATCAACGGGCAGAATTCCTCCACTCCCCAGCAGCAGTCTCGGAGGCCTTCAACAACCTGAATAGGTTGCTTGCCTTCTGGGATAGCCTGGGATGGTTGGAGTGATAGGGAAGTATGAGCCACGCACAATGGCCCATTTTGAGAGGCTAAGTGCGGAAACAGCCCCGTCAAACTAAACTAAACTAAACTATGCCTGCCACATAACAGCACAGTGACACGCAGCTATTAGAACATGAAGAGCCAAAATCATTACCTAGCACCGCACTGCGCTCGTCACCCAGAGATCTAAGTTGTTGTATCTCTAAGCCCTGTAATTTCTCTGGAAACATTGCCCTTCAAACCGGAACACAGTAATGTTGGCACATTACTGCTTGGTGGTAGAATAATTGACAAAGGTGTGGTATTTCTCCAGGCGGACTCTGCTAAGAGTCCTACCACTACATACATTTATATTATGGCATTTTAATATAGCAAGACATATTTTGACTGCACAGTGCACAGCACGCCTCAACACTGTCTGAGCTCACGTCAGGAGCCTTTTGATCTTTTTAACACCTGACTAAAAACGGCGGGGTGTTATACTTAAGTCTGACATAACTGTGTGTGTTTATGTTTGTAGCATTGTAGCTCCCAAACGGATGAACCGATTTTGCTTTTTGTGTTTGAAGGGTGAATTAGTCGGAATTGTTCTAAGCAAAGTCTTAGTAAATAGTTCACTGGGAACAAATATCATGGATTTTTACTATTTATTGTACACAATGCACATGTACCTGTAATAAATTAAGTTGAATACAATATTAAGATGTATTTGATAATGATTGTAGCTTAAAAGTGTGTCAAAAGCTTAAAAATATATTACTAGTACCTAATTTATAACTTATATACACAATAAACGAATACCTTCCCGACAAAGTGTCTGGGTGTTTCTATGTATAATAAGTATGTATTTAAAACTATATAAGTATTATATCAGCTATCTGGCCGCCATCATACAAGCTTTGCTTAGTTTGGGGTCAGATGGTGTTGTGTGTCAATTGTCCACCAATATTATTATATTATAAAAAAGGCTCTACGCTGCATGACATGAACTGTATTGCCATAACCCCATCCAATCAGAGTCATTATGGAAACTATAGCATGTTAAAACAAAACCAACATATGTAGCAATACAATCATTGGGTTTTGATCACTAAGTAGAGTGAGTGGTATTGAGTATTGAAATTGCTTTGAAAGATCTGATAAGAGTAGTTTTTTTTTTCAATTTAGTTTATATTTAAAAGAAATGCACCAATCCCAACAAAAAAGTTTTTTTCTAAAACAATAAAGACAAATTATAAAATCGCCAGCAAATGCTATTGACAGACTTATGTCTTGTGATACTTACCAAATTAGTTAAATTGTGTGATGAAAGCAGCGCGATAATTACCACGATTGTGTAATAGATCGTATTGATATAGACACGACTTTACCTTGGCGCAAACAATTCAATAAAGAGATATAAATAATAATTCCCCATCTTGTTCCCAAGAGGTAGCCAAGTAATTTTCAAACAAGAATCGCCAAGGAAACAATCACAAACCAATTAGCCTTCATTCATAAATAATTACTCAGTTCTCACCGTAAAGTTTCTGTACCGACTGTAAACACAAATACTTTGCAAATCAAATTAAAACTTGACGGCTCCGTATTGGTCGATATTTCAACCAATGCTTCAAACTTTGTCAACTACCCTCAGAGCCGAATGTGTACCAATTATACCCATCACTTATCTCAATCGAAAGTGTTCAAGGAACTTTTCAAGTCAAATTAAACTCATTTGAAGTCGTAGTTCTAGTTTTTATTACATTTTACAAATCAACGTATAATGCTTAAAATAAGAAAAACATAGTAAATATTTGTAACATGTCAAAATAATCAATAATAGTACATTATGATATAAGTGCGGTAAGTTGATAATTACAGCCGAGGCTTTATTGCTATAATTAGCAGAGGCTGTAATTATCAAAGCGCACGTATGTCATACGACGTTTTATAACATATTTGCGAGGAAATAAACAAAACTCTGACGACATTTTCAAATAAAAACAATACAGCGAAAAAAAACTCGCGGAATAATATTTACTTGATCACAGGTCACAGCACAGAGTAAGTAATCACTATGGATCACAGATTAGCAATGCGCGCGCATCGGCGCCTTTTTTTTTTAAGCAACGGCACAGAACCAGCCGGTATGCCTTACTTACTTTATTGCCGGTACTTTATTATTAATGAATAATAAAGTAAATTAATATTTTTGTGTTTTGTTACAGAAAAAATATTTATGGTCTAAATTAATTAAATTAACGAATTTAATAATTCTTTTTTACCTCTCAAAGTTAATTTTATTCATAAAATGTTGACCACACTTTCCTGACATAAAAACTCTTTACTAAGATTTAAAAAGGTACCGTTCGTTTTAGACGGAGCATATCTCTCTACCTAGTCTGTGGACGGAGCATTTTGAAACCGTGCGTTTTACATTACACATTACAGCACTAGTGCGTAATAAGATACATTACGATACAGAAATTGGTCCAATAAGAGACCCTTTACGAGCAAATATGTTATAAAATCTTATTTATACTACATTAGATCTATGCTATCAACTGTGAGTCTTTGGTGAGTGACTGACTAACTGCAGAAACATCGACGAGGCCTCTTTGGTACCTACCTTTATTATATTAAATAAAGAGTAACGAGACGAGCAGAACATGTGCCTGATGGCAACATGCCTGCCACATAACAGAACAGTGACACGCAGCTATTGGAACATAAAGAGTCCAAATCATTACCTAGCACTGCACTGCGCTCGTCACCCAGAGATCTAAGATATTATATCTCTAAGTCCTGTTATTTCTCTGGAAACATTGCCCTTCAAACCGGAACACAGTAATGTTTGCACATTACTGTTTGGCGGTAAACTAAAAAGCTGACTCATTAACATGACATTATTAGAGAGTGCGTACATTCGTAATAATGTCATAACCATCGGTCATAACTGTAAAATGATTATGATTATGTATTAGTTCAATTGGTCTCGTGACTTAGGGCCGTAGGTTATGGATTCGATTAGCCCAGGACAAATATTTGTATAATGAAATACAAACATTTGTTGTGTCTGGGTGTTTCAATGTATCATAATAAGTAACTACAGTTATTTACATAAGTAAGTATTATAATATATTATGATATGCCTGCTTTCCATAGTACATCTACATTTTACATATTATGTTGTCACCTGTATTTGTTTGTAGTATATTTCACTTATAGTATTAAACTAGCGGCCCGTTCCGGCTTCGCTCGGACATAACCTAGACACTGTCTGCAGCGCCATCTGCCGGGCTTATTTGTGAATTTAAACCATCTTCGAATACACACGCAAAAAAAAACATTCAAATTGGTCCCGTCGTTTAGGAGTTCACTGTCAAATGATTAAATTACTAAAATGGCTATAAAAACAGGGGTTGGTGATAAAAGGGTAAAAAATTAGGGTTGTATGTATTTTTAATGCCACATTATAAAAAAATAATCTAATCTAATCTAATCAAATACCAAAATAATTAATTTCTAGCTTCTATTAAAAAAAATAAGAAACTTAAAAACAGCTTAAAGTTCTAATTTCGTATCTAACAGCAAACGTTATCTTTTCCTTGGATCTAGACATTGAAAATCTGTACCAAATTTCATTTCAATCGGTTATGTAGTTTAGGCACGAAAGCGTCATATACAGATAGAAATAGTTACTATTGCATTTATAATATTAGAAGGGACAGTAATGTCGAACTACAAATTGCCAGAATAGAAAGTTAAAGTACCATTGTAGTATTAACTAGGTGGGAACACTAACTAAAACAAAGACCTAATTCTAATTACAATAATGGGTCCGAAAGTTGTAAGCCTTGTTTGTTACAATTCAAATATTCCATTCCCGTACGCTTTGTTTACATTAATTTGAATGTCTCTTTGGGGCTATGTGTTTAATTAAATTAATAAATAAATTAATGCTAAATGTGTCGCGCTTTTTGTTAAAAGATTTTTAGGATTTCGTTCAGATAAATCAGAATGAATGATAAATGTTTGCGCTCCTTTTTTGATTACGTTTCTGTTCCCGTTTGGTGTCGAGCAGTTATTTTTTTAATCCTTTCGTTAAAATGTATGTAGAGTACAAATGTGTATCCTGAATAATTATTTTTTTATCCTACTTTTTTCAATAATTGATTAATTTGATTTGTATATGTTAGTGATATATCTCACTACGAGTGTTATCTTTGTATCACTTTGTAGGTTGTTTGTGAAAATATAGTAATTGGTTGGGTTTAAAATATTCTAATCAGCCCGTCAGGTAGTTTATAGGAAAATATGGGACACGACACACACAATATTTTTTGATATATCAAATTAGGTATTAAAAATTGCCAAATTTCATACCACTAAGCACCATATCTGCGGCGTTATTTGTTTGTTTAAAAAAAACGTGTGCAATAATTCTGAAGTGAAGGACTGTATCAAACGTGAGTTACACGTGTAAGTAATTAAAAAACTTAAAACATGACTAAAGTCAAACCATTAATTTTCCAATGCACTTATTATTATTAGTCCGCGAAAATATCAAAACATGCCTACCTATGTCTCAAAATTAAAAATCACTTTGTTTAAATCTTACTAATTCCATCTAATGCTGTCCAAAACAAATAAAATTACTTTGCTACTACTTTGCAAATTAAGTGTTGCGTGTGAAATTTCTACCAATATTTATTTATTTTATTCATATACTTGTTCTTCATTTATTTTGAATATCCCGCCCATGTAACTTGGACTGCATACATTATTTATCTGTGTTAACAGCAGGCCTGTACTATGATCACTCGATGACTGTCAAAAGTCTTTTTGATTAATTTAATTTCGAAAAAAAAAAAAAACAACCGATCAAATTACATGAAACAATAACGAAAACGCAAACATTTAACAATTTTACTCTTAAAAACCCACGAAAGAAGACTGGTCTGGATTTCAGTGACACCAGAGATACGTAGTACCTCCTTATACTGATGAGGAAGAAAATATGCAATTTAACGGATACTTTCTGGAAGAAGCACCAAAACTACAAATAACGGCGAGTGAAACTTCAACAGAAGCTCTTTCAAGAGTCTTGGAAAACATAACTGAATAACTGAAATGAAACATACATGAAAGAACCAAAATAGTTAAATTTAAAACAGATACGAGAAAGTTTGTACTGATTCACACCAAAAACTTGTAGCGTCACCCAATGGATGATTATCTTTGAAAGTGAATGTACCTACTCGTGCCGGTATAACAGAAGATATTCACAAAATTCAAGTGTTTCAGTTATTTATAGTGTATTCGTGTCAAGATTGGTATTGTTCGATGCTTATTAAACGCACATTTGGAAAAATAACTTTTCTGAGACATATTACATAGATAATAATAATGATGATGATAAAGGAATGATATTAGCTCACCCGCAACCATATAAAATACAACCGCCCAAAAGTAAAGTCAAATAAAATCTTAAAGAGAAAAACACTTTCGAGATTAAAAGAAAGGATGGCGGATAAAATTTTAACCGTAATAAAACTCCTCTCCAGACTGAAACGCCATAAAAGGCTCATGAAATAAGCAAAACTAACGCTCACATGTTACACCTCTGCCATACTTATGAGGATTAAATGTCGCAAACATAAAACAACACGAGAAAACATTAGCCAACGGCACAATTACACCGAATAAAAATTAAATATGCTTACCCTCTGGTTCATGAGCAATTAATACATTAGTTCATTTTAGATGCTCTTTGTCTGACGGGAGTCGTGTCGTATGAAAACATATCATGATCCTTGCTGACCTCACAAACGTTCTGACATATAAATTATGAAATGAAATGTCATAATGGTGCAACACTTCAGTTTAATCACTCATGTCACTGATGTCGACACACTGTTTCATACACCACGGGTAAGTGAATTAATGACGAATGGTAGCAGACATATTGAACATTCTTTATTAGTTATTTGGGACGATCATTAAGTGTTTGCTGAACTCAAATGCGTGTCATTTTTACTATACAATCCTATTAATTTTATAATGTCAAAGTTTGGTTGTTTGTTGCTCAATCACCTCATAACGTCTGAACGGATCGGGCTGAAATTTTGAACATAGATAAATATATAGTCTTAAAAATAACACAGACTACCTTTTATCCAAGGAAAATAAGGCCGCGGGGCATTGCTAATCCTACTTAATATCGCGCTATCCCACTAATATTATAAATGTCAAAGATTATAGTCTGGAAGAAAACATAGGCTACTTTTTATCCCGGGAAAAAAACGGGAACAGCAGCTTCGTGGGTAACACCGCGAAGCGCTGCTAGTAATGTCAGAAATACTAATTTTGGATGTTGATTGGACGTACCTACATGTTTGGATTTTTGTTGGTCATTTACATCGGATAGCCTGAACGGATCGTGTTGACGTTTAAAACACAGCTTATAGTCTGGAAATACACAGAAACTTTTCATCCTGAATAAATAACGGGAACGGGAACTATGCGGGTAAAATCGCGAAGTGCTGCTAATAAATGATAACACTAGTGTAGTGAAGAACCCCTGCAGCGTAAAACAATACTGCCGTCCGCAAGCTTAAATGCCGTTATCTAACATCGGGTCGATTTGGACTTTTAAATGGCACTACAATCAGAAAAAAATTATCTATCGATCTGTGTAACCCGTAATTCTCTAGGTATGTTAGTTTTTAAGATACCAAAACTAAAAATGCCGTTAAGCCATTTTATTTTGTATGGTTCCAACGCTAAAACGCAGTTAAATAACAATACTTACCTAAAAAGCCGCTAAGGTATTTTAACGTTACCTTTGGCTAAAATTTTCTTTGATTTTCCATTACTTAATTGCCGTTAACTGACTTTTGTACGCTATAGTGCCGTTAAAGCACTTAAATGTTTTTAAACAAAGTTTCATTTATAATTTATATTGTATTTGTCCAACGCTATAAAGCCGTTATGCTTGAATACAACACAAAAATGCAGTTAAACATACTTAACGGCTTTTTAGACTAGTTAATACGTATGCAATTTTGTAAACTTAAAACAGAAAGTTACCTGTAAGCTACCTTAACTATGTGATAAAAATTATTTATTTTTTACAATACTAGACTAAAATGCGGCTATGCCACATTACTTAACTAAAATGCCGTTACAAGTTCTTGCGTATGCAGTACGATAGTACGTGAAGGAAATCAAGTGCAGATGAATAAGATGCTTTCGTTCCCTCCAACTTGTTACGATGGCTTAAAACACATTTAGATGAGTCAAACTAGATCTTGTATAGAAAAAATCGGAAATGATCCTTATGTTAAATCTTGTTCCGACTCTTCCAGTGTCATTGATACATTTTGGGACGTATAAATTATGTTACAGTACTCGTCTTTCTTTAGATTTTAATGAAATCACAAATCTATTTAATGAAACTTTATCAGGTTTTAATAGACTTACAAGGAAAGCAGAGTAATTCTCTACAAAATCATCAAAACAAACATTCAGTTTAAAGAGTTAACATAAAATTTTACAGCCAGGTGATGATAGCACCATACCGTATCTGTTGAAGTTTTAAACTCCACAATCAAGTTTACAGTGTGATTTCAATTCAGATGACCTGCACGTTATAATGATTTTAAGATAGCTGATTCAAGTGAAAATTTTAGTAACTATTTTCAAGAAATCCATTAAGCATAAGTTTAAACGTAACCATAAGTCTGACTTTAAGAACCACAACATCATTAATAAATACCTACAGAAAACTAGCTTAAAAACGGTACCATTTAACGTTGTATTAAAAACATTGTCAATGCCGTTATACAGAATACAGAAAAACTAACCGAAGGCTGGTTGGAAAAGCGTAGAAGCTCAATTAATGAACCTCAAAAAACTGTCAGTATTTCCATCTCTCTGTCAAACGCGGAGACACATGATAGAAATTGGTGAATATCAGAACCTATCTACTTTAATGTTTATGCAACGACCACAAAGCAGTTGACAGTTTGGAAAATAAAAGTTATAACTGAATCGAAGAGAAAGATCTAATGTAAACAATTGGGTTGTTAACAGTGCAATGCAGTTGCAGTGCGCAAAATAAAATTGACTATTATGTTCACTTCTTCTCAGAGTCATTTATTTACTAAATGCATTTATTTACTAAAGCAAAATCATCTGCATATAACAAATTACGCTTTATTATTTCAAATCTGAACACAGTTTCATGAGTTGCGAACAAGAAGATCATAAAGTAAAGTAAGAAATGCAATAAAGGTAAGTTATATGATTTTGACCATTTTGATGAGACAGTATGAGTTAGCAACTCAAAAGTAAATATGAAGTTTATAGCACCAAACAATTTCGCCATTGTGCCAAATAACGCTTCAGAAAGAAGAATTCAAATTAAGCCCCTGAGTTAATCTCAAAAATATGTCGCACATGTGGATTTACTCTGATTTTGAGTTTTATTGTGATAGCTTGTAGGTACAAAAATTATTGCCAGAAAGATTATTTATATTATTTTGCTTTCTTCAATGGCAAATACTTAAAATACCAGAAATTATAAAACTTTGTTTCAAATCAAAAGCAAAATGCAGAAATACTAAGCGGAAGATTAATTTAGTTCAATTCATAGAGCAACATAGCGCCAACACATAAGCTATTGTTTTGGAAGAACTTGTCGACCGACGACAAAGAATGATAATGCTAGTAAAGCAATATTTAGACTCAAGAAAAATATTTGAGTCTTAGGTATTATTAATTATTTTGTAGGAATATATATCCAAAAGTTTAAGTAATTGTGACAAAAATAAAACAAAAACAATTGATCTCTATTGTAGATTTTTGAAAATCTGTTGTAAGTAAGGGCAATAAAAGTAGTATTTTAATTTTAAATGTAAAATTTTGTAATTTTGCCTTGTTATTTTAAATTTTAACTCCTGAGAAATTGTATTTTTAGATACTTAGGCTTGTATTCGAAAAAGATTAACAAAAAATGCTGTTTGTTGTTTTTTAATGCCAATAAAAATCTAGTTTTTAAAGTCATTTTTTGTTTACTTATTTCACATAAATCATCACTTTTATTGTATTTTCTTAAATATCTTGTGAGTCATGCTTAGCTTAATTGCAGTTAAAGGTAAAGGTTTTGCATTTAATCGCATTTTAGTGTTGTAAAATGCTCTGAAATAACCGATTAAAACAAATTTATGAAGTTTACTAGTTTTAAATGCGGTTAAATGACTTTAACCGCATTGTAATCTTGGATGTTTCATGATATAACGGCATTTTAGTTTTGGAATGATTTCAAATTCTGTAGTCAAGTACCATCCAATGAAATTAAAGAAAATATCAAGCTAAAATGCCGTTAAACTATACATAACGGCATTTTAGTGGTGATTTTGAAAAGATTTTAAGACAAAATTACAAGACTAGAATGCAAAAACGCTTATAACTCTTATTTTGCACACCTTAATATCTTGAAAATACTATGATTTCAAAGTGTTTTTGCAGCTCTATATAAAGGTATCAAAATTATGGAAATACGTATTTCACTTATCAAATGGCATAATTTTTAAATTTAGAAACAGTTTTCCCGCGATATCTCGAAACTACATTTTGGTACTTAACGGCATTGTAGTTTGCGGACGGCAGAATAATATAAACACAGTGAGTTTGAAGACTGTATTTCGATAGTGTCTAAAATGTTCTAACAACTGCCGAAAGGTTTATTTCTAATAGAGCCCACACACACATCACAAATGATACCACTGATCATGTCTATAGGAAAAAACTGAAGAAAAATTGGGAACGCAGTTTGCGTGTAATTTCTAATATTCTATCATCGTATACTTTTTATTTTTGAAACCTGACCTGGAAAACATTTTTTGTCAAAATCTTGAAACATACTCAAGTAGTTTCTAATTTGAGACAGTGTTGTCCGTATATTCCGGGCACAGGTGCAAATTCCGCGCGTGCATTTTGTCTGTTTGCGAGTGTCCATTACGAAAAATAACGAGAATATTTTGAATTTTCCCTTCTATGAATATATCTACCTAGAAACAAAAACACTATGGTCTTCAAAACACAAAAACTCTAATTAACAATGCAGTACCTACTACTAGTACTAGTACTACTAGTACCTACCTAAGTATGTGATAAAAATATTGTGTGTTCATAATGGACAAAACTGTTGAAACTACCTGAATTGTTGAACCTATGTTTGTTGTGTACGCAGTTTTTTTTACAATCAATATTATTCTATTCTATTCCGATTTGATATGTGATAAAGACCCTAGAATGTAACTAGAGACGAAACTGGCAGAAACAATAAATTGTTAATTAGTTACACAAAGTGTTTATTTCTAAACAAATAATTACATTTTTGTTGCGTTAAATGATGTTGGCGTTCGAAATTCGACCATAAAATAATGTTTAAATATTCCTTCTTCTAAGGTTTAAATAGATAAATCTATTCTTAATTTGTCCACAGATAACTAATTAATCAAAAGAGTATTTATGCGTATATGTCAAATACATGTGTGTAATGTTTTATTTTTGAAAAGCTTTTTTTATTAATAGTTTGTACTGTTCATGTACCTACAGCATTTTTAAAGTATTGGTATTCTGCACTCTTTTTTTAAGGAAGAATGTATTTTACGCATACCTATCATGTAGGGACATGGGGTGCCTCTACTCACTAAAACTTCCTCAGGTATCTCCGGCAGGGCCAAATGCTTTGAGGATTTATAAAAATTTTGTCTGAAGACCAGAGGCCAAAGTTGCGAGGTCACTTCTAGTACATTCTGCACTCCTTCTCTATGTGTGCGAACTATACATTTCATACTCCTCTATGTGCACAATTTGCGTAAAAAGTTAGAAAATTTTTACTTCACATATTTATATATTTAAAACTGTAGTTCATAAAAAATACATAAAACATACAAGTATTTTCTCTACCTCATTAAATACTTAGCCTTCTTTTTGGGCAGTTGAGCATAAAAACAATAGATCAAATAAATCCAGTAATATTATCCTATGGGTATTATTTACAATCGTTTTCTGTACAAGTTTTCGTCGCACAAGAAAAAATTCCTACGCAGCTGTTTCAGAACGCGAAATAATTCACTTTCACGCCTGAACGGAGATTCATTCGGTAATGACTCTTCCTGTCGCTTACTATAAACAACGCGATTAAACCTAAACATGGCATTTGTGCGCTTACAAATTTTTACAGGTCTACTCATCATCATGAATACATTTTCCAATCCTCGGAAAATTTTACCTAAAATATTATGATAAATTTTATTACAAGTGAACATTACTCCAGCCACAATGAGCGCTATTTTGAAAGGGGAAAATCTTACGGGTTTGTGTCACCGACATGCTTATGTAGCGGCGTAGCGTCGGAGCGGAAGTGGAGCAAAACAATAGGTATAAACGTACTACGAAATAATGGCACTTCGATGATAATGTCAAGAGGGCGTGGACATCGGGCATCGGCAACCCTGGTTGTCTTGACGACGGCGTTAGTTCCCATTTTGGCCACGTGCCATCATTTCCATGTTAGGGTGTATATCTGTAGCTCTACAGGTGACATATCCTGTCACCGAGTAATAGCGAAATTCTAGTGAAAGTCGTTTGTTTTCACTTCTATCGACAACCCCTACGATTGCTTTTGTTTTTTAAGACATTTTTATTTCAAAATTAACATTACGTATGGCCAAACGATAAACAAACATCGTATCTTATTTTATTTTATTTAAGTTGCTATAGAATGTATGATCCCTTATCATTAATCAATTTTGTATTATTTTTTTAATCTATTTTTTATATTAAACTACTTATAAAACAAAGATTGTCTTTATTTCACAAGTAAGATTACTATAGGAATATTCTCTTAGACATACTTTCTATGAAATTCATCGCACACCAGTTCAACGCAAGTGCAATCCTCACGCCAAGTGCGGGAGGATATTTTAATAGTTAACTTGCTGACTTTGTAATAATGCTCACCGAAATTAGAGTGTAGCTACCTAGGATGTAACTATAGTAAGAGTGAACCTGCGCTCCTGTCTATACTAAAAATAATCCATGTACTGTTACGAATATTGATGATACTTTCATGTAAATGGTCTAGATAGTTACAGACTAATTGTCGAGTATTCATTTAAAAAACAGTGTTGCTGATTTGATTTTACATTTTATATACGAATAGAGTTAGTAGATATATATATAACAACTGGTCTGGTGAAAACCATCTTTGGTGACAAAATATATGAAGGAAATATTTGAAGGAGAATTTAATTTATTCTCTATTTGAAGTCGTCCAGATTGGTTCTAAGTCTCAAAAAAAGGAAGGCAGCAAGGTATTCGAAAACATAGCATAAGAGCTCACTAAATGTTCCCACAGCTGGGACGCGCTTCTCTCGCAAGGAGAGAGTCAAAGCCAAAATCCACCACGAGATGGTGGATAACGCATCACCTAAAAATATTCCAGGGACATGTCTGTTTTATTCGCGATTTTTCTCTTCACCGTTATTAAGTTTGTGGCATATCACAAACATGACTTTGAAAAGATTCATGCGCGTGGTATTCGAACGAGGGGCTCTGGATCGTCTTTGGCCGTTCTCCCGACTAGACGTTAGCAGTTAGACAGTTAACTGTTTCATTTGTTGCACAGACGTATCGATATCGATTTACTATTTTTGGAAAATCCGACAGTTCTCTTAGGTTCTTTACTTTTTCTACCATAAGAGGTAGCGTTTGACTTCGAGTTTCCTGATATGATACAACATTGTGGCAAATAAGTAATGTTATTTTTCAGTTACCGATTTAAGGGCTCCCACACAAAACTGCGATATGATGCGATGCGACGCCACATCGGAGGAGAGGCTCCTACACAAAACTGCGATGGGATGCAAATTGCTCCGATGCGGTGTCGCATCGCATCGCAGTTTTGTGTGGGAGCCCGTCGACGGGGAAAAGGACACTTCAACTGTTTCAGCACTTTCATAACTTACAATAATTAGAGTTTGTACAAAAAGCAATTATTATTATCTCTTTTATATCATAAACATAAAGAAGATGCATCCATGATACATTTTTTATAATTGTTAAGTAGTGGAGCCGCTCCGCAAAATGAACTCCAATTTTCTTGGTTTACTCAAACTTGGTAACGACACATATGTATTGTAGACACAACGTGTATATTATTCTTTGTGGAGTCCACCTTCGTTCCTACTACACCATTGTCAGTTATTCTACTACTACCAAGCAGTTATGCGCAAATATTAACATTTTGCGGTTTGATATTAAAGAGACAAAATAAATTATCTTAAATTTTGGAGCGATGAGCAATCCCGTTGCACTGCCATTTAAAATATTGTCAAATAGCTGCGTGACTTTATGCTGTAATGAGCAGGCGTACTGCTTACCATCAGGAGTAAGTCTTGCTCGTTTTGTTACTCTTTATTATTAAAAACATTCCTAAAGTCTTTTTTAAAAATAGTCAGCTCTTTTTGAAAAACAACAAATAACTAATGAACGAACTAGAGTAAACAAGAAATAGTAATAAATAAATTACATCTAAGAACCTATAAAGCGGCTTCTAGTTTGCGACAGCAAGCTACCTACGACCTAATTTCGTAAATGGCGTACCGCCGAACCGAACCTAGTTGATTTACAGCGAAACTTTGAGCCAACTCAGCGTTTTGTTTATATTTGAACGTAGGAACTCGTTACATCGGATGGCACTTGCGACTTGTTTAATAGTATTTTTGGAGATTATAAAACTTCAAGACGGCTAATTGCTTGAGAAATGTTTCAAGCTGAGACTTTACTATGAAATGAGGGACAATATTTCTTCATTTTATGTAAAAATTTTGGTAATTTATTAAATTTACTGCTGGATTTTTCAAATCGAGAAAAGATAGTGGATTCAAATGATAAATATTTCTCAATACAAATGGATCTGTCAAAGATTGCAATTTTGCCGTAGGTGGTGCCGAAGAATTACTCTAATAACAAGATTAATCCTGAAAACTTCCAATTGAAATGTGATTCTGATGTGTTTGATTAAAATTTGCTTCTAAATGCACATCACCTCGTAAACTCTTCTGTGATCTCGTGGCTGCGAGCTTCAAGTGACGTTCCCATTCGATATCGTTCACACACTACCTTTTAAGACACCTGTTAAAAATACGATATTATAGAATATCGAACATCGAATAAGTAAGAATGAAGTTTGTTTTAATCCTGTTGAATTATTTATTCTCAATGGTACCTGTCTACCTGTGATGGGTGGATTATCATGACAAACAAATTGGAGGAAAATTTGAATTGAAATGCGATACACACATCAATTTTTAACATGAACCTAATATAAATAAAGAACTTACTCTGTCTGTTTGTAACAATAAACTACACAGCAGATTGAATTGAAACTTGGTAGGTACATAAAAAGTTTATAGAAAAAGTTTAAAAAGGGGATGAAATTATGTTTTAAATGTTGTTCTTTTTGAAGCTCCAATTTTTTTTAACAATAAGATAGATATTTTTTTTACGATGTACAAGACATAGAGAACAGAAAACATATTTATTATATGTACGGTACAGAACAATGTCTGTGAGTTCTGTTAGTTTTTTTTACATTAGGTATTGCGAATTATTTTCACACATTAGTCACGTCAAATGGTAACAACAAATACTCAAACTTGGTTAACTCAAACTCTAGCACAAGATGAATTTAGAACCGATTGAATCGAAATTACATCTATATTTAATGTACTCGTAGTTGCATGAAGCCTTCCTTCTGAGAATTTGCTTCGTATATGACCAGTTTATTTTAAGCGTGTTATCCACACTTCACACCATATTTATATGTATGACTAAAGATGGAAACCGTATCTGTGGGGGCTTTAATGACTCTTCCTTTGGGGACTTTGTTGACTCATTCGGGACCGGCAAGCTCGCTCACACACTGTGCTTAATAAAAGACATCAATATATTAATTAATCAATACATTTATAGAACTGGTGAGCACTGTATTAAAAAAAATTGCATTTCTAATAGTATAAAAGGTTAAGCAAAGTTTAAATAATTTTCTATAATCACACTGGATTTGTTACCCAGATGTATATCGTTATGAGGTATCTTTGGTAACTGTTGAAAATATTTGTGTACAAACCAAAAACAAAAATATTGTTTGATAGAAAAATAACTGACTAACGCGTGGCTAACCGAATGGCTACCAATTCCAAACGAACGTTGCGTTGGCAGAGCAATATCACTAATAATAGCAAGCTGGATATATGTATGGCATCAGATATATAGCATTGATCCTACTAATAGTATAGATGTGAGAATTTGAATGTTTAATGTTCAATCACGTCGTAAAAACTGTAGAAATCAAGCTAAATTTGGATTTCAAATAGATTATAGTCTGGAACAAAACACAAGTTTACACCACGAAAACATGCAGGATTTTTTAAGGAATAGTCATTTTCTAAGTTCTACATCTACACAGACAAAGTCGCGGGCAAGTAGGTACTAGTAACTTATATGGCAGAACAACTTTGACGGGGTTACCTGGTGATTCATAAAAACGGAACAATGAGAGTTTATTATACTCGTACATATACTACGTAACTATATAAAAAGTCGTTGTCAGGATTTGTTAGGCACAGTAAACGCACAGCGAAAATGCCATTCATTCACTGCACTGCTAGTGGGTTATTTGCTCGATAAGGGAATTTCATTGTTAACAGGAGTGAAAATTGCTAACGTTTATGACGCGTTAGTTTAGCTATTTTACAATGCCAGTTGTTCTGCTGGATTCTAATCGGTGGGTCTACTGGTGAAAATAACTTAGTTTTTTATTATACAGATGAACCAGAAATGTGAGTGATAGAAAAAAACACAAACGCGCAAAATGTACCAACACATCAAAACATCTTTGTTTTTTCCTCGGAGGTTGCCAATGATAATGCAGAGGTAGCATGTATGGCAAATATATGACAATGTATCACAAAACCTGATTTAACGTCGAAAACGGCAAGGACTTGATCATTGTACAGATGATTTTTAGGGTTCCTTACGCAAAGAGTAAAAACGGGACCCTATTACTGGACTTCGCTGTTCGTCCGTCCGTCCGTCCGTTCGTCTGTCACCAGGCTGTATCTGAAGAACGGTGATAACTAGAGAGTTGAAATTTTCACAAGTGATGTATTTCAATTATCGTTACTACAACTAATAACTTCGCTATTACAACAAATACTTTTAATACAATATTTAAGGGAGCCTTTAATTATTAATACAACAAACTTGTCGCAGTATAACAGTCACCACAGCCAAACTCCTCTCATGACCATGACCGTTGTAACGCGGCCATAATGTCGGGATATAATAATTAAAAGCTAATTTTTCATCTCATTGGTGGACAATTCACACACAACACTATCTGACCCCAAACTAAGCAAAGCTTGTATGATGGCGGCCAGATAGCTGATATTATACTTATATAGTTTATTAGACTGCCCTTGTGGCTTAGTTTATAGAAACTCTGCCTGCGAAGCCGAGGGTCGTGGGTTCGATTCCCACCCAGTGCAAATATTTGTGTGATAAATTCAAATATTTGTACTGTCTCTGGGTGTTTCTATGTATAATAAGTATCCATTTACAACATATATAAGTATAATAACAGTTATCTGGCCGCCATAGTTAGCTTGCTTAATTTGGGGTCAGATAGTGTTGTGTGTGAATTAAATTGTCCGCCAATTGTGTACCTATCTACATTTGACGTCATAAATGTGGAAACGTTTGTAACACGACAATTAGACGCCGTATTTTAGCATTGTCTTAATAAATTTGATTTGAAAGCAAATAATTCACATCCACGATTGAATAATTGAATTTCTATCCAAAATTAATATCACGGGGTGGACTCAATTTCGCTGGCGTTTGACGCGAATCGGAGCGAATGCAACAGCTGGTACCTATCGATAACTGTGCAATCTGCGATGTTTCTGCTCCGCTGCACCCGAGCTGTTGTGTCGAATCATCGGGCTTTTGTTACTTTGTGTCTTTGTGCGACTTCCGAAGTAGGTAGGTCAGGCAGCCTGAGCTTGCCTAATCTTCTGAGAAACTTTAGTCGGACTATTATGTATTAAAAACACACGTGAGCTACCCCCGTAAATGAATTTAAAACACGATATTTACCGTCGAGTTTTTTTCACAAAAGAAAAACAAAACTTTATTATTATTTAAATAGAGTAAGATCCCAGAGATACCCCAGACGTCACCTATTTTCTGATAAATTAAATCTGGTCGATTGAGTAGAGTTAGTACGTACTAACAACATAATTATATGCTTACTCGCTAACTTGGTTAGACGGCCAATTTTGAGATATGGAGAAATGAAGATATTATATATAAAAACATGTATATAATATAATATATACCTTCACGTATTTTCTAATAACTGATTTTCACGTATGTTGTAGGCAATATCCTTAAAAATAAGGCCCTAATACTCCCAGACACTTTCCGTCGGCCGTTTTGCTTAACAGACGCTTTAAAACTCCCATCCCTCCGATCTGTTCCGATGTTATGACATGATTGACGAACACATATCCAAAAATCCATACTTAGTCATTTATACCTGAAATTGGTATGATTTGTGTCTTTACCTTGTAATTTCTCATGAAACACACATTAATTTTAACAGTAAAATGCCAGTCACAATTCATTTCATTTTTATGCGTGTATTACACTTCCAGACTTTTGCTCATTTCGGAAAGTAAGTACACTTTGCTGATTATTCTTTTACAGATTCCCAGAGGCAAGCTTGCAGTGAAATAAAATAGCTAATGTCTTAATTTGGTCTCTATTTCTTCGAGAAAAAAGAAAAACAATCTAATACAGTGTCCGTTTAGCTATTCTCGACACGAGCAAGCAATCTGTTCAGTTTAAATAAGGAGCGCAAATGTCCCCTTGGGTCGCTTGCACAATATGCAATACCGTTGCCAGGACAAATTGAGCTTTATTTACTGGAAGATTGGAATGTAAATAACATGTAATCGTAGGTAAATAGTAAGACAGTGAGGGGTGATTTGAAACGAATTTTCAGAAGAAAATAATTTATGTCGATGAGAACCTTGTCGGTGTTACAAGGACGATCTGTAAAATGTTAGATAAAAAGTAATTTTTAACTGCTAACTGTCACATCGGGATGTTAAATGCCCGATCACTTTGCAAAACTATCGGAGAAACGTAAATACCTAATATAAAAAAAGTTGAGTTTCATTGTTCACTTTTCTTGACAATCAGTAAAATGGAAAAGTTTTAAAAAAAGTTGAAAAACGGTTTGTTAGGTTCTATGAAGTAGTTTTAAATAATAATGTGTTTAAATAAGTAGTTGTTTAAGTTTTAGCGTGCCTATTGATTTGAAAACCAATATTTTTGTTAAAAAAAATTATATGTAACTTATTTTACTTGTTTTAGAAATAGGTAATTTTTCTTTGACGAAAGTTTAGTTCAAAGCCTCGGTCTCAAGTTACAACTTAGTCAAAACATATTCATCTAGATCAAGATGGATCTGGATATTTTTAGATCTATCATAAATACATTCGTAAATACGTAGGTATAATACGTGATCCTGTAGTGGTAGGACTCTTGGCAGAGTCCGTCTGGGGAAGTACCACACCTTTGCCAGTCATTCTACCGCCAAGCAGTAATGTGCAAACATTACTGTGTTCCGGTTTGAAGGGCAATGTTTCCAGAGAAATTACAGGGGTTAGAGATATAACACCTTAGATCTCTGGGTTCTGGGTTCTGGGATCTTAGATTAGCGAGCGCAGTGCAGTGCTAGGTAATGATTTGGACTCTTTAGGTTCCAGTAGCTGAGTGTCACTGTGCTGTTATGTGGCAGGCATGTTGCTTACCATCAGGCACATGTTCTGTTCGTCTTGTCACTCGTTTATTTAAAAAAAAACTTTGTACAAACATTTACGAAAATTACGCAGAAAGAAGACTATGATATTTCGCGCATTTATGGCTTATATGTAGAGATAGAGTGTAAAATGCGAATATTTTCTTAAAATAATGCATAAAAATACATAACTCAATAAAAAACATTACCAACCACACACCCTACCATGTATTTGACGCACACGTATACCTAAATACTATTTTGTTAGTTGTTAAAGTTTGTGGTCAAATTGAGAATACCTACTTATATTAATTTTGTTTTACGGTTGAATTTCTACGTCTTCACAATCTCTAGTATAGAGAAAAACCCAAAATTTAAATCAACCTCAGGTCCGCAACCGTAATGCGGGCCGCAGACAAATTTGAAAAGGGCCGCGTGAGTAAGATAAAAAATTCCCGCTAAATCTAAAAACAATGCGCACCCTGCAGAAGGAACGTGCGCAGTCACTTGATTGACTCTCGCAGCCGTGTCCCGGAAATCTGTTTTTTTTTCCTATTGTTAGTTTGGGCTCGATTGATAAAAAGATTGAGCAGCTTGGATTTACCTCCTTGTTTTGAAATCTAACGCTGGTATAATTTCCGAAAGAATATTTGGCTTTTTAACACGGTTTTATTAGCTTCACTTGTAACTAACTATGTATGTAAGAAAATCTTGAAATCCTAATTTGACCCACTTCCCGGTCTTCGATTATGATGAAATTTTGCACACGCTCTGAGTTCTGATGACAAAACATGACTAGCTAAAATACGTCATTTTAACACACTTGTATTAGCTTCACTTGTAACCAACTATGTATGTATGTATGTAAGAAAATCTTGGAATATTAATTTGACCCACTTCCCGATCTAATCATCCTAATCGAAGAAGAAATTTTGCCCAGAGTTCTGATGACAATACATGACTAACTAAGAAACGTCATTACAAATCCAATATGGCGAATGTCCAAGATGGCGGACAGGCTATTTGAAATGCAACCCCATGATTTGGGTATCAAATGAAAGGGTTTGCTGTCAGGAATACAAAAAAAATAGTCACGTGACTTAAATCTAACATGGCGGACATCCAAGATGACGGATTGGCTATTTGAAATGCCCCCATGATATGGGTATTAAATGAAAGGGTTTGCTGAATGGGATACGAAAATAAATATCACGTAACCTAAATTTTATAATTTTTAGTGCGTGCTAAAAGCGTGTTTTTTTTAGTTTTTTTTTAACTATTATATATTATGATTGGGATAAACGCCTAATGGTGTGATGGTAAGCAACACGCTGGCCCATAACAGAACAGTTCTATGGAGTTATTTGAATATGAAAAATCCAAATCATTACCTGGCACTGCACTGCGCTCAACACCCAGAGATATAAGATAACTTATCTCTAGAATTTCTGGATACAATGGTTGATATTTAAACTGGACCTCAGTAAGTCTGGAAAATATACAGCAGGTACCCAATGTTTAGGCAAAGTAAAATAAAAACGAATTTAAAACTATTAATTAAAACATGGATAATTAATTAATTAAAACATGGATAATTAATTTATGATCATTAATTCAGTGACATTTCTGATTTTCCATTTAGGTACTAAATAAATAAATGTTGGTGGACAATTCACACACAACACCATCTGACCCCAAACTAAGCAAAGCTTGTATGATGGTGGCCAGATAGCTGATAATATAATACTTATATAGTTTTAAATACATACTTATTATACATAGAAACACCCAGACACCGTGCAAACATTTGAATTCATCACACAAATATTTGCACTGGGTGGGGATCGAACCCACGACCCTCGGCTTCGCAGGCAGTGCTACTACCAACTAAGCCACGAGGTCAGTCAAACTCTTCTTCTTCTTTTACTTTACAAATTCAAAGTCTACTTTTACTCTTCATCACACAAACACACAGTAAAACGGTTGTTATCGTGAAATTTATGTTAGTAAGTGTGTATGTATGTACTTAGGTGATGAGAGATTACACAAAATAAAATAGTTGATGGTTGTAATTGACTACTTAATAAAATGCTATCACCGTCAGTTCCAGTACCTACGTCCTACGTACTTACTTTCTTTCTTCCCAAAACTTCCCATTGATATAATAATATGTACTTACATAAACTTACTTACATAAAATATATCGAGATACCCACAAGTACCTACATAATATTATTCCAAAATATCTATTGTAGTTAGTAGTTCGTAGGTATACATTAATCCCAACCCCAATAATAACCAATACATCCGCAAAACTACAACCTTGTAACTTCCCAAATTATCCTACAAATTGGTCCAATACTTCATTACTTGTCATGCATTAAAGCGGCCATATTGTAAACGTGACCGACACATCAACTCAGTTGTATCAGTTGTAGATAGTGACGTGCTTGCTCGTCGATGTTTATAGAGAGATATATCGACATCGACATCTATGTAAATGTGTGCGCTAAATATTCGTTTCTAGCTGAAACTAGCGAACAATTTCAAATTTATTATATTGTGTAATGTGATGTCCAATGTGTGTGTTTTGAAATAGACTATCGTGGGAAATGTATGTATTCCTTTAATGGTCTAAACTGTCACCTATACTATATTACTGAGATTGTACTTTTATTTACGGCTTTAGATGTTTATTGGATCTTACGTAAGCTTAAATTAACGTAATTAAATTAACTTCATACATAATCGTTTTTGTACATGAAGTTAATTTTAAGTAGTGTGAGAGCGGTTTCGCACTACGTCCGATCCGAATCCGATACGAACTCGATCCGATCCCGTGAAAATATGAATAAAAAAAACTCGGACCGACGGTTTTGCACTACATCCGATATACAATAAGCTGCCAAATAACCTAAAAAACTTGAAAAATTTCTATTTTATTGAATGAAAAAATTACCATTTTATTAAATGTCTATAGAATATATTAGATAATAAATGGTTTTATAAACAATATGATTTTTTTCAAGACAATTTTGATGAAAAGACTTTCCGTTGCTACTTTTGCCATGCCATGAATGTACTGTACCTACATATGACGCAATAAAAAATTGAGTATTAAGTAATATACTATATAGGAATTCAGAATCCGCTAAGAGGTCTAAAATTCCACCAGTTTCAGCGACAAAGTCGCTAAGGTGTCAACACTTCGCTTCACCTAGCTGCATACCTCACCCGCCCCGCTCCCTGTCTCCCTCGCTCCCTCCCGCGTCCGTTCGTACGCAGCTCGGATTCAATTCGGATGCAGTGCGGGAGCATTCATACAAATAATACTATGGCTACTTCGGTCCGTCAATTATTTATTCCAAAATGGAAATTTACGGACGATGGAGGTAATTCGGATGACGGAAATCGGATCTAGTGCGTAAACTACCATAGAAAAAGCTGTACGACTTCGGAAAATGATTTCACGGATTTGAATCGGATTCGGATCGGACGTAGTGCGAAACCACTCTGAAAGAAAATAACCAGACTTAAACTTTTATTCTTCGGGAATCCTGAAACCTGTTTAAATTTTGCACTGATTTCAGAATAACCAATTAAACAATGCACGATTATAAGCTTCAAGTAAAATTATAATTATTGAAAACAGTCGATATACTTCAAAATCGAAGTGTTTCCTTTGTAAGCGGTTGCTTGGCTCCAATACCTTACAAAAGCTAATTAAACTGGTTCCGAAATATTAACAAATTAATTTCGAGTTGGAAACTCGATTCATCGATTATGTATCGATGTTTCGCCAGCATTACGGTTAAAGGCGAAGTTATGAGTAATTTGCTGCGCCTTAGGGGCGACAAACAGTACGGCGAGTTCTGGTCCTTTAGTTTTAAATCCAACTTTGAGGCAATTTCAAAGTTATTTGAATAAACAGTCGAAATAGGTAATTGGATTTGAAATATATTTTCTACTTATATTTTTTGAATTCAATGTAAGTTTGAAGATAAAAAATAATAGCTTTACATTTTTTTGTGTTATAGCTAGATTTGACCTCCAATCAATAGAAAATGGCATCAATAACGTCACGTAACGCTAGTACATTTATAGCATATTAGAACATCCCTAGTGGACGTGAACACGTAGTAACTTAATTTCCATGGATATATCTATGGGCTTCTGATAAAAATATAGACAAAACAATTGTATACTTACGTAAGTATTATTTTATATTAATTGGAACATGTATTTTCAGGTGATAGTTAATGTACAAAAACATCTCTTTGTATTAACTTATTACTACTGATGTTGTATATTCTTCACAGAACACTAACTAGCAAACTAAGCAAAGCTTACATGTTAGATACCAGACAATTAATTTAATTTAATATCTATTACATACTTAACAGTTTATGCCTTGTGAAATAAAAATATATTAAACAATACAATTTTTTTGCGCGGGAATTGAACCCATGAATGACTACAGCTCAATCGAGAGTCATTTCTAGTCAACAAACAAACAAACTCGGACATCAAAGTGTTACAGTGAAGAGTGTATTAAAATAACGGTAACACTATGATTTACCACGATTTTTAAGTTCTTAATTATGATTAGAGATGGGCCGAGTACTCGGTTGATACTCGGTACTCGGCATACTCGGCGGGTTTTTTGATACTCGTACTCGGCCTCGGTACTCGGTTTGAATGCCGAGTATACTCGGTTTAAGAAATTAGGTAGGGTTAGTATTTAGGTAGGGTTCTCTGCCTTTTCGCCGAAATTTATTTACATTGGTCACTGTTCTAACCTAACCAAACTGATTCCTTTCTATTTCACCTTAACTTCATTTAAATTTTGCTAATTTGTACAAATATTGGAGATTTCTGTGGTTATAATATTACGTGTAAATATAATTTATTTTCTAATATAACATAAATGTACAAAAGGGAACTGATACATAGACGAAACGTTATTTGTCTAAAAGTTGTTTGGTGTAGTGAAAGATTTGACAAATGATAAGTGCCTTGAACGTATTGAGTCATTATAAAAATCTGTTTAACAATAATTCTGCCTAATGAAACGTTGCCATACAAAAGTTGACAATCGTTAGTTGTCAAATTGAAACATAGACGAACCGTTGGTTGGCCAGTGATAATCGGCCAATCAATTTTCGGCGAAAAGGCAGTATCCCATTTAGGTAGATATAATTAAGCCAACAGTTAATCAAAAAGTTTTTTTTACTAATTTAGGAAAGCTTTGATAATCTCAATCAATAAAATCAAAATTATGCTAATGAATGAGTAGTAATAGTAACCTGTTTGTACTTGTTCACGCGCCCGAAATGGGAATTTGATTGAACCGAGTTACTCGGCCGAGTACTCGGTTGTAAAAAAATGGAACCGAGTAATACTCGGTACTCGTTACTCGGCAAAAGTGTTACTCGGCGCATCTCTAATTATGATTCAGTCTCACAAAGCTTTCACCATGAGTAAACAGAAAAATAAAACAACTAAATCGGATTCTCTGTTCTTAGTTACTTTGTGCTTTTAGCCCTTATCTTTTTATGCTTTTAGCGAGTCTTACGATGCAAGATTAAAATATTTCACGCAATATTTCAGCTTGGTTGAAAAAGCACCCATCATATTTTTAAGTAAGTTTTCAGGTGAGTAATCTTAAAATATCTACGTACGTTTTATTTATTTTTTGACATGACGAGCAAAAGATGAACCTGATAATATAAAGCAAGTTTATCCATAGGTAACAGATGTTATCAGGCAGGTATCCAAACATGACGACTCGACATCACTCAATTTCAATTTCAAAAGATCTTTATTCTAAGATCAAAATAATAACAACATGTACAAATACTAGTGTAACTTAAGGACTCGACATCACTGCCACATTGCGATCGCCACCTGAAGCTTAATATTATCTATACCTTTAATTTTTACTGTTAATTCTCTAGAAACATTGTCTTTTAAACTGGAGCACAGTAAAGTTTGCGCAATACTGATTGGTAGTAGAGTAACTGACATAGGTGTAATATACTCCCCAGTGTGGACTTTACAGCGAATTCTACCACTAAGTTTTTTATTTGCCATTTTATATTTCTGACTAGATGCTTTACATAAATGACCAAATTCAGTTCTTAAATAAAAAGGTTAACTTCATCTACTGACACTATGTTCGACATTCCACAAGAGCACGGCAAGCTTGTCTTTACTTGAGGACGAAATCTAGTTAGCTGAGCGAGCGTGTGACGTCAGAGGCCCAAACTTTGTCCCGTATTGTGTCATATTAGGTACCCACTAACGGATATTGAGGAGGCACTTCTGTGTCGAGTTGCTATGAATAGATATTATCATAGAAGAAAAACTTAATTTAGTGAATCTACAATTATTATTTTATGAATGTTCAAAAGAATAATGATAAGATCATGAACAATATCTGCTGATTTCCTGAAATTTCTTTACTCTTGAGAATTGTTGAAAAATGAGCTAAATTCTTTTTCTGCTAAATTATCTCTCTATGTGTGTGTGGGTGTGTTTATGGCATCATAGCTCTCCTGCGGATTAATCGATTGATTGATTTTTTTTAATAGAGAAGTTGAACCTATAATCGAAATCGTTCTAAGATGACCGGCGCCACAAAATGGCGGATTACTTATTTTTTTAAAACTCCCTCTCTCCCTCACTATGAGTATCAAATGAAAGAGCTTGATTCGTGTGATACTGTGACGATGTGGGAAATACTAATGAATTTCAAATCCAAGATCATGGCATCCACAAGTTGGCGAATGAATTTAATTTTTCACAACTTCCCCAAAATTGATATCATACGAAACGACTTGTAAGAGAAAATATTATTACACACTGACAAATTCAAAATTCAAGGCGGTCTGAAGAACTCAAAACTTTTAATTTTGTTCTCGTACTTTTTTTTACAGTAATGATGTTCTAGTTTGGCACCACCGACCGTTTTAATGTTAGTGTATGTAAACGTCTTGAAGAAACCGGTGTGTTACAAGATAATTGTTACATTTTTCAAGGGCACTTATCATCCACCTACCCGCACTTAGCCAGCGTAGTGGATTATGGCGTTGACCCTCTTAGAGAATGCGTACCAGCTGTGGGAACAGCGAGTGATCGGATTATGTTTTTTTTTTAAATAAAGAGTGACGAGACGAGCAGGACATATGCCTGATGGTAAGCAACATGCCTGCCACATAACAACACAGTGACACGCAGCTATTGGAACATGAAGTCCAAATAATTACCTAGTACTGTACTGCGCTCATCACCCAGAGATTTTTTATATCTCTGTAATTTCTCTGGAAACAATGCCCTTCAAACCGGAACACAGTAATGTTTGCACATTACTGCTTGGCGGTAGAATAACTGGCAAAGGTGTGGTCCTTCCCCAGGCGGACTCTACCAAGAGTCCTACCACTACAAACTAGGTATTACTAGGTAGGTTATTACTGGGAACGCTGGACTTGTTAATTATGGTTTTGTCCGCATACTTCTTGTTTTCGAAATCTTAGTATTTCATATTTATACGGTTTGTGCCATACAAGTTAAAATCACTCTGTTTATCTTTGAACCTCAAACTAGACAACGCTTGTATCTTGGGACCAGTGATATGATAATTATAGGTATGCCTATAAATAATCTGTGTTCCAACTTTCGACCTGATCCGATTAACCGTTCTAATGTAATTGAGCAACAAACTTAGTAGTGTGTGTGGTATTTTTGACCGATTTTAAAAAAGGTTCCCTATTCGGTTGTTTTTTTTTTGTAGGTAGGTATGTTAAGTGATAGCTCCGCTAATTTTATTGTGAATCAATTTTGATCAAGATCAAGATTCTTTTTTTGTTTAATAGAAAATATTTAGGAGGTGGTTTAATATTATAAATAAATTTATTTAAAACAGGGTAGCTTTTTTTGAGATATCGGTAGTGGTAGGACTCTTAGCAGAGTCTGCCTGGGGAAGTACCAGTTATTCTACCGCCAAGCAGTAATGTGCAAACATTACTGTGTTCCGGTTTGAAGGGCAATGTTTCCAGTGAAATTACAGGGCTTAGAGATGTAACATCTTAGATCTCTATGTGCCGAGCGCAGTGCAGTGCTAGGTAAGGATTTGGACTCTTCATGTTCCAATAGCTGCGTGTCACTGTGCTGTTATGTGGCAGACTTGTTGCTTACCATCAGGCAAATGTCCTATTCATCTCGTCACTCTTTTAAAAAAATATAAATATATAAATTGAAATCCAGTGTAGTGGTTTTTGAAATATGAACAGAAAAAATTCTTTACTTTCGTTACCTCGATGACTTAGTGATTGCTTCCAATGATAGCTTCCGTTTTTTTTTTCCGAAAAAATTTGAAAATGTTTTCTTTGAGTCGATGAAAGAAAATAAAAAAAAACGTATTTTTATTTTATTTCTTGCATTATAAGCTGTACTATTTCTTTGTTATTTGTTTATGTAAAATTAATTTATATTAGAGATGCGCCGAGTAACACTTTTGCCGAGTAACGAGTACCGAGTATTACTCGGTTCCATTTTTTTACAACCGAGTACTCGGCCGAGTAACTCGGTTCAATCAAATTCCCATTTCGGGCGCGTGAACAAGTACAAACAGGTTACTATTACTACTCATTCATTAGCATAATTTTGATTTTATTGATTGAGATTATCAAAGCTTTCCTAAATTAGTAAAAAAAACTTTTTGATTAACTGTTGGCTTAATTATATCTACCTAAATGGGATACTGCCTTTTCGCCGAAAATTGATTGGCCGATTATCACTGGCCAACCAACGGTTCGTCTATGTTTCAATTTGACAACTAACGATTGTCAACTTTTGTATGGCAACGTTTCATTAGGCAGAATTATTGTTAAACAGATTTTTATAATGACTCAATACGTTCAAGGCACTTATCATTTGTCAAATCTTTCACTACACCAAACAACTTTTAGACAAATAACGTTTCGTCTATGTATCAGTTCCCTTTTGTACATTTATGTTATATTAGAAAATAAATTATATTTACACGTAATATTATAACCACAGAAATCTCCAATATTTGTACAAATTAGCAAAATTTAAATGAAGTTAAGGTGAAATAGAAAGGAATCAGTTTGGTTAGGTTAGAACTGTGACCAATGTAAATAAATTTCGGCGAAAAGGCAGAGAACCCTACCTAAATACTAACCCTACCTAATTTCTTAAACCGAGTATACTCGGCATTCAAACCGAGTACCGAGGCCGAGTACGAGTATCAAAAAACCCGCCGAGTATGCCGAGTACCGAGTATCAACCGAGTACTCGGCCCATCTCTAATTTATATCATAAAATATTTTTCACAAATATGATGCTGTCCTTTGAAATGAATCTATGAATTATAATTACATATTAACTAAAATAATAATTAAAAAACTAATCTCCGAATAACCCACCTCTAACTGCTCCCGGCGCAAAAGTGCCCATGATGCTCGCCGCGTTCCCACGCTGAATGGCAATGGCCAACCTTTGCTCCAGGAACGCACCAGAGCGGGAGTCATCCGTATTCTCCCTGAGCCTGCGCCCCAATTCTGAGAGGAACCCTTTAGCCTCTGCGCCCCAACAACCCAAGGTCTCTACGGCAACAGGTACAAATTCGTACTGCGACACCAACATACCATACTTTCGCTTCTTCTTATCAGCGGCATCCTCTGCCGCGGCCGATGGTGAGTGGATAGTGCGACCTAGGTGGCTGGCGGCGACAGTGCTGACGCAAGTGGCATCCCAAATTAAGCTAAATTAATTTAATTAAATTAAATTTATATCATCAAAATATTCTATAGCGATAAATATTACCCACGTAGTTTCCGTTCCTGGATGTCTACTCTCTTTCTACGAAAACGTAATTTCGAAATAAACTCGCGACTTTCCAACGCCGATTCTACTTCGATCCGTCGTTTTGTCCATTTAAATGTTCTAAGTCTACTCTAATTAGAGTATGCTTAGACCATTTAAACCTCAAACAATGTTGTATCGGACAAAACGAAGTAGAACGAGAGTTGGAAAATCGTGAGTTTTTTTTTCGAAAGTACGTTTTCGTTGAAACAGAGTAGACGTCCTGTTGTTCCTGTTCTTTTATCGGTATAAAATGTATGGATATGTATGTATGGATGCCTGTAATGTATAGTTACTTATGGCCAATAAACGATTTATGATTTATGATTTATTTATAAAAAGTTGTCTATGTGTTCTTCCAGACTATAATCCAACTGTGTTCCAAATTACACCCCAATCCATTCATACGTTAGGACGTGATTGAGCAATGAGCATCCAAACATTGTCATTTGTAAAATTGGTTTTGATGACCATTCTTTCGCATGTATTTCGTGGTAATTTTAATAGGGATTCATATTATAGTAATTTTGGACCTATGTAAATAAACGTTAAAGCGCACTTTCTGGCGTGGGTTAAAGTTATTTAGTTAATAAAGGAAACGTATCAATCACGGTAAAGTTACTTGCGTGGGTGTAATGGATCGTGGAACCAATTTAACAAAATGTGTATTTTCGTAGTTTAAACATTTCTAGCACATTAAATTTTTCACATAAATGGTGAAAATAATCATCGATATAAATCAATTGATGTGCCCTGAGCACCTTGAAATTGGTAATAAACTGCGTCTCTGTGTGTATTGTAAGTGGTTTACAAACAACCCCAGTTTTGAGCCCTATAATCGCTAGCGGCGAGATTTGCTGTGGTTCTACTTATTTTGGTCGTTGACAACGAAAAATGATAGGTAAAAACAACGTCCGACGTCCACCGCGTCCTGCAACCGACTAGAACGGAAGGAGTGAGCTCACTCTTCCCAACGTTGACATGATTGCGTGCGCCCTAACTAAACTGCTAATAGAGTTTGGCAGGGCCGATCTTGGGCTCTACGATGTATGAAAATAATACAATTTTATCTGACCTTCATATAAATAAAGCTAACTAACATTGATCCTACTAATTTATCCCAGGAAAATAACAGGATCGGGAACTACGCTGTTAAAACTGCAGGGCACATCGTCAAGAAACCGGCAAGAAAAAATATTTTTTTGTCGATATTATGAGTCATTTGCCAACCGGCACTTGGCTAGCTTGGAGGATTACCTTGACTCCTTGTGAGAGAAGGCACCGAGTCCTAGTAAGCAGTGGAAACATTGACTGTTTGTATTATGCTATTCTTATACGTACTTGAAATGTTTACTTATTGAAAAAAAAAAAAAAAAAATTGACTGCTACTCTTAGCGCTATTTTTTTAAAGCATTTTGTTTTGTTAGCTTGTAAAATATATATTACAAAAATTATGTGACGGCAGATTTACACCTAACTATAATGTATTAGCATAAGCAGCCCACTAGATGTTTCCACTGCTGGGGCTCGGGGTCTTCTCTCGAAAGGCCATAATTGGCCAAAAATCACGCTGACTCAGTGCGGTTTGGGTGGGCACATGACCGCGATAATTAAATGGACCATAAATCGTAAACGGTAAATTTTATAAAAAAGTGTAGTTGCGTTAAAACATGAGAAATTTTATTTTCTACAATAATGATATTCGTTATTTTTGCCGTTAAGTGCATAGTTTTCGAGATATCAGCCAATAACTTTTTGTCAAGATGGCGCTTGAATGTCCACGTGGATCAGTCAGCGTTTTGTAATTTTGTGCTCAGCAAGTCATCATTTAAACTTGAAAAAAAATGGGTAGGAGATTCAGTGCAAAGTTGATAAAAGACGTTTATTTTTACTGGCCTTAAAGAAATAAACAATACAATAAAAGCCCCAATTCTACATCAAAATTCCTGTGTGATTTAATTGTTATGATTTCGGAGAATTATTTACCTACTTAGATAACCCCGACATCATATTATCACCTAAGTCAGTATTCTACTAACTACAAATTGCAGCATATTCTTGTAGAAATTTTAGTATTAATTGAGTATTAATAAATGTGTATCGTCAATGCTACTCAGGGAATTAACATTTTTAGAACTTAGAATGGAGAAAAGCGGAACACCATTTGCTTATGTATTATAAAAATTATTATCCAACGAGGTTAGAAGTTAGGAGATAGGTACCACTACACATATATTATGTGTTGTTAATAACAGCGACCAGCGCTTAGTTGCTGCACAATATTCAGTAAGAATTTCGAAAAGTGTATCGGGAATGTAGCTTTACATAAATCCGAACACATTCAATAGGTAATGGCTAATGGCTACAAAACCGGGAAATTCTTATGGGTTCAGGGTGACGCTGAATTTCCCCTTCCAAGAAGGAATTATTTAGAAGAAAAATACGGATTTCTAAGAAGTACATGTTTTATTCTATGTTTTTCAATAAATCGTGTTTGAATGAGAATGTATCCTTTTATGTTGGATTTAGATATTTAGGTATATATTTATGTATGTATAACAAATAACAAAGCACTTTATACCCTTGATCATGTTTGCATGTATCAGACTGTGAGTTTTTAGTAGTGTTAGGACCTTTGATAAACAATAAGTAAATAGATCAGGTTTTTCAGCACGGTTCCTTTGTACCAAATCATAAGCAGATGAGGTGTATGTTAAGGGCTGTTGATTAGAGCGAGTGATTAGTGCAGGTGTTTAATGATCAGTAGCAAACACGTGTGGACACCGATTGATTAGTGCGAGTACATAGTAATCAGTCGCGATTACTCACTCGCTGTCGCATTCGCACTAGCACTAATCAAAGTGCAAACAGCCCTTTAGCTGTGGCGATATACAGGGGGCGAGAAAAGTATGACACTACCACAAGAGCAACAAGACAAGAACGGTTAGTGCCCGTGCCCGTGCTTTCGGTGTAAAGCTTTTGTTCTAACTTTATACGTATTTATATGTAAACTTTTTGGGTGGGACTCTTTGCAGAGTCCGCCTGGGGAAGTAACACACCTTAGCCAGTTGTTATACTGTCAAGTAGTAATGTGTTAACATCACTGTGTTCCATTTTGGAGGGTAACGTTTCCATGTAGTACATTACAGGGCGTAGAGATAAATCACATTACATCTCTGGGAGATGAGTACAGTGCAGTGTTGGGTTATAATTTAGACTCTTCTTGCTCAAATAGCTGCGTGACACTATATTGTTAGGCAAGCGTGTTGTTTACCATCAGGCGCATGTCTTGTTCATCACAAAATAAATCGTAATCGAACTCTAAAAATAAAATATTTTAACGACGTACTAGATAGCGGTAATGGATTAACCGATAGAACTTGGAACTTGTTCGTTTGGCTGTTCGATATTTGAAGGGGGAGAAAAAGTCTTCTATCTAGCACCTCTGACAATGGTCAGTTAACAAACATTACCGCAGTGTACCAAATAAGGTCCAAGTATATGTAGCTTTTGAGTTTAAAGAAACAAAACATGATATACCAAATACAGTCCCGTTTCCTTATATTTTCAGAGATAAATTTATGTTTTCGAGGAAACAGCAAAGAAGCTTTATAAGCTCTAAACAGGTGCGTTCTAAACAACTATAAACTTCACTTTCATCTCTGCGCCAAGAAAATAATGCTCAGTAAACTTCCACAAAGCGAGGCTTAAACTGCGAAAGTAAGACAGCTTTAAGGCTACACCTTCTGTCGACCGCTGGAGCGATGAGCGAGTCACCACCGACATCATAGAATCTCACTGCACCGCAAGTGTTTGAATCTCACCAAAGTCAATTATCCAAACCAATTGAGACTAGTACTACATCCAACCATACAATAGATTTAATTATTTCCGAAAAAACAAATACCGATTTCAATTTAAAGTTAAACTCAGACACTCGTCTAAATTTATTAATTTTTATTTTACGTCGTCCAGGTATAGGTTAAACTTTAGTTTTGAGGACATACCTGTCCATGATAGGATACCAAGTATTGTGATCATGAATAGGGATGTTAACACTAATCACAAATTAATGTTTGGTATTAATTTTATGATAGCTTGTAACATTGAAAGTCACATTTTATAATACAATAATACGTAGTAAATTTATTATAAATGATTTTAAATGCTATCTTTTTAATTTGTTGTCACGTGACTGGACTGACTGATTACGTCACTAACCGCAAAACAACCTGTCGAATACTGACTATACTGTTTATCTCTCTGCATTATTATTGTAGTTTGCGATCTTAGCGACGACGATTTTGATTGTTTGTATTTTAAGTAAATATTTATAAGGAAATACACAAACTGGACATACAGTCATGAATGGCAACCAATGTTTTGCGGACAGTGACGTCATGTCAGTCGTTAGTGTTTTAGCGGGTAAATTTAAAATTACTTATCATTGTATATTTACTTATAGAACATACTAATATTTTTTGTGGTAAACAAGCGTCAATCTTTAAAATAAAAGCAATTCCAAAAAAATTGTGAAGATCCCTATTGTTGAAATCACTGCCTACCTATTTTTATCCTAATTGTCGTATGTAGTGCACAATGCACATTAGCGTAAAAACAGAATTTACCTTTGTGTCCTATAATTGCAATCAATATACCCTTCTGCTTCACGTTGATGTTTACATATTTCTACTTGATTGTATTTTTCCAATAATTCATGTATTAAATCAGCTATAGGTAAATCTTATATATAAAATTCTCGTGTCACAGTGTTTGTTTCCTTACTCCTCCGAAACGGCTTTACTGATTTTAACCAAAATTTATATGCATATTCAGTAGGTCTGAGAATCGGCTACTAGCTATTTTTCATACCTTTATTTATATGGCAAAACAACGTTTGCGGGGTCAGCTAGTCTTATATATAAAATTCTCGTGTCACAGTGTTTGTTTCCTTACTCCTCCGAAACGGCTTTACTGATTTTTACCAAATTTTATATGCATATTCAGTAGGTCTGAGAATCGGCTACTAGCTATTTTTCATACCCCTAAGTGTTAGCGGTTGTTCACACCAAACATTTTTTTTTTAATTTTTGGTAATTTTTTTTTGTTTTTATTTTTTTATAATGTGGCGTTAAAAAATACATACAACCCAAAATTTACCCTTTTATTACCAACCCCTGTTTTTTTATAGCCATTTTAGTAATTTAATAATTTGACAGTGAACTCCTAAACGACGGGACCAATTTGAATGTTTTGTTTTTGTGTGTGTATTCGAAGATGGTTTAAATTCACAAATAAGCCCGGCAGATGGCGCTGCAGACAGTGTCTAGGTTATGTCCGAGCGAAGCCGGAACGGGCCGCTAGTCTTATATATAAAATTCTCGTGTCACAGTGTTTGTTTCCTTACTCCTCCGAAACGGCTTTAATGATTTTTATCAAATTTTATATGCATATTCAGTAGGTCTGAGAATCGGCTACTAGCTATTTTTCATACCCCTAAATGTTAGGGGTTGTTTACCCCAAACATTTTTTTTTTAATTTTTGGTCAAATTTTTTTGTTCTTATTTTTTTATAATGTGGCGTCAACATACAACCCTAAATTTTTACCCTTTTATCACTAACCCCTATTTTTTTATAGCCATTTTAGTAATTTAATCATTTGACAGTGAACTCCTAAACGACGGGACCGATTTGAATGTTTTTTTTGTGTGTGTATTCGAAGATGGTTTAAATTCACAAATAAGCCCGGCAGATGGTGCTGCAGACAGTGTCTAGGTTATGTCCGAGCGAAGCCGGAAGGGGCCGCTAGTTTATATATATGGCTTTTGTACTAATTTTAAAAGGGTCTAAATGGGTGTTTTTATTGAAATGATCGATAGACCTACGCTTGACCGCCCAATTTAAGACACCAAGATGGTATTCACCGGGTAAAACCCACTGAAGCAAAACATTATTTGGTCAGATTTCTTCTAGGCAAGCACGTTTATCGTAGACCGCATTTTCGCAAGATGGCGATCAAGAGTTAATCCATAAAAGTTCAAAAAAAAGAAAACTACATTCCATAGTCTAGCTGTATGTATAGTATAACAAATGTTGACTCAACACTCTGCGAGTGGGTTTTAGGCACGGCAATCATGAAGCGGTGTCGCTTTTTGAAGCTACGAGCTTTTAAATAAAAAAGATCAGGCGGTATTAGATTGTGCAGATCTGCTGCCGAAGTATATTATAAAAAGCTGATAATGCACTCTTCAAAAAAAAAGCTGTTTTTTTGAAGACTTTTATGACTTTTATACCCTAACACACCACATGTTTATACCACACGTGAACAATAAGTTTGCTAATTAAAATGTATAACAGCACATTAGTTTTCATAGCAGAAAACTCTCGGTTCATGACGGTCGTGACCACGGCCTAATAGCAGAACGCTAAGGCTATATTCCCACCTTATTGCTCTCTCGTCTCATTTATTTTTTTAATTTAGCCCGAAGCGTTTCAAGCTGTGTCTACTCGGTAAAATAAACACAGGAAAGAAAAACTAGAACGTCGGTGAGAGATAGTTGGATTTTTTTTAAACTGGAAAATGTGCGGCACAGAGATGCGAAAATTTAAATATTATTTCAGCAACGTGACATAATTTACAAGTTGTTTGGTTGAATTTTGAATTTCAATTTCATGACTTTATTTCTCATTAAACTGTAAAACATGTCCGTCTTTGTGACGGTCATAATTATCGTAAAGAAGATCTTGGATGATTGAAACAAAACGCAGTTTTTTTTAAACGTTTAAAATGTTCCCAACTCCCCCCTATTTTCGTCTTCTTCTGCTAATCCAAGAAATATGTAAAAAGGTAAGGTTTTGAAATGACAAAAGTCACGGACCCCAAAGTCTGTGGAGCGTCAAATAAAAAAAAAAAAAAAAAAAACGCAGTCACTGGTCGGTGATGATGCGTATCATAGTAGGCTTCATCGTGATTTAATTTGAACAAAAATGTTAAAAAAAACTATGGAGTTAAAGCTTATGTCTACAATCTAGTGACTGCAGTTTACTGGTACTGATAAGACTATATATGTGTCGTCAGCTGGCCCTTCAATTGACCAGTTTATTATATAGCCATATCACAGTGCGCTCAATAAAATTTGAGTGAATCAAGTGAATCAACGAGAACAACATACCTATTTGTCGATATTCCCGACTAAAAACTGGACTAATCGTGACATTGTTGCCTGTCTGCTATCTTTGCCTTCTCCGCTTTGATTACGCGAGGGATTACGAGGCTAGTTTTACATTTTAGGATACCAAGCTAGAGTTAGTAAGCTAGCATGCTAGTACCTCTAGCTTCGTGTAGACAACACTACGCAACGCTAGTTTTGTCTACACGAAGTTTCTCCCACAAACAGTATAGGCACTCAAATGTTTAAGGCAAAGTCATACAACGTTAAGTGTTGAACTAAGTACATGGCTGGTGCAAGAGCACTGGATCACGATGTGCCAACGTGTCATGTGAGCGGGCATATCACGATGTCACCAAACCAATGATTGCCCTTGACACTCGGTTACTACGATGGATTACTGCACATATCATGAAAAACCTTGCAAACAATCACTTGCAACCTACGTCTAGACGATCTAATAAACTGCCATTCAACTGATCGCAAACAGAAAAACATTGTGGCAGCGTCCTCAAAAACTATCTCTAAAAAGATACGGCTCAAATAACCAAAAATACAACTATCTTAAAGCCAAAAGGCCTTTCATCTATTGTAGGTAGATAGATCCCGCAAAGTAATTGGAAGTAGTAAAAAATGTATTCTTGTATTTTATGTTATTCCCAGTCCATAAAAAATCCGGTCACGGTAGCACCAATCAAATATTTTATCGTTCTCTGCAATACTGTGGCTAAATTAGAGAGGTTTTAATGAAAAAGTCTACACAGCTTTACAACGCGATTGAACTGGCCAGCTAGTGTGAGGCTTTCGAGAAGGCTTATTTCGCGGGTTATCTCTAGGGGCAGCTCACAGCTGGTCCGAAGCCTGTCTGACTTTAGACTGTAGAAAACTGGGCGTGTGGGCTAAGTGATAAGTAACTGTTGTTAAGCTTGCAGAAATAGTGCAAGCTACATTCAACTTTTAAACTGATATTGTTTTATGATTGATGTTCCAAAGACTCAGATGTTGATTGACAAATGACATCGAAACACGAAGAGGTTTATTTCGAAAAAGCGACATCGTTTCTTGGTTGACATTCTAAAGACTCAGACGAGGAGAATTGACTCCACTTTTGTAATAAAAGCACCTAAACTTTGGAGTGCGATGCCTGAATGAGTATTTTCTGATGAGTTAATCAAGTGTTCACAAGTCAATATCGTTTTTTCTGAGATAGCATTTTCTGTTATGCATCGCATCATCGTTTAACATCACGATTATGATGGTCAAATTTAATGTAGATACCTAAATAATAATTTATCGAGAAATAAAATTACTTAGAAATCTTCAACTTCAACGAACTCATAGTAAAAAAAACAGATGAAATTGAGCGCAAGTCCAGTGTTGTAATAAAACTGTTAATGCTTTGAAAATAAATAAAAACGTTCGCTTTACGTTCTCTCCTTACACCTATCGTCTGTCACTCACCCATGCAGGCAGTTTCATTATTCACAGCAGCCGTTCGACTAAACACGTTACTGACCGTCAACGTGAGAATAGTTCCTGGAGCTATACGACGTACGGAATAGACGTGTGGGAGTTTAAACTCTATAGTGAATTACACTGTGTTTCAGTGTTTTACTGTAATATTTCTGTTTTTGTGTCACAATAAAGAGTTATCTATCTATCTACACTTGAAGTATAGGTATTTTTAATGACTGAAAGTACCACCACTTCACAGGATAGGTTAGATTTGGACGTTAACACAATTGCAATAGGGTACAATCCTCAAAAAAACTAAGTAGCCCGTTAGTTTGATTGCCAAAAAATTTTGTACACGTATTTTTTCTTTTGTTTCACAAACAAAAATTTACGAAGGTATCTTCGTAAATTTTTACGAATAAGCGCTATAAATAGCGCTTCGAAGTTTCGTTTGACGTCACTTGTGAGTACTATTTTTACTCGCGAGTGACGTCGCGACCCCTCACTCTCGACGTTTGATGGTCTATATCTTTGACGATTTTTAATACTATGAAAAAACAAAAAATACGTGTCCAATATTTTTCCATGATCTAGCTGACGGACTAATTAGGACGGTGTATTTTTGACCCAGTCCGGTACCCTATTAGATAGACAGATAGAAGACTCTTTATTGTCGGCTTTTCTGTTGCGAGCAATCAGGCAATCAGGCAACCAGTAAGAAACTAATAACATGGAAGCTATGTTACCTTCAGATAATGATCAATTTTGTTCCCTTTTGTTGAACTGTTTTTACAACTTTAAAACTTTAGCTTTTTGGACTCTTATTGAAAATCCCCTACGCATAACATATAAAGACGGACTTAAACTCTGATCCAAATGATATTTAATTAGTTACCTCCCGACGTCCCGTGTCCCGTCCCGCTGTGTTACTACGGCTGTGGTCACGAAAAGATTGAATTAAAAATCAATTAGAAAGTTCTATGTAATGGTTTCAATAACAACTGTTTTTATTCTGCACACGCACAGGCTGGTGCTATTTTGCTAATCGTAGAACATAGGCGAAGAAAATCACATTTGTTGTATTTAAAGTTTACTATACTTTTCCTAAGCATTTAAAACGCGGTTAAGAGAATCAAAAGATATGACCCAAACTCTCTATTTTTGTTTTATAGTCCAAACACAGGTTCTCAATTACAGATCTATCTTATAAAAATTCAGTTTTGAATTCTTTTAAAAATTTATACAGATTTGACTCAATTTCTGGCATTAATAGTTGTGTTTTGATGTATTTTTTTATTCATTTAAGGGCTACTTGCGTGTGATATGATCCATCTAGTCCAACCTAAGGTTTAAGATGAGATTCAAGTTAGACTAGATCCACGATATCACAAGTGAGCAACAAAAATGAGTTTTAACACAGTTTTGATTGATTAACAGATTACGGAATCAAATTTTTTTTTTTTGTGCAACATCTTGCCAAAACGCCGTCCCTAAAGTGGTCAATGCGTTTGCGAATATTGCGGAAGAATCTTGACAACTAACGCTTATTGGCTTTAGTAGTCAAGATTCTTCCTGAAAATAAGACTCAAGAGTTCCTACAGATACATTTTTAACAAACAGTGACTAAGAATGTAGTGTCAAAACGCGATCGAGTCTTTAAAAACGTTTAATCTAGCGAGCTACGTCAGAATTCCTGCTAGAAATAATTTACATAGGTTACCGTATAAATCAAGTTTTTGCAATCATTGGAAATCTATGAATTACTATTTATCATGTATTTTGAGGATGTACTCCTATTGTACGATTGTATTTAAATACCTTGGACCTTGGATATAACGGTGTAGTAAAAGCAATTTCCAGTTCCGTCGAGAATTTTTGCTTTAATTTGATCATGACGACAATGAACAGATAAGATGGTTTTTATACGTGAGCCAATTCTAAAATAGTTCTCGGAAATGATGAGCGAGCAAAATAAAATTTTTACTAAACCAACATTTTAAAACACAATAAAAGAGATAACGAAAGAAACACGCCGCCTACTCGGGCATAAAAATTAAAATTATGAAATTACACCGAAACAAATTACAATGTTTTCCCTCACTGAAATCGTTAGAAATGTCTTTGTGTAAGGGTCGGAACTGCCAAAACCCACTAAGTGCTTATAAGCATTTCCATAGTATTCATTAAATGTATAAAAACATATTTTCTTAGAACTTGTGTCATATTCATTATTATTGCACGTGTATGCAAAAGAATTTTATGTTTCTAAAGCTAGCGCCCCACAACATGAGACCATAACGCATTCTAAACGTAAAGCATTTGCACGTTATCTAAAAACATGGTACTGATATCATGTGAATTGTACTCAAATTAACCCTTAAACAATAACAAATTTATTCTTAAAGCATTTTGTGTATTTAGATTTTTTGTTATGCTTGTGTACGAGACAAAATTAAATCACATAAACAGAAATATGCAATTTCATGAAGTCACTTACACACCGTGCTAAAAAGTTTATTTACCTTTGTTGTAAAAAAAATTAAACATACGAGAATTTTGATGAAAATGTAGATAGTTTTTACAGTTAAATTTTACAGCAAAATATTTAAAAAGACCGGCCAAGTGCGAGTGGGACTCCCGCACGAAGGGTTCCGTACCATTAGCAAATAAACGGTGAAAACCTCTTTGGCTTTATTCCAAATTTCTTATTGAAATTGCGATGTGCAATTTCCGCAGACAGGCAAATAGTTTTATTATAATATTTATTTTTGGTTCATGCTTCTGACGATGAATTCGATATAGTGTTCTATTTTTTCTAGTGGCGCCATCTAGTTTATTTGAGATGGACTAATCGAGCAAAAATAAAGTTTGTTGTATTTTATTATTTGTTGTTAGAGCGGCAATAGAAATACATCATCTGTGAAAATGTCAACTGTCTAGCTATCACCGTTCTTGATTTTATTCACCGCTCGTTCCCGACGGACGGACGGACGGACGGTCGGACGGAAAAAAAAGAAAAACAAAACTAAGATAGTTAACAGTTAATAGTTAGTACTGCACTTAGTACAATTACTTAGTATTGCACTTTATTAAATAAAATGGTTTCATAAATTAACACCATATTACCAATCTATTAAACAATTGTATATAGTAGTAATTAGTTTATCAGATTGTGACATTGTAACCTATTTAGTAGTTCAGTAAATAAAAATAAAATTGAACGTGTCAAAGTTCCAATCTCTATCCTTAAAAACGCGTTTTACTCGTATTTAGCTTCCATTACATTTTTCTAATTTCCTTTGTTACATCTAGAATTGACAAAATGTTCGAAATCGTATTGCAGTTGAAACTATTCTTTATAAATAAGTTAATAACAAATTTGTAGAATTGTTTTATTCGTTTCGTATGCGAAACAGCGAGAATGTTTTTGTAGTCACCGTATCATATTTGACAAACTTTATACTTCAATACACCATTATATTTTGTCCTGCAATAACACAAATAATCTTTCACTAGAGTAATGTTAAGTTTTTTCAATTATCACTTAAACAAATTTAAGAATAGTACTGATTATAATAGGTATTTTAATTAACATCAACTTCTCGTGGTCGTGACCAATCTGCAGGCGAGAAGAATTTTTACCTTGGTCGGTCTGAAAAGTTTCTACCGAATTATTTCCACAACACGGGTTTTCAGAAAGGTTTATCTGATTTATAATATAAAAGATGAAGAAGCACTATCTATAGTGCTTACAGAGATATTTAATGAAAACATGGATACATTTTTACACTCCTGAGATAACAATCGAAACAGTGAACATCACCTGGTGAAAAAGTTCTAAAGAAACCAAAAACAGTTTCATCGGTGGGTAAAGCCAGGGCCACTGTTTTCTGGGACTTGCAAGGTGTTATTTTGATTGACTATTTGGTAAAGGGATAAACGAAATTAAAACTTAAAGTGTCAAACGATAAATGAAAACTAAATCCAATAAGAAAATAAACGTTTTGACTATATGTGGATTTTCGCTGTATTACGTTTTAATGAATGTATTTATATCACACAAAACGTAGCTACATAAAAAACACCAGTCCAGTCAGTGACACTGGACACTTCAAAGTCTTTGTGTAGATAGAGAGACAGAGACGAACTTCTTAGCATTCCATGGATTCACCATGCGAGTGCCGGGTCCATCGTGTGGCAGAGAGAGACATCTCGAATAGACCCCAAGACTTGTGACTCGGGCGTAGGTTTAAAAGGGGCTCCTTTTGGTGACGTACGTCAACACTCACCTTCACTACTCGTACGTGAGAACAATAATTAAAATAAGTAAAATTGTTTAAATTCTACAAAATACGCTTTAAAGAATTTGTAATATAGCTCCCAAACTATTATAGTTAAGAAAGTTAACTAGACATCTTGCTATAGCACTTTCATTAAGCTTTACTTGCGTGAGCAAGTTTTTTTATTTCCAATAGGTTTTACGAGATCCTTGACAAATTCTGGGAGCGAATGGAAGCTTGTTACGGTATCCATTCCTAGTCTTTCCTCTTACGTTTGTATTCTAGCACTAATCTAAAATGATATCATGAGTACACCCAATTTGAGCAGAAATGAAACAATGAAATAATAAAAAAATATAATTCAAAAACTCAAAAACCCGACTGCGTAAAAAGTTAACCAAACTGCGTACTTGCATACTTACTAAAAAAACTGAAAAGAATAAAACAAGCACTTAGATTTCTGATGGTCTAGAATTCTATAATATGTTATTGTATTAATACTATTGAAATATATACAATATTTTCTAATAAAAGAACATTACAACTGAAGAGTCGGGATCCATTATTATTCGACATACAATGTAATTGTTCAATGGATCCCGACTGTTCAGTTGTAATGTTCTTTTATTAGAAAATAATGTATATATTTCAATAGTATTAATACAATAACATATTATAGAATTCTAGACCATCAGAAATCTAAGTGCTTGTTTTATTCTTTTCAGTTTTTTTAGTAAGTATGCAAGTACGCAGTTTGGTTAACTTTTTACGCAGTCGGATTTTTGAGTTTTTGAATTATATTTTTTTATTTTATACTTTTTAGTTATGAACAATGTTGTGAATGTTAATATGCTCAACATAATAATCTTTTGGTTGTTGACCAAATGTCTTCGTTTCTTCTTCTACTGATATAATATGTAGGATTTTCTACTGCATGTAATTCATATTTATAGTTTTGTGTTAGTATAGGTTTTCGATTGACGTTGAGTACCTACTAAATCGTTTGAAGTTGGAGATGGGCGACCGAGGCGGAGCAATCCGAGAGCGGTTCCCTGTTCCCACTATCAGCGGCAGAGTTGAAACCCCATGGAGGTTTATTATTAGATATGGGCACCATATCCATACATGATATAGAGTGCAACATAACCCGGCTGTCTCCCGGGCGGGGCAGTAGGGTATGCGTAAATACATTTCCTGCACGTACGAAAAAAAGGTAGTCCAATATACCTACTTGCATAGATTGTTAAACCCAAGATTGGCCCCATTCCAAACTACACGGCGCACGCAATCATGTCAACGTTGGGAAGAGTGAGCTCACTCTTTCCATTCTAGTCGGTTGCAGGACGCGGTGGACGCCGGACGTTTTTACCTATCATTATTCGGTGTCAACAACCAAAATAAGTAGAACCACAGCAAATCTCGCCGCTAGCGATTATAGGGGTCAAGTAGATTGGTTGTTTGTAAACCACTTACGATACATACAGAGACGCAGTTTATTACCAATTTCAAGGTGCTCAGGGCACATCTATTGATTTATATCGATGCCTACTAGATACATTAGTATATAATGTACATCCACATTCACACGCACAGTTAGTTATACGAAGTTTTCTGCTACCTAAAAACCTATAAGTGTGAGAATGGTTGTTACTCAACTTTAAATCGATATACATCCTAAACGGTCAGTCAAATCGAAAAACATTGAGAGAAAGCTAAACATTATTTTTAAATACCTATTCAACGATACCCCTCTTGACATATTTAGGTGATTTTCATTTTTTTAATTTGGACAATATGGCGTCCTGAATCCGCCATATTGGACTTACACTAATGTCATGTCTTTAATGTCACTCGCCAGATTAAGAGGAATCGATGGATGTGTGAATCATAAAAATCGGCCCAGGCGTTTGGTCTGTATAGTGCTTCAAAGGAACATACATACATACATACATAGACTGTTAAACACATTACCACTCCTTTGCGTCGCGCAGTCGGGTAAAAATAAAACATCAGTAAATAAAATAACCTCTTCCTATTTGGAAGTCCTTTAAAAAGATCACGAATTAAACAATTATAGTTTACTTATCTCGTAAATCGAGTCCAAAGCTAAATTAGCTGCAAAAAAACTAGGCGTTCTCTCAAAGGTTCGAAGGCACTTCAAGTCTGAACAGTTGCTTGTATTATATCTAGCACAAATTCGCTCTTGTATGGAGTACTGTTCGCACCTTTGGGATCGTTTGGCTAAATATCAGCTCGAGGCTTTGGAATCGATCGAGAAACGTGCCAAAAGGCTCATAGGCAATGATACTCTTGTGCGAAAAAGACTTCAAAGTCTTGAACATCGCCGCAAAATTGCTAACGTATCGGTTTATTATCGGATACATTTCGGAGAGAGCGCGACTGATCTGCATAACCTAATACCACCTTGCCCCTTTTTCTATCGGACTGCTCGTAGCTCGAGAAAGCGATATCGTTTCATGGTTGATGTTCCTAAGACACGAACAAAGAGGTTTGACTCTACATTTGTGATAAGAACGTCTACGCTGTGAACTGAGCTACCAGAGTGGATTTTCTCCGATAGTTATAATCTTGGTGTCTTCAAGTCGAGAGTGAATCAGTTTCTTCTAGGTAAGCACGCTTCATCGTAGGCGGCATCGTCGCTTAAGAGTGCGCCTAAAGCCAGGAAAAAATCAGATTTCACCCGCGCGACGCGTTTCTTAATATGATGTACATAAAGTCGAGAATAGCATGACACAGTTTGGAGGAAAAATCAATATTTAATCAGGCGTCCATTTTTGACCAAGTTTTATTTAATTACTCAATATAAAATAAAATAAAAATAAAATAAAATAGCCTTTATTGCTGTTTCTTTTCTTATGACTAATTGACAGATGCCTACTTCCTAAAAAACTTAATTAATTCAATATATTATTATGACTTAAATTATCGGCAACTGGATGTTTGTGTGTAACAGCTTGTCTGTCGACAAAGGCCTCCTCTAATGATTTCCACTTATTTCTGTCTCTTGCTAAACGGGTCCATACCGGACCAGCTATTTTTCTGAAGTCATCTTCCCATCTTTTGATTTGTCTACCTTTATTTCTTTTGCTATCTCTTGGATACCATTCTGTGACTGATTTAGTCCATTTCTCTTTAGTTTCTCTTAGCATATGTCCCGTCCAACGCCATTTAAGCTGTCTGTAAGCTGTGTGTGCACTTTTAAATTTTGTTCTATTTTTAATTTCTTGTAATTTCACTCTATCCTTTCTTTTTAAACCTAGAATACTCCTTTCTATTGAATTTTGACAGACTTTTATTTTATTTTCTTGTAGTTCTGTTAACGCCCACGTCTGGCACCCGTATAGTAAGCAGGGCATAATACAGATTTCATATACTTTCTTTTTACCTTTCATTGGCATATCCTTCATTATTTCCCTAAGAGACCAAAACCGTTTCCAAGTATTCGTTATTCTTCGTTCTATTTCTTTATTCATGCAATCATCAGTAGATATAAGTTGGCCTAAATATAAATATTTATTGACGTATTCTATTTGCTCGTTGTTAACTGTTATTGGCTCGTTGGTTACTGTTTGTTGAGAGTTCGTCATAATTTTAGTTTTAGTTAAGTTCATTGTCAGGCCGGCCTTAGCACTTTCATCAGATAGTTGCTGCAACATTAAGCCCAGAGTTCCTGCGTCTTCCGAGAACAAAATTAAATCATCCGCGAAGCGTAGATGACTGAGATTTTCGCCGTTTATGTTGAGGCCGTTTTTGGTCCAGTTTATATTTCTGAAGATCATCTCCAGCACTGCTGAAAATAATTTCGGCGATATAGGAGGTTTCTAATTATTCGTATGTATTTTGCTTGCACGCCTTGTATTTTTAGAGCGTCCCATATATACTCGTGTTCTAGTGTATCGAACGCTTTGTTAAAATCAACAAACCCTATGTAGTAAATTTTATTGTATTCTCTATATTTTTGTAGAAGTTGTCTTAGAGTATGAATGTGGTCTATAGTTGAGAATTTACTTCGGAAACCAGCTTGTTCCTTAGGCTGATTCTCGTCTAGCGTATTAGTAATCCTGCTCAGTATGATTTTAGAAAATATTTTGTAAATATTGGACATTAAGCTGATTGGTCTGTAGTTCCTTATATCACCTTTGTCTCCTTTTTTATGCAGCAGTATGATTGTCGACTTAGTCCAGTCATCAGGTATGGTTTCTGTTTCGAGGATTTCATTAAACAAATCGGTAAGTTTTGGTGCTATAACAGGTAACGTAGTTTTTAATAATTCATTAGTGACTAAATCTGACCCAGGTGCCTTATCTAGTTTTTGTGTTTCTATAGATTTTATAGTTTCTTCCCTCAGAATTGGTTTAATATCTTTTGTATTTGTTGAATTATATTCTTTTATTATTGGCTTATTTAATTACTCAATAACTAAACATAAATTTAAAAAAGTGTTCGGTTACTTTACTAGAACGTACAAATAGGAATTTTATTACCAAAAAATAATGTGGGGTCATCGCTGATAATTTCGAGTACTCGAATTAAAACGGGTTTTTCGGTGTCATTTTTATTTTTTTATTGTAAAAAACTCTGATCTATTTTTAAAATTCTATTCGGTTATTGTGCTTCTTCTTGATTGTACCCACACGTCAATATTTTTTTTGTCATAGTTTTTAGATTCTTAACTTCAGTGAGCGGCGTCGAAAATGTCCTTTTTTCGTTTTCTGGCTTTAGGCGCCCCCTTAACATCAGGCGAGATGGCGGTCAAGTGTAAACCTATTCAAGTTAAAAAAAAAAAAAATATCACACAATGAAAAATAATTGAATCATAGTAAATATTTAAAGTCCTGTGGGTTTTGATTCTCGAATGAATACCAGCAACCTCCGTCCAATAAAATTTTATATTTCTTAGAAAACAAAAAAGTTTGAGCAAATTTTCTTTCATTTTGACTACTGCGTAACTCGAGAACTTCAAGACAAGAGACTAGAGGTAGGCTGTAATATTCATATCCATGCTAAGTACGCGAGTGCGGCACTTGCGAATTTCGTTTGTTTACGAGTTTCATTATGCTGGTTTGCACGGAAAGGAAGTTTTGGTATAGACTAGTTAATTCTGTTCTTGTATTCTGTTGGTAGAATTTTATAGAGTAACTCGAACATGTTATATTATTTTTGTGTAGGGTAATAAGAACGTGTCTTTGGTATGGATACGTTGCTAGCTGAATCGCTAATAGTGAGTCTCAACAGTAGTAGCTGTACTCATCCTTACTTTTAACCCTTGTTGATATTTCAACAAGGGTTGTTTTTTTGTTGTATTTTCTGTATTTTTTAATAAAGTCCCTGGTCATTTTTAACAAAACTATATAACAATGAAAACTTCACTATAGTATATTGCTTAACTACTTACACTAAAACCATCTGAATAATCCATAGACCAGTGAAGAATTAGAAATATACAATATGATCAAGCACACTTTTTGGTTTAGCTCTGTCCTTGTGATATAAAGCCTCAGTCCCAGCAGTGGGAAAATGAACTGGGCTGCTTTTTTGAGTGTTTGTTTAAGTTACATGTCTTGTATTAATAAGAGAGGATTTGGCCACAGCGGTTATAATTCAACTTGCAGTAACTAATACTATAAATTAACTTCGAGGCAACCACAATATAATGCAGTTAAGTTTACCCATATTGCGGTAGAAGCATAGAATAGATAATGTAGAACTGAGTTCTGACTTCGCCCAGTATCAAATCTCCACTGTGTAACAAAATTGTTCCTACGCCATAGAATCTTTGTTCACTTTAACTTTGTTGAAAGTTGAAAAAGTGGCAGTAGGTACTGTTATCACTGGCTTTTGTCACTGTTATCACTGTTAGTACTGCTATCACTAGTGTAGCTATATGGTAACGTGAGTTCCCGATACTTCATTGCAGATTCAGGCCCATATTCACTGGTACATGTATAAACGCTGGTGATTGATACAAAAGTTTCTAGTCAAGAATAGACAAATCGTACTACCCTCTTTTTTAGTCTCTGAAGACGGTTACTACTGTCAGTTGACATGGAACGTAAATCTCAACAAAATCCACACACACAAAATAAAGGGTACATGGTAAATACTTACGGAAAATTTTAAACTATAAACGTCTTCAGAATCATGCGCTTGCAAAGATAAATAATTCCTAGTGGAGCTTTTAATTTATTTTCAGCACTTACGTTTGTACATTACACTACTAGTGCTGTTGGTAAGTTAGTCAGCCTGCTAAGCTGTAGGTCATAGGTTGGATTCCCACCCGAGGCAAATATATTTGTCTGATGAACACAAATATTTGTTCTGTATCTAGGTGTCATAAGTGAAAATTTCATAAGTCATTGTATTGTGAATTTACAGTTTCCACAGAACAAGCTTTGATTGGTTTGCTTAGCCAGTTAGGACTAGAATTAGTGTTGTGTCTCGTCCAATACAATTTATTTATTTTTAAGAAATCTTGTTAGGTGGTAGATCCAGGGTTTATGACAAACTTACAAGTCTAGTTTTTATTTTTTTCCCCTATGTCCATCCAGTAAAGTGAATATTATCTACAGTGATTAATAAACATTAACGGGCCTCTTTGGGTCTTTCCTACCCTTTACACTTAGCCCGGTATAACGTTACTTGGGGCTTAATTAAAATAAAGGATGGAGCTTCTAGCTAAACAATGTTTGTTATACGATTCTTGACAGCTGCGACGACAAGCCGGAGCCGGCAAATTGCCGTTTAATACTTTTCGGGAATTTCCCGCGTAAAATTATGGCGTTAATTTTGTGAAATTATAAAGTTGTGAACTAATAGGGGCGCTAGTTCGGTGTAACGTCGACACCGAATACAAATTAGTTCCGGCCGTGACGTTTTTTCCGTATAATTGGCGCAAAATTAAAAATGGCGCAGTGTTCGAAATATAAATCTTTTTGTAACAGCTCTCTTGAGATCCTGCTTTATTATATAATCAACTTAAAATGGTGTTGAAACTCATGAAGCTAAAATCTAGATAGATTACAATTTTAACAGGAATTTCTGCTACACAATACTAAAACAGTATTAAAGGCACAAGCGAAAATATTTAATTGTTTCTGTCACTAGCAGAGTACGCTTGGGGAAGTACCACACATTTGCCAGCTATTTTACCGTCAAACAATAATGTACAGACATTAGTGTGTTCTGTTTTGAAGGGTAATGTTTCAGAGAAGTAACAGTACAACGACATAAATCTTCTTATATATAAAATTCTCGTGTCACAGTGTTTGTTTCCTTACTCCTCCGAAACGGCTTTACTGATGTTAACCAAATTTTATATTCATATTCTGTAGGTATGAGAATCGGCTACTAGCTATTTTTCATACCCCTAAGTGACAAGGGTTGTTCACTAAGGCAAAACAACGTTTGCGGGGTCAGCTAGTTAGTTATCTTATAAATCTGAGTGATAATTGGCGTTCTTTTATTATCTCTAGACCAATCAGTCAATAAATAGTTAGAAATGTTTAGTGCAAGCAGTACCTACGATGTTGTGCCCAAAATGTGTTGCGGTGTAGTCAGGTACCCACCTATGACGTTAACCCATATCTTTCGCCGCGCCAAGCGAAGTTTGATATGCCCATTAGGCGCGAGGTATCAGCATGCCTCTGGGCATTTTTCAGGCACTAGAGAGAATTCATCAATGTTATTCGGCATTGAGCAATTCCTAAAATGGAGCACAACTAGGTGATCCGTTGGGCTTGCTCATCTTTAGTCTGGCAATCCATAACATGGTTAGGTTTCTGGAATCCCCTTGTACATTTGGTATCTTGACGATAGGCACACTTGCCGTGATTGAAAGGGATAGACGTATTAACTCTTTGTTACAATACTTAAAATAAAACAAAATAAAGTAGCATTTGGGAACTTTATCACTTAGTTTTTTATTTTATCTCTATCTTTCACGCAACCTAGGATGTGAAGTTACTCTCTCTTGCGGGGTCCTAGTCGAACTGAGTCTGGAGGTGAGCCTTTAATAAGGTATTTCATTTTTTTGGAATCCATTCCCTTCACAAATCTATGTTTGTTTAATTTTTGTTTCATATTATATCATGTTAATCAGATGGCATTAAAAAGAGGCAAAGAAATGCTGTAAGAACTGTTATCACTAGATGTTATCACTAGGTGGCTATGTTGTAGCGCGGGTTCCCGATATTTTATCGCTCATTAATGTACCATATTCAACATAACAGATGTCATGTCGTTTTCAAATTCATTCTACGATGTTTCCTCGCGAAAATGCTGCCACAAACAAGTTGTGTAATAAAAAATTAACACGGTTCAACCGACGGCTATGAAGCATCACTTTTTCATTTCAGTTTTTTGAGTGCAGTTCACCGCAACTCAGCAAACATTTTGTGGCTTTTTAATTTTGTTGCTTTTTTCTTTCTTATTAAATTTTAACAGCCCATCGGTTGATGAACGAAACCCATCTCGGGATTGTTTTATGAAATTTTTAGTGATGTTTTGTGAGTTAAAATTGTAGTTGACTTGCTGCTGCATACCTCCAGGCTTGCGCGAGCCAAAAACCTATTAATTTTTTCAATAAAGTTAAAACGTTGTTGATATTTTCAACGTTTCTGCTCTTAAAGAGACTATCAGATAGGATTATGCTTAGGTTTTATTCTAACCCGTGGTGGCGTTGTGTGACTAAAATGTTATAATTTAACAACTGTGAACCAGAGGTAGGGGTGGGATACGAATCTATGACAGATATTGGATCTCTGAGTATAATACTTCAAATACAATTGCAGGATTTATTTTGACCCCTGGTTTTCACGGTGAGGTAAGAAACTAGCGTATTCTACTTATTTCTTGGTAAATATCACGTAATTCAATGATTCAATCACAATAAATAAATGATAATAATTAACTTTTAGTGCAGAAAACAAGCGCATAACATAATGTTCACTCTAACAGAATTTTGATCATGCAACGGCCTCCGTGACTTCATATTTAGTCAGTTCTAAGTGAGTTAGGTTACTAAGTTTAAGGCCACCACTCTCGTAAGCCACACCAGAATATCGTAGTCAAGTAACTTCAGGAGTTGTTTGTGATAAGCATAGCAGAACGAGCTAGTTTACGTATCAGTTTCATATGAAATAACCAAATACCCAGCTTCAACAGCACAAAATTATGCAGTACAGTGGAATCACAATAAATTTATTAACTCATCAACTCCTTAACACGCACCAGCACAATCAAATCGTATAATTTACGATTTCATAACGATTAGAACTTCAAACAAATTGAAGTGAAATTAGTTCATTGTGGTAATTAAATATTCATTTACATTTATGTCGTAATTGACTTTTTTATTCCAAAACATGTCTACATGTCTAGTTTATTTATGTAGAGATTTTTTCTCTTAGAGTTATTTTGCCGTCACAAGAGTAAAAAAAATCTTTACAAGCTAAATTTTCCTCAAGAATTTGACTATTTCTTGGTCTTCAGAAGTCATGAGTGTTTTTTTTAATACGGCAGTTACGCCATCCTATTCTTGGAATCATACTCTGAATTGTACGTATACTCTGAGTAACTGAACTCATTCCTCTCACTTATAAGATTTGTTCTCATAGGCAATCACTGCTTTACAATGCTTCCATAATACTTATAGTACTTAAATTTTACTGTCGTACCATAAGCGCTAATTGTTATTGAGATCAAATGTTTCCCCGTCTGTCGCACTATCTTTACGAGTTTAACTTGTTTCAATTTGTGGATTATTTTTATTTACGTTTGTTCAATAATGACTGTGTCTATGTATCTTTATAATTTGTGAAAGGTTGTTGGATTACTTACGTAAGTTTACAGTAAACATAACACAACGGCTCGTTTGATTGGTTTAATAGTAATATTATATATATGAAAATTTTGATGTTGGTGTTCAAATAAATCAATGCTGTAAGAAGAGAACATATTGAAATTTGAAACTTAGATAGGTAGATTATGGTCTGGAATGGAGTATAGAATCATGAAGTACATTTTTGCCCCGAAAAAAATGTAGTCCCATTGGATAGGTTTGTTCTAAATTCTACACTAACAAATCTATAGACAGAAGCCAGAAAGAACTCAATAATTTTTTTAATAACATTTTAGTACATGCGTAGGTCAATATTTATTCATTCAATAGTCTCCATAATGACCGTGATTGGGTATGGAAATGTAGAAAACGTTGCTTTTCCATGTTAATACGAACTTAAAAAATGTAAAATACGATACAACACGAGAATAGAGTTCATTACACAAGCCGTGTAATTTAATGTCCCTAATAAATAACCCGAGTGGCGGTATAACCAGATTTGCTTCACTAACTACTGCTTGTAGTGGTTTCGTTCGAAATTGCTATTATTAGCGAAAGTGTTTTTGTAGTAGTAGTTATACATAGTCTAGGAAAACAACCGTGTTAAATTTTAAAATTAAACTCTGTGTGAATTACTTAAACTCAAACACAAATAATTTTCATAAAATGTATCCAAATCACATTACATTGTTTGGGCAACAAAACACACCGAGCCAATAAGATAGTGAAAAATGGTTGTCTGTAAAGTCGGGTTACTGACGTTAGTTGAACGCGACAACTTCAACTACGCCTTAGAGCGAGGTAACGCCGGCGGCGAGGTAACGGCGTTAACGGCACATGACGACATGTTTTGCGGGCGTGCAGCCGGCTTCATCGAATTATAAGACGTTGTCACGTCAAAAATGTTATCCGAACGATAAAACGACAACATCATGGATGTTTATAATTTCTGGTTATTTGTTGATTTTACAAGATATTATACTAAGTGTTTTTGATAAAACCGCCGTTGTCGAAAAACATTTATATCGATTTGAGTTACAGATTTTGGGCTCGCGAAAACCTTGAACAAATTTCACAAATCGTACATAATAGATTGGCTATTTTATATATTTTGTTGAGGCTAAATGAGATCTTAGAACTAGGACATATTTGAAGGCTTTTTTATTATTTCTTTCCTGGCTCCGTAGTACAAGTTATTGCAAATTATGAAAAGAACGTCGCTATGAAAGCTCACGACCACACAAAGTGGAATTGGGAGAGTTTTTCCCCGGCAATGGGACAACTGAGGTTATTTATACAAAACAATGTATCCTGCTATAAACTTACTGCAACTAAAAAAACAGAAAGAATAGTTCGATTTGTTTTTTTTTAATAAAAAGTGACGAGACGAGCAGGACATGTGCCTGATGATAGCCAACATGCCTGCCACATAACAGCACAGTAACACGCAGCTATTGGAACATGAAGAGTTCAAATCATTACCTAGCACTGCACTGCGCTCGTCACCCAGAGATCTAAGACGTTATATCTCTAAGCCCTGTAATTTCTCTGGAAACATTGCCCTTCAAAGCGGAACACAGTAATGTTTGCACATTACTGCTTGGCGGTAGAATAACTGGCAAACGTGTGGTACTTCTCCAGGCGGACTCTGCCAAGAGTCCTACCACTAACTAGAACAGTCTCTTAAAATATTTCTACAGATCGGCAAATGCAACGATGTTGATGACACGCGGCGTCTGCTTACCATCAAACCTGCATTTTGTTGTTTCAAAAATTCTGTTGGTAAGCCATCTCTATGCCCCAAATAAACTTTTACTAAAAAATAGTAAGAACAACTTTCTACTGCAGCTATTACTGTACATAATCCGAGGGTCTCATTTACATGTTGGAATTTTGGACGGGAAAATATGAGCTAAAACCTTGTTTCTTTGATATGACACAAAGTAACCACTTTGCACACGTTTGGGATCTGGGTACGGCGTTTTATTCGTTTTAATTTTAAGCTTTTTGATGTAGCACCGTTTTAAAACGTGCTCAGTTTTTACAATTTTAGTGAAAACTACTTATTTTTAGAGCGCTGTATTCGAGACATCAAACATTTTTTGTTAATGTTTTTAACAGTCTATTTCTCATTTTTGTGTACTCTGAAGTTCTTTAGATTATTATGAGAAAAATAATTGTTTTGAATGTAACGAACTTTTTAGGAGTTTAGAAGATTATACAAAACCATAAAGCACTAGCTCCAGTATCTCACAGGTATACTTTGCGCTTTAAACATCGACGCGAGCTTTGCGCAAGCAAAACAAATAATTGTTTGAGTAGGTGCTGTCTTATCGATCTGGCAGTAGCTGATCGCGTGTTGTTCATTATGCGTTAGAAGGAAATTTATAATATCACATATATTTAAAAAGACAAAATTTGCTCCAGTAAATTTATTAAAAAAACGATCACAGCACAGCACTCATAAAATTATTATAGTGGAAATATTTTTGAACTACTTACAAAATAAACTCGACTAAATTTATGGAACAGTTGATTTTTTCTCGATTTTGTCGATGTAAAATGCTGACAACAACTCAGCAGTTTCCGGTTAAAAATAACCTAATCTATATCAATAATATTGTGTCTGTTTTCCAAATTTTAGGCCAATTCATTCAGTGCTTGCGACTCCACGTACATGCACACATTAAAATGTACACATCTACAATCACATAATAATATTTGATAAATGTCACCATAATAAACATATAATAATTCCGATTGATAAAAGCATGACTTTATTTATAGAAATTTCCAATACACTGCAAAAATATATGTACAACGACATAAAATAGAATAGGGATCTAAATAGTTTATCATTAACAGGACGACCTTAGCAAGAAATCAATTCCCACTTGTACCATTCCATCTACTGCGGTCCGTTTTCCTCCGCCAGCGGTCAAGTAATCCCTAGAATCGACCAAGTTCTTTCACAAAGTTAACCGAGGTCCGGCAAACTAACCACACAACCAGAAACACGTGTAGCGAAACCACGCAGCCACTAAGCTAACGGAGGATCGAATCAACTTGCCAACCTTTCAAGTTTCACCACATCTCCCGACTTTCACGGCGACTTGGCTCAATCAGCAGCACATTTCACCGGTTTACGATATTTGACATTTGCTCCCGGCTTGAAACATAAACTCAAAGTGGCTACTTGCGCTCAATTAAGTTGCAAACTGGAATTAATCCGTTAAATTTATTGTTTGTTCACAGCTCGTAAAGTCCTGGGCTCGCTACAGACTGTTGACTGTTCGCTGTATGAGGTTCATTTATAATAATTGGTCAACAAGAAAGGGTCAGCTGGCGAAAACTTGGACTTTACTTGTCATGGTTCTGAAGTGGGACAAAGCCCGCAGGGTTTCCGCTTTCACCCGGGATTTGACATTACAAAAGGAAAACGACTGTGACGGTAAATATGATTGCAAGCAATCTGTTAAGTTTCGATGACAATATGAGTTAAGTAATATTAAATGTATGGTTTACGGTCCAAAGACTCGACCGAAGGTTAAGAACCGAAGGTATGGTTAACTCTTTTTTTGTGATAAGAACGTCTAGACTGTGGAATGTGTTGCCTCAGTGGATTTTTCCCGATGCTTGCAACCTTATTGTCTTCAAATCGAGAGTGAATCGGCTTCTTCTAGGTAAAGACACTCTACTGCACTGTCGTTTAACATCAGCCAAGATAGTGGTCAAGTATAAACCTATGAAAGTTAAAATAAATAAATAAATAATAATTAATAAAGGAGAACTATAAAAATATGGTTAAATTGAACGACCACGACATCAAAGTATAAGAACGTGAGCGAAATCAATAGTTTTATCAAAATAATATTTTTATTTAATAATTTTCTTTTAAAGACATTTACTTAAAAGATAATAGGCGTATCTCCACACGCACCACTGTCTTTTCGAAGTCATGTGCGTAATGCCGCTAACTTGAAACGGTGAAGGAAAATATCGTGAGGAAACCGACATGTACCTAGAATCTTTCGAAGTCATGTGGCATCCGCCAACCTGCACTGGGCCAGCGTGGTGGATTATGGCCTTAACTCTCTCCTTGCGAGAGAAGGCTCCGAGTCCCAGCAGTGGGAACGTTTAGTGGGCTGTTGATGATGTTGATGAGGCGTATCTACCTTAAGTAATTAGATTAAATATGAAGTACTACAGTATAATGGCAGGCCGAATTCGACATTTTTGAAGCAGATTAGAGATTTTTGTAGTGGTAGGACTCTTGGACCACACCTTTGCCAGTTATTCTACCGCCAAATAGTAATGTGCAAACATTACTATGTTCCGGTTTGAAGGGCAATGTTTCCAGAGAAATTACAGGGCTAAGAGATATAACAACTTAAATCTGTGTGGCGAGCGCAGTGCAGTGCTAGGTAATGATTTGGACTCTTCATATTCCAATAGCTGCGTGTCATCAGGTGCATGTCCTGCTCGTCTCGTCAATCTTTATTTTAAAAAAATTGCCGCTCTGGTAAAACAATAAAAAAAGAGACAAGATTTTGCTCTGAAAGAGGTCAAAATATAAGTTAATATAATAATAATGAAAAAGCAGTGTAGGTCTTAGTTTAAATTGAAACATTTATTTTGCAAAAAAATAAAATAACCAACCCACTTCTGCAATAGGTCGCAACTTACGCAATCCAATCTACACGGGTCAAACTGAAAGTTCTTAGAACTGACCACTTATAAACAATATAATAAAAAAATAATTCTATAATTTGAAAATAGAACTCTTTGCCAATATTACTGAGTATATACTTCATTCATTTGTCATTTGTTTTACGATTTGGCGGCAAATTGAAAATTGTCTGTGTCACGTCAACATGAATTTAACACGAGAAAATTTTCGTGCAATGATTTTTATGACTTTCGATGTCATTTAAGTCAACAAGAAAGTTATGATAGACTACGATTGGCCTTTCACGATGAAGCCCCATCGTGCGACTGTTTACAAATGGTTTAATGAGTTTAAACGTGGTCGCACTAATCTCACTGATGATTTACGTGAGGGACGGCCTTCTACGGCGACGACTGAAGATAACATCTGTGTTGTGCGGCGTATGATAGAGACTGACAAAAGAGTGACCTATCAGCAGATTCGGACAAGCTTAGGCATCGGTATGAGTCAAGTGCACAAAATCCTACACGAACATTTAGCGGTCAGGAAGCTTTGCGCCCGGTGGATACCTCATAATTTGACTGAGGCTCAAAAACTCCATCGTGTGGATTGGTGCCGTAAAATGATTGAAAGATTTAACGGAGGTGACTCAAATGCTGTGTTCGACATACTAACAGGTGACGAAAGCTGGATTTACTGTTATGATCCTGAAACCAAAAGACAATCTGCTCAGTGGGTGTTTCCTTTCGAGGAGTTGCCAACTAAAGTGAAGAGAGATCGAAGTGCGGGGAAAAAAATGGTGGCCTCGTTCTTTGGAAGGATAGGTCATTTCGCAACAATTGTGTTAGAGGATCAAAAAACAGTTTCTGCAGAATGGTACACTACCAATTGTTTGCCACTTGTCTTGGAAAAAGTTCGAGAGAAACGACCTCGCAGTAGGATCCTCCTTCACCACGACAACGCCTCATCGCACACCGCCAAGCGAACGATCGACTATTTGGCGACATCAAACGTTGAATTACTGGGTCACCCGCCGTATAGCCCCGACCTCGCGCCTTGTGATTTTTATTTATTTTCAAAAATTAAAGAAAAACTTAAAGGAAAGCGGTTTATGAATGCTGAAGAAGCGATGGCTGCGTATCGCGATGCCATTGAAGAGACCCCTAAGGACGAGTGGGCAAAGTGCTTTTCCCAGTGGTTCCATCGCATGCAGCGGTGTATTGACGTGAATGGACAATATTTTGAAAAGATATAATAAAACTAATAACTGGCTAATGTAATCAGTTTTTGATTTTCTAAGAACTTTCAGTTTGACCCTCGTATGTACCTACTCGTATAAAAATCAATGCCACTTTTCGTTGTTAGTGAACTCCTCCTAAACGGCTGAACCGATTTGAATGAATTTTTCTGTATGCGTTTGGGCAGGCCCCTCGATGGTTTAGATTCACAAATCAGCCCGGCAGATGGCGCTGCAGTTGGTATCTAGGTTATTATCCGAGCAAAGCCGGAACGGGCCGCTCGTAAAGCTATAAAGTGTTTGCGTAAATTCAAATCTGTATAAAATTTCAATGTTTATGACTTTAAATTACCTTTATTAGACAAAATAGAGCTTAAATCAGCAAAACAGCTATAAATAAGCTATTAAATTGATTTCCAAAACGAAGCTAAAGTTAGTATTACATATTTTTCCACAAACTAATAATTACGTCAAATACCTCCAATAAGACACAAGTCACTCAACTACTTACATCTAGTATTTATTCAGTAAGTTTATTGAAAACACCAATATAGCCACCTTTGTAGTACGATGAAAGTGCTTCGGTATAGTGTCACGACGGGTAAAGAAACACTTTCGATGAATATTTGATTTCGCTTGAAACCTACGCGGTCTATAGGTATGAGATCTTTCGCTTTGCCCTTTCACATCCCGTTTGCAATACTGTTAATAAATAATGTATCTATCCTTGGTAGAGTTAAATGACACTTGTTATTACAGTTTTTCGCAGTGTATATTAACGTTAATAGGTTTGGACTTGTCTCGCACCTAATTATTATCTTGCCTGATGAGAACACTCTTAAAAGACGACGCTACGATCCTACTTACTAATTTATTCACTATCAACTTGAAGATGTATATATTTTATCCATTTGTCAGTTTAAATTACGTTAAGAGAGTCAAAATAAAAGCGTAAATTATCGTACTGTTATTCCTTGGAGTAGAATAAACTTGTAACTTTCAAACGTTTCCGAGAAAAGGATCTATCCAGAATTTTGAGATAGTCGGATATAAAATGGTCTTGTTGTAATCTCATTTATTTCTTTTGAGGAACGGCATTTTAGGATTACCAACGTTATAAACCATTATCATTATTACGGAAAGTTTTCTGTGGCTATATGGCAGAGCACGTTAAAATAGAGCACAAGGTTTTTGTTTCCTTATGTATATTATGTATGTCCTTATTTGCTAAAAAAATGTCGATACGAGCAAGAATAAAGTGGCCAAGTGCGAGTTGGACTCGCCTATGAAGGGTTCCGTTGCAGCAAGTAACATAAAACATAGTACACATAGTTCTTGTAGTTCGTTGTAACTTTGATCGAAGTTTCAATAATAGTGTATTTATGACGTACTAAAAGAAACTACTCATCGGATCGAGTTCAAACTAATTTTCGTTGGTAGTTTACATGGTAGTGTACATCATTATATTTATTTTAGATTTTTCATTCTCTTACTTTAGAAGTTAGAGGGGGGGGGGGGAGACACACATTTTACCACTTTGGAAGTGTCTCTCGCGCAAATTATTCAGTGTAGACGAAAATGATATTAGAAACCTCAAAATTATTTTTGAATACCTATCGATAGACACCCTACACGTGTAGGTTTGATGAAAAAAACATTTTTGAGTTTCAGTTCTCAGCATGGGGGGCAACCCTAATTTTCCTTTTTTTTCAAATTTTTGTTTAAATCTTAAAGTGGTTTACAGAATACATCTACTTACTAAGTTTCAACAGTGTAGTTTTCATAGTTTCGGCAAAAAGTGGCTGTGACATACGGACGGACAGACAGACATGACGAATCTATAAGGGTTCCGTTTTTACGTTTTACGGTACCCTAAAAATGGTTGACAGTAAGCAACACGCCTATTTACAACAGCACAAGACCAAACAGCCATTTTAACACAAAGCGTATACATACGAGTAGGTACACATATATCTGGGCTAGCACTCCTCTGCTCTCGTCTCCCAGGTATATATACAACATAATGATTTACAATTTCAGTGCCTATGATTTCACTAGAAATATTGCTCTTAAAACATGTTTGCACATTAGTGCTTGGTGCTAGAATACCTGGATTGACCTGTATTGCTTTCCCAGGGGATCTCTGCAAACCCTCAGACGCAACGTAAAATATGCTGGAATCACCTACTATTTTTATGGTCTTTGCATACATATCTAACTGCTAACACTAAGCACATCTGAATTACTCAGAAATCATAAAGGTCTAGACATAATCAAGATAATTAAACTCATTACCAGTCGGAAGTGTAACCCGAATATTGGTGGTATTACCGCGCTTAATGTAAACGCTTACATGTTGAGCCAAATGAAGATAATTTTGATCATGCGTTACGTCGACCAAGTGCTCGGAAAGGCTTTTGAAAAGGTTTTTAGGGATCCGTAGCCAAATGGCAAAAACGGGACCTTTATAGATTCGTCATGTCTGTCTGTCTGTCCGTCGGTAAATCACAGCCACTTTTTTCCGAAACTATGTATAAGAACCATACTGTTGAAACTTTGTAAGTAGGTGTATTTTGTGAACCGCTTTAAGATTCTCACACAAAAATAGACAAAAAAAAAATTTTTCATCAAATCCTTACGTGTATGGATAGCTCTTTAAAATGATATTGAGTTTTGTAATTATTTTTTTCTAAACTTTTTGTTGTTTTGAAGTTTTCGCGAGGGACTCTTCCAAAGTGGTAAAATGTGCCCCCTGTAACTTCTAATATAAGAAAATGACAAAATAAAAAAATGTAAGATGTACATTACCATGCAAGCTTCCACCAAAAATTGGTCTGAACAAGATCTAGTAAGCAATTTTTTTGTAATCGTCATAAATACAGTATTATTAAAATTTTGATCAAAGTTACAACGAACTACAATTTTTTTTATTATGCTACTTGCTTTTATGGAACTCTTCATGGGCTAGTCCAACTCGCACTTGCCCATTTTTATTTTTCATGGTAGTGCTGTGAGCAACCGTGATTTAAAAAATACAGTGTTCCATTAATCATTGGCAGTGTAGAAAGCAATTTCTTTTATTTTATATCGCCTCCGTGACCGTACATAATTTCACGTTCTATATACCAACCACTACATAAAATGCTTAAACACACAATTTTATCGTCAACATCGTTTAGAAAATTCAAAAGTTCGACTGTGAACTTTGTCAATAATTATAATAGGTACCCAAAAATGTTCAAACTTCGAGAAGTTTCCATCCGATCCATCTCTCGTTAGATAACTTCGAAAATGCCTCTTCGGCTATTTTATTCGGCCGACCTCTGAGCGAGTATTTTCATGATTTTCTTTATCAAAGCTGCCAGAGGCAACGGACTGCTTCCCGAATAATTTCTGAATGTTATTTTGACAGTAGTGTTATAAGTTTGCGTACGTTTCGTGAGCGTTCCAAGTGTTAGATAAAGTTCTTGATATATATGATAGATGTCTTGTTTATTTTTTTTACACGCTCTCTAAATTGAGACTATTGCTAAATAATAAATGACTAGAATCGCTATCGGCGAGATATGTATGTACTTATTTAGGTTGTTGGCAACGAAAAGTGATAGGTAAAATCATCCAGCATTCACTGCTTCCTACAACCGACTAGAACGGAAAGAGTGAGCTCGCTCTTCCTCAAGCACATATTCTGATCGTCTCGTTCCACTATACTAAAAAAAATGTTTCCCACTATAATATTAGCAGGAAAGTAGGGATAGTAGCACTCATCACAGTTCGAGTTTAATTAGATATACCTACTGTGTTATCCGTGCCTTGTATTGATATGCATTTAAAACAACAGTAACAATATCATACCAATCAACACCAACGTAGACGTAACATTGTATTAAAATCTAATCAAAGTATCTCAATGTATAATATTGAATCTTAGCTAAAAATTTGCAAACTATCAATACTGTATCACCTATATTTCTTCTAATATCAGTCTAGACTGTGCCAGCTTTGCACTAACTTGTCTTAGTATTGGCCTTGGCCTAGTATGATCTAAAATTGCCCTGTCTGACTTTTAGTAAGACGTCATTTCAATTTTCACTCCCATTCTCTAATTTGTATTTTTTATTTAATTCATTTATTTCAGATATTACCTACAATCCATGTTGTTGATGATTTACAAAGTCAAAAACTTAAATAATAACATAATTATCAATTAAATATATTAAGATGCAAAACACATAAAATTATAATAAAAATCAAACCAAAATTCAAAATATATCTTATAATTCATAGATCGTAGAACCCAAGATGGGCCCTCCCAAACTTCAGGAATCATGCAATCATGTCAGCGTTGGGAAGAGTGAGCTCACTCTTTCCGTTCTAGTCGGTTGCAGGACGCGGTGGACGCCGGACGTTTTTACCTATAATTATTCGTTATAAAACAACCAAAATAAGTAGAACCACAGGAAATCTCGCCGCTAGCGATTATAGGGGTCAAGTACATTGGTTGTTTGTAAACCACTTACGCTACACACAGAGACGCAGTTTATTACCAATTTCAAGGTGCTCAGGGCACATCTATTGATTTATAACGTTGTTATAATTATCTTATATTATATCACTCCAACCATATTATAATAAATCCTGTCATAACCACGGCTATCGACAGCAATAGTCAAAACCGTTATCTCCATTGAACATTTTTTGCTGTAGGCAAATAGTTTTTGGCCTGAATTCAGGCTGACTGTGCAAAATCGTTCGTCTGGCAACCCATTTAACAATTTTTATGAACCGTCGAAATCATGACACGCCAAATTTTGACAATTTGACAGCCATCGTTTTTTATTAAAAGTGTGCTTGCGGTTATATTAAAATATAAAGATTTATTTACTGCATACAGATTTATTAGCTGCGCCCGTGATATAACTCGATTAATAATAGCAGTATTTCACCACTAAAATTTCTATAGTCCAAGATCCCAAAGCTTCCAGACGTCACCTATTTTCTGATGGATGAAATGTGGACGATTGAGTAGAATTAGTAAGTACTAAGAACACATGCTTACTCGCTAACTTGCTTAGACGGCCAATTTTGAGATATGGGGCAATGTAAGTACATACAAACATTACTTACTTCACGTATTTTCTAATAAGTGATTTTCACGTATGTTGTAGGCAATATCCTTAAAAACAAGGTCCCAATACTCCCAAACACTTTCCGTCGGCCGTTTTGCTTAACAACTACAAAATAATAATTCAATTTAAAAACTTAAATTCTCATACTCCATTTGTAAACATGTTCGTCAGACAACTATTTTGAAGCTTTTTCCAATAAGATAGACCAATCTAAAGGGGCAATCATCCCCTAAACTCAATTTTATATTATATGATGTACCCTACTAAAAAAAACTAAAATGTTGGCAACGTGGTAATCCGAGTAACTACTACGGATTTAATTTTCTTCAAAGCCGTTCAGCAGTTACTGATGTACGTGGGAATATAGATATGTGTGAAGAATATCAAAGATGTGAAACATACATTTTATTGCGATCATCCTACTTCCTACTAATACTTATTATAAATGTCAATGTATGGATGTTTGGATATTTGGATGTTTGTTGCTCAATCGCATCCTAACGTATGAACGGATCGGGCTGAAATTTGGAACTCAGATTATAGTCTGGAAGAACACATAGGCTTTTTATCCCGGAAAAACAACGGGAACAACGGGAACGGGCGCTGCTAGTAGAATTATAACCTCTAGAAACCGGGTCCACGCATTCTATTGTTGAAGTTAGACTTCTTAGCACGATGTACTAACTTCTTGCGTGCATACATAAGTATATACAAGCACATTTGTGCACAAACATAGCGGTAAGCTAATATTACCTTTATATCTATATACAATAAAAATCAATGCCACTTTTCGTTGTTAGTGAACTCCTCCTAAACGGCTGAACCGATTTGAATTAATTTTTCTGTATGCGTTTGGGTAGGGCCCTCGATGATTTAGATTCACAAATCAGCCCGGCAGATGGCGCTGCAGTTGGTATCTAGGTTATTATCCGAGCAAAGCCGGAACGGGCCGCTAGTTAATTATGAAAAACAATATTTTTTTAATAAAGAGTGACGAGACGAGCAGGACATGTGCCTGATGGTAAGCAACATGCCTGCCACATAACAGCACAGTGACACGCAGCTATTGGAACATGAAGAGTCCAAATCATTACCTAGCACTGCACTGCGCTCGTCACCGAGAGGTCTAAGATGTTATACCTCTAAGCCCTGTCATTTCTCTGGAAACATTGCCCTTCAAACCGGAACACAGTCATGTTTGCACATTACTGCTTGGCGGTAGAATAACTGGCAAAGGTGTGCTATTTCCCCAGACGGACTCTGCAAAGAGTCCTACCACTACATAGATATTAAAATAAACCCAACAAAATTAAAACAATTAAATATTTTAAACTTAACACTCAAGTGTCCTAGCTCTGTTTACAAAGTAACGAAGAGATCCAAATAATCAAAAACTTCAGAGAAACAAATCTCACCTTCCAACGTCAACATTAAATAATATCTATCTAAACAAAGCTGAGGAAGGTTCGAATGTTTACTCAGTTGATTTATTACATCGCAGTAAGAACCAAGAATTAGACACAATTGCCAAGATTAATGGGCCCGCAACAAATTTTATGCCTCGGATCTTCTCGGCAGAGATTCAACCCGTAAATACCCTCCTTTGGGTATTAAATACCAGTGCACTGCAATTGAACGCGTTTGTTTAAAGTTCGAATTCTTTTAATTACCCTAAACTACTCTTAGTTTGTTGTTTCTTATAGTATATACTACTCAAAGGTTTTACCGTAGTAGATGTTTTATTTTGATAATTAAAAAAGTATTTACTGTGATAAAACCAAAGATGTGGCTGGCAAAATCAAATGTCAAATTAACAAAATATAATTTTCATTACAATCGCTACGGGTTATAGCGGATTGTATATTATGCACATATTACATACTCTTTGATATATTATGCTATTGGGTTCACAGAAGCAGCAAACTGACTATAATATGGTAAACTGTAGTACTGATTTACTCGCGAAGGCACACAGGACGGCCACTTCCAATCTACCTATTTATCCTTGCGCTTCTCAATATCCGTTCTAATTAGTGTTTTACTTTTTATGTCGTGTTGTTAAATTCTGAATTCCATAATTGGATCAAGAAACAGTACGGATTTTTAATAGAACACCTACTGAAAATTCGCGATCTTTTGGTGTATAGTGGTTGGGGTTCTACTACCAATTACCACGTGGACAGTTTCCATGAACAAATACCACACAGTAGAATTTATTGTATGTTTAAGTACACATGTATAATCATTTAATATACTATTGAACTAGCGCCACTAGTGACCACCCTACTACTAAAATTGATCTTTTACAAACAGCTAACACACACGAAATTCCCTTACTTACATTAGTTATAGACAAAGGATTCTACTTTTTAAGCTATTTCAGGTATTCCTTTTTACCTAGGTGTAAAATGTTTGATAAAATATGATAGAACAGACACGTTTGCAGCTTTTCTTCGTTAAACTTGAGCAGGTTGTAACCACTCCCCGGTGTATCATCCTAATAGTAGTAGGTAGTTCACCCAAAAATACTGGGCTTTAACAAATCATTGATATATAGCAAAAAATAGCGTCGTAGAGAGCGCCGACCCTTGAAGGACTGAGGTTTTTATAGCCATTTAAAACGACGAAAAGCCATCAATGACCACTCGTATCGATCTATCTCACGAGAAGTTCAATATCCATGCTATAAAACTAGTAGTCAAAGCTTAAGTTGAACGTTTGTTTTTAAGGCCATCATGTCAGACCTTGTCATGTAAAAGGAATTGTCATGTCTTTCAGTAAGTTCACCTAAGATGAGCGTGACGCTAGAATTTTCTCCTAGTTTCAGAGGAACTTACGTAAATATGTTGCCAGTCACTAAGAAGGTCGTTGGATTGTAGATATTTCTGGTTTCTATCAAAATACCTGTGGTTTAGGGTAGAGTCTTGCAGAATACGAATGTGACCAAGATGGGACTGTAATAACCAAGGTCGGCAGGAATAAAAACTTATACTTGCACGTATTGTATTATTTACACGATTTTACACTTGGAACGGATACTAAGATACAGTGTTTGTTATCATTTTGCCATCAACTATCCACAATTTCAAGCTAAATGTTCAAAATTTTGTGAAAACATAATAATGTTAAACAACCTTTTAGCCTCTACTACCTAGGTTGTCAACACAAATCAATAATTCTTTTATACTTAAAATTTCCAGAATTAAATCCACTTTATTTTATATTTTTCATTTGAATCACAAAGAAAAAAGAAGATGAAAGGCATTGTAAATATTCTTCGGTTCAATTTTAATAAAACCCGTAGAGAGTTCTCAAAATGTCACTAATTGTCTTTATTTCTCTTTTCCTATCACTTGTACATCAGAGAGAATATAAAATATGTATTTCTAGCTATCAACGATACAAAGATGTTTAAGATTTGCATATTACTCACTGTGACCCTTATGACCGTAATTATAAGGCTTCATTATAAAATAAAAATTTAAATAAAAAAGGCTAATAAAAATTTGTATGTGTTTGTTTTATTCTCCTACATGTACTACGACTGTGTTTGTATGGAATTAATGAGGGAGTTATTAACATCCTACATGAAAACGTCTATCTCAAGATTTCCGCTCATTTTCAACTAGAAAATATATTCGTTTTAATGCTGTGAAATAAAATATATTTTTGTCGTGGTTGTTCCCTAAACTGATAAATCGGGTATTGGCACTAATAAACGAAAATGTTTATATATGTAGGGTTGTTTACACTTAGATGCAAAAACTTAGGAAGAGGTTTGGAAGAAATAATGTAGTACTCGTACATAGATATAATATAATCTGGAATGACACAGGTTACTTATCATCCGCGATCACAGGACGGAAACTACGTGAGCACAACCGCGGGATGGTTTTAGTCAAATAAACATCCTGTAATTTATGATACTAATTATTATGCAATATTCTTATAAATAAATATTGGTGGACAATTCACACACAACACCATCTGACCCCAAACTAAGCAAAGCTTGTATGATGGCGGCCAGATAGCTGATATACTACTTATATAGTTTTAAATACATACTTATTATACATAGAAACACCCAGACACAGTGCAAACATTTGAATTCATCACACAAATATATGCACTGGGTGGGAATCGAACCCACGACCCTCGGCTTCGCAGGCAGAGCTACTACCAACTAAGCCACGAGGGCAGTCAATTATATATTATAGTGGCGTATTTTACTTTTTTGTGTATAAGACGGGACCAATGAACTGCTTAGGGGGTGGGTGATATTATGTGAGTTCTAAAGTGAAATAAGATCATAGACAGCGATCACATTTTAATTATTTTTTTTGAATTTTTATAGGTACTCTTGACCGGCAAGTCGTTTGTAAAGCGGTCCACGATGGAGCGTGCTTACCTATTAGAAAGAACCGGTTCACTCTCGATTTGAAAACACTGAGATTGTAAATTGTAACCATTGGGACTAAAAGTCCACTAATTTTAATGTTTTATGACCTAATTAATTTGTATAGTTCAATATAGCATCATATTTATGTAAAAACTTACAGTTTAAAATTAATTTGAGGAACACGCTAAGATCCTATGACCTAAATTAACTTTTGGAGTCTGTATTAGACGAAAAACATTAAAAAATTGCTGACTAATTTGTCTTCATCAAAAGTTCCTTCGTTTGCCCAAGTAATAGACGCATTAAATTATAAGTTAGTTATAATGTGGAACATTTTTGATTCTAAATTTGATTTTTTTTAACAATTTATTTGGTAAATGCCCCAATTTCAAACGCAGACTAACTAAGGGTTAATCATTATACAGTTACAGATTAAAAGGGCTCTGCGCTTAAGTACAGCCTCGTGTACTTGAGAGCTACAAATCTCTACGACTTTGAAAAGTAGCGCCATACTCCCGAAAACAAAATTAATACCAAATGGAAAATGTTGATTGGAAATTGGAGTGCCCCGAAGTTGCGAAAGCCGGCAGGTAGTAACAAAATAATTGATTTAATTATCAGAAAATTCAGACTCGGAACGTGTTTCGCTTTTGTTTCATATGTCTCGTAAAATTAAATCGATACGAATCGTTTTTAGCTGACTTCAAAAAAACAAGGAAGTTCTCAATTTGGTTGTGTGTTTCTTTTGGATGTAAGTTACGTGAGATAGTTCTGTCAATTGTGAATCAAATTTGTTGGTTTGGTCCATCATAGTTCAGAGGCGGTCAAACATACATTTTATTGAATAGGTGTAGCGGTGTTTCGAATATGAACAAAAAACTAAAATTTGTGTTCATTAACCTAGATGACTTAGTGATGAATTCTTATGAAATTTCGTCGAATGTCTGAATTTAATTTCATATTAAAGTTGATTTTTGTTTTTTTGGAGAAAAATAATTTACTTAAGCTCGAGCACCGATCGAAATTTAACTTAAGTCTATTTTTTATGGAGCTCTTAATTCACTGATGAGCCCATCTGTTTTATTTAATCACTATCGTGAATCAATGGAAAATAAAATGTTTATCAATTTTAATTTCCAAAAATAAAATCACCATAATCCACAGCTCTCTATAATACTAATGAGTAAATACAAATACAACTACAAAACATATAAAAATAAAAACAAGACTCCACTTTTTTACACTACGCCATCTACACCCACTCTAGTTCAGTCTTGTACCTACTATAAAATCCACGATAAAAGCCATATAGCTAATATCAAGATACGCATTTAATAAAAAAATAGTTGCTACAAATCATAAAAATTAAACAATTTTAATTGATTTTAGTCATAGACTAAAAATCACTAAGAACCTGGAGCATGTGGAGTAACTATAAATAAAACAACTCGGATAATATTCTTTTAATTTTGCCGAACGGCTTAGACACATTCGCAATTGGCGTAAAATTATAAAGAAATCGTAATCACAGACCTGTACAATATTTTAAGCTTAATGCAAGTCTCTTGCGTAACTCGGTAATTTTCATTCCATGTCAATTCCCCAGCTTAAGCTAATAACGTTGCGTTTCACTTAACATCGTTAACTTACTCCGCGGAAAATCTTTGTGGAACATTCCCAAATTAAATTACTTATCTAGGTGATGCTCTAATGCTGTCAAGTACAAAAACGTCTTCTCCTCAGGCGAGAAGGTACTGTCAGAGACCTAATGTAATTTGCCGTCAGCCTCCGAAGATGTTTTTATTCGTTTCTACTTACAAATGGTTCTAAAACATAATATCTGAAAGACTTTTCTGCGTAAAAATGGATGTTATTTTTTGACGTACATTTTATCTTTTACTTGATATCTTTAATTTCTAGCTTAGATTTATTTATTTTGTATGGAAAAATATTTCGTAAATGATTTCTGGTTTTGACGTAGATGTCATAAGAAAATGACATTGTGAAGAATTCTTGCAAATGGAATGAGATATTAAAGAAGATATTAAATACATATTAATACATTTGACTAGCGGTTTAGCTAAATCAGGTTTCGAACAATTATTTCTTCGAAAACTGGGCTAGTTATAGTTACCCAATCTTATAAGTTTCAGCTGGAGACTCTGGAATCGATTGAGAGACGTGCCAAAAGGCTCATAGGTAATGACACTCTTGTGCGTAAAAAACTTCAAAGTCTTGAACATCGCCGCAAAATTGCCAGCTTATCGGTTTTTTATCGGATACACTTCGGAGATTGTGCAACTGATTTGCATGATCTTATACCACTTTGTCCTTTCTTCTATCGCACTTCTCGCATCTCAAAAAAAAATTTCATGGTTGATGTTCCAAAAACACGAACGAAGAGATTTGACTCCAGGTTTGTGATAAGAACATCTAGGTTGTGGAATGAGTTGCCTGAGTGGGTTTTCCCTGATAGTTGCAATCTTGGTGTCTTCAAATCGAGAGTGAATCGGTTTCTTCTAGGTAAGCACGCTTCATCGTAGATCACATCATCGCTTAACATCAGGCGAGATGGTGGTCAAGTGCGAACCTATAATAGTTAAAAAAAATGTATTTTTGAACCTATCAAATCCTAAAGATTTAAAACAATTATCTATGGATATGAGGATATGACGTCCATTTATTGACATAAAAAAGACGTAAGTATAGTACTTTTCATTTATCTCATTGCATATATTTTATTTAAAAAAGTATCACTATAAGTAATATTAAATAATATCATAGATACAATAAAAAATAGGGAATTACATATTATATTCTTTTCGGACTAACGCCCCTAACGATGAGATTTGTCGCTACCTTCATTATACGAACAGCTAGACTGGAATGCTTTGCTTGAGTGGGTTTTTGCCAATAGATACATTTTTTACGTTTTAATTTCAAGAGTGAATTGGTTTATTTTTGGTTAATACTCTCCATCTTAAAACGCCTGGTAATATCAGGCGAGAAGACAGTGAAACGTATGCTTAAATGACTAGCGTTCCGTCTCGACTTCGCCCGTTGTACATATAAAATATAAACTATAGCACTCGAGGCTCGCATATACATCCAACGGTGAAAGAATTTTTGAAATCGATCCAGTAGTTTCTGAAATTAGCGCGTTCAAACAAAGTAACTCTTCAGCATAATATTAGTACTAGTGGTCTGCTCCGGCTTTCGCCCGTTGTACATAATACATTATATAGTCTAGAGTAGGGATGTAACGGAGGTTGTGTGTAAGCTTGTATTTTTACTCTTTATAGCATCGATAAAGATCAATATATGTGCCCCGAGAACCTTGAAATTGTTAACAAATTGCGTCTCTGTATGTAGCGTCAGTGTTTTACAACTACCAATCTACTTGACCCCTAGAATCGCTAGCGAGGTATGTTGCGGTTCTACTTATTTTGGTTGTTGGCAACGAATACCGATAGGTATAAACGTCCAGCGTTCACCGCTTCCTACAATCGGCTAAAACGGAAAGAGTGAGCTCACTCTTCCCAACGATGACATAATTCTATGCGCCTGAAGTTTGGCAGGGGGCACATCCATTGATTTATATCGATGCTTTATAGTACGTCCAAATACGAGTATCTATCTATCCATTGAAGAGAAGGGAATGAAATAAATTTTCAAGCGGATCTTCCTGGCGGACTCCAGAATGCAATATATATGGGTATATTGCAGTCAGGAATTTTAAGGGAATAATCTAAATTCCTAGAATTTTGAGGGTAACGTTTCTTTACCAAACGGTTTCCATTCCTCATGTAGAGTAATATATACTTTTATTTAATTGTTTACTACGCTATCAGCGTCTTGCGTTCTTATTCGCGTCGTTCCGTTACCTTAGTTATCCTGCAGTACCTATCCTACTAATATTACAAATGCATAAGCATGGATATTTGTTGCTCAATCACGTCGTAACGCATGAACAGATCGGGCTGAAATTTCGAACACAGATTATAGTCTGGAAGAACACATAGGTTACTTTTTGTCCCGGGAATATAACGAAAAAGGGAGCTACACGGGTAAAACCGCGGAGCGTTACTAGTAACTTGTAACTTATCTTATACAGGGTTAATGGTAATCAGCCTGCATTATTTTAAGGGAATGTAAACTGCATTGAATAGATAACTTTTCTTCTAAACTTTATAAAAAAACTATTTTTTTTCCATATCAAAAACTGTAAGTATTTGCCCGGTTTAAAAGCATCGAAATCTTCGTAACAAGAGTGCGCGTTAACCGATTTAACGCTTGATAAATGTTGTGCAATGTGATGTGATGTAAATTAAACACTAAACAGCCGCTAAACAGTGCCGCCAGAAAGGACAACAAACACTTTTTTATTGGATATGTATTGAATTATAAGTTGTAGAATAAAAGTTGTTTGTTTAAATATACAGAACTTGTCCTTAAACGGATGCGGGCTGATTATCAGTAACCCTGTATATGTATTTCAAGCTATGAACTGAATTAATGTATTCGTTTAGCCATTACGACTCGTCTCGTGGCTTAGAGGTTAGTAACTCTGGCTGCGAAGCCGAGGGTCGTGGGTTCGATTCCCACCTAGTGCAAATATTTGTGTGATGAATACAAATATTTGTATTGTGTCTGGGTGTTTCTATGTATAAGTATGTATTTACAACTATATAAGTATTATATCAGCTATCTGGCTAGCATGGTACAAGCTTTGCTTAGTTTGGGGTCAGATGGTCATGTGTGTGAATTGTCCCCCAATATTTTTTTATTTTTTTTATTACAACGTGAGGTAGCTACAGACATTCAAATATTCTTATTTATAATATTAGTAGGACCAGTTGGATATTGTGGTTGAAACGTGTATGCTTCCACTACGGTCTCTCAGGCCACCACGACCTCAGTGATGCTAGGAAAGTCGACCGCAACTAAAATACGATAAGAACTGAAAGGTGCGGACAAGATTTTCCTTAATTTGATATATACGATGACGAAACGAGCAGGACATTTTCTTGGTGGTAAGAAACATGCCTGCCATATAACAGCACAGATGCACGCAACTATTGGACCATGAAGAGTCCAAATCATTACCTAGCACTGCACTGCGCTCGTCACCCAGAGATCTAAGATATTATGTATGTCTCTAAGCCCTGTAATGTCACTGAAAACATTCCAATTCAAACCGGAACACGGTAATGTTTGGCCTTTTACTGCTTGGCGGTAGAATAACTGACAAAGGTGTGGTACTTCTAACTGGTAACTCGGCTCCGATATGACTTGGAGCGGGGCTGATTGCACAGATGGCATCAGGGTGTTTTGTTGTTACAGGAAGGTGATAGCGGGTCTCTGGCCGCTTAAAAAAAACGACGCCAACTTTACCCAAACTCCTTTAATTAAGACAATTCAGAGGGTCACCACAATGTCTGTTTGTCACAAGGAGTTTGGGTAAAGTTGGCGTCGTTTTTTTTAAGCGGCCAGAGACCCGCTATCACCTTCCTGTAACAACAAAACACCCTGATGCCATCTGTGCAATCAGCCCCGCTCCAAGTCATATCGGAGCCGAGTTACCAGTTAGAAGTACCACACCTTTGTCAGTTATTCTACCGCCAAGCAGTAAAAGGCCAAACATTACCGTGTTCCGGTTTGAATTGGAATGTTTTCAGTTTGTAAAGTTACCCTTCAATATTATAACATGTTCAATAACACAGTAAGTGTTATTATTTTTTATATTTTTATATTATTATAAAAATATAAAAAATAATAACACTTACTGTGTTATTGAACATGTTATAATATTGAAGGGTAATGTTTCCAGAGAAATTACAGAGCTTAGAGATATAATATCTGAGATTGTGACGAGCGCAGTGCAGTGCTAGGTAATGATTTGGACTTTCATGTTCCAATAGCTATGTGTCACTGTGCTGTTATGTGGCAGACATGTTTGCTTACCACCAGGCACATGTCCTGCTCATCTTGACACTCTTTAATGTATAAAAAATTACAATCTGTAATTTAGACCAATAGCTCGGTATTGGACATTCTGATTTTGGTTATAGTACTTAGAATATTACTCTCACAGTCTTTGTAGCAGTGAATATATTATGCTCTTGCCCTTTATGCAGGAGTCTTGTTTACCATCACCCGTTTGTCCTGCTCGTTTCGTTACTGTATTATTAAAAAAAAAAAAAAAAAAACTTCACCAGGCGGAATGTGAAATGCCTTTGTGAAATCTACTTACTAAGTTAAACCCACTCAAGAGGACTTATCCAGATGTGAGAACGTTTGGTTTCTCAACTGCCCCAACAAATTAAGCAATAAAAGAATTTGAGTTTGAGTTATTCCACGAGCACATGCATCTATTTTTCATTAAGTCACTATTTTCATGGTTAAAAAAACACATAGTGTGGAAACCAACATGTTATAAGACAAACACAAGTTTAAAGATGAAGATAAAGTAATTTAGTAAGATAGAGTAAGATAATTCTTACAATTAAACTTATGATATAACGTACTGTAAAGTAATGCTAGTTATTTTAATATTAAGGTTTGGTCTGCGGCCAAATTACTATTGTTGCAGCGCCCTTAATGACGGGGTCTACTACATTTTTGTGCCATAGTTTTTTAGATACAAACAAATGTATGTAAGTGCAATTTATAAATAAATAAATATATTTCAAAAACATGAGATCTGCCATCTAGTACTCAGTCAGCGTGTAGAGAGTGAATAATTTTTTTTTTATAGCATAGAGTGACGAGACGAGCAGGTCATGTGCCTGATGGTAAGCAACATGCCTGCCACATAACAGCACAATAACACGCAGCTATTGGAACATGATAGTCCAAATCATAACCTAGCACTGCACTGCGCTCGTCACCCAGAGATCTAAGATATTATGTCTCTAAGCCCTGTAATTTCTCATGGAATCATTGCCCTTCAAACCGGAACACAGTAATGTTTGCACATTACTGCTTGGCGGTAGAATATTTGGCAAAGGTGTGGTACTTCCCCAGGCGGACTCTGCTAAGAGTCCTACCACTACAAAATAATGTCATAATGTCTTGATTGACTCTATTCTTGTGAAAAAATACATCTAGTCCTATCAATGGGAACATAAAGTGAGATAGATATAAACCATGTATTGTGACATAAACAAATTTAAATATTACAATGAAGCAAATGGTGGCCTTATTGTTGAGAGCAATCTCTTCCAGGCAACCAGCACAAAAGAAAATATCCTACCTACGAATACTGACAGGCGCTGCATGAGCTGTTTTTGAGACATCCCAACTATCTGACTAACAAATAAGACCCAAAATATGACTTGACGTAGATATTTATTAAAAATTTGTAGATCCGAACGTTTTTTTTTTATACCCCGTTTACATGATTCCAGTCCAGCGACCGAATCCAGCGCTGGATTGCCTACTGGAATAATACCCCGTTTACATGATTCCAGTCCAGCGACCGAATCCAGCGCTGGATTGCTTACTGGAATAATGTAAACCGGCACTGGAATGCACTGGCACTAGATTGATGCATTCCAGAGCCGGTTTCCATTATTCCAGTAAGCAATCCAGCGCTGGATTTGGTCGCTGGACTGGAATAATGTAAACGGGGTATTATGTGAACCGGCACTGGAATGCATTGGCACTGGATTGATGCTTTCCAGTGCCGGTTTACATTATTCCAATAAGGAATCCAGCGCTGGATTCGATCGCTGGACTGAAATAATGTAAACGGGGTATTATATCGAGTAGAGCGACGAGACGAGCAGGACATGTCATGGACAAGCAACATGCCTGCCACATAACAGCAAACTGACATGCAGCTATTGGAACACGAAGAGTCCAAATAATTACCTAGCACTGCACTGCGCTCGTCACCCAGAGATATAAGATGTTTTATCTCTAAGCCCTGTAATTTCTCTGGAAACATTGCCCTTCAAACCGGAACACAGTGATGTTCGCACATTATTGCTTGGCGGTAGAATAACTGGCAAAGGTGTGGTACTTCCCCAGATGGACTCTCCAAAACGTCCAACCACTACTAAAACGAAACTCCTCTTCAAAAAGACTTCTTATTTTAACAGATAATAATCAAATACATCTTTCAAGTATATTAGGTAACCCGCATTCACCGAATGTTCTAAGCCTTAGTTCTCACTTTTCGAGTAAAAGCCCTAAGGCTCAGCGGTGAAAATATTTAATTTGTCTGCGTATCACACAATTCGTAAATTAATACACAACGTTGAAGTGTTTATGTCTGTCTATTTACGGAATAGACAATTTCATTAATTTTGCAGTGAAACTCAAATTTCATGTGATGTTATTTTACTTATAAATCGTAGGTACGTATTTTCAGCAGTAGGTACTGCGTCGAACATCTAGCGATCGTTTTATATTTATTTATAATACACTTGACCACCATCTCGCTTGATGTTAAGCAACGATGCGGGACATGATGAACTGCGGAAACTTAAGTCTTTTTTTTTTATTTAGAGTGACGAGACGAGCAGGACATCTGCCTGATGGTAAGCAACATGCCTGCCACATAACAGCACAGTGACACGCAGCTATTGGAACATGAAGAGCCCAAGTCATTACCTAGCACCGCACTGCGCTCGTCATCCAAAGATCTAAGTTGTTAAATCTCTAATCCCTGTAATTTATCTGGAAACATTGCCCTTCAAACCGGAACACAGTAATGTTTGCACATTACTGCTTGGCGATAGAATAACTGGCAAAGGTGTGGTACTTCCCCAGGCGGACTCTGCTAAGAGTCCTAGCACCACAAAATTATTTTTCTACTGTCTACGTCTATTGTATTACTTCTACGATTGCATGGATGTAACCGTACCTTTAAGGATTCAGCCATGTACTTAGAGATAGATATTTCGAAAAACTAACAAACTTTGGTTGAGGAACATAACGAATTTTATTACAAAAGAAATAATACTGTACCTACGTAACGTATTGATTGATCATAATATTGGTTTTTGAATCTTTATCGAATTATAAGACACGATGTCTAATTTTCGAGATTACTAATGCGATATTTGTTTCGCATGCTTATGGAATTCACTATTTAAAACTATTGGCTTATGCGCAAACTCCTATACTCGAATGTTCGTTAAAAATTGTAATAAAATCATTTGAAAATCGAATAGTAAGATTTCTGAGCTGAATTTTAGATTTTAAGAACACAGTAATCGAACGCCAAATTAAAACTTACCTAGAAACTTATTAACCAATTAAAACTTATCTTATAATAGGAAATTAAATAGGCTACGAATTATTTAACAAACTTTGTTGTTAAGATTAGGAATTTTTTAACGACTTAACAGATTATAAAAAACTTCAGTATCAAAATTAATGACTGTTAAGTATACTCCAACAAAAGCAATTACGGTATCTGTTAAAACTTTCTTATACTGATCCACTTACCCGCAAAAAACTATAAGTCCATAAACAAAACTGCCACAATAAAATAACTGGAAGTTCTCAATTCAAACGTAACACCGTAGACGTAAACTTGGCCGGAGTGTACCGAAACACGTCCATACCTCACGAAGGCTCAGAGTCTACTGAATTTAGCACCCTCCGGAAAATTATCTGTTGCACTAAGTTCTATACATGCGCAAACCTCTGCCGTATTCTCTCTTCTACACACAAACCATTGCTTGTTTTGTTCCTCGGTTTACACAGAGTCACACATAAAAACTGTCAATGGTTGCGAAATGAAGCGATTTATCAGAAGGAAATTTTAATGCCAACGAAATTATTTGTCGCTTTGTTTAGCGATATACGTATTACGTAAAATTTAGGGACAGCGGTGTTTATGCTCTTTCGACGCCTTTTGTTCGTTTTTTTTTATAGGAATAATAGAGGTCATACTGAGGCTTTTTGTTCGCGCTATATTTATGGCAGAGAGGTCAAAAGGCCATCCGGCCGAGCGAGGAAGAATATAAATGGGCTTAAAAAACGGACTTAGTCAAGTCAAGTTTTCGTAACGAGAAAGGTTTTAGTACTGTAGCGAGTGCCCTTCTTATCTAGCTTTACAACTAGAATATTTTCACGAGACATTTCACGCAGACGTTCTTAATAGACTTCATTTTTGGGACTTTAAGTTGAGATAAATGAGGTTACTTGATTAGAATCAATCTAAGAAATTATTTAACCACTTAGATATGCTTTAAAAGATTTTAGACATTTTAATAACACCAAAAATGTTTATTTTTTAGTACTAGATTACGCTTGACAGTCATTTCGTCAGATGGCCTGTTGTCACTCACATTATGTTGGCCTGTTGTATGTTCATTTTAAATATTATTTTACTACTACTTGTTTATCAGTGTCGTCTCATATAACAGAAAAGTCTACTTTATTACTTTGATTAACTTGCAACAGTAGTGCTACCAACAACTTACTATTACTAATATTTTTGCTTTGCGATAGATTAAACGTTTTTAATTGTTTTTTTAAACAGTTTGGTCGGTTTTGAAAGAAAAATAATCTAGCATCTATCTAGCAATTGTAATAATGTTATAAATTAATGACAATGTTTGGATATTTGGATGTTTGTTGAAATTTGGAACACAGTTATGTTATAGTCTAAAAGATCACAGACTACTTTTATCTCAGGGAAATAACGGTAGCGCGAACTACGTGGGTACTACCGCAGGGCGCTGCTAGTAGGATTTATGTTGAAATTTGATGATGATATTTAGAAAAAGTAAAGGATAAAAGAAAATTTACTTGTTCAAAACATGAGTAAATTACAAACACACATATTGCATGATATACCTATAATAGGTCACAAAATTTCATAGTAGCTTGTCGTCATGTTTTGCTTGATATGGTAGGTAGGAATGCAAATATTTTTCCAATTCTTGAATGACTGATGACACGGTTTATAAGTCACAAAATTAGCTTTACAACTCGTTACTTATATTAAAATCACATTTCAACTATACTATAGTAAGTACATTGAAATTTGTTTTTTTTTAAGTGCTTATGTAACTTGCATAAAATAATTGATTTAATCTAAATTTTATTTAATTAATTATTATTTAATAATTAATTATATTAATTCTCATGGTTTATGACACAAAACACTATCCTAATGATAATGAAATAAAAAATTCAGAACCTTATTCTCACTGAGTGTCAGTAATGTAACTTTTAGTAGCTCTTTACAGAGTTCCCTTGGGGAAGTACTCGTATCGTATCACTCGTTTGCCAGTTATTCTAACACCAAGCAGTAATGTGGAAACATCTCTTGTACACTAGTTTGAAGAACAATGTGATATTACAGGACATAGAGATAATACAAAGTATATGTGTGTTTCTATGTATAATAAGTATGTATTTAAAAACTATATAAGTATTATATCAGCTATCTGGCCGCCATCATACAAGCTTTGCTTAGTTTGGGGTCAGATGGTGCTGTGTGTGAATTGTCCACCAATTTATTTATATTTATCTCTAAGCAACGAAGGCAATAAACAGCACTGAACTGCTACATAAAGATTTGGACTCTTAATGTTCTAACAGCTGCGTGTCACTGTGCTGTTATGGGCGGGCATGCTGCTTACCATCAGACGCATGTCATGCTCGTCTTGTTACTCTTTACAGTAAAAAGAACTCACTTAGTTGGCCAAGCGCGGGTTGGTGTATGTCACGTGTCTTTTAGAAAATGTTTGTTTTCTTACTAATTCTTCCGTGAAGGAATTAATAGTGACAAATTTGTGCATTTGTACATAAAATAAAAATTTATTAAAGATACAGGGGCTAAGAAAAATTTGAACCTACAGATTACCGGTACCTACTTAACTTTCAAATGAATCAACATTTTAGCTAGTTCCACTACAATTATTCGAGGAACCTAATCAGAAAATGTCTACTAATAATATTATTCACGTGTCCTACGCACGTCCCGAATTAATTCTATGTTAATGTTATAATTACCGGAATTAGCGTCGCCTACGAAACGCCACATGAGGCCACGTACATTTTTCGGTATATTTGTACCGCTTTTGGGCCAAAATCCGGTATTATTAACATTTACACGCGCGCTAATCTCCGAAATACGGCAATTTTGAAAGTCGAATAGGGTCGGCGTTTAATTATGTTTATTCTAATTTAATTTCCGGCACATTTTACAGGAAATTAGTAGACAATGGAGCAAACAAAAAGACTCTTTGAGGAAAATAGAGGTCCTAGAACTAAGTTATTATTAGCATTAAGTTACCTTATAACTACTGAAAGTTGAATAGGTTTTTTAGCAATAGCACTTTCGTTCGTAGTCCAAAGATTTGTTACATTGGTATGGCTCTACGGAGAGTCCGTTTGTTGGAATTCTACAAATTTCCCAGATGTGCTACGCAGTAATGTATAGTTTAGCTGATATGATTGATGTTTAATTGATGTGTATTGTTTATATTGACGTGATGTGGTTTGATAGACATCATGATTAGGTCAAAGAGAAAGAAAGTATAAGTATAAGTTTATGTAGTGGTAGGACTCGTGGCAGAGTCCGCCTGGGGAAGTACCACCCTTTTGCCAGTTATTCTACCGCCAAGCAGTATTGTGCAAACATGACTGTGTTCCGGTTTGAAGGGCAATGCTTTCCGAGAAATTGCAGGGCTTAGAGATATAAGATCTCTGGGTGACGAGCGCAGTGCAGTGTTAGGTAATGGTTTGGACTCTTCATGTTCCAATAGCTGCGTCATTGTGCTGTTATGTGGCAGGCATGTTGCTTTCCATCAGGCACATGCACTGCTCGTCTCGTCACTCATTATTTAAAAAAAAGAGAGCATAGAAATATCTTATATCTCTGGGTGACGATCGCTAGGCAGCGAAAAAAGTTTTATAGCACTGTGTTGTATAGCTATAGCTAGTATACCTGGTTACTATTAGGCACATTATATTACACGACCCATTAGGTGAGATGGTAGTCAAGTGTAAACATATACCTAACAGTTAAAAAAAAACGGCCAAGTGCGAGTCAGACTCGCCCATGAAGGGATCCGTAGCAGCAAGTAACATAATAAATAAATTCTTGTAGTTCGGTGTAACTTTGATCGATGTTTTAATAATAATGTATTTATGACGTACAAAAAAAACTACTCATCAGATCGAGTTCAAACCAATTTTTATTGCAAGTTTACATGGTAATGTACATCATATATTTTTTTTAGTTTTATCAATCTATTATTTTAGAAGTTAGACGGGGGACACACACATTTTACCACTTTGGAAGTGGCTCACGCGCAAACTATTCAGCGTAGGCAAAAATGATTTTAGAAACCTTAACATCATTTTTGAAGACCTATCGATAGACACCCCACACGTATAGGTTTGATGAAAACAAAAATTTTGAGTTTCAGTTCTTAGTATGGGGGCATCCCTAAATTATTATTTTTTTGTAAAAATCTTAATGCGGTTCACAGATTACATCTACCTACCAAGTTTCAACAGTGTAGTTCTCATAGTTTCGGCAAAAAGTGGCTGTGACATACGGACGGACAGACAGACAGACATGACGAATCTATACCTAAGGGTTCTGTTTTTAGGTTGTACGGAACCCTAAAAACCGACTTCAATTTAAAATTAATTTCAGACACTTTACCAAATTTCATAAGAAACAATCACTACGCAATCTAGATTTGAATGCCATTATTTAAAAATAATGGCATTCATAGGAACTGCCGATAGAAGGGAAAACTTTTAACTCAGAATTTGATAGCTTACTTTGGAAACTACGCGGGTATATGATTAACTGTAATGATGTAACACTTGTCGTGAAACAAGTTTAAACACAACAATAAGTACGAAGAATCCCATTACCACTTAATATGACTACGTAACTCTGCAGAAAAAAGCATTTATCATCTAAAGCAATTCAGGTTTTTTGCCAAAACACAATTCCATTTCCACCACGGGTAATATTTTAGCACCTTAATTAAAGTAACCTGAACTATTTTCGCTTGTATATTGCTCCTTATTAGCATAGTAATGTGGTGGGTTCGAAAACAACCCTCTATTTGCACAGTAAATAGGTAATCGGATACCTAGCATCGACTAACACTGTTGTTAGTGGTTCACAAAAGCCTTAGAGCTTAAGTAGCCTGAATTTGAGAATATTAGTTGGTAGGTACTATTTAGATTTAAAAGTTTATTTTATCTTAATCTGTGACAAAAAGAGGGATGTTATGAGTACGACGTCTATACTATAAATATTTACTCAAGACTTACTTAAGTGTAAAAAAAAAATGTCAAATTTTGAGTTTAGTCGAGTTTTTATTACTTTTTAACACAGATAGCTCTGCGTTGAGCTGCCAACTAACACAATGGTAAGTGACAGTGTGGTTGAAGGATAGCTATGTTGTACTCTGTGTTAACTTACACTTTTCACATTTAAAACTCAAAATTCATGAAGCAATCCATTTTTTCCCTTAAAATTAAGTAAATATTTGCATCGAGAATGTACCTAATATCAAAAATCACCTACTTGTTTGGTTTTTAAACATTTTTTTTAAAATAATAATAACGAGACGAGCTGGACATGTGCCTGATGGTAAGCAACATACCTGCCACATAACAGCCCAGTGCCACGCAGCTATTGGAACATGAAGAGTCCAAATCATTACCTAGCACTCCACTGCACTCGTCACCCAGAGATCTAAGATGTTATATCTCTAAACCATGTAATTTCTCTGGAAACATTGCTCTTCAAACCGGAACACAGTGATGTTTGTACATTACTGCTTGGCGGTAGAATAACTGGCAAAGGTATGGTACTTCCCCAGGCGGACTCTGCCAAGAGTCCTACCACTACTAAAAAAATATATTTTGATGGTTTATTGTGAACCATTCATTATAAAAATATACTTAGCAATAATTTGAAACCGCATTTGATAACAGAAATCGTAATCGATGACTGTGCAATCCCGAACCACACGCGACAGTTATATGACAGTTTTACAATTCACACTCAATCTGAACTGGTAATCGAGTTTTGTGTCGGTTTCAATAAAAGCTGAGTCAATAAAACTGAATATTGTATCGGTTTGCACGCAATACTCGATACTCGTATCGACACGCCAAAGTAAATCGATAGTTTCACATCACTAATAAAGAATGGCTAGATTTATTTCGTAATGTTAGTTGCATCTATATTGATATCGACTATTAACACACATTACTAGTAGAAATTGCTTTTTGTTTTATTTTCTGAAATCTAACGTCTAGGCTGTGGAATGAGTTGCCTGAGTGGGTTTTCCCTGATAGTTATAATCTTGGTGTCTTCAAATCGAGAGTGAATCGGTTTCTTCTAGGTAAACACGCTCCGTCGTAGACCGCATCGTCGCGTCGCTTAACATCAGGTGAGATGGCGGTCAAGTGTAAACCTATAAAAGTTAAAAAAAAAAAACAAGTTACGGAACGAGCAAGATTTGCACATGATGTCTGCTCATAACAGCGCAATACTATTTGGAAAATAGTATAAGGTCCAATACAAGTATTAATATCAGGTTTAGGTAAGCAACTTCAAAAAAAGAAAATTTTATCAATTCGGTTATATGTTTTTTTTGTATACACGAGTATGTTACGTGATAGCTCCGCTAATTGTGAATCAATTTTGACGGTTCTTTTTTTTTGTTTGGCTGACCATAGTGCAGAGGTAGTCCCATACAATGTAGTGGTAGGACTCTTAGCAGAGTCCGCCTGGGGAAATACCACACCTTTGCCAGTTATTATACCGCCAAGCAGTAATGTGCAAACATTACTGTGTTCCGATTTAAAGGGCAATGTTTCCAGAGAAATCACAGGGCTTAGAGATAAAACATCTTAGATCTCTGGGTGACGAGCGCAGTGCAGTGCTAGGTAATGATTTGGACTCTTCATGTTCCAATAGCTGCGTGTCACTGTGCTGTGATGTGGCAGGCATGTTGCTTACCATCAGGCATATCTCCTGCTCGTCTCGTCACTCTTTATTAAAAAAAAATACAAGTTTTATTGAAACCGGTGCAGTGGTTTTCGAAATATGAACCAATAAAAGCGGCCATGTGCAATTTGATGTGATTCTCGCCCATGAAGGGTTCCAAAGCAACAAGTAGTATAATACATAGGTTCTTGTAGTTCGTTGTTCGTTCGAGTTTAAATTTTCAAACAATTTTCGGTGGAAGTTTGCATGGTAATGTGCTTACTTACTATATTATTCACACATCTAAGTACCACTCTGGAAGTGTCTCTCGCGCAATTAATACAGTATAGAAAAAAAAATTAGAAATTTTTAACATCATTTTTGAACACCTATCCATGATAGACAATACACGCGATTGGATTTGATGAAAAAAATTGTTTGAGATTCAGTCCTAACTACAAACACCCCCAAAATTTATAAATACAATCAAAATTTTATACATTTACTTGCCAAGTTGCAATAATATAGTTCTTATACTTTCGGAAAAAAGTGGCTGTGACTTACGGACGGACGGAGAGACAGACAGTTATGACGAATCCTTAAGGGTTCCATTTTACGGTACCTTAAGAGTGCGCCTAAAGCCAGGAAAAAAAGATTTCACCCGCGCGACGCGTTTCTTAATGTGATGTACATAAAGTCGAGAATAGCATGACACAGTTTGGAGGAAAAATCAATATTTAATCAGGAGTCCATTTTTGACCAAGTTTTATTGATTTACTCAATAACTAAACATAAATTTAAAAAAGTGTTCGGTTACTTTACTAGAACGTACAAATAGGAATTTTATTACCAAAACATAATGTGGGGTCATCGCTGATAATTTCGAGTACTTACTCGAATTAAAACGGTTTTTTTCGGTGTCATTTTTATTTTTTTATTGTAAAAAACTCTGATCTATTTTTTAAATTCTATTCGGTTATTGTGCTTCTTCTTGATTGTACCCACACGTCAAAATTTTTTTGTCATAGTTTTTAGTTTCTTAACTTCAGTGAGCGGCGTCGAAATGGACATTTTCGACGTTTTTTTCGTTTTCTGGCTTTAGGCGCCCCCTTAAAAATTAAAATGTACTTTCATAATACGAGTACTTTCTTAGTTTGGGGTCAGATGGTGTTGTGTGTGAATTGTCCACCAATATTTATTTAAGAAATAAAAAATAAAAATAAATAAACCTCGATGACATAGTGATTAGGCACATTACATAGGCACAAGTACTGCTCGTCTCGTCACACTTTATTAAAAAAAAATCTTAAATTGAAAAAGAATTTTAAATTGAAATCGGGTTTTGTTTTTTCGATAAATTATTTTATTTTCTAAAATCTAGTTACGAAACGAGCAAGACAAGTTAAATCAGTCGGATATGTTTCATCTAAATTGATTCACCTGTTTCAAGGTCATAAACTCTTTTGATAGCTACGGCAGGAATCTTAGATACACAATAATAGGTATTTGGTTTACTTGCAAACATACGTGTGGCATAAAATCTTACACAATTGCGTTGAGTATTTTTTAATTTGAATTAAATTTAATATATGATTACAATACTATTTAATTAATAGCTCGAAGTTATTACGAAAGTTACTCAAATGTGAGCTAGGTATATTTACGTTTGTCACATTCGAAACATTTTCTCGTGACAATAATGAGAATGCTCGTCCTCTCACCAGCCACTACCAAACACCCATATAAGTTATTAACCAACAAGCCCAAGAATTATGTATCTAACCACACGAAGAAGGCTATGCTCTCACCGAGAATTAAACAATGTTAGTTGGGGACAAAGCGAGTGAAGGACCCTTCAGGCGAGCCTTTGTTCGCCTGTGCTGGTGATGTTTCTTTTATTAGCGGTACAAGTCATGGACTGGGCGTGATGATTTCAGGTGGCACGTTTGGCTGCTTTTTCGAATTACGCCATACCTTGCTAACTGTAAATCGATTTTGACGATTTTGGTTTTTCTTTCGTAGAACTTTAGCAGCATAGCTTACTTTAGGTTACGCATTCATGTTATTACCTCGATGTTTCGTTTGAATAGTGTGTTTCATAAAAATATGCCTAGTAGAAAGTCTGTTTAAGTTAAATTTTAAATTGACGTCGTTTTTTCTTTTTCAGAGAGATTAAATTATTGCTAGTTTGTAACTTAATGACTGTTCCTTCAAAACAAAACGTGTTCACTCCAAAAATCACTCGTTTGGGTCCACACAAACCCAAATGCAAACACACCAAAATTCCAAACAATAATGCCATGGAGACCATGAGGAAATTAGAAAAAGAAGAATCTACCGTGAATTTTTCGGATTGAAAAACTTTTAGTAGCCTGTGTGCTATTTCAGACTAAAATCCGCCAGCATCCTAAATTTTGCCCGATCCATTCCGACGTGACTATTGTGACTCTAGTAAACAAATGTGATTGAAACCCCAACGCAAAAACGACAGGGTGCTAAAAGTTTGACACTGCACTGTCTCCACCCCACAGGCGGCCACGATGCTCACCTCCTAAGATTGAACCCATCTTGGTTAAACCACTGCCAATACACCGCAAAAACTACATGACCGCATCGTCGTCGAATTGGAGACAAAGTCTAGACAAGCGACCACACCGTAGGTGACCAGGTTACAGTTATAGCTATAAATTATAAGTGTTCCCGCATTGATGAAACAGGGGGCTTTATCAATGCGAGAACTCTTTGGAGAGGGGAAAAATGCTCAAATACCTGTATGAATTGCACTGTCCCAGGCTGAGGCAAGTGTGGCCGAATTAGGCGCAAGTCCGTACATTTTGCAATTTTATTTTTTTTGTATTGTGAAAGTTATCGTAAAGGAAATGGGTTGTAGCATGTCCGCCCTGGAGGGATACGTCGAGTCAAGAGTGGGATAAGTCAACTGGTGCCCCTAACGACTAAAACCCTCACAGTCCCTGGAAGAGCCTATCTCTAGGGTTCTACACGACCCTAAACGTCCAACTCCCCAATCCTTCCAAGTGGCGACGGAATGCGAACCAGATCTTTGCTTCCAGCTAGGAAGAGATCCGCCTTCACGGAGGTTTAGCTGTCGTGGTTGCCAAACCCATGTCAGATTAGACATTGCAGCCCCTACGTGGTTGTATGTCATTAATCTTGTAAAAAGACTGTTCAATAAGCCAGTCATTCAGCTTGTGCTTATACGCTCTTCTCAACGGTGCATCGCGCAATTCATGAGGGAACCTATTGGAAATATCAGTAAAATGTAATGATTAGCATTCATATAACTTCATCCAAGCCTTTTCATAGTTATTGCACAAACCACGTAACGTGAACTTCGATCTATCTTTGTCGCACCCTATACAATTCCGTTCGTGCGAGGGACGCGTGCGTGATATCAAACCTCGCCTGGAGCGATTATGTGGGAACTATAAAAGGAACATTTTGGTAAGATTTGGAGTTCTTTATGAACATTACACTGGGAAGGCAGACGCATTGAGTATAGATGGTACACAACACAGTATACTATCATTATAGTTGTATCTTTTCAAGTGGCGAGGAAACATCAAGTAAATCGTGATAACCCCCACCCATAGTCAAAAGTGACCAATGTTCAATCGTGAGCTCGTTATTTCAAACCAGACTTGCAATTTAGATTTAATAATTTGTCAGTAGGGGAAAAACTATAGAATGTGAGACTGCCAAACTACCACAGTCTGATGCTCTCAACTCTTTTCATGATAAAAGCCATAATAAAACTTGTAACCATACCACTTTCATAAACAACTGTGATATGACAGATATTTTAGGTAATTTCGTAGTGGTAGGACTCTTAGCAGAGTCCGCACTGGGGAAGTACCACACCTTTGCCAGTTATTCTACCGCCAAGCAGGAAAGTGCAAACATTACTGTGTTCCGGTTTGAAGGGCAATGTGTCCAGATAAATTACAGGGCTTAGAGATATAACATCTTAGATCTCTGGGTGACGAGCGCAGTGCAGTGCTAGGTAATGATTTGAACTCTTCAAGTTCCAATAGCTGAGTGTCACTGTACTGTTAAGTGGCAGGCATGCTTACCATCAGGCACATGTCCTGCTCGTCTCATCCCTATTTATTTAAAAAAAAATACACTAGACAAGTAATTGAGATCAGAGATATCTAGAGGGAATATTTTCTTAATATTAATTGCTTAAGTTAAAAAAAGACTTATTTATAAATCACAATGTAATCAAATCAACGAAGTGACTTATTGAATGAGTATTTCCAATTTATACTACAATGTTCAGTGAATTGAATTATTGATTGGAAATTAATGATTCTAAGTGCTTTTGTACATTGACTGATATTTACGGTTTTGATTTTGAGTATCAGTTGCAAACGACTTTTGTCTTTGCATCCATAATTATTATGGCTCTATTTTGTTTGTATTGCGTATCAGTAATAGTACCTGGTTGACCGAGCTTTGCTCGGTTTTTTTAATTATATTTAGGCAGATACAAATTACGTTCTGATGAAATATCACTAAGGACATAGTATAAAACTTTTTAAAATATATAAAATTAATATATAAAATAAAATATTACATTAAAAAAAAAAACAAAGAAAATTCGAGAAAGTAACCATCAGGATTCGAACTAGGATCTCCTGGCACTGAGGGCGGCCCTCTACCCTCGCCCTAAACACATCGGCTGAATAGCTCAGGTGGCTATTCAGCCGATATGTTTGGTGGCGAAATTTGCTATCGTATTCAAATGATATTATAGGAGATTTTCATTGTCTCAAAAAGCACATAAAATGTCATTTTTTAATTATAAAATCTTGCTAGATCGATTTATCGTCCCCGAAACTCCCTGCATACATAATTTCATGAAAATCGTTCGAGCCGTTTCCAAGATTAAGATTCGATATACATATATATATATACAAGAATTGCTCGTTTAAAGGTAAGATATGTAGGTTCCATCAAGAACAAAAAAGTTACCAGGTCATTACGGAGATAATGTTTTTTTTTTTACCGTAAATATATAGAAACCTGTTAAAAAACTCTAAATATCCCGAATAACATTGCTTTCTCATTTTAGTATAACCAATAAAATTATACCCCAAAACATACGCTAACTTTATTTTCCCTATAAACGTAGATTTTAATCAAATAACAACTTCCGCACACATGTCAAATTTAACGTTATAATGGTACCTAGCATTTCCATAAACTTTTGATTATTTCCGGAAAAAGCGGTTAAAAATATTTATAGCTTTTGTAAGCCTTTATTCAGAAGGTGAAACGGGTTCAAAGACTTATGCGCTGACCCTTGCTTGTGTGATATAATTTTAACAGGTGAATAAAACGATCGCTGTCAAAGCCTTTTTTAATACACCGTAAGGTCATATTGTGTTAGATTAGACGTCCGTCCTGATATTGTCCGGATTTTAACAAAAAGAGTCTTACTGACCTACTTCATGCAATTACAAATGTTAAAGTTTGGATATTTGTTGCTCAATAACGTCGCAACGTCTGAACGGATCCGGTTGATATTGGGAACATAGACAGAGTATACTCGTAGTCTGGAATAAAACAGAGCCTAGGCTTTTTTTAGGCCCGCGCTGGGCCTCACAGCGTAGGGCAGCGTCCCCCGGGTGGCGGATGGGGGAGTGGTTGGTAGTACAGCCTAGCTATCTACCAGCTAAGTCCGATGGACTCGCTGACCAAAGTAGGAAATGGTCCTCCGGCATTTTGGGGGTTGTGCGAGGGGCTGACGACCCTTCCACTTAAAAAGCAGTTTGTTACGAATCTGACACAAAGAGAAAAACGATCCGATCCCAATAACAACGATAAACAGCATGGCACAAAGGACCTTCGATTAGCTTCATGGAATGTTAGAAGTTTGTATAGGCCTGGAGCCATCTATCAAGTAGCCAAAGAACTCAAAAGATATCATATCGGCATTGCGGCTCTACAGGAAGTTAGATGGCCCGGGAATGGGGAATGTAAATTGGATGATGGGGAAATTCTATATTATAGCGGAACTTCAAATAGTCAACACGTAAATGGTGTCGGATTTATTGTACAAAAGAACTAATTGGGTACAGGGCTGCGTTTCGACGCTGTTTCAGACAGATTGGCTGTCTTGCGTGTAAAGGGAAAATTTTCCAATTACACCATAGTGAATGTTTATGCACCAACTAATACAACACAAGATGATCACATTAAAGATACTTTTTATGAAGAACTAGAGGTTGTGTTCGACCAAATCCCGGAATACGATGTTAAATTGGTGATTGGCGACTTTAATGCCCAAGTAGGACAGGAGAAGATATTTGTACCAACAATTGGCGCTCACAGTAAGCATACATCGTCTAATGATAATGGAATACGGCTCGTAACGTTTGCAGCAGCAAAGGCATCTGTAGTAAAAAGTACAATGTATCCCCATAAACGAAAAATTGAAGACGAAAGTCTTCAATCAGTGCGTGTTGCCAGTGATGACTTATGGAACTGAGACGTGGTCCTTAACTGTGGGCCTCATAACAAAGCTCAAAGTCACACAGCGAGCTATGGAGCGAGCTATGCTCGGAGTCTCTTTGCGCGACAGAATCCGTAATGAGGATATTCGCAAAAGAACTAAAATAGCCGACGTAGCTCGAAGAGTAGCTAAGCTGAAGTGGCAATGGGCAGGCCACATCGCTCGCAGAACTGACAACCGATGGGGAAGAAAGGTTCTCGAGTGGCGACCACGAACCGGAAGACGCAGTGTTGGACGGCCTCCCACTAGATGGACAGACGACCTCACGAAGGTCGCTGGAAACCGCTGGTTGCAGGTTGCGCAGGACCGTTCGTTGTGGAAATCTAGGGGGGAGGTCTATGTCCAGCAGTGGACGTCTTACAGCTGATGATGATGATGAATCCCCATAAAGATATATATAAGGGCACTTGGAAGTCACCAGATGGATATACAGTTAGTCAGATTGACCATGTCATTATTGATAATAGACATAAAAGAATAGTGCAGGATGTCAAATCGATTAGAGGAGCTGACTGTGATTCAGATCACTACATGCTCGTAATTAAAATGAGAGCTAAAATCAAAACTTCAATAAATACGATTAAACAACGTGAAGTTAGCCTAAACATCGATAATTTGAAAGTCGATAATATACGCAAAAAGTTTCAGCTAGAATTAAGCAATACATTTGCAGGTCTAGAAATACAAGACAATTTAGATAACACATGGGAGGCATTGCATAACACTATAAAGAAAATAGGGTTAAAAGTTTTAGGGATAAAGAAACGAAGAAAGAGAAAGAAATGGATGACAGACGAGTGTAAGAGTATTATCGAGGAAAAAAGAAAGATCCAAATACTAGCTGAAAGTGACGAAGAATGGAAACAGAAATATATCGAGATAAAGCGTACAGCAAGGAATATGATACGGTCGGCAAAGCGGGTTCACTTTGAAAATATGGTACGGAATATGGAAGATCTCATCAAGTTAAATTCCTCAAGACAGTTCTATAAGGAACTCAGAACAGTTAAAAAGGGATACCAACCAGCCCATCAGAGTTTAGAAGATGACCATGGCAATTTAGTTACCGACGAAGGTAAAGTGAAGGAAATGTGGCGAGATTATTTTAAGACTTTGTTGAATTGTCCCCCACCTTCCAACTCAATTCAACCACAGAGTGGAGAAAGTGATGAGGTCATAGAGCCGCTAACGTTTGAAGAGGTGCGTGAGGCTATATTGAGGCTGAAAAACAATAAATCACCTGGAATCGATAATATATCTGCAGAATTGTGGAAGTACGGAGGGGATATAGCTCAATTCAAAATGTATGAACTAATTGCTAAGATTTGGGACGACGAAAAGTTACCTGCTCAGTGGAACACCGGAATCATATGTCCAATACATAAAAAGGGCTCTAGGAAGAAGTGTGGCAACTACAGGGGTATAGCGTTATTGCCAACAGCATACAAGATTTTGTCGTACGTGTTGCTAAAAAGGCTGGAACCTTACGCTGAGGCAATATTAGGCGATTATCACTGTGGGTTTCGGCGCAACCGTAGTACAATCAATCAGATATTTTTACTCAGACAGCTTATGGAGAAAAAGTGGGAGTATGCTCAGAGTATACACTCACTATTTGTAGATTTTGCTAAGGCGTATGATAGCGTAGACCGACAAGCTCTATATATGATTTTAAGAAACTTCAGAATACCACCCAAACTAACTAAAATGATCGAGATAGCTACGCGAGAAAGCAAAATGGTTGTCAGAGTTGGTGCAGGTGTCACTGAAGAGTTCGAAGTTGCTACCGGCCTGAAACAAGGAGACGCCTTATGACCGATCTTGTTCAATTTAGTACTAGAGTTTGTGCTAAGGAAAGTACTTGAACTGGACGGTGGAGTGGAGTTGAATGGAAGACATCAGGTAATAGGATACGCAGATGATTTGGCACTGTTAGGCGAAAGACGGACCCAGGTGGTGTAAGCAGCTAAGATCCTAGAAACAGAAGCAGAAAAGGTTGGCCTTAGAATTAATCGAGATAAAACGGAATATCTGCATATGCGACGTTACAAGAACACGCGAATTTCCAGAACAAACCTGAATGTGGGGAGTACTATCTACAAAGGCGTAGATAAGTTTCGGTATCTGGGCTGCACTATAACAGATACTAATGCTAGAGAAGAGGAAATTGAAATTCGAGTGCAAAATACTCTTCGTTGTAGTGCGGCTCTACACAAGGTTTTGGTGTCCAAGCTTCTTAGTAAACGTACCAAAATCCGTATCTATAAAACGGTTATTAGGCCTATCCTAATGTACGGATGTGAAGCTTGGACACTTACGCAAAAAGAGGAAAATAGGTTGCTCATTACGGAGCGAAAAATATTCCGGAAAATTTTAGGGCCGACAAGAAAAGAAGATGGTAGCTGGAAGGTGAAGAAGAATGCAGAAATTGAAAATCTAGTGGCTGAACCTAATATCTTGGGTGAAACCAAATCTTATAGGCTTCGCTGGCTCGGCCACGTGGAAAGAATGGGAGAGGATCAAGCTGCTAAGCGCGCCTATTTAGGTGTCTTAAATGGTCGACGACCGGTAGGACGTCCCAGATTCCGATGGAAAGACCAAGTGGAACGAGACATACACGAGCTTCAAGCCTCTGTCTCATGGCAGGAAAAGGCTCAAGACAGAGATGAGTGGCGTCTTTTAGTGTCAGCGGCCAGGACCCACTTTGGGTCGTTGAGCCAAATTAGTTAGTTAGGCTTTTTTTGCTCAATCAAGTTGTAAAAACTGAACGGATCTGGCTAAAATTTGAAACTCTAGTATGGTCTGAAATAAGACAAAGGCGTAAAGGCTCTTCATCACGAATAAACAAAAGTTCCTTAGAGAATAGATATTTTCCAGAATAGATTATATCGACGGCAACAAAGAGCAAAAAGACATCTGCATTTTGCCGAAATTAACTTTTTTGGATATTTGAATTCAGAATTCTTTATTTTATCTGCTGAAATTTTTTTTTCATAATAAATGTCATTTTTTAAGCTTATTTTGTTGCGTAAATAAAGACATTTACACTATTTTTTACAAAGTAACGAAGTACACCCGGACATCTTCAATTATCCGTATGTACGACGTACAATTTAGCAAGCCCCTTACTTATAAACAAAGACATCAGTTACGTGACCGTTTTGTCTTCGGCATCGGGCGGTTGACTTTTTTTAAACTTACATCTAATACGTCAACAAATCATTTTTCTTCCTTTTATAATAGTATACCAAAATTGTGTTTAAAGTAGTGTTTGAGAAATATATAACAGGATAACTAAATTATTGTTAACTTTGGCGAAAAATAGAAAGCAAAGTGGTATTTGCAGTTGTGAAGATCTCTTAAATTTAATAGATAATGAACACATTGAAGAATTAAATGAAGGTAGATTTATTTACGAATTTAAGTGAAACATAACTTAAATTTTAGAAAAATGTTAAAAAAAATGTACCTACCAAGAATGGACTAATGAAAATCATATCCAGGACAAAATCAGTACACTTAGACAATATCGGGACGTAGTTAACTCACATTTAAACATAGATTTTTATTCCTAAAAAGGATACACGCGATATCTTTACCGCTAATACTAATAAACCTAATACATAGGAATCTAATATTGATTTCTTAAATCATATAAGAAATAAGCATATCACTAGATCACTTTAAGTGCAGGATAAAAATATCGCACAGTGTAAGACGACTGAAGTTTTAGTCGCAACATTTGATTTCCAAAAAATTGTTTCAACCCCTCACGGTGAAACTAGTTCCTTTTACTATAAGCGCAATACTGATAGTATTTAATTTTACAATATTTGAAATGGGCCACAAAAAAGGACTATGCTATATGTGGGATGAGATGACTGCAAAACGAGGGTCTAATGAAGTGTAAAGCTGCTTATACAATTATATAGCCAAATGTGCATATAAGGGAATCAAAGACTATGGTCCGATAATTGTGGCTGCCAGAATCGAAACCGCTCAGTATTTTTAATGTACTTGCATGCTGCTAAAACATTTAAGGTTCACATTTGCCACAGATTCTTAGAAAAAGGCCACACGCAGCAGGAGGGTGACAGCATGTATGCCCTCATTGAACGATCTTCCAAAAGAAAAATGATTTATAAGCCTCAAGAATGGTATACTTATGTTAGATGGTGCAAAGTAAATGGTGAACCTTATGATGATATAGAAGAGTCTAAAGAGGACATTTACGACTTCAAATTGGACACGAAACAACAATATACATGGATCAAAAAATATTATAATAAAATAGTTAAATGGAATCAAGTCAGAGAGGTAAAAGTAGACCCAAACGATCTGTATTATTAACTATAAATATTATTTAAGTGAGATTCAGTCTTTGAAAATATATTGCTGCCGTCGAGCAAGTAATAGGAACAGGCAAACTAATATTGCACCACTAAAACTTACTTCCAATGATACCCTCCCAATAACATCAGCTAAATATAAAGATTCAATTAGTCTCTGCGACCAGAATTTAATTCCTCCAAAATATCATAATTTTTATAAAAGAATAAAGCATAAGACATAGATATTGTAAGACCTGACGAAGAAAACTGAAGAAAAATACTGTTTTATTTTATTTTAGTTCTATTTTCAAGAAACGTTGATTAGTTATCATTACCATGGTGTCATTGAAGTAATTACTTGTGATATGATTGAAATAATAAGCTTACTAATTGATAAAAGAGTCTGTTTTATAACTGTTCATGTTTACAGTTTATTATATAGTTTTGTAAGTGGTTTAATATTATAAAATTAAGCTTAGTTTAACTGTTATAACAATACCACTCCAGTTCCTTTCTTTGATTATTTTGTTGAGTGTTGAATTATTATTGAAAATAGAAAAACCCATTTTTTGTAAATTTTGTGTAAAATATTGAAATGAAAATAAGCTTTTAATCGTGAATCCATTTCTTTTGTTCGATCATAGCTTGTTTAATTAATATTTGATTGTTCGTCTTATTATTTTTAAAGAATGTTATCATCCTAAAATATTATTTCTCTGCAAAACTTGCATTTTTGTTACTTTGTGATGTGCTCATAACAATTAAAAAATAATCACGTAAATTAAATTTTATTATTGAACTCCAAAACATCCACATATGATTAGTATATCTGCAATATCAATGTCTGTACCATAAAAAAATCCGAAGCAATTTGAGACAACTGCAATATTTTAGAGGTTATCATAGTCACGCATGATTTATTGTCGTAGTTAGATAGATATTACAAGAAATACCAGTAATAACGTCTTTTATAAGAGAAAATGTTTGAAAATTAGTAATTAAAAAGTCCTACGTAGAAAAGAACATATGTCAGTTGACTCGAGTTATTTATTTATGTGTGCGGTGTAGAAAAAGACATCTACAGTAATTCGAAAAAAATAAAATAATTTGTTAAACGGATGTCACTATCTGCTGCGAAATATTATCTTAATTACTTATTCCAAATTTGAAGAACCTACCATTCTTATAGTAAAAGTTATCAAACTTTCTCCTTAAAACGCTCTCCTGGAAACTAACGATTTTGTAGATATCCGTTTGCTCTTTGCTGCCGTCGATATGTACGTGGTAAAAAAGAATTACTTATATTCATTATTATATTCATCCAGACAAGGATAAGGCTATCTATTATTTTGTGTTCCCTTGTGATGCTTTTGCAGACCATTTTGTTCTTTGAAATACTATTCCGTCGACAAATTGGAAAAGTTTTATATATGAACTCCAGTAAATTTAAAAACTTTTAATTTAGTTATCATTTTCATATTGAAATTACACATGTAATGTAAAAACGGAAAGCTTTAGATACGTAGAAGTCTACCAGCTATCCACTGTGTTGGAGAGAAATAGTAAGTAGCTAATTTAAACAAATCTTAAATATTTTATCAATATTAACCATAATCATTTTAAGCAAAACTAACCCTACTAATATTATAAATGTCAATGTATGGATGTTTGGATATTTGGATGTTTGTTGCTCAATCACGTCCTAACATATGAACGGATGGGGCTGAAATTTGGAACACAGATAGACTATAGCTTGGAAGAACACATAGGCTACTTTTTATCCCGAAAAAAAAAACAACGGGAACGGGAACTACGCGGGTAACACTGCGGAGCGCTGCTAGTAAAATATAAAAATACGTGTGTCATATTATAATTATGTATGTCAATAAATATTCACTATTTTAAACATACGTTATGACTATTCTTTAATAATTTGATTGTTTTTATCATGTATATTTTATAATGTATGTGTTAGTTCTCTGTGTGTGAAATAAATTTTCATTTTCATTTCATTCATTTTCATTTATTTATTTTTGGTAATTCCATTTGGACTGAAAGTGGCAGATTCATTACACGTTATTATAGCTGTAGGTAACTACAAGACGGGTCGGCGATCTCGCTTTCACAGATCAAGCTTTGGTTGAATCAGAACCGTGGAAGGCACCTATGTACTTACTGGTTGGTCTCCGTGGTGTTCACGGCGTATTTTGGGTACTGGTGCACTTGAGAAGGTGGTGTGCCGCATAGTTAATAATGAAATTATTATTGTATGCTCCCAAAGGGCAGACTGTTGTTGGTACTGGAAGTAAGTAAATATTGTAATCTACCAACTAGTTTGTACGCAGTTCAACAATAAATTGTTCTGATTCTGATAGTAGGGCCCAGAGACTAGCTAGCCGCGGCGAATTTGCGGAAGAATGTGAGAGCGTCGAAACCACGTTCCCGCTGAAAGCATCAAAGGTTTTACTTCGTAAAGGTTTTAGTCGGTCGGGGCACCATGTCCATCCATGATGTCAAGTCTGACATAACCCGATCGTATCTCCTAAGCCAAAGGGTATACATAAATGCCTCCACGTAAAAAAGGAGCGAGGACGATGGCATTAAAAGAGAGAGACTTAAACTCAGGATCTCTCTGGAGAAGCCGTGGTAGCGCAGTAACAATAACGTCCGATTACACAATCGCGATCTACGATAGGTTCGAATCCCATCAGCTGCAGCTGTGAGTATTTTTCCAAGTGCATATAATTTTGTCTCCACTATTAAGGGTAATAAAAATCATCATCAGGAAATTTTCATGTTACTGAAATACATTTTGCAAGGACATGGGTCATCTACCAACCCACATTTGACCAGTTAAGATTACGGCCTTAACTCTCTCAACGAGATCGAAGACCCCGAGTCCCAGCAAAGGGAACATTTATGTAATAGATTTGCGTACATTTTAAATTACATTTCAGCTAACGAGCTCAGTGCAATGGTAGGTAGCTCTTCATGTTCAAGTAGCTGCTTGGCACTTTGTCGTTATGGGCAGGCTTGTTGGTTATCATCCGGTGTAATTCTTGTGCGTTTCATCTCTTTATATAAAAAAGTGACACAAAAAGACTGAAAAAACTCAAGAAGACTGCTAACATTTATGTCAATGATGGTTTTAATTTTAAATCGCTAACAGTTTATAACATAGTTCCCATATCCGACACAGACAGGAAGTGGAGCACCTTTAAAACAACCACACAAGACAAGATTGCTTTTGTATAGGACGCACCGCGGTGTCACTCGAACTTTAATTTTATTCCCCTTTGTGGTGAGCTCAGATTGAATGGAGAATTCGACAGTTTTGTACTGAAACTGAATGCTGATAGTTTTACAATTTTCATACTAATCTATCTTTATATAAGTACTAGCAGTGTCCCGCGGTAGTTCCCGTTATTTTCCCGGGATAAAAAATAGCCTATGTGTTCTTCCAGACTATAATCTAACTGTATTCCAAATTTCAGCCTGATTCATTCATACGTTACAGCGTGATTGAGCAACATGTTATGGACATGCTGCATCTATCTTACGGTACGGGGTTATGTTTTGGGGCAACTCAACAAACCGTTTGAAAATATTTAGAGCTCAAAAGCGTTGTGTTCGAGCAATTTGTGGCCTGAAAAAACGCGACTCATGTCGAGGAGAGTTGATTCGTTTGAAAATGCTTACGCTACCATCTCTGTTTATTTTTGAAGTGGCATCTTTTGTCAAATGTAACCTAGACCTTTTTGAGATGTGTCCTGCAGGTAATAGACGTGAAGGCAATCTCTATTGTCTGCCGTCTAGAACGACATTTCTAAATAAGAGTGTTTTTTGTATGGCACATATTATTTATAATAAGATACCAAAATCTATTAGATCCAAGCAAAGTGTAAATATCTTTAGAAATGTGTTGAATGATCTTTTAATAGCAAAAGCTTACTATTCTGTGGACATGTTTTTAAATGATAATGAGCTGAATGAGATTAATTGAAAAATACTGTGGTACAGAAATAATAATCAAATAACTAAGTTTTTTTTATTTTTATTGACATATAACAGACGTAATTTTGACATTGTATTTGTTTATTGTTTCTGACATGTATTGTGATTTATTGACATTTGATTTATTTTCTAATTTGCTAATGTATTTTTTATATTTTTTTCCCCTTCTAATCGATTACATATTTTATAATCGACTACATCACTGTTATTTAATGTTTGACACATTTTTAAAATTTGAAGTTTAACCTACATTAAATCTATTGTTTATTGTTCGTGTTTACTATTTAATACGTGACTACGGTAATTGTTTTGTGTTTATGTGATATATACTAATTGGTGCAATGTTTTTTGTGTAAACTGAATGTTGACGTGATGATAAATGACCAAAAGGTAACTAATTCTATTTTGTTTGTAATACCATTGTCTGTATGCCAAGTAAGGCAGAAGCTAGAGATCTAAACTGCGTGCAAAACCAAAATCTGTACCTAACCTAGTTTTCACAGGTCAATAAAGAATTGTATCATTGTATCATTGAAAAAAAAACATCCAAATATCCAAACATCCATACTTTGACATCCTACTAATCCTACTAATATTATAAATGTCAATGTATGCATGTTTGTATGTGTTTGGATATTTGGATATTTGTTGCTCAATCACGACCTACTGTATGAACGGATCGGGCTGAAATTTGGAACACAGATAGATTATAGTCTGGAAGAACACATAGGCTATTTTTTATCCCGAAAAAACAACGGGAACGGGAACTTCGCGGGTAACACCGCGGGGCGCTGCTAGTTTATAATATTAGTGGGATGTAACCGAAAAATTATAATAATTCTCAATTTTTATTACAAAGCGTAAGATTATAAACTTAGGTACGATAAGTAAGGATAGTTTACATCCAAACCATAATAGTTTATAAGGAGGATAATTTTAAGACAATTTTGCTTACCGACTTAAAAAAGGAGGTTCTCAGTTCGGTTGTATGTTTATCTTGTACTAGCAGCGCCCCGCGGTTTTACCCGCTTAGTTCCCGTTCCCGTCTTTCCCGTTGTTTCATCGGAACAAAAAGTAGCCTATGTGTTCTTCCAGACTATAATCTAACTGTGTTCCAATATACATGTCTTTGTTTAGTCTTTAAGGATTTACAATAATAGTTTAGTGTTTAGTGGGTTGCACAAAAAATGAATTTTAGTCAGGTTAGTGTCTGATTTTAATTTAAATTGAAATCGGTTATTGTTTAATTTTCTGACACAAAAATCTATTTCATTTATCTTTTAATCTGCTACTAATTTGATACTAATAATATTTAAATAGAATGCAGTAAAAAAAATCGTGATAATTGGGCTTCGAAACGGAACGACCAATTTTCACCATTATTTTTAGGGTTCCATAAAACGTAAAAACGGAACCCTTATAGATTCGTCATGTCTGTCTGTCTGTCTGTCTGTCCGTCCGTATGTCACAGCCACTTTTTGCCGAAACTATGAGGACTACACTGTTGAAACTTGGTAAGTAGATGTATTCTGTGAACCGCATTAAGATTTGTATAAAAAAAATTAATATTTATTAATAATAATATTAATATTTATTAATAATAATAATTAGGTAGGTCTTCAAAAATGATGTTGAGGTTTTTAATTTAGTTTTTGTCTACACTGAATAATATGCGCGAGAGACACTTCCAAAGTGGTAAAATGTGTACCCCCCCCCCTCTGACTTTTAAAATAAGAGAATGAAAAATCTAAAAAAATATATGATTTACTAACTAACTAAAAAATTATGATGTGCAAACTACCAACGACAATTGGTTTGAACTCGATCTGATGAATAGTTTTTTATTAGTACGTCAGAAATACACTATTATTAAAACTTCGATCAAAGTTACAACGAACTAAAAAAACTATGTGTACTATGTATATTATGTTACTTGCTGCAACGGAACCCTTCATGGGCGAGTCCAACTCGCGCTTGGCCACTTTATTTAAAAATTCGTTTGGTATGAGAATAGGTCGTAAAATATTTTCCACCAACCTTGGCAGCTGCGCCTGATCCGCACTTAGCTGTTACGGTAAACTTTTTCCTTTCTATTTAATAGTTTGAGTTACATCAGGGGGTAAATTGAAACATAATAATATGCTTAAATGCTTTTTGAACTATCCACTTGTTAAATTTCCAATTCTCAACGTTAATAGGCCTATATTATCTTTCGATTGGTTACACACTCATTTCAAAGTGGTTTTAAATAGAATAAACATACTAGGTTTTCAGAATTTCAAAGTAGAAATGAGCTAAAAGCTGAATTTATACAAAATACATTTTTATAAGAATAATACAATTAGGTTAATATGTTGGCACTGTGACCAGTAAAATAATTACTTATACGCTGCCAAGTAATGCGGTGATTGTCGTATTTGGCAGTGTTGATCAATTTCGTTAATGTGGTATTAAATAAAATCATCGTCAAATTTGGCAACACCATGAACATGCACGACTGAATAGAGCCCTTGTTGTGTACTAAAACTTCGAAAAAAAATGCCTGATACTCATTTTTGTTCTTTTTTTATAATTTGGAGTGACAAGACGAGCATGACATGTTCCTGGTGGTAAGCAACATACTAGCCACATAACAGCACAGTTGACACACAGCTATTGGAACATGAAGGGTCCAAATTATAACTGCACTGCGCTCATCACCCATAGATACCTATCAAATATTTTATCTCTTTTCCCGTAAATACCTATTAAATATTTTATCCCATAGATACCTATCAAATATTTTATCTCTTTTGTAATTTCACTGGAAATGTTGTCTTTCAAATCGGAACACAGAAATGTTTGTACAATATTGCTTAGCGGTAGAATAACTGGCAAAGTTGAGAAGGACTCTCCAAAGAGTCCTACCACTGCAAAAATTACGCACAACTTGTTGTATCCCCTCCTTGTAGTGGTAGGACTCTGCAGAATCCGCCAGGGGTAGTACGACACCTTTGCCAGCTATTATATTGCCAAGCAGTAGTGTGAAAGGATCATCATCATCATCAACAGCCCACTAAATGTTCCCACTGCTGGGACTCGGGGCCTTCTCTCGCAAGGAGAGAGTTAAGCCCATAATCCACCACGCTGGCCCAGTGCGGGTTGGTGGATGACACATGACTTCGAAAGATTCTAGGTACATGTCGGTTTCCTCACGATATTTTCCTGCACCGTTTTAAGTTAGCGGCATTACGCACATGACTTCGAAAAGACAGTGGTGCGTGTGGGGTTTGAACCCGGGATCTCCGGATCGGCAGGCGCCGTTCTCCCGACTAGACCAGCCGTAACTTGTGAAAGGGTCACTATGTTCCAATTTCAAGGCAATTCTCATCACTCTATTAAAAAAAACATAGCCTATCTTCTATGTTATAGTTAGTGGTTGTGAAGATACGAGTTACATCCATCTAATATAACAAATGCAAAAGTTTGGATGTTCTGACGTTTGTATATTTGGTGCTCAATTACGTCTGAACGACTGAACAAATCGGGTTGAAATTAGGAACAAAATTAGCTTACAGCTTTGAAAACCATAGGCTAATTTTTATAACGGGAAAATGACGGGTGCTACGCAGGTAAACCGGCGGCGCACTGCTAGTATTTTGAGTAGTGGTAGGACTCTTGGCAGAGTCCGCCTGGTGAAGGACCACACCTTTGCCAGTTATTCTGCCGCCAAGCAGTAATGTGCAAACATTACTGTGTTCCGGTTTGAAGGGCAATGTTTCCAGAGAAATTACAGGGCTTAGAGATATAATAACTTAGATCTCTGGGTGACGAGCGTAGTGCAGTGCTAGGTAATTACTTGGACTCTTCACGTTTCAATAGCTGCGTGTCACTGTGCTGTTATGTGGCAGGCATGTTGCTTACCATCAGGCACATGACCCACTCGTCACTCTTTATTTAAAATAAAAATAAAGTATTCAATAAGTGAGAGAAAGGTAAGACATGTCTCTATTACCCTTCAAACCCGTATGGATTGCTAAATATACGACCTATCAAAATAATCCTAGAAAGTGAACGCTCCGACACAAAGCAGGTAATCTCGTGTCTACAAGTTAACTAACCCTGTTCAACGTAAAATAACATTACTTAGTGTTCACTCGACTATGTTCTGTAAGTACAGATAATAGTGTTTGTATAACAGCTCTAGCAATTTAATCGCATTAATGCTATTATTGCGGTTTCTTTATACAAGTGTAATAAAATTTTACATACATTTAACTGCAAAAATTAACGTTAAATTGTACTAAAATTTACGTAAGTTATGTGAGTCCTGAATTTAACGCTAAATTGTAGGTACTTAAAATTACGTTAGTTATGAGTCCGGAAGTAACAAACATTTAGCAGTAATTTCAAAAACAGTTTTTTTTCTTCTGAAAAACGATTTTAATGTCAAAATTTCATTCGCACAGTTTACTAATTTTAATAGGTTTAAAAAATTATCTACTATACAATCGATGTCATATAAGTAATATTTTATCGATATTATGAAAACTACTCTATAGATTTCCACAAAATTTAATAGGACCACTCGGAGAGTAGGTACACCATTTTGAATAAAAAAATAAAACAAAAATTCGCGCGTTCTTCTCCTTTTTTATAAAACGTCTTAATTAAATAAATAATCAAAAATATAATTTTAAGGAAGTCCTCTTGTCAATGGAAAATTGGCTTATTTTAATGGTGATATTCATTAAACAACGTTGTTAACCTTCAACCCCTTTTTAGGGTTCCGTAAAACGTAAAAACGGAACCCTTATAGATTCGTCATGTCTGTCTGTCTGTCTGTCTGTCTGTCTGTCTGTCCGTCCGTATGTCACAGCCACTTTTTGCCGAAACTATGAGAACTACATTGTTGAAACTTGGTGAGTAGATGTATTCTGTGAACCGCATTAGGATTTGAACAAAAAAATTAAAAAAAAAGAAAAATTAGGGTTGCCCCCCATACTGAGAACTGAAACTCAAAAAATTTTTTTTCATCATACCTACACGTGTGGTGTGTCTATCGATAGGTCTTCAAAAATGATGTTGAGGTTTCTAAAATTATTTTCGTCTACACTGAATAGTTTGCGCGAGACACACTTCCAAAGTGGCAAAATGTGTGTCCCCCCCCCTCTAACTTCTAAAGTAAGAGAATGAAAAATCTAAAAAAAATATATGATGTATATTACCATGTAAACTACCAACGAAAATTAGTTTGAACTCGATCTGATGAGTAGTTTTTTTTAGTACGTCATAAATACACTATTATTGAAACTTCGATCAAAGTTACAAGGAACTACAAGAACTAATGTGTACTATGTATATTATGTTACTTGCTGCAACGGAACCCTTCATGGGCGAGTCCAACTCGCACTTGACCACTTTATTATGTAATAAAAATAGGTATAAACGGCAAAAAGAGTTCGGAAACTTATAATTCCGTTTACAATTTTATTATTGAAATGCAAAAATGCAAGTATTTTTTATAAGCTGCGTGCTTATGACTATCACAACAATCGAATTGAATTTAATATTTTGTCGTAGGTATTATATTATAAATAACTGTATTTACAATTTTATATTTTTTATTACAATTTTTCAATTTGTGTACAATTGTATTATTGAAATGCAAGTATTTTTTTATAAGTTGCGTGTTTATGACTTTAATTTATATTACACAACAGTTGAATTTAATTTATATTATTATTTTTGTCGTAGGTATTACATACACTGTTATACCTTGTTTGTACAGTTATGTGTTATGTACAAATAACTCGTAGAAATGTCTACGAGAGCCGTAGCTGTAAATGTAATAAGTGGTGTAGCTCTACGAACTACACCACTTACATTTAATCTTATTATGTGATTTATTTAATTTTACTACAAGTATTCGCCAAGTGAACAAAATTCGACCTAAAAGCAGTTTTAATCTTATCTCTATTTAACCTCAGACTTTAATATTAAAATATATATATCAAAACATGGTAGGATATATTATGTTTGTGTTTTTTTTAATTTATAAAATGTATTTTTTTAAACATTAGCATTGTGCACTCTTTCTATATATAAACAATAAGTTCTTCTCGTAGCTCGAAGAAGCGGCATCGTTTCATGGTTGATGTTCCAAAGACACGAACGAAGAGGTTTGACTCTACTTTTGTGATAAGAACGTCAGATTGTGGAATGAGTTGCCTGGGTGGGTTTTTCCCGAAGACTATAATCTTAGTGTCTTCAAATCGAGAGTGAATCGGTTTCTTCTAGGTAAACACGCTCCATCTTAGACCGCATCGTCGCTTAACATCAGGCGAAATGGCGGTAAAGTGTAAACCTATTAATGTTAAACAAAAATAGGTAGGCAAATTTTTATACTCTATTGTATATATCCACGCTATTTTCCTAAAAAGCGGTACTAAGTTTTTGCTTCACGTATTTATAGATATTACACATATATTAGATATCAACGTTTTATTCCTTTCCATCATAATACGCAACCTCATCTCCAAAAGTCATAACATCGGAGACATCGTTTTCACGAATCGAATTTAAGGTCCTTCAATTCGCGCTTATAGTCGTAAACTGCATAAATAAATCGGATATACGAGGAAAAAACTGTGCCACTCCTGATCTTTATTGTTTCCCCAAGTGTTTATAAATACCATTTTAACTATAAAAACTGATTTATAGGAATGTGAATCGTATGGTTAACATGTTAAATGTGATAGTGATGGTAAAGATAAAGCGGCTGGTTGAGCGCAATGCCTATGACACGTTCTTTGTGCGAATTCCCTTGCTTTGTCTAGACCACCTTTGTTTGGTGGCTGGCAGCTTATTAACAGGGTAACATGACGTGCTAGTTCATAATTAAAAGCTGTTTTGACACGTCCGGGGTGTGATCGGGACGTATCAGGGGAACAAAATGCAGAAAATCGACAAAAACAAAGTGACATATTCAACATACCAGTCAAAATTAACCCTGTAAGTGCTGACATCATCATCAACAACAGCCCACTAAATGTTCTTACTGCCGGGACTCGGGGCCTTCTCTCGCAAGGAGAGAGTTAAGCCCATAATCCACCACGCTGGCCCAGTGCGGGTTGGTGGGGATGACACATGACTTCGAAAGATTCTAGGTACATGTCGGCTTCTTTACGATGTTTTCCTTCACCGTTTTAAGTTAGCGGCATTACGCACATGACTTCGATAAGACAGTGGTGCGTGTGGGGTTTGAACCCGGGGTCTCCGGATCGGCAGGCGCCGTTCTCCCGACTAGACCAGCCGTAACTTCTGGAGTGCTGACATAAGCGTTAGCCAAAGCATCTCTTCTGTTCAGTTTCTGTAGTAGTGAATTCTCTGCAGTGTACGCCTGGGAAGTGCCACACATTTGTCAGTACTGTTGTTGTACTACCAAGCAAACAATGTGTAATGTGCGAACATCGTTGAGGTCCGGTTTGAAGGGCAATGTTTCCAGAAAAATTACTGAGCATAGATAAAGCATCCTATATTACTTGCTTTATCATATTATGCTTCTGCATATCTGGGTGACGAGCGCAGTACAGTGATAGGTAACGATTTGTATTCTTCGTGTTCCAATAGCCGCTTGGGGTTGTGCACTTATGGTCAGGCGTATTGCTTACTATCAGGTACATGCCCTGCTCGTCTTGTCATCATTTACTACAAAAAAAAAATATTTTGGTAAATACAGGTGTACGAAATAAACCGCATGATTGTCACATCCATTTATTAAAATTTATAAAAGTCACTAGAAGCTAATTTAAATTCAGTAACTTACATTACATTTTCCAAACACGTTTTCAAGGCTAACTAAAACCAAGGACCTGTCAAGGTTTTGAACGAAGTCATACCGAAGTCAAAGTTTTAAACTATCACTGTAGTTTATAGTAGGTACTGGTATTTTGAATAAATTCCTCACACAAGATATTATTCTACTAAATGCAAAAATTTGTAAAGATGGATGGAAGTTTGTTACTCATACACGTAAAAACTACGGAAGGGATTTAGATGAAATTCAGTACATAGATACATAATGGTCTGAAATAACACATAGGCTACTTTTTATTCCGAAAAAAATAACAGGATTGGGAACTACGCGGGTGAAACTGGGATTAACTACTAGTGTTATTATATGTGATTGTAATTTTTATTTCCCCGGCTCTGAAGTTTGTAAAGACACGAAAAAAGAAAATCATTAGCTCTTTGAAACGGTAAAATCAAGTTGGTAACGTATAATGAGACTTTTAATCAGGGTTTTTATTTTCTCTACGTCCTTATTATTCTTTTGAAACAATTCCGAATTAGCTGTTAAATAATATTGCTTTGTGAGTTTTTATGTTTTCATTGTGAAAAAGCAGAGCCTAATACTACATGTCATTACTACATGTCTACACCTGATATTTAGCAACAATGGGAATAACAATGGCAATCCTAGCAATGAGAATATATAATTAGCTGTTAATGCTTAAACTTCATAATGTAATTGAGACTATATTGCTCTATTGTAATAAATAGTGACTGTTATAGGATTGGTTGATCGCATTTCCGTAGCTACGGGCTGTAATATTAATAGCATTCGTTCCCACACAATCGCAACCGGTACAACTCAGATCATTACCAGCATAATGTTACATGTGACCGTACTTAACCATTCAACCGTTCACATTACTAAATCACATAGAAACCTCTAACTTTAAGCGCTTAACTACCCTTCGATACCACACTATCGCTGTAACACAAAACTTCAGCAACCATTGCCCCACTTTCATACACTAAAACTGTAAAATCTAATACTAAGCGTGTAATAGAAGCTCAACATATAGAAAACGTCTAAGCGTATATGGTTAAAGGAAATTTCAAGACGTGGGTATTAGGAATGAGGGACATATTAACTGGAATTCCTTTCAGATTGGCTTGACTCGACCCACGTCAGATTGGACACTGTCATTACGCGTTGGATAATTTCGAATTGTCTTGTGTTATTCGGCGGAAGATAGGGTTGAATGTTATGGGTACATAATTATATCAATGGAGTTGTAGGTATAAATAGACTGGTGTGATTGGGGTGAATTTAATTGAATTTGTGTATATTCATAAGTCGGGAAATTATTGGAGAGTTGATGGCAGATAAATTAATGAATAGTGAGAGCAGCTTCGGCAATTCAAAAAGATATTTTTTTTGCTATGATAAGTTTGCCCTTGTACTATCATCTCGCCAGATGTTAAGCTAGAATGCGGTCTTTTGATGAAACGTGCTGACCTAGCAGAAATCTATCAACATGGAGAAGCATAGTGAGACCGGTGATTGCTGCCAGGAAGACTGAGAATGGACATAGGTAGCCCTCCGTGTCATCTTATCTACTACAATCACTTTGACTACAATGTCCGACCAGAAGAGAATGAAACCCTTTTAAGACATTAAACACATTTATACACTCGTAGTTTTCCATAATGACCCTGATTGGCAACTATGTACTTGTCAAGCGGAGCGTCTAGATCTATTGATTTTTTTTATGTAAACAAGTGATGAGACAATTTGGAATTTCACCTGATGGTAAGCGTCATGGTAGCTCAAACACGTTGCAGTACAGTGGCTTTGATTTACAAAGTCATTGGTTGCACTGCACTGCGCACATCACTTCAGTTCTTGAGTCTCATGTGCCCAGTAATTTCACTAGCCAGAGTGCCCTTCAAATCGGAACAGAGTAACGCTTACGCATAACTATTTGGCAGCAAAATATCTGGCACTGAGGTGGTACCCACCAAGCCGTACGATGCATAAAAGACTACAACCTAGACCTGGTGAGGTATTATACATTGATTTATCAGCAAGGTGCACAATAGACGAATTACGTTGTAAGCTTTTATAAACAGTATTTTAACGTTGTTACAAAACTCCATTGTAGTGATTTTTTCAGTTTGTTGTGCAATTCGTTATATGTTTTGATTGATATTGAATTTAGATCCGAAATGTTCACGTGCGAATTAAAGTTCTGACCTATTTCAATATTTATTTTATTCTAGGAAATAACCTTTTGTTGTGTATAACAGTGGAAGAAATGACTTTATAAATATTTTGAAATAGGTATAGGTATATAAATCAAGTAAATTCTAAAATTTGTACAAATAAGTAAAAAGTACTAATGACTAGCGGCCCGCTCCGGCTTCGCATGGGTATAAAATTTATAGCCTATGTCATTCACTGAAAAAATGATTAAAATCAATCCAATAGTTTTGATTGATTCGTTATTGCCCGTGGCCCGCACTAAATCTGTAATATCTTCGAAAATATTCATTTAAATCATATGTTTCAAATGGCCATATAGGGTAGGGTAGACCCAGGCGAATCGGATCAATGTTTTTTTTTTGATTGATTTCAATGTTCTTTTATTTACGTTGTTGCAATCAGTAATATTCTAGCCACACAATAAACTTTTTAAAAGTTAAATTAACAATGAATTCTCCAAAATGTCAACTAAAAGCTCAAAACAAAAGGCAGAAATATCCAATTCCCCCAAATCTCGGGGCGAATGGGATCATACATAACATGTAACTAAATTAGATTTTTCTTATTAGTATTAGCTTTGAAATGATTAAAAACATTAAAATCTAAAGAAATAGGAATAATAGTAATTACAAACACATAAATCACAAATATACGAGTCATTTTTCCCTCTCAGATCTGCACATTTTCGTGACTCCTTTTTTCACATGCTTGACACTGAATGGTGGACGGATGAATATTTGTGAGCATTGTATACACAACAAATATCTAGATTTTGAGCATTTATTTGTTACTCCATGCGTGTTTTACAATTCTTCTGCTTCTTTACGTGTTTTTGTCAGTATTTAGTTTTTTATCTGAACGCTTTCCAAATGACCCTCCCTGACCAGAGTAACTTGGTAAGGTGGGGAAAAGCCTCTGAAAAATGTTGCTATACTTGTGGTGAGGCGATATGTACAGCAAGGCACATATTGGTGGGATGCAAGGTGCTCCTTAATAGGGGTCATTACTCACAGCGCCATGACAGAGTACTTGAAATCATACGTGAAGCCGTAAGCCTTTCGGTAGCTAGAGCCCAAAAGGGATTGACGATGAACAAAAGACAAATTAACTTTGTAAAAGAGGGCTCAACTTCAAACTCCAAGAACAAGCCTTACTCAATCCTGGGTTCAGCACCTGATTGGACAATTTTAATGGACACGTATGAAAAGCACTACAAAATCCCAGAGGATGTGGGTGTTTCGTCATCCAGACCGGACATTTTCCTTTTTTCTAGGGCTACGAAACGCATAGTCCTGGTAGAACTTACCGTACCGTGGGAAACTAATATACCTAAAGACCACGTGATGAAACAAAATAAGTATTACGACCTACAAAATGAATTAACAAAAAATGGCTATGTAGTTAATTTATACGCTGTAGAAGTAGGAGCGAGAGGTATACCAGCAAAATCTCTCTATAACCTGCTTAAAGACCTTGGATTGTCCAGAAGTGCAGTAAGTTCTATACTAGAACGAGTATCTAAAGCTGCACTAGTAGGATCATATCGGATTTGGCTGGGCAGGGAGAGAAATACGAGTAGTGAAGGTGAGTGTTGACGTACGTCAATGTAAGGGGCCCCTTTTAAACCTACAGCCCGAGTCACAAGTCTTGGGGTCTATTCGAGATTTCTCTCTCTGCCACACGATGGACCCGGCACCCGCACGGTGAATCCATGGAATGCTAAGAAGTACGTCTCTTTCTTAACATGTTTTTCTCTGGTCTGCTAAAGTCTTCTCAGTATTCTCGTCTATGCACGACTGTCCACCACATCTTTTGATTGTAACTCTGGAGACTCAAACACATTATTCTTACTAAATACTCTAAGTTTGGTGAGTGTGAATATTCTTTATGAACTCGTGTATGAAATTCGTTAATCTCAACTGCCTGACAAAAAGTTAACTTTTTGGCCAGGATCTTATTTGCGGCTTCTCTTATTATTTCTTGGCACCAATCTTCCCCATTTGTCTTCATTGTGTATGTGGGAATCATCTACAATGAAATAAAAATACATAATTAACCTCAAATATAAAACAAATAATTTTTCGTCCCGACGACGTGATCTGAATAACCCCATATTAGCTTTATTTAAATAAATATTTTTTAAAATAACCAGTAATGATATCTTTAAAACCTAAAATGTGTTCTATAAAAATCTCTTTTCTAATGAATATAACCCATATTGTTAGAGTTTTTAGGTTCCCATTACTTTCCAATCCTATTTCCTAAATTTCTCCTTTGTACTGGCTCATTAAATTACACCAGCAGAAAACACATTTAAAAGATCGCACTACTGAATATCTACAAATCTACATCCTGCCGTCCAGTGTCACCACTGTCAACGCAACCAGCAAGCCGGTAGCCACGCGCTCTTCTGTGTTCAGTGAAAATACTTCAAATTCTTACTAAACCTCTTATAAAACCGCATAAACTTAATAAATCAAGTGTGCCCTACCCGGGTCTGAGTGAAAAACATTGAATTAACTTGAAGCTAAGGAAATACCTAAGTGTAAGCACGGGAGGTGAAAGCCGCGAGTGGATCCACTTTCCGAACTGATTCGGGAAGCTCCAGGAACTCCAGGACCCCAGGAACTTCAGTAAGTGAGCCATTCACTTCTTCTCCATCCATTACACCCAAAGATACTCCTCACGAAATCTTTCGTATTGTAATTTAAATTCAAAATCCAACCACATATAATTTAAACTAGTCATACAAAACCTTAAAATGACATTAAAAAATAGCGTAGTACGTACCTTAGATGCGCATCCAAATCGTAACGCACACTAACACTGACCCGCTACCCGCTATCGAGCTGTGCATAGACTAGTCGAAAAAAAACATTGCCGATGTTGATCGATGCGTTGATGGAGAGGGTCATTAGACGCTAGCCATTTGCGTTCTGTGACAACGTGTTTTCAAAATATTTATCGATTTCTTATTTTGATCCGATTCGCCTCGGCCTACCCTTGCCTACCCAATGTATTTGGATAAGGATAATTGCTGTAATGTTTAAAATCGCTTCAAAAATTAGCCATTATTTGTCGTAAAAAGTAAATGACAAAAAAATGTTATTGTGGGATATCCATAAGAGATAGACATCTACCATATAATCCAGTAACTTTGTCGCCTGAATGTATGGAGTAGGATGCGTTAAATCTGGTAGATCTGATTTTTTGCAGACTTGTGTATGATGTTGCCATAATGATTGTCCCAAGTTTGTGACCTCGAGCGACGAACGCAACTTTGTCAAAAATCGAAAAAAACGCAAAAAAATCGTTTATTTTTCAAATTTTTTCGATTATAACCCTAAACGACTAGCTTGTGAAAAAACTTTCTTTTGGCGTTTATAAAGAAGGCTAAATTTGCTACAATATGATACTAAAAATGTCTCTGTACACCCAATGATAAAAATATAAACTTTGAAAGACTTATTCTCAGAAAATATTCTGAGAATAAGTCTTTCAAAGTTTATATTTTTTTTCGAACTTCCCAATTTTTTGCAATATTTTAACTTCTACTTGACCACTTTATGGCACAGTTACTGCTGTTTTTAACCCCCGACCAAAAAAAAAGGTGTTATAAGTTTGACGTCGAAGTCTGTCTGTCTATCAGACATACACACATACAGGTCTGTCTCCCTGTGTATCTATCTGTGTGTGTATCTGTCTATGGCACCGTAGAGCTCAAACGGATGGGCCGATTTCGATGCGATTTTTTTATTTGAAGATACATTTTTGTGTCAATGTTTTGAGCTATTTTTGGTTAATATCGATTCAAGATGGCCGCCTCCACCAAATGGCGGACCAAATATTTCATCACAATCTACCTTAATATGGGTATCAAATGAAAGGGCTTGACTAGTAGACTACTATGCACTATAACAAATTTCAAATCCATAATGGCCGCAACCACAAAATGACGAAATACGTTTCTTTTTTTACAAATACCTCGCTATGGTATAAATATAAATTTTTCATAGTGTATAGTAGTCTACTAGTCAAGCTCTTTCATTTGAAACCCATGTTATGGCATTAGTGAAAAAAAAATCTGCAAAAAATCAGATCTACCGGATTTAACGCCTACGGTAATGTATAAAGTTACTGAACTAATAGCGGAGTTTTCTGTAGACCTTTTCAATGTGTACCATACTTAGTACATTGTTTTGATAAATCTCGTAGGGGTCAACCTGCGTTTGCAATGTAAGCGGAAAAAATGAAATTATTTCCGACATCACATCAGAAACCTCAAAAATAACAGTACTTCTCCACATTTATTGGATGTTATTATACGTTTAAACCTTCCTCTTCAATCACTGTATCTATTAAAAAAACCGCAAATCAAAAGCTGTTACGTAGTTTTAAAGATTTAAGCATACATAGGGATATAGGGACAAAGAAAGAGACTTTGTTTTATACTAAGTAATGAAGTCGAAAGAAGAGTGAAAGCGAGTTCTCTCGAAATATCAGTTATGTTACGTCATTACTCTGACATCATCACTCATCATATCACTCTCACACATCAACTCTTCTTGATGTCGGACCAAAATAACGATTCTCACCTATATAATGCTGTTAAGTTTTTTTCCTGCTGCTCTAACTAATTTAATACTAAATAATATCTTGTTTTTTTCCCGAAAAAAAAACAGAAACTGCCTTTAATTTAAAACTAAATTCAGACACTCGACCAAAAACACGAAATCAAATTGTAATTTTTTGTTCATAAATATTATAACTATTTTCATTTAATGTAGGTAGGTATAGGACTACTTCTGAACTATGATCAACCAAACAAAAAAATTACCATGAAAATCGATTCACAATTGGCGGCGCTATCGCGTACCATACGGACAAAAAAAAACGGAACGGAAACATACAACGGAAAAGAGAACCTTCTTTTTTTGAAGTTGGTTAAAAAAAGCTGAAAAACATGATAGAATTCCAACTTTCCTTACTATCAGACTGCTCATGGCTCGAAAAAGCGACATCGTGTAGAGTAGTGTAGAGTGCATTGCATAATTTGATTTTTCCCGATGGTTACAATCGTGGAACCTTTAAGTCGAGAGAGAATCGGTTTCTTCTACCTAGAACCTAGAACCTAGCACAGTTTATCGTAAACCGCATAGTCACTTTAACATCAAGGGAGATATCGGGCAAGTGCAAACCTATAATGGTTAAAAAAAGTTTGGAATAGCAATAGCATCAAACCTTTGGGTCAACTTATACTAACAATTACACATGCGATGCGGAAAAAACTGATGAACATAATTTTGATGTCTCCTTACTATCTGTGAACTACATAGATACTTATCAAACTCCTAAACAAGATCCTGCCGAAGCACAAGACGTTTGCGTAATTGTGCTCACCAAACATATCTCACATTTATGTACTCGTACATAGCACAACCAAATAGAAGCAAGAAATAAATAATTAGCAGATGAAGAATCAGATAACATAGATCACACAGCCGAACAAAATCCAGAAAAGAAAAGAAGAAGAAAAAGACTTTAATTAGCTGACTGTTATTTTATTTACTTACTTATTATTTTTTCATTGTATAAATCAAGACTAAAACAAATTGTTTTGCCAGACATATTGTTGCCTCCAGAAGAAGAGGCGCGGGACCGTTCGTTGTGGAAATCTAGGGGGGAGGCCTATGTTCAGCAGTGGACGTCTTGCGGCTGATGATGATGATGATGATGATGATCTTACCTGCAAACAGCAATAAACATTTTTATATTTTACATTTTTATATTTGTCTAATATAAGAAAGAAAACCAAATTTCAACCCACTTTTTAGTGGCAGAATATTTTAGAGTGGTTTTTAGTTACGTTTGTATTCAAATTTTTTATTTTATTAGTTTGAAATCAATTCATTTATAACTTTTACATTCATTAACTACACATACACTTGTAACATTAGTAGGATGGATATATTAAAATGATTATTTTCCAATCGTAACGTTCCTGTTACGCTAATTGCACACCTATTTCTATCACCAAGGTTTTAACATCACGGAAACTACATTTACGGAATGCGTGACAAAACCTTATTTAACGAAAAACAACGAACAACAATTCTGAAAAAACATTCCCGTTGATGCACGATGTTACGTGGATAAATAGAATCTATTAGTCAACTTTCAATTTTCCCAAAAGTAGGTCAAAGTAGATCACTGACATGAAGTTAGGAGAATGGGTTCTTTCGCTAACTTCGGTAGCCAACTATGTTAATGACTTTTTTAATAAGAAAATCTCTTGGCGGCTCGCAGGGGAACTTAGTTAGATACTTAAATGTAGATCAGGGGTAATATGTGAACGCGATATCATCATTTTTGGCCCTGCCGCATTTGTTTTGGACTACTTTGGGGTAGGGAAAGACTAATTGTGTATGACTCTTTTCTAATAAAACGTGAAAAACGTTAAACAGTATTATAGGTAATTCATTCATTCTTGCACTACATTTTAAAATATTTAATATGAAAAACCCTAAAATAAAGTACAAATTGACGACCCTATAGCTACGAGCGATCTGTATGATAGAAAAGGAGATATGCAAAGTAGGAAGGCAAATAAAGAAATTGGAATGAGTATACTCCAATAATTTTCATAATTAACTAAAAAAAATACTAGTGGTCAAGTTCAAGCTTCGCTCGGATATTGTTGTATGAATACTATAAATAGTTTAAAAAACGAAAGATTCATTTCAAGCGTTCCTTTAATAGAGGATAGAAATTATTATACTTAACGATTTTATCATGTTTATTCACTACACTTATTATTATTGGTTATCTATTTTCAGTAACCTCTTTAAAATGTATTAACAGGTACGCTGACTTGACGGACGTAGTAAAATTCCTTAATTATGCTAACAAAGTTTTACCTTTACTACTATTGCGATAAAAGTGAAAATTCTATGGTCTATTTAGAGCATATTTTTTGGACAATCTTTATGTACCCCCGTAGTCATGCTAAATACAAGTGGAATTACGTTCTCGTAGGATGGACGAACAGTACGTTCAATTGTTTGCAGTGACGAATAGAGTAATAATTTATAGTTAACTAGCGGCCCGCTCCGGCTTCGCTCGAATAATAACCTTGATATCAACTGCAGCGCCATCTGCCGGGCTGATTTGTGAATCTAAACCTTCCAGGGCCCTACCCAAACGTAAACAAAAAAAAATCATTCAAATGGACTAACATCTTCGTAGATATCGATATACGTGAAAACGTACGTCCAAATATGATAAATTGTGTGCTATAAGAAGTAATCGATATGCCTGCCTATAACAAAACAGTACCACGCAACTATTTGTACATCTAAAGTCAGATGTAGCACTCCACTGCGCTTGTCACCTAGAGATATAAAATGATTTATATCTTTTCCCATTTGTTTCACTAAAAAAAATCCAAATTAATGTTTGCAGATCATTGCTTGGCGGTGGTATAACTGACAAACTGGTTTGTACTTTGCAAAGAATCCAACCATCACTAGACGGATGTAACTTTCGTAGTGATGATTTAGATTTAGAGTGAGTGATCTGGAATGAGTCCTATTGTAGAGTCCGCCTGGGAAAGTACCACACCTTTGCCAGTCTGTTATTCTACCGCGAAACTGTAACGTGCAAACATTACTTACTATGTTCTGGTTGAAAAGGAAATGTTTCCAGTGAAATCACAAAAATATATCTGGGTGACGAGCGCAATGCGGTGCTAGGTAATCATTTGGACTCATCACGTTTCAATAGCTGCGTGTCAGCGTACTGTTGTTATGGCTAGGCTGTTGCCTACCATCAGGCACAAAGATGTCCTACTCGTCTTATCACTCTATGCCTACTATATTAAACAAAGATATGCACCAGTTTAAATAAACAAATGAAATTATGTGACTGGTTTAGTCACAGCTTAACTCTTAATTGTAAATAAAGTAGCCAAGTGCAAGTTGGACTCGCCCATGAAGGGTTCCGTTCCAGCAAGTAACATAATATACATAGTACACATAGTTCTTGTAGTTCGTTGTAACTTTGATCGAAGTTTTAATAATAGTGTATTTATGACGTACTAAAAAAAACTACTCATCAGATCGAGTTCAAACTAATTTTCGTTGGTAGTTTTCATGGTAATGTACATCATATATATTTTTTTTAGTTTTTTCATTCTCTTACTTTAGAAGTTAGAGGGGGGACACACATTTTACCACTTTGGAAGCGTCTCTCGCGCAAGTTATTCAGTGTAGACAAAAATTATAATAGAAACCTCAACATCATTTTTTAAGACCTATCGATAGACAACCCACACGTGTAAGTTTGATAAAAAAAAATTTTGAGCTTCAGTTCTTAGTATGGGGGGCACCCCTAATTATTTTTTTTTAAACTTTTGTAAAAATCTTAATGCGGTTCACAGAATACATCTACTTACCAAGTTTCAACAGTGTAGTTCTCATAGTTTCGGCAAAAAGTGGCTGTGACATACGGACGGACAGACAGACAGACAGACAGACATGACGAATCTATAAGGGTTCCGTTTTTACGTTTTACGGAACCCTAAAAATACGTTAGCTCAATTCAATTATTAATTATGGTAAGCGCTCCGACTTAGATCTTTACATTTTGGCCACTTAAATATTCCAACCACCCAAAGCCTTTCTATTTCGACTTTTCAATACAAGGTACAAGGCCATTTTATACGACCTCTCAAAAATTGGCGGTTTAAGCCGCAGACAAGCTACATTATTGCAAATGTGTTTATTGGAAAGCAAGTGGGCTAATTGTTCTTGTTGCCAGAAACGCTTTTAAGATAATGCTGAAAGACGACTACGCAATTTAGCTCGTATCAACGCCATCTAGATTCTTTTAGTGAACTAAAAAAATTAAAATCGAGTTCAACGGGACGAGGTTATGAAATTGGCCGGTATTATTTTTTTCTCTTATTGATTTAAGGCACAGTATAAAGAAATACTACCAGCAGTAAAGTTCACCATTTGATCTTGGGAGAAACGCCGCTAATGTCTAGACATGGGTAGGTTTGTCGCAATTTCAAAAACGTGGCACCAACATAAAATTGAAGCATAAGGAAGACGGAAGATAAGTTACGGCTGGTTTAGTCGGGAGAACGGCGCCTGCCGATTCGGCCCCGGGTTCAAACCCCACACGCACTACTGTCTTTTCGAAGTCACGTGCGTAATGCCGCTAACTTAAAAAACGGTGAAGGAAAACATCGTGAGGAAACCGACATGTACCTAGAATCTTTCGAAGTCATGTGTCATCCGCCAACCCGCACTAGGCCAGCGTGGTGGATTATGGCCTTAACTCTCTCCTTGCGAGAGAAGGCCCCGAGTCTCAGCAGTGGGAACGTTTAGTGGGCTGTTGATGTTGATGTTGATACGGAAGACGTCAGCCCTGAGCCGCGCTCCTGCAATACTAACATTGTATGTAATGTAGGCAATGCAGCTGCACGCTTCCCGCGTCTCACTCCGCACGCCCCACACGATTGCCCCGTCCAGACGGCTTCGTCGAACGACTGTATGATTTAATAGACTGTGTTTAAAGACCGATTTACATCAGACGAGCGAATGCTCATTCTAACCCCATTGTATCAAATTCATTTGGTGTAGACAAACGTAGAGCATTCTTTCGTTGTTTTGTTTGCGTTCGCAAAGATTCTATGGAATATATAATATGGAAAACGCTAAGAACGATCTTTCGTTTACACTAAAAGATCGAGAATGAATGCTCTTGTTCCAGCTCTAGCTCTATGTTCGTTCAGTTTAAATCGGCCTCAAGGTGAGAGAGATTTGTTCTTTGAGAGATTTATACATAGTTACGTGAAGGTAGAGTTACGCATGTAGCGATTTTGTAACCTTGACTTGGCTCGTAAATATATAACCTTGTTATTAAATAATTTAATTAAAAATAATGTTATAACTCTACATTGAAGAAAATAATGCAATGACTGCATAATAATAACTATTGACTTATGAAGTATTGATTGAAGTGTCTGAGAACAAGAAGCGAGGATTGCGGTCGACTTTTTTTTAACAAACTTCCATAAAGGAGGAATTTCTCAATCTTTTTTTTTGTTACCGAAGGAACTGTATTCCTACCTATAGTCTGATGACACTACATTTTTTTTTGTTTTTGTTTAAAATTTAATTGAATTATCGTAATTTTGTAAAAAAAAAAATGTCACCAACATCCAACTATTGTAAACGTCGGCGTCGTTCAGAGACGTGAAGTTATTTTCATGAAGTACTTCACTTTGCATATACATTGATAATTTATTTATTTGATATGTTATATTACAAATGGGTATTTGCGGAGTTAGCTAAACTCATGCCCGAATGAATAAACTAACATAATAAAGGAGACAAAGAGCCTGAGTGACACAATCATAACAATTTAAATCATCTCGAGACTTATATCACAAAGTAATTTCGCACAAAACGATCCGTTCCCATTTAGAAATGCGTATTTTATATCAAATAGAAGCAACATCCCCATGAGATCAGACCGCAGGGCTTGAACTTCATTTCCAATAAAAATATGGTTCAAATTCGAAACAAAAATACACTCTCACTTAAATTAAGTACGCTATTACGCGCGTACAATACTACCCACATATATTTACAACGTGTAAAGATACGTACCTAAACAATGTGATACAAGAATTGATATTTAGTTTGTGTGATACGACAGTGGTGTCTTCAGATGATTGTTCATATAAGTTGGTGGTATTGCAAAGCCGTGTAATACGCAACAATGGTACGCATTAGGGTTGTGCGATGAACCGCATCGGTCTTGGGAGCGCTTGATTTCCCCAAAGGCGGGTCTGTCCGAATCTTACCCTTCTCCCTAACCCGATAGGTGAGCCATACTTTCAGTAGATTAATATAGTAATGTGGATTATGACGTGATTTCTTCGTCTCCGTTTCGACTGCTTTCTTATACGTGTATTATTTTGTGATATAATATGGTGACGATTTGTTTCTTTATCTCTTGTAAGAGGATGGAAGTTTTATGATGACATTTTGAAGTCCTAAATAGGGCTTCAAATGTATTTTTAAACTTTTCAAATGTTTTGCAGCGCCCTGCGGTGTTACCCGCGAAATTCCCGTTCCTGTTGTTTTTCCGGGATAAAAAGTGGCCTATGTGTTCTTCCAGATTATAATCTATTTGTGTTCTAAACAGCTCGATCCGTTCATACGTTAGGACGTGATTGAGCAACAAACATCCAAACATCCATACATTGACATGTATGATATTAGTAGGATGTTAATTTTCATTTACACTTTGACAGTTGATGACTATTATTTTCAAAGTGTTGTAATGATTTAACCGACTTCAAAAAAGGAGGAGGTTCTCAATTCGGTTGTATGTTTTTTATTTGTGCGTTACGCGATAGCTCCGCCAATTGTGTAAAAATTTTGATGATTAATGTTTTCTTTGGTAGATCATAGTTCTGAAATGGTCTCATATAAGTTTTATTTAAATTACTTTTTCATCCCACCAGCTCGGAAAGAGTACTTTTGCTCTTCGATATCAGGGCGCAAAAGTCGTTTTTACCCTCTAGAGGTTAAAGTAAATTTGAATTTAGAACATCGTGTGTACTGAGATTTGTGGATTCAAAACATAATTTAACCTATTTATTTCTACCTCCTTGGTGCCGAATTCATCATACATTTATTTTTAATTTGTTAAAAACTCATACTCGGAACCTCTTTGGTGTACTTTTTTTTAAATGCTTTGCGCGCAATTTTCTTTTCACGGATGGAGGATAGAGGTAAAGAATGTTATTTCAAATGGCAAAACATTTTGAAATGCTATGAATGAATCAATTGTAATCGAATTGAAGTATGCCGAGTTGCCGAGTTAAATAACTAAATATTATTGACTACTAAAATAGTAACTAATAGATAATTTCAACTACTTGTGCAGTACAAAATAATGTAGTAAATATAACATCAAATAAATAATTACTATTTTGAGAAAACATGTAGATACAATATATTTTGAAGTCAAAACTTCTTTTGGCGCGCCAAAGACAGAGTTTTCGTGGGCTGTCAATTTAATTCTAGCGTCACGCTCGGGAATGACAAGAAATCTTCGGGTAAACTCGGGACCATAGCCAATGGCCATCTAGAAATGCCTCAGCCTTTCTCATTGGCCATTTAAAAATGTGTCAGCATTTCTAGATGGCCATGCTCATAGCCACGCCCTCCGGTTTCACACGCGTACTTTCCAAAGTAAAAATCAAATTCTGAGTTATAAGTTACCACTTCTATCGGCAGTGCCTATGACTGCCAATATTTTTCTTTCATGAATTCTGAATAGTACGTTTATTAATTTCCTTTAAAATGTACCCTGATGCAAATTTAGCGCTACTATAATTTAATGCATTTGGGCGAACACTTTTTCAAGTACACATGAAACTCCTTACCTCAATCGGTCAACTCTCCATATTTTCACGTCATATTGTTATTGTTAAAACCATGGCTAAATAAACTTAAGTTTTAAAACTTATAAAATTGAATACAAGTGAAAAACCGAAATACCATAATAATAAGTAATAACAACCGTAATAATAATTCTAGTGACCAAGAAGTTTATTTAACGCCAACAGAATCGACTGAAACTGAAAATGCGCAAAGCGTTTAGTAATTTCCTCGCTAGGGGGGGATGAAAAATTACGTGTTACACTCGAGTGCAAAGATTTTTCACCTTGTGCCCTTTTGATTCCCTTGCTACGCTCAGGATTCTAATTATTGAATCCCTCGCTACGCTCGTGATTCAACTTTAGAATCCTTCGCTTGCTCGGTCATCAAAATTGAGCACGCGGTTAAAAAGCCACTTTGCACTCTTGTACAACAAATAACTATTGTGATGTTTGACCATTGATAGGTAGTTTAAGTTTGACACAATTTTATTTTACAACGCATAGTGCACTAATATATATATAACGTTGGTAAGCGATGCCACGAGTCACTTGATGGTAAATAAAAACAACATAAAACATATTACCTATACGCAGGCGTTCCTAGTACATTCTCAACCTTTGAGGTCTTTCTATGCCTTTCGTTTGAATCTTAATAGGTAGGTACAAACCGTTGTCTAAGAAAATGACCGAAAGAGGCAAGTCATTTTGAAGAGTGGAGAGTATTTTTTGAAATAGATTTGTTTCATTAGGACATCATAATTTACTTACTAGCAGCGCCGCGCGGTGTTATCCGCGTAATTGCCGTTCCCGTTGTTTTGCCGGAATAAAAAGTAGCCTATGTGTTCTTCCGGACTATAACCTACCTGTATTCCAAATTTTCAGACGATTCATTCATACGTTAAAACGTGATTGAGCAATAAACATCCATACATTGACATTTATATTATTAGTAGGTTTTTTTTTAACTTTTATAGGTTTACACTTGACCGCCATCTCAAATTAAATTAAATTATATATTATTAATAGAAAATGCAACCATATAGTAACTTTTCAAGGTCATGAATCTTTTTCACACTATATGTGAGTGGTTTTGCGCCTGTTGGCGTGATAGAGGTATATGCTCGTTTCGTATGATCGAAGCGACAGCAACATCCCGATATCTGTGGGAACACCAAATCACGTGACATTGCAGTCGAGCAATCGTCGACGTAGATACAGGCTAGTTGAGTTCGATACTACTGTAGATATAAGTAGGTACTCTCTACTAGACAAGTAAGACTAGACTACTACAAGTATTCTCTCTACCGCTGTGGGTTAGAACAAGCTACGTACGTTTAGTAGTGTTTCCGATAGCTTAGCAAGCAAGCAATCGGGCTTGAAACACCCAGAATACTCGGTTTGATATACTTGCAGATACAAGCCGAGATGATGCGTCAGCAGCAACCCACTAAATGTTTCCACTGCTGGGAGGAGGACCCGAGGAATGTTCTCTCGCACAGAGGAGTCAAGCACATAATCCGCCACGCTGGCTCAGTGCGGTTTGACGGATGATGAATAACCTCAAAAGGTACTTGGTACTTGGAACATACTGGTCCATTTTCAGTGGATTCCATTTCCTTCACTCTTTAAAACAGTGGTGCTGACAAACTTCGACATCTGCACTTTGAAAAATACTAAAATTTGTTGTCGGGATTCGAAACTCCGACCTCAGAGAATTATTCCAAGTTCTGGCAACTAGACCATTACTTAAACGATACTGATAAGGTGAGCTCATAATAATAGTAGTGAAAAAAGCTGGTAATTTTCGACACAGGACTTATCGTAAAGAGGTTCTTGACTATGTAACCTAAAGGGCTTTTACACTAGCACTTCGATTCAATGCGACGCCGCATCAGAGGAATTTGCTATGTCGAATTGCTTCGATGCGGCGTAGCATCGCATCGCATCGCATCACAGCGGAGTTTTCTGTGGGAGCCCTAACTACTTGTTAGTTAGGGTTAGTGGTTAAAAAACTAGTGGCCCACCCGGCTTCGTTCGTGATACTTAAATAGCCAATAGCAAGGAATCACGTACATATGCAACGACCAAATAGTTTTTGAATTCGGTCCAGTAGTTCCTGAGATTAGCGCGTTTAGACAAATAAACTCTACGGCTGTATAATACTAGTATTTATATTAAAAAATAAATGACGTGTAAGTTAAATAACGAGGATCCAAGCTCTCACGGGCAAATGAATTCGATAGTACGAATCGACGAGTGGGTAGGTGTTACGTACAACACGATACGCGTTTTTCCTCCTGCCAGATCTGTACGTTTGCTGGTCCGAAAAGGATCGTTTTCCGGTACAATTTTAGCCCTTTCTCGGATTTTCGCTTTACTTAATCCATGTTCGAGTGTTATTGTGTATTCGAATGAAGTGGAAGACTATGATATGGATGTACGAGTTATTAAAATAAAAACTGTGGATGTTTTTGTATTTGTGCTATTCTGTTTGTTCTCTTCGAGAATGCATTGTGTCCTGATGTGAAAGCAAATCTGTATTCTCGTCGTCAGCGGCGAATTTTTTTAACACGCTCCATTGTAGACCGCAAAGTCGCTTAACATCAGGCGAGATGGCTCGATGAATGGATCAAGTGTAAACCTATAAAACATTTAAATTTATTTTTACATTAAAAAATTACGAGACTAGCAGCAGTTCATGTGCCTGCTGGTAAGCAACATGTCTGACCATAATAGCACAGTGGAACGTAGCTTTTGAAAAATAAGAAACCAAATCATTACCTAAAGGTACAAGTTCGCGCGGAGACCGCGACACGAGACCGCGACAGGAGACCGAGACCGGAGACCGCGACAGGCACTTGACACTATGGAATTGTATGGACGCCAGTTCGCGCTGAGACCGCGACAGGAGACCGAGACAGGTCGCGGTCGCGGTCGCGGCGCGAACTGGCGCCCATACAATTCCATAGTGTCAAGTGCCTGTCTTGGTCTCCGGTCGCGGTCTCCGGTCTCGGTCTCGCGTCGCGGTCGCGGCGCGAACTTGTACCTTAAAGGCGGCGCCGGCGGCGACCGCGACACAAGAGCGAGACCGCGACCGGAGACCGCGACACGTGTCGCGAGACACCTGTAGCGGTCTCGGCGCGAACTGGCGCCCATACAATTCTAAAATGTGAAGTGCCTGTCGTGGTCTGCGGTCGTGGTCTCCGGTCTCGGTCTCGTGTCGTGGTCTCCGCGCAAACCGCTACCTTAAGACTGCCCTGCGCTCTTCACCCAATGATGTAGGATGATTATTGTCTATGCTGTGTAATTAATCTGGAAACATTGCCCTCTTTAAACTGGAACACATAAACGTGTGCCCATTACTGCTTAGTGTTTTAGAACTTTTATTATTATTGGATTTTAATGAAAAGATGATGTATTCTTATATTTAACTATATAACGTATATAACTTTGTTTTATTTCTGACTTTTAACTATCTAGGTAATACACGACTACATAATTATAACTTACAGTAGGTACAAGCGAATCAGTAATGGACAAATAGAAAAATGCTAACCATAGACAAAACTAAATATGACAAGTAATGGACTACTTTGCAGTTTATGGTACAACATGCACCATTAAGAATATCGATTAAAATTTAACAATTTACCTTTAATTACAACAAGAACACTGTATGTAAGAGTATTAGCAGGTATAGTCCGATATAAATAGTTCGCCACGCCAGGCGACAAATATTCGTCAATGTATTTTTCACCTAAAAAAACATGAACTATGGCAACTAGTTAAAAACTGATTGAGAAATAATGATGGCTATGAAATTATATACATAAAGTATGTCAAAAGATGAAACAATTTTAAAATTCGCGGTAAAATTACAAAACTCACAACATTATTAAGAGAAATACATGCGTAATGTAACAAACGTTAAGCTATTCAAGCCATTAAATTATTTCATGACGTTTTTCCGTACTCCCGTGTGTATTTTTACATCCATTTGCCCAAAGGTTATCTCAACGAATTATGTTTTTGAAATTAAGCTTAAAATGTCTCAAAGGATTGGAAACGTGAAATAAAAATGCGTGAAAGATAATTTATGCTTTAATTTTATGTAAAATTTTTGGTATTCCGTCGGCATCCGCGGGGACAAATAACTAACAGTTTTGTAACTTTAAGTGCTAAACTAAAACCTACTTAGTAAAGTGTATTAAATTTCTATCTGAACCACTAAAAACTTTGTCAAAAGTTAAGATGTACTTATTTTTTCATTAAACTCTAATTAGCACGTAGATTTAACCTCGCTCTCCCCAAACGACCCGCGTGGTTACCGTTCCTATTATTTTGCCGGGATAAAAAGTATACTATGTGTTCTTCCAGACCATAATCTACCTGCATTGCTAATTTTAGCTGAAAAAAAAATTAGAGAAAAAAAAAAATCAGCAAAAAAAATAGATTACTGTCTAACTGCTTAACAATTTAATAATTTCAAATATTTAGGGTAGAGTAGAGTGAGCAGTGTTGGTACTGCTCACTCTACTTGAGGTAGAGTATAAAAAGGGGTTCGTATTGAAAAGACATATAAGCAGAACGCCCTAATAGCAGAATGTCCTAAAAGCAAAACGGCATATTAGCATAACGTCCTACTAGCAACATGAGCTAGTAGCAAAACGGCCTAATATCAAAATGACATGGACATTCATGTACACAAGAAATTGAACGTGTTAATTTCATTTAGATGTTTCATATGAAACCTCTGATATTAGGTGATCCTATCCTACTAATATTACTTATAGATGGCAAAGTATGGATGTTTGGGTGTTTGTTGGTCAATCACGTCGTAACGTATAAACGAATCGGGTTGAAATTAAGAAACCAATAAGAAATAAATAAATAAATAATAAATTGGAAGAATACATAAGCTATTTTTTGACCTGAAAAAAAAAACAACGAGAACTTAGTATGCAGTAAAACCGCAGAGCGCTGCAAGTACCTGTTAAAAAAAAATGCATTTTTTTTAAATTTTTGGTCGCAATTACGTTTTAACGTTAGAACTGATCGGCTTAAAATTGGAATAAAGTTAGAACATAGCCTGGAATAACACATTTTTATTGCAGGACACAACGCGGGTCAAGCCCCTGGAAGGTGCTAGTTACCAATATAGCGCGCATTTTTACTGTAGTGTTAATGTTGTAATTAATTACTGTAATTGTAAAAATAAAAAAATCGAATTTAATGCACCTAAGGATCACGGAGACGATTTTATTGTTTAGTTTTTAAAAGTTGCTGGCTTTTTCTCGAGGAAATAGCGCAACTTCGACAGCGTAGAGCACTTTAACACGCTTATATTGAGTCGACAAGTATGTAACTATGTTATGAAATCTTAGATAACTAATATACCAACTAATGGTTATAAACTAATATAACCATCTTCCAAGGATTGTATCGTCATAAAAATGGACAGAAGTATGTAGTTCTGATGATAATACAATGATATGGTACTGTCGAACTGTTCTGATGATGGAGCCGGAAGATATGAACTGGAACTTCATGATGGAACATATCATAGCTCTGTTTGGATTTGTTTGAAAAGTCTTGCAATGTACCACAATTAGGTTTCAAGGTCTGTTAATGAAGCCGGAAGGTAAGGCAAGCGTGTTTTTTTTAAATGTTAATTATTTCCGCTTTTTGTGTGGATTTTAAACATGTTTCGTACAATATCTCAAAAATCCATGATTTTTGGTTACTAGACAAACAAATTGGTTTCAAAATTATGATTATGGTGAAGTTGATAATCCATTCAGTCTGATAGGCGAAGTTTCGCGATTTGTGTGATCCAATCAGATAATACGACCTTAGATGTGTCTGGGACTGTTAGCTTGAGGGTTATTGCTGGTCTTGATTGCGGACTACCTTTGATATATTCATGAAGTTTGACAAGCATGTTTTCAGGTGTAAATACATAGATACCTACATTTATTAAGGCCTACTGTCCACGCACGCGTCTTTTGTCGAATGCATGCATCCTACAAACAAACGAAAGACGTGCGGCTGTCGTGTCGTTGACGCTTCGTGGACACAGACTTCATTATTTGTACGCAAGATGCATGCATTCGTCTTCCATCCGACAATTGTCGAAATCGTGCGGATGTCGTGCAGCTACGGGGACAATTGGCCTAACATTAAAAAAAATGGCAATCATATGAACTGCCGATAGAAGTGAAAACTTGTAACTCAGCATTTAATAGCCTATTTAAGAAACTACGCGGTTGAAACCGGAAGGCGCGGCCAAGAACACGGCCATCTAGAAACGCTGTCGCATTTTAAATGGGCAATGGCCGTGGTCCCGAGTTTACCCGAAGATTTCTTTTCATTCCCGAGCGTAACGCTAAAATCAAATTCATAGCCCACGAAAAACCTCTGTGGCGCGCACAAAAGAAGTTTTCACTTCAAAAATACCACCTAGCCCTTTTTTCTATGGGACTTCTCGTAACTTGAAGAAGCGGCATCGTTTCATGGTTGATGTTCCAAAGGCACGAACAAAGAGGTTTGACTCTACTTTTGTGATAAGAACGTCTAGACTGTGGAATGAGTTGCCTGAGTGGGTTTTTCCCAATGGTTATAATCTTGGTGTCTTCAAATCGAGAGTGAATCGGTTTCTTCTAGGTAAGCACGCTCCATCTTAGACCGCATCGTCGCTTAACATCAGGCGAGATGGTGGTCAAGTGTAAAACTATAAATGTTAAAAAAAATAAAAAAATTACGTCGCTATATTGTTAGCAAATTACATAATACATTAAATATGTTCAATTCTAAAGTTTCTTAGAAGACATAGCAGTCAGTAAAAGTGTGAAAGCGTTTTATTTAAATTTATATACAAGTGGCGCCCTACGGTTTGCCTTGCGTAGTTCCTGTTCCCGTAATTTCCCAACGATGAAAAAAGCCTGTTTGTTTTTTCAAGACTGCGCTATTATATGTGTTCCTAATTTCAGCCTGATCCGCTAAAAAACAATCATCAAAATATTTTAACAACTAGTCTTTTATATTACTTTTTTAAACACATAGGCAAAACTGTAGAGCAAACTAGATTCTACACAAAAAACACTTCCTCAAATATACAAAAAAACTTATCTCCGTCGAAAAAACTCTTTTTTTTTATTACGCCATTCTTCGTAACGTTTCCAAGTGCCATTAAAAAAAATAAGAATACAAACGACAGCAGCGGAAGTGTAAATTACGCCCAGAACTTTTATTAATTCCATTTAGAATCGCAAAAGCTTTTATAAGAAAAGTGTATCACTACAAGGAAAACCGGCTGAGTTATCTGTAAATTACATAGCCATGGCGGTTGCGGCTCGAATTAATATTATTACGGAATTCTGTGCAGATTACTGAGATTCTCGGGAGATTTCGTGTATTTTATTTCTAGTTCCTCGTAATGTACTGTGGAAAGATTTCACTTATATTAAGTAATGGAACCGTGTTGACTTTTTCAGTAAAAAGTATCAATATAACTAGTGGTCGCTAAGAGATCGAAATTCAGCAATTTCAGAAATACATTAAAGACAACAAATCTTTTTAGTATGAAAACTAACGTGGTTATTGCACATTTTTAAAATAATACACGGGTAACTCACGTTTAATATAGTCAGTCCAGTCCGACTCAAGTTTCGATCGCGTCCGGCGCACTCGCCTTGAAAAAGATTGCCCGTCGCGATCGAAACTTCAGTCATCAAACGAAGTTGAGTTAAGACAACAAAGCTATATAAAGCTACTAGCAGTCTCCCGCGGTTTTAACTGGACAGTTCCTATTCCTGTTATTATCCTGCCATAATAACAAAATAGGTCATGTGCTTTCTGGACTATAATTTTACTGGGTTCCAAAAAACATCGTCGTGACCACAGCAGTTGTAACGCCACAAAAACGATAATGGAATTAAAGAAATTGTAATCGTGATTAAATTGAACTTTAATTATTTTTAGTGGTAGAACTCTTAGTAGAGTCCGCCAGTTATTCTACGGCCATGCGGTAATGTGCCAACATTATTGTGTTCCGGTTTGAATGGCAATGTTTCCAGAGAAATTACAGGACTTAGAGATATAATATCTTAGATCTCGGGGTAACGAGCGCAGTGCAGTGGTAGGTAAGGACTCTTCGTGTTCCAATAGCTGCGTGTGACTGTGCTCTTATGTGGCAGGTATGTTGCTTACCATCAGGCACATGTCCTGCTCGTTTCGTCACTCTAAACTATTAAAAGACTTAATATATAATCCACTAGTGGTCCACCCCGGCTTCGCTGTGGTACATAATATGTAGCTTATAGCACTCAAGGATCACGTACACGTCCAACGGAAAAAGATTTTTTTAAATCGGCCTAGTAGTTCCTGAAATAAGCGCGTTCAAACAAAAAAACTCTTCAGTTTTATAATACTAGAATTAGTATAGGTTTGTTTCATAAAGAAATTGAATTGTAAAATAGAGCTATGTCCTAAAAAATAACTAGGTTTATAACGAATAGAAAACTTTAATCGTTTTAGTTTTTCTAACAAGCTATTCTCGATAGAGTATTAATAAAAAACCGATCGATTTCACAGCTGGCTGGAGTCTGGTCCCCGGTGGTAGACTAGACATTTTATATAAAACTGTTGTAATACGCAAGTCAAAAATGAAATTCTAATAACAGTTTCAGTATTTTTTTTAAATTAGCGAGATTATTTTAATCACCAGACATTTAAGCAAACATTGTTATACAAACATAGACGCCAATAATACGCGTAAAAAGAAAATATTGATGTTTGTTGTAATAATCTGTTAAGAGATTGAACCGATATCGAGTTGTATAGTTAGTAAAATTACTGCTGATTTATTATCTAGAACGTACAAGAATGAGTTGGCAGTAAGTCTGCCTGTGAAGCCATGGGTCGTTGGTTCAAATCCCCACCCAGGACAAATATTTGTGTGATACAAATATTTGTACTGTGACTACAGACCTATGAACAAAATTTAAGGGTCAAATGAACCACCAAAAGACCTACATAGGATGGTAGAAGGGTATAAAGTAATAAGATTCAGCACTATGGCGTCACTTGTAAGGTGTCCAACTGAGTACAGTTGAAGAGGGGGGGTTGCAATTCTCGATCATTTCTCCTTGTCGCTTGATTTTTGTACGGTTTTGGGGTATAATGGATTAGAGGAGGTAATTTTTTATTACTATACTCACAATTGAGTTATGGAGTTTTTTAATTGGTTGACTTGCTTTGTTCTTAAAGTTTCGGTATAAAAAAAGATCGTATTCAATGGAACGAATGAATTAATGTAGCTACCTACCTACAGCTTGCTCACTTTATGCAACTTCGTCTTTAAATAAATAATTTGTATATAACTCATTCGATATTTATTTGTTCAATATTTGTACTTGTATGTGTCATAAAATAAAACATTCACTTAAATATAACTTTTGTTGTTTTTGTAATCAAGAGAAAAAAAAAACTATATTTTGTAAGTGGCTAAAAAACGCTGTCCAACGAAAGCAAAACTTAGTTTTTTAGTCTGTGGCTTAGTTGCGCGAGCATAATATGACAACTGATTAACTTTTCTCGCCAAAAGGAAAAAAAACATAGCTGTTTTTCACTGTTTAAATGATTTTCTATTGTTTTTTTATATTATCAAGTGTGTTGAAAAACGTCGTAAAACACACGTATGTAGTGTGTATTGATGATTACCGCCTTCGGCTCTCTCTAAATACAACTATAAGCTCTTAAGGTTCTCAACACTTTTTAACGATAGAAAGATCGTTTCCCAAGCGTTGTCTGCTGTTAGTGTAATTGTGTCAACAATTCTACGTAAGATTTTGAGGTTAAACGCTGAATGTTGGTTTTTATTTATTATACAACGGGAACTCTGAAACCTGGGAATCCTGAGAACCCTGCGGGTTGTTTTTTTTTCTGTTTATTTCAATAGTTCTTTGTATGACTTTTTTGTATGTACATATTTTTTTTCATATTAAAGAGTGACGAGACGATCAGGACATGTGCCTAATGGTAAACAACATGCCTGCCACATAACAGCACAGTGACACGCATCTATTGGAACATGAAGAGTCCAAATCATTTTACTGGCCTCGTTGCTAAGTGGGTAGTAGCTTTGCCTGCAAAGCCGACGGTCGTGGGTTCGATTCCCACCCAGTGCAAATATTTGTGTGATGAATTCAAAATTAAATGTTGGCATTGTGTTTTGGTGTTTCTATGTATAATAAGTATGCATTTAAAACTATATAAGTATTATATCAGCTATCTGGCCGCCATCGTACAAGCTTTGCTTAGTTTGGGGTCAGATGTTATGTGTGAATTGTCCACCAATATTTATTTATTTATTTTGTTATTAGCACCACTCTGCGGTTCGACCCGCTTCGTTTCCGTTCTCAAATTTCCCTAAGAAGACTAAATGTGTGTTCCATTTTAACCCGACACGTTCAGCCGTTTTAACGTGATTGAGCAACAAACATTCAAACTTCACATGTATAATCTCAATAGAATTCATTTATCAAATTTCTGCCTTCTATGCTTACAGTATGTATATGTCAAAGAAAACAAGCCTAGAAAAAGTAGTAAGTCAACGATTGACACCTCACACCCACAATTTGGGTGTCAATGCTAAAGAAACAAACTTTTTCATTCACTTGACCCTAGAAACCTTAAGAAAATAGCATCAATTTTTGTAATAGCAAAAACACTTCTGGCAATCTTCATCAATCCGCCTTCTAATGGCCCCTAAAAATGCCGTGTAAAAATAAATTTAATTGTTTTTATATTTTCTTCATTTTTCCCGGAGTTTAGTGCCTACATAATGTAATTGGCTTCCCAAAGCTAAGGGCAGAAATAAACTTAATTGGGTACAATTAAAAAATGCTGCGGCCTCAAAAAATATAACACGGCGTAAAATACGTCTAAATGTCTAGATGTGGCTTTATGCAAAATGACACTGAATTAAAGTGGTAAAGGTAAAACGTTGGTAGTTATATATGCTGCCATATGGCACCATATAGCTTTGAATAATAATAGCTACTTACTTGATAATAGTTTTATACCAGTTATTGTACCGCGAAGCAGTAACGTGCAAAAATCACTGGTATAAGGGCAATACTTTTAGAAAAATTACTGGGTATAAAGATCTGCGACTCTGAAACCAAGTCATGCCAAAGAATCATGTGGGAGATTTTGTCGGTAGGGCATCGCTTTTAATAATGTGAAGTCCACACACGCCGTGTACGGAGGACGGTGCGTAAAAGCATTTACCCCACAAAAAATCCAATATTAACGTACCTTGAATATTATAATGGATATTATTAGTCTTTAGTTGTCCTCTGCTGGAGCTCTCTATGGCTTTCTTCACACTTAAGCGTTATTTGGTACTGCAGACGGTTGTAAATGGATTTTTCTTTAGCCTCGGAACATCATAGAGAAACCCAAGCGAATACCGTGCGGTTTTTCCGTTTCCGCTGCATAGAGACATCGAATAGCAATCAGGAACACCACTGATCTTGAGTTGCAACTTTATTCATTCGGTTCTTCTCCAATATTAGTTAGTATTGTGTGAGAAATGTCCAAAAATATTTATTTACCATTTATTTATTTCCTTTTTTAATAATATGTGTACACGTATTCATTCGTTTATTTGCCTAATAATGTATCTATTAATGTATAAAACCAGTTGCAGTTCTACAGTAAAACACAAAATAGAGTTTCAGATCATTAAGGATTTTACAAATCATAAGTCACTCTGTATGTCCGTTGGTTTGCTTATATGCATAAACTTATGAGTATATTTCAATGTTTTGTACTGCGATAGTCTACTATATACTTACTGAGGAGGTCGCGGCCACTGAGACTCGGCAGAATTGCAGCTATTCTTAGCCGCGGTCTTTTCGCTGCCAACCATTTTAGCCAAGATACTCGACAGTAAAAGGTCGTGTGATATGGAGAAGTGAGAGGTGGCTCTCGCTCATTCGTGGAGAAAGAAGAGGACACGGAGTTGAGCCCAGAGGACACTCTTCTAAACCACCACCTCGTCCGTGGCACCTCGTCCTCACTTGGGCCTGGGGCAATGTTTAAGGTTGCACAGCGGTCGCACAGCACCCTAAATAGCCCCCTCACGAGAAGGTAACGCGGTGCTGGTTTCTACCCCCTGCGAGGCGAGCCCGTAACGTTGCGGACGCTATTAATGTTGCGATCGAAAGTGAAAGTGGTCTGCGACTCTGCCGTTAGACCACGACCGTAGAAACCCGTGAAGATTTTTAGCGATAAGGGCACCACTCCAGCCCTTGCCGAGCTCGATATACCCCGCCATGTTTCTGCACAGCAGACATTCGTAAATGCATTCCCTCCTTCGTCATTTTTGGAGCTAGAATCTTGGAACTTATTTTTTCTAGGCGTTTGATAACATGTAAATAAATATATCATTCAAAGTTTGTAAGAAATTTACCCATATATTTATGTAAAGTTTGTAAGAGTAAAGTGTCGCTAATATTTTCAAAACATAAGTAGTTGTCTAGTTGTTTAGGTAAACCGGAGGCTACATCGTGGGGGAAATAATCGAATCTAAGCCACATATTGAGACGAAAATCTTAAGAGTCTTATACGATAAAGTTTCTTCATTGTAGTCTTAATCCCCCTCTCATTTCCACTATTGCGCATGGCCAGTATCCCAGATTTACGTTTGTGCCGGACGGCTTGGCATTTGACAGCTATTATTATCGTGCAGCCATTGCGGACCCTTTGGTAGGTGAAAGATTTCTGCTCCTGTATAGCAATGTATAGTAGTTATACTTGAGTTATAGTCCCATTATAGTAAGGAAACGTTGGGACTTTAATTCAGTTAGTAAAGAATTTTTTAACCTAAGCTGGTTTAAGGACTATCGAGGTAATGTTTGATATTTTATAGCTTTATTTACTACTTTGAGCTTTGAGGTGTGTATGCTATGTCTAATGTATGTAATGTAGGTATTAGCTATATTAAGTTGGTTGTCTTTTTGTAACAATTACCGATTTTCATTTGGTTATTGTATGACGTAGCACTATCATAATTTCTTATTTGAATAGTTTTGCTTTTTTTATTCATTCTTTTGAGAAACTGAGACATTATGAAAATGTTTACTACTGCAATAAATACATTATTCATAGTATGAAAACTAACATAATTATTACACATTTACATATTATAAATGAATACACGAGTAACTCACGCGTGCTATAGTCAGTTCAGTCCGACTTAAGTTTAAACCGCATCCAGCGGCCTTTTTCGTGCTTGATCACTGCTCGTTTGTCATAGTGCCAAATGAGATGCGGATGCGATATAGTGGAATACTGAATAGAACATGATTTTTTTTTATAACATTTTCCAAATTTTACATAATAATCATAATGTACAAACTAAACAAACAAAAAACAAATTGTTTATTACATAGAATATACTGAATGGAAATCTACCCAAGAATGATAAAAAGAATTGCGTGAGGGACAATTTAGAACATCACAAAAAACTGCAAAACCACAAGTTCTGCTTTCGAAAATTTAGCGGTCGTAACTAATTTTTTCAAGTAAAAAATTGCCTGCTTTTATGTCTGAAAGTCGAATAAAGTTAATGTGTTTGAGATTTATTATTTTATAACTGTAAATGTCATTAAAAATATTTCGTTCTGCAGGACATTACTAAAAAACCCCATTGAAAACATAATACACGATGACCTTAAATGCGATCTTATTACTATTACCTCCCGACATTTGTTAATTACGTCATAACGGCCCTTGTTATAATGCAAATTTATACGAAAGATACTTTTTAATTTCACCATAGGTGACGCTAATGTTTCAATTTCCTATAGATATTTTACTAAATAAAACATTGGTACCAAATTCGATGCAAGTGCGAACAATCTTTGACTTTGACTCTAGCTGCATCCTGCAGACGTCTCATAAAAAACTTCAATAAATAATAATAATTATTTTATTTATCTTAGACATTTGTAATAATACTTTTATTGTTAATTATTACGAAATATTACCGTATCCACGGGTAAATTATTATCGGTAAACACGGTATGTATATATTTCGTAATTTATAATACTAGGGTAATGAACAAACGTCAATCAAATTCTTTTAGATGCACATCTAGATATTTGTAGCTTCCAGAAGTTGGTTTACCAAGTTTTTGCTCGGGTGGTTTGTAGGGTAGGTTGCCAATTTCGCTCTTTGCGTTAGACTCAACGTAACCTTGTTTCATATAACGAATAACTGGCAATTAAGTTCGCGTCTACGGTGTTACTAAGTAAATTTATGCAAGCTTATGCAGTACACCTGTGATAAGCCAAAAAAATGTGCAAAATAATTTAGTTTTGGTAAGAATATTTGCAAAGTCCGTCAGGGGAAGTACCGCGCCTTTGATAGTCATTCTACCATCAATTTGTTATATCCCAATATAACTATTTTCCTGTTTGATTGGCAATGTTTCCAGTATAACAACAGGGCCTAAGGATAAGTCGTCTTATGTCTCTATGTGACGAACACAGTTCAGTGACAGATAATGATTAAGAATTTCCATGGTATTATAGCTGCGTGACATTGTAATAGGCAGGCATGTCGCTTACCATCAGCCACACGCAATGCTTGTCCCGTCACTCTATACTGTAAAAATAAAAATTCAGAATTCCTGAACAGTTCGATTATTTGTGTGATGAATACAGATGTTCGTTCTGTGTCTTGATATTTCAATTGTCGTAGACACGATTGAGCAACAAACATCCAAAGATATGATCATTACAATTTTTCACATTTATAATGTTAGTAGGACTATAATTTGAAATAAGGGTATAATGAAAGTAGGACAACAAGTAGGTTCTGAATAGAGGATAAAATTTCCTCATCAACAAAGGACGGGATGCCGTGCCGTCATAAAAGTTTCGAATACTTAGTCTTTTTTTTTTCTTTTTTAGTTGTGAAGTTGACAGCCCAGCGAGTGCCTCGCGGCTTCTGTGTAATTTTTACTTTTTAAGGTTCTACAGAAATGTTTTCCAACGATTTGAATATCTGTTTCTTATGTTAATTTATCCATTTTACTTTAAATAATATTTAATTATCAGATTTTTGACAATCTAGCAGCGACCTGCGGTTTTATGCGCACTGCTTCCGTTTCCGTTTCCGTTATTTTTCCGAGACAAAAACTAATGTACAATTTCAGACTATAATGAGTGTTAAAAATATCACTCCGATCGATTAGTACGTGCGGACGTGATTGAGCAACAATCATCCAAACATACTATTTTTTTTATAATATTAGTAGAATAGTGCAGTAACTTTATACATTACCATTGTACACAATAGTGCAATAACTTTATACATTATACACTTGTAAGCTGTCCAACTGAGTGTGATTGAAGAGGGGGGGTTGCAAACCTCTACCATTTCTCCTTGCCGCATGATTTTTGTACGGCATTGCGAAATAATGGATTTGAAGAGGTATTGAAACTGTATGGAACCAATGCCGTACTTAATCAAATGACCAAATTTGCTCTGTAAATTACTCGTACTCTGTAAATTTTTCCGGCAAACTAATAATTAAAAAGTTAAAATTTATAATGTTTATAGTTTCAATCCCTCTTTTAATCTATTATTCCGCAATGCCGTACAAAAATAATGCGACAAGGAGAAATGATCGAGATTTGCAACCCCCCCTCTTCAATTGTACTCAGTTGGACAGCTTACAAGTGACGGCATAGTGCTGAATCTTATTTCTTTATACCCTTCTATCATCCTACATAGGTCTCCTGGTTCATTTGACCCATACATTTTGTTCACGGGCCTGTAGTCTAACACAGATGCCCTACAGTTAAGCGCCACGTAGTCACTGAAACATGACGAGCCAATAACACTGTCAAGCTCTGCATTAATCTCGTCATAATTATTTCTTTGCCTTGTAATTTTTCTAGAAACACCGCCCTAATACATCCCGAAATACGGTAACAGTTGCACTGTACTGCTTTGCAGTGCAATAGCCAGAAAATGTGTGGTGCTTCTTCTGGTGGACTTTGCAAAGAGGCCTACCACCACTAAACTAAAAGTAAAGCATTTAGACTAGAATTTAGACCTACTATTTATTATAGCAGATACGTGCATTAGCATTGTACATTATCTTGGTGGTTTCAAATCGAGATTAAATCTATAATTTGTTCTAAGTAAGTAGGCTCTATTGTAAACCACGTGGCTTAACATTAGTTAATATGTCAGTTAAGTGTAAATCTATAACAGTTCCCTTTTTAGGGTTCCGTAAAACGTAAAAACGGAACCCTTATAGATTCGTCATGTCTGTCTGTCTGTCTGTCTGTCTGTCTGTCTGTCTGTCTGTCTGTCTGTCTGTCTGTCTGTCCGTCCGTATGTCACAGCCACTTTTTGCCGAAACTATGAGAACTACACTGTTGAAACTTGGTAAGTAGATGTATTCTGTGAACCGCTTTAAGATTTGAACAAAAAAATTTAAAAAAAAGTAAAATTAGGGTTGTCCCCCATACTGAGAACTGAAACTCAAAAATGTTTTTTTCATCAAACCTACACGTGTAGGGTGTCTATCGATAGGTCTTCAAAAATGATGTTGAGGTTTCTAAAATCATTTTCGTCTACACTGAATAATTTGCGCGAGAGACACTTCCAAAGTGGTAAAATGTGTGTCCCCCCCCCCCCCCCTCTAACTTCTAAAGTAAGAAAATAAAAAATCTAAAAAAAATATATGCTGTACACTACCATGTAAACTACCAACGAAAATTAGTTTGAACTCGATCTGATGAGTAGTTTTTTTTTAGTACGTCATAAATACACTATTATTGAAACTTCGATCAAAGTTACAACAAACTACAAGAACTATGTGTACTATGTATATTATGTTACTTGCTGCAACGGAACCCTTCATGGGCGAGTCCAACTCGCACTTGGCCACTTTATTGTACCTTATTTTCTAATCTTTGATTCATTAATTAAGTTCATCCTTTTTGGTAAGTAACTATTCTTTACCTTTTACCAAGTCAAATTCGCAAGCACGTAGTATTTTACAGCATTTCACGATTTCCGACTTTAAAACTACCGAACAAGATTCCCCGACCTCACAACTTTTTCTTCACAGAACCCAAGAAAACATTGTATGAATCCACTTTTCCAAATGTTTACTTTTTTAATAGAAACCGCGTCTCAAAAACGAAAGCAGCAGCAGAGACAAGCAACTTAGACAGAAGCCACGGTTTATGAACTCAATTCTGAAAATTGGCTTTAGTTTTGTTCAAAGCCTTCGTTAATTATATTTTGGGACATGTGCAGTCAGTAGTGGTAAACTTTAAACTGAGTTAGTCGGTTACAACACTATGAAGTGTTGTCTTGTCTTTCATATCTGATTTTCCATTCCACGGTTTTATTTATAGTTAGAGTGACGAGACGAGCAGGACAACTGACTGATGGTAAAGCAACATGCCTGCCACATAACAGCACAGTGACACGAATCTATTGGAACACGAAGAGTACACATAATTACCTAACACTGCATTGCGCTCGTCTTCCTGAGATACATATTATTATATCTCTAAGCCCTGTAATTTCTTTGGAAGCATTGCCCTTCAAACCGGAATACAGTCATGCTTGACGGTTGACTGGTAGAAATTGTTTTAAGGGATTAAGTCACCAATACCTACTTTGTTTTAGGGTTATAAATTAGTTTACGGGTAAATTAGGTATGCTATAGTCAGTCCAGTCTGGTTTCAGCCGTAAGTTTCACCCGCGTCAAGGACAATGCAAGCGCGAAACCACTGCTTGTTTAGCTTAGTGCCAAACGTGTGAGTGGACTGTACTGAGGCAAACAAGCACGGAGTCATGCTCGTAAAAGACCTTGAAAAAGACCGTCTGATAATTTATTTTTTAACTATTATAGGTTCGTACTTCACCACAATCTCGCCTGATGTTAAGCGACGATGCTATCTACGATGGAGCGTGCTTACCTAGAAAAAAAAACGATTTACTCTCGATCTAAAGACACCAAGAGTGTAACTATCGGGGAAAACCCACTCAGGCAACGCATTCCACAACCTAGACGTTTTTATCACAAACGTGGAGTTAAATCTCTTCGCTCGTGTTTTTGGAACAACAACCATGAAACGATTTCGTTTTTTTTGAGGTACGAGAAGTCCGATAGAACAAAGGGCAAGGTGGTATAAGATCATGCAAAGCACACTCTCCGAATTGTATCCGTTAAAAATCTGAAAAGCTAGCCATTTTGCAGCGATGTTCAAGACTTTGAAGTCTTTTACGCACAAGAGTGTTGTCTATGAGCCTTTTGGCACGTCTCTCAATCGATTCCAGAGTCTCCAGCTGAAACGGATACGGCTGAAATTAAAGTCAGACTGGACTGACTAAAGCACTTGAGCTACCCGTGAATTAATTTGAAATGAAATGAAATTTATTGTACATTTAAAACATATGTGTGAAATCTTAATTATTAGAGGGTTACTAATGAGTGTGTATGAGTAAGAGAGTAATTTCATTTTTAAGAACCCTGTCTACCCGAAGATACAGTGCTTATAAGGTTCGAGTAACGTCACTTTATGGTACGGTTTTTATTATAGAGTGATGTCACACCCCTCACTCTGGAAGTATGATGATCTATATCTATTTTTGATAATTTGTCCCATATTTTTCCATAAGCTACCTGAGGAACTAATTTGAATGGTGTATTTTTGACCCCGTCCACATCTCCATTACCTGTATCGTGGGATGTAGTGCCGTCCATTGTCAAGTTGGCGATGTGCTTGTATTTGTGATGCTATTTATTGAGTTGAGTTTATGTGTGTTGTCACCTGTATTTGTTTGTAGTATATTTCACCTATAGTATTAGATTTAATACTGGGATTTGAGTCTAAATATGTGTCATACCTATATAAAAGAACAAGTATCTGTTTACATAAAGAAATGGGTATGACTGATAAAATGTTGTATAGGTGTAAAACTATCCACTTCTACCCGCCATCTCAAAAGAGTTTTGGAGGGGTTGGGGTTATCAGTAGATGGAGCTAAGCCGTTGACGGGCATTCCTATTTGAAATTTTATATGAGAAAGATCGAACAGTTGTTAATATAAATTCTTTCATTTATTTAATTGGTTTACTATTACTTAATTGATAACATGTGTGAGAAGGGGTGACTGCATGTATGTCAATGTACAGCTGTGTGTGCGATGTGGTGCTATGTATAATAAGCAAGCGCGAGTGTGTATGATAGTGTGTGATGGAGTAAGAAAGTGTTTAGTTGTTTGATATGTGAAAGAAAAATAACAATAACATGATATAAATAAATTTTGGTGGACACACAACACCAAACCAAACTAAACAAAGCTTGTATACTATGGTGGCCAGATAGCTGATATAATACATGTGTATATATTTAGTTGTAAATGCATACTTTTTATAAGTACATAGAAACGCCCAGACACAGTACAAATATTTGAATTAATCACACAAATATTTGAACTGGGTGGGAATCAAACCCACGACTCTTGGCTTCGTAGGTTTAGGCATAGTAGGTAGTTATATATACCCACTATACCTCGAGTCCCACGCACTATGCTAAGATTACCCGAAATGGGTAGGTAATAATAACGTTAGTTTTCATACTAAAATGATTCAAAAATATTTCTTCATTTTATTCTAAAGTATTTCTTCATTTTATTATAGGTAAATTAAGTCTAATAACACTTTTTATCTATCTAAGATCGAATTAATGAAGCGAGAGTGAATCGGTTTATTCTAGGTAAACACGCTCCATCGTAGACCGCATCGTCGTTTAACATCAGGCGAGATGGCGGTCAAGTGAAAACCTATAAAAGTTAAAAAAAAAAACTAAATAGTACTCTTATAGTAGATGCAGTGGACGGCAGATCTTTTTAATCAAAACCGAATGCTTAAATAAAATTAAAAGCGTGCGCTTCTAATCAAAGGTATTTAAAATATGTATGTAACTGTCGAATGAAGTCTGGATATCATAATCATTTATTCAATTGCAACATGTAAGTACATGACATTGACTTAAAACTTAAATCTAGTCGGTACATGACCCTGTTAGGGCGTAGCAACACAATTAATTACAATAAAATAATAGTTACGATAGACAACTAATTATTTGACTGAAATAACATAATCACGTTTTTGTCCTGTAGCGTTAATGACGTGTGTTTGAGACATATTGAGATTCTTCTAATAAATCTCTGACGTTGTTTCTGAGTATTTAGACGGAATATTTAAAAGCACTGAAGTTCCACGAAATCCATATTTCAGGGTTCAGAGAATTCGTTTCAATAAACTTTTTCAACTGAAACCTTGACAATTTTTGTTTATCTTATTTGTCGTGAATAATTGAAATAAGCTAGAACGATTCTAACTTAGTTTGACTACACGCAGTGCCGCCGGGAATCCTTAATATTCTCGTAAAGTATATTAGGTTATATTGACAACTAGTATTTGCCCGTAGTCTGGCTTGTACAGTTTTTTTTTCTAATTATATCTGTATTGCTCTATCTAGTTTTATGTTATTATATACTCTGTTATTGAATATCTAAAATTCTTATTTTCAAAAAATTAAATAATTTAACTAACAAATTTAACAATCAATTTAATTGTATTAACTTTCTGCTGAATATGAAAACAAAGGTACTAATTATTGTTCCCACTGCTGCTGCCCCCTTCTCTTGCTAGTAGTCCACTAACTGGCCCAGTGCGGGTTGGTAGATGACGCATGACCTCGACAGATTTAGCTAGCCACTTAATTAGCCACTTTACGAACTATGACTTCGAAAAGACAATGGTGCGCTTGGGATTCGTACCAGGGGCTCTAGTACTACCTCCGTAAACATTGTTGTGTCATGTAAACTATCACCTAAATGAAATTTCAATTTGACGGAACACTTCTGAACTTTTAAAGTTCAAAGACTCAGGATAGTTGGATATTAATCTAACAAAATGAAAAATAGGATTTGAAGGCTGAAAAATACTTGAAAACACATTCTCATACCTAATATATGTATGCACATAAAATTGCGCTCAAATAAGTGGATTCGTTTCGAAGGAAAGCAAGTTCAAATATCATGGACATGAGATTTTTCAAGTAAAAGAATTCTTAAGTTCTGATAATATTCATGTTTAATCAAGAATATCACACATTATTTTACAAAAAACAACTTCATAGTGTTAAATATCCGACACACAAACTTTTGTTAGTAGTTGGCATATCAACGCCAACCGCCGGAGGCTTTGATAAAACTGGCCGGAATACGCTTTGCCAGTTCTAGATTAGCGTTTCTATTTCAAACTTTAGGAATTCTGTGGAGTAATGAAACATAGCCTTTGTATATTTAATATATGAGCAGACTACTTGGATAATAAAGCTGGAAGACGATATTGCGGAGTTACTAACCGAATACCACAGGTTTGGCGGTTTCTGACACAGATAATTTTATCTAAAAGGGTTATTACAGTTGGCTAAATTTAGATGACTGAATTCGGTTGGAAATTTAGAGCAAGTTAGTCGACTGAAATATAATAAACTTACACTGGTTTGCTGGCTTATCTGATGTGAAGCAACGATGCAGTATGTTATGGTGCGCCTAAAAGAAACCGAGTCACCTAGCGTGTACTCTAGAATTTAAGGCACCCATATTATGTAAATATCAATCAGGAAAACCCCACTCAGGCTTATTCGAAAATTTAGAAATACCTACCTCTTTTTACGCTCATATCAAAACTTTATTTTGTTTCCGTTTTTAATTTCTTCCCACTATTTGTAATATTATAATAATCATATTTTTTTGTTTTAATTATTTGTGATGAAATTCATGTTTTCAAGTAATAGAAGGACCTTGAATTTGTATGCGTAAAATGTTTACGGCGTAAATTATAATGCGCACTAAATATATATACTCTATATCTAATTGAATTCTTTGATTGAACAGATTTAATTTTCCGACATATAATTACGTTTTTTTAATAATATTAAACAATGATTACTTTAATTTTATATTTAACTAGCTTTTGCCCGCGGCTTCGCTCGCGTGAAGCGTAATTGTTTAGGTTATGTTTTAAAGTTACCAAATGTGACCGGCGGGGTAACTTAACGGTTTTACTAAATTTTTACGAAGTTTCATGCAAATATGTCCAGGGGATATAAAATTTCATACAAACTTTCATCCCTTATTTCACCCTCTAGGGAGTAGAATTTATCAAAATCCTTTCTTAGCGGGTGCCTACGTCATAACATCTACCTGCATGCCAAATTTCAGCTCGATCCCTCCTGTGGTTTGGGCTGTGCGTTGATAGATCACTAAGTCAGTCACTTTTGAGTTTTATATATATATATAGATAGATAGAAGATAGAAGATTAGAAGATAGAAGCTGAAAAATCGATCGTAGTTTTCGAGTAACCGAATGTGATCGGCGGGGTAACTTAACGGTTTTACTAAATTTTTACGAAGTTTCATGCAAATATGTCCAGGGGATATAATTAAAATCTCATGCAAACTTTCATCCCTTATTTCACCCCCTTGGAGACTAAAATTTTAAAAACGTTTTCATACGTGCTCCATGATTTTAGTTGAACTTATTGTGTACGAAATTTCATGCAAATATCTCAAAGGAATAAAAAGTTACATACCCGTTACATCGTTCATCCCCTATTTCACCCTCTTGGGAGTAGAATTTATCAAAATCCTTTCTTAGCGGGTGCTTACGTCATAACATCTACCTGCATGTCAAATTTCAGCTCAATCCCTCCTGTGGTTTGGGCTGTGCGTTGATAGATCACTAAGTCAGTCACCTTTGAGTTTTATATATATAGATTCTAAATTTAATTTTGTAAATCTAATTTGTGGTTATTATGATTGAAAATGAATCTATGTTTTCTGACAAACAAGTAAATTATAATTTATACTATTTTTTTTATGACGAATAAAATGTATACATCGTTGTAATATATTTTTTCAAATTGCTAATTTGTTGTGTCATTACATAAAATCAAATTTATTTGCAAAATTGTACTTGTAATTTCTTACTAATATCAACCCGTTTATTTTTTGTATTTTTTAAGATAATAATTTCTGGCACAAAATCTAATTAGTTTTCACTAAAATAAAAATAAATAACCTACATAACTAAAATGAAATATAATAACATAATAAGTACCAAAAGATGCAGAACTACAAAGTTGTGTGTGATATTTAGTTAGGTATTCGAAATATAAGTTTTAAAAACTGTTCACTTACACCCCTATACTACGTTACAACAATAATACATTTGTATCGTATTAAACACATTTGCGAAGGACTTCGCGAAACGATTGACGCTAAAGATTTTCAACATCGTAACTACAACCTTGACATAACGCAAAATAGAACACATTTTCCAAAACGTAAGTCTCTAGAGATAACAGCTAATTTTAAAGTATTTCATCACCTTTAAAGGTGATGAAATACTTTCAGAAGTACCTACGTAAGTTAGCAAGTAAATAAGTGCTTCCTTTTAAATTAACAACACATAGCCATCTAGTGAAACGGTTGTCGCGTAGCAACATTCGATACAAACGCTATTATATGCCGTTTATACATAACCTATCATAAATATCCGAGTGACAAGGCCGTCCGGTGGTCATAATCAACTCTATGTCCATTCATTTGATTCGCTGACGGCAAAAGGACGGGAACAAAGGTACGGTCGGGCACGGGACCGGAAGGGATAACTTTTCATAGACACTGGCCTGAAATATAACAACCCGACTGTATATACTCCTTTTGTGTTTGGGAAATATCGCAGCAAGAAAATATAAACGTGTGATAAAAAAATACAATCTAGTTTACCTAAGAAAGTAAATTGTATATTTTTTATGGCTTCTGTCTTTAACTGGGTAATTTGACATCAGAGCTCTGCTCTCTGTGAGTTCCTATTAGGTATATTTTATTTTTTTCGTCAAAGTTGACATTATTTAATTTTGTTATTATATACTAGCGGCCCGTTCCGGGTTCGCTCGGATATTTTAATGAGTATTATGGAAATTACGCGACATGTTTATCCGCGATTTGATAGCATAAAAAAGGTTATGATGACGCGACCTTAAAATGTAGACACATGCTGTCACGGACTTCAGCGCACATCAACGCACGCAACGAAAGCTCTCAAAAAGGAATATTTTTCGTGTTTTTGTTACATTCTTCATTCATGCTCTCTTCTTATTGATAGTAGCGTAATAGTATATAGCCTTTCTTGATAAATTAACTATCCAACAGAACAAGAATATTTCAAATCGGAACAGTAGTTCCCGAGATCCTAGCGTTCTAACAAACAAACAAACTCTTCCGATTTATTATGTTAGTATAGATTTCATTAACTGAGAATTGTGCTGTAATTTATAAAGTAGATAAGATGTTATATCGCCTTCCGCAATTGTGTGTCGGTAAAATTAAATCTTACATTTCACACAAATTGTTACAAAACTGTGCATAGCAGTAATACGTATCGCAAAGAGTAAAGAGTATCACTCTTTTTATTTTTGCACTTGAATCAACAAAAATACTAGACAGTATTTATGTGGTATTTAAAAACTGGTCATTGTGTGGTTTTCTAGTTTAAATGACAATACTTCCAGATAAATTGCAAGAAATTAATTATTATCTATTATCTCTAGGGAACGAACATAGTGTAGTGCCAGACAGCGATTTCAAACATTCATAATATACCTATGTTTTTATGGTACTATTATGTCTTTGTGGTACTGTTACGGAGACCTGCTGCATCAGGATCATAATATGCTAACTACAGCGATAAACAAAAAAGAGTTTAGATAAATCGGTATGGTTTTTTTTTTTTTCGTAAAACTTAATGGTTACGGCTGGTCTAATCGGGCAATTGGCAACTGCCATTCTGGCGCCCCTGGTTCGAGTTCCACGCACATCACTGTCTTTTTGGAGGCATATGCGGAAAGCCACTAACGTGAAAATCGCTAAAATGACAGATCTTGAGGAAATCGATGTGATCTTATGATATCCTAGAATCTTTCGAGATCATATTTATGTCAATCATCAACCCGAACTAGGCCAGTGTGGTGAATTGTGACCTTTACTTTCCTCGCAAGAGAAGCTCTAGAGTTCGCACAGTGAAATTTTTTTTTTTAAGTTTTTATTTAACTTGCAATATATGTAATTATATTTGTTCGGGTGGACTCTTGCTGAACTATGCAAACGTATACCTACCATTTTTAACCTCTTACTTTTGTTTATTTATCGTTTTGTTCACTAGTTTACGTGTAAATTGTACATTTATAAATAACTAACTATACCTTGTGCACGTTGCTACGCCATCTGTCAAAAATTGTACCAACTCAGAAACCTTCTTTGACTCATTCATGCACAACAACTGTGCTAAAGCTCATCACTTGATCAAATGCATAGTTTACGATTCTATAAAGAACGTGCAGACAAACAATATTTTTTATATAATTATCTATGTAGATAGAAGAAGTATATATATTTTATGTATTTAACAAAATTTTCGAGCTTATGACGCACAACGAACTCAAATAGACATAATTGTGCCTAAAGGTCATGTACGCGACACGAGACCGCGACCGGAGACCGCGACAGGCACTTGACACTATAGAATTGTATGGGCGCCAGTTCGCGCCGAGACCGCGACAGGAGACCGAGACAGGTCGCGGTCGTGGTCTCGGCGCGAACTAACGCCCATACAATTCCATAGTGTTAAGTGCCTGTCGCGGTCTCGTGTCGCGGTCTCGCGTTGCGGTCTCAGCGCGAACTTGTATCTTTACGAATGTTTTGGAATACGGAGGTTAGTTCTAGGCGCATACCTGGCCCGACATGTCGTGTGGCGCTGGTTCAACTCGAGGAATATTAATAATTTATGGTGGAACTTCGGTCACGTTCGTGTTGCTTACTTTTCTCGTTATCATAATTTTAAGGCTGTCATGTCTCTTTTCACTGTTAAAGCCAACGAGCCTAGCTGTTGTTGACAGTTACATGGCTTTGGTCGAATTGATTGTTCAGCATAAGCAGTCGAATTTGTAAATTGATGTTTTTTTTAGGGTTCCGTACCCAAAGGGTAAAAACGGGGCCCTATTACTGACACTTAGCTGTCCGTCCGTCCGTCCGTCCATCCGTCTGTCACCAGGCTGTATCTCAAGAACGGTGATAGCTAGAGAGTTAACATTTTCACAGATGATGTATTTCTATTGCCAGTATAACAAAAAATACTAAAAAAATACTGTCCTACTCGCACTTGGCCGGTTTTATTTTCATTGGATTTGTCTGATTTTGTGTTTGCTGGGACTTGGACTATCCCACACAATGAGATAGTCAAGGATATAATCGACGCTGAGCAAGCTTGGGGGGTCTACCGCCTAACAAAAACTGCCAGAGCTTTAATATTGCTATCTCTTTTCTGTTCTCTTGAAGTGATAGAGACAGCAATAGCAAAACCATAGCTGATTTAGTTAGGCGGTAGAAGGGCAGGTTGGCGGGTAGCACACGTCCTTGAAAGATATTAAATTGTTCAGGACAAAGAGGTATCATCAAACATATAGGTCGTGGGTTCGATTTACATGCCAATATTTGTGTGATGAATACAGATATTTGTTCTGATTCTGGGTGTTTCTGTGTAATATGTGTGTATTTAAGTACAACTACACGTACATATAAGTATTGTATCAGCTGTCTGTTCCATAGTACAAGCTTTGCTTAGTTTGTGGGCAGATATTAGTGTTGCGTGTGAATTGTCCACTAGTATTTATTTATCTCACCCAAACATAGAACGTTCATTTATGTATTCATCTCATAAAGTATTAGTCTCGGATGAGAAAATATTTATCTCACACAGTATTAGTCCCGGATAGAAATTGAACCTATGACCTCTGGACCTACCGGCAGACTTAGTTTCGATTAAACATCAAGGCCAGTTACCATCAGTCTCGAGTCTTGCTTGTCCCGTCATTCCATATTACAAAAAAAAAACACAAAAAAAATTGGCAGTCATAGAAACTGCCGATATAAGTGAAAACTTATAATTCAGAATTTGAAAGCTTACCTTGGAAAATACACAGGTGTAACCGGAGGGCGTGGCCTCGCCATCTTGGCATGGCCATCTAGAAATGCATCAGCATTTCCCATTGGCTGATACGTTTCTAGATGGCCATGCCATGATGGCCGGTCCACGCCCTTACGTCATTTCCCATTGGCTGACGTATTTCTAGATGGCCAATAGCCATGGTCCGGAGTTTACCCGAAGCTTTCTAATCATACCCGAGCGTGAGAATTACTTCAATTCACAGCCCACGAAAAATCTGTCTAGGCGCGCCTAAAGAAGTTTTCACTTCAAAAATCTTACCTTAAAAACAACTGAAGATGAAGAATCTGATGACATAAATAACACAACTGAATAAATAAATAAATAAATAAATAAATATTGGTGGACAATTCACACACAACACCATCTGACCCCAAACTAAGCAAAGCTTGTGTGATGGCGGCCAGATAGCTGATATAATAATTATATAGTTTTAAATACATACTTATTATACATAGAAACACCCAGACACAGTGCAAACATTTGAATTCATCACACAAATATTTGCACTGGGTGGGGATCGAACCCACGACCTTCGGCTTCGCAGGCAGAGCTACTAACCACTTAGCCACAAGGCCAGTCTAGTCAAGCTAGAAATGAAAAGAAAGCTAACAATAATTTTATTCATTTATTCGTTTATTATTGTGTTAATTAAGACTGTATCATCTTATCTTACCTGCACACAGCAATAAAAAATTTGTATTTGTATTTCAAATTTTAATTTAACACAGTACTGGATTAACAAAAAACTCAAAAGCTGAACAACTGAATATACATCAACGTTTCGCGACGACTTTATTATTTCTATAACGTTTTACCTCCTTTTATATTTAGATGTCAAAGGCGGAGTAATAAATCTTCAGAATCTTCTTGGGGTTGAATAATCAGCGAAATATTCCTTACGCCTATGGAATAAATAGGTGTTTTGTCAATATTTTTCTTGACTTTCTTATCGGGAGAAAAAGCGGCCGTGTTGATTGTTATCTTGACTTTGATCCCGAGTTTTTGTCGCATTCGTTTTTTACAGGATTTAAGTACATTGTGGCTACAAAAAAATGTTTTTAGAAATTGTATTGAATGTCGTTATAATCTCGTATGTTTTTAAGCAATGATTTTTTTTAAATATTAGGTTTGCACCTAAGCGTTTAATAAAGATTGGGCGATGGAAGCTCTAGACCGGACTAAGTGGAGAGAACAAAATTGGGGGAGACCTTTCCCCAGCTGTGGGACAACAGAGATTAATTAAAAGGTTTGCACCTGCCTCTCATCTCGCTTGATGTTAAACGACGGTGAAGTCCATGATGGAGCGTAGACGTCCGTGGTGGCCACACAGATATGATTGTAAGTATAGGACATAAAAATGAATGTTGGTCTGTGTGTCTTTTATAATTACAATCGTAAACTATGTATTTGATTATATGATGATCTTTAGCAAAGTTGTTGTGTATGAGCCAAATAAGGTTTTTGAGTTGGTACGACCTATTTAAACCTATTAACCTATTTAGACCTATTAAAGCTGCGGCTGGTCTAGCCGGGAGAAAGGCGCCTGCCGATCCGGAGACACCGTGTTCAAACCCCACGAGCACCACTGTCTTTTCGAAATCATGTGCGTAATGCCGCTTACTTAAAACGGTGACCGACAGGTCCGACAGTACTTTCGAAGTCATGTGTCATCCACCAACTCGCACTGGGCCAGCGTGGTGGATCATGGCCTTAACTCTCTCCTTGTGAGAGAAGGCCCCGAATCCCAGCAGCAGTGGGAACATTTAGTGGGCTGTTGATGATGATGATAACAACCTATTTTCGGCAGATGGCGTAGCAATGCGCGCAGGGTACAGCTAGTAAATAATAAATGTGGTAAATCAGACTATCTATATATATAAAAGCGAAAGGTCACTCATCAAGGAATCTCAGAAACTACAAATGCTAGGAATCTGAAATTTTGCATGGAGGTTCCTTTTAGCACGTAGGCGCTCGCTAAGACGGGGTTTTGCGAAATTCAACCCCTAAAAGGGTGAAACAAGGGATGAACGGTTGTATGAAAATTCGTGATTTTCAATGTTATCAAATTTTGTATCTAGACAGATTTGAACGAACACGAAACAATTAAATGTTTGTTCTATCAATTTTGTAGTTTGAACTGTACGGGGGTGAAACTGGGGTTGAAATCGGGGATGAATGTCAATTTGAAAGTTCCTAAACGTTGAAGATAAAATCATGAAACTCTGTATATAGACACTTGATACGAAGCAAACGAATGTTTGTTCTAGCAATTTTGTAATTTCAAATTTTACGGGGGTGAAATTGAGGTTGAAATGGGGAGATGGATGTCAACATGAAAGATACCAACCGTTGAAGATAAAACCATGAAACTCTGAATATAGACACTTGACACTAGGGGATGAAATTAGAGTTGAAATGGGGGACGAATGTCTCTTACGTTTTCACACCTTAACAACTGAACCGATTTTGATGAAATTGCCATTTTTAGTAACCGTAAATGTGTCTGGGTATAAAAATATGTACTGCTTGAGTTATCTTAGTATTTCTTTCGCGCGGACGAAGGCGCGGGTAACAGCTAGTAAACTATATAAATATGTCCTTAAAATTTCTACCAAATCGGCTTAGTACTTCCGACGTCAAAGTTGATATTTTGTTCCCTAAGGTATGCACTCTTTCGGAATAACAAAAAAACGATTTTCTATCCCACGCTATAAACTAACTAACTTGACTGGCCTTGTGGCTAAGTGGTTAGTAGCTCTGACTGCGAAGCCGAGGGTCGTGGGTTCGATCCCCACCCAGTGCAAATATTTGTGTGATGAATTCAAATGTTTGCACTGTGTCTGGGTGTTTCTATGTATAATAAGTATGTATTTAAAACTATATAAGTATTATATCAGCTATCTGGCCGCCATCACACAAGCTTTGCTTAGTTTGGGGTCAGACGGTGTTGTGTGTGAATTGTCCACCAATATTTATTTATATTTATATTTAACTATTTGTGTTGCAAATTTCAACCATGTATGTTTGGCCGTATACATGTTAAAGTTTATAATATTTATGCTATACACTTTTTCGGGATAAATAGTAGGTACCCTAAGTGCTATTTCAGATTAGGTATTAACTATGTGCTTTTCAAATTTCTACCTAATGAGCTACCCATTACTTAGTTATCCGTACTAATGACTCTTTTGGCTGAGAAGGTTGCTTGCCGTGCATTTCAGCTGCTGCTAAAAGGATTCTGATTCTGAAAATGTTCTTTCCTTCTTTGATACTTTTTCTGTGCTATAATTATTCATGTTTCAATCGCTCAAAATGTATCTTTAGGCTTAAATTAACGGACTTGAATCTTGCTTAAGTATCATAGAAACTCTGCAGTTTTAGCATTTTGATAAAACAGTCAATTTATTACATCTTAAATTCCACGGGGAAGGAGTCGCGGGTGCGTCTTTCCATTCTATACAAGGCCAGAACGCAAGGGTATGAAACTAATCACGTATAGATTGGAAATGAGTTTTTTACTAAGTTCTTCCAAACCATACAAGAGCAGTACGCAAATACTCGCGTATACTTTGTAGTAACGTAGAGGTATTATGTTGTTCCATAATATACAGCGCCAGTACGCATGCGGACTAATCGTGTATGTTTTGGAATAAGCGCGCGAAACTCTAACATATTTGTACGTGTTTTTTATTTATTTAAAGAGTAACGAGACGAGCAGGACATTTGGCTGATGGTAAGCAATAATATACCTGCTACATAACAGCACAGTGACACGCAGCTATTGGAACATGAAGAGTCCAAATCATTACCTAGCACTGCACTGCACTGCGCTCGTCACCCAGAGATCTAAGATGTTTTGTCATGATAGCATGTTCGCCATTTGATCATATTGACCTCTCTTGATTGATTTATTGTAGGTGTTGGTTTCCCAGATCCGACTCGGAGCATCCCGACTCCACCTAGTCTTGTCGCTACTACCCCTAGAGTGTAAATAAAAAATGCGGAGCCAGAAGCTCAAGGGAGGTCCTCAGTGGAGAAGCAACACTCAGGGCTGACCGCAGAGCTTCTGGCGGGAGCCTACCCAGAGTCAAACCTCATCGGATCGACAATATACACAATCAGTACGGACAATTATTGTATTCATTATAATAACAGATTTAAAACAACATTACAATATGAAATACTCGTACGCGAACAATTTCCTATGGCTACGTTCTGGCGTTTTATATAATGGAAAGACGCGACGCGAGCATCCACGTTACAAACTATACACGATCAGTACGCAAAACTCTTGTATGGTTTGTAATAACAGATTTTAAAACAACATTACAATATATACGCGAGCAGTTTCCTATGGCTGCATTCTGGCGTTGTATAGAATGGAAAAACGCGTCGCGGGTAGCAGATAGTTAATAAAACCAACTATACCTCGTTCCAAATACACGTGAATAAAATGTTAACAAATCAATGTCACTCTCAATATGACAGACCAGCATTTTTCAACCTTTGTTCTACAAGATAGTTTGTTGTACCTTTCATTGCCCTTTGCCCTTTTAAATTTTCGTCACAAGGCTAAATAGTATGTAATATGCATAAATATCATAAATAGCCAAATAAATGTTCCCTCTGCTGGGACTCGGAACGATCAACACATTGCCGCTGTAAAAAATCGTCAGACACAAGAATCTGCAATTGCTGAACATTTGATTGATGCTAAAACTGGTCATTGGATCGAGATCCACGGCCCGAAGGTTCTATCTACCGAATGTCATTACTTAGGCAAGAATGGTTCGGAAAGCATTGGAAAATAAAAAACATCTACATTTCAACTACGACGCGATGACTACGGTCCCAATAACCGAAAACTACCCGGTTTTCGGTTATCGGCGTCGTGGAATCCTCTAACAATAAATGTGTGGATCGCGCACTTAGTTTGGAGAAGCCTGGTGATATGGTTAGTGTTGTGTGTCGTGTTGGTCACCCTGCGATTTTTGAAGGCCAAATGAAGATAAATGGAGATCTCCTCTCATTTCATAATGAGAGTATTAGTCCGAGATCCCAGAGCTCCCAGACGTCACCTATTTTCTGATGAATGAAATGTGGACGATTGAGTAGAGTTAGTAAGTACTAAGAACACATGCTTACTCGCTAACTTTCTTAGATGGCCAATTTTGAGATATGGGGTAATGAAGGTACATACAAACATTACTTACTTCACGTATTTTCTAATAAGTGATTTTCACGTATGTTGTAGGCAATATCCTTAAAAACAAGGTACCAATACTCCCAGACATTTTCCGTCAGCCGTTTTGCTTAACAACTCCAAAATAATAATTTAACTTTACTTAAACTCTCATGCTCCATTTGTAAATATGTTCGTCAGACATGTATTTTGTTGCTTTTTCCAATAAGATAGACCAATCTAAGGGGGCAGTCATCCCCTAAATTCAACTATGTCCTATAGGTAAGAACGCGAGACTGAATGAGACATTTATTAGGAAGTATTGACTTAAAATTGAGTTTAGGGGATGATTGGCCCCTTAGATTGGTCTGTCTTATTGGAAAAAGCTTTAATGTAGTTGTCTGACGAACATATGTATTTACAAATGGAGCATGAGAATTTAAGTGAAGTTAAATTATTATTGGGGTGTAAGGGGGAAGCGCTAAACATCTAGTTTCCCCAAATGTCAACCTCTCCTGCGCGCGGTACACCCTGCTGCCAACTAACGAGGCTCTGACGACCGAACCAATGGCGGTATATCCATTTAAAAGCCAGTCCTAAATTGACCTGGCCGGTGACGGGCAGCGGCGTCATCGGTGCAAAGGACTGGCTCCGCGGTCACCAACCCGCCTGCCAAGCGTGGTGACTATGGCAAACACCCCCCCATATGATGGTCACAAAAAAGAAACGGCCCCTAGTCCCCGGCGGCTCCGTTATTCCAGGCGTTGGTGGCAGCCTTGGTTCCGGCGGAGCATGGGGTGCTAAGAATCCCCGGCAGACGCCCCGCCACCAAACCCAACGACTCGACCTGGCAACGTACAACGCACGGACTCTGAGGGCTGACGAGAAGATTGTGGAGCTGGTAGAAGAAGTGGACAAGTTGCGCTGGGATATCATAGGGTTATCCGAAGTCCGTCGACAGGGCGAGGACAGAATAACCCTCGAATCCGGCAACTTGTTCTACTACCGGGAGGGAGATCAACAATCCCAAGGGGGTGTCGGGTTTATCGTCCGCAAGTCTCTTGTCAACAACGTGTTAATGATCGAGAGTGTGTCGAGCAGGGTTGTATACCTTGTACTTAAAATAACCGATCGGTATTCATTGAAGGTCATACAGTTATACGCACCGACCTCGACACATCCCGACGAAGAGGTTGAGACCATGTATGAGGACATCTCCAAAGCCATACATGTCTCGCCAACACATTTCACAGTTGTGATGGGAGACTTCAACGCGAAACTAGGCAAACGTAGCGGTGATGAGTTGAGAGTGGGACAATTCGGATATGGGCAGCGGAACCCAAGAGGGCAACGTCTAGCTGATTTCTTGGAAAGGGAGAGCCTCTTTATGATGAACTCCTTTTTCAAGAAACAGCCACAACGAAAATGGACCTGGATTAGCCCAGATGGTTCCACAAAAAATGAGATCGACTTCATTATGACGACTAAACGGCAAATATTCAGCGATGTCTCTGTGATCAGTAGGGTTAAGACCGGCAGCGATCACCGTATTGTAAGAGGCACGCTGAATCTAAACATTAAGTTCGAAAGATCACGTCTAATGAAGTCCACGCTCCGACCAAATTATGCTCAAATCGAAGATCCCGATAACTTTCAACTCGAACTTCAAAATCGCTTCGAAGCCTTAGATGAATGCGTAACGGCGGACGAAATAAACGACAGGCTGGTGGAAACTGTTCAAGCAGTTGGCAGAAAATTTTATAAGAGCCGACGCCAGAATAGAACCCAAAAGCTCTCCGATCATACTCTGAATCTCATGGCGGTTAGGCGAGATATGCGATTGCAGTCTTCGGTCGACATGACGGCATACAGACAGCTCAATAGACAGATATCTACTTGTGTGCGACGCGACATACGCTGCTTCAATACTTCGTGTATTGAAGAAGCGATTAAGCGGAACAAAGGCTCGAAAGTGTTCGCAAGAAATCTGTCTCTTGGGCAAAGTCAATTGACCAAACTGAAGACCGATAGTGGTAACGTCGTCTCGTCGAAGCCCGAGATTTTGGAGGAGATTGAGAGGTTCTATGAACAGTTATACACCTCTACACAAGCACAACCTGTCGTTAGCATGGCAAAAGACCCCAGAGCCAAGCTGACCCGACACTTTACCGAAGACATCCCGGAAGTCAGCCTGTATGAGATTAGGATGGCCCTCAAACAACTTAAGAACAACAAGGCACCTGGCGATGACGGAATTACGACTGAGCTTCTGAGAGCGGGTGGAAAACCGGTACTTAAAGTCCTCCAGAGGCTATTCGACTCCGTCATACTTGACGGTAATACGCCAGAAGCGTGGAGCAGAAGTGTGGTGGTGCTCTTCTTCAAAAAAGGTGACAACACCTTGTTGAAGAACTACAGACCCATCTCACTTCTGAGCCACGTTTATAAGTTGTTTTCGAGGGTAATCACGAATCGTCTCGCACGCAGGTTTGACGACTTCCAGCCACCCGAACAAGCCGGTTTCCGAAAAGGCTATAGTACCATAGACCACATCCATACGTTTCGGCAGATTATACAGAAAACCGAGAAGTATAATCGGCCACTTTGTATAGCGTATGTGGACTATGAGAAAGCCTTCGATTCCATCGAGACCTGGGCAGTGCTTCAGTCTCTTCAGCGATGCCGCATCGACTATCGCTATATCGAAGTGTTGAAGTGTATCTACAGCAAAGCCACAATGTCTGTCCGATTACAGGACCAGTGCACAAAACACATCCAGCTACAGAAAGGCGTGAGACATGGAGATGTTATATCTCCGAAACTGTTCACTGCCGCGCTGGAAGATGTTTTCAAGCTACTGGACTGGAACGGATACGGCATCAATATCAACGGCGAATGCATCACTCACCTTCGATTTGCCGACGACATAGTCATTGTGGCGGAGTTGCTGGAGGACCTCGGTGCTATGCTCAGGGACCTCAGTAGAGTATCCCAGCAGGTAGGTTTGAGGATGAATATGGACAAGACGAAGGTCATGTCAAATGTTCATGTCTCACCTGTACCGGTTAATGTTGGGAATACCACTCTCGAAGTTGTTGACAAATACGTCTACCTGGGTCAAAAGATCCGATTAGGTAGATCCAACTTCGACAAAGAGGTTTAGCGAAGAATCCAACTCGGATGGGCAGCGTTCGGGAAACTTCGGCACATCTTTGAGTCCAAAATACCCCAATGCCTAAAGACAAAATTCTTTAACCAATGCGTGTTGCCAGTGATGGCTTATGGAATTGAGACGTGGTTCTTAACTGTGGGCCTCATAACAAAGCTCAAAGTCACACAGCGAGCTATGGAGAGAGCTATGCTCGGAGTCTCTTTGCGCGACAGAATCCGTAATGAGGATATTCGCAAAAGAACGAAAGTGGCCGACATAGCTCAAAGAGTAAGCAAGCTGAAGTGGCAATGGGCAGGCCACATCGCTCGCAGAACTGACAACCGATGGGGAAGAAAGGTTCTCGAGTGGCGACCACGAACCGGAAGACGCAGTGTTGGACGGCCTCCCACTAGATGGACAGATGACCTAACAAAGGTCGCTGGAAACCGCTGGTTGCAGGTTGCGCGGGACCGTTCGTTGTGGAAATCTAGGGGGGAGGCCTATGTTCAGCAGTGGACGTCTTGCGGCTGATGATGATAATGATGAAATTATTATTTTGAAGTTGTTAAGCAAAACGGCCGACGGAAAGTGTCTGGGAGTATTGGTACCTTGTTTTTAAGGATATTGCCTACAACACACGTGAAAATCACTTATTGGAAAATACGCGTATTACCCCATATATCTCAAAATTGGCCGTCTAAGCAAGTTAGCGAGTAAGCATGTGTTCTTAGAACTTATTAACTCTACTCAATCGTCCACATTTCATTCATATAAGTCACTACTTAGAACAGTACGTTAGATGTTTCCTTTTATGAAAACGTTTCTTTTAGTTTTAACAATAATTAAATCTCGTTCGAATTACGAACTTCCTCGTACTTGCCCAAAACTGATCATAACACTCTGACGTAATATTTTGAAAACACATCAAAAAGTTTCGATCAAACTAACACAAAATTTATGGCATTTTAGATTCATGTCATATTCAAGATATTCAAATATTACAAATACAAGTCAATATTTAAAAAAAAAAACGTGAATTCAAAATTCCATTACATTAAAATCAAATTACATTACAAATAATAATTCCAAATTAATGACAAAAATAAATAGAGTATAATTAGTCCATACTTGAATACTTTTATAGTGACAAGATCTGTGCGAAATGGCCACGAACCCGAGGTCAACTAGCTTCATATAATGGAAATGGGCATTTTCACAATATGGGCATGTTAGAAAAATAGGCGCGTCCTTAATAAAAAAAAAAAAATGTGTGCGCTTAAAACCGCACGGCAGAAGTGAAAACTAAAATAAGAAATACTTAACTATATAATGACTACTAAATAATTTTAATTTAAAACTTTTACGGCTGAATGATTAGTATCCATGGCCAAGAATAAATTTAAAAAAAAAATACGCGGGTTGAAAATGCCGTTTAAAACTCGCAAGTTTTTAGTGTTTGCTATTTAGTTATGTCATATTTATGTATTTCGCTAAAAATGCATAAATATGTTGTGTTATAGTGTATTTGTGTAAGCACCTTCTTATGAACATGGGTATCATTTTGTGTGTTTACGTAGTGTAAGTGCTGTGATAAAATATTACAACCATAACTTTTTTGCAATGGACGTGAAATGCAAATTTAACATTTCGTAACAGGTTCAATTGATGTGGTAAGTACCTAGAAGTTAATGTCGTGATAAAAAAGTTTAAAAATTCGCCAGTTTCAGCGAGAAAGTCGCTAAAGTGTCAACTCTGGTAGTGAGCAGCGAGAGAGAGTAAGAGTATGTATTGTCCCATGTCCTCCTCTAACAATTATCTTTCTCGGTCTGGCACGTTTGTTGACCACATTATCTTTCTCGCTCTAGCATCCCGAGTTTACCCGAAATTTCTTATCATATCCGAGCGTGATGATCACGTGATCATGAGTCCATTTCACAGCCTACGAAAATTCTGTCTATAGCGCGCCTAAAGAAGTTTTCACTTCAATAATTTGATAAAAAGAAGTATGAATGTCTTGAATGCAACATTGAGAGTTTGAGAAACACATATCAAATTGCTAGTACTTAAAATAAATATTTCCTCTACCATTACCATCTACCATTACTTTCTATAACTTTTAAAATAAGATAGTATAGAATTATTTGATCAATACAAATCTAAGTATATTGTATTTAAGATCGCAATGAAGTCGAATCATATTTGTGATAAATATTTTAAGACAATTTCATAAAATACTAAGATTTAAGCGATGTTTATGTTATGGTATCATCACATTTGTTTTGGTTTTCTACACGTTTTCCTGGAACGCAGTATAGTATAGTAAACAACCGTGAAAATTTAACACAACGTATGTATTAAAAAAGGTTAATTGCTTTTGTTTTTGGATATCTAACTGATACACATTCAGTTATATTATAAATATGATCAACAACAAAAAAATATGGACTAAAGTGAAAGTAAATGAAGTATCACAGTTTTGCCAGCCAGCCATTTTACCGCCAATCTTTAAACTTGGTGCTTATTGTTGTCTGTAGAAATTTCCACCAATACCTACATCAATCTTAAAAAAAAAACCTATTATGGCATTAGGGACTAAAAATAGCCACCGAGACAAATAAGAGCCATAATTTTTACTCCACCAAAACCTCATTTAGTTCATTAAGCCAGCAGTTATTTATGATTACGACGGCGCATTGTTCAAGACAGACAAACAATTAAATGACAAAAGGCCTTTAATTGTCCAATTTAGATACGAAATACCGAAACCCGTGGCTTTTGTTGTTTGTTTTCGCCATTGATAATCACTGAGATGTTTGAATAAAATAGACCAAAGCTGTTCAAGTCTGGGCCCGCAGGTCATAATGTGTGAAACAGACAAATTCAGCTAAATTAAAATTGTTCCACCCTACAAAAACTGATACTGGCATGTTGGAAAGTCTGAGCTATGATTTTTTAACAGGATGAAGTAGTTTACGGTACGATTGATGTAAACATAGCCGTATTTATGATAAACATCTGCAAATATAGAATTTACAGGTAGATTGATATAGGATGGAAAAAATAGATAAATCCTATTATATACCTACGTTAATGTCTGGATGTTTAGACACTTAGATGATTGGGTGTTTGTAGCTCAATCGTCGTCGTCAGAACGTTTCAACGGATCGGTCGGTCTACCGCCCAACTAAATCTACTTTGACTTTTTTGAAAATCTCAATATCATACATTCAAAGATTTTAGTCCAAAATATGGCATTAATACCTACTCGTATCAGGATTTCGTAAATCTTTGTATAATCGCATTCGGTTACGATCTCATCCTCACCGCTACGCGTTCCTCATTTCTGACGCAGTGTTACAAATTCATTGCAACAATTACGTAGTAGACAAAGAATGGGAGCACTAGAGACCACTAGAAGGACCTGTTAGTTAGTAGACTGCCAAAGATATCAGAATTGTCCATTGGACCCAATATTATAAAAAGTTGAGTAGCGATGAAATAGAGACTAATAATTGTGTTGTGATTAGTGTCTTATTAAGTGCGCCTTCACATTAGGCCGCAACCAGCGCGGCAGCCGCGCGACAGCAGCGCAACAGCAGCGGATGCCTGCGACTTGCTTACAATTACGTGTCGCGCGACTGCCGCGCTGACTGAGGTTTTCACATAATTTGTACATACAGTTCATATTCACCCAAACATTGTTTTTTATATTTTTATTTTACTTTATGATACTTTGCCGTAAATTTTTCGTAGACAAAACAGAACAAATATCGTTTCGTCGCTTTTGTGATTTTCAAAGGTAGGTTACCTTCAGATAGGCTTTAGGTAGAATTCTATTGTCTACCAAACTTTGGCATAATTATACTTACGCATATACCTAAAAGGCTAAAAGCATTCTATTGAGGGCATTGATTGGAAAAGAAAAGTCATCTGGAGGTCACAATGTCGTAATGTATTCGGAGGTTAGGAAACCTGGTTGTCTTCTTCCAGTTTACCTTTGTCTTAAAGGCTTATTACACTTGGATAAATTTAGTCGACTATAGTATATATAGTTGCTACTGAATTCAGTGAAGTGCATTCAGTAACCTAGCACACTAAATTCAGAAACGAGGATTGCTTCTAACCTTGCTTCTAAATTTGCATCTGAATTCAATACATGACTGTATTATAAATTTAGCAAAGTGTATTAAGCATTTTAGGCAATTGAGTTCGGTCAGTCGGTCGGGTGGGTGCTGGTCACAGCACAAATATCAACTTGGAAAGAGATCGGCACCGTATCGTAGTATATATTGATCTGTGCGCCTTTCGCCTCGCTGTCAACCAGGCGTCAACCTTACGTATGCACGTAAGTAACCAAAGCGTATAAGCAGCTCCTGTATATATACGTCATCTCGGCTACGGCTAGGCGACACCGCGCTTACCGCTCGCGGACCTATTTCGTTTTTCACCACAACAGTTTGAATCCAAACGGACAGGGGCAAGAGAGGCTCGGGTACGGAGAGGCGTAAGCGCGGGGACGACGAGCCGTAAGCGCGGGAACTCCAAGTTGACCACGCACCGCATTGCGGTTCGGAGCCCGTTCTGTGGCGAGGCGATTACGTTACGATACCGATTTGTGTGAGTTGCAGTACGAAGTTTCATACAAACAAGTAGTGGTAGGACTCTTGGCAGAGTCCGCCTGGGGAAGTACCACACCTTTGCCAGTTATTCTACCACCAAGCAGTAATGTGCAAACATTACTGTGTTCCGGTGTGAAGGGCACTGTTTACAGAGCAACTACAGGGTTTAGAGATATAACAACTTAGATTTTTGGATGGCGAGCGCAGTGCAGTGCTATGTGATGATTTAGATTCTTCATGTTCCAATAGCTACGTGTCACTGTGCTGTTATGTGGCAGGCATGTTGCTTACCATCAGGCATATTATGTCCCGCTCGTCTCGTCACTTTTTACTAAAAAAAAAAACAATACTGAGTGAATGCTCGAGGCGATACGGTGATGATCCCTTTCCGAGTTGATATGTGTGCTCCTTACAAAGGAAGCTTTGTGAAGAGGTTGCTATCCTAGTTTAGACAAGAAATACCGTGAATCTTAGAGTACAACTTTGGATATAGCTGGGCATTAATTAATCCGTTTATCGTTATTTAACGAAGTTAACGTTTTGATTAACGGATTGACTTTTAAGTTAACTTTTAAAAATCTTAACGGATACGTTAACTTCCCTTAATACAGAAACCCGTTAATCGTTAATACAATGTGAAAACAGCGAGTGAAACAAAAACAAAACCAGATATATTTTGCCGGCGCGTGCGACTGAGAAAACTGCGAAGAGATTGGTTTTGTTTGATTATTTCGTTACTTAGCGCCAGAGCTTAGAGTGACGAGTGTTTTGTTGGATGTTGTTATATAAATTACTGTCAGTGATCATTTGCGCGTTGATAAAGAAGAGTGCAGTCTCGTTCAACGATGCTGCATGCCTCGGGGAAAAGATATTCATAAATCTACTTATTAAAATCAATAATACTGCTATACCTTCAAGCACTGCAGTTGAATGTCTGTTTTCCACGGGTAAATACATTTTAACACCAAAACGAGCCTCGCTGTCAGACGAGAACTTCAACATGATAAATGTTTATGAAGGGGGAAATATGCACCTTATGATCGACGATTAAATTACACATTTGAATTATACAAGTATTTTGTTTGTTCCGAGCCTGTTGACTTCCAGAACCTAAGCCAACAGGCTTTATAAGTTCACTAACGCAACGATATAAAATGCAATTTTAGACATATTAACGGGTTAACGATTAACGTTAACTTGCGTTAATTCTTCCGAAATGTAACTCTTTAACGTTTAACGAAGCTAACTTTTTTAACTAGACTTGTGATCATGCTAAGTAGTACCTAATAAAACACTGTAACTAAAGTCCATTATTTGTATTTTAATTTATCTCCTACACAATAATTTACGTAAATAATATTTGCATTGAAGCTCATTATACAAATTAAAGACATGATAACGAACACATTCATATATTTTCCAAAAATGATTCGCAAAACACGTCTTAATCTACTTAAATTACCTATATTTAGAATCGGGAAGATGGTTTCTGCGTATATCGTTCATTAACAGCGTACGACGTAAAATTATCGTCGTTTCCCAAATATTTACGTCAAAAAGCTGTATTTTTTCTTGGATATGCCTAGTTAGTTAGGTAGTTAGATTTACAGGGCCTTTTCCGCACTTAGTCTCTTCATTTTTTTTTTAAAGTTTTTATAGGTTTACACATGACTGCCATCTCGCTTGATCTTAAACAACGATGCGGTCTACGATGAAGAAACCGATTCACTCTCAGTTTGAACACACAAAGATTGTAACCAAAAGGGAAAACCCACTCAGGCAACGTATTCCACAGCCTAGACGTACTTATCACAAAAGTAGAGTCAAATCTCTTCGTTCTTGTCTTTGGAACATCAATCATGAAACGATGTTGCTTTTTCGAGCAACGAGCATTCCGATAGAAATAAAAGTGGCCAAGTGCGATTGGGAGTCCCGCACGAAGGGTTCCGTACCATTAGCAAATAAAGGGCGAAAACCTCTTTGACTTTATTTGAATTCCGTATACATAAACCATCGCAGTATCCACAGACAGGCTGTTATCCAACAAGTTCTACTAAAATGTTGATTTTACCATACGATTTTAACGACGAGATCTAGCGTGTTTTAGTGTACCTACTAGTGGCGCCATCTAGTTTGGTTGGAACGGACTAATTGAGCCGGACTAATCGGGAGCCCCCGTTAATTTTTTATTTGATTTTATTTTTAGTATTTGTTGTTATAGCGGCAATAATAGATATACATCATTTGTTAAAGTTTCAACTGTCTAGCTATCACCGTTCTCTCAAGAACTAACAGTGACAGGTACAGCCTGGTGACAGAAGGACGGACGGACGAAGACAGCCAAGTCTCAGTAATAGGGTCCCGTTTTTACCCTTTGGGTACGGATCCCTAAAAAGGGCAAGGTGGCTTTAGATCATGTTAATCAGTTCCCACTCTCCGAAGTGTATCCGATATCTTAATTGGGCCATTGTGCCTGGCTCATACTTCCCTTCTACTCCAACCAACACAAGCTATCTCAGAAGGCAAGCAACCTATTCAGGATGTAATAGGCCTCCGGGACAGATGATGGAAATTGGAGGAGTTCTGACCGTTGATCGGCCCGCACTGAATTTGGTTATGCATAATCTCGTAAAAAATATATTTTTACACATAGAAATATGTATCTACTAAATTGGAGACAAACAAAGTTGTTTTATTTCGATGAAAGTACTAAAGCAATAAAAAAATATAATTTAAAAATTTAAAAACCCGACTGCGTAAAAAGTGAACCAAACTACGTACTCGCATACTAAAAAAAAAGAAAAAAATAAAACAAGCATTTAGATTTCTAGTGGTCTAGAATTCTATAATATGTTATTGTATTAATACTATTGAAATATATACAATATTTTCTAATAAAAGAGCATTACAACTGAAGAGTCGGGATCCATTATTATTCGACATACAATCTAATTGTTCAATGGATTCGATATTATTATTCGACATAGAATGTGATTGTTCAATGGATCCCGACTGTTCAGTTGTAATGTTCTTTTATTAGAAAATATTGTATATATATTTCGATAGTAGGTATTAATACAATAACATATTATAGAATTCTAGACCACCAGAAATCTAAATGCTTGTTTTGTTCTTTTCAGTTTTTTTAGTATGCGAGTACGTAGTTTGGTTCACTTTTTACGCAGTCGGGTTTTTGAGTTTTTAAATAATATTTTTTTATTTTATACTTTTTAGTTATGAACAATGTGGTTAATGTTAATATGCTCAACATAATAATATGCATCTTTTGGTTGTTGAGCAAATGTTTTCGTTTCTACTGATATAATATGTAGGATTTTCTACTGCATGTAATTCATATTTATAGTTTTGTGTTAGTGTAGGTTTTCGATTGACGTTGCGTACTTACTAAATCGTTTGAAGTTGGAGATGGGCGACCGAGGCGGAGCAATCCAAGAGCGGTTCCGTGTTCCCACTATCAGCGGCAGAGTTGAAACCCCATGGAGGTTTATTAGTAGATAGGGGCACCATATCCATACATGATATAGAGTGCAACATAACCCGGCTGGGTCTCCCGGGCGGGGCAGTAGGGTATGCGTAAATACATTTCCTGCACGTACGAAAAAAAGGTAGTCCAATATACCTACCTACTAGCATAGATCGTAGAACCCAAGATGGGCCCCATCCCAAACTTCACGACGCATGCAATCATGTCAACGTTGGGAAGAGTGAGCTCACTCTTTCCGTTCTAGTCGGTTGCAGAACGCGGTGGACGCCGGACGTTTTTACCTATCATTATTCGGTGTCAACAACCAAAATAAGTAGAACCACAGCAAATCTCGCCGCTAGCGATTATAGGGGTCAAGTAGATTGGTTGTTTGTAAACCACTTACGATATATACAGAGACGCAGTTTATTACCAATTTCAGGTGCTCAGGGCACATCTATTGATTTATATCGATGCCTACTAGATACATTAGTATATAATGTCCATCCACATTCACACGTACAGTTAGTTATACGAAGTTTTCTGCTACCTAAAAACCTCTAAATGTGAGAATGGTTGTTACTCCTTTAAATCGATATACATCCTAAACGGTCAGTCAAATCGAAAAACATTGAGAGAAAGCTAAACATTACTTTTAAATACCTATTCAACGATACCCCTCTTGACATATTTTGTTGATTTTAATTTTTTTATTTGGACAATATGGCGTCCTGCGTCCGCCATATTGGATTTACACTAATGTCATGTCTTTAGTGTCACTTGCCAGATTAAGAGGAATCGATTGACGTGTGAATCATAAAAATCGGCCCAGGCGTTTGGTCTGTATAGTGCTTCAAAGGAACATACAAACATACATACATAGACTGTTAAACACATTACCACTCCTTTGCATCGCGCAGTCGGGTAAAAAGCATTGACAACCAAGTTTAATGTTCCCGCTGGTATACGCCATCCATGAATGACGCTTTAATCAAGAGCGGGTTGAATGAGAAACGCGGACGAAAGATATTTTTCTTGAAATAAATCAGTTTCGTCACGTTTTATCTCATAAATAAATAAATATTCGAAGACTCAGGCACATGTCTTGTTCATCTCGTCACTCTATGTATACCGTAAAATAAACTCCAAATGTACTACGTTAATTACTTATTTTTATTAATTGATGTATGTATGTGTGTGTTTTGAATGTCAAACACCCAAGTCGTCAAATTGGAACACTCTATACAGCGCTAATGTGTTATTGTAACCTAAAAACCTATGTAGTTTTTAGAAAAATAATGTATGTTTAGCAAAACAAAGAAATATGCAAACATAGTGAGTGCCAGTGTGGTAAATGTATCTGTATTCTATACTTAGAAAAATACTCCGTATCTATCTGTAATAAGTGCAGATAGCGTTGCCGACTATCGTGACCGTACGTATGTACTTATGAGTAATTTTTTTTAATACAAACTTGGCCAAACTAGCCTGTGTGGTGGCTTACGCTTGATATAAAGACGTTCTCGTCACTGCACTTCCTCTTCATTAAAATAAAACAGAAGATAAAACGTATTACGTAAATTCATTTGATGTAAACAGATAAATTATGTTTAGAGTCGAAAATCGGAGGGTCTTACCGTATTCCAAATCATTAATTATTAGATTATTACTAAAGAAATTAATTTAATGCTCTTCTTCATTCTTTGGTTTCCTGGAAAAAATCGCTCCTAGCGATATTATCAGCATTTGATACACTAATTTGTAGTTTATCTTCTATAATAAAAAAATGAATTGCAAAATATGTTGGTAAGCAGATCACTCAACAAAGACTGGACCGATTTGGACAATTCTATTTCTAAAATGTTCGTATAAGTCCAAGGATGGTTTTAACGGCGAGAATAAATCGAATAATTGCCGGAAAAACCCTAAAAACAGCCCTTTTATTTTTCCCATACAAACGTTTTCTAACTAAAATGTTAAGGCAATTTGAGCTTTATTTCTATGGAAAAAAGTTCATATTAAATAACAATTACTCACTTATGTCTAAGCAATATATGTGTGTTCCTAACGTCAAGAAGTCAATTTGTACTTTGGTCCCGCTGAACAAAGTTCAAATTCCATCATATCTATCAAAACAGTGTGCATGTTGCGTTGAAGGATAGAAGGAACTAATGTCGCGTTCCGAAACTCACTCAGAAGAAACTCAACAAAAGTGATAATATCGCAAACCAGATCAAATGTTATCTGGAAGAGATCGCTTTTAGCGATAAGATCGCCTTTTGTGCCCATTATATTCTGTTATTTTTTGTTGTGTTACTTATTGTCAACTTTGTTTTACCAATAAAGTGTTTTTGTATTGTATTGTATTTTATCAAACGGAATAGTCACAAAACGTAAGACTCATAGATAATTATTAGTGATGTTCAATTTGGTGGCTTCACGATATTATTTATTTTAATTTAGTTTCGGCACGCGACTTAAAAAATGCGTCAGTTTTCACGTCATTATATCAATCAAGTGTCAGTCAAAAACAAATCGCGTTACCAAAAGTGTCTTATTATTTTGAATTGTTAATTTAATATCTCTAACTGTGCAAAATTATACAAATACACACGTTTGCCAAGGGTTGTGGAGCGCAGTATTTTTGGAGTAAAACTAACGGACAGAATACGATACACCATAATGGGTTCCAAAACCGGAATAGCCGATGTGACTCAAAAAGCAGCCAATTTGAAGTGGGATCGAGCTGGACATGTTTGCCACATGTCATATGATTATTGGGTCATAATTACCACCCCGCAAGATTGCATACGACGACGCGGCAGACCAAAGAAGCGATGCCGATGGCAAGACGACCTACACAAATATTGGAAAGACTGGACTGTATTAGCCATAGATAGAGAAAAGTGGAAGGAGGGTAGGGAATCCGTTGCCCAAGATTAGGACAAGACAGCCACATGATAAATGAATACTAATATTATTTAAATGAAAAAGATGGCAATGAATTAAATTTTAAAATTCAAGAGCAAATTACAGGTGAACTGAGGATTTATAAATCAGTTGATTCGGCATGATGTCGTCAACAGCAATTTACCGGATTTTTTAAACTCGCTGCATTTGCCAGGCTCCACAATTAAAAGTTGGATCGGTAGTTAAAATGTTGCGAAATATCAACAGACCGTGTCTTTGCAACGGCACACGGTTAGCTATAAAAAATACTAAACAAAGTGATGGAAGCAACTATACTGAAAGGAAAGTATAAAGGAGAAGACGTTTTGATGCCACGCATCCCAATGATTCCGACTGATGTACCATTTGAGTATAGACGACCACAGTTTCCAGTGCGACTGACTTTTGCTGACTGGCTTTTGACCATAAACAAGTCCCGGGGGCAAACTTCAAGTGTTTGTGGTATTAATCTAGAAAACCCATGTTTCTCACATGGTCAATTGTATTTTGCATATTCTCTCCCGTGTTCGAAAACCATCAGATTTGTTTGTCTATGTGCCAGGTAATCAAACAAAAAATATCGTATATCACAAAGCACTACAATGAAAAAAAAAATATTTTTGGTAATAACATGATTAACAATAAAATGATCACTTACTTTTAAATGCTTATATACGTAATGGTCTGTCGTTCTTACCTATGTTGGGAGCATGCGCAGACAAGTTTTCAGCTTTTATAAAATGACGAAGGTCTGGGGTTCATGGGCTCTTAGTCCACTATCTAAGCTGACATATTTTGTTTCTTTTAATTTATGTTTTTTAGTGTTGTGAGTTGTGAGGTGTTAAAATAGTAAAGAAAGTAATCACACCCCCTCCCCGTCATCCCTTTCTTTTTTACCGGTGTGTATATTTTTTGACGCACGTGGCCTGGGAAATCTTTAAATGTGTATCAATAAAGATACACATTCCGTAATATTATTTATGTTTGTTTCTCTCTTGAATACACATTTATTATTCAACCTAATATTATCTCAAGAAACTTACTATCATTTAATTAAGAGAAAAAATAATTAAAGTTTTACTAAAACGATCTGCTCAGTCAGCCGGAGATGAAGTTCCACCAGCCTCTATTATGACAAAAAGGCCATATAATAGAAAACATTTTCTCATAAAGAACAAGGTTGGAGAGAAAATTGTACGCTGAAGATGTGCAGAGGTGCTATAAAAAGTATGACAGGAAAATTATTGTTGGCAAGGCTTTCAGAGCAGCTCAAACAACTACTAAATGGTATGTATGTGAAAGTTTTCCGTGTCAAAACTGTTTCAATAATATTCACTGATTTATTCTGAACTTAAAAAATAGATTATTTAGTTTCTAAGTAACTTTCTTTTTTTGAATAAAATTATTTAAAGGTGATTTTTATTTATCTCTTAATATCTCCTTAACTGATTGTCGATTCCCAATCCAAAACCACTGGGAAAATGTATTGAAAGTGTGCGCATTTCGGATACACACTGCTAACTGAAATGAGGAGTGTGTATCATAAACTATACACACTCCTTATGACAGTGTGTATCCTAAACGATACAATTTTTTTTAGATTAGGTATAGTGTCATGAATTTAAAGCACATGTCGTGAAAATCATCTAAATGTGTATGTGTGTGTATCTATGTGTCTGCAAAAACTTAAATACTAAACCAACCGCTGTCTCCCACTACACAGGACAGACCCAGTGTGGGAAACAGAGTCCACATTTTACCAACGTGTTAACTATACAATACAATAGTTTTACAAAACTCGTATCATGTAAACTGATCAAATAAATAAAAAATTGTTAAAACCTGTGAAAAAAACCTGAAATAGTTATACCCCGTACCGCGTAGCAACAAAGGTGAATTCTGTATAAACATCATAATATTCTAAGCTTTGATTCGTCCTCGAATACCGCGAATTTGTCCTTTGTTAGCTCAAAGAGATTTTATTTACGTTGCCCGGGTGGTATGCGATGGTGAGATTGTTTGTTTGTCTGTTATTTTCGACGCTAACAACAAGGTACAGTGGAAACCAGTAGAACAGATTTAATGGTATTTTGGGTAAGCGATAAGAGAGATAAGATTTTAAACTTTGTGTGTGCTCTTGAAAAACCATGGGCTTTTCTTAGTTATTTATCGTTTATGTCAATCACGTTTGCATTACATAGATTTGCCGTTAGCGCTGTAGTATATATAATATACTACAGCGCTAACGGCAATAAAAGGTAGCCTATATGATATATCAGACTATATCTGTGCCCCCTATTTCAACTATACATTCACCTGTTCTGGCGTCATGGACCGACAAACAAATTTTTAAATTTCCAACATTAGTAAAATACCTTTATGTTACGATCGCTTTACAACAACCCGCGTTGCAGGTGGGACGGGAGAGCGTTGCACATAAATATGTTCGACATATTATCTAGTAGGTATAGTACTTTTATCTAACGAAGCGATACACGTTAACACGTGGTGATCAAGAGTAAAAACACGCTAAGTATGTGTGCGTGAAAACAAACTCCGTATACACATACGCTATGTGTGCGTGAAATCAATTGCCCTCGCCCGCGTCTTGGGCGCTACATCTATAGCGCTACTGAGAGCGTCCGCGTCCGCATTCACGCACACATTCACAGAGTGTTTGTGAACATCGTTAACACAAGTAAAACTAGCATTGCTTCGTAAGATAAAGTACCTACTATAACTATACAAGCCATGTCGTATCAAATGAATGTATCATTTCGAACAGATATTCAAATAGAAAGAAGTTTTGAATTCAATTTTCGTTCGTATATCGAGTATAATAAGTATGTATTTAAAACTATATGAGTATAATATCAGCTATCTGGCCGCCATCATACAAGCTTTGCTTAGTTTGGGGTCAGATAGTGTTGTGTGTGAATTGTCCACCAATATTTATCTATTTATTTATAATCAGATGAATATGAAAAGTTCAAATCACCAAATAGCATTCACGCTAATTACCTAGAGACTTAAAATGATTCATTTGTTTGTCTTGCAATTTTTCTGGAAACAATTCCAACAAACAAAGAAATTATTGGATGTTATTTATAAGCAACCGAATAACTGTTAAAAGTATGGTACTTCCCCAGGCAGCTTCTGGACTCTGCAAATAGTTCTGACTACTTCAACTATTTCAAAGGATACTCTTCGCCTTCGTAAATTCGTCGCACAAATGTTGTTAGTAAAATCCTTTTAGTAGAAAAAAAATTATTTTATTGTCAAATGAGATACTGTAAATGAACGACATAACCTTGTTTCGGGTATTTATTCTGAACCAGAAAGGCTCTTATTTTACAAAAACAAACACATCATTACGAGGTTTTTTAAATGGGCAGATATTTTTCTGAATTACCTTTTGAAATTACTTTCATACTATGAATGTATTTTTCCCTGAATTATTATTATTAAAACTCATATACCCAGTGGAATCATTTGTTGAGCTGTGTTAAAGCTTGTACTTTAATTTAAAGATAAATATTTTGTGTATATTTTTTAGTATAGAGTAACGGGACAAGCAGGGCACGTGCCTGATGGTAAATACCATGCCTGCCCATAACAGCAGAGTGACACACAGCTATTGGAACATGGAGAGTCTTAATCATTACCTAGCACTGCACTGCGCTCGTCACCCAGAGATATACGACAAATTATATCCATGCCTCACAATTTCACAGGAAACAAACACTTCAAACCGGAACGCAGTGAAAAGCAAAGTCAAAGTTCTTCATAGATAAATGTACAATTTACACGTTAATGTTTTCACATTACTGCTTGGCGGTAGAATATCTGGCAAATATGTGGTACTTTCCCAGGTGGATTCTGTAAAGAGTCGGTAAATAAAATAACTCAAAGTATCAGGAGTCTGTAACTACTAATACTTTGAGTTATTTTATTTAGTTTAATATTTCATGATGTTTTTATATACTTTGTATTCATATTGGTATAGCTACGAGTACATACATATACGTAGACGTAAGTAAAAACATTAGTTACATTTTTGGTTTACGATGAAACATAAATAATTGGACATTTTTGTTCACTGTACAAATGAAGCTTAATTAATTACATCAATTAAAACTTAAACTGTGCGAAGCCTGAAACACTTTAGAAATTCAAAGTAGTGTAGCCCTACAAATTCAGCTGAATTCACTAAATAGAATAAATGGAATTTAAAAAGAAGGTTGCTTTCCTGTGAAATGTCCATTAAAATCTGCCCAGTTGTTGGTGATTCCAGGTTAAACTCTGTACATATAAATAAAAAAAACGAACAAAAATTTCGAAACTCAATTCGAATTTTAGTATGACTATGTTCTGACTATATTAAACGTGAGTTACCCATGTATTAATTTTAAAATCTGAATTCGAATACCCACAGGTTTCTGGATAGTAACCCAGACTTTTTTAAAAAAGGCTGATTTATGTGTGTTATTAAGTTATTAGGTACTTATTTTACTTCAAAATGTATTTGTTGCGCTTGACCGCCATGATGAGTGTAGGTAGTTGTGTGATGAATACAAAATATTTTTGTTCTGCCTTTGGGTAAGTATAATAAATATATATTTACAACTTTAACAGTATTATTTTAACAATTGTGCTTCCATAGTAGAAGCATTACTTAGTTTGGGGCTAGATGGTTTTGTATGAGAAATATCCAAAATAATATTTTTTGGATGATGTAAAGCGTCAATGAGTTAGAACAAAGCGTACTTGCCTAGAAGAAACTGATTCACTTTTGCATCCCATAAAGATGATTACGTTTTCGCTGCGGAAGCGGTTGGTTTCACTTATCACAATTAATAAATAAAAAATAAATACATTTTGACATTTTCAACGTCTCGCAAAAAAAAAACTATTCTACTCAGATCAGTAATCCAGTTAAAAAGAATCTAAAGTAACGTGCCGCCAAATCACTACCGCCCGGCAGGTATAGGAGCTCCATCATCACGTAAATCCCACCCTTCATTTTTGGTTGCCTAATTTGATGTGTAATTCTTGATTTTATTTATATTGTGAAACTAATCAAAGCTTGAACCAGCGCATACTACATGCGAGCGTACTTACCTAGAAGAAACCGATTTACTCTCGATTTGAAGACACCAAGATTGTTACTATCGGGAAAACCCCACTCAGGCAACGCATTCCACAACCTAGACGTCCTTATCACAAACGTGGAGTCAAATCTCTTCGTTCGTGTTTTTGGAACATCAACCATGCATGTTCATTGTATGTTCAGACGTTCCAACGAGTTGGAGCGATAAACATCACAATTTTCGCATTTATAATATTACCAGTAAGAGTAGTAGGTATAGTAAGATTTACGTAGGTAGATAATTATTGTTAAAAGTTTCACTTCAGTCAGTACTCCCGGAGTCTCCGTATTTTTTAATTTCGTTTAGTTATCTCACCGCAGTCGAGTAAAAATATCCAAAAACCCCATGCCAACAAACGAGGCACAACTCCTGCCTATTAACCGAGTCCGTATTTTACAAGCATTGAGTGATGGGTTGACATTTATTTCCTAAATACATCACCCCACCATTGTTGGTTCCCTTTATGAAGAAAGATAAAATATTTCCCGAAGCAGGGCCGGTATTGTGGGAAATGTCGCGGGCTGTAGCCTTGACATGGATTAAACTACAGGAGAATTGGGCTTTGGAAATTGTTTTTCAGATATGGTATGTCAGAATTGTTATAGTAGGTAATTTTATATAAATAATTTAAAACAAAGGTTTTATATACTTTTGTATAAACCTAAATGAGTTTTAGACAACTGATTAAAAAAAAAATGGTTGTCTGTAAAGTTGGTTTACTGACGATAGTTAAACGTGACAACGTCTTAATTAAGAAATCAGTACGCTGATAGCGCGAGTAGTGATACCGCTCGACTCGGCGGGTGGCGCCCTCAGCGCTCAGCTTCGTCCGCATGGCACTGACGACGAACTAACGGTAACGTTACATGACGTCATGTTTTGCGGGCGTGCAGCCGGCTTCACCGAATTATAAGACGTTATCACGTCAAAAGTTTCAAGTTTTTTTCATGTAAAAGTTTTTGATGTTTAAGTACTTAAGTATGTATATTTTCTGTGAGATTTTCTGGGATTGAGCACATTACATAAATGTTTAGTAGGTACTATAAATATTATTTAAGTTACTCTTGTTGTAACTATTATATTTGTAACACTAGCAGAGCTACACAGTTTCATCCGCGCCAATCCTGTAATTTTTTCAGGAAAAAAATTGGCCTATGTGTTATTCCAAACTATAAACTATCTATTTACCAAACCTCAACCCGATCCATATAGCCGTCTTGAGGTGTTGAGTTACAAACATCCGAACATCCAAACTTTCTCATATACAAATATGCATAATATTAGTAGGATTAGTACATATTATGATATTATATACAAACGGCAATGAAAATATGGATTTGAATTACTTATTTGTGAATTTCTAAAATCACTGGACCTTTTTGACTGTCCTCGTGGCTACGTGAGTAGTAACTCTACCTACAAAGTCTAGGGTCGTAGGTTCGACTCCCACCCAGTGCAAATATTTTTTGATGAATCGAAATATTTGTAGTGTGTCTGGTGGTTTCTACATCTTATATATAAAATTCTCGTGTCACAGTGTTTGTTTCCTTACTCCTCCGAAACGGCTTTACTGATTTTAATCAAATTTTATATGCATATTCTGTAGGTATGAGAATCGGCTACTAGCTATTTTTCATACCCCTAAGTGACAAGGGTTGTTCACTAAGGCAAAACAACGTTTGCGGGGTCAGCTAGTAATATATAAGATACTAGCGGCCCGTTCCGGCTTCGCTCGGATCATAACCTAGACACTGTCTGCATCGCCATCTGCCGGGCTTATTTGTGAATCTAAACCATCTTCGAATCCACTTGTACACACACAAAAAAAACATTCAAATTGGTCCCGCCGTTTAGGAGGAGTTCACTGTCAAATGATTAAATTACAAAAAATTAGAAAAATAGCTAGTAGCCGATTCTCAGACCTACTGAATATGCATATAAAATTTGGTAAAAATCAGTAAAGCCGTTTCGGAGAAGAAAGGTAACTAACACTGTGACAGAATTTTTTGTATAAGGCCCAATTTTCACGGAGCGGTTTCCAACCGCGCCCGCGCGCGGGCGCGGCACCGCGGCGGTCGACGGTTTTTTTTTAATACTCACGATACCGCGATAGGTTTTCGCGGTTTCTACTGCGGAAAGCTACTGCGCAAGAACCGCGCGCAACCACGCGGGTGCCGCGCGGCCGTAAACCGCGTCGTGAGTTTTGAATTCAATTTTACATACAAATATGCCTCGACCGCGCGCGGGCGCGGTTGGCAACCGCTCCGTGAAAACCGTGTCTAAGATATAAATAAGTAACAATGGATTATAGACTACAGGCCCGTGAACAAAATTTACGGGTCAAATGAACCACCAGGAGACCTATGTAGGATTATAGAAGGGTATAAAATAATAAGATTTAGCATTATGCCGTCACTTGTAAGCTGTCCAACTGGGTACAGTTGAAGAGGGGGGGGTTCCAATCCGCGATCATTTCTCCTTGTCGCATGATTTTTGTACGGCGCGCGGCGTTGCGAAAAAATGTATTAGAAGAGGCATTGAAACTGTATGGAACCAATGCCGTACATAATCAAATGACCAAATTTACTCTGTGAATCGTCGGCACATCAAATTTTTTTCCGACAAACTAATAATTAAAAATCTAAAATTTATAATTTTTATAGTTTCCATACCTCTTCTTATCTATTATTTCGCAACGCCGTACAAAAATCATGCGATATGGAGAAATGATCAAGGATTGGAACCTTTTCAACTGTACTCAGTTGGACAGCTTACAAGTGACGGCATAGTGCTGAATGTTATTACTTTATACCCTTCTATCATCCTACATAGGTCTCCTGGTGGTTCATTTGACCCGTAAATTTTGTTCACGGGCCTGTAGTCTATTACTGCAAATTTGATTACCTAAAATGACGTAACTTTCAAATATAGACAGACATGTGCTGTCATAAACTTCAGCGCACGCCAAGGAGAATGGCACACGCAGCTAAAGCAATCGAAGAGAAATGTTTTCCCTCGTTTTTGTTACATTCTTCAACCCCCCTAACCCTTTTTCCGCCCTAAAAAGTACTCTATGTCTAGTCTCGGAGTCAAGTCTATCTGTGTACCAAATTTCATTGAAATCGGTTCACTGGTTTAGACGGTAAATGACAGACAGACAGAGTTACTTTCGCATTTATAATATAAGTATGGAAGTATGTATTTAAAACTATATAAGTATTATATCAGCTATCTCCCCGCCATAGTACAAGCTTTGCTTAGTTTGGCGGTGGTGCTGTATGTGAATTATCCAGCAATATTTATTTACCTATTTATATTTATTTTAAAAAACCGTGTCGAAATCTAAAATATACAAATTTCCAAACTGGTATAGACTTCATCAAGTTAGTGCGACCTCAACAAAGTTGAACCGGGTCGCTGGTCGGTTAATAACCAAACCATTTTTTCATTGAAGCTCCAACAAAGGCTCCCGATGCTAGTGAATTGTCGAATATTTCTGTAAAAAACATGCTATAAATTCAATACGTACGTACAATAGTACTATAGAAACCAGTGTATTTCAGTTAACTTCAAGGGATCGTTGTGCGCTAAAGGGTTTTTGACGTCAACGTGTATAGTTCGTCTGTAATTAAAAGGAGGTCAATTACCACTGAAACTAGTCGCGAAAAAATTATAGTCAGTATCTATTTAATTTGTTTGGGTAATCATCGACATTAAAGAGGGTTGACTTTTTATAGTATAGAGCAACGAGACGAGCAAGAAATGTTGATGGTAAGCACAAGCCCATAACAGTACAGTATCACGCAGCTATTTAACAACGAAAAGTCCATATCATTACTTACCTAGCTAGCTAGCACAGCACTGCACTCGTCACCCGTCGAGATATAATATAATTTATCTCTATGCTCTGTAATTTCTCTGGAAACATTTTCCTTCAAACTGGAACGTAGTTATGTTGGCACATTACTGCTTTGCGGTAGAATAACAGACAAAGTTTTAAATCTTTCCCAGGCAGACTCTGCAAAAAGCTCTATGTCTACAAAAGTGACTTGTTCCCCGGAAACTTGCTACTTGATATTATGTTTTGTATGTTTACTAGGGTAGGTTAAGTCTCAGATGACCTCCCTCCATACCTTTTTTTTTTAAATAAAGAGTGACGAGACGAGCAGGACATGTGCCTGTTGGTAAGCAACATGCCTGCCAGATAACAGCACAGTGACACGCAGCTATAGGAACATGAAGAGTCCAAATCATCACCTAGCACTGCACTGCGCTCGTCACTTAGAGATCTAAGATGTTATATCTCTAAGCCCTGTAATTTCTCTGGAAACATTGCCCTTCAAACCGGAACACAGTAATGTTTGCACATTACTGCTTGGCGGTAGAATAAATGGCAAAGGTGTGGTACTTCCCCAGGCGGACTCTGCTAAGAGTCCTACCACTACAAAAACTTGTTCCCCAGAAACTTGCTACTTGATATTATGTGTTGTATGTTTACTAGGGTAGGTTAAGCCTCAGATGACCTCCCTCCATACCTTGGACTATCAGAGAAACCGCTAGGTCAACCAATCCCAACTATACTTACGGTTATTGCGTAAGCATACCTGAGTCTGACGTAAAAACAACATATTCGAAATATACTTCTTGAAAGCTGAAGTATATTTCCTGAAATATCCAACTTGAGTGTCATCAAATCCAGACTAAACAAGTAACCTACATTACAACAAACAAATCATAAGTTGTATAAAGTAGAAAAATAATTTAAGTAATTTAACTTGTATAATGAGTCATGTGCGTAATGCCGCTAACTTAAAAAAACGGTGAAGGAAAACATCGTGAGGAAACCGACATGTACCTAGAATCTTTCGAAGTCATGTGTCATCCACCAACCCGCACTGGGCCAGCGTGGTGGATTATGGCCTTAACTCTCTCCTTGCGAGAGAAGGCCCCGAGTCCCAGCAGTGGGAACGTTTAGTGGGCTGTTGATGATGATGATGAACTTGTATAAAAACATTTGTGACTTATACCAAAAAAAATAGACAACAACATACGCACAGACTCCCCATCAATACTCCAGTAGTATCTATTAGTACTACCACTAGTACTCTATTGATAGCCGAAATACTCATACTCATAACTAGGCTTTTAACAATACTAACTACAACAGACAGCAGCTGTAGTACTTAAAGCACACTGTTGAAAAATAAATGCTCTTTATAAAACTTCTAAAAGCCTTTCCAAGCCCGTTAGTGCTGGTTTATTTTGAACACCTGCGAGCATGAGTGTCCATCGTCTGTGTCCAGTACTGATTGGATTAGATGTCATTCTTTTTTATCTTTAGCTTAAGGTTGAGAGCGAGCGGTCAAGCGTAATCCTTATATAGGTTCAAAGGTCTTTACTAATATCACAATAAACTATTGTCTCATTTGACAATATCTTTATGAGAAAGAATATAAATGCTTGACCAGGCGGTATCGGAATACTCGTATTTACCTATTTATTTACCCAAATAGCAACTTTTTGAACTAGATTTTTTTTCTTTTTCGATTTGTTTGTTATTACTAGTATTCATTAATTAAATTTTGTAGTACATTTCTATGAATACTAATAACGTTGTAAAATGTATAATTATCTTATAAGTATTAAGTAAAAAACGTACTATTAAATGCTTGTAATAATAATTACTATACAAGGTGTTGCAAAAAGGTGCAACAATATTTATGGTAGTTCATCTACATTCAGTTTTGAATCATGTATGTGAAAATTAGGCATGAAAGCTCAAAAATTTTTTCCAAAAAAAAAATATTTTTTTTGGTTGTTATTTCATTTGACATACCCCTAATGGCCAGATCTCCGCACGGATTTTTGTACGACGTCGCGGCGTCGGTGGCAAGGTCGTTTGTCTGCTGTACAAGCTTTAGGGTTGAAGCTGGTGATTTGGTGGGAATTTTACGCCAAACTTTGACTCGAATTATCTCGTGATCTACCGTGCTGAGGGGAAAGAGACCTTGGGTGATGAAGTCTACATCAGTGTTAGAATGGACTGTTAAAATATTGTTGGGGGTAAATCCAACACGTTGTATAATTAAATATTGTATGATTTGGTTCATATGTTTTGCAACTTATTTTTACATGTAGAATGGTATACCTCCTGATGTTAAGCAATGTAAAGCACTGAGAATTAAAAATGAGGACAGATAAGACGCAATTGAATCGGTTCACTCATTAATTAAATAATCTCCTATTTGAAGAACTACATTACGAAGTTTTCATATTCATATTTCGTTTTTAGACGGAAACTATTCTAATTTCTCGTAGTTTATATCTACCTATGAAAAAAACGTGAACAAACCGACATGTCAAAAAAATTCTAGTGTATCTTATGAGGTGAAACAAAAAAATTTGTGTTTACACGCTAAATTAAGAAACACCATAGAAAAATAACAAAACTCGCGAAATAATTGGAGCCCTTATTATTAAAAACAATTTCTCTCAGACAAACTAAAAAAACAACTTTGAAAGTACGAGTACATTGATGATAAATCTTATACCTTTAAACGAGCAATTCTTGTACCTATATAAATATGTATATATTTATAGAATCTGAATCTCGGAAACGGCTCGACGGATTTGCATGAAATTATGTATGCAGAGGATTTCGGGGACGATAAATCGATCTAACTAGGTCTTATTTTTAAAAAAAAAACGCATATTATGCGCGTTTTTAGACAATGAAAAACTGTCACATTAGACATTAGAATGTGAAGGTAAATTTCGCCGCGTGACGCGACAGCACAATTAGCTCAGACGGGAAGTCGGGCGCTCATAGCGGTCACGAAAGTAGCTCCGGGTTCGAATCCAGACGGGTTCTCTTTTTTTTTCAATTCGTTTTTTTAAGAAAATCTATTTCTTGGAGTCTTTTATCTGTAGGTATCTAAGTATATTTAGTATTTAAACCGAGCAAAGCTCGGTCACCCAGGTACTAATAAATTAAACGACAAATAATAACAAGGTACAGATGACACCAAACTGAATATAATATTTAAAGCATTGTAAAAAGGAGAACAATAATAATAATAATAATATAACACTTTATTACAACTACAAATCATAAAACTAGGTCATAACATTGATTACATTGTAGTACACATAAATTTGCAGAGTAATTGGCGGCCTTATCGCTTAAAGCGATTTCTTCCAGGCAACCTTTGAGTGGAGACATTTCTATAAAAACATGTTGTAGTGTAGGTGGTGTTACTTACTATAACAATAATATTTATTCATACAGATAACGATATTAATACTTAGATAAATACAGAAATATATACTTAGATAAATACAGAAATATATACTTAGATAAATACATACTCATACAAACACAAATATAGAATAACCAAAATGTACCTACTGGGAAGAGGAAAGATAATGTTGATATACATAATTTTTGAAAATGGGAAGGGATTTTGCTTGTCTAATAGAAAGAAGAAGAGCATTCCACAGCAAAACAGCTTGTACCGTGAAAGACTTATTATATGAGAGATTCGAATGGGTAGAGGTAGGAAACACGAGTTTAAGGTGACGAGTGGAGCGGAGAGGATATGATTTAGGCTCAATAAACTTAAACTGTTTTTTTAAGTACATAGGAGTAGTGGGATTGTACAATATCTTATAAAGCAAGGAAAGAATGTGAGCATTACGGCGAAGGCGGATAGGTAACCATTTGAGCTTTTGACGAAATTGAGAGATGTGATCAAATTTGCGTAAACCAAATATGAATCGAATAAAGAAATTTTGTAGTCGTTCAAGTTTATCTAACTGCTCTTCGGTAACATCCAGATAGCAAACGTCAGCGTAGTCCAATATAGGGAAAAGGAGAGATTTTACGAGCGCAGTCTTAGTAGAGATAGGAAGGAAATTGCGAAGTCTTCTAAGAGAAGCAGCAGAACCAAATATCTTACGGCTTACTTCTGATAATTGAGGAACCCACGAAAAATTCCTGTCAATAAGGATACCCAGATTTTTTACGACTTCACTGATGGTGATAGGAATACTGTCAAAGATCACCTGGGGAAGATGGAACCAGTCAATTCGAGAGATCATACGTGAACTTCCAATTATAATAGTTTGGGTTTTCAACGGGTTCACAGTGAGGCCAAATGACCTGCTCAAATTTAGTAAGACATCCAGATCGGTATTAGTAATTTGAATAGCCTCATGTATTTTTTCTAAAGCAGCTTGGGTATATATTTGTAAATCGTCTGCATACAGATGGTAGGATGAAGTTAATTTTTTTGTGATTGAATTAATAAATATTGCGAAAAGAAGTGGAGAGAGAACGCCGCCCTGTGGAACACCGGCAGAGACACTACACCACGAGGAATAAGTGTCATCAATACGGATTCGCTGTCGGCGTCCAAACAGGTAACTTCGAAACCAGTCAATTACCGATGGAGATATGTTAAGAGAGCGCAGAAGCTCCAACAAAATGTCAAAATCGACATTGTTGAAAGCATTGCTGAAGTCTAGTAGCGTCAGCACTGTCAGCTTACCATGACCGATACCGTCCCGTATGTCATCAGTGATCTTCGTGAGAGCAGTAACAGTGCTATGGCCGACTCGAAAACCAGACTGATAAGGATTAAGTAGATTATTTTTGGTAAGGTAAGAAGAAAGTTGTTGATGGATAAGGCGTTCTAAAACTTTGGATAAGAAAGGAAGAATAGATATAGGACGATAATCGGAATAGGATTCAGGATTGAGCTTTTTGGGAAGTGGGGTGATTTGGGCTTCTTTCCATATAGTTGGAAAAGTACCCGATTTCACAGAGTAGTTTAGGATGTGCTGGATGACAGGCGCGATTTCATCGAGTATGGGTACGATCATTTTGCGACTAATGCAGTCGCTACCAACAGCATTGGATGAGATAGATTTTATGCTCTTCTTAACATCACATGCGGTAAATTGACTAAAAGTAAAAGGGTCATAATCGGGAGGACATTCAGAGAAAAGAAATTTAAGAGTCTGAGCTTTTAGTGGTCCATTAAAACTGGAAGAAGCGGAGAAGTGACTATTAAGCTGATTGATGTCCAAATTTCGCGGAATATTGTCGTGACGTGATTTTCCAACTCCCAATGACCTCAGAAATTTCCAAACTTTTGCAGGATTTTCATTTTCTACAGAACTATGGATATGTCGGCGTTGTGCGTCCCTACATGCTCTGTTGCAGACGTTACGGTATTGTATATACTTTTCCTTACTGTCATCAGAATTATGTCTTTTAAGTTTATTTTTAGCCACTAACTTTTTGTGCATTAATACACGTATCTCATCAGTCAGCCAAGGTGCTGGCAAATGTCTCATTTTGACAGCGTGAAGAGGAGCATGAACATCAAAAAGGTTAGTTAACATTTTGTTGAATTTAGATATCTTAACATCCACGCTATCTGCACTCCAAAGATCTGACCAATCGGTGTCCAATACATCCTTCCGCAGGTTTTCGACATTTATACTAGCAAAACTGCGCTGTAAGAGAATTTTGGGTTTGAGTTTAGGTGGCCGAATTTTGTATGAAAGAAATATCATATCATGATGAGAGAGATCGTCTGCTGCACACTGGTCGTACTTAGCAGCATGGGAAGGAGAAGATAGAAGAATCAAGTCTAGAAGAGATGGTGTATAGTTTGGAGGATTATGAGTTGCATTTAAAGGAAGTATTGTTAAATTGAGAGACGTGGCTAATGATTGGAGCTTACGGGACCGGTAATCTTGTTTTAGTAGGCACGTATTAAAATCACCCATAATTATGGTGTGGTCATATGATGTAGATAAATTTTCAAGTAAGTTTTCAAATGTACTAAAGTAATTAACCTCACGAGAATGAGAATAGAAGACTCCAAGAAGTATTTTAGTATGGTGCAGTTCGACTTCAATAAAAAGATGTTCTCCGGCATCGGGCGGAGGCGGCTGTGCGGACATGCTAATAGTAGTGAAGGGAATGTGTGCTCGGAGAAATATGGCTACGCCACCGCCGCCCTTACTTATACGGTCATTTCTAATGAGCCGAAAACCAGGTAATGTCACGGAATTAGATGGAAGAACAGGTTTCAGCCACGTCTCAGAAACTAAAATGGCATGAATGTTGGGGTGTACGAAAGACGCAAGCATTTCTGGGTAATGAGCCGTAATACTCTGTGCATTCACATGGAAAATATTAAAGTTTTTAGGAAGGTCTGAAATTAGAGACTCAATGGAGTCTGACAGAGTTGGGATACTACAGAAGCTGTTTGCCGTGTCGTTGATAGAAGAGCATGTCACGTAATTGGAAGCTTCGCTATCACTATTTGACATACAGTGAGTACAATGGTACAATGTTTATTTCAAATATATAATATTATGGTAATATATAAAATATATACACAAAAAAATATATAATATATGTAAATAATAAGAATGTATAATCAAATATTTAGAATTTCAATAACAAGTTATGTGACGTCAGTAGACTAATCGCCTACCTGTCTATTGTGAGGTGTTAAATATTCAAAAAATTGAAAAATTATAACGATACACTGAATAACAAACAATCCCACCAACATTATTTTTCACAATTACAACTTTTAAATAAAATATTTAAAAAACAATTCACGTTTCCTAACGAGTTTGTTCCGTAGTAAGGGAAACACAAGCGAGAAAAAAAAAAAACATTAAAAAAGTACAATGTGTCAGTTATGTTGACGTTGACGCAAAACGCTTTTGACATTACTTCAGATAAACTAAAAATGTCAACTTCAAACTTCAACATAGCCTAGAAAATAAGTGTGTTACATAGTGAGAAGTGAATTAATAAACATAGAAAGAACAGAAATTGGTGGTAGATATGTAAAACTATAACTACCTACCCAAAAAACAAAACGGATATAAAAATATAATGTTGAGTGAAAGGTTTGTCAAAAACTCAAATCTACCATACATCACTTTGCCTTTTGATCACGTCGTGATCTCGCCCCCTTCAAATCTTTCACAGCTGTAGCCACTGCTCGCCCCTGCGCCGACTGCGTTGTTGAGGCAGGTGCTTGTGGTACAACCACCGAGTGGCTTCCTTTTATCGGCGGTGTCGTCGGTGATGATTGTCGAATAGCCGCAAGATCGTCCATGTTGCTAACTAAGTGGCGTGTGCCATCAGATCCAGACACGAAGATGCCTCCGTCTCTCGTCCAGCACTTCGTAACACCGAAGCGCTGACGAGCCGCCTGAAACAGGTCGTGGCGGGTCCTCGTTAAAAACTCGGACAACGTTATACCCGAGCCCTTAAGAGAACGTTTGGCCGACCATATCTCATCTCGAAGTGATACATCTCTTAGCTTGAAAAGTATGGGACGTGGTTTCCCCGCAGTAAGACGTCCCATCCGATGACTCCTACCAAAGTCCGCAGATGAAAAATTGACAATTCTCAGCCGTTCAGATACTACTTTTGCCACCAATTAATTTGTCTCTTCATCTTTGTCCTCAGGAAGTCCGTGCAGAAGCAAGATCTTCCGTCGTGAGCGCATCTCGCTATTATCAATTTGTTGTGCTAGAATGCTGATCTGTTGTTGGACTGTTCGGAATGTAGCAACAACAAAAGCCTTGAATGATGTAAATTCTGCTGACAAACTATCCGGACTCTGGGGAGAAGGACTTGGCAACTGTACCTCAATAGAGTCCAATCTTTTGTGAAAGGTGGCCATCATTTGGTGAAAGGACTGTTGAATGGCGTCCATAGTGTTGTGTTTTGGTGACAAAAATATGTTTAATTTACTTTGATGAATATCTTGATGTGCAGTGTATGTTAAGAGGAGAAAACACTCACAGACAGGTAGGCGGCATCAACAACTCTGTTTATACATAAATCTTGGAGATTCACAAACTTTTACTATTTTAAAAGAAATTAAAACTTTTTAGTGTTCAAATTAGATGTTTCCACTTTGACACCTACCCTACACCTACCTAAGAACAAGCAATAGTATTAGTTACGTTAGTGCAATTAAGGCCGGGCCAGACACGCTTCTTTTTGAAGCGGAATCCAGCGACTAGGCGCCAAGCGCAGCTTCTTTTTGAAGCGTGATGATGCGTCTAGATGCCTGTCGCAGCTTCTAAAAGTACGTACGTACGTTCTAAAGCACGTGTGGCCAGACGGTAATGCGTTAGTTGGTCGCGTATGGTTTTCTACCGAAAAGCTATCGATAACTGAAAAACGCAATTGTGTTAAAACAGTCTTAATTATTAAATACATTTGATCTTTGCACTTTGCCGTGCCACTTGTTGCTAGAGGATGACATTCCTAAGACACGAACTTTAATAATTATAATATCTAGACTATGGAATACGTTACCTGAGTTTCTCGGAGTAGCTATTTATATTATAATCTGAGTTATTACAGAACGAGAGTGAGTCTGTTTCATATAAGTAAGCGATCTACATCGTAGAGCGTTTCGTCGTTAACAGCAATGGCCAAATTCAAGCCTATTACTAAACAAAATCTTAATAAAAATAAAATGTAAATAAACAAATTAGTGGACATTTCTTACACAAATCTACCTACTAGGCTATCGACAAAGGCTAGAAAAAGCAAAACCCAGTAATGTAACATCAAAACATTTATCCTAAAAATTACCTTCTACATCAAAGAAAACAAAGATAAAACAGTAATATTTATTACGTAAGCTCTTTTATCCTTCTAACACTCAAATAAAAATATTTGATCCTTAAAATCACAAAGATCACACAAAGGTTAGACACATACATTTTGTCTAACAAAAACTAAATACTGGAAAGGTACAAGCACCCAACTTAGGTAAAAGGACTCTTCTGGCGACCTCATTTAAAAGAATCTTGAAATAAGTCTTTTCACAATGGAGCAGGAGTTATAAGGATTTTCTTTTCACGAGATTTTAGGCTTGAGTATTATGGATAGTGTGTTTTTGGAGAATTTTCTTAATGTCTCCCATATTGTTCGAGTAGTAAGGGCTCTTACAAGAGAGGGTTCAATTTTCCTGGATTTAAGGACACAATATAATCAGACTTACCGAAGTAGCCGAATGTAGTGGATAGAATGTGCGATTTACGATTGTGAAGTCCTAGTTTCAAATACCAGCTGCACTTTGGCTTTTTCCCAGATGTAGTACAAGTTTGTGATATCAATTGGCTTTGACTGTGAAGGAAAACATCGTAAGGAAATCAGCATGTTCTAAGAATCTTTCGAAGCTATCGGTCATCCGCCAACCCGCATTGAGGACAACGTTATGGATTATGATCTGACTCTCTCAAGAAGTCTCTTAGTGTACCAGAAATGTAAAATGTAAGATCACTAAAACCACAAAAATTTTAGAGTACAAACAAATCTGCACAGAATTTTTCGAAGTTTGTGACAACTCAATCGAACAAAATTGAACTTTAGGCAAATATTACAATACGGGTATAGGTACTCAATGGGTCATATACGCGACAAACTTTCAGTTTTATAACATAGATTCGTTTTTCACTCCAGTGGATGAGATTCCTCGTTTGCAGCGAAGCGTCCTAGCGTGTCATTAGAAGATTTATTTGCTAACTCCACTGCCTATCACTTTATATCACAGAAAGTTGCTACTATTTACCTGTCGGAAATAAGTGTGATAGAATATCTTATTTTCAACTTTATAGAAGGATTTTAAGGTATCTTTTTTACCAGCAGTGCCATGCGGTTTTACCTGCATAGTTCCCGTTTAAGTTATTTTGCCGGAATAAAAATTAGCCTATGATAAGATGAGATGAGATGAGATGAGATGAGATGAGATGAGATGAGATGAAATGAGATGAGATGAGATAAGATAAGAACTCTTTATTAAAAGCCATAAAGCAAAAGAAAGACAATAAACTTAACTAAATATAAAAAATGACAATTCAATTGGCGGCCTTATCGCTAATAGCGATCTCTTCCAGGCAACCGTGCACGGATTACATACAAAAGATAGGAACCTATGTGTTGTTCTAGACAGTATTCTAAAAGGTTTTCAAATTTCAGCTCAATCCGTTTAGCTATTTTGACGTGGTTGAGCAACAAATATCCAAACATCTAATCATCCAAACTTTTGGATTTGTAATAGATATTACTAGTAGCGCCCTGCGGTAATGGCCGCGTAGTTTGCATTTTCGTTGTTTTGCCGTAATAAAAAGTAGCCTATGTGTTCTTCCAGACTATAATCTACCTGTATTTCATTCCAAATATCAGCCCAATTTGTCCATATATTACGACGTGATTGAATTACAAACATCCAAACATCCATACGTTGGCATCTATACTAATATTATAAAGCTGATGAGTTTATTTGTATGTTTGTTTGTTTGTTTGAACGCAAGGATCTCTGGAACTACTGGTCTGAATTGAAAGATTATTTCTTAGTAGGATAGTCCATTTATTGAGGAAGGCTATAGGCTATTTAACATTACGCTACTATCAACAGGAGCCGAGCATGAAGGAAAAATGTAACAAAAACGGGGAAAAATATTGATTTTTGAGAGCTTTCGTTGCGTGACAGGATATGTCATATTTTAAAGGTTGCGTCAATAGAACCTAAAGTAACCGAATTTGTTTAAAATTTGAATTAGTACGACCAATTTTCGATAGATGGCGTATCAACGCGCGCGCGATCAGCTAGTTAATAATATTAGTAGTAGGATTTTATTGTTCGCATAATTTCAGATTCGGAATTTTATGGATGCTAAATTGTTTTAATGTAAATTTGTGTAAACTCATTGGTGTAACTAGAATATAAGGTGAGATGAACAACTTGTACTTGAATGCTTGTTTCAACTTTAACCTTTGTCGACAATTTTAAGTGCAAATTCTATTTACATTCTTCAGCCAAAGTACGTAGAATGAGTTTCGCTTCCCTGAAACAACAGCTGTCCCGAGACACGGCCGATACACTCGTACTTACCCGCCGAACACTTCGTCTCCGAGTTTGTTCTTTGTTCACTCACTTAAAACTCGAAGATCGCACCCATAGAGCACATGCAAAGGCAGAATGGTTTTCTGTGTGAATTTTTGTAGCGGTAGGACTCTCTGCAGTATCCGCCTGGGAAAGTACCGAACCTTTGCTAGTTATTCTACCAACAAGCAGTTATATATATATGTAAACATCCCTGTGTTGCGGTTTGAAGGGCAGAGTTTCCAAAAAAATTCAAGGCACAGAGATAATATATCTGCGAGCACAGTGCTAGGTTATGATTTGCCTTCTTCATGTTCCAATAGCTGCGTGAGACTGTGCCGTTATGGGCAGCGCCGTGTTGCTTACCATCAGACACATGTGCTGCTCGTGACGTCATTCTTTATTTAAAAAAATACGCAGATTCTAGCCTATTTTTGAGTTTGTCTAACCGTCAAAATTTTCAAAATTTTGGTTAAGCACAATTTTGTCTCTTTGATTTTGACTGGAATCACAACCGTCTTTTTTTAAGCTGATTTAATTTTACTCACTACAAATTACTAGCTGTTAGATAACGTAAGCTTTGAGCATACTTGGAATATTTGTAAAATACATAGTAAATATCAACTAGTGTAATAGGTTTCTTTTATAAACAGAAATATTATTTTGTTTCACGCAATGCAATTCCTTTTGAATGGAACTTAATCTTAAGTTTTACAGTTAAACATTCTAATTGACTCCATGAAATAGGAATCTCAAAAGTATGTATGTTACACGATAGCTCCGACGATTGTGTATCGAATTTCATGATTTATTTTTTTGTATTGTAGATCATATTTGCATATATTTTCAGTGTTGTGGTTTTTGAAACATCAACAAAAAATTAATATTTACTTTTCTGAACGTAGTACTTTTGTACTACCTCGCTGTTTCATTGGAACAGTGTGTTTTACAATGAAGTCGGTTTAAAATTAAGAGATTAATTTAGACAAAAGAAGTTAGGTATTGTTTTTTTTTATAAATAATTAAATTAAAAAAAATTGGTTTAATAAAGTCTAATATAAATTTGGGTAGATCTAGATTGCGGTTGATACTTACAACCGCTTTCAGGTATCTCTTACCGCAACGTCACATCATCGTACAAATGTTACTAATTAAAACCGTTTAATAATTTTAAGCTCTCAAAATTCCATAGAAATATCATGAAACGTTTTTTAAATTCTTTTTGTCGTTTTTTTTTTCTACCTGTTCAACCGTTTAGAGCCGTTCTCTCTGCTGTTCAAATTCCACGGTAGCGAATTTCTAATCTTTCACGGCTGCGAGTGGAAACTTTTCAATCGGATTTAACACCATTCGTTATCTAATCGCGAAGTTTTCTCAAAATTGCTAACGCTTTTACAATTTTTGAAGCTTATGAAATGTATAGGGATAAAAATGTACTTACAACTCTCATAACTGACATGAAATCAGCAATTTTCATCATCAACAGCAATTATCGGTTTTTTATCGGATACACTTCGGAGAGTGTGCGACTGATTTGCATGATCTGATACCACCTTGTCCTTTTTTCTATCGGAATGCTCGTAGCTCGAAAAAGCGACATAGTTTCATGGTTGATGTTCCAAAGACACGAACGAAGAGATTTGACTCTACTTTTGTGATAAGAACGTCTGGGCTGAGGAATACGTTGCCTGAGATATACGAGATATAGAAACATTTAAAAAAATGCATTAAAATATGCAAGACACTAGTTCAAATGATTTTTTTCCTTATGATTTCAGCTTACAATTTTTAGATTCTGGTCATTGTATCAGCTGGTAATTTAGTAATGACTGTTTACGTGTTTACATTCCAAAAACAACATTTAGGAGTCTTCTTCGTTTTTTTTGGAACTGTGGGCAGTGCACTGACTCATACCTTTTTTCAAAATTAACGAAAGCTAGATTTGTACCGTATGAAGGTCCGTCCTTGTTTGTATCTGGTGCTGATATAAGCCATTTACTAATACATATTTATGGTAGCTAGCATGATGCTAGTTCATTAAATACCTTCAACACTACTTCACACATCTTAAATAGTCGGATTCCATTTTTATTACGGTGTTCCGTGACATCTTGTATTACAATTTTATAACTGCGAGGGTTTTTTCCATTGTTGTTAAGCGGTTTGTTATTGTAATATTATATCCAGAATAGACGTCGCCTAACTTATAAAGTCAAAGTTCTTTATTCATAAATGTACAATTTACACGTCAATTTTAAAAAACAAAAAAAGAGCATACAAATGATTTTTAAAGTTTAAATTTAACATTTTATTGTACGATAATAAGTATCGTACAAATAAGTGTCAACCATTAAAATATAATATATATTTATTACAATTAACTTAATTAACGTATCTCCCTCCTTTAACCAAAACAAACCAAGAAAGCCCTCCATCTTCAACAAAGATCATTTTGCAATGAATGGTCACGACACCAAATTTAGCTCTCAAAATTCAATTCATTTCAACGAAAAATGATAACAATGAAACAAAACTTTACTTCCAACTTTGATTTTACAAACAAAAGCACTTTAAAAGATAGTTTTAAAACAAAGCATACTTGAAATTAGACGTATGTTTCGAACTAAAACTCAACCGCAGGCATTATCGGCCTCTGCTTTCTGTTAACGTTAAAATTTCCAAACTTTGCAAAACGATGCGCTCTACTTTTAGTAGAGTTCGTGTTGCGAACTCTATTTTAGGCTTTACAGTTTTTGTTTGAGTGGTTTTGAGCATTCCCGACCGACATTGGATATTCGAGAGGTTTATTTTGTGGCCAACAGTGACATATGAATTTTGTTCTTGTTAAGGAAATAAATGTATTTGTTTTACCGGAATTCGCTCATTCGATTCATTTGTTGTTTAAAATTACGTCATTGTGTTCAAAGCATGGTGGATGACACAATTGTGAGGACGTAGATATAAATTCCTTGAGTATTTTTTCAAAGTGCAAATATTTATGAGATGAATTCATATATTTTACTGAGTCTGGGTGTTTATATCTAAATAATAAATATTGTTGGACAATTCACACACAACACCATTTGACCCCAAACTAAGCAAAGCTTGTAATATGGCGGCCAAATAACTGATATAATACTTATTTAGTTGTATATACAAACTTATTATAGAATCTATAATAAGTATATATTTACATATACATAGAAATATCCAGATTCAGTGCAAACATTTGAATTCATCACACAAATATTTGCACTACAGGTTATGCGCATATTTTGCTCGTCTTGTTGCTCCTTATTGTAAAAAAAAACACATTTCAAACAATTTATTATTTTGTATTGCGAATTATTTTGATAGACATTATATAAATACAAACTTTTAACAATGTTATGTTTAGTATTTTATCCAGAAATTACCGTCCTGGGGCCCATAAGCAGGACTTAAACAATTATATATGCCGTTATACCGATTTTAACATTTACTTCCCTGATTGCAAACCGAGTAGTGCAAAGAAATGACTTACCTGAGGTTCCCGGCGTCGTCCAAAGGTCCAGTTTGGTCGTCAAGGAATAAGGAACGGGAGCAAGGGGAATTTGGAATACCAAACCAGACAAGATTCCGTAGCGATCCCTCGCTCCAGCACAAGCAACGGTCCCGCGTTGGATAAGGGGCCAATCCAGCAGCCCGCTTTCGCACACAAATAGTCCAGCACTAATCCCGTAGCGATAAATAATGTATTCCCGCACAATATTACACTTTTAACCAGAAAAGCAAACCAGATTATATAGACAACATTAAAACGCGCCTTTTTCGTTCCAGCGAAAAAACAGACAACGTCACTTCACAGCCGGCTGTCAAAACCATAGATCCGCTATGATTTTTAATGTTGCCCGATTATACGGAACAACAAATGTAGCTACGTACTACGTATGGAATAAAAATGTGTTATTTAAACAAGCCGTTTACATAAATTAGACAATATGTAGAGGGCAAAGTAACTCACACTGGACCCAATCAACTTGGCTTGAATTAAATCAGGGAGGACTGCAAACACAAATAAATCGAGCAAATCCATTCTGTATATCCGTTTCACGCCGAAATATATTTAGTACCGACATTCGGTAATATTTTATGACATTCACTCAGATCGGTTATGGCGCTCAATGGCATTCAATTTCCCGCTTGCTGTGCTGCCCTTTCCAGTGGTCCTTCGGAAAGATTTTCTGTTTATTTTGGTATAAAATACTAATGTCCAATCGAAACTGGACTTTTACCGGAACCGAAAACGAAATTATGTATATTTTTTTAGTATAGAGTGACGAGACGAGCAGGATGTTTGCCTGATGGTAAGCAACACGCCTGCCTGTAATAGCACAGTATAAAACAGCTATTGGAACACGATGACTCCAAATCATTTCCTAGTATCGCGCTGCGCTTGTCACCCAGTGATATGTGATGATTTATTCTAGAAACAGAAACACAGTTTTTGCAAAATACTGCTTGGCGATTTGCGGTAGTATAATTGACAAAGACTCTCAGATGAGTTTCTCAGACAGACTTTCCAAAAAATCCTTCCAATGCAACATTACAATTGTTGGTATCTATTTTGATTTCAAATGTTATATTAAATCATTTAAATGGTGGAGTAGTCCCAGCGCAGTTTTAAAAGAACCAGATTTTTTTCTACTATTCAGATTGTGAGAAAATCTTCCAAGTCCCAGCGGTGGGACCACTGAGAGAGCCTATGCTAATGATGAACAAGAAAAAACTCATAAACTATATCACGCCGGATTGGCCGGTGATGTGAGACACGAACTCTCCCGAAACCAATCGAAAAACTCTATGTTATACACGAACATAGGTTTAATTGATTTTCTGTCTAAACCCACACTGAATGTTTTTGCCGAAACTTGCTGAAACTGAAACCGAATCTTCGGTTGATCACTACAAAATACTGTTTAATATTAATCAATCATGCAACAAGTGCTGCTGAATATAAACTCGACGGACAGAAGACTCATTTAATATTTTTATATTAAAAGAGAAAAACAAAATCTACGAAGTTGTAGGTATTTCTGATTTTGGAAAATAATATTATCGGCTTTTCTAAAAACTTTTGCCCTGAATGACTGTCTGCTGGTATATCCAATAAAAGAAAATGTGAAGCCTATACAAATATAATTTGTATTTAGGTTAAATTTTGGGGTCGTATTGTTTGCAAGAACAAAAGTATTCTCTTCAAAAGGTTTCCATAAATTACTTCTTCTTGGGAATCTATCAATTTTATGTTTGTTTTTTTTTGAAGTTATACCGCACTTGGTGTGTTAGGGAAAAATATGAGAGTAGCTAGTTTTTACGATGCGTGCGCACAACCTCACGAAAACTCAACACCTTGAAGAACATTCTGACGATCTTGAAGATATTATCTATTCTACGGTCGAAGTTAGACTTTTTAGCACGAGGAAAAAAGAGAAGACGTATTAACAACTTGTCTGCGTACATAATTCACACATAGTATTTACTGTGGTACCTCGAGTTTGTACTTGTTAAACATATCTATTGATTAGTGTTCGCGCCGTCTTCGTCGTCGTAAACAAACATTCAAAATTCGCGCCTTCTGCGCAGTTCATTCATTCATGTATAATTTAGATCGATTTCATTCATACTTTCATTCGTTAATTCAGACACTTCATTCTTCCCATCCAACGAATACGTCACGTTATATTCAAAAAATTATAAAACTATTGTAAAAATCTACAGAAATATTGGAAAATATACTTCATATACAAGAAAAACTGAATTTCATTGTTCCGGACGGAACAATTAGATTGATTAATCCCTAATTTTATGTGATTATTTTGTAACCTCATGCCATAGAGGCTTATTTTTGCATGTGCAAAGGGTAAAATTGTTGTTTACAAATCTCTACTATACGAGTATAACATCTTTATATATATAAAGTTTACGCAACAAAAACACCTGATTTTGATGATTGATTCTAGACTTATTCAATGCTCAGACGTCAAGATATCGTCCGGAACACCCAAGGCATCTAATAACATCTTAAGAAGCGGACAGTATTCTGGAATACGGTCCGCTTCTTAAGAATTATTATTTTCCTTTCTTTTACACTATTTGACATAATTCGCATTTTAACAAAGAGTGTGTCGTTTAAAAAGTCGACGGACGTTTATGATGTCCCAAATACGTAATAGTGTGGAACCAGTTGTAGAAATTCTTTCAGGTAATACTGTTTTGACAAATTGTAGAGTACTGTTCGTACTTTTGGGATAAATCTTTTATCTTTTTCTTTTATTTCTAAACTAGCCCCGCGGTTTTCCTCGCAAAGTTACCGCTCCCTTTATTTTCCCGGGATAAAAAGCGTATGCGTTTTCCAGCCTATAATCTATCTACATATGTTCCAAATTTCAGCCCAAACCATTCAAAAGTTACAACGTGATTGAGCAACAATTATCCAAACATTGACATTGATAACATTAGTAAGATATAATACTTAAACTTTACATAATATTACTAGGAATAATACTGTGAGCTGATAAGCCACTCTATGGACTTCTACAATAATTTAGATTGATGATTTAGTTAATTATAAGTAATGAAATGTTAATTTTAATAACCATTTGCCTAATTTACCAAAGCTTTTCCAAAGATTTTATAAAGCCCCCAGTATCATCCTCTCAAATCTCTAAATCACAACCAAAAATCAAAAACATACTTAGGTAAGAAATCATTTCAAAAAAATCTCATTATTTTTCCCAACAAACCGTAAAATGTGTTTAAGCAAGCGACAATAAATGAAAGTTAATGATATCATAAAAACAATTTATTTTTCTCGTGAGCGTTTCATTCTATCAAATAAAAGTATACCATGTGTGTTTTTCTCTTTATTTCGAATACCTTAAGGTTGAAAGTAATAAAAAACCTGTTAAAATAAAAATCTGTGAAGAATATTTGAGAGTAATTTCTTGTGTCGTTATGGACTCGGTTCTCGTATCGCGTCGCCATTGTGTTTTGTTTAGGCTGCTATCACAGTGATATAAGCAGTATGTAAGCGAATTCATCCGCCGTAATCAAAAAAATTGCTCTCAAAGCAAACCCCGTCTTATTTTTGAAGGAAGTCAAATTAGTTTGAAAACGCGCAATCTTCGTGACGGGAAGGAAACTTAAAGGTACACGTACGAGTATTAAAATAATTACTGAAAACTCAAAACTTTATTGTTTTGATCATAAGAATACACAAAAATCATAAACGGCAATTAATATTTTTCATTTATTGTTTAACTTCAACACATTCAAATGATTTAATTCTTATTTTACCCTTTAGGTTTAAAAGTTCAGTAAATATTTAATTGATTATTACAGTTATTTTGTGTATTAGCAATAGATATTACTTCAAACGTACGGTTTTTTATGGTGAGACGCCTGTAGATACATTTTGATCGCACTTTTAATTTAAGAAATATAGTAATTAGTACACAAACATAATATGGTTCGGTGTTGTTGTTGTGCTATCCAAACTATGGAAACGTTAATCTACTAATCCCAGTCGCCTATCCGTCCGTCTATACGCAATCCGTTCGTCTAATTTATGACAAGCATAGCCCTATACCATGCCATATATTTGATGTAGGAGTATAACAACATAAGCTTTTAAAAATGTGGTTCGGGTGTACCAATGAGGTATTTGCAATACAATAAAATTAAACATGAATTTACTTAGCTTTATTTAAGCCAAGTGATTGTTTTAAAGGCCCATTACAATATTTTATTTGGATAATACATTAGCAGCCGTACTAGATTGAGAATCTATGTTGCGTATGGTCATTAAACTTGCTACTCTGCTAAGTCGCTCGCAAATCACCAGTGTGGCAAGACCCTTACAGTATTTTTTCTTCACTGCGCTCAGAAGTAAAAAAGGAAAAGTAAATTATCCATTATGCCGGCGTGTTGGCACAGATATGTTTGAAGAGAAGCATAAAGCCTGGATTTGGCTTTTAGCTTCATGTATATACCTTCTCCGCCTACTACTGTTATGTATGAAAGTAGTCTTTAGTGGGCAGTGTTTTATGTGTATACAAAAAAATAACGAGCTTAGCTACTCCAAGTAAAAGGCTCTACATTGTGTATTTATTTGGAAATCCAAAAGCTTGGTTTTAAAAACATCCTCAGGTATTTTTTATGATAGTTAAAAGTTATTGATTCATAAATGTACGATTTACACCGCATCAAGTAATTGTTGGGCTTGAACATCTTGAGTATCTGTAGACCTTCATTGGTCCATGGATAATTCCGGTGTGCTTAGTGTAAGTAGTTAGTTAGGTATGTATCGTAGTGTAGTTCTCATTGTATTTTATTTTTGTTAATAAAGGCTCTGCCCGTTATAAAAAAAATCGAGAACACTGTGTTTCACATAGCCAGCTACGTGGATTTATGGCCCTTTCCCTCCTTGTGAGAGAAGGGAATTCTGAGACCCTGAGATCAACAGTGGAAACATGAAGTCGACCGTTTGTGTATGCTACGAAATGGTATTAGTATGCGTATTTAGAAGATTACGTGTAGTCACCATTTTAAACAAGACTAAGAATTTTAAAAAGAATGGCAGTCATAAGAAATGCCGATAGAAGTGAAAACTTATAACTCGGAATTTGATAGCTTACTTTGGAAACTACACGGGTGTAACCGGAGGGTGTGGTCTGGTCATCATGGCATGGCCATCAGCCACGCCCTTTTAGCATTTCCCATTGGCTGACGCACTTCTAGATGGCCAGTGGCTATGGTCCCGAGTTTACCCGAACATTTCTTATCATAACCGAGCGTGAAGCTAGAATTCAATTCACAGCTCACGAAAAATCTGTCTAAGCGCGCCAAAAGAAGTTTTCACTTCAAAAATCTACTCTATTATAAACATAATATCGATATAATTCACTATGGAAAAAGTTTAATTCATAAACCTAAACTTGTTTCTATGCCGTCTTATAAACATTTGTTACAGGAGTCTTCTTACACGAGTCAAAAACCAAAACAAAAAGGAGCCAAAAACCTGTCAAATCGATGTTGAAATGTTCTAGATATGTGAAAGTAATCAAATAAATACAACCTTGAGCCAGAGTTAGGCCTTCATCAAGCCACTAATGTGGACCTATTATTAACAGAAATCTTCTGAATTCTTATTGTTCCGTTTTTTTATTTTATTACAGCAAAAATATCGATAACAGCCAGTAATCAACCAATAAAATGCTTATAATGTTTTATCGATAAATATTTTGGAAACAAATATAAACAACCAGAACCTTAACCTTCCGAGGCGCAACATTAGAATCGCAAATCAGTTCGAGATCGAACTTCCCTTTCTTTTTAACCTGTAAAGTGATGAGAGAGAAAGAGATGTGAGATTGGTTATTGGGAGTAAGCTCGGATGGCGAGAACACCCGAGGGATTTAGAATTTGACTTTAAAATTGAGGTGATAAGCCAAGGAGTGCTTATTCGGTACCAGCGGGTTGCTGGAACATCGGTTTTCAATAAGTTACCTGGAGTTGTTATTTTTGGGGGCTGGGATTGTAAAGGTTCGTCTATACTGGCGTTCTATTTATCAGCTTTATGTGTTTATTCATAATAAGCAATCGATAAAAGATAGTGTTTTGATGCAAGTGGCGATGGTTAGTTTTTCGCCATAAGGTAATGTTTAGCTGAACGCGTTCTATTCACCACTAAAAATTAAACCATTAATTAAAAACTAATCTAGGTATTACAATACAAAAATACAAAAAAAAACCCGTTTTCAAACAAAAATACTATTTAATTGCACTCCAAAAAAATTACAGAACAGTCTATACAAATGCGGAAACAAAAACAACCTTAACTACGATTTCAGGGATGGCTCCAAAACAAAAGTATTGAACCCTATAGTATTTTTGTATAGTGTTAAAAATGAAAATAGCATAGAAAAGTGCATCTTAAAGTTACAAGGAATAGCTATAACCATAATTGTATTCCAAACGACTCAAGACTAACGCGAGCGAAAAATCTGTAATTTTTTTACCACAATTTACTCGGTATTGTACATTATGTTGTTACTGATGTCAAACGAATTTAACGAGTTAAAATTGAATCAGGTATTACCATAAGGCAGTTATTTAACAAAATGTTCAAAAACCAAATTCCTATAAACAATGTTATGTTTGAATAAAAATATATTTGTCGACATTTTTTCACTCAATAACACCTAGCCCTACATCAAGCAAATCTTGCACCATGAAAACCAAACAGCTGATAAAAATTTAATTAATTTAGTGTTTGTACATTACACAAATAAATACCCGGGTACATAACAAACATTCGTCTTCATTACACAAGTATTTATCTTGAGTGTGATTTGAACTCACGACCACTGACTCAGTGACCAGACTGTCTGTCGGCTACGAAGCCAAGAATAAGTATAGCCGTACCATTTATTAGTATGGTAAACCGTAAAACCTTAACATTTTTGATTTAAAGAATATGTAATTACGTATTTGGTAAGATAAACAAACAATGCAACTATTACAAGTCCAATAGGTATACGTAAAACTAAACAAAAATTGGAATACCAATCCTATTAAAAAAACTAAAATTCCATAACACGTATGTAGTCATAAAAATACTAACCGACACTGACTGAAAGATAGAAAAACCTACAAGTCCCTTATTCCTATGAATGATCTTATCAACCATTTCGGGTTCCGTTTTTTCCGGTTCAGGTATTGAATCCCAAAAAGGCCTGCGGCGTTAGCAGATTGGGCCCACATAACTATGAACATCTTATCTCCAGAGATTGAGTACTTGCCGACTCGTTTGGGGTTGAACGATAAATCGCTCCAAGTTATGGTCCCCATAGTCCACACCCCGTCCCAAGTTCGATGGAGAAAACACTATATCGAAGCGAAAATGTGAACTCCCTATGTACAAGTTATGGAAACTGTGTTTCTTTTGTTTTGTCTGTTGGGAAACAAGTCTCAATCTCAATACATTTCGTTGTGTAGCTAATGTAATAGTTGTATTAGTAGAGACTATTTTTGTCATTTTGATTACAGTGAATACCTTATTCAAGACTATATCGTGATCTAAATATTATTTAATTGCCTCGATGTTTCGGCAGCGTAATGACAGCCGTGGTCACGAAAAGACTCAATTAAAATATAATTATTTTTACAAATTATTTTTGAACTAAAAACTTCTAACGAACATCGCACAGATTTTCTTGTAGGCTGCGACTGAAGCAATTGTCACGCTTGGAAGTGAAACTAGGTGAACTCGGGACAGCAGAGTGTGACCAAGCTCAGCGACTGCGACAGAAATATCTGGACTATAAAAAATATTCAGTGGCTTACGTCTGTATGCCTGGAATCTACCAGCACATGATTATCAAATTGGATACTCTCCGCTCGGGGGCGCCGCAGTTTACTCAAATTAGTAAAGCAAAAATGATTAATGCGAAAAATCCCGTCCTTTGTAATCGTATAAAGCAAATCTGGTAAAATTCCCGATACTCAAGAAATACAGCCACCTTATAATCTTTACGTTACGAGTGCAATAAACTTCCTGGGTTTCAAACTGCTTAGTTCAAACTTCTGAGAACCACTATGCAGTTATGGCATAGGTATAAACACGTCGATTGCCATCAGGCGCCCGCCTTGTTCGTATCGTAACTCAAGTTTTAGTTTGGTTTCCAAGTTTCAAACCTTAATTTAAATAAATGACCTGGACATAATACTAGTAGGTATACCTTAAATATAATAAGTATCAGTGAAATGGGAGCGTTACATTCATCACCAGCAACCCGCCCGGCTTTGCACGGGTGCAATGCAAAAAAAATCTACTAATAAAAATGGTTCCTTGTGGTGTTAATGGTGCCTTGGGTTGTTGGGGCGCAGAGGCTAAAGGGTTCCTCTCAGAATTGGGGCGCAGGCTCAGAGAGAATACGGATGACTCCCGCTCTGGTGCGTTCCTGGAGCAAAGGTTGGCCATTGCCATTCAGCGTGGGAACGCGGCGAGCATCATGGGTACTTTTGCGCCGGGAGCAGTTAGAGGTGGGTTATTCGGAGATTAGTTTTTTAATTATTATTTTAGCTTCGCAGTATTATAATTGAATTAAAATATTGAAGTTTGAATAGTGCTAAATGCGCGATTTTCACATACTTAACATAAAATTAAATAACATTAAATTTAATAAGTGTGTCTGAAAAAATAATGTCAGTAGTTTTTCCATTTTGTGATAAAAATGGTTATCATGGGTTTTTTCTAAGAGATAGACATATACTAATGATAACTTTTTTAAAGGGGTACAATACTGCGGTATGATATTTTGATCTAGCTCATAGGGTTCAGCCACCGCTGGCAGTGTAAGCGCATAAAATGTGTTTATTTAAGACATTTCATTAGAATTACTCTATCTATAAAAAGCCGCATCAAAATCTGTTCCATGGTTTTAAAGATCTAAGCATTATAATTATAGGAACGGACAGACTCGGGAAATGACTATGTTTTATGCTATGTGGTGATTTTACAAACAATTTTTATTTTTAATACCTAATCCAAAATCAGTGCGATTTTTTCGTGCAAGACAGTTTGTAGTGGACAAAGACGCAAGTATGTACTTACTCACAATAATAGCAACCCACTTGAGGTTGTCACTGCTGCAACTCGGGGTCACAATTCTCTACGGGTCAGGTCTCACAAGGGAAGATTCAAATATATCAGACTGGTAAAGTGCGGATTGAGAGACGATGCAAAACTTCTACATGATGCTTTCATGTACCGTTAAAGCTAGTAGGTGACACACTTGTACATTTTTTTACACTTGGAAAAATAATAAAGAGATTGCGTGACGCGTGACCAAAATGCTGGCGTTTATTTGGCCCAACGCATAAGCATTGCCATTCAGCGTGGTAATGTCCCCATCATGCTGGGTACGCTTCCGATTGGTAGTGGGCTTGAACATCTTGATTATCTGTAGACTTCATCGGTCTATGGATAATTCAGGTGTGCTTAGTGTAAGTAGTTATATTATGTAAGTATGTAGCGTAGTGTAGTTCTCACTATTGTATTTTAGTTTTGTTAATAAAGGCTCTGACCACATTAAAAAAAAACGAGACTCAAACCTACGATATTACAGTTGTGAATCGGACGTTCACGCCACTAGGTCATGGCTTACTATGTATGCATGTCTTTACAGCTGTTTTTTTTCAACGCAAGCCATACTACAGAAGCCTAAACCAAACAATTTATAATTTAAAATGGACATTGTTCCAAATTATTTTAAGTTATTTTAAAATATCATGTTACAGTTTTTTCCACCTCCATTGCCCCAGTTATATATCTTATATATAAAATTCTCGTGTCACAGTGTTTGTTTCCTTACTCCTCCGAAACGGCTTTACTGATTCCAACCAAATTTTATATGCATATTCAGCAGGTCTGAGAATCGGCTACTAGCTATTTTTCATAACACTAAGTGACAAGGGTTGTTCACCCCAAAAATATTTTTTTTATTTTTTGGACAAAATTCTTTGATTTTATTTTTTTCTAATGTGGCTTTAAAAAATACATACAACCCTAAATTTTTATCCTTTTATCACCAACCCCTATTTTTTAATAGTCATTTTAGTCATCTAATCCTTTTTCATCCCGCTCGATAACTGATAAATTATAGTATTTTCAGGATTCCGTAAAACGTAAAAAGTTACACTATCAATATAGTCTATGTAGTGTCCTACATCCCTTATAGATTCGTCGTGTCTGTCTGTTTATCTGTCTGTCCATCCGTATGTCACAGCCACATTTTACCGAAACTATGAGAACCACACTGTTAAAACTTGGTAAGTAGATGTATTCTGTGAACCGCATTAAGATTTGTACAAAAATAAAAAAATTAAAATAGGGGTGCCTCCTATACTTAGAACTGAAACTCAAAATTTTTTTTCATCAAACCTACACGGGGTGTCTATCGATAGGTCTTCAAAAATGACGTTGAAGTTTCTAAAATAATTTTTGTCTACACTGAATAATTTGCGCGACAGACACTTCCAAAGTGGTAACATGTTTGGTTCCCCCCGCCCCCCTCTAACTTCTAAAATAAGAGAATGATAAAACTAAACAAAATATATGATGTACCTACATGCAAACTACCAACGAAAATTGGTTTGAACTCGATCTGATGAGTAGTTTTTTTTAGTACGTCATAAATACTTGGCTGCTTTTATTTGTAACTGTTTTTCACTCTATTCCGATTAAAATTTCCCGGAGCTTATGGCAAATCTAAAATCTATACTACAAAAATGAATCGCAAAATGTGTTGGTAAGCGCATCACTCAACATTAAATGAAGTGTTTCCCCATACAAACGTTTTGTAACTAAAATGTTAAGGCAATTTGAGCTTTATTGCTATGATATAAAGTTCATATTAAATAACAAGCACTCGCTTATGTCTAAGCAATATATGTGTGTTCCTATCATCAAGAAGTCAATTTGCACTTTATTCCCGCTGCACAAAGTTCAAATTCCATCATGTCTATCAAAACAGTTGGAGGATAGGAGGATCTAATGTCACGTTCTGAAACCCACTCAGAAGAAACTCAACAAACGCGATAATATCGCGAACCAAGTCAAATTGAATAATCACAAAACGTAAGACTCATTAGTACTGAATTTCAATTTGGTCGGCTTCACGATATCATTTATTTTGATTTAGTTTCGGCACGCGATACAAAATGCGTCAGTTTTCACGTCATATATCAATCAAGTGTCAGTCAAACACAAACCGCGTTACCAAAAGTGTTTATTGACTAATCCACATAGAGCCATTAATTTAAAAAAAAAAGTGTTTTATTATTTTGAATTATTGATTTAATATCCTGCAAAATGATTTGAATACACACGTTTGTGCTGTGGAGTACAATATTTTTAGAGTAATACTAACGGATGTTATGTGTGCTACATGTGGGATGATTATTGGGCCAAAATTACCACGCGGAGGAAGCCAGATTGCAAACGACGACGCGGCAGACCAAAGAAACGATGGCAAGACAACCTCCACAAATATCGGAAAGACTGGGCTGTATTAGCCATAGAAAGGGAAAAGTGGAAGGAGGGTATGGAAGCCGTTGCCCAATATTGGGACAAGACAGCCACATGATAAATAAATATTAGTACCTATTATGTAAATGAGATAGATGCAAATGAATAAAATTTCAAAATTCAAGAACAAATTACAGGCGAACTGAGGATTTATAAATCAGTTGATTCGATTCAAGATGATGTCGTCAACAACTACCTATCCACCGGAATTTTTGAACTCGCTGGATTTTCCAGGATTGCCACCTCATACCTAATCTTCGGTAGTTAAAATGTTGTGAAATATGAACGAACCGCGTCTTTGCAACGGCACACGGTTAGCTATAAAAAATACTGAACAACGTGATAGAAGCAACTATACTGAAAGGAAAGAATAAAGAAGAAGACGTTTTGATACCACGCATCCCAATGATTCCGACTGATGCACCATTTGAGTTTAAATGACTACAGTTTCCAGTGCAGCTTGCTTTTGCTATGATCATAAACAAATCCCAGGGGCAACCTTAACACGCTCACCAAATTTAGACAACTTTTAATTTTTGTTTTTTTAGTGTTGAGTTGTGAGGTCCTGACATCCTTTTTTTTTACCGGTGTGTATAATTTTTGATACACGTGGCCTGGGAAATACTTTAAGGTATATAGATAAACTATTCCCCAGGCCATGTGTATCAATAAAGAAACACATTTCGTAATATTATTTCTCTGTGTTTCTCTCTTGAATGCACATTTATTAATTTATTATTCAGCCAAATATATTCTCAAGAAACTTACTATCACTCAATTCAGGGAACAAATAATTATAGTTTTACTAAAGCGATCTGCTCAGTTAGCCGGAAATGAAGTGCCATCAGACCCTACTATGACAAGAAGACCGTCTAATAGAAAACATTATCTCATAAGTTACAAAGTTGGAGAGAAAATTGTACGCTGAAGATTTGCAGAGGTGCTACAAAAAGTATGACAGGAAAGTTATTGGTGGCAAGACTCTTAGAGCAGCTCAAACAACTACAAAATGATCTATATGTGAAAGTTTTCTGTGTCAAAAATGTTTCATTACTATTCACTGATTTATTTTGAACTTAAGAAATTGATTGTTTAGTTTCTAAGTGACTTTCTTTTTTTGAATAAAATTATTTCAAGGTGATTTTTATTTTTCTCTTAATATCTCCTTAACTGATTGTCCGATTCCCAACCCAAAACCTCAGTGGTTTTGGGTTATGATAATGTGTAGAAAGCGTGCGTATTTCGGATACATAAGACTTTAACTGCAATGGGGAGTGTGTATCATAAACTATACACACTCCTTATGACATTGTGTATCCTAAACGATACACAAGGCGCTGAGCGTGTTATAGTGTTTGTGGTATTAATCTAGAAAACCCATGGTTCTCACATGGTCAATTGTATGTTGCATTTTCCCTCCCGTGTTCGAAAACTATCAGATTTGTTTGTCCATGTGCCAGGTAATCAAACAAAAAACATGGTATATCACAAAGCACAATGATGAAAATGAAACTGATTTTTGGTGATAACTTGATTAACAATAAAGGGATTCATCATCATTATCAGCCTATTAAATATTCGTCCACTGTTGGACGTATGCCTCTCCTAATGAACGCCACAAGGTGCGATCTTCTGTATTCTGCATAAAGGGATTACTTGCTTTTAAATGCTTATATACGTTGAAGTAAAATGTTATTAACTGTATCAAGTTTCAACAGTATAGTTCTTATAGTTTCGAAAAAAATGGTTGTGACATACGGATGGACAGACAGACAGACATGACAAACCCATAAATGTCCAGTTAGTACGTTTTACGGAACCGTAAAAATGGATCTTCGAAATGTATGTACGCTCATAACTTTTGAATGACTGCACCAAATAGGATGATTCTTTGTTTGTTATTGTCGGAACAAGATTTGTACAGCAGAAAGTCTAGAAAATGTAGACGAAAAAATACATGGTGGTACGAAGTTCACCGGGTCAGCTAGTATATATATATATAGACCTCGAAACTAGAGATCTTCCACGAGACAATGGTACAAAACCTGACGGCATGACTGTTGTGTAATTGAAGTGAGCCTTAGTACTTAGTACATAGATACTTTAACACCATCACACCTAGCGAACATATATGTTTAGTAGGGCTGCAGCTAATTCTGAGCATCTCAAACGGTGAAAGTATGCGAACCTCGGAAGCAGAATATTTAAACTGTTTGATGTTGAGACATCAGGCTCGTAAGGGTCCTGAGCTTCTCTAATTTTCAAACGTTTTTCGAGCGCTTGGTCTACGTGATGCGTGACATTCTCTAGTAAAACAAAATGTGTATGATTAAGACAGCACGATATAATTGAAAACTGCATTATCTAAAATTTGACTTATTTAATTAAGGATGAGACGTACTTCTTAGCATTCCATGGATTCACCGTGCGGGTGCCGGGTCCATCGTGTGGCAGAGAGAGAAATCTCGAATAGACCCCAAGACTTGTGACTCGGGCGTAGGTTTAAAAGGGGCCCCTTATATTGACGTACGTCAACACTCACCTTCACTACTCGTATTTCTCTCCCTGCCCAGCCAAATCCGATATGATCCTACTAGTGCAGCTTTAGATACTCGTTCTAGTATAGAACTTACTGCACTTCTGGACAATCCAAGGTCTTTAAGCAGGTTATAGAGAGATTTTGCTGGTATACCTCTCGCTCCTACTTCTACTTAGTATTAGTAGAGGAACAAGTCAGAAATGTTTTTTTTTTATTGTAACGTCTTAGTTCCTTATTGATAAATGTACAATTTACGCGTCAATTAATAAAAAATAAAAGAAAGAGCAAACAAATTGTATACATTTTCAAATACATACTTCCAATATGAACCATCCATACAATGAATACTTCACTGTATTATGACAAAATAATTACTTGGATAATTTGTAACTACATCGAGACTATTATCATTTTAACGTACATGAGTCTGCATTTGATCACTGACTCGCTGGTTGTTGGTCGAAGGGTAACGTCGGAATTACATACATAATATTTGTCCTTGTAAGACCTCAGATTTGGACATGTAGTTAGAGAAACAGCTATGAAATAAAAAATATTAGAATTTCATGATAATTGAGAATGTGACTGTTTGAAGTAAAAAATAAGAGAGGTTAATAAATAGCTAAAAAATATCGTAAAATTAAACAAATAAAAACAAAATGCAATCGTTTTTGTAAAACACTTTTTTGTTAACAGTAAACGCGCCTTAACATTCCCTAATGGTCCGTGCGGAAGTTAGCAGTTTGTCAGAAAATAAATCCCTTTTACTGCCAAAGCGGATTGTAAGGCCTAAGCCACGAAAACGATCACGGGCCACTGATTTTAGCCCTTAGTAAATCTTAATTAGCGGGCCCTCAAGTAAACGCGCCTTGTGCTGTAATTAATTTTTGATCATAATTTTAACCAAATTAATTCCACCTACTTGTAAATAATAACTACTTTGTATTACTTATCCTACATAAATGTCAATGTTTGGATGCTTGAATATTTGGATTTTTTAATGTTTGTTGATAAAACACGTCGTAACGTTTGAACGGATCTGATTGAAATTTGGAACACAGTTAGATTATAGTCTGGAAGAATTCATAGACCACTTTTTATCCCGGGAAAATAATGGGGACGGAAACTATGCGGGTAAAACCGCGGGGCGCTGCTAGTATAAAATAAATGAAGCTCAAGTTCTATAAAGTAGAAGACTCGTAGTGTATACTGTACTGGGTGTGTACACAGATTATATAAATTATGGTAAAAAACCCGTAAAGGATTGCCCTTAAAATCAGAATGCAGCGATGTTTGAAGATTACGAATTGGCGGTAGAATAACTAGCAAAAGTGTGATATTTCTCCAGGTGAACTCTACAAATAGTCCTATCACCACCAATAGTTCACAGCGCTACTTATAGGATTAATATTTATGCTTCCATACGGATTTTTAGAGAAAAATAACACGGCATATAATAAATCATCCAATGTCTAAGGTAATGTTTAGTTCATGATTTGGACTCATTATGTTCCAATAGTCCCGTCAATCAATACCATAAAATATGTTTTTTTTCATTTGATAGGTTTACACTATACCACCATCTTGCCTGATCTTCAACAAGACAGTCTACGATGGTACGTGCTTACTGCTTACTTAGAGGAAACTGATTTACTCTCAATTTCCAGACATCAAGATTATAACTATAAGGAAAAACTCACTCAGGTAACGCATTCCACAGCCTACGTTTTTATCACAAAAGTAGAGTCAAATCCGACCAAAGACACAAACAAAACAAACAGTTTTGTCTGAGTCTTCGGAACATTAACCATGAAACGATATCACTTTTTTCAAGCTACGAGCAGTCCGAGAGAAAAAAGGCTAGGTGGTGTTAGATCATGCAGATCATATAAATACCATAAAATCTCGTGTCAAAAGCCAGCACACAACAACTGTCAAAGACAAACCTATTTTATGTGGGAAAATCTCAAGAAAAACAACATCCTTCGTTCACTAGATAAAGTAACAAATTGGCCTTCGAAAAAATACTATTGACAATTTTCCGCTCGGCACAAAATGGCCCGTAAATTACACTATCAGTACACTTAACTGTAATAAGTTACCGAACGCTTAAAGACAGAAGGTTCTATCTCTGATAACACTCAGCGAATATAGTGAGGTCCTGCAAGTAGACCGGACAAAATTAAAAAATATGGAACTTATACGCATACAAATAAAATTAAGGTGTATAGTGTAAGGGTTAAAAGATGCATAGAGTGAACGAAAATATGCCTACAATATTTCCATAAAAAAACTATTTAAATATTATTTTTTCTCTCTGTTTATAACGGCTAGACTGATTTTAATGGGACTTTTACGGGCAGATAGCTAAAGTTACAAAGAGTAACTTAGGCTACTTTTATATTAGAAAAAAAAATAGAGTTCCCTGGAAACAACACTGAAACAAAGTTGAACGGATTGTTCATTGTAAAAAATAAACCGTTAAAGAGCTTAGCGGGTCACCTTTAATAAGTTATAAGTCGATAGGTAGGGTCGATAATAAGTTTGTATTTGACCGCCAATTCGGCGATGGTGCAGTCTACGACGAAGCATACTTACATAGAAAAAACCGATGCACTCTAGAATTAAAGTCACCTAGATTATATGCATCAGGATGTACTCACTCAGGCAACATATTCCACACTTTAAATGTTTTTAGTACTCGCTTTTACTGCCGTACGTTGAGTGTATAAGCTATAATAGTAATGTACTACACCAATATTACTATGTACAGAATATTTACTATGGTTATATAGACGAGCCCCTGATATTCCGATGCATTTTCATGCACTGTAATCTTACCCGTGAACGTAGTCCATGAGACAACATCTAAGTCTTAGGGATTCGCTCCAGCAGCAGAGCTAGTCACTAGTACAACGAATAACTAAGATATCCTAAAACGACAAACAACACCTACCAATATTATAAATGCGAATACTTGTACGTTTATATGTTTGTTTCCCAATCACGTCGGAACACCTGAACGGATGGGGTTCAAAGTTGGAACACAGATTTAGTTTGGTTTCTCACATAAGCTACTTTTCATACCGAAAATAACAGATATAAAGTATAAACTGGGCATCGATAAAATAAATTCAATGAATACCGATCTATTTACTAGATATAACCCAAACGGGTTACGAACTCAAGCAATAGTAGTTACAGTCCAGAGGGCATTCAATAGATTCCACTAAGTAGCGCGTTACTTCCACACCAATATCCGGTCTTAGCCGGAAAAAACTGGATTAAAAAGGCTCCGTTAATGGGCGGGGCTGTGAAAAGTGATGCAATTACACTAAATTGATTCTTTCCTTTGTTCCATTCTGTTTGATGTATTGTAAGTGGCATTGCTATCTCGGACCCAAATCTTGATATGTAGCGACCGTCGCTGAATTATTCTTGGCGATGGACCCCTAGGATAGTACAGTTACTTACTAAGGTCTATGACACAAAACAATCAGTGAACAGAAGTAAAGCTCATAAATACACCTAAGTAAATGTCGCACACTTGCAAGCCTATCGATTTTTTATGGGATACATTTCGCAGAGTGTGCATCTGATCTGTACGATATCTTTCATTCTGTCGGACTACTCGTAGCTCGAAAAAAGGACAATGCTTTAAGGTTGTCATTGCAAAGACTGTTGACATTCAATGAGTAACCGAAAATGAACTCAAACGACTTAAAGAGTTAATTTTCGGTAAAAAAAAGCCAAAGCTGTGAAATGCGTTACCGCTACTCAGTCAACGCTTTCTACAGCAATTACTTTTTTTTGATGAATGAAATCTGGGCTTTCAAGTTGAGACTGAATCGGTTTATTCTAGGTAAGCACGATACCATCGTTGACCGCATCGTCGTTTTACATTAGGCGAGATAGCGGTCAAGCGCAAACCTTTTAACGATTAAAAAAGCTCAACGGTCGCTCTAATATTGTAAAGGAACAGCCAACAAAAGCCGGAGCTTATGCGAAAAAACTACGCCACTCGAATCTAGAGTTGTTGGATTGAATTTTAAGAAGAAAACAGAAATAATTAAAAAATCATGAATAACGAAAATAATATAATGTTGATGTCACGTCTATCACAGATTATTTTTGCACCACACCACGACCACGCCACATTTGATATTGTATGATTATGATATTTTAAAGCCTAATAAATTCGTGAATGTAACAAGTCATTATTTTTCACTGTCCCGTTTAAGCAAAAAGCAGCAGAAGAGACATGTCAGCTTGGTTACTTGTTCTCGCACTGGACGTCTACTCTCTTTCTACGAAAACGTAATTTCGAAATAAACTCGCGACTTTCCAACTCCGATACTACTTCGATCCGTCGTTTTGTCTGTTGAAATGTTCTAAGCCAACTCTAATTAGAGTACCTATGTTTAGAACATTTAAACGTCAAACAATGTTGTATCGAACGAAACGAAGTAGAACGAGAGAAGAAAATTCGCGCGTTGTTTTTCGAGATAACGTTTTCGTGGAAATAGAGTAGACTGGTGGCCTTGTGTTCGTCGGTCGTCGGCTCTATTGTAAGTAGTTTGACTTCTCTATACTGATTATTTTGTGTCTATATGTATTGAAACGAAGCGTGAAAACAGTTTCCTGTACAAAAAATAAAGCTTCGTTTCGCCTAAATCTATTCCAGCTGATTGGTATCGATGGCTCAACGAAACTTAACTATAGAATAATAGGTTTGATGAAACAGTCAAGTCTTACGAGAATTCCCATACATCCAAAAGTCTTCGGCTCTCTTAAAGCCTTCGGCTCGGGGCTTGATGGCGCTTCAGCGTGTTATGAATGCAAACGTACCCTATGTCAGTATATCTGTGTTTTTACGTTATTTTTTTAAATAACAAGTGACAAAACGAGCAGGACATGTGCCTGATGGTAAGCAACATGCCTGCCACATAACAGCACAGTGACAAGCAGCTATTGGAACGTGAAGAGTCCAAATCATTACCTAGCACTGCACTGCGCTCGCCACACAGAGATCTAAGGTGGTTATTATCTCTAAAATATACGGTTATTAAATAAGTTACGGTGGTCTAGTCGGGCGAACGGCGGCTGCCGATCCGGAGACCCCGGGTTCAAACCCCACACGCACCATTGTCTTTTCGAAGTCATGTGTGTAATGCCGCTAACTTAAAACGGTGAAAGAAAACATCGTGAGGAAACCGACATGTACCTAGAATCTTTCGAAGTCATGTGTCATCCGCCAACCCGCACTGGGCCAGCGTGGTGGATTATGGCCTTAACTCTCTCCTTGCGAGAGAATGCCCCGAGTCCCAGCAGTGGGAACGTTTAGTGGGCTGTTGGTGTTGATGTTGATGTATATCTCTAAGCCTTGGACGTCTACTCTAATTCAACGAAAACATAATTTCGAAATAAACTCGCGACTTTCCTACTTCGATTATACATCTACCCGTCGATTTCGTCGGTTTTAATGTTCTAAGCTTATACTAATTAGAGTAAGCTTAGAAGATTTAAACGTCAAACAATGTTGTATCAGACAAACGAAGTAGAACGAGTGTATGAAAGTCGCGAGTTTTTTTTCGAAATAACGTTTTCGTAGAAATAGAGTAGACGTCCTGTAATTTCTCTGGAAACATTGTCCTTCAAACCGGAACACAGTAATGTTTGCATATTACTGCTTGGCGGTAGAATAACTGGCAAAAGTGTGGTATTTTCCTACAAAACAGAGTTTACACTTGACCTTTGTTTACATCTCGTGTGATTTAACACGATGATGCGGTCTACGTTGGAATGTATTTACCTAGAAGAAACCAATTCCCCATCGACTTAAGGACACCTACCAAGTGTATATAACAATCGGTAAACCCCCACTCAGATAATTCAAGGCAAATAAGGTATTTCAGAACCTAGACATTTTTATTACGAAAGTTATCCTATCATTCTGGGTGTTTCTGTGTATAATAAGTATGTATTTAAAACTATATAAGTATTATATCAGCTATCTGGCCGCCATAGTACAAGTTTTGCTTAGTTTGGGGTCAAATAGTGTTGTGTGAATTGTCCACCAATATTTATTATTCAGTTATTTATTTTTCTTCTTAATCTCTAAGTTTTTTACAATAGATATATAAAATAAACATTATAAAAAACTTAAAAACTAGGGTGCCGCCAGCAGCGGGGCAGGGCCCAAGCTACCGGTGGTTAGGGCTGCAGAGTGAGGAACCTCCTGACGATGCGCGCTGTGTCAAGGATGACTGCCTTCTGCATCTGGCCCTTGACCCAACCGTCTAGCGAAAGTCTCTTTAGATGTTGGTCGAGACTCTTCGCTACAAGGCCGTTTGCCGACACGACTATTGGGACTATGATCGTCGAGTCAACATCCCACATGGCGGTAACCTCATGAGCCAAGTCAAGGTACTATTTATTATTTATTATTATTTTATTTTAGTTAGATCAAATTACATACGGTGCGTAAATTTGATTAAAATCTGTTATCGAGGTCAAACAACGTCACGCGTAATTTATTTATTAAGATTAAGATATACCTAATTATTAATTATGCTACTTTTAAACTATTTCTTCAGATTTTTTCAGTTTTGAAGCTCGAAACTTAATTGTTAAGTCTATAACTACATTTATATAAATATGACATTCAAAGTTTGTAAGAATTTTCTCATGATCATATTTCTTGAATCTACATCGAAATATATAGAGAACTCTCTCCACCAGTTAATCACGGTAAATATCTCTATTATCTTATATACTTGAGGTAATTAAGTATTTTGATGTTTTTTAAGCCAAATAAATGATTGAATCAATTTTTTTTTTTTTATTATTATCGTGCTGACCTTGATTTTGAGATGAGAGTAGAGAAACCACAGTTAATTAAATAGGTAGTTGTAGTTATTAGAAAACAACGGTAACTTATAGCCATTTTAATATTATTTTTATAAAATCAACTACTACAATTTAGCTATTAATTTTGTATTCGTCAATATTGTTCACTACTCTCACATTTCCTACATTAAGACATTTTTTTATAAACTGTTTAGTAGGTATTGACTTGTAAAAAAAACTGAAAAAAATACTAATATTATATAGCTAAAGACGTTTTTTGTTTTAGCGCGCTAATTACAGGAAGTACTTGACCGATTTAAAAAATATTTGACAGTAAGATAGGTAGGGGTATGTACGTATGTACTCATAGGTATGAGTGCTATATGATATATAATTTATGTACCACGGGCAAAGCCGGGACAGATCGTTAGTCTTACAACTTTGACTGTTTACTTAACTATTCCATAATTTAATATTAGTGTATAAACATTTTTTTTTTTAATTAAAATTATTTTCAATTCAGGTCACTAGTCCAAGTTTGCGTTCCCAAACCTAAATAAAACGTCAGTGGATTCTGAACACGTTCGTTTGCTACGTCTTGCGGATCCAAGGTTTTAGTTATCTTATCGCCTTCGAGAGGATTTAGCATAATTTTATTTAGCGCTCTTAGAATTTAGATTTTAATCCTCGGTAAACGTTTATTAGGTAACTTTATTTCGTTCTAGATTTACTGTAGGAATTTACTGTAACCTCTGACCTTTTGCATTTATAATTGGGTTTTCTAAATTAAATCAAAATTATCATTTAGTTTCACCGCCAAAGTGTAATTTGTTCCTATAAATAAACATTTAATAACCATAGAACATTCGAAAGCAAAATATTTCAAAGATTTTCTTACTACCCGCTTGCTTCACCTTTGGCGACTCGATTTTACAATTTTGGCGGGAACACGGGTGTCAGGTTACCTAAGTGCGTTTGTTTACGCTTCGGCATGTGCAGTGCCGCGTTAGAGCCGGTTCACACGGCGCGGCTGCCAACCGCGCCCGCGCCCGGGCGCGGTAGATTTCCATATAAAATTGAATTCAATACACACGACGCGGTTTACGGCCGCGGTGGTTGCGGCAGCCGCGCGGCGCCCGCGTGGCTGCGCGCGATTCTTGCGCAGTAGCTTTCCGGAGCAGAAACCGCGAAAACCTGCGGTCTCGTGAGTATTGAAACAAAACCGTCGCGCGGCGCGCGACGTGTACCGTACGTGTAACCGACTCTCACTTGTACGTGTTTAAACCCATTATCACAGAATAAATATTAGTACAACATTATTCTCAAGAGCATTTCAAGACGCTTCTGGCGGTATAGTTTGTTTAAATTAATGTGCTTGAAATGTAAACTAACAATTGACCCTTGTGTCGGAGTTTTTTCGAAATCTCAAGTGTTCTAGAGCTATCATCATCAACAATGATGATAGTTCTAGAGCTATAACATTTTAAATTATAAGGAACACATAGTGGTTTTATATGTTAAATCAATTGTATTCGATTTAACAAACACGAAAAAATACTGCACTCGATAGCAAAATTCGTTTTTTTTTTAATTTTTCTATACTTCAGAACCATTTTCCCGCCAAAAATTTTTTTGTTTTTATTTTTTTATTTTAAGACTTTTCTATATAAACAAACTTTAATTTTAACGTGGTTTATCTCAAAATAAAAACCGGTTCAAGCAGACGCCATCAAAACCAAATTAATGGATTTACCTACCCAAATAAAAAAAACAAAAGAAAAACCGCCAAAAACAGGACCGCAAAGTTAATTTTCTATTTTTTCGTCATGTAATATAGTTACCAAAGTGTATCAAGCGGCTACCTGCGATTTCGAATTTCCCATTGTTTCGTGAATAAATGTGTGTCATTCCAGGCTATTAATTTATCTTATTGTTTAAATTCGAAGTTTAAGATAGTCCTTCACTTCTTACGGCGTGATTGAGCAACATGCATCCGAACTTTGATAGCTTACTTTGGAAACTACATGTGTGTAACCGGAGGGCGTGGCCTGGGCATCTTGGCATGGCCATCTAGAAATGCGTCAGCATTTCCTATTGGCTGATGCATTTCTAGATGGCCATGGTACGATGCCGAGGCCACGCCCTTCAGCATTTCCCATGGGCTGACGCATTTCTAAATGGCCAATAGCCATTGTTGGCGATCAACACATACTTGTATATACGGCTAGATTTTGTATGTTTTGTGATTAGTTCGGTAAAATTGTAATAGTTATAAAAATATGTATAACTGTTAGATAAATTAGGCTTATTTAGTTAGGATTAAGTAAGGCACACCTAACAAATATAATTGTTGGTTAGTTTTATTCGGATATTAGGTAGGGTGTCTACTTATTTGGTAAACTTTAGGCGAAATTGGGAAAATATGTCAGTCTTTAAGAAATAAGCGAATTGTAAGCTAAAGTACCCCCCAGGAAGTTACGTTCATTTATAGACCTGGTCGTAGGCTACATTTCGAGTGGTCATTCGTTAGCTTACAACCAGGAATGGCAAAGCTATGGTGAAAATAGTGTCCATAGCATAGTAAAAATGTAACGAATAGTGAGCCCAAAATACGGGGCTCTCTTTTAGGTAAAGGTAAGGGGGTACCTTAGCGATCTCGATTTTGTTCGGAGCATGCTCTTCTCAGCGGCTCCAGTACAAGAAGGAAAACTCAAGCGACCAGCGTTTCACTACCCCGCTCCCTACTCCCCTTCAAGGTCCGCCCAAGAGAATCTCGTCGAGTTATCGTCGGGCCCACGTCGTCTCAGCGCCGAGTCGTCGCCAAGGGCACGCCGGGTGTCACGCCGAGTATCACGCCGTGTGTCACGCCGAGTGTCACGCCGTGTGTCACGCCGAGTGTCACGCCGAGTGTCACGCCGTGTGTCACGCCGAGTGTCACGCCAAGTGTCACGCTGTGTGTCACGGCGAGTGTCACGCCGTGTGTCACGCCGGGGGTCACGCCGAGTGTCACGCCGAGTGTCACGCCGGGGGTCACGCCGAGTGTCACGCCGGGGGTCAAGTCAAGTTCACATCCAGGACGAGTTGTCCCACAGCGGTCGCAAAGTGAACCCAGGGACGAGTCTACCAGCGCCCATCGGAACGAGAGGGCACGTACCCAAGAGACCTACTTACAACAGGTCTCTCCCCCTCTCGCTGCCGGCAGACCAGGCTCGTCAACGCATAGCGGTCGGTCACATACGGCCGGTCCGCGACAGCTGGTCCTTCGAGCCGGATTCACGCCATAGCGATCATCGTGGGACTTCGTCGAGGGAAGTGAAGACATCTGCGCTTCGACAACGGACGAGGTGATCAAGAAACGAAGAAACGAAGATCAAGATGCCCGTTACAAGAAGCCAGAAGGGAGGTGATCGGCAAGAACGCACGCCGACTGAGAGAGCATCACGTGGCACCCCAATGGAGTCCGGCACGACATCCGGTACCAGAACAGAATGTACCTTCCCGCCTGGGACGTCGTTCGAGACTACGATTAGGGCCACAACCGAGAAAGTCAGAACACTGGTGGAAAGCACAAGTTCAAAGATCTCGGAAAGGCTACAGAAAACGAAGGCACCGTCTGTAGCGTCAACAGCCAGAAGGAAAAAAGAGATGGAAGCACGTGTAGAGTTAGCTCGACGGAAGCTAGACCAGGCACGAGCTGCGGCTGAATTGGCAAAGGCAGAACTGGAGATGATTCAACTGGAAGAAGACGACGACGACTCCGTGATCAGCGTGCCAGTAAACCGGGAAGAGATGGTGCAGAATTGGATCAGCGATTCGACGGAAAGGCTGCCAGGGAAAGTGTCAGAACCGGAGAAGCCCAGCAAAGCACAGGCAGCCACGAAAATCACTGAAGTTTCTGCTGACATCAAGGACATCGCTGAAGCACTACGGGACGTCGTCAAGTTGTCAACGAGAAATGTAGCAGCACCTAGCTACATGTTCGATCTCCCACAGTTCGACGGAAACGCTAGCGAGTGGCTAGCCTTCAAGAGGGCATACGAAGATACGGCTGAAAACTTCTCTGCAATCCAGAACATGATAAGGCTGAGGAAGTCCATCAGGGGTGCAGCGCAAGAGTCGGTCAAATGTCTATTGTATTCGGACAATACACCAGAAAACATCATGGAAGCTCTGCGTCGGCAATACGGAAGACCGGATGGACTGGTACTGGCAGAGATGGAGAAACTGAAAAGGCTGCCTAAGATGACGGAGAGTGCTCAAGACGTGTGCGATTTTGCATGTCGAGTGAGCAACATCGTGGCAACAGTGAAGAGCCTGAAAAAGCCTCTGTACCTCCAGTCGCCGGAAATGCTCAAGACGATAGTAGACAAGATGCTTGCGGTCATACGGTTCCGGTGGTTTGACTTTACGGCTGACACGGAAGATCCTGACTTGTTACAGCTGAGCAAGTTCCTGAACCGGGAGGCAGACCGGTGCAGTCAGTATGCACTACAAGAAGCTGTAACAAGAAGCCAAGGATGGAAGAGAGAAGTCACCCATGCCGCTGTGGAACAGAGGGATGATAAGGAAAACTGTTCACACTGTCAAGGAAGCCATCGACTGCACCAATGTAAGAAGTTTACGGAAGCCTCGATCAAGGAACGCTGGAAGATCGCCGCTAGTAGCAAGCTATGCTTCAAATGCTTGCAAGGTCGACATCGAAAGCAAGACTGCCAGAAGCCAGGGTGCAGAATATGCAGAAGATGGCACCATGAGCTTCTTCATGAAGATCGGCAACCTGAAGGATTGAAGAGGGAACCGGATGGCAAGAAAGTGACCAACAACGTGCTCCAGGTCAATACGGCGAAAACTAAGAAGGCATACTTGAAAATGGTATCAGTGGAAATTTACGGGCCAAAAGGAAGCGCCAAGGTTTTGGCTCTGCTGGACGAAGGTTCAACGGTGACACTGGTGGACTCATCCGTAGCCGATCAACTGGGGCTACAGGGACCTCGAGAGCAACTCACCATAGAAACAGTTGGAGGAAAGTTGCTGTCGAACAAGAGGTCCATGCAGCTCAATATGAAAGTTCGAGGAGTTCATCAAACACAAAAAAGGACTATCACCGGGGCAAGAACCATGGACAAACTTCGCTTGACACCTCAAGCAGTAGACAAAGAGAAGGTCAAGCTGTATCCTCACTTGAAAAAGATGACGGATCAACTTTGCTACGAGGAAGAGCGGCCGAAGGTTCTCATCGGGCAAGACAACTGGGAGTTGATTGTCTCCAGGGGAACGCGGAAAGGGAAGAGAAACCAGCCCGTCGCATCCCTCACATACTTAGGGTGGGTGCTACACGGATGCGACTCGGGGGCAACGAAACCTGACGACATTGTTACCTGCGGGCATGTCTTCGCCCGAGAAGAACAAATGTCAAACTTCAAGTCTACGGCGAACCAGTTTAAAGGCAAAGAGAAGAAACTGGACAAAGACGAGAACTTCGAGACGAAAGATCCTATGTGGAAAAGATCTTCCCGGAAAAAGAAGAAAAAGAAGTCTCAGGATAACTCGATAAAAGAAGCCACAGAGAAGGTTCTTCGAAAATTATGCCAGAAAGAGTGCTACAGGGAAGACATCACTGCGCTCACGAAGGGGAGGCCCCCTGAGACATCTAAGATGAAAGAGATCGACGTGAAAGCAGCAAGGTGCATGCCAGATGAGGGACATTGCTTCGGACAACCGCCCTCATCGAGTGCGGTCGTCGACCACCTTGGCCCCACTGTTGTCAAGGTGGGTCGACGGCGTAAGAAGCGAAAGAGATCCTTGTTTCGGCGTGAAGACTGCTTGCCACGCCTACACTGTGGCGATGCAGTCTTCGCTGAGGGTTCCACGCTGCGCAGAGGAACATCACCGAGAGGCAAAGAGGTCCGCGCCTACACCGTACCAGATGGCAGAACACGGGACATCGAGGTCCGCACGAATGGCGGAATTTTGCGGCGGCCAACCCCTAAGGCCGTGCTGTTGGTGCCTCCATGGAGCGGCGACGGCGGCGGTCCCAGAAGTCGAGCCATCAAGCGACGGCGGCGTCGAGATGACGAGTGACGGGCCTCCGACTGGTGAGATCGCCGAGCCAGAGGATGGTGCTAGCGCACGAAGGGGAGGATGTTGGCGATCAACACATACTTGTATATACGGCTAGATTTTGTATGTTTTGTGATTAGTTCGGTAAAATTGTAATAGTTATAAAAATATGTATAACTGTTAGATAAATTAGGCTTATTTAGTTAGGATTAAGTAAGGCACACCTAATAAATATAATTGTTGGTTAGTTTTATTCGGATATTAGGTAGGGTGTCTACTTATTTGGTAAACTTTAGGCGAAATTGGGAAAATATGTCAGTTTTTAAGAAATAAGCGAATTGTAAGCTAAGGTACCCCCCAGGAAGTTACGTTCATTTATAGACCTGGTCGTAGGCTACATTTCGAGTGGTCATTCGTTAGCCTACAACCAGGAATGGCAAAGCTATGGTGAAAATAGTGTCCATAGCATAGTAAAAATGTAACGAATAGTGAGCCCAAAATACGGGGCTCTCTTTTAGGTAAAGGTAAGGGGGTACCTTAGCGATGTCGAATTTGTTCGGAGCATGCTCTTCTCAGCGGCTCCAGTACAAGAAGGAAAACGAAGAAAAATATAAGGAAGACTCAAGCGACCAGCGTTTCACTACCCCGCTCCCTACTCCCCTTCAAGGTCCGCCCAAGAGGATCTCGTCGAGCGAACGTCGGGATCACGTCGAGTTATCGTCGGGCCCACGTCGTGTCAGCGCCGAGTCATCGCCAAGGGCACGTCGGGTGTCACTTCGGTGGTCACGTCGGGGGTCACGTCGGTGGTCGTCGGTGGTCACGCCGGTGGTCACGCCGGTGGTCACGCCAGTGGTCACGCCGGGGGCCACGTCGGTGGTCACGTCGGTGGTCACGCCGGTGGTCACGCCGGTGGTCACGCCGGTGGTCACGCTGGTGGTCACGTCGGTGGTCACGCTGGTGGTCACGCCGGTGGTCACGTCGGTGGTCACGCTGGTGGTCACGCTGGTGGTCACGCCGGTGGTCACGTTGGGGGTCACACCGGGGGTCACGCCGGGGATCACACCAGAAGACAAGGTCAAGTCAAGATCACCCAAGGTCAAGTTCACATCCAGGACGAATTCGAGGATTGTCCCACAGCGGTCGCAAAGTGAACCCAGGGACGAGTCTACCAGCGCCCGTCGGAACGAGAGGGCACGTACTCAAGAGACCTACTTACAACAGGTCTCTCCCCCTCTCGCTGCCGGCAGACCAGGCTCGTCAAACGCATAGCGGTCGGTCACATACGGCCAGTCCGCGACAGCCATGGTCCCGAGTTTACCCGAAGATTTCTTATCATACCCGAGCGTGACTCTAGAATCCAATTCAGAGCCCACGAAATATCTGTCTAGGCGCACCTAAAGAAGTTTTCACTTCAAAATACATGTTTTTCCTCAAATTCTCTCATGCTACCAATATTATAAATGCCACAGTTTGTATTTGTTGCTTTGTTGCTCAATCATGTTGGAACATTCAAATGGATCATCGGGTTGAAACAGGGAACATAAAATAAATATTATGTAGCATTTAGGCTACTTTTATTACGGTAATGTAACTGGAACGGGGACTGCGCGGGTTAAAACCGCGGGGCACTACTAGCTTTCTATATAATTCAAATTGTAACTCAATTCAGTTTGCTGAAACATAATTACAATAACCTGGCATTGAGACCTCTGCCCTAACCCTCAGAGAATCAACCACCAATATATCACCAACCAACTGGTTAATAACCAGTTCATACTAGCACCAGTTCGCCCCGACCCATAACTCACGAGTGACAGCTTGCGGTAAAATCGAGTAATTAATTCTAGTCTCGTTTGAGATAGCTTCACTGCAGGTAGCGTGTGGAATGCAGTCACCGGGGATTATAGAAGGCACTACTTTCACCCCTCAAAGATTTTCACTGAACTTAGTTAAATCGTTTTCAAATTTTTTTCTTTAATTCTTTATACTGTGGTGACTAAAAAACTAATTACTCCGTCAGTTAGATTATTCAAAACAAAATGTAGGTCCACGTATTTTGTTTTTGTTTCACAAACAAAAAACTACGAATACATTTTTATATAGTGCTTAGAAGTTTTGAGTGACGTCACGTCTATGTACGATATTTTTGTAGACGGGACGTGACAACTAAGGAAGTTTGATGGTCTATAATTATTAGGGTTATAGTATTATCTTTGTTGATTTTTAATAATTTGATAAAACCAAAAATACGTGTCGCATATTTTTCCATAATCTACCAAACGAACTAATTAGAATGGTGCGTCATCATCCCGATTGAGATGAGATTATAGACCTTACCAAATCTGCATACTAAAATTATAAGTGTGAGAGTTTGGATGTTTTTTGCTCAATCAAGTAGAAACGGCTGAAAGTATCGAGTAGATATTTGAAAAACATAATATAATATCCCAGAAAAACGTATTGGATCTTTGGGAAATAAATAACGTCGAAGCGTCGAAATGTCTTAACGGATTTAGTTGAAATTTGAAAGAGATAATTCTACTAATATTGTAAATGTGAAAGGTTGGATAAATGTTCAACAACAAATGATTGAGTAACAAATGTTACTCAATCACGTCGAAACGTCGCAATGGATCGAGTTGAAATTAGGTACACCGATTAAAGTCTGGAATAACACATTGGGTAATGTATTATTCCAGGCATTAGGCATTTTATTACAGGAAAATAACGGGAACAAAAACTAAACGCAGGTAAATCCTCAGGGTGTTGCTAGTAATTTATAATGTGCAATAGCAAATTGGCTATTTATTATACCAGAAAAATGCAACATTGCTTAGAGTTTTCACGCCAAATTTGTAAACGCGAGTAGCCGCCAGAGTAGCCAGCAGTTAGGGAACAAATTCCCCTAATATTTTAAATCCAAAGTTTCTGATAAAATTTGGTACACAGATAGTAAATTGTCTAGAAAAGCAGATAGGATACTTTTCATCATAGGAAATTTACGGAAACGGGAACCTGTATGTATTTATAATAAAGTGGCCAAGTGCGAGTTGGACTCGCCCATGAAGGGTTCCGTTGCAGCAAGTAACATAATATACATAGTACACATAGTTCTTGTAGTTCGTTGTAACTTTGATCGAAGTTTCAATAATAGTGTATTTATGACGTACTAAAAAAAACTACTCATCAGATCGAGTTCAAACCAATTTTTGTTGGTAGTTTACATGGTAATGTACATCATATATTTTTTTTAGATTTTTCATTCTCTTACTTTAGAAGTTAGAGGGGGGACACACATTTTACCACTTTGGAAGTGTCTCTTGCGCAAATTATTCAGTGTAGACGAAAATTATGTTAGAAACCTCAACATCATTTTTGAAGACCTATCGATAGACACCCCACACGTGTAGGTTTGATGAAAAAAAATGTTTGAGTTTCAGTTCTCAGTATGGGGAGCAACCCTAATTTTGCTTTTTTTTTTTTTGTTCAAATCTTAATGCGGTTCACAGAATACATCTACTTACCAAGTTTCAACAGTGTAGTTCTCATAGTTTCGGCAAAAAGTGGCTGTGACATACGGACGGACAGACAGACAGACAGACAGACAGACATGACGAATCTATAAGGGTTCCGTTTTTACGTTTTACGGAACCCTAAAAACGGGCGCTGTTAATAAATACATAATATTTATAATATAGAGTGTCGGGACAAGCATGATTTGCATCTGACGGGAAGCAACACGCCTGTAATGTTAATTACAGCAAAGTGCCATGAAGTCAATTGAAAAAATATAATCTAAATTACACGCACGCCGCTGAGATTATATAATTTGTTATTTTTTATCAGTTTGCCCTGTATCTTTTTCGGTAATATTATTCTTCAAACTAAAACACAGTTATGTTTGCACATAATTACAGAAAGTTCAATTCACAATAACATATTCAGTCTAAAAGCTCCTTAATATATTTTACCTATCTCAGTTTGAGCTCTTTTACAGAATCGTAAAATGTATGACCAAAAAAAATGTATAAAAAAATTACCCACAATTTAGGAAAATATGGAGTCTCCGGGAATAATTCACATGAGAGATGTTACAAAGACTCAAAAAACTTTAATTTCATTAGCCATCATTTCACTCTGTTGATTGGGGATGCAAAAAAAGATTGTATAATAGATATGTATACAGTGAAAGATCAGTGGTAGGTCCCTTTGCAAATATACGTGCGTATACATAAAACATACGTGCTTGGAGCATTTTTCACAGAAGGATAAAGTTATCTATTTTTCATGGAATCTGAGTAGTGTAGAAAATACGAGTATAATAAATTAAGCTGTAATAATAATTATTACGAACAAATGTTATCTTATTATCTTTTCAATCCTAAAGTCACTAAAAATTAAACAAGTTTGTTTGAATAGCAAGTTCTAAACGCAACAAACGTGATACTCGTAGTTTTTTTTAATCTTTTGTGATTTCAAAGATCTTTCTTCGAGCATCTTCATTCGATGACCAAGTTGTAAAACACTTCATAGAGTAATATCGACAATCTCGAGCATGTTTAATATATAATTTATTTTGAAGTAAAAATAATTCAAGGATAACGAAATATAACACATATTAACAGGTAATATAATATATTTATTATCTCATGATTCTCACAAGTAGATTTAACAAAAATTAATCGATTAAGCTGATTTTACATATTTGAAACTGTATAGCTGCTCCCTCCACTGATGAAAAGGTAACATTAAATAATATTTTTGCTTCTTATCATATCAGTTTTATAGCCCAATAGGTCTATATGACGCTCGAGTAAATCCCCATTTGGTATCGTGGGCCGCCATATGGTAGGAGACTACCAGTAAATATCCCCATTTGGCATCGTTAGGGAGAGCCCACCATATGGTAGGGGACTACCATTAAAATCTGTAACAAAATAAAACAAGGCACAGATAAAACCACCGCCATTTATAAAATAGACAAGAAACAGTCGTAACTCGCCTACATATTAAGCAGTACACGGCAACTTTATGAAAATTTATGCAATATCAAGTCCTATATTAAGTGACAACGTTTTACGTGCAAGGTATTAAAATTTTACGGCATTCTGCCGGTACGTATGCCTTCAAACAAATAAAATGTTTTATGATCTACTCACACCGACATAATAGTAAAAATGTGTGACGTCACAATTTCTCCATTTTATATGTGCCGTTGATGGGTGTTTAGCGAATAGATTGAAAACACATTTTTATTTCTTTAATTTTTTTTACCTGTCTCTTAACTCATAGATTTAGTAAGTCACTGAGTCAGGTAATTTGTGTATTTTTTTTAGTATAAAGATATGAGCTTATTGCGTTTGTAAGCAAGTAACACACTTACAAAACCGCCCGTATTAATGTGCTACTCTAGCATATAATCTTATCGTGTTCTCAATCCAAATTTCAACCCAATTCTTTTAGCTATTTCAACGTGATTGAGCAACATACATTGCTGTAGCCTACGGTTTTACCCACGTAGTGTCCGTTCCCATTATTTTTTAGAGAAAAAAAGCATATTTACGTGTCCTTCCAGACTACAATCTATGTTACAAATTTCAACCTAGTCCATTCAGACCACTGGGTTCAGACGTTACGTTACGATTGTGCAACAAACTCCCAAATATCCAAACATCCAATGTTCACATTTTCATAAATATATTATAAGTAGGATGGTACGATCATCTGAAAAATAAAGTAGGCAGCACTGGTCACGGATAGTTTTTACGCGTTACTTCCGTTGATTTTTTTTTCTTTTTTGTCAGTACGTTCACGCACATAAATCCCTATCTCCTTCAAGCCTGCCGTAAGGAACTCCTTTCTAAAAAACATTTATTTATTCAAATAACCAAGCACAGCATCGCGTCCCATTTCAGCACATGATGCGGAACTCCCGAAGTCGACGCAAAAACCCGCATTCAACATAAACAATCTTCATTATTCACTAAACCAAAAAACAGGATGCAGACAAACTGTAAATGGTCCCAGACGGTACGTATTTCGCGAGTTTTGCGTCGAAAACCATAAAATTCAATTCACAACATTCGCAACTCCGCACACACCCACGGGATTCACTCAAACAAAGCTACCGAATATGAATACAGTTAAAAAAATTGGATTTCGCGCTTTAGTGACAACATTTTCTAGGGTAATGTTGAGATAACGTGACGATTTTGTGGTACTTCATGATTGTGGACTGCTCCCCTTGTATATCTATCGTGGCGTTATTGTGTGGTAACAAAAGAATCCTAATACTATTATGTTTATGTTATTTTCTGGAGTAGTTGAAACCTGCGCACACAAAGTACTTGATTTATCTTTTCAGAGTTCCTCAATAATACAGTAGTATGTTTTTTAGGGTTCATGTATTGTTTAATTACCTAGGTACTCGTCGTAGTAGAGTCGAAATCTATGTTTTAATGATAGTAAACATATTTGTTTATTTCAATTTGGCATTTGTAGGGCTCTATCCGAAGTCTTGGGGACCACACCATTCTCAGTTATTCTATTACTAGACAGTAACGGCGACAGATTAGTGGATTCCAAATAAATCATAACTTTAATGTGTTTGTAAATAAAATTGTTAAGACCATATTGCAGTGCTAGGTAGTGATTTGCACTATTCATGATCAAACAACTGAGTAACACTATTTTCTATTGTGAACACTGAACAGGCATATAGTTTACCTTAAGTTGAATATCTTGGTTGTTCCGTTATTCTATTTGAACAAATATTTATTTATCAATTTTATCAAATCCGGCAAAGTTTTGACAAATACAACTAAGATTTTTTATAAGTTTCTATTCCGTTGTCCACTGTGACAGATTAAAATCTTTGTAAATTTTTTTAGACTACAGGCCCCTGAACAAAAATTACGTAGTAAATGAACCACCAGGGAGACCTAGGTAGGATGATAGAAGGGTATAAAGTAATAAGATTCAGCACTATGCCGTCACGTCACGTATGCTCACCTATTTACCCAATTTATTGGATACCTTTCTATACTTCGTTGATCTGCATATTTGTCTCAAATTAATACTCTTTTAGCTTCCAAATTTTATTTACAAAAAAAAAATACCACTCAAATCTAATGGACTTGGAAGCTAAAATTAGCTGCCAAGTTCACACCCGCGCCAAGTTTTGTAATCCGAATATTAAGCATATTTAAGACCCTTAAAAGTTACAAGTTAATGGTTAATATTTGGGTAAAGTAAAGTCGTTAAACAGGCCGGTAGATACTTACGATTAAAAAAATTAAGGTCGTAAAAAAATTCGTAACGAGAAAGGATTTTAGGAAAGGTAAGTAGCATAGTTAAAATATTTTATTATAAAGCAGTATTGTTATCTTGTAATATTGGATCTTATCGTGTTTTCTTTCGATCGACCAATAATTTTAGCAGAATTACATTGAAAATTTAAGTTTTATCTTACCTAGGAAGTACACGCTAAACGTTGTTTTTTTATTTTTAAAGGTGAGTTGGTTTTTAAATAGAGTCTCAAGTGATCCCTACTGCTATGCTAGAGCTATGCTTGGAGTTTCTATGAGGGATCGTATTCGTAATGAAGTCATCCGTCAGAGAACCAAAGTCACTGACATAGCTCAGCGCATCAGCAAGCTGAAATGGCAGTGGGCTGGTCATATCTGTCACAGAACCAATAACCGTTGTAGACGAGTAGACGTAGGGTAGACGAGTTCTGGTGGAGACCGCGGATCGCCAAACACAGTGTAAGACGCCCTGAGACTAGGTGGAGTGACGATTTACTGAAGGCAGCTGCTGGCAATTGGAAACTTAAAGCTGAGGATCGGGCTGAGTGGCGTAACATTGGAGAGACCTTGTCCAGCAGTGGACGAATGTGGGCTGATTATGATGATCTCTACTGCTTACTATTCTTTGGGCTACTGTAGTAGGGACAGGGCTCTACTAACGTAATCTTACGAACTATACTATACAAGTATAGTTAATATATATAATAATGGAAACCGGCACTGGAAAGCGTTGGCACTGGATTGATGCTTTCCAGTGCCGGTTTCCATTATTCCAGTAAGCAATCCAGCGCTGGATTCGATCGCTGAACTGGAATAATGTAAACCGGGTATAAAATCAGGTCACAAAATGCAATGTTCCGAAAAGTAACAAGTACCATGAGAGAATGCCCATACACGTGGAACGTTATCTGAAACTTTGCCCTATAATTACCAAACTCACTTTACGCCGACTAGCGCAAAAACACCTTTAAGTGTACGACCTCGGCTTGGGAAGACTAAGGAACGATCTGGCATCCCGCGCTTCTACCGCCTAACTAAATCGGCTATCGCTTTGCTAACGCTGCTCTATCATTTCAAGCGAAAAGAAAAGAGAGAGAAACATCAAAGTTATGACATTTTTCGTTCGGCGGTAGACCCCCCGGGGTGTTTAGCCTTAGCAGATTCTTCCTGCACCTAGCACCTACCAACTTGTAGGCGATATGTAGACCTAATACACGATTTTTAATTATTTGGGGATGGCGTTGCAAAAATAATATCTGAGTTAGCTGATTGATCGTTACTTTTACCAAGCAATTGTCAGCTGACAGATTTTTAATATTTTAATCAACTGACTTATCTTATATATAAAATTCTCGTCTTATATATAAAATTCTCGTGTCACAGTGTTTGTTTCCTTACTCCTCCGAAACGACTTTACTGATTTTTACCAAATTTTATATGCATATTCAGTAGGTCTGAGAATCGACTACTAGCTATTTTTCATACCCCTAAGTGTTAGGGGTTGTTCACCCCAAACATTTTTTTATTTAATTTTTGGTCAAATTTTTTTGTTTTTATTTTTTTATAATGTGGCGTTAAAAAATAGATACAACCTTAATTTTTTACCCTTTTACCACCAACCCCTGTTTTTTTATAGCCATTTTAGTAATTTAATCATTTGACAGTGAACTCCTAAACGACGGGACCGATTTGAATGTTTTTTTTTGTGTGTGTATTCGAAGATGGTTTAAATTCACAAATAAGCCCGGCAGATTGCGCTGCAGACAGTGTCTAGGTTATGTCCGAGCGAAGCCGGAACGGGCCGCTAGTTATTATTATAATTACTAATCTTGTGTTGACTGATTAATTATAGTATTATTGATAAAGATCACTGATTATTGGAACTAAAACTCTTATTATCTGATTTCTTATTGTTAAGTGTTTTAAAGACGAGGTCAACATATGCCTTTTTTGAGGGACTGGTGCTAGAGTATCGATTGACTTATTATTGGCTAAAAACTAATAAATCTGCTGATAGATCCTGAGTGAAATCGTCTACTTCGCCAGTAAGGTTGACATGGTTTCCGTTGGTACCCAGCACCTAAACTTAACCGGCGATGGTACATATTACCATTATTGCTGAGTTATCTCGTCTAGTGTAGGTTACGGCTGGTCTAGTCGAGACAACGACGAATGGCAATCCGGAGCCCCTGGTTTGAACCCCTCACACACCGTTGTCTTTTCGAAATCATTTGTGTGTCGTTTATACAAATCTCGTTTGTATTCATAATATTCGGATTCTTATATAGTAAACTCCTATTTTCCAAATTTAGTTTCACTGCAAGGAAAAGTAAAAAGAAAATTACTTACATAAGTAGTGCAGTCACATACAGACTAAGGCTAGTTTGTTAGTACTCTCATGCATAAATAGATATTCTATTAATTCAGAGAATCAATGCCGTGAACTTAAAAACGGTAAGGAAAACATCGTGAAAAAACCGATATGTACCTAGAATCTTTCGAGATTTTGCATATGTCATCTACCAACCCCCAATGGGCCAACGTGGTAAATTATGGTCTTGACATTCTCCTTACAAGAGAAAGCACCGAGTACCGACATGAACATTTAGTGTTTTTTTTTTATAATGAAGAGTGACGAAACTAGCAGGACATGTGCCTGGTGGTAAGCAACATGCCTGCCACATAACAGCACAGTGATACGCAGCTATTGGATCATGAAGAGTCCACATCATTACCTAGCACTGCACTGCGCTCGTCACCCAGAGATCTAAGATATTATATACATAGATATTAGTATATATCTCCAAGCTCTGTAATTTCACTGGAAACATTGCCCTTCAATCCGGAAATTGATGATATTTCTGTGCATCTTTTCCGCTATGTTTATTAATATAGGTTTATTCATATTAAATATGAATGTATGTACATATTTAAAGTATGAATGTGAGTACATCAATTTTATGTACCTACTGCTCTTACTCGTGCAATTTAATCATATACTGACCAATAGTATAAAACCTGGATTAATAAAACAAATGTTAAGCTTCGAATTTAAATTATTTACTATCATGAGAAATGCGGTAAATTTGTACGAAGAAAACAATCTGTCTGCGATCGCACGTTCCACCTTTGTCTTTTCACTTCAGAAGGAAATCATCGAAACTTCCCGCAGTAAAACTTAAAGGCGTCTCAAAATTTAAAGCTTATTTATGTACAGATACAATTCAAATTTTATTTCGGAAGTTGCTAGGAATTACGGTGCTATTCGATTTCTTTTCCTGCAGACTATTCCAATCTGTTTTACGAGCGGGATCGGAAGAGGTTCGGGTGGAATATTTTTAAATAGCCGATACGACTATATGTTGTTTAAAAAAACGGCAGAGACTTTGTCAACAAAACTAAAATACAATGAGAACTACACTATGCTACATACCTTTAGATAAAGAATAAGTGCATAGATTAGGTTTTTCCGCACGGTTCCTTTGTACCAATCGTAAGCAGATGAGGTGTATGTTAGCTATGGCAACATAGTGATGTGCCGCGATAAAAGTATGACACTTCCACAAGAGCGTCAAGACAAGAGCGATCAGACCCGTGCTTTCGGTGTAAAGGGTTTGTTCTAACTCTATACGTAGTATATGTACATGTACACTCTTTGTACATACCTAACTAACTGGGTACTATTTATACGAATATTGTTTAGTAACCCATCGCCTAACTTAGCCTCTACTGTCAACTGAACTTTGGGCTAGCTAGGCATGTGCTAAGTATGTGTGATTATTTTAAAGTTCACGTTGAAGATTATTATTTGTCTAGACTTTAGTCATAATCTCACATCGTATTTTTTTATTCTTTTTTTTTTTTGAATAGGCATATATCTAATATCCATGTCTTGATATGCATTTAATTCATATATCTGAGTTTCTTTTCATCTGGTCATATGGTCTGTTGTATTTTCTGGACATTTATGTCCTTATAGTTATTTATATATCCTATATTTATTAGTATATTTTACAAATATGGTTTTTACTATATGTCACTACATTTAATCGTTTTATTACTCTATTTAGCACACCCCGCTTTTTATTACTCCTACAAACATTTTCATCCTAAGGTTGCCTGGAAGAGATCGCTCTTAGCGACAAGGCCGCCGATTGTAATATAATTATTTTTTACTGTATTGTTTTGTTTTGGTGTGTACAATAAAGAGTATCTATCTAAGATGCTTGTTAATAGAATTGCGGATTGACGGACTTTGTTGATTACTAGCGATTCGCCCCGGCTTCACCCATACGACATAATATAGCTTAAATTACTTAAAACTCACGTATATATCCAACGCTGAAATAATTTTCGAAATAGATCTAATAGTTCCGGAACAAATAACCTCTTCAGCTTTAGAATTTTTATATCACTGAACTCCTTCTAAGCTGCTGCATAGATTTGAATGTCTTTTTTGCATGTTTTTTGGTGGCGCCCGTAATAGTTTAGATTGGTGGACAATTCAAATAAATAAATTAACGAATCAGTCCGGCAGATAGCGCTACAGTCGGTATCTAGGTTATTTATCTATAGTGGAACGAACTTCGCCGGGTCAGCTAGTAGTGGTATAGATCGTACCTATATCGTATAAATAGCATATTTCGACAAATAATTTTTATACGTTTTTTGTGTGAAATAGATGTTCATTTGAATTTAAATCGTAATTCTTGTTCACTATCAGACATAAAACTATGCATAATAAACCGCATCGTGTGGTCTAAAATTGTCCTACATCCAATATATAGCATCAATGAAGCTAAAGTGTTTATATGAATATCACATGGCCTTCGGCTGGTTCTTTTTGCCTATGTTTTCAATGAAGTGGATATTGGCTAAACGGGAAACGATAGCCCAATGTCGGAATATTGTGTTTTGGTTAGGGCTAATATGCTGTGTAAGATTCGAAGGGTACAAGTAGGGTCAGCGGTTTGCTACTACCCGCGTTTTAAGAAGAAATTTTTAGGTATTTTCGAAAGAGAGCCCGGTTATTTACCTATTTTGTAAGGTTTATTAAATATTGCTGTACTTAGGTGACCTAGATAATCAAATAATTTTATTATACAGTGATAAATGTACTGAGGTACATTTTCTTTGTTACTGAAAATATTTTTATTGTGTAGTAACGCATCAAACTAACAAAAATTCGTTCGTCGGTTAAAAATGCCGTATGTGTAATATTTAGGTACACTTCAAAAATAGACAAATTAACGCGTCTGTAGATTTCATTTTATGTACTGATATAGATACTCCAACATTGTGTTATTCTAAATCAATTTGAACTATCTCGATAAAGTGATCAAAACGTTGTAACACTTTTAGCTTTACGTAATATTTTTAGTTTTTTGCAGGTAAAATACCTGAAAAGGTAAAGATAAATACATGAAAGTATTAATTTTCCCCTTGCTTTAATACCTTGTTATTTGTGATTCCTAATTAAGAAGTTGACAAAGTACATTAAAAAAAACAACTCCAAATCTGTACCCTAGAAGCTGAAACTCTGAGTTTGAAAAAGATTTTCTCAGAAATACGACTTCTTAAAATGTATAATTAAGTAAGAGAGGCCTTCTTTCCTCCATGCAATGGTTTTAAAGTCATGGATCCTAGTAGCCTAGATAAATGCTACTCCAAACAGCAACAAAAAAAAAACTTATAAGTACTTTCATCATCATCATCATCAGCCCGTGTTGGTCCACTGCTGGACATAGGCCTCTCCTATATTTCGCCACTCAGCCCGATCCTCAGTCTTACGTTTCCAACCGCCACCAGCCATCTTTCGTATATCGTCACTCCATCTAGTCTCAGGGCGTCCTACACTACGTTTACCGATTCGCGGTCTCCACTCCGGAACCCGTCCTACTATACTACTTAGTATAAGTAGTATAGTAGTATAACATAAGTACTTTAAAAGCTGCAAAATGTTTAAGTTATCTTTTTTAAAGCGGAACAAAATGCTAACAATAAACAATTATTCGAAGTTTAGGGTGTCGACTACAAAATGTCAAGCAACCATGGCATTCAAAAATGTTCCTACCATTTCCTTCAACATAGCCGAAATAATACCTACAATAAAATCTGACTTCTCCGTTTCTGCACGCGGCTGACCATAAACCGACGACAATGTTTTCTTTATTAGTTTTTTTATTGAAGAAATATTTGCAATAAAATCCCGAGGCAAATAGTGTGGACATTACGATGGTGGCTTTAGTACGTATAAAGTTTATGATTCCGACCGATTCCTATTTATCTGTGAACGCGATGACAGCGGTTCTGACTTCAAGGGGTGAAGTACAAAACATTTTCATAACTCTTTGGAAGGTAAAGTTGGAAGTTATTTACGTAATAACGTAGTTACGTAGTTTCACGTTTATAATATTAGTACGTGAAAATTTGTATGTTTGTCTTTTCAGACGTTTAGATGTTTATTATTCTATGACGTCAGAAAGCCTGAACGGATCACGTGGAGATATCACTCCTACACATTAACATAACAAAGTATTTCAGCTATTAGAGACTGTCATCGCCATTCGTCACGGTGAATTTCCCAAATATACATAATTTGTCACAGCCTAATTTGTTTATTATTAATTTTGTTTTTTTATTGAATGATAGAGTAGCCAGTAAGTCTGCTTAGTCAATCTAGGCGACTGACAGGAGAAGTGACGAGAATCAGAATTTTCTTCTCATTGAACTACTCTTAAGGGGGCGCCTAAAGCCAGAAAACGAAAAAAGGACATTTTCGACGCCGCTCACCGAAGTTAAGAAACTAAAAACTATGACAAAAAAAATAACGTGTGGGTACAATTAAGAAGAAGCACAATAACCGAATAGAATTTTAAAAATAGATCAGAGTTTTTTACAATAAAAAAATAAAAATGACACCGCAAAAAACCCGTTTTAATTCGAGTACTCGAAATTATCAGCGATGACCCCACATTATTTTTTGGTAATAAAATTCTTATTTGTACGTTCTAGTAAAGTAACCGAACACTTTTTTAAATTTATGTTTAGTTATTGAGTAATTAAATAAAACTTGGTCAAAAATGGACTCCTGATTAAATATTGATTTTTCCTCCAAACTGTGTCATGCTATTCTCGACTTTATGTACATCACATTAAGAAACGTGTCGCGCGGGTGAAATCTGGTTTTTTCCTGGCTTTAGGCGCACTCTTAACTCAAAAATATAACATTGTGCCAAGGTTGATGTTTAAAAGACTCAATTGAAACGGCTTAACTCCACTTTTGCAATAAAATTATCTACGCTGTGGAATAAGTTGCCAGAGTGATGGTTCCCTAATAGATTTTAACTGGGTACCTTTAAGTCGAAAGTTATCTTTTAGCCCTATAATTTCTTTGCAAATAATTGCCTTAAAACCAGCACAGCACAGGTATAAATGACTGATTGATGATAGAATGGCTTGCAAAGGTGTAGCACTTTCCCAGGCGGACTCTGCACTGAGTAGTAGAACTAGAACAAGTAAGATTTAAAAGTTAGGCCACTACATTTTTTCATTATTACCTGGCTTCTTTCATCTCACGTATCAGATAGATAGATACGTTTAGATAGATAAACTCTTTATTCCAAACAAACAACTTAAAAAATAATCTTAAAATATAGTAGCAAATGGCCGCCTTATCGCTAAAAGCGATCTCTTCCAGGCAACCGTGGGATGGAAAAGAAGTTAAAAAACAAAAAGACGGGTATTAGCAATATTTTTCATTGTAATTTACTTTTGTACGCGTCGTTAAAAAACGCAATTGTTACTTATTTCACTACAATACACTTCAGCTCAAGTTTCGTACTACGGCCACATTTTGCTTGCCTTCGAATGGATTACGATAATGGAATCGGGAGATAAAATTTAATGTTTTAAGCCGACAAAGTTCTCTACATGCGACGAGAGGAACGGGGATTAAATAAAATTATATCTATGCTCACTATTTAATTTGATCACTACCATTTCCACCGAGTTTATATGCGAATTATTAGAATACAAGTCTTGAATCCGATGGGGCCTTATCCTGTATTTAATCGCTATAATATTTTTAAAAATACATTCCCTGGAGTCTACGTTTACAAAAATACTTTTCTTTATTAGAACTCGTTTGCGCTGTGTAAGTAGGGTACGGTAGTAAGTAGTAAGTGAATTTCATATTTCTATATCTATGCGCTAGATCTAAAATATAGTGACGAGACAAACAGGACATGGTCCTGATGAAGATAAAATTTAATTCTTACAATTAGACTTGTGATTTAAGGTACTGTAAAGTAATGTTGGTTATTTTAATATTAAGGCTTGGTCTGCGATCAAATTACTACTGTTGCAGGGCCCTTAATGAAGGGTCTACTACATTTTTGTTCTATAAAGTTTAGATTCAAACAAATGTTTGTAAGTGCATTTTATTAATAAATAAATAAAGTAAGCATTATGTCTGGCACATAACAGTACATCGACAAGCAGCTATTGGAACATAAAAAGTCCAAATCATTACCTAGCAATGCATTGCGCTCGTCACTAAGAAATATAAAATGTTTTATCTATATGGCCTGTGTTTTTTTCCCTGGAAACATCACCCTTCAAAACGGAACACAGTTATGTTTGCACACAACTGCTTGGCAGTAGAACAACTGGCAAAGGTGGTACTTTACCAGACGGACTCTGGCAAAAAGCCCTACCACTACTATTATTATATAACAGTAACTATAATTCAGATTTCCATGATTATTTTTTAGCTTGATGCAAAATAACTGCCATTCGGTCCCATACAAATTTTATACAGTTTTGCTTAGTAGTTTCATTTTATGAAAATGTTTGTTTTCCGGACAGACTATGTAATTACAGTTTGTGTACAACTTTTTACCCGCGCAGTTTCCTTTATTTTCCTATATAAAAAGTAGCATATAAATGTATATGTTATCTATTATCTGCGGCTGCGGTATTCTGCTGCAAGGAATTACACAGAAATATCGGGAATTCGTTGCACTATTTAACTATAAACTATACCGTATTAATACTAGAGACTAGTGATCGACCGTGATTGCAAACAATGTTTAAAACATCACTTTCTTACCATTATCAAAGTTTCCTTCTCCTCTTGCCTCTCTCGCCAGCTTACAATAAATGACACGAGAGAAGATTCGAACAGTAAACTGTAAATCAATAGAGCTGCGGGACGTTTACCACACCTCTGCAGCGGTGCACTTTAACTATGAAACCAACTGTACAGTGGCCGGGGAAATAAACAGCACTCGGGACGATATATTGTTTCTGCAATCTAGCATCAATCTCAGTTAATCATCTCTGAAATTGAGCACGTCTAAAACTCAAATCTAATGTATTATATTTGACTGTGAAGCGACTTTTGCATACGGATACAACCAAATTTATTTGTGGACAAGATATATATATATATATATATCGTAATCCCGTCTATTAAAGAAATACATGTTTATTGAATAAGACTACATAATTATCAAAAATAAAGTCACAATGAATTAATTTAAAATATACATGTACACATATTTTTATACATATATTATGTCACTCTAATATTGCAATCATCGTCAGCTTACAATATAATGCGTGAGATTATAATCTTATGGTAGGTATTAAAAGCGTAAAGCGGCGCGGAACCCATATCGGTTTGGCGCCGGAGATGACTCGTCACATGAAAAAAAAATTGGATCAACCCTCAATTTTATTTTTATTTTTGAGGTTAGTTGGAGGTTTAGAGGTTAGAAGACACAGATAAGAAAATAGTGTGAAGGTTTATCAACTAAAAATTTTTCGGCAACAGAAAACAAAAAAAAACTTTCAACTAGTGAAATATATGAATGCTCGTAGAATTCGATGCAAATAATGGAAGCTTTAAAGCTTTGCATTTTGTCACGAGTTAACTAACGGTTTCTACAATTTTACGATAACATTTATAAACATTATATATATATTATATATAAACATTTATAAATATTATAAAAATAACACATACCTTATTGGAAAAAGTTAATTACAACCAATGTATTTTTTATTTGTCGCTTGCTAGTAACCAGGTTGTTGCCACAGCTTATTTTTGTGGTAGGTTGAGATGAACAGCCCAGGATCGCGTCTGTATTTAATCACCACTTTAGTTTGGCCCGAAGTACACTCCCGTCTTTTAGGGAACCGGATAGATATAAATTCAATATTTAGGATCTAGTAAATTTAGATCCTAATTCCCCATTGTATACTTACGTTAGAACATTGTAGAGTTTATCGAAACAGAACTCTAAATTTTGATTTAAATTTTTACGCAGTGGATGATTTGTACGTTTATAACTTTTTCAGAAGATACCTTTTCACTGTACGTTTATTAGATCAAACGCGATAAAAGTGCCAGTTTGTTTACCGATTTTATTGTTTTTTTTTTATATTGTATGCCTACCTGTTTATTTATGGATGATGTTAAAATTAAATAATATTATTTACAGACGTGGTATTTTACACGTGAACTGAAATCTTATTGACAAATTTATACAAAAAAAATGTTAAAATAAGCATTTATTAGAGCTTGCCATTAATGCTGACCTCAATATTAGTATTCTTATTTGTTATTTAATTTCATTTTTATTATTATGAAAGTCATAATAATCAGAGTAAAACCTGTCGAGTTTTGTTGATTTAAAATTTACGGTCGTTGACGGACGAACGTTCTTAGAATTATTGAACTACTAACTAGCAAATAAATGTTAACTACACTGATAAGTTAACTTAAAATCTATCTTCACATCACAATATTTCAGATCACCGACTCATCAGTACAACACATTTATGGTATCTTCATTCAAATGCTAATGACATCAAAAACATTTAACCAAAGATTATACGCTATAACCTGCTACGAAACGCTACATCGGCGTTACGTAGCACTTCACCATTTGACGTCTCGTTTTCACCGGAAGTGCTACGTAACAACTTGGAATATGTTAATTTTACGTTAGGGAATTCCTTCAGCAGAATATTTTTATTATAATACTCTGTGAGTATATTTGTATTCAAGAAATACAGAAGGATACAATTTTATTCTTTTGTACATTTTTTCTAAATCGTACGTAATCGTAAGTTATAGTAAAATATTATGAGCTCATTAGTCATATAATTGTATTAGATTTCATTATTTTTTCAGTGTGGAATTTTAGTCATCGGTAAAACTGGGTCATTTTAACTAGCTACCTAGTGAATGATTGCTTATTTAATTGTCACATTTTTTTTTTGTTTGTTCAATAAACACGCTGAAACGATTTCGTGGATTGTGATCAAAACCTGGTGTGAAATTTTATTTTTACATTTAAAATATTTAAACAGCCACTAGCATAATAACATAAAACAAACAAACACTCCCAGCTACGCGTACACTTTATATTTTCTATCCCAGAGCTGGCGCCTACTTTGCCCAAAAGTTGAGTTTAGCTGTCCAGTAGGGTTTTTTATGTGAGCGAAATACTTTTACGTATGCCCACCATGCAGGGACATGGTATTTCGGGCTCGACACCATGGGATACGACATGGTGTCCCTACCGACTAAAACCCCCACAGATTTCTCCTGCATGGCCAGGGGTCAGGGTCGCGGGGTCACTTTTCGCACTATTACAATGACCCTGACCCACCTGCCACTGTCCTTGCGGACCCGCCTCGCGGGGGGCGTTAGTACCTCCGCATTTGGCTCTAGTGACGCACCGGAAATCAGTGGCACGTCACCTCCTCGAAGACCTATCCCTAGGTGGGGCGTCGGACGGCCCTAAACATCCAACGCCCCAGGCCTTCCTGTGGAGATGGAGTGCGAGCCCAGATTTGGCGACTCTCTAGGCTCGCCTCCGTGTCCGCTTCCGCCTCTCACACGAAAGAGTTTTAGAGTTGTACAAAATAAATCCAACTCTAAAAATTTTTCTAAGCAAATGCATGGGACAGTGAGTCACAGTCCTTCGTCAACCAGGTAGCGTAGACAGCTCATTTGTTTCGGAGGACTTGATAAAGATTGAAAGGGGAATATTTCAGGGAGACAGTCTGAGTTCCCTATGGTGGTGCCTAAGTCTGAATCCTCTCAGCACTCTGCTGAAAGATTCAGAGTTAGGCTATCGTCTTCGTAGAGGAGGTGAGGTTATATCTCATTTGCTGTACATGGACGACCTCAAACTTTTTGCACCGAATCGCCAAGACTTGTTGGAGCTATTAAAAACCACAGAGGTTTTTAGTAACGCCATCAAGATGGAGTTCGGTGTCGATAAGTGTGCGGTCATGCATGTACAGCGAGGGAAAGTAGTAAATTCAGAGAATTTACAACTTTCCGAGACTATAACTCTCAGATCCCTCTCCGAAGACGAGACCTACAAATATCTCGGTATGTCACAGTCGTTGGGTATATCAACAGATGACATTAAGAAATCGGTGAAGGAGCGTTTCTTTTGCCAGCTGACAAAAGTACTTAAAAGTCTTTTGTCAGGCGGTAACAAGGCGCGAGTCTTCAACGGTTGGGTAATGCCTCTGCTGATATACTCCTTTGGCATACTGAGATGGACTCAGACTGAGCTCGACGCCCTGGATAGAAAGGTCCGTCAACTGCTCACAACACACCGCATGCTACACCCGCGCTCGTCTGTTATGAGACTGTATATCCCGCGGAAATGGGGAGGTCGAGGCTTTTTAAATGCCAAAAACCTTCACAATCGCGAGGTATGCAGTCTCAGGGATTATTTCCGCAACAGCGAGTCCGGGATGCATCGTGATGTTGAGGCAGTTGACAGGAGCTTCACGCCTCTTTCATTGGCAAACGAGAACTGGCACAAACCATCGGTGCTCAGCACTGATGATCGCAAGGAAGTATGGAAGAGCAAGGAGCTGCATGGGCGTTTTTATCGGGCCCTGACGGGACCCGATGTGAATATGCTCGCGTCGGTGAACTGGCTGCGCTTCGGGGACCTCTTCGGAGAAACCGAGGGTTTTGCCTGTGCAATTGCAGACGAAGTTATCAAGACGAACAATTACCGGAAATACATAATGAAGGACGGTACGGTCGACATTTGTCGGGCATGCCGCCGTCCAGGCGAATCTCTTCGTCATGTTATTTCCGGTTGTTCGCATCTTGCTAACGGCGAGTACTTGCACAGACATAACCTAGTAGCCAGGATCATTCACCAGCAACTCGCTCTTCGACACGGTCTTGTCGAGTCTGAGGTGCCGTACTATAAGTACGCACCTCTGCCAGTTCTCGAAAATGGTCGTGCGTTGCTCTACTGGGACCGCTCTATCATCACGGACAGGACTATTGTCGCCAATAAGCCTGATATCGTGCTGATAGACCGGTCTCAGCGCCGGGCTGTGATCATCGATATCACCGTACCACATGACGAGAACCTCGTGAAAGCCGAGAAGGACAAAATGAGCAAGTACCTTGACTTGGCTCATGAGGTTACCGCCATGTGGGATGTTGATTCGACGATCATAGTCCCGATAGTCGTGTCGGCAAACGGCCTTATAGCGAAAAGTCTCGACCAACACCTTAAGAGACTTTCGCTAGACGGTTGGATCAAGGGTCAGATGCAGAAGGCAGTCATCCTTGACACAGCGCGCATCGTCAGGAGGTTCCTCACTCTGCAGCCCTAACCACCGGTAGCTTGGGCCCTGCCCCGCTGCTGGCGGCACCCTAGTTTTTAAGTTTTTTATAATGTTTATTTTATATATCTATTGTAAAAAACTTAAGAGATTAAGAAGAAAAATAAATAACTGAATAATAATAATAATAAATATTGGTGGACATCACACACAACACCACCTAACCCCAAACTAAGCAAAGCTTGTACAATGGCGGCCAGATAGCTGATATAATACTTATATAATTTTAAATACATACTTATAATACATAGAAACATAATACATAATAAATACCGATTTCAAAATACTTAAGTACTTTTGACCCAAGAAAGCTAAAAGACTACATTTTTTAACAATGTCAAATTAATATAGATATGTTCAACATCTATGACGTCAAACGAACTCAAACAAATTGAGTCTAACTTAAGGCAACATTAATACGTTGGTTAGAGAATAAAAAATTAGCGGTCACTCTGACAAATGACTGTTCAAAACACTTTAAAATATTACCTCAAACGTTTCCCTAACCGACCTTTATTTCATCTGACAAATAAATAATTTATTTTTTTCAGTAAATAATAACGTTTTTTCTGCCTAAGTGTTACAGAAGCCACTCTGCAATTTTTAATTGGAGAGGGCGAAATGATTATTCATGGACACGTTCGTCCGTTTCTCTGTTAACTCGAGAGGTAGAAGTACCCTCTTTTAGCGTGTTTTTAAACAAAACTCAGGTAAAAAGGTCACAATTCACTATAACCCTTCGGCACCCGAAAAGCATCACCTCGCCTCTGAGTAATAAACGGTTCAGTTGCGTAGTTCATGCAGTAGACATTTAATTTTTTTTTTTGTAGGCTAGGTTCGGTGTGTTAGAGATGCCGACTGTAGCTAACAGTTGTAGAAGAATTAAAAGAAACGCTATTATAATGTAGTCTACGTAGAGGAACAGCTATTATCTAGGTATTTTGATACCTTAATCTAGCACAAAAATAGCCTATGATAACACACTTTAACTAACATTTTAAACATTTCCCTGTGGGTTAGTTGGCATTTAAGCTTTTCATTGCTATCGGGTATAGGTTGATTGGAATTCGGATGCTTGTTCTTTTCTAGGTGTTTTTATATATCTTACGCACCTATGTATTACAATGTCAGTTCTAGTACTCGTACCATAGTACAAAAGCTTTACTTAGTCTGGGACAAAATGGAGTTGTGTGAAATATGTGGATACATAAATAAAAAGCAGTACGATACTAATCACGTGTGGTGAGAAGGCAGGTGCTGTATAGAACTAGTAAGCTATGACCTTAAGGCGCCCGTTCCTGATATAATGGTCAGTTTAAAGAGAGGTAGAGCGAAATTTAACGGCCTTGAACATTGGTTAAGTATACAGAATGGATAAGAATAACCATTACTAAGTGTAACGTATCTCATTTGACCTAAATACCCTTTTCTTAGTGAGATAGGCTAATGTTTGAACACGATTTGGCTGTTGTTGCGCTGTTGTTAAGCAATATTATTAACTTAAGATGTAACCTGTGAATCTATGTCAGCGTTCAGATTTGAAGACCCTCAGGTTGCACCCATCGAAGAAGATATTTATATAGTCGGGAAGGTAGATTTTTATATATAGTATTGAGTGACGAGATGAGCGGGACATGACTGTGCCTGATGTTAAGCAACATGCCTGCCCATAACAGCACAGTGACACGCAGTTATTGACACATTAATAGTTCAAATCATTACCTGACGCTGCACCAGGCTCGTCACCCAGGTATAAAATGTTTTATCTCTACGCCCTGTACTGTCACTGGAAATCTTGTCCATCAAACCTGAACACCGTGATGTTTTCGTATTTTTGAAGTGAAAACTTCTTTAGGCGCGCTAGAGACAGAATTTTCGTGGGCTGTGAAATGGATTCATCAATCGTCACGCTTGGATATGATAATGGATCGGATCGGATATGAAATCTTCGGGTAAACTCGGTAAAAACGGCCAGGTAGGTACCAGGGCAACAGAAACAGTAAAGAGTTTCGACTACCTACCTCCAACAGCCCAGCGTTTATCTCCAGATACCAGGACAACATAAATATAAAAGTGTTGCGTTTGCCCCTAGGTACCAGTACCAGGGCAACAGCAAGTTTTCACTTCTATTGGCAGTTCCTATGACTGCCAATTTTTTTTAAATAAAAAGTGACGAGATAAGCAGTTCATGTGCCAGATGGTAAGCAACATGCCTGCCACATAACAGCACAGTGACACGCAGCTATTGAAACATGAAGAGTCCAAATCATTACCTAGCACTGCACTGCGCTCGCCACCCTGAGATCTAAGTTGCTATATCTCTAAGCCCAGTAATTTCTCTGAAAACATTTCCCTTCAAACTGGAACACAGAATGCTTGCACATTACTGCTTGGCGGTAGAATAACTGGCAAAGGTGTGGCCCGTCCCTAGGCGGACTCTGCCAAGAGTCCTACCATTACTGCTTGACAGTAGAATAACTGGCAAAGGTATTGTACTTCCTCAGGTAGACTCGGCAAAGAAAGCTACCACTACAAAACATAGAATCGGATGGGGAGAATATTCCATAGTTTTTCAGCGTGTATGTTAAAAGTATTTTCTAAGCGCTTGGTATGAATCCTTCATTTTCACTTTGCTGAGATTTTTTTCAGCCAATAGATTAAATATGTTTATGACTATTAGGTACATGATATAGAATATAAATTTATTGCATAAAAAACACACCCCTCGATTCCACCCGTAACAGTATAGAGTTGAACGAGTTTTCAGGATGAAAAGTGGCCTTTGAATGGAGCTATTCAATGGTATCTGCGTGAAAAAGTTAGAAATGAATGTTTAAAACATTACTTCAAACATTCTCATAAGTTTTACGTATGATAACACACTTCTGAGGGGAGTGAACCGTTTTATCAACGGACCTGATTAAATTTAACACTTATAGTTTTTGAACTTCCGCGATTTGATTTTTTTTTTTTAAAACGTTACACAAGACTTAGTCAAAAGGCGTTACACAAGAAATAGTTATGACAAAAAATATTATTGTTAAACTGTCGCGACGTTTTGGCATATAATAAATAGATAATATGATTTTGGGAGCGTTACAAGTTCCAACAGCACGAGAAAACCACGTAGTCCTGTGCTAATACTAATGTTATTAAGCTGAAGAGGTTTTTTGTTTGAACGCGCTAATCTCCGGAACTACAGGGCCAATTTCTAAAATTATTTATCACAGGTGAAACCGGGCCGGACCGGTAGTGTTCTAAATATTAGTTCCAGTCACAAAAGTATAGATCATAAGTAGTGTAGTACTAAATGTAATTCAGGTTCGTTAGTAAAATTGTTCAGTCCAACTAACTTAACACTATCTACATCCGAATGCTGAAACCTGATGGGACACTGGCTCACACTGCAACGGAGAAGGCAAACTTGTTTGCAACTCAGTTTGCGGAATCTTCGCGTCTAGATGCTGGTAGCGCGACACCTCCTACTCCACCTGGCTGTTCGACTTTTATGTCAGAGATACGCATTCGCCAAAAGGAGGTTCGCAAAGTGCTACGCAATCTGGACGTGAATAAAGCCAGTGGCCCAGATGGTATTCCTGCTCTAGTATTGAAGGCTTGTGCGCCTGAGTTGTCACCGATATTGACACGCCTATTTAGACTCTCTCTTCAAACTGGGCTAGTACCGAAGTCTTGGAAGCTTGCCAATGTGCAACCTGTGCCCAAAAAAGGTAGTCGTGCTGACCCTGTCAACTACAGGCCCATCTCAGTCACGTCCATACTCTGTAAGACTATGGAACGTGTCTTAAACCACAGGCTCCTGACGTACCTAGAATCGAACGACCTCCTCAGTGACCAGCAATACGGGTTTCGCCGAAACCGGTCCACCGGGGATATTCTAGCGTACGTCACTCACATCTGGAGTGAAGCTATTGAGAAACACGGGGAAGCACTTGCAGTCTCCCTGGATATCTCGAAGGCTTTCGACAGGGTTTGGCATGATGGCCTAATAAGCAAGCTTTCTAGTTATGGTTTGTCTTCTGGGTTCATTGCTTGGATATCGGACTTCTTGAGGGATCGATCCATACGAGTCGTCATTGATGGCTGCTCGTCGGATCAAATGGGTATCAATGCCGGAGTCCCACAAGGGTCGGTACTCTCTGCGACGCTCTTCCTGCTACATATCAACGATCTGTTGAAGCCCGGTATCTATGGGTACGCAGATGATAGCACCGTTGTAGAGAGTTACATATCTAGCGCGAGAGCCACTGGGCAGCAAACTCAGGTACTGAGAGAGAGTCTGATCGAGCGTTTGGGCTTGACCCTTGATGCGGTGTCCAAATGGGGCGATGCCAATCTGGTCAAGTTCAACGAGAGTAAGACGCAGGCGTGTCTGTTCTCCGCTAAAAGGAGTCCTTTCCAACTGACTCCAACTTTTAGAGGTGTATCCGTGCCGGTCTCTGACCGTCTTGAACTTTTGGGCGTTACTTTGACCTCTACGCTCAACTTTGGCTCGTTTATCGAGTCCAAGGCTAAACTTGCTGCCAAAAAACTTGGTGTCCTCTCAAAGGTGCGAAGGTACTTCAAGTCTGAACAGTTGCTTACACTATATCAAGCACAGATTCGCTCCTGTATGGAGTACTGTTCGCACCTTTGGGATGGATCGGCTAAGTATCAGCTGGAGGCTCTGGAATCGATCGAGAGACGTGCCAAAAGGCTCATAGGCAACGACACTCTTGTGCGAAAAAGACTTCAAAGTCTTGAACATCGCCGAAAAATTGCTAGCCTATCGGTTTTTTATCGGATACACTTCGGAGAGTGTGCGACTGATTTGCATGATCTGATACCACCTTGTCCTTTTTTCTATCGGAATGCTCGTAGCTCGAAAAAGCGACATCGTTTCATGGTTGATGTTCCAAAGACACGAACGAAGAGATTCGACTCTACGTTTGTGATAAGAACGTCTAAGCTGTGGAATACGTTACCTGAGTGGGTTTTCCCCGATGGTTACAATCTTTGTGTCTTCAAATCGAGAGTGAATCGGTTTTATCTAGGTAAACACGCTCCATCGTAGACCGCATCGTCGCTTAACATCAGGCGAGATGGCGGTCAAGTGTAAACCTATAGAAGTTAAAAAAAAAAAAAAAAAAAGAATAGGGTACCGGACTGGTTCAAAAATACACCATCCTAATTAGTCCTTCAGCTAGATCATGGAAAAGTATTGGACACGTATTTTTTGTTTTTTCATAATATTAAAAATCGTCAAAGATATAGACCATCAAACTTCGAGAGTGGGGGGTCGCGACGTCACTCGTGAGTAAAAATCGTACTCACAAGTGACGTCACACGAAACTTCGAATCGCTGTATCTTCGTCATTTTTTGTTTGTGAAACAAAAGAAAAAATACGTGTACAATATTTTTTGGCAATCTAACTAACGGGCTACTTAGTTTTTTTGAGGATTGTACCCCATTATCTGTAAATTAATGCAGGTAGAGATATTCATGATAATCGCTTCATCGTATACCGCATCGTCGCTTTACATCAAGCTAGATGGCGGTCAAGTGTAAACCTATAAAATTAAAAAAAAACACTCCTTGCTATCTGTCTCCCACAGTACTGGCTTTGCTTAGTTTGAGGTCAGATACGAGTAGTGTTTATGTGAAATGTCCACCAAAATCTTTTTATTTAATTGATTGATTAGATGGTATTGACCGAGGAATGTTCAACGATATTTATTATTATTTCAATGTATGTATGTTATGTTTGCAATTATAGAAACTGTAAACAATATTGCATAACATTTAGCTACTGAGAGTTCAATCACGCGAGCGTGGGCGACGTTGTGGGACGTTCTCTCACGTTGCAGAACAATATCACCTTCAACATTGGAACTAAGCCGATTGTCGACAAACAGCGTAGAATAAAGTTCAAACATACTACAATTAGGTAATAAATATAAATAAATATTGGTGGACAATTCACACACAACACTATTTGACCCCAAACTAAGCAAAGCTTGTACGATGGCGGACAGATAGCTGATAGCTATTCCTTACGTCGCGTGCGCTGCGAAAACTATTGATGATAGAACAAAATTATTTACTACGACTTTGCAGAACTCATTATTATCTACAAAAAGTGTCGCGACAGCATATGTCTAAATATTATAGTTATGTCACAGTAAGCAGTTTTTTATTCTAAAATATTAATTTATATATGCCGCCTCTTGAAAATGCTCTTCATTTGTACCTTGGTATTAATCCTCATCAAAATAAATCTTAATATATATAAATCTCCTGTCACGATGTTTGTCCGCGATGGATTCCTAAACTACTTAACCGATTTTAAATTAAATTAGCACACCGTGACCAGTCTGGTCCAACTTGAGAGATAGGATAGTTTTAGTCTTTAAATGACAATATCCGAGCGCAGCCGGAATGGGCCGCTAGTACTTATATAGTTTTAAATACATACTTATTATACATAGAAACACCCAGACACAGTGCACCCAGAGCTACTAAGCCACGAGGCCAGTCAGTAATTTCCATGATATTATTTTTAAATTTATTTTGTTCTACCACCTAGCAGCAATGTGCATATATTGCTGTGTGCAGGTTTGAAAGGCTATGTTTTCAGAAAACACTACTGGACATAGAGATAAATCATTTTATAACTCTTCATTTTCCAATTAATTTTTTGTAGTGGTAGGACTCTTAGCAGAGTCCGCCTGGGGAAGTACCACACCTTTGTCAGTTATTCTGCCGCCAAGCGGTAATGTGCAAACATTACTGTGTTCCAGTTTAAAGGGCAATGTTTCCAGAGAAATAACAGGGCTTAGAGATATAACAACTTAGATCTCTGGGTGACGCGCGCAGTGCGGTGCTAGGTAATGATTTTGGCTCTTCATGTTCTAATAGCTGCGTGTCACTGTGCTGTTATGTGGCAGGCATGTTGCTTACCATCAGGCACATGTCCTGCTCGTCTCGTCACTCTTTATTAAAAAAAAAACCGCGTGACACTGTATTTTACGGGCCTAGGTTTTGCTGACGAATGTATGTTACAGTCTCTCCGAAATCTCGATGGATGACATTTTTTTTGTATTCACAGAATGTAAAATTTTGTAGGTATTTATTTGACTGTGAAATAGAATGTTCCGCTTCAAGCCCATTGTTAAATTGTATTACCCTAACGGGATTCTTTGAGTTACGACTCATCTGTGCATCAGTGATGTTAATCAGTGAATCAGTGTTAGTTTGTCTAGTAGTAATAGTCTTTGTTGCGCACCACGCTTTAATGTTGTCCTAGTTTTTATGTCTACTCCAAGGTTGCCTGGAAGAAATCATTTTCAGCGATAAGGCCGCCGATTGTTTCACTAGTTTTACTGTATTCCTATGTTTTATGTACTATTTTAAGGTGTGAACAGTAAAGAGTTTTCATTTATTCATTCATTCATGTTTCTTATCAGTGACATAATGCAGCAATAAATTATTGAATAGCAAGTACATAATATTAGAGGTAGTAACAGAAAATCTACATCCGTTATAGTTTAAGCGGCCAAAGATTGTATCTGTAAAACTTACTTTTTACTATGTCGCGGCATATGAGGCTCACGCTAGAAATAATAGTCGCCGTCATCAACAGATCAACACCAATTATTTGTATATGTTTGTTTGTTAATTTTGTTGCAATGGTTCACGACTACAGCTCTAACTATCAAAATTATCTGGTTTACCATGGAACTACATCCAAAAATAAAAACAATGATCAAACTCCTTCCTTTGGACGTAAAGAACTGATTTTAATCTCAGATTTTTCTCGTAGCGTTAGTTCAAAAAGTATAATTATGTTGGTCTTGTTGGTGGTGTGTATTTTATCCATCACACTGGAATACAATAATGTTGGTACACCACTTACTAATGGCGCAATTACCGGCAAAGGTTGAGTAATATTTAAAAACTTTCACAATATGCACTCGTTTGTCTTCCTGTGGTCACGGCGTTGGAGCTCGACAGAAATTGCGAGGTAAATAAAAGCCATTTTTACATCAAGTTCAAGCAATTAAGCTGTAAGTAATTATTTCTATGAGCAAAATGTAATTTCTTTGACAATTTATTTCATTAGTCTTTTCAAAAGAGTAGGTACGGCAAGATTCTTACTGAAATGTTATTTTATCGTTGATCAGTTCAAAACACAACCCAAAATAATGCAAACAATTTTTTGCAACCCGCCACTTCCACGAAGTTCGTACTTTTCCTTTTTTCCACAATAATCCATGACAGGTACTTTTTGAAAGAGGCTTTCATCGAACTCTTGCTTTGTAATCAATGTTCGACTCATTGATGTACTCTAGGCCGTAACCCCGGGGGCAAAAAATAATTGTTTTCTGCCTAAAGTACAGTGGCTTTACATCTATACTATTACTATACTTACTAATATTATAAAGCTGAAGAGTTTGTTTGTTTGTATGTTTGTTTGTTTGTTTGAACGCAAGGATCTCTGGAACTACTGGTCCGAATTGAAAGATTCTTTCTTTGTAGGATAGTCCATTTATCGAGGAAGGCTATAGGCTATTTAACATTACGCTACTATCAACAGGAGCGGAGCATGACTGGAAAATGTAACAAAAACGGGAAAAAATATAGATTTTTGAGAGCTTTCGTTGCGTGACAGCATAAATATGTCATTATGTCATATGTTAAAGGTTGCGTCATTAGAACCTAAAGTATAACCGAATTTGTTCAAAATTTGAATTGGTACGACCAATTTTCGATAGATGGCGTAGCAACGCGCGCGCTTTCAGCTAGTCGATAATAAATGTATTTCAACAGAAATATCGTATTCATCATATCGGGCATCGATCATCAAATCGAACGCAATAATTCCATCTTACCACATTTCGTATGCCGTCATTATTGTTATATCTTCCGCTCTCTATTTATCTCAAATCTGACTCTCTTCGTTGATAAATCTTCAACGATAAATTAAAAAATAAATTCTGCAACCTTTTGCAGAATTTATTTTTTTATATCGGACTGCTCAAGCTCCCAGAAGTAACATCGTTTACGGTGACGAGAGGAGCAGGACATGCGCCTGATGGTAAGCAACATGCTTGCCACATAACAACACAGTGACACGCAGCTATTGGAACATGAAGAGTCCAAATTATTACCTAGCACTGCACTGCGCTCGTCACCCAGAGATCTAAGTTGTTATATCTCTAAGCCCTGTATTTACTCTGAAAACATTGCCCTTGAATCCGGAACACAGTAATGTCTGCATATTACTGCTTGACGGTAGAATAACTGGTAAAGGTGTGGTACTTCCCCAGGCAGATTCTGTCAAGGGTCCTACCACTACAAAATTATTGTGATAAGAACGTCTAGGCTGTGGAATGAGTTGGCCAAGTGGCTTACACCGATGCTCCCGATGATAAAGAAATGCACATTTAATTATCAAAAACGAGACTACGTTAAACCATTTCTTTCACAAACTCTGTGTTTAAAAGACCAAACAACAAAACAGACTTAAAAATAACAGTCTAAAATACATCTGTAGCTGCAATTATCATCACAGTCCTTTCTAAAACGGTTCATTGTATTTTTAACAGCATTATATTTAACCAGACCGTATCTGCAAACCCTCAAGTCCCCTCTAGATCCGCCCACGTTCAAAATACCTACGTATCGTAAACCGATGCTACTTTTCACTTCCATCTCGATACAAAGCAACTTGGTACAATGGAAAAACAAGACTTTTAAAACTCTTAATACTTCGATACTGATCCGATCTTAGATCGAACAATGGTATCGTATTTGTGATTATTCAATACTAGCGGCCCGCTCCGGCTTCGCTCGAATAATAACCTAGATATCAACTGCAGCGCCATCTGCCGTAGCCTATGTTACTCGGGAATAATGTAGCTTTCCAAAGGTGAAAGAATTTTTGAAATCGGTCCAGTAGTTTCGGAGCCTATTCATTACAAACATACAAACATACAAAAATAGGTACAAATCTTTCCTCTTTATAATATTAGTATAGAAATGTCAGAATAGGATCTTAGAAAATTATACTTTGTAAAAAACAGTAATGTGCTAACAACACAGTGTACCGCCTTGTAGGACAATGTTTCTTGAGATATTACGGAGAATAGAGATAAAGGGTCTTAAATATCTAGTTGACGATCATAGTGCAGTGCTAGATAATGATTTGGACTCTTCATGGTCTACTAGCTGTGTGACACTGTGCTGTTGTGGATAGAGTTGCTTTCCATTAGATAAATGACCTGCTCGTCTCGTCCTTCTAAAATATAAAAAATAGCATCTCTACGAGAGTTAAGGCAGTAACTTCAGATGGAGTGGCTTATGTATCGAACTTAGTCCTAGCGTAGTAGTCTTTTCAGGTATGTCGTAATCATAACACATTTATATTATTAAGGTGAAAGTTTGTACTTGAATGTTGTATGCATATCAATGAAATAAAAAAAAATTGGCAGTCATAGGAACTGCCGATAGAAGTGAAAACTTGCTGTTGCCCTGGTACTGGTACCTAGGGGCAAAAGCAACTCTTTTATATTTCTGTTGTCCTGGTATCTGGAGATAAACGCTGGGCTGTTGGAGGTAGGTAATCGAAACTCTTTACTGTTTCTGTTACCCTGGTACCTTACCTGGCCCTTTTTACCGATTTTACCCGAAGATTTCATATCCGATCCGATCCATTATCATATCCAAGCGTGACGATTGATGAATCCATTTCACAGCCCACGAAAATTCTGTCTATAGCGCGCCTAAAGAAGTTTTCACTTCAATAATATGTAGTATGTAAATTACCTGGATTAACATAATATAAGTCGGTCAACTAAGTGGTTCCCGAAGAATAAGTACTTAATGAAGTGATTAATTTGCGTGAATCAGTAATTGGCGAAAATAAATTACAATGAAAAACTGTAACTGTAAAATCGCAGTTTACACCAGAGGATGTAGCTTGTATAAGTATTCATGTATTATAGCAGTTTTATTTAATCAAAAAAGGTGGTATGATTTCACTTTTGTAATAAGCATTGCACAGCCTAGTGGAATGCGTCACTTGAGGTTAATTTTCGTGAAGGTGATCTTTATGTATTCCAATTGATAGTGAAAAATGATACTTAGTTTCATCTATACAATCACGCTCCATCATAAATCGCATCGTCACTCAATAAAAATCATCAAACATCAGACGAAATGGCGATGGCGGTCAAGTAACCTATCATTGTAAAATAAACTAATATTTTAAGGGTCTAAGTAAACTTTTAATTAAGTGGCATTACAATGTATGTATTCAAAGTTTATCCCCCGTTAAGTAAGCGGAAACTAGTAATAGGCAGTCAGCCAAACGTGAGCTCTTGAACAAACAGCCGGACTCAAGGGTCTCGAAGCGCCTTGATAAGCGGTTGCAACGTATTTTAAAGTTAAATCGATGGCAAAATATTCAAAGCGCTGGCGAGGCTGCTTGGACTTGCAAATGACACGCCCTGTAGTGCACTGCTAAGATGCATGTACTGTTCGAAACTTCTAGGGCTAAGCAAACGTATAGATCGCACGAACTAACTAGGCGCAATAGCCTTTTTACCCGACTGCGCGACGCAAAGGAGTGGTAATGTGTTTAACAGTCTATGTATGTATGTTTGTATGTTCCTTTGAAGCACTATACAGACCAAACGCCTGGGCCGATTTTTATGATTCACACGTCAATCGATTCCTCTTAATCTTGCGAGTGACACTAAAGACATGACATTAGTGTGAGTCTAATATGGCGGATTCAGGACGCCATATTGTCCAAATAAAAAAAATGAAAATCACCAAAATATATCAAGAGGGGTATCGTTGAATAGGTATTTTAAAATAATGTTTAGCTTTCTCTCAATGTTTTTCGATTTGACTGACCGTTTAGGATGTATATCGATTTAAAGTTGAGTAACAACCATTCTCACATTTATAGGTTTTTAGATAGCAGAAAACTTCGTATAACTAACTGTACGTGTGAATGTGGATGGACATTATATACTAATGTATCTAGTAGGCATCGACATAAATCAATAGACGTGCCCTGAGCACCTTGAAATTGGTAATAAACTACGTCTCTGTATGTATCGTTAGTGGTTTACAAACAACCAATCTACTTGACCCCTATAATCGCTAGCGGCGAGATTTGCTGTGGTCACAGAAATCTAAATAATAAGGTACTAGAAGTCGCATGGCCGCGTGACATTGTCGCCGCACAGGTGACTTGTAGGCCACCAGTGCTCGAGTTGTAGTTTAGTCTTCTTCGAACCGGCTGGCGTGAATCATCTTTAAAACTTGTGTTATGCAGCATAAACAACTGTGGAAGTTCTTCCACAACTTGCAATTATACCAATAATGAGATTATATTTCACTGATAGGTATTTTATTATATTTAAATAGTATTTTTTACTAAAATAAACGGAGCCCAATGATTCACTATGATAGTTATTCATTTTTGGTGTTATCGTCGTTTTGCATACCATTGCTGCGTACACTAATTAACATCTAGAGTGGTACAAGCATCAACAGCAATGTAATGTAAAATTAAAGAAATCGTCATAATCTCTAATCTTCCATGGTGCAACCGCAGGTAGCGATCGTGAGCTAGTGCTGTGACGGCTCAATTTTACTTGGCCAAAAATAAACGATGAAAATTGTATTTTAAATTTTATCTTTTTTATCGATAAATTAACATAAAATATCGATAAAAAATTGTACACGGTACACCCCCATACGTAAAATCTTTTAATTCGCGGTAAACATTACTTCATAATTCATAAATTATTAACAAAAGTATATACATACTAGCTATAACGCGCGATTGTTCATCCGTGCAAAATAAATATTAAGGTAACAGAGGCAGTATTTAGCTATTGTAAGCATTTATTTTTAAGACTTTATTAGTTTTCATACAAAATCAACGAACAACACGGAAGGGAGTAGGCATACACAGCGTCAACCTCTGTCAAAGTGAAAGTCCGCGGAGTTTGATAATATACCGTGGCGTGGAATACACTGAGGGTGGGGCTAGATTTGTGAATGGTGCTTTATTTTTTATGTGTTAGTGATTTGGCTGCGTGAGTATGGTCGGCAATGCATCGGTACAGGTATGTTTTGTATGTAATATTGCGGCTTTGCGCAAGTGTGCAACTTTCCCCTCCCGCAAGAAATGACAAAGATTCGCAGAAGGCGAAGTAGCCTTAGCTAAAAAATATTGTTCCTTCCGTGCTTGCGCGGAAGATCGAGTTGCTCGATGTACAAAATATACAACAACCTTTGTTCTTCAACTATACCTAAGCCCATGTGGTGTCAGAATTACATAGTTCAGTTTTCGAAACAATAGTATACCCCGTGTGACTCACTTATTTTATAAGCATATTGACTTTGTTGTAGTGTAATACACCTAATTAATGAAATCAATAATAACCTTTATCGAATGTTAAAATTGGATCGTACTTTGAAATATCGATATGTTTTAATTTTTGTCAAGCACTAGCGTAAATGTGAAAAATTGATTATTTTTCAATGTATTAGTAGGTTCACTGATAAGCGTTTATGGATGTGTGTGGTGCAATCACAGACCCAGGTTGATAATGTGCAGCTGTTAATGTGAGAGTGAATTTGTATTGGAATAGTACGCGCATGTAGTAGTGACCGCGGGGGTAGGGGAAATGTGGCGACAAGCGTTTTGCAAGCAATTTGAGAGTTATGCCATTTCTATTACCTTATTATTTAGATTTCTGTGGCTGTGGTTCTACTTATTTTGGTTGTTGACACCGAATAATGATAGGTAAAAACGTCCGGCGTCCACCGCGTCCTGCAACCGACTAGAACGGAAAGAGTGAGCTCACTCTTCCCAACGTTGACATGATTGCGTGCGCCGTGAAGTTTGGGATGGGGCCCATCTTGGGTTCTACGATCTATGCTAGTAGGTATATTGGACTACCTACCTTTTTTTCGTACATGCAGGAAATGTATTTAGGGTAATGTAACGTACCTAAGGACATTTTTGACTACTACAACTTTGAATTAACTTATCTCTGTATATAATTAAGGTATTTAAGCGACAGAGACTTTATTTTTTAGGGCATATAATCTGGAACAACAGAGGCTATTAAGTGAAGCTGAAGTGTTGCTGGATGTTTTTTTTATAAAATAATTTCTAAAAGTGGTCATTTGTCCTAAGGTACGTTACATGTTTGTACCTTGGTACACCCTTGTGTGTACCTTGGGACAAAATAAAACAAAGACATTTAGTTTAGAGCAGTCTTGCAATCACCTTAAATTAGCTTAATACTACAGAGATCAACATTAACATGAGTGTCTTCAATAACGAAAATATGTTTTACTTAAGAACTACTCTTTCCTTATCAATTTTGGTAACAGTCGTACCATCTCTGGAGTGACCAAAATATTTGCACTCTAATCTTCTTTTGAGTGAAATTCTTCTTTATCCATTTGAATTTGCTCAATATCCGAACTAAGAGGTGGTTTTATTGTATTTTCTGGATCATAATCATCTGCAGTAGTAACTGCACAATACCAACAAGCACAATAGTAATTGTGCTTGTTGGTAGCTCTGGTTACTCTGCGACTAGGCATTGGGCAAAATCATCGTCTGTCAATATATTATCGTAAAATGGATAAATTCCTGTAGAGTTGAATCCGTTTATAATATTTTTTGGTAAAGATACAAGGTAGGTATTAAGCATTGTTCATAGATATAAACATTGATGGTACCTTGGGACGCGTCCTGAGGTACAAACAAAATCATGTCCCAAGGTACAAAAACAGCAATATTTTAACAAAATAAAATTATCTTATTTTTTAGCATAGGAACTTGTTTCGCTATTTATCGTATTGTAGAAAGAAAACAACAAATTATACACATGTCTTAATATCTTTCTGTGAATTATGTGCATGCATTACAAAGGTAACATACGTCAAAAAACTACAAAAATCTTACTTTTGTGTCCAAAAAACTTAACGATGTCATCACAACTCGCTCGACGCCAGAATGGTCACGTGACTCACAAGTGTTGTCAAATGATAAAAATGCTACCCATATGGTAGAATTTAGCGTTTAAAATGTGGCTAGTTTTTGAAATAAAATCAATGTCCCAAGGTAAAAGCGTCCTAAGGTCCGTTACATAACCCTACGCATAACCTACTGCCCCGCCCGGGAGACACAGCCGGATTATGTTGCACTCTATATCATGTATGGATTTGGTGCCCCTATCTACTAATAAACCTCCATAGGGTTTCAACTCTGCCGCTGATAGTGGGAACACGGAACCGCTCTCGGATTGCTCCGCCTCGGTCGCCCATCTCCAACTTCAAACGATTTAGTAGGTACTCAACTTCAATCGAAAACCTATACTAACACAAAACTATAAATATGAATTACATGCAATAGAAAATCCTACATATTACCTATATCAGTAGAAACGAAGACAAAAACCCGACTGCGTAAAAAGTGAACCAAACTACGTACTCGCATACTAAAAAAACTGAAAAGAATAAAACAAGCATTTAGATTTCTGGGGTCTAGAATTCTTTAATATGTTATTGTATTAATACTATTGAAATATATACAATATTTTCTAATAAAAGAACATTACAACTGAATAGTCGGGATCCATTGAAAAATTAGATTGTATGTCGAATAATAATGGATCCCGACTCTTCAGTTGTAATGTTCTTTTATTAGAACATATTGTATATATTTCAATAGTATTAATACAATAACATATTATAGAATACTAGACCACCAGAAATCTAAATGCTTGTTTTATTCTTTTCAGTTTTATTAATATGCGAGTACGTAGTTTGGTTCACTTTTTACGCAGTCGGGTTTTTGAGTTTTTAAATTATATTTTTTTATTTTGTAACTTCATTCCAAAAAAACGTTCAACTATCATTGCACCATGCTACGCAAATAAATCTTTACTTTACTATAAGTATAAGTTGTACATTTCAATTTCTTTTGACGTAATTGAATCCATTTATTTTTTAAGTTTTCGATTTGATAACCTAAAAATGGGCCATAAATCGTAAACGGTAAGTTTTACAATAAAGTTTACTAGGAACAAAACATGCAAAATATTATTTTCAACAATAATAGGCTTGATGACTTAATGCCCTTGAGTGCATAGTTTCCGACATATTAGCCATAAACGTTTTTACTAGATGGCACCTGAAGTTCCACCTAGATCTGTCAACATTTTGTGATTTTGTGCTCAGTAAATGATTCTAATAGGCTCTACATACGAATCCTTTTATCAGAGGAAGTTGCGAAGAAATGACGTAAAAGTGGGCGGGACCTGATAAAAAAGTGGGTGGAACCTGATAAATTTATCAGGTCCCACCCACTTTTACTCAATTCCCTGTCTCCAAAAAATGAGACCGAATAATTGCCAACAGTATGATTTAAATCGTATTTCTACGACTTTTTGGCTATGGTACGATATACGATCGAGTAATCGAAATTGTACACAAGATATTATTTTAATTACCCGACTGAATGAAGGGTTATGGTTTCTTATATGTTTGTAAATTTCTATCCCCCCACCTATCTTCCAAACGGCTGGATGACAATTAAGGTATCGTTAGATTTGTCTCAATCACTCAAGTGTCTCCTTAGATGGTACATTGTATTAAATAATGTTTTTAAAGCTGTTTTTGTTCAGTCGGATTTTTTAAATTATAGTTATTTATTTATCTTGAAATGAATAACCACTTTTTTGTCATTAAACAATAATTAACAACATGGAGAAGACCTGAATGAGTATAATTTTATTGTAAATACGTGTTGGTGTGTTTTGTTCCATGTGGGTTTCATTAAGGAGTATGGTAGGTAGCACGGCAGGAGGTATCTTTTTGTGTTAAGAAGACAGTGGTAAGACTTTTTGGGGAAGTACCTTCGTCGGTTATTCTACCGCTAAGCAGTAATGTGCAAACATTACTATGTTGCGGTTTGTAGGGCAATGTTTCCAGTAAAATTACCGGGCATAGAGATAAAACATCTCATATCTCTGGGTGACGAGCGCAGTGCAGTAGGTACTAGGTTTTTTTGGATTTTGACTCTTCATGTAGGTACCAATAGCTGTGTGTCACTGTGTTATTATGTGGCAGTCATGTGCTTACATGTTTTTCTCTTATTGTAACCCAATTCTGTAATAAAGGCGTAGGTATGTTTTATTTTTAATCGTTGAAATTTATTTAAGTTAGGTCTATTTTATTGTAGAAATTAAATCAAACCAGAGCGTACCGATTCTAAACTCTCCGACACGGAATCTCACATCTCGTTCTTTGTATTATCTGTTTAGAATGACAAAGGCAAGGATTATGCGCCGTTCGGATTGCGTTTAAATCACTACCCAGTACTACTTTAATCTGCAATATAAATTCGAGATCCATCACCATCGATGAATATCGATCATCCCTGATCCAGACGGTACTTAGTTCATCTTTATATTTCCTTCATTTCATTTACATTCACAGCCCATGAAAATGCTGTGCACGTGCGCTATCAGAAGTTTTCACTTCAAAAAACATCTCAAATGATTTCGTATGTAAGTTAATTAATTATGTCTTCAACCTTTTCTCAGAAGTAAGTCCCATGGCAACACCTATGTTTTTTGTTCTGAGTAGGGCGTAACTAGGGTATGTAATATCGGAAGATTATCAATTCCGGAACTGAGTCACGATTCTAAATATCCAATATCGGAATTCCGGAACAGCTCCGAAACTGGAAAAATATTTGGATAGTACAGAAAAGTAAAATTGATTATCTTATACCATTAAACGAGCAATTCTTGTATATATATATATATATACTTCTTTATATATATAATTCTTATATATATATATATACAAGAATATATATATATAGAATCTGAATCTCGGAAACGGCTCGAACGATTTTCATGAAATTATGTATGCAGGGGGTTTCGGGGACGATAAATCGATCTAACTAGGTTTCATTTAAAAAAACGCATATTATGCGCGTTTTTAGACAATGAAAAACCGTCACATTAGACATTAGAATGCGAAGGTAAATTTCGCCGCGTGACGCGACAGCATAATTGGCTCAGACGGGAAGTCGGGCGTTTGTGGCGATCTCGAATTAATAGCTGCGGGTACGAATCCAGACGGCTTCTCTTTTTTTTCAAGTATTATTTTTTTTAGAAAATCTTAGAGTATCTAAGTATTTTTAGTATTTATACCGAGCAAAGCTCGGTGACCCAGGTACTTATTTATTTATATACATATAAACTTTTTATTTTTAAAATTAATAAAACATTCTAAAGTTCTACAACAGTGGGCGGCAAATCATTACCTAGCACTGCACTGCGCTCGTCACTTTCAAGCCAAATGAATTACTCCACTGATTGATTTATTTATTGAATCTTTAATAACTTATTGTGTGTATGTATATCTGTACATCATGGCTGTGTTTAAAAAAAAGTTAGTGGTCAAAATACCGACATTGGAGTAACGATATTAAAGTGTTTCAATTTCGAAAAAGTTTCTCCAAGATTTCGGAATTCCGGAACACATGCCCTAGTTTTGAAAGTTTTAAGTCTATTGAAACTGACACTTATCAGTACTTAAATAAATGTATGAAATTTACCAGGTCCATGTCTTCTATCTCTTTCAATAATCTGTTAGGTTGGTACTCGTCTTGTTTTCACGAAGATAACCGTTTCCACAAAGTCGTTGCCATATGGTTGGTATTGAACAGACATGTTAACTGCTCTTGTTAGTTTGTACTGAGTGCCGACTTCTACGTAGTAATTATATATTCTCTTTGCTCTGATCAACGACCGCTCCGTTGCACGGTTGGAATCGTACTGACCGATTTGTACGTGTGTAGAGTAATGCTGATTTCTATTCCCTACCGCTTCTACGTCACTTCCTTCTGATAATAGGGTACGTGTGTGGTCGTTTTAAGCCTTATGAAAAAAAAATGGATCGGAAATTTAAGTCAAAGTATTTGTCCGCCGATTGTTGCACTAGTTTTTTATTTTACTGTATTGTTTTGTTTTGATGTGTACCTACAATAATCTATTTATCTATCAAAGTTGACCAAATCGTTTTTAAGTTAAGCAAGACTGTATCCAAACACAAATGGCTACTTCCAATTAAAAGGTCTTAAATATTTTCTCCCACTTAGCTCGTAACCACTAATTTCCTCTAAATTAAAATTTTAAGAGCAACTCGACCGTTCCGAGAAAATTCCTTAGCTATTTTCCCAAATTTTCATTCAGATCTATTTTTTGATATTCTTCAAGAGTTCCAGGGACCTCAGCGGTAATTCAATGACGTCGCTTTGTCAGCCTAATCAAATTCATTTGCGAAATGTCCAGTAGAAATTGCTTTGTAATTGAATATACCATAATTAGAAGGCAATTAGTTTCTGCGTAGTTTGAGTTTGCTTAAAACGCTTTTATTTGCTGATAGACTAAAAGAATGTCTAATAGCATTTACATTTTTTAATTTTTATTTTGATTGAATAATGTAGATGTATTATTTTGACTTGTAAATGCCTTTTACCAATAAAATATCTGTATTTTGGAGCAAAAAAATTGTCGGCGTTAGTGCCTATTCTATTTTTTTCAATAGTTGATGTCGTTCTGGTATAGTACGAGTACCTATATAACTGTGGTTGCCTTGTCAGTAGATGGTGCGATTTGAATATCAATAATGAAGCGGTATTGTACAAACATCTCTGTGTTCTGATATGAAGGGCAATGTTTACAGAGAAATTGCAGGACATAGAGATGGATCATCTTACATCTCTAGATGATGAGCGCATTGCAGTGCTAGGTAATGATTTAGACTCTTCATGTTCCAATAGCTACGTGTCCTTGTGTTGTTATGGGCAGGCGTGTTGCTTACTTGGGTACATTTACTGTGCGTCTTATCACTCTATACCTACTATAAGTAAAACCGGCCAAGTGCGAGTGGAACTCCTGCACGAAGGGTTCCGTACTTCCGTACCATTAGCGAATAAACGGCGAATAAACTCTTTGTTTCCGTATTCCGTAATTCCGTAGAGGTACATCGCAATTTCCGCAGAAAGACTTTCAACCAATTTTTTTTTTAAATTTTGATTTTTACCTCAAGATTCTGACGACTAATTCGATATCGCGGTTTATTTATTTTTACGGTGGAATAATCGACCAAGAAACAGAAAAAAATCAAGTTTGCTGTATGAGAGCCCACCTTAAATATTATTTTTATTTTATTTGTTTTTATAGCGGCAATACATCATCTGTGAAAATCTCAACTAGCTATCACCGTTCTTGAGATACATCCTGGTGACAGACGGACGGACAGACGGACGGACAACCAAGTCTCAGTAATAGGGTTCTGTTTTTTCCCTTTGGGTACCCTAAAAACCCTAAAAATCTATTTGGGCGAGGTTCTGGGTTCGAACCCCGCATCACCACCAAATATTGTTTCAAGCGCAGATATACCTACAAGTTGGTCATCAGCACTGGCTTTAATTGTGAATAAAAACATCATGAGATGACCGGAGTTTACCAAGATAAATTTATTTCAAGAACATGTGTCACTACCCAACCCACACTTAGCCAGCGTGGGGTTTAAACCGTTGACGCTTTTCTCGTGAGACAAGGCCCCGAATCTCAACAGTTTAGTGAATTATGTACACTCTCTTTGCGAGAGAAGGCCCCGAGTCCCAACAGTGGGAACGTTTAGTGGGCTGTTGATGATGATGATGATGATGATATGCTCATTCAATAAATTTAACACTATCTTTAGATCATAACTTGAATATATCAATTAAAGATGGCTGCCATTGACAGTAAAGGAAAACATTACGAGGAAACCGGCTTGTACCAAGAGAGATATCTTTCAAGAACTTGTGCCATCAGCTAGCCCGCACTGGGCCAGCGTGGATACCTTGACTCTCTCTGTGTGAGAGAAGACCCAGGGTCCCAGCAGTGGGAAGATTTTGTGGGTTGTTTATGCTAGTATTCAATAAAAAAAATTAGATATCAAATAGCTAAGAAAATAGGCTTGTTGAAGTGGTAGACATTTCTCCGTACAAAACTTACCTTAAGTACTTGTGATTGGAAATTTCCCACAGTACCTTTTTTTTTTTTTTATAACATAGAGTGACGAGACGAGCAGGTCATGTGCCTGATGGTAAACAACATGCCTGCCACATAACAGCACAGTAACACGCAGCCATTGGAACATGATAGTCCAAATCATTACCTAGCACTGCACTGCGCTCGTCACCCAGAGATCTAAGATATTATGTCTCTAAGCCCTGTAATTTCTCTGGAATCATTGCCCTTCAAACCGGAACACAGTAATGTTTGCACATTACTGCTTGGCGGTAGAATATTTGGCAAAGGTGTGGTACTTCCCCAGGCGGACTCTGCTAAGAGTCCTACCACTACTAACTTACACCTGGGAAAGTAGGACACCTTTGCCAGTTATTCTAACATCTAGCAGTAATGTGCCAACAATATTGATTCGGGCTTAAAGGGCAATGGTTCTAAAGAACTAGCTAGATGATCCAAGAATCTTTCGAGGCCATGCGTAGGTCAGCGTAATGCATTACGGGGATTACGTCTGGACACACTCCTTGCGAGAGTAGGTCCCGAGTCCTAGTAAAGGGAACATTTAGAGAGCTTCATTATCTTACCAGACGCTTACACGAACCAAAAAATCTGTCAAATATTTGAGTAAAACCGAATAAATCATTTTAGAAATGTTCATGTTTGATACGTATCATAAATAGATCCAAAACGTAAAAGTAAATAATATACCTTTTTTTTTGTATAGCATAGAGTGACGAGACGAGCAGGACATGTGCCTGATGGTAAGCAACATGTCTGCCACATAACACGCACAGTGACACGCAGCTATTAGAACATGAAAGTCCAAATCATTACCTAGCACTGCACTGCGCTCGCCACCCAGAGATCTAAGATATTATATCTCTAAGACCGGTAATTTATCTGGAAACATTGCCCTTCAAAACGGGACACAGCTCATTACTGCTTGGCGGTAGAATAACTGGCAAATGTGTGGTACTTCCACAGGCGGACTCTGCCAAGAGTTCTACCACTACAAAAACGATACCACCTAACCACGAAACCTACAACGATAAGAACTGACAGAGTGATAACGAAGATTTTCCAGAGAGCATTTGTGAATATAAGCACAGTAAAATTTACTGTGATATAAGGCTGTTACTTTCGCCTACCATTGTTATGATGACCTGGAACGGCGCTTTACATAAATGTAGTTTTTTTTGTGGTTGTTGTAGTTAGCAATTTTTAGGGTTCTGTAAAACGTAAAAACGGAACCCTGATAGATTCGTCATGTCTGTCTGTCTGTCCGTCCGTATGTCACAGCCACTTTTTGCAGAAACTATGAGAACTACACTATTGAAACTTGGTAAGTAGATGTATTCTGTGAACCGCATTAAGATTTTTACAAAAAAAAAGAAAAAATCGGGTTGCCTAAAAAAATACTTAGAACTGAAACTCAAAAAATTTTTTTTCATCAAACCTACACGCGTGTGATGTCTATCGATAGGTCTTCAAAAATGATGTTGAGCTTTCTAATATAATTTTAGTCTACACTGAATAATTTTCGCGCGAGACACTTCCAAAGTGGTAAAATGTGTGTCCCACCCCCCCCCCCCCCCCCCTCTAACTTCTAAAATAAGAGAATGAAAAAACTAAAAAAAATATACATTACCATGCAATCGTTTTGATGAGTCGTTTTTTTTAGTACGTCATAAATACACTATTATCGAAACTTCGATCAAAGTTACAACGAACTACAAGAACTACGTGTACTATGTATATAATGTTACTTGCTGCAACGGAACCCTTCATGGGCGAGTCCAACTCGCACTTGGCCACTTTATTTAGTACGTCATAAATACATTTTTATTAAAACTTCGATCAAAGTTACAACGAACTAAAAAAACTATGTGTACCTACTATGTATATTATGTTACTTGCTGCAACGAAATCCTTCATGGGCGAGTCCAACTCGCACTTGGCCAATTTATTTAGATACATAACAGCTAGAGTTTTAATTTGTTTTTTTTATAGTATAGAGGGACGAAACGAGCAGGACATAATATGCCTGATGGTACCTAAACAACATGCCTGCGCATAACATAACAGTGCAGCTATTGGAACATAAAGTGTCAAAATCAACACCTAATACTGCTCTGTGCTCGTCACTCAAAGATATAAAAGATGCCCCCTATCTATATAAGATGATCCCTGTAGTTTTACTGGAAATGTTTGCCTTCAAGATAATTACATTTCAAATTTGCCGGAACACAGTGATGTTTTCACACTACTGCTTAAGTAGAATACCTGGCAACATTATGGTTCTTCCCCAGGTGGACAAAAAAGTACTACCTATGTATAGACTTATTGTAGTGCTTGACATACCTAGTAGGTAATCTTACAAACTTACCTTAGTTGTGATTGGACTCTTTCCAGAGTACCCACTACACACAGTACCTATATGCAGTAGGTAGTACACAGTAGCCAGTTGTGACAAGGTACAACTGTCAGGTAGTAATACGCAAACTTTACGTTACGTATGGTTACGTTTCAGTTTGAAAGGTATTAAGTACCTACCTAAAGCTTTCAAAGAAATTATAAGACAAAAAGATAAATCTTCTTAGGTATATCCCTGGGTGACGAGTGCAGTGCAGTGGTAGGCAGTTGGACTTTTATATTCCAATAACTGCGTGCGTGTTACAAATAGGTACATATATTTCTTACCAACAGACGCATATCTTGCTCGTTATTTCTTAAAACCATGCGTCAATTTACTATTAAAAAAATCAGCGCCGCTAGCAACAATACATACTACGCAAGGAATACTGTTGGTTTTAAAATATTTTCTTTGTCTAATCACCGGTGTTAAAAACAATATTAATAAATTTAATAAATAATAAAAAAAAAAAATTGTAATTTTGTACAATTTGTACAAAATTCATTGAAGACATCTTTCTGTGCTGCCATCTACAGTTATTAGTATTAACTAGCTTAAAGATCTAATTCCATGCACACCACTGTTTCTTTGTAGTTCCGACAATTTTAGCTAGATGACAGCACTACACATGAAATGCTAACGACATCTATGGCGGTTTTCAGTAAACATAATATATCAAGTAGACGGAAAAATGGTGCGATGTACTTTTTTCGTAGGAAATCTTTATGTACGTCCGAATTTACAGTTTTTAATATTTACCAAACATACCAAGAGATGACGCAGGCATGACTACGCTGTAACTGAATGATCGCTTTTACAGACGAATGTAGCAAATTCTTTGGATTACATTTTGGAGATTAGGTACCTATGTGGACAGGTACCTACAGATGTTTGATCACTGTTAAATTAAAACGTTTTTTCCAAGCATTATCAAGAGAGATTTTATTAATAGTGTAGCGCCTGCATCGTATATTTCAAATTTCAAGCACCTAGGTACTAACTCCATTGCCTTACAAAATAGTAGTGGTAGGACTCTTAGCAGAGTCCGCCTGGGGAAGTACCACACCTTTGTCAATTATTCTACCGGTTCCGGTTTGAAGGGCAATGTTTCCAGATAAATTACAGGGCTTAGAGATATAACAACTTAGATCTCTGGGTGACGAGCGCAGTGCGGTGCTAGGTAATGATTTGGCTCTTCATGTTCCAATAGCTGCGTGTCACTGTGCTGTTATGTGGCAGGCATGTTGCTTACCATCAGGCACATGTCCTGCTCGTCTCGTCACTGTTTATTTAAAAAAAAAAATTGAAAGAAATTGGCTGTATTATATTTTATTAAAAGATGAGCAGCGTCCCGCGGTTTCACCCGCTTAGTTCCAGGTCCTGTTAATTTTCATCCATTCCGTCCGTTATCTATGTATGTACATTTCATCCAAATCCCATACCTAAGTAGTTTTTGCGTGTTACTAACCTAGGTACATCCATTCATACATTCTTACAAACTTTCGCGTTTATAATATAAGTACCTACAAGCAGTGTACCGCGGTTTTATCCGCGTAGTTGACGTTGGTTTCACGAAAACTAACTAACTAAAATATAGTCAGTCCAATCCAACTTAAGTTTACTATAAGTACTGTGTAGGTAAATGAGTATGTATGTATATTATAAGTACTGACTATATCAAACGTGAGTTAGCCGTGCATTTATTTAATAAAGTGGCCAAGTGCGAGTTGGACTCGCCCATGAAGGGTTCCGTTGCAGCAAGTAACATAATATACATAGTACACATAGTTCTTGTAGTTCGTTGTAACAACTTTGATCGAAGTTTTAATAATAGTGTTTTTATGACGAACTAAAAAAAGTACTCATCAGATCTTTTACATTTTACACACACACATTGGCACACATTTTACCACTTTGGAAGTGTCTCTCGCGCAAACTATTGGAGACAAACATTATATTAAAAACCTCAACATCATTTTTGAAGACCTATCGATAGACATCCCACACGTGTAGGTTTGATGAAAAAAAAATGTTTGAGTTTCAATTCTAAGTATGGGGGGCAACCCTATTTTTTTATCTTTTTAAAGTTTTTTCTAAAAATCTTAATGCGGTTCACAGAATACATCTACTTACCAAGTTTCAACAGTGTAGTTCTCATAGTTTCAGCAAAAAGTGGCTGTGACACACGGACAGACAGACGGACATGACGAATCTATAAGGGTTCCGTTTTTACGTTTTACGGAACCCTAAAAATGAGTAACAAACATCCATCCATCCATCCACCCATAAGTACTTAGAATACTTTTTTGTTTATAATATTAATAGTATTAGTAAAACCTACGGGAGTCGACCTTCATACTACTGCTTACCGAACTTTGGACTAGCGTAGAAGCTTTGCTTACTCAGTTTTATTACACTTACAAACCTAACTGAAGTGACTGAATTCAGAAGCAAGTACGAAGCATGCAAATCTCGCTTCAGGACGTCTACTCTAATTCTACGAAAATGTAATTTCGAAAAAAAACTCGCGACTTTCCTCCTCGCGTTCTACTTCGTTTACAACTTTGTTTGACGTTTAAATGTTCTAAGCATACTCTAATTAGATTACGCTTAGAACATCTAAAAGAACAAACGACGGATCGAAGTAGAATCGGAGTTAGAAAGTCGCGAGTCTATTTCGAAATTACGTTTTCGTAGAAAGAGAGTAGACGTCCTGAATTTAGTACCTATGCTAGCTTCATCATCAACATCATCAACAGCCCACTAAACGTTCCTACTGCTGGGACTCGGGGCCTTCTCTCGCAAGGCCATAATCCACCACGCTGGCCCAGTGCGGGTTGGTGGATGACACATGACTTCGAAATATTCTAGGTACATGTCGGTTTCCTCACGATGTTTTCCTTCGCCGTTTTAAGTTAGCGGCTATGCTATGCTAGCTTGCTGAGTGCTATTACCTACACTTCACTGAATCCCGTAGCAACGATCGATATAAACCAATGGATGTGCCCTGAGCACCTTGAAATTGGTAATAAACTGCGTATCTGTGTGTATCGTAACTGTTTTACAAATAACCAATCTACCCCCTAGAAGCGCTAGCGGCGAGATTTGCAGTGGTTCTACTTATTTTGGTTGTTGAGAACGAATTAATAGTGATAGGTAAAAAACGTCCGGCGTCCACCACTCCTGCAACCGACTAGAACAGAAAGAAAGAGATCACTCTTCCCAACGATGACATAATTCCGTGCGCCCTGAAGTTTGGGAAGGGCTCATGTTTTGAGATCGTTGGTAGCAACTAAAGTCGAGTAAATTAAGCCAAGTGCAATAAGCCTTTTAAAGTTACTTAGGTATGGGTTATATGAACCACCAGGAGACCTATGTAGGATGATAGAAGGGTTTAAAAAAATAAGATTCTGCACTATGCCCGCATTTGTAAGTTGTCCAACTGAGTGCAAGTTGAAGAGGTTGCAACCCTCGATCATTTCTCCTTGTTGCATGATTTTTGTACGGCGTTGCGGAATAATGGATTAGAAGAGGTATTGAAACTGCATGGAACCAATGCCGTACATACCTAAAGGCCGGGTCACACAGAGGCGATCCGGTAGCGATAGCGATCCGATAGCGATAGCGATCCGATACCGAGTATGAGATCGCGCCCGCTTGCTGTGTGTCAGGTTGCATACAAATTCAAACATTACAAATAATATCGTCTCGCTATCGGATCGCCTCTGTGTGACCCGGCTTTAACGTATTATGGGATTACTGACTGAACGCTGTCTAGCTGTCTTGCCATACATGATGATGGCATATTATTGCACCTTAGTCTCCCCATCGCAATGTTCTGACTGGGTTTCTAAAAATGTGTAAAAAAATGTATCAAGGATATAGAAAATCGCATTTTACATAATATACCTAAGTATTTGTAAGAATTTTTATTCTCTTCCTTTTTTTTGTTGTACAAAAAAAAACAAGAAGTTCACCAGTTAAGTAGGTATGTACTTTATAGCTCCTGTTCTTATGGTGTATAATTGCAACTTTATGCTCTGCAGATGAAGGTGTCCAATGCGTAATGATCATTTAATTTTGAATTTGGCACTGAAATAGAATGAGTTCAGCATTAATCATTTCTTATATAGATAAGAAATGATAATCTAATGATAATCAGTAATCTGTGAGAAATCAAACCACAAAATGTTCTTAAAGCTATGTTTATTTACTTTAGTGACTGTGAGATTTTAATAACTTAAAGCTGAATGTTAATTTGGCAAATAACTTTGTTCTTCCTAAAATATACCTACTAGTTGATTTATCGTACAAGCTTGTGTTCTGAAAATTATACAATCTCTAACAAAGTATAGCGAGAATATGTCCCTAAAATATTAGGTGGTTATTTATCCACACTTAAGTATTCAATATATCACATTATTTATTTTTAGAGCGTCTAAATACACTATAATATCTCAACCAAGTTTACAAATTAATAGAACAATGCACCGTCGATAGAGTATTTTGAGATATTTTGATTAAAATGCTTAGCCTGCTACGGATTTCTTTCTAATGTAAAACGTCATTTCAACGTCACATATTGCATACGAATTTGCTTCATATTTGTGTGTTTGTGAACTTAGCGACTCTTCCCTTGCTGAAGCGTCTGTTTTAAAATTGCTTTTACATATTTATTTTGTTCGACATGTCAGGACACAAAGCTATCGCCAAAAAAATATCTACCTGTCCTACAAGTACGTTTATTATAAACTAAAAGTATAGATATTTATTTTAAAAGTAAACTTAAACTTAATACAATCGGTAAAAGCAACATTACACAGCCTACGTTTTTGACACCACTGTTTTTATTAGGGTCTTCAAAATTTGGTGATTTCTTTTCATCTTGAATACTTCTGTGGGACTTTCCCTTTTCAGGTTTTGCCTCATCTGAAGCCATATTTTCATATATTTTTGTTTCGTCCGGTTTAGCTGATACAGTAGCTAATCTGGTCGTAGTAAATGGTTCTGCGTTCTGCATCTGATTGGTTTCTACCTTTCCATTTTCTGTTCTAATTATTTCATTTGTATTTGGGGCTTCACTTGGTCGCTCTTCTAGGTTAGGGTTTTCTTCAATTACTGTAGTAGGTTTAGATGTGCTTGTTGTGGTAATCCTTTCAAGTACAATACTACAATTGAGTATGTCTCTTACATCTATATAGAACAGAGTTCCGTTGAGCTGTGTATCGTCGTAGTATTCATAGTCTCCTCCTTGTGCTTGTGTCTCTTCTTCTTCTGGTTGTGGTGTCGTTTTTTCGTTTTCTTGAGCTTTATTCCAAGTTTCTCGAAGCTTGTCATCGGGGTTACATTTAAAGTTTTCAATAGTCGTCTTCAAAAGTTTATTTTGGGTCTTGTCCATCAGAGTCATCAACCAGTCTAAATGACAATTGCATGGAAAGTTGTTATCTGAAAGAAACAAAAATACTTATGTAAGTCACTAATTGTTATAGTCGGATCATAATAATCCTGCTAATATTATAGTTATGCTAAAATTAACCGCACCTTTGCCAGTTATTCTACCGCCAAGCACGAACGTTACTCTGTTCCGGTTTGAAGGACAATGTTTCCAATAAAATTACAGGGCATAGCAGGGCGTTCTTATCATATTTTATCATAGAGATAAAACATCTTATATCTGTGGGGGACGAGTGCAGTGCAGTGCTGCAGGTAATGATTTGTACTTTTGATATTCCAATAGCTGCGTTTCACTGTCCTGTTATGTGGCAGGCATGTTGCTTACCATCAGGCACAAGTCCTGCTCGTCGCGTCACTCTATACTATAAAAAAAAGAAATGGGTTTAAAATTTGGATCACAAAGTTAACTTCTTTTTGATCATGTGACATTAGGTTTTTTAATATTATTATCTTAACCTATGTATTTATATTGGCCCATTGCAGAGCAAAGGCCTCTCGCCCTTCCCTCCACTTTTCCCGGACCAGAGCAACAGTCTTCCAATCTTCTCTATAAAGTTTCAAATCCGGTCAGGTTAATTAGGTTAAATAAATTTAAGTATTACGTTGAAATTTTTACGTGACGTTTATTTGGGGAACATTACATTCCACGAATACCTGGGTCCATTTTTTTATAAACAACTCGTAAACAATTTGTTTACAATTAACCATTACATAATATCTATAATAATAATTAAATTCTAAGTTTTTTTTAGTATTTACCCAACGTCAATGTATATTGCGTAATGAATCAATAGTCCAACTTCCACTAGCTCATGAGTATGACTGGTATTCTAGCTATCTAGAATAGAGAAGACCATATTTACAAGAAGACTATCTATTTAAGAGAAGACCATATTTACACCTGACAATGTGAGTGTTTATTTTGTAGATCTAAATCATTCTTAATTGTCACTTTAATATTATTAAATATTTAGATTACAAGAGTTTAGACAACGAGAACGAGTACCTTGGTAACAATAAAGGTGGAGTTGGAGTTTCGAAGTTGATGATTCTAAGCAGAGTCTAGAAGGGTTGTCAGGAACCCTGGTTCGTGAGTTCTACGTTGTTGTTAAAGTTGAAGTATTAGTAAGTAAGAAATTGAGAGTTTCTACAGGAAAGTTTTTAGTAAGTGTCAAACAGAGAGGTGGAGCATAGTTTGTCTTCTTTTGGAAAAAGTATTGATTTTAACCGTTAATCAGCTCGTTGATTAATTACTTATCGGATATTACGCTCCTTAACATTATTTATTATTACTCCTACTCTATCTAAGTTATTGAAGTAAAAACTTCTTTAATCGCGCTATAGACAGAATTTTCGTGGGCTGTGAAATAGATTCATCAATCGTCACGCTCGGATATGATAAGAAATCTTCGGGTAAACTCGGTAAAAACGGCCAGGTAAGTACCAGGGCAACAGAAACAGTAAAGAGTTTCAATTACCTACCTCCAACAGCCCAGCGTTTATCTCCAGATACCAGGACAACAGAAATATAAAAGAGTTGCGTTTGCCCCTAGGTACCAGGGCCTCTACCGCCTCACGAAAAACGCTTTGACGCTTTGACGTTGCTGTCTCTTTTCTTCTCGCTTAAAATGAAAGAGACGGCAATGCCAAAGCATCAAAGCGTCAAAGCGTTTTTCGTTAGGCGGTAGACCCCCCGTACCAGGGCAACAGAAACAGTAAAGAGTTGCAATATTTTGTACAACTTTGTTCCATCAGAAATATCAGAATGTCCCTTGACACCTCCCAAGTATTTTGAAGTGAAAACTTCTTTTGACGCGCTTTTAGACAGATTTTTCGTGGGGTGTGAATTGAATTCTAGCGTTACACTCGGGTATGATAAGAAATCTTCGAGTAAACTCGGGACCACGGCCATTGGCCATCCAGAAATGCGTCAGCCAATGGGAAATGCTGAAAGGGCGTGGCCTAACCGTCACGGCATGACCATCTAGAAATGCGTGAGCCAATGGGAAATGCTAACGTATTTCTAGATGGCCATACCATGATCGTCATGCCATGATGGTCAGGCCACGCCTTCCGGTACACCCGTGTAGTTTCCAAAGTAAGCTATCAAATTCTGAGTTATAAGTTTTCACTTCTATCGGCAGTTCCTATGACTGCCAATTTTTATTTTTAGTTTATAGCTTATATATTTACCTTCGACATTCAAACTCCCGCTCGGACTATAGAAATTGTTCAATATTGGTTGTATTGCTGTACTCTTGAATTCCTTGAGCTTATTCCCTTTTAAATTCAGAGTTATCAGCGACGACAGGCCATCAAAAAGCTTGTCACTATAAATGTAGACAAGTTTATTATGTGCCAATGATAGTGAGACTAGCTTGTCCAGTCCATGGAATGCTTTGTCATCTAGCATCTGAATTTTGTTTCCATCCAAGTTTAGAGACTTCAAATTTTGTAAAGCTTGAAACGTATTATCTCCTATTACTTCCAAGCTATTGCTGCTAAGATCTAACTTTTCTAAGTTGTTCAGCCCTTCAAACACTGCAAAATTCAAACTGAAAACTTTGTTCCTGTCAATTTCAAGTTCTTTAAGCTTGGTTAAGTGTACAAAAGCTTTGTCATGTATTGTGCTTATCTTATTATTGGTTAAATATAGTTTTTGTAATGCTGGTAAATCTACAAATACATTTCTATTTATCTCCATTATGTTGTTGGTATCCAAGCCAATGACTTTCAAATCGCTGTGGTGAATGAAAGAGTAAGGGTCCAAAGTTACAATTTGGTTGTCACGTAACGTAATTTCTTCTAGAGAACTGAGATTAGCAAATGCAAACGTTCCAACTGTATTAATAGTTCCATATTTGATTTCTAGTCTCGAAAGGTTGCTGCTTGCTTTTAAAGCTTGTGTGGGTACGTATAATAAGGGTATTCCTTTGGTGTTTGAGAGAATTATTTTCTCGACGACTCCAAGAGTTTTGAATGTACTCCATACGGGATCATCGTCTAGAACATTCTGAACGGTTAAAAAGCATTCGGCGCTCTTGATTGCTGGTGGTTCTTTTTTATTTTTTATGCAGAAGCACTGAACCTTGTTGGTGCTGTTGAATGCAGTGTCACAGAGGTTTTCAGGGATGTCGCTTTTCTGGCCTAGCGATAAAGCATCAACGATGATAGACGCGCAGAATGTCAGTGTCACGATCTTCCAGAAAGCCATGGTATTGCCCTGAAAATAGAAAAATAAAAAGGTTAAGGTTAATTCAAATATTCTAATCGGTATTTGTTTTTACACCAAGTGAGTTTGTTGACGTGACAACGTCTTATAATTCGATGAAGCCGGCTGCACGCACGAAAAAACATGACGTCATGCGCCGTTACCGCCGTTACCCCCGCCGCATGACGTCATGCGGCGTTACCTCGCTCTAAGGCGTAGTTGAAGTTGTCACGTTCAACAGAACTATCGTCAGTAACTTTACAGACAACAAATTTTTTTTACACCAAAGAAAAGTTTCCGAATCGAGTTTTTTTTACTTTGAGTATCGAATCTTATTTTATTTATTACTTTAATTTTATTTTTTATCTTAAGCATTTACTCAAATAAACGGTTTATTATTTATTTAATCTGAATATTGTTCGTCTTATTTTACTACGTATTATAAGCTAAATGTGTAGCCAAGATAATGTAGACGAAATCTGAAAAGAAATTAGCTCACGTACTGACGGACAGATTTAAAACTGTTTGTTTTTCTTTGATTGATCGTAGAAAACTGGGTCATTAAACTCGCTGTTGTGTAGATATTTTTACCGCCTACATCACCTTTACTGCGGAATGTAAACATTGAAGGTGTCATGATATGTCACGAACACATGACTAGAAAAACCGCACACCGTCCCGTCTATTTAACTATGCAAGGTTTTTGGAACAAAGTTTCTTACGGCAGACTTGAAGAAGATAGGGCTTTTGCTACCGAACTGAAAAAAATGTAAGACTAAAACCGTAAAAAATATATGTTACGGAAGTGACGCATAAAATCTACCCGACCAGTGTTGCCGACTTTATTATTTAGATGATCGTACCATAATTAGTGAGTGAGTCTTTTTTGCAATTTGTGTTGCGAAATGTCTTAGCACAGTCCGCCTGGGGAAGTACCACACCTTTGCCAGTTATTCTACCGCCAAGCAGTAAAGTGCTAACATTACTGTGCTCCGGTGTGAAGGGCAATGTTACCAGTGAAATTACAGGGCTTAGAGATATAATATCTTAGATCTCTTGAGTGACGAGCGCAGTGCAGTGCTATTTAATGATTTGGGCTCTACCTGACCCAATAGCTGCGTGTCACTGTGCTGTTATGTAGCAGGCATGTTGCTTACCATCAGGCACATGCCCTGCTCGTCTCGTAACTCTATACTATAAAAAAAAATGTGGTCTACGTAGCCTCTTAAAATTTTGCCAATGACAAAAATTAACGATGTATAGGGACACTACTAGCTATTATAAATACTCTGCCATGCTTTGCTATGGCACAGTGTGGTTGCATGAATGTGAATTATGATGAATGAATGAAGTAGAAAGTTAATTCTATCCTACTCCCATAAACATACTCCAATGAACATGGTTGAAATTTAAAACACATTTAGATTATACTGAAATTAATAATTGGAAATGAAATATGAACTACTTTTTGTTGAGAGAAATTTACGAGAACGGTAACAAGGCAAGTAAAACTACGGCGGGCTGCTAGTCTTACATTATTAGTTCGCGTAACTTGTAATTACTTCGAACCTTACATAGAATAAACCCCAATCATACCATACTTAACCATGCCGGTAGGTACAGAGAAAACAAATGAGTGTTTTGAAGCTGTCAAAAGCCCTGTCATTCAGTGCACGTGCACTAAATAGCCCAGATTATACCGAACACTAATCCGAAGAAGACAAATCGATCATTCTGTCCCCACTTCCGCTTTTTTCCGATCGAGTCCGGGTCATTTTTCAAACGGGATTTCGTTCAAACGCCAGGTGGCAGCTAACTTTGTTGAAGTCAGAAATCGAATTTCTATTTGTTATTTTTATAGAATTCAATTCGTAAAAGGAATTGGGTTGTACGTCGGGATAAGAAAAGCTTTGGGTTTACGTTGAGAGAAAATTAAATTCTGGCAGAACTAGGCCTTACTATTCGGTCAATTGTTATTTTGTTAGAAAATACATATTAGATTTATTAAATTAAGACATTGTTAAATCTTTTGCTTTTGTAAAGAAACAGTTTTTTTTTACTTTTAAAGGTTTACACTTGATCGCCATCTCGTCTGATGTTAAGCGACGATGCGGTCTACGATGGAGCGTGTTTACCTAGAAAAAAAAACCGATTCACTCTCGATTTGAAGACACAAAGATTGTAACCGTCGGGGAAAACCCACTCAGGCAACGTATTCCACAGCCTAGACGTTCTTATCACAAAAGTAGAGTCAAATCTCTTTGTTGGTGTCTTTAGAACATCAACCATGAAACGATGTCGCTTTTTCGAGCTACGAGCATTCCGATAGAAAAAAGGATGGGGAGGTATTAGATCATGCAAATCAGTCACACACTCTCCGAAGTGTATTGTTTTTTTCAAATAGTTTTTTTTTTTGACAATATAACTAAATGTTAAACTAAAAAAAGCCTTTTTTTCTATTTCCTTTTTTTAACTTGAATAGATTTACACTTGACCGCCATCTCGCCTGATGTTAAGCGACGATGCGGCCTACGATGAAGCGTGCTTACCTAGAAGAAACCGATTTACTCTCGATTTGAAGACACCTAGGGATTATAACTACTCTCATTATCCGATGACAGGACTGACAGTAAGACTATTCTAACATAATCTTCCACTCTGTCATAAAGTAAGTATTTACATTCAATGGATTCGCTGTCAACGAGCAATGGAACGCAGTATTTTAGGCATTAAAGACAAGACCGCATTCGTAACACCATACTGCGTTCTATTACAGGTGTAACAAATGTAGGATATAGATCTGCCAAACTTAAATGGGAATGGGCGGGTCATGTAAGCAGAATGCACCCCGATAGGTGGGCCATAGCGGCTACAGAGTGGGCACCATCGGCTAATCGACCCCAGGGCCGTCCTCCAACGCGCTGGAAAGACGAGCTCGGAGCATTTAATAAAGATTGGGCGATGGAAGCTCTGGACCGGACTAAATGGAGAGAATTGGGGGAGACCTTTGCCCAGCAGTGGGACAAAAGAGGTTAATAAAAAAAAAAAAAAAAGTGTGCGAATCCAAGAAGTGCCGCCAGTTATCATAAAATGTCTAACTCTCGAAACACACTAGGATTGTGTTGGCCAATTAGGCAATAAAAAGCTACCTATTTGGGTATACATTTAAAACAGTGTAAATGCCATCAAAACCCAACTCAAATAGATCAAAGATGATATCATCGATCCAATATATTATCTCGAACATTAATTCTCCAAATAAAGTATAAAAGGCACACACGCCCACTACAAGTGGGCTACTCAATGGCGTAACAAATTATGTTCATTATACACCATAAATTATTCCAAACAGATCACAATAAAGACATTATTGCTTGGGTGGTCGATATCTTTGAACTTATAATGAAGACGTTTCCTTTCCTAACTTGTACCTACTGTGAACTATGAAGACCAAGGGCTTGACAATGAAGTGACGTCATAATAAACAAATGAAGCCGTAGTGACCTAGTGGCGAGAACGTCCGATTAACAATCATGGGGTCGTAGATTCGAATCCGACCTAGAAGGCTTATTGCACTTGGCTGAATTTAGTGACTGAATTCAGAAGTAAGGTTAGTCGACTGAATTCAGAAGCAAGTGTAGAAGCTAGTGAATTTAGTATGCTAGCTTACTGAATGCCATTACACTTCACTAAATTTAGTAGCGACTAAATTTAGCCATGTGTAATCCTACTAATATTATAAAGGCGAAAGTTTGTAAGTGTGTATGTTCGCGTCTAAACAGCAGACACTTTGGGTTAGCACATCGGCTACTTTTTATCCCGAAAAAGCTAGCGGAAACAACGGGAACTACGCGGGTAAAACTGCGGGACGCTGCTAGTAAGCGTAAATCTCAAATAAAAGTAAAAGCGTAAATCGTAAATCTGTAATAATTGACGTTACCAAATGTTCTCTGGGATAAATGGTTTGAATGAGCGGCTTGAATTGAATTGACATAAAGGAATAGAGAATTCAGTCCTCAGTTTTTGACGTGACAACGTCTTATAAATTGGTTTGCCGGGTGACACTTCAAGAAACTGCTTTACGCTCCGCTCACGTTATGCGCTCACAATGAGAGCGAGTGAGAGGGACGCGTGCCTTTCACTTTTTATGTCTGTCTCTCTCGCTCTTAGGCGGGCTAACCATGCCCGAGTCGCCGATTCGCTTAGGCGCCTGCATACAAGTTTACACGTTGCCAGTTAATTGTAAAAAGATTGTGTAGTGATAATGTGAAGGTAGTTTATTTTAGTAAAATTATTTTACCACTCAAAGTCGTTGTCACGTAAAACTTTCGCCCGTATACCGACTTTACAGGCAAACAATTTTTTTTTTGCTTCTAATCAGCAATACGTGCCAACATTTTCCTATTTAAAGCGCAATGTTTCCAGAGAAATCATAAAGCAATGAGATAAATCATCTGAAATGGCGAGTGCAGCACTAGTCAATAATTTGAACTATTTACGTTCAAGTAACCGCATGGCACTGGGTTGTGTTGTTATTGCATGTTTCTCACCAACAGGATAACTTACTACTCATCCCGTTATACCATCTTATTTAAAAAAAACACCTAAAAATAATATATTAAGGTCAAACACAAGCCTACAATAGTAAAAAAGTATATTTCATAGACTAACTGACCTAACTGACCTCTTTAGTAGTTTTTGTTTGAAATACTAATAGACATTCACACATACAATACAAAGTTTCGCATCTAAAGTATCTAAGTATCATTAGTAGGATAGGTACAACAGACAGACAGAAACTACGTATTCAACACACAAATGTTTCACCTGGGTGGGAATCAAATCCATAACCTACGATTCTGTAAGCAGACTTGTTATTCAAGTCAATTAAAATTAAGCGACGAATAATTGATATTGTAGTGGTAGGACTCTTAGCAGAGTCCGCCTGGGGAAGTACCACAACTTTGTCAATTATTCTACAGCCAAGCAGTAATGTGCAAACATTACTGTGTTCCGGTTTGAAGGGCAATGTTTCCAGAGAAATTACAGGGCTTAGAGATATAACAACTTAGGTGTCTGGGTGACGAGCGCAGTGCAGTGCTAGGTACCTAATGATTTGGACTATCATGTTCCAATAGCTGCGTGTTACTGTGCTGTTATGTGGCAGGCATGTTGCTTACCATCAGGCACATGACCTGCTCGTCTCGACACTCTATGCTATAAAAAAAAAATGTTATAAAACAAGCCAAGTGCGAGTGGGACTCCCGATCACGAAGGGTTCTGTACCATTAACAAATAAACGGCGAAACCTCTTTGACTTTATTCCGAATTCCGTAGTAGACATAGACTTACATAGACTATCACAGTTTCCTCAGACGGGCTCGCAACCAAATGTTTTAATAAAATTTTGATTTTACCTAATTAATGTTTCTAAATAAGACGTCGATAGCGCGTTTTATTTTAAAACTTTATTTTCATGAAAGAGCTTTACGTATGTACAAGTGTTCAAGTTTATATGAAACTAGCTGAACGCACGCGCGTTGCTACGCCATCTATCAAAAATCGTACCAATTCTAATTTTGAACATATTCGGTTACTTTAGGTTCTAATGACGCAACCTTCAAAATATGACATATGCTGTCACGCAACGAAATCTCTCAAAAAGCATTTTTTTTTCCCGTTTTTGTTACATTTTTCATTCCTGCTCGGCTCCTGTTGATAGTAGCGTAATGTTAAATAGCCCATAGCCTTCCTCCCTCAATAAATGGACTATCCCATAAAGAAAGAATCGTTCAATTCGGACCAGTAGTTCCAGAGATCCTTGCGTTCAAACAAACAAACAAACTCTTCAGCTTTATAATATTAGCATAGATGAATACTGTGTTTTTACTCAAGAAACAAACACACAAAATGGAAACACAAATTTACTAAATTCCCCACCTATTTACCTTTCCACGTTAAAAGTTAAAACGAACATTAAAACAAAAGTTATAATAATAAAGAGCTCGAAGTTTCGCAAATGTTATGAAATTGTCTGAAAATTAACTCGTTAGTCGCATCTGCTGCTAGCCTAGACTAAAATAAACAGTATTGGACTAGTCTAGCCTAATGCTAGGATAATATTTGAAGATTAAATACAAAACATGAATATTTATTAACTAATTACACCTTTGTGATACACAAACAATTTGGAATTGTAAAACTATTTTAGATATAATTCATACTGGTAATAGGATTCTATGTTATTTTTTAAGTTATTCTTCTTTAGACGTGTTAGAGAAAAATGATGCGAAAAGTTTTTTACGATGTCCTCAGTTTTTTTTTTTTTAATAATGAGTGATGAGACGAGCAGGACATGTGCCTGATGGTAAGCAATATGCCTGCCACTTAACAGCACAGTGACACGCAGCTATTGGAACATGAAGAGCCAAAATCATTACCTAGCACCGCACTGCGCTCGTCACCCAGAGATCTAAGTTAGCAACAAACCCCGATCGTACTGGCTGGTAAAACAGAGTTTTATCCGATCACGCCTACGCTACCCAAAGGGATGATATTATATTATGTTGCTCGGTAACCCACGAGATCGTTATGCGTACCTACCTACACCAATATTAATTAGGTGTCTCACAAAAGGAAATTTATCCAATCTGTGTACACTTTAGACGTTCCAAAAATAAAAAAACTTGTTTTTTTGTAATAGTAAAAAAAAAACAAATACACGTGAGAAGTCATATACGACACAGAATTTTATAGTACCTATACGGATATGTACATTGTACATACTAATAGTTCATTCTGATAAACCAGATCTAATAATCATCATGATCATCATGAACAGCCCACTAAACGTTCCCACTGCTGGGACTCGGGGCCTTCTCTCGCAAGGAGAGAGTTAAAGCCATAATCCACCACGCTGGCCCAGTGCGGGTTGGCGGATGACACATGACTTCGAAAGATTCTAGGTACATGTCGGTTTTCTCACGATGTTTTCCTTCACCGTTTTAAGTTAGCGGCATTAGATCTAATAATAATAAGCATGAATCACTAATAACTGTGTCCTGGAGAGTAAATGATCGCATAGCCTCCCCAGAAAAAGGTGGAAAGGTCAGCGTAACACCGACAATAAGGGCTGGCTCACAATAACCCATGTTAGAGACCATTGCAGATCTTTGCTCCGTAACATATAGATAAAGATCATTCAGCTGTGCTCAATGTAAGTAGTTAGTTAGGTATGTGTAGTGTGTAGTTCTCATTGTATTTTAGTTTTTTAGTAAATTAATAACGAGCAGACTGAGTATTTTGCAATGATCAGTTTATTTTATCAAATATGAAAATAATTTTCTGATTTCAAAATTACCTAATAATTAATCATAGTTTCCTATGATTCGATAAAAGCTGAAAATTTCTTCTAAAATTAAATACCGAATAATTGGTATTATTTGTAATTGTATAACGTTTCTATGAATATTCTCTTAGTGGATACCGACAAAGAGGCCATAACTAAAGTCTAATGGAAATTACGTGTAAGCTTTATTAAGCTCCTTAGCCGTAATTTTAATTGACTCCGATCTATTATTCCTAGGAGAGCAAATTGAACAGTACACTTTACATAAAACAAAATTGTTAAAATACCTCTATAAATTGAAGTATCTATAGTAACCTACATTTATAGTTTATTGTTGTTGAGAGAGATCTACTATTCAGTGCCTTGAAGTGAGAAACAGTTATATTTACAAGAGTTACTTGTATATTTATTGTGACTATACAACTTTGTTATTTTTGTTTGATAATTACCTAATTCAAAGTAATCACAAGTATTTAGTTCAAACAATGTAGTCCGGTTGAAAGGTACTGTTTCTAAAAAAATCAGGACAAACATTATCTTATTTTTACAGGCGACGAGCACAGTGCAGTGCTAAGCAGTGATGTGGTATCTCTTTACGACGGTCGTTCACCAACTCGCCTGATGGTAAGCAACGGTATGGTCAAAGGTAATGCTCGTTGACCTTGCTTCTGTCACTCCATATCATTTAAAAAATTACATGATCGCTTTCAAAATTAGCAAAAAATATCAAATGAAGAGTGGAAAAATGAACTAGCCGATCTCCATGTCAATAAATTCTAAATATTCTTGAAAAAGTCTGAGTCACGAAAAATGTAACACAAAATTCCGGTATTACTTTAGATTCAACTTCCCAAGGTGAGGATTGACATAAACCAGTGTTTATATTGGCATGTCGTAAATCTAGCATTGAATTCTGTCCTCCTACACACAGGACGTTTTGTTAATGAAAAAGTCTAAAATACATTAAATCATTTTTCATTCTATTACCATACCGCTAATTTTGGACACAAAAACTTTGTATGGTGAAGAGTGACGGAAATGAGTAGGACACAGACATGGTCAGCAACACGCTTGATTATACCAGTACAATATCACGGACCTTTTAGAACATTCAGAGTTTAAGCCATTCCCTAGCTCTGCACTGCGTTCGTCACCCATATACATATAATAATTTATCTCTATTCGCTATAACTTGTCTAGAAACATGGTTCTTCAAGTCGGAAGCAGTAATTTTTGCACATTACTGCTTGTCGATAAAGTAACTGACAAACATGTGGTAGTTCCTCAGGCAAATAATCGTACTGCTACAAAACTTATTAAATTTCAATTAGCGTACCGCACAATATTTAAAATTTTCTGAGAAGATAATTCAAGCTGATTAATTACTCAGTCATTGATGTTTAATAACATACTTGGCGTAAGAATAATTTAAACAAAGACTAGTCATTTGTGGTTGTCATTTGAACCCACAATTATAGAATATTTTGCCAACTGTATTGGTGTTCATTTCCAATTCCACATGTGAATAGTCAAAGTTGCCAAATACTGTAATAAACGGGTTATTCGGTCTTTGTTCTGTGCTATAAAAGATTGTTTACTTGACTCAAATAGATCAAGTTGCCATTTTAGAGCGAGATTAATCACCCCTCCGAATTTGAAGGATAATGAACTCATGTTAAGGCTTGTTCATATATCCGTATAGTGTAATGTTAAAATATAGCTTAGGTAGCCTATTTTATGTTCACACTGCTGGGACTATAAACCTTTGGGGTCTTCTCTCACAAGGAAAGAGCCAAGATCATAACTCACTACGCTGACCAAGTGTGGGTTGGCGGATTACGAATATCCTCGAAATATATATTTTTTGTAAGAAACATAAATATATACTCTAGCATGGTTTTCTTGCAATGTTTTTCTATACTCACAAAGTCAATTGTAATGACGAACACTTTTTTTATAAGTATTTAAAACTAGCTGAACCGTGCGCGCATTGCGACATGATCCAAAATTGGTCGGTCTAATTCAAATTTTGAACGAATTCGGTTACCTTAGGTTCTAATGAAGCAACCTTTAAAAGATTCACAGAGACAGACACATTCTGTCACGCAACGAAAGCTCTCAAAAATACATTTAATTATATGGCTTAGATATATAATATCTGAGTTCTCTGGGTGACGAGCGCAGTGCAGTGCTAGGTAATGATTTGGACTCTTCATGTTCCAATAGCTGCGTGTCACTGTGTTGTTATGTGGCATGCATGATTTTGCTTACCATCAGATATATTGTCCTGCTCGTCTCGTTACTCTTTATAAAAAAAAAAAGCAATATATTTTATGTTGATCATCAACATCATCAACAGGCCACTAAATGTTCCCACTGCTGGGACTCGGGGCCTTAACTCTCTCCTTGCGAGAGATCGCAAGGAGAGAGTTAAGGACATAATCCACCACGCTGGCCCAGTGCGGGTTGGTGGATGACACATGACTTCGAAAGATTCTAGGTACATGTCGGTTTCCTCACGACATTTTCAATCACCGTTTTAAGTTAGCTGCATTACGCACATGACTTCGAAAAGACAGTGGTACGTGTGGGGTTTGAACCCGGGGTCTCCGAGTCGGCAGGCGCCGTTCTCTCGGCTAGACTAGCCGTAACTTTTTAGCCGTAATTTTATGTTGATACTAATACAGAAAGCCGATGAGTCCACAAAAACTAGGATTGATACATGTACTTTTTACAATAGTAGTTATTCTTGTAATATTAGGTCTCTTTACAAAATCTGCCCGGGAAGTACCTACCACATGTTTGCCAGTTATTCTACTGCCGAGAAATAATAAACAACCATTACTGTAGGTTTGAAGCACAATGTTTCCTGAGAAATTATAGAACAGAGAGATAAATCATTTTATATCTCTGAGTGACGAGTGCAATGTATTCTAGGTAGTTATTTGTTCCCTTTACGTTCAAATAACTGAGAGTTACTGTGATGTTATACTCGTAGTCAGATATTCTGCATTTTTTTTATTTACGAGTAGGAACTCCACAGACTCCGGGATCCGTGACTTTTGTCATTTGTTTCCTTTTTACATGAATCTTGGAAGAAAAGGAAATAAGGGGGAGTAAGAAATATTTTCATTCTAAATTTAGGGCTCTGCTATTTTCTAAGTTGCCTCCTCCCAGCTCAGTGCCTCCACCATAACTGCATGTGATATGCTGATATGTTGCTTACAATGACGCAGGTGTCTTGATACAAAAAATAACTATAGTTGGGGTTCACATTCTCTAAAATATAGTCGCCATATCTACAAAATTTTTATCTCGAAAGTTGCCGTACTCAACTACTTCTATTTTCTACTGGGATAGAAAAGATTTGCTCAATTTTTTTTCTATAGTGGCTCCTGATTTCCATTTAAAAAACGAAGCTACTTTTAAATAATAAAATATTCAAAACAGTCGTAGAGTGCAGTAGGTAAGGTGTTTGTTATAATATTAAAAGGTACAGTATTTTGGAGTATAAAGTCCAAAGTCTAAAGTCTAAAGTGGTCTCGTTATCTCTTTATCAATGCGATCTACGATGGAACGTGCTTACCTAGAAGAAACCGATTCACTCTGGATTTGAAGACACCAAGATTGTAACTATCGGGAAAGATCCACTCAGGCGACGCATTCCACAACCTAGACGTTCTTATCACAAACGTATTTAAACTTACGCACATATCTAATATCTACCTACGTAGAGCATGGTCAACGAGGTTTGATGTCAATCATTTTTTTGTACCCTAAAATAAAAATCCTTGAGATTATTAGCAATCCAAAATGCTATTATGCTTTTGTTTACTTGCGGAACTCGTGTTACACTTGGCGATACATTACGTGTTACACAAATATAAATCCGCCTTATGTTTCCGCTACGAAATGTTTAGGTCAACGGACATTGTGATGGACACGAGTGACTTTTAGATTACAGTCTGCGTCACCACTAAGGTTTTCAGGCAAGAGTCTTGAACTATTTGTTTTTCATAACTTCTATAGGTTTACACTTGACCGCCATCTCGCCTGATGTTAAGCGAAGCTGCGGTCTACGATGGAGTGTGTTTACCTAGAAAAAACCGATTCACTCTCGATTTGAAGACACAAAGATTGTAACCATCGGGGAAAACTAAATCTGGCAACGTATTCCACAGCCTAGACGCTCTTATCACAAAAGTACAGTCAAATCTCTTCGTTCGTGTCTTTGGAACATCAACCATGAAACGATGTCGCTTTTTCGAGCTACGAGCATTCCGATAGAAACTATGTATTAAACATGAACTATCTAGTTTTATACAGTAACACAACAGTAACGCCACCACGCGGAATCGAGCAAAAGAAACGCCTAAGACTCAAGATATTTTACATTCATGAAAGTCATGGCAAATTGGTTCAACATATGCGTCTGGTATCTTACGACGCGAGATCAAAATTCTGGCGTTTATTTAGAACACCGCATTGCCATTCTGCGTGGAAATGCTTCTTTCATACTGAAACCCACACAACTGGTAGTGAATTCAATTATTTTATTGTCTCCAGATCTTCATGATCGTAGATGGATAACATATTTTTTGCTTGATTTCCGTAAGCGTAGATTTGTAATGTAGATTAGTTTTCATTGTAAATTAGTGTTGTAAATAAAAGCTAAACATGTGTGCCAGCAAAAAATATTCAACGTCAAAAAATATTGTCCTTGTTATTATTCCAAATAATAAATTATACTTTCTAGTCTGTTAGTCTTTTTGTGGGTACGTGTTACAATTTAAAAAAAAAACTATATTTTGTCTACACAAAAGAAGAAAAATAAATATTTTTTTACTTGCTCTTTACAAAATTCATAGTTGAATATTTTATTAAAATAATAGTATGGCAACATTTGGTTTTTGAAACTAATGGGTTAAACGCCTTAAAACGTTTTGAAACCTACGAATAGGTATAGTATCTCCAGCTGTGATGTTACTTCCAGTTAATTACATTTGCTTGTCAATTACACCCTGCCTGGAATCCAATCACGTCATTGTAGTATCGGATAGTGTGTATTTATATAGCTACGTATATCTGTAGTTGGAATAGTTGTGTGTATGTTTAGGTACTATATCAATTTGCTCGAACTAGAGATTTGAAGGCCTTGGAGGAACTTGATACGAGAGTACACTAAAATTGATATAATATGAGTATTTCGGAACAAAAGAAGTAAACCACAAATTAACTTTTTTTAATAATATACACTGATGGAACTAACAAGACATGCGCTTTTTTTATAGTATAGAGTGACGAGACGAGCAGGATACGTGCGTGGTAAGCAACATGGCAGTCACACGCAGCTGTTGGAACACAAAGAGTCCAAATTATTACCTAGCACTGTACTGCGCTTGTCACCCAGTAATCTAATATATTCTATCTCTATGTCCTGTACGTTCTCTGGAAATATTTCCCTTCAAACCGGAACACGGTAAACAATACGTTTGCCCTTGGCAGTTGAACGTTACGCAGCTATTTGACTACGAAGAGCCGAAGAGCTGTGTTGTGTGTGAAATGTACACCAATATTTATTTATTTATTTATAGTTAATTATATTATGGTGTGAGTCCCGAGCGAGCCTGGTGTTTACTTGTAAACATTGCGCATGAAATTGCATCGACATATCGGGGACTCACTTCACTATAATATTATCACGGTAAATAAAGTTTTATTACTAGTGCTGATGTGAAAATTTACTGTTTTCAAAAGCTTGCAATTTAAATACACAAAAGCAACGTTTCCGCCGTATGTCTTCGCTAACAAAACATTCGCGCTGATGTAGAGACAAGTACTCGCGAATTACTCCACAAATTCAAACTATGCGCATGTTATAATAGAGATACCACCTGCTCTTCCTTGCATCGTAGATAAATAAGCAGACGACACACCGGTGCTATAGACGATAGCGGCGACGGTCACATACCAAGGTCATCACTTCGATTGTTTTAGTTAAGTATTTTAGTTCTATATCAGTTTATTATAATTATGCAAATATTTATATATTATAAGTGTTATAGTTCTGTATATCTAAAGTGAAAACTTAATTTGGCGCACCGCAAGTACTTTTGTTCATAGGCTCACTGAGAAGTCTGATTCGTCAGGTCTGAGGTAATAAGCTCGATCGGGTGAACTCGGGACTGCCGAGTGTACCTAAGCGAGAAACACCGTACACGCATTTTTGTAGGCTATAAAAGAGGCTGACCCGTCATGCTCCGACACTTTACACATTCATGCTTCCACTTAATCTTAAGAACCTTTATGAGATGAGTTTATGCAGAACATGCTTTTGTAATCAAAGATGGGTTTTCGCTTGCTACTTGATGATATTCTATAACGAAGACAGTATACCAAGTAGAAACCAATTTATTCTCTATTCGGAGACGTCTTATTTTCATCGTCGAATTCCATAGTTTAGCTGAATTCCACAACAAACGTGGCTTCAAACTTGTTTATTCGAATCTTTGACATGTCAAGAAGTACTAAATTTACTCTGCCCTTTTACTCTCGATGAAAAGTACAGTAAAGTATCGTAAGAATCGCAAGTTCTGTCTTACTACTTATTATCTAATTACATAATCCAACAGTCTCGACCGTGACCGCGAATGCACCGGTGTGACTGTTATCTTGCGTAGATGAGCCTCGAGCGACGTAACTTAGGTTACCTGGAGCGTGCATCGGAATAGTTTCATTATTCAGATGTGGCCGAAAGCAATTTGTACATGTACTCTACGTTTCTATCACCTGTTTTATTCAAGTTCTCAGACGGCACACCCCTTGCCAAGGAATGAATTTAGATGCTACAGAGAAATGTCCTGTAAAATTTAAAGAACTAGTAATCGACTGCGACTGCAGTGGCTTAGAATTTAGAGTATGTAATTTAGTAAGGGGCTATTTATTAGGGTTTTTTTCGTAATTTAAGTAAACAATGTCCTGATCCAGACTAAAATCGTACTGCATATTAAACTTTAACCCATTCCGTCAAGGTGTTCCAACGTTTTTGAGCAACAAACATTCATTTATTACAATACTATACAATATTTATTGCAATATTTTATTATAATACTAGTGGGATGTATCAGAAAGAAGTAGTCATCTATACTATCTATACTAATATTTTAAAGCTGAAGAGTTTGTTTGTTTGTTTGAACGCAAGGATCTCTGAAAATGCAGGTCCGAATTGAAAGAGTCTTTCTTTGTAGGATAGTCCATTGATCGAGGAAGGCTATAGGTTATTTAACATTACGGTACTATCAACAGGAGCCCAGCAGGAATGAAAAGTGTAACAAAAACGGGCAAAAAATATTGCTTTTTGAGAGCTTTCGTTGCGTGACAGCTTATGTCATATTTTGAAGGATGCGTCATTAGAACCTAAAGTAACCGAATGTGTTCAAAATTTGAATTGGTACGACCAATTTTCGATAGAAGGCGTAGCAACGCGCGCGCGTTCAGCTAGTATCTAATAATAACATAGAACACAGTTAGAAATAGTCTGGAACAACACACAGGCTGCTTTTGAGCACGGGTCAATAACGGGACCACGGGGTGCTGCTAGTCAATATAATAATAGTAAAATAACTTTCCATTATAGTTTCTCGCTTCAGAGGTATATTTCTCTGAAAAAGATTGAATCAGTGGTAACGCTTTAAACTAATGCCATTTTGAAAGAAAGAAAAATAGTTATGTAAAAGTCAACTTTAAGTCACCCAACGCATAAGCATTGCCATTCAGCGTGGTAATGCCGCCAGCATGCTGGGTACGCTTCCGATTGGTAGTGGGCTTGAACATCTTGATTATCTGTAGACTTTCATTGGTATATGGATAATTCAGGTGTGCTTAGTGTAAGTAGTTGTTAGGTATGTAGCGTAGTGTAGTTCTCATTGTATTTTAGTTTTGTTAATAAAGGCTCTGCCCATTTAAAAAAAGTAACCAGACCCCACCTGCAATTTCCTGTATGTAATTCACTATGTAATAATTCCCAGTCCCAGTACAAAGTTTCAAATTAATTTATCCAATGTGTGCCACAGTGTGGCCATGTTTAGTGCCATCAAGTGTTCTTATCGGCTCTGCATGCTCTGTGAAACCGTACGTAAGAGTACGTACGGGTCTGGCCTTTAAAGTAGATTAAAAACTATAAACAGAGACCTCGTCACAAGGCTATTATTGAATTTAAGGAGATTGTAATAATAATAATTTAATTTAACTATAGGCCTCATAACAAAGCTCAAAGTCACACAGCAAGCTATGAAGAGAGCTATCTATGCTCGGAGTATCTTTGCGCGACAGAATCCGTAATGAGGATATTCGCAAAAGAACGAAAGTAGCCGACATAGCTCGAAGAGTAGCTAAGCTGAAGTGGCAATGGGCAGGCCACATCGCTCGCAGAACTGACAACCAATGAGGAAGAAAGGTTCGCGAGTGGCGACCACGAACCGGAAGACAAAGTGTTGGACGGCATCCCACTAAATGGACAGATGACCTCACAAAGGTCGCTGGAAACCGCTGGATGCAGGTTGCGCAGGACCGTTCGTTGGGGGGTTAGAGAAATCTAGGGGGGAGGCCTATGTTCAGCAGCGGACGTCTTGCGGCTGATGATGATGAAATAATAATAATAATTTCAGTGAACGGCCTTACAGCGAAAATTCTCGACCAACATCTTGTAAGGCCTTCGCTAAACAAGATCAGGACGTCTACTCTGTTTCTACGAAAACGAAATTTCGAATAAAAACTCGCGACTTTCCTTCTCTCGTTCTACTTCGTTTCGTCCGATATAACATTGTTTGACGTTTAAATGTTCTAAGCATACTCTAATTAGAGTAGGCTTAGAACATTTAAACGGACAAAACGACGGATCGAAGTAGAATCGGGGTTGGAAAATCGCGAGTTTATTTCGAAATTACGTTTTCGTTGAATTAGAGTAGACGTCCAGGGCTCAGATGCAAAAGGCGGTTATCATTGACGCAGTGCGCATTGTCAGGGGGTTCTTCACTCTGGAGCTCTAACCACTGGCACCCTGGGCCCTGATACTGATTTGAACTTGAAATATTGCAAAAACCTAAACTTAAGAAAATTAATACTGATACTGAGCACTGAATATTGAGTATTCATCAAATATCATAATTTTCCCTTTAAAATGAAATTTCATGTTTTGCAAACCATAGTACAAATAAATTCAAGTTGATGTACATAATTATGGTGCAAAAATACCACACAAACTAAGTAAAGCTCGTACAATGAAGACCAGGGGGTCTACCGCCTAACGAAAACGCTTTGACGCTTTGACATTGCCGTCTCTTTCATTTCAAGCGAGAAGAAAAGAGACAGCAATGTCAAAGCGTCAAAGCGTTTTCGTTAGGCGGTAGACCCCCAGGGGGTATATCGCCCAATAGCTTTGAAATTGCTCTCTATTTTCATTTCGTTTGAAGTTATAGCAAAGAGAGCAGCTGTAAAACCAAAGACAATTTCGTTTAATTCTAGAAGGTTGGATAACAGACAAACCTTACTACACCACGTGGAGGTTCCCGAGCCTTGCACTTCAAGTTGGGGACTTGTGTTACGGCTGCAACAACTTCGATCATCGAAGCTTTTGAATCCACCAATAGATGTGCCAAAAGGATCATAGACAACGACATCCTCGTTCAAAAATGACTTTACAGATCATCGCAAAAAGTCTAGTTTTTCGGTTTTGTATTGATACATTTCGGAGAGTGTGCAAAAATGAATTCGAATTGGAAGACTTCAAAGCCTTGGACATCATCGCAAAATTGCTAGCTTTTCGGCTTTTTATTGATACATTTCGGAGAGTGTGCAAATGAATTCGAATTTGAGGACTCGAACGAAGAGGTTTGACTCTACTTCTGCGATAAAAACGTCTAAGCTATAGTATACGTTGCCTGAGTAGGTTTTTCTCCATATAGTGTTTTTAAATAGAGAGTGTTAAATAGAGAATTTATTTATTCTAGGTAAACACGCTCCATCTTAGAACCCATCGTTGCCTAACATCAGGCAAAATGGCGGTCACATATAAACCTATAAGAGCTAAAAGAACACTTACCTCTCTTCCACTAAATACACGAATCATTTAATTTTATGGTTATTATATTTTACTTAATATTACATCATAACGCAGGTAAGGTTAAAAAATTGCTCGATACTCATTCCCTACACGTTGTCGGTTCACATTTCAACGTGCAAGCTAGTTTGATGTTTTGTTTGCAATAAAATTTGCATCGTTGTAATCCCGGTATGTAGGTAATGAAATCTACAAAAAAATTAAATCATACAGGATTAAAATAATTCAGTGTTTTACATTTTTAGGAATCGGACCTACGGCTTCATGATTGTGAAACAGGTTTGTCTACCGCGAATTAATTAATAATGCACAAACATGACTGTGTTAACAGTTTGAAATTCAACGTTTCCAGAGATAAAGATAAGTTATCTTATATCTCTGGGTGCAGTGCTGTGTAATTATTTGGAGTTTCCACGGTCCAAAACTGTGACACTGTGCTGTAAGGTGAAACATGTTGGTTACCTTCAGGCACATACGCTCGTCGTAATCTATCTATATGTGTAAAAAACGTTCGCGTTTTCATTAAACGCGACGGTTCCACGGCATCACCACTGATGTTGATAGTGAAGGAAAACACGGTGAGGAAACTAATGTATCGATATCGACCAACTGGTATTTGGCCTGCATGCATGCCTGTGAAAGAAGGCAGTCGAAACATAAAGTAGTTGTTTAAATTAATATAATAATTAAGGTAATTTGATAATAAACAAAGCAGACAATAATAATAAATAACATAAAACAACAACACAATATGGGAACAAAAGGCAATCCTATCGATAAAAAGAATGTCTTCCAGATAACCTTTAATTTGTCAGGAATCTATGGCAGTGGTGTGTCTAAATAAGTCATATGACTGGAAAAAATACTGTCTATTCTTGCAAATCAAACTGACCATGAACTCATAAAATCTTGCAAATCCCCGCCTACTCCATCCGTACAACTTTAGCCAGGCTGTGTTACCTACATACGCTAACCTATTAATTATTCAAGGTATGCCAAAAGCACTGCTTTGCCTGCTTACTGCCTGAGTTGATAAGTACTATTGTTTGAAATATAGTACCTAGCTCCAAGTACTAGCATATGCGCAGCCCACTTAATGTTCTCCTCTCCTGTTTGCACTCAGAGCCTCACTTCGCAAGGAGAGAGTCAAAGCCGTAATTTGCCACGCTGCCAAGTGCATGTAGCTGAATGACGAATGTCCTTAGATTTTTTTCTTTCCAAGAACTAATTGAAAACACTGCACGAAATCCGGCGCTTTCTCACGGCGTGTTCTGTGGAACTTTTCCAATCAGAATTTCTAGTCAAAAATCTGTTTGTTGTTAACCAATCCATCTTTGGTTCGTCCGATTCCATTATTATTATCCTTATAAAATCTTACTATCCTACCAATATTATGAATGTGAAAGTTCGGATGTTCAGATCTTTAGATGTTTGTTGGTCAATCACGTTGGAACACCTGAACTTTGGAACGCAGAATATAGCTTGAATGCACATATTTATGCTACTTATTATCGTGGAAAAAAGGGAAAACCTTTTGGATGCAGCGTGCTTACTTAAAAGAAACCCATTCACTCTTAATTTGAAGAAACCAAGATTGTATTCCGAAACCTGGTAGCAAAATTTGGGTAGGTGTTTGAGACAGGCTGACAAGTTGTCACATCCTATCCTATTTTATACCTACATAGAGGTGTCGACCTGGCTGGTGAGTACCGGGGCAAAATGAATCCCTCAATTTAGATCACCTTGCAGGTAGATAGTCCCTCCAATGATCTCTCTTTTTATTTCTCTCCATTTTTAATCTCTCTATTTTGAAGTGAAAACTTCTTTAGGCGCGCCTAGACAGATATTTCGTGGGCTGTGAATTGGATTCTAGCGTCACGCTCGGGTATGATAAGAAATCTTCGGGTAAACTCGGGACCGTGGCTATTGGTCATTTAGAAATGCGTTTGCCAATGAGAAATGCTGAAAGGGCGTGGTCTCGGCATCATTCCATGGCCATCTAGAAATGCATCAGCCAATAGGAAATACTGACGCATTTCTAGATGGCCATGCCAAGATGCCCAGGCCACGCCCTCCGGTTACACACGTGTAGTTTCCAAAGTAAGCTATCAAATTCTGAGTTATAAGTTTTCAGTTCTATCGGCAGTTCCTATGACTGCCAATTTTCTTTTTAATCTCTATTTATTTGTTATAAATAACACCCAATTTAAATTTCTAATTACCTCAAATCCGTTTTGTATACATTTTGCAATGCCTATTTGCACGCACCTAGCATAATATAGCTATAGCAGCTATACAGTGTTAAAACCCCGACTAAATCATCAGGATTTTTTTATCACTAGCCACGTTTGCACCTCCATGTTGGGGAATAATAGAAGAGCTATGTGACAAGTATTCAGCTTTTCTCAAATATCTACCTAAAGTTTGCTAGCAGCATTGTAACCATCGGGAACATCAACTCAGGCAACGCATTCTACAGCCTAGACGTTATTTTCACAAAAGTAGAGTCAAACCTCTTTATTTTGCTGGACGTTAATCCATGAACAATAAACATCCAATCTTTCGTATATTTATGTAACATTAGTAGGATTTGAGTACTTACCCACTTACCTATCAACAGTTACAAGCACCACTTTACCTACATACCACCGTATTTCAAACACTTGCTCGTAAGTCTTACGCAAGTCCAAAACTCGTCAAATTTTCGAACAAAGTCTAACAATAGCCCCCTTTACATTCCCAGCTCTGGGATTCAGAGCGTTCTCTCATACGAATACAGCGAGACATGAAATATAAAAAGAGAGTCAAGAAATATGAAAATAGAGTCAGGGAATTTAAAAAGAGAGTCAAGAAATATAAAAAGAGAGTAAATTATACAACTAGCTGGTCAAGCGCGGCTAAACGGTGACATGCGTGTTCTCGAAAGATGTTTCTCTCACGCATGAACGCTTTAGTTTTTCACGATATCCACGTCGTGAAAAACCCGACGTGTTACAAGTGTGCCTTTATTATACCTCCAATGCAGCCAAAAGTTTGGAAAATAACACAAAGGGGGAAGTAGCTACTGTGCCTATTGTATTAGGTAACTATTAGCTTGTACGAGTAATAAACGGATGATTCAGAAAATGTATTAGATTTTAATCCTCCACTCCAGCTCGTATATACGAGAAGAGCGAGCTATTACAAGAAACTTTAGAGGAGATGCATCAACCACCAAGTCTTATTAATTATGATTGGAATGATGATTAGTTTCTAATATAATTAAGTATTTATACCTTTCTAATTCGTCCATTAGGTAGATTATGGAAAAATATGGGTCAAGTATTTTTTATTTTATCAAATTATTAAAAACTGACAAAGATAATATATGTATCGCTCTAAGCGATAAGGCCGCCAATTAGAACGCTAAGTTGATTTGTATGTTTTTTATATTAAGTTTTTTTGTCTGGTGTTTTAATAAAGAGTTGTTGTATTGTATTGTATTGTATCTAGATCATCTAACTTCCGGAGCGGGGAGTAGTGACGTCACGTCAGTACTACATAAAAATTGTATATAGGCGTGACGTCACACCAAACTTCTATTCACTATATCTTCGTAATATTTGGTTTGTGAAACTAAAGAAAAAATACACGTAGGTACAATATTTTTTTTAAATCTGACGAACTAATTGGTTTTTAGTCACCATGTCTATTTAAGCAGCGTGGTAAATAATAGCTTTTACTCTCTCCTTGTGAGAGAACCCGAGTCTCAGTACTAAAAGAGGAATATTTACTTAAAAAGAGAGAGAAGTTCATAAAGAGGGGTATGCATATACGGTAGTTAATGCACTCAGTAAGTGTAATGAGTTACACAGAATGACATCATGTTATCATAATAATGTTTATGTGTGGACGGTATTGTTTCGGTAACTTACATAATAGATGAGTTGTCACAATATCTGATTACAAGGTTCTAGGTGAATATGACTAAATAAAGCAGCATGTAATACATACATTTAGGTATTTGTTTAAACAGCTAGAAGTACCCCGCGGTAGCACCCGTGTATTTTCTTGTTTTTCTAATATATCTGCTATAGAAAGCTTATATTAAATAACTTATGTGTTATTCCTGACTATTACCTGTGTCCTAAATTTCAACTCGATACTTTCAGCCCTTCCGATCAGCCCTTATCGTTTCTAGGATTTAAGTACTATCCACTTACTTATTAATAGTTTTAATTATAGTATAGAGTGAAAAGATGAACAGGACATGTGCCTGATAGTAATCAACGGGCCTGCCACTGAACAGCCTAGTGATACTCAGCTATTGAAACATGAAATTAAACCACAGTAAACTACAGGCTCCTGACGTACCTAGAATCCAACGACCTCCTCAGTGACCAGCAATACGGGGTTCGCCAAAACCGGTCCACTGGGGATAATCTAGCGTACGTCACTCACATCTGGAGTGAAGCTATTGAGAAACACGGGGAAGCATTTGCAGTCTCCCTGGATATTTCGAAGGCTTTCGACAGGGTTGAGCATGATGGCCTTATAAGCAAGCTTGCTAGTTATGGTTTGGCTCCTGGGTTCATTGCGTGAATATCGAACTTCTTGAGGGATCGATCCATACGAGTCGTTATTGATGGCTGTTTGTCGGATCAAATGGCTATCAATGCCGGAGTGTCTCAAGGGTCGGTACTCTCTGCGACGCTCTTCCTGCTACATATCAACGATCTGTTGAAGCCCAGTATCTTTGGGTACGCAGATGATAGCACCGTTGTAGAGAGTTACATATCTAGCGCGAGAGCCATTGAGCAGCAAACTCAGGTACTGAGAGAGAGTCTGATCGAACGTTTGAGCTTGGCCCTTGAGGTGGTGTCTAAATGGGGCGATGCCAATCTGGTCAAGTTCAACGAGAGTAAGACGCAGGCGTGTCTGTTCTCTGTGCTAAAAGGAGTCTTTGCCAACTGACTCCAACTTTTAGATGTGTATTCGTGCCGGTTTCTGACTGTCTTTTGGGCGTTACTTTGATCTCTACGCTCAACTTTGGCTCATATATCGAATCCAAGATTATACTAGCTGCCAATAAACTAGGTGTCCTCTCAAAAATGCGAAGGTACTTCAAGTCTGAACAGTTGCTTACATTATAAAAAGCACAGATTCGCTCCTGTATGGAGTAGGTACTGTTCGCACCTTTGGGATGAATCGGCTAACTATCAGCTGGAGGCTCTGGAATCGATCGAGAAACGTGCCACAAAGCTCATAGGCAACGACACTCTTGTGCGAAAAAGACTTCAAAGTCTTGAACATAGCCGAAAAATTGCTAGCCTATCGGTTTTTTATCGGATACACTTCGGGAGAGTGCGCGACTGATTTGCATGATCTGATACCACCTTGTCCTATTTTTTATCGGAATGCTTGTAGCTCGAAAAAGCGACATCGTTTTATGGTTGATGTTTCAACGACACGAACGAAAACATTTGACTCTACTTTTGTGATAAGAACGTCTAGGCTGTGGGCTGTGGCTGCGTTACCTGAGTGGGTTTTCCCCGATGGTTACGATCTTTGTGTTCTTAAATCGAGAGTGAATCGGTTTTTTCTAGATAAACACGCTCCATCGTAGACCGCATCGTCGCTTAACATCAGGCGAGATGGCGGTCAAGTGTAACATATCGAAGTTAAAAAAAAAGATTGGCAGTCATAGGAACTGCCGATAGAAGTGAAAACTTATAACTCAGAATTTGATAACGTACTTTGGAATCTACGCGGGTGAAACCGGAGGGCGTGGCCTAGGCATCATAGCTTGGCCATCTAGAAATGCGTCAGCATTTCCCATTGGCTCACGCATTTCTAGATGGCCATGCCATGACTCCTAGGCCACGCCCTTTAAGCTTTTCCCATTGGCTGACGTATTTCTAGTTGGGAAAATGGCCATAGTCCCGAGTTTACCCGAAGAGTTCTTATCACACCCGAGCGTGACGCTAGAATTCAATTCACACCCCACGAAAAATCTATCTAGGCGCGCCTAAAGAAGTTTTCACTTCAAAAATGCAGAGTCCAAATGTTTACCTGCACCGCTAGCTCTCGTCACCCACCCAGAGATATACTTTTTTTAAAGATTTTTTTAAACATTTTTATCTCTTGTCCTGTAATTTCAATGGAAACATTGCCCTTCAAACCGGAACACAGTAATGTTTTCACATTACTGCTTAGCGGTAGAATAACTGGCAAAGCTATGGTCCCCAGGCAGACTCTATAAAGTCCTACCAGTACAAAACATGCAGAACAGCTGTACTCTCCGAAATGAATGAAATTATTCATAGGGCTTAAATATTGAATTAAACTTCAATTTACGTGCACACTAAGAGTATAAGTTTTTAATTTTTATGTTTTATAAAATTTATCTCAAGATACAAATAACAATTTAATTCTTTTAAGCTCAAATTATAATTAGGGCTCTTCACTAATCTTATATATAAAATTCTCGTGTCACAGTGTTTGTTTCCTTACTCCTCCGAAACGGCTTTACCGATTTTAACCAATATTTATATGCATATTCAGTAGGTCTGAGAATCGGCTACTAGCTATTTTTCATACCTTTATTTATATGGCAAAACAACGTTTGCGGGGTCAGCTAGTTTACCTATATAAATCCTTCAAATGTTTTTTTTTTCATTTTCAAAATTTTGATCGCCTAGATAGTTTACTTACAAACCAACCAAACATGTATAATGGCGTAAAAATGAATAAATGTCGTATTTGTATACATTCACCGTCACCATTTATAATTTAGATACTTTTTAGAAATATAATATTACAAAGAGGAAAGATTTGTTTGTTTGTTTGTTTGTTTGTAATGAATAGGCTCCGAAACTACTGGACCGATTTCAAAAATTCTTTCACCTTTGGAAAGCTACATTATTCCCGAGTAACATAGGCTACGGCAGATGGCGCTGCAGTTGATATCTAGGTTATTATTCGAGCGAAGCCGGAGCGGGCCTCTAGTTAGAAATAAATATGTAGCATGCAAATTATCTTAAGAAAAAGAGTATTGAGTTTCTTTTTACTCCTAGTTGAAAATAAAGTGGCCAAGTGCGAGTTGGACTCGCCCATGAAGGGTTCCGTTGCAGCAAGTAACATAATATACATAGTACACATAGTTCTTGTAGTTCCTTGTAACTTTGATCGAAATTTCAATAATAGTATTTATGACGTACTAAAAAAAAACTACTCATCAGATCGAGTTCAAACTAATTTTCGTTGGTAGTTTACATGGTAATGTACATCATATATTTTTTTTAGATTTTTCATTCTCTTACTTTAGAAGTTAGAGGGGGGGGAGACACACATTTTACCACTTTGGAAGTGTCTCTCGCGCAAATTATTCAGTGTAGACGAAAATGATTTTAGAAACCTCAACATCATTTAAGAAGACCTATCGATAGACAACCCACACGTGTAGGTTTGATGAAAAAAAAATGTTTTGAGTTTCAGTTCTCAGTATGGAGGGCAACCCTAATTTTTATTTTTTTTAATTTTTTTGTTCAAATCTTAATGCGGTTCACAGAATACATCTACATACCAAGTTTCAACAGTGTAGTTCTCATAGTTTCGGCAAAAAGTGGCTGTGACATACGGACGGACAGACAGACAGACATGACGAATCTATAAGGGTTCCGTTTTTACGTTTTACGGAACCCTAAAAAACCATCAATATTTATAAATTTGTTTGAAATCATACATTATGTATAGAAAAACAAAAATACTGGTGAAATAATGGGTAGCCTTGTCGCTGGATGCAATTTCCACCAGGCAACTTAGAGATAGACAAAAGTTTTTGAAAAACTTATAACGTTCAACAAAAAATATTGATACAATAACACAACGTTAAAAACATACATTCTAATGATACCAAAAATAATCGATTAAATAGAATTTAATCACTACATTTAATAATCTCAAAATATTAAAAAAAGTAACGTTTAAATAGCTAAAAAAAACACTGTTTAATAACAGTGGATTTAATACAAAAAGTAGAGCCAATCTCCCAACATTCTTTTTCATTAATTCTACCAGAATACTTCATGAAAACAACGTGAACCAGTGTAATTAAATGGCCTATTAAATAAATAAAAATTTAAAATACAAACTGAACTTCAAACAAAAATAAAATATTCAATAATGAACCAAATTCAAAGCACAGAAGTATAAACAAATCCAACTCACGTTTTAATACCAAACTCCGGAACTTCCGTTCAAAATCCAATAGCCAACAAAAAACACTCAAATTTCACTTCTCACTTCATTTTACGAACAAACGAATTAATTTTCAGGAAACGCGTACGTGCGTCCCCTTCCACGTTCAAAGTCGGACTAACCGCCAGAACCTCAAGTCCCTACGGTACAATAGTCGCCTCGAACTTTTGTGATCTAATTATATGACAGTTATATCAATTGTTGAACAAATATTCTACATTTCACACAGTCAACAAGCAGTGTTATCTGCTAGCGTATTGTGAATAGTTCTCTTAATGTTCGCGACTTGATTGCTACTGTTTCAGAAGTTTGTACAATGATATCCAAAACTACTCCCTATGCTGAATTTCGTCAGAATTCTGTACTTAGTCGAATAGTACTCGAGTCTGTAGAATGCAATAGCACTGTATAAAGAAAAAGTACTTATTAGACTTTGATAATTTAATAATCTTTCTAATATTATAAATGTCAATGTTTGGATGTTTCTTGCTCAATCACGTCGCAATGTATGAACCTTAGATAAAGAATAAGAAAATAGGTCAGGTTTTTCCGCACGGTTCCTTTGTACCAATCGTAAGCAGATGAGATGTATGTTAACTATGGCAACTGTGCCGCTACAAAAGTATGACACTTCTACAAGAGCGATCAGACCCGTGCTTTCAGTGTTTGTTCTAACTATACGTATTATATACAAGGTGTTGCAGAAAGGTGCAACAATATTTACGGTAGTTCATCTACATTAAGTTTAGAATCATGTATGTGAAAATTACGCATGAAAGCACAAAAAAAAAAACCAAATTTTTTTTTATTTTTTTTATCGTTATTTCATTTGACATACCCCTAATGGCCAGATCTCCGCACTGATTTTTTTACGATGTCGCGGCGTCGGCGGCAAGGTCGTTTGTCTGATGTACAACATGCTTTAGGGTTGAAGCTGGTGATTTGGTGGAAATTTTACGTCAAACTTTGACTCGAATTATCTCGTGATCTACCGTGCTGAGGGGAAAGAGACCTTGGGTGATGAAGTCTACATCAGTGTTAGAATGGACTGTTAAAATATTGTTGGGGGTAAATCCACCACGTTGTATAAGTTCTTTGGTATGAACGGCTCGGAATGCAATTACAACACAATTAAATTATAGTCTGGAAGAAAACAATAGGCTACATTTTATCCTGAAAAAAAATACGGGAACGGAACCTATGCAGGTAAAACCGCGGGGCACTGTTTGTGTGATCATAATTATGAATAACTAGCAGTGCTCCGTTGTTTCACCTGCTTAGTTTCTGATCGCGTTATTTTATTTTCTCGGGATAGTAATTTGTCTATATATCCATAATTAAAGACTGTAATTTGTAAATGTATGTGCCAAATTTCATGTAAATCCCTTCAAAAGTTTTTACGTGCAAGAGTAACAAGCATCCCTTCATATCAACAAAAAAAACATGTTTATTTTATTAGTAGGACTAGCAACAAACTGCGGTGTAGTTAATTAGTTCCATGCGAACTAATTAGTTCCATCATGGACCGCAGCGTCGCTTTAATACTTGAAGATGTTCACATAACCATCAGGAAACACCCACTCAGGGGACACATTTCAGTTGGTGATTGTTAAGCCGAAAGCTACACTGCAGTTTGTTGCTAGTCCTACTAATAAAATAAACATGTTTTTTTTGTTGATATGAAGGGATGCTTGTTACTCTTGCACGTAAAAACTTTTAAAGGGATTTACGTGAAATTTTGTCGAGCATATGAGTTTAATTTTCGATTAAAATCGGTTGTCGTCTCTTCGAAAAAATTTTTTATTTACCTTTGAACAAACAGTGTGATACCCTGTATTCGTCTCCTTTGTGTCGATGACGTTATATTATTTACAAACCTACCACCTACCATTAGCATAAAAACAACTTTAAGTCATACTACATTTATAATATACATTTCCCACTGCTGGGAAGTGGTATTTCCCCGGGTGCACTCTTACTCTTACAAACTTATATTATAATAGCAGTGCCCCGTGGTTTTACCCGCGTAGTTCCGGTTCCCGTCGTTCCTGGGATAAAAAGGCCTATGATGTGTTCTTCCAGACTATAACGTAACTGTATTCCAAATTTCAGCCTGATCCGTTCATACGTTACGGCGTGATTGAGCAACAAACATCCATACTTTCACATTTATAATATTAGTGGGATGGGATATCTGTGCTTAAAAGAAAAATACGGAATGCTGTTCTAATATTGTAATGTTATATAAGTCAATATTGATAATCTAAATATTAATGAACATTTCTCACGCAATATTATCTAGCCACAAATTTATCAAAGCTACTGTGAGAACCAGTTAGCTGATACAATACTTATAAATATAATTGGAAGAAGTAACACACTTATGACACATTCAAAGAATATCCTGACGTTACTTACACGCTACGTTATGCTACGTTATTTACACAAAACTCACGTAGAGAAAACGTATCTAAAGGAGTTTTTAGGGTTCCGTTTCAAAAAGAAAAAACGGATCCCCTTAAAGGATCACTTTGTCACTTTGTTCCTGTGGTCTTGACAGACGTTTGTCTGTCTCTGTCTCTTTTAAAGATATTAACCTGAAACTGATATGAAATAATTACGTCTACTACTATCCCTTGGAGCTATAAAAAAATCAAACTTCTAAGCAAACGCAATCAAAAGATACAGCTGTTCATGCTGCAAATTTTCGGCTCTCGCAAAAACTTATAGGATACTTTTCGTGAACTCAGAATCTTGATGATTTAATGATTTTTCTATCGGAATGCTGACAGCTCGAAAAAGCGACATCGTTTCATGGTTGATGTTCCAAAAACACGAACAAAGAGATTTGACTCTGCTTTTGTGATACGAACGTCAAGACTGTGGAATACGTTGCCTGAGTGGGTATTTCCCGTTAGTTACAATCTTTGTGTCTTCAAATCGAGAGTGAATCGGTTTTTTCTAGGTAAACACGCTCCATCGTAGACCGCATCTTCGTTTAACATCAGGCGAGATGGCGGTCAAGTGTAAACCTATAAAAATTAAAAAAAAATGCAGCAACGTACCTACAAAAGGTATATAAATTTTATGTTTTTCCCATGTTTACTTTAATTTGTGCTATAAAACGTTCCTATATCATTGACATTTTTTTTAAAGTTTTATCAGTAATTTATAATACAAAACTGTGCCTACAGCTAAAATTTATAAACTTTCTATGGCACCCTTGGTGCGTGAGTACGACTCGCACTTGGCTGTTATTTTAGTTGAAATAGCACAGATCTAACAAAGGGCTATGTTTCTTTGATACGGAACATGTGTTCAACTTTGTAGCTTGCCACACTCGAATTGCATCGAAAGTAAAATGTCATCTCATTTCGGCCCTCGTTAAAGTTAACTGGAGCGGTCGTATCCTAGTGGTACAACTATCACACATTCTGTGGACCAAGTGTTATCACTATTATTTATTCTGGTGCTCAAGTGCAATACGCTTGGATGGAATGTTCCTTGTACCTGGGTACTCGTGGTCGATGTAAGTACATGTAAGGTGACAATGATTTTGGTAATTCGAGTAGACTCTACGTGTGTGTAAGTATTGTTTGTTAGTAATATTAGGTTGATAGGGCCCGTTTTACGTGAATAAAACTCATTTATAACATATTTGCTCGTAAAGGGTCTCTTATTGGACCAATTTCTGTATCGTAATGTATCTTATTACGCACTAGTGCTGTAATGTGTAATGTAAAACGCACGGTTTCAAAATGCTCCGTCCACAGACTAGGTAGAGAGATTTGCTCCGTCTAAAACGAACGGTACCTTTTTAAATCTTAGCAAAGAGTTTTTATGTCAGAAAAGTGTGGTCAACATTTTATGAATTAAATTAACTTTGAGAGGTAAAATATAATAAATAATTATTAAATTCGTTAATTATAATATTAATTTAGACCATAAATTACTTTAATTTTTCTGTAACAAAACACAAAAATATTAATTTACTTTATTATTAATGGCATACTGGCTGGTTCTGTGCCGTTGCTTAAAAAAAAAGGCGCTGATGCGCGCGCATTGCTAATCTGTGATCCATAGTGATTACTTACTCTGTGCTGTGATCTGTGGTCAAGTAAATATTATTCCGCGCGTTTTTTTTCGCTGTATTGTTTTTATTTAAAAATGTCGTCAGAGTTTTGTTTATTTCCTCGCAAATATGTTATAAAACGTCGTATGACATACGTGCGCTTTGATAATTACCGCACTTACATCATAATGTACTATTACGTAGACCCTTTTGCAAAGGGGAACAGTTGGATTATGTCGGCCTAAGCACCACGCGCGTCGGGACAGATGTTCGGCCCCGTTGCGTGCCACTATCCAGCTGCTGAGGATAGGGAAAGCGACGAACCAATAAGGTGCATATGTTTTTTTTTGTATACTTACTAGCGGCTCGTTCCAGTTTCGCGCGGGTATTGTCATATAAAGACTTTTAATTAAAATAAAAACTATCCAATATTTCAAGCGAATCAAACTGCACACGGTGTGCAAATTTGGTCACAAACGGTTAAGTAGTTTAGAAGTACATCGTGGACAAACAACGTGACGCATAATTTATGTATTTATTAAGATGCATAGTATAGAGTGACGGGACAGGCACTGCATGTGCCTAATGGTCAGCAACACGCCTGCCCGTAACAGTACAGTGTCCCGCAGCTGTTAGAACATGAAGAGTTCAAATCGATCACCTAACACTGCACTGCATCATCCAGAGATATAAGATTTATGTACTGTAATTTCTCTGGAAATATTGCCCTGCAAACCCGAACACAGGGATATTTGCACATTACTGTTTGGCGGTAGAATAACTGGCAAAGGTAACGTACTTCCCTCGGTACCGACTCTGCAAAGAGTTATACCGTAGTAGTCTCAGACAAACTATCAAATTACGTACTCAAAGGTGTTAAAAAGGTGAGTTATAAAGTTTAGACTTTTTTTAAATAAGGTTATAGTGGTAGGACTATAAAATAATTTTAACAAAAAAAAGAACTGACTTCAATCAGTAAACTGAAAAGTAAAAAATAAATCTCTTTACCACAAAGTACAACGTACTTTGATTAATTTGAACAGACATGATTAAATAAGTATTTAACAATTCTGAAGTCGGTGCCAAGTAAAACAACTACAGCTGAAGCTAACATTCATAGAGTAGTAAATCGAACTGACATTTGGAACATACAGAAGTTGTTGGGGACATATTTATGTATGATAGACAGGAAGGTTGTTGCAACATTTACTTGGCACCGACTTCAGAATTGTTAAATACTTATTTAATCATGTCTGTTCAAATTAATCAAAGTACGTTGTACTTTGTGATAAAGAGATTTATTTTTTACTTTTTAGTTTACTGTTTGAAGTCGGTTCTTTTTTTTGTTAAAATTATTTTATTTTACTATGTTAAGTGATGGTTAGATGAATAATTCTTGAATTAGGTGTGAAGATAAAGCATTATTTTGCTTGCAATCTTGACTAGTAGAATAATATTCACTATGATAAAGTGTTCAAATCCAGGATGGTCGGTGTACTCAGACCTGTAAAATGGTCCTCAGTACCCATGTGGGTGCCAAGTTCTCATCAATATTTAAGAGTACATGAATCAAGCACAAACACTAGCTACTGTAAACTGTTAAACAGTTCACATAACTGTCCTTTGTCTTCATCGTCAGACCCCTAATAACAGTCACATCCCACCTAGGTATGTGTAAAGTGCTCATCAATACAGCTTTATCAAGCATATATACACAAGGTAACTGCTGTAGATCGTTGAGGAGTAGCCTCGACTGTCTTTCGGCTCCTTCATCGGATCGACTCCAGACCTTCATTCAATTGTAGTTCTTTAAAATACTTAATTGAAAATTTTCAAACGCCCTAGTCTACACTTGCATTTTTTAAAGGTCTAATGATTAATTAATTAGTTACAACGCGATTGAGCAACAAACATCCAAACATAGACGTTTATAATGATGATGAAAGACAGTCCCAAGACATCTAGACGTAAAGTGCTCATCAATACAAGTTAATCAAGCCCAAACACAAGATAACTGCTGTAAATCTTTGAGGAGTTCCCTCGACAGTCTTTGGCTCCATCATCAGATCGCTTCCAAATCTTCGTAGTGCCAAACCAAAATAAATTGTAGTGCTTGTAAATACTTAATGGAAAAATTAACAATCGCGCTTGTCGCCCCTACAATTTTTGCAAGTTCTCTTCAATTTCTGCAGGATTCCATCATCAGATCCTGGTTTCCTTATCATGGTACCACCCTTGGAATGTCTCCTATCCAACAAAATAAGAATCATCCAAATCGGTTCATAAACAACGAAGTTATCCGCGAACAAACATTAAAAAAATATATATATATATACGGTCGAATTGAGAAACCTACTTTTTTTTTAAAGTCGGTTAAAAAGAACAAAAAGCAAACTTACTAAGAAAACTTTCCTGTCTTCTCTCTGGCTCGTGGTCACAGTACTCAAGAGCATCGTTTTCTTTATAGCCGCTGATAGCGGAGCGAGCTCTCGCATGATCGATGAGGGTAATCCTATTTCTTTAGTTTGTAGAATAATGTTTACACGGAAGGGATAGTTACATTTATAAACCTATCAGAATGTGTTAAAATCAAACATAGGTGAGAAAAATTGCTTTTGGCAGTCATCTCTTCGTTGTGGTAGTGAAATACGTTATTTTATAATAGTGACGTGACAAACAAGATATGCGCCTGATGGTAAGCAACACGACAGCCCAGTGCTTACGCATAGTTTATTGTTTTTACCGATAGTAGGTTTTGTTTGACTGGCCTCGTGGCTTAGTTGGTAGTGGCTCTGCCTGCGAAGCCGAGGGTCGTAGGTTCGATTCCCACCCAGTGCAAATATTTGTGTGATGAACTCAAATGGTTGTATTGTGTCTGGGTGTTTCGATGTATAATAAGTATGTATTTAAACTATATACGTATTATATTACCTATCTGGCCGCCATAGTACAAGCTTTGCTTAGTTTGGTCAGATGGTATTGTCCACCAATATTTATTTATTTACTTCACCACCAACGACGCGGCTTATATTTATAATGGAACACATTTACTTAGAAGAAACGATTGACTTCAAACTTGAAGATACTCAGTTATACTTATAATCTATACAGGAATGCCCACTCAGACAACGTATTCCACAGTTTATGTGTTCTTATTACGAAAGTGGAGTTTGACTCCTATCTCTACATTGGAGTCTTTGAGATATCAACCGTGAAACGATTTCGATTTTTTAAACTACTAGCAGTCTAATAGAAAAAAGAACGATGTGGCATGCAGACCAGCAGCTGATCGGGTAGGTTTCAGAAAGTGTCTGCGAAACGAATCCGATAAACACACCATAAACTTGTGACTTTGTGGGAATGTTCAAAACTTTAAAGATTTTTTTCGAACAAGGATGTCATTGCTTACGCGCCTTTTAGCAAGTCTCTCGATTGAAACCAAAGTCTCTGGTAGTACTTGGTTGGTTAAGTATCACATCAAAAAAGCAAACAGTCTTCCACACATGATCAAATCTGTGCTTGATTTACACTAAGCAACTGTTCAGACGTGAGAGATGTGAATTAACTTCGCACCCTCTACAAGACGCCCTTTTTAGCATCTGATTTAGTTTTGATCTTAATTAATGTTCAGGTGGCGCCCAAGATCTCAAGATGGACAATTACTGCAACAGGCGTACTCGAAAAATTAAGAGTCAGTTGAGATCAGCTCTTTTTTACAGAGAAAGACACGCCTACGTCTTTACCTTGTGAATCTAGACCAGATTGGCATCGCCCCAACTGGAGAGTGCCTGAAGTGCCAAGTTCAGACGCTTGATCATATTGTCTCTCAGTGCCCAGTCACTTCAACAGAAGAAGGTTTCCGGCAGGGTCTGGCATGAGCATTTTAGATAGGCAAGCTGTTTGTGCATATTTAGTTTGTTTGCTGGTTATATTGCATGATAAGCAATGACGTGGACATGGTCATTGATTTCGGGAGAAATCAATTGATCTGACCTTTTTAGAGTAAGGCAGACGCTCGAACAAGATAGATGTAGCTTTGAGAGTGAAGCGGGGAAAAGAAACCAGTTGGCCTGGACAGCGTTTGGGAAATGTCGTCGAGTCTTCTCGTCACCCATCCCACAAAGTCTCAAAACAAAACCTATCCGGTGCTGAAACGTGGACATTGACAGTCAAAATGGTCCAAAAGCTCAAATTCGCTCAGCGAGCTTGTAAAGTGCTATGCTTGGGGTTTCTCTGTGGGATTGCATCCGCAATTAAGTAATTTGTCAGAGAACTAAAGTCACCGACATAGCGAGGCCTACATATGACGAATATCAAACTGAAATGGCAATGGGCCAGTCACATCTGTCGCAGACCTTATAACCATTGTATTAGACGGGTTCTGGAGTGGAGACCGCGAATAGGTAAACGTAGTGTGGGACGCCCTGAGACTAGATAGATTGACGATATACGAAAGATGGCTGGTGGCGGTTGGAAACGTAAGATCGAGGGTCGGCCGGAGTGGCGTATTATGAGAGAGACCTATGTCCAGCAGTGGACGAACACAGGCTGGTGATGATGATGATGATGAGCTTTTTGCCAGATCAAATATCTCAATAATTGGCAAAGGTTCATTTTTAGGGTTCCGTAAAACGTAAAAACGGAACCCTTATAGATTCGTCATGTCTGTCTGTCTGTCTGTCTGTCTGTCTGTCTGTCCGTCCGTATGTCACAGCCACTTTTTGCCGAAACTATGAGAACTACACTGTTGAAACTTGGTAAGTAGATGTATTCTGTGAACCGCATTAAGATTTTTACAAAAGTTTTGTAAAAAAAACAAAAATTAGGGGTGCCCCCCATACTGAGAACTGAAGCTCAAAAATTTTTTTTTCATCAAACCTACACGTGTGGGGTGTCTATCGATAGGTCTTTAAAAATGATGTTGAGGTTTCTAAAATAATTTTTGTCTACACTAAATAACTTGCGCGAGAGACGCTTCCAAAGTGGTAAAATGTGTGTCCCCCCCCTCTAACTTCTAAAGTAAGAAAATGAAAAATCTAAAAAAATATATGATGTACATTACCATGAAAACTACCAACGAAAATTAGTTTGAACTCGATCTGATGAGTAGTTTTTTTTAGTGCGTCATAAATACACTATTATTAAAACTTCGATCAAAGTTACAACGAACTACAAGAACTATGTGTACTATGTATATTATGTTACTTGCTGCAACGGAACCCTTCATGGGCGAGTCCAACTCGCACTTAGCTACTTTATTACTCCATTCACCGGTCGCTGTGGATATTGCAGGCCACTTATTAATATAGATGTGTCATTCATCTCAATTTTAAATTATAAAACCAAATTAATTTTTTTTCTTAACAAACAGTACAACCTAATCGAAAACATTATACACCATTCTAAAAACTACAAACATTGCGGAAGCTGTTCGCCTACGTAGCTATAAAACCTTACTTTAGATCTAGACCAGTCCACCTCTGCTCTCAACCGGTAACCGGTAAAACTGATCAAGTATCTCGTTGCTAATCTATTTCTAGTTTACAACGTAATCCTGAGTTCAAAGATTGTACCAGCGAGGTAATGTAAACAAAGCTGTAAAGAATATTCAATAACAAATAACGATGTGAAACACTTGGGACTCGAAGCTGCATCACAGTTTATTTAGCTAAGTGAGTAGGTTAACTTCAGATGCAGGTTCTTTTTCTTTTGGAAAAAATATTTTACAAGCCAGTAACGATATGGACTCGATTAGCACAGAACCGAGGCAGATGGCAAAGTAAGAGAGAGGCCTATACCCAGCAGTGGGATAGAGAAGGCTGTGGATGATGATGAACGATATAATTTAACTATTTAATCGTGTGTATATTTTTGTTTAAAGCTAATATGTAGAAAACGTATTAAGTAAATAATTTCATCATCATCATCAACAGCCCACTAAACGTTCCCACTGCTGGGACTCGGGGCCTTCTCTCGCAAGGAGATAGTTAAGGTCATAATCCACCACGCTGGCCCAGTGCGGGTTGGCAGATGACACATGACTTCGAAAGATTCTAGGTACATGTCGGTTTCCTCACGATGTTTTCCTTCACCGTTTTAAGTTAGCGGCATTACGCACATGACTTCGGAAAGACAATGTGGTGCGTGTGATTTGAACCCGGGGTCTCCGGATCGGCAGCCGCCGTTCTCCCGACTAGACCACCGTAACTTGTTATTAAATAATTTACACAAAACTAATTTCAAAAGTTAAGAACCGGATGTACTTCTTAAGTCTTTTACTTATTAATGAATTTGACTAAAAATTAAATAGAAAAGATTATTAATATCATATGAAATGTTGTTAGCGATATCTCCCCGCGCTACTAAGGCATAATTTTTATACTTTACGTTACTTACAAAACACAAATTCAAACGTTTTTGGTGCAATTCAAACATTGACGTTGACCGTGCTGGAGCAAGCCCCCAAAATTTTAATCAACCGTTAGTTTACCTGTGAATATTCCATTTGAAATTATTGATATTACTGCCATTAAATCACGATAAATATTCTGTAATTTATAATACTAGCGTTTTTATTTTGTTACCGTAAAATTGCAATCCCCGTCAGTTTACAATATAACACGTAAGATTATACATAGGTAGGTATATATATATATTTTTTTTAAATGAAGAGTGACGAGACGAGCAGGGCATGTGCCTGATGGTAAGCAACATGCCTGCCACATAACAGCACAGTGACACGCAGCTATTGGAACATGAAGAGCCCAAATCATTACCTAGCACCGCACTGCGCTCGTCACCCAGAGATCTAAGTTGTTATATCTCTAAGCCCTGTAATTTCTCTGGAAACATTGCCCTTCAAACCGGAATCACAGTAATGTTTGCACATTACTGCTTGGCGGTAGAGTAACTGACAAAGGTGTGGTACTTCCCCAGGCGGACTCTGCTAAGAGTTCTACCACTACAATACCTGATAAATAATACCTGACTAATCCCACGATAAGTCAGGTTAGTTTATCTAACGTCATTATATTAGAATCTGACGGTTATTTACAATTTTACGGAGGCTTGAACAAACGTGACAGCTCAAAACAACAAAATACTAAGTAGTTGTCTTACTGAACTAATTTCACTGCTGTTCCCTTGACGCGAAAACCGTAAATCTTTGTTGCAACGTATTTCGTCAGTATCCTGTATTTACAAAAGAAAATTAAACATTTAATTTCATTGTCCCTTCGGCATTCCAACGGAATTAGTGAATTACGTATGCAAATGCAATCAAAGAACTGATTTCTTATTCAATTCCATTACTTGAATCATTAACTAAAAAAACCCAAGTAGGTCCGCTTAGAAAAATGAAATGTTTTATGTAAAGAAAACATTATTTTTTATTATTCAGAAAGTATATGTTCGCGGCTTTGTTCGTCTAACTTATTAGTCAATACTTGATTAGATGACTGCTGCCTGTAGGCATAGAATAATATATGTTTCTGCGTTCTGGTTGGAGAGACACGTTTTTAGAAAAAGTTATAGAACAGAGAGATAAATCGTCATTTGTATCGAACGTAATTGGATTCTTCATGTCCACATAGCTTTTCACTGTGCTATAATGAGCGTGATACTTACCATCAGGCGCACGTCGTGCTCATATTGATTTACATTCAAATCCGTTCACCAAAACTTTCGTCTTTAAACTGTGTGATTACACTGACCAAGAAACATTTGTGAGAATGAAATATTACTGAATATCCACACGTAAACAAAGGCTGCATTTGTTTCGACTGGCCAGTGACGTGACTGGCGAGTTTCAATGAAACAGTTTGTGTGATTGTTGCATTGTTGAAGGAACTATTGTTGCGCTGGACAGGTTGTTAACTTCTCGACGGGTGGAGGTATGTGTCTGAAAAACTGAATGTTTGAAATGGACAATCTAACTTTAAATAAGAACTTTCGTTCTAATCAGCTTAATTATAATAAGACCTCATTATATATTATATTCAGCTAATTACTTACACTAAGCACATGACCGAACGATAGATCGAATCGAACTACTAGTAAGGACCGTCAGAGTGGTAATAGTGGCGGCATTCCCATGGCGAACGGACGACAATGTTTCTTGAGGTTGTTGCTTCAAATTTAGCCTGCGGTTTTGAGTATTTTTCTAAGTGTAAATGTTCAAGCTTGTCGTCACTACTGCCTTTGGCGGTGAAGGGCACCATCGATAGAAAACCGATGTCTTTTAAGAAGGACGTCTTTCAAGGACATGCGTCATCCGTCATCACACACTTGGCCAGCGTGGTGGACTTTGACATTCAGTCTCTCCTTGTGAGAAAACGCGTAAAGTCTCAACAGGAGAAGCATTAACTGCGTCATTTATACTGGAAGTACCTTAACCCATTTTAGTTTGAGGTGAACCGAACCATGACAAAAAGAGATTAACTGTCAGAAATTTGGAAAAAAAATACAGCTATGACTACCAATACAATTAATAACTTATAGTTTTAGTATTGAACACCACTAATGTGACACAATACGTCACCTGTATAGCTACAGATATACTGCTATTACGCATAGCGGTGACGCGAACTTACATCCATCTAAAACGCGTCTAAAGGTAACGGTTCACGCTGAGACCCCGACACTAGACTGCGACAGAAGACCGCGACCAGATACCGCGGCAGGCACTTGACATTATAGAATTGTATGGGCACCAGTTCGCGCCGAGACCGCGACACGTGTCACGAGACATGTGTCAGCGCGAACTTGTACCTTAACGCGTGTTGTACCTTAACGCGCACGTCCCGCTCCGCTACGCCGCCGCCGCTATGTTAAGGTACAAGACCGCGCTGAGACCGCGACGCGAGACCACGACATGAGACCGCGACCGGAGACCGCGACAGGCACATAACATTATGGAATTGTAAGGGCGCCAGTTCGTGGCGAGACCGCGACACGTGTGTGTCGATCTCCTGTCACGGTCTCGGCGCGAACTGGCGCCCATACAAATCCATAGAGTCAAGTGCCTGTAGTTGTCTCCAGTCGCACTCTCGTGTAGCGGTCTCATGTCGTGGTCTCAGTGCGAACTTGTACTTTTATGTATGATGTCGGATATGCGAACCCACAAAAAAATTTCCAGTCAAAAATGCTCAGCACTTCAAAAAAAACAAAAACCTATCCAACAAATCAACGCTTTTCGTATAGAATTTACGTGACATCGAATTAAGTATTTGCAATTTCTAACTTTTGAAACATATTTATTTTTGTATTCTTTTCAGATCTATGTATGTGGCACGTGCGTACCTTTTGCGTCTATGAATCAAACGTGTGTCTGGTGAAAATTGTACTCGTACATTCATGCAACACTTCTGTGTGTCTGCGAGTGGCACTTTCTATATTGATCACACGTAGGTACCTACATTGAGATACGTGGGTACCTACAGTCCGTGCCACCACCCAAGAAGTATTGTGGCGTAAAACTTGTACTACAATTTAATAAACAAGAGTTATTTTAAATCAAACAGAAATACGACAGTAACGCCTCTTAGAAATTAACTATATTGATGGCAAAAAAACCTAGTAAAACGTAACATTCGTATCAACGTACCTATTTGACAGAATTGTAATCGAACTATCGTATCTTATACAAAATTTTGAACTTTGAACCTATTATTACGCTGAGTAGGTATAAGAGGGATGGTCATTACTCGGTTTGTAGCGTGCTATGGCTGCATTATCCGAAAAGATTTGGGATTACAACCTTCAGAGAGCCATCAAAGATAGAAACGTGGCGATGGTAGAGGCATTGAGTGAGGAAGGGTCAGAATCTGAATAAATGTTTTAGTTCAGTTTTTTAAATTATGCTTCTTTTGACGCATCAGAGTATTTTTTTTTACGATGTGCGCGCCCACCGTCACGAAAAATCGACACCCTGAAGCTAACTATAATTGGAACTAAATGCAGGTTAACACTTCTTAATACTTTAATGATACGAGTATTATCTATTCTATGGTTAAAGTTCCTAGTTCCTCGTGCTAAGTCTCTTAAGGCCGGGTCACACAGAAGCGATCCGGTAGCGATAGCGATCCGATAGCGATAGCGATCCGATACAGAGTATGGGATCGCGCCCGCTTGCTGTGTGTCAGGTTGCATACAAATTCGAACATTACAAAAAATATCGTCTCGCTATCGGATCGCCTCTGTGTGACCCGGCTTTTAGCACGACGAATAAAGAGAAGAAGACTTCTGATACTAAAAAGTGTGAATGTACTTTTGTAGCTATGCAAGAAATTAATCCGTATTCTCTTTTTCTCGTGCTAAGTTCAACCTTAGAATTGATAATATCTTCAACGCAAAAAGTACATTAAGCTGGTTCAAGCATGAATGTTTACTAAAACGTTGATTAGCTATTTTAAGGAAGTCTGTCTTTTGGGACGGTGTGCTCTCACATCAGAAAAAATCACTCTCATTTTTTTACTCTGACATTATTCTGCTGATATAATCTGTAACTGCAACCGTATATGCTAAAAGAAACTCTTACATAGCTTTAGTCGGTCTACACCTGAGCAGTGCAAACGTTGCCAGTTTTTGTGCTCATCCACAATCGGAGAATTCCAGCTACTAGAATTTAAGATTAGACTGCGAATTCCCTTTTTTGGGTCATTTACTGCCACAAATGTTGCCATATCGTCGGTTGTAATACCCGGGAAAGCTTTTAGAGAGTTTTGTGCATATTTAGGTATGGTAATAGGAAAATACGGAATTGAAAGTAAGTTTGCATGTGTTACGGTGTGAAAACAAAATTCTAGACGGTTGCGCTAATATTAAGTAAAAATTAAAATATTAATGATTCTGATATTTCAATGCCTCCATTGTTTTACGGGTTATCACCACTTAATTTTATTCTACTTGTAGTACAGCCAACCAACTACAGCACACCATAAGTATGTACCCCCATAATTATAATGTTCCCACTGCTGGGACTCCGGGCTTTTTTTTACTTTTTAAGGGGTATTTTTAGATGACGCATGACTTTGAAAGATTCTAGGTACATGTCGGTTTCCTCATGACGTTTACCTTCACCATTTATTAAGTAAACACTATAATTTATCGTAATTACTATTTTATTTTCGTTTATTCTTACTACAAACAGCTATGTGCCCATTCACCTTTTGTGTCATTGTAAAAACATTTCAAAATAAAACAAGCAGTCGTACTTTACAAATAAATAAACCAAAATTAGACATTTACATAGAAAACACGTTATTTACATACGTTTATGAGACAAAAGCCGTGTTACAAAGGTACCTCCTAACTCCATTAGCGTCCTAAACAAGGATACAGGACACAGATATGGATAGACACTTCAATTTAGGCATTAATTTTATTTTTTCGACATAATTTTGGTAATTTCAGAGAAGTCAAGAAATCGACAAAACAGGACAAGAAAAATAAGAGGCAACTTTGGGATGGATCGGCGAAAAACCAGAAGATTTTTTTTTAAGTCTTGAACATTGAGGCAAATTTGCTAGTCTATCGGTTTTTATCAGCTACACATCGGCGAGTATGCAATTGATATGTATGATCTAATTATCAAATTGTCCTTTTTTATAGCGAACAGCTTTTAGCTCGAAAAAGCGACATCGTTTTAAAGTTATTTTTGTGATAAGATTGTCTAGGCTGTGAGATGCGTTGCATGAGTGGTTTTTTTTTTCAAGAATGACAAACGTATTGTAAATATTACAAAGGACTTAATCACGCTCCAAATTATTACCTATAACCATTGACGTATAAAAAAAGTCGAACGTAGTCTGGCTAAAACAAAAACTGTGTCAATAGAGTCGGCCACATGGTCACATGCGCATTGTCACTGATAGGTTGATATACATATGTAGTACACACAAGTTTGTGCGTGTAATGACATAACCTTGACGTTACGGCAGCGTTACAACCGCCGCACCGTGGCTTAGAAGACTAAAAAGTTTGCGGTGTCTATTCATAGTTGTGACAGAGTTACAGGGTGTGTTTTTAATTATGATAAATTTGTTTGACCAAACATTTAATGTGGGAAGTCAACAGAGGATAACGAGAAACCGGGATACTGGTTTTTATGCGCACCTTTTTAAAACATTTACGTTTTTTAGAGGTTTATAAATCACCCCTTGTTGCTAATCTACTGTGCTTAATTTGCAATTAGGCAGTCATCGGTATAATATCAGCCTATAATACTCCAATATTTGATACAAGCCCCTTTCGAAATATAATCTTGAGGTAAGGAGATGATCCAAAATACACACATAAAATTCAACAAAGTCAGTAAAAAAATATTATAAATATCATTCGGCGTGGTAATGCCGCCAGTGCGCTGAATACGCTTCCGACTGGTACTAGGTTTCATTATCTTGATTACCTTTAGAGGTTTATCAGTCTGTGGATAGTTTAAATGTCTTTTTTTTTAATAGGTAGTTAGCTCTACAGGGTTACTGGGCCTACATCCATTTAATTGGGCATGGGTTCTGTAAATTTAAACAAACAATACTAACTTGTTCTACAACTTTTGTGGAAACTCAATACATGTCCTAATTTTTGAAGTGAAAACTTCTTTAGGCGCGCCTAGACAGATATTTTGTAGGCTGTGAATTGGATTCTAGCATCACGCTCGGGTATGATAAGAAATCTTCGGGTAAACTCGGGACTATGGCTATTGGCCATTTAGAAATGCGTCAGCCAATGGCAAATGCTGAAAGAGCGTGGCCTCGGTATCATGCCATGGCCATCTAGAAATGCATCAGCCAATAGTTAAGGAAATGCTGACGCATTTCTAGATGGACATGCCATGATGCCCAGGCCACGCCCTCCGGTTACACACGTGTAGTTTCCAAAGTAAGCTATCAAATTCTGAGTAATAAGTTTTCACTTCTATCGGCAGTTCCTATGACTGCCAATTTTTTTTTATTCTCTCTAGCACTGCTTAACTCCATTCGCGTCGGTGTTTCCTGTAACGAGCGTTATAGAGAGCGCGTGCTCTTGCTACGAAGAGCTCGATGTCTCTAGACCGGGCTAATACACTTTTTTATTTAGTGTGGGATAAAAACTATACGATTTTTTTAAACTGTAGAACAAAAGTTGACATATATAATGTACTAAACATGTTCTAAAAAGAATTCAGACTGATTACTAAGAACCTTGTAAAGTAACCTGTAATCGTGTACGTTGTAATTTTGTTTGGTTATTACAAGGTTTTCTTTAAAATAAGTCAAATGGGGATACTTAGGCCTAATGTCCACGCACGCATCTTTTGTCGATTGCATGCATCCTACAAACAAACGCAAGACGTGCAGCTGTCGTGTCGTTGTCGCTTCGTGGACACAGACTTCATTATTTGTACGCAAGATGCAAGCATTCGTCTTGCATCCGACAATTGTCGAAATCGTGCAGATGTCGTGCAGCTACGTGGACAATTGGCCTTACTCTATGGTTAGTTAGGCTACAAATTATCCATTTTTATGACATAGATATAATAATACAAACACATAATATGAACAGTTTCATTCATATTGATAAGAACTGAACGTCGAGTAACTCGGGGGCACAGCTACAGAGAAGTGCTTTATAATTTTAAAGAAGTTCTTAAAACCTATTAAGTTTACAGAGATATAATCTCTGAGCGTTATTGTTGACTAAATCGTTTTTCATAATTGTCACCCGCATTTGGGAGATAAACGGGCTGATAACACAATTGGGTTAATTTCTATTAAGCAACTAGGAGAGGACGATACGGTAACTCATTTCTATCGTTAGGGTCCCGTACCAAAAAAGTATTTCTTTGGGGATATTAAAAAATAAATGCCCGTTAGATGTTATTTTTTTAAGAAGCACAAAATTAAGCTAAACTATAACTTAAATAACGTCAAAATGATCCATTACATGTGCTACAATTCCATACACGTAAAATGTATGACACTTGTTTTTGGAGCCGGGATAAAAAAGTATCGATGTCATCATTTGTTAACAGAATACCATCACTTTATATAGTGAAGTTAAAACACTTTAATACAAACATAAACAGTCCAGTAAATGTTCCCACTGCTGGGATTTAAGACCTTCTCTTGTAAGGAGAGAGTCAAGGCCGTAATCCACCACGCTAGCCCAGTGCGGGTTAGTGGATCACTATATAAGTCGGTAATCATATTAAAAATTACGATCAGATTTCGACTCCTTGTAACTAGAACCTATAAAATAAAATGCCGACCACCCTAGCTGAATCCTTCTATTTTCTATAAGTGTATAAACATATAATTAGAATCAATTATATCAGTAACAGAATAGACAAAGCACAAAGCTCTAATATCGGTTCGTTGAACCAAGATTACCAGAGTCCACTCATCCCGCAGAGTACTTATCTAAACTACTGTTAAGAGTAATATCCTTTAATAACTAGCAGCACCCCGTGGTTTCTCCCGCATAGTTCCCGTTCCCGTTATTCTTCTGGGATAAAAAGTAGATTATGTGTTACTCCAGACTGAAACCTATCGGTGTTCCAAGTATCGAGCCCGATACGTTTAGGTGTTCCGACATAATTGAGCATTAAACATCCAAACTATAGCATTTATAATATTAGTAGGATGTATATTTATTCCAACACCATCATCATCCTGACTTCATAAATGTGTGTGAAAAATTAAACACTTCTCATATCGAATTTTACCATTTTTGACCAATAATTAGAGACAGTGCAAAACGAACTTGACCGCCATCTCGCCATCTCGCCATCCTCGCGCAGAGTTACTGCGAATTCAAAAATAATGCACAAGTAAACTTTTATACTGATCACTTGTTTTATGACAATACACCGAGGAACCAGACATTTTCCTAAAACAAATCAATGACATTTAATATTCCGAATTAATTTGATAAAAATCCATTTTCTGAACATTTTTCATCCATTTAGTGACAACAAAATTGCATTTTTTTATTTTTCGGCTTTAATTCTTACATTTGATACGGATTACCTAAAATCAGCACCCCAATAACAACACATTTGAAAGCATAAAATCGAATTCATAATGAATATTATGCTGGTTAAATACAGTATTTTATTTATTCTGTGACTTGATTTTTTTTATTGTAGAAAAAAATTGTTTATTTCAAATCCATAGTTATAATATAAACAGTGGGAGACGTCAAGATGTACAGATGTTACAGTTCCAACATAATGGATACATTAAATTGGCTCCTACTTAGTCCTTCTGCAATGATCACGTATTAATGAAACTTATAGGTAAATTTAAAACAATAGTCATTCACCTTGATTAGCTACATACATACAATTTTATTGTTATCCTATCGGCGGTTCAATGTTTTCACTCAAAGCGGAGACTCCAATTCGTTCAAATTTATATAGCTAAAAATAACATGAAACGTATTTCGTTAATTACAGGGTACAGCCGTGTTTTGAACCCAATTCACAATCACAGTCGCCACCCTATAACAACACACTGCTGGATTTCACTCTGGTTACCATTGGGATTCGTAACTAGCATAATAAAAATATATGCAGCATTTTCTTTCTTTTTTTTTAAATAAAAAGTGACGAGACGAGCAGGACATGTGCCTGATGGTAAGCAACATGCGTGCCACATAACAGCACAGTGACACGCAGCTATTGGAACATGAAGAGCCCAAATCATTACCTAGCACTACACTGCGCTCGTCACCCAGAGATCTAAGTTGTTATGTCTCCAAGCCCTGTAATTTCTTTGGAAACATTGCCCTTTATTGCCCTGCTTGGCGGTAGAATAATTGGCAAAGGTGTGGTACTTCCCCAGGCGGACTCTGCCAAGAGTCCTACCACTACAAACAAAACTAAATGTTCTTATTCCTGGGTCTCGGCGCTTTCTCTCTCTAGGCGAAGGCAAGACAAGAATGCACTACACTGGCCTAATACAAGTGAGAGGATGACACATCATGACCTCAAACAATTCTAGAAGCAAAAAGTATACTTTCTTCAACTTCTTTGATCTGCAGTTTTTGGTAAATTGACGAATTGGCGACATTTTTTAACCAAAGATAGGTTGGGTGCGATCTCACCTGATGTAAAGTGACGTTGTGGTCTCAGATTATACATCGCGCTTGCCTAGAAGGAACCAATACTTTCTCGAAAACATGTTTTTTTTTCCCATTGGGAAAAACTCACTCGGGCAGCATATTCCATTGTTTGGCTGTACATATTCTAACGACAAGGCAGTGAAACCATATTGTTAGATTTTCCAGAACGTCAACTCGATACATAATACATCAATGTGATTTTTTCAGATTTAGGGATGTCCGATAAAAAAAAGAGTCCGATGATATTAGATCATAAAGATCAGATGCACATTCACTGAAATGTATTACTATCCAACTGTTTTTGATAATGATGATAGAATAATTCACTTTAATTGAAAGTTTTCTGGGTGCAACATTCTTTTAATTTATTTTTAGTGGACGACAAGTGTTGCTCACTAAAACGCTTAGCTCTAGTTCGAGAGGTTAATGTTACAAGAGAAACCACAACATCCACAGTCACGATCAAACGCAATAACTACTTAATTTCAACGAAAGACTAGTATCGTGCTTAGAAAACAAAACAGTAGCTCTGTCTTTCAATTTTATTTGTTCTTTGGGCAGTCGATAAATGGATGGTTGGGTTGATTTATACACGAAGTAACCGAGAGGTCCTCATTGACGGTTATTTGTAATTTATGTTTTAAAATGTTATGGCTTATGATGATCTCCACAGAATTTAAAGTTATAGTAGATACATAATATTTTTATTTTTATTTTTTTCTTAGTATCAGGGGAAATAAGCGTACGTTGCATCTGATAGTAAGCTGTAATGTCGTCGTCAGATACGCACCTGATGATGATGATGATGATGAAGATGCTTTGCCATGCCGAAGAGGTGTTTATATATGTATCTTTTTTGTTTTGTTACAAGCTTGCACTGGACCGCGATCTCGCTTTGTTAAAATGACGATGCGGTCTACGATGAAGCATAGGTACCTACTTATTGTTCTTCCTTCTATTCAATCCTTCTATTCCTTGTTGAAATTTGTTGAAAAACATTCGGGAGCATTTTAGTTTAGCAGGATAAGGCCATGATGAGCTATTGGCGGTGTCCGGTTCTGAGGCAGTAATATTTTAATACTGGTATAAGGTAAAAAAGCGATACCTATATACCTAATGATAAAACTAACGTTAAAAATAAAGTTGGCAGTCGCATTTTTTTTTTCTACAATGTTTTTTATTTAAAATGTGTAGTGACGAGACCCATGACAGCACAGAACTAAACAGCTTTTGGAACATGAAGAGTCCATATTACTGCCTGCCTTGCACTCGCCACCTAGAGATGTTTTATAATTTATCTCTATGCCCTGTAAAAAGATCTACATAAATGATTATAATAGCGTCTAGAATTCAAATGTTCCCCTCCCATAAATTATTCACATCAGCCTATCGTGGCCACGTAGCGAAAATTTATCATTCCAGCCTAAGTGCTATTCTATTAGAATAAATTCCAGCTCTCGACCATAACTAACACAAAGGGGCAATTGCTAAAATTGTTATTTTTTCGGCAATACATTACTGGCATGCGCTGTGCAAACGATTGCCCATAAAGAGAGTGAATAACGCCCAACGGTGACAATATGGCCCACTACTCTCAGTCTACACGACACATACACACAAACTTACCTGGAAAACTATATAGTAGAGCCACTATACGTTTTCCATTACGTTTTGAAAACAATTTTTGTGATCGTTTTTGGACAAATCTATTTGCATATTTGTATCTGTAGAACACATGTATATAAATTGATGTGTGAAGCTACGTGGAAGAGGTGCACAATAATAGCCCGTAAAATTGTAAATACTTATTTTGTTTTGATAATTTCAGCCGACTTCGAAAATTGAACACATATGTATTTTTTGTTGTAGATACACGTCGATATACACCATTTGATATGCCCTCTCAAACTTCAGGCGCACAGAATTATGTCATAGTTGGGAAGAGTGAGCTTATACTCTTTCCGTTCTAGCCGGTTGCAGGAAGCGGTGAACACCGGACGTTTTTAGGGTTCCGTAAAACGTAAAAACGGAACCCTTATAGATTCGTCATGTCTGTCTGTCTGTCTGTCCGTCCGTATGTCACAGCCACTTTTTGCCAAAACTATGAAAACTACACTGTTGAAACTTGGTACGTAGATGTATTCTGTGAACCGCATTAAGATTTGAACAAAAAAAAATAAAAAAATTAAAAATTAGGGTTGCCCCCTATACTAAGAACTGAAACTTAAAACTTTTTTTTTCATCAAACCTACACGTGTGGGGTATCTATCGATAGGTCTTTAAAAATGATGTTGAGGTTTCTAAAATCATTTTCCTCTACACTGAATAATTTGCGCGAGAGACACTTCCAAAGTGGTAAAAAGTGTGTCCCCCCCCCCCTCTAACTTCTAAAGTAAGATAATGAAAAATCTAAAAAAAATATGTGATGTACATTACCGTGTAAACTACCAACAAAAATTAGTTTGAACTCGATCTGATGAGTAGTTTTTTTAGTACGTCATAAATACACTATTATTAAAACTTCGATCAAAGTTACAACGAACTACAAGAACTATGTGTACTATGTATATTGTGTTATTTGCTGCAACGGAACCCTTCATGGGCGAGTCCAAATCGCACTTGGCCACTTTATTATTTATCACCATTTGTTGTCAACAACCAAAATAAGTAGAACCACAGCATAACTCGCTACTAGCGATTCTAGGAGTCAAGTACATAATTGGTAGTGTGTAAAGCGTAAGTAACGCTTCAGACACAGGCGCAGTTTCAAGACCAATTTCAAGGTGCTCAGTGCACATCCAATGACTTATATGTATGTAGTATGTAGATACATATATTAAAAGTATTATCTACCAAACAAAAAACAAATTGTAAAAACATAACCTTTCTTTCAGTCTGGTAAAAATTGATTCACAATTTAATTGGTAGAGCAGAGTTATCGCGTGACGTACATAAAAAAAACATACAACTGAATTGAGAACCTCCTCCTCTTTTGAAGTCGGTTAAAAAGTTAAATTGACGAGGTATCTAAAAACGCAAAACCTGTCCACAGCTCCTAAATGGTGTACACAGCTTGATTTCTAATTTCACACAGCATGACATCATGTGCAGTATCGAGTTGAGTCAGACAGCTGGTCGCGCGATGTAATCCGTACACAGTAGTATATGCCGCTCATTGCATCGCATCAGAGCCGCAAATAAAAGGCTCGTCAAAATGGGTAGACAGCGTGGAAGGTTCCATCGAAAATACAGAGTTGAGTCAGACAGCCGGTCGCGCTATGTAATAAGGCATGTGTCACCGTTGCATCCTGTCACAACCAAATTTATCAGACTCGTGGGTTCGTCACATAGGCTAAGCTGCACGGAAAGGAGTTCGTTGATAATATAATGAATATAACTCAGACAGCTGGTCGTGCAATGTTATCCTTAAAATACTTAGCAATACTGCCTTCGTCATTTGATTTTAGGTACAATATCAACAAGTATGTACATTAAACTGAAACTACATCGACAAGTATGTACCAAAAACTCCAACGCAATTGCTTAAAATTTTAGATTAAACACCTACGTTGGCAGGTAAAACAAATACCCATCATACGTCTAAGATTCCTACTGCAGCTAAAAAAACAGCTAATACTTTAAAACGACTGAACCATTTTGATGAAACATAATTGTTTCTATGTATAATAAGTATGTATTTAAAACTATATAAGTATTATAATCAGCTCTCTGGCCGCCATCATACAAGCTTTGCTTAGTTTGGGGTCAGATGGTATTGTGTGTGAATTGTCCACCAATATTTATTATTATTATTTTTAATTAAGAACACTCCGGACTAATTCACCCAAAAACAAAATTTAAGCAATACCGGTTTTGTTAGGCGGAAGACCCCTTGGGACATACGATGATTTTTCTCTACATCCTATAATTTCTCGAAAACGAAACTATTTTTTGAAAATAATAATTTTAACACCACTTTGGTAGATACTCTTTATGAATAGTCCTGTGTAACCATTCTACATGTATCAGAGACTCAAATAAAGCTTAAGCCGATTCAAGGCCACGGTGACTCACAGCACTTGCTATTATAGCACAAAGTAAATATTATAATGCAAGCACACTTCTTAAAATATTACAAACAACATTTTTGAATCCTGATCGGGATGTAAAGTGATTCCATGAAATATAAATATAACCTACCGTATAGGTACATACTTGCTCTTTTCAGAGCGCGCCTGGGAAAGTACTTACACTTACACTTTAAAGATCTTTGCCAGTTATTCTACCAAACTTTGTTAAAGTTTGGAGTACAATGTTTTGAATTAATGCGAATATTGCAGGTCGTAGTGTCTCAGGGCGAACGCAGTACATCGCTAGGTAGAGGTTTGTATTCTTCATGTTCGAATAGTTGCGTGGCGCTGTGCTATCATGGGCAATCGTAATCGTTTTAGCTGCGTTGAGATTTTTTTAGTACAGGAAAACCTAATGAGTTCGCGTCAGCAAGATGCTGATTTCAGGCGGTTGTAGCGGTGGCAGCGTAGCGTCGGAGCACTGGTAGAGTAGCGGAACGGAACGACCGCATTATTAGACTATTTTTGACAGAGTGAAATTCTGCTGTCAAAAATAAACTGTCAAGCGTACTAGGAGTAAATCTGGACGTCTACTCTAATTCAACGAAAGCGTAATTTCGAAATAAACTCGCGATTTTCAAACTCCGATTCTACTTCGATCCGTCGTTTTGTCCGTTTAAATGTTCTAAGCTTACTCTAATTAGAGTATGTTTAGAACATTTAAACGTCAAACAATGTTGTATCGGACGAAACGAAGTAGAACGAGAGTAGGAAAGTCGCGAGTTTTTTTTCGAAATTTCGTTTTCGTAGAAACAGAGTAGACGTCCTGTTTCTTTGCAGGTGATTTATTGCGCAATGTTCGATTTCCACCCAGTTCAAATATTTGTGTATGAATACAAGTATTTGTTTTGTGTCTGGGTACCTCTATGTATAGTAAGTACGTATTTAAAACTATATAAGTATTTATATCAGCTATATGGCTTCCATAATGCAAGCTTTGGTTAGTTTGGGATTAGGTGGTGTTATGTGTGAAGTGTACACCAATATTTATTCATTTAATATTAGCGCTGCCTATTTGTGAAATATAAAGTAATAAGTTTTCACTTCAATCGGCAGTCTATATGACTGCCAATATTTTTTTAATTAATTGGTTTACACTTGTCCGATGTCGACAACTGATTCACTATTGCCTTGAACACACCAAAATTGTAATCAATAACAACTAACAACTTACATATAATAAAGGAATACACTATACTAAATATATACTAATAAAGGACTTTAATTTCTGTTTCCCGCTGTTTATACAATAAAAACTTGAATTGTATGCACAAAATTTCATCGGAATATCAGGTACCCCACCATGTACACGGTAAATATCCTGTAGATACTGAGAAGAATTTAAATAGGTTCCCGATAGCAAGGGCCAAAGATTGCCGATGACCTATTTATCTCCGTAAACAAGTGTAATATTTATTTTATTATGCAATTAGATATTTTGTTGTAATCTCTTGCTTAATAATGAGTTTCTTTACCTTCGTAAAAATAATTATGAGACATTTACTCCGTGAATTCCAATAATTCCTTTGCACTAATGTTACATTTGTAAGATAAAAAAGCACTTAATACAATTCAATTAATTCCTTCAAGTTACTTTATCATCTTATATATCTGGGTGACGAATGCAGTGTAGTGCTAAGTGATTTGGAATCTATAATTTATAAAAAAAAATCTTAGAATTTACAAATATTAACTGTGCATTAAAATTGTGTACATGTCACCATCCTATTAATTTATTTATCGCCGGCCGTATCTTATAATTGTATTTTTTTCTATTAATGCGTTATTCCTAAAGTGACCTATGGTAAGGCTAAGCCTCCACCAAAGCGGATATGAGCGAGCGAAGACGAGATGTTTTTTTGATTTTAACAACCAAAAATAAATTGTTATTCACACAGAGTGGACATGACACCCGAGACATGTGAATAACGAAATTCTATTGGTTGTTAAAAAAAAAAATCTCGTCTCCACTCGCACATCTCCGCTTTGCTGGAGTATCAGCCTAATAGATCTCAAATTACCTCTTCTCCTAAACGAACTTATATCCTTGATTCTCTCCTTATAAGAGAAGATGCTGAATCCTATTAGCATTAGTGGGAACTTAAAGTAAGCTGTGTAGATTTGCTTATTTTATACACATATTATGTTTTTGTAAGGAGCACATCGTAAAACACACTCATAGCATACCTACCTGAAAACATTTCATAAACTTACAATATTCACACACAATAATTAATTAGACAAGAGAATTTGGACTATAAGAACATATAAGTATGTACTTGTATTTATGGAAATGTGTTTTAGTGGTAGGACTTTTGGCAAAGTCCGCCTGGGGAAGGACCACACTATTGCCAGTTATTCTACCGCCAAACAGAAATGTGCAAACATTACTCTGTTCCGGTTTGAAGGACAATATTTCCAGAGAAATTACAGGGCTTAGAGATATAACAACTTAGATCTCTGGGTGACGAGCGCAGTGCAGTGCTAGGTAATGATTTGGACTCTTCATGTTCCAATAGCTGCGTGTCACTGTGTCGTTATGTGGCAGGCATGTTGCTTACCATCAGGCATATCTCCTGCTCGTCTCGTCACTCTTTATTTAAAAAAAAATGCTAGATATATTATAGCACAAATCAAAATAACACTATAGAACTCAAAACTTATCTTCGACTAATTAGGTACGGTGTGATTAATTAGTGTTTTACAAAACGACTAATACTGTTGTAAGATAACGTGTGAAAGCGTATTCAATAGAAAACCATTCCAGCTTACGACTTTAATGACGATTTCTCTTCCCAAAACTACACCACGCTTGTACTAAATAAATACTGAATGAATGCAGTGCTCAAATAGCGATGTACTAGTAAGTGTCTGAGTGTTTAGAGATACCATCCTATCTTTTCAATTAGACGGATGCGTTACCGTCTCATTCCTTGAATAAAATTGACAAGCAGACCTATGAAAATATTTAGTTTTCACATTTCTCCATCTCTAAAAATAAAACGGTGATTCATATCGCTCAGCTCGTATCAAAGCATTTCAACGAGGTTCGAAGGAAGTCGATGATCGTAAAACTATGAATAAATTATATCGGTATGTACGTCTGTTATTGAAAAAACTACGTAAGTATCACTTCTATGAAGACATGGGTAATAATAGGTACTATACAAAGGAAAGCGCTTTGTGGGCTCTATATTATACACTGCACAAAAAAGATTAATTAAAAATAAACATTACGAGCATCGGAGGCGTTCTTACCACTAAGAGACTTCTTCATATCGATCGATGGCTTTCGGATTTAGTTTTTTTTTTTAATTCTTTGTATAGATAGAGCAATCCACGAAGACGCGCCCCACCAATTTTTTTCTCCACCAATCGCGTTTGCTCCGAGCGTCAGTCGCGAACCATTCACCAGTCATTGTAGTGTGCGTGTGCATTCATAGGTAATTAGTGTGTACCGATAACACTTAAACATTGACGGAAGCTTGCACACATATACTATAAACGGTTAGGAGGAATAGTGGGGCGCGTCTTCGTGGATTGCACTATCTGTATGTAGTTAAATACCAACCGTTTATTAATCGCTCTCGTATTCTTTTTTTTGTTTTATAGTATAGATTGACGAGACGAACAGAACATGTGGTAAACAATGAAAAAAAAACATGCCTGCCACATAAGTAACAACACAGTGACACGCAGCTATTGGAACATGAAGAGTTCAAATCATTAAAGCACTGCGCTCGACACCCGGAGATTTAAGATATTATACCTCTAAGCCCTGTAATTTCTCTGGAAACATTGGCCACAACACGGAACACAACAATGTTTGTACATTAGGTAATGCTTGGCGGTAGAATAACTGGCAAAGAAAAAACTTCTGGCAGCATCTTCTTCTGGTACACCGTAAAATACCTGCCAGAAGTTTTTTCTTTGCCAGTCATTCTACCGCTAAGCAGAAATGTGCGAACATTACTCTAAAATGCCTCTAAAATGTTTGCGGAAACGCGAACTTCCTGGACTCCACACCGGTCAGAGTCTTGGGACACCCTCCTTACAGTCCTGATTTGGCTCCGTGTGACTTCTTTTTTTTCTCTAAAATTAAAAATCAGCTTAAAGTGATATAATCTTTGTCGCCGGAAGACGAGCTAGCAGCGTTTGAGAAGACCGTGGAAGAGGTGTCCGCGGACAAAAATTGTTTCAGACGCATAAAATTTTGTATAGAGGCTGGCGGAGAATTCCTTGAAAAGGTTTAGTAAAAATATTTGTTTCATATAAGTGAGTTTTTTAGTTTCTAAAACGTTCTTAGTGTCCCATTGAAAAACGGAAAAACGCGAGTTAAACTGAGAGGCGATACTAATATGAAATAAAAATTCTAAAACCCCAAAGAAAAAGTTAGAACATTTCACTCATTCGACTCCGCACACGAACAACTAGTCTAACAATAAAAAGTGGACTTCAAACGTTAAGTGTATAAAATATTTCCACCAAACAGACGCGTGTTTTATATTCTCGGTAGCCATTCATAATGATATTTATCATTTCGTTTGGGAAACTGCCAGTTAATTAACCAAGTATCATCGCGTAAATTAGCTTTTGACTTCGGGTTAATTGGAAAATATATGGGGTAAGAAAATGTGAATACATACTGGCATTTTTGTACGGGTTCTTGTTAGAGGATATAAAACTGATTGGAATAAGATAAATGAGAAGAAATTTAAAACTAATATTGTTTATTTCGGTAGGAAGTGCTTGCATGTAATAAATAATCAATAATATACATTGGGTGACATTTCTCACACAACACTTACTATGCAAAGGTCGGACTGAAATTTGGAACACAATTAGATTTTAGTCTAGAATAACACATAAGCATTGAGATAATATTACTACGTACACATAAGCTACTTTTTATTACTAACCTATATAGGTATGTATTTTTATATAGAGTCAGTACTGTATCTCGTTGTGTAGGTACTCTGTGTAATCTTATACTTGTAATATTTTAGACCACATTTTTGGTATGTTCTATTTTTTTATAAATATAATAATTAGGTTCGTTCTATATCTAAAATTATTTTACTATTAATTTATTGATATGTACGGAGAATATGTAATAAATGAGTATTAGTTTCGCGTGAAAAACGCGGTAATGGGAACTAAGTATCTGGGCAAAACCATCTGTTGAGGGTAGTGTCTCATATTTGTAATTTGTGTATGTAATAGTATGAAATAAAACCACTAAATACAGATCTACAATAACAAATCGGTTTTGAATGGGCCACAGGTGTAGCAGTATTTCGAGCTCATGACTAAAGCCGAAACCACACCATGTCTAAATGTGACGTCGTAAACACACGACTGCGGCCCAGTATTTATGTGCCACTCGAGCTTTAATGAGTTATCAGTGGGATAGTGGGTCAGAGTAAACAAAACATAAAGAACAAACTTCATACCATTATGTCAAAGTAAAAGCCAAAGTAATTTATTCACTAAAACGATTTTATACAAAAAACTAAACTAACTTCAATATCACAAATAGGCACTCAAAAGCGAAAAATAAATTGATGTAATTATTGTTATCAAGTTATAAGCAGTACTCCACTCATCTATTTGAACACCTGTTAAGACTTGATTGGCACCGAATTGTACTGCACAATAAGTTTTTTGTAATAAACTACGAGCAACTGTAAATTGTTTTAAATAAATGTTAATAAATGTAAGTTTTTGTAACGTTCATGTTAAAAATAAAGTATAGTTTTGTAAACGCTAATTCTTTTACAGTAGATTTTTTATTTCGAACCCATTGCTCTGTTAATATTATCTTCTGTGCAGCTGGGATAGACCGAGACATTAAACTTGTACTGCTGATATCTAAATCTGTCGTCGTGAGATCATTGCTCGTCAGTTCATAGGAGAGATTAGGGATGTCTACTAATGAATCGGATTACTGTTTACATTTAATTACCATCAGAAGCTTTATTTTTTTCTTAGATAGTGAGGGGAAAAACGTGCACCTGACTTAAGTTACAGCATAAGCAGTAGTAGCCCACTTTATAGTCGCATTTTTCTTACAAGTAGAGAGTCAAAATCATATATTCCACTACGCTGGCAAAGGGCGGTTTGACAGATTACCTGTGTTCTCGTAGTTCTTCTCGAAACAGGCTGAATTCTTCACAATGTTTTCCTTAGACACTAAAGCCAGTGGCGATATCAAACTTTTACATGGGCACTTACAAAAAAACTTACGAGCACCTCTAAATCTCTGCTTACAACCACATGACTGTAAAGTCATGTGGGTCAGACGTCTCCTTGTCTTCTCAGAGAAAGCTCCAAGTCCAAGAAGTAAAACAGAGTGTATTATTTATACTCTGACGGCGATGAAATACATTGTGAAGAAATGGGCTTATTTCAAGAACATTTTCGAAAGCATAGATAATCAAACCCTACTTTGCCAGCGTTAGTAGTGGATTATGACCTTGATTCTCGCCTTGTCAGAATGATAGGAATATAAATTGGATTGTTTAAACTGTGATAACTCCTGAAATCATTAATATACTGCACAGGGGCAGCCCTACGCGCCCAATGACTAAGCGCGCATATCATTAAAACAAATGACAATTAATATTAATAACTTATGGACGCATAAATACTGGAACGTCTTTGTTTTTTAGTATATTGTCCCACTGTTTACATTCTTTCCAAGAATATTAACACAATTGTGGCTTTCAAATGGTTCCTGGCAATGTGTATGTTTGTCACGTTTATTAATGTCTGTTCGATTCCCTATTACATCTTACAAGTAGGTTACACAAACTGTGTCTTTTTTTGAGGGACCTATATAAGTTTTGGTTAAGGTTGGCCACTACTTATATACTAATACCTTTACCGAATTTTAGAGATATTTGCTTATATGGCAGACGACTATAAAATGTGGGGCTTACTACTCGTAATTAAAAAATATTAATCGTAATACTCATAGATAGTCTTAAACTTGCCCGCTTTTTAACCGACTTTAAAAAAAAAGTAGGTTTCTCAATTCGACCGTATCTGTTTTTTTTTTATAACAATTAAAAAAAAAAAAAAAAATTTTTTTTTGAAGTGTAAATTTCTTTCGGCGACACACAGATTTTTCGTCTCTTCGTCACGCTAGTAAATGAGGGAAATTAATGTTCGCGTGAACTCGAGACGTAGAACATTTCTAGATGGTCATGTTTAGAATAAGATGATCATGCTTATAATACTGGAGGTCTACTCTCTTTCTACGAAAAACGGAATTTCGAAATAAACTCGCGACTTTCCTATCCAGTTCTACTTTGTCTGGTCCGATCAAACATTGTTTGAGAAGGCCGATTTAAACTAAATAAAATATAAATATTGGTGGACAATTCACACACAACACCATCTGACCCCAAACTAAGCAAAGCTTGTATGATGGCGGCCAGATACCTGATATAATTACTTATATAGTTTTAGATACATACTTATTATACATAGAAACACCCAGACACAGTGCAAACATTTGAATTCATCACACAAATATTTGCACTAGGTGGGAATCGTACCCACGACCCTCGGCTTCGCAGGCAGAGCTACTACCCACTAGGCCACGAGGCCAGTCAAACTGAACGAACGTAGAGCTAGAGCTGGAACAAGAGCATTCTTTCTCGATCTTTTAGTGTAAACGAGAGATCGTTCTAAGCGTTTTCCATATTAAATAATATTCCATCGAATCTTTGCGAACGCAAACAAAACAACGAAAGAATGCTCTACGTTTGTTTACACCAAATGAATTTGATACAGTGGGGATAGAATGAGCATTCGCTCGTCTGATGTAAATCGGCCTTGACGTTTAAATATTCTAAGCCTACTCGTTTTTCGTAGCAAGAGAGTAGACATCCTGATCTAGATGGCCATGCCATGAATGATGGTGCTCGTTTTATTGTAATTGAAGATTTATAAACGGATGCTATCTACGATGGAGCGCGTGTACAATGATTGATTAATGAACAATGATTGATTAATGAACAATGAACTATTAAAATCGACAGTACATTTTATCTACTAGCGTCTTCAAAACTCCTGATTGTATTCATGAAACTCATTAACAATGGCTCACTCCTTCCTCTTGTATACTTGTATATTTGTTCTCCTTGTTCATCCTTCCGTTGCTTCGAAGGTATCGTTCTGGTCACCGTCCATAAATTTTACGTGGCTAATAATAATAATCCTACTAATATTATAAATGTCAATGTATGGATGTTTGGATATTTGGATGTTTGGATGTTTGTTGCTCAATCACGTCCTAACGTATGAACGGATCGGGCTGAAATTTCGAACACAGATAGATCAAAGTCTAGAAGAACACATAGGCTTTTATCCCGGAAAAACAACGGGAACGATATTTTTCATCATATTATTATCATATCTAACAATAAAATAATGCCGCTAACTTAAAACGGTGAAGGAAAACATCGTGAGGAAACCGACATGTACCTAGAATCTTTCGAAGTCATGTGTCATCCACCAACCCGCACTGAGCCAGCGTGGTGGATTATGGCCTTAACTCTCTCCTTGCGAGAGAAGGCCCCGAGTCCCAGCAGTGGGAACATTTAGTGGGCTGTTGATGATGATCTAACGATAGAACTAATACATCCATTTTTGCTAGCATTTTATCTTGGAAGAGGAAGTACGCTAACACTTAACTAAATGGTATTTCCTCTATAATATCTCAGTTTCTTTCCATGTCCTTTCCGATATGATTAATGGCAGTTTTCACAGCTATAGGTATGTTTGAATAACGCTATGAAAACTATGCATGACGCTGGGTGCTATGTTACGTAAATTGAGTGTTTGGAAAATCTATTGTAATACAGTAAGTTAATGTATTGGTAACATGATTTACTATCAAAAGGTAACATCCCGGCAGAAAATTTAAATTCATCAACAGAGATCATAATTCAATTATCGCTCATAAGCAAGCTGTTATGAAAATTGGTAATGTATTAAAATCCTAAACCAATTACAGATACATGTCTTTATGAAACACTGCAAAACTCTTTCTCGTTTTTTTTTATATTTTTAGCCGTTTGACAGCTAATTAAGCTACTCGCATACTCTTATTGTCAGTTTTAGATCATTTGGCAATTTCTTACAATTATATTCTTCTTTACAGAGTCCGTCTACGGAAGTACTACACATTTGCAAGTTATTCCACCGCAAAGAAGAAACAACCTATTAACAAATTAATAGGGTATCAGACTGGACCAAAATGGTGTATACCATTCTAATTAGATAGATCATGGAAAAATATGGGACACGATATTTTTTTTTCAATATATTAAAAAGTCGACAGTGAACATCAAACTTCGAGAGTGGAGAGTGGTGACGTCTCTCGTGGGTAAAAATTGTACCCACGAGTGACGTCACGCGAAACTTCCAAACATCTGTGTCTTCGTCATTTTTTGTTTGTGAAACAAAAGAAAAAATACGTGTTCATTTTTTTTTTGCAATCTAACCAACGTATGTATTAATTAGTTTTTTGAGGAGTGTGCTGTATTCCGTTCAAAGGGTTGTTTCCATAGAAATTACAGGGCAAGGAAAATAACTCATCTGACACGTCCGGCAGATAAGCACCTTTAAAAAACTCACACTTATTATTGACGAAGAAAGAACGAGTTTAAACTTTAATTTTAACGTTGCAGTATTACGTAATTGTGTGGTTAGTAACCACACATGCCTATTATTATAGTACTGTCATACGATTAATTACGAGTAATAAAATTGTAACCACAAAGATAACATATGTTTACATGTAACTAATTACTTACTTCAAGAGTCTTATGGTGAGATCATTTTTAGCAAGGAATATTACTAGGAAGGAGACAAGGCCATCGGCGCAACTAGAGAGTATCAAAATACCCTGTAGTGGTAGAACTCTTCGCAGTCTGCGTGTGGTACCTACACCATAGACAGTCATCATTCTGCCGGAAAGCGGTAAGCAGTTCCGGCTTGAAGGGCAATATTTTCAGAGAAATTAAGGGGCATATAGATACAACTTATATCTACTCGTATAACTTAAATCTTATATCTCTGGGTGATGAGCGCAGTGCAGTGCTAGGTAATTTGGACTATTTGTGTTCCATTAGCTGCGTGACACTGTGTTGTTACGGGCAGGCGTGTTGCTTACCATCAGGCGAATGACTTACTCGTCACATCACTTTAAACAAAAAAAAATCACCCCCTTACAATTTGTACATAAATAAAAGCGGCCCAAAATAACATATTGCCTGGTTTTAGTGTAAGAGCGTGGTTGTTCCACATTTAAAATTTATTGACGGGATACCGATGTATGACGGTCAATCCCAGCTTAAATTTTGGCTTTACCGCACGGAATGTACTCGAATCCGCGCACTCCCGATGAAAATGGCCGTCGAATGCCGCTGAAAATTAAGCCAGACAAAACTGAGCACAAACTAGTAGCCCACAAATGTTCCCACTTCTGGGGTCTAGTGGTCTTCTCTAACAAAGTCATTGTACACAACGCTGGCCAAATGGCCAAATAGCCAAATGGCCAGCGACTTCCGTAGTGGAGCTCAGGCCGAGTATGGAGAAGCGACACTTCCCTCATTTTTGCATCTTGAGTTAAATTTTGAAAAAAAAATGCAAAATATTACTTGTTGTTTTGGTTTTATTCAATTTTTAAGACATAAATACATATACGTCGAAGGAATAAAAAGTTTAATTTAAACATTCATCCCTTATTTCACCCCCTTGAAGGCTCAAAGTCATAGTACACAAGGTAGGCCAAATGTAGGTTGGAGCCAAATGAGAGGTGGTATTTTGGTCATGCTGTAACGGTGGTCAATTCCACCGTTCCCTTAAAATCATTAAAAATAGACTTGCCGTCTTAGGAAACCTTTAAATCGTAAAACGGCCGTAGATGGTAAAACGGAACGCTGTCGCGGACCAATCGGGACGCGACAAATTCAAACCATCCAATAGCGTGAGACGACAATAGGTGACATAAAGTTATAAAAAAGGAACGCATTCCCGGCAGACGCCATTCGAAGTAATTCTGTTTTAAAAACATTAAACTAAACTACGCTACTGTTAATTGTGATAAAAGGTAGTCAACTTTACTAGAAACGAACCCCATAGGGGTTCCATCACCGGGCTGAGACCCTAACGGCCAACTCTTATGGCCGGCTGATATACCAAGGGATCTACAACTCTTGAGGTAGCAGTCCACCACTCACTGCTTGAAAGACAGAGGAGCTACCCCCGTGTAGGACACAGGAGCACCATCGCCATGTCCAGCTGACACCACTGAACCCCCCAGAAGGACTGCGACCCGACTCTCCGCGGCTTACACAGGCCAGTGTGTCCCACCTAGATAACCATATAATTCCACCGATTTGCAATCGACCCCTTACTACTTGTGGATCTATATCCAGACTAAATTTGGCCATCCAGCCATGGGAACCAAGGTTACATTGGCGCCCAACTACTAAAGTTTGCAATCGAGTCGGTTTTATATTGTTTTTTAAGGTGTGCTCTTGATGGTTTTATGGTGTTGGCTATAATTTTCTAGATCTAAGGCAATTTCTTGTGTGTAAAATTACCTGCGTGTGGATAGTTCCTACTACTTACCTGTATTCTTTACTATACCCACAACTATTTAAAAAAATTTTTTTTCATAGATTTTTCTGGAAGTTAGTAGTTAATGACCACACATCGGGTACTTCTTATTATAGGGTACTTATATTTTTCTAGGGTGACCTACCTCACCACTGCTATTGCTGTTAAATCAGTAGTACTTCTGCCTTGTAATACTGCATATTTACAGCCTAATACTTCTAGGTACTAGTGAATGTGTGATATATCCTTTAATTTTTTTTAATTTACAGCTTTTTAAATTGTAAGAACACCTTGGTTCTTTTACAAAACTTTTTTTAACTACCTGAAGGATGATTTCCCTATCGGATATTCCCACATTAACTTTTAATTATATTAAATTGCTTCTGCAATTAACCTTGTGTCATTACTATGACAACCTTACATTTCTATTGTTGTACTCAAATTGGAACACATACCTAAGCTACAAAATGTACTCGCAAACTGAACTACTTTACGAAGTTGAGCTTCGTGGGAGTATAGGTGAACTTAGTAAACCTATAACTCGACTAAATAATACTACCTAAACTAAATAATGCTATTTAAAATTAATAATGCTACTTAAAATTAAATAATGTTATCTGAAACTAATAATGTTACCTAAAACTAAATAATGATGACTAAAACTAATAATACTACCTAAAATTACTAATTAATACTATCTAAACTTGCTGATGCAGTCTAAACTAAATAATGCTGTTCTACTAATTAATACTATCTAAACTTATTGATGCAGTCTGACTAAATAATACTGTTTCAATAATCATTAAATACTGTTTAAACTAATTGATGCTGTTCCATCAACCTCTCTAACAATAATTCTAATACTAATACTAAATAATCTAAACATAAATAACTTTTTATATGTTCCATCTAAGTTGGGGACAAAACATTATGCTGGAGTGTACTCGTAGTTACAGGTTCTCTGACACTATTAGGTGTAAGTGAATACCGCTCACTAACGGCGGATTCACATACTAACAACATTCAGTTACAGTCTACCCTGTAACGTGTTGAATGCCTGATGTTAGACCTAGATAGTGTCACCTTCTCTAAAAATCCTATGCTAGTGCTCGGAAAATCGACGAGTGTGGAGTCGGTCACTGCATAGATTTGCATTTGCCCTAGCAAATGAACTTGTTATGTGCCCGGGAAGTCGGTAAGGGGAGCACCGATCACATTAACAAACTCTTTAAGTGAATACGTACTCTAAAGGCGTGATTCACATACTTTTAACATTCAGGGTCAGTCGAACCTCTAAAAGTGTTCGGGTGCCCGATGTTAAGCCTAGATAGCATGGCTATCTCTAACTCTGACACTATTAGGTGTAAGTGAATACCGCTCACTAACGGCGGGATTCACATACTAACAACATTCAGTTACAGTCTACCCTGTAACGTGTTGAATGCCTGATGTTAGACCTAGATAGTGTCACCTTCTCTAAAAATCCTATGCTAGTGCTCGGAAAATCGACGAGTGTGGAGTCGGTCACTGCATAGATTTGCATTTGCCCTAGCAAATGAACTTGTTATGTGCCCGGGAAGTCGGTAAGGGGAGCACCGATCACATTAACAAACTCTTAAAGTGAATACGCTCACTAACGGCGTAATTCACAAACTTTTAACATCCAAGGTCACTCAAACCTCTAAAAGTGTTTGATACCCGATGTTAAACCTAGATAGCATGACTATCTCTAAAATCCTGAGTCTACAACTACAGCTGACCCTAAAGGTCAAAGCCCAGCTAATGATTGTCCTTACAACACTCTACAGATACCAAGAACACAGAATGTTACACTCTCTAGACAGCCGAAAAGTTCAAGAAACTTTTCTCCGGATTTTTCTTAGGAAAAATCCTGACCTAAAAAGGGGGGTATGTAACGGTGGTCAATTCCACCGTTCCCTTAAAATCATTAAAAATAGACTTGCCGTCTTAGGAAACCTTTAAATCGTAAAACGGCCGTAGATGGTAAAACGGAACGCTGTCGCGGACCAATCGGGACGCGACAAATTCAAACCATCCAATAGCGTGAGACGACAATAGGTGACATAAAGTTATAAAAAAGGAACGCATTCCCGGCAGACGCCATTCGAAGTAATTCTGTTTTAAAAACATTAAACTAAACTACGCTACTGTTAATTGTGATAAAAGGTAGTCAACTTTACTAGAAACGAACCCCATAGGGGTTCCATCACCGGGCTGAGACCCTAACGGCCAACTCTTATGGCCGGCTGATATACCAAGGGATCTACAACTCTTGAGGTAGCAGTCCACCACTCACTGCTTGAAAGACAGAGGAGCTACCCCCGTGTAGGACACAGGAGCACCATCGCCATGTCCAGCTGACACCACTGAACCCCCCAGAAGGACTGCGACCCGACTCTCCGCGGCTTACACAGGCCAGTGTGTCCCACCAGAATAGCAATATAATTCTCTCGATTTGCAAACGACCCCGACCCTCTCTTTAAATTTAACTTATACTACCCCAGAACTACTGCTACATTTAGGCCACCCCTCTGGTGGTTACTGTAAACTTATATACGATAATAAAATCTAATTAGTTAAAATTGTGGTTTCTATTCAAACTCTTAATTTTACTTCTACTCATGTTAACCGGAGCTAGCTTGGATAATCTCTCTCTCTCTTTAAACACAACCAACTAGAAAGGTGACAATGCCTTACGTCGAACAAGCGCTGGCAAAAGTATGACGAATTACTAGTTTTACTCGTTAAGAAAATTAGGCTTCTAATTTTTTTCCCGTCCGAAAAATAATAAATAATTGCGCAGATAAGAAATTACATAAAGTAAATACAATGTACGCTCAGGGCTTTATCTAACTCAAATTATTCCACCAGCCATACAGCGTCGGAATACCGGCACGCTGATGGGGGCTTAAGTTACGGCTGGTCTAGTCGGGAGAACGGTGCCTGCCGATCCGGAGACCCCGTGTTCAAAGGCCACACGCACCACTGTCTTTGCAAAGTCACGTGCGTAATGCCGCTTACTTAAAACGATGAAAGAAAACATCGTAAGGAAACCGACATGTACCTAGAATCTTTCATCCACCATCATTTGTCATCATGTGTCATCCACCAATCCGCACTGGGCCAGCGTGGTGGATTATGGCCTTAACTCTCTCCTTGCGAAAGAAGGCCCCGAGTCCCAGCAGTGGGAACATTTAGTGGGTTGTTGATGATGATGATGATGTTGATGATGGGGTCTTTTAGTCGGGGATTTGACGAACGCGGAATTCCAAATTTGAGTTTGTTTTTAATACCGTTTATTTTATATTTTAAATAGTATTTATTTGTGTAGTTTCCGTTCTCAATGTTTTTCCCAAGGTAAAGTATGAGTAGACTTTGTGTTATTCCAGACTATAATCTATCTGTGTTCTAAGTTTCAACCCGATCCGTTCAGGCGTTCCGACGTGATGGAACAACGAACATCCAAACATCCAAAAATCTACACTTATGCATTTATAGTTAGTAGGTAAAGGGTGTCTCAGTAAGGGTGCACTTTTTCATTTTAAAATAAAAACAAGTATTTTATGACAGAGTTGTGATATTTTTATTGTATTGTAAAGAAGACATGTTCCGATTAAGTATGGAATAAAATATCCGGCAAATGAACCCCACGGCTTCCATGACAGGCCATTACTCTTTTCATGAAATTTTCCATGACTTTTGCACAGAGATGTGGCTGTATCTCACCGATGACGCGTTGGATTTCCGATTTGAGCTCAGGATTTGTTTTGGTTCTATTCGCATAAGCCCGAGATTTCACAAAACCCCAAAGAAAGACATCGCACGTTTAATAGTAGGTTTATTATTGTTCCAGATTAGTCCGTAAATAAATACCTATATGAAGTATCGTGGAATAGTATTATTAAAGTATAACAATAAAGTATTTATTTATATTTATTGTTTTAGACAATGTATGGCGCTTTTTTGAAGTGAAAACTTTTAGCGCGCCATAGACAGATTTTTCATGGGTTGTGATTTGAATTTTAGCGTCACGCTCGGGAATGATAAGAAATCTTCGGGTTAACTCGGGACCATGGCCATTTGCTATCTAGAAATGTGTCATCATTTTTAGATAGCCATTCCAATGGCCACGCCTCCCGGTTTCACCCGCGTAGTTTTCAAAGTAAACTATCAAATTCGGAGCTTTGAGTTTTCACTTTTATCGGCACTTCCTATGACAGCCATTTTTTTTAAATAAGATGTAGATAGGTTCGGGGCATGATCGTATAAAAAAGTCGGACGTAGTCTCGCTAAAACAAAAACTGTGTCACTAGAGTCGGCCACATTTGCAAGTGTGCGTTGTCAGGTTGTCACTGATAGGCTGACACGCACACATATACACAAGTTTGGGCGTGTAATGACCCACTGATGTGTGTATGTGTGCGTATCAGCCTGTATGTGATGGCGCACACGTGTATATTATGAGGCCGACTCTGTGGACACAGTTTTTGTTTTACCGAGAATACGCCCGACTTTTTTTATACGTCCATGCCCCGAACCTATCTATTTTACGCTATCAAACGTCATTTACAAAAATATTCGAATACTATTACAATCGCCCTAAATTGTTTTACGATGTTTCTAACAGTCGCGATGTCACAACAAATTTTACTGGTTGTGAGAAAACGCATTAATAAACAGCAAAGCATAGTCTAATAAAAATAGTTGTTATAGAGCTATCACAATGAGACGTTTCGGAATTTTACATGCTAGGTTTAGCATAAATTTATCCTAATTATAATCACCTTTAAGGCTCGTACTGTTAAGCAGTAAATTTGCTTAACATTACGACTATTACGAAATTACTTCAAAATTGTACAACAAATTGTAGTAGTGTACTTAAATTTTTATGCTGTAAAAATAGTGATTCATTTAGACTAAATTACATCTTAAACGATATCACAATAAGTGACAACAAAATCCTTAACGAACTTTCTCTAAAAAACTGGTAGTTACAGGGACTGCTGATTCAAGTGAAAACATAAAAGTTGGAATTTATGTATTAAGCGGCGCTCATTTTGCACAATACATCATCTGTATAACCACAAAAAGAACCTAAATGACAAAGGTCACGGACTGCGACGCCTGAGAAGTATATAATTTTAAAAAAAGTTACGTAAATAGCTACAAGTATGAAACATAACTAACTAGATAACGCATGTTGATGACGCGAAATCATGTGCTCAACACGGCTAAATAATAGTTCCCTTCAAACTCGTTCATATCCGTTTTTAAATCTCTTTTAAGATAATAGATTCATCCACCACATGGTACGCAGTAGGTTGCCTTATATGTATGGAGTGAATTGTGTCCCTCTTATTCCGAGCATAACTCGTGACATTGTTAGCACTTCGGATGCGTATTGACTTTTTTGTAAAGAATTAACACGTGTGTCTTTCAAAGACTTGTTAAGAGGGTATTGAGAAATGTGAATACTCACACTGGTAATGAGATATTTTTTTAAAGTAGGTACTTGTACAAGCCTTATACCACAGATTAGAAAATAGTTACCTTTTACATACGAAAAAAGATTTGACAGAAACAGATTCTACGCACCTGGAAACCTGAACATTGAGAACCTACCAAGTCATTTATTACATTTTTTTACAATATATTATTATAAACATGTCAATCAATTAAAATATTAAATGGCAAAAATGTCCCACGATCATCAGTTCCCAGCCCAAAAGTGCCCATTAAACTTTTGGCGTTCCCACGCCGGATTGCCAGGGAGTATTTTGAAACAGTAAAACAACCGGACACACCCCTTATCTTTCAGGAGTCGACCCAACGCATACACAAAATCCTTGGCCTCCGCGGCCCATGGGCCCGCCGTTTCCACCGCGAAAGGAACAAACTCATACGCAGACTCCAATGCGGAATACTTCAGGTGTTTACCTCTAACGGCCGCTTCTGCACCCGCACCTGCAACCCGCTGAGTTGAAGGTGCAACCGGCTGAGTTGCAAGCGCCTACCAAGTAGGTACAACAATTTAATTTTAAAGTCCCACTAGATTTTTTCTGCTCACTTTAGTCGATATTTAAATTTCAAAAATATTATTAAGCACAATAATGTTGTAATTAAAACACTGATAACATGACATTGTAAACACTGATAGGTGAGAAAATTCTAATAGGTCTAGAAACTTATGAAATGTGTTAAGTATCACAAACGAATTGAATGAAAAAAGATTAAACTAAAGTCTAGTTTAGTGATAACGGCGATCAAACAGAAATGATCCTTACCACCATTTCGAAGCGGTTGTGATTTTTTTTAAGCAGTTGCTCCGTTGTGATATTTGCTTATCGTCATTATATCGTGCTGTTACTATTCTAAAGTTATTTGTTCGTAACTCTGACAGTACGTTCTGCAGGTATCTATCTACCTACCTGTACACTAAACCATTTACAAAATGAACTCCAGATTATTTTTTAGTGCTAAAACGCGTAGTTTTTGGAACCTCTTTTTGTAAATTGTATTTTAAGCATAACATTTTGAGTAGGAAATTTTCACACCAAGAGATTCATTAGTTTACTTTAAAACTAATCAATTCCTTGTAAAAATCCGAGTAACTTGAATAGCTTGCACTTGGCAGCGTGGAGGATCATGAACTTTCTTTTAGTGACTTTGGGGTCTTCTCGGATCCGAAATCCAGCAGCGGAAACATCAAGTACTCAGCTTATGCTGTGTTATAAGCGAAAATATCACATATTTTCAGAGGTTTTCAGAATCCAGCCTTTTTAAAATATTACGCTACTATTCCCGTTCCCGTTCTTTTTCTGTGATAAAAAGTTGCCTATGTCCTCTTCCAGAAAATGATCTAATTATGTCATGGGATAATATAGAAGCAACATATTTTGCAAAAAAAATGTTTAGGTACAATCACCTGAAAAATAAAATTTTCATCCCACCAGCTCGGAAAGAGTACTTTTGCTCCTCGATATCAGGGCGCAAAAGTCGTTTTTACCCTCTAGAGGTTAAAGTAAATTTGAATTTAGAACATCGTGTGTACTGAGGTTTTGAATTCAAAACATAATTTAACCTATTTATTTCTACCTCCTTGGTGCCGAATTCATCATACATTTATTTTTAATTTGTTAAAAACTCATACTCGGAACCTCTTTGGTGTACTTTTTTTTAAATGCTTTGCGCGCAATTTTCTTTTCACGTATGGAGGATAGAGGTAAAGAATGTTATTTCAAATGGCAAAACATTTTGAAATGCTATGAATGAATCAATTGTAATCGAATTGAAGTACATAATGCCGAGTTGCCGAGTTAAATAATTAAATATTATTGACTACTAAAATAGTAACTAATAGATAATTTCAACTACTTGTGCAGTACAAAATAATGTAGTAAATTTAACATCAAAATTACTATTTTGAGAAAACATGTAGGTACAATATATTTTGAAGTCAAAACTTCTTTTGGCGCGCCAAAGACAGATTTTTCGTGGGTTGTCAATTTAATTCTAGCGTCACGCTCGGGAATGATAAGAAATCTTCGGGTAAACTCGGGACCATAGCCAATGACCATCTAGAAATGCCACAGCCTTTCCCATTGGCCACTTAAAAATGTGTCAGCATTTCTAGATGGCCATGCTCATAGCCACGCCCACCGGTTTTACACGCGTAGTTTCCAACGTAAAAATCAAATTCTGAGTTAAAAGTTACCACTTCTATCGGCAGTGCCTATGACTGCCAATATTTTTCTTTCATGAATTCTGAATAGTACGTTTATTAATTTCCTTTAAATGTACCATGATGCAAATTTAGCGCTACTATAATTTAATGCATGTGGGCGGACACTTTTTCATGTACACATGAAACTCCTTACCTCAATCGGTCAACTCTCCATATATTCACGTCATATTGTTATTATTAAAACCATGGCTAAATAAACTTAAGTTTAAAACTTATAAAATTGAATACAAGTGAAAAACCGAAATACCATAATAGTAAGTGATTCTAGCGACCAAGAAGTTTATTTAACGCCAACAGAATCGACTGAAATTGAAAATGCGCAAAGCTTTTAGTAATTTCCTCGCTAGGGGGGGATGAAAAATTACGTGTTACACTCGATTGCAAAGATTTTTCACCTTGTGCCCTTTTGATTCCCTTGCTACGCTCAGGATTCTAATTTTTGAATCCCTCGCTACGCTCGTGATTCAACTTTAGAATCCTTCGCTTGCTCGGTCATCAAAATTGAGCACGCGGTTAAAAAGCCACTTTGCACTCTTGTACAACAAATAACTATTGCAACACTGGTAACGGGCAGTTTTTTCGCGTCACTTCCGTTGTATATTTTTCTTACGGTTTTAGTCTCACATTTTTTTCACTTCACAGAACTCCGTTCCAAAAAATAAATAGTTGGAAATACTTTTCACAAGCTTCACAAGTTTGGAAACTACATCAGGCAGTTCATACAATGACGAAGATGTGGGAATTTTGATAATGATAAAAACGAAATTTACAAAAGTTCCGAATTGCATAAAGAGTAATATGATCTAATCAATTTCAATTTTACGAAGCATCCTGCCACCGACATTTTGACAACACATCTGGAATACCTAATACGAACCAAATATGCACCTCCTAATCATAAGAACTAGGGTTGACAATATTCAAAGGACAATGGCAGACATGTGTACCTAATAACTTATTTTAATCATTTCAAAAACATAATATTGTAACATTTTTTGTAGCTTCTATTACCATGTATGTATATTTTAGGAAACCGTAGAAAGAAAATTAAATTCATTTTGTGTAAACGTTATTTTTTGACGCTATCATGAAGCTAACTCTTATTCTGTATTGTTATTTATGTTGATTAATTTAATTTGAACTCCGTAATTTGGTTTTGTTTTTATTACCTACTCGTACCTAACTGGATTTTATAAATGAAATTAAGGGATGGAAGAATAATTTCAGGTATAGTACACTATTTCATAGGTTGTTTTTAACTGCCATTACTGGAAAAGTATTTCTAGGCAATTATGAGAAATGTACATGCAGGAGTTTAAATCATGGCGAGCCTCATTGAAGCAATCGAATGTCCCCCGCGTAGAAATAATATCGAGCGTACCGAGTTTAACCCCGAAAAACCCGACGCGGATGCGCAAACTCTGTACGATACCGTTCATCTTTGTTTTGGAAATGAACTGTTAGAAAGAGGACCTTTAATAATAACCACCAGCAGTACGTTAAAAGGTAGTAGCTGTCACAAGTTTTTTTCCCCCGTAATACAGTCGTCACAGTTTCGAGATCTATTTACTGCCAGGTTTGATTCTCAGTTGAAATACCCGCAACTACCCTCATTAACCTATAAAACAGCAAACTCAAGGAAAACGTGTGCTTGTCAGTTCTTGACATCGAAATGGCTAAATATGAGGGTAGAAAAGATTTCCATATCAACTGCGCTGGCACATATTATATTACGCAATTTAACAGACGTCTACAACGACTAGCCTTCACAACTGAAATTACGACGAGAAACGAATTACAACGAGACCGAAAAGCAACTACGTTTGTGAAGAAGACAGTATCGGAAGTTGAAGACGGCCACATGGAGTCAAGACGGGCACATGGTTAAGGTGTTTTTACTGCGGCACGATGAGACTTCGTGCGCATGAGCGTCGGTCAAAAGACAGAAAAGTTATGGAGAACATACTATCTACGACTACGGAATCCATGAGGAACCCACAATCACAAGCCATCTGCTTCCATTGTGGCGGAATGGGCCACTTTTTTTTTTTAACTTTTATAGGTTTACACTTGACCGCCATCTCACCTGATGTTAAGCGACGATGCGGTCTACGATGGAGCGTGTTTACCTAGAAAAAACCGATTCACTCTCGATTTGAAGACACAAAGATTATAACTAACGGGAAATACCCACTCAGGCAACGTATTCCACAGTCTTGACGTTCTTATCACAAAAGTAGAGTCAAATCGCTTCGTTCGTGTTTTTGGAACATCAACCATGAAACGATGTCGCTTTTTCGAGCTGCGAGCATTCCGATAGAAAAAAGGGCAAGGTGGTATCAGATCGTGCAAATCAGTCGCACACTCTCCGAAGTGTATCCGATAAAAACCCGATAAGCAAGCAATTTTTCGGCGATGTTCAAGACTTTGCAGTCTTTTTCGCACGAAGGTGTCATTGCCTATGAGCCTTTTGGCACGTCTCTCGATCGACTCCAGAGCCTCCAGCTGATACTTAGCCGACCCATCCCAAAGGTGCGAACAGTACTCCATACAGGAGCGAATCTGTGCTTGGTACAACGTGAGCAACTGCTCAGACTTAAAGTACCTTCGCACCTTAGAGAGGACACCCAGTTTTTTGGCAGCTAATTTAGCCTTGGACTCGATATACGACCCAAAATTGAGCGTAGACGATAAAGTAACGCCCAAAAGCTCGAGATGGTCGGATACCGGCACGGATACACCGCGAAAAGTAGGAGTCTGTTAGAATGGGCTCTTTTTTGCGAAAAACAGACACGCCTTCGTCTTTCCTTCATTAAACCTGACCAAATTGGCATCGCCCCATTTAGAGACTGCCTCAAGGGTCAAGTTTAAACGCTCGATCAAACTCTCTCTCAGTGCCTGAGTTTGCTGACTATTGGCTCTCGCGCTAGATATGTAGCTCTCTACAACAGTGCTATCATCTGCGTACCCAAAGATACCGGGCTTCAACAGATCGTTGATATGTAGCAGGAAGAGTGTCTTAGAGAGCACCGACCCTTGAGGGACTCCGGCAGTGATAGCCATTTGATCCGACGAGCAACCATCAATGACCACTCGTATGGATCGATCCCCCAAAAAGTTCGATATCCACGCTATAAAGCCTGGAGACAAACCATAAGCTGAAAGCTTGCATAAAAGACCATCGTGCCAAACCCTGTCGAAAGCCTTCGAGATATCCAGGGAGACTGCAAGTGCTTCCCCGTGCCTCTCGATAGCTTCACTCCAGATGTGAGTGACGTACGCTAGAATATCCCCGGTGGACCGGTTTTGGCGAAAGCCGTATTGTTGGTCACTGAGGAGGTCGTTCGATTCTAGGTACGTCAGGAGGTGGTGTAAGACACGTTCCATAGTCTTGCAGAGTATGGACGTGACCGAGATTGGCCTGTAGTTGGCAGGGTCAGCACGACTACCCTTCTTGGGTACTGGTTGCACGTTGGCAAGCTTCCAAGACTTCGGTACTTGTCCAGTTTCGAGAGAGAGTTTATACAGGTGCGTCAGTATTGGAGACAACTCAGGCGCACAAGCCTTCAACACTACGGCAAGAATACCATCTGGGCCACTAGCTTTATTCACGTCCAGAGTGCGTAGCAATTTGCGAACCTCTATTTGGCGAATATGTATGTTTGACATAGAAGTCGGACAACCATGTGAAGTAGGAGGTGTCGCGCTACCAGCATCTAGACGCGAAGATTCCGCAAACTGAGATGCAAACAAGTTTGCCTTCTCCATTGCGGTGTGAGCCAGTGTCCCATCAGGTTTCAGCATTGGAGGTAGTGAAGGGCGGCAGAAGTTCGATTCGACCGATTTAGCTATGGATCAAAACGCTTTGCTGCCCGCAGGGTACGAAGCTAGTTTGTTCCCTATTCGACTAATGTGGTCAAAACGAGCCCTCTGAAGAACCTTTTTGCATGCCTTAGCAGCCTTGTTGAATGAACGCTTTCTTCTTCTTGTGTATGTCCCTTACCTTACGCTGTCGAGCATCAACCCAGGCTAGGTAGGCCTCATGTTTAAATGCTTCAGCACTTTTACATTGAGGACCAAACCAAGGGCGAGCTTTGCTGGATAATGCCACGTCGGAGTATGGAATGTTATATTCCATAGCCGTTAGAATTACATTAGTCACAACATCCGCGCATGTTGAAGGATCACCAGAAGTGAAGCACAATTACTGCCACGGGTAAGATGCAAAAAATGAGCGCATCTCATCCCAATCTGCTGACTTGTATCGCCACAACCGCCGGTTGCCTCTAGGGCTGGGATCAGGCGGATGGTAGACGGATACAGATTTCACCAGACAGTGGTCGGAGCTGCCTAACGGCGAAGATACCACCACGGAATAACGGTCTGGATCTGTTGTCAGCAGAAGGTCTAAACAATAAGGTGTATGCGACTCAACGTCGGGTACCCTTGTGGCCTCTTGGACCAGCTGGGTTAGGCCTAACGATAAAGCTAGCTTTCTCGTTTCCTGCCCAGCGTGGTCAGTGCCCCGGTATGGGTACAGCCACTCCTTATGATGGCCGTTAAAATCCCCCAGTAACACTAATTGGGCTGAAGGGTACTTCTGTTGCGCCGCGTCCGCCGCCTCACTTAAATATTCCGTAAGCCATGACTAGCTTCCCGATGTACATTATTGGTGTGTGACAGACCGGTCTGCAGTATGCAGCAACTGTTCTGACCCGTTTTCCCCTAATGGTGTCACTAGACAACACGCCGGAACACGGCTAGGCCGTTTGGCGTCGTGACTTAGTCTAGTGGGTGGTCACCAACCACGGCCGAGGCCTACCACCGGTAGTTTGTCACCTGATTAGCACCACCCAGGGACCACGTGTGGGGTTTCAATATATAGGTGCTTCCCCACGGACGAAGGTGACTCGGTCCCCAAAAACTGCAAGATGTAATTGTGTACCGGATGGCAATGTCAGTGGCGGTGGAGGCTTCACGCCTGGAACGAATGCAGCGGGACCATCAACATGCGAGTATCGAGTCGGTGTGTGCAGCTAGACCACTGACTAGGTAGAAAGAGCTAGACTAGAGTAGGCTATCCTCGTGGTCAGCTTATAAACAACGGTCACTCGTTTTTGTTTTGTTTTGTTTCTGGTGCTTAAGGACTCCTTATAAAAGAAAGCATTGCAACAAATTTTCTTGTAAGCGGTTAAACAACATTGGTAAATTAACGGAGATAGGTCAGTATAACGTTCATAGTGCCCTAAAGCTTTTATCTCAAATCGTGATTAACGATTTTGATTTTTGAAGCGTTATATAACGTGATACTTCATGATTACTTGATTGTCTTAGTGAGCACATTTTGTGGGTAGCGATATGTTAAAACAAGGTTACAAACAAAACAAGGTTTTAACCGACCTTGTGACTTTAACGTCTCAAGAATATTTTAACATCCAGCTCAGAATATCAAACAAACTGCGCATGATAAGGCGATTCATATTTCGAAAATAAGTACGCACATGAAAGAGTAAAGAAAATACGGAATCTTGAAGTTCCTGTTGAGTCAGGGGAAATAAATGTCGATGAAGAGTTAATTTCTGGCTGTGAAAGTAGAGAGGTGCGATGAGTTATCCTTGTTTACTTGATTAAACAAGATGAGCCGTTGCGTTGGTGCGGCAACAGGTTTCAGTGTTGTTATCCTCGTGTACGTTTGTGCGTTAACGAAATACTAACGAGATACAAAACTAAGTACTTATATTTGGTGTTTTTAACCTACGTATGTAGTGTACTGTAGTATTCATTATTATTTATTATTTACTTAGCATATTAAAGGTTTTATGAAAAACAATTTACAAAAGAAACCATTCGCGATTTTAACATAATTAAAAAAAAGTCTCGACTCCTACTTAAAATACTTGAACAAACGAAACTTTTCAGTTTATTTCGAAAGATTTTTTGTTGTCTGAACATACACCATTTTATTCAAACGTTTTACTGAAAAAAAAAACAGATCCATCAACAAAACTTACCACTTATGTAAGCCATAAGTTCATAAAATTTTAAAGCAAATTTCAAATCGGTGTGAAATCTAATACTTTCGAGACTTCAAATGAACTCAAAAAGCCAAAATTGAGCTGATATAAAGTTTTGTTTTACAATGCAATGGTAAGAAAAGATTTAAAATGACGGCTATCGTTTTTAAATTTATTTCTAATTATAACAACAACACAATTATAACACTAAAATTGACGATAGATAGGCGTAGAATGGATTATGTAAATTTTTTTCCATTTTTTTACATCTTACTTTGTAATTTGCTTAATTTGACAACCCTAGCTAAAATGCATTGATGATTGAATAGATCGTGCGATGCATTCTGTAATGTTAGCGTCATAGAGGTAGTTTGAATGAAGCAGACATTTAAAATTTCGGTGGCGGTGACTCAGCGTCTAGCAAAACAATCAGTGTTTATTGGTTTAGGTTAGGTGCATGGTAAATCATTACGTTTATTAATACAAGCCTTGACTATTTTAAGCTAAATAGATAGTGCTGTGTATGTAGAAGCTTATCTCACAAGGAGAAGGTAAAGCTATAATACACCACGCGAGCTAGGTGCGGGTTGGCGAAAACACAAATATTACCTACCTTAAAGATATATCTTCTTGAAACGCAGCGGTTTCTTAGCGATGTTACCCGTAACCGTTAAAACCAGCGTTGACAAAAAAAATTACTCGTACACACACAATGACAAAAATACTGTGAAGTACAGGCGAGATTCGAAGTTATGACGTTCTAACTATTAGGCCACTACGGCTACCGTAGTGTAGGGTATCCTGAGACTAGATGGAGTGACGATATACAATTGTTAGCAGGCAATGGATGTAAATGTGTATCAGAGAATCGGGCTTAGTAGCTTTTATTCAGCAACGAACTAAAGTGATGATGAGGATTGGATAATTCAGATGCTCATCAAGACTGGCAAGCCCACTGCCAGAGGAAATGGTGCTCAGTAGTTTGCTACCGAAATAACCACGCTCAATGCTAATGCTCAAATATCGAGTCAAATAAACGACAACTCCACGGCTTCGTGCTGATAATATATCCATTTTTGCGGAATAGAAATCAGCAATTCAATTTCTCCAATCTTTTTACTATTAATCTTACCCAAAATACAATTCAATCTGGCGCTCTGAGCACAAAAGCGAAATAAATTCATTTTCTCATTAGCTATTGTAATTGGGAACGGGGATGCAGCCAGCGTTTTAATACAGGAATACAGATTGTTTCAGGTTTAAGGTACCTACTCAAACGAGATGGTTTGACTCTACTTACGTAATATGAACATCTAGGCTCCGGAATACCTTATTTGAGTGTTAATTTCTTTCTAGATGGTTCTAATTTTGGTGTCTTCAAATGTTCAATCGCAAGTAGATTGGTTTATTCTTGGCAAACAAGCAACAACAACTCGTTGACTGTATCGTTGCTTAAAATCAGGTGCTCAACTGCAAATCTATTCAGTAAATCGTAAGTAATGAAGTTGTCCGCTGCTAGTTGTAGTGCTGTATTTCATGTCACATTTTTGTTGTGTAGGTGGATATAAATTAGTCATATTTTTTGTATTCGGGGTTACGGGGTTTAAACTAGTAGTTGTATTTACTTAATTAATATACTTAAGTTGTATTTAACTATGTTTCAGAAATTCTATTGTTATTGTTAAATTATAGTTATCTTGGATGATTATGTATTAATTTGTTTTATATAGTATTTAATTAGTAGTATTGGGAAAAATGTCACCTCGCTTCGCCTAACCATGTATGTAGGCGAATTTCCTTTAAGCTGGTTGCCTGGAAGAGATTGCTCTAAGCAATAAGGCCGCCATTTGTGGTGCTAGTTCGTAAGTGCTTTACTGTAATATTTCTGTTTTTGTGTCACAATAAAAAGTTATCTATCTATCTATTACTTTCAAAAATAACTTTAAACTAATAAACCCGACTTCAAAAAATCAACAGCTAAAAAACATTACATACTATCTAAATACACTTGAGTGGTTGAGAGAAATCTAAAGATATCTTATTATATGTCAAAATCCATCCAGCCGTTTGGAAGATACGTTTATTTCTAAACGATGTGTCTAAATCCTAACAAATTAGTCATATGCATGGCCAAATACACATTACGTAAGTGCGGCCGTCGCTAATATTTTATTTATTATGATTGACACGCCATAATTATTCTGTTAACGGTGCATGATTCATTGCTAATCCTTTATCAAGGATAATTGCATTAATAACCCACTTACCGTTACCAACCATAAAACCTACCATTAAGATCGTCGCATTGTGTCTGTGTCTGGGTGTTTCTATGTATAATAAGTAGGATGTATTTAAAAACTATATAAGTACTATATCAGCTATCTGGCCGCCAGAGTACTTCTATGCTTAGTTTGGGGTCAGATGGTGTTGTGTGTGGATTATCCGCCAATATTTTTCTTTGTCTTCTAATTGCTCTGGAAACATTATCTTACAAACTAGAACACGTTATTCATATCAATGTTTTTATATTTCTACTAGGCGGTTAAATTACAGAGAATAGCAAAGACGTAGTACTTTCTCAGGCAGACTCTACAAACAGTCCTACCACTACAAACTTATCGTGACTTTTTCACAAGCACTTCGATATAAATCAAACAGAATCTGCATGGAAATGACTTCATAGAAAGGACGTGGCTTACTGAACATTTTTTGGCATTTTAATGGCCAGCAAAAATTCGTTGACTCCATCCCGCGCACTGACCGCTGTGAAATGAGATCTAAATGCTTGTTTTATTCTTTTCAGTTTTTTTTTAGTATGCGAGTACGTAGTTTGGTTCACTTTTTACGCAGTCGGGTTTTTGAGTTTTTAAATTATATTTTTTTATTAAGCTATATTTTACTGTGTAGAGAGTACTAAAATTGATGATAGATAGGCGTAGAATTGATTATGTATTTTTTTCCATATTGTTACTTCTTACTTTGTAATTTGAGAAATCTGACAACCCTAGCTAAAATGCATTGATGATTGAATAGATCGTGCGATGCATTCTGTAATGTTAGCGTCATTCAGGTAGTTTGAATGAAGCAGACATTTAAAATTTCGGTGGCGGTGACTCAGCGTCTAGCAAAACAATCAGTGTTTATTGGTTTGGGTTAGGTGCATGGTAAATCATTACGTTTATTAATACAATCCTTGACTATTTTAAGCTAAATAGATAGTGCTGTGTATGTAGAAGCTTATCTCACAAGGAGAAGGTAAAGCTATAATACACCACGCGAGCTAGGTGCGGGTTGGCGAAAACACAAATATTACCTACCTTAAAGATATATCTTCTTGAAACGCAGCGGTTTCTTAGCGATGTTACCCGTAACCGTTAAAACCAGCGTTGACAAAAAAAATTACTCGTACACACACAATGACAAAAATACTGTGAAGTACAGGCGAGATTCGAAGTTATGACGTTCTAACTATTAGGCCACTACGGCTACCGTAGTGTAGGGTATCCTGAGACTAGATGGAGTGACGATATACAATTGTTAGCAGGCAATGGATGTAAATGTGTATCAGAGGATCGGGCTTAGTAGCTTTTATTCAGCAACGAACTAAAGTGATGATGAGGATTGGATAATTCAGATGCTCATCAAGACTGGCAAGCCCACTGCCAGATGAAATGGTGCTCAGTAGTTTGCTACCGAAATAACCACGCTCAATGCTAATGCTCAAATATCGAGTCAAATAAACGACAACTCCACGGCTTCGTGCTGATAATATATCCATTTTTGCGGAATAGAAATCAGCAATTCAATTTCTCCAATCTTTTTACTATTAATCTTACCCAAAATACAATTCAATCTGGCGCTCTGAGCACAAAAGCGAAATAAATTCATTTTCTCATTAGCTATTGTAATTGGGAACGGGGATGCAGCCAGTGTTTTAATACAGGAATACAGATTGTTTCAGGTTTAAGGTACCTACTCAAACGAGATGGTTTGACTCTACTTACGTAATATGAACATCTAGGCTCCGGAATACCTTATTTGAGTGTTAATTTCTTTCTAGATGGTTCTAATTTTGGTGTCTTCAAATGTTCAATCGCAAGTAGATTGGTTTATTCTTGGCAAACAAGCAACAACAACTCGTTGACTGCATCGTTGCTTAAAATCAAGTGCTCAACTGCAAATCTATCCAGTAAATCGTAAGTAATTAAGTTGTCCGCTGCTAGTTGTAGTGCTGTATTTCATGTCACATTTTTATTGTGTAGGTGGATATAAATTAGTCATATTTTTTGTATTCGAGGTTATGGGGTTTTAACTAGTAGTTGTATTTAAGTTATATTTACTTAATTAATGTACTTAAGTTGTATTTAACTATGTTTCAGAATTTCTATTGTTATTGTTAAATTATAGTTATCTTGGATGATTATGTATTAATTTGTTTTATATAGTATTTAATTCGTAGTATTGAGAAAAATGTCACCTCGCTTCGCCTAACCATGTATGTGGGCGAATTTCCTTGCTAGTTTGCTTGCGAAGCTAGTTGCCTGGAAGAGATTGCTCTAAGCAATAAGGCCGCCATTTGTGGTGCTAGTTCGTAAGTGTTTTACTGTAATATTTCTGTTTTTGTGTCACAATAAAGAGTTATCTATCTATCTATTACTTTTAAAAAGAACTTTAAATTAATAAACCCGACTGCAAAAAATCAACAGCTAAATAAAGTGGCCAAGTGCGAATTGGACTCGCTCATGAAGGGTTCCGTTGCAGCAAGTAACATAATATACATAGTACACATAGTTCTTGTAGTTCGTTGTAACTTTGATCGAAGTTTCAATAATAGTGTATTTATGACGTAATAAAAAAAAACTACACATCAGATCGAGTTCAAACCAATTTTCGTTGGTAGTTTATATGGTAATGTATATCATATATATTTTTTTGATGTTTCATTCTCTTACTTTAGAAGTTAGAGGGGGGGGACACACATTTTACTACTTTGGAAGTGTATCTTGCGCAAACAATTCAGTGTATACGAAAATTATTTTGAAGACCTATCGACCTATCGACCTATCGACACCCCACACGTGTAGGTTTGATGAAAAAAAATTTTTGAGTTTCAGTTCTCAGTATGGAGGGCAACCCTAATTTTTTTTTTCAAATCTTAATGCGGTTCACAGAATACATTAACTTACCAAGTTTCAACAGTGTAGTTCTCATAGTTTCGGCAAAAAGCGGCTGTGACATACGGACGGACAGACAAACAGACATGACGAATCTATAAGGGTTCCGTTTTTATGTTTTACGGAACCCTAAAAATCATTACATACTATCTTAATACACTTGAGTGGTTGAGAGAAATCTAAAGATATCTCATTATTTGTCAAAATCCATCCAGCCGTTTGGAAGATACGTTTATATCTAAACGATGTGTCTAAATCCTAACAAATTAGTCATATGCATGGCTAAATACACATTACGTAAGTGCGGCCGTCGCTAATATTTTATTTATTATGATTGACACGCCATAGTTATTCTGTTAACGGTGCATGATTCATTGCTGATCCTTTATCAAGGATAATTGCATTAATAACCCACTTACCGTTACCAACCATAAAACCTACCATTAAGATCGTCGCATTGTGTCTGTGTCTGGGTGGGTGTTTCTATGTATAATAAGTAGGATGTATTTAAAAACTATATAAACTATATCAGCTATCTGGCCGCCATAGTACTTCTATGCTTAGTTTGGGGTCAGATGGTGTTGTGTATGGATTGTCCGCCAATATTTATCTTTGTCTTCTAATTGCTCTGGAAACATTATCTTTCAAACTAGAAACACGTTATTCATATCAATGTTTTTATATTTCTACTGGGCGGTTGAATTACAGAGAATAGCAATGACGTAGTACTTTCTCAGGCAGACTCTACAAACAGTCCTACCACTACAAACTTATCGTGACTTTTTCACAAGCACTTCAATATAAATCAAACAGAATCTGCATGGAAATGACTTCATAGAAAGGACGTGGCTTACTGAACATTTTTTGGCATTTTAATGGCTAGCAAAAATTCGTTGACTCCATCCCGCGCACTGACCGCTGTGAAATGAGTCGCATGTCGCATGGCCCTAAAAATCCAATTTTAGTCCCAACGCGGTTGTGCCATTTTGTCGCAACTTTGGCCACGTCCTTATATTAAGTCTGTGGTGCATGGCATTTATATTGCAGTCTCTTTTATTTGTGATCGAAATCAAAGAAAGAACCAATGCCACAGGTACTTTTTCTAGCACATATACTCCCGAGAGATACCTGCCATGTCCAATCTTGAAGATTACAGCAAACTTATCTGCAGAGGTGTAGAACGAAAAGTTGTTTCAAAATTCATTAGATTGTCTAGTAATAGCTCGTGTTAAGTGCCGCCTTGAGAGTTTTGTGCCTTTGCGCTTTGTTTAGTGAATTAGTTAGTAGTTTCTAGGGCTTCGTGACGCTTGGGCACTTAAGTACTGGAGTTGTCAGTGTAGTGTTACGCCGAAACGCCGATGTCGTCTCGTTGTCTGCATTTTTTATGTACGGACCAGTTGAAGCTTACTTTTGTTTTTGTTTTAGAGATTTTAGCTAAACCAGTACGTATTAGGTGTTTTGAGTATGAGTAAGTTGGTAGTTTATTACAAAAATTAAAAGATGTCTTTTATCTGACGCCGATGTGTGAAACCGTGATAGCCTAGTAGCTACAACTTGTGATTTACAATAATGGCATCGTGGGTTCCAATCCAGCATTCAACTTTGAGTATTTTTCGAAGGGCCGATTTAAAACTTTGTCATCGCAACTAATCTTAAATTTGAAAGAAAGCATCGTGAGGAAATCGACAAGTTCCAAGAATTTTTCTAGGTCATGTGTCATCCGCCAACTCACACTGATGTAGCGTGATGGGTCATGGTATTGAGTCTCTTACTGCTAGAGATGACCCAAAGTCCCAGCAATGGGAACATTTTGTGTGCTGCTAGTGCCTATATATTTTGCGTTCGCATAATTTTCCGCTCTAAAAAGTTGCCAATGTGCTACTCCAAATTTTATACAATTTCAAAAGTCGACTGAATCCGTTCAGCCGTTCCGACGTGATTGAGCAATAAACATTCAAACTTCCACATACTTATATAATATTATTGTATATCAATTCTGACATAAAGCTAGGCTAGCTAGCTTCATTTCTTGGGTGAATAAAGTTTTATATGGGATTGTGATTCAACAAGCTCACAAGTTTTTTTTATTCTGAAAGCTGGCAGCAAATTTTGAGTAGGTATTTGAGACAAGCTGAAAACTTGTCTCATAGCTCTTCTATTATATCTCAATACGTTGCTGGTGAGTAGCGGGGCAAAGTGACTAAAATTTGTCTACCTAAGTAGGTACCCAAAATTTGCTAGCTAATGCGGAATTTTAAAGTAAGGTCATTTTGTTAGTTTCTACTAAGTGAGTATTGTTTTGGGATACATATTATAAGTAATTAACTTTTCGTGGTAAGAAGACAATTCAACAGCATATTGTTAAGTAGGTAAACAAATCGTTTCATAGAATATACTCGCGCAATGAGGTCATCTCCGCCCATTCCAGCCCGATTCCGAGAAACAGCAGAATAAACCCAATTTTATGAACATTCTCTAATCTTAAGGCCATCCGCTCTTTAACATAGATAAAACTTATTGCATGTATTATTTATGGTGTCAAATAAAGCTAAAGTATTACCTAATTTCTATATTTAAATATCTCACTTTGTGTTATCACAAATGATGGGACTCGCGGCCTTCTTTAAGAATAATAGTTCTATGTTACAAATTTCAATCCTAACCGTTCCAGCGTTTCAACATAATTGAGCGAGAAACATCCGAACTTTCGCAATTATAAATTAGTAGGAAATAGAATTTTAATCAAAATTCCATCGTAAAAGGCTCTCATCTGACTGAGTTCTGTCGGAGGCTTGTGTACGAAGGACACAAGATCAAGTGTGCCAAGTTACGGCTTGTGGTACAAGTTTGCCTACGCCTTACCCACGCTTTCGCATACATTAGCAAAACGGCGAGTCTGCAGTTTTGCGTCACCTTACACTTTGTTAGTTTAGGTCATTTTAACTACTATTAAGTTGAATGATGACCTTCAATATTAATTAATGACCTGCGCTTCTAACGCCTAACTAAATCGGCTATCGCTTTGCTAATGCTGTCTCTATCATTTCAAGCGAAAAGAAAAGAGAGAGAAACATCAAAGCTATGACATTTTTCGTTCGGCGGTAGACCCGTGGTGTATTTGTAGTTTGCATATTCATCTCCATTTAACACAGGGTAGGTTAACCGATGCCCAAATTCTGTAGAATTATGAGTCATCCCCTTACACTATAGTCCAGTATTACGGAGTGCGCCTTTGAGCAAAATACCGTTTTATTTTAAGCGATTTTTATAAAAGTGTTTGTAGCAAACTGAAATTGGCATAATAACGTTAATTAACGTAATTTTTAATTTTGCAATTATTATTTATTGATCAAAGAGGCGAAAATGGGCTTAAATCGGCTTTTGTTATTCATTTTAAGGCTTTGTTTCTGTAATGGGTTTCTCTCTGTCATAAACATTGAGGAAATGTTCGGTATAAAGCGCTAAGTATTTCCATAACAAGATATAATTAGATGCTTGCAGTTTAGTCTGATTCGAGAATTTACGTTAAAGGCTGCTCCAGTCGGGAGAACGGCGACTACCGATTTGGAGCCCCGGGTTCAAATCCTACGTGCACCACTTGTCTTTTCGACGTAATACATACAGAAATACTTTATTATGCACAACAGTAAAGTTAAAAATGTAAAGAACACAAGATACGTGTAACTAGTGACATAAATGGCGGCCTTATCGATAATAGCGATAAGGCCACCATTACATATATTATAGTGGCAGGAAAACCCCAAAAAAAAAAAACCTAATGAAAATAGGGCCATGGGGAAGTAATATACGTAATGCTGCTAAACTTAAAAACGGTGAAGGAAACATCGTGAGGAAACCGGCATGTACCTAGAATCTTACGAATTCATGTGTTATTGGCCAACACGCACTGGGCCAGCACGTTGAATTATGCCCTTGACTCTCCTTGCGAGAGAAAGCCCCAAATTTCCAGCAAGTAACTGTAGTTACGGCTGGTCTAGACTCAGACAAAACGATGCGTTTCGGTTAAACTAAACCATCCTACTAATATTACAAACGTCAATGTTAGGATGTTTGTTGCTCAACCACATCGGAACGTCTGAACAGTCTGGCTGAAATTTCGAACACAGATATTTTTTTTAACATATGTCACGATAGGAAGAACACATAGGCTACGTTTTATCTCGGTAAATTAACGGGAACTATGCAGGTAACACCGTGTGGCACTGCTAGTAGAAAATATTTTCCAACCATTTTATCTACCCAGAAAAATGAACTAAATTACGAAGAGCAAAGTAAATCTCGAACTCGAGTCCTACATGTAGTAGAACTTGAAACGTAATCCGTGTTCCACGGACCGTGTCAAACAAAACTCTACCAATGTTTGCAAAGACAATGTTTGACCAGCGCCGCAGATTCTGTAACAGTTACTATGGAACCAGTCGGTTTGTAAAGTACGTTATGCAGTATCCGAAACTATTGAGAAAAAATGGTCTGTTTAATTTTAATTCAGTCTATTTCAAAGATCTGGAATAAATGAAGAGTGAAGAGAAATGTGAGAAATGTGAAAATATGCGAGTATTTTATCTATAGAACGTTAATAGATCGCATGCTAAATTGATGTCTGTTGCGATTCCAAATTCTGTTATTGCCCGTTGGCGAACATAAGCTTCTTTTCATGTCATAAAAGAACAGATCCCAAGGATTTCTGGTATTGTAAAAGGTTAATGCATAGTACAACCCAACATATTCTTTAAGCATTTCAACTACGTAGGTTGACTTAAGATGCGATCTCACAATAAGCCCTTTTTACATGCTAGATCCTTGAAGAACGCCATGGTCTTCACATTCTGTTACCGCCCAAACCCTGGCCGTGCGGTCTGTTGCTCAACGAGTAAGTACTACGTACTACTACGCTAGTATGGTAAGTACATTTATCGAAAGGTTAAGGTATATTCTACTCTAGCTGAAAGCGCGCGCGTTGCTACGCTATCTATCGAATATTGGTCGTACTAATTCAAATTTTGAACAAATTCGGTTACTTTAGGTTCTAATGACGCAACCTTTAACATTTATGACAAATGCTGTCACGCAACGAAAGCTCTCTAAAAGCAATATTTTTTCCCCGTTTTTGTTACATTTTTCGTTCATGCTCGGCTCCAGTTGATAGTAGCGTAATGTTAAATAGCCTATAGCCTTCCTCGATAAATGGACTATCCTAAAAAGAAAGAATCTTTCAATTCGGTAGTTCCAGAGATCCTTGCGTTCAAACAAACAAACATACAAACAAACAAACTCTTCAGATTTATAATATTAGTATAGATACATACCTGGGTATCTGCGTAAGTACGGTTAGGTTAGTTAAAATAGGTTTGTAGAATTCGTCGCCTTTTGCGTACTTTGGGCTACAAAGTTCGATATGCAGTGAAAGCCACTTAAGGTGCGTCCCCCAGCAAAACGAGTTTTTTGTCCAGTTTTCAGAGCTATCTACTCATTAGCCAAAACATATATCAACTGGTAAAAAATACATTAAATTTCTACAACTTCTTGGCTTCAAAATGGTAGTTTTATTTTTTGATAATGGACGTATTGTTTAAATAATCGCCTCACAACGAAACCATGAAAATATTAAATAATTGTAGTTATCATGCATCTCCTCGAAAAACCTCCATTATTTTGATTTTGTACTTACACCAACGGATAGACAATTATTCCATTACGAACATTTTGGTAGTTTTATATTTTTCAAAAGACCAAAATCTGATTTTATAAAGAGTGTATTCTAAAAATTGAGCATAAAACAGCGGCAAATCTTACTGTTTCTCTCTTGCTCTTTCTTGTGGTGTACGATAAGGTAAGAAATACTCAAGGTCATTTGCTCGGGGTACGCCCTTAAGACACAATAGCTATAGATTTCAACGTTCGTGACGTCAGCTTATAATTAAGTGAGATTTTGAATCACAACTGTAAATGTCCCTAGATAAGAGGAGTGTGTTACAATCTTTACAATAACAAACGCACTAGTCAAACACTTGTCTAGTAGTTCTATGAAGCTGTGACTAAGTTTCGTACCAGCATGTGATTCAACCAGTGTGAATAAAAAAACCCGCCCAGTGTGTAACCGGGCAATTCCGTATCATCACTGTCAATATCATTGAAATTGCACTGAGTACAGTTCGCATTTAATACCATGCGAACTCTATAAAAGGAGCGCGCCGGGGTTTCACCCGCTTTCGTTCCCTATTGGGTAATTTGTAGCCCATGTACTATAGACTATAATCTAACTATGTCAAAGTTCTTTATTGATAAATTTACAATTTACACGTCAATTCATTTAAAAATAAAAACAAAAGAAAGAGCGTACAATTTGTATACATTTTCAAAGTTTAATGTAATTACTTCAATACATACGTATTATAATAATTATTATCGTACAGAAAACTCGTCAAGCATTATGCAAATATAATAATTATGTTTTTAACACAATTGTACTGACTCATGCCATTTTTTTTTACATTTGTGTTGCAAATTTAAATCTTAGCCGTCCAACTTTTCCGACGTGATCATGCAATAATAAATATTCCAACACCTTTCAAACAACTTTCAGACTTAAAAAATAGTAGGATTAGTAGCAGCCTACTATTATAAGCCCAATTACGATACTACGTCTGAAGCTTCTTTGACATACCGTCTTTTTATTATTTTAGTTAAGGACGTACCCCGAGCAAATGACCTTGAGTATTTCTTACCTTATCGCACACCGCAAGAAAGAACAAGAGAGAAACAGTAGGATTTGCCGCTGTTTTACGCTCAATTTTTAGAATACACTCTTTATAAAATCAGATTTTGGTCTTTTGAAAAAAACTACCAAAATGTTCGTAATAGAATTGTCTATCGGTTGGTGTAAGTACAAAATCAAAATAATGGAGGTTTTCCGAGGAGATGCATGATAACTACAATTATTTAATTTTTTCATGACTTCGTTGTGAGGCGATTATTTAAACAATAAGTCCATTATCAAAAAAAATAAAACTACCATTTTGAAGCCAACAAGTTGTAGAAATTTAATGTATTTTTTACCAGTTGATATATGTTTTGGCTAATGAGTAGATAGCTCTGAAAACTGGACAAAAAACCCGTTTTGCTGGGGGACGCTCCTTAACTTGCTAAGCTTATTAGTGGATCCTTTTGTCTAAATTTTAACTGACTACCTACCGACAATTGCAATTAGGAGGATATAGTCTAAAATAAGTCAGACAGACAGACAAAAACACAAATAGATTTCAGCCTTTCGACCGCCTAATGAATACAGTTATGAAATTGCTATTAGTATCTTTAACTTCAAGCAAAGCTTCCTGATAAAGCCAATACCGTTTTAGTTCGGCGGTCCTTATGTGGAATTCTGAATAAATACTATTAGATAATGGAAGCTGTCGCATAAAAAAATGATTCCCATTTTAACAGTGTAATTTGTATTCCTAAAATAGGTCAAATTAAAATTACTTAGCTATTAGAAACCCAATCGAACATTCCAAGTTAAAAATTACGAGCTCTAAGGAAAGATTTATTTAAATTCATTCGACCATTTCCAAGTTGGGGTGTAAAGCTTACTGAATACATAGCGACAGTAAGTCAACTTAATTATTCCCCAAATTTGGAGTAAAAGTAAGTAGTTTTAAGCCCAGCTCTACCTACTCACTTTTAAGTTTGACGAGTATCAAATTTTTTTTTTTTATATCATAGAGTGACGAGACAAGCAGGTCATGTACCTGATGGTAAGCAACATGCCTGCCACATAACAGCACAGTAACACGCAGCTATTGGAACATGATAGTCCAAATCATTACCTAGCACTGCACTGCACTCGTCACCCAGAGATCTAAGATGTTATGTCTCTAAGCCCTGTAATTTATCTGGAATCATTGCCCTTCAAACCGGAACACAGTAATGTTTGCACATTATTGCTTGGCGGTAGAATATTTGGCAAAGGTGTGGTACTTCCCCAGGCGGACTCTGCTAAGAGTCCTACCACTACTAAAATATTACTGAGGTACACCAAACTGTGTAGTGGTAGGACTCTTAGCAGAGTCCGCCTGGGGAAGTACCACACCTTTGCTAGTTATTCTACCGCCAAGCAGTAACGTGCAAACATTACGGTGTTCCGGTTTGAAGGGCTATGTTTCCAGAGAAATAACAGGGCTTAGAGATATAACATCTTAGATATCTGGGTGACGAGTCTTGGTCATTTTCTCGCTTTCTCGCCTGCTCGCAAGCTCGCTTATTTACTTGCTTAGGTACTTGGTTCTACAACTCTCTCAATTTGCTCCAGTTTCATCCAGTGTTTGCATAATAGAGTAACACACATCCATACATACCAACTTTCGCAATTATGTCAGCAGTCATGGTATCGCATCATTTAGTTAAAAATCTCAATATCTATATCCAAAGTCGGAGTCTAACTTGTGAGACGGAGTGAGCAATGCTGAAACGCAAAAGCTGGGCATAAGCATGTACTTTCGTTTTGCAACGGATTCATTAAAATGAATATACTTAGTATTTGTGTTACTGCTACTCCACAACTTCGGAATTTCTATAGATTTCGAACAGTCCCCTTTCATAAGTTTTTGAAATAAAACCAACAGTGGCCTTCACCCCTTTGAATATTCCACCTGGAATCTCCAATATTGACACTTTGACGATTCATAAAGCCAGAGTGCTTCAAGTTTCACTTGATTGACGACGCTTTCGTTGAATTTCTAGTGAGAGGCAGGAAAAGGCACTTTTTACGGGTGACTTGTTTTCGGGGACAGAAAATACATATTCAAGTGAAAACATTTTTACGAATTTAGCTGGAATTAGAGGAGAAAATCGTTTATAACGACACTTAAGTTTGACTATTTTTTAGGTTTCATTTCACAGGAAATTGCCGCTGAGATTTTGTTCTCCGAATAAGAACTTCTGTATTTGATACGAGTTTATTCATGAAACGTAGTGGTCTGGTGACGAGAACGTTCGATTTGCAATCGTGAGATCGTAGGTTCAAATTCTGTCTTTGAGTACTATTGCAAGTGTATATGTACAAGTAAGTGTATCAACAGGCAATGGCTTTAAACGTGAAGGAAAGCATTGTGACCACACCGGCAAGCTCCAAGACAGATACAATTGAGATCATGTAACATCCGCATTCGTGCGATGGGACCGATGTAATTTTGTTTTATTTGAAAGGTGAATTAGTAATCATATTATACAAAAAATATTAATTTTTACACTATACAAAGTTTACAAAATTTCGATATAAGCCCGTTGGCTCCGAAATAGTCGTAAATGTATTTCAGAAGACAATGGCTCCTCTTATGGCGAATGTGTATTTATACATTCACAATAATAACAATAACAATGTAAATATAGTAATGTATGTTAAGTTTCTTATGTTTCATCGAAATCGGTGCTGTCGTTTCAAAGTTATGCGCTCCTTTGGAAGCGTTGGTCCTTATCTTAGACGCATGTTTACTTATATTTATCAACAAACATACTTGTACGTATGATCTAAATCGTGTGAGTTTGCTACAATTGCGTTGGGATTTTTTTAATTTTTAATTTAATGTAAGTAAACTTGTTGCCTGTTATCTCCGTTCCTGCTAGCTAAATAAGTTCAGATTCTTCAAAGATCACATTTCGTTGAGCATCATGCTTCATTACCTAAATCTAACTACATCGTCTCAAAGAAAATGTAATCTGCTCAAGTGCGTCTGTACTGAAAACGTAATTTTTAACAAAGAGTTTTGACTCCACATTCGTGATAAGGCCGTCTAAACTGTAGATTAATAATATGTAGCCTCACTGGATTCTTCCTGATGGATACGAGTATAATAATAATCTTTATTTATCAATCAATTCATAGTGTAAATGTATATCAACATAAATATTACACATAACAATTTAAAAACATGGAAATGTTTACACAAAACATAAAGCTACTCGTAAACTTATGAGCCCAATTGTTAGACGAACTAAGTGTCTTTGAATCAGACAATCGGGTTTGTTAGATATAGTGCTAAGGATGCAGTTAGTGCCACGTCTTCTGCTTTTACATAATATATTTATGTATTGATTGTACACCTTATGTACTAGTGGTCTGCCCGGCTTCATCCGCGGTACTTATTATATAGCCTACAGTACTCTGGAAACACAAACATATCCAATGGTGACAGATTTTTTGAAATCAGTATAGTAGATCCTGAGATTAGCGCGTTCAAACAAAAAACCTCTTCAGCTGAATAATATTAGCAGAGATAACCTGGGAAGATCTAAGATGCATATTTTTATATTTTGGGATCTGGAATATTTTAATCCAATCCGTTTATTCCACAGCTTCAATGCTCTTATGAAAACGTGGAGTCAAACCTCTTCATCCAACTCTTTGGTCATCAGTCATGAAACGATGTCGCTTTTTTGAGCTAGGTACTAGAAATATATATTATACTAGCTGACCCGTGGCCATTTCGTTGGGCAGTAAATATTTTAATTTGTGATGAAATTATGAGTGTGATTCGGTTAGGCAAAGAAGTACAACAATAGTATTGTTGGTGTTAGGGCAGCAAATTTTTCCTTTCAAGAACTACTTCAGTAGTTGAAGTGGAAAGTCGTAATTGTAGTTGTCGCCTAAATAGGATCGTAAATTGAGAGTTTCAACGGAACTCCCTGAGTAAGATGATTTTAAACATGCCTTGATGGTATCGGCTCTCGTTCTTCTTGTTATCACAGGCAGTGATTGCCGAAAATCGCCCACAAAAACACAAGTAACACCACCCCTAACAGCATCTGAGTCATTTTCTGACTGAATTATTAAAGTTCGACATAGGTACGCTGTTGTTGATATTTTTGTAGGCATTTTCAAGCTCTACAACTTTTCTCTAGAACTCAATCATCTCGTCTCTCTCGTCTTTAAGGCAGCGTTCGTAAGAAACGTTTTCGTTGTGTCGTTTATTCTCCGACTTATTTTGCAAATCCGACTACCACGAAAAACATCATTTGATTTTTCTGGTTAATTAATTTTCTGCAAATAACACTCACAGATAATGTGGCTTTTAATTGGTAAAAGAATTTTCAAAATCGGTTTTGTAGATCCAGAGATTACCTCCTACAAACAGACAAACTATACCTCTTTGTAATAGTAGTATAGATGATATAGATAGAATAAAAACAAGGTGTGTGATGTATTTTTGTGTCGTCAGTCATTCCAACTTAATCCTTATTTTTAAGTTATATATTTATCGCTAATAGGTGTAACAATCTTGGTGTCTTCAAGTCAAGAGTGAATCGGTGTCTCCTATGTTACCGCGATCAACTACGGATAGCGGTCAAGCATAAACCTATTAAGTATTGGAAATGTCAACAAAAACAAAAATGTCCTTACATATACCTGGACGCTGTGGTCTTTCAAAGCTTCTAATGAAATTGAGTCGAGTGGCTGAATTTATTTTTTAAAATTAAAAGGCTTTTATTTTTTCGGAGAGAATGAATTATGATAGAGGGATTCTGTATTGTAATACTTAGAGCATTTAGCGTTATAATTTGTCTGAGAGTGCATGTTATGTATTGTCTGCTTTTGCATAATTCTATATTTTCCCAGAATATACGGCAGCGTACTCTGCATTTTCGTTAGAACCTGGAGTTTGAAACGGAAATCTGACATCCGCCAGGTAGCTTCGAGAAAATATTAGGTTTGTGGCTGACGTGGCGTGGTCGGGACACTTCCGTGACGCTCAGTGAATTCAAATTTCATCATAATATTCAGAAGGAGTTTAACTTAAACATTAAGAGAGAATAAAAAATATAGGTAGTACACGATCCAAAGTAAAATCGACCTTCACGCATCTGTTACAAGAATTAAAATTATTTTAAAAATACTGGCCGGGATACAATAACTTAACAATTCACAAATTACTTTTCTTTTTATTATTTTTATCAATGAGCTTAACGAAACAAAAAAAAAGTCATTACAAAGTCTATTGAATAAAGTATCTAAGTTAAGCATAAAAAAATTACCATAAATTGGTATTTTGGTCCTAAGTTTCTTTTCAAACTAGTCGTTTAATTTATAAACTATTCTTTATTATCATCTGTGTATTGGAAAAATACTCTGGATGCAGGTGGAATTCGAACCTAGATCCTCATTGTTGTAAAATAGTACATTCTAGCTACTACGCTATCACGGCAGATTATATGGCTTTGCCCTGTAGTCGAGGGAGCGGCGACTACCGATCCGGAGCCCCCGGGTTCAAATCCCACACGTGCGTATTGCCACTAACTTATAACGATGAAGGAAAACATCGTGAGGAAACTGACATGTACCTAGAATCTTTCGAGGTCATGTGTCATCCACCAACTCGCACTGGGCCAGCGTGGTGGATTATGTCCTTGACTTTCTCTTTGCGAGAGAAGGCCCCGAGTCCCAGCAGTGGGAACACTTTCTGGGCGGCTTAAGTTCATGCTATTGTAAGTAGTTAGTCAGGAATGTAGCGTAGTGTAGCTGTCATTATTTTGGTTGCGGCACGTTTGGACTGAATGTTATATTGTACTAAAACCGTAATGAACAGAGCTCAAAATGACCTTTTCCCATAATGACTGAATTAAATGTGATCTCGAAATGTCTGTGATGTGTAATGTCCGATTATCATTATGTCTGACGGGACATGATTGTAATCAAGCCCAACATCAGTACTTCATGCTAGAGTATTTTATACTCTTTAGTGTATTGACCACATATAATGACGAATTAATAAACAATATAGGTACCTACCTACTGTCAGTGTATTGTCTTAACTAATTTAGTTTATTAATAAAGATTTTGTCCATTAACCTTTTGATCGCCAGGACTAAATTGCATTTCCGTGCCCTGGACGCCAAGCGTACAAAATAAGTCAAAATTAAAATAAAATGTGCTGTCACCATTTGATATCTAACACACAATGTTTTGGTATAGTCCGTTTTTTGTCAACTATAGACGACGTTGGCGCACAGGGCTCACTCGCGCTTGTCAAGTATAGGTGACTCTGGCGGTTAAAAGGTTAAAAAAACATTTGAAAATTCACATTCCAGTACAAATTGCTATGAGGATAGTATTCACAATACACGAACCTACTCAAGTATATCGATTCAAGTGCAGCATTATTTCTTTTATGGCCATTATATTTCAATTTATTACACTATTTTTCTTATAATGTTCAATAAAGATTCTCGATAAAATAAAACCCGGACAATTGCCACTTCAAGATGTATGGTCCAACGATTCCTTTCCAATTCGGACGGTTAGACATTTATTAGCACCGTATTATGCTTTACTTCCTTTTTAACCCCTACGTAAGTTAAAAACGAGTTGGTAGGTAACAGCTCCATTGTAGATCGCATTCGCATCGCATCGCTTAACATCAGGTGAGATAGCGGTCAAGTGGAAACCTAAAATAGTAATAAAAAAAAAAGGTATACGATGAAACGTGCTTATCAAGAAACCGATTCACTCTCGGCTTGAAGACACCAATAATGTAATCCTTCAACAGACAGCAATAAAAAAACAAACAGAAACACATCACACAATTTCGCTTTGTTCTATTCGTTCTCGAAAAGGTGACATCGTTTCATTTTTGATAATGTCGAAAGGGCTTGCATTGGTTTGAAATAAAATTATTATTATTATGATGGATGCTGGATGATGGAATAAATTAAAATGAAAGCTACATGCATCTTTAGCTAGCATATTACTTTATATTACACTGGAAGCATCCCGTAGTTTTATTCGTGTAGTAACCTTTTTATTTTTCTGGGATAAAAAGTAGTATAATTATGTTTTTTTTTTAAATAAAGAGTAACGAGACGAGCAGGACATGTGCCTGATGGAAAGCAACATGCCTGCCACATAACAGCACAGTGACACGCAGCTATTGGAACATGAAGAGTCCAAATCATTACCTAGCACTGCACTGCGCTCGTCACCCAGAGATCTAAGATCTTATATCTCTAAGCCCTCTAATTTATCTGGAAACATTGCCCTTGAACCTGGAACACAGTAGTGTTTGCACATTACTGCTTGGCGGTAGAATAACTGGCGCAAAGGTGTGGTACTTCCCTAGGCGGACTCAATGTGTTACAGATAGTTCAACTCATCTGTGCGCGCGGCGCTATGTGTGCGTGCGCTTGTAATTATACAACTTTCATTTGTGTGGCAGTGGCGCGGCAGTCGTCGTCCGAGCAAAACGTGACGAGCATACAAAGTAACTGTATATGTACAAGCTTACCCACACATAGGCCCGCGCGCACAGATGACTTGAACTATCTGTACTCAAGATGATTATATATCAATCCATACCAAATTTTGAAGTCATTAATTTTATTTCCACACTCGTCATATCCCCGCTCGAAAGTGCTGATTACACTGGTGTTGTTCCCACGCTATATGGCCAGGGAAAAAAATTGGGCAAGATAGAGACCTGAGCGAAAATCACGCCCTTTCTCCCTAAGAAGACATAAGACGGCAACAAGATACCAAAGACCTTCAACTGGGCAATGTGTCCTGTTGGGAAGAAGGTATGAAGGATGCGGCGAGGCACTAAATCGCAATTCCATGCGGCATTCCAAGGAAGCTAGAAAAAGATGGAACCTAATTGTGTTGGCAAGCTGACCACGCTATTTGTCTTCACTCAAACTGATATTTAGCATCTCCTCAACAATCTGCCTAAGAAAGTCATATAAATATCTAACTTCATCACGGCAATTTCATATTTACGCTGACTGCAAATAACTTGGCAAAAAATACACTCCTAAGAAAGCTATACATTCGCCGGAAGATGTTTAAAGTGATTTGAGAGCAATGCAAGGGACTGGGATCTAGAAAAAAGGGTATCTGGCGTACGATCTACAAAAATAGGAGCATTCAACAAACAGTATTTACGGTCCAATATCCGAAGGCCGAGTATAAGAGATACAAATAGTAGGCACTTCAATCTGCGACCACTGCGGATGAGGGATAAACTCACCCTTAGATGCGTTAAGTTCAAAAAGGGCCGGTAATAATATTGACCATTATTTAACTACGTCAAGTGTGCCTCTTATAGTCCCATCATCAAGGTAACAAATGTTTAGGAGGGTTCAAGAGAACTAGCGGTCTTATGGATTGCTAAACTAAAGACAAGCGAGCCTAACGTATCACCTTGCTATGCTCCAAATTGGAACAGGACTATTAAAGACTTGCTCTGTGCCAAGTAACATTAGTACATTAACGGAAAGATAAACGGGGATCATGACTGGTGCACTAATGTGTGCCTCAGAGAAGGGCCAGTGACGGGCATGACGAGGGTTTGCCGAACGAAAAATGAGAGAGCATTCCCGCGTTCCCACCGTTACGTAAGTGGTGGTAGTAAAGGTGGAAACCCGTGGAGGTTTTAATCGGCAGGGGCAATTACTTGTGGTGTCGTGTCTAACATAACCCAACAGTCTCCCTCAGGTGAAAGGGTATGCGTAAATGTATTTCTTCTACTTAAACAAACGCTGGAGCGCTCAAAGTCGCCAGCACTCAATCTATTACCAAAAATCGTATCAAAATTTGTTGCGGAGTTTAGTGCAGAAACACTGGACGTAACTTTTTTTATTATTATATAAATAAGAGGTTTAGCATTCATAAAAAAGAACTCAATGTCGAAAATAATGTATTACAACACAACTCCTTATAACCATGATGCATAAAAATAATAAGCAAATCTTTATTGAGGGTAGAACAATAAATTTCGTATAAACTGAATAATAGGTTTTTGTTGGGTTTACGAGCTCCGCTATGGAGTGAGATGGGCCTTTACGGCTTTCTTTACGTTTATTGATACAAATCGCTGTGAAAATGTTGCCAGATTTATTAAACTCCTTGAAACATTTGTATTGAAAATAAAAATGTTTGTGTCTTCTGCTGAGTTTTAGTACAAAAAAACCTGTAAATTGAGCTACAATGTAAATAGACATAAAATCCTTACTTACTGGAATATTAGTTATATAAGCCAGTTAGCCAGTAAGTAGGTGTAATATAATGTGGGGTTCAAATCCATGATAAATAAAACAAGCATTAATTTATCTTATTTCGTAATTTTGACAATCGTCACGTGATCACAATATGACGACATGTGATTGGTGAATCCTTGAGATTGGTGTGCCCCTTCGTAATTGTAATTTAAAAAAAAATTATCAAGCTAACTATAAACGTGAAAACATACATATAGAAGAGTTTATGGCCGTTATTTAATTTTAAAACCAAGAACAAAATCAAAAGTATAATAAAACATATATATGTAACCCATATCGATGAGTAAACCAGACAATACTTACTGGAAAGAAATACTTACAAAAAACTAAGTAAGTACTCATCTAGTTTACGTACTCGTACTATCCTTATTTTAGATGTTTGCCGATTTTGTTCGTAAATTTCAATTTTCAAGACGGCCGTCACCAAAAAACTAGTGAATTTTGTATTTTTCACTACTTCAAAATGGGTATCAAATGAAAGAGCTTGACTAGTAGAATACTATACTCGTAATGTATGACAAATTTCAAATCCAGGGGTAACATAAAATTTTTAAATTTTGTCCTTGTTTCACTTTATGCACCTTTAAAGTAAGACCCTTTAAAGTAAAAATCCGACAAAAAATTGTAACCTCATAGGATATCTGATAGATCACATCGCTCAAGTGATATCATTACTTACCGAAAGCAGGCATAAATTTCTCGAATAAGAATTATGTATGAATATTCAAAGAGGCGGGAACACGGCTTGTCCCGTCGGAAACCATTAGTCTTGTCGGGGGCAGCGGGCCCGGTGATGTATTAAACAGCGAATTACATTACTGCGACGCGATACTGCAAAAATAACCAGACCAATCTTTTTTACGGGATCGTTCAAAATGGAGTTGTTTTTTTTTTTAACGAAGTTTTTTACTCAGGCTTGGAGAAAGTCATCATCATCTGTCATCCACAGACGTCCACTGCTGGACATAGAGCTCCCCCAATGATTTCCACAATGACAGGTCTTGTGCCGCCGCCATCCACCGACTTCCCGCAACCGAGACAATATCATCGGTCCATCGTGTGGGGGGCCGTCCTACATTGCGTCTACCGTTTCGTGGTCGCCATTCGAGAACCTTTACTCCCCAGCGGTTATCAGTTCTGCGAGTTATATGGCCTGCCCATTGCCACTTCAACTTGCTAACTTTAAAAGCTATGTCGGTGACCTTCGTTCTTCTGCGGACTTCCTCGTTTCGGATTTTGTCACGCAGGGAATTTCCGAGCATAGCTCTCTCCATTGCTCGTTGCGCAACTTTGAGCTTGTACATCATGCCAATAGTTAACAACCACGTCTCAGTGCTATATGTCATCACTGGCAACCCACACTGATTGTAGACTTTGGTCTTGAGGCTTTGTGACTTTGTTGGAGAAGGTGATGCTACCCAATTGAACTGAAAAAAAAATTGAGCCACTCAATTCTCAAGTTCTCAAGACTTAAGTCTAAAGTTTTTTAAGCAAGAAAAATATATAACGGAAGTGTGCGTAAAAACTGCCAGTGACTTGTGTTGCCAACTTTATTTTTCAGATGATCGTACCATAAATAATAAAACTAGGTAAGCATTTTTTTTGCATATTGTATTGCTTCCAGGGGGGCACAATAAGTGACGTCACGACTTGCGGAAATGAGATAGTCTAATTATCTATCACATGTGAAAAAAAGAGAAAGAGATACTGATTTTTCGTCCTTATCACCGTGGCCGGCTTTTTCTCTGGCTAAATTACAAATCTGACATGGCGTTGCCAAACAAAAGTCTGTTCAAAGCTCAGACTCGGATTTTTTATGTTTTATTAAATATTGTGTGTAGTTAAAGAAGATTTAAAGCTTGTTTGTGAAAGACTGTTATGAGATTGGTGATATTTATGCTAAACAATGTGCGTTGTGTAGTGTTATAAGCTGCAATAGCCTCTGTAAAAGAAAAATCTGTGGAATCTCATTTTACACGTAAGTAGACCATATTTGTTATGACGACTTGATAGAAATTCATATTAATGCCTTCTAGATATCTAAGTGAATTAAATTTATACAATAACGGCAGTATCTAATCCAAAATTTGCAAAATATGTAAAATGTAAACATAACGTAAATAACAAAACAAACAAAAAAGTGTGACCAGTTATTTCTTACAAAATTACCCATGAAATATACAAGTCAGTACATAATTGACAGTTTATTTACTGACCGTTTACTAATAATAGGTACTAGATTTTGCCTGCGGATTCGCATTTGTTAGTTTTTAAAGTGAAAACTTCCTTTGGCGCACTACATACAGATTTTTCGTGAGCCGTGAATTGAACTCAAACATCATACTTGGGAATGAAATAAATCTTCGGGTGAACTCGGAGCTATGGCCACAAATGCGTAAACATTTTTAGATGGTCATGGCGTGTTACCATGGTTACCATTATACATATCTAGTCTAGATGGTCATGACGCTTCAATTTCTGTTTCTACTCTACCACTGCCATTCCAACTCTTGTTTTCTAGAGTAGGAATTGCATCAAACTCCCATTAACTTACACTATCTCATCTCGCTAACAAGATAACATGATGCTTTTAGTATAAACCCTACTCACTACACCTACTTCATACCCACTCACACAAGAAACCTATCTATTGTGTGAGTAGATATGAAGCTCTAAGCTTTAAAAATAAAAGATTATTCATACACATTTCCACCTCTGATTTAACCCTTTTGTTTGAACTTTTACAGAAATAATTATGCAACTTAAATGTATCACTAGATTTCTGGTAATAATTTGGGTTGTTTTATTTATTCAAATTAATTATTATTTCGCAGATGTGCCGTTCCGAAGAAGACGATAAAAATATTGTGTGAATAATAAAGCAATATTTTTCATGAAGTACAGATTATCAAATAAATCAATCATTCTGAATTACCACAACATCTGAATAATAATAGCCTGTCTACTACAACAAGGTCTACTAACATTGAAATGTTCTATACCTAAGTTCCAAGTTGCCCCGTGCGAAGCCTGGGCGAGCTGCTACTATGATATAAATATGACAGGCAAACTATATTTTTATAACGTTGAATGTAAAGTACAATTTGAAATAAATGTTTTATTGCTCTGTTTTTGATTAGGTATGTATTTAAGTACCTCCTATTTTAGTTATATTATATAAAACCCCTTTTTAAAATGTAATTTTAGAATGCATAGAACACAGGCTGAATTCATCAAACTATCGCAGCACTACCCTTACCTAGTGGAATATTTTCTTTATGGCAATACTTTTTGAGTATTGAATTGAAAATTGAATTGAAATTGAATTGTAATTGAGAGAACGAGAAGCATAGTGCTTCTCGTTCTCTCAAGTAGTCAGGAACTTTGTAACTCTATATTGTATTCCTTACTCTAAGGTTGCTTCTATATCATCCGAAGGAACTTCATTCATGACTGGTATCCTATGACAACACAGTTTTTTTAAATATAGAGTGATGGAACGAGCAATTCATGTGCCTGATAGTAAGAAACATACCTGCCCATTACAGCACAGTATCACACAACTATTAGAACAAATATTCCAAATCACCTTTACCACCACTTTTATCTGGTCAGTCCACCTCGTGGTCTGGTACACTCTACCTTTCCCTGGATCACAAATCGCTCAATCCTTCCACAAAGCCACCATCTCTCGGCAGCATATAGGATCCGAGATTGCACCAAAGATGATAAAAACCGCCTGACGCCGAGTTCTCGAAGTATAGACTCGTTGGTACGGAATTCAGTCCACGAAATTCCGAGCATTTTCCTCCAGCACCACATCTGGCGTCTATCTAGAATTTGGCTGGCCTCGTGGCTTAGTGGGTAGTAGCTCTGCCTACGAAGCCGAGGGTCGTGGGTTCGATTCCCACCCAGTACAAATATTTGTGTAATGAATTCAAATGTTCGCACTGTGTCTGGGTGTTTCTATGTATAATAAGTATAAAAATAAGTGTAAAAAAACTATATAAGTATTATATCAGCTCTGGCCGCCATCATACAAGCTTTGCTTAGTTTGGGGTCAGATGGTGTTGTGTGTGAATTGCCCACCAATATTTATTTTATTTTTAATTTAAATGAATCTATGCATACCGTTTCCACTGGGGGAGACGGTTGGGTTATGTTGGACTCGGTACCAGAAGTGGTGTGCCCCTAACGATTCAAACCTCCACGGGGTTTCATCTTTGCCGCTTGCAGTGGGTACCACTGGTACCACAGCGGGAACGCTTTCTCATTCTTCGGTAAACCCACCGCGTCATGTTCGTCACCGGCCTTCCTCAACGCCTCACGCGTTGTGACGTGATTGAGCAACAAACATCTAAACATCCAAACTTTCGGATATATAATATTACTAAGATGCTTACCGTACTCAACAAATACTACATCTTGCATATCTGAAGGGTATCTCAAAAGGTATTTATTACCTCAGCTTGGGCTGCCGCTTCGCAATTTCGTAATTTCTTAATACTTCACTTATTGCTTTACAGAAAAAGTAAGCACTGATCCCAGAGGAATAAATAAAACACGTCGATTCTTAACTTTCCTAGTTCTCTCGGCTACTTAGTTAAACTTGCCAGCTCTTACCCGTTTTATGTACTAACTTGTAGAAACATTGATTTACTTGAAGTTATAAAACTTAACATGGAACAACTTGGGTAGCTTCATTTTCTTTACTCAAGTTTAGTGCTCAAATTCTGGGTAAAGATGGGTTTACGCTCTAAGTAAGGGCTAAGTTAGAGTAAAAGTTAAGTTGTCTTTTAGTTTCTTACAAGATTTGTCAGATAACATTATACTAAGTATAGAAATGTGTTAAACAAATTACGTATTCTAGGGGTTGCTTGTGTGAGAAAATTTAAGTAAACAGTATTAGACTACAGGCCCGTGAACAAAATTTATGGATCATAATATGAACCACCAGGACACCGATTGTGTCGTCCGATCGATTATTTTTTGACGGAGCGAAGTAGAATCGGAGTGGGAAAGTCGCGAGTTTATTTCGAAATTACGTTTTTCGTAGAAATAGAGTAGACGTCCTGAGTACAGTACTACAATGGGTTAGCATAAATACACTATTAAAATTCAACTATTTTATTACTATTACAAATGGGACACTTAAATGTGATAATTTTTAATAATCCATAGGCTAATTTTCATCACAGAAAAGAATTAGATTGCCTTACAGAATGACCCTTATTTAAATGCTACTTGGACAAAGTCACGGACAAGCACTAGTTTTCACAAATATCAATACATTTCAGACAATGTCTCCCTTGTTCGAAAAAGACTTCGAAGTCTTGAACATTATTAACGCCGCGATATTGCAAGACTATTAGTTTTTAATCGGATACATTTAAGAGAGTGTGGCAACGATCTGCATGATATAACACCACCTTGCTATCGCTCGTACTGCTCGTAGATTGAAAATACGACATTGTTTCAGGGTTGATGTTCCAAAATACGAACGGAGATCTTTGACTCCATGTTCGTAAAAATAACGGGTAGACTGTGGAATGCGTCGCCGGAGTGTATTTTTCCCGATAGATACGATGTTCTTCGGTTTTTTTAGTTGTACACTTATAGTGACGAGCTGAGCAGGATGTGTGCTTGTTAGTAAGTAATCAAAATACATTTTTTTTTAATTTATTTATTCATAATTGCTACTCCACAGACTCCGGGGTCCGTGACTTTTGTCATTTCAAGTCTTATTTATTTTTACATCTTTCTTGGATAATCAGAAGAAGAGGGAAATAAAGGGGGAGTTGGGAACAAAATACATTTACACATAACAGCACAATATCACGCAGCCATTAGAACATAAAGAGTCCAAATCATTACCTTGGTCTGCACTTAGCTTGACACCCAGAAAAAATGTTATGTTTTACCTCTATGCCCAGCAATTTTACTGGAAACTTTGCCCGTCAAACCCGAATACACCGAAACTCTCACAATACTACTTAGCAGTAAAATAATTGCATTTTGCAAGGTTCCTCAGAAATTGGTGAAAAGAATCAGCCTGTCCAAGACAGTCACCCTAGAAAAGGTGTTATTTCCCCGACTGCAAAGTCTTACCACTGCTGCTAAATATAGATATTATCATCGATATAAATCAATGGATGTGCGCTCCCAAACTTCAGTCGCACATAACTATGTTATCGTTAGGAAAAGTGAGCTCAATCTTTCCGTTTTAGTCGATTGTAGGAAACGGTGAACGCTGGACGTTTACACCTATCGCTATTCGTTGTCAACAACCAAAATAAGTAGAACCGCAACGTACCTCGCCGCTAACGATTCTAGGGGTCAAGTAGATTGGTAGTTGTAAACCACTCACACTACAAGCAGTTTGTTAACAACTTCAAGGTGTTCATGGCACATCTGTTGATTTATATCGATGGATATTATAAGATGTTTTCAATAATATACTGGTCTCTGCTTGAGCATCTGTAGCGCAGCCCTATTTAGGACACCGCTATACAAAAACGTCATATCTCTCAAATAACAACATTCTTTATTTCTCAGCGCATCCTGTACAATCGGGTCGTTAACCCCCTCCGTTCATAATGTTCATATTATTACCGGGAGTATTTTCCAATGAATTTAACGTGAATTCGATAATGAAAGGTCATTAACATAGTATCGTTAGCGTTCACTCAGGGCTGTACTTTGAACGAATTTACGGCGTTTCCGGTATTGTGCTGTGTGCAATTTTGTTGACGTGAACAACGATTTCCACAGATGTGGTATACGCACGATGCGTCACTTATCGATGCGATCACTTAACATTAGTCGAGATGACGGTCAAGTGTATAGAACTATAGATAGATGGATAGATACTCTTCAATACACGCCAAATTACACTTTATTGTATACCTATAAAAGTTAAAAAAAGACGCCATACTTATGCCATGTTTTTTTTTGACAATAATAAGTTTGCATTTAAAGTTAAGCAACGATGCGGTCTACGATGGAGCGTGTATAAGAAGAAACTGAGTAAATCTCTAACTTGAAGACATCGAGATTGTATTCGGACCTACAGAAAATATACATTAGTACATTCCACGGCCTAGACGTTTTTATTACGAAAATTGAACTGAATTTCTTACAAGTCTTTCCAGCGTTTACCATGAAAAGATATCGCTTCATTAATTAAAGCTACAAATAGATCATGCAGATGACCAGCACATTCTCCGGAATAGATAGATGGGACATATACGCTTTACTGTTCTCAACAAAACCGAAACAATACAGTAGAAGAAAACACTAAAAACTAGTATTACATCCATAAGATATCGCCAAAAGCGATCTCTACCACAGAATAAATATTAGTACAAAAGCTTCACTTACCGAAAACAATTATATAAATAGCGACTCTTGCTGGGACACAACAAAGTTAAATTCAGCTCGCATTAGCGCTCAATTCCTGTCGCGATTTTCAACTCACCATCTACGCTCTCTTCTAACGCGTAACTCTGTCCCTGTCTAGCGCGTTTCCTTTGTAGCGTTGTTTCCTGGAAGGAACGGTCTAGCGGTAGGCTATAACCGCGCGATCTTGAGCGAGTGAGGGTGCACTGTCTCTACCGAGAACCTTTAGGATTGCAATGTTCTAAGAAAATTTTAAAATACGGGATAGGTTCAATGTAATATTATACTAGTTAAATGTAATATACCCAAAAACACACCCATAACTAATATTAGAGATTAGGTATGGGGTATGGGTGACAAATCTCCGATGAAAAAAATCCTCGCTTCCAAAATTAGGTTCGGTTACGTATATGAGTACTAGATCAAGTAATAACATAGATGGGGTTGTCGTATAGCTGGAATCTACGGGCTAGTTCAATAGTTTACAAGCTAACTAAGTTATTGAGCAACATGGTTGAACGCTCGCAGCCAATTTTAACTGAATTACTGAAGCTTCAGTACGGTTCGATAACGTTTGGATTTAGTTTAACATAGTACTAGCAGCTCAATAAATGTTCCCACTGCTGGGAATCGGAGCCGTCTCTCATAAAAAGAGTGAAAGCGTAATCCACCACGCTGGTTCAGTGCGGGTTGACCGATGAAATATGACCTCGAAAAATTCTAAGAACATGCCTTACGACATCGATATAACAAAACAAAAGATAAACAAAAGATGTGGTCTGAGCACCTTGAAATTGTTAACAAACTGCGTCTCTGCGTGTAGCTTGAGTAGTTTACAACTACCCATGTACTTTACCCCTAGAATCCCTAGCGGCGAGGTATGTCGCGGTTCTACTTATTTTGGTTGTTTAGAACGAATAGCGGGGTATAAACGTCTGGTGTTCACCGCTTCCTTTATTCGACTAAAACGGAAAGAGTGAGCTCACTCTTCCCAACGATAACATAATTCCGTGCGCCTGAAGTTTGGGAGGGCACATCTATTGATTTATATTGATGCCGCATGATATTTTCCTACAGACGTTTTCGCCCCTAGGCCAGCACGGTTTTTACCTATTTATTACTAGCAGCGCCCCGCGGTGCTACCCGCGTAGTTCCCGTTCCCGTTATTTTCCCGGGATAGAAAGTAGCCTATGTGCTCTTCCAGCCTATTATCTGTCTGTGTTCTAAATTTCGACGTGATTGAGCGACAAACATCCAAATATTCAAACATTGATATTTATAATATTAGTGGAGTCTAAATTTCAGCCCAATCGGTTCAGATGTTACGATGTGATTGAGCAACAAACATCCAAACATCAAAATATCCAAACATTGGCATTTATAATACCTAGGCTGTTGAGAATAAGACACTGTGACAATTTTAATGATTGATCAAATGATTTATTCCTTGTTATGAAAACTAACGTCAGACTGACTAGTGAATATATCAAACGTGAGCTATCCATGTATGCATTTAAAATGATTTATTCCTGTTTTTACATTTTCACAATAAATAAACAAATTTTACTATATACCTATGTATCGGTAGGACTCTTTATTGCGTTGCTAAAGTTGGTGGCTGCCGTGGGTTTTATTAATAGTTAGTAGGTTTATACTTGTCCGCCATCTAGCCTGATGTTAAGCGACGATGCAGTAGATAAACGATTAAGCGTGTATACCTAGAAGAAACGTTTTTTAGGGTTCCGTAAAACGTAAAAACGGAACCCTTATAGATTCGTCATGTCTGTCTGTCTGTCTGTCTGTCTGTCCGTCCGTATGTCACAGCCACTTTTTGCCGAAACTATGAGAACTTCACTGTTGAAACTTGGTAAGTAGATGTATTCTGTGAACCGCATTAAGATTTTTACAAAAGTTTAAAAAAAAAACTAAAATTAGGGGTGCTCCCCATACTGAGAACTGAAGCTCAAAAATTTTTTTTTCATCATACCTACACGTGTGGGGTGTCTATCTGTCTATCGATAGGTCTTAAAAAATGATATTGAGGTTTCTAAGATAATTTTTGTCTACACTGAATAACTTGCGCGTGAGACGCTTCCAAAGTGGTAAAATGTGTGTCCCCCCCCCCCCTCTAACTTCTAAAGTAAGAGAATGAAAAAACTAAAAAAAATATATGATGTACATTACCATGAAAACTACCAACGAAAATTAGTTTGAACTCGATCTGATGAGTAGTTTTTTTTAGTACGTCATAAATACACTATTATTAAAACTTCGATCAAAGTTACAACGAACTACAAGAACTATGTGTACTATGTATATTATGTTACTTGCTGGAACGGAACCCTTCATGGGCGAGTCCAACTCGCACTTGGCTACTTTATTTCAAGCTACGAGCAGTCCGATAGAAAAAAGGGAAAGATGGTATTAGATCATGCATATCAGTTGTACACATTCCGAAGTGTATTCGATAAAAAACCGATAAACTAGTAAATTTGTGGGTATGTTCAAGACTTTGAAATATTTTTCAAAAAACGGTGCCGTTCTCTATAACCTTTTTGGCATGTCTCTCGATTGATTCCGGAGCCTCTATCCAGCTAATATTTAGCTGACCCATCTCCATCCCAAAGGTGCGAAATACTACATACAAGAGCAAATCAATGCTCGAGAAAATAAGCGTAATTTTCTGTTAGGTGTCTAATTTTGCGGGCATTAACATGAAAAACAAAATTTATATTTTCCTTTTCAACCGTAATTACGACAAAATAGAAAGACAATCACCCAAAAACACAAGTCACTAACACAATTCTACAAATCTAAAACTCATTGATCCGCTACAACTGGGGAACAAACAGCTGTTTCCAAAAATACGATGTATTGAAAGAGCACGTTTCGAATATAAATCCGGGACAGATCAAGGGTGATTCATCAATCTGGCGTAAAAGCGAGCGAACGTATTGACAGTAGGACAAGTTGGCACAATCACATCAATTCACAATCATAGACTTATATTATATAAGGGCCTGGCCAAAGGTGCGACAAAATGGCACAATCTCGTTGGGCCTAAAATTGCATTTTTAGGGCCATGCGACATGCGACTCAGTTCACAGCGCTCAGTGCGCGGGAGGCGTGAACGAGTTTTTGCTGGCCATTGAAATGCCAAAAAAACGATCAGTAAGCCACGTCCTTCCTTTGAAGTCATTGTTCACAATGCTTTGACAACAGCCAGCTACAGCTATCGACAAGGTCTGAAATATTGACACAAAGTTGCTAGTCTATCAATTTTTAATCGCATACATTTCGCAGTGTGCCACTAATCTTCGTGATCTAATACCATCTTGCTATTTTTCTATCGCATTGCGTTTCATTATCGATGTTCAAAAGACTTGAACGAAGACGATTAAGTTCAACTTCGTAATAAGGCCTTATCTAGTCTTTAAAAGTGTTACAATCTACATGCTACACGCTGACGGCCACAATCTTGGTATCATCAAATCGAGAGTGAATCGTTTTCTTCTTTGTAAAGATGTTCCACCGTAAATCGCATCGGGTGATCAAATGCCAACCTTATCGTTTTTTCATTAAAAAGATGTTTGTTTCGTTGACATGTCAGGTTCTCATGGCAGCTTCCGTTACTGTAAAAGTATTGTAGTAATATATAATAAGTAATCGTATAGGTACTAGACTGCATACCACATGCGATTACTCATTTTGGGACTTTCCGTTACTGTATATGCACGGTATACTTATCCATAGATCTAAAAGCTACACCTACATGTTTACCGTAGTGCGCAAGGTTTCCGTAAAGCGGTGAACTTTATAGAGGTTGGACAAACATATATTTTAGACTGATTGAGTCATAAACTGCGCCAGACTGGTAACTCGATGGTTTGATGGACTGTTATGGACGATTTAACGCTAAGTGTTGACTGAATTATGCGAAAAGTTAGATGAATTGGAGGAATATATCTCTAGCGGTAGAACTCTTTGCTGAATCTACCTGGGGAAATACCAGCAGTTATTCTACAGTTGCAGTTATTCTACTACCAAGCTGTAATGTGCAAACACAACTGTGTTACGATTTGATCGACAATGTTTTCACAGATATACAGAAGAGACTTGACGACATCAAGATTGCATCTACCGGGAAAATCCATTCTCGTAATATTTTATGTACATTTTTGTACATTCCACAGTCTAGCTTTTGGCCAAAGTGCACTCGTGTCTCTTCGTTCAAAACAACGGTATGTAAACTTGTACACCGTAAATTGATGAGGAATTAAAATACATATTTATGTCGATCGAGTCCATCAATTAATTTTATAAGTCTGCTCCACCTATAAATTTGTTGGAAAGCTCTAGTATGGTAGATTTCTGAAGGTAATATATTTTTTAGTGTTTTGACACTAAATTCGGTAAAATCGTTTTACAGTTTGTTGTTACCTTGTTGTTGTGTATATGAATTTCCATTCAATTTAGACAGAAGCTGTTTTTTTTTTAATATCGTTGTAGCTATGGGTCATCTCTACTTAGTATGTGCTATGGATGGACTTGGTGAAGTTAAATTTGCCTATCAATTAGTCATAACAGGAAGAAACGCGGGTCTGATACTACAACTTGCTTGAAAGAATCTAAGAAATGTAAATATTATTAATTGTTAACGTCGGACAGTAGGTACTGAAAGTCCCTAAAACGCATGTATTCTTCCAAGACGTTCCTACACCTATTATCTGTCAGTTTATGTGTGAAACAACAAGATTCTATGAAAATTTCAACTAAATACTCATTTCCGTTCGAAAGATAAGCTTAACTATGCCGGCCAGACAGATGGACTGAGTTATGCGGAATTTAGACGGAGTGTTATTAGTAAAGCCTAGTGTCTTATACGGAACTCTTTTAATTTATTTTCTCCGAAAAATACAAATACCGAATTTAATTTAATACTAAACTCAGACACTATTTTTTTTAAACGAACTAAAGACTGTTCCTATAATACAACAGCGTTACGGAATAAACAAATATGAGTAGTAATCGATGTAAGAAAATTGTAAATTTTGATATTTTTCATTTTCATAGTCGGCTTAACCAACTTCAATAAAATATAACTTCTGAGATGTTTTCTACCACACAGAAAAACGATTATCTAAATTGATTTAGAATTTACGGAGCGTTATATAAATACAGCAAAACCAAATTAAAAACCTACTGCTTTTTTAAATCTGTTAAAAATCACACTGTCAAACTAACCTCAAGCATATTTATATCTTCTTTGTTCTACCGTATTCCAACTAAACTTTATTCCAATCAAGAAACCCGCAAGTGATTTACGGAAATTGGTTCGGGTCCATGTCAGCTTGGTTAGGGTTGAAAGCCTCTGTTAGAGGCCTCCTGGGGCGGCCTGTAATGCTCCCGAGGGGTTCAGCCGAACTGGCCCCTCGTAACCCAAGATGAGAAACTAGTCTTGACCTTAGTCGTACCAGTTTATGGCCGAATGGCTGATACATTATGTATGGATGAAGTTCATCATCAATAGTAGTCTGTGCGTTCTGGTTTAAATTACACTGGTTTGTTGTAAATGTAGCGTAAGCCGTTTTTGACTGGCCTCGTTGCTTAGTTGATAGTAAGTCTGCCTGTAAAGCCGAGGGTCGTGTGTTTGATTCTCACTCAGTGCAAATATTTGTGTGACAAATACAAATATTTGTACTATGTCTGGGTATTTATATGTACCTGCAATAAGTATTTATTTTAAAACTATTTATATATTATAATTATTAATTATTAATTATAATTATTAATAAATTATTAATTTTAATTATTAATTATTACTAATAATTAATAATTATTAATTATAATTATTAATTATTTATTATTGGTGGACATTTTACAATCATATAACACCATCTGACCTCAAACTAAGCAAAGTTTGTACTATAGTAGCTAGATAGCTGTTATTTATTTATTTGAAATAACTACTAGCTAGCCTGTATCCACGCCTAAGTTATGGATTAGTCTGTTGTCCTGTTCTGTGTTTCATGATTTTACGCGTATTTACTAAAAATTAAATTTGTAAAATATCGGTCTCGAACGTTTTTTGGAACTTTTTTTTCGTTTCAAACGGCTCATAGCGAAATTTTAAAGATTCACATAAAATAACTATTTGTTGGTTAATCAACTCAAGAGTACGATCTAAATAAATAGCGCATTGTTGAATTTCAGAATAATATTTAGAACAATAGTCTCAGTCAATACCGAAAATTTTAATTTTCTAATTAAAAAAACAATTCCAAATCGCTAAATATATTTAAGAGTGAGCTAGTCACAAAGACAGACTTTACTTTTCAGACTTCACAAAGCTCACATTTTCTACGAGTAGATACACCGTTTCATACTCGAAGATCATATGACCCAAAAAAAGGATTTATGCAATTTTCGTTACATGAATATATGAACAGTTAAAGTGTGGAATGCTACCTGAGTCATATTCCACGATGGATAAAATCTCGGTGTACTCTATTCGTAAGTCGATCGGTCTCTTGCTGTTAAACTAGACCGCATCGTCGCTTAACATCAGAACCACCAGATCATCATCATCAACAGCCCACTAAACGTTCCCACTGCTGGGACTCGGGGCCTTCTCTCGCAAGGAGAGAGTTAAGGCCATAATCCACCACGCTGGCCCAGTGCGGGTTGGCGGATGACACATGACTTCGAAAGATTCTAGGTACATGTCGGTTTCTTCACAATGTTTTTCTTCACCGTTTTAAGTTAGCGGCATTACGCACATGACTTCGAAAAGACAATGGTGCGTGTAGGGTTTGAACCCGGGGTCTCCGGATCGGCAGCCGCCGTTCTCCCGACTAGACCACCGTAACTTATAATAACCATTAGATACCTAAATAAGATAATTTATCTGTAATCCCTGTAATTTATCTGGATGCATTGCCATTAAAACCAAACCCAAACGTGTTAGGACATTACTGCTCGGCAGTAGAATAATTGTTATACTCGTATAAGTGCCAATGATTTAATCCACAGGTGAAAATTTGCCTTTTTGCAAAGAGATATGAATCTTTCTAGAGGGTTTTTGAAGTGAAAACTTCTTTAGGCGCGGCTAGACAGATATTTCGTGGGCTGTGAATTGGATTCTAGCGTCACGCTCGGGTATGATAAGAAATCTTCGGGTAAACTCGGGACCATGGCTATTGGCCATTTAGAAATGCGTCAGCCAATGGCAAATGCTGAAAGGGCGTGGCCTCGGCATCATGCCATGGCCATCTAGAAATGCATCAGCCAAAAGGATATGCTGACGCATTTCTAGATGGTCATGCCATGATGCCGAGGCCACGCCCTCCGGTTTCACACGTGTAGTATCCAAAGTAAGCTATCAAATTCTGAGTTATAAGTTTTCACTTCCAACGGCAGTTCCTATGACTGCCAATTTTTTTTTCTTTGTTTTCCGCTACTAATACTAAACCTACCACGAGACAGCGGTCAAATTTAGGGCTGTCAAATTCAAAATTAGACATACAACACGCACGGAGAAACATCAAATTGATAAACATCGTTTTTTACTTCAACGGTAAAAATAACCCTCGACCCATCTCAAGTTAGAATACAACCCTAATCTTTCTATTAGTATTCCCCCATTATCCCCGCAAGCAATATGTGTCGGCTTAGCGACCTGTGCCAAAAGTAATATTCGAAGAAAGACAAGCCAAGAAAATCGAGTTAGGAATCCGGCTAACTTTAGGATGCTTTGGGTCATAAGAAATTTGACCGTACCGACTTTGCCGAGAAAATTATACCAAAGTTGTTTATCACACTACTAATAGTTGTGTATTTTAAGTGTATCTACGTATGTTTTCACGTATCTCTGAACGGATTTAAATGATTTTTCTTGAAACACCACAAACCAAATCTTGTGTTGCAGGCTTTGGAATCTATCGAGAGACGTGCCAAAAGTCTTATAGGGAACGATATGCTTGTTTGAATAAAACTTCAAACTCTTGAACATTGCTGAATAATTGCTATGTTATCGGTTTTTTATAGGATATATTTCGACGAGCGTACGTCTGATCTTCATGGTCTAATACCACCTTTCCTTCGGATAACACATAGCTCGAAAAAGCGACATCGTTTCATGTTAACATTCCAAAAACTAATACGACCGAAGAGGTTTAACTTGACTTTTAGAATTAGAACGTATACAAATGGAATGCGTTGCCTGAGTTGATTTCTCCCGATGGTTACAACTTTGGTGTCTTCAAATCGAAAGTGAATCGCTTTCTTCTAGGTAGGCACGCTCCTTCGTAGACCGCATCGTGGCTTAGCATCAGCCGAGATGGCGATTAACTGTAAACCTATAACAAAAAAACTTTCAAATTATATTTCGTACAGACTGAACAAATAACTCTTATTCAACAATTAAAAGATAGGAATAATAAAATAGAGTTTTGAAGTGAAACTTCTTTAGAATCGATGTGATTTCAAACCGGATGCAACGGAAAAAACGACAGGTAAGAGACACGAATACAAAAATGTGCAGGAAAGAATGAGACAGAAATATATATACTATTTTGTCCCATACTGCAAGTAAGCGTCATTTTCGACGCATCTCTGAAACGGCGTTTGGCGCAATTGTTACTGTTTTGGCTTAACGATTGTTGAGTGCCAGGTTCGATCCTTACCAAGGTCTGTATTAAGATTTTTGTTTTGCACGCTTTTTGAAGTGAAAACTTCTTTAGGCGGTAGTTTCCAAGGTAAGCTATCAAATTCTGAGTTTAAAAATTAAGAAAAATATTGTGTCACTGGCTTGTTTATCCTACCTTTGTAATATTTATTCATCTCATTCTTTTGTCGATTTACTGAAGTTTCACTTCTATCGTGTGTGAATCGCACACACACCTTTTTTTTTTATTACCTCGATGTTTACAAACAATTAAATATAACTGTGACCCATACTTTATCATAATCCGTTTTAGTGTTCCAACGTGATAGAGCAACATAATCAAATCAAAACAACCAAACTTTCACATTTATTTATTTAAACGATTATCTGTCTATGTATCACATTTCATACATATCCCTTCAGTAGTTTTTGTATGAAATATTAAAAACATCCTCCATGCTCTTAAACTTTCGCGTTTATAATATTAGTAGGAAGTAGTGTAGGACACAGGTGCAGGTTTAAATGATTTATTTTCTCCGAAAAAAGACAAAAACAGACTTCTGTTTAAAATTAAATTCAGACACTCGACCAATTTTCCTTAAGAATCTATCAATACTTCGTCTAAATACATGAAATCATGTTTTTTAGTTTTTGTCCATCTATACTATAATATTATAAAGCTGAAGAGTTTGTTTGTTTGTTTGAACGCAAGGATCTCTGGAACTGCAGGTCCGAATTGAAAGATTCTTTCTTTGTAGGATAGTCCATTTATCGAGGAAGGCTATAGGGTATTTTTTAACATTACGCTACTATAAAAATATTGCTTTTAGAGAGCTTTCGTTGCGTGACAGCATTTGTCATATAAGGTTGCGTCATTAGAACCTAAAGTACCCGAATTTGAACAAAATTTGAATTGGTACGACCAATTTTCGAATTGAGAACCTCCTCCTTTTTTGAAGTCGATTAAAAAATAACTCTATAGGAAATGTGATAAAACACACAAGCTTGCAATTTCATAGCTTTGTTTGCTATCCGTTCTTCCGTGAACGGGCTCACTGTACCTATACGTGTATACTCCACAAACAGTACACAGTCTGTCAGTCTGTACGTTCCACGGTGTTGCCACACCATGTGCCCTGGAATTGAGATAACCTCCGAGATTCCGGTGACCCATATCGCAGCATATTTGAATAAGCTGTTGTCAGTGCCTGTTTAATTGTTTGATTTATTTTTATGGTTGCATCGTGGCGCAAATGTGAGCCGACGTTGTTGTAGATACGATTCAATCCAATAATTTTATCGTATTCAGGGATGTAGTTTGAAAGCCGTAGTGGCTTAGTATCTAGGAAGTTATATTTTACAATCGTAATGTAATTGGTTCAAATAGCGTCTTCGGATGGAGTGTTTTTCAAAATGCAGGTCGAGTTTGTAACTTTACCGTTGAATCGGCGTGTTTAAAAAAAACCAGTCATGAGACTGCCGATAGTGGTGAAAATTTATTACTTAAAATTCGAATGAACAGCACATGGACGTATAAAAAGTACAGCACCAGTGTTGTACCATACGTCAGTTATCTATAGAAATACTGCCCATTTATTTTACCCATCCAAAATCATTCTAACACCCACGTATCGCTCCGCTACTCCACCGCCGCTCCAACACTACGCCTTTACATTAGATTCTCGATGACGTGAACCCATAAGTAAAAATTTTCCCCCAACAAATGGGATTCGACAAAACATCGGTTCCTTCAAACTTAAAAAAAAATGGTTGTTTGTAAAGTCGTTTGGTTTTACGGTCGATACTTTAACGTGACAACGTCATAACAAAACATTGACAGATACGGGGCAAGCGTACAAGCGCTAGCGTGATGCAAGCGTAACGGGACAATGAGCGTAACGGGACATAACGGGACACTATTTCGTGCATGCTGTCGGCGTTCATCGATTTATTAGACGTTGTCACGTCAAAATCTTCATTTGTTTTAGAACGTGGAATGTGACGTACGTAGGTTCTATTCTACGACAAAATATAGTTTATGGCGGACACTCCACAGATACAAAACAAACGTGAACCTTTGTTTAATCTGTTTCATAAGTTGTGCTAAATATACCCATGATTGTATCGGAATCGAACGCAGCTATTCTTGACCTAATATTGGGATATATTTATCAGGATAGTCTTGAAACTGCTTTAAGCTCAGAAAAGGAAATTATAAATAAAAAAAATCCAATTAAAATTCTGGTTAAAAAAAACTATCTAAATAATGACAAATCGAATGCCCGTAACTTAAATGCAGCTTCATGCACAGTACTCGCGGGCAAAACAATTTCATGATACATAAAACAGCATGAAAAAATTTTGAAGACTAGCTATGCCTTTCACCCCCGCAGTAAATATCCCGTTTGTAATAGTTGTTAACCTAATGGTTAGTATGTGAAAACGAACGAAATACAAGGTCTAAGTTAATTACTACAATTTGCACTATACATATAACATATAACTATAAATGTAACAATAGTAGGTAATAAAAATTTAGCAAAAAATAAAAATAAGAAAGACAAGATAGGGATACACCTTTTGGAAATAGCCTTTACCCACCAATACCAAAACAGGACCTAAGCATAAGATATGATGGTGCGAGTGTGAGTGAGTGTGTTACGTGAGAGTTCGTGTATTGTTAGGTGAGGGTGTGTTTGTGAGAGGAGGGAAGATGATGCGTTTATAACAATTTCGGGGTCCGAACCCACGCGGTGGCGAGGGAACAGACCCCTCAGGGTCACAAAGCAGTTGAGATAAATGCTTCTGTCTGTGCGTAGTCAAGGGAGGCGAGCCAGTATGCGAGTTTGTGCTTACAAATGAACTTGGATGAGTTGAGCAGATCAATAGACTTATCCAGCTTCTGATATAAGAATGGTGCCATAAACTGGTATGCTCGTTGTGTGAATGATTTGCGAGTACGAGTATCATTTACGAAATCTTATCTTATACCTTTAAACGAGCAATTCTTGTACCTATATAAATATGTATATATATATAGAATCTGAATCTCGGAAACGGCTCGACGGATTTTCATGAAATTATGTATGCAGGGGATTTCGGGGACGATAAATCGATCTAACTAGGTCTTATTTAAAAAAAACGCATATTATGCGCGTTTTTAGACAATGAAAAACTGTCACGTTAGACATTAGAATGTGAAGGTAAATTTCGCCGTGTGACGCGACAGCATAATTAGCTCAGACGGGAAGTCGGGCGCTCATAGCTGTCACGAATTAGTAGCTCTGGGTTCGAATCCAGACGGGTTCTCTTTTTTTTCAATTCGTTTTTTTAAGAAAATCTATTTCTTGGAGACTTTTATCTGTAGGTATCTAAGTGTATTTAGTATTTAAACCGAGCAAAGCTCGGTCACCCAGGTACTAATATTAAAAAGAGAAGAATGAGGAGGCGCAAGAAGATAGCCGTGAGTGTATAATAAATTATTGACGATTGCCTGGAACATTTTCTTTTTCTATTTTTAATTGTATTTTATATTCTATTTTTTTTTTGTTTTAAATAATTTTAATAGTTTTACTATCATTGTGCGCCTTTCTCATTTCCTATATTCACCAGGTAGTTACAGTCCACCGCTCCCCAATAATTATAATTTCACTTTATTTTTCTCATGTACAGCACAGGAATTGAAAAGTATGTTATCTGACTTAGCCGCAGAGAGTGGCATGGAATTTTCTGAATTTTTACGTATATCAACATCTGGCTTTGAAATACTACTACAAAAGGGTCGCACCATTAATTACCAATAATAGTTTAAAAAACGAAAAAACACGCTTTTAGCACGCACTAAAAATTACAAAAGCATTTCAAATAGCCTGTCCACCATCTTGGACGTCCGCCATATTGAATTTAAGTCACATGACTATTTTTTTCGTATTTCTGACAGCAAACCCTTTCATTTGATACCCATATCATGGGGGTGGATTTCAAATAGCCAGTCCGCTATCTTGGGGAGGGCGCCATATTGGATTTGTAATGACGTTTCCTTTACAAGTCATGTATTGTCATCAGAATTCAGAGCGTGTGTAAAATTTAAGCCTAATCAAAGACCGGGAAGTGGGTCAAATTAAGATTCCAAGATTTTCTTACATACATACCTACTCGTAGTTAGTTACCTACAAGTGAAGTTAACAAAAGCGTGTTAAAAAATATACGATCAGAAAAGCTAGTAAAGCTTTCCAATACTTAAGTCTTAAACATTCCTTTTGTGACGTTTGAAATTGATTGTATGAATTGTATAATTTATGGGGAACCTTACCTGAAATAAATGAATTTTGATTTTGAATTGACGTAGGTCAAGCGAATATTGCCGCGACAAATCCCTATGATTCGCGCCAGTTTACCAAGAGCTCTCCGATGCTTCATCGTCTTGTTGCGCATACATTGCGATAACACGATGTACCCGGCCACACTAATCGCGCCAACACGAATATTCGCCGTAGGACGCATATGAGTCCGCACCATTACAGTTGTATTAATTATTTCGACCAGTAGTTCAAGCGGGGATGTAGTTTAGTGGTAGAGCGTTCGCTTTGCATGTGAAATGCCCCGGGTTCGATCCCCGGCATCTAAAAGCTTTTTTGCATTGTTTTGATTGAAAATGACTAAATTCTACTGATTACTTTTTACATACAAATCTATTAAACAAATGAAATTAAAATTTTCTTTTGAAAAATGCTACCATTCGATCAGTATTTTCTTAAGACGTTATCACGTTCTATCGTTAGTAAACCGACTTTACAGACAAACATTTTTTTTAAATAAAGAGTGACGAGACGAATAGGTCATGCGCCTGATGGTAAGCAACATGCCTGCCACATAACAGCACAGTGACACGCAGCTATTGGAACATGAAGAGTCCAAATCATGACCTAGCACTGCACTGCGCTTGCCACCCAGAGATCTAAGTTGTTATATCTCCAAGCCCTGTAATTATATGTGTATCTCTATTAGTGTATATGTGTATGTGATCTACGTTTATGTATAAAATGCATATATGGGTGTATGTGCGTATGGGGTATGCCCAAGGCATAAAGCTCTTAACGGATAAGTATACCTAATTCTGTGCAGTTTTTTTTGTTTTTTAAAGCCGACGTAATCAACATAGTTCTAAGGTCAATTTGTGTCACGATACTTAATTTTTGACGTGAAAACGTCTTATAATTCGATGAAGCCGGCTGCACGCACGAAAAAACATGACGTCATGCGGCGTTACCTCGCTCTGAGGCGTTCCATTTAAGGCTTGGAGTTGAAGTTGTCACGTTCAACTATCTTCAGTAACTTTACAGACAACCGTTGTTTTTTTTAATTTGCTTTTTATTGTGTCAGTTAAAATGACGACAGTAGGTATCAGTGGAGGTCATAAAAATGCTTTCTAGCTTGCTCCTAATGGGAATGTCGCTTCAAGAGAGTAGATTAACTAGCGCCATCGTGGTCCATTAGTAACAATGTCACGGCCCAATTAAACGCATTTGTTCTATTAGCTTCATAAGGGTCGAAGGGGATCGTTAGATGCACGATGACCACGTTTTCGAAGAACAAAGGATATTTTTATACTTCAGTTTTGGATGACCACAATAATAGCAACGTGTTTTAATTGATTAAAATTGGGGTTTTAAAATAAATACACGGGTAGCTCACGTATAATATAGTCAGAGCAGTTGTTCGACTCGAGTTTCGATTGCGTCTGGCGATCATCTTCAAGGCGAGTGCGCGCGTGTGTTCGCAGCTCGTTTAGCACTAAATTAGTGCTAAACGATATTTATTTTAAAATGTGTAATAACCACGTTAGTTTTCATACTAAATTTAGGGTCATCATGATTAATCCACTTCCGTTCCAACGTTACGTTCCAATTCAACGTTTTCTTGTTTACAGTAGGTATAGAGGGAAGAGACGAGCAGAGCATGTACCTAATGGTAATCAACACGGCTGCCCATAGCAACACAATGTCACGCAGCTATTGGAACATGTATAATTCAAATAATTACCTCGCGCTGCACTGCGCTCGTCACCCAGTGGTATAAAATGACGTACCTGTATGCCTTCTATTTTCTCTCAAAACATTTCCAAAACACATCGGTACACAGTAATGTTTGCACATTGCTGCTTAATGTGTGGTAATTCGCTGCTATATTTTTAAGTGTGATTTAAAACATATATATAATATCCTGTATTTTTGAGATATCGTGGAACACCTCTTGTCTGACTTCGTTAGCAAGATGGTATGGGGCCGCGCTAAATGGCAGTTAGGCCCTCAGAACCTCAAATACATAAGTCAAACTGCTAAAAGGGTGTAATAGTGCTAAATATTATCTAAATGTAGTCTTGTTTGCCTTTACCTTCCCTTCGCATCAACTACTTTAGAAGTAAAAAGTTTAATGGGCTGTGTAATTGTGTATGCTTTTTATTTTATTCGACACTGGCTGATCTGTGGCCATTTATTGGGCCTTAAACATTTTTACTTCTGGTGAAATGAGTTGTTCGATGAGTACTAAGTAATTGCTGTGATTTATTTCCTAATCAGTCAGTCAGTTCGTCTCTAGTACATACCAGAGACGAACTTCTTAGCATTCCATGGATTCACCGTGCGGGTGCCGGGTCCATCGTGTGACAGAGAGAGAAATCACAAGTAGACCCCAAGACTTGTGACTCGGGCGTATTATTGAATTCATATGTATGTAAGTGGATGGCAATATCGATAATCGATATATTACCGGGTCTCAATTGAGCGAATGAAAATTCAAAGTGTTAAGCTTTTTACCTCACGTAAATATTAGGATAAATTTAAATTTACCAATATTATAAAGCTGAACCTAGAGCTTGTTTATTTGGACGCTCTAATTTCAGTAACTACTGGACTGAAGTCAAAAAATATTTCACCTTTGGGTTTTTTTACGTGATGACTGAGTGCTAGAGCTATTATAAGTACGACGGGCGACGCCGGAGCGGAAAGATAGAAAGAAAGAAAGATAAAATCTATTCTATAATCTATTCAAAACATGAGTAAATTACAAACACACATAATGCATGATATTTAATAGTGCACAAAATTTCAAAGTAGCTTGTCGTCATGTTTTACCAGATAAGGTAGGCATACAAATATTTTTCCAATTCTTGAATTATTGATGACATGGTTTATAAGTCTAGTCACAAAATTAGCTTAACAACTCGCTCTTTATATTAAAATCACCTGTCAACTATATGGATAACAAAAAAAGAAAACTTTACAAATTAATCAAATTAATTTACAAAATTACAAAAAGACATTTATTACTAAATGTCTAAAATACCGCTAGCGGACCGCTAGTAATACTAAATACAGTGGTTACTTTTTGTCCATGACATTTCTGTATTTAGTTGTTCAGCCCAGCGCTTGCTTTCGTCACGTACCTACTGCATCTATCAAACTCTAATTTAGGCGTAAAGTAAACAGCAGCAACCCTTTTAGCACGTGTTTGTGAGTTTGTGTTCAAATCACACGTTCCCACGCTCATGAGTAAACTTTACCCACGCAAGGATAACGTAATGATTGTTTGATAAAAACAAATACAAGTATCAATCTTACTCTCATTTCAAAAAATGTCAAAGTTTAGGTGTTTGTAGGTCAGACACGTCAGAATGGATTAACGGATCAGATTGAAATTAAGAACACAATTAGGCTGTTCTATGAAATAGTCTAGTCTTGGCAGAGTCCGCCTGTGTAAGTACCACACCTTTGCCAGTCATTCTACCGCCAAGCAGTAATGTGCAAATATTACTTGTTCCGGTTTGAAGGGCGATGTTTCCAGATAAATTACTGGGCTTATGTAATATCTTAGATATCTGGGTGACTAGCGCAGTGCAGCGCTAGGTAATAATGATTTGGAGTCTTCATGTTCCAATGGCTGCGTGTCACTGTGCTGTTATGTGGCAGGCATGTTGCTTACCATCAGGCACATGTCCTGCTCGTCTCGTCACTCTTTATTTAAAAATGAAATAGTACAAAGGCTACTTTTTCTTGCGGAGAAGTTACAGGAATGGGGACTACGCGGGTAAAGTGAAAGTCAAAGTCAAAGTGTTTTATTGATAAATATACATTTACAAGTCAGGCATATTCATATTTTATGGTAATATCACGAAAGGCTGCTAGTACCCAAAAGTAAAATTACGCATTTAAGCCGATATCAATATCGTGAATAGGTGCGTAGATTCGGGTCCCATCTGCACTTTCTAAGTTTTCTTCAGATATATACAAATTTTTCATCACCACGGACTTTAACGGTGAAGAAAAGCATCGTAAAGCAATAACGTATTTTTCGAGGATAAGTATCACCCGTCAAGCGGCACTTGACCAGCATAGTTTTTTTTAAATGTAGCCTATAGATTGACGAGACGAGCTGGATATGTGCCTGATAGTAAGTAACATGCCTGCTCATAACAGCACAGTGACACGCAGCTATTGGACCATGCAGAGTCAAATCATTACCTAGCACTGCACTGCGCTCGTCTTCCAGATATGTTAAGTTAATATGTTTTATGTCTATGCCCTGTAATTTCACTGAATACTATGCCCTTCATACCGGAACACAGTGATGTTTTAACAAAACTGCTTGGCGGTAGAATAATTCACAAAAGTCAGCATTTGTGTATTAATTTCCAACTTGAGAGTTAATAGAATAGTTTTTATTTCGATTAATGGTCTCCATGTGACAATAACCTATGAAGCTGGATCGGACTGCTAGTACAATTGTAAATACATGCCTACTTAGAATACTTAGATAGATAAAAATCCCAGATATTCAACATACATAGGTATATCCCGATTTTATCATACAAACATTTGTCCTAGATGGGAATCGGGCTCACTAAATACGGCTCACAACCATCACTAAGCCATATGATTAGTCTGGTCAGTTTCTTTCTGTAAGTGGCCCATATCAATACAAGTGTCAATTTAGCAGTTTCTTTCGACGCCACAAAAATGCTTCGTAAACAAGATTAGGGGTATCCCAAATCTCACATGACAGATATCATACCAAATATGTCATTCGCAGTGAATTATTCATCCGTCCTCGGATCCGCTTCACGACTGTCAAGGTAACGGGGTCAGCTCACCCCTTCCGCTATTTATAACCTAAACCTACAGAACTGAAGTGTAATAGGGGGTAGTGATAGACTTGTTTGCTAACTAAATTAAACCACTAAACTTAGGGGCGACTAGCTGTTGTAGTATCATATATATTAGATGTCAGAGAGTATTAGAATAAAACACCTTAATGTTATGGTATGAAAATGTGGTATAAATTATCGCCCTTTATTATCATCATAATAGAGGATAGAGGGCTGTAAATAGTGGAGCCATGGGAGCCTCCACTTTTGTAATAAAAACACCTAAACTGTGGAATAAGTTGCCTGTGTTGGTATTCCCTGATGGATATACTTTCGGTGTCTTAAACTATGCAGTGAATCAATTTCCTTCAGGTAAACGCGCTCCATCGTAGACTGCATCGCCGCTCAATATTTAGGTGAGATGACGATCGAGTGCAAATCCATTAACGATATAAAAACGCGTTTTATCCTACTGCTATGTATTTCATTTCCATTCTCTTATTTTACCATCTCGTTTATTGCAGTGTCAATCGAGTCAAGATTCAAACCGCGATCGCGAATTTAGTCCGTTTTTCGTCACATCGCGCATATGGTCAGCGTGGTGGATTAAAGCCTTGAGTATCTCTCTCTGATAAAAACCTTTGAGCCTCACCAATGGGAATATAAAGTGGAATGTGTGGAATGTTTGTTATGTTTATGCTATACCCATTAAACTATCCTCGGTAGCATGTATTTGTGCTTTAACGAAGGGCACTTCAATCGTCTTAGCGAGTGTAACTGTAATAAACAGAAATAACTAGAGTGTTACATCTCTGGATAATACGACCGCTGTAAATATGATATGTAAACACGGCTTTTTTGTAGTACAAAATGATGGCACAAGCAGGATATGTGCCTGACGGTAAGCAACACGCCGGCCCATAACAGCACACTATCATGAAGAGCCAAAATCATTGCCACTGCACTCAAAGATATGGGATGATTTGTCTCTATGTCCTGTAATTTCTCTGGGAACATTGCCCTTCAAATTGGAAATCAATAACAAGTAAGTTAACTTCTACCTTCAAGTCTTCAAAGCGTCATAGTTTTGCGACACCATATACATAGATCATCTGACGAAACCGATGGATCGTAAACGTCCATCACAATAAGTCATAAGGCTATGGCCATAAAGCTATGACAACATCATCTCATCTAATTGAGGACTTTTATTTGTCACACCCACATAGCGCACTTGTGGGAGTCCAAATAAATAACAGCAATAGTGCTGTTGGAAATACAACGGTATGTCTGTTTATAAGTACTAGTTGATGCCCACTACTTCGTCTGACTATAATTTAGAAAACTGTTATTTGATAAGTATGCAAAAACAATGGAGAGTTGCATTCTTTCGGGGTGAAAAATAGCCTAAATGTTATTTTAAATTATTATAGTTAATTATTAAATTTCAGCTTGATCCGTTAAATTTTTACATCACTCAAACTTTCACTTTTATAATATTAGAAGGGTAAATACATATGTTGGATTATCTATATGACTATATAGATTTTACAAAATATAGTTGAAAGCTCTACACTTCTACACTTAAAAGATAATATTTTAGCGTGCAAAAATAAAGGTGATAACGTGATAAAAAAACTACATACTTCATTTTTTTAAACGCCATATAACGTTACCGCAAAGTGCACACAATTTCCTCAGTCAAATTAAAACTTGATATTCACGTTGGAACAGTTCAGTACCGCAAACATTTTTAAAACTGTGTAACACAATTTCAATTTAAACGGAAAAAATCCTTTGATATTTACCTTATTCAATAATTGTATAATGTTGTTTGTTTTCAATTTAGAATTTAAAAAAAACCAATACTATCACGCGAAGATGATAAATACGAAAGTGTGTCAGTGTATGTTTGTTCCCATGTACCTATGTGAGTTTACGGGAAAATGAATTTATAGCTGGATTAATACATACCTAGTATCGAATGAAAAATAGATGACTGCGGTCACAGCATACATGAAATAAATCCGCAATACACAGCTAGTCAACGAACGCCACAGGCGGTAGAGTAAGTAAGTGGGCATGGGACCGTACTTGATATTTTTGAAGAGCTGTTCGAGAATCCGTGTCAACAAGCAGATGACGGATTTGCGTGAAAAAGGTGAAGGAGTTACAATTCGGAAACTTGTATTGGTGGGAGATGATTAATGGTTTTTCATTTTTTTTCTCTGAAATCTAACCTGGCTGTAAAAAAAATTGTGTTTGTTACACAATTTTTTTTTGGTATTAGTGTTAAAGGTAGTGATTTGGACTCTTCATATTTCAATGGCCGCGTGACACTGTGCTGTTATGGACAGGCATTTTGCTTACCATCAGGCACGTGCCCTGCTTGTCTCAAAACAATGCGTGAAAAGATTTTTGAATGTAATAATAACCCTTGAATTAGTACGTATATTTTAAACACTGCGGTTAGCCTATAAAAGGGGAAACAGGTAAATGACTCAATCAACCACATCACCTGTTGAAACTTGAAACCCATCATTAAGCATTAAGCTATTACACCAAAACAGTTGAACCGAGAGAGCTGTAAACAAAAGGCTCGTAAAGGCAATGACGTAATTCAGGCCACTATGCCCAGAACGGCCCATACCATACCCTCTCTTTACTATGATTGTTTGGTTCAAATGTCGATCAAAATTCTGCGTTCCACGACTATGAACCATATCGCCCGTAGATAAGGTTCACGGTTGCGACAGCTGAAATATCAAGCGTTCATTGTCTTGCAAAGTCATCGCTATACGCACATGGTACTGGCCCAGGGCTTTATGGCGCTGAAACGGGTCACTGTGCTTCCGACATCGGCCCAAATTGAGAACTGGGCGGAAAATCACAAATCTTTATAAGTGGAGTGTAAAAAAGACTCGATAAACGTTCTGTTGTATTTCATTGTATCGAAATTACGACGTACTTAATCGTAGGGTGTCAGCGCAAAATATGGGGTGTATATCACTAGAACATTTGTCATGACCAATTAATTCTACCTACTTCCTACTAATATTATAAAATCGAATGTTCAGATGTTTGGATTTTGTACTCAGTCACGTTGGAACTGCTAAACGGAACAGGTTGAAATTTTAAAATAGGCCTGAATATAGCTGCAGATAGGCTACATTTTATCCCTAGAAAACCCGGGAACGGGAACTTTGCCGGTAAACCCGTATGGCACTCCTAGTAGAAAATAAGTATGAACTTGATATGTAACCTATGACCTTAAACAAGCGGCGACGCTACGATGAAGCGCGCTTCATCATCATCATCAACAGCCCACTAAACGTTCCCACTGCTGGGACTCGGGACCTTCTCTCGCAAGGAGAGAGTTAAGGCCATAATCCACCACGCTGGCCCAGTGCGGGTTGGCGGATGACACATGACTTCGAAAGATTCTAGGTACATGTCGGTTTCCTCACGATGTTTTCCTTCGCCGTTTTAAGTTAAGCTTACCTAGAAGAAACTGTCTTCCCGTGTATGTCTGTACGACTGTACGTCTAAAAAAATAGTAAAGCTATTATTTTCTTTATAAAACTAATATTATTGGAAAATATCTTGAATGTCTTGAATGAGACCGGCGTGATCCTAGAAAAAACAAGGAAATCTGTCATCTTTCAACCCGTACTTGGTTAGTTTGATGGTTAGCCTTACCTCTCTCCTTGTGAAAGGGTTCCCGTCTAAGCAATGGGTATACAAAAAGGGCTGCTTATCCTATTACGAGTATGATTGACGACTATGTAGATGTTTAGTATACAGTAGTCATTTACCCACTGAGTAAATTATTTTATGCGTATTCCTACCTAACCTATTATCTTGCACCATTCCTTAAGTTGGACCATACTTCATCTCCCACAGTTTTTTAAGTCCTCGTTCATTTTATGCTCCTCCTGACAAATCTGGAGCAGCGTTCCGGACGTCTTAGAATTTTGTAATTGGCGTGGTGTAAGATTTCTTCACACATTTAGAAAAACTCAGGACTTTTTTGAGGCAATTTTAGACTCTTGGTTTCAGATTTAACAAATGGGCTCTTAGGCTGAGTGTCCCGTCAAGTTTTGCGAAGCAACGAAGCGGTAAGCGAGAAAAATAACCATTTGACTAGTCATGTGGATCAGTTGGCAGTATGTATGCCCCAAGAGTCGTAGGTTGTCGGTTCGATTCCCACCTAGAACGAAAACCTTTAAATCTTACTAGTATTCTGAAAATTTGGATATTAATTGTTCAATCACGTCGTGGCGTGAGCAAGTTAAAATTTGGAACTCAAATAGATTATAGTCTGGAATACTACATAGGCTACTTTCATTCAGATAAGATGTAAAGTTCCTGAGGGACTTTGTCTTAATTCTACGCAATCGAAGGCGTACTACGGATATACATACATACGTTAATAGTATAAAAATAAGGTGAATTAGAGTATGAATTTTTTTTTTCGTCGTCAACAAGTTTGCACTTGACCGATATCGCACTTGAAGCCGAGGTGGCGTAGTAATGGATAACATGTACGATTCTGAATTGTGAAATCATGGCTTCTGATGTATACTTTTCTCATCACCTTTGGTTTTAACGGAGACGGAAAACATTGTGAGGAAACCGACATGTTCCAAGAATATTTCAAGGTCATGAATCATAGTGGGCCATAGTGGTGTATTATGGTTTTGTCCTCCTTGGGAGAAAAGGCAAGTCTCAGCCGTGGGAACATTTAGAGCTCTGTTTATGCTTATGCCATCTCGCTTTTTCTTAAGCAAAGTTGCGTTTGAACAAGCCGTTGAAGGTCAAGTAGAATCTGTGGACATTTGCCCAGATAAGGACCAAAAAAAGGTTACAACACCGATTGTCGGGCAAATGCGACTGATTGTAGTGGTAGGAGTCTTGGCAGAGTCCGCCTGGGGAGGTACCACACCTTTGCCAGTTATTCTACCGCCAAGCAGTAATGTACAAACATTTCTGTGTTCCAATTTGAAGGGCAATGTTTCCAGAGAACTTACAGGGCTTACAGATATAATATCATAGATTTCTGGGTGACGAGCGCAGTGCAGTGTTAGGTAATGACTTGGACTTTCATGTTCCAATAGCTGCGTGTCACTGTGAAGTTATTTGGCAGGTATGTTGCTTAAAATGAGGCACATGTCCTGCTCGTCTCCTCACTATATGCTATAAAAAAATGCACATTTTGAGGGAATGTCCGGGATTCTTTTTGGAGATCAGTATTTTAGGAAGGGTATAACTAAACGTATCATTGCGTACGGCAGGTCCCAAAAGTTATTATAGAAGGTGGTCCATACCGTGTGTGGTTTACGATGTTTTCCCGACGAAATGTACCGAAATTACAGTTTCTGAGATTGTGTCGCGTTGCTATGCGCTTCGGAAATATAGCACAAGCTTGTATTCGATTTCGGGGCCTATTAAATTCTATTGTTAAAGCTTACGAATCGTTTTGTGCGTAAATTTGTTTTATGGGGTCACAAAATGAAGAGGATAAAATAATGAGATATTTGACGTACGTGACACTGCAAACGTTTAATTTGTGGTGTGTGGGTATCTAATAAATATTGTTGGACATTCCTTACACAACACTAAATGGGTCTAAGCTATGCAAATCTTGTATTATGGTACCCAGATAGCTGAAATAATACTTATGTAGTTGTAAATAGTTAACATAGTTAAAATAGTAAGTTAAGGCTGGTCTAGTCGGGAGAACGGCGGCTGCCGATCCGGAGACCCCGGGTTCAAACCCCACACGCACCACTGTCTTTTCGAAGTCATGTGCGTAATGCCGTTAACTTAAAACGGTGAAGGAAAACATCGTGAGGAAACCGACCTGTACCTAGAGAATCTTTCGAAGTCATGTGTCATCCGCCAACCCGCACTGGGCCAGCATGGTGGATTATGGCCTTAACTCTCTCCTTGCGAGAGAAGGCCCCGAGTCCCAGCAGTGGGAACGTTTAGCGGGCTGTTGATGATGATCATGAGTTGAAAATAGATACAACTCATCATCATCATCATCATCAATGACATAGAAACACAGAGCCACAAAATAAATGTGTTTGTATTCATCATACCTTTATTTGTTCTAAGTGGGAATCGACTCTAAAGTAAAGCGTAGTAATCCGGAATTCATATTATTATCTTGACTGTTTCGAAGACGTATCATCATTAGTAGTCGACAAGAGTCATAGAAATATAAACTTCTGTTCTTTTTGGTTCCAAAGAGAAATCTGGCCTGATGTCAAGGACATGCGTCACCTACCAAGATTGACTTGGCCAGCGTGGTAGAGTATGTTCTTGACTCTCTTCATGTGAGAGAAGGCCCTGGGTCCCAGCAGTGGGAATACTCGTATAAAGGGTACAGATTACACTTAACAGTCTTTGTCGCTTCCTCACACTCAGATGATTTAACACATTTTTATAAAATGTCCGTAAAGGCTAATTAATACACTTGGCTAAAATTAGTCGACTGAATTCATCAGAATCAGAAACCATCCTTTATCTGAATATAGTAACCTAGCTTACCCAATGCAATTACATTTCACAGATTTCAGTAGCGACTAAATTTAGTGGACTAAATTAAGCTAAGTGTAATAAGCCTCTTATACGTTTACATCTTTATTTTGAGACACTTTATTTGGTACTTACCTGTAGACCTGTACTTTACTAACTGTAGTTTACCGATAATTATATTACGTTTTCTACAGAGTTATCGCTAAATCTATGCAAGCCAAATGACTAATGTATAAATTCTGTGTCCGTAATTCTTCTATTACACCATCTATTACAGAATCCATCATAGCTGCTGGTCTATACCACCACTCTATCACTCCGGCACGAATTCCGAACCATACAATCAGAAGCAAGAGATATCCTACACAATAATAGGCGAGACTCCTAAAAAAACGAATTAGCCTGTCAGTTAGATTATTAAAAATGATTGCACACATATTTTTTCTTATGTTTCAAAACCAAAAAATGACGAAGATACACTGCTTAGGAGTTTCGAGAGACGTCACGTTATGGTACGATTTTTACTATAGAGTGACGTCACAACCCCCCACTCCGGAAGTTTGATGATCTATATCTCTGTAATTTTTTATAATTTGCTAAAACAAAAAATACCAGTCCCATATCTTTCTATAATCTACCTGACGAACTAATTAGAATGCTATATTTTTTACCCTGTCTTCATCCCAATTCAGTAATGCGATAGTAACGCCATACTGCAACCGACATTCAAACATTGACCAGAACTAGTTCTACTAAAATGAGCACAGTAAATCTCAGTCGGTCGGCCGGACATTTTTAATTAAAAATTCCCGCGCGTTGAATGGCGCCATATTTAAATTAATTCAGTTCGTCTTATCGCTGGCAACACTGAAACACTCCTCCGCTTCGCTGTTTATTTACAAACTTCTATTAACGCGGAGTAATCAAACTTAGTTGTGATGCTTCAGTTTTTGGACCTTTGTTACATTATCTGTGCTATTATTTTAATTGACTCACGCTAGACAAAAAGCTGTGGATGGATAAACTCTTTATTCCACTCACAAACAAAAATAGACGTTAGATAACAATTAAAACATATCGTTAAAAGCAATCTCTTACAAAAAAACGTGTAAAATGAAACGAATTTGTCACTCTGTATTCCAAACTCAAGACTCAAGACTCACGCAAACCGAAAATTGAAAATTTTTGAGTAATTATAGTCAACTACTATTTACAAAACATCTTAAAAAATATTCAAAGTGACAAAAACTGTGCTGAAGTTCTATTTTTTTTTTATTAGGAAATATGACAACTAAGACCTTTTTTTTTTTTAATTACAGAGTTTAGTGATTGAAGGTTTAGTAGATTGGCAATAAGTTTCTACTGAATAGAGAGACGAACTTCTTAGCATTCCATGGATTCATCTCATTCATCGTGCGGGTGTCGGGTCCATCGTGTGGCAGAGAGAGAAATCCCGAGTAGATCCCGAGACTTGTGACACTATAGTAATCTATATTTTATTCCGTAATGGTGCCAAGAAATCCATTTGTGATCCAGTTTATAGGTCGTGGTCTGATGGGATTCTCGCCTGACGGAGGCCCATCCATGCACCAAGGTGGATAATAGCCAATAAAGGTGGTCTGCCTAACGCCACTCACACCAGTAACTGGCTAATCCATTATTGGGAGTAAGTACGGTAAAATTCAGCCTTATAAAGACCTGCGACTTTGCCTTCGTTGTATTCATTAATGTAAGTCCTTGAATGGGCTTATAAGGTTTAGAATTTTCGTTTCCTAAGGATTTCATTTTGAATTAACAAATACATTTCTAGGTATGATCAACTAAGCATCATAATTAGCACTAAACGACTCCATGTACTGTAGTACCTACATGTCTTTATAATAAATTGAAATGATTGAATATGTCTAAAAAATTAAATAAATTGAATGAAATATTTTCACCGTTTTGTAAAAATTGAGAACAATCTTTTACAGGTTAATATTCGTATTCTGAAAATTCCTCAATATGAGGTTTAATCACATAGAGCCTTAATCACGACGATATTGGTGACATTTTTTATAGGTTGTCTTTAATAGATAATTGGAATAAGGTGGTAAGACACTTCGGATTTGGTAAAATTTCTATTTTTACCACTGTTTCATACAAAGATAACCCTTGAACTTCATAATGTACGGTTGACTGTTATCTCAATAAATATGAATGATTTTAGTATTCTGGAGCAAATGGAGGGGCATAGAGCAGCAAAAGTTATGACCAAGTGGACCCCACAACAGAGGAGACCAGTTGGGAGACCAAAAAAGCGATGGAAGGACTGTGTGGAGGAGGACCTCAGAAGCATGGGTAGAATTACAGCGTGGAAAAGAAAGGCAAGAGATAAAGCGACATGAAGGAATATCGTCGAGGAGGCCAAGACCCACAAAGGGTTGTAGCGCCAAAAGAGAGAGAGAGAGATTTTAGTATTCGGACTATGGTAAAAGTCAAATACTTTGTAGTGGTAGGATTATTTTCAGAGTCTGCTTGGGCAATGTACCATGCATTTGATACTATTGTGTTCCGATTTGACCCTTCAAACCGGAACACATAGTACAGAACACAGTAGTGTTCATGTTTTCAGAGAAATTAGACAACGAGACATAAATCTACAACTAAATAAATTTCCGAGTAACGACCGCAGGGCAGTGCAAGGCAGCAATTTGCACTCTTTACAAATTGCTAGCTTATCAGTATTTTATCGGATACACTTCGGAGAGTGTGAACTGATCTGCATGATCTAATACAACCTTACCCTTTTTTCTATCGGACGTCCCGTAGCTCAAAGAAGCGACATCGTTTCATGGTGGATGTTTACCACGAACGAAGCGGTTTGACTCTACTTTTGTGATAAGAACGTCTAGGCTGTGGGATGCGTTGCCTGAGTGGGGTTTTCCCGATGGTTATAATCTTGGTGTCTTCAAATCGAGATTGAATCGGTATCTTTCAAGTAAACACGCTCCATCGTAGACCGCATCGTCGCTTTACCTCAGGCGAAATGGCGGTCAAGTGTAAACATATACAAGTTAAATAAAGTGGCCAAGTGCGAGTTGGAGTCGCCCATGAAGGGTTCCGTTGCAGCAAGTAACATAATATACATAGTACACATAGTTCTTGTAGTTCGTTGTAACTTTGATCGAAGTTTCAATAATAGTGTATTTATGACGTACTAAAAAAAAAGTACTCATCAGATCGAGCTCAAACTAATTTTCGTTGGTAGTTTACATGGTAATGTACATCATATATTTTTTTTAGATTTTTCGTTCTCGTACTTTAGAAGTTAGAGGGGGGGGGACACACATTTTACAACTTTGGAAATGTCTCTCGCGCAAATTATTCAGTGTAGGGGAAAATGATTTTAGAAACCTCAACATCATTTTTGAAGACCTATCGATAAACATCGCACACGTGTAGGTTTGATGAAAAAAAAATTTGAGCTCCAGTTCTCAGTATGGGGGGCAACCCTATTTTTTCTTTTTAGGGTTCCGTAAAACGTAAAAACGGAACCCTTATAGATTCGTCATGTCTGTCTGTCTGTCTGTCTGTCTGTCCGTCCGTATGTCACAGCCACTTTTTGCCGAAACTATGAGAATTACACTGTTGAAACTTGGTAAGTAGATGTATTCTGTGAACCGCATTAAGATTTGAACAAACAAATTAAAAAAAAAGATAAATTAGGGTTGCCCCCCATACTGAGAATTGAAACTCAAAAAATTTTTTTTTATCAAACCTACACGTGTGGGGTGTCTATCGATAGGTCTTCAAAAATGACGTTGAGGTTTCCAAAATCATTTTCGTCTACACTGAATAATTTGCGCGAGAGACACTTCCAAAGTGGTAAAATGTGTGTCCCCCCCCCCCCTCTAACTTCTAAAGTAAGAGAATGAAAAATCTAAAAAAAATATATGATGTACATTACCATGTAAACTACCAACGAAAATTAGTTTGAACTCGATCTGATCAGTAGTTTTTTTTAGGACGTCATAAATACACTATTATTGAAACTTCGATCAAAGTTACAACGAACTACAAGAACTATGTGTACTATGTACCTATATTATGTTACATGCTGCAACGGAACCCTTCATGGGCGAGTCCAACTCGCACTTGGCCACTTTATTTTAATTTTTTTTTTGTTCAAATCCTAATGCGGTTCACAGAATACATCTACTCACCAAGTTTCATCAGTGTAGCTTTCATAGTTTCGGCAAAAAGTGGCTGTGACATACGGAGGGACAGACAGACAGACATGACGATCTATAAGGGTTCCGTTTTTACGTTTTACGGAACCCTAAAAATGGCTGCACAGCATGGTGTTACTATGAGCGGGCTTTTTGTTTACCATCAAGCGCATATCTTGCTTGTAAAACAGCAGTTTGGCCAAACAAACCCACTGTACATCTTTTATATTTATAGCGAAATTTATTCGCGATCACCTAATTTGGGCGGTAGGCCCATTAGACGTAATGGCGGCTTTTGGCACGAAAGAAGCGCCGGTTTCTGAAGGCTGGACCCACAAATCATTTCGTAATAGGAGAAGAAATAGGTAACTGTGTCACAGAAACGTTTCAGTTGCAGTACTGTACTATAAACAGGTCACTTTTATTTTCATTCTGTTGATAGTCGGGACCTTAAAGACAACGAGATTTTGTTTTGTTTTGTGTAAATCGAATGTTTTACTATTTGAATTGCCTTTTAAAACATAAAACAATAAAAATTAAGGCTCACACGGTACTTCCATTTACATATTTATTCGGAGCACACCTTTGACATTGAGTTATTCTACACCAAACAGTAATGTGCAAACATTACTGTGTTCTGGTTTGAAGGGCAATGTTTCCAGTAAAATTACAGGCCATACAGATAATAGCCAAATGCAAGGTTCAATTTGAACTCTTCATGTTCCAATAGCTACCTGATACTATGCTGTTATGGCCAGGCGTATTGCTTACTGTCAGGCACATGTCCTCTGTTAGTCCCATCACTTAAAATTAAAAAAAGTACATTAACAAAAGTGGACTGCCTACTCTAACATTGTTTTCCCCTTACTTTTTTTATCTTTCTCCTCTTCTGGGGCTTTTTATATAGAGTTTTCTTACCTTATCTTATTTTTCCGTTCTTATAAAAAAGGTTGCAGAAATACTAGTCACAAAATAATCCATCTTTTATCGGACAAAAGGCAGCTCCGACTCTCGATTTAATCAGGGCAGAAAATAAAAGAGCTCTTGACCGCGGCTTTGTCACAAAGTTCATTAGAGCTTAACTTTGCTGAGCTGGCATTGTGAGCCCTTAGGGAACCTGGGAAAAATATTAAATTATTTTTGCAGTTCCGGGGTTAGTAGTTTTCCGACATAAAGGTATTGGTACTGGTAGGACTCTATGCAGAGTCAGGGGAAGTACCACGCCTTTGCGAATTATTCTACCGCCAAGCAGTAATGAAAACTGTATTTTGGTTTAAAGAGCAATATTTCTAGTGATACTACAGGGAGATAAAACGTCTTATATGTCTGGGTAACGAGCGGAATGCAGTGGTAGGTTATGATTTGGACTCTTTATGTTCTAATAACTGCGTTTCGCTGTGATGTTATGGGCAGGTACGACCAGGCGTATGTCCTGCTTGTCTTGTTACTCCACTCTACAATAAAAAGTAGACCATGTTTTTTTTTTTAAATATAGAAAGAGGAGACGAGCAGGTCATGTGCCTGATGGTAAGCAACATGCCTGCCACATAACAACACAGTGACACGCAGCTATTGGAACATGAAGATTCCAAATCACTACCTAGCACTGCACTGCGCTCGTCACCCAGAGATCTAAGTTGTTATATCTCTAAGCCCTGTAATTTATCTGGAAACATTGCCCTTCAGACCGGAACACAGTAATGTTTGCACATTACTGCATGGCGGTAGAATATTTGGAAAAGGTGTGGTCCTTCCCCAGGCGGATTCTGCCAAGAGTCCTACCACTACCAAAAATGTAAATGTAAATGATTGGATCCCATTTTATTTTTTCATCGAGCTTTCTCGCAAAAGGGAGTCAAGACCATTATTGTATACGCTGGCCAAGTGCAGGTTGGCGAACGACTCATGTCATCGAATGATATCTTTCTTGGTACATACTTACCAGTTTCCTCACGATTTTTTTCTTGGCCATTAAAGTTGATAGGCATTCTTGTACCATAGCACTTGAACAAAATCTCAGAGGTGTAGTCGGCATTCGAACCTACTATCTCACAATCCTCAAATTGAACGTTCTCTACTAGAAGCCGCAAATGGCAAAAGAAAAAGGGGGCAAAACCACCGTGAGGTTTGAAGCGACACCAAAACGACAGAACTAATCCCCAAACAGCGAGTACCTATGCATTTTATTGATATGAAATGATTTTATGCAGCGTAGCCTAACCAAACACATCCTACTGCCGTAATAAATGTTTGGATGTCTAGTGCTCAATCACATCGGAACGGTTGAATCGGGTTATAATTTTCAACACACATCATAGTCTGGTATGATACATAAGACTACTTTTTATCGAGAAAATTATGGGAACTACGTGGATAAAGCCACTAAAAGCCACGCGTTACTAGTCTATACTAAAAAAGTTTGAAACTGAAAAACAAAAGATAAGCATAGGCGTATTGAAAACCTCAGTTTTCGAAGCCAGTTAAAGCAAGCCAGGAACAAAGCTAAACTGCTCTAAAAGCTTTAAAACTTCCTATTTATAACTAAGTGAACTTCGTCTGCACACAGGCTTAATTCCACTTCCTTCCTGCCCGCGGCCCGGTACTTTTAGATAAGTAAAACTAGGTAGGTAGTTGGTACTACCGGTGATCTAACGCTTTACAAAATTTCTTAGTCACTGGATTTTTATTAAGCACTAAATGCCTTTTATTATTACCCCGCTGGTTTATTCCCATAGTTTCTGTCCCCGTAATTTTCCAGCGATGAAAAGTAGCCAATAATGTTACTTCAAACCATTAACTTTGTTCTAAATTTCAACCTGGTCCTGACAAAACAGCAGAACCGTTTGATGTGATAAAATTTGCAACAAACATTCGCATTTATAGTATTAGTAAAATGTTCGTCAGTAATCTGGTATCCTGATCACATATTATCACAATCACGGTTTGATGAATTTGCTACATCAAGCCAAAAGAACTTGCATAATCGAGTCCTCAATTTCTATACTGATTTGACTAGTCAGCGCAGACCTTTTCTACTACAGTCGAGGTAGACATAAAACTAGCCTGAAATATAAAAAATTCCGGGGAGCGATTTTTTTTTTATGAAACGTCGGGGAGGGTTGTTGGAAGTATAAATCTCGATTTTCTAACTAATCCCGCTAGAGGGTTTGCCGCCATCTTGTTTTAAAGTTTTTGTGAAATAACTCGTTAATTTTCAACTTTAGAGCAGAAATGGTTGTGACCAAAGTTGTTGGAAATTTAATTTCTCACAAGTTTGCTTGATATAGTTTTTACGCTAGGATCAATATTTGCAGAGTTGTACTATCAAGTTTATCAAAAAAATCGTAATGGGTGCAATTTAATTTTCTTCAACTTTGGTTCTCGCACTTTGTTTACTTATTTTATTTTTAGTATTTGTTGTTACAGCAGCAATAGAAATACATCATCTGTGAAAATTTCAACTGTCTAGCTATCACCGTTCTTGAGATACAGTCTGGTGACAGACGGACGGACGGACGGACGGATGGACAGCCAAGTCTCAGTAATAGGGTTCCATTTTTACCCTTTGGGTACGGAACCCTAAAAAGTGCGAGAACCGAAGTTGAAGAAAATAAAATTCCACCCATTACGATTTTTTTTATAAACTTGATTAAGACGTTTCATAAAAAAAATCGCTCCCCGGATTTTTTTCTATTTCAATGTCTGCCCCGACTGCGCTATTCGATATTTGTGACTTCGAAAGAACTCAAAAAGACAAGATTGAACTTAAATCAAGTGAAGTCAGTGAAGTGTAATACCGTTTCGATGTTTTTTGACAAAAAACGTGAATGTTTCAAATTAGTAGGCCTATGGATATTGTAATTCAGAACAAGCATTGTTAATTTTTGGCAGCAATATGATGTTGTATATTTATGATTAAGAAATGAATTAACCCAATACTGGTGAAAACATTAAACATTCCATAAATAATTTTCTCAGCAACAAACCAAAACTACAGAAACTTTCCCAGTAAGCGAATCCAATAATCCGTGGCTCATTTACATGCAGAAACTAGTAACAGCCAACTTTCCAACGTCTCCGCACCGCCTCTAAATATTCCCAAAGCGAAGCGTTACATTACCCGCTTAACTCCCAAGTAGTATTTTATTACCCTCTGTTTAAAACAAGCCAAACAGTTCACCCGAATTAGGTCGTTTTCACACTACAAAGATAACTACACCGGCAGTCGTACGTTCGTACGACAACGATATCGGTGATACGATATAACCAACGACAGTTATTCGCATTGCACCAGCGAAAGTAATTGCGGGTTTCTAAAAGTATAATAAGATATTCAAGGTAACAATACGTAACAGCAGTGAACATATTTTATTACAAATACTAATCATTTGTAATGATGTGCAACGGTGGGGTGCAAGTCAGAAACGGAACTAATGTCACTAACAAATAGCATTGTGGATGCAAAAATAATAATTAATTGATGTAACAACTATAAATACAATAATTACACTTGACATTACAAATGTTTAATCTTTTCGTCTTGCTCTAGCAGCACCTGCCCATGCCAATTCCTCCACGATCCTGCTGCACCCCGCACTGTGTCGTCACACGACATCGCCCGATTGTGTCCTTTAGACTACAAACTGCAGGTCTACTACGAAGTCAGATGTACGATATATAGGCCGAACTTATGGACGTTTCCTACAATGAAAGACAATCGGTCAGTTGATCGGATCGGCTGTTTCGTTCGATCCGACCCTCATCCGACCTAAGTCTATAACTTCCGACCGAGATTTGTGTCGATCCGAATGTTTTTCGTGGTAGACTACGATCCGATTCAGCTGTCGGTCGGATCCGATCATTCGGAGTTTGTTTTCGTAGTAGACCTGCAGGCTCGTGAACAAAATTTAGGGGTCAAATGAATCACCAGAAGACCTACATTATGTAGGCTAGAATGATAGAAGGGTATAAAGTAATCAGATTCAGTCCTATTAGAATAATCTCGATAGCTTTTGAAAAAAAATAATTTATAGTAGGATGAAACCCATTGTAAATGGAAGAGAATATGACAAAAGTGAAAGGAAAAATAATTTACGGGCGATCTGAGGTCGGGAAGTGGAAATCTATTTTTTCTGATAATGTAAAAAAACGTTATACATTACCATGGTAAATGTTCTCAGAAAACGAAAAAAAAAAGACCACATTACTTCGATTTTTTTTATTTTGGCATAAAATGCATTTAGATTGATGTTATTTTAAAATATAATACTGAGCTTCCAATATAAACTCACAAGTTTGATACTTGAGCATAAGTGTTATTAGATTTTTAAGTGGTTTAGGAGCTTCTATATCATAATTTTAGAAGAAGACGGGCATTTTTGTTGTAAATTATTTGTATTCAGTACCTATATAGCAATCAAGAAAAACAAAAAACTGCATTCCATAGCGTAAATATTTTTTTTGAAAATGTTTAATTTCGAAACATTTTTTTTTGTTATTTTGCAATATTTCTATATTTTTACACTGTTTACAATTAATTTATAACAGACAATCTTTATGTTTTTCTAAAACTTATGATATAGAATCTCATAAACCGATTAGTTCTTTGTTTTTCTTGATTGCTATATAGGTACTGAATACAAATAATTTACAACAAAAATGCCCGTCTTCTCCTAAAATTATGATATAGAAGCTCCTAAACCACTTAAAAATCTAATGACACTTATGCTCAAGTATTAAACTTGTTAGTTTATATTGGAAGTTCAGTATTATATGAAAAAAAAAACTTCAATCTAAATGCGTTTTATACCAAAATAAAAAAACCGAACTTTGTGGTATTTTTTTCAAAGCGTTTTCTGAGAACATTTGCCATGGTAATGTATAACTTTTTTTACATTATCAGAAATAATAGATTTTAAAGAACAAAAAGCTTACAGTCCGCGAGGTATAAGCTGAGCTTTGCATTAGTGTGAGTGATCACCAAAAGTACAGTCAGACGATGCTGTCAGACGCAGGACGCTGTGACCATGTTCTCTTAATAAGGTGTCAATTTTATATTCAATAAATCGTTGTTTATTATGCAGTATCAATTGTATATTGGTATAAACGATAGGCCTGCCCTGAATACGGTATTCGGAAATTTTAAGTAAATAAGTTATACGTAGGTGACGGATCTCATGCTTTTCCATTAAATTTTTTCTGTTATTCTCTGTCCTTGACCATTTCAATCCTAAAAGAGATACTTCTTTTCGCAATGACCATATTGATCCTGGATAGTTAATGTCAGCTTGTTGTTTAAGAGTTTGTTGTCTGACTGTACTTTTGGTAATAGATGCGTATGCATGTGATCACTCACACTAATGCAAAGCTCAGCTTATACCTCGCGGACTGTACCAACTTTATTGAAAAAGCTGATATTTTGACGGGAGATTTTTCGGATGAAAATTAGGGTCATCATCATCATCATCAGCCGAAAGACATCCACTGCTGAACATAGGCCTCCCCCCTAGATTTCCACAACGAAAGGTCCTGCGCAACCTGCAACCAGCGGTTTCCAGCGACCTTTGTGAGGTCATCTGTCCATCTAGTGGGAGGCCGTCCAACACTGCGTCTTCCGGTTCGTGGTCGCCACTCATTGGTGGTTGGAAAATTAGGGTACTTTTTCAATATTAAGTTAAGGTAGACAAAAATATTATTTTCAATAAAAAAAATACAGTGTATTTAAGATATAAAAAGGCAAGTTTTGACCAAATTTTTAGAGTAATTTTTGTGTGTTTACATGAGAAAAAAATTAAAAATCAAAAACTCACTTATTTCAAATTTTCTCATAAATTTTGCGGTTATGTGAAAAAAGTGTCAATACAAAAGCTGTAGACCTTTTTAAACCCTACAACTTTGCCGTACAACTTATTTCCATAGGATTTGTAGTTTTGCCGGAAATCGAGATAAACCGTTTTTACGCTTAAAACGGACCCCCCCCCCCTTCCACTTCCCGACCTCAGATCGCCCGTAAATTATTTTTCCTTTCACTTTTGTCATATTCTCTTCCATTTACAATGGATTTCATCCTACTATAAATTATTTTTGTTTTTTGCCAATTTCAAACGCTTCTGCACTGGTCTATATGCCGTCACTTGCTCACTTGTAAGCTGTCCAACTGAGTGCAGGGGAAGAGGGGGGGGGTCCTCGATCATTTCTCATTATCGCACGATTTTTGTACGGTGTTGGGTAATAATGGATTAGAAGAGGTATTGAAACTGTAAAAATTGAACATTTTAATTTTTTTATTATTATTTTGTCGGAAAAATTCATGATTTCCGACGATTTTCAGGGTAAATTTAGTCATTTGATTATGTACGGCATTGGTTCCAGACAGTTTCAATACCTTTTCTAATTCATTATTCCGCAATGTCATGTCCCCTGTGACACCCCCCCCCCCCCCCCCCCCCCCCCTTTGGACTATGAGCTGCAGGCTTGCAGGACGAAGCAGCACAGGACGGTAGTTGCACAGCATAAAGAAATACTACCAGAAGTTCATCGCCTTTGATCTTGGGAGAAACGCCGATAATGTCTAGACACGGGTAGGGTTATCACAATTTAAAAAACGTGGCACCAAAATAAAACTAAAACATACGGAAGACGTCAGCTCTGAGTCGCGCTCCTCTAATACTAACATTGTAATGTAGGCAATGCAGGAGCGCGCTTCCCGCGTCTCATCCCACACGCCCCGCACGATTGCCCCGTCTAAACGGCTTCGTCGAACGACTGTATAATTTAATAGACTGCGGTAGTTGCTTGAGATACACGTATACACCTTTTGCCATTTTTCGTGAACTTGCATCTATGTGATTCTTCCACGATAGAGTTACGTCAAGTTCGAACCCCAACTGCTTCACTCTATTATAGCTCAAAATTTCCGTTCTATCAGATAAGTTCTCAGAAATTGCAAGTTGATTTGAGGATTTGGTGTTAAAGAACATTATGTTTGTTTTATTAGTATTTAAACTAAGTCCACTATTGTTAAATTACGCATGAAATTTAGAGATAGCTATTTTTCCTCTTGTTACTCTGCATGAGTTGAGGCCGATAATATTATGCTTGTGTCATCCGCATATTGGGCAATTTTACCATCTTACTTCTAGCATTAATAAATCATTTACAATTTTATTTTCATCCCACCAGCTCGGAAAGAGTACTTTTGCTCCTCGATATCAGGGCGCAAAAGTCGTTTTTACCCTCTAGAGGTTAAAGTAAATTTGAATTTAGAACATCGTGTGTACTGAGGTTTTGAATTCAAAACATAATTTAACCTATTTATTTCTACCTCCTTGGTGCCGAATTCATCATACATTTATTTTTAATTTGTTAAAAACTCATACTCGGAACCTCTTTGGTGTACTTTTTTTTAAATGCTTTGCGCGCAATTTTCTTTTCACGTATGGAGGATAGAGGTAAAGAATGTTATTTCAAATGGCAAAACATTTTGAAATGCTATGAATGAATCAATTGTAATCGAATTGAAGTATGCCGAGTTGCCGAGTTAAATAATTAAATATTATTGACTACTAAAATAGTATCTAATTAATAGATAATTTCAACTACTTGTGCAGTACAAAATAATGTAGTAAATATAACATCAAATAAATAATTACTATTTTGAGAAAACATGTAGGTACAATATTTATTTTGAAGTCAAAACTTCTTTTGGCGCGCCAAAGACAGATTTTTCGTGGGCTGTAAATTTAATTCTAGCGTTACGCTCGGGAATGATAAGAAATCTTCGGGTAAACTCGGGACCATAGCCAATGGCCATCTAGAAATGCCTCAGCCTTTCCCATTGACCATTTAAAAATGTGTCAGCATTTCTAGATGGCCATGCTCATAGCCACGCCCTCCGGTTTTACACGCGTAGTTTCCAAAGTAAAAATCAAATTCTGAGTTATAAATTACCACTTCTATCGGTAGTGCCTATGACTGCCAATATTTTTCTTTTATGAATTCTGAATAGTACGTTTATTAATTTCCTTTAAAATGTACCCTGATGCAAATTTAGCGCTACTATAATTTAATGCATTTGGGCGGACACTTTTTCATGTACACATGAAACTCCTTACCTAAATCGGTCAACTCTCCATATTTTCACGTCATATTGTTATTGTTAAAACCATGGCTAAATAAACTTAAGTTTAAAACTTATAAAATTGAATACAAGTGAAAAACCGAAATACCATAATAATAATAAGTGATTCTAGCGACCAAGAAGTTTATTTAACGCCAACAGAATCGACTGAAACTGAAAATGCGCAAAACGTTTAGTAATTTCCTCGCTAGGGGGGGATGAAAAATTACGTGTTACACTCGAGTGCAAAGATTTTTCACCTTGTGCCCTTTTGATTCCCTTGCTACGCTCAGGATTCTAATTTTTGAATACCTCGCTACGCTCGTGATTTAACTTTAGAATCCTTCGCTTGCTCGGTCATCAAAATTGAGCACGCGGTTAAAAAGCCACTTTGCACTCTTGTACAACAAAAAACTATTTTTTTAATTTAATAATTATTCTTTCTTTGTACAATTTCAATATTGCTTGGTTTGGTACAAGCCCCACAACTGTATACCATATGTCCACACTGGCATTAGGACTTGTTTATACAATAAGATCTTGTTATGTACTGACAACACAGATTTTCTTCCAAGTAACCAATACATATTTTTGTAGCGTATCACTAATTCCTCTCTTTTCTTCTTGACGTGAACCTTCCAGCGTAATTTCGCGTCAAGAGTCATACTCATCGTATTTATCTTTGTTTTCATAAGGTATGGGTTGATGGTTTATGAAAACTTGATGAAATTTTACTTTTTTATTTGTAAAATCTATATGAACGCTTTTAGATTCATTCAACTTGATGCGCCATTTTTTTGTCCAGTCATAGACTTTATTAATTGCAGATTGCACCATCTCTGTAGCTTCTGCATGATTGTCACCTAGTGCCAAAATCGCAGTGTCCTCTGCGAATGTCGCAATAGTTGTATTTTCTAGTGTTGGTATATCACAAGTATATAACAGGTATAAGATGGGACCTAATACACTCCCTTGTGGTACTCCAGCTTTGATTTCCTTGAGTTCGGAATAGGCTTCATCTTGTTTTTTTTTTTCGAAATACTCTATTCGATATATACGAGTGTAATATATCTGAGAATTGCTTGGGTAACATTAATTTTAGTTTGTGTGTTAGTACTTCATGCCACACTTTATCAAAATCCTGTGCCACGTCTAAAAATATTGTGGTACATACTTTATTTTCTTCTAGGGCTCATTCTATTATGTTAGTAAGTCTATGAACCTGATCTATAGTAGAGTGCTTCTCTCTTAATCCAAACTGGTAGCGCGGTATGATATTTTTACTTTCAATTATAGGTTTTAATCTTTTTAGTAATATTTTTTTAAACAATTTAGACATCACAGGGAGCAGACAGATTGGCCTATAAGACGTGACGAGGTTTCTCTGGCTTTTTTATCATTATGACTTCGGCAATTTTTCACAGATCAGGAACATACTTTAATCTAAAAGCAGCATTGATGAGTGTGGTAAGTTTAACAACTGCTTTACGTGGGAGATATCGCAGGATCATTCCTGTAATAAGATCATATCCTGAAGACTTTTTCAAACTAATTTTCAGTTTTATTTCTTTGTAAACTTCCTTTGGTGTAACTAACTTTGTATCTATATTATCTTGTAATACATTGTCCGTATTATCTAAGTTACTCATAATGTTTTCTTCGTTAGGTTTGAAGATGTTTTCAAGATGACGCGCAAATATTTTGGCTTTTTGTTCGTTAATAATAGCCCATTTCCCGTTTTCTTCTTTAATGGGAGGAATATGGGTTATTGGCCGTTTCGTACTTTTCGTGGCTTTCCAAAGAGTATAATCGGTATATATAGTAGAGTTGTGGTCGCTGGATAATTGTTGAAGGTAAGTATTCATGAATTCATCCTTGTAAGTTTGAATCCTCGCTTGAAGTTATTTTGTTAGTTTGTTTAATAAGGTTTTATCACCTGGGAAACGTGTCATTTGCCATTTTTTTCTTTGTTTCCTTTTTTTTACCCGACTGCGCGACGCAAAGGAGTGGTAATGTGTTTAACAGTCTATGTATGTATGTATGTATGTATGTATGTATGTATGTATGTATGTATGTTTGTATGTTCCTTTGAGGCACTATACAGACCAAACGCCTGGGCCGATTTTTATGATTCACACGTCAATCGATTTCTCTTAATCTGGCGAGTGACACTAAAGACATGACATTAGTGTAAATCCAATATGGCGGATTCAGGACGCCATATTGTCCAAATTAAAAAAATGAAAATCACCAAAATATGTCAAGAGGGGTATCGTTGAATAGGTATTTGAAAATAATGTTTAGCTTTGTCTCAATGTTTTTCGATTTGACTGACCGTTTAGGATGTATATCGATTTAAAGTTGAGTAACAACCATTCTCACATTTATAGGTTTATAGGTAGCAGAAAACTTCGTATAACTAACTGTACGTGTGAATGTGGATGGACATTATATACTAATGTATCTAGTAGGCATCGATATAAATCAATAGATGTGCCCTGAGAATCTTGAAATTGGTAATAAACTGCGTCTCTGTATGTATCGTAAGTGGTTTACAAACAACCAATCTACTTGAACCCTATAATCGCTAGCGGCGAGATTTGCTGTGGTTCTACTTATTTTGGTTGTTGACACCGAATAATGATAGGTAAAAACGTCCGGCATCCACCGCGTCCTGCAACCGACTAGAACGGAAAGAGTGAGCTCACTCTTCCCAACGTTGACATGATTGCGTGCGCCGTGAAGTTTGGGATGGGGCCCATCTTGGGTTCTACGATCTATGCTAGTAGGTATATTGGACTACCTTTTTTTCGTACGTGCAGGCACGTGATAGTGGGAACACGAAACCGCTCTCGGATTGCTCCGCCTCGGTCGCCCATCTCCAACTTCAAACGATTTAGTAGGTACTCAACGTCAATCGAAAACCTATACTAACACAAAACTATAAATATGAATTACATGCAGTAGAAAATCCTACATATTATATCAGTAGAAACGAAGACATTTGGTCAACAACCAAAAGATGCAGAATATTATGTTGAGCATATTAACATTCACAACATTGTTCATAACTAAAAAGTATAAAATAAAAAAATATAATTTAAAAACTCAAAAACCCGACTGCGTAAAAAGTGAACCAAACTACGTACTCGCATACTAAAAAAACTGAAAAGAATAAAACAAGCATTTAGATTTCTGGTGGTCTAGAATTCTATAATATGTTATTGTATTAATACTATTGAAATATATACAATATTTTCTAATAAAAGAACATTACAACTGAACAGTCGGGATCCATTATTATTCGACATACAATGTAATTGTTCAATGGATCCCGACTGTTCAGTTGTAATGTTCTTTTATAGCTATTAACTGCTTAATTTCCATAGGACAGCTAGTACCATTTACTCTCTTTTTGAGAGTTGGTGTATTTTTTCAGGCTATTTGTTGGATCTTTTCCACAAACTTTTCGACTTCTGTATCTAATTGTTCCGGTGTTTTGAGTGAAACATTTAAGTTTAATACTTCATTTAAATTTTTTTGGAAGCTTTCCCTGACTGTATTCGTATTAACTAGACTCAGACTATTTTCTCTATACATGAATTTATCGCTAACAGTTAAAATTACAGGAGAATGATCTGAACTCAAATCGAAGCAATGTTCCGTATTGATGTAGTTTGATATATTATTGTATATGAAAAAATCTATTAAATCAGATTTTTTCTTTGGGTCAGTAGTCCAGTAAGATTGTGTCACCATTAACTAGCTGTTTTGCAGACAAAAGTTCTTTTCCTTTAGTATTCGTAAGTAGCCCTAATATAGATTTTTAGCATTGAAATCTCCTCCAATGACGTATCGGTTATTAAAATGGTATAAGTCACTGATATATTGCTCCTTTTTAGGGTTCCGTAAAACGTAAAAACGGAACCCTTATAGATTCGTCTTGTCTGTCTGTCTGTCTGTCTGTCCGTCCGTATGTCACAGCCACTTTTCTCCGAAACTATGAGAACTATACTGTTGAAACTTGGTAAGTAGACGTATTCTGTGAACCGCATTAAGATTTGAACAAAAAAATAGATAAATTAGGGTTGCCCCCCATACTGAGAACTGAAACTCAAAAAAATTTTTTTCATCAAACTTTCACGTGTGGAGTGTCTATCGACAGGTCTTTAAAAATGATGAGGTTTCTAAAATTATTTTCGTCTACACTGAATAATTTGCGCGAGAGACACTTCCAAAGTGGTAAAATGTGTGTCCCCCCCCCCCCGCCCCTCTAACTTCTAAAGTAAGAGAATGAAAAATCTAAAAAAATATATAACGTACATTACCATGTAAACTACCAACGAAAATTGGTTTGAACTCGATCTGATGAGCAGTTTTTTTTAGTACGTCATAAATACACTATTATTGAAACTTCGATCAAAGTTACAACGAACTACAAGAACTATGTGTACTATGTATATTATGTTACTTGCTGCAACGGAACCCTTCATGGGCGAGTCCAACTCGCGCTTGGCCTCTTTATTTAAGACATGCTTTGGTGGACAGTGGATTGACGCTATTGTGAGGGTGTATAGCTTGGTTTTCACACAGACAGCTACGGATTGTATTTCTCTTTCTTCATGCCTGTATTCTTCATAATAATCAAATAAATTTTCTTTGATAATGACTGCACTTCCACCTTTTGTAGTATTATCAGGATGCAGCGCATGGTAAACTTTGTAACCTCTGAATATTACATAACAATGTTTAACGAAATGTGTCTCTGATATCAAGCATATGTCAATGTTTTTTGTGTCTAGGACTAATTGTAACTCGTTTTGATGTTGCAATAGCCGTTGGAGTTCCAAGTCATGATCATTAAATTAGCCATTACTTATTCCTGGATATGGCACAGTTCTTGCTATTTTCTAATTTATTTAATCGCGCATAAACAAAATAAATAAAATGTCTATTTCCTAAAGAAGATCCTTGGAGAACTCCCTGTGTTTGTATATGTAGAGCTTGATCATTGTCGTTTTTCGTCTATTTTGACTTCAACTACTTGTTCTCTATTCATTAAATATAACTTTATGAGCTCTTATTCTGGATTCCGTAAAGCAAAAGCTTTTTAATTAATAGCCCAAGATTAACGGAATCAAAAGCTTTGGATAAATCAACAAATATAGAGGCTACCTTTTGCTTACTATCCAAACCGCTAATGACACTTTCTGTGACACCATTGGTTACTAATATTGTAAACCGACCGCTTCTATAAGCATGCTGGGTCTCTGAGAAGATTCCATTAAGATTTAAGTGTGCCATCAGACATTACTAAATCAATAACTTACTCACGTTGAACTTTACAAAAACAAAATTTATGACATACACCATGCTAAAACGAAACCGACCACCTACAGAAACTTTTAAAATTAAAGCGCATATTTGTAAGAACGACCCATCTAATGCTAAATGCAGCTGTGTAGAAATCGAACAAGTTGAATCCATTCGCTATCTTGGTGTTATCTTAGACGAACAACTTACTTGGTCGCCACAAATTACAGCCGTTTCAAATCGTATAAGAAAACTTATATGGGTGATGAAGAATTTGAGGCGAAGCATATCATTTATCTTACTTAAAACAGTATATAAAGCCATTTGCCAGTCTGTTCTTGGATATTGTATCTCAGTTTGGGGCGGTGCCTGTAAAACCAAGATTATAAATCTCGAAAGAGCTCAACGTTCAGTACTCAAAGTAATGACACATAAACCATTTCGATATCCAACAACATTTCTCTACTCCGAGACAAAAGTTCTGTCAGTCCGTCAGCTCTACCTTCTCCATCTTGTTCTTCACCATCACCAGAGAGTTAAAGTGGAACCTGGTTTGATTAAACCCACCACCAGATCTATTAAGAGCGTCTGTGTCATCCAAAACCCCTCGACTTCTTTTGCTAGAAGGCAATCTTATTTTTCCAGCGCCTTTGTGTACAATAGGTTGAACAAAATTCTTAATTTTTATCCATTGACTCGATATTATTGTAAAACTACTTTAGAAAATTGGCTGTTCAAACAAACATACGAGTCCACAGAAATGGTGCTTATCATTATGTCCTGATTGAATAAGTATCCTATTATTATTATTATTTTTTTGTTTTAAAATTATCCGTTGTAATTATTGTAATTCTAAATCTATTTTTATTTTATTTCATTTTATTTATTTAATTTTCTTGTCATTATGTAATAATAGTTTACACATAGAGTTCATATTACCAAATATCTACAGTTTATTCCTAATGTATTTTGTTTATTATGTGTCATAGATTGAAAATTGTAGCAAATTAACATTCACTTTTCGGCGGAGGGTATTGGTACGCCATCTCACAGGTTTTCCTAGTTTGGGTACCAATGCACTTCTACATGGATAAAAACATACTATAAATTGCATATACTGTACGAACTGTTTTTGTGAAGTTTTTATACAAAAAAATAAATAAAAATAATTTTTGAAAAAGTAGGCACGATCGTTATAGGCCTATAGCTCTTGACACAAGACATTTCACTCTTACCCTTATAAAGTGGAGTAAGTCTCGATTTCTTTAAAAAATAAACAAATAAAAATAAATAAAACATTTATTTTTCAAAACACAACGTATTTATTTAGTAGTTATAAATAAACTAATATTATAAATAAAGTACATTATTAGTTATGTATAATAAGTATGTATTTAAAACTATATAAGTATTAAATCAGCTATCTGGCCGCCATAGTACAAGCTTTGCTTAGTTTGGGGTCGGATGGTGTTGTATGTGAACTGTCCACCAATATTTATTTATTACATTATTAGTTATAAATAAAGTACCTACATTACTAATTTAAACCTGTAGATAAGCAAATTTGTCCGGTGGATCCCAAACTATGCTGCGCCTGTATTTAGGGCACCCGTAACAAAAATTTGATTTGCACTGAACTCGAATTGCTGAGTTAGCACTCACAATGTAGTCTCACATACTCACAGTGTATAGTAATTATCTTTTTAGCTTAATTTAAACAAAAATAAACAAATTCAATTCGATACATTTGGTTAGTGATTCTAATTAAAATCAATTAGTTAAATAAAAAGCGATAGGAATTATACAGTAATTGAATTCACATACTACTCGTATTATAAATTAATATCAAATGGAATAACACACTCTTACATTACATTACGCTCACGTTATTATTACACATCACTCTGATGTTTGTCGCTATAAGGTAGTGTCAATTAAAACTGTCAGTAATTCTAGTACACTATTGATTCAGGCACATAGTCTACCAGAATAGTCTCAGCTAGATCTTTATAAAGATCATTACATTGTTTTACAGTTTTATTACTATTTGGGACGCGTTAGTTGTTTTATACGTACATTGACGGAAATAATAATTATTGCGCTGTCCAAGTGTTTGAGTAGGAGTGTGACTTTGTCTGCTGTGTTTGTGCGTGTATGTTATGTGTTTGGCCAAATCCTTTTATTATATCCCATAATAATTGTGTAATGTTCTAAATATTAGACTATTAGCAATCCTTTGTTAACTAGTAATTGTATTGGTTTTAAGACAAAGTTCGTAGATAAATAATCACATGGTTAAATAATGAGAACACTAATGGTCATGAGAATAACAAATATAAACAAACCATTAGTTAATGAATATGCAATTGAATATCTTCAACACTTCGCACCCTACATAATTGGTGTCAGAAGTAGAGGATCGTGATCCTGACCTTCGCTGGATCGCATCGCGTTCAAAGCAAGTCGACGCTTCGTGTCATTCGTGGCAAGCACTTCGGTGTCTACAAAAGTCTCGACGTGTCAAGAACAAATACTCCAGTCAACGCATCGTGTCATTCACGACAAGCACTACGGTGTATCAACGACGTTCGTCGATTTAAGGGAGTATTCTAGCCTGCGTTTCACGTCATTCGTGACGAACACTTCGGTGGAACAAGAAGCCAAGCTTGAGATTATCCAGACAAGAAAATAAAAATAGCGAGAAGTTTGGAGAACAGTTATTGATCGAGTATTGGAAGAACAACAGCAGCTGACGGTTCCAGTTAACTACTAGGACAATTGCCGTTACTGTAAGAAGAGAAACGAGAAAAAGAAGAGAAGAGTCAGAAGAGTCACCGCAGCATCAGTTCAAGACAAGCTTACTTCGTGGCCAGTACGTGGTAGAAGAATCGTTCTGCAATCACCGGTATTGGAGCCAGCAATCGGAGTTCAGAAGAAGTCAGCGACTGAGCAGTAAAACGTGAGTTATATAGTCAATAGTTCTAACTAATTTTAAAATGGCTACAAGTTCAAGGGCGACTAAAGATATTTATATTGATTTAGGGCTAGCTGAGCGTATGCTTAGTGAGTATGATGGTAACAAAGCCAATTTACATGTGTTCATCGACAATTGTAACAATGCGTATAATTTGTTAAAACTAGCTTTTAGAGTCCCGTTTGTGTCAGTCATTTTGTCAAAAATTAGAGGAAACGTTAGAGCTACGCTAGTTAATAGAAGTTTTAGTACTTGGGCGGATTTGAAAGAACATTTGTTAGAAACGTATTCAGAGAAACGCACATTCGCGCAATGGCAGCTAGAGTTGAATTCGTGTAGGCAAGGCCACAACGAGTCAGTGCCGAGCTACTCGAATAGAATTGAGAATTGCTACATAAAACTTATTAAATCTCTTGATCAAAAATTAAGTACAGAAGCGCGTAAAGCCAACATAGAGCTTTTAAAAAACCAAGCTTTAAACATTTTTATCAGTGGGCTTAACCCACAATTGCACATTTTGTTGAAGTCCCAAAGGCCTAACAACTTTGAAGAGGCTGTTTCAATTGCTATTTCGGAGGAACAGGAAATCAAGTCTCGACAAGAAATGTCTTCACGACATTTCGAGAACAAACCAAAACGGTGCTCTCAATGCCATGCGTTAGGACATTTGGCATTTCAGTGTCGGAAAAACCCTGTTGTTAGGACGGTACAAAATACAAACGTACTAACTTGTTTTAATTGCGGAAAAACGGGACATTACGCGAGAGATTGTTGGAGCAAAAAGAATTTTACCAAACCAGGGCCGAATACAAATAATAATTATAATAGAAATGGCAATCAACGTAGTAGCAACTATAATGTTAATTCGGGAAACCCAAGAAATAATCAAACTCAAAATAACTCTCGAAACAAGGAGTCTTTAAACTCCTAAGGTCCAAAGACAATGGCCGATCTAAGGACAACCTGTATAAACAAGGCCGAATGATGTTTATCAACACAGGAGTGTCAAGTTATGTGAAACTAAAAAGCGATGAATTAAAGTTAGGTAAAGGAAGGTTTTTGATAGATACTGGAGCTGAGATAAGCCTAGTTAAACCAGAAATTTTAGCGAACAACACTATAGTAAATGAAGATAGGAAATTAAACCTAAAAGGAATTGATAATAATGCTACACCGACTCGAACCCTCGGGTATTCGAATATAAACATTGCCATAGGTGAGAATCGAGTTACTCAAACTATTTCGATAGTCCCTGATAACTTCCCTATTGAATGTGATGGTATCGTAGGAAACGATTTCTTACGGTCGGTCAATGCAATATTAGATTATCAAAGAAATGAGATAGAAATGTTAGAATATCGTGTCAAAATTGAGCACGTTGATAAAGTATTTAGTAAAGAAGAATGTGTTGATAACGAATCGATAAATGATGAATTATCGGAAAGTGATTATGAAGAAAATGAAAGTTATGAAGTTGAAAAAGTAAAAGTGAAAGATGGAAATGATAGTAAAAATAAAGTTGATTCCGGGTTCGGAAAAGTGAAATTTGAAGATAAAAATGGTAGTAAAAAGAAAGTTAATTCCGGTGTCGGAAAAGTAAAACTTGGCGAGTCAAGTCAAGATAAGTTGAAATTGAGTAAAAATAATAGTAATGATGATTATATTTCGGTAGGACCGAGATGCGAAAAAGTTATTTGTGTAAATGTTGCTAATTCAGAGTTGAATGAAGGTATAATTACAGATAAAATATGCTTAGAAAAGGGAGTTTACCTTTGTCCAAGTATAGTCAAGGTTGAAAACGGAAAAGCATTTACAGTTTGTTTAAATACGACTGATAATTATATTAATTTGAGTAATGTGACAGTAAAGTTAGAGTCATTTAAAGATAAAGATAGTAAAGAGTTTGTGCAGATAAATAGATTGATGAGTAAAAGTTCTTATGGAAAGGAACGTTTAAATAATTAGAAACAAGTTTGAGAGTCAGTCATTTGAATGAGGAAGAAAAACAGTCATTAGTATCATTATGTAAAGAGTTTAATCACGTATTTCATTTAGAAGGTGATACATTATCTGCAACTGATAGTGTAGTACACGAAATACCAACGAGTAGTGATGTGCCTATTAATACCAGGTCGTATAGATATCCTGAGGCACTGAAAGATGAGGTAAATCAGCAAATAGATAAAATGTTGGAAGATGGAATAATTAAACCATCAAGTAGTCCATGGAATTCACCTGTGTGGGTAGTACCAAAAAAATTGGATGCGTCAGGAAAGAAAAAATGGAGACTTGTGATTGATTTTAGAAAGTTGAATGAAATAAGCATTGGAGATGTATACCCATTACCCCAAATAAATGACATATTGGATCAATTAGTAAATAGTAAATATTTCAGCACGCTAGATTTGGCATCTGGGTTTCATCAAATAAAAATGAACCCTAAGAATCAAGCGAATACTGCATTTAGTGTTCCGTTAGGTCACTATGAGTACACGCGTATGCCGTTTGGATTAAAGAATGCACCCGCAACATTTCAGAGGCTAATGAACAATGTTTTGACGGGATTGCAAGGAGTTAAATGCTTTGTATATCTAGATAACTTAATCATAACTTAAAGCTGAAAGAAGTGTTTGAAATATTATCTGAAAATAAATTAAAGTTACAGCCAGATAAATGTGAGTTTTTGAAAAGGAAGTTATGTATCTAGGGCACTTGATAACTCAAAATGGAGTCAAGCCAGACCCAAATAAAATAGAAGCTGTTAGAAATTACCCTGTACCAAGAAATCCAAAGGAAATTAAAGCATTTTTAGGACTAGCAGGATACTATCGTAGATTCATAGAGAATTTCAGGCAACTTAGTCAACCATTAACTAAATTGCTCAAAAAGAACGAGCCTTTTAATTGGACAAGTTTACAGCAGAGCTCATTTGAAACTTTAAAGTCCAAATTATGTGAAAAGCCAATATTGCAGTATCCAGATTTTAAGGAAACTTTTAATCTCACTACCGATGCTAGTAATTATGCGATCGGAAGCGAATTGTCACAAGGGCAAGGTCACAATGACTTACCCATTGCTTACGCTAGTAGAGTGTTAAACAAAAGCGAAATTAATTACTCTACTACTGAAAAAGAATTACTTCCAATTGTTTGGTCAGTGAAACACTTTAGGCCTTATCTTTATGGTCGTAAATTTCGAATAATAACAGACCACAAGCCTTTAACCTGGTTAATGAATGTGAAAGATCCTGGGTCTAGATTGGTTAGATGGAGATTACTTTTAGAATAATATGATTTCGAGATAGTATACAAAAAAGGGAAATTGAATCAAAATGCAGATGCATTAAGTAGAATCCAGCCAGAAAATAATGAAACTATGATTTCAGTTAAAATTGCAACTAGAAGTTCAGAATCCTATTCAGAGTTTTTAAAAGAATTAGAAAGAAGACCGATTATGTCAAATAATTTAGAAGAAACTAATAGCAAATTACCGAAGAAAGCAGATAGAGTTGTATTCACATCTTGTGACTTAGACGTTGTAAATGATAAACGTCTTAGTAAATATGAGCCGATTGTTGAGAAATTGGAATCAATTAGTCCGAAGCAATATGATGTTTGTACTATAAAAGAGTCAGATAAACGTTTGATATCTTTTGTATTTCCGAAAATAAATTACTGGGATAAAGTCACTTATGAAGATTTGTTTGAGACTTAAAAACTTGAGATCGAAAGTAATAGAGAGTAAAGTTAAAGAAATTAACATTGAAGATGTTTCGTTTTTGCATTTAAAATGGCACAAAATAAGAACAATACTAAGGTACATATTTAAAGGCATAGATATCAAAATTAACGTTTTTCATAATTCAGTTCGAACGCCAAAGAAAGAAGACATACCTAAAATTTTGGAAGAAAACCATTTACATCCTATGTCAGGACATATAGGATTTCATAAAACGTATAAAAGGATAAAGTCAAATTATAAATGGGAAACAATGAAAAAAGATATCATGGAATTTATTAAGACATGTAAGTCTTGTCAAGAAAATAAGTTAGAGAGGAAGAAATACAAACAACCTATGGAAATAACTTCCACTAGCACTGAAGCTTTCGAGGAAATAGCACTTGACATCGTAGGACCTTTACCGATGACGGAAAGCGGTAATAAGTATATTCTTACCTTGCAAGATGATTTAAGTAAATTTTCACAGGCCTATGCTTTGCAGCAGCATGACGCAGAAACTATAGCGGATTGTTTTGTTAAAAACTTCGTATGCAAATTTGGTATACCGGAGATATTGCTTACAGATAAGGGCGCAGATTTGACTTCAAATTTGATAAAAGAAATGTCGAAATTATTAAAAATTTAAAAGATTAATACAACTGCGTACCATCCCCAAAGTAATGGAGCTTTAGAAAGAAGCCATTCAACTTTAGCCGATTACCTTAAACATTATGTAAATGAAGATCAATCTAATTGGGATAAATGGTTAGATTTTGCAATGTTTTCATATAACACGAGCGTATATACGTCAACGCAATTTACACCATTTGAACTAGTATTTGGTAATAAAGCTAAATTGCCAACGTCAATAATAAAAACGCCAGAGTTTAAATATACTTATGAAAACTATGTCGATGATCTGAAACTGAAACTTAGGAAGTCTAGAGACATAGCAAAAGAAAAGTTGATAAACTCGAAAATGAATAATAATTTAATTATGATAAGAAAAGTAAAGAAATAAAATGTAATGTAGGTGATATGGTATATTTGAGTAATGAACAAGTGAAGTCGGGAAAATCGAGAAAGTTATCACCGTATTAGGTAGGACCATATGAAGTAATTGATGTAAATTCAAGTGTAAACGTAACTATAAAAACAAAGAAAAATAAAAAGATGAGAGTACATACCAATAGAACATGAAACTGAAACATGCTTTTCTTGTTTCAGAATGAATTAATTCGGTTCAGTAGAAAATATTCGTAGAGTAAAAAGATCTATCTAGATGGAGTAGGTAGGTAAACTATTTAAAGTTTTATTTGGCACACTGGATGTTGATGATGCCAAACGCTATGATGAAGCTATTAATCATTTAGATTCCAAAGAACACGAAGTTCTTTCACTAATGAAATCTCAAACTAACGTCATAAAGACTACAATTTCTAATTTTAATAGAACAATTACCAATGTACAAGACTGAAGAAGTATTTAGTAAGAATTTAGAGATTTTAGCAAATTATACTGAGAAAATTAATACTGTATTGTTTGACATCAATTTGAAACAAGATTTCGATGAACATTTGTCTTTATTGGTCTTAATTACCACAGAGGTACATAATGAAATTTCCACAATTATTGATGCGATTTTGTTTGCTAAAAGTAATGCTTTACATCCAATGATTATTACACCTGAACAATATGTTACAGAGTTAAAGAAGACTATAGTGCATTTGCCTTTACAGACCAAATACCCATTGAGTCTGACTACTAATCATGCATCAAAATCATTGTCATTAACGAATTTAGTGTCTTACTATATGAATGAAAAACTTGTATTTTTAATTAAAACGCCTTTGATAACTCAAACGAGTTACTAATTGTATAATGTAGTGCCCATACCTATTAAGAATAGAGATTGCACTTTTGTATTTGTATTGCCTAAGGAAAAGTATTTTATGATATCAAGTATTGTATTATATAAGTATTATATGAATAAACTGTATTATGCATATTTGGATAGCTTGAACCATTGCCAAAAAGTGTATAATAACTTTATTTGTAAATTAGAGTCACCTCTTATTTCAATGCATAGTAACCCTACATGTGAAACTGAGTTAATGTTTGGAAAGGAAATATTGCCAAAGACTTGTGACACGAGACTAGTGTATATAATTAATGAACAATGGCACAAATTGTATTTTGAAAATAATTGGTTGTATGTAATGCCAAAGAAAACTGTAGCAACCTTAAGTTGTAAGAACAAGGAACCGATTGATTTTGAATTGGTTGATACAGGAATTTTAAAGATAACAGAAAATTGTAAATTGTATACGGTCGATGTAATACTACAGTCAGAAACTAAAGGATTAGAAAGCGAGTATAACGCTATATTACCCTCTATTGATCTTATTAATGATGATTGTTGTAAAAAGTTAATGAGCAAAAATGTATCGAAAATTGATTTCATACCTATAAGGTCACATTATTCTTTAGATTTGGAAAGTTTAAACATAGCGAGTCATAAAATTGATAGCATAGATAAATTAATTGCGAATTTGGAAAAAGAGTCACTTTATGATAAGGTTACGAACAACGCTTACTTTGTATATATATTCATGTCAATTGTTAAGATTGGAGCATTTTACCTGTTTTATAGATTAGGAAAATATATTTATAGAAGGAAGTTTTTCTGTACAAATAATGGAAGAGTTTTAGCTATTGAAGATACGAGAAATTGTTGTGCTAGAATAAGTAATTGTATTACGTTGAAGGTTTCTAATGCAAATAATGAAGTTGAGCTAGAAGAAATACCTTCTACTCCTGAAAATTCTAGTTCCTTACGGAGGAGTACTCGTATCGCTCAATTAAAGAAAAATTTAGTTTGATAATTTGATGTTTTGAGAACTGAATTGAATTAATTGTATTGTATAAAAATGATAAGTTGAAGTCATGAAATATTGTGTAGAAGATTAAGTTTGTATAAGACTTAGATTATATTATTATGTGATTGTAATAAGAAATGTTATGTAACGAAATATTTTTAGGATGTATTTGAAATAGTCAATTATATTTGTGTAAGAAAAGTTTGATGTAACACAAAGGAATCAGATTTGAAAATGAAAAATGAAATCGAACATGATGAGTCGTTAAAGTATTAGTGGAACGTTAAAGACAAAAACGTATTGTTTTTCCTAAACAGGGGAGGGTTGTAATGTTCTAAATATTAGACTATTAGCAATCCTTTGTTAACTAGTAATTGTATTGGTTTTGAGACAAAGTTCGTAGATAAATAATCACATGGTTAAATAATGAGAACACTAATGGTCATGAGAATAACAAATATAAACAAACCATTAGTTAATGAATATGCAATTGGGAAGTAATGATCTGAGAACAGTAAATAATAACAAATGATTAGTTAATAATGACTGATTAGTAATTGACAAACATCTCATTAGAAATGATATTGATAAGGGTGGTATAAAAGGACCCTTTGCTGAGATGAAAGTTGCAGTCGTACTACAGTTGTAAAACAGTCGTGTACAGTCGTACCTCGGACGCGTACCTTCTTGCTGTCGTACTGCTACTTCACGTCATAATTCTTCTTCGAAAGTCAAACCAATCAACTCGAAGTAAAATGGCTACTACATCTACTACTCCTGCCTCCACAACGGTTCTCTCAATCGAGACATTAATTAAACTTATCCTTGAATTCGACACAATACAATATACAAAATACAATTCAGACGTAAACTTATAGGTTTATCCGCTCCCGCAACGATTTGGGAGATAAAGTCATGCTCCGAGTCCCCAATTCCAACAATTTGGATAGTAAATGGCAAGGTCCTTATGACATCGTACGGAAAGGTTTCAATGAAAATTATTTATTACGCAAAGGTGATAGAAACCAGCTACTGCATGGAAACCAGTCCTGAGCATGTATCTGATGTAAACACATAATTAGTGAAAAAATAACTCAAAATATATGTTCAGGGTCACCTGCATCCTTGCCAGCCCCGTTTCCAATAACACTCGTTCAAACATGATAACGCTCGAAAGAAATTACACTTTTAATATCCCTAATTAGTACTCATAGAAGTCTAGCTATTTAATAAATAGAAATTATACATTTTTAGGTATTCTGCAACTCTAGTTGCAGGAGATGCCGAGATGGCAGTGGAGATGATATCTCCACTGCTTTCCAAATCAGCCTTATTTTATCAAGAAGATGGAGAAATTTGCATAACAGACTCGTCGTGGAAACTAATTATATACAGAGATTTGGATCCTCTGTCTTTATCTCGAGATTCCATCCGAAGTCATAGCAACACATATTTTCAAATGATTTCAGCCCGATCTAGCAGTTTTTTACTACACACTAATACTTCTTTCATAAAATTTATCCTTAACAAAATCAATGACAGACTCTCCGAATTGAACTCCTATGTATATAACTAAATCAAGGACTAAACGCGAGCTCTTTGACGGTTTAGGGTCTATTCTTAAATGGTTTATGGGAACTCCCGACGCCAAAGACGCTCAATTCTACGAACAATGCATCCAAAAATTTGAAAACCACGAAAAAAAACAAGCAGATTTACTTAAGCAGCAAATTCAGATAGTGTCCCCTACCGTTACTAATTTCAACGATACTTTGTACAAAATTTATTTTGTAAAAAAAAAATGTCCTCGACGAAGACATAGAAAAAGTTAGGAAATATTTGAATTCATCTAATAACGCTCTCTGAAGAAATTTCAGTTATTTCCATTCAAATCTTAGAATCCGCAATGAGTCTCGAATCCGAATTGGACGACATTTTAACTGCTATCCTCTTTATTAAATCAGGAGCACTACATCCCTCTATAATTTAAGTCGAAAGGCTTTACGCAGAACTACTTTCTACCACTCACTTACGAACCGAAGGCCTGATACTCACTGTAACTTTCGAAAACGTGCATAAAATACTAAATTTCGCTTCCATTACATCGTACGTCTACAAAAATAAAGCTTACAATTATAATGGACTTCCAGTTAGTGAAGAATGATCAGTTTATTTTATATAAATATACGGGTTACTCACGTTTGATATAGTCTATATCAAACGTGAGTTACCCCTGTATTTATTTAAAATGCGCAATACCCAAGTTAGTTTTCATACTAAAAATAAAAAGTTTACTCTATACCATATCTACTCAATTCCTATTCCACATCCCAACACCATCCTTTATTCCTCCCTATTACCTGGGCAATCATATCTAGTTATGAGCCCGACAAGGCTACAGTACATCGCGACAGACTCCATGTCGACATGTAAGACGGCCTCTTCAAGAAGATGAAGTTGCAACTTGCCAGTAATAAAAAATAATTAAATTTTTTAATATAATACAAATTCCAAACTCGATCAACGTGCGAAATGTTAATATTAATGCACATGACAAAGGATCTGCCCGAAACCTGCGAAACTACGACGTTTTCTGCAAACATCAACGTATTCCAACCATTAGAAGTCAACAGATGGCTCTATATGCTCCAAAACAACACTATATCGATGCTCTAGTGCGGTAAAACTATAAAGCACCTGACTCTACGAGGTATCCTCACGCTACCCGAAGGATGTAAATTATACTTGGCTTTCATCACACTGACAGCAACAAACGAAGGCTCCAAAAATATCAGTCACCCTATCGTCACAGTCGACTTCGAAGACAATTGCCGAAACTCCTGAAGATCTACCTAGATCACCTGAAATTATTCCAATCCGCATTAGTAACGTTCCATTCGACGAACTCAGTTCAATCAAAGAGGAACGGAAATTACAATGGAAGAAGATAAAAACCTTCCGAATAGTTACTAGAAAAACACTTGTCGAAGCTAAACATCGGTCGGACTAGAAATGATCTCTTTTCTACTATATAAATGATGCTGGCTTTGCCTCTAGTCACTCCTGCGAAGAAACAAGCACTCCAGCGGTTGTATCCAAAAATACAACAATTGTTTCGACCGACCGAAGGAAGCAACGTACTCACATTGCCATTCCACTCTCCAACGTCAACACCAACTCCATTGTATCAGAAGACGACTCCAAAGACAAAGACATTGATAGATACCCACATACCTATTAATTAATTATGTCTTATTACGTTAGTTTATGTGTTTAACATTACTCATTAGTTAATTACTATTCATTATTAATAACCTATGTGTAACTATTTAGCTACAAACATACATTATACTTGTCATTAATCTTAAGGTAGTAAATAAGTCATTAAGATTGTTTTGTTCCCAGATCCCTTCCACGATTCCTACCACTTAAATACCCTCGCACCCCATTCCCGTCACTCAGTTTCACTCCAAGTTCACGTCCGTTCATACTAATTCCTTTAATTTGTAAAATTAGTTTAGTTAAATAAAATATCTATTTTTAAAAAACCGGTTTTGCCGTCCATCACCTAACAAAATTGGCGCAGTCGGTAGGATCAGCATGAGCGCGAAATAAACGACACTAACGCAGCGTATTACTACGACTACGGTTTCCTGAAGGGATTTGACGTGTCGCCGTACAGATGCTCCTGCTCGTCCTTGCTTGGTGGTAAGTGGCTATTACTGGTTTTGCTCAATTCTTTTTCTATATCCTATATTAATAATTGTTATTTTTGACTCGGGTTATCCATTATAAATTATCTCATTGCACGACTTCATTAAAATGGCTACTACATCTGCCACTCCTGCTTCTACTACTCTCTCAATTGAAACATTGATCAAACTCATCCCTGAATTCGACACAAGTCGAAATTCAGACGTATATAGATTTGTCCGATCTTGCAACGCAGCTTTCCAGTTGGCTTCTTGTGTAGACCAACAAATACTTTTGATTTCTACCCTAAATAAAATCGTTGGGTCTTATGCCGCTGACGTACATGCCCGGCAGTTTACATCCTGGGACATTTTGAGGTCCTATTTAATAAAAAAGTTCTCAAATGTTAAGGCCGTGGCTCACTTAACGCTAGAATTGCAATCTTTCTTTCAAAGAGACAAAGAGAGCGTAATCGATTAATATCACCGCGTAGATTTGTTGAGGAGTAAAATCATTGAAAAATTGAACACGGAAATCAAAGATAACACACTATCGGGAAGACAAGTAGGTATAGAAGAAACGGCTTTAGGCGTTTTTGTAAATGGACTTAGTAGTGACTTAGGCACTATTTTGAGAACGAAAGATTTCAAAAATGTGTCAGAAGCCGGGCGTTTTGCTATGCAGGAAGATAAGATAAGGTCGATGAATAACGCCCGACAACAATTATACAAAGCCAGTCTAACTGTGAATTCCAGACCCCCAAACTCTCGCGTACCTATAATTCCCACGTACAGCAGACCTAAGCTTTCTCAGAACTATCCCGCGCAGACTCCCGCTAGACAGCCTTTTAACTCTGCGCAACCTACTCAACCTAACACTAAAATTTGCAATTACTGCAAAAACCCAGGACACCTCATTTCTGAGTGCAGAAAGAGGGCGTTTAACAATCAAAGATTTAGTCCAACCCAGTCCAAACCCGTCTCTGTTAATAATTTAAACTCGCAGGCGGTCATCGAGTCGGGCAAATCGATGGAAACCGCTTTAGTCCGCTATCCCTCGATGCAGTCGAGCCAAGACCAAGAACAAATGCTAGACTCAACAAACTGCAGTTGGAATAAAATTATCTACACCAGTTACACGTGAAGTGTTAACGCAAGTTAACGCAGTCTATCGCAGACAAACTTGTGACGCTTCTACACAGACTTCCACAGCTTACGAACAGGGTAACCAGCCCCAAACCCTTGGCTGCCTTATTCTGCCGTCCGCAAACTACAATGCCGTTAAGTACCAAAATGTAGTTTCGAGATATCGCGGGAAAACTGTTTCTAAATTTTAAAATTATGCCATTTGATAAGTGAAATACGTATTTCCATAATTTTGATACCTTTATATAGAGCTGCAAAAACACTTTGAAATGATAGTATTTTCAAGATATTAAGGTGTGCAAAATAAGAGTTATAAGCGTTTTTGCATTCTAGTCTTGTAATTTTGTCTTAAAATCTTTTCAAAATCACCACTAAAATGCCGTTAAGTATAGTTTAACGGCATTTTAGCTTGATATTTTCTTTAATTTCATTGGATGGTACTTGACTACAGAATTTGAAATCATTCCAAAACTAAAATGCCGTTATATGATGAAACATCCAAGATTACAATGCGGTTAAAGTCATTTAACCGCATTTAAAACTAGCAAACTTCATAAATTTGTTTTAATTGGTTATTTCAGAGCATTTTACAACACTAAAATGCGATTAAATGCAAAACCTTTACCTTTAACTGCAATTAAGCTAAGCATGACTCACAAGATATTTAAGAAAATACAATAAAAGTGATGATTTATGTGAAATAAGTAAACAAAAAATGACTTTAAAAACTAGATTTTTATTGGCATTAAAAAACAACAAACAGCATTTTTTGTTAATCTTTTTCGAATACAAGCCTAAGTATCTAAAAATACAATTTCTCAGGAGTTAAAATTTAAAATAACAAGGCAAAATTACAAAAGGACAATGTCCATTTTTGACTCGCCAGAATAGTTGTCGTGCAGACATATGAGTTATATATTAAAAAATCGGTGATTTTTGTTGTACTCGTGTGCGAAGTTATATAACTTTCTAACATTACAAAATAAAATAATTTGCGTTTGTTTAAATTAAACCTACCATTTATCAACAAAGCTGACTTGAAAAATATTGTAATAACGAAACGGCACTTGCGTTTCGTTTTAGTAATCCGCGTTAGATTGAAATTAAATATGGATGTTATCTATATCAATTCCTTTCACAATGTCGTTTATTTACTATTTTTACATATTTAAATAACGATATGTATGAATGCGGCGACAAAAAAACTATTAAAGCTTTTTATAGCAATGGAAACGAGGAAGAAGTTTGCATGCAATTGTGAAACGAAACGTTTTCACGAAAAAATATCAATGTCAAATTCAAATTGACAAATCAAAAAAAAGTAAACAAGCAAAATGAATGGTTCTCTATTAATTTAATTAAGCGGTGTAATATGTATGCATTATTCACCACAACAAACCGATTACCAGATCAAATGTTTAAATAAATAAATAAATAAATATTGGTGGACAATTCACACACAACACCATCTGACCCCAAACTAAGCAAAGCTTGTGTGATGTCGGATTTCAGTTGAACACAGTAAAATTATTCCGATTGTTCAAAAGAGATTGCTCCAGGAAGAAAACGTTTTTTTGAGCTTCATTGCAGTGCGTAGAGAAATATTAGGAATAGGAAAAATATTATTAATTCCTAATCGGACGTCAAGTTTTTGTGACGGAATTTATATTGGTTTTAACAAAACTGGGAATTATGTGATTCAGTGCTCCTTGTTACATACATAATTGTGGTAATAATTACATAAAACCATATATATCCTTGTGTTGTCTGATGGAAACGCTCGATTATTATGGACTTCCTAAGGCCACTGTCTTGAATACCAAAATAATGAAATATTTATATCACAATGAAGATATTCCCTTCTGTGACAATATTTCTATGCAAATGAAGTATTCATACTCTACAGGAAATTCGGGGAGAGCGCTAACTTGCTACAAAACATTTGCAATTACCAATTTTAAAACCCTGAGTTGCTTATAGAAGACAGACACAAGCTGATTACTGCTGAAGCAAATAGAATATATATAATATGTATATTTTAATTGAAAATGATAAGGACAGCCAGCAGAGGCCATCTTTCAGTACTGCTGTACTTGCATTGCAGAGTTCTTCGTGAGATTTCTAGGATGGCCAGACAGCAGGACCACATAAATCCACGAGCAGGGTATTTTGGCTATGTAGTAGTTTTGGGCTATTAAATATTGTTTAACATTATTATTAAATGAAAAATATATGTAATATAATCGCAAACAATATATTTTATTTATCCTCTCTCCTCTCTATTGCATTGGTTTGAACATAGATTCAGTAGAAAGATATCGGTGAACAGTATTATCTACACTGATTTAAGTATTTTTTTAGTAAGCAATGATAGGATGCGTGAGACATGTGCCTAACATATAACAAGACAGTGTCATAAATTATTAGAACATGCACTGCGCTTAGTTAGTAGCCTTATGTAGCCTATGATAATTCCATCCGAGAACTATTTTATGGTAATCAGTTGGTAGTTAGAAGTACTATTATTCCTATTTATTCTCATAAGAAATATGTTTTGAAAGACAATACCATAGTTCTTTCTTTTCTTTTCTGTTCTAATCCAAAAGAAAACATAATTCTAAAATATTTTGACAGTAAACATAACCTTACTTTTCGTTTAACTGTATCTCATTTTTGGTATTTAGGAAATGAAAAACACCAACAGTAGACGTTTATAGAAGCATTAACAATCCTAATTAGATACTATTCATCTCTACACACTTTCAGAATCAAAAAAAGTTGGCCAGGTTTTTCAATGTATGGGACGTGGGCATTGTCCTTTTACATTTAAAATTAAAATACTACTTTTATTGCCCTTACTTACAACAGATTTTCAAAAATCTACAATAGAAATCAATTGTTTTTGTTTTATTTTTGTCACAATCACTTAAACTTTTGGATAAATATTCCTACAAAATAATTAATAATACCTAAGACTCAAATATTTTTCTTGAGTCTAAATATTGCTTTACTAGCATTATCATTCTTTGTCGTCGGTCGACAAGTTCTTCCAAAACAATAGCTTATGTGTTGGCGCTATGTTGCTCTATGAATTGAACTAAATTAATCTTCCGCTTAGTATTTCTGCATTTTGCTTTTGATTTGAAACGAAGTTTTATAATTTCTGGTATTTTAAGTATTTGCCATTGAAGAAAGCAAAATAATATAAATAATCTTTCTGGCAATAATTTTTGTACCTACAAGCTATCACAATAAAACTCAAAATTAGAGTAAATCCACATGTGCGACATATTTTTGAGATTAACTCAGGGGCTTAATTTGAATTCATCTTTCTGAAGCGTTATTTGGCACAATGACGAAATTGTTTGGTGCTATAAACTTCATATTTACTTTTGAGTTGCTAACTCATACTGTCTCATCAAAATGGTCAAAATCATATTATAACTTACCTTTATTGCATTTCTTACTTTACTTTATGATCTTCTTGTTCGCAACTCATGAAACTGTGTTCAGATTTGAAATAATAAAGCGTAATTTGTTATATGCAGATGATTTTGCTTTAGTAAATAAATGCATTTAGTAAATAAATGACACTGAGAAGAAGTGAACATAATAGTCAATTTTATTTTGTGCACTGCAACTGCATTGCACTGTTAACAACCCAATTGTATACATCAGATCTTTTTCTTCGATTCAGTCATAATTTTTATTTTCCAAACTGTCAACTGCTTTGTAGTCGTTGCATAAACATTAAAGTAGATAGGTTCTGATATTCACCACTTTCTATCATGTGTCTCCGCGTTTGACAGAGAGATGGAAATACTGACAGTTTTTTGAGGTTCATTAATTGAGCTTCTACGCTTTTCCAACCAGCCTTCGGTTAGTTTTTTTGTATTCTGTATAACGGCATTGACAATGTTTTAATACATCGTTAAATGGTACCGTTTTTAAGCTAGTTTTCTGTAGGTATTTATTAATGATGTTGTGGTTCTTAAAGTCAGACTTATGGTTACGTTTAAACTTATGCTTAATGGGTTTTTTGAAAATAGTTACTAAAATTTTCACTTGAATCAGCTATCTTAAAATCATTATAACGTTCAGGTCATCTGAATTGCAATCACACTGTAAACTTGATTGTGGAGTTTAAAACTTCAACAGATACGGTATGGTGCTATCATCATCTGGCTGTAATATTTTATGTTAACTCTTCAAACTGAATGTTTGTTTTGATGATTTTGCAGAGAATTACTCTACTTTCCTTGTAAGTCTATTAAAACCTGATAAAGTTTCATTAGGTACATTTGTGATTTCATTAAAATCTAAAGAAAGACGAGTACTGAAACATAATTTATACGTCCCAAAATGTATCAATGCCACTGGAAGAGTCGGAACAAGATGTAACATAAGGATCATTTCCGATTTTTTCTATACAAGATCTAGTTTGACTCATCTAAATGTGTTTTAAGCCATCGTAACAAGTTGGAGGGAACGAAAGCATCTTATTCATCTGCACTTGATTTCCTTCACATACTATCGTACTGCATACGCAAGAACTTGTATCGGCATTTTAGTTAAGTAATGTGGCATAGCCGCATTTTAGTCTAGTATTGTAAAAAATAAATAATTTATATCACATAGTTAAGGTAGCTTTGTGATATTTTCTGTTTTAAGTTTACTAAATTGCATACGTATTTACTAGTCTAAAAAGCCGTTAAGTATGTTTAACTGCATTTTTGTGTTGTATTCAAGCATAACGGCTTTATAGCGTTGGACAAATACAATATAAATTATAAATGAAACTTTGTTTAAAAACATTTAAGTGCTTTAACGGCACTATAGCGTACAAAAGTCAGTTAACGGCAATTAAGTTATGGAAAATCAAAGAAAATTTCAGCCAAAGGTAACGTTAAAATACCTTAGCGGCTTTTTAGGTAAGTATTGTTATTTAACTGCGTTTTAGCGTTGGAACCATACAAAATAAAATGACTTAACGGCATTTTTAGTTATGGTATCTTAAAAACTAACATACCTAGAGAAACACGGGTTACACAGATCGATAGATATTTTTTTTCTGATTGTAGTGACATTTAAAAGTCCAAATCGACCCGATGTTAGATAACGGCATTTAAGCTTGCGGACGGCAGTATTACTAAATCTACCAAATCCACTGACTCTACTAAATCCACAGAATCAAATAAAACTACTAATTCTACTAAATCCACTGAATCAAATAAAACTGGTAACTCTACTAAATCCACTGAATCAAATAAAACTACTAATTCTACTAAATTCACTGAATCAAATAAAACTGCTAACTCTACTAAATCCACTGAATCAAATAAAACTGCTAATTCTACTAAATCCACTGAATCAAATAATACCACTGAATCTATGAATCCCTCCGAATCCACTGAATTTTTACAATATTCTAGCTCCATTAAAACCACATCAAAAACCACTAATCCCAAACACAAATCAAAATCCAAATCTAAACAAAAATCAAAGCACAATTCAAAACCAAAAAGCAAACCTCGTACAATTTCTATCTCTGCTCTCAACATTCTTCCGGAAGACCTACTTTATTGCAAATTTCATGTGAATGGTCAACCTGTTACTCTTTTAATAGATACAGGAGCCGCAGTCTCTGTACTGCGTAAAGACAAAATTGGCAACACTCCCCTTGACACCACAAATATTGTGTCAATTATAGGCGTCTCTGGTAAGAGTAGTCCTATTCAAAGTCATGGTACGGCTGAAATATCATTAGATGGTTTTCGAAAACACTTATTTTATGTAGCTGACCTCAATATCCATGCAGACGGAGTCCTAGGCCTCGATTTCATGTCTAAATCAAGGGTCAACATATACATATCATCTAAAACAATGCGCATCGATAAACGAACATATAAATTGTTTAACTTCGGAGAGTGTAACGACTGTTCAGGAGACAATAAACAATTTATAGGGCAAAGATCGGAAACAGTCATTACGTGCACTACTCAGGACATCGAATTCGGGCAAGCATTAGTAGAAAAGCAGGAAATAGTGAAAGGCATTTCAGTTCCTAACGCTTTGGTAAATGTGATAGGTCCCACATTCATTATCACTTGTGTCAACACGACAGACGCCGATATAAAAATTTCTGTCCCTAATGTTCACGTCACTCGTTTAGAAGAGTCATTAGATAAAGACGACGCAGTACAAATTAATACAACCAACAAATTAGTTCCGACAGACTGACTGAAGCATCAGCTAATTAGAAAAGACCATTTAAATCTAGAAGAAAACAGTTCATTAGGTAATGTAATAAACAACTTTTCAGAAATATTCTACCTCGAAGACGATCCTTTGACATTCACTAGTCACACGAAACACTCCATTCCCACAGTCTCAGATACTCCAATACACGCAAAAACATATCGATTCCTGAAACTGAAACTGAAACTCAAGTGCAAAAGCTCTTGGACCAAAACATTATACAACCTAGCACTTCACCGTGGACTAGTCCCATTTGGATAGTTCCAAAAAAACTTGATGCCTCTGGTAAGCGAAAATGGCGTATGGTCGTAGATTACAGAATGTTGAACGAAGTTACGATAGGAGATAGTTATCCTTTACCTAACATATCTGATATATTAGACAAATTAGGTCACTCCGTGTATTTCACAACTTTAGACCTCGCTTCAGGCTTCCATCAAATTGAACTAAACTCCAATGATATTCCAAAAACGGCCTTCAATACACCTTTCGGTCACTATGAATTTCTTCGCATGCCATTTGGACTGAAAAATGCTCCTGCAACTTTTCAGCGTGCTATGGACAGTATTTTGTACGGTTTACAAGGAGAACGCTGTTTTGTTTACTTAGATGACATTGTCGTATTTGCATCCAGCCTTCAAGAACACGAGGAAAAACTTACAGAAGTTTTTCAGCGACTCAAAGAGCATGGACTCAAAATTCAGCCAGACAAATGCGAGTTCATGAGAAAAGAAGTAGCATATCTTGGCCACATCATATCTTCAGACGGTGTAAAACAGAATCCTGAAAAAGTCGAAGCTGTTCAAAGCTTTCCAGTTCCCAAATCCTGTAAAGATATAAAATGGTTTCTAGGCCTTGCAGGCTATTACAGACGATTTATTGCAAACTTCAGTAAACTTACAAAGCCTTTGACAAGCCTTCTTAAGAAAGACGTTCCTTTCATTTAGGGTAAAGACCAACAGACAGCCTTCGATTCTTGCAAAGCTATTCTGACAAAAGCGCCACTATTGCAATATCCCGATTTCAGCAGGGAATTTGTTCTTACGACGGACGCGTCAATTAATGCAATTGGTGTTATCCTATCCCAAGGGGAAATTGGTTCAGATCTTCCGATTGCATACGCCTCCCGTACTTTAAACAAAGCTGAATCCAACTATTCAACAATAGAGCGCGAACTGTTAGCGATAGTTTGGGCAGTATATAATGGTGACAGATCACAAGCCTTTAACATGGCTATTTTCAGTTAAAGACCCGGGTAGCCGTTTAGTTCGGTGGAGATTAAAATTAGAAGAGTTCGACTACGAAATCGTATACAAATCGGGAAAAAGTAACACGAACGCGGATGCGCTATCTCGACCTCCAATAGTAAATACGACGACGATAGACTTGACTAAAGACAACGAACCTGAAGATGACTACTTACAGCTCAATTATGAACATTTTTCTCAAATATCTACTGAAGACATTAACTATCGCAACCTAAAAGTTTTACCCGACAACCTTCTAGACGAACATCATAAAAATATTTTAGTTCCCATTTCGACTCAACACTCCGATAAAAACGAAATATTTAACAAAGCTATTTCTTCTTGTACTCAAGTGGAACCATATCTGGATAGCCTCAGTTCTAAACCTCTCTACCAGACAGATTTATTGGTTTCGGATAAAAAACAAAATATTATTTTTGGAATCACTCGACCGACCCACTTTGATCCCTGGAATTCGGAAAACTACTTCAAGGTTCTCTTATCATGTTTACAAAATCACGACCCCAAAAAGCTTTGCATTCCTGAACTAAAAAACGACCCCACTTGTAAAATGACGGGTAACGAACAAGCCCAAATCACAGCTTACTTAGGTGACTGTTACGACTGTGAAATGGTTATTTGCCAGAATAACATTAAATATCCGAGTAAGGAAGAAATACCAAGCATCCTCAAAATCTTTCACGACGAACCGCTTTCAAGACATAGAGGCATTCTTGAAACTACGCGTAAAATCCGGGAAGAACATTTTTGGAAAGGCATGTCAGATGATATTAAAAACTATATTGAAAACTGTCTAATTTGCCAACGTAATAAAATCCAAAGAAAAATCTATAGGGCTCCCATGGTCATTACGTCCTCTTCTATAGAGCCTTTTGAACGCGTCACTATAGATTTAGTGTCTTACTCCGATACTACAGGTGACTTGAATAAATACATCCTCACCCTACAAGACGATCTCACTAGATTCGTTCAAGCGTACGCAATTCCCGATAAACAGGCCATTACTATTGCAAAATTACTCTTAATCTTTTGCCAACACTATGGTGTACCAAAACGTTTCCATTCTGACCAAGGTGGTGAGTTCGTGAACAACATCATTAAACAACTCATGAAACTTTTAGGCACGAAACATACCTTTAGTACAGCAAACTAACGGTGCATTCGAACGCTTCCATGCCACTCTCCGTGACCACATTCGCATGTATCATCAAAGGAATAATACTAACTGGGATCAAATCATCCCACTCGCTATCATGTGTCACAATACATCCTTAAATAAGACAACTGGTTACACACCTCACGAACTCTTATTTGGTTACAAGTCCCGTCTCTTGTATGCCGCTAAAGACAACGACGACTACACTACACATGACTACTTACGGGACTTGAATGAACGGTTGAAAATCGCACGCGAAATCGCTTCCAACAATAACAAGGCAATGAAAGAAGAAGCTAAGAAACGATACGACCAACACATAAAAAATATAGCCGATTACGATTTGGGAGATAAAGTCATGCTCCGAGTCCCAAATCCCCACAACTTGGATAGTAAATGGCAAGGTCCTTATGACATCGTACGGAAAGGTTTCAATGAAAATTACCTAATACGCAAAGGTGGTAGAAGCCAGCTAGTGCATGGAAATCGCCTACGGCCTGTGCATGTATCTGATATAAATACACAATAAAATAACACAAAATATATTTTCAGGGTCACCTGCACCTTTGCCGGCCCCATTTCCAATAACACTAGTTCCAATATGAACGTACAAAACTTAGATATGTTAATGCACAACCCTTATTTCAGTTCCATAATACTATCTTTAGTCAAATTCATATTTTACGTCATACTTTATAAAGCATACAAATTAATATAATCATACATTGATAACGCTCGAAAGAAATAACACTTTTAATATCCTTAATTAGCACTCATAGAAATCTTGTTATTTAATAAATAGAAATTTCACATTTTTCAGGTACTCCGCAACTCTAGTTGCAGGAGATGCCATTATATCTCCACTGCCTTCCAAGTCAGGCTTCTTCTGATTATCCAAGAAAGATGTAAAAATAAATAAGATTTGAAATGACAAAAGTCACGGACCCCGGTGTCTGTGGAGTAGCAATTTTGAATAAAAAAAAAATAAAAAAAAAGTCAGGCTTATTTTACCAAGAGGAGGGAGAAGTTCGCATAACAGAATCGTCATGGTAACTAATTGTATACAGAGATTTGGAACCTCTATCTATATCGCGAGATTCCATCCAACGTCTTAGCAATTCGTATTTTCAAATAATTTCAGCCAGGCCTAGCAGTTTTTCACTACATACTACCACTTCTTTCATAAAGCTAAGCCTTAACAAAATCAATGACAGACTGTCCGAACTGAACTCGTATACTACTAAATCTAGAACTAAACGCGAGCTCTTTGACGGTTTAGGGCCTGTTCTTAAATGGCTTATTGGAACTCCCGATGCCAAAGACGCTCATTTCTATGAACAATGCATCCAAAAGTTAGAAAACCGCGAAATAGAGCAAGCAGACATACTGAAACAGCAAATTCAGATAGTGTCCTCTACAATTACTAATTTCAACGATACCATTTACAAAATTTCTTATGATGAATTTGTCCTCAAGGAAAACTTAGAAAGAGTTAGGAAATATTTAAATTCAACTAATAACGTTCTCTTTGACTTAAAGACCTCTGAAGAAATTTCAGTTATTTCCATTCAAATCTTAGAATCCGTAATGAGTCTCGAATCCGAATTAGATGACATTTTAACTGCTATCCTATTTATTAAATCAAGAGCAGTACACCCTTCCATAATTTCAGTCGAAAGGCTTTACGCAGAACTACTTTCTACCACTCACTTACGAACTGAAAGCCTGATACTCCCTGTAACTTTTGAAAACACACAAAATACTAGATTCTGCTGAAATTAAGCTAAATTGACAACATCAATAGTAAAAACGCGAGAATTTAAATATACGTGTGAAAATTATGTCGATGATCTTAAACTTAAAAAGTCTAGAAATAAAAGTTACTAAACTCGATAATAAAGTCGGGTAATCACGACAAGAAAAGTAAGAAAATAAAATAAAAAGTAGGAGATATCGAATACCCATTTGAGGAATGAATATGTGAAGTCCGGAAAATCGAGAAAGTTAACACTGTATGGGTAGGATCATAATATTATTATTATCATGAAGTAATAGAAATTAATTCACCTGTGAACGCAACTATGAAGATTAAGAAAAATAAAATCATGAAAGTAAGTAGCAGTAGACTGAAACATGCTTTTCTTGTTTCGGAATGAATTCTTTAATTGGAGTTATTTCCATACATCTGATCCCAACGATCAACTCTTTGGAGTTATACAATATTACTAGGATAGATAAAGGAGGTATTTATTTCGAAAACATAGGAAAGGTTAACTAACCATTATGACAGTGAGTGGACACTCATTAGTTATTTAGATTTATCCAATATACATAGGATGGTAGATTTAATTGATAATACTTATATCATCAAGACTAAGGAAATTTGTAATATATTTTTATGTGGTACATCATTCGTAATTTTAGACCAAGTCATTGCTCAACTATATGAGCAAGAAAACGTTTTGAAAGATTTAACTGGCTCAGTAGAAAATATTCGTAGAGTTAAGACATTTTACCTTGATGGAGTAGACAAGTTATTTAAAGTTTTATTGATTACATTAGATGTTGATGACGCCAACGCTATGATGGAGCTATTTCGCTTAGATTCAATTAGAGAATAAGCACGAGGTTTTGACACTAATGAAATCTCAGACTAATAAAGGCTACAACTTCTAACTTTAATAGGACTATTACTGATTTACCCAATACTGAGTTTAGAGATATTGGTGAACTATACTGAGAAAATAATTACTGTATTGTTTGAAATCAACTTAGACAAGATTTAAATGAACATTTGTCTGCTTAATTACCACAAAGGTACATAATGCAATTTTCACGATTATTGAAGCAATTCTATTTGCTAAGAATAATTACTTACATCCGATGATTATTATTACACCTGAACATTATGTTACAGTGTTAAAAATAGATAATAGCGCATTTGCCTTTACAAACCAAATACCCATTGAGTCTGAATATCAATCATGCAACGAAACTGTTTTCATTAACAAATTCAATATCTTATCACATGAACCAAAAACTAGTATTTTAAATGAGCTACGAATTGTACAATATAGTACAAACACCCATTAAAAGCGAGATAGCACTTTTGTATTTGTTTTACCGAAGGAAAAATGTTTTATTATATTTGATGATGAAATATTTCATGGAAATTTAGATAACTTGAATAATGGTCAAAAAGGGTAAAAAAAAATGTGTAAACTACAAACACCTCTCATTTCAATGCATAGTAAACCCACAGGTGATACTGAGTTAATGTTTGGAAAGGAAATATAACCATTGAATCGTGACAATAAATTAGCGTACATAATGAACGAGCAATGGCACAAATTGTATTTCGAAAATAATTGGTTACATGTAATGCCCAAAAAAATTGTAGCGATCATAAGTTGTAGGAATAAAGGACCAATTGATTTTGAATTAATTGATTCAAGAATTTCAAATACAACAGAAAATTAAAAATTTTATACGGTCGATGTAATACTTCAGCCAGAAACCAAAGGATTAGAAAGTGAATAATTATAATGTTGTATTAAAAAAATTGATGTAATGTAAAAAAAAACGTATAAAATGGGAAAGGGACAAACCATCCCCAGCATAGCGCAGCATCCAGAAACATGCTACGACGGAAGATGTGGACCAATCCCAGAGAACTTTAACCCAGAAACGCACAATATGAAAATTAAAATGAAAAGGAATTCAATAAAAATCAGTGAAAATGCGATTTATGCCAGTATGAACATAAAACTTTGCATTCTTAGCAAAATTACTAGAAGCAAAGGAAATATAAAATGTCTGTACTACAGAGCAAGATTATCGATTTAATATTTGGCAACCCGGAAACGTGTAATTCAAAGTAAGAAAGTGTAGTGGAAAATACGATTTATGCAATACTTCGAATGAATTGTAAAATTAGTGGACGCACGGCAACTATCAAATAAAATCTGCACTACAAGCAAAAATGGATCGACTCGGTGACTCAGAAGCAAGATACAATTCCAAGAGCGAGGAGGAGCGAGAGGAGTCCGTAACTTCACGCTTCAGCACTGAGGCGGAAGTGAACACGAGGGTGAGTCTGACGGTAGGCTGACACCCCGTCTCCACTGAAAAGCCTGGGGCTTCGGACGTTTAGGATTGTCCGGCACCCCACCGAGAGATACCGGCTTTCCCGAAGTGATGCACCGCTAATTTTTGGCGCGTCACTGAAACCAAATGCAGGGGTTTGGACACCCCCCGCGAGGTGGGCCGCAAAGGCGATGGCACGTGAGTCAGGGTCGTTGGTGAGTGCGAAAAGTGTCCCACGGCTCTGACTCCAGGTCATGCCAGAAAAATCTGTGGAAGTTTTAGTCGGCAGGGGCACCATGTCCGCTACCTTGGTGTCAAGCCCTACATACCCCACCATGTGCATACATGGTTGGCATACGTAAATGCATTTCCCCCACGTAGAAAAAAAGGAAATTTTATTGTGTAAATCAAAATGATAATTTCATGTTACGAAGTATTGAGGAAATGATTAAGAATATGTTTAGGCACTTTGATTGTACCTATTGTATTGTGTGATTGAAACAAGAAAATGTTATGATACGAAATGATTAAGAATTTTTAAATTTAATTAAATTACTATTTTCCAAATACGTATTTGGAAAATGGTTAAGAATTTTGATGATTGTATTAGAGATACAAAATGTTGATGTAACACAAAGGAATCAGTTTGGAAAATTAAATGTTGAAATGAAAATTGTGTGTATAATATCGATTGAATGTTAAAGACAAAACGTATTGTCATTCCTAAACGGGGGAAGATTGTTAGTCCACTGTGAGAAGACTATGATGCATTGGTTTGTAAGTCAGAGTCCTTAGATAAATATTCACATGGTTTGATAATGAGAACACTAATGGTTAGAAATAATGATGTGAAAATAGGAAACAACAACAAATGATTAGTTAATGACTTATAAATAATGACTTAATGTAGACACTATACAGGACTTAATCACGATCAACATTAATATTTAATTACCTCAACGTTTCGGCAGCGTCACAGCCGCCGTGGTTACAAGAAAGAAGTCCTATATAAAGTCCTATAGTGTCTACATTATGTGCGAAATGCAAAAGTTTAAAAATCAATACGGTAAATAATGCACAAGCATCTCATTAGCAATTATAGTGATAAGGGTGGTGTAGAAGGACCCTTAGCTGAGATGAAACTCGGAGTATACTACAGTAATAAAACCGTCGTATATAGTCGTACCTGGGGTGTACCGTCATCATACTGGCCACGACGTAAGCTTGTCTTGAATGAAAACTGCGGTGACTCTTCTGACTCCTCTCTTCGTCTTCTTGATCCTCTTCTTATAGGCGGTAACGGCGATTGTCCTAGTTGTTAATTGGAACGGCAGCAGTTGTTGTTTTTCCAATACTAGAATAATAACTGTTCTCGAAAACTTCTCGCTTATTTTCTTTATTCAACCGAAGTGTTCGTCCCGCATGACGTGAAGCGCAGGCTGGAATACTTCCTTGAACCGTTGAACGTCGTTGACAAACCGAGGTGCTTGTCACGAATGACACGATGCGTTGACTGGAGTGTTTGTTCTTGACACGTCGAGATTCTTGTAGACACCGAATAGAAGTGCTCGTCATGAATAACACGAAGCGTCGATTTGCTTTGAACGCGATGTGGTCCAGCGAAGGTCAGATCACGATTGTCGACTCCTGACACCAATTATGTAGGGTGCGAGGTGTTTAAGGATTAATACGCGTTGACGTCGGTTAAAACTCACTGTTTATTTTGGGTCTAACATGCTATTAGGAACCAGTTTCGAGTTAATTTTTGGATTTTGACTTTAGAAGAAAGATTATAGCGATTGATTGCAACCGCACCGGAAGTGCAAGGTAAATACACTACGACAGCCCGAATATCGAAGGGTTCGATTAATTGAATGTACGACATCATGACATGACGGTACGCGCACGAGGTGCGACTATACAAGGCTGTTTTACGACTGCGAGTTGTATCTTTGCAATGGGTTCTTTTATACCACCCTTAACATTATCATTGCTAATTAGATGTTTGTCCATTATTTATCAGTCGTTAACTAATCATTTGTTATTTACTGTGCTCACATCATTACTTCCCAATTATTAATTACCCATTAACTAATGGTATGTTATTATTTGTTATTCTCACAACCATTAGTGTTCTCATTATCCAACCATGTGATTATTTATCTACGGACTTTGTTTTACAAACCAATACAATAAGATTAAAGGATTTCTAATAGTCTTCCCACATTAGACTAATATCTAGCATATTACACGCGCTCCGTCATAGGCCGTATGGCGAGATGACGGTCAAATGGAAAACCAATTATTTATTATTTATTATTATTGGTGAAAAAGGGTTATATATTTTTTAACTCACATGCAAAACTTCATCAATTACAAGCAAGTTACAATCCAAAATAATTTTATAACGTTACAAAATCATATAATAATACATATACCTATCGCATACACAAAATCATGCAGTACATAAATATACATTCCCATGTTGAATAAAAAACCACAAAACGTCTTTCAGTTCAGAGAAGAAGCCACTATATGTAGTTTCGCACTAAATAGCCTAGCGTACTACAGTAAAACTAATTAGTTGCCCTATTTAGCCAGCTAAAGCTTAATGAATCTAGATTATCTCGGGTCGCATCTCAAGCGCAGTATTGCATGATGACTTGATGACCCATTTTTCGAGATAACACGATTCATTGTTTATTTTGGTATATCTTGAATGCGATAAAAATGTACTTAGTAGTTTCACCAGCGTTGTTCCGGATGATATTATTTTCCTGGGATAAAAAGAAAATTATGTGTTACTCCAGACTATCTACCAAATTTCTTTCAAATCCCTTCAGTAGATCTTGCTTGAAGGAGCAACAATCATTGACTAATAGGTACAAACAAACTTTAGCATTAATTAACGTAAGTTCGAAGTAGGATTACTTATATGATTGCATGATTGCAACCATGTTTATTATTTACTCAAATTTTGAACTAAGATACAATTTTCTTTATTTTAAAACTAGCCATCCGTTGCGACTTCGCTCGGATATTGACAAATTGACATATTATATTATAAAGACCTCTGAAAACTCATTTGGCTCATGCCGAATAACTTTGCTAAAGATCATCACTTAATCAATTTACATAGTTTAAGATTCTTAAAATAACATATTTAAAATAAAAAATTGACTGTTATCATAGCCAGCGTTTTGTGTGGTATATGGTATGTTCCAGCCGCGTTAAATACGAAAATTTTACACAATTAAATCTAAAGTCCAGCGCACATCTCATGAACATTCCTTTGAGATGCACGAGCTGCGTGTGCATGCGCATCAGTCTGTCCTTTGACAAGCCGCTTCAGCGCTGATTACTGAAATTGAATCGCCCTCGATTTTGATTTGTTTACTTTTCCTTGTTCATCATCCCAAGTTATTATTGCTTGCAGGGTTTTGTGGGTTACTTGACTACACAGTTAGTTGGTATACATAGTTTTTGTTCAGTTTTTTTTGTTGTGTTCCTCTTTACAGAGCACAGGCGCGGTCCCAGCCTTGAATTTTGGAGGGGTTCACCAGTACGCAATCTTAGATTTTGGGGGACCACCAGTTACCAGTAAAAATACAATAAATCGAGTAAAAAAGACTTTACTAATAGTACTAGCGCCACACGATTTTACCCGCGTAGATGCCGTTCCAGTTGTTTTCCCGCGTTAAAAAATAGACTACTATTAGATATTTTGATTTTTTTTATAGATTTTAATTTAACGTATGCGATTTTGGGGGGTCATGTCCCCTGTGACAACAGCGTAACATGCAAACGGTCCTGCTACAACCTAACTATGTAAATCTGCTTGGGGTTTGCTATTGTCTCTATAATTTCAAGCGAAAAGAAAAGAGAGAACAACATCAAAGCTAAGACAGTTTTAGTTAAGTGGTACACTTTCGGGTCTTCGTGACGATTTTTTCCCAGAAAAGGGGTTGTGCACTTGACAATATGATGCACTATGGTCTTTACTCCTTGCTTGTATATTTCTTTTAAACTTTTATAGGTTTACACTTGATTGCCATCTCGCCTGATGTTAAGCGACGATGCGGTCTACGATGGAGCGTGTTTACCTAGAAAAAAACCGATTCGCTCTCAATTTGAAGGCACAAAGATTGTAACTATCGGGGAAAATCCACTCAGGCAACGTATTCCGCAGCCTAGACGTTCATATCACAAAAGTAGAGTCAAATCACTTCGTTCGTGTCTTTGGAACATCAACCATGGAACGATGTCACTTTTTCGAGCTACGATCATTCCGATAGAAAAAAGGGCAAGCTGGTATTTGATCGATAGAAGGTCTCGGGTCGGGTAAAGTGGCGATTTAAAGCAGGTTACTTATGATTATGCACCTTAGGATAGTGTTATCATGATCTTATGGAGGAACGAATCTCCAATAGGTATTTTGACAGTTTCATGCACCACATTCAGTGGCAAACTGACTTTCTGATGCATGCGTCATATGGTGTTGCCTGTTGCCTTTTTTACCCGACTGCGCGACGCAAAGGAGTGGTAATGTGTTTAACAGTCTATGTATGTATGTATGTATGTATGTATGTATGTATGTATGTATGTATGTTTGTATGTTCCTTTGAAGCACTATACAGACCAAACGCCTGGGCCGATTTTTATGATTCACACGTCAATCGATTCCTCTTAATCTGGCGAGTGACACTAAAGACATGACATTAGTGTAAGTCCAATATGGCGGATTCAGGACACCATATTGTCCAAATTAAAAAAATTAAAATCACCAAAATATGTCAAGAGGGGTATCGTTGAATAGGTATTTAAAAATAATGTTTAGCTTTCTCTCAATGTTTTTCGATTTGACTGACCGTTTAGGATGCATATCGATTTAAAGTTGAGTAACAACCATTTTCACATTTATAGGTTTTTAGGTAGCAGAAAACTTCGTATAACTAACTTTACGTGTGACTGTGGATGGACATTATATACTAATGTATCTAGTAGGCATCGATATAAATCAATAGATGTGCCCTGAGCACCTTGGTATTGGTAATAAACTGCGTCTCTATGTATCTGTCGTAAGTGGTTTACAAACAACCAATCTACTTGACCCCTATAATCGCTAGCGGCGAGATTTGCTGTGGTTCTACTTATTTTGGTTGTTGAAACCGAATAATGATAGGTAAAAACGTCCGGCGTCCACCGCGTCCTGCAACCGACTAGAACGGAAAGAGTGAGCTTACTCTTCCCAACGTTGACATGATTGCGTGCGCCGTGAAGTTTGGGATGGGGCCCATCTTGGGTTCTACGATCTATGCTAGTAGGTATATTGGACTACCTTTTTTTCGTACGTGCAGGAAATGTATTTACGCATACCCTACTGCCACACCCGGGAGACAGCCGGGTTATGTTGCACTCTATATCATGTATGGATATGGTGCCTCTATCTACTAATAAACCTCCATGGGTTTTCAACTCTGCCGCTGATAGTGGGAACACGAAACCGCTCTCGGATTGCTTCGCCTCGGTCGCCCATCTCCAACTTCAAACGATTTAGTAGGTACTCAACGTCAATCGAAAACCTATACTAACACAAAACTATAAATATGAATTACATGCAGTAGAAAATCCTACATATTATATCAGTAGAAACGAAGACATTTGGTCAACAACCAAAAGATGCATATTATTATGTTGAGCATATTAACATTCACAACATTGTTCATTACTAAAAAGTATAAAATAAAAAAATATAATTTAAAAACTCAAAAACCCGACTGCGTAAAAAGTGAACCAAACTACGTACTCGCATACTAAAAAAAACTGAAAAGAATAAAACAAGAATTGAGATTTCTGGTGGTCTAGAATTCTATAATATGTTATTGTATTAATACTATTGAAATATATACAATATTTTCTAATAAAAGAGCATTACAACTGAACAGTCGGGATCCATTGAACAATTACATTGTATGTCGAATAATAATGGATCCCGACTCTTCAGTTGTAATGCTCTTTTATTAGAAAATATTGTATATATTTCAATAGTATTAATACAATAACATATTATAGAATTCTAGACCACCAGAAATCTCAATTCTTGTTTTATTCTTTTCAGTTTTTTTTAGTATGCGAGTACGTAGTTTGGTTCACTTTTTACGCAGTCGGGTTTTTGAGTTTTTAAATTATATTTTTTTGTTCTATTGGACTGTTCGTAATTCGAAAAACGGAATTTTTGGATGGTTGACATGGTTTCAAATACTTAAACGAATGGATTTTATTCCCCTTTTACTTGTTACCAACTCGGGTAGATTTAAAGCTTGGTGTCGTAGTATCGACAATAAACAAACATATGCAACTAAGTAAACCTAGCTGCTAAATTCGTCACTTATGCGTATGATGACATCACTTCAATAACTGAATTACCTAGAAATGGGACCATGTGCAATATTTATGGTTCGACAACGAAATACGCCGAATTGTTTTATCAAATTCGACAAATCGAGTTTGTGAGTCCGCGAATTAAAATGAAAAAGCTCTGTTACTGTGTTGCTACAATTTCATAACGTTGGCGATGTGTTAGAATATTACATACATTTTAGAGAGTATTTTTTTTAAATAAAGAGTGACGAGACGAGCAGGACATGTGCCTGATGGTAAGCAACATGCCTGCCACATAACAGCACAGTGACACGCAGCTATTGGAACATGAAGAGTCCAAATCATTACCTAGCACTGCACTGCGCTCGTCACCCAGAAATCTAAGTTGTTATATCTCTAAGCCCTGTAATTTCTTTGGAAACATTGCCCTTCAAACCGGAACACAGTAATGTTTGCACATTACTGCTTGGCGGTAGAATAATTGGCAAAGGTGTGGTACTTCCCCAGGTGGACTCTGCTAAGAGTCCTACCACTACAAAATCAGTACAGTATGCAACTGATGTGCGTGATTTAATGCTACCTTGCCCTTTTTCATATTGAAACTATCTGTAACTCGAAAACGGGGGAAATGTTTTCATGGTTGACGTACCAAAGATTTAATAAAGTGGCCAAGTGCGAGTTTGAGTCGCCCATGAAGGGTTCCGTTGCAGCAAGTAACATAATATACATAGTACACATAGTTCTTGTAGTTCGTTGTAACTTTGATCGAAGTTTTAATAATAGTGTATTTATGACGTACTAAAAAAAAGTACTCATCAGATCGAGTTCAAACTAATTTTCGTTGGTAGTTTACATGGTAATGTACATCACATATTTTTTTTAGATTTTTCATTCTCTTACTTTAGAAGTTAGAGGGGGGGGGACACACATTTTACCACTTTGAAAGTGTCTCTCGCGCAAATTATTCAGTGTAGACGAAAATTATATTAGAAACCTCAACATCATTTTTGAAGACCTATCGATAGACATCCCACATGTGTAGGTTTGATGAAAAAAAAATTTTTGAGTTTCAGTTCTCAGTATGGGGGGCAACCCTAATTTTTATTATTTTTTACTTTTTTTGTTCAAATCTTAATGCGGTTCACAGAATACATCTACTTACCAAGTTTCAACAGTGTAGTTTTCATAGTTTCGGCAAAAAGTGGCTGTGACATACGGACGGACAGACAGACAGACAGACAGACAGACAGACAGACAGACAGACAGACAGACAGACAGACAGACATGACGAATCTATAAGGGTTCCGTTTTTACGTTTTACGGAACCCTAAAAACGAGGAGATTTGAACTATCACATAGGTACATAAGTGTGATTCAAACCTTTTCTTGTAGTAGTAAGCTGTAGTATACGGTGCCTGAGTGGATTTTTAGGGTTCCGTAAAACGTAAAAACGGAACCCTTATAGATTCATCATGTCTGTCTGTCTGTCTGTATGTCCGTCCGTATGTCACAGCAACTTTTTGCCGAAACTAACTACACTGTTGAAACTTGGTAAGTAGATGTATTCTGTGAACCGCATTAAGATTTTTACAAAAAAAAAAAAAAAATAGGGTTGCTCCCCATACTGAGAACTGAAACTCAATTTTTTTTTTCATCAAAGCTACACGTGTGGGGTGTCTATCGATAGGTCTTCAAAAATGATGTTGAGGTTTCTAATAAGTATCATTTTTGTCTACACTGAATAATTTGCGCGAGAGACACTTCCAAAGTGGTAAAATGTGTGCCCCCCCCCCCCCCCTCTGACTTCTAAATTAAGCGAATGAAAAAACTAAAAAAAATATAATTATGTTTTTTTTTATAGTATAGAGTGACGAGACGAGCAGGTCATTTGCCTGATGGTAAGCAACATGCCTGCCACATAACAGCACAGTAACACGCAGCTATTGGAACATGATAGTCCAAATCATTACCTAGCACTGCACTGCGCTCGTCACCCAGAGATCTAAGATATTATGTCTCTAAGCCCTGTAATTTCTCAGGAATCATTGCCCTTCAAACCGGAACACAGTAATGTTTGCACATTCCTGCTTGGCGGTAGAATATTTGGCAAAGGTGTGGTACTTCCCCAGGCGGACTCTGCTAAGAGTCCTACCACTACAAATGCATACATTACAAATAATACACATACAATAATACAAATGATATACATTACCATGCAAACTACCAACGAAAATTGGTTTGAACTCGATCTGATGAGTAGTTTTTTTTTAAAACGTCATAAATACACTATTATTAAAACTTCGATCAAAGTTACAACGAACTATGTGTACTATGTATATTATGTTACTTGCTGCAACGGAACCCTCCATGGGCGAGTCCAACTCGCACTTGGCCACTTTATTTCTTATGGTTACAATTTTGGTGTCTTCAAGCCGTGTGTGAATCTTTTTCTTATGTTAAGCAGGTTTCATTCAAGGCTTACACTTGGTGGATATTTCCCATACTTAACCACCTTTGCGTCTTATAACGTAGTCTGCGATGGAGCTTATCCAGAAGAAATTGATTCACTCCAGATTTTAAGACAACCAGATTATATTATATTACTAGCTGCTACCCGCCACTTCGCCCGCGCGAAAAACAAAAAGGTAACTCAAGCAGTACCTATCTTCATACCCAGACACATTTACGGTTACTAAAAACAGCTTATAATAAAACAATTTCATAAAAATCAGTTGTTTAGGTGTGAAAGCGTAAGAGACATTCGTCCCCCATTTCAACCCCAATTTCATCCCGTACAGTTCAAAATTACAAAATTGCTAGAATCAACATTCCGTTTGCTTCGTGTCAAGTGTCTATTTACAGAGTTTCATGGTTTTATCTTCAATGGTTGGGAACTTTCATATTGACATTCATCCCCCATTTCAACCCCAATTTTACCCCCGTACAGTTCAAACTTACGAAATTAATAGAACAAACATTCGTTTGCTTCGTGTCAAGTGTCTATATACTGAGTTTCATGGTTTTATCTTCAACGGTTGGGAACATCCATATTGACATTCATCCCCTATTTCAAACCCGATTTCACCCCCGTACAGTTCTAAATTACAAAATTGATAAAACAAACATTGAATTACTTCGTGTCAAGTGTCTAGATACAAAATTGTATAACTTACAAAATCACGAATTTTCATACAACCATTCATCCCTTGTTTCACCCTCTTAGGGGTTGAATTGCCCAAAACCCCGTCTTAGCGAGTGCCTACGTGCTAAAAGAGACCTCCATGCAAAATTTCAAATTCCTAGCATTTGTAGTTTCTGAGATTCCTTGATGAGTGACCTTTCGCTTTTATATACAACGTGGTGGATTTACCCCCAACAATATTTTAACAGTTCATTCTAACACTGATGTAGACTTCATCACCCAAGGTCTCTTTCCCCTCAGCACGGTAGACCACGAGATAATGCGAGTCAAAGTTTGACGTAAAATTTCCACCAAATCACCAGCTTCAACCCTAAAGCATGTACAGCAGACAAACGACCTTGCCGCCGACGCCGCGACGTCGTACAAAAATCCGTGAGGAGATCTGGCCATTAGGGGTATGTCAAATGAAATAACAAACAACAATTTTTTTTTTTTTATAAAAAAAATGTTTTGAGCTTTCATGCCTAATTTTCACATACGTGATTCAAAACTTAATGTAGATGAACTACCATAAATATTGTTGCACCTTTCTGCAACAGCTTGTATATAGATTTCCACAGCAACTTATTTCACTGTTTAGATGTTCTTTCTCATTTCAGCCATTTTATCGAACCAACCGGCAGGGTTCTAGGTATCCAGTTAGATGACGGTACACGATAACAGAGTGGGTAGAACGAAGTGACGTTCCAAAATGGAGATTCTGAAGCGTGAGATTAGAGACGGACGGTCAGGGTAAGCAATCCGGATCGACAGACCGAAGTACTAGTCTGGTGAACCAAAATGCAGTAGGGGGTCTAGATTGATTGTGGGTTGAAAGCTTTGGAACAGTGATCCGGGGCGGGCGATTCAAAGTGTGTGGTCTGGGTTACATGGTCTAAGGTGAGCGGTCGAAAGTAAACAGTCCGCAGTGATTGGTTCTTAGTGGGTGGTCCGAAGTAGGCATTCCAGAATGGGGTTTTCTGGGAGAGTATACCAATGGGAGAGTGGAGTGGAGCAAATAAATAAGTAAATTATTGAAATCTCATAATACATTCATAAACAGTTAGAGTTTGTAACTTGAAGGTCAAAGAGTTTGAAGAGAAGAAACAAATTTTGCGAAATTTCATATCTCTACTAAAATCCTATTGCTGTTAAAAACGCAAAAGTTTGCAAGAATCTATGTATGTTTGTTTTTAGGAATCTATGTATGTGTATTTAGGAATGGATGTATGCTTGTTACTTTTTCACGCAAAAACTACTGAAAGGATTTGGATGAAATTTGGTACATAGATTGACAATGGTCTAGCTCTAGAATAACACATACCTAAGCTATATTTATTTTACTCCGAAAAAATAACGGGAATGGGAACTACGCGGGTAAAACTGCGGGGCGCTGCAAGTTTCTAATAATAGAATCGATTCAATATAAACTCCCACACACCATATAATAAGATAACAAAAATAAAAGTTATACCATACCGGAACTTGATTTCCATCTCAGAAATAGAAATTTTCGTGCATTATCGAGAATGGAGGGCATGTGCGGTAACGCAAACAAAATTCACGCAACGTAAATAAATATTGGCGCAACGCTAGACAACGAGTGAATACGGGTTAACTATCAGTTAGCACGGAGTGGAGTATTTTACAGAGTTGCTGCTTCACCGATGTATTAATAAACTAGGTAATATTCAAGAGAAACATTGTGTTTGGCCCCGCCCCTTATCTGGGTGAGATTCTTATGGTATAGAATTCTACTAGTCAAGCCCTTTCATTTGATACCAATATTAAGCCATAATACCAATAAATAAATACCATATTATAGTTTGACAAAATATTTAGATCGGTATTTCATAGGTAAGTACACCTTGAGTACCGTTTATCTACCAAATCCAGGATGACCCCAAACTTCATTATGGTTCATCGTTCTTATCTATGTTGGGAGTTAGGAGCATGCACTGACAAACTTTCAACTTTGTTAAAATATCGAAAGTCTGGGATTCACAGGCTTGTAGTCCATTTGATTTTACAAGTATATAAGTATTAGAATGGCACCTACTACGGGACGAACTTTGGTTTTTATGAAGCTACTTTGTGTTTTCTAAAAAAAAAACAATCAATGTTTTAATGTATACGATATTATTATTTAGAACTGCAGCTATCCCATGCTTGTTATATTCTATTTAGTATATAATTTTGACACAGAGCTAATGTAATTTAACTGCTGCTGCCGACAGAGATCCCGTGTATGTAATTCAAATTTCAGTGTAAAACTTTTTTGTTGTAAGCAATAAGTCTAAAATGACTTTTATATTATTTTTACTGGATTAAAATGTAAAAAACATTATTCAAAAGCCGAAAAATATCTAATCGAATAAATATCTAAGAAATAGTAATCTACCTATTTAAATTGCTACCAACATAATACGTCAGGCCAATAATATAATTAAAAAATGTACTCAAGCATTGAATACCTAAATAGTTGTAAATTTATACCTGATGACACAGAAGCAACATCCACATTCATCACACAAATGTTGGTCTTATTATGATCCATGTTTTATTAAATAAAATGTCGGACATCACTAAAAACACACTTTTAAAACATTTACGAAGTAGGTACAAAGAAAACCTCTACGTACCGAGGTTTTTCTCTGCAAAACTTCCTCTCCGTTGCAGTTTGTGATACTGTAATAGTGTAATAGTTTCCCAGAAAATGTGCGGTAAAATTATATTATTCTTGCGCAATGACGCGAATGCGCTGCTCCCGTTCAAGGGTGTGAGGGAAAGTAACCAGATCACTCTGTTATGTTATCTAACATCTAATTAGGGTGGTGGGTTACGCGGAAGTTCGACCATTGGATTTTAATTCAAACAAATATGTCTGATAAGCTAATTTTACTGTTAAAAGTTTCCAGATGGCATTGGAATTGCAGCAAACTTGGTTTTTATTCGAACTAGCATCTCCTTGGGTTCGCGTAGATTTTAGAATAGAACAATTTCCTAAAGGATTTTAGCACATTTTCGAGATAACAAGCCTATTACGTGCTATTCCAGGTCATATTTTTTCTAAGTTTCCAACTGATGATATCATTTCTGACAACGTGACTGAGCAACAAACATCTAAATATCCAAACTTTCGTATGTATTAATAACTAGCTACGCCCCATGATGTAACCGATACTTAACTATCGCTAATTTTAACAGAATAAAGGGTACCTAAGCTAAATGTCTTAATTCAGGTAATATGCTTACTAGGTACCTGCTTTTTATATTTCCGCGTCCGTTTTTAGGGTTCCGTACCCAAAGGGTAAAAACGGGACCCTTTTACTGAGACTTAGCTGTCCGTCCGTCTGTCACCAGGCTGTATCTCAAGAACGGTGATAGCTAGACAGTTGACAGTATCTCAAGAACGGTGATACTGTTAGTCGACTACTGTCAACTGTGAGCTAGACAGTTGACATTTTCACAGATTATGTATTTCTTTTGCCGCTATAACAACAAATATTAAAAATAAAATAAAATAAATATTTAACGGGGGGAGCCCCCGTTATACAACAACAAACTTGATTTTTTACCGTTTCTTGCTCGATTAGTCCGTCCGAAGCAAACTAGATGACGGCACTAGTAGAATAAAACACGCTATCTACTTCGTCGTTACAACCATAAGCTAAAAACAAAATTTTAGTAATGCTTTTGGGTGAAAGCTTGTCTGTGGAAACTGCGAAAGTCTATGCATACGGAATTCGGAGTAAAGCCAAAGATGTTTTCGCAGTTTATTTGCTAATGGTACGGAACCCTTCGTGAGGGAGTCCCACTCGCACTTGGCTGGTTTTATTATTATCTATCTAACATCGTTACATTATAAACTAACAATATTTACAATTTTACAGTGATTTAATACCTACATTAATCAAATAACTAGCTCCTACCGGTATCCTGCACAAGATTCCAAATACGCTGGCAGCATTACGCCGCTGAATCGCAAGATCGCAACCAAAGATAAGAAAATGGTTACTGCAACAAGTTTGTACACAGTTCAACAATAAATTATTCTGATTCTGTCTCGCTACACGCCGTCCTTCGGGACGTTTTGAACGTGGTCTGGTGGTCTCTACTCCAGAACCCGTCTTCGCTAAAGTCCATCGGCTCTGCGACATTTTTTTTAAATAAAGAGTGACAAGACGAGCAGGGCACGTGCCTGACGGTAAGCCACATGCCTGTCACATAACAGCACAGTGACACGCAGCTATTGGAACATGAGGAGTCCAAATCATTACCTAGCACTGCACTGCGCTCGTCACCCAGAGACCTAAGATCTTATATCTCAAAGCCCTGTAATTTCACTGGCAACATTGCATACTTCCCCAGGCGGACTCTGCCAAGAGTTCTTAACCACTACTAAATATCACATAGGTAAATATGGGACCCGCCTTGCTTATTCTCATGGCTATGTCATGGCGGGTACCTATTTATCAATTACTTGCACACAAAGGTTGCACGCCAAGCCATAAAGTTTAATCTTTTATTGGCTAAATTTAGTAACTGAATTCGGAAGCTAATTTAGAAGCAAGGCTTATTAGTCAACTGAATTCAGAAGCAAGCAAACCTCGCTACTATAGGTACTCGTATGCTAGCTTACTGAATAGTTAGTAACTAGACATCGGATTATAAATATGCACTATCAAAATGCCTAAATATGCACGTAAATATGCACTAAAGAGGGCGAAATATACACTGTACAATTGCTAGCCTATCGAATCGTCGATAAACTAACAATTGTCAGAGAAGTCAGTACAAGCGCTTAACAGCGTATTGTTCGACGCTTGTCTGACTTGTTTGGCAGGCCTCCTCTTGATGGCCTGCCCTGGATGTAGTAGTGGTACGGAGTCCGGTGCTAGTCCGACCGGACCCTTGCTGCAGTAGTAGGACGTCTCCAGTAAGGGAGCGTCCGAGCGGCGGTCCCCAGGTTGACCGACCGCGAGTGTGAGCCGAACGTCCACAGTACGGAGCGTTCGGGGTAGTGATGGTGCAGAGTCCGGTACTAGTCCGACCGGACCCGTGCTGCAGTTCAGTAGAAGGACGTCTCCAGTAAGGGAGCGTCCGAGCGGCGGTCCCCAGGTTGACCGACCGCGAGTGTGACCCGAACGTCCACAGTACGGAGCGTTCGGGGTAGTGATGGTGCAGAGTCCGGTGCTAGTCCGACCGGACCCGTGCTGCAGTTCAGTAGGAGGACGTCTCCAGTACGGGAGCGTCCGAGCGGCGGTCACCAGGTTGACCAACCGCGAGTGTGATCCGAACGTCCACAGTACGGGGCGTTCGGGGTGGTAGTCGCCGAGTTGACTCACCACGGGCGGAGGTGCCGGATCGTCCCGAGTAGCGGGGACTGACGGCTGGCGGTCGCCAAGTTGACCTGCCGCTGGTGGTGATGAGGGACTGGTACTGTTGCTGCCAGTCCCGAGGCTGCCTGGTTAGCCTGTCTTCTCGGAGGTGTAGGTGGAGTAGTGATCCAAACACAAGTTGAGTGATGAATATTTTATTTAATAAATTAATGCTATTTATATACATAGTTATCTGACGTTAGAGAGTTGTGAAATAGCTTAGGTGGTATTTTGTTAGTTGAAATGTAAATAATTTGTAAAAAGTAAAAGGTTAGTAAAATTCTTATAAAATAAACAACTTATGAACGAGATGCTGATTCGACTTAGCGTTTCTATCTTATTGGGGTCACGCGAGTCCGTTACCGTACAGTCAGTAAGGGCAAGCGCCAAACAGTATGGACAATTTGGACATTTTGCCACCTCTAAAAAATGATTGTTACGAGTTATTCAGTAGCGATAACTCCAGGTTGTCTACAGTTGCGATGTTCGACTGTCTTGCTCTTACTGTTAAGCCGGAATTACATTACGAAATTAGTGGCATGAAATTAATTTCGTGACATTAGTTTTAACAACAGTTTCACATGTAATTTAAGGCGGAATTACATTACGAAATTAGTGGCATGAAATTAATTTCGCGACATTAGTTTTAACAACAGTTTCACATGTAATTTAATACTTTCGTAATGCATGCATTAATTTCACGAATGCAAATGAGTTTCGTGCCCTGCGCGATTTTTAGGTGAAATTAGTGTCATGCAACTAATTTCATAGTGTAGATGCGACGTGAAACTAGTGTCGCGAAAGCACCTGTTCTGTGCGGACGTGTGTAGTTTTATCATTGCGCGCGCTTTAAGCGTTAAAAATGGCAAACCAAACATGGAGTACAGATAAAAATATACAATTCATCAATGAATATCAGCGACAAGAGTGTCCCTGGGACCCGAAATAGTTTTTATAGCTCTCAGGATCTTCACCTGCTAATTCAGAGACTAACTTCATTGCACCCAAATGCTTTCTTGTTAACCATCCTCGAATCCACCAACGTCTTTTTTTTCTTGATAGTCTTTTTTTAAGTTTATATAGAAGCATTTCTTTAACTACATTGAATATAGCTTTGATGCTGATGGGGCCATGGTTATTGCGATACTGTGGGTTTCACGACACTTTTTATTTCACGAAATTACTTTCGCATATATCGAAACTACTTTCGTGAAACTGATTTCAACATGCATGACACTAATTTCGTAATGTAATTCCGCCTTTTATATTTTCGTAATGCATGTATTAATTTCATGAATGCAAATGAGTTTCGTGCCCTGCGCGATTTTTAGGTGAAATTAGTGTCATGCAACTAATTTCATAGTGTAGATGCGACGTGAAACTAGTGTCGCGAAAGCGCCTGTTCTGTGCGGACGTGTGTATTTTATCATTGCGCGCGGTTCAAGCGTTGAAAATGGGAAACCAAAGAATAAAAAATAGAAATATAGAAAAAAAAAAGATGGAGTACAGATAAAATATATAATTCATCAATGAATATCAGCGACAAGAGTGTCTCTGGGACCCGAAACACCCACAATATAAAAATAGGGATGCGGCCTACAAAATAATTATGGAAGCCGTGGAGATGCAAAATGTCAAAGAAGTAGTTGGTAAAATATAGCTTTGATGCTGATGGGGCCATGGTTACTGCGATACTGTGGATTTCACGACACTTTTTATTTTACGAAATTACTTTCGCATATATCGAAACTACTTTCGTGAAACTGATTTCAACATGCATGACACTAATTTCGTAATGTAATTCCGGCTTTTGGGTAACCACGTTGTCAGCATCTTGATTGTTGGAGCTTGTATTCGAGTGGATGACGGTCAGCAATTCTGCGTAGCTGTGGGCTGTATGTATGACGACGTAGTACTGGTTCGTGTTGCAGCTTGTTTTGTAGTTGGTAAAAAGTAGATAAACAATGCAATTTTATGTAATTGCATGTTCTTCACAACTCCAGGAAAACAGATGCATTTGGTTTTATACTTAAATCTTAACCAATATCCCATCTTAAGAAGACTTGAAAATGTATCTAATAACTCATTTTTATGTTTCGGTTTGATTTTTCTGTATAATTGACGTTTTATCTCTTCACGTATTTCTGGGACATCTTTGGTTGTAGGTATAGTTTTACGAGTATGTTTCAGCCGTTCCGGACCTCTCCCCAAAAACTTTGGTTCACGTGGTTTCTTTGCAATACATCTTCTCGATATTACGTCAGCTGGAAGTGCAGTAGCATTTGTTGGTAAACTGATTACTTTTGTACGTCTGATGTTACTGGTAATAAATCCCGACAGTCAGTAAGGGCAAGCGCCAAACAGTATGGACATACACTATCTATTATATCTAGTCTTTCTATTATTCAATTCTCCTTTTCCATCCTGCTGGTTGCCTGGAAGAGATCGCTCTTAGCGATAAGGCCGCCAATTATATATTATGTTTTGTATATTTTTGTTTTTTGTGTTCTTATTAAGTGCAATAAAGAGTTTATCTATCTATCTAAAACCTTTTGCAATTAAAATTTAATGTACCTAATTAAAAATTATTTATATTTATTAGTTATTTTTAGGGTTCCGTAAAACGTAAAAACGGAACCTTTATAGATTCGTCATGTCTGTCTGTCTGTCTGTCTGTCTGTATGTCTGTCTGTCTGTCTGTCTGTCTGTCCGTCCGTATGTCACAGCCACTTTTTGCCGAAACTATGAGAACTACACTGTTGAAACTTGGTAAGTAGATGTATTCTGTAAACCGCATTAAGATTTGAACAAAAAAAATAAAAAAAAATAAAGATTAGGGTTGCCCCCCATACTGAGAACTGAAACTCAAAAAAATTTTTTTCATCAAACCTACACGTGTGGGGTTTCTATCGATAGGTCTTCAAAAATGATGTTGAGGTTTCTAAAATCATTTTCGTATACACTGAATAGTTTGCGCAAGACACACTTCCAAAGTGGTCAAATTTGTGTCCCCCCCCCCCCCCTCTAACTTCTAAAGTAAGAGAATGAAAAATCTAAAAAAAATATATGATGTACATTACCATGTAAACTACCAACGAAAATTAGTTTGAACTCGATCTGATGAGTAGTTTTTTTTAGTACGTCATAAATACACTATAATTGAAACTTCGATCAAAGTTACAACGAACTATGTGTACTATGTATATTATGTTACTTGCTGCAACGGAACCCTTCATGGGCGAGTCCAACTCGCACTTGGCCACTTTATTTTTTTTAAAACTTTTATAGGCTTACACTTGACCGCCATCTCGCCTGATGTTAAGCGACGATGCGGTCTACGATGGAGCGTGTTTACCTAGAAGAAACTGATTCACTCTCGACTTGAAGACACAAAGATTGTAAGCAACAGGGAAAACCCACTCAGGCAACACATTCCACAGCCTAGACGTTCTTATCACAAAAGTAGAGTCAAATCTCTTCGTTCGCGTCTTTGGAACATCAACCATGAAACGATGTCGCTTTCTCGAGCTACGAGCATTCCGATAGAAAAAAGGGCAAGGTGGTATTAGATCATGTAAATCAGTCGCACACTCTCCGAAGTGTATCCGATAAAAAACCGAAAGACTAGCAACTTTTCGGCGATGTTCAAGACTTTGTAGTCTTTTTCGCACAAGAGTGCCGTTGCCTATGAGCCTTTTGGCACGTCTCTCGATCGATTCCAAGGCCTCCAGCTGATACTTAGCCGAACCATCCCAAAGATGCGAACAGTACTCCATACAAGAACGAATTTGAGCTTGATATAACGTGAGCAGCTGCTCAGACTTGAAGTACTTTCGCACCTTTGAGAGGACACCTAGCTTTTTGGCAGCTAATTTAGCCTTGGACGCGATATAAGAACCAAAGTTGAGCGTAGATGTTAATGTAACGCCCAAAAGCTCAAGACGGTCAGAAACAGGCACGGACACACCTCTAAAAGTTAGAGTCAGTTGGAAGGGACTCCTTTTAGCGGAAAACAGACACGCCTGCGTTTTATTCTCGTTGAACTTGACCAGATTGGCATCACCCCATGTAGACACCGCCTCAAGGGTCAAGCTCAAACGCTCGATCAGACTCTCTCTTAGCACCTGAGTTTGCTGCCCACTGGCTCTCGCACTAGGTATGTAACTCTCTACAACGGTGCTATCATCTGCGTACCCAAAGATACCGGGCTTCAACAGATCGTTGATATGTAGCAGGAAAAGCGTCGCAGTACCGACCCTTGAGGGACTCTGGCATTGATAGCCATTTGATCCGACGAGCAGCCATCAATGACGACTCGTATGGATCGATCCCTCAAAAAGTCCGATATCCACGCAATAAACCCAGGACACAAACCATAACCAGAAAGCTTGCTTATAAGGCCATCATGCCAAACCCTGTCAAAACCCTTCGAAATATCCAGGGAGACTGCAAGTGCTTCTCGATAGCTTCACTCCAGATGTGAGTTAGTTAGTTACTAGCGCCCCGCGGTTTTACCCGCGTAGTGCCCGTTCCCGTTATTTTCCGGAATAAAAAAGAAGTAGTAGCCCGATCGGTTCAGACGTTACGACGCGATTGCGCAACAGTCATACATTAACATTTGTAATATTAGTAGGATCTTCAAATGCCAGCTGGCCTAAATATATTTGCAATGGCATCTGATTTGTCAAATTTTCCAATAACTTCTTTTATAGCTTCGAAATTTTCAGCATAAAACAATACCTATAGCTTGCAACCAAGGTCCCCACCATGTTATATTGGTCCTGGGGGTAGTGCTACACTTGGTAATTGCTCAGTATACGAATGTACTCGCGTGGTGCTTTTAAAAACACTTTTTTTGTAGAAAAAAAACAATTTATTGACTATCCAGAACTCGTTTCTAATTTCTTCCGCAACTGGATGTAGGTAATCCGTGGGCCAGACAGGTGACGTGAAGCAATTTTACGTATACCTACCTAACTATTGAAATAACCACTATCTATGAAAAAATACCAAAATATGCAAAAACGATATAAAAATTGAATTATATGCATTTGCATTTATAATCCGATGTCTAGAAGACTTCACTGAATAGGCAAGACGACTAAAAAAGTAATAATTAAGTGCGTCAGTTAGATCATTAAAAATTATTGTGTAGGTACATATTTTTCTTATATTTCACAATCAAATAAAGTGGCCAAGTGCGAGTTGGACTCGCCCATGAAGGGTTCCGTTACAGCAAGTAACATAATATACATAGTACTCATAATTTTTTTAGTTCGTTGTAACTTTGATTGAAGTGTTAATAATAATGCATTTACGACGTACTAAAAAAACTATTCATTTATTTATTTATTTGAAATCAATTAGGTAGCACCGTTATAAATAACGACTTACACTAACGAGACTTAAATTAAAGTTAAACAAAGAACATTATGGATAATTATGTCAAAATAATGGTATTTTCATCCCACCAGCTCGGAAAGAGTACTTTTGCTCCTCGATATCAGGGCGCAAAAGTCGTTTTTACCCTCTAGAGGTTAAAGTAAATTTGAATTTAGAACATCGTGTGTACTGAGGTTTTGAATTCAAAACATAATTTAACCTATTTATTTCTACCTCCTGGGTGCCGAATTCATCATACATTTATTTTAATTTGTTAAAAACTCATACTCGGAACCTCTTTGGTGTACTTTTTTTTTAAATGCTTTGCGCGCAATTTTCTTTTCATGTTTGGAGGATAGAGGTAAAGAATGTTAGGTATTTCAAATGGCAAAACATTTTGAAATGCTATGAATAAATCAATTGTAATCGAATTGAAGTATGCCGAGTTGCCGAGTTAAATAATTAAATATTATTGACTACTAAAATAGTAACTAATAGATCATTTCAACTACTTGTGCAGTACAAAATAATGTAGTAAATATAACATCAAATAAAAAATTACTATGTTGAGAAAACATGTAGGTACATGTTTTCTCAAAAACATGTACCTACATGTACCTATGATATTTTGAAGTCAAAACTTCTTTTGGCGCGCCAAAGACAGATTTTTCGTGGGCTGTCAATTTAATTCTAGCGTCACGCTCGGAAATGATAAGAAATCTTCGGGTAAACTCGGGACCATAGCCAATGGCCATCTAGAAATGCCTCAGCCTTTCCCATTGGCCATTTAAAAATGTGTCAGCATTTCTAGGTGGCCATGCTCATAACCACGCCCTCCGGTTTCACACGCGTAGTTTCCAAAGTAAAAATCAAATTCTGAGTTATAAGTTACCACTTCTATCGGCAGTGCCTATGACTGCCAATATTTTTCTTTCATGAATTCTGAATAGTACGTTTATTAATTTCCTTTAAAATGTACCCTGATGCAAATTTAGCGCTACTATAATTTAATGCATTTGGGCGGACACTTTTTCATGTACACATGAAACTCCTCAATCGGTCAACTCTCCATATTTTCACGTCGTATTGTTATTGTTAAAACCATGGCTAGATAAACTTAAGTTTAAAACTTATAAAATTAAACACCGTTATTTCATTTATATTAAATATAAGTGAAAAACCGAAATACCATAATAATAAGTGATTCTAGCGACCAAGAAGTTTATTTAACGCCAACAGAACCGACTGAAACTGAAAATGCGCAAAGCGTTTAGTAATTTTCTCGAGAGGGGGGGGGGGGGATGAAAAATTACGTGTTACACTCGAGTGCAAAGATTTTTCACCTTGTGCCCTTTTGATTCTCTTGCTACACTCAGGATTCTAATTTTTTAATCCCTCGCTACGCTCGTGATTCAACTTTAGAATCCTTCGCTTGCTCGGTCATCAAAATTGAGCACGCGGTTAAAAAGCCACTTTGCACTCTTGTACAACAAAAAACTATAATCTATCTATTTTCTTATGTCATTATTATGATGACATAAGAAAATAGATAAACAGCTGTGTCGCCTTAATGTGCCCATCTCATCAGATCGAGTTCAAACTAATTTTCGTTGGTAGTTTCATATAGTTGGTAGTAATGTACAATCATATTTTTTTATTTATTTTTCAATCTCTTATTTTATCAGTTAGAGGGGGGGGGGACACATTTTACCACTTTGGAAGTGTCTCTCGCGCAAATTATTCAGTGTAGACAAAAACTACATTAGAAACCTCAACATAATTTTTGAAGACATATCGATAGACACCCCACACGTGTAGGTTTGATGAAAAAAATATATTTTGAGTTTCAGTTCTAAGTATGGGGGGCAACCCTAACTTTTCTTTTTTCTATTTTTTTTGTAAAAATCTTAATGCGTTTCACAGAATACATCTACTTACCAAGTTTCAATAGTGTAGTTCTCATAGTTTCGGCAAAAAGTGGCTGTGACATACAGACAGACAGACAGACAGACATGACGAATCTATAAGGGTTCCGTTTTTACGTTTTACGGAACCATAAAAACGACGAAGATACAGTGCTATATATATTTGACCTCGTTGTCATCCCAGTTCAGTCGACTAAATGTAGCCTAGTGTCGTAAGGCTTTTAGAAGGTAGTAGAGGCCAACTCCAATTTAAAAAACAGGAATAATTAGTTAATAGTAGAAATCAAATGTGTGTATTTAGAAGAACTTATTTAGATGTTGTGGGTCCCACTTTAAACTTTTGTACCTACCTAAGTATTTCACACTTAGATGTAATACGTCGTTTAGTCACTATCACACTTACTTAGGTCAACACTGGTTGATGTTATGACCCACCCTAAGAACGTAGAGGCGAGATTTAATTATGTAGACGAATATTTACGGTGAAGTAATTCGGTTTACGTAAATATTTATCCGGTCCGTAATTTGTAGACCTTCACTACATACATAGTATAGTACATACGCTACGCACTCAATGGAATCTCACAAACTCAGCTAGGAGTCGGTTATACCTACTTAATATTTGGTATAATGGTTATTGGCAATCAGCCTGCATCCTTTTAAGGGGATATTAGGGACATTAAATACGACAACTTTTGTTATACAGTTTTTAAAAGTTCGTATATTTTTTCCATACAAATTAAAAAAAGTGTATCTGCTAAAAGTTGCAGTCTAAAAACATCGAACTCTTCGTAACAAGAGCGCACGCGCTCTTTAACGCTCGTTAAATCACGTGCCGAAGTGAATAAACACTAAACAGCCGCTAAACAGTGTTAGAAATGACAATAAACACTTGTTTTTTGAGATATATATTGAGTTTTAACAAAATTCGTAGAACAAAAGTTGTTTGTGTAAATGTACAGAAAATGCCCTTAAACGTATGCAGACTGATTACCAGTAACCCTGAATATTCTACGTTGTAATACGGCATTCCTTTCAGCTTTCAGCAAACACACGACAGACGACGTGCTTAAAACATAAGAGTATATGTGTGTTACAGTTAAGAGTAATAAAACGAGTTGGTCATGTGCCTGATGGTAAGCAACCCGCCTGCCCATAACAGCGTACCTAGTATCACGCTTCTTTTGGAATAGGTAGGTAAGTATGAGAAGTCCAAATCATACCATAATCATAAGTTACCCAGGGATATACCTTAGATGATTAAAATTTATCCTGCCATCCCCACTCCAAATTCGGTCGCTCGGTCATTCGACTTAAAATCTTATTTTTACTAAGACTTACAGACTATATTTGTAATTATGATATTATCAGTCTCAACAGAGGTCAAATTAAAGTGGACGGATAGCAGTTTCATATGGAATCGTCGATACCGGCAAACCTGAAGCTGAACCCTGCAGTCGGAGCTCTAACTATATTAGACGGAAAACAAATTTGTATGAAATCATCGATACCGGCCAGTATTAGTTGAGCCCACTAAGAATTGTGAAAGCAATGATTTCTGCTTCGGAACTTCGTATAGGTACCTACAAATAATAATGTCACTCAAGCGCACGCCGCCTTCTAATGAAGACAAACAACAAAAAAAGCAGGAATGGCTAAACAGCTGTTTGCTACATCGCATTCACAACAATGTAATCGATCGATGTCGGATTCTCAACTAATTGAGTTTGATGATAACGCGGATAGAAGTGTCACTCACAGAACAGAAATCAAGAAGAAGTAGCAAGTAGGCGGGGCAATCGTAGTACTAAGTAAGCGCAATCTCCGCATACTTAGAGAGTACGCCCACTTCCGAATACTTAGTCGTGCTCTGCCACTACTGCAGTACTCCTGAATCCGCGATTTTGAATAAAAAGTAAGCAGTCATGCCGTATTGTGCAGTTATTGAGTGTAAAAACGATAGCCGTGCTAAAACTTTACCCAAAGGAGGCATATCGTACCATCGGTAAGTCTTATTTTATTTATTTTTGATTTTATTGTGAAAATAAATTAATATTAGCTTAAAGAGAGAAATGATTTAAAGGAAGTCAACTTTAAAGTCATTGTAATAAGGTCCATTTTCATTCAAGCTATATATGATATTCTCGATCATTCTATGCATGCGAGTAGCGCTACTCAGTAGCTATACTCAATTAAAGATGGTACACAAGCTGTTGAAATTGCTAATATCGATATCTCTAACTTGTACAGTTTTGTGAAACAAATAATTTATATTATCTTTTGTTATATGGTATTTGAATAATTTAATTACATTTTATCATTTCAGTTTTCCTAAAAGTCCCGTTGTTAAGGAGAAATGGATAGAAGCTACAGGAAGGCAAAATTGGTTTCCTTCCAAAACAAGCACGATTTGCTCTGAGCACTTTTTAGACAGCGGTTTTATAATAAAAAAAAAAGGAAATAGGTACTGCCCTGTTGCCCTGTTTTTGTTGTTGATTTTTATGTATAAACTTTTATTAGTTCGAGTATTGTTTTTACTGAAACCCTGTTCATTTTCTATATCCCTTTTGTTTATTTTAGTCTCCTCAAGTTTCTATTCATGGTTATAAAAACATCTTGAATTTTTACTGACAACAACTTAAATGACAAGGTCGTCCCTCAAAGAAAATAACTATTTCCTTACATTGTGAGTTCGATTCCCACCCAGTGCAAATATATGTGTGATGGATTCAAATATTTTGACTGTATCTGAGTGTTTCTATGTGTAATAAGTAAGTATTTATAACAGCTATCTGGCCGCCATATTACAAGCTTAGCTTAGTTTAGCGTCAGATGGTGTTGTGTGTAAATGTTTCACCTATATTTATTTATCTCTACCTCACTCAAGAAAAATATCATTCGACTAAAATACAAATTTTAGTGCTACTTGCCAAGACTAGAAGAATTTCATCATTACTTTATTTACTTAAGATATTTATTTAGTTTCCTCCGAGTATTTTTGTAGTTTCTTCCTAGTAATTACGTTCTTTTACAAAACTCTGTTACGCTTCACTCTAAAGTTAATAAAATTAAGATGGTACATGAACAAATTTAATCATAATATTATGATTACATTATACGATAGGTACGTAAACTGAATAACGTAATTTCGATAATTTAATGAAAATGCTTAAGCATTGTCTTATTACTATTAGCACGACCGGCTTATATTTACGAATCCCTTATTTTAAAGAAGGTAGCGTTCATAGTTGCATAAATTACATAAAGTGCCATCTAGTATGAAGTAGCAGAACTAGTGAGCACTAGATGTCACTAATCTTACAATTAGTGACATCTAGTGCGCACTAGTGAAAACAACTTACATTTTTGAAAGATGATAATAGTTACCACCTTATTCTATTCTACTAAGGTTGAGTTTAGAAAGTTCGTAGCACTGATGTATGCGATACGCCCTAAAAGTCCTGATAATGGTACATAATAAGCGACTTAGTCACATTCAGGATACGGTACTTTTTCCTGTAATTAGATAAAATTGAGTTATCCAAGAAAGTCGTAACAACATTTTGAATAGTTGACAATAACAGATTTATTGTGTTTAGCAATAGGGTTCATTTTTAGGTACGTAACTAAATGCAATACATCATTTTAGGTTCGTCACTATGGGACAAATCACTAGCATTGTTTTAATGTGTTTAAAATATATCAAAACCACGTTTGTGTGCAAACGTGATACGGTGGTTTTCCTAGTGAGATTCAGCTACGAGCCTTCTACTTGATTTCTGTTCTGTGGTGGTTTTCCTAGTGAGATTCAGCTACGAGCCTTCTACTTGATTTCTGTTCTGTGCATGACACGAAGCAATTAAGAATTTGTTCTATCAATTTTGTAATTTCGAACTGTACGGGAGTGAAATTGGGGTTGAATGCGGTATGAATGTAAATATGAAAGTTCCCAACCGTTGTAGATAAAGCCACTAAAACTCTGTATATAGACATCTGACACGAAGCCAATGAATGTTTGTTCTCTCAATTTCGTAATTTCGAAATGTACGGGGGTGAGATTGGGGTTGAAAATATGGGATGAATGTCAATATGGAAGTTCCCAATCGTTGAAGATAAAACTCTGAAACTCTTTATATAGGCACTTGGCACGAAGCCAATAAATGTTTGTAGTAGCAATTTTGTAATTTCGAACTGTATATGGATGAAATTGGGGTTGAAATGGGGGATGAATGTAATATTGAAGTTCCCAATCGTTGAAAATAAAACTATGAAACTCTTTATATAGGCACTTGGCACGAAGCCAATAAATGTTTGTAGTAGCAATTTTGTAATTTTGAACTGTATGTGGATGAAATTGGGGTTGAAATGGGGGATGAATGTAATATTGAAGTACCCAATCGTTGAAAATAAAACTATGAAACTCTTTATATAGGCACTTGACACGTAGCCAATAAATGTTTGTACTAGCAATTTTGTAATTTCGAACTGTATGGGGATGAAATTGGAGTTGAAATAGGGGACGAATGTCTCTTACGCTTTCACACCTAAACAACTGACCCGATTTTGATGAAATTGTATGAAATTGTTTTATTATAAGCTGTTTTTAGTAACTGTAAATGTGTCTTGGTATAAAAATAGGTACTGCCTGAGTTACCTTAGTATTTATTTCGCGCGGACGAAGTCGCGGGTAACAGCTAGTAATCTATATATATAAAAGCGAAAGGTCACTCATCAAGGAATTTCAGAAACTACAAATGCTAGGAATCTGAAATTTTGAATGGAATACCCTTTTAGCACGTAGGCGCTCGGTAAGACGGAGTTTTGCGAAATTCAACCCCTATGTGGGTGAAACAAGGGATGAACGATTGTATGAAAATTCGTGATTTTCAAAGTTACCAAATTTTGTATCTAGACACTTGACACGAAGCAATTAAATGTTTGTTCTATCAATTTTGTAATTTCGAATAGTACGGGGGTGAAATTGGGGTTGAAATGGGGGTAGAATATCAATATGAAAGTTCCCAACCGTTGAAAATACAACTATGAAACTCTATGTAGACACTTGAAACGAAGCAAACGAATGTTTGTTCTAGCAATTTTGTAATTTCGAACTGTACGGGGGTGAAATTGGGATTGAAATGGGGGATGAATGTTAACAAGGAAGATCCCAACCGTCGAAGATAAAGCCACGAAACTCTTTATAACTATAGGCACTTGACACGAAGCAAATAAACGTTTGTTCTAGCAATTTTGATCTATATGGGGATAAAATTGGAGTTGAAATGGGGAAAGAATGTCTCTTACACTTTCACACCTAAACAACTGAACCAATTTTGATGTTTTTTTTATTATAAGCTATTTTTAGTAACCGTAAATGTTACGTGTCTGGGTATAAAAATAAGTACTGCCTGAGAGTTACCTTAGTATTTATTTCGCGCGGACGTAGTCGCGGGTAACAGCTGGTAACTATATAAACACATATCACTCACTCAACAAAATTTACACAACCGCAGACAATATAAAATATATTCACTTTACCTCTAACAGATTATGTTAAACAACAAACACTCTTAGACTATAAACTGTACATACCATTATATTATCTCAAATTTGTTTGGTTTCGTTATAAATCATCAAAGACCTAAAACCTCAAATTGTTCAAACATTTTCATAACAGATGTCTCTGTGTGTATCGTAAGTGGTATACAAACAACCAATCTAGAGTTGACCCCAAGAATCGCTAGCGCCGAGATTTGCTGTGGTACTACTTATTTTGGTCGTTGACAACAGGTGCACTTGATAACCGCTGGTTGCTTGGTGATCTATCCATGTAAACCTATTTTTTTGTTGACACCACTGCTTCACCCAAATAATCCATCCGAGCACCAATATAATAATGCACATATTTCAACAAGAAATGTTATTGAGAGGTCAGTCACATTTAATAATTGGATATCATTATTATTTTAAATTACAGGCAAGATTGTTAATACTTATAAATACATATTACAGTAAATAATTTAAAATATTCGTTTGAATTAATATTGTAAATTATTGATAATTTACCTAAATTATTAATAATAAATAAATTATTGATAATGTAAATTATTAATACCTATAAATAAATTAAATTGTACATTATTTATTTACTGTAAGAGATAATTATGTTCTTAAGCTTTCTTAAGCTCTTTGTCTTCAGGTTAATATATTTTTTTCGATGTTTTTAGGTAAATTATGTGTAAAATTATTAAAACTTAAAAGTTATGTGATCTGTGTAAAATAAAACTTTAAATTACCTATGTTGTGTTATAATATAGCATTATCTACCTTTCCAGCATTCTGATAAAAACAAATGTGACTCAGACTAAACATTATGCGAAAACTACTACATCAATAAAAAATAATTATAATTGCTTAGGTCTTTGATGAAACTAAGTAAACGTTCAATGGCTTAGGTTGATAAAAAATGCATGCAACATGGAATAGCTTTACCGCGGCAGTCCCCGAGTGCCACACTTTTTTTTTAAATAAAGAGGGGCGAGACGAGCATGACATTTGCCTGATGGTAAGCAACACATAACATAACAGCACAGTGACGCAGATAAGTACCAATTTCAGGTGGTCAGGCCACATCCATGGGTTTATATCAATGCATCATGCATGCATCGTCACCGTCAGGAGGTTCAACTTATCTATTCTATGGTTCGCAGCCCTAACCAACGGCACAGGAAATAATGTTTTTACTGAAAATGACTGAGAAATATGTATTTACTGTGCCAATGGCAGCTTATCTAGGCTCTTTTCCGCTGCCGGTGGCACTCTAGTCGTAATGTTTTGATAATGTTTATATTGTGTATATTTGTTGTGAGAGAACTTAATACATGAAAATAATAATTAATTAAAATAGCAAAGGCAGAACTTATTTTCCAAGCTGAACTGTAGAGCACAATGAGCGCCATCTAAGCTGTATGTGTAGTACTATAACGTTAATAATTATCACTAGATGAGGTTGTCTAAAATAAAAAATATAAGCGCCATCTGTTATGAAATAACGAAACTTCAAATACAAGTGGTCCGAATCAATCTCCCAGCAAAATTGTTCCGGTAACCTGACAAAATTCTATTAGATTTCCGTGTTTCTATGAGCCTTTGCTACTTTTAGAGCATATAATATATTTTATATTAGATTAGAATAATTTGTGGGATATTACCGTTCCAGCTCTCTACCTGGTCTGTGCGTTCCAGTAGTCTTCATTGGTTCCAGTCACAGACTAAGTAGAGTGGTAGAGATAGAGAGATTGGTTCCAGTAAGGTTCCAGTTCTGTCTATTAGTGTCTATGATATAGCTATGTCACTGTGGAAATATCAAAGTCAAACAAATTACAAATGTCAAAGTTTAGCAAATGGCGAGTTTTGTTTGTTTGATTGATTGAATTTTGAAGTTTGCGACTTTTCCTCTTTCTTAAAATTTCGTCATCTCTTCAAGGATAATTTCAGCGACAAACAACTGAAAGTAACTTGATATCTATCGGTTTCTAAGTATCACTCCACTCAATAAGGCACGAGCTGAAATCGGTATGTTCAGGCCGATTTGTACAATCGGTCGCAAGGTTTCCTTCGAACGCCATTCTAAAGAATTTGTCAGGAACAAAGTAGTTCGACCCGCCTCAATCTTGAAGCCGGCGGAAAAAATTAAAATATACAATAAAGAGAATAAAGATTTATTTGGTCCTTTATTGGAAACTAACAAGCAACGAAAACGTAACTTGAAGAAGGCTGGTAAGTATTCTGACCATTGTAAGTTTTCCGGTCTTGTAGATACTCGTTTACATTGAATAACTAGCAACTACCTACCTTCTACATGTCTTATACTTTCTAAAATTGCGACTAGATTCAATGACTTATGCATTATTACGTCAACTCGCAATCCAATCACTTCATTGCTGTCTCGCATAGTATCAAGTTGTTTACATTGGGCTGTCTTTCGCTTCCGATAATACGCGACACGGGCGCGTGTCTCGCGCGTTGCCAATTAAAATCATATGACATTTCGCATTTAGCGCCACGATACACGCGTAGAAACAGCTTACCTATCTGTTTTGCAGCCAAAAATAACTCTCATCAAAACACTGGCGCCGCGCCTCCCGTCGAAGCCGAAAACATATCAAAATACGTCGGCGCACGAAATGCAGTGACACCTCAGTTGTCTGGTTTTCTTTCTTCTATGCTGCCTATTGAAGCTGGGAAGAAAATGCTGCAGAATACAAGAAATTGTTTTAATATTGTGGGTGTATTGCTGAATAATACTGCTGTGAGGTGTTTACAAACTTCTGCAATACAAAATGCAGTGGGTAGCTCCGCTGCTCAGCCGGGGTATGCAAGTGAGGACAAGATATTGCAGATCAAACAGCATCGGAATGATTTCACAGAGCAGTACCCATCTGTGACATTGATATTGAATAAAACTATGACTGAAGAGTCTAAAGTAGCTTTAGAGAAGTGGAAACAAGAGAGGATTGCTGAGATGGGACAGGAGGAGTTTGAACAGTTTTATCAAGGTAATCCATTATCCATTCATCATAATTTATCTCAGTGATTTGTGTCACAACATGAATCAATCAATCTATTCATAGCCAGACATAAAATTATGATGTAGTGAATCAGAACATTTGTTTGTTAGAATCTAAATAAAAGTGTAGGATTTATAAACTTGTTTATTATTGTTTTATTAACAAAATTATTGTTACCTTGACTTTCAATCCATCAACTATTTTACCCAGGATTTTCTTGTGTCAAAGGGGCACTGGTGGCACACCCAATTCTCTGTGATAAATTATAGACTACAACTTTCGAGAGTTAGCATACCCCCAAAAACAAATTGACAAAAAAGGTTGATTGATTGATTTTACCTATGTTGTTTTAAATTAAATGTTGAATTCAGTCAAATTAAGGTCATAATATGTATTTAAGTAAGGTCATAACAGAGGTAACAGACATTTCACTCTCACATTAAATCTTTAAAAAAAACTCGCATAATTATTATCTTTGAGAACATGATGTATGCCTAACTTACCAACTTTTTGTTTGTTCATACATTTTCTGCTTGTATTAAGTATACCTACACTATCTTAATGTTTGTAACATTACTGCATATGGTTGCATGCTAGTAACTTTTGTTTTAAGTCTTTTGGGAGTTAGTCTCAAGTGCCTTTTACTGTCTACAAATGCTAGTATAGATAGATTAACTCTTTATTGCACTAAATTTAAAATAAAAGACAAACAAACTTAAAGACTAAAATTAAAGTAGCTAGTATAGTTAAAGTTACGATAGAAGTTTTCTAGTACAAGACCTTTTTTATTCCGTTTCATCAATACCACAAAAAGCCATAATGTATGGTAACTCAGAACAAGCTCAAAGCAGTTTTTTTTCCAAATTTGTCCCAGGAAGTTTGCATACTGGAGTCATCTAAACAAATAAAATTGAGAGTGTTGGTTTGTATATTACATTACTATCAAACTAACAGCTTTTTACTTAGTTAAATGTTGTTCTTTCAATATCAAACTGGACAAATGGATAGCGAAAGACAGTATAATTTTAACAGACAATTACCTATAATATGTTATTTTAACACTGAGATATAGGCATATCAGCTAATGCTGCTTGCCTGTTATTCAATAAATAGAACACTATTTTTAAATTTTTGTCTGTCTGTTATGGCCTATCTCCGAAATGGCTGGACATATTATGATGGGTTTCAATATCAGATAGCTGATCTTCTAAGGCATAACATAGGCTACTCTTACTTGAAGAAAATAATTATGTTTCCATGAAAAAAAGAGAACCCTTAAAATATGGGTGAAACTGCAGGGCAGGCTAGTTTATTAATATGATGGTATGTTGTACAATGTTGTATAAATTGATCTCCATGATTATCCTGTGAGCCAGTCCTAGGAACCCAATATTATCAGGTTGATTAATGTTGTGTGACTACTACTGTCCGCCAATGTTTTTTTCTTAATGTAATATTTGGATGCTTCTTGTGATGTGATTAGGGAATCACATCACAAGAACTCAATGGACCAAGCTGAAGTGTGTAAATCGTACAAATTATAATCTGGAGAAGAACATAGCATACTTATACTGAAAAAATTGCAAGTCTTTTTCTAAATTACTAAATTCTGTGTGTACAATACTGATGGGCAAATTCTATAGATGTAATACAATTGTTCTTTGAAATGTTGAGGTCCAAAAGGTAACAATGTAATTTTATTTCTCCACAGCTCAAATGGCCGTTGGCACAAAGTTCCATAGCACTCTGAAAAACTACTTCACACAGCCCCGCACCCAACTGCGTATTGAGAAAGAAGTTGAAGGAGTTTGGACATCTGTGGCAGAAGTACTCAAACACATATCCTCTCCCAAAGCAATAGAGTCCAATGTTGTGCATCCAGTACTCAAATACAGGGGCATATTTGATGCTATTGCTGACTATGAGTAAGTGATGAATTAACTATTATTATTGTTATTTGACCATTGCGGTCCATCGAGCCCTTATCCCCCTGTAAGCTTGATTTTTATTATGCCACATTAAAGGTGCTTGACCCAAGGGGTCACCCATTAATCTGGGGATTTGAAATGAGTTGCTGTGAAAAGGTCTTCTATGCAAAGCACAATCCACTGTAGACCTCATAATTCCTTATCACTAGGTCAAATGGTGATCTAAAGTGCAAACCTATTTATTGTTAACAAATAATTTGATTTTCTCCCAAAAATCAAACTGACTTACAAAAACAATATAAAAAACTTGACACTACATTTCACAATTTTTCGGTAATCTACAATAACTCCCACACACACACATAAAAGTAAGCTAATTTTAGTTTATCTTTTTATAAATATTTTACTGCCACACTGATTTCAATAAAATTTACCCCCACCACCTCTGAAGTATTATCTACCAAACAAAAATAGAACCATCAAAATCCTTTTACAATTTTCGGAGCTATCCCGTAACATACACGCAAAAAACATGTCAGCAAATATGTACAGTAACCTAAATAACCTTATGTGTAGTCAGTTGAAAATCACCATAAAATAGTGAAAACTAATTATGAGATCTTTTAAAAAAAATAAGAGATCAACAAAATGTATTGTGAACCTTTCTCATGCTAATATATGGTTGGTATTGTGTCAGGGTTTGTGTCTTTACTAAATACAATATTGTTCATATTAATGTAGACAACATACATCTCTCAATTTACTTCTATGTAACCCTAACTAATAAATAATAAGCGTTTTTTTAAATAAACCCCACAAAAAGTCCCAATTAATGAAGTAGAACTCTCCCAACCTATAGAAGTTTCATTTTGAACAGGAGTAAGCAATAATTTTACCTCACATTACTGTGGTCTCAGCTGAGGAATGCAACACATTCTCACAACATTGACTATTGTTGATAACTTTCCTTTGAAAAACTCATTAAGAATGATGCCATACATTGTTGTACTCAGATTTCTTATTGTTATGTTAGTATGTTGTTTGTTTTTTAATTGTTTAATTGTGATAATTCTTGTATTAATCATAGATACAAGTGGTATGTATTCTTAATATGATCACATCATAATCAGCCCACATTTTTTGTCCACTGCTGGACATATGCCTCTCCAATGATACGCCACTCAGCCCGATCCTTGGCCTTACGTTTCCAGCTTCAACCAACTGCCTTCCGTAAATCGTCACTCTACCTAGTCTCAGGGCGTCCTACACTACGTTTGCCGATTCGCGGTCTCCACTATAGAACTCGTCTACCCCAACGGTTATTGCTTCTGCGACAGATATGACCAGTCCACTGCCACTTCAGCTTGCTGATGCGCTAAGCTATGTTGGTGACTTTGGTTCTCTGACGGATGACTACATTACGAATGCAATCCCTCAGAGAAACTCCAAGCATAGCTCTTTCCATAGCTCGCTGAGCGACTTTGAATTTTCGGACTGTTATTACTGTTAGTGTTACAGTTACAGCACCGTAGGTCATGACTGGTAGGACGCACAGATCACATACTGCAACAATATACAAAAGAGTATTTATGTGTGTGGGACAAATACATACATAGGTCTACTTTTGGTCTACTACGTCTGTATTATATTCTATTTATCGACTTAATTTATTTTCATGTATAATTTTAAAATTATATTAGCATTCTGCACCCCTTCTCTATGTAAACTATTTAAGTGTGTGAAATTTCTTACTCCAACTGCGGAATTTTGTACAATGGAGTAAGTACAAGTTATTGTTTTGTTTCATGGTACAAATATTAATAAATAAAATAAAAAATTGACAAATTCCTCCTATTTAACAGTGGATAGTGGAATAGGATAGGAGACCACTACTCCTACCTTTAAAATGTACTTTTGTACTGTTTTGTGGAGTTGTAAAAAAGCAAATATACTCATACATACCATAACCTGCTTCCCTGCTAATACTATAAATTCAAAATAAATTTGTGTCTCTAAATGTCTGATACGCTTTTTCGACTAGACTACTGTATCGATTTTAATTCAAATTTGGAGCAGAAATAGTCTAGAACCTGAGAAAGGCTTATTTCTAATTCGAAAAAAGAGTTTTGGAGTATGAAATAGCAGATAAAATGTCTATGGAAATTTCATATTTTTTATACCGACAAACTTGAAATATATGCTTTAGGATTTTGATTAGATATAAACTACAAATAATATGGCATTAGGCAAATTGTGTTTTTTTAAACCTTTTATTGTATAATATTCATATAAATTAAAATAATTTAACTTATGTAGTAAATTAAAATAATTAATCAAAAATAAATGCATTACTTACCTCTTTATTCAGTGCAAAATCCTTTTAACTAAGTATACTGAAAAGGGCTCAAAATAAATTGGTTGACTATATTCGTGCGGTACGAACAAATCGCTAACCAATCGACGCATTGTCGTGATCATGGCCGTTGAAACGCCACCAACATGTTAAAAGGTAATTTAATTAAGTCCTGTGTAATATTTTCAGTATGAGTTTAACTTCTCCCCATGCTAAGTTTAAAAACTTATATCGCCACATTGTTCTTGCAGGACTACCTTTTCTTCATATATCTTTTTTTTTGCGCGTTAGGGTAAAATTATGAGTTTAATTTTTACGATGCGCGCACACACCGAAAACCAACGATCGCAATACAAAGATGTGCCCTCCCAAACTTCGGGGCGCACGGAATCATGTTGTCGTTTCGAAGAGTGAGCTCACTCTTTCCGTTCTAGTCTGTTGTAGGAAGCGGTGGACGCCGGACGTTTTTACCTATCACTATTCGTTGTCAACAACCAAAATAAGTAGAACCACAGCATATCTCGCCGCTAGCAATTCTAGGGGTCAAGTAGATTGGTTGTTTGTAACTTACTATACACACAGAGAAGTAGGTTATTTCCAATTTCAAGGTGCTCATGGTATATCCATTGGTTTATATCGGTACCGAAAACCCGACTCCCTGAAGTTACCTAGTCAACATTTTATTACTGTCTTCAGGTTAATACTTATTGCGTCTTAAATATTATTTATCCTATGGTTTAAGCTAGACTTCTTAGCACGAGGAAGAAATAGAAGAAGTAATTTAATAACTTCTTGCATGTGTACATAAGTACACTTATTTAACTATTGTAGGTTTACAGTTGACTGCTATCTCGCCTGATTCTAAGCGACGATACTGTCTACTATGGTACGTGGTTACCTGGAGGAAGTCGATTCACTCTCGATTTGAAAACACCAACATTGTAACCATATCTGCTATATCCCTGTAAAATTTGGCAAAGCTCCACTAATCAGACATTCCTTAGAACGATTTAGAAACGTCACAAGAAAACAACATTATCAATATTGCTTATCACCCGCGCCTCTGCGATACCGAGGAGTCAATGACATCATGAATTTACTATATTTACGTAACAAAAATGTAAAGTCAAGGAGAGATTTCAAGGGCAATAGCATTTGTTTAACTATATCAAGATTTAGGTAACCATTGGGAAAACCCTTAGGCAACACATTCCACACCCTAGAAGTTATAAATCACAAAAGTGAAGTCAAACCTCATCTTTAGAACGTCCCTTATAACCCGATTCGTCCATTCCGACGTGATTAAGCAACAGACATCCAAACTTTCGCATCTATACTATTAGTAGGTAATAAAATAAAATTTACCTACTACAAAAATTTTCCTAAGAAAAACTTCTTTGCATTGAGACAAACAAAAACGAAATCAATTTATCAATAATTAGAGATTAGACTAAAGTTAGGAATGTATTTTGTAATGTGGCTTTTATTAGATTTAAAAAAAATGTGGATTCTTGTGCGTCCTATAAATAAAGTGGAGTACACAAACCTTTCAAGTACCTACATTACATTATCTGAAACTAAGGATTCACAAGTTCACAACACAACTGCGTCGTTATATCCGCTAGCCGTGTCAATAAGGCTATCTCAGACGCGCCAAACGTGACTGTTCATTTACTAAACTAATATCGAAATTGTATTGTAACGGCGAAATAGACTGATGAATCTGAAACAAAACATCAACAGATTTGATTTTGTTAACTAATTGTACATTTATTATTGTTATATTGTTTTCTTTAACTTTCGTAAACTAAGTGTAAGCACCTGATTAAATCGCTAAGTTTTCTTATGGTTCTGGGGTCGTTGAGCTCTATACTCGCGCTTCGCTTGGGGTGTTTTGTGGATTACTCTTGACCAGCGGTCACACAAGCCAATCTAAGTCTCGGAAATACGTAAGTGAGGCTCTGAATCACAGATTTTGGTTCAGATAAGAGATTAACAATTGCACACTTATTTTGTCAAACAAAAAATAACGAAGATACAGTGCTTAGAAGTTTCGAGTAACGTTACGACATAAATACGTGTCCCATATATTTCCATATTTTACCTGACAGACTAATAGGGTACCGGACTGGGTCAAAAATACACCATCCTAATTAATCCGTAAGCTAGATCATGGAAAAATATTGGACATGTTTTTTTTGTTTTTTTTCATAATATTAAAAAATAAAAATCGTCAAAAATATAGACCATCAAACTTCGAGAGTGGGGGATCGCGACGTCACTCGTGAGTAAAATTCGTACTCACAAGTGACGTCACACGAAACTTCGAAGCGCTCTATCTTCGTCATTTATTGTTTGTGAAACAAAAGAAAAATTACGTGTACAATATTTTTTGGCAATCTAACTAACGGGCTACCTACTTAGTTTTTTTTTTGAGGATTGTACCCTATTACAACGTTATATTTTTTATCCATTCATCGTCCAAATTTATAGATACAAACACGACAGTTAAAATTAAAACTTCCTTGCCGCAATAATAACGCTTCAATTTATCCCAATTCCAGAGAAAAACCGACCCTAATCGAGTGGAAAAAGTCCGACAGACCGCGAAAATCCCTAGCACTCACGTACGATAACCCCGTACAACTGGCCGCTTACTTCGGAGCCGTGTGCAACGATCTCAACTACAAGCATCTGAACGTCCGCGACGCTCTCCTAGTCATCGCCTACACCGATGGTTCCAAGGCCGACGCTTACCATCTCCACACGGACAAGCTCAGGGAACATTGGGCCCAGTGGCTCAGCCGCTTAGAACAGTTTGTGGGGAAATTTGGAAACGACGAAGAGAAGAAATTGAAAGGTGGCAAGAGACTCTTTGAGGAGGATATTGGGAATCTCCAGTAATTTATGGTAAGGAATTATTTTGTTTCATTCGTTTTAGAGATTTCCAGCACTCCAGCAGCCTGTCCAGATATCGGTTGGGTCAATACCGTCAACTTTTGGCCTCCAATATGGCACTAATGGATAAACTATAGGATATTGTCATTTTTGTAGTGGCAGGACTGTTTGCAGAATCTGCACGTGGAAGTATATATACCTACGTCAAACAGTAGTATGCAAACATCACTGTGTTCTGGTTTGAAGGGCAATGTTTCCAGAGAAGTTACAGAGCATAGAGATAGATTGAGTAGAGTAGAGATATATTGAGTACTTTATGTAATTTAATTTAGGCTAAGACATTACCTGACAAAGCCCCTATACAGCTGAAATACTTGACAAGGCATCTTTACGGCCGCAAATAATTAATTATTGTTATGAATATTATTTTTAATTGTAATCACTAAAAGAAAAATTGAATTGTATACTTTGTGACGCTACCAAGTGATAACCATATCCTATGGTCTGAAATGAATTGAATTGAATTGAATTTTAGCTCTGGGTGGCGATGCGCAGTGCATTGTAAAGTAATGACTTGGACTCTTGATGTTCCAATAGCTGCGTGTCACTATGCTGTTATGGGCATGACATGTTGCTGATCATATCATGCTGACATGTCTCATCACTCTATACTATGAAAAAAAAAATACTAAAAGTTTACAAAGTAGTTGAAACCAGACTTTAATACTTAGTATAGTTTTTTGGCTCGTCTTGGCAGTGATGCTAAGAATACGCGCCCAAACTCAATTAAACGGTTCACGCTTTGCTTTCGAAACTTTATCATCATAGATTGGAATGCAGTACAAAGGCCGAATTGAATATGTTCAAGGTCAGATTCGAAGCAAAAAGTAGGTAGATACACCAAGTAGGTTAGTATTTCATCTTAGACCACTCTCCCTTTCACTAGGCGTTTGCTAATCATAATATGTTAACTAAATATTATGATGTACTAGCGGCCCGATGACATTTATAATATACCATATGTAGCGCTCCGCGGTTTTACCTGCATAGTTCCCGTTCCCGTTATTTTTTCGGGATAAAAAGTAGCCTATGTGTTCTTCCAGACTATGTAACTGTGTTCCAAATTTCAGCCCGATCCGTTCATACGTTACTACCTGATTGAGCAACAAACATCCAAACATTGACATTTATAATATTAACTAGCAGCGACCCGCGGTTTTACCCGGGTAAAAAGTAGCCTATGTGTTCTTCCAGACTATAATCTACTTACCTATATTCCAAAGCCATATAAAAATTTCTGCCTGACCCGTTGAGACGTTACGACGTGATTGAGCAAGAAACATCCAAACATTTATAATGATTATTGATTAATAAGATTAATTCCTAAGATCGAAATGTAACTCCTCTAATGTGTTTTATTGTTTTACTTCCAGAGGAGCATCAAATAGTCAAGTTTGGGGAAGAGGAAATTGTCAATTGGCTGAAAACGATTCTTCGCTGAAGAATCCTAAACTATTCAGCAGTAATGAGAGATTGAACAAAACAACTAATGTACCTTTAGGGCTAGTCATATGGACGATTTGCGAATACACATTTCATACATTAAGTAAACACGTTTCATCGCAGACCGCGTCATCGCTTAACATCATGCGAGATGACGGTCAAGTAAAAACAAAAAAAAATTGCAGTCATAGGAACTGCCGATAGAAGTGAATAACTCAGAATTTGATAGCTTACTTTGGAAACTACACGGGTGTAACCGGAGGCTGTGGCCTGGTCATCATGCCATGACCATCTAGAAATGCGTTAGCATTTCCCATTGGCTGACGCATTTCTAGATGGCCATGCCATGATGGGCAGGCCACGCCCTTTTAGCATTTCCCATTGGCTGACGCACTTCTAGATGGCCAATGGCTATGGTCCCGAGTTTACCCGAAGACTTCTTATCGTACCCGAGCGTGACGCTAGAATTCAATTCACAGCCCACGAAAAATCTGTTTTCACATCAAAAATACGTGATAACGTCTTTATAAAATAGATGCGTCGAAAGTCGAACGCTTAGTTAGCCCTTGTAACACTTGCCTTAATTTAGTGACTGAATTGAATTTAGAAGCATGGTTAATCGACTAAATCCAAAAGCAAACACTAGCTTTTGAATATGGTACAATCCTCAAAAAAACTAAGTAACCCGTTAGTTAGATTGCCAAAAAATATTGTACACGTATTTTTTCTTTTGTTTCACAAACAAAAAATGACGAAGATTCGAAGTTTCGTGTGACGTCACTTGTGACCACGATTTTTACTCACTAGTGACGTCGCGACCCCCCACTCTCGAAGTTCTCTCTATCGCTTGTTCCGCTCTCTCGCTCGCACGCACGGCTTAGTCGAAATGTGACACTTTCGTACGACCAATATGTGTTCATCGATTTATAAGACGTTATGACGTAGATAACGAAAAATAGTATAATGCCTACAGGACGTCTACTCTCTTTCTACGATAAACGTAATTTCGAAATAAACTCGCGACTGTTCTACTCCGGTTCTACATTGTTTCGTCCGATCGAACATTGTTTGACGTTTAAATGTTCTAAGTCCACTCCAATTATTATAGTAGGCTTAGAACATTTAAATGGACGAAACGACGGATCGAAGTAGAACAGGAGTAGGAAAGTCGCGAGTTTATTTCGAAATTACATTTTTCGTAGAAATAGAGTAGACGTCCAGGTCGTCCAGTTCTTTTTGTGAAATGTATTCGCATCTCGACAGTGTGACTTGGCCTTATTGATATTGCAATTTAAATGGCCTGACGGTGTAAACCGTATGCCATTAAGACTGGTAGTGTATTGCTATTATGATTTGTATTATTATTTTCGATCAGACCGCTGCGTTTTTTTTTCTGCTGATCTGATTATCTCGACCTATACCGCGATGATGTTACTGTTCAATACTACAGCGTTTTGTCAAGTTAGACTGAAGCTTATCACCTGGTGATAAGGTATGTAACTTATTGCGATTCGATAGGCAGTTTGGAAGCTTCTGAAGCCAACTACCATAGATGTTCCTATCCAATACTGGATGCAACGTTTTGACAAGCGATACTGAAGCTTATTCCCCGGTAATTAGGTATGAAACTAACTTAGATTCAATAAGCAGTAAGGACCTTATGCCACAGGTTCTTTAATACTATTTCTGTAAGTACTAACGGAAATTGTGATGAAATCTGGTGTCAGTTTAAATTCGATAGCTATTTACTATGACATTTTCATAGTATACATCGAATTTACTCTAGGAGGGAGGGAAATCGCAAAGAATTTGAATGCGAAATTGAATAGGAACATCATCGCAATGTAAACTTACACTGTGAGGACTAGTCCTTACCTCCAATGTAATCTGCTGGCGAAATTATTGAACTACGTCTCTTTATGTTTCACATTTATGTTCGTTGAAAGCGACAGTGGCGCACATAACCTACGACCACGAATGGTGAACTTTATTATAGGTATAGCCCTAAAATATTTATTCAGGGTTATACAATGCCTGTACTAATTCGAAAGAGACGAGTAAATTCATCGTTATGAACAAATCTTGCTAACTTACCAACCCTGAAATCGCTGAAAATATATGCTGTAGGTACCTAATAATAATTTTCGTATAATAAAGTTGATTTTTATCGCAATTTCAAAATTAATCAAGTAATAAAATTTGTTCATAATAATGACTACTACTCGCTTTATACTTAGTAGTAGTAATAACCCTGTCAAACGTTATTCAAGTTTCCCTAATTCATATTATTGTTTTTACATCTATCGCTTAATATAGGTCATATTTTATTTAGTAATAACATTATTGTGTATTCTATGGTAATATAATAAAAAACGAATAAATTTATATCGAAATAGTAAGCCATTGCACTTATCATTACAAACATAGGAACTTGTAAACGGGAACAACCTTAAAAAATGCCATGTATAAACACAAGAGGGATCATGTTTTTTTGTAGTTGACGTTAGCTCAGTTCCGAAACTATAACATAATTACCATAGGTATAGGGCTGTATTTTACACTTCATCTCCCAATCAAGATGTCTTGAATGTCTCTTGTTTTGAAAAAGTTTATAGTGAGAGGTGTAATGAACAAGTTACAAAGTGGAAGGCTCTGTGTAAAAACTTGGCTTTTCTAATTTGAGTTTCAACCGCATGTAGCGGTCTATTCCGAGGAAATGGCGCAGACCTCATTAAGGCCTATTCGGATCAGACATTTGTGATAGCGAATAACGCTCAGGTTTGAATAGGCCTTTAGAGTGATAAGTGCCATTTCCAATGATATAATATGAAATTTAATTGTATTGTTTACATATTTAAATTCACCAATTCGAAATGTATGAATATAAAGGGAATGTTCCTAAATTCAGTCTAAATTAATAGATTTCAAAGAGGAGATGATTTGATCCTGCAGCATTTTATAAGAGCTACTTTTATATTAAGAAAGACACCAAGTTTCATTAAAATAGTTCATGTAGTCTTTTAGTTATTGCTTTGTATGCCAAAAATAGCAAATTACTAGTCGAACCTGCATTGGTACAACGCTATCAAATTAGTACTTATGCTGTCTGAACAAAGTAGTTAAATAAGTAGGTATTCAAAATAATATTATGTAATATGAACTAGCTTGCACTGTTTCTGAATAATGGCAAGAACTTATAAGCTTGCCGTCGGATGTTCAAGGGAACAGTTGCCAAACGTGATCACGAGCATACGCCAATAAATGAAAGTCAATTTGAGCAAAAAAAAACTGCCAATGTAGGCAAAATCGCCTCTGCAAAAAGTTATCGAGAAATGTGTGCCCCGGGTTCTTCAGAGTATGTTTTCTTCTCTGGCATAGATGACAAATCAATTGCGGACTGATGATATCAGTTCGCTACAAATTGCAGCTTGTAACAACCAATGACAGCTTCTATTTTCAAAAGTTAGAAAAATTTTCAAGTTTGTGATTGGCTTGTTGTTGGCGCCAAATTTGTTTTTCTTATACCAGGGGGACTACCGCTTTACTGAAATGGTATTGACTTTGATATTGATCTCTCTTTCTATATTTATTTTAAGAGAGAGTGAGAGAGGAATACCAACGATTTAGTCACACGGTCGAACGGCTGGAAAGAAATCTAGCCCCAGTTCTGTTCACAGAACAGAAAAAACTGTCTACAAAATTTAATATTATTATATAGTTAATGATATTTTACATTATGTTATTTTATATTTGCTTAGTGTATGTATTCATAATTAATAATTATTTAAATTTAAGCACTTAATGGTTCCTATAATTATTTGTGCAGCCATTGTAATTTTTTCTCCCAAAAACGGCCCAACCGTAATACGTATTTCAATTTAAGTTCGTCTAACGTTCTAACGTCTAAGTTCTTTTAATATTATAGTTTTTACTATGTTTGTTTGATTATATTGTTTGTCCTATATTAGGGGCCCATACTAGTTTTTGGATTTATCTTCCGCACCGCGCTACGAATCATGTTTTATTTACATTCGTTGTAATTCAATAATTATCAAAAGCGTACGCTCAAGTGTGAATTCGAAAATTTCCGAAAGAGACAAAGTTTCTTCTGACCTCTGCGAGAGCATAATGTCAGCGTTGCGTGGCGATAATTTTCACGGTGTTTAAAATTGGACCACGGAATACTCAGCCGTTATTATTTTTATAGCCTATACTTCCTTGCTTGTACCCATATTTTGATAAGTTCTTATTGTTAATTGTTGCTGTAATATACCTAGTTAATTAAAATTTAAATAAAGCTGAACATTAAAGTTTACATAAAAATATTATACACTCATTTTATTTTCCGTTGAAATGAAAACAACATTCTCACATACTTCATGTAGGTATTTTACTGACTGGCCTTGTGGCTTAGTGGGTAGTAGCTCTGCCTGCGAAGCCGAGGGTCGTGGGTTCGATCCCCACCCAGTGCAAATATTTGTGTGATGAATTCAAATGTTTGCACTGTGTCTGGGTGTTTCTATGTATAACAAGTATCTTATCTTATACCTTTAAACGAGCAATTCTTGTACCTATATAAATATGTGTATATATATATAGAATCTGAATCTCGGAAACGGCTCGACGGATTTTCATGAAATTATGTATGCAGGGGATTTTGGGGACGATAAATCGATCTAACTAGGTTTCATTAAAAAAAACGCATATTATGCGCGTTTTTAGACAATGAAAAACTGTCACATTAGACATTAGAATGCGAAGGTAAATTTCGCCGCGTGACGCGGTAGCATAATTAGCTCAGACGGGAAGTTGGGCGCTCATAGCGGTCACGAATTAGTAGCTCCGGGTTCGAATCCAGACGGGTTATCTTATTTTTTTCAATTCTTTTTTTTAAGAAAATCTATTTCTTGGAATCTTTTATCTGTAGGTATCTAAGTATATTTCGTATTTTAACCGAGCAAAGCTCGGTCACCCAGGTACTGTATTTAAAACTATATAAGTATTATATCAGCTATCTGGCCGCCATCACACAAGCTTTGCTTAGTTTGGGGTCAGATGGTGTTGTGTGTGAATTGTCCACCAATATTATTATTATTTAATGTCGGAAAGTAGTTACCTAATTTATTCGATAGGCCCACATCTTTGCATTGTCTATATCTATTTACATATTTTTTTTTTCGAGGCACCATTTTGTTCTTCGTTTCGTGACTAGTAAAAAAGTTTAATTATCTGCAAATGAAAGTCTTGAAAACAAAATGAGAGGCCAAGCGTATAGATTATTGTTATTATTATCCGCTCTTCGCCTTACCATTCATCGTCATCATCAACCACTAAATGCTCCCACTGCTGGGACTCGGGGCCTTCTGTCGCAAGGAGATATTTAAGGCCCATAATCCACCACGCTAGCCCAGTGCGGGTTGGTGAATGACACATGACTTTGAAAGATTTTAGGTACATGTCGTTTTCCTCACGATGTTTTCCTTCATCGTTTTAAGTTAACGGCATCATGCACTTGACTTCGAAAAGACAGTGGTGTGTGGGGTTTGAACCCAGGGTCTCCAGATCGGCAGGCGCCGTTCTCCCGACTAGACCAGCCGTAACTTTTACTTGTACTTGGTACTTACCATCACCACAGTATAGGTACAATAGACTGATCTTACTAAATGGTCATAGCTTTGTTAATTTTGTTATTGCTAGCTCTATATGTCAAAAAGAGCGAGCATATTATATTATATCAAAGGAAATACCATTGTGGTTAAGCACTTAAGTACCTATTACCTACACTTTCCTAAAAGTAGCTGGATTGTTGTATAGTAGTTGGATTCAATTAAGTGTAACGGCATTGAGTAGGTAGGCTGGCATACTAAATTCAGAAGCGAGGACAGCTTGCTTCTAAATTCAGTTTAGCCAGGACGCCTACTAATATAGTTCTACGAAAAACGTAATTTCGAAATAAAATCGAGACTTTCCTACTACTCCGGTTCTGCTTCCGTTTCGTCCGATCGAACATTGTGTTGACGTTTAAATGTATTAAGCTTACTTACCTACCTATTCTAATTAGAGTAGGCTTAGATCATTTAAACGGATCAAAGTAAACCGGAGTGGGAAAGTCGCGAGTTTATTTGGAAATTACGTTTTTCGAAGAAAGAGAGTAGACGCCCAGGCAGGGCCGGATTTAAAGGTGTGGAGGCCCTGGGGCGGAAGCTTCGTTGGGGACGTTGAAATACGCTCTGGGAAACGCCTCATTATTTTTCTAAGCTCTTGTTACCTACAGTAGGTACACAAGCAGATGTCCCCTAATAACGCACTAGTTTGCAGCGCAATCTGTTTTTCTAAATACGTTTTCAAGGATTCAAAGCGCGGCAGTGAACTTAGCCATGAAGCTTTCACAAGCTCCGTATCTTACCTACGAATTTGCCCTTACTTTCTGGCTTTGAAGGTGAAACAAAATATGGTGATAAAATCGACATATTTTAAAAAAAATTGCTTGTGGTGGATTTTGTCCCTATGAAACAACGATACCTACTTATTTCCACATCAATGCTGTGAAAAAAAATGGTAGTCATAGGAACTGACGATAGAAGTGAAAACTTAAGACTCAGAATTTCAAAGCTTACTTTGGAAACTACGTGAAACCGGAGGGCATGCCCATGAGCATTCTAGATTGCCAACGGGAAATGCTCTCGCATTTCAGCAGCTCAGCAGAAGTACCCATCAGCCCAATTAGTGTTACTGGGGGATTTCAACGGCCACCATAAGGATTGGCTGTACCCATACCGGGACACTGACCATGCTGGGCTGGAAACGAGAAAGCTTGCTTTGTCGTTAGACCTAACCCAGCTGGTCCAAGAGGCGACACGGGTACCGGACGTTGAGTCGCATACTCCCTATTGCTTAGACCTTCTGCTGACAACTGATCCAGACCGATACTCCGTGGCGGTATATTCGCCGTTAGGCAGCTCCGACCACTGTCTGGTGAAATCAGTATCCGTTTACCATCCGCCCGATCTCAGCCCCAGAGGCAACCGGCGGCTATGGAAATACAAGTCAGCAGATTGGGACGAAATGCGTTCTTTCTTTGCATCTTACCAATGGCAGCCACTGTGCTTCTCTTCTGGTGACCCGTCAGCCTGCGCGGATGCTGTGACTGATGTAATACGTACGGCTATGGAATATTTCATTCCATACTCTGACGTTTCATTATCCAGCAAAGCTCGCCCATGGTTCGGTTTTCAATGTAAAAGTGCTGAAGCATCTAAACATGAGGCCTACCTAGCCTGGGTTGATGCTCGACAGCGTAAGGCAAGGGATACACACCGCAAAAAGAAAGCGTTTAACAGGGCTGCTAAGGCATGCAAAAGGGTTCTTCAGAGGGCTCGATTTGACCACATTAGTCGAATAGGGAACAAACTAGCTTCGTATCCTGCGGGTAGCAAGGCGTTTTGGTCCCTAGCTAAATCGGTCGAATCGAACTTCTGCCGCTCTTCACTGCCTCCAATGCTGAAACCTGATGGGGCGCTGGCTCACACCGCAATGGAGAAGGCAAACTTGTTTGCATCTCAGTTTGCGGAATCTTCGCGTCTAGATGCTGGTAGTGCGATACCTCCTACTCCACCTGGCAGTCCGACTTTGATGCCGGAAATGCATATTCGCCAAATGGAGGTTCGTAAAGTGCTACGTAATCTGGACGTGAATAAAGCCAGTGGCCCGGACGGAATTCCTGCCCTAGTGTTGAAGGCTTGTGCACCTGAGTTGTCTCCTGTACTAACGCGCCTGTATAGACTCTCTCTCCAAACTGGGCAAGTACCGAAATCGTGGAAGCTTGCTAACGTGCAACCTGTGCCCAAAAAAGGTAGTCGTGCTGACCCTGCCAACTACAGGCCCATCTCGGTCACGTCCATACTCTGCAAGACTATGGAACGTGTCTTAAACCGCAGGCTCCTGGCATACCTAGAATCTAACGACCTCCTCAGTGACCGGCAATACGGGTTTCGCCGAAACCGGTCGACTGGGGATATTCTGGCGTATGTCACTCACATCTGGAGTGAAGCTATCGAGAAACACGGGGAAGCACTTGCAGTCTCCCTGGATATCTCGAAGGCTTTTGACAGGGTTTGGCATGATGGCCTTATTAGCAAGCTTTCTAGTTATGGTTTGTCTCCAGGTTTTATTGCGTGGATATCGGACTTCTTGAGAGATCGGTCCATACGAGTTGTCATTGATGGCTGCTCGTCGGACCAAATGGGTATCAATGCCGGAGTCCCTCAAGGGTCGGTACTCTCTGCGACGCTTTTTCTGCTACATATCAACGATCTGCTGAAGCCCGGTATCTTTGGGTACGCAGATGATAGCACCGTTGTAGAGAGTTATATATCTAGCGCGAGAGCCAGCGGTCAACAAACTAAGGTTTTGAGAGAGAGTATGGTCGAGCGTTTGAACTTGGCTCTTGAGGCAGTCTCTGAATGGGGCGAAACCAATCTGGCCAAGTTTAATGAAGGAAAGACGCAGGCGTGTTTGTTCTCCGCAAAAAGGAGTCAATTTCTACAGACTCCTACTTTTCGAGGTGTATCCGTGCCGGTTACTGATCATCTTGAGCTTTTGGGTGTTACCCTGACATCTACACTCAACTTTGGCTCATATATCGAGTCCAAGGCTAAATTAGCTGCCAAAAAACTAGGTGTCCTCTCAAAGGTGCGAAAGTACTTCAAGTCTGAACAATTGCTTTTATTATATAAAGCACAGATTCGCTCTTGTATGGAGTACTGTTCGCACCTTTGGGATGGATCGGCTAAGTATCAGCTTGAGGCTCTGGAATCGATCGAGAGGCGGGCTAAAAGGCTCATAGGCAATAACACTCTTGTGCGAAAAAGACTGCAAACTCTTGAACATCGCCGAAAAATTGCTAGCTTATCGGTTTATTATCGGATACACTTCGGAGAGTGTGCATCTGATCTGCATGATCTAATACCACCTAGCCCTTTTTTCTATCGGACTTCTCGTAACTCGAAGAAGCGGCATCGTTTCATGGTTGATGTTCCAAAGACACGAACAAAGAGGTTTGACTCTACTTTTGTGATAAGAACGTCTCGACTGTGGAATGAGTTGCCTGAGTGGGTTTTTCCCGATGGTTATAATCTTGGTGTCTTCAAATCGAGAGTGAATCGGTTTCTTCTAGGTAAGCACGCTCCATCTTAGACCGCATCGTCGCTTAACATCAGGCGAGATGGTGGTCAAGTGTAAACCTATAAATGTTAAAAAAAAAAAAAAAAAAAAAAAAAAAATTCTAGATGACCAATGGGAAATGCTGACGTATTTCTAAATGGGCAATGGCCATGGTCCCGTCATGGGTAAGTTCTTATAATTCCTGAGCGTGACGCTAAAATTCAATTCACAACCCACGCAAAACTTGTCAAAAGATTTACGGAAATCACTTTTTAATGTAGTAGGTAGGTATTTTTAAGCATTCAATTTCAGTCCTGCTAGTGGAAAAAATAAACACACACATACACCCTTCCACACACAAACATATATAAATAATTAAAAAACAATTTTTATTTATTGTATATGTACACGTCCACGCGCGCGCGCATATTTGACCATTCATAACACGCACAATGCAATTCTATCGGCAGTTCCCATGACTGCCAATTTTTTTTAAAGTTTAAAATGAAAACCCCAACGTATCGATTCTGAACCCCGTCGAATTGATCACGACTGATCGACACGAATGATCAGAATATTAAAACCTCCCTAGTTAGCAACTTGTTTGGTGACTTTTAATTAAATACGATCACTTGGATGTCACCTAATGCTTACGGAGAGTGAGAGGAAGGGTGATAAAATCTTTATTAATTGCGTTCCGTAATACTTTAACGTTCCCTATTATAAAAAATGGTTGTCTGTAAAGTCGGTTTACTGACGATAGAAACGTGACAACGTCTTAAGAAATCAGTACGCTGATAGCGCGAGTAGTGATACCGCTCGACTCGGCGGGTGGTGCCCTCAGCGCTCAGCTTCGTCCGCATGGCACAGATGACGAACTAACGGTAACGTTACATGACGTCATGTTTTGCGGGCGTGCAGCCGGCTTCACCGAATTATAAGACGTTATCACGTCAAAAAAATAATAAGATACAATCTGGACATGGTAACCACATCGACACGACATTGACTGATGCGGCTGAAGGACTAGTATCTACGGCAAAGAATAAAATAATAAAAAGAAGGTGATAGTAGCCAGACAGCAGCAGTAACAGTTGATTGCTTGCTCTAGCACACTTGGCGGTGCAGAGTTCACTCAAACCGTTCTTTCATTTACGGGCGTGACGATGAGCTTCATTCACAGCCCACGAAAGATCTATGTGTGGTATGAGCCAAAAGATGTGTTCAGTTCAAAAATAAAATCGATTCAACCGTTCGGGATAACTCCCGAACTTCCAACCAAAAGAATCAAACCAGTTCATCCGATCGGAAGCTACGATGCTACAGACACATACAGAGATATACATTGACAATTATATACACACCCCTCTTCTTCATCATTGGATTAGGTATTTTGGTACCGGGTTAATTATGCCGGATCCACCGGAATATCAGATTCGTTTTTCCGGATGGCAATCCCTATCGGATACGTTACGTAGGTACTTGGAATTAAAGTAGAATGAATTATTGTTTATACAATTCTTTTTAGAGTATTAACGCCCCTAAATTGACAGAGTATGATGTAATTTCTGAATATATTATGATGTAGGTACCATCTCTCTTTTTCATTTTTTTGTTGTTATTTTTGCAGGATATGACGACGCAAAACACCATCATACGGGAGTACGCAATACGGCCAGTAAGTTGCTAAGTCAGACAACGACTGACGCACAGACCAATAAGAGGACTGACGTAAAGTTAGCTGACTTGTGGCGTTTTGTCTGTTGTTGTTTGGGGCTGTTTTTAAACGCTGACCTAAAATCCATAGCTTCCAATATCATTGGTTAAATCCAAAGGTTAAATCTATCAATAAAAAATTTAGACTTTTATGAGCATAGTGCTATTATATATAGAGATCATTTTCCGGCAATAACTTACTGTCAATGTCAACTCCGAGACTTCGTATTGTCAAAATTTAAGTTTGTTTTGTTTTTGTATTTACATCCGGTACATGTTCTTATTTTCCTTTGTTTTTACTTTTTATATTGTTTTAATTAAATTTTGTTTGTTTACCGTCGGTGATGGTCGTTTGTTATTATAGTTTTAACGATGGGTTTACCTATTTTAAAATGAAGACAGTAGCCATAATAGCGTATGTTAACTTGGTATAAATTCCGGTTTTAATGAAACAGAGAAAGGCTGTGTTCAAAGTCCAATTTCCAAGGCAACAATCAAGAAACAATACAACACAGCTCTACCTACATTGATTAATATTTAAAAGTTGTAATACTTACTCGTGTAAAACATACCTATATATTTTATAAACCACTGATCTTACGAGTATGTGCGAATTAAATCAAAACTACAATTTTCTGTTGTTAACTCCTAGAAACTACTTTATTAGAATGCGAGAATTTTAAACTAATAAAGTTATTCTGAAAGAATACAACTATATCAAACAGCTAATCTATATATGCGTTTCGAAGTACCTAATACACGAGACTGAATATGATAGTAAAGAAATCAACATTTATCTAGATTAGGTAAATAAATATTAAAATTTTATCATACTATGTGGTAATAAGTAGTAATCCAACATTTCCTATCAGTGTATCAGTTGTGTGTTAGATTTCTCCGTAGAAGGTTCATTGTCAACTCAGTACAGAAGGTTCGACATCAACAAATATTCTATATTTAGTGGTGAGTTACTATTTATTTTTTTCAACCGGTTCTTTGGTGTAGATGTTTATTTATGACTTTGTTATACCTATAGAAATTTTAGATATTTTGACAGTATGAAGTGCTAGAAAACATGATGATGTAAAAATCAATATGACCTTTGATCAAAACTTTAAAATGAAAGTTTGACAGTCTGGATTACTTTGTAACATTTTGTGAATTACCAGCATATTATTAAATCAGACCTCATTTGTTTTTATTGTGCCTGTTTATTATATTAATTCTTACCCTGATATGTTTATGTAACTAAACTGGCAGTATCTCGCGGTTTCCCTTGTGTAGTCCCCTTCCCGTTGTTTTCTTGTGTTGAAAAGTAGCCTAAGTGATATTCCAGACTGTAATCTAACTGTTCCAGATTTAAACCCAATCCCTATACACTCAGGTATCCCTACATTGTGCAACAAATATCTAAACATCAAAAATTTTGCATTCATATTATGATGAAGACTTATTTGGCCTAAAAACTTGTCATCAAATTTAGTTCAGAAATTTGAAAAATAAATGTATAGTATAATATCAAAACTAGAAACCACTTCTCTGTGAAATAAGTTGTAATGAATATTTAACTTGGTTTTTTTTCAGCCAGTAAAAATAAAAAATGGCCAGCACACTAAGGAGGTCAACAATAAACCTACTAAGAGCAGCTAGAGAGAGACCAGCCTCAACAGCTATAAGGTTCAGTAGTACAGACAGCAAAATCCTCACATCGGTGTTCAATGAAATTAAAACTCCATACACAACTGTCAATGACTTTGTGTGGCAGAACTTGGACAGGTGGCCAGATAAAACTGCTACGGTATGTTTATTGCAATGTTTTTTTTTTTCAAATTTCAGGCCTATATGAATATAATATAATAATAATATTACAATAATTTGGTATAGAGATATTCTAGAGTATGAGAAAGAGAGACATACTTCTTAGCATTCCATGGATTCACCGTGAAGGTGCCGGGTTCATCGTGTGGCAGAGAGAGAAATCTATAGAGTACTTATATACATAGAGTACTTTATACATAGAGTATTATATACATAGAGTACTTTTCAATGCGAAAAAGGGTCTTAAAGGGTTGCAAAAGGGGATCAACGTTTTTTCAACATAAACTTTTGTAAATTTTGAACTAGTGGAATATCTGGACCGTGTTTCCGTGAAATAAAAAGATTATGCTACTCAACTTTGTTAAGACAGTGGTTGATGGGGGTGTTGTAGTCATTTTTTTATTCCTCACAAAGACTAAGTTAAAGTTTTTAATTACCCGACTGCAAGAAGGGTTATTCATAAACATACAATTTACGCATCAAATATTAATGAAAAAAAAAACAAAGGAAATAGCATACAAAATATATACATTTTCAAAGTTAAAAATTAACATTTCACCGTAAGATAACAATTACCGTACAGAATGGAGAAGCCTCTCGTTGGGCTGAATTTGTTTTCTATTCCAATGCATGTTTTTTTACAGGCATATTTCACAGGCTTGACTGTACAGCCATACATCCGTCAACGATGTAGTTTATCTTCAGATACTCTGATCTGAGTGATTTTGTGTCACTCCTACAAAAATATGCAGTGACCGAGGGGAAAGATTTTTAGTAGTGGTGGGACTCTTAGCAGAGTCCGCCTGGGGAAGTACCACACGTTTGCCAGTTATTCTACCGCCAAGCAGCAAAGCGCAAACATTACCCTGTTCCGGTTTGAAGGGCAATGTTTCCAGAGAAATTACAGGGCTTAGAGATGTAACATCTTAGATCTGGGTGACGAGCGCAGTGCGGTGCTAGGTAATGATTTGGACTCTTCATGTTCCAATAGCTGCGTGTCACTGTGCTGTTATGTGGCAAGCATGTTGCTTACCATAAGGCACATGTCCTGTTCGTCTCGCCAATCTTTATTTAAAAAAAAAAAAAGATGTTACACATTGAATATCTAAAAAAAAGTTATGTGTAAAAGTAAAAGTTTTGCATTGCATAAGTGAGTTAGAGAGACGTACTTCTTAGCATTCCATGGATTCACCGTGCGGGTGCCGGGTCCATCGTGTGACAGAGAGAGAAATCTCGAGTAGACCCCAAGACTTGTGACTCGGGCGTAGGTTTAAAAGGGGCCCCTTATATTGACGTACGTCAACACTCACCTTCACTACTCGTATTTCTCTCCCTGCCCAGCCAAATCCGATATGATCCTACTAGTGCAGCTTACCTAGCTACCGAAAGGCTTACGGCTTCACGTATGATTTCAAGTACTCTGTCATGGCGCTGTGAGTAATGACCCCTATTAAGGAGCACCTTGCATCCCACCAATATGTGCCTTGCTGTACATATCGCCTCACCACAAGTATAGCAACATTTTTCAGAGGCTTTTCCCCACCTTACCAAGTTACTCTGGTCAGGGAGGGTCATTTGGAAAGCGTTCAGATAAAATTTTAATAAGGCAGGAGACCAGTCATATAGCAAGGTGCGCCACTTTAGAGCTAATGGGATACAAAACTCACCTATGGTTAACCACTCACTTTGGATTTCTAAATTGATAGCGTGCACTTTGTAACTATCATTTTCGTCTTGTTGTAGAAAGGTTTTTACCATGTCTCGGTCTTCCCTTTTCTTTCTCGCACCCAACCCAGCTGTATTTACTTGCGCACCTGCCATAAATTGTTTGTGGAATTGAAGTCTAGATTCAAGGTCCGAAGCGCTTTTGTCTTTTGGGAGAGATGCGATTAATTCGTCTTTCGACTTTCCCAAAACATGCGTTTTTGTAACTCTTAGGTGTTAAAACATGCAAAACACAATACCGTACCATAGTATGTAAGTTCACATGCTTTGTGAAACAATGGGTGTTGAATAGATTGATTAGTGTACATGTATTTTAATATATTTACATAAGCGTGGTATAAATATCCATCTTGTACTTTCAATATCAATGTTGTAGTTATATTTCATCTACATTATGTATTTATTTTTCTTTTCACATTTAGAAAGCTATATGGATCTGGTTTGAAGATGTCTTTGGTCTGCACAAAATGAGTTAGAGGTGCAGACTGTGGTTTACCGTTTGTTGACTGCCTAATATAAACTCTTAAAACTCTGTTTTATCTGTTTTCAAAAGTAGCCTATGTGTCTTCTCAAGCTCTAGAGCTCTAGACTATGTCTCTACCAAATTTATTTTAATATTTTTTTTTTATAAAATTTATTTTAATTTAATTAGTACTTACATATTAATATTAAAATCTGTTTTTAAAATCTTACAAACCAGTTCCATCCAAAGATTGCCTGGAAGAGATCGCTTTACTTATATACATAGAGTACTTTATACATAGAGTATTATATACATAGAGTACTTTTCAATGCGAAAAAGGGTCTTAAAGGGTTGCAAAAGGGGATCAACGTTTTTTCAACATAAACTTTTGTAAATTTTGAACTAGTGGAATATCTGGACCGTGTTTCCGTGAAATAAAAAGATTATGCTACTCAACTTTGTTAAGACAGTGGTTGATGGGGGTGTTGTAGTCATTTTTTTATTCCTCACAAAGACTAAGTTAAAGTTTTTAATTACCCAACTGCAAGAAGGGTTATTCATAAACATACAATTTACGCATCAAATATTAATGAAAAAAAAAACAAAGGAAATAGCATACAAAATATATACATTTTCAAAGTTAAAAATTAACATTTCACCGTAAGATAACAATTACCGTACAGAATGGAGAAGCCTCTCGTTGGGCTGAATTTGTTTTCTATTCCAATGCATGTTTTTTTACAGGCATATTTCACAGGCTTGACTGTACAGCCATACATCCGTCAACGATGTAGTTTATCTTCAGATACTCTGATCTGAGTGATTTTGTGTCACTCCTACAAAAATATGCAGTGACCGAGGGGAAAGATTTTTAGTAGTGGTGGGACTCTTAGCAGAGTCCGCCTGGGGAAGTACCACACGTTTGCCAGTTATTCTACCGCCAAGCAGCAAAGCGCAAACATTACCCTGTTCCGGTTTGAAGGGCAATGTTTCCAGAGAAATTACAGGGCTTAGAGATGTAACATCTTAGATCTGGGTGACGAGCGCAGTGCGGTGCTAGGTAATGATTTGGACTCTTCATGTTCCAATAGCTGCGTGTCACTGTGCTGTTATGTGGCAAGCATGTTGCTTACCATAAGGCACATGTCCTGTTCGTCTCGCCAATCTTTATTTAAAAAAAAAAAAAGATGTTACACATTGAATATCTAAAAAAAAGTTATGTGTAAAAGTAAAAGTTTTGCATTGCATAAGTGAGTTAGAGAGACGTACTTCTTAGCATTCCATGGATTCACCGTGCGGGTGCCGGGTCCATCGTGTGACAGAGAGAGAAATCTCGAGTAGACCCCAAGACTTGTGACTCGGGCGTAGGTTTAAAAGGGGCCCCTTATATTGACGTACGTCAACACTCACCTTCACTACTCGTATTTCTCTCCCTGCCCAGCCAAATCCGATATGATCCTACTAGTGCAGCTTACCTAGCTACCGAAAGGCTTACGGCTTCACGTATGATTTCAAGTACTCTGTCATGGCGCTGTGAGTAATGACCCCTATTAAGGAGCACCTTGCATCCCACCAATATGTGCCTTGCTGTACATATCGCCTCACCACAAGTATAGCAACATTTTTCAGAGGCTTTTCCCCACCTTACCAAGTTACTCTGGTCAGGGAGGGTCATTTGGAAAGCGTTCAGATAAAATTTTAATAAGGCAGGAGACCAGTCATATAGCAAGGTGCGCCACTTTAGAGCTAATGGGATACAAAACTCACCTATGGTTAACCACTCACTTTGGATTTCTAAATTGATAGCGTGCACTTTGTAACTATCATTTTCGTCTTGTTGTAGAAAGGTTTTTACCATGTCTCGGTCTTCCCTTTTCTTTCTCGCACCCAACCCAGCTGTATTTACTTGCGCACCTGCCATAAATTGTTTGTGGAATTGAAGTCTAGATTCAAGGTCCGAAGCGCTTTTGTCTTTTGGGAGAGATGCGATTAATTCGTCTTTCGACTTTCCCAAAACATGCGTTTTTGTAACTCTTAGGTGTTAAAACATGCAAAACACAATACCGTACCATAGTATGTAAGTTCACATGCTTTGTGAAACAATGGGTGTTGAATAGATTGATTAGTGTACATGTATTTTAATATATTTACATAAGCGTGGTATAAATATCCATCTTGTACTTTCAATATCAATGTTGTAGTTATATTTCATCTACATTATGTATTTATTTTTCTTTTCACATTTAGAAAGCTATATGGATCTGGTTTGAAGATGTCTTTGGTCTGCACAAAATGAGTTAGAGGTGCAGACTGTGGTTTACCGTTTGTTGACTGCCTAATATAAACTCTTAAAACTCTGTTTTATCTGTTTTCAAAAGTAGCCTATGTGTCTTCTCAAGCTCTAGAGCTCTAGACTATGTCTCTACCAAATTTATTTTAATATTTTTTTTTTATAAAATTTATTTTAATTTAATTAGTACTTACATATTAATATTAAAATCTGTTTTTAAAATCTTACAAACCAGTTCCATCCAAAGATTGCCTGGAAGAGATCGCTTTACTTATATACATAGAGTACTTTATACATAGAGTATTATATACATAGAGTACTTTTCAATGCGAAAAAGGGTCTTAAAGGGTTGCAAAAGGGGATCAACGTTTTTTCAACATAAACTTTTGTAAATTTTGAACTAGTGGAATATCTGGACCGTGTTTCCGTGAAATAAAAAGATTATGCTACTCAACTTTGTTAAGACAGTGGTTGATGGGGGTGTTGTAGTCATTTTTTTATTCCTCACAAAGACTAAGTTAAAGTTTTTAATTACCCAACTGCAAGAAGGGTTATTCATAAACATACAATTTACGCATCAAATATTAATGAAAAAAAAAACAAAGGAAATAGCATACAAAATATATACATTTTCAAAGTTAAAAATTAACATTTCACCGTAAGATAACAATTACCGTACAGAATGGAGAAGCCTCTCGTTGGGCTGAATTTGTTTTCTATTCCAATGCATGTTTTTTTACAGGCATATTTCACAGGCTTGACTGTACAGCCATACATCCGTCAACGATGTAGTTTATCTTCAGATACTCTGATCTGAGTGATTTTGTGTCACTCCTACAAAAATATGCAGTGACCGAGGGGAAAGATTTTTAGTAGTGGTGGGACTCTTAGCAGAGTCCGCCTGGGGAAGTACCACACGTTTGCCAGTTATTCTACCGCCAAGCAGCAAAGCGCAAACATTACCCTGTTCCGGTTTGAAGGGCAATGTTTCCAGAGAAATTACAGGGCTTAGAGATGTAACATCTTAGATCTGGGTGACGAGCGCAGTGCGGTGCTAGGTAATGATTTGGACTCTTCATGTTCCAATAGCTGCGTGTCACTGTGCTGTTATGTGGCAAGCATGTTGCTTACCATAAGGCACATGTCCTGTTCGTCTCGCCAATCTTTATTTAAAAAAAAAAAAAGATGTTACACATTGAATATCTAAAAAAAAGTTATGTGTAAAAGTAAAAGTTTTGCATTGCATAAGTGAGTTAGAGAGACGTACTTCTTAGCATTCCATGGATTCACCGTGCGGGTGCCGGGTCCATCGTGTGACAGAGAGAGAAATCTCGAGTAGACCCCAAGACTTGTGACTCGGGCGTAGGTTTAAAAGGGGCCCCTTATATTGACGTACGTCAACACTCACCTTCACTACTCGTATTTCTCTCCCTGCCCAGCCAAATCCGATATGATCCTACTAGTGCAGCTTACCTAGCTACCGAAAGGCTTACGGCTTCACGTATGATTTCAAGTACTCTGTCATGGCGCTGTGAGTAATGACCCCTATTAAGGAGCACCTTGCATCCCACCAATATGTGCCTTGCTGTACATATCGCCTCACCACAAGTATAGCAACATTTTTCAGAGGCTTTTCCCCACCTTACCAAGTTACTCTGGTCAGGGAGGGTCATTTGGAAAGCGTTCAGATAAAATTTTAATAAGGCAGGAGACCAGTCATATAGCAAGGTGCGCCACTTTAGAGCTAATGGGATACAAAACTCACCTATGGTTAACCACTCACTTTGGATTTCTAAATTGATAGCGTGCACTTTGTAACTATCATTTTCGTCTTGTTGTAGAAAGGTTTTTACCATGTCTCGGTCTTCCCTTTTCTTTCTCGCACCCAACCCAGCTGTATTTACTTGCGCACCTGCCATAAATTGTTTGTGGAATTGAAGTCTAGATTCAAGGTCCGAAGCGCTTTTGTCTTTTGGGAGAGATGCGATTAATTCGTCTTTCGACTTTCCCAAAACATGCGTTTTTGTAACTCTTAGGTGTTAAAACATGCAAAACACAATACCGTACCATAGTATGTAAGTTCACATGCTTTGTGAAACAATGGGTGTTGAATAGATTGATTAGTGTACATGTATTTTAATATATTTACATAAGCGTGGTATAAATATCCATCTTGTACTTTCAATATCAATGTTGTAGTTATATTTCATCTACATTATGTATTTATTTTTCTTTTCACATTTAGAAAGCTATATGGATCTGGTTTGAAGATGTCTTTGGTCTGCACAAAATGAGTTAGAGGTGCAGACTGTGGTTTACCGTTTGTTGACTGCCTAATATAAACTCTTAAAACTCTGTTTTATCTGTTTTCAAAAGTAGCCTATGTGTCTTCTCAAGCTCTAGAGCTCTAGACTATGTCTCTACCAAATTTATTTTAATATTTTTTTTTTATAAAATTTATTTTAATTTAATTAGTACTTACATATTAATATTAAAATCTGTTTTTAAAATCTTACAAACCAGTTCCATCCAAAGATTGCCTGGAAGAGATCGCTTTAACTTATGAGGTCGCCGTTTGTAAGTTTTTGTTATTTTACTTCTCCTGCATAAGTGTTTTGTTGTGGTCTGTGGTACCATAGGCGCTTTGCAAACGGCGGGGAAGCCGGGCCGGTGAATTTCACCGCGAACGATAGCTCAAAGAGAGTTCTATATTACCAACTACAAAGGCACATCAGATATGGCATCAGGTGCGGTCATAGCAAGAGCGGCTTCCTATTCTATTCAAATTTCATACAAAATGGAAACAAATAAAGCGCAATTTAGGACACACTGATTTCGTGGCGCGAGGTTAGTTATGTCAGTGTCCCAAATTGCACTTTATTTGCAATTTCAATGTAACAGGAAGTCGCCCGTGCCCGACGCCATTTAAATGTAGCCTGCGCCCGAGAGTGCGAAAAGTACTGACGACTTTTGCTACGCGATCAAAAAGACTTCCCCGTTTGTAAAGCGCCTAAAGAGTACCTATCTATCTCACTTTATAATATTGGTATTTTTGGTACACCACAAATTATCATCTATACTATACAATGTCAACAGTCTGATCTGGCTATTCTGGCTGCCCTTGTACAAAGTAAATATCAATCATGAAAGCCGTCGGATACGTGCATAAGATTTTACGTGTGTTTAGCGATTGTAATCGACTGCATAAACAAGTTTTTTTTCATACAATATTTGTTCATTTCAATGTGCAAAACATAAAGATAACTGTATTTGTAGACTACCAAGCTCAAAATAGTAGTAGATCATGTGAACAGACTGTAGTATCCCTATCGGTGGGCCAGGATTTCCACAAAGTAGACGGCCAACATTCAGCCGACTTCAGGATGACCATCCAACGAGGGAAATACGAGTTCTGGCCGTTTAAAAAATATTGGACGATCGCAGCTCAGGATCGAATTAATGGGAGGGATTTGGGGGAGATGTATACAATATACGCGAGGGTGTACTCCAGATGGTCACTTAAGCTTGGCAGTAGTTAGGCTTTCTTGACTCTGGGCTATTTTTAACATCCTTCTAACTCCGTCACTTAAGATAATTATCCTAAACTATATAAGCGTAAATGTTGTAGTCATAACTTACTCATGCAGAGACTTGCATTGGTGCCGTGAATAGTCTCACGTAACCTGCCGTGGGAAACCAATGCAAACAAACATACACACCTTTGTATGTTAAATAGATAATAACGTTACGTCACATCGTTGGCGTAGACTTCTGATCCGAAGAAGCTAACCTACCGCTATACACGGCTTCTTAAAATTAAAATAAGTTTACATTTGACCACCATCTCGGCAGATTTTAAGCGATGATGCGGTCTACGATGGAGCGTGCTTACCTAGATACCGATTCGTCCCTGTCTTTTGCTAGTGATAGAGTCATATGCGTGAAGTTTTTGGTGACTTTTAATTCTGAAAAAAAAAACAACTTGAGGAAAACTTCTAGTTGAAGCTTTATTTGTGTAATCTGCCATATAAGGTTTTCATTAATACTATTCGTAGTAATACTGATAACATCATAAAATAGAGGTTTTTGCTTGGGAGTCAGTCGCAGAAGACGGTCATCCTGAAGATATTCCTCACTCTTCGGCCAGAAACCAGTGGTACCTCTTGCCCGGCCGACGGCAATTTAATTTCGTGTTTTTATATTGTAATATCATAAAGTTAGAAAATAAAATACTTAAGTTAATTGTTTTATTTGCGCATACCTATGTGTATTCCACAATGTTACAGGCGCAAAGGTAACAAAAAGAGCTCTATACTTTCCCTTCGTAACAATATATTTAAATACATTAAAATAATTTATAACTGATAAAAACATACCTGCATTAGAACATGTGTGAAGGTAATTTACAACGAACGCTATGATGCATAAGGAATATCATTTGTCAAGTTAAACAATAAATTAAATGCCCAACCCTGTGAGGGTTAATTTACTTTATTTAATTTGGGCACATCTCGAGGACCAATCAGTAAGGGCACAGTATAAAGAACCAGTACCAGTAGTTAATCGCCTTTGATCTTGGGAGAAACACCGATAATGTGGGACCGAAATAAAATTAAAACATACGGAAGACGTCAGCCCTGAGCCGCGCTCTTTCAATACTAACATTGTAATGTAGGCAATGCAGGAGCGCGTGTCCCGCGTCTCACCCCGCACGCCCCGCACGATTATCCCGTCTAGACCGCTTCGGAGGACGACTGTATGATTTACCTAATAGACTGTGGTAAGGGGGTGCCACTTTTGGTTCCCCGCAACATGTCAGGTATGTGGTCCCACCGCCTACCACATTTCGGCTGCAGAAGACAGGGAGAGCGGTGTACCATAATACCAGCACTCCTCTTCACCTGCAGCCATTTAATGGTGGCGAAACTGTCAAGGCGTGACAGGGTAGGACCGCACCGTAATACCGGCATTCCTCTTCGCCGTGCCTCCACCCCACAACCTTTATGCCTACTTGCCTACCCCCATCCTCTAACAAAGTGACCCACCTCAGTTGCGCCGGCGCCCAAGCAACTTACATAGCCGCATCATCGATTTGGAGGAAAAGCCTAGACGAGCGGCCCCACCCCGAGTTCCACTTAGATTTACCGTGGTTCCGCTTCGTCAATGCGACGCTCTTCGACTTTTGTCTCTTTTTTGTGAAATTATTGCCAGCAAGATCTCATAAATTTTATCGGTATCGGTGCTGCAGGTTTTGTAATATCAATATTATTCATTTTACTAAAATTAGTGATCTGTGTGGGTTTACTATTTAAAGTAAATTTGGTTGTTCCTCTTTTCAGTGGAAAATTATAAAAAATCTGGAGTTGTACCATTGTTCTTCGTTACAGGTATGTGCACTCACAGGCCATGGATACACCTTTGCGCAAACGCACCAAATGTCCGTTCGCTTCGCAGCTTCGTTACGGCTGAAACTGAAGTTACAGAATGATGACAAGGTCGCCATCATTCTGCCGAATGTACCTGAATACCCCTGTACAATTTTGGGTGTCTTACAGGCGGGTTGTATCGCCAGTATGATGAACCCTGTCTACACTTCTGGTGAGTAAAGTTATCTTCCAGTAATGTTAATAGCTGGGGAGTTAGAGGATCTTGGTATGCCATCACACTTGGTATGCCTAGTTTGGGTATCAAGGTTGTCTTACTTGGACAAATTTTTCTGTATTGCTTTAGATTTATGCGAATATGTGATGTCTGTAATCATTGGTCTATCAATTATTTTTTTTACTTTATTAAAATTGTATATCTACGTTGAAACAAGTTACATCTAAACTAATGTTTATGCTATGGTTTGCATCCTAGCAAATTGTGAATTAATATTTTTTTTCTTCTCTCTTTCTCTCGTGATGAGAGTTTCGCATTCATCTAGCGAAGTTAGCTTGTGTAATTAATTCGGCATTATGTTTTGGTTACCTTTTATATTATGACATACCTATAACCTTAATTAGTATCTGCCAAATGCTTCGTACGCAATTAGAAAATATTTTTTTCTCCTTTTAATTATTTCTCCTACCGATATTACAAATGTGAAAGTTTTGATGTTTGCTGCTAAATTAAGTGAGAAGAACTAAAGAATGGACTCTTTGAAATTTGGAATGGTGTCTGTCGGGAATAACACAAAAGCTAATAATAATAGGCACTGTCTTAACACACGTACAGAAAATGTATTGTTCATTAGGCTTTTTCTTAAACTCTACATCGCCAATGTCGTGGGCAAATACTACTAACATTATATGTTACAGATGAACTCCAAAGGCAACTGAAAATTATTGATTGCAAAGCGATCATTTCCTCAAAAATGTCTTATAAGAATATCAAAGCAGCTTGCAATGCGCTTCAAATCAATATACCAATTGTTTTGATTGACAATGATGAGCTACCAGAAGGAACCATCAAGGTAAGATCAAAAGGGCGAGGTAGTATTAAACCATGCAACTCACTAGCACACTCTCCGAAGTGCATACGATAAGCTAGGAATGTTGCGACGATGTTCAAGACATAGAAATCTTTCTCGAACAAGGATGTTCTTGCCTATGAGCCTTTTGGCACGTCTCTTGACCGATCCCAGAGCCTCCAGCTGATTAACTGACCCATGCCAAATGTGCGAACAGTATATTATCTAGTCTATGGAACAGTACTCCATATTAGAGCGAATCTGTGCTCAGTAGAACATGAACAACTACTGTTCAGACTTGAAGTACCTTCCCACTTTTTACTTTCACTTTTATTAACGAACATACAAAACCTGACTAACCGACATGTTAGTTTTCTAAACCGTTAAAGCCAGTGATAATGACAAATTTGTATATCTGCACACGGAGCAAAATACTCAGGGTTTCAACCTACTTCTTCGCGATAGTGATCTGATATTCTCGCTACTACTCGGTACTACTATCCACTACCTGCACTGTTTACCGATATCGATCGCTATAATAGATCTACTTCTACTCGAGAGGTTATCGGTTCTGTGACAGATATGGCTATGATCTACAGTCTGAGAAAATACACAACTATCTGTAGCCATGTTTCTAACCGATCACTTTGTTGCGAAAATGATACCTCCTAGATACTTACTCTCTTATTACCAGACGTAAGTAAAATTGTCGAAGGCAGATGTTTAATATGAAGACAATTTGTCTCCATACATACATATATAGCACAGTATAAAGAAATAATACCAGTAGTTCATCACCTTTGATCTTGGAAGAAACGCCGATAATGTCTAGACACGAGTATTTAAACCGAAAACTGAACCGCGCTCATGAAATACTCGTACTAATATTGTAATGTTGGCAATAGCGGGAGCGCGCTTCCCGCGTCTCACCCCGCACGCCCCGCAATATTGCTCTGTCTAGACGGCTTCGTTGAACTGTATGATTTTGTAGACTGTATACAGATAGATGGATGGATAGGCTGGCTTTTAGTACTGCATGTCTGCACCCAAACTCCAAAAAAATTTGCTTTATTGCGTTTTATCGGAATCACTTCGGAGAGTGTGCAACTGATCTGCATGATCTAAAATAAGATTACTTCCTAGTGCGTTTAGCGATAATTCAACTTTTCCGTACCTGATTTGTTGTGCTGATTGGTCGACTAGATCAATAAATTGAACAAAGCGGATGTAAATCGTGACCTTGTGCGATAATGTTGGGCATAAATTAAGTAATTATTCAATAACAATAAGATCTTTTTGAAAAAAGGTCTCGAATTTACGTTTTAGAACTATTTATTACTCAGATTCTTACTCATATATATGCATATATTACATGCTGTATATTTTTTGTTGTTATCTCATAAATCATGTAGAGCAGACATTGACCTTTGTTTGTTACGATCTGGACGAGTAATTTAAGCTTGTATGCGAAAAACCTATGAATAAAATAACAGCAATGCCGATTCATACGTGATAATAGATTTGTGAGTTGTGTTCATGAGGGTCCAAATATAGAGGAATAGGCAAAATGCCTGTATTAAGGTGAAATGGGAGTGCTATCACTGTGCACAACTTTTGCAAGACCAACTCTGAAATCAGGAAAAAAGCAACCTGTTTCATACTAGACTACAGAATCTAGTATGAAACGGAGTAGAATGAGTATGACATATGACCCAAAAATTTTATTAATACCTCTCCTAATCCATTATTTCGCAACGCCGGCGCCGTACAAAAATCATGCGACAAGGAGAAATGATCGAGGGTTGCAACCCCCCCTCTTCAACTGCGCTCAGTTGGCAGGTTACAAGTGACGGCATAGGTCTGAATGTTATTACTTTATACCCTTCTATCATCCTAGATAGGTCTCCTGGTGGTTCATTTGACCCATATATTTTGTTCACGGGTCTGTAGTCTATTAGGAATCACGTACACATCCAACGGCGAAAGGATTTTTGAAATCGGTCAATAGTTTCTGAGATTAGCACGTTCAATCAAATAAACTCTTCAGCTTTATAATATTGTTCTTAAAATAAGATTGTTAAATTGTGGTACTCTATCATCAATACATTCCATCACATTAATAACTAACTAATTTGGCTCAACGACCCAAAGTGGGTCTGGGCCGCTGACACTAAAAAACGTCACTCACCTCTGTATTGAGCCTTTTCCTGCCATGAGACAAAGTCCTGAAGCTCGCGTATGTCTCGTTCCACTTGATCTTTCCATCGGAATCTGGGACATCCCACTGGCCGTCGACCATTTGAGACACCTAAATAGGCGCTTAGCAGCTTGATCCTCTCCCATTCTCTCTATGTGGCAGAACCAGCGAAGCCTATAAGATTTGGTTAAGTTGAGCCACTAGGTATTCAATTTCGGCATTCTTCCTCACCCTCCGGCTACCACCTTCTATTCTTGTTTGCCCTAATTTTTTTCGGAATATGTTTCGCTCCGTAATAAGCAGCCTGATTTCCTCTTTTTGAGTAAGTGTCCAAGCTTCACATCCGTACATTAGGATATGCGTAATAACCGTTTTATATGTATGGATTTTGCTACGTTTACTAAGAAGCTTGGACACCAAAACCTTATGTAGAGCCGTACTACAATGAAGAGAATTTTGCACTCGAATTTCAAGTCGCAAGAACATACGAATTCTTAGAGATATCATATTAACAGAATTTTCTTTTCAGTTTGCAGAACTAGCAGAAGATTTCCACGTAGACACGTCATGCCTTAAGTCGGCGCAACGAGGACCGAAAGACGTAGCCATCCTTCCGTTCTCGAGTGGTACTACAGGGTTCCCGAAAGCGGTAGAGCTAACTCACGAGAGTGTGGTCGCCATGAACCAAATGATCGCCCATCCCGATATCGTCGTGGTTAGAGAAACGACCGGTGAGTTTTTTGAAGTTAAAACTTCTTTTGCCGGACCTCAGACAGATTTTTCGTGGGCTGTGAATTGTATTCTAGCGTCACGCTTGATCGAAATCTTCGGGTAAACTCGGGACCACGGCCATTGGCCATCTAGAAATGCGTCAGCTTTTCCCATTGGCTCAAGCTCATGGCCACGCCCTCCGGCTTCACCCGCGTAGTTTGCAAAGTAAGCTGTCAAATTCTGCGTTATAAGTTTTCACTTCTATCGGCAGTTCATATGACTGCCAATTTTGTTGACCACCTAACAGTCGCTCACTAAAATAAAATGTATGTGCTTAAGACCGCACGGCAGAAGTGAAAACTAAAATAAGAAATAACCGTTATAAACTATCGAATAATAAAAAAAAAGTGATTTGAATACTCCGACAAAATGTTCTAAAATTGATTGTAGTAAACACAGCGACACGACAGACAGCAGCCGCTGACTGTATCTTTCTCGCTCGGGTACACTCGGCTGTTCCGAGTTTACCCGAGCGAATCTTTCACTTCCGAACGAAACGATCAGCCTCACAGCCTATGAAAATATCAGTGTGTGGTGCGCCAATAGAAGTTTTCTTTTCATAAAATTAACAAGTCACCCCTATTGCATTTTACAAAGAAATGGCGCTTAGTCATCATACGTTAGTATCTCAAGACATGTCGTAATCACTTTTTTTTAGAGATATTTGGTTGGTCAAATTAAAAATTAAATTAAGTCGTTAAAAAGGTGATCCGACACACTTTGCCTTCGCAATAAAGCAACCCTTCAGTGAGCACGAGTGCTTAAGGCATACGCACTATTTTAACAGAATATACAGGGTCACTAGTAATCAGCCTGCATCCATGTTCAGGAAATGTAAACAAACAACTCTTGTTTTTCCTAACATTTTTTTTTAATTTTTTTTACATTATTTTTTTTTTAATGAAAACTTATTTTGGCGCATCACCATGCATCACATACAGATTTTCCGTAGGATATGAATTGAACTCAATCGCCACGTTGTGTGAGTGAGCCAAAAAAAAAGCCACGCCAAAGTGAGCTAAAAACTGTATACAAAATAACATGTTTATCATACTTAACAAGGACTTACCCTTAAAAGGATGCAGGCTGATTACCAATAACCCTGTCCCTGTATATGTGTATAAAGTCCATCTGTTTTGTTTCAGACAGCTACCAAGCAGTATTACCGGCAGTCCTACCATTCTTCCACATATTCGGTTTCAACGCTCTGCTCATGAATCAGATGACGCTCGGCTGCAAACTCGTGACCATGCCGTACTTCAAACCGGAACTGTTCCTCAATACTCTAGTCAATCATAAAGCGGCCGTGCTGTTCTTGGTGCCTCCTATGGGTAAGCGACACTTTTTTAACGATTGTTTTTGTATATTACTAGTCGTTTTAACGGGATAAAAAGTAGCCTATGTTATTTCTAATACCCCCAAGAATATGTGTACAAAATTTCATGGCGACCGGTTGAGTAGTTTTCGTGTGACAGCATACCAAACACACTTTCGTATTTATAATATCAATAGGGTACATTTTTTACTCTTGACTGCCTTTTTTTTTATAGTATGGAGTGATGAGACGAGCAGGGCATGTGCCTAATGGTAAGCAACATGCTTGCCACATAACAGCACAGTGACACGCAGCTATTGGAACATGAAGAGTCCTAATCATTACCTAGCACTGCACTACGCTCGTCACCAAGAGATCTAAGATGTTATATCTCTAAGCCCTGTAATTTCTCTGGAAACATTGCCCTTCCAACCGGAACACAGTAATGTTTGCACATTACTGCTTGGCGACAGAATAACTGGCAAAGGTGTGGTACTTCCCCAGGTGGACTCTGCCAAGAGTCCTACCACTACATAAATTAACATTTAAAATTAATAGAAATTTATAGATTACTCGGGAAAACCCGAGATAAAAAGTAGCCTATGTTATTTCTAATACCTCCAAGAATGTGAGTACAAAGTTTCATGACGATCGGTTGAGTAGTTATCGCGTGAAATCATAACAAAAAAACTTACTTTTTCGCGTTTATATTATCGCGTTATCAATAGGATACATTTACTCTTGACTACCATATCGCCTGATGTTAAACAACAATTTGGTTTACGATGGAGCTTATTTAGAAGTAACTGATAAACTTTCCGACTTGAAGACATCAAGATCATCAGAGATCATCATCAAGATTCATCAGAGAAACCCCACGCAATGCATTCCGCAATGTAGACGTTTTTATTACTAAAGTGGTTTCAAACCTCTTAGTTTGTTTAAAGTATTCAAACAGTGAGCAAAAGTGGGCTGCTCTTAATATAAAAAATATATTTGAATTTTTTTTTTTAGTTTATCTATTTTTGTTGTTTCCTTGTTTTGTTTAACTTAGCAATATATGTATACTATGGCCATGTCATAGTCGAGTATCGACCAAATTCCTCTAAATAACTAAGAATAAAGAAAAACGAAATATATTTTGCAGCTTTGCACTGGTAACCCCGACATTTTCGTTCAATGCTGGACATAGACCTTCCTTATACTACGTGACTATGCCCGAAGCTCGGCTTTAAATTTTAATTTAACTTTTCTTCCAAAATGTTAAATGGTGCTCTGTCCCTCGCCTCGGTGGTGGTAATATTTTCATACGAGCTTGAATTTACTTCTTTTTAATGCAATCATGCAACAGATATATTTTTACTTACAATGTTCTAAATTGAAAAAACATACTTCACGCGATGATTCCCAGGTACCGATAACCCATCCAAATACCGTGACCGTGCTCAACGTTGCTTAATTCCGGTAATCTAGTTAGTTAGTTAATCTAGTTAGTAGTGGTAGGACTCTTGGCAGAGTCCGCCTGGGGAAGTACCACACCTTTGTCAGTTATTCTACCGCCAAGCAGTAATGTGCAAACATTACTATGTTCCGGTTTGAAGGGCAATGTTTCCAGAGAAATTACAGGGCTTAGAGATATAACATCTTAGATCTCTGGGTGACGAGCGCAGTGCAGTGCTAGGTAATGATTTGGACTCTTCATGTTCCAATAGCTGCGTGTAACTGTGCTGTTATGTGGCAGGCATGTTGCTTACCATCAGGCACATGAGTTGCTCGTCTCGTCACTCTTTATCTACAAAAAAAAAAAAAAAACTAAGAAGATTCGGCATATTCATCGGAGTCTAGAATCCTTCATTTATGTCTAAAACGTTCAAGCAACTATTACGAGTATTAACGCACTACTATTCTATAACGCACCAAAGTTATAAAAAATATACTTCCATAATTTTTTAACCGAACTGAACCTGCACTTGTTTATTTCAGTTTTGAAAGTTAGTTCGATTTTTCATGAATCGTTATTATCGAAATTATGCGTATGCGCATAAGGAGCCCTTTAAATGTTCGCACTGGGACTTGGAACCTTCTCTCGCATGGAGAGAAGAGAAAAGATTCAAGGCCGTAATCCACCACACAAGCTCAGTGATGCATGGCCTGGAAAGACTCCAAGAACATGCCGGTGTCCCCATTGTTCCGTATAATCGGGCAACATTAAAAATCATAGCGGATCTATGGTTTGACAGCCGGCTGTGAAGTGACGTTGTCGGTTTTTCGCTGGAACGAAAAGGCGCGTTTTCTATATAATCTGGTTTAAAGTGTTAATAATTGTGCGGGAATACGTTATTAACTGTAATATATCGCTACGGGATTAGTGCTGGATTATTAATTGTGAAGTGGCTACTGGATTGGCCGCTTCTACAACGCCGGACCGTTGCTTCTGCTGGAACGGGAATTCGAGAGGTCGCCTCGATATCGTCTGGTTTGGTATTACAAATTCCCTTCCTTCCTTCTTCCTGACAACCAAACTGGACTTTGGACGACGCCGGGAGCAGTAATTGGGTGAGTAATTTTAGGTACCTTGTTTGCAACTAAGGAGTAAATCTTAAAATCGGTATAACGGCATTTAATTTGTTTTTAATTCTCGCTATGGGCCCCGAGACGGTATTTCTGGCATAAATACTGAACATTTTTTGGTAGCAGAGCGTAGTTGGCCGTAAATACTCCCTTTTTGTTTTATTTTTCTGGCAAAATATACCGGGTAGGCCGAATATTTGGGGGTTCCCAGTTTATAATTTCTCCCCAAACTGTCGGGAAATTAGTATTAAGTGGTATCCGGTTTTTTAGGTTGCGGATATATTTGTTGTGACATTGTCCGAACTTTAGGCTAATTTAAAATATAAATTTAAATTTAAAAATGGCTTCGGATTTGGCCAACCAGCTCCGATGGTTCGAATCCTTACAAGGATTGGTCGGCCGGAGAGACCGGGAGGAGGCGCTGCTAAACAGGGCAGAACAGCTCGACAGGCGCCTGGAGGTCGCTGAGAGGAGCGCAGGATCGCTGCGGGATGCAAGGCCGTCTCCACCTGAGGAGCAGATGGAGAGGATCGAGGCGGACATGCGGCGCATCCTGGATGTGTACGACGAGGTCTCCGAAAGGGTTCGCCAGCTGGAGAGGTCTCGTCAGGGAAGGGTGAGCTCGGGACCCGTCATCAGGGATGCGGGCTCGGGTGTAGTGGGACGCCTTCCCACTCTGGACTTGCCCAGGTTTACAGGTAACCTGCGGGAGTGGAGCGGCTTCCGGAGCATGTTCGCCTCTCTCGTGGATTCACGCACCGATTTAACAAGGGCGGAGAAACTGGCCTATCTCCGCACGTCACTGGAGGGTGAGGCACTCTCCCTGGTCCAGCACCTGGAGCTGGACGACGACAACTTCGGCACGGCGATGGAGTTGCTGGAGACGAGGTTTCAAAATCCTCGGCTCCTCGCCGACGCTCACGTGTCACAAATACTGGGGCTGCCGAAGGTGACTGAGAGGTCTCAGTTGCGGCCACTAATCCTCACGCCCGTGAAGGTGGCGTACAACGCCTTGCGCAGCTTGGGACTGCCAGTAGAACACTGGTCGTTTCTGCTGGTCCACATCCTGCTGGGCAAGGTGCCGCTGGAGTTGCGCGCCCGGTTCGAGCGGGAAAGGGGCCTTCACGCCGACCCGAAGGTCTTCCCCACGTTTGAGGAGCTACTTCGGGTCCTGGAGTGGGAGGCGAGGATGGCAGAGTCGGCGCCTCAGGAGGCGCAGCCCGCCGCGTCAGCTCGTGGCCCTGCCGGAACAGGACCGCGACCTACCAATCCCCGCACTCAGGGTGCGGTGAAGCGGACGGCGACGGTGACGAGTGCGTCGGAGCAGGAGTGCCCGAACTGTGGCCAGCTTCACGCGCTGGTGCAGTGTCCGGCCCTGCTTGCGCGGACGACTTCCGAACGACGAGGGATCGTTCGGCGGTTGCGTCGGTGCTACGGGTGCCTGGGGGGTCATTTGTACAATGACTAAATTAGCTGCAAAAAAACTAGGTGTCCTCTCAAAGGTGCGAAAGTACTTCAAGTCTGAACAATTGCTTTTATTATATAAAGCACAGATTCGCTCTTGTATGGAGTACTGTTCGCACCTTTGGGATGGATCGGCTAAGTATCAGCTTGAGGCTCTGGAATCGATCGAGAGGCGGGCTAAAAGGCTCATAGGCAATAATTCTCTTGTGCGAAAAAGACTGCAAACTCTTGAACATCGCCGGAAAATTGCTAGCTTATCGGTTTATTATCGGATACACTTCGGAGAGTGTGCATCTGATCTGCATGATCTAATACCACCTAGCCCTTTTTTCTATCGGACTTCTCGTAACTCGAAGAAGCGGCATCGTTTCATGGTTGATGTTCCAAAGACACGAACAAAGAGGTTTGACTCTACTTTTGTGATAAGAACGTCTCGACTGTGGAATGAGTTGCCTGAGTGGGTTTTTCCCGATGGTTATAATCTTGGTGTCTTCAAATCGAGAGTGAATCGGTTTCTTCTAGGTAAGCACGCTCCATCTTAGACCGCATCGTCGCTTAACATCAGGCGAGATGGTGGTCAAGTGTAAACCTATAAATGTTAAAAAAAAAAAAAAAAAAAAAAAAAGACTGCCCCACGGCACGGCCGTGTCCTGGGTGTGGGGGACCACACCATCAGCTCTTGTGCGTCAGGAGCGATGGTGCTGGTCGACAGCCCTCAGGGAGGGGGCCCTCCACGGGCGGGGGCGCTCCCACGCAGAGCCACGCATTGTACAACAATGAAGTGGCTACAGCGTGGAGCACACCCCCTCCACCCCAACCCACGGCAGCACCGGGCAGCCCAACAAGGGGCGTCCTACACGCGGCTCGGTCACCGACCTCACAGCCCGCGCGGACGCGGGCGAACTGGAGAGGTGGAAGGGTGATACCGGAGTCACCACTGGGGTCACCTCCCCAGCGTTACCCTTCTCCGCCGCTGGATCCGCGACCGATGGAATGGAGGGCGTACACGCCTCCCCTCCATGAACATCCGAGGCTGGAATACCACCCGCCCTACTTTCGGTATGGCAGGGCGGCCGGATATGCCCCCCCTCCGATGGCCCTTTGCACTCGGCAGCCATATTGGGCTGGGCCCGGTAGTCCGACGGGTTCGGACGGGCCTCGGAGGGATTGACTAGCCTCCGTTCCCTTGGCACAGGATCAACCGGTGGTCCCGCTGCCCACCCTCTGGTTAAGAGTTTGGGGTCCAAGAGGCGACTACGTCCGGATACGAGCGCTCTTGGACACAGGGTCCCAGGGGTGCATTTTAACAACCCGGGTTGCTCATTGCCTGGGCCTGGCTAGGTTTCCGTCACCGACTCCGTTGCGGGGAGTCGGGAACACAGAGGTGCGGTCGGCTGGACAGACCCGCCTCTCCTCCTCGTCCGTACATTCCTACTCGGAAAGGATTGCGGTCAGAGCCACCGTCATGGATTCGGTTGTCGGTTGGCTTCCTCAGGCGGACATAGATCCGGATATTTTGTCCTGTACTAAGGGTCTCAGGTTGGCGGATCCCCGCTTCGGGATGGCGGGTCCGGTAGACCTTTTGTTGGGTTCTGATGTACTGGGTTACATCATGAACGGCAAGCCTAGACTGCTGGATCAGTCTTCGCTGATGGCGCTGCCCACCATCTACGGGAACGCCATTTTGGGAATGGTGGATGAGTGGCAGCAGTCGAATCAGGCTTCTTTTACGGGAACGGCCCTCGCTCAGATCATGCAGAGGTTCTGGGAGATCGAAGAGCCGCCTACCGTGTCTCGGCTGGATCCCGAGCACGTGGAGTGTGAGAACTTTTATCAGGCTCACACTCGGAGAATGGTTTCTGGGCGATTGGAGACTAGGCTGCCTTTCCGGGATAACCCCCCGCGTCTGGGCCAGTCTCGATCATTGGCCGAGAAAAGGCTCAGGTCCATGGAGCGACGCATGGCTCGAGATCCTGTACTTCGGGAAAAGTACATCGAGTTCATGAGGGAGTATGAGGCACTGGGCCACATGTCTCCGGCTCGCGACGACTGGTCGACCATGGACCACTACTTTTTGCCTCATCACGCTGTTTTGAAAGCGTCGACAGGCAAACTCAGGACGGTGTTCGATGGATCCGCTCCGACTTCGACAGGAGTGTCACTGAACCAGTGCCTCCACGCTGGACCGAAGTTACATCGGGATATTGTAGACATCATCCTGAATTTCCGTAGGCATCAGGTGGTGTTGGGAGCGGACATCCGTATGATGTTCCGACAAACGGTCATACACCCCGAGGACAGGAGGTTCCAGTTGATCCTCTGGCGGGAAAGTCCTCAGGACCCTATGATGGTGTATGAGTTGAACACCAACACCTATGGGTTGAGATCAAGCCCCTTCATTGCGATCCGCTCACTGCTGGAGTTGGCGGAGCAAGAACGGGCTCGGTACCCACGTGCAGCCGCAGTTCTGGAACGCAACCTGTACGTGGACGACGTTTGCACTGGTGCGCAGACGGTGGAGGAAGCTCTGTTGCTCCGGGATGAGCTTACAGAGCTTCTCGCATCTGGAGGCTATGAGCTTCGGAAATGGCTCTCTAACGACCCCAACGTCCTGGCTGGTATCCCGGACGATCACCAGCAGGATCCGGGGCTCTTCGAGGAAGGTGACGATCCGCACGGGATTGCGGTTCTGGGCATGCAGTATCAACCGGTTGCTGACATCTTCACCTTTCGGGTGGCACTGGAAGCCACACGCGCGTGGACAAAACGGACGGTTTTGTCCACCATCGCCAGGATGTTTGATCCAAACGGTTGGATCAGTCCGGTTCTGTTCGCAGCCAAGTGTCTGTTACAGCGACTTTGGACTCTGAAGGTCTCCTGGGACGACCCCCTGGTCGGAGACTCGCTTAACACTTTTTTTTTTTTTTTTTTTTTATTTAAATATCTACTCCACAGACTCCGGGGTCCGTGATCTTTGTCAATACAATTTTTTTTTACAGATTTCTTGGAGTAGGAGAAGAAAAGGAAAAAAGGGGGGAGTTGGGCACATTTCAAACTTAATTCTAGAGCTCGTCTGTAGAGCCGATCACCATCGGTTGGGAATTAGAGATGCGCCGAGTAACACTTTAACCGAGTACTCGGCCCATCTCTACTAGTAATCGACTCCACATTGAGTCTTTGCCTTGCCATTTGCCTAAGCCGCCTCCTCCCGGCCCAGAGCCTCCACTACGGCTGCATTTCTGTCCCTGATGGCCATCTGTAGGTTGAACTCTCGGATGGTCTTCGGTGATGCAGCCAACGCTCGCCGCACGAACCGACCGATGGCGTCGTCGGTGTCGTCAGCGTAGTAAATGAAGGTCCCCGTGTGCCGTGAGATTGCAACAACCGCATGGGGCACGCTCTCGTGCAGCTTCATGTTTGCCTTGGTTTTGATTGCGATTACCGACTCGTATGTTAGTCCTTGAGCTTCATGGATGGTAAGGATGCGTGACCCGGTGCCTGACCCATAACCCTGGTTTGTCAGGGTCTCTTTCTCCTCTTGAGTGTGAACTAAAAAGAGGGTGTTTGGTAGGGTGTTGGGTATTTGCGCTCCCTTATATCTTCTCTGCTCTAGGGACTTTATACGGGGCGCTGAGGAGTACATACCGGAGTATATTTCCCTCAGCGCATATGCGACGTCCATTGGGTTTCGATGTGTGCAGAGCAACTCCTGGCTGATCTTTGTTACCAGGTTCGGGCGGTGATACCTCATTTCGAAGAGATTTTCCCTGTCGATGTAAGGCAACTGATTGACGTCTCCGATGAGGACAATTTCACCAGCACCAGACAGCCTTGAAGCCATCACAATGGCTCCAAAATGGTTCATGAGAGCTTCGTCTACCATGAGGCGACTGAAACTTTCTCTTCCGAAACCATTTACCAGAGCAGAAGCCATGGTTCGCACTCTGGTTTTAACCAGGTTTCCGATACGGTGCGATAGCTTTTCTCTTAGATCTTTTGCTGCCTCAGTTGTTGTGGTAATGATGGCGTCCTTGTCCACATCAAAGTGTCTAATCACCCATGTTGTCTTTCCACATCCTGGAACTCCGTTGACCCACTGTATTCTCGGTACCTCCCATTTTTCCCAACCAGCATTGACGTTTGAGTTCCTTTCGATGGTCTTGGCCATCTCTAGGATCTTATCGTCCAGCATAATCTTGGTGCATCGGGCAGTAACTACAATTGGGTCGTTTTGTGGTGTCGCATAAACAGGCACTCCCGCGCGCTCTGTCTCTATCTCGTTCAGTGTCACGAAGCCATTTTCTGCACTGTAAGCTGCCATATACTGTCCTGTCATGGTTCCCTTGATGACCCGGGAAGTGACATTATTGTAAATAGCTGCTTCGGCCTCCTCGAGTTTCGCTTTTAAGAGGCTTTGACTTCCTAGCCTATAGGACTGCATGATGTTTTCGCAGGTCTTAAAGTTGACTTGTCTTGTCGCTCTCAGCGTGGCTATGAATTCGATGAAGGCGTTACGTGCATGGCTCCGCGGCTCCGAAGCCGTGACATAGCGGGGCGGTTCAACCTGACCCATATCGGCTCTCGTTCGGCTTATTTGTTGCTGTGAAGCTGCTTTGGGGGTCTTTGTCGTTAAGGGGTGTGGTGAATGGGATGAGATTCGGAGTATGCTCCTTGCCGCTGCGTTGAAGGCAGTCACGAAAGCCGCGTTCGTTCCTCGGCTGCCGCTTTGATTGGCTGCGGCTTTTTCCGCGGCTGCCCTCTGCTGTGCTCTTTCGGAGCCGGTTTGGACAGTCGAACTAGGAACTGGATGTCCCCAGCTGTCAGTTGCATTTGTTTGGTCGTGCGAAGGGGCTCTGAGGAAGCTCAGATTTTCTCCCCTATCTTCGTAAACAACAACCTCATGATGTTTAGAGGCTTCAATGCAACCCAGCCGGTCTGCGACTCTCGCTCTTGAATATTCGATTGCCATCGCATCCACGCTTATCACCCGGGGTGTCTCACCCGCGTTTCTGCTCAGATGTGCGAGCAGCGCACTTGCCTGTGTGAAAGGCGTCCGGCCTTCCGAGTATTCTATTAGTGCAATCGTTTTGTTTTTCGATCGCACCAACCGAAATCGGTGACCGTCTACCTCACACACCGGCATAGCGTCGTAGGTTTTCCGCTTCATTGTTACTTTTGCGGTACTCCCATTAAGCAGGCAAGACAATCCAGGCGACAAACGGGCTCGTTCCCGTTCCCAGGCGAAGCAAAAGCTTACTCCGAATCTTTCTTTGTTGCTGTCCATGAAGAGAGCCACTCCGCGGATACGGATCCCCGCCTCTCCTCGGTCTGCGTTCTCCAGTAGTTGTTTGACGGAGATGCTCTTCGAGGAGTTATGTTGGGCGGGAACCGCATTCCATGTGGCGTCCACGGACAGCGGGGTAGGGTGTGGTGGCGAAAGGGGGCGCGTATTTGAATTAGTAGAGTTTCTCTTGGCCGCTATGCGGAATGAGCTCTCCATGAAGGACAGGAGCCGTGTTCTGTCATCTGGATCGGCTAAGATGTTGTGGAGATCCGAGACAACCAGCCTTCTGTCGATCATAGATTCGAGCTCATGTCTTGCGGCCATGAATCGGGGACAATCGACAAGCAAGTGCCAGACCGTTTCGGGTTGGTCGGGGTCACACTCGCATGCAGGACTGCTCTTGAGCTTAAATTTGTACAGGTATTCTGCTATTCCTCCGTGTCCCGTCAACGCTTGTACCTGGAAGGGAGTCAGTTTCGTGGTCCTCATCACCCGATATGCGTTTGCTATATCGGGGAGGAACATCTGGGTGACTTTTCCGGTGTCCGAGGTCTCATATCGATCCTGCCATTTCTTGACCGATTCTTCGCGGATTTTCCGTTTGACGTAGGACAAGGGGATCCCCTCATAGTCACTGGGCGACAAGGTGAGCGCAGCCGATTTGGCCAGTTCGTCGGCTCTTTCGTTGCCGACGGTGCCAACATGCGCTCTCACCCAGAAAAGACGAAGGGATTTCCCCTCAGCATGTATCCTTCCAATGTTTTCCTTTATGCACTTTACCACGGGGTGACTCGTTTTTGGGTTACATAGCAGTTCGAGTGAAGATCGGGAGTCACTCAGGACATTGACTTCTGGGTCCTTACTCTCTAACGCCATTTGAGTTGCCCGGTAAAGAGCATAAAGTTCCGATTGAAAGACTGTGCATTCGGAGTGGAGCTTGAATGTCGAGTTCTTTACCTCTCTGCCATTCTCCCACCATGTTAGAGCCGCTCCAACTTTACCTTTTATCTTACTGCCATCAGTATAGATTTGAGGCCCTTCTGGAAGATTGGAGGTGTCTTCTAGGAGCTCGTACTTTACGGATACCTGCGTGGACGGATGGGGTTGGTCCAGGCAGTTCACGTTCCGTTCGAGTTCCACTTCTGGTGGGAGGTAGTCTTGGGAGAGGTTTTTTTTTACTCTGTACAAATTCTCTGCTTCCTGTATCCTCAGATCTAGGGGGAGCAGACCGGAAAGCGCAAGTGCTGATTTCAAAGAAACAGTACGGTACGACTTACAGATTTTCTGGGCAAAACCTCTTTGGATCGCGTTCAAGTGAGACTTGTTTTCCTCGAGGTCTGCCGCTTGCGCCCATACACTTGAGGCATACATGATGATAGGTTCCACCACCGCGACGTAGATAGTTCTCGTTATTTCGCCATTTAATCCCCAGGTCACCTTCGCTGCACATGCTAGCTGTCTATATATGTTCGCCACTTTTTTACATTGGGCGGTCACATGTGCTTTAAAGTTGAGCCGTCGGTCGATCAGTAGGCCCAGCAGTTTGACTTCCTCGACTAGCTCGAGCTGGACGCCAGACATGACTATATTTGGAGGTTCATACTTCAACTTTTTTGTGAAAAGCATTGCGTTGGTTTTATGCGCTGCAAAGTTGAGTTTGTTGATTTTACCCCATTCCACTGTCATGCTCAGCGCCCTGCCCGCTTGTTGTTCGATAATGGTCGGGCTGCCTGTAAATACGAGAACGACGTCGTCCGCGAATGCTTGACAGTATACTCTCTCGGCTTCCAGCATTCGCAGTAACGAGTCTAGGATCACATTCCAAAAGGTTGGTCCACAGATGGATCCTTGGACGCATCCCTTGGTTGTTTCCTTCTCATAGACTGCTCTTGCATAATTGACCTTGATTTTACGGTCGCTGAGATAAGAGTTTACCATGTCGTAGAGGTTTGTTGGGCACCTCTTCTTCGCTAATTGATTTTTGAGGGCGGGCCACCATGCATTGTCGAAAGCACCCTCTATATCCAGGGAGATTAGGAGTACGGTGTCTTTACTTTCTACTCCTTTCTTGATGTGCTCTACCAGGTCATAGAGGGCGTCCTCAGTGCCTCTTTGGGGCATAAAACCGTACTGTTTCCTACTGATGGTTGGGAGGAGATACCATTGGAGTCGGTTTGCCAGAAGCTTTTCGACGATTTTTCCGGGAACGGACAGAAGACCTATGGGGCGGTACGATTTTGGTTGTGTGTAATCTGTCTTACCGGGTTTGCGTAATATGACCACGTGCGCCTCTTTCCATTGCTTGGGGAAGTGTTTCAGCGACAAGCATTTGTTTGCTATCGCCAAGAAAACCTCCCATTCGCAACGTATGGCTGCTGCGCAAATATCAGCGGTTAGCCCGTCTGTACCGGGGGCTTTTTTCGGATTCAGATTTCTCAATACTGATTCCAGTTCCGCTGATGTGAATGGTGGGTCATTTTCCGGTAAGTCCATAGGCGTTTCCGTCGTTTGCTCCCGTAGCTCTGTATGACACGGTTGGTCGGTGCTCTCAGAGTCGTCGGGATAGAAAGTTTTGGCAAGTAGTTCTGCTGATAGTTGCGGGGATAGAGTGTTACCTTCGGTGTCTCTTAGAAGAATTTCTTCCTGTCTTGTCGAAGTTTTTCTCATCACTCTGTAGATCTTGTCCCACATACTTTCTTTCTCCTGATTCGTGCAGAACTCCTTCCAGCTTTCCGTCTGAGCTTGTTTGACTTTTTCCTTGTAGTCTTGCCGAGCAATTTGGTACTGTTCGACTACAAGTTCAACTCTGTCAGGGGCGGCATTCCTAATCCTTCTCTTTCTTCTGAGAACTTCTTTCTTCAGATTTTCGAGCGTTTTAGTATACCATGGGGGTGTTGGATTACCTTTCGGCGAGCTTACCAGTGGAATGGTGTATTCGCAAGCTTCATGTATACTAGTTGTGTAGCTCGTAATCATCGACTCAAGTTCTAGTGGACTTTCACATTTCTCGACTGACTCCGGCGAGATGTTTCTTTCTTTAAGGGAAGATTTTAGCTGTGACATAAAGTTTGGCCACTTTGCCTTCTTGGTGTTATATTTGCGTGTTGTTATTGGCTTCTGTTGTTCGAGAGCCTTAACTAGACGCAAAGTGAAGGTGATTGCGTTGTGGTCCGATGTTGTAATACTTTTGTCAACCTCCCATCCCTCGATTTTTCCCAGAAGAGACTCGCTGCACGTTGTTACATCTACTACGCTTGTGCAGAGTTTGCCTTCCCTGACGATCTCGAAGGTTGGTGTATCGCCGGAGTTGAGAATGTACAAGTCCATTTCATTGAAGAAAGAGCTTACAGTTTCTCCTCTCTCATTTTGAGATGTGCTTCCCCACCAGTGGGACCATGCATTCACGTCACCAGCAACAATAAGGTCTTTTGTAGCTAGTTTTTCGCTGAATACTTTGATCCTGCTGAGGTAGGGGTCGACTTTTTGGTCTCCTTCTAAGTAGACAGAAATCACTCCCAGTTTTAGGCCTGTACCGACCAATAGGACAGCTGCTTCCGTTTCGGTAACAATTTGGGGGTCATGGATTACCTCCAACATGTCGCCGAAGATTATTATGGCTGCCTTAACTGGTTTTTGCCTATTTAAACTGCACTGAATAATGCGAGTTCCAGGATATTGTTTCATCATGCCTTTGTTTCCCACATATGGTTCTTGAACAAGGGCAACTGAAACTCCCCTTTCTTTCGCGACCTTCAGAAGTTCTGTCGTTGCATTCTGGGAGCGCTGCAGATTTGCTTGGATGAAACGCAAACCTGGTTCGCCTACTCTTCGGGAGACTGAGCCACGTTCCTCATGAGTGCCCTTAGCAATAAGATATTCGGGACCGCGCTATCCCATCCCATTTTACTCTTTCAGGGCACTCGCTACTAAAGGCGTTGTGAGCGAGTTCCCTGTTGGGGCTGTTTGGATGAGCAATTACGCAGTTTTTGCATTTGGGTGGCAGGTCTTCCTTTCTTGCCTTGCATTGGGTCCAGGAGTGGGCTTTTCCGCAATGACTGCAGGATTCATCCCTTTCCCGGCAGATCGCTTTTGTGTGACCGAAACCTAAGCACTTGGTGCACTGCACCAAAGGCGAGTGGTCTGCCACTGGTCTCCTCTGGAGCCCAATGTAGACCTTTTCGGCGTCCAAAAACGCTCTGTGAATGCGAGGTGAGACCTCGATCACCGGATGGCACTCATGCTGGTTACGCGCTTTCTTCCTGTACCGCACTCTAATCGTGCTCTCTTGCAAATCAACCCCCTGTAGCAGATGTTTATTCTGCGCCAAAAGGTTTTCCACGATCTCGTTGTCTTTGTGGTAAGACAGGACGTCTCGGATTATGATTAGTGGATTACCCGCTTTCGCGGTCTCCACCTTTAGAGATTTGTCCTGCTGCACGCGATTTCTAACCAGACCAAGGTCTTCCTCTGTGCTGCAACTCAGGATGACTTTCCTGTTTCGACCTTTGCGCACTCGGTCAACCCTTGCCCCAGTCTTCTTCGTGTCCAGTGCTACCGCTATCCTCTCTATTAGATTTTCGGTAGTCGTGGGAGATGTGGAATTCGCCGTTGTTACGATGAGAGTGTGGTTCGGTTTTGGCACGATTGGCTTAGCCGCTATTTTTGCGTAGTTGGGCTTAGGTGGCTTGCCCGTCTCCGCTTGGCACATTTCAGCCTCGATGCTTAGGGCTGGTGGGGGAAGAATTAATTTTTCCTGCCGCATCGTCCGGAGTTCTGACGACACAGCTTCTAGCCGTTCTGTGATAGGCAGCACGTGCTCGTCGATGTTTATTTGAATTGGGGCGGAAGATGGGGGTAGCGTTTCCTTCGACATTATTTTTTCAGTGAGTAGTTTTTCTATTTTGGCGAGACTATCCGAATAGTTTGGGGGACTAGGAGGTGGAGGAGTCGAGGCGAGCTTTTCCAGCATGTCTGTGTTTAGGTGAAGGACTTCGACGGTTTTTTCACTTGTTGTATTGGAGTGTCTCCGGAATTCGTCGACCTGCCTCTGAAGAATTTCAATCCCAGTTTTTATCCCGAGAAAATCGTTCCGCAGCGGCGTTAGGTTGACCGTGGTATTTTCACTCGGTAAAGACTTAAGGTAACCGCCAATGTCCCTCACCGCTTCCACTGTTGCTTTTATGTGCTGGTGGGGCTCTCTCGACTCGAAGCTCTGCCAGTCTCTGACGGCTTTAGTCTCTTTAACGCTCAACACTTGGCTTCGTTTGATATCTGACCTCGAAACGGTCAATAGAGTGGCGTTGCCCCGTCGCATTCTGCCACCAGGCTGTAGCCGGATCAGCCTGCACGGGTTCTGTGATGCGTCCGAGCTGGGCTATGCCGCATCTGTGTACTTGCGTACAGTTGACGCTGGAGGCCACGTCAATGTCACGCTCTTATTGGGGAAGAGCAAGGTAGCTCCTATCAGGACACGACTCACCATTCCGAAACTGGAATTGAGCGGAGCCACATTACTTGCTCGGCTGCTCAAGCATGTATATCAGGAACTGTCCACCTCGATAGACATCCGGAATGTCTATGCGTGGTCCGACAGTCAGGTCGTGCTTGCCTGGGTAAGAGCAGCCCCTCACACTTTGGAGACCTTTGTGGGAAATCGGGTTTCCCAAATCCAAAACATTGGACTGGACATTGTTTGGAGACATGTCCCGGGTGAGTTGAACCCCGCTGACTGTGCTTCGCGCGGCTGTTCCGCGCCGGAGCTAGTTGATCACCCCTTATGGTGGGGTCCGGACTGGCTGCGGGAGCCAGAAGCTTCCTGGCCAGCTCTCGGCGCGGACTCGGAGCGAGCGGAGCTGCCCGGAGTCCGCGTGCATGCGATTGTGGCGGAAGTGCCCCCAGACCCTGATTGGTTGACGGGTCGTTACAGCAAGCTGGATAAGTTGTTGGGGGTAACTAGCTGGATTAAACGCTTCATCCACAACTGTCGTCACCCTCGTCAGAGGAGGAGTGACCAGATCGCCACTGTGGAGGAGCGTCGGAGTTCCTTGCTGCACCTCATTCGGCTGGTGCAGGGTGAGAGGTTTCCGACGGAACTTGAGGCGCTGCGCTGCGGACGCGCTCGCTTGAAGGGTGCGGTCGCCAAGTTGAACCCTTTCACAGATCAGGATGGTCTTCTGCGCGTAGGAGGTCGGCTCCGGAAAGCCAACCTGCCGTACGGCAGCAGGCACCCCCTGTTGCTACCGAAAGGAGGTCCTCTGGTGGACCTGCTGATCACCGATCGGCATATCGGTAACGCGCACGCTGGATGTGGCGCGCTTCTCGCTGTGTTGCAGCGTGAATTCTGGATCTTGTCGGCTCGCAGGGCGGTCCGAAAGGTGCTGTTTAGATGTGTCCCTTGTTATAGGCTCAAGGCGTCTACCATGCAGCCCATGATGGGAGATCTTCCTCCGGATAGGATTTCTCCCTCGAGGCCGTTCGACGGGGTCGGAACGGACTTCGCTGGGCCCTTCTCGGTCAAGTCATCAACGTTGCGTAACGCCAAGGTCGTTAAAGCCTACCTGTGCGTCTTTGTGTGTTTGGCCACCAAAGCAGTCCACCTGGAGCTGGTCTCTGCGCTGTCTACGGAGGCCTTTGTCGCGGCGCTGGATCGCTTTGTAGCGCGAAGAGGAGTACCCTCTTTAATACGTTCGGACAATGGCACAAATTATCGAGGGGCGGCGAATTATTTACGCGAAGTTAATAATTTTTTAAATTCTGGTAATAATAGTTTAAGTCTGGCTCTCGCCCAGCGGGGAATCAGCTGGCAATTTAGTGTGCCGGCCTGTCCTCACTGGGGAGGAATTTTTGAGGCTGCGGTGAAGTCTGCTAAAACCCATCTCCGCCGTGTCATCGGGGAGACCGTGTTAACTTGGGAAGAGTTAGTCACGGTACTATGCCGCGTGGAGGCAGTGCTTAATTCCCGTCCTCTCTGTCCAATCTCGCCTGACCCTAACGATCTAGAAGTCTTGACGCCGGGTCACTTCTTGATCGGTCAGCCTTTAACCGCGTTGCCGGAGTATCCCTGGAAGGATGAGCGCCCCGGACGCCTGTCCCGTTTTCAGTTATTGCAGCAAATAAGTCAAGACTTCTGGAGGCGCTGGTCGGCCGAGTACTTGCATCTATTGCAACAACGGGTAAAATGGACAGATAGGACGGAGGCCCCTCGGGAAGGGGACTTAGTATTATTAAAAGAGGCAAATTTGGCCCCCTACTCTGGCGTAGGGGACGTATTTTAAAATTGATATCTGGTACTGATGGCACACCCCGCGTGGCGGAGATTCTGGTTTCTGGTTCCAGACTTCAGCGCGCGGTGTCCTCTCTGGCACGCCTGCCTCTTTATTAGATATACGTATTTTTCATGGTTAAAATTTTATTTAATTTTATTGCTATTTTTGGGAAAGGTTTTTTTTTTGGTTTGATTTCCACTTTCGGGTCAAAGTTGGGAATTTCGTTTTTATTTGAGGTCTGGATACTGCTAAATACTAGTTACTAAATACTAGTTACTAAATACTGGTTTTCTAAAATTGAACAGGAGTTCAATTGGTCCGGGGTTTTGTTCCGTATAATCGGGCAACATTAAAAATCATAGCGGATCTATGGTTTGACAGCCGGCTGTGAAGTGACGTTGTCGGTTTTTCGCTGGAACGAAAAGGCGCGTTTTCTATATAATCTGGTTTAAAGTGTTAATAATTGTGCGGGAATACGTTATTAACTGTAATATATCGCTACGGGATTAGTGCTGGATTATTAATTGTGAAGTGGCTACTGGATTGGCCGCTTCTACAACGCCGGACCGTTGCTTCTGCTGGAACGGGAATTCGAGAGGTCGCCTCGATATCGTCTGGTTTGGTATTACAAATTCCCTTCCTTCCTTCTTCCTGACAACCAAACTGGACTTTGGACGACGCCGGGAGCAGTAATTGGGTGAGTAATTTTAGGCACCTTGTTTGCAACTAAGGAGTAAATCTTAAAATCGGTATAACGGCATTTAATTTGTTTTTAATTCTCGCTATGGGCCCCGAGACGGTATTTCTGGCATAAATACTGAACACCCATAATACCACAAGTACCACACCTTTGCCAGTTATTCTACCGCCAAGTAGTAATGTGCAAACATAACTGTGTTCCGGTTTGAAGGGATGTTTCCAATGTTTCCAGAGAAATTACAGGGCTTAGAGATATAAAACATCTTAGATCTCTGGGTGACCAGCGCAGTGCAGTGACTCTTCATGTTCCAATAGCTGCGTATCACTGTGCTGTTATGTGGCAGGCATGTTGGTTACCATCAGGCACATGTCCTGCCCGTCGCGTCAAACTTAAAAAAAAAAATGCCGTCCTTCACCGTTTTTGTAGCGGCATTACACAGGTACATAGCTTCAAAAAGACAACGGTGTTCGTGGGATTCGAACCAGGGGTTTCGGATCGGCAGTCGCCGTTCTCCCGGCTAGAAAAACTTGTTGAATTGCCATTACCATTGTAGTAAAATTTAGAATTTTGCGTATATGTCGTGAGCAGTCGTGAGCAGTCCTGCGAGCAGTACCTACTCGTTCACGAGTCTGACTAAGAGCCGGTCCACACGGCGCGGCTGCCAACCGCGCCCGCGTGCGGGCGCGGCGCCGTGCCGCGCGTCGGTTTTGTTTCAATACTCACGAGACCGCAGGTTTTCGCGGTTTCTGCTCCGGAAAGCTACTGCGCAAGAATCGCGCGCAGCCACGCGGGCGCCGTATGCTAGCCATCGCTCTCCTTGACTCTAATTTAGCGAAGAGAACAGCACACGTCATCGCAACAAGAAAGAGGATTTTATCGAGCACAAGAGCAAAGACATACACATGCCTAGATATAACATTACAATTACTTCAGATATGATTGTGTCAGTGCTTCCACCAACCCTCGTTCCGGTCCTTAATTGCCATTTGCAAGTTATTTTTTTCCCCTGTTTCCAGTGGTATTCCTAGGCAAGCATCCTGCAGTGAAGCCGGAGCATCTAGCCTCAGTATATGGTATCATCAGCGGCGCGGCGCCCCTTTCCTCCTCCGACGCTGCCGCCGTGCTAGAGAAAAATGTAAGAATGTTCATACCAGTTACATTAATAAAAAAAAACATTATTTATTTCCATAAGTTATATCATAGGTACTAGGGTATAATAACCTATCCGACGCTGCCGCTGTGCTTGAGAAAAATGTAAGAATATTGACACCACTTACATTTACCATAAAAATCAGTTAAATTTACTATTTGCATAAGCAGCCTACTAAATGTTCCCGCTGCTGAAACTCGGGGCTTTCTCACTCATGGAGAGAGTACAGGCACAGAATAAATATTAGTACAGAAGCTTCACTTACCGAAAACAATTATATAAATAGCGACTCTTGCTGGGACACAACAAAGTTCAATTCAGCTCGCATTAGCGCTCAATTCCTGTCGCGATTTTCAACTCACCATCTACGCTCTCTTCTAACGCGTAACTCTTGTAGCGTTGTTTCCTGGAAGGAACGGTCTAGCGGTTGGCTAAAACCGCGCGATCTTGAGCGAGTGAGGGTGCACTGGTACAGGCTATAATCCAACACGCTGGCCTAGTGTGGGTTGGTGGATGACGCATGTCCTCGGAAGATTTTTGGACGCCGGTTTTCTCACAGTATTTTTTTTCACCGTTTTTAAATTACTGGCATTACACACAGTGGTGCGTGTGGGATTCGAAGAAGTTGCTCTGGTTCGGCTGTATAATGTATACCCTAGTGTAAGTTACGGTTGGTCTAGTCGGGAGAACGGCGGCTGCTAATCTGGAGCCCCGGATTCAAATTCCGTGGACACCACTGTCTTTTCGAAGTCCATGGTGCTAACTTAAACGGTGAAGGAAGATTTTGTGAGGAAACCGACACGTACCTAGAATCTTTCGAGGTCATGTGTCATCCACCAACTCGCACTGGGTCAGCGTGGTGGATTATGGCCTTGACTTCCTCTTTACGGGAAAATTCCCCGAGTGCTTATGCTTTTACCATAAGCAGCCCACTAAATGTTCTCACTGTTGAGACTCGGGGGCCTTCTCTCGCAAGGAAAGTTTGTCATCACTTCTGGCTTAAATATGGCAGTGCATTTTTCCTAGAATCTCTGGAGTGAATTATTGCTTTAACTCTGCTTGTGAGAGAATGCCTCGTTTCCCAGAGTTGTGGGATCATTTAGAAGGTTAGTTATGTTTGATTAGTTGTATTGAATGTAGAAGTAAGTAGTACTGAAGTACCGTTTCGTATTGTAAAACACACATGCACGAAACACGACACAGACAAATTCTCGAGCTTGCTATTGTTCAAAACGTTCACATTGTGGATTGATGGTAAGATAATGTTCGATAAGTGATACATTTGTTTATCTAACAGTTTATAGTACTATATCTTACACTTATCAGTTTTAACGATGTAAAGATTATTGTAAAGAGGGCATTAGCACCAAATTCTCGATAATTGTTGCCAGTATCTCATTAGAGAGTCTACTCGACGATCGCTTATTATGCCCGAGCTATACGAGGCTACTTTTTCAAGCTGGGATAGCAAGCTAGTACTTCTATCTTCGCGTAGACAACGCTATTTGACTGGCCTTGTGGCTAAGTGGTTAGTAGCTCTGCCTGCGAAGCCGAGGGTCGTGGGTTCGATCCCCACCCAGTGCAAATATTTGTGTGATGAATTCAAATGTTTGCACTGTGTCTGGGTGTTTCTATGTATAATAAGTATGTATTTAAAACTATATAAGTATTATATCAGCTATCTGGCCGCCATCACACAAGCTTTGCTTAGTTTGGGGTCAGATGGTGTTGTGTGTGAATTGTACCACCAATATATTATTATTATTATATATTATTATTATTATATTTTTGTACGCTACGCTGCGTTAGTTTTGTCTACACGAAGCTAAAAGTACCTATTAGCTTACTAACACTATAGTTTGCTATCCTAGCTTGAAAATATAGCCTCGTGTAGCTCGGGCATTAAGGTGTAGATTTAGCTGTTGTCGTTTCGTGTCATTTATAACATTCTAGCGATCCACTCCGATTTCGTTTGGGACGCTTACTATGCTTATATTGGGATGCTTATTAGCAACGCTATGTAAATATCACATTGAGAAAACATAGGTACGTAGAAAGTTAAAGACAGGTGTGCGATTGACGATAATATAGTAGATTATAAGTTACAGCTGATATAGTCGGGAGAACGGCGACTGCCGATCTGGAACCCAAAGTTCGAATCTCACGCGCACCACTATCTTTTTGAAGTAATGTGCCGCTAACTTAAAAACGGCGAAGGAAAAACATCGCGGAGAAACTGGCATGTTTCAAGAATCTTTCGAGATCATACGTTATCCAATAACCAGCCAGCCAGCGCGGTTAATTTTTTTTATTTATTTATTTGTCAGATAACATAGATCCATTTACAACTTAATAACTATAAATTTAAAATACAAAATCACATCTAAAATTAAATATAGAATTAAAGTCATAATCATAAAATTAACAAATAACGCAACTAAAACGTCGGAGAATTCAATTAGATTTTTAAAAGTATATTTATGGAGCATTATAATTTACGCTGTAAACATTTTACGCAAAAAAATTCAAGGTCCTTCGAGTGCTTTGTTTGGACCATTGTGTGCACAATATGCCTAGAGAGGGCCGAGAAGAGATCAGCTGCTAAAGTATTTAGAACAATGTTGTCGCTACTCCGTACCCTTCCAACTAATGAGGCCACTTTTTTGCGCACCACGGCCCAGAAATCATCAATATGGGCCTGCGCAAACATTTCTGATGCGCTACAGAAACGAGGCAGTTTCAACATCATTCTAAACAAATTATGGCCTTGACTCACTCCTTACGAGAGAAGGCCTCGAGTCTCAACAGTGGGCACATAGCGGGCTGTTTATGTGAATTTCACTTAAATAAACATAATTTTATTGCAATTGCAAGCCGGTGTTCTCTCTTCATGCTGTTGTTAAGCCGTTATCAAACTCAGCTGTAATTAATTAATAAGCTGTACTTAAACCTTGATAAAAAACGAATAATTATCGATAATTATTATCGCAATACAATCTGTCACGCCCCACCAATATGTAAAATACATTACAAAAAGGAAGGTATTTCTACTATGATATTCTATCTGTAATCTACAGATAAACAGACCCCTTGGCTCAAAGTAAAAGTGCATGAGATATCAAGTCTTATCAAATTGTTATCATACCGCATTTTGATTATTTGGTTTAGGCAAGTCATCTAGTCGAGGCCGATTTACATCAGACGAGCGAATGCTCATTCTATCCCCACTGTATCAAATTCATTTGGTGTAAACAAACGTAGAGCATGCTTTCGTTGTTTTGTTTGCGCTCGCAAAGATTCTATGGAATATCTAATATAAAAAACGCTAAGAACGATCTTTCGTTTACACTAAAAGATCGAGAAAGAATGCTCTTGTTCCAGCTCTAGCTCTATGTTCGTTCAGTTTAAATCAGCCTTCGGACATCTCAAAGTCAAGAGGGTTTTCAACATACATACATAAAAACTAAGAACCATGTCAATGAACTATTTAAATAAGAAAAGAAAACATTGTGATAAAAATTATAATATTCGAATTTCGATAAGTGGATACACTTAAATCTATATATACACAAATAGCTAAAATATTTTTATTTGAAAATTAGAACTATCTAGTGATCTAGTGTATAAAGATTCCTTGGTGAGATATAATTCTTCAATGACATAAGCTTCGGATCAGTATTAACGTGCCTATCTTCACGGTAGTTTAAAGTAAACTGAGTATAGATAGTGCAATCCACGAAGACGCGCCCCACTATTCCTCCAAACCGTTTATAATATTTGTGTGCAAACTTTCGGCAATGTTTGAGTGTTATCGGTACACACTAATTACCTATGAATGCACACGCACACTACAATGGCTGGTGAATGATTCGCGACTGACGCTCGGAGCAAACGCGATTGGTGGAAACGAAACTTGGTGGGGCGCGTCTTCGTGGATTGCACTATCTATAGGTATATTAGTGTGTCTATCTTCAGGGTAATGTAAACACGGTGCTAGGGAGTGAGAGATAGGTAAATAAAGACAGTGTAGAAAAGAGAGGCGCGAATTCGGAAATACAGTTTTCAGAATCAGTACGCTTCATCTTTGCTTGATGTATGAACTCTTAATATAGGAGGTGGCCTTCTCAGTATAGGGAATTCTTCTAGTCTATGCGGAGTCCGCCTGGGGAAGTACCACACCTTTGCCAGTTAGTCTACTTAGGCGGTACAATATTCAATGTTGGTGGCTAATCTGGTTACCATCAGGCTCATGTCCTGGCCGTCTCGTCACTCTATACTACAAAAACATAAATATCTTTGCATATACAAGGTGTTGCAGAAAGGTGCAACAATATTTATGGTAGTTCATCTACATTAAGTTTTGAATAATGTATGTGAATATTAGGCATGAAAGCTCAAAAATTTTTTTCCATAAAAAAAAATATTTTTTTCGGTTGTTATTTCATTTGACATACCCCTAATGGCCAGATCTCCGCACGGATTTTTGTACGATGTCACGGCGTCGGCGGCAAGGTCGTTTGTCTGCTGTACATGCTTTAGGGTTGAAGCTGGTGATTTGGTGGGAATTTTACGTCAAACTTTGACTCGAATTATCTCGTGATCTACCGTGCTGAGGGGAAAGAGACCTTGGGTGATGAAGTGTACATCAGTGTTAGAATGGACTGTTAAAATATTGTTGGGGGTAAATCCACCACGTTGTATAAATGAAGGGTAAAAATGTTTTTTTTTTTAAAGAAATAAGTACATACCGTATATGAGATTTCATTTGAACTTAGTAAAAAGCTATTAGTTTGATATTACATACAGGCACTCCAATTTTATTTATTTGTATAGATAATTCTAATAATATTACAATGTTCTGTGCTTTCAGAGTAATATTTCGTTCCGTCAAGGTTACGGACTGACGGAGACTAACGGTGCTATATCCGTAGCAAGGAATACCGACACCAACCATTCAGCTGTGGGCTTCGCTCTACCCGCCTCCGAGGTCAAGATCGTCGATATTAAGACGCAAGAGGCTCTCGGACCTGGCGAGGTTAGTTTCATTAGGAATAAGTTAAAACTATCAAAGAATATCTATCCCGATAATCAAGAAAGGCATTGTTTGGCTATAATTGTTCGATTTCAAGTCTCTCCGAGCTCCGAGACTTTGACTCGTTCCTATTGGTTCAGCCGCGCGTGACGTGTGTACCAACCAACCAACCGCAACCCTAGAATGTAGTAAAGACAAGGAAGAGATACTATAACACAGCGAGTGCGAATGAGACGCAGCTAGCAGCCGGTCAAGAGAGCGGCCAGCGTAACTAGACCTCTTTGATTTTGGGAATCACATGCAACGAAAACTAAACAATTATATTAATTATACGTATGAGTGAAAGGTTTTAAATTTTTCTGATAAATGGAAGTTTACTGCAACAACAAATATGTAGTATTATAGAACAAGAAGACATTTTTATCGACTAACCTTCAGAAAAACCTTTTTTAAACAAAAACAACAGATCGGTTGCGTAGACAATTAATCTTCGTTTGCCCGTGCACGGATTGATATTGCTCGAAGTTGCCTTATTGTGGCAAAATACAGAAGTAAAACGTTACACCTCTTGGGGATAAGTACCTACCTGATCACTGTAGTGGCAGTTGTCTCTTGGAAGAGTCCGCCTTGGGAAGGACACTATTATCAGTTATTCTACTGCTATTATAAGCAGTAATGTGAAAACGTTAGACTGGGCTTAGAGGTAAAACATCTTAGATCTCGGGGTGATGAGCGTAGCGCAGTGCTAAGTTTGTAGCTTTTAGAAGTATTGATTTGCCCTCTAAATGTTCCAATAGCTGTATAACACTGTGTTGTTATGGGCAGGCATGTTGCCCGAGACGAGCAGGACATGTACCATCAGGCACATGTCCTGCTCGTCTCGTCACTCTGAACTGTAAAAAAAGTAAGGGTAAATAATTTTTTTTTTATTTTTTCAGGAAGGCGAAGTATGGGCCCGTGGAAAGCACCTAATGAATGGGTATTACCAGAACGAAGAGGCGACGAGAGAGGTTATGACAGACGACGGCTGGTTCAAGACTGGAGACATCGGGAAATACGATGAGAACAAATACTTGTACATCACTGATAGACTGAAAGAGCTTATCAAGGTGAGGTTTTATTATTTGCGATACAGACACGGGTCTACCGCCCAAGAAAAACGGTTTTGGCTTTCATATTGCTCTCCCTTTTCTTTTCGTTTGAAATTATAGAAACAAGAACAGCAAAGCCAAAGGCGGTTTAGTTATGCGGTACTTATCTCATACTGTACTGACTGACTGTACTTATCTATATATATAAAAGCGAAAGGTTTGGTGATGAGTGATCACGAAATCTCAGGAACTACTAGGAGTCTGAAATTTTGCATGGTTGTGCCTTTTAGCACGTAGGCGCTCGCTAAGGCGGGATTTTGAGAAATTCAACCCCCAAACGGGTGTAAGAAGGGATGGACGGTTGTATGAAGATTCCGTCATTATAAAAAATGTAAGCATGAAATACACTACCGATTTTAATAAAATTTGGTACACAAATATAGGTACTAGATCTCAAGAAAAAACATGGGTAGTCTTGTGTTTAAAATTCTCGTGTCACAATGTTAGTTACCTTACTGCTCCGAAATGGATTTACTGATTTTTACCAAATTTTATATGCATATACAGTAGGTCTGAGAATCGGCTTCTATCTATTTTTCAAACCCCTAAGTGATAAAGGTTGTTCACCCCTACATTTTATTTTCTTAATTTTGGGACAAAAAATTTTGTTTTTATTTTTTTATAATGTGGCATTAAAAATACATACAATACTAAATTTTTACCCTTTTATCACCAACCTCTATTTTTGAATAGCCATTAAAATGGCTAAAAATGATTAAACTACTAAAGTAGTTTAATCATTTTTCATCCCGCTCGATAACTGATCAATTATCGTCCTTTTTTGTGAATGTTTTTCACACTATTTTGATTAAAACTTTCCGGAGCTTATGGCAAATCTAAAATAGTTTTGTAAAAATAAACATTTATTTTTATTATTAAAGTTTAGGGTTGCCATGGATGGTTTAGATTGCAGTTGGTATCTAGGTTATTATCGGAGCGAAGCCGGAACGGGCCGCTAGTCTATTATAAAGTTCCACTGGATATCCGTAACTGGGAGGATTTAAACAGTTTTAAAAGTAATTTCCATTTTAAAGTCAAACTGACGAGTTTTTTAATAGTTTTTTATATAGTTGCAATATATCTATATACAGAGAAATTACAAGACAGAGATAAACATCTCATATATTTGGATGACGAGTGCAGTCCAAAGTAGGTAGGTAGTAACCTAGCTAGGTAGTAATTTGGACTCACCACATGTTTCAATAGCTGCGTGTCACTGTGCTGTTATGTGGCAGGGATGTTGCTTACCATCAGGCACCTGCCCTGCTCGTCTCGCCACTCTATACTATAAAAAAATCTACCTACTTCCACAAGCACACGAAGCTAATGCATTTTCCTCACATTTCCAGGTAAAAGGTTTCCAAGTTCCCCCAGCGGAATTAGAAACGGTCCTGCGGACGCATCCAAAGGTTCTCGACTGCGCAGTCCTAGGGATCCCCGATACACTATCAGGAGAAGTCCCCAAAGCTTTCCTAGTCACTCAAAAAGGACAAGAATTAACCCCCGAAGAAATCATGGAGTATGTCAACAGTAGAGTAGCGATATTCAAGAAGATAAAAGAAGTACAGTTCGTTGATGAAATTCCAAAGAACGCTGCGGGTAAGATCTTGAGAAAAGAGTTGAAGGAAAAGTATGTTTAAATGTAGTTATCTAGAGTTCAATATTGTTTGGCAGAGTGTAGAGGTAGATTTGCTGTGAAGGTACAAGGTCGTAGGTAGATTCTACCGCGCTAGTAGGGTTGTCAGATCTTGTGAATAAATAATCTTACTTTGTTTTATTTAGATTCTACATAGAGGTAACCACAACGTCTATTTTAAAACGAAAGGATCGTGCTGTATTCATTCTGAGCTTCTATTCCTAGCTTGGTGCTAGAAATAGAAACTCAATTCCACAAAAAATGATCCATTCAGAACTTTATTTTAAAATGTCGTGTGTAATAATTTCTTAATTTCAAAATCCTAATAACAGCCGCTTATAAGGATGAATACATGAGTACCTGTATTATCCATGTCTGTCACCGTAGAACTGGTCACGGTAGGTTAGGTTAGTTTTAGGTTAGTTTGTAAATCTGACGACGCAAGATTATAATCTGACGGTTTTTCTGATTTTACGGTGATATATACAAAAGGGTATTCGCATAAACTGAATATACCCATAAACTTCTAAGATGATATGAATCTTATTAAGTTTTGACAACCCTACGCTGCGGTATAAAAGGTTTTCTAATCGGAGTAAACGGATACTGTTCAATTAAGTGTAATACAAATTATTGTAAGTACTGTTCGGTCGTTTTGGGATACACTCTGAACTCAGTCCAGCTCCCGCAATCCGCACTCGTTCACGAGTATGGCGCATGTACTAGCCATCGCTTCCAGTTGGTACTTTGTAATGTAAATCGTTTCGTACGTAACTCCTTAGGCGGATTTTAGTCGCACGCACACCGTCAGCGCTCATTGCTCAGCGCGTAGTTCGTCAGCGCTGTGGCTCAGCGTGGCTCGTTTTAACGCATCAGCGCTGACCTCCGCGCGCGCTTATAGCTACGCGTCATTCAAAAACGCTACCTCGATGTTCATATATCTCGGCCATCAGCGTCGACGGTGCGCGTGCGGTCAGCGTGAGACTAAAATCAGCCATACAAACTCGGAAAGTTTATCCGAAAACGACCGAAAAGTAAACGAATAGCTATGATGGAATATGTCGTATAATATAGCGTTCGTCTAACTCAAGCCACGGTTTGTGGGAACAAGTAAGCATTTTGTATATTGGTTATATTTTAAGCGTTACATATTGTGCCTTATTAGTAGAATAAGATGAGTTATATATATTTTTTGTAAACATTGCCTTTCAAACTAGAACGAACACAATTTGCACATTTGCTTGGCGGCACAATAATAAGCAAAGTTGTGGTACTGGAGATGGCAAACAATCAAGAGCCACTACAAAAATATGATATACACTACCATTAAAATTATGAAAATGAAAATAATTGTGTGGGTAACAATGGTAGCTTAAAACAGAGTAATAATAATAATAAGATAAGAGAATTATAATAGTAGACCTCAAATAAAAATAATACCTTACAACGATGCTATTACAGCTATCTTATGTCAATCTGATAGTCATCTTGAGCAATAAGCGAAACATATTCAAATACTAACCTATATTCAAACTAATAAACACATACAACATACATACAAACAAAATAGTGCGTTGTAAAGAACAGCTAGAGAGTGTGGTAGCCCACACTCTCTAGCTGTTCTTGCCCGAGCCACACGAGGCTAGTTGAAGTGAAAACTTCTTTAGGCGCGCCTAGACAGATTTTTCGTGGGGTGTGAATTGAATTCATTCGTCACGCTCGGGTATGATAAGAAAGCTTCGGGTAAACTCGGGGCCATGGCTATTGGCCATCTAGAAATACGTCAGCCAATGGGAAATGCTGAAAGGTCGTGGACAGGCCATCATGGCATGGCCTTCTAGAAACGCGTCAGCCAATGGGAAATGCTGACGCATTTCTAGATGGCCATGCCAAGATGGCGAGGCCACGCAAATATCAAATTCTGAGTTTTAAGTTTTCACTTCTATCGGCAGTTCCTATGACTGCCAATTTTTTTTTTCAAGCTAGGATAGCAAGCTAGTATTTCTAGCTTCGTACTAGCTTGAAAAATTAGCTTCGTGCAGCTCGGGCACAACAGATAAAATACTTTATATCTACCTATGGGTGACGAGCGTATTGCGGGCCTAGGTAATGGTTTGGACTGTTCATGTTCCAATAGCTGCGTGTCACTGTGCTGTTATGGGCAGGCATGCTGCTTACCATCAGGCACATATCCTGCTCGTCTCGTCACTCTCTACAAAAAAAAAAAGTTTGTATTTCCTTTTATGGATTTTGATTTTGGACCCATGGAACAATTCGTCGATTTTGATAGAGGTATTATTGGACCGTTGTAAGTAATTTTTTAGGTATTTTATGTACGACCAAATCAAACTATTTATGAAATCATGTCTGTATTTTGTATGTGTGTAAAAACTCGTTTTCTACTAATTATACAATTTCGCACAAATATTATCGTTTTTAAAACAATGTGATTGTGAAAACAATGGCATATTATTTTTAATTGGATGACGTAATATATTGATTGACGTAAAGAGAGTTGGCTTATTATCAAGTGGAGATAATATTGTTTAGCTATTGAGCACGGTAATGCAGCCAGCGTCTTAACTAATGCTATATTTTATAAACGTTTTTTACTACGTTGCGAAAGTTGAAATGTAATAATATACTCAAATAAATTTATAGACTGAAACGAAATATATGTGCAATTCTAACAGTATACCTTAAGAACTTTTATAAATGAAATTATGTTTTGTTGAGAAATCAAGAACAAATCATCGCCGTATTCTAAGGCAACGTCCAAAGCATAAGTACGCGACCCAAAACATAGTAAGTCAAGGCTGAATTGTGATTATATCTGGTCTGGGGTCGTCCATTGTGGGTGGAAAGAGTAAATCATTATTAATAATAACGATATGGGTTTATTGAGAACACTAGGGGGAGTGAAAGGAATACATCTTCGGGTAAACTCGGGACCATAGCCATTGGCCCTCTAGAAATGCGTTAGCATTTCCCATTGCTGACGCATTTCTAGATGGCCCTCCGGTTTCACCCGCGTAGTTTCCAAAGTGAACTATCAAATTCAGAGTTATAAGTATTCACTTTTATCCCCAGTTCCTATGACTGTCAATTTTTTTAACGCAGTATTTCTAATTCGCCTTTGCTAGACAATTTGCATGCCGTGGCAACCGCCTCGCCGGCTATTCTATATTGTTTGTGAGAGTTTTTTTGCAAAGAAATACCTACACGTGATTTTGGCTTGGAGGGAAAAATAGTCTACAACCCCAGTATCACTATTAGTATATGTGTAGGGTTACTATAGTGGTTAAAAAGTTGGTCAAAAACACTACGGGATTAATAAATAATCCCTTTACATAAGTAATTTGGGGAAAAATGCCATAGATCCATAAAAAAAAACCGTCTTAATAGGGGGTAGAGGCGTTCTGAAGTGAATTCCCATAGGTACATTTATAAAAAAAAAAGAAAACTTAATACCTACATACTGTTGTGCAAAATGTTCACAGGATCTTAACATCAGTCAAAGTAAACTTACGTTTTGTCTTGTCCAAAGTCCATTTTGTCATCGCTAACAAATGCATGAGGATTCATAATTTTTATCAAGTTTAAAGTTATTTTATGTTATTGATACAAAATGTTTGGAGATTGTTTTGTCGAGTCCAGAGTGCGTTTTTGCTATCACGGACACATGCACGTTTTGTACCTTTTGGCGAGTTTAAAGTAACTTGTACTTCAGACTTTAGACTTCAAACAGTTGACTTTGCAGCAGCTGATAATGTTTTTCGATTTAAGGTTTAGACACTTACTAAAAGTGGTTTTTAGTGATGGATAGACCCGTTTGTCTATAGGCCGATTTACATCAGACGAGCAAATGCTCATTCTATCCCTACTGTATCAAATTCATTTGGTGTAAACAAACGTAGAACATTCTTTCGTTGTTTTGTTTGCGTTCGCAAAGATTCTATGGAATATCTAATATGGAAAACGCTAAGAACGATCTTTCGTTTACACTAAAAGATCGAGAAAGAATGCTCTTGTTCCAGCTCTAGCTCTATGTTCGTTCAGTTTAAATCGGCCTTTACTTGAGTTCTTTTAAACCCTGGAACAAACAAGAATTATTCATATTGTATGAAGTAAAATACTTTTCATTGTAATATTAACTTAATTCTTTATCAGTTATATACTTTGTTGAATTTGAATGACTGTTTGAAAATCAACGTGGTTTGTTCAGTGCTAAACGAGAAATAGTCGCGAGTGCGCACTTTGCTTGAGAAAATACCGCCTGAACAATTGAAATTAATTAGATTGAATTGATCATATCACAAATGAAAAACTCGTAAATTAAAAAGTTTGGAATCTTAATTTAAAGTAATGTTGTCTCTTTATTGTTTGAAAATGTCACAACAGTAACATTTTCATCAAAACAACTCATAAAATACCTTCAACCTTGAATGTTCATCTGTCCGTTGTAGAATTTACATATTTAAAATTTTAATTTTTAATCATGTTTATGCATTAATGAACAACTGCAAAAAATAAACAATTATATTCTAAAATGGTATCTACCATTTTGTACTGAACATTGAATTAATCAAATAGTTTTTGTGTCTTGATGATCTTATAGACTCCATTCATACTTTACTTGTTGGGGAAATTTAGGAAGTCTGTGCCTAAGGTGTTACAAAAAAAATTAAAAAAAAAAATTGATTAAAAATAATATTGAATAGATGGCGCCAATTCGAGTAATAGCTGCGTTCCGAAAAAATGTGTTTTAAAACAATATTTTTCTATGTTATTTTTTGACTTGCAATTTTATAATCGAGGTCCATTATAAACTCTTTTTACACAAAAAATTTAACCGACTTCAAAACCACAAAAAGGCACTTAAAAACGAAAGTAAGTTAATATAATCGCTACTCACTCATCTAATTGAAGGCAGTGCCAGTCAAGTCAGATAGATAGACGTAGTAAGTAGAAGTAGGCATATGTAAGTTGTATCTACCTATCAATCTACTACTTGTAAGACTTGGCTGGTACCGACTTCAATTAGACGAGCGAGTAGCGATTATATAGTAATGATATTAACTTATTTTTCGCTTTTGAGTGCCTATTTGTGGTTTTGAAGTCGGTTTAATTTTTTGTATAAAAAAAAGTTTATTTTGCCCTTTTTAGTGCAAAACAAATTTTCAACAATGCATCGACACAATTTCGTGTTGACAGAATCGAGTTTAATAACTTTTGTGAAATCTACAACCATGTCATCCATACAAAATTATATTCTGAAATCGGTTCGGGCGTTCTCGAGAAATCAGGTAACATTCATTAAAAAATATGGTGGTCGAATTGATATCCTCCTCCTTTTTGGAAGTCGGTTAAAAAGTACTCTTGTATAGTTTTTAAAAACTTTTGCTCAAAGATTATAAAATCTAAAATAAGGAAAATAAAGTATAGGTATATTTTTTTTTTAATTTTAGATTTTATTATACATTTTTCGATTTTCTCAGTTTAGGTTTTTTTGTTTGGAGTAATTCGCTGGTTCGCAATAATAGTGACGAATCTAATATTTATTGTAAATCGATTGTTTTGTATCAATCAAAAAGTGACTATCTTTCTAATCAATGCCACAGTAAAATCAGCGTTCCACTATCTCAACACAATATATTAAAATATGCATTATATCAATTTAAGATATCTGCAAAACCAGCAAATTGTTCTGCAGTTTGTTTGTACATGGTGTTGAGGTTATTTAGTATACACTTTATACTGTACTCTTATTTTTAAGGCGTACTTATTGTACTTTTATATATCCTGTTATGTTTTTGGAGATTTTTAGTGTTAAGTTTGTACTTACTCACGTGCAATTTAGAAATAAAATTATTTTTACATGAATAATTGTTTATGATTACTATTTTAATCCGTTTAAATATACCTATCTACCTAACAAAGACGAAAATGTGTTTGAAAGAGAATTTGTTAGTCTTCTCAAAGAACCATTTCTACTTCTTTGGTCGATTTCGGTGTGGTGCAATTGATACCTGGACGTCTACTCTCTTTCTGCGAAAACGTAATAGTCCATTGAAAAGTTACATTTGGGGTTGCGTTTTTTAGAGGACGCAATTTAATTTTTTTGATGTGTAGGGGGGGGGGGTCAGTGTAAAGCTAAAAACAAGTTTGTGGGGTCGCAACCCTTGTCCCACGGCCGCCATCTTGAAAATAGGGGTTGAAATGGTTTCTACGGTATATCTCTTAAACTACTCGTATTTATTTGATAAAAAAAAATCTTTAACATTTTTTGTTGCAAATTAAATTCTCTACAACTTTGGTCTAGAAACTTTTTGTCGTAGAACTATAAATAAAAAACAACTAGTTTAATCAGCCTAGCCTATTCACTAAACGGCGCTGTTTAACTAGCGGCCTGTTAATTGAATGGTCCATTAAGCTAATATTGCTTACGACATAATCATCACACAAAGCTATTGGTTATGAAACGTTTTCACGTTTTCAGACCAAGATAATTTATTTTCAAAAAAAAAAAATTCTAAGAAATAAACACAGACTTCGACACCGGACAAAATTTGATGAGACGCTATCACTGCATCGTCTAGATCAATGAATGTGACTTTTATTTTTTTGTTCATATCTTCTTTTTTTTTAATAAAGAGTGACGAGACCAGCATGACATGTGCCTGATGGTAAGCAACATGCCTGCCACATGACAGCACAGTGACACGCAGCTATTGGAACACGAAGAGTCCAAATCATCACCTAGCACTGCACTGCGCTCGTCACCCAGAGATCTAAGATGTTATATCTCTAAGCCCTGTAATTTCTCTGGAAACATTGCCCTTCAAGCCGGAATACTGTAATGTTTGCACATTACGGCTTGGCGGTAGAATAACTGGCAAAGGTGTGGTACTTCGCCAGGCGGACTCTGCTAAGAGTCCTACCACTACTAACTTTACAAACTTTCGCGTTGATAAAAAATGGCACCGATTTTAATTAAATGTATAAATGGTTCCACCTGGCGGTATCGTTTAAGGGACCTGAACCTGACCTCTGAACTATGATCTACTAAAAAAACATCAAAATCGATTCACTATCGCGTAACATGCATACGAAATACATATATAATCGACTTGACAACATTCTCCTTCTTTGAAGTCGGTTCGAAAACAGGCGCGGGCGCCTGTTTTTCTGGTTCTGAAAACGTCTCACAACCAAAGGCTTCATGAAACGGTTAATTATCTTACAATGGTCACTTACGGCGGAAGTCACATAATTAAGTCAAAATTAATTCGTTATCTTAATGTAACCAGTTATTTCGGGGCGTAAACACAATAATTAGATAGGTAACCGAATTAAGAAATAAAATTAAAAGTTTTCAAGAAACGTAGGAATGAGATACCTTTACCTAGGTATTTCATTTGATAATGTACCTATGTATGTATATTTCTAAGGTATGTAACTTATGTATTAACACGTGGTGTATTATGGATTATTATACTATCCAACCTGCACAAGGGCAGCGTGGTGGATTCTGGCTTTGAATCTCTCCTCACGAGAGAAGGCCTCGAGTCCCAGCAGTGGGAAAACATTTTCAGGGCTGTTTATGCTATGCTATGTAACTTGTGTACTTACATCATAATGTGTGCGTGTACCTACTTGTGTGTGTACGAACACATAAACACAAGTAGGTACTTGTGTTTATGTGTTCGTACGTCATTGACTCGGAAAATTTCATCTATCCAAAGTGTGGCCTGCTTCTTCACTGTGCCGCTGCCGCTCCTACGCTACTCTACTAAGCAAGCGTGGATCCATGGGGGGTCATGGGGGTCATGACATCCCTGGGTTGGGTCCAGTACCTAGGTGGACCACTGATTAAAAAGCATGCATGTACTTATCGCTTATCGCACAGGTAACTTGACCACGACTATATCAAAAAGTCAAAGTAATTTAATCGCGAAAAATTGTGGTTACAAATAAGGTCTTAAAATACTATGGTTTGGTGCTGCACAATTTCAGCCTAAAATATTCAAAACAAAGATCTTAATTTACAATAACAGTTTTTATATATCTAAGGAATTCTTAATTTACAATAACAGTTTTTATATCTAAGGCATTTTAAAATGAAAGTTATAATCTAAACAACAAAAAATTACTTATATTAAAGGCAATACAATATAACAGGTTAATACAATAGAAAAGGAAAAATAAAACTATGTGATGTGTACATCAATTAATTTGTACGTTAAGTAATTAGGTTCACGCTAACATTTTAGAAATTATATGGGACTATACCTGTTTGCATTAAAATCAAGATAGTGTTTGACATCGTAAAAATTGTGAACAGTTAGCCATCTGTATAATCCGCATTTAAATTTTTCGTATGAAAATGATTTAATATATTCTGGAACCTTGTTATAAATTCTTAAAGCGGCTATTTATAACAGTTTCTACGGTAAAGTTCATTATTGCATTGAGGGAAAACTAATCTATTTGGGTATCTAGTGTTGTAGTGGCGGCTATTTCCTAACTTACAGAAGAGCTCTGGATATTTTTTAACGAATACACACATTTCGTAAATGTACAGAGAAGGAAGTGGAAGCACTTTTAATTCTTTGAATAAAGGTTTACAAGAATCTAAGGGGCCAGCACAGCAGATTGCCCGGATACACCTTTTTTGAGCTTTAAATGCTCGTTCCAATTCAACCGAGCTATTATATGCTATATGACCCCCCCCCCAACATACAAAAGATTACACATCAAAAATGTTCAATAGTAGTCTAGTCTAGTCGAGTATAGACTGTAGAGCAGGGGTTTCCAAACTTAATTTGTCTGCTGCCCATTTTGAGAATAAATATTTTTTTAGCGCCACCATTTAAAAAAAAAACGCTATAACTTCAAATGAAATTATTTATTTATTGTGAGATATGTAGGTATATTAGCGAAGTTTAAACATTCAGTCTAAGCGAGACTTTTACTATAAACTGCAAGAGTTAACTTGCAACCTGAGCCCAGTAGGTAGTAGGTACAATACGGACTCCAAGCCTCTACACAACTCCCCCATTTTTGAAGTGAAAACTTCGTGGGCTGTGAATTGGATTCATTCGTCACGCTCGGGTATGATAAGAAAGCTTCAGGTAAACTCGGGACCATGGCTATTGGCCGTCTAGAAATACGTCAGCCAATGGGAAATGCTGAAAGGGCGTGGACAGGCCATAATGGCATGGCCATCTAGAAACACATCAGCCAATGGGAAATGCTGACGCATTTCTAGATGGCCATGCCAAGATGGCGAGGTCGCGCCTTCCGGTTACACCCGTGTAGTTTCCAAGGTAAGCTATCAAATTCTGAGTAATACGTTTTCACTTCTATCGGCAGTTCCTATGACTGCCATTTTTTTTTCTGGGTCTCTTACCACCTCCCCTTAGGCCTGCAGCGCCCACAAGGGGGCGTTATCACCCACTTTCGGAAAGGCTGCAATAGAGTGACGAGACGAGCAGGACATGTGACTGTTAGTAAGCAACATACCTGCCACATAACAGCACAGTGACACTCAGCTATTTGAACATGACGAACCCATTTATATTTTTTTTATAGTATAGAGTGACGAGACGAGCAGGACATGTGTCTGATGGTAAGCAACATGCCGGCCACATAACAGCACAGTGACACTCCGCTATTGGAACATGAAGATCCCAAATCATTACCTAGCACTGCACTGCGATCGTCACCCAGAGATCTAAATGATGTAAGTATTATCTCTATATCTCTATGCCCTGTAATTTCACATTGTTCAGTTTCAACAATTTTACTGGACTAAGTCGCAGTATAATTTTAATACGCATAATAACGCAGTATAATAACACCGGTCTTAAACGAAAGGGTTCCCATTTCGAGGTGTTCTGTGAAACCCTATCAAGGCGCTGGTATTTTTTTGTCAATGACCTACGGACCTTTATCTTGTGCCTCCTCCTCTCTGCATAGTTCAACATGATTTTTTCTATTGACTGAGCACAATACAATGGAAAATGAGTTACTTCCTCGTTTTTTTATCTTGAAATAAACCAACTATCATGCTTGCGTGATGAAGTATAATTTTCCACTCGGAACGTCATAATGTTAGAAATTATTGGCAGGTAGCTACTATAGTACCGGCTTAAAGTTACGGCTGGTCTAGTCGGGAGAACGGCGACTGCCGATCCGGAGACCCCGGGTTCAAACCCCACACGCACCACTGTCTTTTCGAAGTCATGTGCGTAATGCCGCTAACTTAAAAACGGTGAAGGAAAACATCGTGAGGAAACCGACATGTACCTAGAATCTTTCGAAGTCATGCGTCATCCACCAACCCGCACTGGGCCAGCGTGGTGGATTATGGCCTTAACTCTCTCCTTGCGAGAGAAGGCCCCGAGTCCCAGCAGTGGGAACGTTTAGTGGGCTATTGATGATGATGAGCTACTATAGTACCACAATGTATAACCACAGTATAAAAAAACACCAGTAGGACGACGCCTTTGGACTTGCGAGTAATGCCCCCAACGCAGTGATGCGTATGCTTATCAATGTTATTGAAGTGAAAACTTCTTTTGGCGCGCCACAGGCATTTTTCGTAGGCTGTTAATTGAATTCTAGCGTCACGCTCGGGAATGATAAGAAATCTTCAGGTAAACTCGGGACCACGGCCATGCTCATGGCTACGCCCTCCGGTTTCACCCGCGTAGTTTCCAAAGTAACCTATAAAATTCTGAGCTTATAAGTTTTCACTTCTATCGGCAGTTCCTATGACTGCCATTTTTTTTTCATTCTTTTGCTATCGACATTATTAAGTTAAATGTGCGCCATTATTGTAAACCATTCTTAATTATTAACTCACTTTAAGATAATTATTAAAATCTGTTTAAAATTACAACAAACGTCATCCCTGCACCACGCACCCAAATGATTAATATTATGGCCGTGTTAGCAGTTTGGGAGCACCGCGTCTCACCCCGCAAGTCCCACATGATTGCCCTGTCTAGACTTACTAGACGTGTGCGCCGAACGACTGTATGATTTATTAGACTGTGGTATCACAGACGATAAGTTGTCTCTACTCCTAGTGTGTCCACAGTGCCAGCTTTAGGGTGGTGGGGGTCGGTTGCCCGGGGCGCCAGATACTACAAGGGCGCTGGGAAATCTCCTAATAACCCAGGGGGTATTTCAACGTCCCCAAAGTATAGTGTGACGAAAGTCTTCAATCAGTGCGTGTTGCCAGTGATGACTTATGGAACTGAGACGTGGTCCTTAACTGTGGGCCTCATAACAAAGCTCAAAGTCACACAGCGAGCTATGGAGCGAGCTATGCTCGGAGTCTCTTTGCGCGACAGAATCCGTAATGAGGATATTCGCAAAAGAACTAAAGTAGCCGACGTAGCTCGAAGAGTAGCTAAGCTGAAGTGGCAATGGGCAGGCCACATCGCTCGCAGAACTGACAACCGATGGGGAAGAAAGGTTCTCGAGTGGCGACCACGAACCGGAAGACGCAGTGTTGGACGGCCTCCCACTAGATGGACAGATGACCTCACGAAGGTCGCTGGAAACCGCTGGTTGCAGGTTGCGCAGGACCGTTCGTTGTGGAAATCTAGGGGGGAGGCCTATGTCCAGCAGTGGACGTCTTACGGCTGATGATGATGATGAAAGTATAGTGTTGTCATTTAGGGTGCCTGAGGCATGGCTCGCCCGGATGGCCAAGTCCGGCCCTGTGTGTACACATTTGTCGTACAAATCACCATAAAATTGTAATTATCGTCAGCTTACAATATACCAACGTCAGATTATTAAACTAATATAGTCTTACCTACGTAGTTTTATAATCTCTCTCGGTAGCTGTCAAGCGTTTTATAACAAACTGAAGTGGAAACTGTCTAAGTTACCTACTTTTGTATTTTTTTCAAATAGAACGGACGTTTAGGACGGTTATAATTTATAATGGACGTTTTGGTCGTGGTAACGAAGATACTGAAGAATAAAATATGCAGGTCGTCTCATTGGGAAATGAGGGTATCTCCATCTAACCTCATTTGATCTTTAAAAGGTTGTAAACCGCGGCCTTTACATAGGCCACGAAATTCGAAAACATCGCGATGCAAGCATTTTTAGTAAAGTTAGTTAAGTTTCGACTGTTTTGAAGACAAATTGCCAGTTCTATTATTCAGTTACGGCCTTCTTACTAAAACATAGAACTGAGTATAAATGTATTTACTTACCGATTATTTCACCTATTCAAATGTTTTCTCAAGGAACAAATGTTTAGAATACAAACATTGGGTCGTTGACTAAATGTTTAAGAATAGCCAAAAAACTGTCCGATTTGGCGTTTAATTTCGTTCATTTTAGTAGGTAGCGTCATTTGCAACTTTTTTCTGAAAATAGAGAAAAACCTACAATCCTCTTAATATTATAAATGTAAATGTATTGATGTTTGGATATTTGGATGTTTGTTGCGTCGTAAGTAACGTATGAACGGATCGGGCGGAAATTCGGGATACGGGTAGATTATAGTCTGGAAGAACAAATAGGCTACTTTTAATCCCGGCAAATGGGAACGGGAACTACACGGGTAACACCGTCGGGCGCTGCTAGTATAAAATAAATATAATATCGTTGACCAGCGAAAGATTTGAACATCCGCCCTACGATGTTAAGGATTCTGGGCCAGAACCCTTCATTAGCTACGTTCAGGGCAGAGAACCGATATGCCCGAATTTCTGGCATATCGGTGCTCTAACGAGTCCTATGGTGTAGGTATTCGTAGATGACGGACACAAACATTATCAGGAACAACGACATAGCAAATAAATCGATATTACCTATAGGCCGACGCCTATAGGCTCAAGGTTGTTTGTTTTATGGAGGAAAATGATGACATAGGTCTGATTCACATTGTTTGGTACTAGATTGTTACACCCGCTATTTGATAAGATTAGTAAATGTTTTCGGGATAAAATGTAGTTTATTCTTCTTCTGGAGCACCATATTGGCACCTAATTACTAAGCACGCTGAAAAAACGCTGTATTTTTTTTACCTAAGGCCAATTGTCCACGTAGCTGCACGACATCCGCACGATTTCGACAATTGTCGGATGCAAGACGAATGCTTGCATCTTGCGTACAAAGAAAGAAGTCTGTGTCCACGAAGCGACAACGACACGACAGCCGCACGTCTTGCGTTTGTTTGTAAGATGCATGCATTCGACAAAAGACGCGTGCGTGGACAGTAGGCCCAAGTCAAAACAGCATAGTGTCTAGGTCCTAGGTACAATACAATAAAAACTCTTTATTAAAAAGACAACGCACAAAAAAAATACAAAACACAAAAAAAATATCTTAGCAATTGAATTGGCGGCCTTATCGCTTAGAGCGATCTCTACCTACTATGTCACTGCTGTACTATGTGATGTAATAATATAGGTATGTATTTCATTTCAAATTCAATTTCACTTTAACAACACTTTGGTGGATTTACGAGTATATATGTGATAAGAGTATGTTAACAGCATTGCCGTCTAAATACGGGTTTAAAAAGGAAATATACCTACCTAAACCAATCCGAAGATTTTCACAAAAAATGGTGAAAAAATGCATGAAGCTGTACTGATCGAAATATTGGTGAGTCACTCCACGGTAAGTAAAATATATTGAATAATACGAACAATACCAGAAATTCCGAATAAGCATATATTTTTTTTACCGCAAACGTTTTTGTTAGCATCTTACTACAGAATAAATTATTTACTGCAAATAAGATAATCGTTTAAGTGTTTTCATTCAACCGCATCAATCTACATCCTTCTAGTGTTAATGCTCTATTGGCCTTTGTAGCCTCCATTATCATCAATAGGTAGGTACGAAGCGGATGAGTTATCCGCTCTATCAGTTTGCAAACAAACTTGACTTTTTGACGATTTGGAGACTTCATCGAATGCTCGCTGTGATGTATCGTGTTAGTAGTAGTTTTACTAGTGTTAGGACTCTTGGGAGAGTCTGCCTGGGGAAGTAGGTACCTACCACACCTTTGCCAGTTATTCTACCGCCAAGCAGTAATGTGCAAACATTACTGTGTTCCGGTTTGAAGGGCAATGTTTCCAGAGAAATTACAGGGCTTAGAGATAGTCAAAGTCTTTTAGTAAAGTAAAAAAAGTATTTTACTTTATTCATAAATGTACAATTTACACGTCAATAAATAAAAAATAAAACTAAATACTAACTTAAACGATATACTAACATCTCAGATCTCTGGGCGACGAGCGCAGTGCAGTGCTAGGTAATGATTTGGAGTCTTTGTGTTCCAATAGCTGCGTGTCACTGTGCTATTATGTGGCAGGCATGTTGCTTACCATCAGGTACATATACTGCTCGTCTCGTCACTCTTTATTTTGAAAAAAAAAAGTTAGTATGAGACGGTGTAAATAAGAGTGGTATTGGTTCTTCGACCGATATTATAATAATATCGATCGAATATATTAGAATAAATCCTCAAATGAATCTTCAAATCGAGAGTGAATCGGTTTTTCCTATGTTAGCACGCTCCATCCTTAAACTGCATCGTCGCTTAACATCAGGCAAGATGTCGGTTTAGTGTAAACCTATAAAAGTTAAAGAAAAGAAAAAATAACGTCTAGGCTGGCTTCATTCTATTATTTAAAAGCTGTACTTCGTTCAGGTGGAATTTGGCGAGCGCTGGTATTTATATAGGTAAATATATTTATTTATAACCTACAGAAAACTCCCCAAGCGGGTCGTGAGAACAGGGTACAAGATTTTTCACCCACATGTTGAATAAATTTATCGTCTAGGCTGTGGAATGCGCTGCCTTAGGCTAAAAACTCATGGAGCGATTTTCAGCCGCACCCGCCGCAGTTGCGGGCCCGCAGCTTCTGTAGAATGCAGGTATATATTATAATGTAAAAATTGAAAACTCACGACGCGTTTTACTCCCGCGATGCGCGCGGCTCCCGTGCGGTCGTCCCCCGCCACGTTCGCGGATTTCGCGGGCGTAAAACGCGTCGTGAGTTGCGTTTTCAATTTTTACATAATCCCGCGGCGAAATCGCGAAAATCAGCGGTCTCGTGAATTTTGAAACATAACCCGCGCCCGCCTCAGTTGCAGAACCGGAAATCGTCCCACGAATCGTCCCACGCTGTAGAAATAGTCAATGTTAGTACTTAAAGAGACAAAACTTATCTTTAATCTGGTTATGGACTATGTTAGGACCGTGCACCGTCGCTATTGCTAACCGAGGCTAGGTATCCATCTGTACCTACTATCGGTCTGTTCTTCAGGACTTTTTTTTACCTCTTATAGGTTTACACTTGACCGCCATCTCGCTTGATGTTAAGCGACGATGCTGTCTACAATGCAGCGTATTTACCTAGAAAAAAAAACGACTCACTCTCTATTTGAAAACACAAAGATTGTAACCATCGGGGAAAACCCACTCAGGCAACGTGTTCCACGGCTTAGACATTCTTGTCATAAAAGTAGAGTCAAATTGTGTCTTTAGAACATCAACCACAAAACAATGTCGCTTTTTCGAGCTACGAGCATTCCGATAGAAAAAAGGGCAAGGTGGTATTAGATTATGCAAATCTGAAGCACACTCTCCGAAGTGGATCCGATGAAAACCGATAGGCTTACAATTTTTCGGCGATGTTCTAGGCTCTGGGTAGCGATTCTGAAACCATTCGGTTGCATCCGACACGGAATCTCATCTCTTGGTCTTTGTCATACTAAACAGATAAGACAAAGACCGAGAGATGAGATTCCGTGTCGGATGCAACCGAATGGTTTCAGAATCGCTACCCTGATGTCTTTTTCGCACAAGAGTGTCATTGGCTGGACAGACCACTCAGGTACCTCCCGGCTTGCGCAGTTGCTTACCGGCCTTTGGCAAGTACTTGTACCTGGAATAGAACCGACGACCATATGCCATCATTACGGCAGCGAAGAAGACATGAAACATGACACAGTACACATTAGAGGGCATTATAATGTGTGCTACTTCCCGCATGGGTAGAATTTGTATTTCTTTTATAGTATAGAGTCACAAGACGAGCAGGACATGTGCCTGATGGTAAGCAACTTGCCTGCCCAAAGCAACACAGTTATTGGAACACACGCAGCTATTGGAACATGAAGAGTCCAAATCATTACCTAGCACCTACCGCACTGTGCTCGTCACCCAGAGATATAAGGTGTTTTATCTCTTAGTCCAGTACCTAATTTCCCAGAAAACATTTCCTTTCAAAACAGTAGGTAATGTTTGCACAATACTGCTTAGCGGCAGTACAACACACAAAGGTGTGGTACTTCCCCAGGCTGACTCTGCAAAGAGTCTACCACTACTAAATTACCTTTGTACAGAAATTACCGGATTTGTTAAAAAAATTATGAAGTGTGTTCAGAGAAGAAAAAAATCTGTCTAAATATTTCTCGATTGTATCGCAGATAGCTGTAATGTTTCATTTCGTGACAGATATTTACCAAGCATAAATAGACACAAATACGTTCGATTTTATGTATTTTCACACACAAGTCTTTGACTGTGTGAAACTGACTTTGAAAATGTATACAATTTGTATGCTCTTTCTTTTGTTTTTATGTTTTTATTAATTGACGTGTAAATTGTACATTTATGAATAAAGTACTTTGACTTTGACTGAAAATGCCTTATTTCAGCGTGGTGCTTTATCAGTACTTATTACCTAGAAAGCACAGATCAAAATGTGTTCTAGCCTTAGGATGTTTAGTTTGTGAAATCTTATCCATCTCTTTCTTGAGAACTTCTCAGCTGATAGCTTGTTTTGGTCCCTAGAGAAAGCGTTGGAGGAGAATTCAATTATTTTTTTATAGTAGGTAATATAGAGTGACGAGACGAGCAGGACATGTATGTGCCTGGTAGTAAGCAACATGCCTGCCACATAACAGCACAGTGTCAAGCAGCTATTGGATTATGTAGAGTCCAAATCATTACCTAGCACTGCACTGCGCTCGTCACCAAGAGATCTAAGATATTATATCTCTAAGGCCTGTAATTTCACTGGAAACATTGCCCTTCAAACCGGAACACAGTAATGTTGGCACTTTACTGCTTGGCGGTAGAATAACTGGCAAAGGTGTGGTACTTCCCCAGGCGGACTCTGCTAAGAGTCCCACTACTACAATTTTTAATGCCCTATAATATAGCAAGCTAGAAGTACTAGCTTGCTATCCTAGCTTGAAAAACTAGCCTCGTATAGCTCGGCCATTACTGACGTTGCAATGCGTAAGTAGGTAATTATAAAAACGTAAAACTACGTCCCAAAAAGTAAGTATAATGGAGCATTCAACAAAATGTATTAATTACAAAAGAAGGTTGCGACCTGGTTCATTGTGTTGAATGCATGTTTTTCGGATTCTGTAGTTCATTTTGATGCTCATGTATCTAGGTAGCTACTTATACTTACTTATTAAGTTTTTAAAAATCAGCAAACATTCAAAACAATAAAATTATTCTGTGTACCTTAGTATCTAATACATTCTGTAGGTAATTGCATTGTATGATGTTAATAATATTCGGCGGCATCTGAAATTTTCAAGTGTATTTTCAAAAGTAGGGGGATTTTTTGAAAAAAAATATTGTAGGTATTAGTAGGATTGTGCGATTGATATTGACAATATTGTACCTAAACCAGTGCTGATCTACTACGTTTATTGGAACAATTTTTTTTCTTCTGAAATGATTATTATCAGGCTGCCTCAACGATGTTTCAGGCCTGCCTCCAAAATAGTCATCCAATATATCTACAGGTAAAATCCATAACTCATAACTCGTCACTTCAATGCATATAGTAGGTATATACAGTATGTAAATGAATAGCAGGTTTTTATCAGTATTCTACCAATTATCAAGTTCAAAGTACAATACGAGATGTTGCAAAACAGCCAGTATCGCGGCATTCCGTTCAGTCAACTCTCTACTTAGTCTGTGGTTCAGTCGTCGGTTGCCGCCAAGCCACGAACCATGTCCCGTCTCGCGCGCAAACTTTTTTTACGTGAAATTAAATCCGTAAAATTGCAAAGGAACGCGTCTATCAGTGCCGCAGTGGGAAAAAAAGATGACTTTTTAATAAAATCGACGCTGCCAGATTTTCCTGAGCCTAATACGAGGTTTATAGATCGTATGTGGAGACACCTCGATGGATACAAGAATCATGTCGCGCTTGTGAGTTTGTAAACTAGTTTTTTATTATTATTCGATAACGTGGCGAAATTGCAACTTTATTCGCGTAAAAAAATATAACTAAAAGAAGTACTTAATCAATAAAAAAATAAAGAAAGCAAATTAATCCAAATATAATGCGATTTATGTTATTGATAGGATTTTTAATTAGATTTTGTTTCTAAATTTTAGTTAAATGCTTCTTAAGCAGTAAGTACCTACTTAATTAAAATAACTTAGGAAATTCAATAATCTAAAACAACTACCGATTCAGCTGTATTTTTTTAAAATTATTTCATGTAAAATACAGCTAAATTCGATTTTCGCGCCACAAAAGAAAAGTTTGCTTTCTCTAAAACACACAGGGTTTTAAGATTTTTCTTAACAAAACAAAGTTTTATTTGTAATTTTCAGGATTTTGTAAATGTGTTTAGGTACGCTGTTTGGTCCCTTAGTTTAATTTTACTAACATTATAAATGTTAAAGTTGAGAGTGTTCGTTGCTCAATTATGTCGGAATAGTTAGTAATTGGTGTACCTAATTAGAAAATATAAGCTTACGAAATTATATTATTATGATATTAATTGTAATATTATGAAACACTGGCAGTGCCCCGCGGTGTTAGGTACCCGCGTAGTTCTCGTTGCCGTCGTTCCCGTTATTTTCCCGAGATAAAAAGTAGCCTATGTGTTCTTCCAGACAATAATCGAACTATATTCCAAATTTCAGCATCATCCGTTCATACGTTACGACGTGATTGAGCAACAAACATCCAAATATCCAAACATCCATACTTTGACATTTATAATATTAAGTGGGAAGTGGGATAAGTAGTTAGATTATAACGTACAGGGTAATTTTTACCACGTGAAAATTACGGTAGCAGAAATTACGCGGGTGAACCGACGGACCGCTAGATTTACGCATATTACCAATATTGAAAACCATTTTTAACACATCCCAAAACCATATTAATAGAGATTCGTTTCGTACGGCAAAGCATTCATTGTTTTAATTTTTTTCCGTGTGATCAGTTTTTTCAAATGGTTTTTCTAATTACAGTTTTAATTAAAAAATAATTAAGTAATTCACTTAAAACCATTTTGTACTTTTCCATTGCATCAGTGTGGTGTCATTATTTTTTCCAGGAAAACGTTATTACTATAAAAATAGGGGGTTTACTTTCGAAATCCATTTATTATATACCTAAAGGTAGCGGTTCGCGCCGCGACCGCGACGCGAGACCGCGACCGGAGACCGAGACAGGTCTCGGTCTCCGGTCGCGGTCTCGTGTCGCGGTCTCCGCGCGAACTTGTACCTTAAGTAGGTAACTCATACTTGGATTTCGATTCAAAATTGACGCAGCTATCATTTAACCTAAATAAAAAACACACACACAGCTGAATTGAGAATCGCCGCATTTTCTGAAGTCGGGTAAAATACTCAATGTTGAGAATATACCGCCCTATACCAAACATTTGGCTAGATAGTGTTATGTGTAAAATATCCACCTATTTTTAATATTATTATTTATTTACTCAAATAATAGACATTTTCAATATTTGAGACTTCAAATAAACTTTATAAGACAAAATTCCATTTCGTCTTGGTTTTATAACAAGCCAGGTTAAATCAATAATAGTTGTGCCTATTGTGAAAATTTTAATAAACATGTTATTTTACAACTGTGAAACAAAGTTTATTTCACGGCAGCTGAATAAGCAGTAATATCGATAAAAATTGTTATTGCACATTTAAATATGTATTTTAAATTAAAAATATGTGAGGGATAGAAAACCGAGCATTGAAAAGAGTTTTTTTTATTATCTCTAGGAACGTCCAGAGAAATAACAGGGCATAGATACAAATCATCTTATATCTTTGGATGACGAGCGCAGTGCAATGTTAGGTAACGATTTAGACTTTTCGTGTTTCAAATATCTGCGTGACACTATGTTGCTATGGGCAGGCGTGTTGCTAACCATCTGGCACATGTCCTGCTCATTCCATCACTCTTTACTGTAATTTTTTTTTTTTTTTATAGCATAGAGTGACGAGACGAACAGGTCATGTGCCTGATGGTAAGCAACATGCCTGCCACATAACAGCACAGTAACACGCAGCTATGGGAACATGATTATCCAAATCATTACCTAGAACTGCACTGCGCTCGTCACCCAGAGATCTAAGATATTATGTCTCTAAGCCCTGTAATTTCTCTGGAATCATTGCCCTTCAAACCGGAACACAGTAACGTTTGCACACTACTGCTTGGCGGTAGAATATTTGGCAAAGGTGTGGTACTTCCCCAGGCGGACTCTGCTAAGAGTCCTACCACTACAAAAACTATTACTCTATTATTATCTATTTACTCCGAAAAACAAAAACCGACTTCAATTTAAAATGAAATCCAGATACAATCGACCAAAGTTAATGAGAACCTATCACTATTATCGTCAAAATACATAAAGCAAATTTTTATTTTTGGTTCATATTTCAAAAACCGCCATACTGTTTTCAATAAATTTTATATGGTATGGTATTTTATACAATAATTTAAATTTATATAAAACATATTTTTTAAACCTCTGAACTATAATCCACCAAACAATAAAAAGTAGCATCAGAGTAGCAAAAAAACACACCCACAGAAAAAAACATACCTACAACCAAATTTAGAACTTCCTCCTTTTTTGAAGTCGGTTAAAAAATACAGGCAGACGGTTTATTTCAGTTATTATCTGTGAAAACGTTTTTTTATCACAGTGCCAAACTTGACTGTCATCTTAAGGCCGATTTACATCGGACGAGCGATTGCTCATTCTATCCCCACTGTATCAAATTCATTTGGTGTAAACAAACGTAGAAAATCATTTTTTCGTTGTTTTGTTTGTGTTCGCAAAGATTCTATGGAATATGTAATATGGAAAACGCTAAGAACGGTCTTTCGTTTACACTAAAAGATCGAGAAAGAATGCTCTTGTTCCAGCTCTAACTCTATGTTCGTTCAGTTTAAATCGGCCTTTACCTGATGTAAAGCGACGATGTAAAGCGGCGGTAGACCCCCTGCCGAACGAAAAATGTCATAGCTTTGACGTTTCTCTCTCTTTTCTTTTCGATTGAAATGATAGAGACAGCATTAGCAAAGCGATAGCCGATTTAGTTAGGCGGTAGAAGTCTACGATAAAACACTCTTACCTAGAAAAAACCGATTCTTTCTCGACTTGAAGATTACCAGATTATACTTTAAGGGCTGTGAAGTTGTATTATTAATTCTTGGTTAATACTATTAATTCACGTAATGATAATAATTATTATTATTGCAAAACCAACAGGCAACAAGTTCCGCAGTTTTGCTGTTAGTTTTACAAAAGTCTTGTCTAAATACATATTTTGAAACGCAACTACCTATTTTATAGCAATTGCCCTTAGATGGTCTATAGGTACATCCTACCAATAAAATATCTACAACTTAACAAACAATAGGTACCTCATACTTAGGTAAGTACACAAAGTTTTGTTTTCGGCCTACTTCTAGATGGTTACACTCTTGGTGTCTTCAAAACAAAAAAACTTCTTACAAGTTTATCGACAGAGAGAAAAACCGAGAACGTAGGCTTAACAATGGAGGACTTTGGACTAAATGCAGTTACAAATTAACTACATTAGGTAAATCTAATTATCATCACTTCGCATATCTTCAATGATAAGATTGTGACTGTAGTTTGCGTGGGTCTACAACTAATGCATTTATCTTATGCCCGTCTATAGCCTACGATAAGCAAGCACTTAAAAGGAATGTACATCTCTGAAAATCATTGCCTAGACAAAACTAACTATTGAATGGAATGAATGGTTCATTATGTTTAAATTCACTTTATTTTTAGTCTTGGCTTAGGGCCTTACTCTTAGACTAAAAATAATAAAAAGGACTCCAGGCTTTTTTAAGCTGAAGGTTTTTAGCATATACTGTAGAACCTCTATTATCCAAACTAATTGAGAATGAGACTAGTTTGGATACTCAAAATTTTGGATAATCGAATCTTGACTTTTTGGCACGAGATCATAATTTTATGTTATCGCTGAAATATTGGTTTAAAGCCGGGTCACACAGAGGCGATGCGATAGCGATAGCGATCCGATACCGAGTATGGGATCGCGCCCGCTTGCTGTGTGTCAGGTTGCATACAAATTCGAACATTACAAAAAATTCCGTCTCGCTATCGGATCGCTATCGCTATCGGATCGCCTCTGTGTGACCCGGCCTTTATATCGATATAAAATACATATATGTACCTATTTATGTAAGTAAGTATAAGTTCAACAGTTGAAAAAAGTCTTTTTAAAACAGTCTTAAACAGCGAGCAACACGGAAGGGAGTAGCTTTAGCTAAAAAATATTGTTCAAATCTTTCTGTCATTTCTTGCGGGAGGGGAAGTTAGAAGAACTAGCGCAAAGCCGCACTATTACATACAAAACATACCTGTACCGATCCATTGCCGATCATACTGACACAACCAAATCACTAACACATAAAAAATAAAGCACCATTCACAAATCTAGCCCCGCCCACACGCCACAGTATATTATCAAACTCCATGGTCCACGCGGACTTGTACTTTGACAGAGGGGAAACGCTGTGTATGCCTACTCCCTTCCGTGTTGCTCGCTGGTCTTAAACGAGAGTAATTTTAGACTAAACACTTTTTGGATCGAAAATAGTGTAGGTATTTAAATTGTCGACTAAAAAGAAAATTACGGCTGTAACGCGTCTTTGGGAAAGCAATCTTTCACGCCAGTTTGGATAAAGTAATTATGAACCTATTAAATTTATCAAAATATTTGGTAGATATGTATAAAACGCATTCAAAGCAAATATATTATAGGAATACAATAGTTACATTATATAACACTCATCAAATCATAACAAACCAATGTGCAATAATTCACACATAAAAACAAACATGACCTTAGTAGGAAGCGGTGAGGTCAGGCGTAAGGTTGTAATGGAAATTGACCTCAGAATTATATAATTCGCGACCCACGAGGCCTTAATTGGCGGTAGCAAGGTTGCTCACAACTATTTTTACACATTTCCGATCATTCGATGAAGAAAAAAACCACTTATAGTAACAGTTTATGCACAAGAAAATAGACTTTGAAATCAGGATTGTATTGCACTATACAATAGGGTACAATCCTCAAAAAATCTAAGTAGCCCGTTAGTTAGATTGCCAAAAAATATTGTAACCGTATTTTTTATTTTGTTTCACAAACAAAAAATTACGAAGATACAGCGCTTCGAAGTTTCGTGTGACGTCACTTGTGAGTACGATTTTTACTCACGAGTAACGTCGCGACCCCCCGAACCTCGCCCCCCCGAACCTCGCGACCTCTCGAAGTTTGATGGTCTATATCTTTGACGATTTTTAATATTATGATAAAACAAAAAATACGTGTCCAATATTTTTCCATGATCTAACTGACGGACTAATTAGGATGGTGTATTTTTGACCCAGTCCGGTACCCTATTCCTCGCGACACACCCAAAAATAGAATAGACTCTTTCTTGTCCACGACAGAAATATAAACAATTAAAAAGACACATTCTTGAATTCTAAAGGTAGATAGATAGACACACTCATTATTGCACTTAAGGTATGAAAACAAATGGCATATCGCTTAGAGCGATATCTCATAGACAATCGATGTTCAGTAAAACCTTAAAAAATAAATAACATATGTATGTAATGTTTTGTTAAATAATATACGTATTAATTTGAAAAAAGTTAATACCTATACTAGGGTGTCCCTTAAAATTCAATGTCAATATATTTTTACGCATACCTTCTAAAAACTTTTATATGGACCTAATATAGTACAGAAATAAATATTAGCTTGATTTATAAACGATAACCCGTGCCGACTTAAGTTTTTAACTTGTCCATACAATTGCGCGGGTGCAGCGCTGCGACCTGTTACTGCGAGTTTCAATTGTCATTTCATACGTGATTTCTAACATTATTAGTGCGTTGTTGTTTATTGTGTGAAGATGTCTGTGGAATTACGAAGTGATAAACAAATATATTTACCTTATCGGACTGCCAAGCCACCAGATAAATGGTGCAAAATTACCATCTAATCGACAAGTTCTCACCGTTTTATGTTACAATATACGTGAGGTCAAGCTGACTGTTAGTGAAAGTGCGAATCTTGTTATAAGAGAGTGGGAGATATTTTGGGAAAAGCCAGAATTCCTACAAAGGCATTTCCTAACTGCGTGAAGAAACTTGTTGATTTATATCATGTTTGGAGGGAGCTGCAAAAAAACTGTAAGAAAACTCAGGAGACGTTCAAGAACCGTGAACATAATTTTGTAAAAGACCTTGATAACTTGTTTGATATTGCACATGCTGATGCCTTCGACAGAATGAAGATAGAGGAAGACAAAAATTTTTTAAGGAAACAGAGAGAGCCAGGTCGACCGGGATGCTTAGGTGGAACTGACAAAACATTGGCGGAGAAAGAAGAACGAGTTAGGCAAAAACGATTGGAAGAAAAGGAAAGAAAGGTAAAACAAAGAGAGCTATTGGCTATTGCATGTACTTCTTCGGTAGATAGCTTGGAATGTCTAGAGAATTCGAATGAGGAACAGATTTCGAATTCTGTACTTAGTACTCAGATTCCTTGCCCTGAAAAAAGTTCTAAAAGAGGCACGAAAAATTTCATGACTCCTAAACTGGTAGCAGCTTTAGATCGATGCCAATTAAGCATAAGAAACTCAGTTTCAGTGGAGCTTGTGCTATTTTGGAACAGACTTTAGAAAGGGAATTACTGCTTTTTGCTTGTCGTCATCATTTTTATATGTTGGTCTTCAAAGCTGTTTTTGAAACCAATGTAAAGAAAATTACAAGTAGCCCAGATATTCCAATTTTCAAAAAGTTAAGAGTATACTAAACCTTGGCTCGAATGTCCAGTGTCAATTAAAGCACCTAACCAAGACGCATATGCTTTTTGAAAGCTCTAAAAGAATATGAAAAAGTAGACGCGACAAGTTCCAAGGCATCCAAGCAAGTTTGTTCATTATTTATGGTATTTGTGTGAAGAAGCAGTCATGTTATTACTCTTTGATGAAGAAGTTGATTTCAAAACCAAGACAAAAACGATTAATAATTTAAACAGAGATGAAAGTTCAGATTCCGCCAAACGCTATATCCCATCGAAGGAAGAAAATACGCAAAATTTCTTTAGTAAGCTTAATATTTTCTTGTTTCTTTTTTCAAAGTTTCGTGGCTTAGTTTTTGCTTTTTAGACTGTTTTTTCTTTCTTTCAGATATTATGATGATGGATGATTTTGTGACTCAAAGAAGCAAACATTTTCTATCTCGACTGCAGATCGACGACAGTTTTCTTCGGGAGGATGTATCTTCTTGGGGTGACAATACTACTTTTTTGGAAGCTAGAAGACGAATAAGTTGTTTGAAAGGTCGTAAATGACACTGCTGAAAGAGCTGTTAAATGAATGCAAGATTTTAATGGACTTATCACGGCTGAAGAAGAACAAAAACAGTTTTTGTTGCGTTGTGTTCAGGAACATAGAAATCTGTATCCAGACTGTAAAAAAACTACACCAAAGAGAAGTCACCCTAATTAATTATTATTATAAATTGTATTTAAATAAAAGTTTGTGTTGATCTTATTTTGTTATTACTCATATTTACTTTATTTGTTGCATTTTAATTATTTTGGATCAAACCAAGATGTCAGGCCAAAACACCATTTTCTAATAAACTTTAGAGCTCGGTCGGCACGGGTTGCAATCATGCTACAAATACGAAATTTCGTATTTAAGTATATTTTAGCATTCATAAAAAAAGTAGAGGGTATGCGTTTCGAAATTCAAAAAAAAATTTTTTTTTGCCATATAAGGGACACCCTAACCTATACATATTTCTTTTCTCCAAAAAAAATAATTCAGACACTTGACTAAATTTCATAAGAAACCATCACTACGTCTGTCAGATAAATAAAACCAAACTTTAGGTTTTTGTTGATATTTCATAAACCACCACACCGATTTTGTTAAAATATTAATGCGATAATTTAAATAATAATAACTACATAAATTTAAAAATTAATCATTTTCTACCAAACAAAAAAAAAGACATGGAAATCGATTCACAATTAGCGGAGCTATCGCCAATCACGTAACATCATTATTTGTAGTGGTAGGACTCTTAGCAGAGTCCGCCTGGGGAAGCACCACACCTTTGCCAGATATTCTACCGCCAAACAGTAATGTGCAAACATTACTGTGTTCCGGTTTGAAGGGCAATGAGCTTAGAGATGTAATATCTTAGATCTCTGGGCGACAAGCGCAGTGCAGTGCTAGGTAATGATTTGGACTTGCATGTTCCAACAGCTGCGTGTCACTGTGCTGTTATGTGGCAGGCATGTTGCTTACCATCAGGCACATGTCCTGCTCGAGGAATTGAGAACCTTGTTCCTTTTTACAAGTCGGTAAAAATACAAATTAGCTAACGCGCACGCTGAAACTGCTATCTTATGATTTTGTATCGAAACGTCTTTTTAGTTCGATTGTAAGTCCAAAACATCTTAGGCAACTTAGTTGTTTAATGTTTTCTTGAGTTAAGTAAATAGGCAATTAAAATAATGAAGTAATTAAACAAAGTAAATTAACCAAATCATCGTAATTATAACTGGTTTGCCGCGTTTTGCGTAGCAAATTTTGAACGGAAATCACTATCACTAAATCACTAGGCCTTGGTTAGAAATTAAATCGTTACTTCGTGACGATTGTCCAACAATTATCATCAGTTTTTTAAATTGTTTGTAAGCCTTAGAATTTCGTAAAACTTATAAAAACATACTCTATTAAATTACTGCATTATATTTTAACAAGCAATATTTTTTCCCGCGGAGTTCCCGTTCCCGTCGTTCCCGTTTTTTTTTTTCGGGATAAAAAGTAACAAACATCCATACTTACAAACTTTCGCGTTCATAATATTAGTTGGAAGTAGAATATCTAAGTACCTACTTGTATTTTATGTTAGGTATAATTTACGGTTATATATTTATGATTTATTTATCTATTTCGTAATTTTCTCGTGACGAAAATCGCAATCATATTCTATGTGATAATCCAGACTATACTTTTTGAAGTGAAAACTTCTTTTGGCACGCCTAGACGTAGCAAAAAAAATTGAAATCTGTGGCCTAGACAGATTTTTCGTGGGCTGTGAAATGAATTCTACCGTCACGCGCGGATATGATAAGAAATCTTCGAGTAAACTCAGGACCATAGCCATTGGCTATCTAAATTCGTCATCCAATGGAAAATGCTAAAAGGGCGTGGCATGGCCATCTAGAAATGCGTCAGCCAATGGGAAATCTGGTGCATTTCTAGATGATCATGCCATGATGATCAGACCACACCCTCCGGTTACACCCGTGTAGTTTCTAAAGTAAGCTATCAAATTTTGAGTTACAAGTTTTCACTTCTATTGGCAGTTCCTTTGACTGCCATTTTTTTTTAAATAACAAGTGACGAGACGAGTGTTCTCAGTTATACTTAATATAACTGAGATCCTAATATTTGGCTTAATCTTATTTATTTTTCATCATATTACTTTATTTTTGTAGTTATACTTAATTGGCGCGTTAGGGAAATAATAAGAGAGTAAATTTTTACAATGTGTGCCAGATGCGTGCCAGATGCGCGTGCACGCCGTCTCGATAAGCCGACACCCTGAAATTAGCTAGGCAACATTTTAGTAGACCTTCTACCTTCAGGTTTGCGTTGAAGATATCTATTTTAAGGCGAAAATTAGAATTCGTAACATAAGGAATAAGGAGAAGAGTTTTTAACTTCTTAACATAAGTACCTATACACAGACTTTTGTATCATCGATACTGCCTATGTCTGACCATCATGCCGCCTGATGTAAAGCGACAATACGGTACAAGATGGAGCGCGATTACATAGAACAAACATATGTATATATTTTTTATGTCCAATAATTCAAAGTTAAATTCAGTGAATGAAAGAATTCGGTGACAAACGAATTTAATTTTTCAGGAAAGTGCTGAAACAAACAAAACGTACACCTACTTGCAACTGCAAAGAAACACAGCGGCATTCGCCACGTCTCTGCTCAAGAAACTAGGCTTGAAGCCTGGCGATGTCGCGGCCGCCATGCTACCCAACTGCCCAGAGTTCCCTGTCGTCGCATTTGGAACCATACAGGCTGGATGCGTGCTAACAACTGTAAACCCTATTTACAAAGAATGTAAGTATCATTTTGTATCACGAATCGTAACACGTTAGGTTTCAAAATAGGAAGTATCTCGGTTCATGTTGCCAACTATTCAGAGTTTCCAGTCAGATTTGGAACAGGATGCATGTGTGCTAACAATTGTGCACCCTATTTACAATAAGAGCAAGTTTTATTTTATCATACAAGCTCTGCTTAGTTTGGTGTCAGATGGTGTTGTGTGTGAATTGTCCCACCAATATTTAATATTTAATTTATCTAATTGTAACACTAATAGGTTTTAAATCAGGAAATATCGTGATGACCACACTACACAACTGTCCTAAGTTTCCAGTTTCCCACCTTTGAGGCGTTTTACTGAATAGAAAGTCTACATGCAGTAACCCTATGTACCGATGGTCATAAACTCCATTTTGTTTGCCTAAAAATACTAAGAAGTAGTTTCTAAAATGCTGTTACCATTGAAAGATTAGGTATAAATTCATATATTATGGCTGGACCAGTCCTTTTGAATTATACCAAAGAACACTCGAATAATCAAATCGCCCCTCAATAAAATAAAATAAGCGTAAAAATTTTATTTTATCCTATCGTTATTCATAGCGGGATATTTACGATTGTTTGTGGTTGACCGAGCTTCCGATACTTACTTATATTATACAACGTAAGTAATGATAACAGTGTAATTAACAGCCGTGCAAGTTTAAAACACGGCTATTTTATGTAGGTACCTGTATTATTTTGTGTGATCAATTTAACGTCCTACCTTGACAATAATAATTATCTGACTGAAACCATCACTAAACACATCTTAGCGCTTAGCGCTAAGCGCTAGTTACATTCTCAATACTTTTTTAAACAACTAATAGATTACAGGCCCGTGAACAAAATGTATGGGTCAAATGAACCACCAGGAGACTTATGTACGAAATGATGGAAGGGTTTAAAGTAATAAGATTGAGCACCTTGCCGTCACTTGTAAGCTGTCCAACTGAGTGCAGTTGGAGAGGGGGATTACAACCCTCGATTATTTCTCCTTGTTGCATGATTTTTGTACGGCGTTGCGGAATAATAGATTATAAGAGGTATTGAAACTACAAAAATAGAGCCGTGATGATACCTCAAAAACCTTCTGAGTGCTTTGTCTACGCGATGTAAGACCAAAGTGACGGTGTGGATAGCCCTATGTTCAGGCATTGGGTGTCTGTTCACATGAATGGGAATAAAAAGTAATTTTATTATTGTATTGTAATGTTGGAATGACGAGCACCTCTATACAGTGCGAATAAGGTTGACTTATAATTATGTGTCCTTATTTTTAATACTACTGATAAGTTTTAGTTTTATATTATGGGTGTATATGCCTGAAATAAAGTCTTTATTATAAAGTGTGCTAGTGTGTGGTGTTTATTTGGTTCCACATACCTATTATAAGCATTGCCATGCTTTTGTCGCCAGGGTGCCTGTCACACTTGCAACTGGAGTGGGTTTGATAGGATTATCATCGGTCTTAGGATGATTCAGTGAAGTAGATAATTCGGTTTGTAGTTACCTACCATTGTTCTAAGTTACGACTGGTCTAGTCGGCAACTGCCAATCCAGAGGCCCTGGTTAGGAACCATGCCTACATTCAAAAGTAAAGTTTTAAAGAAAATTAAGTTATGCATACGATATTATGTACATACATTATTTACCTATTCGATTACGCAGACTATGTAAAATACCGCTTGTTTCCTTATGACCTCTTTTTTTCTGTAGTCATACAAAATATAAAGGAATGACGTGTACAATAACTTATTTTTATAGTTTATGCCTAAAGATTATTACTTAAACAATAATAGTTTATCAAATTTTCTTATTTACAGCCTTTTTATTACATTACTATCTTAAGAGGCGCGGTGGTTCTTAGATTACATGTAAAATATCTGATAGATAGTCATATAAAGTAAAAAACACTTCAGACTTGTCATACTAGACATGCGAAAACATGTGTCATTACCCTCTGCGTGTTTCAGTTGCAAATATTCAGAAATAATTAACATATTTGTCCATGAAAGCAATGAAATAAGTAGGTAGGATATAATACAATGTCTGCTCGATTATACTCGTATTACGACGATTGGTTCTAGCTAGAGAGGACAAGGCAAATAGGTGGTCATTGACAGTTTTGCTAATAGTAAGAATGGCTTGAAATGTGACAATAATGTCGTTTACCTAAGAACTTGCCTAGTAGACTAAGAATACAAAACAATCGGTCTGCTGAGCAAGGAAGGGAGAACGGCTACTGTGACTCCGTTCCTGGTTCGAATCCCAGACCACCACTGTCATTTCCAGAAATTTGTTTCGTAGTACATTTCGAGGATATGCGTCATCCACCAACCCGCACTGGGCCAGCGTGGTGGATTATGGCCTTGACTCTTCTTGCGAGAGAAGCCTCAAATCCCAGTAATGGGAACATTTAGTGCGCTGCTTGCTAAGGCATCGAAATTACTATCATAAGTCTATGTGCCAGAAATATCAATTATAATTCAGTTTCCTGTTTTCGGCCCCTTTTAAGACCCCCTAGGCCTTTTGCAAGTTGGATTATGATAAACGTTTGCTATCTTTATTTCGGACCACTAAATACTGATATGTGACAAAATCTTATCGTTCAACCTTCTAAATTAAACCTAGCGTCAGGATTATCTACGGAACGAATATAAACCTTGCTCTACGTGGTTACATCATCCTAAAGGCCATTTCCAATGACACTTGTTTTTAGTTTGTTGTAAAAATTATTTATAGCACACATTAACAAGTAAGTAACCAGAAACAAACAATCCGAATTAATTTTAGTGATATTTACGTAATATCAATCTATATTATCTATTCTATAGTAATATGGTACACTCCGGCTTAAGACTGCAATCAAAAGCCTATGTCATCTATTTTAACCCGTTTTTATTAACTTGGTATGTTTATAATTAATATAAATAAATATTTGTGGACAATTCACACACAACACCATCTGACCTTCTGACTCCAAACTAAGCAAAGCTTGTATGATGGCGGCCAGAGAGCTGACATAATACTTATATAGTTTAAATACATACTTATTATACATAGAAACACCTTGAAGCAAACATTTGAATTGATCACACAAATATTTGCAGTGGGTGGGAATCGAACCTACGACCCTCGGCTTCGCAGGCAGAGCTACTACCAACTAAGCCACGAGGCCAGTCAATAATATCTGTATACCTACTACATAATATATCAATATGCTATCTGGCTCCCATAGTCCCTACAAGCATTGCTTAATTTGGGGGTAGATGGTGTTGTGTATGAAATGTTTACCACCGATATAATAGGACTCATGGCAGTTGTTGTGGTCATAGATGATGTCCTCTATTAACTTCTGACCAAGAAAACTGTTAGAAACGTAAACTTCATAGCTCTATTCCATTGAATTCAATTTATTTATTCGAACCATTATTTGGTAAAATAACACTTGGTAACGTCACTTACAATTTATAAATTATAGATAGTTATTCTGTGTACGTAATAAAATAATACCAAAAATAATGTCAAATAAAAACTAATCAGCTGTAAAGGGGCCTTGTCAATTAGATGCAGCTGTAAAAAGGCTTTGTTCTGACAAAATACAGATTATCCAAATAATTAATACATACAGTAGGTACTTATAAAAAAAATACAATTAATGTCTGTCTGTATATACGACCAAACGTAGAGATAAATTGGTCACCGTCTAATTCACTCTTAAATCAGAAGTGAGCCACATAATATTTTTAGCAAACATTAAAATTGCGTCCAGTGCATTATCATTGTTGCTAAGTCTATTCTATGTATTTCCCTAGTATTTCTAGTAGTGACTGGCCTCGTGGCTTAGTTGATAGTAGCTCTGCCTGCGAAGCCGAGGGTCGTGGGTTCGATTCCCACCCAGTGCAAATATTTGTGTGATGAATTCAAATGTTTGCACTGTGTCTGGGTGTTTCTATGTATAATAAGTATGTATTTACAACTATATAAGTATTATATCAGCTATTTGGCCGCCATCACACAAGCTTTGCTTAGTTTGGGGTCAGATGGTGTTGTGTGTGAATTGTCCACCAATATTATTATTATTATTATTTCTCCTGGCTAACCGGAACATCGTATTATTTACAAAACTGTTGGGTAGAATATCTGGCAAAGGTCTGATACTTGTTAAAACAAATTTTGTCCCTTTACTAATCAAATGTAAATTTATTAAATGATGTTTAGTCTTAACAATAAAAACACCGTAATTGTTGTCTTTTTCAGTTGAAATAGATCATCAAATCACCATAACGGAGCCTAAGATAATCATCACTATACCACAATGCTATGAAACAGTCGCAAAAGCAATTAAAAACAAGAACATCAAAATAGTATTTCTAGACAAGCCTAATGACCCTGTACCACCCGGCGTCATAAGATATTCGGAAATAGCAGAATCAGGAGAAGTAGACTATAGTTTATTGGACAAGATTGAGAAGAAGCCAGATGATGTCGCTTGTATACCATTCTCAAGTGGAACCACGGGACTGCCCAAAGGCGTGGAGATTAGTTATAAGAATTTGATGTCCGCAATTGAGTGTATGCAACATGATGAGACGTGTTTTCCGAAACTGGCACAAGGTAAGACATTAAATTTAACTGCTGTATTACAAGTGTTTCCGTGTATCATAGTATAAATAACATAACTATTTAAAATTATACAATAATTATATATCATTTACATGGCTCCAATAATCAGCTTGAGGCTCTAGAATCGATTGAGAGGCGTGCTAAAAGGCTCATAGGCAATAACACTCTTGTGCGAAAAAGACTGCAAAGTCTTGTACATCGCCGAAAAATTGCTAGCTTATCGGATTATTATCGGATACACTTCGGAGAGTGTGCTTCTGATCTGCATGATCTAATACCACCTAGCCCTTTTTTCTATCGGACTTCCCGTAGCTCGAAGAAGCGGCATCGTTTCATGGTTGATGTTCCAAAGACACGAACAAAGAGGTTTGACTCTACTTTTGTAATAAGAACGTCTAGACTGTGGAATGAGTTGCCCGAGTGGGTTTTTCCCGATGGTTATAATCTTGGTGTCTTCAAATCGAGAGTGAATCGGTTTCTTCTAGGCAAGCACGCTCCATCTTAGACCGCATCATCGCTTAACATCAGGCGAGATGGTGGTCAAGTGTAAACCTATAAATGTTAAAAAAAAAAAAAAATATAGTAGGTGTAAGCTAATCGATCGAAGCGATCTAGTCCCAAGCAATCAATGCTAGATCGTGTTGTGTGAGAAATAACTAAACCTATTTATTTTTGCTAAAGTTAAATTAATCTCATCTACCTCTTTTGAGTTAGTGTGACGTTAAAAGATCCTCTATAATAATATGATAGTAGGTCCTAAAAAAAATATTTAAGTCGGTAAAAAAATATCAGGATTTCGTCTCACGTTATCCTTGATACATGTTATCAATCGGCTGTTAAACTTATTTTAGAAATTAAATTATAAATTTGATTGATAACTACAATGAGATTATTTTACTTTAATGTTTATTTTAACAAAAACACTGCTTCTATGTGTTCAAAATATGAACTAGTATAATCTATTGGTGAAATAGTCAATACCTATTTTAAAGCTATTGAAAGCCCTAACAATAGTCCCCACTTATCTAAGCAGAAGTATCACCAATATTTAATTCTGCAGACAAATTAAATACATGCCTATGTGAAAACAAAATTGAGAACGTTAAACTTTACAGTCTATTTATTATCTTCACTAAACAACAAAATGATAATAATTGCCAACGTCACTATGAAATGACAAAAACATTGTTTAACTTTGGTCACAACACCGGGCTTATACTTAGATGAGGAATGTAATATAAATTAATGAAACTTCAATAGATTATACCATTTCGAAAATACTGAATAAAAATAAAGTAGCCAAGTGCGAGTTGGACTCGCCCATGAAGGGTTCCGTTCCAGCAAGTAACATAATATACATAGTACACATAGTTCTTGTAGTTCGTTGTAACTTTGATCGAAGTTTTAATAATAGTGTATTTATGACGTACTAAAAAAAACTACTCATCAGATCGAGTTCAAACTAATTTTCGTTGGTAGTTTTCATGGTAGGTAATGTACATCATATATTTTTTTTAGTTTTTTCATTCTCTTACTTTAGAAGTTAGAGGGGGGGGACACACATTTTACCACTTTGGAAGCGTCTCTCGCGCAAGTTATTCAGTGTAGACAAAAAATATATTAGAAACCTCAACATCATTTTTGAAGACCTATCGACAGACAACCCACACGTGTAGGTTTGATGAAAAAAAAATTTTTGAGCTTCAGTTCTCAGTATGGGGGGCACCCCTAATTTTTGTTTTTTTTTTAAACTTTTGTAAAAATCTTAATGCGGTTCACAGAATACATCTACTTACCAAGTTTCAACAGTGTAGTTCTGATAGTTTCGGCAAAAAGTGGCTGTGACATACGGACGGACAGACAGACAGACAGACAGACAGGCAGACAGACATGACGAATCTATAAGGGTTCCGTTTTTACGGTTACGGAACCCTAAAAAGTTACTTAATCGAAAGAGTATTGACCAGCCTGAAACCAAGAAGCCAAAAACTTTTATTAAATTACTGCTAAAATATTCCTTTAAATTTTAAACTTAAATGTTTTTATTTCTGTCTTGTTCAATTTTCCACTATTAAATACGATTATTTGGTCCATAATTTGCATATTAATGACTAATATCTATTTACAAATTGAATGAACTACTAAATTTAATTAAAAATACAACTTACTAAACAAAAAAAAAAACTATTTTCCACTAGGAGGCACCTTTTCTACTTTTAAATCTCCGCTTCGTTTTTTCTTCGATACCATCGCATATCTTGCACTACCTCGGGGCTCACTACGTGGGGGCGTGAGAAAAACCCACAGCCACACCACAATAATAGTGCACCACAGCCTTTCCTCTACCTTGTTTCATGTTCGTCTCTGGCTCTTTGACTAGGATTTTGAAATGTCGAATTAAATATATTACATATACCTACCTAGTTTCTTGAAACAATATAAGTAGAAGTAAAATTTGGGTTGGGTGATTAATTAATCTACTTTAAAAGAATATGATTGTATTTTAATAGATATCTCTTCAATATTTGTTTAAGCTACAGCATGCTGGGTACGCTTCCGACTGGTAATGGACTTGAACATCTTGATTATCTGTAGACCTTCATTGGTCTATGGATAATTCAAGTGTGCTTAGTGTAAGTGGTTAGTTAGGTATGTAGCGTGGTATAGTTCTCATTGTATTTGAGTTTTATTTGTTTGTTCAAGTGTGTGGTATTTAATTAAAATTGATTATTAATACTGTTTACGGTTTCATACAAAACGATTAAATAATATTTTGATTTCATTAATTTAAACTGAAAAATAAACACCAGGGTCAGACACAGAAATACATTAAGTTTTAATGCATACATTTAAAAAAGAATAAAAACAGTAATTACACAGTATTTACCTTGCTCATGATTACATCGTACGCTGTATTTAGTACATATATTTTATTTTAACAATTTAATATAATAGTACCTATCTACTATACTATTACTGACATTGTAAAATGGTATTAATAGCTACACTATTATTATTAAAATTGTAGTATTGCAATAGGTAGACCACACAGTTGCAGTGGATCTTGATTGGTCTAGTGGCAAAGTCGTTAGTGATTCTATCCACTGAACCGGAGCTCATAAGTTCGATTCTTACAAATGACACAGATTTGTGTAAAGTGTAATGAATACGTATGTATAGAAAGATACTCTTTATTGTACACACCAAAAACAAAAAACTTATACAGGATAATAAAATCAATAAAAACTAGTGATATAATATATGTTCTGTATCTCGGTGTATCAGAATCAGAACTGTGTATTTCAAATTACGAATTATTTGGCTTCTATGGATACAGGCTTACCTTACTTTAAGACCAGATGGTGCGGTGAGAAAAGCTTCGAATATTTTATCTTCCAAATACTAACATCTCCGGTTCCAAATGATCGTTACATTGTAAAAATAAAACTACCATGAAAATTTAACGCTGCAATTAATTAATAATTGTCACCGCTTTAAATAAACGACCTTTTAAATGTGACAAAATACAACTTTCAACTTACAAAGCTGGAATTGATAACCGACTTAGCAAGAAATCTTTATGTACAAAATATCCTGGTCGCTGTATTTTTTAGTCTCTAAAACATCCAGCTTCGTCTTTATGTGAATTTCATCACATTTCTAAGGTTTTTTCCTGTTTATGCGGCGCGTGGACAATAATCATGAATAAATTTTAATGTTAAATTTTCAAGTTTTTTTATTAGTGACAAGTTGAAATCTCGTGAAGTGAGGTTCATGTATTATCATAAATATATCAGTAAACCAGTAAATCTCTATATCTAAGACCACGGATATATACGGTCTAAGACTGATTTCACTCAAATGTGTCCAAAAACGACAGTCGAGTGTAGTGCACCCGTATTTGATATTCAATTCAAATAGTTACAATTTTATTTTTAATCGATCTCACCTAAAAATCTAAGACGATTTTAGTTTCACCAATTTTTCGAAGCACCTACCTAAAATTGCAAACTATACATTTTTTTCATTAATTTTCTTCACAGGAAACTCTCAAGACGTCCTCCCCTGTTTCCTCCCGTTCTTCCACATCTACGGGTTAGTGGTGACTCTGCTGGGTCATCTGAGTCTCGGATGCAAGCTGGTCACCATGTCAAAGTTCTCCGCCAGTCTCTACATGGACATCTTAAGGAACCAGGCCGTTAACTTGCTATATATCGTTCCTCCAGTTGGTGAGTAATTTTTTTATGCAAATAACTGGACGTCTAGGTACTCTCTTTCTTCGAAAAACGTAATTTCGAAATGAATTCTCAACTTTCCTACTCCGGTTCTACTTCGATCCGTTGGCGTGGCGTCGTGTCAAACAATGTTCGATCGGACGAAACGAAGTAGACATCCTGTAATAATTCTACTTTACTTTAATAATCCTGTAATAAATACGAAAGTTTGAATGTTTTTTGTTCAATTTCGTCGAAACGTCTGAATTGCTCGGGTTGAAATTTGGAAGAATTAATATAGTTTAGAATAATAGATAGGCTACCTTTTACGGAAATAACGTAAACGGGAACTGCGCGGTTAATCCTTGTTTTCTTCACAGCTTTTGAGTTAGCAACATAACACGCATGACATAGAAAATACAGTGGTGCGCGCTGGATTCGAACCAGGACGTCTACTCCGTTTCTACGAAAATTTCGTCAAAAAACTCGCGACTTTTCTACTCTCGTTCTACTTCGTTTCGTCCGATACAACATTATTTGACGTTTAAATGTTCTAAGCATACTCTAATTAGAGTAGGTTTAAAACATTTAAACGGACAAAACGAGGGATCGAAATAGAATCGGAGTTGAAAAATCGCGAGATTTTTTCGAAATTACGTTTTCGTTGAATTAGAGTAGACGTCCAGCAGTCGCCGTTCTCCTAACTTGACCAGCCGTAACTTACCACACTAAATATCCCTTGGTTACTCACTAAAAATGGTTACTGGAATAATGGAAACCGGCACTGGAAAGCATCAATCCAGTGCCAATGCATACCCGTGCCAGTTTACATTATTCCAGTAAGTAATCCAGCGCTGGATTCGATCGCTGGACTGGAATAATGTAAACGGGGTATAACTTTCACAAAATTGAAATAGTGAACAACTGAGATAGCTTAGTACAATGTTTGATTATTATCAACAACTAAATCAACTGGACAACGCGCAATTGCGCACACTTTCGTAATAATTCGAATATTTTCATTGCATCACGGTTTTAATTTATTAAAAAACCTCCAACTGAAAAAAAATTGCATCAGTCAGTAATCATTGCGTGGAACTTTATCTATTCATAATAAATAAGTACGCACATACAATATCTATAAGCTACTAAACTTTATTACAGTATTTCGTTATTGATGATATGAAACTGTACCAGTTATAAATGCCCCTCTATACATTACCGCTGTACAAATTATGTTAGATACCTACTAGGTAGTTCCTTTTCCGCAAACTCCTTCGCGTAAGTCCTTATTTCTATCGGAATGCTCGTAGCTCGAAAAAGCGACATCGTTTCATGGTTGATGTTCCAAAGACACGAACGAAGAGATTTGACTCTACTTTTGTGATAAGAACGTCTAGGCTGTGGAATACGTTGCCCGAGTGGGTTTTCCCCGATGGTTACAATCTTTGTGTCTTCAAATCGAGAGTGAATCGGTTTTTTCTAGGTAAACACGCTTCATCGTAGACCGCATCGTCGCTTAACATCAGGCGAGATGGCGGTCAAGTGTAAACCTATAAAAGTTAAAAAACAAAAGTTAAATGCCGAGAGAACTGAAAACTTAAAAAAGTATTGTGTACATACACAATATTATAGGTACATACTTTAATACAGAGGTGTCAGTAACAGTAACAGAGTTCGAATGTTTTTCTTCCATATCGAAAAATTAAATTTCAAGTTACATGATGACTTATAGAAGTATGTAGATACAATGTCAGAACGTTATTATAAAGATATTATTAAATGAAAACAATTACAATAAAATGAGAAAATAAAAAACAATTAAATAATCATGTGACAATACTTAATTTTAATTTATAATGTACCAGTATTTAAAAGTCATCAATATTCATGTCAACAATTTGTTAACATTGTTAACAAATTGGGACAGTCATATTTATCGTATGTTGTCATTATGTTGCTCAACTATGCCGTATGTATGGACAGTCAATGCCTGTCGGCGATCATCGTTAAGATATGAGTAGCGTGACCAGGGGAAAATACGAGTAATTAACACGCAAATATAAAGAAATACAAGTATGGAAGTTTTCACTTCAAAAGTATAATTTCTAGGCGCAGACAGCCGCACCAAAAACTTGGTTCACCTACTTGCCAACCACTTCCGTAGTTCCCGTTCCGGCATGTTTTCCGCGATAAATAGTAGCCTCTATGATATGACCATATTATACTATCAATGTTCCTAATTACAACCCTATACGTTGAGCCGAAGCTTTTATAGAAGAAAAATACTATTGTAAAAACAGCTGTATTGAATCAAATAGGTACGTAGGTATGTATAAAATATTAAATTGTAAAAATAAAGCCATTTAGTTTAACCTCTATTTATTTAGATGTGATTAAACCTTGAAACAATAACATTTTTCAAATTATGTATCTTTACAAAGAATCAAACTATACTAACCTAAACTATGTGTTTAGATTGAATACATGGCTAGTTAATGATATTTGTCAAACGACAGCATTTTATTTTCTTACATTATCTACATGAAATTTTCTACATTTTAATACTTTAATAGTACATTATGATATAAGTGTGCTAAGTTGATAATTAAAGCTGAGGCTATCTACATATATAATATACTAGCGGCCCATTCCGGCTGCGCTCAGATATTGTCATTTAAAGACTATTAATCGAAATAAAAACTATCCTATCTCTCAAGTTGGACCAGACTGCTCACGGTGTGCCAATTTAATTTAAAATCGGTTAAGTAGTTTAGGAATCCATCGCGGACAAACATCGTGGCAGGAGATTTATATATATTTAGAAGATAATATAATATATTGCTAGCTTTAGCCGTAGGCGAGAGTTATAATTAGCAGAAGCTGTAATTATCAAAACGCTCGTATGTCATACGAAGTTATTAACACATTTGCGAGGAAATAGGTAAATAAAACTCTGACGACATTTTCAAATAAAAAACAATAAAGCGAAAAAAAAGCGCGCGGATAAATTTTTACTTATTTACAGATTAGTAAGTAATGCGCGTGCAGCAGCTTTTTTTTCAAAATAAACTTGCGACTTTCCTATTTTTGTTCTACTTCGATCCTCCATTTCGTCCGTTTAAATGTTCCAAGTCCACTCTAATTAGAGCAGGCTTAGAGCGTTTAAACGTCAAACAATGTTCAATCGAACGAAACGAAGTAGAACCGGAGTAGGAAAGTCGCCAGTTTATTTCGAAAATACGTTTTTCGTAGAAATAGAGTAGACGTACAGGTGAGGTGGCAGTCAAGTGTCAAAATTTAAAAGTTAAAAAAAGATAGGCCCCGCACTAGAAACGCCTTCCTTCGGTGCTGCAAATGTTCATAAGTGACAGTGACCACTGTCCTTCAAGTGGCTCGTCGCTTGTGTGCATTCGTTTTTTTTAAATAAAAAAAATATAATTTCAGCGATCCTCCTGGGCAAGCACCCAGATATAAAGGCAGAACACTTCAGCAACGTACGACACATTTGCTGTGGAGCCGCACCTTTAGCCGCCTCTGATGTACACTCCATCCTCGAGAAAAGCAAGGTAAACTAAACCTTTATACTGTAGCACTTTATCTTTCTCAATTTTGCTCTTTAAGAACTTGACGTCAAAAAAACGTTAAAAATTTATATACCATTTCAAATTTATTCAAAAAAAATTGTTCTCTCCTGGTTAAGCTTTGACAGTTTGTGTGGATTACAATGTTACAAGGTTAGTACAAAACCTAGTTTTTAACAAATACACTATTTGACTATAATGTTTTAATTTATGGCAGGGGTTCTTTGCAGAGCCCCCTGAGGAACTATTAAATCTGTGTCACTTATTCTACCGCTATGCAATGATGTGCAAACGTAATTGCGTTCCGATTTTAAGGACAATGTTTAAAATAGTATTTTATGAACTAGCGTGATCCATTCTAAACTTCACCACTACGTACTATCAGGTGGGTACTCAAATGCTAGCCAAAATTCGAAACAGGCGATAAAAGTTTTAAAATAAATTTAAGTAATTTTTTGCGTATTTTCTCGACTTCAAACACAAAAGGTCATATTGTGATATTTGAAACTACCTATGTCATACCTAAGTCTTACTCTAACAATGCATTTAGAGACAATAGGTGTAAGGCATTTACAAGGTGATAGTGCATTCAGTATAAATACCTAAAGAGTAGGTAAATTTCTCTAGATCAAAGTACACGTTATACAACAAAAATACGTCATTTTCGTTCTCTCTTTTACATGACATAAGTACCTAACGGCAAGGTTGAGAGGTGCACTTGATTACTGAAGATACCTACGAATACGGGTTTTACAAAAGCAACTGAAAAAGTCTCAAGCAAAAGTTCGGTGGTTTGTTGAGGCTCTGATTATTATGAGTATTATGTCAGCGTTCACATTTTTATGTCAACTGACTTGACTGTTTTTATGACTCCTCCCTGTGACGGTTAAGGTCTGTTGTCCCGAAGTCCACCATTATACGGTTACAAAGGACAGGGAGAATTGCACAATATAACACTGGAACCCATGTCTCCCTGCAGTAGCACCGTATTTGCCATCAGATGGTGTCAACTGCGGCAAAACCCTGGGGGGTAAGGAGAACGGTCTGTTTCCCGGTGTGACCTTTACCCCACTACCATACTTAATACCCGATATAGCGGCCTGCTTCAGTTGCACTTGTGCCTATACCACGCGTTGTGCCGATTCCTCTATGGCTGTATATGTTGTCTTCGGCTTGAAATCGAAGCTAAGACGAGGAACCCCACCACGGGTTCCTATTAGCTTCACCGTAGGTGACTAGGCCAAGCTACTGAGCCGCTTCGACGATGTGGGAACTAAGAATGACGATTCCAACAAAAAATACAATATTTGTAGAAAATAATGTTTGTTTTTTATATGAGACCTGTGGCAGTTGACCTCATACGACCTCTATTACTTACCGAGTACATAATTTACTTCGATGAAAAAATTGTATTGTATTCATAAATTTTGCTTTGAGGCCAACCCTGGGGTCAGTCGTTAAATAACTCAGCAGTAGGCAAAATATGAAGCCAAATAATAAACGGAAAATGTTTTAAAAATGTTCTAGCGCACGGTAGAAAAGGAACCTCACAGCATAATGTAAGAAAATACATCTTAGCTATAATTTGTTTCCACTAGCCATCAAGCCCATAAAGTACCACGCTGGTCAAATGTGAGTTGATGACACATGTGTCCGAAAAATATCTTTATTGGAACATGACACTTCCTCACGAAGTTCCTTTCTTTAAACATTTGCCGTTTACGCCACTTCAGGATTTGAACTGTTAATATGCAAATTTTAAACGTAATAGGTTTGCACTACGCCCTCATTTTACCTGATGTGTCGCGCAGATTCGGTATATATTGTATACTTCGTGCATGTAGCACTCTCGTCTTGAAAACACCCGGATTAGGCTGCTTTTCCACCAGAGATGGTGTAAGGGTATCCGGGGTGTTATGGTTGAGAACTCAATCGGTTTAACATTGAATTCTCAAACCTCCCCGGAAAAAGGTTGAATTAAAGTAGAAATAAAAAATTAAGACTTTCAAGCGTTTATTGATATAAACCAATTTATAAACAAGTGTAAAAGGGTTAAAAGGGCCAGGGGTTGATCGTTGTGTTGCTGTTACCCAGATCTAAAGAAGGAATTATAAGAATTCCATCAACCTCTTTGAGTAAAAAAAAACTAAGATTCCGCCATACAGGGTCCCTGAGTAAGGTTCGGTAGATGGAAAATATAACCGGAAGAAGTGAGGGGTTAAGCCCCGGCCAAACTCACCCGGTTAGGTTTAAGAGTTAATTTGAAAAATCACCACATCACCATACTCCCGGAACCTGTAGGGTTAATAGTGAAAAGCTACAATTAACAAGGCCAATATGCCTTCTATAGGGTGGTAAAAAGACCACTGAATTTACAATATAATAACTCTAGACAAGAATTTAACTACCACTTCAAACGCTTAGGTTTCCATACAAAATTCACCAGGTTTACTTAAACATGGGAAAGATAATAACACTTATATAACCCCTTTCAAACAGTAGGGTTAGACATCCAACATTAGAACAATAAAATTATAATAACCGAGAAGTACTCGATTAGGGTAAATACAATATGTTCCCTTTCTACGTCCCATAAGCAGAAAGGCTAAGTATGGTTAAACAGAATAACATCAGTCCTGAATAACTCATAAACAAGGTACAGGAAGTATGGATTACAACGTATTACATACCCATCTCATATCTTCACATTCACAACGCTATAATTTAAGTATTACCATCGGTTAACTGATGGGTAAGTAGGTATCCAGGGATTAGGTTCCTCTGGGGAAATTAAACTTGTGTCTATTTTAATTAAACAATAGGTAGTCTATATTATTAAACAATATTGTGTCCCTGTATAATATGTGTGTATAAAAACCCTAAGCGGACCTAAGCTATCCGCTCTCGGCGCACACAGAAAAACTAGGATACTTATCTACTTAAGCCCCTAGGAAATAACGTTGGTTAATAGCATGGTAACCGTAGTTGAAAATAGAAAACATTGATTCATTCTCAATGGTAAAAGTATGATATTCATCATTGACCGAAGGTCCACGATATAGGGAGCCGTACCTTCACATCTAGTGCACTTAAATGACCCTTAATATCTACGGAGGGGATGGACCACTAACACTGTAAACCTACTATGATACCGAAGGTATAATTAAATGAGAGATCTCATCGGCAAGAGCCCGGGCTTCCGGAATCCCTGGTTGCTTATAGCAAGGAAACATCGTGGGTAAACCGAACACCTACATCTTCCCCTTACACGTCACTACTTCCATCACGGCCTTTGGCCCCACATAGCCTATAGGCCCGAGTTCGCCCACTCTCCATATCGCTCAACTTCAACCACAAAAACCCAAAAGAAAAACCTGGATGCCTCAAGAGGCGGCGCACGTAGACACAGGTCACGAGATCACACGAGGTCGCACGAGATCGGCCAACCGCCGGGTCTCGTACTGCGCAGTAGCTCACACGGCTGGTACAAACAGCTCACCCAAACAAAACAGCTCGCCCCAACAGAACCCCTCGCCCAATCCAAACACCTCCCCTTTTTTAGGAAGGCAACAACTCGCCAAACAGACGCGAAGACAGTCCCAGCGCTCCACGCGGACTATGCGTACCACACCCTTCGGGACACGTCACACAATCAAACAATTCAGTTCAATATACATATTATAACCTCGAAACGGGACGGCCCGAGGCCGCCCCCAGCAAAGGTCTCTCGCAAAAATGGCCGCCTTCCGCCACTCCCGCTAACAGCACCAGCTAGTGACGGGGTAAAAACTAAACAAACAAACGATTATAAACTAGGGAGGTGACGTTTTGCTCGGCCTCACAATAAATCGACGCGTTCCAATTTACGGAAAAAAAAAAGTGTTACAATGGGCGAGGATGCGTAACGAGGGATGTTTTTGTAAAGAACCAATACTAGCGCTTCATTTACCTCGCCTCGGTCAGCACAGCTCAGCTGAGCTAGATTTTTGCGCATACAAAACAAGCGAGGGATGTGTGCGAGGGATGGGTGCAAGAGATGTGTTCGAGGAATGTATATATACATAGACGGAGTCGCAACGTATCCTCGCACCACACATTATTCACAGCTCCGCTAAACATATTTATCGTACGACATATTTTATTCGCACAGCTTTTGTGGAAACCATCACAGATTTTCACAGCACAACTAGACATCCTCGCACGACACATTTCCCTCGCACATCTCTGGTGGAAACCATGCCAGTTAGAGGGTTTTATTCAGGAAACATACGTATTCCACAGTTTAGATCTTCTGTTTATGAAACTGGAGTCAAACTTCTTCGTTGAAGTCAAGAGTGTTCGGGAGAGTCAATGAAAAATTATTGTTGTTCATTCCAGAAAGATATCGAGTTCAATCAAGGCTTTGGTGCAACAGAGACAACCTCCTTAGCCACATCAACTTTCAAGAAGACTCAGAATGTCGACTATTCGGCGTGTGGAGTACCGATGGCGGGAGTCACTCTCAAATTCATCGATCCTGCTACGGGGCAATCTGTTCCTGTTGGCGAAGTAAGTTTATCTCTAAGTTTTCGGAATTACTCGTGGCTATTCGCTGGTAATATTGTTGTGCAATGCTGGAATAGTAATGATTGGTGGTAGAAGTGCTGTATCAGATTAACTAAAAGCCAATTAGTAATACATTTGAATTAAACGACATTCCATGCAAATAAAACCGATATAGTATCTGTAATACAGGCGTCTTGGTGCACTTGGTCTACAGGTGCTTTTCTAAAATTGAGTTTTATGCCACATAAAACTTTCTGTTATTGTAGATATTATGGCTTATTTCTCGGTAGATCTAACAAACTCTACATACAACAAAAATCTTTTACTCTGTTAGGCTTAATCACTTCGATATTATGACTTGTGTCTGTCTGTCTGTCTATTATGGCGTTTGTTTCTGTCTGTGTGGTTTAGGGAAATCGTAGATTCGAACCCAACCTGCACCTCTGAATGTCATTCCATGTGTAAAAGTATAAGTTTGCAATTACAACAGCCCTTAGTAATGAAAGCAAGCATCATAAGGGAACTGAGATGTTTTAAGACATATGGATCATGACATAAGGCCGTAATCCTACAGTACACTTCATCGGTGCGGTTTATTACAGCCTTGACTTCCCACCTCGCCAAAAGAAGCTCCGAACCCTAGCAGTGAGAACATAAAGTGGGCTGTTCATGAAACAAAAACACTAGTTTTTACACAGTCATCATCTAAATGTTGCCACTTTTGGCAATCGGGACCTTCTTTCACAAGGAGAGAGTCAAGGCCATAATCCACTACACTGGCTCAGTGCGGGTCGGTGGATGACACACGATCTCGAAAGATTCAAGGAACACGTCTGTTTCCTTCCGATATTTTCCTTCAATATGTTTGAGTTAGCAGCATTTAGCATATGCTTTCGAAAACACAGTAGTTCGTTTGGGATTCCAGCCAGAAGTTCCGGATCGGCATTTACTGTTTTTTTTCGACTAGACCAGTCGTAACTTAGTTTTCACTCAACACACTTTAATTTATTATCGGTTTATCCTTCCAGTCCGGAGAAATGTGCGTGAAAGCCCCAATAGTGATGAAGGGGTACCACAAGAACCCAACTGCAACTGCTGATACCCTCACTGATGATGGATTCTTTAAGACTGGAGACTTAGGGTACTTTAAGGCTGGCAGCGGAGTCTTTATCACAGACAGGATCAAGGAACTTATCAAAGTAAGTATTGAGTAATCATTTTGGGATAGATGGTTACTCGAATTATGTGACCTTGCTGAACCATACCCACTTCGTAGGGCGTAAAAGAAAAATACTTGCGATGAAGTTATAAATGTGGTTTGGTTAGTACTGATTGCTATGATTTATTTTCAGTTTTCCATATAAAACATCGTATTGTTTGTTTATCTCTCTGGCTCCCATAATAAAAGCTTCGCTTAGTTTGGGGCTGGTTTGTGTAATGTGAAGAAAATTGTTTTTAATATAATTTTTTTTAATTTGAACGCTTATTGTTAACATTGCACCGGACTAAATTGTCATTAAATTAAAGTCAAAGTTCTTTGTTCACAAACGTACAATTTACACGTCAATTAATAAAATAAAACCAAAAGAAAGAGCATACCTCCTACGGTTGCCAGGAAGAAATCGATAAGGTTGCCAATTGTTACTATATAAAGTTTTTTTTCTGTACTATTGTTATTTTTTCTGTGTAATTTAAGTGCAATAAAGAGTATCTCTATCTATCATACATATTGTAGGTATATCTTTTTTAGATCGACGTTTCGGCAACGTTACAACCACCGTTAAAACTTAACTAACTCATGTGTAACGTTAACAAAATAATCATCATCATCAACAGCCCACTAAACGTTCCCACTGCTGGGACTCGGGGCCTTCTCTCGCAAGGAGAGAGTTAAGGCCATAATCCACCACGCTGGCCCAGTGCGGGTTGGCGGATGACACATGACTTCGAAAGATTCTAGGTACATGTCGGTTTCCTAACGATGTTTTCCTTCACCGTTTTTAAGTTAGCGGCATTACGCACATGACTTCGAAAAGACAGTGGTGCGTGTGGGGTTTGAACCCGGGGTTTCCGGATCGGCAGCCGCCGTTCTCCCGACTAGACCACCGTAACTTATACAACAAAATAATAAAATATGTGAAAAATGTCCTTCAATATTCACTAGGTAACAAACTAAACAACTCTGTCTCACCCTGTCCGCAGGTGAAAGGAATGCAGGTGGCGCCAGCGGAACTGGAGAGCATTCTACGCTCGCACCCCGCAGTCGCAGACGCGGCCGTCATCGGAGTCCCACACGAGTTCTTCGGCGAAGCGCCTAAGGCTTTCATCATTAGGTAACACCAGAATTATTATTACAACATTTAGTTTCAGTAAAACAGAAATAGAATGCTCCAAAACAAACAAATATAGATCTTCTTTAGAAATAATAAACGAAAGAATAATATCTATACGTTATTCGTTCAGGAATATAGATCAAAATATTTATATTGTGGAGGAATAATTAAGGTAGATATTGTTTAGCAAATTTAGCAAAAGATTCTTAGTGCTTAGGTAGTTTTAGTAATGCTTGATCTTGTTAGGAAGACTGAGCAAAATAATCTTCTTATTCAGGGATTTTTTTCAAATATATTAACGTCGATTAAAAAAAACTGGTATTATAAAGGGTTACTTTAATGCAATTGTCTCTTAAAATAAACAAAATTAAGTTATTCTTATTGCAATACTCGGAAAACTGAAAGTTCATTAATCCAACAAAGATCCAGTTGACCAAATAAGTACCATCTTTATACTAAAGCAAACAATACTAACATTGATCAATGATATTAAAAATGTTTTTATTGCAAAGATCAAGCTTAATTGACCTTAGACAAATTAAATCGAATTGATGTTAGATTAGTCCATTTGAAACCAATAAACTTTAAAACGTTGCTGAAACATGTTTGTATCTTATTTTTAGAAAAAACGGACAAAATGCATCTGAAGAAGAACTCCAAGACTTCGTAGCCAGCAAAGTGGCAGTGTACAAGAAGATTGAAGAAGTGATGTTCGTCAAAGACATCCCCAAGACTGCTTCGGGGAAGATATTGAGAAAGGATTTGAAGAAAATGTACGCGTAGTATGGCTGTGATAGTTTTATCATTAAGACGTGATTTAGGTAGGTTAGTCTAGACGAAAATAAATTTAATGGACGGGACATAAGCACTACTTCAGATAACTAGTTGGTTTACAAAGCACAGAATTTGCTTAGTTTGGTGCTAGTTGTAGCGTATTTCTACATTGTCTCCGTTTACTGCATACATTACTTTACCACACATTTTCGTTGGGTTATTTTACTGTCACATACCTCGAATTATTTAATTCTATACCGATTTAACTTTATTCAAAGACTGTCAACTTTTTGGTTGTCGCGTCCTTAGGTTTGAGGAAATCTTTAAAATGCTATGGGTAAGTAAACTAGAAATGGATTGGTTAAAATGGGTATTGACATATTTACTAGAAATTGATGCACTAAAATAGGATCTTACACATACGGCATCTTCTTTCGTCTTGGGCAAACTTCGAAAAACTTCAGCATTGGTCGGGTGATAGAATTTGTACCAATAGTTTTTCACACTAAAGACAGACAAAATGAAAACAATGTCATGGTGTCAATGCCAATGTTTATTTTTTTACGGAATTACAATTCTATACAAAACTAGCGGCCCGTGCCGGCTTCGCTCGGATAATAGGTACCAACTGCAGCGCCATCTGCCGGGCTGATTTGTGAATCTAAATCATCCAGGGCTGTACCTAAACGTGTGCAAAAAAATCATTCAAATCGGTCCAGCCGTTTAGGAGGAGTTCACTTACAACGAAAAGTGGCATTGATTTTTATATAAATATATTTATAGATATTACAAAATTTATTTATTATTAATTACAAGTACCTACTCGTAATTTTGAATTGGCCGTTGTAGTGCCTGTAGAAGTAATACATCTTTGCCAGGTCTTGCTCGTGCCGTCACTCAATTACAAAAATAAACTGGTGAATTTTAATGTTATTGCTGAATTTTGTTTGTACTCGTATAAACAACAAAATACGCATTTAGTATGGTAGCTCACGTGGAATGTGAGTTCCGATCGTACTTCGCTTTTTTGTCGTTTAAAACATTCGGATTAAAGTCAATTCAGTAATTATTTTATTAATTTATGATTCTAATATACGTACAAAACATGCACACTTATTAATCAATTACAGTACATTGGAGTATCACATACAACATGTGAAACCGTGGTACTCTTGTTCAAAGTCTGTAGGCTGTGGTGCTCTGAGGTCAATTACCAAAAGGAAAAGGTTTTAGAACATTTCTAAAAACCAGTCCATTAATTTTGTTTTGGTCGAATATTTCGTTAGAAATGAAATGGTTAGCTAGAATAAAATATTGCTAGGTAATTAAATTATGGTTGTAGGAGTTAGATGTAAGATAGACTAGACTAATCAATTAGCAACAATCTTTGTTGACATAAATTAAACAAAAATAAAAACTGTTTATTGAAGGTAAATAACATATTGTATGATTATATTAGAATTTTAAATTTGTAAATCAAATCTATTACATTGTTAGTGCCTAAAAACTGTCAACTAAAGCCGATTTTTATACTATTTCCGGTTTTGCTCTGCTGGCTAGAAATTCAGATCCAGATCCGATCTATTACATAGAATCTATAGTAAACTGTTCTTTTATGATGATATGCTAAGCTTAATTTTAAATTCTAGGGAATTCAAAGTTTAAGCCGCATTCAGCGGTCAACTTTACAGCGGTTACTAGGTACCAAACGATAACAAAAAATTAATTAAACTAATTATAATTAATCAAACAAAATCGATTAAGAAGTTTTAAAAAATAGTAAAAAACATCTTGTTTGACATTTGAAACATATGCAACCTATTTAATTACTTAACGTGCCAAAAAATGTATGTATATCTATTTTAAAAACACCGGTAGAGGTAGTTAATTATTATTTCTTACAGTTTCGTTCCAAGTTACGTTCTAGCGTCCTTCTCAAATGTCAAAACGAGTAGATTTGGAATTTTGACAACTATAATTAACTTATTATTGTTATCGACATATTTTTTATTTAAACTGTTATTGTTATTTTGATCTCTGTTGTAAATTTGAATAGTTGTGGAATACTTATCCGTCCATGTTAAAAATGTATTTAAATGTCAAGATATGTTATATTTTTGGTATTTACAATTTACTTCCTTGTAAGTAGGCATTTTTAAAGCATATTTTAAATTACTTAACTAACTATTGCTAAAATAAAAATGAGACAAACCGATTAATTTTGTACTTAACTCTAAGGAGATGTAACATGTAAATAATGGAATTGTGTTTTGTTATGGTGTTTTAATAAACAGAATGTGAAATAATTTGAAATGCATTATCTTTTAATTTTTGCCCATTGATAGATATATATATTTTTTTTATTTTAAATGTTTTTCTATGAAGTTAGCAAAAGATGCTTTAGGTAGTGTGCTAAGGGTCATTAGATACAGGTGAGTAGGTATAATACTGTCACTCTTCTTGACATTAAACAAAAACGAATATTGTGACATAAAACAAAAACGTAGTTTCGCCTTTCCTTTTTAGGGTTCCGTAAAACGTAAATACGGAACCCTTATAGATTCGTCATGTCTGTCTGTCCGTCCGTATGTCACAGCCACTTTTTGCCGAAACTATGAGAACTACACTGTTGAAACTTGGTAAATAGATGTATTCTGTAAACCGCAACAGAAAAATTAAAAATTGGGGTTGTCCCCCATACTAAGAACTGAAACTCAAAAAATTTTTTTTCATCAAACCTACACGTGTGGGGTGTCTATCGATAGGTATTTAAAAATGGTGTTGAGATTTCTAAAATCATTTTCGTCTACATTGAATAATTTGCGCGAGAGACACTTCCAAAGTGGTAAAATGTGTGTCCCCCCCCCCTCTAACTTCTAAAGTAAGAGAATGAAAAATCTAAAAAAAATATATGATGTACATAACCATGTAAACTACCAACGAAAATAAGTTTGAACTCGATCTGATGGGTAGTTTTTTTTTAGTACGTCAAATATACACTATTATTGAAACTTCGATCAAAGTTACAAGGAACTACAAGAACTTTGTGTACTATGCATATTATGTTACTTGCTGCAACGAAACCCTTCATGGGCGAGTCCAACTCGCACTTGGCCACTTTATTTTAAGTTAGTGCCATATCCACATAACTTCTAAAAGACAGCGGTGCGTTTAGTATTTGCACTAGGAACTTTGTCTTTCTTAGAAAAATGCAATTTCGAAATAAAGGCTTAGAACATTTAAACGTGAACATTTAAATGTTCGATTGTACGAAACGAAGTAGAACCGGAGTAGGAAAGTCGCGAGTTTATTTCGAAATTACGTTTTTCGTAAAAAGAGAGTAGACGTCCAGGGCCTCCAGATTGGCAGTGGCCGTTCTCTGGACTAGACCAGCCGTAACTTCCCGTTTATAATATAAATATATGATTATGATTACGATATTATGCGTCTTTTTATCACCTTTGCTTTCTTTCTAAGATGTTAATCGTTACAATTGTATAATAATACAATTTTATCAAACATATGGAGATAAAAAACATTGAACTTTGTCCAAGAGATATGCCTAATCCTAACATAATCAATTTTTATCAAAATACAAATATCTTTTACTACGAAATTCATAATAATTGTAGTTATCATAACTGATAAAAATGCCACAAATGAAGAAATAATGCTCTAAATTTTAGAGTCATCGTTATATTTTATGTATACCTACCTAAGTATTTATCTTCTATAGCTTTTCCGATATTGTTAAATTCAATTTTAAATTTCATAACAAATATTTGAATACCTAGTAAGATTATTAATTACCGTACCAAATATCTTAATAAGATAGTTCTTTAATTTTGGTACGGTAATTAATAATCTTCATCATATTTGTTTATGTAGATAATCAAAAGTCTTCAAAAATAAATTTCAAACTTCTCGCTTCAAAAATGACGAAACTTTTTTTACCCTTTACAAATTTTTTTGTGCATTAAAAAAAGTTGCCTGTTTCAATTCAAAGTTTAATTTCCAGTCTCCTTTGGCAGGCTATCTCAGGACTAAGTATATATGTAGCAAAAATGTGATGATGTTTGCTTTGCATGCCATTCAATTCATGAATAAGAGTATTATTATTGGGTTTTGGATTGGGTAATAAGAATTGTGAAAAAATATTAACAATTTTTGTTGGACTTAACTAGTCAAGTTTAACTAATAAGGCTTTGTATTTTATTTGTCAATTGTTACTTAATAATTAACATAGTACACATAGTTCTTCTAGTTCGTTGTAACTTTGATCGAAGTTTTAATAATAGTGAATTTAAGACGTACTAAAAAAAAACTACTTATCAGATTGAGCTCAAACCAATTTTCGTTGGTAGTTTGCATGGTAATGTAGGTACATCATATATTTTTTTTAGATTTTTCATTCTCTTACTTTAAAAGTTAGAGGGGGGGGGGGGGACACACACACACACATTTTACCACTTTGGAAGTGTCTCTCGCGCAAAACATTCAGTGTAGACAAAAATTATATTAGAAACCTCAACATCATTTTTGAAGACCTATCGATAGACAACCCACACGTGTAGATTTGATGAATTTTTTTTTGTTGAGTTTCGGTTCTCAGTATGGGGGGCAAACCAAATTTTTTATTTTTTTATTTTTTTTCGTACAAATCTTTCACAGAATACATCTAGGTACTTACTAAGTTTTAATAGTGTAGTTCTCATAGTTTCGGCAAAAAGTGGCTGTGACATACGGACGGACAGACAGACAAACATGACGAATCTATAAGGGTTCCGTTTTTACGTTTTACGGAACCCTAAAAATAGACAATGTCATGTGTCAGGTATTTAATGAGTATAAGTAGAGACGTAGGATTACAAATATCTTACAGTAAAATTAACGCAAAATAACGCGAGCGATTGCTATTTAATTTCAACAGCTAACTGAGCACTAATTATTTTTATGACAAGTCTCGCTCTTTCATGAAACTGTTCGCAATTTTGTTTTTTTTTGTGTGGGGGAAATACATTTATGTATGTCGGGCTCGACACCATGGCAACGACAGACATAGTGCCCCTACAGATTTCTCCTGCATGGTCAGGGGTCAGGGTCACGAGGTCACTTTTTGCATTCCCATCAACGACCATGACCCTTGCCACCGCCCTTACATACCCACCTTACGGGGGGGGGGGGGGGGTAGTACCCCCGCATATAGGTCTAGTGACTAGCCGGAAATCAGCTGCGCATCACCTTCTCGAAGGCCTATTACTAGGCGGGGGTGACGGATGACCCTAAACGTCCGACGCCCCGGGCCTTCCAGTGGAGACGAGATGCGCGCCCAGAGTCGCAATCTCCAGGCTCGCTACCGTGTTCACTTCCGCCTCAGTGGAGGAGCGAGAGGCTTCCTACTCTCGCTCCTCCAACTCACATGACCTTTTACTGTCGAGCACCACGGCGAAGATTGTCGGCAACGAGAGGACCGCCTTCACCACCGCGGCTAGGGATAGCCGCGATACCGCCTCGATGGCCGCACGGTGGCCCTTGTCCTTCTACTAAGCACTCTGCTAATCAGAGTGAGTGAGACCCTCATCTGGAAGACTTAGGAATTTGACTTGGCCGATATGTCAGCCGAGTACCTAACCCTCCCAAGTATTCCAGTCCCTCTCCCCGACCTCTACACGCACTGCTCAAAGGGGTGAGGGGTGAGGTGTTCCCAGCCCCGGCCGGGATTCGCCATCACACAACAAGATGCCACCGAGGCAAATTGTTGTGTGATGCCCAGGGTGCACCACGTGGACGTTCCCGAGCCAAGCACCCCTCGCATCTTTAAGTAAGGCCCAACTGTAGGCCTTGGATTCAAGAGGCTTGGAAACGACGCACAAGTCTGAATGAAACTTCAAAATTATTTACCATCGTAGTAGTATTGCTAAAATTATCCATTTTTTATTTGTTAGATTTCCGTATTTCTGCAACAGATCTAAGTAATGTAGCACCAGCTAGCTCTTTTTTCGGAGTTAAAAAAGTCCGGTTTTTGGATAATGAATAAATATAAAATAAAACGTAATATAGCTAACTATAAAATAATAAATGAGTTTCAAAGACCTGAACGAAGAGAGCCACTGTCGTTAAACGAACAGCAAGACTGGAACGCGTTATCTGAGGGGACTTTTCCTAATGGATACAATTGTGTCATCCAGTGAAAAGTGGGTTGGTATATTTTATTTAGGTGTACTATGGTCGCCTAACACAAAGTAAGATACCGGTCAAGCTATCGAGAAACACGGGGAAGCACTTGCAGTCTCCCTAGATATCTCGAAGGCTTTAGACAGAGTTTGGCATGACGGCCTTTTAAGCAAGCTTTCTGGCTATGGTTATCTACTGGATTTATTGCGTGGATATCGGACTTCTTGAGGGATCGATCCATACGAGTCGTCATTGATGGCTGTTCGTCGAATCAAATGGCCATTATTGCCGGAGTTCCTCAGGGGTCGGTACTCTCTGCGACACTTTTCCTGCTACATATCAACGATCTGTTGAAGCCCGGTATCTTTGGGTACGCGAATGATAGCACCGTCGTAGAGAGTTATATATCTAGCGCAAGGGCTAGTGGGCAACAAACTCAGCTAATATTGGTGGTGGACAATGAGAAAGAAATGAGAGGAAAAGCTAATAAGAGAAGGCATGATCGAGCGTTTGAACTTGGCCCTTGAGGCAGCCTCAAAATGGGGCGATGCCAATTTGGCCAAATTTAACGAAGGAAAGACACAGGCGTGTTTGTTCTCTGCTAAAAGGAGTCCATTCCAACTGACTCCTAATTTTCGAGGTGTATCCGTGCCGGTTACTGACCATCTCGAGCTTTTGGGCGTTTCTTTGACCTCTACGCTCAACTTTGGCACGTACATTGAGTCTAAGGCTAAATTAGCCGCCAAAAAACTAGGTGTCCTCTCAAAGGTGCGAAGATACTTCAATTCTGAACAGTTGCTCACATTGTACCAAGCACAGATTCGCTCCTGTATGGAGTACTGTTCGCACCTTTGGGATGGATCGGCTAAGTATCAGCTGGAGACTCTGGAATCGATTGAGAGACGTGCCAAAAGGCTCCTAGGAAATGACACTCTTGTGCGTAAAATACTTCAAAGTCTTGAACATCGCCGCAAAATTGCCAGCTTATCGGTTTTTTATCGGATACACTTCGGAGAGTGTGCAACAGATCTGCATGATATAATACCACCTAGCCCTTTCTTCTATCGGACTATTCGCATCTCAAAAAAGCGACATCGTATCATGGTTGATGTTCCAAAAACACGAACGAAGAGATTTGACTCCACGTTTGTGATAAGAACATCTAGGTTGTGGAATGAGTTGCCCGAGTGGGTTTTCCTTGATAGTTACAATCTTGGTGTCTTCAAATCGAGAGTGAATCGGTTTCTTCTAGGTAAGCACGCTTCATCGTAGATCGCATCATCGCTTAACATCAGGCGAGATGGTGGTCAAGTGCGAACCTATAATAGTTAAAAAAAAAAGATGTCCTATGATTTGTCCCTGTATTTTTAAACATTGCCCTTCAAACCAAAATTTACGATCGCAAACTACTTAACGGTACATCAATTTCGGTTAAGGTGTGGTAGGTAATTTCCCAGGCGAACTCATTTACATATGAATATAAAAATACAATATCAATCAAAACCTACAACTTTCAACGATTAGGTTATCATGCTTTTAAAAATTTAAATGATCGAAGGTATTTAAAATTTCAGTTGTGATGCACGAATTAATTTAAAAAATTTTTGGATTGCTTGAAATTGAAACACATTTTTTGCGTTGCCAAATTTAAATAACGACAATAGAAAAACAACTTAAATGGTTTTTTTATTTGAATTTAGCAACTCCACAGACCCCGGGGTATGTGACCTTTGTCATTTTTTTTTACATGTATTGGATTAGGAGAAAAAAAGGAAAAGGGGGCCCTATTTGGCCTATTGTATGCAATAATTCCTTACTAACATTTTCCTTCTAATTCTAGGGATCTTTTATTTTCTAAGTCGCCTCCTCCCGGTCAGCTCTTCCACCACGACTGCATGTATGTCTTTGATGGCCTTATGCAAATTGAACTCTCGGATGGTCTTCGGTGTTGCAGCCAACGCTCGCCGTACGAACCGACCGATGGCGTCGTCGGTGTCGTCAGCATAGTATGTGAAGTTTCCTGTGTGCCGTGAGATTGCGACGACCGCATGGAGCGAGTCTACGTTTATGTAGTAGCATAACATTTTTTGTACTAACTTAATAAAAGTAGGCATAACGTTTTTTAGGTCTAAAGATAATTTACCATGACAACTAAATGCTGTTTTCGCATAATTTTACTAGCATAACCATATATAGCATAAAGGTAACTTAGCATAATGTTTAAAGACACACATTGAGACAAGCATAACAATACCTAAACATTAAATATGTTCGCAGCTTAGGGGTGGCCCAGGGTTCACTTCGCCGCTCTTAAATCTATAATAATCAGAACTCAAAATGCGAAGGTGTTTAAACTATTCAACGTATTAGGTACAATATCGTTTATCTATGGTAAAATAAAATAAGATGCCTAAAGACCATTATGCGTCTTATCAATATACTCGTAGTCGAATAGAATGTAGTACCACAGATTGTTATGCTTAAATCACATTATGCCATAGAACAATTACGCAAAAGTTACATTAGGACACTATGTATTAGGCTACGCTTAGGCTTACGGTACCACAGACAGACAGACACACACAGAGACAGCCAGACATTGACTTCAAACTTATAACACCCCTCTTTTTCGTCGTGGGTTAAAAAACCATTAAAATCTTTTGACAATTGAAGGAGCTATCGCGTAACAATCATACAAAAAAACATGGAACAAATTGAGAATCTCAGTTTTTTAGAAGTCGTTTAAAAAGGTAGATTATTTTAATATTATATATTGGAAAATTAATGCATTAATGCATAGCTTCTTACTACTCAGTGCACTTGTACCTAACGCATAACCCAATTTAATATCGACGGCTAGGTTCATTCCCTCTTGGCATACTCATTCACTTTCTATTTATAGACTGTAGGTAGTATTTATCTGCGATTTGCGGCGATCGCACGTCCTCTGGGCTTTATAATTCTGTTTTTGTTGCTTCTAGTAGGTATTTGTATACTGTGTTGTGTCTATCTTCAGGGAAATAGAGTGAGTATTAGAGGGGGGAATTTAACTGTTTTTATGATTTATAAGACGATTACTTTTGTTTGTTTATAAAGGTCTATACTGTGAAGATGTAGATGGCAAGGAGCCTAGCTAGATGTATCACTTTGTATTATAAAGTTAAAACAAACAAACCAAATCATTTGAGCCGTATTTACTTAACCAGTTAGGTATTTGATATTATTGCGGCGATTATATTCTTTGTTTTTCATTTTCCATGTTATACTATTGTTTTGTTTCTTTACAAATAAATACCTATTGTGTTGTATCAATCAATATTCGTGGAAATAGTGTGAGTATAAATGGTTTTTAATTCTACTCTTTGTATTTTTTCAATTTTCTTGATTACAAGTTTGTGATATGAACATCTTGGCTATGGAATGCGTTGCCTGAGTGGAGTTTCCGCCGTCAATGTCTGTGTGCCTTCAAGTAGAGAGTGAATTGGATTCTTCTAAGTAAGCACGTTTCATTATAGACCGCATCTTCGCTTAACATCAGGCAAGAGATGGTTAAGTGTACATTTATTATATTTCATAAAAAACATCATTATCATCGGCATATCCTAGTCTAATGCTGCACGTAGACTAAGCCATATGTTCAGGTTTGTTTCCCAAGCCTTTTCTATTTATGCTTATTAAACGACTGTACCTATATTTTTTATTCCTTATTTTTTTATTTATGTATTCCTATTGAAATAAATATTTGTATGCACCGTTTTTCTGAAGATTTACATCTATTTTAATAATACTGAAATTACTATTTACTAGATTAGATACGCTCTGTATCTCTTCAAATTCATTGTCGAAGACGACCAAAAGACGTCCTGAATTACCCAGATGACCCCATAACGTCGCTTTTTCGGCGTCGCAAGGGTCGCAGGGGAACCCCTTGGAGGATACCTGGATACCAGACCACCCTTCCTATCGCCTAATTAAATCGGCTTTGGCTTTGCTATCACTGTCTCTGTTATTTCATGCGGGAAAAAAAGAGAGACAACAATATCAAAGCTATTAGATGGTAGACAATCCGATTCGATACCGATCGATAGGACCGTAGGTAGGTACCTACTGTCTCAGGTGCCCTTTTGTCATCGTCATATGAGATTTGTTACTAGTTGAGTACTATTGTACTAATTTATATTTATTTAGTAATAAATATTAGAAGTTACGGCTGGTCTAGTCGGGAGAACGGGGCCTGCCGATTCGGAGACCCCGGGTTCAAACCCCACACGCACCACTGTCTTTTCGAAGTCATGTGCGTAATGCCACTAACTTAAAACGGTGAAGGAAAACATCGTGAGGAAACCGACATGTACTTACCTAGAATCTTTCGAAGTCATGTGTCATCCACCAACACGCACTGGGCCAGCGTGGTGGATTATGGCCTTAACTCTCTCCTGGCGAGAGAAGGCCCCGAGTCCCAGCAGTGGGAACGTTTAGTGGGCTGTTGATGATGTTGATGAGTAATAAATATACCATATACTCAACATATACTCACTTTATGTGATTTTTTGTTTTAATTATACATACTAACCATACATTACATACGTAAAAATGTCAACAAGTAAGATATACTAAGTTTGCTTCTAAATTTCCTTCCAAATTCAGTAGATTATATTTAGTAAGTATAATAAGCCTTTGATTAATTTTCGGACGAATAAGAAGTCGCAGCCGCAACACAGGCCCTTAAACGTAGCACGGCTGCTAATGGACTACCTCCATAATAACTAAGTAGGTTACGAATTTTAATGTATTTTAAACTAATGTAATGAATTCTACACGTAGGAAATTGATTTTTTATTATTAATATAAAAAAATCTCGTATAGGTAACATGTTTTTGGTCGTAAGCTTCCGAAACGGCTCATCTGATTTTGACTTTGTTTTGTAAATTTAGTTCGTATGAGGATAACGAGCTATGCTTTATACGTACCTACACGTATAAGTACCTATAGTTAGTTATTTAATATAATTTATACTATAGTTTTATTACTAGTTATAGTGTGTTATTAGTATGCCTAGCTTGGATAGTAAGTAGCGCGTTTTGGGCTAGCCAAAATGTAGGGTACGCAGTACAGGCTAAAGGCCGGGTTGCATTTTGATTAGAGCGAGTGTGAGTGCGAGTGCGATTGCGAATGCGAGTGAGTAATCGTGATTGATTACTATGCACTCGCAATAATCAATCGGTGTCCACACGTATTTGCTACTAATCACTCAACACCTGCACTACTCACTCGCACTCGTAATAATCAAAATGAAAACAGGCCTTTACTGTCTACTGTCATCTACCGACAGCTCGACGAGTTTTCAGGATTTTTTTGTATACTAGCAGCGCCCCGCGGTGTTACCCATGTAGTTCCCGTTCCCGTTATTTTCCCGAGATAAAAAGTTGGCTATATGTTCTTCCATACGCTGATCTGTGTTAAAAATTTCAGCCCTATTCGTTCATACTTTTCGACGTGATTGAGCAACAAACATCCAGATATCCAATCATCCAGACATTGACGTTTATAATAAACATTAGTAATATTTAAGTATTGTAATTATATCTAGAGTAATAGCTTGTTCTGGGCTAGTCTAAAGTTTGGTACGCAGTAGAAACTAACTACTCGGCTCGACCGATTTTCAAGACTTATTTGCTAAATAATATGAAGAACCATGCTTGTACTCGCTGCGGTCCGCGGGTTTACCCGTGTAGTTCCCATTCCCATTATTCCCCCGGCATAAAATGTGTTCATATATGCTCCTCCAGACTATAATCTAATTGTGTTCCAAATTTAGACCCGATCCGTTTAACCGTTACGACGTGATTGATCAACAAACATGCAAACGTCCATACGTTGACAATGAGGGAGTTTCCGACGAGACAAAAATAGTTCCAACGGACGCACTAGATGGCGATTGTTCGAGATGCAGATAGATCTGTCTCTACCATATACTCTCAACAGTGTAATCCTTTTAGAGACCCTACCCGTTTTCAGGGAAAAAGTATACTTAGTGTAAAAAGTGTATTTTTTAATTTTAAAATATTGGGAATAAAAATAGCTAATTAGGTTGATAATGTAATAAAAAACCGTAACTGATCACAATCCCTTTTCAGTAAAAATCTTTAGTACTCCCGAGGCAATAGACACCAACTAAGCCAAAGTAGAAGGAAAATTCAAAGATATAAATAGCAACACTGATACGACAATATTTTATCCACAGACTAAGTAGAGAGATACTCTCTCGGCTGAAGGATTAGTATCCATAGCCAAGAATAAATTTAAAAATATATATTTTGTCTTTCATCAGGTTTACGAATTTGTATTGAAATTTTGATGTTTTGATATAGTTTTCATTCGAATAAAATGCGTACATGGATAAAGTAGTTTATTATTTATCTTATTATACTAGAAGTCGTGCTTTCGCAAATTGAATGAATTGAGTCCCATTATGCCTACCGCTTTTGACAACAAACCAAAAGACCTACAAGCGCTTCCTATTATCGTTTTATTAAACCATATCTTTTTGTCTCGTCGGAAAACGGCTCATTATAATTGGTAATATAAATAGACAATAAAATAACATTAATAATAGACATCCTAGTATCCTACTAGGATCTAGTAGGATACTAGGATGTCTAGGACAATATAGCACGGTCTGGGCTAGCATATGCTGTGGTGCACAGTAGAGGTTCTCTGAGGCTAACTTTACTGTACTCACCTACTGACGGCTTAACCAATTTTAGAATTTATTTAGTAAATTTAGTAGGTATGAGGATAGCTCGTTAAAGTATTTTTACGCTCTTGATTTTAATCGCGATTTTTAATATTTTAATACAAAGAAAATCCAAATACCTAGCCGTGGTTCAATGACATGAAGTCACTTACTTGGAAATCATGTCATGTTGATTTTTCGTTTAGTTTATCATTTGTATGGCATAGACTACAGGCCCATGAATAAAATTTATGTCATCCTACATAGGTATCCTGGTGGTTCATATGAACCATACATTTTGTTCAAGGGCTTGTAGTCTAGCAAAACAACGTTAGACAGTTCAGCTAGTTTGTTATAAATCTAGATATGCTTTGTACAACAACAACTTGGAATTATTATGTTACAAAAACATTTTTGATGAGTATTGAATTGAAATTGAAATAGTTTACGGTTAAAAATAAATCAACGGGCAAAATATTTCTACGAGAAAATTATAAAACCCTATTCTTAGGAGAAAACGGTGGATTCTTTAAATAGTAGGAAATAGAGACGAGACGAATGTAGAATACGTATATATAAGTAAACAGCACGGCTGCCCATAATAGCACAGTGTCACGAAGCTAATTGTAACATGAAGATTCCAAGTCATTACCAACTACACTGCGTTCGTCACCCAAAGATATTATATGATTTATTTCTATGCCCTGTCATTTCTCTAAAAACATTACCCTTTATACTGCAACGCGGTGTGATGATTATACATTACTGCATGGCGGTTAAATTACTGGCTATGGTGTGGTAATTCCCGAGGCGGACTTTGCAAAGAGTCCTACACATATACCAAAAAATCAATCGGCCACATTGACGCGGTGTGCGTTAATTGATGTTTACTTACAAAATGTTTGTTTTATGACTCAGTTTGATGTAGAGTTTTTGACGTAGAGTATTAGTACTTGAATGTCAACGTGTCGATGTTTATTGCTCAGTCTGGTCGTAACGTCTGAACGGGTTGAGTTAAAATTTGTAACTTAAGTAGATAAAGTGTCGTCTGGAAAAATACATAAACTACTGTTCAATTCGGAGAAAAATAAACAAAACAATTTTGTTAAACGGTAAGGCCACTGATTCTTACGAGCTACGGTCCTTTGTTCTTTGTTTAATATAAGCCACCTTCCTCAAATTTTCCCCTTTCTAAAAAATTATGTGATACATAGCATTTGTCCTTAGATCGCCTCTACTGACTGCCGAACTTTGGGCCATAGCAGAAGATGCAAATAAATTAATCTTCATAACTATTACCATACGTACTCTCTTACCGTACCCAACGAAGTCTCGTACAACGATTGGCGAAGAGTACTGCAGTTTGTACAAGCTCGGATAGGACTGCCACCGGTAGAGAAAATCTAAGAACGACTTGGTATCCTCGAAGAGCCGAAGCCTCAAAGATATGACCCTAGCCGGGAGGACCTGTGATAACGAAGGGAAGATTTGGCAACAAATTATGTTATCTTTCGTAGATAATTGTTGGTTGATAAAGCAGAAAATAGTAATTTATAGATAACCAATACTACACGCCAATTACTCATTCTTATGATAACACCTTATCAATGATTTGTTTCAGTTCTCATACAGAGCTCGGCCTAAGCACTAGCTAAAATGGCTCCGAAAAACATGTTGACGTTAAATCGAAGTTTAACTACACTAAAACAGAGTTCAAAATACGTCAGCATGGGTGTACGGCATCAAAGTGTGTGGACTCAGGATAAAATTGTTCAATCTCCGTTCAAAAGTATTGAAATTCCGAGTTTGACGCTACATGATTACGTGTGGCAGAATTTGGATAAATGGCCAGAGAAGACGGCAGCCGTAAGTATAATTTTGGATTTTTAAATTTATGTATACTCAGATACTACTGAATAAACACATTATTCGAATGAAACAGCGAGGTAGCACGAATATATCGTCGAGGTGAGCCAGAGATTTAGATTTATTCGTAAATTGATATTTCAAATTTCAATAAAATGTTTACGGATGTTTTATCAAAATTGCCGATTTTGATAAAACATCCGATGAAAACAATCGATGAACTATCGCGTGACATACATACACAAAAACAACAAAAAACCGAATTCAGAACCTCCTCATTTATTAAAGTCGGGTAAATGTTAACTTTAGCGCAAAATCTATTAAATTCACTAGAGTTCTTTGATGATGAAACAAAAAACATAAATATTACGCTTATGAACTAGCGCCACAAATGGCGGATAAGAATATTATTTAATAAAATTGTTTAAAAATGAACACAACATTGGTGATTCTTTTTAAATACCTACCCAATAAATTGTGAATAGTTAATTTCTACAAGATACGATACTCTTCATCATATCAAACAAAATGTGTGTTTACGAAACGGCAGACGCAATGCAGGACGGCCCCCCACACGATGGACCGATGATATTGTCTCGGTCGCGGGATGTCACTGGATGGAGGCGGCACAAGACCGGTCATTGTGGAAATAATTGGGGGAGGCCTATGTCCAGCAGTGGACGTCTGCAGGCTGCAGATGATTGTTGGCTAATCTATACGTGATATTTTTCCAGGTATGCGCAGTCACAGGTCGTGGATTCACATATGAGCAAGCCTTCAAGATGTCCAATACATTTGCGGCCAACCTCCGCGTTAAACTGAATATCAGGGATGGCGACGTTGTGGCCATCATGTTACCAAATGTACCAGATTTCGCTTTGGTAGCTATGGGGATCCTTGAAGCTGGTGGCATCATCACAACCATTAATCCAATTTATACGGCGCGTAAGTAAAAAATGCAAATTTGTTTTACCATCTCATAAAACCCAATAATTTGTATTTATCTCTGGTTTCGTAAGCTAGAACAAATTTGTAGCCAACCTCCGCACAAAGCTAAGCATCGGAAATGACGACGTCGTAGTCAGTAGTGTGTTTAATGTACTTAGCTCTGGTTGCTGATGGGTACGGTATCAGTCTGATGATTTTGTTCGTTTCTTTATTGCTCTGATTTTAAAAATAACTAGGTTTTTAGGTTAAATAACGTATAAAGGCGTTCCCTCGCCAGGAGTATTCGCGTGTAATGTGACATAATAGGTTTGACTTTGAGCATTACATTACAATACTACCGCCAGCCATCCGCAACACAAAAAGTACATTGATGTTACAGGTTGTATCAAAACATTACCCATTGTATCATTACAAGGTGCGAATTGTAATGCTCGACTCTGTAATGTTACATTACATGTTCCCTGGGCCCTTACATTAATAACAAATGCATGTATATTGACATGCGTGTTGAAACCATCCTAATAGCAAAGGGCTACAAAATCAATTAGCTCCACGACTCGTGAAGACAAAGAATTCTGTACTTTGTACAGCCTAAATAAGAGGTTGAAAGTCAATTGGCTGGCTACTGGACAATTTACGAACATTGACAATTATTGAGAGCATCGAACTTAGCAATTGAATAAACGTTGAACGCCGTTTCCACGACAGAGTTTTGATACGCTGCGTTCTTGAGACTTCTAAAAACTAAGAATTTGACTGAATGGAGAGAAAGCCTTTGTGAACATCTAGAACATCTGATTCGATAATCGTAAACCGCTGAATATATTTCCAAGAGAATATATTATAATGGTATGAGTTTGTTAGCGCCAATGGCTTTAATAGTCAATGGAAACATTGTGAGGACACTGGCATGTTCCAAAAAGGACATCTTTTGAGAATATGTTTGTTTCGTCGACCCGCACTTGGCCATCATGTTCGACTATGGTCTTGACTCTCTTCTTGAGAGAAGGCACCAAGTCTCAGCGGTGGAAACGTTTTGCAGCCTGGTTATGTTATGCTGAGAAGTCCTCGTCGCATGTCCAGCAATAAAATATGGTTCGAGGATGATGCACCTGATGGAAAGCAATTAGCTTACCCATAACAGTCAAGTGCCACGGAGCTATAGACATTTGAACATGATACGTACAAATCACTACTTAGCGTTGCACTACGCACGTCGCGTCGGCCAGAGATATCTATACTTATATTAGAATTATTTATCTCTTCGCATGTATTGTTCCTGGAAGCTTTGGCATTCAATCGAAACACAAAAATACACACACATTACACATTGCTTGGTAAATAGCTGCCAAAGTTAGCACTTCCCCAGGCAGATTCTGCAAAGAGCCCTACCACTAGGATTTAGTAAAAGTTGTTCGAAATAATGAGTTGACTATGGCAGTTGTACCCAGTTTATCTCTACATAACATTATATCTGAGTAGTAACAGTTAACAGTTATGAAGGTAGTCTTGTGTAGTAAATAAATTGTAGATCAAACAAAACAGCTTTATTTCGAAATGTGTTATCTGATAAAAGACGTCGTTATGATGATGATATAAAATGATTCGCATCCGTCGCTTATCTAAATGTCATTTTAAATTTCGGGTGCGCAATATTATAAAACTAGCAGCGCCCCGCGGCGTTACCTGCGTAGTTCCCGTGCCCGTTGTTCCCGTTGTTTTTTCGGGATAAAAAGTAGCCTATGTGTTCTTCCAGACTATAATCTATATGTGTTCCAAATTGTAGCCCGATTCGTTCATACGTTAAGACGTGATTGAGCAACAAACATCCAAACATCTATACATTGACATTTATAATATTAGTAGGTTATAACGAGTGTAACACATTTCACATAGAAACATATTATTTTTGCATTATTTACATCAAAAATTAAACTTAATCAGTCGGGTAAAAATGAGTTAATCAATAATGAAATATCTCGAATAAAGATTTTATCGCTATACCTACTATCTTACTTTATGTTTGTTACCTTCTTACCTACTATAATATATTTTTTTTATTATTGTTTTTAATTGAAAATTGTCGGTATTTATACCACTATAATTATATTTTTGAGCAACTTATTTACACAAGTAGGTAGGTACAGAAAGCGATATGTAAATTAAATGAGTGCCGGCTAGTATTCAGCGACTATACCATCAGAGAGGAGCAGTTTTCTCCCTTAAATCAATTTTGGTGTAGCTCGCAGAGAATTATTCGTCTAAAAATGTTGACCCAAAAAGCACTTGTTGACTACTTTTTAGATCGAAACTTTTTAGATCTCTTTTAACATTATGATTGAGGTGTCATTCGATTCGGAATGACATCTAGATAGTTTTTGAGAAAATGCTAAGCCCGCTCTCAAAAACATCAATAGTTATAAACAATAAAGTGAAAATAAATAATGGGACTTCGTTATTTAACAATATTTTCAAACAATTTGAAATAATTCCAATTTGAAAAAAGATCTAAAAGGAAGACATTTTCTAAAAAAAATCCGACTCCTGGAACAGCAGGATCAATATTTTTGATTTTCCTAGAAGTTGAAAATACGCTTGAAAACGGAAAACATATAAATATTGGCTCTACGGTCCCGAGACTTAAAATTATTTTTAAGAAATTTTCTCTTCTTTACGATTTTTTTTTTCAAATTGGAATTATCTCAAATAACGATACCCCTTTTTTATTTTCGTCGTCCTTTTTCATCGTCGCTTAACATCAGGCGAGATGGCAGTCAAGTGTAAACTTATGCTTAAAAAATTTATAAATGTTTAGTGGGTGCTTAAAACCCTTTTGTGGTTAGAGGGAATATTTTTCCCACCAACAAAAAAAAAAGTTTATAAAATTTTATATACTTATCATATTTTATTTTAGGCATCCATATGAAACACATATCCGAAAACCAAATCTTTCTATCTAGTCTGGATCCTTATAACCGTTAAAGGGTTAATGTCGGTTTCTAGCTTTCTAGTTTTCATTATTTCATTGCCACTGTAATAATATTTTGTTTTTACGACCAAACAAAGATTAAATAAAATAAATAAATATTGGCGGACATTTCACACTAAACACCATCTGACTCCAAACTAAGCAAAGCTTGGACTGTGGAAGCCAGATAGCTGATATAATACTTATATATTTTAAATACATACTTATTCTACATAGAAAACACCTAGGCACGGTACAAATATTTGTATTCATCACACAAATATTTGCAATGGGTGGGGATCGAACCCACAACCCACGGCTACGCAGGTAGAGTTACTATCAACTAAGCCACCAGGCCAAACAAGATTGTTAGATACTTAATCGTTTCTAGTTTGTTGAAAGCAAGAATTTAACATCTAAAATGTCTGTTTACAAGTTAATTTATTTCTCTAGATATTACAGATGCATGATTCTGGTTCCATTGTTTAATATTACCTAATTTCCTTTTCCAGATGAAGTTAAAAGACAGCTACTTATGTCGACTGCGAAAACAGTTATAACTTTACCAGAAAATTTAAAAGTTATAAAGGAGGCAATGAAAATGGCAAAGTTAGATATTCCTATTATAATTGTAAAAACGAATAGAGATGCTACTCCTGACGGCACGATCAACTTTAACGAGCTAAGTGAAGACGTACATGTTGATAAGAGTGTGTTGAAGACAGTAAGGAGGGATCCAAACGATATTTGCTTTCTGCCGTATTCGAGCGGCACAACCGGACTTCCCAAGGGCGTAGAGTTATCGCACAGAAATATAATTGCAAATGGACAGCAGGTCAATGAACCTGCTATTGTGTGTCACAATCTTACTACTGGTAAGTATATAAACCTACCATACCTACGGGATTTGGAAAAAACTGTTTTAATCAAAAAAAATGTATCTTCATTTTGCTTACCGACATTTCGTATTTCATGAGTGGCAAAGTTAGTGATTTTTCGCTTTTTCAAGGTTCATCTGCACATTAATGTTGTTTAGAAGCTACATAATATTATATGTAGCTACTGAGTATAGCTACTTATTTAACCGATTTCAAAAAAGGAGGACGTTTCCACTTCGGTTGCATGTTTTCTTCCGGTTATATGTTAGCTATGACATGCGATACCTCCGCCAATTGGAAGCCAATATTGATAGTTATTTTTTTAAATGGTAGATTATAGCTGAAAATTGGTCTCATATACATTTTATGGAAATCAGTATGGTGGTTTTTGACATGTGAACAGAAAAACCAAAATTTACTTTCATATACCTCGACGACTTAGAGGTGGCTTCTTTTGACATTTGGTCGATTGTCTGAATTTAATTTTCAATTATTGAAATCGGTATTTTCGGAGTAAATAAATTATGACATAGTATAGTACACTTGTTTTGCGTAATCTATTGTAGGTATAGTTTTAGGATTCGAACTAATTTTGAAATTATTTATTTTCTAGGGTTCTAAATTATTATTTATTTCACGGTTAAATTATTATTACTAACGGCTATGGTCACGAAAAAAGGGTTCTCGTTACCACGGCCGTTGCAACACGACCGAAACGACGAGGTAAATTAATAATAGGTAACTGAGATCGAGATTAAGTTCTGTGTAATACATATTTTAAATATTATTTATGATCTAGCAGAGGCATGATAAGTACCTACAATGAATGCTATAAATATTGGTTAGGTAAACGGATAACTCACGTGTAATGAGGTCGGTCAATCCGACTCGAGTTTCCTAATCAATATGTGTAACAACCACGTTAATTTCAATACTAAAAATGCTATAAATGTTATGCATCGAAATCAAAAATTTAATAAATCATCTGCTTCGCTTCATTCACACTCTCTCTATAAATCTTGACTAATATTTATTATATGTATACTCGTTTATTTCAGGAAGTACCGGACCGATTTAAAAAAATATTTTACTTTTGGATTTATACGTCATCTTTAAGTGCTATAAACACATACACATGTAACGGACGAAGTCGGGACGTACCGCTAGTAATAATATTTTTTGTCATTTTACAAAACCGTCATATTAATTTATTATTTTGGTGTCTATGAGCATGTTTGACGTTACAAATCAATCAATACGATTTTTCTATCCATAATTTAAAATTAAAACATGAGTATTGGTATTCGTAATACGGCAGTTGTTTTCTCAATGTTACTCGTACCTAAAAATTCCGAAGCTCATCAATTTTTTTCATAATCAACATTATTGTCGTCAAGCATCAAACTATTTTTGGATAAATCATTATCAGCCCATCTTAATCCACTGCTGGCCTATGTTATAGCTAGTCAATCAACCCGATTCTTAGTTTAACGTTGCCACTGGTTGGTGTTTTCTGTATGTCGTTTTATCTAGCCTTATAGTATCTTATTCTTTTTCTTCTTACTCGTTTGCCGATTCGCGGTCTTGACTCATGAAATCGTCTACTCCAACTGGATTGGTTGGATTTATATCTCCCACTCTTATTCCCTCTCCTTTTAAATGTCGTTGTTAAGCTTTATCATCATTTGAGGCCTTTCTGATCTCTCTGCTGAGTATAGGATTCTCACCTAGCATGCCATCTTTCTCGGTCCTATATCAATCTAGTTTAGGTTTGACGCATGTCATGTTTAATAGCGACAACATTTGTCGACCTTTCTTGCCAGTTTATTCATGGTCTGATCTCTACTGGATTCGTTTCATTTTTATTAATTTCATTGTTTATCTACATCTAGAATAGAATTTATCAACATTACACAATTGCACAGGCCTTGAACTCTAATCAGAGTATTAATCTTGTGGTACTATCCGCCACTTGTGGTACTAGTTCATAAGTATTTCACTGTAATTTTATTAATTTGTCTGTATCACAATAAAGAGTTTCTATCTATCTATCTAATCAGTCAATTATTATTGTTTTCATTATCTACTTTAAATTATTTATGTTTAGGGATTTAGCGTTTCTGTACTCAATCTAGATTATTATTTATCTACCACTTTATAGTAATTTATTATGGGAGGTATATTTTTTTTATAATATAAATTGATGAGGCCAGCAGGACATGTGCCTGATGGTAAGCAAAACATCTACCCACAACAGCAGTGACACACAGCTATTGGGAAGTGGATAGTCCAAGTCATTGCCTAGCACTACATTGCTTCTTGATAATAAATAGATCAGGTTTTTCCGCACGGTTCTTTGTACCAATCGCAAGCAGATGAGGTGTATGTTAGCTATGATGGCGACACGACATGGTGATGTGCTGCGACAACAGTATGACACTTTCACGAGAGCGATCAGACCCGTGCTTTCGGTGTAAAGCGTTTGATCTAATAGTCCGAGATCCCAGAGCAAAACGGCTGACGGAAAGTGTCTGGGAGTATTGGAACCTTGTTTTTAAGGATGTTGCCTACAACATACGTGAAAATCCCTTTTAGAAAATACGTGAAGTAAGACAAGTAATGTTTGTATGTACCTTCATTACCCCATATCTCAAAATTGGCCATCTAAGCAAGTTAGCGAGTAAGCATGTGTTCTTAGTACTTACTAACTCTTCAATCGTCCACATTTCATTCATCAGAAAATAGGTGACGTCTGGGAGCTCTGGGATTTTACTCTATAAGTCTATACGTAGTATAAGTGAACGCTAGTCACCCAGATATATATATGATTCATTACAATGGCTTTCAAACCGGAATACAGTGATATTTGCACATTACTGCTTGACATTAGACAACACTTATTCTAATAGTTTAATATTCTCCGAAAAAAAAGAACAAAAACCGACTTCAATTTGAAATTAAAGTTTTGTAAAATCTACGAATGCGTTGTGCATTGAATACGTACAGGGTAAATTTAAGCGAATTTTGCTATTTTGTCCATACATATTCCTAAAACTGCCATTGCCATTGATAAAAAAAATATAGAACACGTATCATCAAAATCAATTTACAATTGGCAGAGCAATCGTGTAACACACACACAAACAATTTATGATCGAAATGAAAACCTCCTCCTTTTTTGAAGTCGATTGAAGACCTATAAATTCATTCATTCATAATATACGGCAGGTAAGTGGCCCTCTCCACCGAAGCTGGACGCGTCCCTAACGATGCATTCGCTACCCGCCATCCCTGCTTCCAGTTATATCCGTTGCGTTTGAGCACGCCTTTCAAGTGATCTATCTCAGTGTATAGGTGTTCTGGACCACATAGTCTCAAAGCTCTATTAATAAGCGTGCGTGGTACTGAGGCTAGATGTGCCGGATGGTGGTGGTGGTGTGTGTGACCGTATGCGATAATCGTCGGGTAATAAATATATGCTACTAGCAGCGCCCCGCGGTTTTACCCGCGTAGTTCCCGTTCCCGTCATTCTCGTTATTTTTGCCGGGACAAAAAGTAGCCTATGTGTTCTTCCAGACTATAATCTAGCTGTATTCTAAATTTCAGTCTGATCCGTTCATACGTTACGGCGTGATTGAGCAACAAACATCCAAACATCCAAATATTCAAACATCCGTACTTTGACATTTATAATATTAGTGGGATAAAGACAAAGTTAACGTAGGATTCTAAGAGTGAAAGATTGTTTTAAATTGGTCCAGTAGTTAATTCATTACTAACATACTAAAATACAAAAATTCCTTACTTAAAATGATAATAGTACATATTCAAGAACAATCCATCGTTACAGAAATGTCGTCTTGTTAAGAGTCTTTAGTTACAAGGACTTAATCACAGGTATCAGGTTGGAATAACCTAATGACAATAAAATCGTACACTTGCGCTGACGCATAATTACATGCCAAGCATGGCGGTATGGATTCATTATAAATTATTAATTACTATTCACCGATTGAGAGAATACGAATATTGACTGAGAGTTCGTATATAAGTAAAACTATGCCGAGTGGGTGTACTGAGCTAAGTGATTTATAAACACATTTTATCGATAATGGGATTGCTCTCGATAACCTTCTAGCCTGATGTTAATGAACGATGCGGTCTATGATAGAACGTGATAGCCTACCTATAAATCTAGTATGTTCATAAGGAAACCCACCACCAAAATACCACCAGAAACCCACTCAAATAATGCATTCCCAAGCTTATGTTGTAACAATGTTACTCTTGAATCGCATTTGGTGAAAAAAACCATCGTATAAAATTGTAATCCGTGGGTTACGTCGCAAAGCTCAGCGACTGATTTAGGTATATTTTTTCAGAATAGCATAAGCAATCAGCCCACTAAATGCCACAGGTGGGACTCGGGGCTTGTCTCACAAGCAGAGAGTCAGTAGTAGAAGACGCAATACCTCGAAATATCCTTAGAACACGGCCCCTCTACCGCCTAACTAAATCGGCTATGGCTTTGCTATCGCTGTCTCTATCATTTCAAGCGAAAAGAAAAAAGATAGCAATATCAAAGCCAAGACAGATTTAGTTAGGCGGTAGACTCTCCGGTCTGTCGCGATGTTTTGATTCACCGTTTTTAAGCTAGCGCACATGACTTAGAAAAGACAGTGGTGCGCGTGAGATTCCAACCAAGGGATCCGGATCAACAGTAGCCGTCCAGACCGGCTTTATGATATTTAATCCAAAACTTTAAATTTTCTAAATGTTCGTTTCAGCTACACATCAAGATGCAGTATTAGCGGTGCTGCCATTCTTCCATATTTACGCAGCAACCGTTATAATGTTCCACAAACTGTCTCTGGGCATCAAACTGGTCACACTATCAAAAATGCAGCCAGATCTGTACTTTCAAACATTGGAAAAATATAGAACAAACATTTTGTTTGTTGCACCGCCGTTGGGTAAGCATGATAGATTGATTAAATAGATATTTGATGACTAATGAGCATCGAGCGTCTTATAAAAAACTTCGTCTCTTATAGCAAATTTACTTAATTGGAAAGTATTAAAAATATTACCCATAATTACCATGGGCCTGGGTATTTTCTATGTAAAATCTGTATGTATTTAAAAATATATAAGCATTAATATCAGCTATCTAGCTCCCATAGTACGAACTTTGTCTAGTTAGTTACACCATCTAGCTGGGGCTGTGTGAAATATCTACCAATGTTTTTTTATTTATTAAATTCGATTGGAAACACTTTTCGGATATAAATATTTTTTCAATTTTCATTTTTTTTTTAATTTTAAACTAAAATTAATGACTATTTAAGAACATATTGAAAACATTGCAAAAAACATTGCACACCTAAATTATTCATCGATATAAACCAATGGGTGTGCCCTGAGCACCTTGAAGTTGGTAATAAACTGCGTCTCTGTATGTATCGTAAGTGGTTTACAAACAACCAATCTGCTTGACCCGTAGAATCGCTAGCGGTGAGATTTGCTGAGCTTCTACTTAATTTAGTTGATGACAACGAATAGTGATAGGTAAAAAACGTCCGGCGTCCACCACTTCCTGCCACCAACTAGAACGGAAAAAGTGAGCTCACTCTTCCCAACGATAACATGATTCCGTGCGCCCTGAGATTTGGGAGGGCACATCTTTGTATTGCGATCGTTGAAATTATTATTTAATAACATCAACGTTTCTGCATCGTTACAACGGCCATGGTAATGAGAAGATTGATTGATAACGCTGCTCAAAGGTCGAAGTCATCATATAACAATTTAGATTGCCATTAACTCCTGTGCATGAATCATTACATTATTTATATGACTTAAATATCTAGGTATATGAGTACAAATGGCAAACATTTAAAAACTATATTTGGAAACTAATTATTTTTGAAAAGTGTCTCCAAGAAAACGACTGGACATCTACATGCCTGAACCATAATCTATTGTATATCAAACACAATTCAGAAAACATACAAATCATAGTTTAGAATAGAACGTAAGATAATGTTTAGCCTGAAAATAGTAGTCTACGCGGGTAAAGTTCGGGCATTATCCGTTTAATATTTGTATGCTGATTATGATTCCAGTGTTATTGATGGGGTCCCACCCTGCGGCGACTGCTAAGTCTCTTCAGTACGTGGAGACGTTGGTGAATGGTGCTGCACCCTTGGCTGCTTCTGATGCTGAGCGTTTCATCCAAAAGGCTCAGGTTTGTTGACACAATCCTTTGTGTTACGTTCTAATTACGTACAGGAAACGTCTGGAGTAGGTTGAATGTAGACCTCTTCCGTAACATGGTACTCGACTTGGTCCGGTTTTACGTTATGGTCTGCATTTGTGGAGACACGACTGATTTCTGATGTTGTTTAGACCAACATCAAATACTGAAATGTTCCGCAAGACGTATTGTCTACGCCTGTACCCAAGCGCACGCAGGCGACAGCGGGGCGGGCACACACCGAGAGGGGACCGACGGAGGCGGCCTCGGCACTCGCTGCGCGCGGCTTTCCAATCGGCCACAACTACACCTACGATCTAGATCTATTTTATCCTCAATGTAAAATTATATCTGGTCTAGAAATAAATATTAAATCATTCCAATATTGTGTTTGGCGTTAAGAACCCGAACAACTGGCGACCGTTGAAATTCAAGAACCTGTATCGGAAAGAGGAGTCCCAAAAAGGAAGTAAGCCCGTTCCGTTATTTTCTATCATCCTGTACCTTTAAACTTCTAATTGCTGTGCAAAATGTGAATTGGCTTCCAATGGTTAGAAGGTATCTAGCTTGATGCGTATCTTCCCTATTATAAATAACTATTGCTAAGCACCGTCATTTACATTATTTGTCAAACGGCTATTATCGCGTTTCGTAAAGTTAACCAAAACTACCCACATACCCAATTATAACAAGGCCGATTCATCACAATTCATTTAAAACCTAACATTTATATTGATACCCTGCGCCTTCATTGCAGAATCAATAAATAATACCTACAGGTAGTTTTGCATTATTACGAATACATTAAATTTATCTTTTCGTCGCATTGTTCCATATGCGAACGAAACTATTCATTGTAAGATTTTTTAACAAAGTAGTTCTTTAATATTTTGCTTTAAACATCTGAACAACATTAAGTACTAAGTAATCGTATCTTTGTTGAGTACTTAAACTACTTACTTGCTCATTAATTTATTAGTGATCGTTTTGATATTTAACAGTTGTGTTAAAAAGTTTGCGAGTATCAATATTCGTATAAGCGGTTAGCACCGCGCGCTCCCGCGCAAAGCCCCGAGCGCGGTCCCTGCGCTGACGCTCGGCGCGTCGCATCGCCCGGCCCGCGGGCTCGGCTGCGCCGGCGCCGGCTGGCGGCTGGCAGGCTCGGCAGTGGCAGCGCATACAAGCTGCAGTCTATCGTAGTCATATCTTCTCGTTTTGCCCTATTCATTGTTCGATAAAATGGCGGAAAGGGAACCGACCACTTCTAGAAACAAAAGTCCACTTCCATTGTTAAAAATTGATCAATCTACTAAACCCGACGTTAAAGAGTATCTTAAAACTTTGATTAAAAAACGAGCGGGATTTAGAAGTCGTTTAACGGTTTTGAAGAATTACTTAGAAAATTTTGATAAATCTAGTGTATCAAATATTTCGAGATTGGAAATAAAGGAAATTTCGCTCAGATTGATTCAATTAAAGGAATTAATGGCTAATTTTGATCGAGTACAATTAGAAATCGAAGAATATTCCGAAGATTTAAGTGAGCAAATTTCGGAACGAGATATTACAGAAAGCGAATTTTTTACACAAATTGCATACGCTCAGGAGTTGGTCGATTTGTTTTCCACAAAACCTAACGTTGCAGGGTCAAGCTGTTGTCATGATCATAGCACGGATTCAGTTCGGCTACCAATCATTAACCTACCTACTTTTGATGGAAATTATACCAAATGGCTTGAGTTTAGAGACACATTTAAATCGCTTATTCATGACAACGCTTCGATTGCGCCTATTAATAAATTTCACTATTTAAGAAATTCTTTGCAATCGGGGGCCAGTGTCGTGATTAGATCTTTGGAATTTGTCGCGAGGAATTATGAGCTTGCCTGGGATACGTTATGCAATAGATATAACAATAAAAATATTTTAATTAATAATCATTTGAGTGCTTTAGTGAACTGTAATATTATACAAAAGGAATCATTCAAGGCTTTGCGTTATTTGATTGACTTAGTATCTAAAAACTTAAACGCTTTAAATACTTTGGATATTTCTACTGAGGGTTGGGACCCGCTTGTAATATTTTTGGTTTCGTCGAAGTTAGATTCGGCTACGAGTTCCAAGTGGGAAGAATACAAAGGTCTATTGTCTAATCTACCTTCGTTAGATGAATTTAAACGTTTTTTAGAAAACCGGGCGAATGTTCTGGAGACTGCAAGCTGCCGTAATCTAGAAAATAAACATACATATAACAATAACTATAAAGAAAATCGAACTACTAAATCATTTGCTACTTTTTCCAATGGGGTTCAAACTTCCCAACAATTTAGAAACTGTCCCGTCTGTGGTCAGTTTCATTTCGTGTACCTGTGTAATAAATTTAAATCGATGAATATTGACGATAGGTTGAGCCAAGTTTCAAAATATAAATTGTGTACAAATTGTTTACGCGGTGGACACACCAATGCCCAGTGTGGTTTGAAGGGCACTTGTCGTTCGTGTAATCAAAAACATAACACATTATTACACAAAAATACCTCAAATAAAACACTTACCGAGTGTGATGCTCACCCAGCCCTCCTGTCAGCCTATCTGCGGTTTCTTCAGAGCAAGTCCTCCTGTGTACTGCTAAGATAAAAGTTGTAAATAAACAAAATAATAGTACTTACCTTGCTCGTGCACTGCTGGACACGGGGAGTCAGTCGTCATTTATCACGAAGAACCTGAAAGATAAATTAGGTCTGTCGACAACATCTACAGATATGCTGAATGTAGCCGGCATTAATGGGATATCCTGCCCTATAAAGGAGAAGTGTCGATTAAACATAAGGTCGTGTACTAGCTCATTTACTAAAGACATTAATTGTTTTGTTATTCCTAAAATCACTGGTCACTTACCCAATATTCAAATAGATGCGGAGAAGTTAGGGCTACCACGTAATTTATCCTTAGCTGACCCCACGTTTTTCAACCCTTCTGAGATAGACATGTTAATAGGTGCCGAACACTTTTTTGATATTGTTTCTCCAAACAAAATTACACTAGGTCCAAACAAGCCTATTCTAATGGAAAGTGCGTTCGGTTGGCTAGTAACAGGTCGAACGGGACATATTTCCAACAACTAGGTACTTACAACACAATTGTAGTGGTAGGACTTTTGCAGAGTCCGCCTGGGGAAGTACCACACCATTGCCAGCTATTCTGCCGCCAAGCAGTAAAACATCACTGCTTTCCGGTTTGAAGGGCAATGTTCCAGAATACATTACAGGGCTTAAAGATAAAACATCTTATATCTTTGGGTGACGAGCGCAGTGTATATTGTGATCGTCCCGTCACTCTAATCTAAATAATAAAAATAAAAAAAAACTACAATTACAATGACACTTTTGCAAATCCAAAAACCATCTGAGTCAGAATGTCACTTCAAGACATTCATGACTCAATCCAAAAATCATCTAAGTCAGAGTGTCACTTCAAGACATTCATGACTAGGTACATACAAAATTCGTCTAAGTCGATGTCACTACAAGACATTCAAGACTACTATCCAAAATTCGTCTAAGTCGATGTCACTACAAGACATTCATGACTACATCCAAAATTCGTCTAAGTCGATGTCACTACAAGACATTCATGACTACATCCAAAATTCGTCTAAGTCGATGTCACTACAAGACATTCATGACTGCATCCAAAAAGCATCTGAGTCAGAGTGTCACTTCAAGACATTCTTGACTCCATGCCAAAAAATCATCGAAATCAGAGTGTCACTTCAAGACATTCATGACTTCACCCAATATTTTGGGGGGTACAAAAAATATCTACCCCCAGAATACATACAGTGATTCTCCTTCAGTAGAATCACATTTTGTCAATACTATCCAACGATCATCATCATCATCACCAGATGGTCGATTTATTATCCACAGCTTTAAACCGGTTTCTAGTCCCTTTTTGATAGAAACCCAACATTAATATTATTTTTTTAAAGAAATAATTTGTATAATTGAATCTCAACAGTCATTACTCTCATTTTTGTTATGGTGGGAAGGTTCGTCCTTCTTAAATAACACTTCTGATAGGTCTTCTTGACCTGATCGCACTATACTAATGACATGACTCAAGCCAAAGTAACAGTTCATATTTATGTCAAGTGATTAGTCTTCAAATAAGTACCTAAAGAAATAATAATAATATACTTATTCAAAACTATTCCAATTCTTTTAACATTTTTTAAAATTATTATATTTAAAACATATCTACCACTAAATAAAAGCAATCTAAGCGGCTTCTACAACTGATGTATTAGAACCATCATAAACAATATTTATTAAGTAAAGCAGTTACCAAATAAAATTATATTTCCAAATAAAATAGCCTGCATCAGGCAAGCCACTTCACAATAAAAATCGTCTTTTATCATTACATCTATTTCTTCACGAAGGTTTAATGCGAGTTGAAGGTTGAACAATCGACCTTTGGTTACCTATATTATTAATTAGTTATTTTCAATAGTTTTACCTAAACATTGATTTTAATTCCCTATTATACAATAGGGTCCCTAGCTTCTTTTCTTTGATATTCGCGAAATTTTCTGGCCATTAAGAAGGCAGAAATATGGTCTCTATTTTGTAACCCGTATGCATAGTAAGACAATACAATCCATAATGGGTAAATTTACCCGATTTTTAGGGTAAAATAAAATTTTGTTTTATTTTTTCTAACTCATATGTCATCTACTTCGCAGGGCTTTTTATGATTCCTTTTAATAAACATAGTAAAACTAATCGGATCGCAAAGCTAATTTATGCGTTTTTCTCAGTCTAACAGTCAAAGCCTTGTATCTTGAAATTAGCGATATTTCAACTGTATCATTTATAATGTGCCTAGGCAGGTTCATATCGCGTCGTGGCAGGCCACATCTATTGCGACAATGGCAACATTTTTGTTAGCGTGACAATGAATTGGGCAAAATATCGCGATCAGGTCGTCAGTTAATATCTGACTTCGCTGCGAATAAAGCTATTACATTTTCTATTATTTATTTCTCCCGGCCTACTATACTAGTCCGTTCTTTAAAATATTAAAACGCGCTGCTAGCAATGTCTTTCTTGCTTTTAAGAAGTTAACCACACTTTTGCACAGCTAGAAGCTATCCTCATCTCCCGTCTGCTCATCCCACGTTCATCCGATTCCCTCGACGAGAACCCTTTCACTCCAGGGCACTTTCTGATGGGGCGATCCTTAATGTCGCTTCCGTCGCTACCTGTCACCGTCGAGAAGCCAAATAGATGATACTAATTAATCGAGGAGATCAGATAACATTATTGGGAAAGATGGCGCCAGGAATTTATGACTGAGATACCTACAACAGAGGACCAAATGGAGAATATAATTATAATAAGCCACTTAAAGTTCCAGCCATCATCAAAGAAGACAATCTGATGTCACCGCAGTGGAAAATGGGACGAGTAATGCAGCTTCACCCTGGTCAAGATAGCATCACTAGAGTGGAAGTTCTACACATTTCTAAAGACGTCATAAAACAAGCCATCAACTGAATGTCCTTTACCAATGGACGTCTGACAACTTCTTACAACAAACATCAACATTTGAAGATTTCTTCAACCCCTCGGAGGATGTCTACGCCTGTACCCAAGCGCACGCAGGCGACAGCGGGGCGGGCACACACCGAGAGGGGACCGACGGAGGCGGCCTCGGCACTCGCTGCGCGCGGCTTTCCAATCGGCCACAACTACACCTACGATCTAGATCTATTTTATCCTCAATGTAAAATTATATCTGGTCTAGAAATAAATATTAAATCATTCCAATATTGTGTTTGGCGTTAAGAACGTATCAACGCGAACACGTATCAAAAATTAATATTCCCGCATATTGGACATCAGGACTACAGGAACTGGGCTTTTTTTAAAAATAAATATTGGTGGAAAATTCAAACACAGCACCATCCGACCCTTAACTAAGCAAAGTTTCGAAAAAGTGCAGCCCATATTTTATTTGTGCTTTTATGATTATTTTGTGTTGAGTTCTTTCACCGCATAAATGCAAAGAATTGTCACACGATGAAAATTCATTGAGCAACTGTAATGCCAGCTGCACACGTTACGATATATCGTAGCGATTTCTAACGTGCAGATGAATCGAACGTCCATAGTGTCTCCACACGCCTCCGATATCTGCGTCAATCGTCAGTTCTCCGCAGAAGCCGAGCAGAAGCTCACGCAAGAAACATGTCATCCACGGTGGAAGATGACGCAATTGCGATATTAGGCCTTGCTATGTGTTTACAGAAAAAAGGCGTGGGGTGTTCGGAGTAAAGACTGGCTCATGAAAAGAAAGCTATTTTCTCATACCAACTTACAAAATGAGGTGAAATTTGTTCCGAGAGATTGGCATAATTACTTGAGATCGAAGAAAAAGCGAAGTAGAAACACCGCAAAGTACTGCCGAACTGAGCGATCACCATCCACACGCGACGACAAAACTTTTCAAACGCAATCAACAACGATTTATCTAACAAAAATTGCAACTGCCACCGATCAACGATTACTGTAACAATTTGATATGCACACGTTCGATAAATCTGCGCAAATCGGTCTGCACAGATTAATCTACGATATATCGTTACGAGTGTAGATGGCTTAATTAATAACGGATGCTCTCCAGACTATTCTTATTTAGTTATTCAAAGGATCTAAATACCCCCTTTCTCTTGGTAGACTATTCAATGATTTCTGGGCAATGACTACATTGCGCTTAAAAATTTACCGTTTTATGGATTATTTTATTAATGTTAATATAATTTGTTATACTTCCAGAAAGACATAGACTTTCGTCAAGGTTATGGACTCACAGAAACATCTCCAACTGTTGCTCTAACTCCTAAAGGCTGGAACAAGAACTACAACGTCACTGGGCCGCCTATCCCCAACACGGACCTTCGGATTGTCGACAACGATTTGAAGAATTTGGGACCAAATGAGGTCAGTGTCACCTGACATCAAGTATTTTTAAAATGTATAGATAGATAGATAGAAACTCTTTATTGTGATACAGACAAATTAATAAAATTACAGTCAAATACTTATGCACTAGTACCACAAATGGCGGCCTTGCTAAGAGCAATCTCTTCCAGGCAACCATCCAGTATATATTATACTAGCGGCCCGTCCCGGCTTCGCACGGGGTCAAATTGTTTGTTAAGTAGGTATGCTAAATGAAATGTACATGACCAAATTTTTCCAAAAGATCAAAATTAAAAACCAAAACTTTAAAGTTCAAAAACATTAAACTGCCTGGCCTGGTGGCTTAGTTGGTTAAAGGCCGTTTTGTAAAGCGGCGGTTTAACGATCAGCCGGATTGAATACAGCTGATTTAAAAACCACTGGAATGTATTCAACGCCATACGTTATTCAACACGGCTAGCCGTAATGTAATAAAGCGAGAGATTAGCCGCTTCTTTGATAATTTTTAGTTCCGATTCTTAACACTCATGGCGCTGCCTGAATAACAACAAACAACAACCATGGCGTTGAATACTGTGTGTTCCTAAATTGCTAACACGGCTAGCCGTAATGTAATAAAGCGAGAGATTAACCGCCTCTTTGACAATTTTTAGTTCCGATTCTTAACACTCATGGTGCTGCTTGATATAACAACAACTATGGCGTTGAATACTGTGTGTTCCTAAATTGCTAAAGTGACAGTGGATTCTGGAGTTTGGAGGAATCGTACACAATATTATTAGGGTGGCACTTATCACCCTGGGCGTTACTTGGATACTATTTCGTTTCCACCGTCCACCTTGTTAAGACTAAATCGGACCGGGTAGGTTACATGAGACCCAGATCCGACCCGGAGCACCCCGACTCCACCTAGTCTTGGCGCTACTACCCCTAGAGTGTATTTAAAAGAATGCGGGAGCCAGAAGCTCAAGGGAGGTCCTGAGTGGAGTGAGCCATGCAAGTAGTTTTAAAACTATAATAGGTCGTAACTTGACCACCATCTCACCTGATGTTAAGCGACGATGCTATCTACGATGGAACATGTTTCGATAATAGACCCTTGTCTATGGAAGTTCACCATGTTTCTTAGGTGTACCGTCACCGATATCAAGTTATGGGCTTTCAAACTTTATGTGAGAGGTAAAATGTTGTAAAAAAAATAGTACGGAATATCGTACGAAATAATCGATCAATTTATTCAGATAAATGAAATTAATTTAGATATTGTGTTGTTATTTTTTTAAATATGGTCTTCCTACAACATAAGCAGTATTACAATGCGGCTGAACGTGGACCGCCTTATTGAAGAACGTATTGCAATGACAATGCGGCTAATCGTTGAACCGCCGCATTACAAAACGGCCCCGTTTTTCAAAACGGCTAGCCGTAATGTAATACGGCGAACTATACAATCCGGCTGCGACATATACATCATAATCCGGATCTCGTTGTTGGGCTGTATGTTTGATGTCTTGACACAAATTGTCTTCAAAAATGTGCCATAATTCCGAGGGAAAACAAAATAATAATATTACCACAAACAACTCTCTCAGCCTCAACGGACACCGAGAAATTGAAGCTTCTCTCAAAGTGATTTCTTTGATTTTGAGTACCTAGTCTTGGAACGATGTACCTACGTGGTACATGATAAAGAAGTATTCTGAGATAAAATCACTCTGACTGGGATGAACGCTGTACTGTATGTAGGTACACTCTTCATAATTCTGCCGGCCGTCGCGTCGTTGCAAATATTTAGGATGGATATTTTTAATTTCGTAATATATTTTGAATGGAATGTCCGATTTTAATAATTCAAAAAGGAATCGATAGGTAATAAAGCAGTCTTGATTGAAAAATAATTTATTTTGATAAGAATTAAAACAAATGTATGAATAGCATGGTCTTAAGTTGATCGGCATTTTTATCTTCTTTTAAAATGTAAAAAAGCAGTTGTAGCGACGTAATTACTGTAGTTAGACATATGCTCTCGCGAGGTTTTTTGTAGATTTTAATACGTTCTATAATATTGTAGAACATTGTTTGGTTCTATCATTGGTACTTTCCGCAGCGTATGCGATGAAAGCCATTTTATGGCTGTTTTTTTTATACCTTGCGTTGGTTTTAGTAAAAAATTCCAAAGATCACTATTTTTTTCTTGTAATAAAAATAGCCTATGTTACTCAGTGATAATGTAGCTTTCTCTTGGCAAAAGAATTTTTGAAATCGGTTCAGTAGTTTTTGAGTTTATTACATACATACAAAAATACAAAAATACAAAAATACAAAAATACAAAAATACAAAAATACAAAAATACAAATCTTTCCTCTTTATAATAATAAAAATAGCCTATGTTACTCAGTGATAATGTAGCTTTCTCTTGGCAAAAGAATTTTTGAAATCGGTTCAGTAGTTTTTGAGTTTATTACATACATACAAAAATACAAAAATACAAAAATACAAATCTTTCCTCTTTATAATATTAGTATAGATATATATAGTACAGTATATAGTGTATATACCATGTATAGTAGGTCGTTGACTACTCCATTGATAAAGAATGAGTAGTATTACTATTTATTACGTAAAATACTGCCGTATTCCAAACTCTCAATTAAATTCAGTCTAAACATGTTAAATTTTTGAAAGGGCTAGCAAGACATGCTGCTTGTAAGTGGCATCCTTATCTATAATAGCATAGTACTACCCAGATATTTGAACATGAAGAGTCCAAATCACTGCCTAGCACTGCACTGCACTTGTCGCACAGAGACACACCCCGGACACTCGGCCTAAACTCCAAACAAACGGTGAAGTCGACATACCTACACTCACACAACTACGCATATGTCGTTCGAACACATTTACGCATGTGTGCGTGTCATCTAGGGTTACTAAATTATTTTATGGAATAGCTGTGACCCGTGAGTTCACCTGCCTGTGGCTTACAATCTTGCCTAGTTAGTGTTCGATCTTTAATGTAGGTAAATATAACTTTCATCAACAATCAGAAGGGAGAAGATTTAAAACCAAATAAGAGATAATAAAGGTACCATGTACGAATTGATTTTTAGTTAAGTACACTTACCCAAAGATTTCTCTTTGGGTAAGTGTATTCTGACAATTCAATTGTGACAACGAAAGCCGCAGTTTAAAAACAACGAGTTTAATAATTTCGTCACAGGACTTCAGTGTTGGCGCGTACTTCTAACCAGAATAGCTTAACACAGTTTATAAAAATGATTCAATCTTTGTAGAAATTCTTATGAAATTAAAAATCTCTTATTCTTGTTTCGTATAATAGACGAAAAATTTGGTACCATTTTGTTAAATAATACAGCATCATGGTCGTATTCTCATAGAAAATTATCGTCCGATATAATAACCCTTCGTTGAGTCCGCCTCGCGTCCGCGAGGGGGAGGAAGCTTGAAATTGGCGGGGGGTGGGGAGTGTCCGTTCTATCTATATTATCTATTCTATGACAGAGATACAAATTATCATTGCCCTTCACCAGAACACAACAATTTCTTATAGTTTACCTCTATCAGATGAAGTCAAAGTGACAAAACTTTTTATTGTAGTAATTACAGGACAAGTGATAGAAATATAAAATAACTTCAAACAAGAAGTGTTGCAAGTGACGGTTTTATTGCTAAAACGGGTCACAACCCAGAATCAGACATATTATGGTAAATACATGAAGAAGATCTTTCTGTCCAGTAATAGTACTATACTGTGATCAATGGTGATACCTACCAATTTGAAAAATAAGTACTTCTGTTAATGATTTCTTGAAAATACTTGGTTTTCTTTAGAAATTACTTGTTCCTTCCATAATATGACAAACGCGAAAGTTTGTGAGTATGTACCCTTAGATGTCTATTACTCTTTAAGGGGGCGCCTAAAGCCAGAAAAACGAAAAAAGGACATTTTCGACGCCGCTCACTGAAGTTAAGAAACTAAAAACTATGACAAAAAAAATATTGACATGTGGGTACAATCAAGAAGAAGCACAATAACTGAATAGAATTTTAAAAATAGATCAGACTTTTTTACAATAAAAAAATAAAAATGACACTGAAAAAACCCGTTTTAATTCGAGTAATGACCCCACATTATTTTTTGGTAATAAAATTCCTATTTGTATGTTCTAGTAAAGTAACCGAACACTTTTTTAAATGTATGTTTAGTTATTGAGTAATTAAATAAAACTTGGTCAAAAATGGGCTCCTGATTAAATATTGATTTTTCCTCCAAACTGTGTCATGCTATTCTCGACTTTATGTACATCACATTAAGAAACGCGTCGCGCGGGTGAAATCTGATTTTTTCCTGGCTTTAGGCGCACTCTTAACGCAAAAACTACCATGTAAATCATCATTGATCATATGAAATAGCAATGAATTAAATTGGGAACACCACTAGATAATAGTTACTTTATATCTCTGGAAAGCAACGGGATCGGGAATTATGGCTACTGAAATTCTGGGACACTGCTAATTTAAAATAAATTGAATAATTTCCATCTTCAGACCGGTGAGATCTTAGTCCGTGGACCGCAAGTGATGCGAGGCTACCGCGACAACCCTGAAGCAAACAAAGAAGTCTTCACGGCAGACGGCTGGTTCAGAACCGGGGACTTGGCGACGGCTGATGAAGCAGGCTACATCACCATTGCTGACAGACTAAAGGAGCTTATTAAAGTAAAATAATTGTATTATTATGTGTATTTAACTACATACATTGAGCCAGGGCCGGTTTTAGAGGCGTGGAGCCCCCGGAGCCGGGGCTTGGAGTGGCGTTGAAATACACCAAGATTAAGATTTCTCAAGCAATATCCCGCCCCTCTACCGTCTAACTAAATTGGCTTTGGCTTTTCTATTGCCTTCTCTTTCATTTCAAGCGAGACGAAAAGAGACAGCAATATCAAAGCTAAGACAGTTTTCGTTAGGCGGTAGATCCCCCCATACTACAAATGGTTTAAAGTTAAACGTAAAAGATGTTTACTACTCGGGATTTAATTTTCTTTCCCGAAGTCTCTATTGTGGAGGCCTTGGGGCCTATGCCCCGGTTGCCCTCTTCTATTAATTCGGCCCTGTATTGAGCTACTCGTGTCGGGAAATTTATGGACATTTCTCACACATCATCATTTGGCCTCAAAGCTTGTATTATAAGAGCCAGGTCGCTGATATAATCCCACTTATATTGTTATAAATATGAATGTTTGTGTGTTTAGATGTTTGTTGCTCAACCACTTCCTAGCGTACGAAAGAATCGAGTTGAAATTTGGAGTTAGATTATAGTCTGAAAAATAAGTAAACATTTTATCCCGAAAAAATAACACCATTGAGCATACGCTCTATTTATAATACATTAGGCGCAACGAATACTGTGGGGTTAAGATATTTTGAGACGATTTTACTAAAGGAGGAAATTCTTAATTTTGTGTTGTTTTGGTATATATGTTACGCGATAGCTCCGCCAATTGTGTTTCGAGTTTGATGATTGTTTTTTTGTTTGATAGATAAAATATACTTCAGAGATCGATTTCGTACGATTTCGGAATCGGTGTGGACCGATTTTGATTAACGTCATATCATTGAATTCATAATATGTTCCCACATATTATGAATTCAATCAGCAGTTTTAGAATCATCAACGAAAATTATTTTTTTTACCTTTACTTTGACGACGTTGTCATAGATTTCACAAAAAATATAAAATTTTCTCTAACGTTTGACTTAAATTATAGCCTGAAGTTGGCATTTGTTGTTTCGGAGTAAATTTTATATATTTTTTAAATAAATTGCAGGTAAAAGGCTACCAAGTGCCCCCCGCGGAGTTAGAGGCAGTTCTTCGTGATCACCCCTCAGTGACCGACGCGGCTGTAATCGGCGTGCCACACCCAGTGAACGGCGAGGCACCCAAGGCTTTCATTGTCCTTAAAAAAGATAAGCCATGCGATGCTAAGAACATTGTCGATTTCGTCAAAGAAAGAGTCGCTCCTTATAAGAGAATCACTGATGTCAATTTCATAGAAGCTATTCCAAAAAGTGCCGCCGGTAAAATTTTGAGACGAGTTTTGAAAGAACAGTATTCCTAAAGAGATAAAACTGAAATAGGATTATTTTAGTGATAAAATTATACATTTTAGTCTTTTTGGAGATGATGCAGAATTAAGAGGCTTACAATTACAATTGGTCAAATATGGGTTGGCGGATGACGTATTCCTTCGAGAGGGTTCTTTTGTGGAACATGCCAGTTTCTGACGATGTTTTCCTTTAGCCAGTGGTATGAACGACATGAAATATTTTTATTAAGGTGCGTCCCCCAGCAAAACGAGTTTTTTGTCCAGTTTTCAGAACTATCTACTCATTACCCAAAACGAATATCAACTGGAAAAAAATACATAAAATTTCTACAACTTCTTGGCTTAAAAATGGTAGTTTTATTTTTTGTTAATGAACTTATTGTTCAAATAATCGCCTCACAACGAAACCATAAAAAAAAAAAAAATTGTAGTTGTCATGCATCTCCTCGAAAAACCTCCAGTATTTTGATTTTGTACTTACACCAACGGATAGACAATTCCATTACAAACATTTTGGTAGAAATATTTTTTTCAAAAGACCAAAATCTGATTTTATTAAGAGTTTATTCTATAATTTGAGCGGAAAACAGCGACACATACTACTGTTTCTCTCTTGCTCTTTCTTGCGGTGTGCGATAATGTAAGAAATACTTAAGGTCATTTGCTCGGGGTGCGGCCTTAAATAAAATTATGTATGTGACGGAGCTTACCCAGTGCCCCTGAACTAATAATAATACCACATTACATTTATGGGAGATTATTAGTTTCAAAATATTTAGTAAATAGTACAAAGACTATTTTTTAACGCGGGAAAACAACTGGAACGGCAACTACGTGGGTAAAATCGTGGGTCGTGGTGTACTACTATAGTAGATCCAACCGTTTATTTTCTTTTTGACAGCACCAATAGAACGTAACTGCGTCATGTTACGCAAAACTTTACTTTTAAATGCGAGGTTTAAAAAATATGACAACTGCTTAAATTTGCTCCTTGATCCCGTATAATAATCATCTTTGACAAATTGAGTCCATAAGTGCAGTAGTTTTTTTTATAAAATACATCGAACAACAAACGTTTTTAAAAATTTACGTTCTATGGCTATCAAAATTTACGTTCTATGGGTGATGTTGATAGCCATAGAACGTAAATTTTTAAAAACGTTTGTTGTTTTATGTATTTTATAAAAAAAACTACTGCACTTATGGACTCAATTTGTCAAAGATGATTATTATACGGGATCAAGGAGCAAATTTAAGCAGTTGTCATATTTTTTAAACCGCGCATTTAAATGTGAACTTTTGCGTAACATGGCGTAGTTACGTTCTATTAGCGCTGTCAAAAAGACAATAAACGGTTGGATCTACTATACCTAGTAAAGTCTTTTTTACTCGATGTATTGTATTTCTACTCGTGACCCTTCTAAAACCTGAAGTGCTGTGTACTGGTCTGGGACCGCGCCTGTATATACTCAAAACTCGCCTTTCTCGTTTCTGAGGCAGAGGATAGCCATCGCCATTCAGAGAGGCGACGCAGCCAGCGTTTTGGGCGGGCACATTTACACCAGGAATGGTTCAGGGCTGGGTTTTCTAATTAACATTACTTTGTGGACTTGCATTTGACTTTTACTGTTATATATTGAGTTTTTTAAAATAAAAAATTTGCAGCAATATTAATATCATTTTAGGCGTTATGAACCATTCCTGATGTTAATACTATAAAACGATATAAGTAGATTAATTTTACAAAATGTATAAAACTAATTACACATTTATTTTTGTGCATTTTTAAGATAACTTGATATTTTTTTGTAACTAAGCAATATTATATGAATCAATTTACGTACAAAGTGTTTAATTAAATTCACGAAAATTCGACATGATCATAATCCGTAGATAAACAAAAAATCCTTGATCCATCTTTCTGGCGTTATTTAATCCCGTTTTTATATTTCTGTCGTTATTTAATCCCGTTTTTATATTTCTGTCGTTATTTAATCCCGTTTTTATATTTTTGTCGTTATGTAATGCCGTTTTTATGAAATGAAGTGACGAAGGAATAGGAAACGAAGTCATCGCAGTGCTACGCAGCTATTGAATATAAATGAATATGAAGAGTACCTTTTTTTTTTATCGCGTATAGGTCCGCGTTTGACCACCAACTCGCCTGATGGTAAGCGACGGTGTAGTCGAAGATAACGCACGTTGACCCAGAAAGTACCTATTCACTCTAACCTTGAAAAGTTCTAGATTGTATCTCTCAGGGAACAAGGAGGCCGGCAACTTATTCCACTCTAAAGCTGTACGTATGAGAAAAGTGGATTCAAACCGTTTTGTACGGATTTAATACAAATCACTGCGTAGCACTGCACTCAGCTTGCCACTCTGTTGTAATGGCCTGTATTTTTTGAAAACTTATAGTTTACCCAGGCAAACTTTGTAAAGTATCCCACCGTTGCAAAATACCGTGTCCAAAAATAAGTAAGTATGCAGAACTTCTGTTTTTAGACGCTTTCTGACACTCATTACAGAGTATGTTTAAAACCGACGCGGCCGGCGTCGTGACGTCACACAAAAAAATCATTACTAAAAAATGAAACCAAATTTTGTATGTCTGTAAACAACAATGTATTAATTAATAATATTGTCTATCTCTTAGGCATCAAAATAAACTAATAATCGAGTATGTATATCATGAAAAAATAAGGTTTTAAAGTCGCAAAACCGGTTTTGCCCAAATTTGGCCTCTTGGGGCTTTAAGATCGACACGAGGAAGAGTTTCTCTATACAAAATTTCCATTTGGACTTGCCAAAATAAATATTAACCATTTTACACCAAATTAAGAACAGGTTACCAGCTAAACTTAATGTACGGCCGCTTTGAATGCCCTTTATATTTATACATTTATAGAGGAGTGCGATCCTCTACTGTCTTGTGCAGCCGAATGGAGGTAGGCGTCTGGGGTGAAATTAAAAATGTGTGCGCTTAAGACCGCACGGCAGAAGTGAAAACTAAAATAAGAAATACTACATTTTTTTAATAATAAAGACAACTAAACAATTTTAACAATAAAAAATGAAAACGTATTACAATATGTTTTTTTTTTTTTTTAAATAAAGAGTGACGAGACGAGCAGGACATGTGCCTGATGGTAAGCAACATGCCTGCCACATAACAGCTCAGGGACACGCAGCTATTGGAACATGATGAGTCCGAATCATTACCTAGCACTGCACTGCGCTCGTCACCCAGAGATCTAAGATGTTATATCTCTAAGCCCTGTAATTTCTCTGGAAACATTGCCCTTCAAACCGGAACACAGTAATGTTTGCACATAACTGCTTAGCGGTAGAATAACTGGCAAAGGTGTGGTACTAAACAAAGACACTATACTAGTAACAAAGAGTTTAATACTTTATCTAAGCCTAGGAAGCACAGCAGCGGGTTGGAAATAGCGTTTGACGTTGGAATTTGTTGGAATAGCGTTAGTAAAGTTAGTATTTGCTTATATTTTTCTATAGATATTTACAACCAAAACTTTTTTGGAATGGATGTGTAATGCAAATTTAAAATTTCGTGACAGGTTAAATTAATGTGGTACCTAATTAACTAAAAGTTAATATCGGGATAAAAAAAACATAATTAAATATACTAAACACAGGGACACAACAGCAAAAAGCCGTTGACTATATTATCTTTCTCGCTCTGGCGCACTTATAGGTATCATCTTTCTCGCTCTAGCATCCCGAGTTCACCCAAAAAAATCTTATCACACCCGAGCGTGACGCTAGAATTCAATTCACAGCCTACGTAAAATCTCTGTAAGTAAGAGGCCTAAAAATGGGTAGGATACGGTGGGTTCCCGAAAGAATGGAAGACCAGTACCGCGTTCCGGTATATTCCCGTTCGTCCCCACATCGTCGTCCCCACTGGGGACGAGTGGGAAAAAAAGTTGCGTTCGTCCCCAGTGGTGATGATTGGAACTTTTTATTTCCCACTCGCTCCCCTATTGACTGAGAATCAAAAAGTAATGATCACAACATTATAGTTAAAAATAATTAAAAAGGAGTAAGTTCTAATACTTTATTGTTCAATAAGGAAACCGACATGTACCTAGAATCTTTAGCCGGCATGTGTCATTCGGCGACCCGCACCGGCCTTGCCTCTCTCATAGCAAGAGAAGGTCCCGAGACCCAACAGTGTGAACTTTTAGTGGGCTGCTTATTCTGTGTAATATGTATGTTAGTTTACATAAGACAAATTATTTGGTTTTGACATTTCAGGTAATTAATTAATAAAAGAGGACGGCGTGACAGTCTTCCCTCCCTCTTTTTTTGTGAACATAAGAAAGAGATGCACCATTAGCAACAATCGGTCTCCAGGCCCGCGATAAAAGCTATGCAATAGCATAGAATTTATTCCACAGCAAAACTTGTTGAAGGTAGAGTGCGTGCCTTTCGGTAGTGTTATGGTAACCTACATTACCAAACATTTTATTCTGCCTTTGTTTTCACTTTTTCCTGAGGTCAGTGGTGAATTCATAATTTTGAACAAAAATCATGAACATAGCACCTTGGACTTAATTAACTGAATATATGTAAGTTTACGGCAAGATGGTACACTGGTACATTTATTGTATAACATTTTTTGACAAAGTCTTTAAATATCTTATTAGGTACCTACATTTTGAATTTATCAACATATTGCTATGAAAAAGATGTATGTTATACCCCGTTGACATTATTCCAGTCCAACGACCAAATCCAGTGCTGGATTGCTTACTGGAATAATGTAAACCGGCACTGGAATACATGTAGCGGCAGCATTGTATAATCCGCCGTATCACATTACGGCTAGCCGAAGCAGGGTCGTCTTGTAAAGCGGCGGTTTAACGATTAGCCGGATTGAATGCGGCTGATTAAAAAGCAGCTGGAATGTATTCGACGCCATACGTCAATCAACACGGCTAGCCGTAATGTAATAAAGCGAGAGATTAGCTGCCTCTTTGACAATTTTTAGTTCCGATTTTTAACACTCATGGCGGTGCCTGACATAACAACAACTATGACTTTAAATGAAGTAAGTGTTTTACTAAAGAAGTGACTGTGGATTCTGGTGTTCGGCGGAATCCTACACAATATTATTGGGGTGGTTTACCACCCTCCAGCTCTTGAGACGGCTCAACTTTGTTACTTGGGAAAAAAAATCCACCCTCCACCTTGTTAAGACTAAATCAGACCGGGTAGGTAACATAGGACCCAGATCCAACTTGGAGCACCCCGACTCCATCTAGTCTTGTCGCTACTACCCCTAGAGTGTATTTAAAAAATACGGGAGCCAGAAGCTCAAGGGATGTCTCGAGTGGAGTGAGCCATGCGAGGCCAAGCGTAGCGAAGGGGGGATGTGGCGAGCGAAGCGAGTCGGCGACTTTCGTAGTGGAGCGCAGGCCGAGTCTCGTAAAAAAAGTCAAAGTTACCCAAAGGGCAATGGAAAGAGCTATGCTCGGAGTTTCTCTGCGTGATAGAATCAGAAATTAGGAAATCCGCAGGAGAACCAAAGTAACCGAAATAGCTCACCGTGTTGCTAAACTTAAGTGGCAATGAGCGGCGCACATAGCTCGCATAACTGACGGCCGTTGGGGCGGAAAAGTTCTTGAGTGGCGACCACGTACCGGAAAACGCAGCGTGGAGATCCTTGGGGGAGGCCTTCGTTCAGCAGTGGACGTCCTTCGACTGATATAATGTTGATGAAATTATATTTGTTTTAAGTGACATTATGATACATTACGTTACGAGAAATCAAAGAGATAATAAATTAAAAAGAATAAATAAATAAAGCAAGATGACATGAAAAAAGAGAGGCCTATAGGTAACCAGCAGTGGGATAAGAAAGACTGTGGATGATGATGATGATGATGATGAAGTAAATAAATATTGGTAGACATTTGACAAAATGAAACATTAAGCCCATCTTTCTGTGGCGCAATTGAAAATTATTTTTGACAGGTTTTTTTTTATTCTTTATAGATTCTAAAAATGCCTCCTAGTAATTTCATATCTACGTACATACAAGTACGACACACAGAAACAACTGGACATACAATAAACGTTCAGATTTGACGGAAAAATCTAATATTATAGACACTCGAATATTGTTCGATCTTTATAAATGGCTTGAGGGTAGTTAGAGATTCCCTCCAATAATTGCGGCTGCGACCGTTGACCGGCAGTCACACGTCGACGACTGAAGCAGCTACACCTCTCAAGATGACCTCGTGTAGCCCTGGGGCTTCATCATTCAAATCAGCAAGGAGATCTTCTAAGGTCACTAATTCGTGGTGCCCTAGGCGGGAGCAGTTAAAAGGTTGGTGGAAAATCTTTAAGTGCCGTTTTGTTAAAATAATAATTAATCCACACCTCTTTTTCTTTCGTTAAAATAAAATAACAGCCCAGTCAATTCGAGAGACAGAAACTGACTGTGTGTACTGTATCAATATGGTTCGTGATGTACCACGAATTGATCGGTGCGGCGCTTTGTCATACTCTGTCGAACGGTCCACCGGTCCAGTCGCTCTTGTACTTTCAGCACGTCAACACGTCTTGCGTCAAATATGTTTAATTAAAAATCGACCTAATTTTAACAACCATTGTTGCTTGACAACTTTTATGAACAACAAAACGCTTTTATTTGTTTTAACTTTTTAAAATGGATATTTGATCGATGTAAATGCAAATTTATATCCACGGATTATGTTGCTTGTGTTATCAATTAAGTAAAAGTAAACCAATTAAATAAATGTAAGAATTTATATTGACAATTGTTCGATCTTTCCCATATAAAATTTCACAAAGGAATGCTCTTCAACGGCTTAACTCCATCTACTTATAGCGCCAACCCCTCTAAAACTCTTTTGAGATGGCGGGTAGAAGTGAATGGTATCCCACCAGCGCCCTCTACACTAAATTTTATCAGTCATACCCATTTCTTTCAATAATCAGATACTTGTTCTTTTATGACACATATTTAGACTCAAATCCCAGTATTAAATACAATACTATAGTGAAATACACTACAAACAAATACAGGTGATAACACTTGCGTGACGGTCAAATGACCACTGAACGACTGAACCATGAATTGGTTCAGTTCGCCTTCTACAAGATCGAATCGGACGGATACGCTCCATACGCACTGTGTCTGGGTGTTTCTATGTATAATAAGTATGTATTTAAAATTATAAAAAGTATTATATCAGCTATCTGGCCGCCATAGTACAAGCTTTGCTTAGTTTGGGGGCTGATTGGTGTTGTGTGTGATGTCCACCAATATTTATTTATTTATTATTTATTGGATAAGTTGTAGCACCAAACCAGCGAGAAACGACATTACGATAAATATGTTTACAGCGCTGCATTCCACATGTACGAATATGTTTGAACATTAAAAGTACAAATCATTACCAGCACTCCACTGCTCTCGTCACCCAGAGATATAACATCTTTTATCCTGTAATTACACTGGAAATATTACCCTTCAAACCGTAAAACAATTATGTTTGTCCGTTACTGCTTGGCGGTAGATAAACTGGCAAAGGTGTGGTACTTTCCCAGACGGAGTCTGCAAAGAATCCTACCACTATAAATAAAAGTGGCCAAGTGCGAGTGGGACTCCCACACGAAGGGTTCAGTACAATTATCAAATAAACGGCGAAAACCTTTTTGGCTTTATTCCGAATTCTGTATACATACTCGTAGACTATCGCAGTTTCCGCAGACTGGCATTCATTTGAAAAGCTTTATTAAAATTTTGATTTTACTTATGGTTGTAACAACGAATTCGATACCGCGTTTTAGTCTTTTAGTGGCGCTATCTGGGACAGACTAATCGAGCAAGAAACGGTAAAAATCAAGTTTGTTGTATGGGAGCCCCCCTTATTTATTAATTTTATTTTATTATTAGTATTTGTTGCTATAGCGGCAATAGAAATAAATCATCTGTGAAAATGTCAACTGTCTAGCTATCATCGTTCTTGAGATACAGCCTAGTGACAAACGGACGGACGGACGGACAGCCATGTCTCAGTAATAAGGTTCCGTGTTTACCCTTTGGGTACGGACACCCTAAAAATGGTTCACGATGAGACGAAATATTCGTGATAGGCACGAACCATAGTCGAGGGTCTGTGACTTGCGGCTTAGTGAAATAAAGCCAATAACAATTTCTTTGTGCAGTTAATTACTTTACACATGCATTCTATTTTGTTTTTTATCGTTTTAACGGTACTGTGTCATGATAGTTTGATAATTTTACGATATTCCTATCTTATCTATTATGTACACCATTTTATCAGTATTTAATGTTTTACTTTCAGATATTATCGTCTATATTCATTTAACGACTTTAATTAATCCCTACGGTTGTAAATACGTGATACAATATATTGAGTGTCAAAATGTACACATTTCATAATAGGAGTGATTGACACTTTAACTTAACACACTTATTCTATACTTACACAACATAATAATATTTTGACTCCCTTGTTAATTGATCTCCTTGTCTAAATATCAGCTGAATCAAATATTCCAACGCCTGTCGTCACGTCACGCCTGTAGCACGTCATCGGATGAAATGCTTTTAGCATGATATCAATATTTATATATTTTAAAGGTTTTGAGGTCGCTACATGCTAAACAGTGTATTACTGAACGTCGGTTGGTTGGAACGTATCTTTGACGAAGTAAATAGCTTCGAAGACGATAACAGACTCGTTACACTGAACAAATAAAATAATACAAAACAAAAATGAACAAAACATCAAAGATATTTAAATTAAAAGGAACGTTCAGAAAGTTTTCGAGTGTAAATTTTAGAAAAGATATTTGGACCACAGAACGCGTCGTCAAGTCACCGTGCAGGGATATAGTTATTCCGAAAACAACGTTAGATGAATATATATGGAAGAATTTGGATAAATGGCCCAGTAAAACTGCCACGGTAAGTAAAATGTAACATAATTTATATACTCTTATATACCAACACTAGCTGACCCCGCAAACGTTGTTTTGCCATATATAAATAAAGGTATGAAAAATAGCTAGTAGCCGATTCTCTCAGTCCTACTGAATATGCATATAAATTTTGGTTAAAATCAGTAAAGCCGTTTCGGAGGAGTAAGGAAACAAACACTGTGACACGAGAATTTTATATTTAAGAAGATATTGTAGAACCTATTAAAATATCCTTATTTTTTACTTTAGTACAACGTCGGTCCAGATATTTTCAAAGTAATGTAGGAATGAATTTGTGATACATCATCAGGATGAGAGATATTATTATATTTTTATTATTCCCCTATTATGAAATAGTAAAAACATTGTTTTTCTGTCAATAAATCCAAAGGATTGATTGTTGGTTTATGAGTATAAATAGTACTAATAATATAGAATTACGCGTGTGAGTGTGATACAGTGTAGCGTAAGTGAAGGGCAAAGAGTTTACATATATATATATTTTATGTACTCGTATACTAAATCTGTGGTGAAGGGTTATTGCACTTAAAATGTCGTTGTTGTTCAAGGCTATATTCATTAAAAGGCTATTCGAACTTAGTATAAAAACATTAACATATAGATAAACATTGAATCTGAACCTTGAAATTCCGTTCTATCGCAGCTGGTGTTATAAATCGGTAGTGGATAGATAATTATATTATTTTCTTTAACTAAAGGTCTCGTAATTTTAGTAGCGCAAACGGATATCGGAAATTCCTTTCGTCTAATTAGTTGAGTGGAGAATTCCTTCTTTATTACTGACAATTCATTAAATCAAAAGTTTCTTGCTTCGTATGCCAATCTTCTCTGTTCTGCGCTTATGCTCACTAGGCACTACTACGGACTTTTCTGACATCACCATTCCATTGGGACACAGTTAAGGCACGGTTTTAGTACTCGATTTAATTTCGCTCTAAATATAAAAAAAAACACCCCTAGCAGCAGCATTGGATAATGCGTCGTTATCGCCATCTAACATTTTCTCTATTCTAGTGCTGGGTATAGTTCTCTCTCTTAATTGGGCATCTGCCTTAGGCATGCTAACTGAGTTCAGTACAACCCACGGTAATTAAAATATCGTCGACCATCCATGGATAATTATAATGGACATCATCATTGGTTGATCCAAATCCTTTGCTGGACGTAGGCCTGTCCCATAATATTTATACTATTCAGCCCTATGCTATACTTGTCTTCTTCAGCCACTGTAATGCTTTACGTATATTGTGACTCCATTAATTATGTATCAGGGCATCCGTCAGAGTATGCTACATTTATTGCCGATTTACGATCTCATGGACTTATTTTAATAATTTTCTCTTCTGTTGATTCATCGTTAAGTGCATTAATGTTTATTGTTTCTTTAAATTCAGTCATATCAATTTTTATCTGCCTGCAAAGATTAGTTTTTATCCATTTTTACGTGTTTGTTTCGAGGGAACAAAATATTGAACTTAAGACTTCGGACCCAAAAGTGTATCATTCTCCATTATTCTCTTATTTCAGCTGTGGGAGTAGGATATCGTATATTTAGAACTCGCAAAACCAACTTTTATATAAAACAGTAATTAAAAACGCTCGCCTGTACTCGGATTCATAGCAAATGCACAGTGATTTTCTGAAATGATGAATATCTCCTATACTATAGTATCTAGGCGTTATATTTTAACAAAACATTTTTAATAGAGATGCGCCGAGTAACACTTTTGCCGAGTAACGAGTACCGAGTATTACTCTGCCGTCCACAAACTACAATGCCGTTAAGTACCAAAATGTAGTTTCGAGATATCGCGGGAAAACTGTTTCTAAATTTTAAAATTATGCCATTTGATAAGTGAAATACGTATTTCCATAATTTTGATACCTTTATATAGAGCTGCAAAAACACTTTGAAATGATAGTATTTTCAAGATATTAAGGTGTGCAAAATAAGAGTTATAAGCGTTTTTGCATTCTAGTCTTGTAATTTTGTCTTAAAATCTTTTCAAAATCACCACTAAAATGCCGTTATGTATAGTTTAACGGCATTTTAGCTTGATATTTTCTTTAATTTCATTGGATGGTACTTGACTACAGAATTAGAAATCATTCCAAAACTAAAATGCCGTTATATCATAAAACATCCAAGATTACAATGCGGTTAAAGTCATTTAACCGCATTTAAAACTAGCAAACTTCATAAATTTGTTTTAATCGGTTATTTCAGAGCATTTTACAACATTAAAATGCGATTAAATGCAAAACCTTTACCTTTAACTGCAATTAAGCTAAGCATGACTCACAAGATATTTAAGAAAATACAATAAAAGTGATGATTTATGTGAAATAAGTAAACAAAAAATGACTTTAAAAACTAGATTTTTATTGGCATTAAAAAACAACAAACAGCATTTTTTGTTAATCTTTTTCGAATACAAGCCTAAGTATCTAAAAATACAATTTCTCAGGAGTTAAAATTTAAAATAACAAGGCAAAATTACAAATTTTTACATTTAAAATTAAAATACTACTTTTATTGCCCTTACTTACAACAGATTTTTAAAAATCTACAATAGAGATCAATTGTTTTTGTTTTATTTTTGTCATAATCACTTAAACTTTTGTATAAATATTCTTACAAAATAATTAATAATACCTAAGACTCAAATATTTTTCTTGAGTCTAAATATTGCTTTACTAGCATTATCATTCTTTGTCGTCGGTCGACAAGTTCTTCCAAAACAATAAATAGCTTATGTGTTGGCGCTATGTTGCTCTATGAATTGAACTAAATTAATCTTCCGCTTAGTATTTCTGCATTTTGCTTTTGATTTGAAACGAAGTTTTAAAATTTCTGGTATTTTAAGTATTTGCCATTGAAGAAAGCAAAATAATATAAATAATCTTTGTGACAATATTTTTTGTACCTACAAGCTATCACAATAAAACTCAAAATCACAGTAAATCCACATGTACGACATATTTTTGAGATTAACTCAGGGGCTTAATTTGAATTCTTCTTTCTGAAGCGTTATTTGGCACAATGACGAAATTGTTTGGTGCTATAAACTTCATATTTACTTTTGAGTTGCTAACTCATACTGTCTCATCAAAATGGTCAAAATCATATAACTTACCTTTATTGCATTTCTTACTTTACTTTATGATCTTCTTGTTCGCAACTCATGAAACTGTGTTCAGATTTGAAATAATAAAGCGTAATTTGTTCTATGCAGATGATTTTGCTTTAGTAAATAAATGACATAATAGTTAATTTTATTTTGCGCACTGCAACTGTATTTGTTAACTACTGTTAACAACCCAATTGTATACATCAGATCTTTTTCTTCGATTCAGTCATAATTTTTATTTTCCAAACTGTCAACTGCTTTGTGGTCGTTGCATAAACATTAAAGTAGATAGGTTCTGATATTCACCAATTTCTGTCATGTGTCTCCGCGTTTGACAGAGAGATGGAAATACTGACAGTTTTTTGAGGTTCATTAATTGAGCTTCTACGCTTTTCCAACCAGCCTTCGGTTAGTTTTTCTGTATTCTGTATAACGGCATTGACAATGTTTTAATACAACGTTAAATGGTACCGTTTTTAAGCTAGTTTTTTGTAGGTATTTATTAATGATGTTGTGGTTCTTAAAGTCAGACTTATGGTTACGTTTAAACTTATGCTTAATGGATTTCTTGAAAATAGTTACTAAAATTTTCACTTAAATCAGCTATCTTAAAATCATTATAACGTGCAGGTCATCTGAATTGAAATCACACTGTAAACTTGATTGTGGAGTTTAAAACTTCAACATATACGGTATGGTGCTATCATCATCTGGCTGTAATATTTTATGTTAACTCTTCAAACTGAATGTTTGTTTTGATGATTTTGTAGAGAATTACTCTACTTTCCTTGCAAGTCTATTAAAACCTGATAAAGTTTCATTAGATAGATTTGTGATTTCATTAAAATCTAAAGAAAGACGAGTACTGTAACATAATTTATACGTCCCAAAATGTATCAATGACACTGGAAGAGTCGGAACAAGATGTAACATAAGGATCATTTCCGATTTTTTCTATACAAGATCTAGTTTGACTCATCTAAATGTGTTTTAAGCCATCGTAACAAGTTGGAGGGAACGAAAGCATCTTATTCATCTGCACTTGATTTCCTTCACATACTATCGTACTGCATACGCAAGAACTTGTAACGGCATTTTAGTTAAGTAATGTGGCGTAGCCGCATTTTAGTCTAGTATTGTAAAAAAATGAAAAGTGAGAGAACACCGGGGCAAGATGGTATAACTGTAGAGATGCTCCGAGCAGGTGGCGAACCAGTTCTAAAAATATTATCAAAACTTTTTAATGAAGTAATGATTACATGCCACGCCTGAATCTTGGAAAAATGCCATTGTTACCATTATACACAAGAAAGGGGACACCGCAAAATTAAGTAACTATCGACCTATTAGTCTCCTTTCACAAATATACAAACTGTTTGCAAAGGTCCTATGTAACAGAATTAGTCGTCAGCTTGATGAATGTCAACCTATCGAACAGGCCGGTTTTAGGAGCGGTTTCTCCACTATTGACCATATACATACGGTAAAACAACTTATGGAGAAGAGTCAGGAGTTTAACCGTCCTTTGTGTATGGCCTTTGTCGACTACGAAAAGGCATTCGACACTGTCGAGCACTGGGCGGTGTTTGACTCACTGGGACATTGTTCCATCGACGTTCGATATGTGGATTTGCTCCGTGAATTGTATGCTTTAGCAACGATGCAAGTAAAACTGCATGACATGACAAACCTTATTTCGATCCAGAGGGGGGTGAGGCAGGGAGACACCATTTCACCCAAGCTTTTTACAGCGGTCTTACAAGACATCTTAAAACTGCTTCCATGGGATTCATGTGGTATTAAGATCAATGGTGTTTATTTGTCTCACCTTAGGTTTGCAGATGACCTTGTAGTTTTTGCTGAAAATTTAGACGATCTCCAGAACATGATCCAACAACTTTCGGATGTTTCTTTAACAGTAGGCTTAAAGATGAATATGGCCAAGACCAGGGTGATGTCGAACGTTTCTGGAAACTCAAACACAATTACGGTTGGGAATGAGAGCCTAGAGATGGTCGATAGTTACGTCTATCTTGGTCATACCTTGTCTTTTGGTATAGAACATCAAAAAAAGGAGATCTCTAGACGTATACAGCTTGGATGGGTAGCGTTTCGAAAACTGGCCGACATTCTTACATCCCGACATATACCACAGTGTCTGAAAACACGTCTTTTTAACCAATGCATTCTGCCCACCATGACATATGGTGCTGAGACGTGGACGCTCACACACGAAGCTATGTATAAGATCAGGGTAGCACAGAGAGCCATGGAAAGGTCCATGCTCGGCATCAAACTACAAGATCGAGTTCGAAACACTGAAATCCGACGAAGAACCAAAGTTCAGGGCGTCTGAAAAGCAGTGACAAAGTTAAAATGGAGTTGGGCAGGGCATATTATTAGACGTTGTGACGACAGGTGGACCAAAACTGTCACAGAATGGTGGCCGAGGCAGGGAATGCGGAGCGTTGGACGTCCACCAGCAAGATGGGTCGACGATATAGTAAATATCGCGGGTCGAACCTGGACTCGATTGGCACAGGACCGAGGCAGATGGCAAAGTAAGAGAGAGGCCTATACCCAGCAGTGGGATAGAGAAGGCTGTGGATGATGATGATGATGATTGTAAAAAATAAATAATTTATATCACATAGTTAAGGTAGTTTTGTTATATTTTCTGTTTTAAGTTTACAAAATTGCATACGTATTTACTAGTCTGAAAAGCCGTTAAGTATGTTTAACTGCATTTTTGTGTTGTATTCAAGCATAACGGCTTTATAGCGTTGGACAAATACAATATAAATTATAAATGAAACTTTGTTTAAAAACATTTAAGTGCTTTAACGGCACTATAGCGTACAAAAGTCAGTTAACGGCAATTAAGTTATGGAAAATCAAAGAAAATTTCAGCCAAAGGTAACGTTAAAATACCTTAGCGGCTTTTTAGGTAAGTATTGTTATTTAACTGCGTTTTAGCGTTGGAACCATACAAAATAAAATGACTTAACGGCATTTTTAGTTTTGGTATCTTAAAAACTAACATACCTAGAGAAACACGGGTTACACAGATCGATAGATATTTTTTTTCTGATTGTAGTGCCATTTAAAAGTCCAAATCGACCCGATGTTAGATAACGGCATTTAAGCTTGCGGACGGCAGTACTCGGTTCCATTTTTTTTCAACCGAGTACTCGGCCGAGTAACTCGGTTCAATAAAATTCCCATTTCGCGCGGGTGAACAAGTACAAACAGGTTACTATTACTACTAATTCATTAGCATAATTTTGATTTTATTGATTGAGATTGTCAAAGCTTTCCTAAATTAGTAAAAAAATTTTTTTGATTAACTGTTGGCTTAATTATATCTACCTAAATGGGATACTGCCTTTTCGCCGAAAAGTGATTGGCCGATTATCACTGGCCAACAAACAGTTCGTCTATGTTTCACTTTGACAACTAACGATTGTCAACTTTTTGTATGGCAACGTTTCATTTGGCAGAATTTTTGTTAAACAGATTTTTATAACGACTCAATACGTTCAAGGCACTTATCATTTGTCAAATCTTTCACTACGCCAAACAGCTTTTAGACAAATAACGTTTCGTCTGTGTATCAGTTCTCTTTTGTACATTTATATTATATTAGAAAATAATTTATTTTTACATGTAATATTATAACCACAAAAATCTCCAACTCCACAAATCTACACATTTGCAAAATTTCAAAGTTCGGAATGAAGTTAAGGTGAAATAGAAAGGAATCGGTTTGGTTAGGTTAGAAGTTAGAACTCTGACCAACAAGGCACAAGCCAAGCGAGCGAAGCGAGCATTCCGCGGCAGCGGCCGGCGAAGTGCCAGAATCAAATCGCTTTTGTTTCAGTACATAGAGCACAAACATGAGAAAAATAATTATGAAAAAAATACTCCAATAATAAAAAAACAACCTGTATAATGTTAGTTCCAAATGAAAATGGCATCCCTGTAAATAAATTTCGGCGAAAAGGCAGAGAACCCTACCTAAATATATTGCTTTTCTTAAACCGAGTTTACTCGGCATTCAAACCGAGTACCGAGGCCGAGTACGAGTATCGAAAAACCCGCCGAGTATGCCGAGTACCGAGTATCAACCGAGTACTCGGCCCATCTCTAATTTTTAACGTTACATTTTAACAAAAACAGGAAGTTTAAATTAATTTTGACTACAAGACATATCCTACTAATATTATAAATGCGAAAGTTTCAATGTTTTGATGCTTGTTTATCAATCACGTCGGAATATAAATAAATAAATACTTAAATAAATATTGGTGGACATTTCACACACAACACTTTCATTCAACGGATTGGCTTAGAATTGGCAAAACAGATTTTTTTACTATAGTCTGGTATAGCACAGCCTACTTTTATCACGAGATAATAAGTGGAACGGAAGCTGCGTGGATCAAACCACGGATTGTTGTTAGTCTTATTTATAAAAGAGATCTTAAAAATTGGTTAAACATTGAAAAAAAAAAAACGATAACTTTATTATGATGTTATTTACATACTAAACATTTTTTATGTATTTCACGTCATAGCTTCACCAATGTTGAAAATATTTTTTGTTATTTTTGTTTAGTAGATCATACACCACGGCAGGGATAGTCCAGTCCCATATTAATTTCATCGAAAACGGCGTAGCGATATTTTAAATAATCTCAACACAAATTAAAAATATGCTTAATTCGATGGGATATTCGTTTATACGAGTGTCTGAGGTTACTTATTCTAAAGTTAAGTCGATTTTTGGTTTTCTGAGAATATTTTACAAATCATTTTGCTAAAAATCGAGATTTTGTTCTTTTTCAGGTGTGTGGAGTAACTAACAGAGAATACAAATATGAAGAAGTATACAAACATTCTCGAAAGCTAGCGGCTAATCTTCGACATAAGTTCAACGTACAGAACGGTGATGTAGTAGCTATGATGATGAGAAATAGTCCAGAGTACCCAACAGTATTGCTTGGTATATTAGCTGCTGGTGGCGTCGCGTCCACTTTCAATCCCGTTTATACATCACGTAAGCAATTTTATTTGATTGTACATAAATGTTAAAGCAAATGTATGTAATCCGTCATTGTATACAATTCCTAGGAAATGTATGTAATTCCTAAAATCGCACGGAAATGTGTGAAATAAATTATATTATACTTACACATTATACATTTCCTAGGAAATCTATACATTTCCTAGGAAATCTATACATTTCCTAAACAGCAATCGGAAATGTAAAACATTTAAGATATTGGTGGGTACGCGGGGACAGCGGGACGAGGGGAGGGTATTGCTTTAGGTTAGGTTTTTTTTTATAAAGAGTGACGAGACGTTCAGGACATGTGCCTGATGGTAAGCAACAGGTTAGGTTAGCTTTTTTTAATAAAGAGTGACGAGACGAGCAGGACATGTGCCTGATGGTAAGCAACATGCAACAGGTTAGGTTATAGTTTTATTACAGAAAGCATTTACTTTATACATTTCCTAATACGATATTGGAATTATATACAATTCCGAGGAAATTTATACATTTCGTAGGATATCTATGTATTAAATAGTTTTTCAAACAATATTTTATACATTTCCTAAATAGTATCGGAATTGTACACATTTCCTAGTATTTGTATACAATTCCTTGATTTCATACATTTCCGGTAACACATACATAAAAATCTTGGTAAGGTGATAAGCAAGTTCACCGAACTGCTCAGAGCTCCAAAAAGCGACATCGTTTCATGGTATTCAAAGATTCGAAAAAAGAGGTTTGTTTCCATTTTCGTAATGAGAATGTCTAAATTATGGAATACGTTTTATTTGATGGATATAATCTGGCTGTCTTCAAATCTAGAGTGAATCGGTTTCAAGATAAAAACGTTATATCGTACACTGCCTTGATATTAACATTAGGGAACATGGCGGTAAAGCGTTGACGCTTTGATAAAAAAAAAACTTTGATCATTGGCACACCTCTGAAATTACGAATGTAAAACAGCGGTATCTGTGTTATTCCAAAGTGTTTTTCTGATACATATATTCTTTATAACACTAGAGGTATAAATTTCTCTTGGGGGGTTCAGGGTTGAATCTTGAAAAAAAATTTTTGTTATAATATATAAATACCTCCTCATAAACAAAAAAAAACAGACTTAGGTAACAAAAGATACCGAGATTACATTCATCGAAAAAAATCTTGTTCATTTATAATTATGAACAGCAAAAAAAAATGCGTTACGTATTTACTAAGTACTTACTTTTTTTTTGGTTCATTTATTTGAAATAAGTTATTTAAATTACATTTTTTTTATATTGTACGGTGACGTACGTAAATCACGATATAAAATCATACCTCGACGTGCAATATAAACACTATAATATGTTTATTGTGTTCTTAGAGATAATTTATAACAACTAAGGCCCTTCGTACACTATGCTACGCAAATCTTGGATACTCGACGATTTTAGTCTCCAAGCGACTACCGCCATACAAATTCATTGAGGTTCGTACACTAGTTGCGTCGCCGACGTTCGTCCCGCGACTCGCGTCGCGCCAGTCGTGCGCTACCTGCCTGCCGAGATCGTCGCTACATAAGTCGCAGCGATTTTCTAGATGGCGGAGTAGTTATTGAATATTACATTTGTTTCTGAGGTGGAGAATGTCATGTCGCTATGTCAGTAGTGGCTGAATAGGCAATTCACGTCTTGCGATTCAATGCCGTGTGTACGGACCGTACGCTACTCGATACTCGCGACACGATACTAATGTAGTATACAACATTAGTATCCAAGATTTGCGTAGCATAGTGTACGAAGGGCCAAGACTGCATGCCACATAACAGCATAGTGACTGCGAGTCACTACGGTGTTATGTGGCATGCATGTTGCTTACCATCAGTCACATATCCTGCTCGTCTCGCCACAGTTTATTTAAAAAAAATGTATAATTTATTGTATTAAATTAATTAATTATGGACTTGGTTAGTTTCGATGATTGTCTGACATTTTTTTAAAATTGATAGTAGGCATCTACATTTTTTTAAACTACTAACATTTAGTGTAATTTTAACTACTCAATCTTGTTACGTGTATTATTTTTTAGGAATAAAATTGCTTATAATTATACATGTAGGTACATGTTACACGTTACACCCCTACATCTCCAGTTTTAAGTTTATAAACTGCAGTATAACATAATATAAGCCTGTAAAATATCATGTTTTGCATAAAAACAATGTTTTAAATCACCATTTGGTTAGGAGAAAAATCAAAGCGCTTATCGCAAAGGCTTACCTACGTTTTGAGCGTAAAAAATGAACATACCATTTGTCATCTAACGTTGTCGGTTTTTGTAGATTTATATTGGAAGAAGGAAAAATATAGTTATTTTTATTAAATTCCAGATGAAATCCAGAGATTACTTCAACTTTGTGAAGCGAAATTAGTCATAGCTGATACAGAATCAGTTCCCATAATAAAGGAAGCTCTGAAACTGATGAAGAAAAACATTGCGATTATAAGCGTAAATATGATCGAAGATTTACCAAAAGAAACAGTATCTTATAACGAGTTAGTTGAAGACAATCATGTAGATTTGAGTGTATTGAAAGATGTGAAAAGGACACATGAAGATATTTCTATAATGCCTTATTCGAGTGGTACTACAGGACTTCCGAAATGTGTTGAACTTACTAACATGAATTTTGTGGCGAATTGTGAACAACAAAATGCAGAGTTAAAACATTATTCTTACACGACAGGTAAGATTTTAATACCTATTTGTGGCAACAATCATATGAAATAGTACGTTGTTTAAGACGAGTAGCAACCTACTAAAACTGACATCACTAATAAGTAAGTAAGTTTTCTTGAAAATCTACCTATAAGCTGAAATAGTGCCATTGATGATGGGGAATTTACCGCGGTAACATGGTGGCGAGAGTTCCCGTATTTTGATGTATTTCATGGAGAACTACGATTGCAGGTAGCTAACACTAAATTTTACAATAATTATCAAACTACTTACCTCATTCTTTCGACTATAAACAAGATGCCTGCCCATAATAGTGATCCATAGATTTTAATATTCCAAATTACGGCCTAGCACTGCACTGCACTTTTCATCTAGATAAAGTGATTGATCTCTTGGGCCTATAACTTCTCAGGAAAAAATGTCTTTCAAACTGGGACAGTATGCTTTGCACATTCGTACTTGGCGTAAAATGGTGGCAAGTAAAATAAGTGCGTCTTATAGGTACCTCTCCAGGAGGACTCTGTAAGGAGTCCTATTACTACAAATACAAATGCGAAATTATATTATATTATAATTTATATCATTTTTAATTCAAATATTAAATCTTATTAACATTAAAACTGTGAAAATTTGATAATTAGATGTGTGTGGCTTGCATGTCAGACGCCTGAACGAATGGAGTTGAAAATAATACAGTTAGATTATACTTAGTCCCAGTTAGATTACGAGAACGAGAACTACCTATATAGGTAAAATCATTTCTTGCTGCTCTGAGAAATTCATGACGAATGTCGCTGAGATAGAAACAAACGTAACAAACATTTATTTTCCATAAAAATTGCCAAAAGTCTCGAAATTATGTTACAGATACCGAACAAGAAACAGCGTTAGCAATACTGCCCTTATTTCACTCGTATGGCCTCGGTGTACTAATGCTGCACAAACTGTCGGCTGGCCTGAAGATTGTTACCTTACCGAAGTTTCAACCCGATACATTCCTGAACGCCTTGACAAATTATAAGATCAACTTACTTTACGCAGCTCCGCCTATGAGTAAGTTTAATTTGGCAGGGGTTTAAGGGACGCATTAAAGCATTCTTTTTTTAATTTAATTAATGAGGGGTTTTAGGTTAAGGGATCTGTTTATGTATCTGTCTATGTGTGTCAAAAATCCAGTTTAATCCAGTAAAGTTGAGAAATGTTGATGTCATTACCTAAAATTATCTGTGGTTTTGCGTAGGTAGGTACCTAATTCCTAGTATATTTTGCAATAATATATAGGGACCGTTATATCAAATTATCCTACGATAGATATAATCATTATAACTTCTAAGCAAATATACTGGTTTATGCAAAGACGTCAGAAAAACAAAATCTTTTTTCAAATGCTTTTTACAAAATCGGATATAATAGTGAAGTGAAAAAAAATATATTTGAAAACGAGAAAAAATACATGAAAGCTGTAAAAAACTTGGTATGCCTAGCATCATTGACATTTCAACTAATGCACCTAGCTATACCAATATTGGATATACTCAGAAGTCATAAATATACATTTAAATCGTGCCTCAAACGCCACACTAGTTGGTCTTCCCCAAAGGCTGTCTTCAAATCGAGAGTTCATTCGTTTTTTTTCTAAGTAAACGAACGCTATCTTCAATTGCGTCACCTTGCGTCAGCTACATGGCGCTAAAATGGTGGTTCATCATCGTCATCATCAATAGCCCACTAAATGTTCCCATCGCTGGGACTCGGGGCCTTCTCTCGCAAGGAGAGAGTTAAGGCCATAATCCATCACGCTGGCCCAGTGCGGGTTGGTGAATGACACTAGAAAGATTCTAGGTACATGTCGGTTTCTTCACGATGTTTTCCTTCACCGTTTTAAGTGAGCGGCAATACGCACATGACTTCGAAAAGACAGTGGTACGTGTGGGGTTTGAACCCGGGATCTCCGGATCGGCGCCGTTCTGCCGACTAGACCAGCCGTAACTTAAAATGGTGGTTAAGTACGATCTATATAATAAGCCTATCTTTGAAACAAAGTATTTATGAATTGATCCAACGAATGTCTTCTGTTTTCAGTACTGTTCCTGAGTGCTCACCCGGAAGTGACTCCTGCGCATCTCGAGCACTTGAGATGTGCTGTGTGTGGCGCCGCTCCGCTACCTCCGGCTGATATTCATAAATTTTTAGACAAAGCTCAGGTTAGACAAAACAATATTATTTAATTTAAATAGATTAGATATAATTATTGTAATTATTGTAGGTACAATAGATTAGATTAGACAAGATTTAGTCCGCAAGATAGGGCGTTGTTTACGAAACCAAGATGGTGACTTTCGCTCTGGCTCGTTTCTGAGACAGAGAGACATCCAGCGAGGGAACGAGGGAGCCAGCATTTTGGGCACGTTTGCACCAGGAACGATTCGGGGCGGATTTTTAGTTTATGAGTTTGTACGTGACGTTTATTATTATATGTTTGAATTTTATTTGTATTAAAAAAAAACAGTTTTAATATCGCAAAAACAATTTAATAAACACTTGATGTTTTCTTAATTTAAAATACCTACACAATATATTATCGTCTGTCACTGCGCCCTTCGTTTTGAGAACATACCTCAACATAAGTATAAAACACTGTTTCCACTATTGGGATTCGGGGCTTTGTCTGTATCAGGGTATGTCATTAAAAATGAAATCAAATAAAATGTTTTTTTAAATGCAATAGAGTGCCGACACGAGCAAGATGTACCCTACAGGACTTTCTGTCTACAAAAAACGTAATTTCGAAAAAAACGCGCGACTTTTCTACTCCGGTTCTACTTCATTTCGTCCGATCGAACATTGTTTGACGTTTAAATGTTCTAAGCCTACTCCAATTAAGGCCGATTTACATCAGACGAGCGAATGCTCATTCTATCCCCACTGTATCAAACTCATTTGGTGTAAACAAACGTAGAGCATTCTTTCGTTGTTTTGTTTGCGTTCGCAAAGATTCTATGGAAGGAAAACGCTAAAAACGATATTTCGTTTACACTAAAAGATCGAGAAAGAATGCTCTTGTTCTAGCTCTATGTTCGTTCAGTTTAAATCGGCCTTAAGGAAGGAAGCTTAGAACATTCAAACGGACGGATCGAAGTTGAGCCGGAGTAGGAAAGTCGCGAGTTTATTTCGAAATTACGTTTTTCGTAGAAAGAGAATAGACGTCCAGGTGAAGATAAGTGACACGTGTGTCCATAATAACAACACTGTGCCACGCTGATATTTATAGCACAGTACTTTTGTAATATGTATATCTCTGGAATCATTAGTTCCCTTCAAACTGGAACAAATTACAGAAACAATTGTACACACATTACTGCTTGGTTGTACTGGTAAAAGTTTAACATTTCTCCAGGTGGACTTTGCAGAGTCCTACTACTTGTAGTAATATTACGAATAATAGGAAAAATGTGTCCTGGCTAACTTAACTTAAGTTACGGCTGGTCTAGTAAGTTACGGCTGGTCTAGTCAGGAGAACGGCGACTGCCGATCCGGAGACCCCGGGTTCAAACCCCACACGCACCACTGTCTTTTCGAAGTCATGTGCGTAATGGCGCTAACTTAAAACGGTGAAGGAAAACATCGTGAGGAAACCGACATGTACCTAGAATCTTTCGAAGTCATGTGTCATCCACCAACCTGCACTGGGCCAGCGTGGTGGATTATGGCTTAACTCTCTCCTTGCGAGAGAAGGCCTCGAGTCCCAGCAGTGGGAACATTTAGTGGGGGCTGTTGATGTTGTTGATGTTATCCTGGCTAACTCTACAAAGGTACGCAGAGCAAGCAAAATTTTACTGATATTATAATATGTAAGGTTTTTAAAAACTGAAAGTTTGTAAGGTTTTTAAATCTTACAAACATTTACTTCTTGTTTGGATTTTTGCTCAATCACGTCAAAACATCAGAACAGATCGGGGGGTCTACCGCCTAACGGAAAACGCTTTGACGCTTTGGCATTGCCGTCTCTTTCATTTCAAGCGAGAAGAAAAGAGACAGCAATATCAAAGCATCAAAGCGTCAAAGCGTTTTTCGTTAGGCGGTAGAAGCGCGGGTTGTAATTTGGAACACAGAAATATTATAGTCTGGAATAGCATATAGGCCACTTTTTGTCACGGGAAAAGAAGGGAAACGGAAACTGCGTTGGCGAAACCGTAGTACTGCTAGTTTAATTTTTAATTTTTTTTTATTGGTTTACATTTGGCCGCCATCTTGTCTGGTTTTAAGCGACGATGCGGTCTACGATGGAGCGTGTTTACCTAGAAAAATCGATTCTTAATTTGAAGACACACAGATTATAACCATCGGGGAAAACCCACTCAGGCAACTTATTCCACAGCCTAGACGTTCTTATCACAAAAGTAGAGTCAAATCTCTTGGTTCGTGTCTTTAGAGCATCAACCATGAAACGAATAAATAGTTTTTCTTTGGTTTGCTATTTTCAGAACGTGCAGTTTGCTCAAGGGTACGGCATGACGGAAGCAAGTCCACTGGTATCGGTCAGTCCGCTCGGGTTGAACAGGCATGAAGCTGTGGGCTACGCTCTCCCGAACATCGAGTTGAGGGTCATTGATGGAGATAAAAATAACTTAGAACCTGGAGAGGTAATACTGAATCTTTTTTATCAAATATTCATATTTTTTAGAAGTATTTTATTTATTGTTGTATTAGTTTATTGTATTATTGTAGGATATAATATACCTATACAAAGTATGATTATTAATAGATTTCCTACTAATATTATAAATGTCAATGTTTGGATGTTTCTTGCTCAATTACTTCCTAACGTATGAACGGATCGGGCTGAAATTTGAAACACAGATAGATTATAGTCTGGAAGAACACATAGGTATGCTACTTTTTATACCGGAAAACGACGGGAACAACGGGAACTGGAACTACGTGGGTAACACCGTGGGGCGCTGCTAGTGTATGTATAATGTATGTATAATATGATACAGTCCGCGAGGTATACGCTGAGCTTTGCATTAGTGTGAGTGATCACCAAAAGTACAGTCAGACAAGAAACTCTTAAAAATTAATATCATTATATTTTAGGTAGGTACTTAAGGCATAACATAAGTCGGAGAAGTATTCTAGTGTTAAAATAAAATAAAACTAAATTGATAAAATAAAGTCCAGCTGTGTATTTGACTGCTGAGTACATATTATTGTGTGATTATTACTAAAAATTCAATTTGAAAGACAAAATAACTACACATCTTCTACACCAGACATTGCACCATAGTCATTTTCTTTATCACTCTCGTTATCATTTTCACTCTCGTCTGATGTGTCGTTTGTTTTAATAATGAATCTTTCCGTTATATTGTCAATAACGGCGTCGTATCCATGAAACTTTTTTTCTTCTTTTATTGCATGGTCACAAACATTTTTCCATTCCTGTATACAGTGTTACTTTCAATTTTTCCATTTGCTAACCTCATTATTGTATCCATATTCATTGACACGTTTTTTTTCGCGACGTATCCTTTTATCATTGCCCATATATTTTCAATCGGATTGAAATCTGGGTGATAGGGTGGTAGGCGAAGGACGCTGTGACCATGTTCTCTTAATAAGGTGTCAATTTTATATTCAATAAATCGTTGTTTATTATGCAGTATCAATTGATAAAGTTGTGGTTTAAGCATGGATATTGAGTGATCGATATTGCGTAACTTGAGCCAGTCAATCATATCTTGTTTGCGACTATTTGAGTTGGGAGCGGGATTTTTTAACGAATTGTGGTAAGATGCGTTGTCAACTAAAATAACGCTATTGGGCTTCAAATTGGGAATTAATTGCGTTTGTAACCATTTTGTATAGTTTTCTGTATTCATATTGTTATGATAATCACCACATTTTTGATTAGCTTTAAACATCAGCAGCGCATTTGGTATGAAACCGTCCTCGCCGCCGGCATGAACGATTATCAATCGATTTCCTTTAGAAATAGGTTTCTTCAAACCAGAAGTGCTGCCATCTGAATATGATTTTGATGAAGTGTGAGTGGTGTCAATATATGTTTCATCGGTATAAACGATAGGCCTGCCCTGAATACGGTATTCGGAAATTTTAAGTAAATAAGTTATACGTAGGTGACTGATCTCATGCTTTTCCATTAAAAAAATTCTGTTATTCTCTGTCCTTGACCATTTGAATCCTAAAAGAGATACTTCTTTTCGCAATGACCATATTGATCCTGGATAGTTAATGTCAGCCTTTAATTTTTCATGAATTCTTTTCATTGTTGGCACCTCTTTGTCAGTAATGTGAAAATTATGAATTGTTCTACGGATTACTGCTTTATCAAAATCATCAATGATTATTATATTTTTCCTGCATCTGGTTTTTTTCGGAGATTTGAATTTGGTTCCATCTTTCAAAACACGTTTACCTTCCAATAAGACTCTTTTAACAGTTGACAGTGGAATTCCTGTCGATGTCGATACCAATTGGGCTGATGTAGTCACACTTGACATGTCTTTATCGTTCATGTCTTTAAAATAGCTATTTAAATTACACAAAATTTCTTTTACTTGGCTATTTAATGGTTTCCGTATTTAGCGCTTGTTTGTGTTGGCATCCATTTTACTAACACTTATATCAAACAAAAACAAAATAATATTAAACACGTCACGCTGCAGTCTGTACAAGAGGTGAAGTGCGGCAGGAGCGCGGCGAGACAGAATGGCGCCGCGCCTCAGGCCGGTTACCCAAAATCAGTTTAAACCGGTTTTTACCGGGCGAAAATGGCGCCGCGCCTAAGGCCGGTTGTCACACCTACACTATCCATGTACACTCACACAAATGCAAAGCTCAGCTTATACCTCGCGGACTGTACCTTACGTCACTTTCCCGTCTATGTTTCACTTCGTCCTTCGAATGCCTGAAAAAGCAAGTGGCAACTTTATTGCTCTTTATTAATTCAACCACTTCAATAATGTGTCCTTTTGTTTTTGTATTAATATGAACGAAAAACAATTTCTGGCTAGATACTCTTTGAGAATTTAGCCATATATACTGGGTAGAAAAGAGTGGTATTGTCTTATTTAGTACTAATTTTAATTTAACCGATTTAAAAAAGGATAGCTTCCCGGTTCGTCGCACTATTTTTATGTATGTTCATCGACAACTCAAAAACACTTTTTTTGTCATGGAGGAAATACCTTTACGCATATTTTACCCTACTGTCGCTTGGAGAAGACGGTTAGGTTATGTCGAACTCGAAACCACGGATGGACTTGGTGCGCCTACCGACTAAAACCTCCACGGGGTTCCAACTTTGCCGTTTGCGGAGAGAAAGCGGGACCGCTCACGCATTCCTCAACAAAACCCAAAACGAAACTCAAAAAACTGATTTCACAAAAAAAATATGTGAATTCGTTATTTTTGTTTGGAGAAAACCGATTATTCTTACTTACAACACGTTTACGCCACAAGCATCAGTTCATAAAATAATGATTCCAAAACGTTATAAGACGAATAATGTAACGTTTTCAGTAGAATAGACACATTATAATAAAAATAATGGTCTCTTTCGTGACGGTACGCGCGTTTCTCGAGTTGTCTCATTTTTCATTCCGTTTCCCTTCAGAAAGTGCGAAATCCGTGCATAAGTCTCTGTGACTCCTTGCTGCAATAAAGCTTAGTTTATATCGTTCTGTTGCAGTAAGTTGTTATTATGTACTATTGCTTCTGTGAAGTCTTATAACCTCGTTAATTTATTAGACACAATTATTTAGTGTACCTCCTACATGCTTATGCTTTATGAGACTTACCACGTGTTTTTTACAATATTAGATTGACGGCATAGGCAAGGCTAGCGCCTAGTAATAAGCTATATGCCTCTCCATAACAGCACAGTGCCACTTTTGACCAGAAAGACTCCGAAACACTACCCAGCACTGTATCCGTTACTTATCATCTCTCATGTAACAGCTCGTCACCCAACTTATAAATCTGTGTGTTACTAACCTTACCCAGACACACAATGCCTTTCTGTCAGACCGACCAAACGTGCGATGGATAGTGATCTGGAGGTTTAACTTTGATAGATTAAACTAAAATTCTGAAGAGTATGTGACGGTTCACATTATTTCGACAGATTACACTATTAGATTACTCTAGATTACTCTATCTCTAGCGAAATTGCAATTTAACGGCGCTTGCAAAATAACCGTGACACATTTAACGAGTCTGTATAAATATATCTCTCTTCCTGTCTACACAATACATATTAAGAGTATATTCCACATGGTGGTGGGGTCAGCCTTTCTACTTTTACTTCTCCACTTCTCTACCTATTACATCGACATCACATAGCTCGCATTATTTTACGTCCCTTTGCACTACACTCCTCTGCCTGGTTTTGGGTCGGCCTCTGGGTCAAGTTACGTGATGATTTATCTCGCTACCCTGAAATTTTAATGAAACTTTTGCCCTTCTAACTATATTTTGAAGGGCAATGCTTTGATTGATGGTAGGATAAAAGCGACAAATGTGGCACTTACAAAGAGGATACATATACCTGTACTTTATCTAAGAGCACTTCTCATTAATACTCTCTCAATACTCTATTCTATATCAATATGAATATTAGCATTACCTGTATCTAGCAGACCATCGGTGTGGTTTGCACGTGAAATGGTTTCACATTTGATTGACTTCAACGACTTATACGGTTACGATACGCTTATACGGGCGACTAAAATTGCTCAATTCCTGTCAATACTCGTCAACTATGACGTCACGACTACATCAAGCAATTTACGGCAACGGCAACAAGCATCAATACTGCGCAATACAATATTGAGCGATATCGCGCAACTTCATCAACTAGGCAATACTGTCCTACACGAGCATTTCAGTATTCGCTCGCTATGGACGACATTGTTCTTGCTGCGGCGGCTTGTAGCGCAACCCGACCTCTCGCTCTCCCCGCCGGAAGCAAGACGGCAAGCCGCAAAACAAACAAGTGCGAATGAGATATATACAAAAATTGCTAGGAATTTCCAAGCCCATTGGATATTCGTCAATTCGTATCGGCGACATTGAGCGATATGAAATATCTGGAGCAATTAGAAGCAATATCGCCGAAATAATTGCCGCAATTTGTTGAAATTGCTCCATTAATTGGTCCAGATCGGTCCATTCGTGTCGCCGAGCAATTATTGCCCTCGTGTAAGCGCACCTTTAGGTCATCTTCCTCTTGACATCAATAGGTACTAGTAAATTTCTCGCGTATTGATTGATAAACTATTTATACTTACATAAAAAAATATCGGGGAAAGTAAAGGAAACAGAAAATGCGTGCGCGCATTGTCGCGAAATACTGACACCCTGTAGTTAACATTTGTAACTTTGCGGCAAAAAATCGTAACTAACTTTGAAAAGTTAAAACTAAGTAAACTAAGACTTCTACCACTATAAATACACATATAAATAATACAAGAACAGCACAAGGTGAAACATGCACTTATTTTTGATCGTGATAAGTGCAATTAAGACTTTATCTACGTATATCTATGTCTGTTTTTCAGGTGGGCGAGCTAGTAATCAAGGGTCCGAATATAATGAAGGGGTACAAAAACAACCCCGAAGCGAACGCCGAGGTGTTTTTAGAAGGGGGGTGGTACAGGAGCGGGGATCTTGCTAAGATTGACGTCGATGGATTGATTACTATCTCTGACAGGCTGAAGGAATTGATTAAGGTGAGTTGATGCTTGGAAAATTGGAGCAGATTGAAATGTCACGAGGGATCCGTTTTTAATCATTATATTGAGTATTTTAAAGTATTTTTAAAAATAACCAAATAAAGCACTTAGACTACAGGCCCGTGAACAAAATTTACGTAGTAAATGAACCACCAGGAGACCTATGTAGGATGATAGAAGTGTATAAAGTAATAAGATTTAGCACTATGCCGTCACTTGTAAGCTGTCCAACTGAGTACAATTGAAGAGGGGGGGCTCTAATAATAGATTATTTCTCCTTATCGCATGATTTTTATACGGCGTTGCGGAATAATAGGTTAGAAGAGCTATGGAAACTATAAAAAATATAAATGTTTGATTTTTAATTATTAGTTTGTCGGAAAAAATTACGATGTGCTGACGATTTACAGAGTAAATTTGGTCATTCGATAATGTACGACATTGGTTCCATTCAGTTTCAATACCTCTTCTAAACCATTATTTCGCAACGCCGTACAAAAATCATGCGATAAGGAGAAATGATCGAGAATTGGAACCCCCCCTCTTCAACTGTACTCAGTTGGACAGCTTACAAGTGACGGCATAGGGCTGAATCTTATTACTTTATACCCTTCTATCATCCTACATAGGTCTCCTGGTGGTTCATTTGACCCGTAAATTTTGTTCACGGGCCTGTAGTCTAACTGTCAAACAGTAAATAAATGAAATATCGATTAAGAATAATAGGTAGCAATGAGATATAATAGGTACAGGTAAGTCCTTCACGATCCTACATCAATCCCACACTGGGGTTAAAGACGCGTAGATTATTGAAGTGAAAACTTCTTTAGGCGCGCTTAGACAGATTTTTCGTGGGCTGTGAATTGGATTCATTCGTCACGCGCGGGTATGATAAGAAATTTTCGAGTAAACTCGGGACCATGGCTATTGGCCGTCTAGAAATACGTCAGCCAATGGGAAATGCTGAAAGGGCGTGGACAGGCCATCATGGCATGGCCATCTAGAAACGCATCAGCCAATGGGAAATGCTGACGCATTTCTAGATGGCCATGCCAAGATGGCGAGGCCCTGCGGTTACACCCGTGTATTTTCAAAGGTAAGCTATCAAATTCGACCGTGGAGACGTGGTCCAATATTAGCGGCCTCAGCGCCAATCCGACTAAGACTAAATATTTAATCTTCGGCACTAAAAATCAGCTGGATAAAGTTAACCCAACTTCAAAAGTTACTTTTATGAAGGAGCCTATTCAGCGCGTGTACGAGGCAAAAAATCTTGGCTTGGTCATGGACTCACAATTGCGATATGACAAGCATGTAGGTAATTGTGTCAAAACATGTTTTTATAAATTGAAATGCTTGTATAAAATTAGACCATTTATAAAAGAAAATTTACGAATGCAACTCACTGAGTCTCTAATTCTATCGAAATTAAATTACCTGGACTCTGTGATTGGGCCGCGCCTTCTAGCCAAGACTAAAAAACTCATACAACGAGTACAAAATGCATGTGCACGGTTTTGTTTTAACATACCTTGGCGATCGCATGTGACTCCTTTCTTGAACAGGCATAAAATTTTAAAAATGATGCACCGCCGCAAGTTACATTTGGCCTGCTTAATGTTTGGAGTAATGAAGTATAAATGTCCTAAATATTTATACGACAAGCTATCGTGGAAGAAAAGTGACAGGCCTCTTCGCCAGTGTAACACGCAGCTTTCGATGCAGCGGCACGGATCTGCCGCTTTTAGGGGCATTTTCCGTTACGCTGCGACGAAATGCTGGAATAATATTCCTCCGCCGATTAGGAACCTGCAAAGTAGGTATTGTTTTAGGTTGCACCTCAAAGAATTTATCTTAAGTCATCAGAACGCAGAAGAGGAACTAAGAAATGATACAAGTGCAATTTAGGAACTATTCGTGCGAATTTTAAAACCACATATTAACTTTTATCTGTAATTATTCGTTCATAATTTTCATCAGCTTGTCATACTTAATTTGTGTATATTTTTAGATTATGGCGTGTAAGGTTAGTTAAATTAGACTCTTCGTGCATAAGTGTATTTATATTATTATCGTGCATAAGTGTATTATAAGTGTATTTTCTAGTTATATATTTTTGTATTATGTAATGGGATCTAGGTAATTTAGTGTTGGTATATTATGTATTTACGTGTGTCTACATCCCGCATAGTGCGTGTCGTCATTCGCCGGTACCAGCGGAAGATCAGCGCCGGTTGTATACAATCGGCATTATGCTGAGCTGGGGCCGGATTGTGACAAACATTTGTAAATTAAATGTAAAATGTAGTTTTAATTATTAGATTAAGCATTTTTTGTCACAATAAACATGATTTGATTTGATTTGATTTGATTGAAATTCTGATTTATACGTTTTCACTTCTATCGGTAATTCCTATGACTGCCAATTTCTTTTTTCAATCAGGGAATACCCACTCCGGCAATGAATTCCACAGTTTAGTTGAGTAGAAACGTAAAACCATACCTTTTTCAAAACCCACCGTAAAGTCAAAGCCGTGTCTTTGGAACATCAACACGAAAAGCTGTAACTACGAGTAGTTGGACTGATAAATGGGCAAAGTGGTATTACATCATGCAGGTCTACTACTCACTCTTCAAAATGTATCCGATTATAATCTGACGGTGATATTCAAGACTCAAACGGTTGTGATTTGGGTTATATGTACAAACGTGGGCTGATAATGATGACGATTTATAAACTCATAACGATTCAAAATGACTCGCACTCCTTTTTAATTTTAGAAGTTATCCCCAAGGCCATAATTTATTGTGTTTGTTTTCCTTGCAGGTAAATGCCTTCCAAGTACCGCCCGCAGAGCTCGAATACGTATTAAAAGAGCATCCAGATATCTTTGATGCTGCCGTCATTGGTGTCCCAGACCAAAATACCGGGGAAAGGCCCAAAGCCTTCGTCATCCTCAAAGAAGGAACTGACACTACTGATAAACAGATAATGGAGTTTGTAAACGAACGAGTAGCAAAGTTTAAGAGAATAAAAGAGGTTTTGTTTGTTGAGAGCATCCCGAAAAACCCTTCTGGAAAGATTTTGAGAAAGGTCTTGAAAGAACAATATTGTTAAACCATTTATTATGTAAGAAATAACATAAATATTGGTGACTATTATTTCTCACAGTATACCATCTAGAACCAAACTAAACTAGCTTGTAATATGGAAACCAGGTAGCTGATATAATACTTATAATTATGTATATGTAATTGTGAATACAAATTTAATATACATAAAAACATGCAGACATATTTATTTAATTGTATTCATTACAAATTTCGCATTCATTTCACATTAAAGTTACGGCTGGTCTAGTCGGGAGAACGGCGCCTGCCGATCCGGAGACCCCGGGTTCAAACCCCACATGCACCACTATCTTTTCGAAGTCATGTGCGTAATGCCGCTAACTTAAAACGGTGAAGGAAAACATCGTGAGGAAACCAACATGTACCTATAATCTTTCCAAGTCATGTGTCATCCGCCAACCCGCACTGGGCCAGCGTGGAGGATTATGGCCTTAACTCTCTCCTTGCGAGAGAAAGCTCCAAGTCCCAGCAGTGGGAACATTAAGTGGGATGTTGATTTTTAAAAGTGTACTTCTGCAGATTTGTATAATTAATTACGGGATATTACTGTTGTTGTCCCGTGAAAAGAAATGGGGGTTTAAAATCAACAATAAGTAGACTGAGTCAATCTTAGCCTTTGCGAACGACCTTGCAATACTTACACGCAATCCCAAACAGTGTCAGGAATTGTTGAACGATGTCGATGAGTTCTGTACATGGACGGAGGGATTGAGGACAAAACCAAGTCAATGTCATTGTCTATGTCTGTGTAGACGAAATACCAAATACACTTTTTACGATCCGGGACTCTCCATATGTGGACAAAGAGTTGCCACAATTGCAGAGACAGTGAGTGCCTTTCAAATTTATTTGTAGAAAGATAGATTACAAAAGACGTACACCATCATTAGAGGTAGTTGTTGAAAATTTTATGAACAACCTCAATTACGTAGACAGCCTATCAGCAATATCAATAAAGCACGGTGTACGACATCTATCTCACATCATATCTCACTTGGCTTTTCCTAGTATATGACATCGGTAAAACCCTCCTGGCAAAGCTAGATGCTAATGTCATAAAGATATTGAAGTCATGGTTTGGATTGGCACATCCGGCTGATCCCTCTACCACAGATCAGAAAATAGTTACTTCGTAACAGATGCATCACTTCCATATAAAAGTGCAAATACCTACACGATAATAACCTAAACTGTCGTATACTACTTACCTACTGTTACTTGTAAGCAAAAATACACCTTAACACACCCACGCAGAGTTGTAAATGCCGTGCGCACCGTGTGACTTGTCGTCTGCTTACGTCATTGACCAAACGTGCTAGGGTTGTACGAAATGGTGGTAGGTGGTAGTAGTGGTAGGACTCTTGGCAGAGTCCGCCTGGGGAAGGACCACACCTTTGCCAGTTATTCTACCGCGAAGCAGTAATGTGCAAACGTTACTGTGTTTTTTTTAAATAAAGAGTGACGAGACGAGCAGGACATGTGCCTGATGGTAAGAAACATGCCTGTTACATAACAGCACAGTGACACGCAGCTATTGGAACATGAAGAGTCCAAAACATTACCTAGCACTGCACTGCGCTCGTCACCCAGAGATCTAAGATGTTAAATCTTTAAGCCGTGTAATTTCACTGGAAACATTGCCCTTCAAACCGGAACACAGTAGGTAATGTTTGCACATTACTGCTTGGCGGTAGAAGAACTGACAAAGGTGTGGTACTTCCTCAGGCGGACTCTGCTAATAGTCCTACCACTACAGTACTCCATTAGACAAGCCCATTCATTTGATACCCATATAGAGGTAGGTTGTGAAGAAATATTTTGTCCGCGATTTTGTGGAGGGGGGCATTTTGAATCGATATTAACCAAACATAGCTATAAGAACCACCGCACAAAAATATACCTTTTTAAAAAAATCGACGTCAAACTTATTACACCCTTTTTTGGTCGGGGGTTAAAAAATGGTTCACAATTAGCTGAGCTATCGCGAAACATACGTACATCCAATAAAAATTAAGCCCAGAACCGCCTCCTTCTTTGAATTCAGTTAAAAATTCTATACATTTTTTTTAAGTAGGTACGTTTTATAGTCTATTGATACTGAAGTTTATTTTGGTTATAAAATGTAGGTACTTAGTTGGAAGTGGTTTTCATACCGTCGAATAAATAAACAAATTAGTATCCATTAATTATGTACTTATATGAAAATTAAAAAAGTATCTCGTCAAATTTTTTATTAACTCAATGCGACATAATAAAAATGGGGTAAATTACTACATTTCAGTTTCTTGCTATTGCAGCCATTCACAATACAATAACGCCGCGACATTATTTATGCGCGCACTCGGCGTTCGTTCGCACGTCAACTCAGGCAAACGGCCCGCGGCCGGCGGCCTTGTGATTTTACTACACCCGGGAGGACGCGAACGAGTAGGTACTAAGCTCGCGCCGTTTAGCCAGTGACGAGAGTGAGGTCTCTTTAGTGATCACAATAGTTTTGGCCTGAAACTAAAAAAACCGTCCGAACTCTACAAACACTTAATAGTTACAAAAACGCATGTTATAGGAAAGTTGCAAGACGAATAAATTACATCTCTCCCTAAAGACGAAAGTGCTTCAGACCTTGAATCTAGACTTCAATTCTATTAACAATATATGGCAGGTGCACAAGTTAATACAGCTGGTTTGGGTGCGAGAAAGGAAAGTGAAGACCGAGATATACTTTCGCAATTTGCGCAATTTCCTAACTTTAAACGCAAGTAAAACAGCAAAGTAAAAGTAGCTTTCCGCACATTACATCGCACAGCCCCCCAACAACCTATCTCTATCAAACTGCAAACTTGCACAACTGACTCGTCCAACCCTCAAACATGTGGATGTCCTGTATTGGAACAAGTGCAAGACGCGAAATACCTTGGTATACATATTGACAAACTCCTGTCATGGACGAGGCAAATAGAGTCAGTTAGAGCGAGACTTCGGAAACTACTGTTTATTTTCAAAAAACTTCGAAATGTTGCCGATGAAGCAACCATAGTTATGGTTAACACAGCTTTGTGTAAATCCCTAATTATGTATTGCATTACCTCATGGGGTGCAGCATGCACCACTCACATATGTTGAAAATAGAACGAACGCAGAGATTAGTCTTAAAGATTGCACATAAAAAACCATTTTTATATTCGACAGATGCTCTATATCGCGATACCAAAGAACTTAGAGTTTTTAGAGTTTAGGCAATTGTACATCCTTATGTGTGTCCTAAGGTTCCATTCGACAGCACCTAATTGTACTAAAACTCTAGAAACATGTGATATAATGCCAAGGACTCACAGATGGGTTCTTCCTCAAAAAGAACCTGTCAGGGTCAAAGGAGCCACAGTTTCCTAGGCCCTTACATATATAAAAACTTGAACAAAAAACCAAATTTACTGAAAAACACAAAAAGGGTGCAAAAAAAAGGTAACGCAGTTTTTCAGGCAATAGGCCGACTGGGTCAAAAATACACCATCCTAATTAGTCCGTCAGCTAGATCATGGAAAAATATTGGACACGTATTTTTTGTTTTTTTCATAATATTAAAAATCGTCAAACATAAATATAGATATATATATAAATCGTCAAATATAAATAAATATAGACCATCAAACTTCGAGGGTTGCGACGTCACTCGTGAGTAAAAATCGTACTCACAAGTGACGTCACACAAAACTTCGAAGCGCTCTATCTTCGTCATTTTTTGTTTGTGAAACAAAAGAAAAAATACGTGTACAATATTTTTTGGCAATCTCACTGACGGGATACTTAGTTTTTTTGAGGATTGTACCCTATTGGGCTACGAGGACACAGAATCACTGCTTAAAACATCGATCTATTGAACTTAACCACAATTTTACTAATTAAACATTATATATCTACCCCTAAAATACACCCATATCACAAACACAGCCTCACACAACCACACTCATAAACACACACACACTCGAACACAACCGAAGAGAACTAGCTCCCACAGGGAATCCTAGTGTGGGAGCTAGGGCTACAATTTGTTACTTGTGTAATACTTTTATCATTTGCATGTTAGTTTATTTAAGTTAATAAGTAACCATAAGGCTTCAATGTTGAAGATGAAAATACATTTTTATTATTTTATTATTTATTTATTATACTAAAAACCTTTCTACAACAAGACGAAAATGACGGTTACAAAGTGCACGCTATGATTTTAGAAACGCAAAGTGGTTGCAAATGCAAAAACTACATAGTACTTGAAATCATACGTGAAGCCATAAGCCTTTCAGTAGCTAGAGCCCAAAAAGGATTGACGACAAACAAAAGACTCTTCTTCTTTAAGTAAAAAAAGGTTCTTCTTCAAACTCTAAGGACAAGCCTTACTCAATCCTGGGTACAGCTCCTGATTGGACTATTTTAATGGACACGTATGAAAAGCACTATAAAATCCCAGAGGATGTGGATGTTTCGTCATCCATTTCGGACATTTTTCTTTTTTCTAGAGCTATGAAACGCATAGTCTTTGTAGAACTTACCGTACCTTGGGAAACTATTATACCTAAAGACAAAATAAGTATTACGATATTCTAAATGAATTAACAAAGACAGCGATGTAGTTAATTTATACGCTGTAGATGTAGGAGCGAGAGGTATACCAGCAAAATCTCTCTATAACCTGCTGAAAGACTTGCTGCTTGTCCAGAAGTGCAGTAAGTTCTATATAGAATGAGTATTGTAACGGTTGTTACTTCTTAAAAATAATTATGTTTCTTATTATTAGCTACTAATTTATAATTGCAATCAGTCTTCGTAAATCAACTTTAAAATGTCGCGTGGGTTGACCAATGAGAACGGTTTGCGCCGAATGACTACCGGTCGCCGGGCCACGCATGACTTTGCGTGACATTCTACCAAGTGAAGCTGCCTCACGCGATAACTTAAATCACTCTTAATTTACTTGATTGTTGAATATACTACACAAGATGTAATTCTGCAAAATTACCGATTACAAGTGTTTATTTGACTGTGATTCGTTATACCCCAAACTGGGTAAGTGTTTCTATAAATCCTATCGTGCATAAGCTAGTGATCATGACGTGAGTCATCATCATCATCATCAGCCGCAAGACGTCCACTGCTGAACATAGGCCTCCCCCCTAGATTTCCACAACGAACGGTCCTGCGCAACCTGCAACCAGCGGTTTCCAGCGACCTTTGTGAGGTCATCTGTCCATCTAGTGGGAGGCCGCCCAACACTGCGTCTTCCGGTTCTTGGTCGCCACTCGAGAACCTTTCTTCCCCATCGGTTGTCAGTTCTGCGAGCGATGTGGCCTGCCCATTGCCACTTCAGCTTAGCTACTCTTCGAGCTATGTCGGCTACTTTCGTTCTTTTGCGAATATCCTCATTACGGATTCTGTCGCGCAAAGAGACTCCGAGCATAGCTCGCTCCATAGCTCGCTGTGTGACTTTGAGCTTTGTTATGAGGCCTACAGTTAAGGACCACGTCTCAGTTCCATAAGTCATCACTGGCAACACGCACTGATTGAAGACTTTCGTCTTCAAGCATTGGGGTATTTTGGACTCCAAGATGTGCCGTAGTTTCCCGAACGCTGCCCATCCGAGTTGGATCCTTCGCTGGACCTCTTTGTCGAAGTTGGATCTACCCAATTGGATCTTTTGATCCAGGTAGACGTATTCGTCAACAACTTCGAGTGTGGTATTCCCAACAATAACCGGTACAGGTGAGACATGAACATTTGACATGACCTTCGTCTTGTCCATATTCATCCTCAAACCTACCTGTTGGGATACTCTACTGAGGTCCCTGAGCATAGCACCGAGGTTCTCCTCACTCCGCCACAATGACTATATCATCGGCAAACCGAAGGTGAGTGATGCATTCGCCATTGATATTGATGCCATGTCCGTTCCAGTCCAGTAGCTTGAAAACATCTTCCAGCGCGGCAGTGAACAGTTTCGGAGATATAACATCTCCCTGTCTCACGCCTTTCTGTAGCCGGATATGTTTTGTGCACTGGTCCTGTAATCGGACAGACATTGTGGCTTTGCTGTAAATACACCTCAACACTTCGATATAGCGATAGTCCATGCGGCATCGCTGGAGAGTACATGACGTGAGTACATTCAAATATTATGTTTAGATTTTTTAGTTACTGTCAATCAATTCCTTTTATATATATCTTATAACCATTTTATTTATGCTCTGAAATTGTAATATTCTTAACAGCTTGAGTTCAAAGAATAAACTAGTAAAATCAATTTTATAATTCATTACGGTAGGTACCCACTTGTACTTTTTATTGAACATTATATTTGAATGTACCTATACCTCATTCCAAATCTCTGTGAATAAAAGGTAAACAAACCAATGTCACTCTCAATATGACAGACCAGCATTTCTCAACCTTTGTTTTACAAGATAGTTTGTAGTACCTTTCATTGCTTGTCCTTTTAAATTTTTATCGCAAAACAAGGCTAAATATATGTGTATGGATATCATAAACACCCAAATATATGTTCCCACTGCTGGGACTTGGAACAATCAACACATTGCCGCTGTAAAAAATCGTCAGACACAAGAATCTGCAATTGCTGAACATCTGATTGATGCTAAAATTGGTCATTGGATCGAGATCCACGACCCGAAGGTTCTATCTACCGAACGTCATTACTACGCAAGAATGGTTCGGGAAGCATTGGAAAATAAAAAACATAGGTACCTATATATTTCAACTACGACGCGATGTCCACGATGCCAATAACCGAAAACTACCCGGTTCACGGTTATCGGCGTCGCGGAATCCTCTAATATATAAATGTGTGCATAGCGCACTGAGTTAGGAGAAACCTGATATGGTTAGTGTTGTTTGTAGTGTTGGTCACCCTGCGATTTTTGAAGCCCCAATGAGGGTAGATGGGGATCTCCTCTCATTTCATAATGAGAGTATGGCGGGCATAAGTACATTTATTTCTCTCACGTAAAAAAAGGAAAGGCAAAGCATTTGAGTTCGGAGAAGAATGTAACACTAGGACCAGTGACTTAGAAAAGTAATTTAGATGTTTCCTTATATGAAAACGTTCATTTTATTTTTAACAATAATTAAATCTCGTTCAAATTGTCCTCGTATTACCCAAAACTGATCATAACACTATGATGTAATATTCTGGAAACAACAAAAGTTTCGATCAAACTAACACAAAATTTATGGCATTTTAGAGTGAAAATTATACAAGCTTTTGATAGTAAACAGCGTAATTTGGAATACGTATTTAGAGGTTTGCGATTTTCTCGAAACTCGTTACGACACAAGAAACTTTTTTCTCGGAGTTCTTTAGTTATACTCTTACTCTTTTATTGATGACGAGTAGTTACATGTCATAATGTTCAAGATATTCAAATATTAACAATACAAGTCAATAATTTAACAACAAAACAGACGTCAATTTAAGATCCCATAACAATAAAAATCAAATAATACATTACATTAAGATCAAATTACATTACAATTAAAAATTCCAAATTAATGACAAAAATAAATAGAGTAAAATTAATCCATACTTGAATATAATGGAAATGGGCATTTTTACAATATGGGCAGGAGAAAAATATGGCAGGTATGTTAGAAAAATTGGCGCGTCCTTAATAAGAATAATTTGATGAAAAGAAGTATAAATGTCTTGAATGCAACATTGAGAGTTTGAGAAACACAGATCAAATTGCTAGTACGTAAAATCATGTTTCTATCATCCTACTATTACTTTCTATAACTTTTAAAATAAGATAGTATAGAATTATTTGATCAATACAAATCTAAGTATATGGTATTTAAGATCGCAATAAAGTCGAAACCTATTTGTGAAAAATATTTTAAGGCAATTTCATAAAAATACTAAGATTAAACGATGTTTATGTTATGGTATCACCTTTTTTTTGGTTTGTTTTGGTTATCTACACAGCTTGCTGGAACGCACTATAGGTAGTTAGTATTTCTTTATGCTTTCTTTTGTATTTTCATACATACATATATAAAATAACTCATTTTCATTGTTATACTGGTTTTGGAAACACTTACCCAAGCGTAATGGCCTACGAAATCAAATTTCTCTCACTTCAAAAGGCGGAATTAGAATATGAAGTTGAGCTTCGCGGTGGTACCAGAGATTCCGTGCAGGACCTTCGTAAACAAATTATTAAACTATCTCAATTGCTACCATCTGAGGATATACTTGAATCCCATTTGGAACCTTCGGATGATATAAAAGCCGTTAAAGAATCTTTGTTAAAATCTCAAGGCAACCTGACGTCTCTTAAAGCGAAGTTTGATAAGAATCTTTTACCGAGAGTGGAAAACCTATTGAATTACATTTTTCATCGACTAAATAGGAACAGCGTCAATGCTGAAATTTCTGATGTACATAAAGTGTGTGTATCAAATCTAAATTTCCAATACAAAGACCTTAATACTCTTAAGCCTCAGCAATCACAGGTACAGTCTAAAGCTAGCACATCCGCGAACCCAGATACCATGCCGGATGGTATCAGTATTGCCGTGACATGTGATCGCGACTTTACTACTGGCACTTCTAAATTAAAATTTAACGGCAAGTTATGCGTGCGCTCATTCATCCAAAAAGTGGATGAATTTGCTTTAGCTAAAAAAATATCATACGATAAAATCCTGTCTCTTGGTTATGAAATCTTTACTGACGACGCTTTACACTGGTTTCGAGATAATAAAGACAATGCTCAAACTTGGCAAGAGCTATGTATGTTTCTCAAATCAAGATTTTTCTAGAAAAAAATATGATTACCTATTAGCTGCTGAAATTCGAGCGCGCACTCAGGGTGATGGTGAAATTATTGCTGTCTACATTGCTGTAATGCAAGGAATGTTTTCTCATCTCGATAATCCTTTTTTGGAGGAGGAAAAATTAGAAATTCTTCTGCATAATATTATACTTCCTTGTTACACGGCAGCGTTATCTGCATCACCAATAATCCAAAACGTAAAGGAATTAAAATCAGTGTGCCTCAATTATGAAAATTTGCAGTCTCGTTCTTCTCTTTACCGCGAACCACCTAGAGTATCTAGCTCAACTCTGTGCTCCCTGATTTCGCTTACAAACGTACGACAAATCTATCAGTTGCGTCACCGAATCTTTTTCAATCTTACGCTTATGACAACAAAATAAAGATTACGAACTCGAACTTCAACTTTAAAACTAAGCCTAACGTGAATGCTGTGCACGAGGAGGTAATTTCGGATTCCAATGATACGGAACATAGAAAAGACACACTTTATGCAGTTTCATAACATTAAGACTAAACCACAAAATCTTGAAATAGTTTACGAAGATAAGGAAATAAAAAAAACCACTACAGCTACATTTCTTGGTATTACAATTGATACGCATTGTAATTGGAAAGCTCACATTGAAAACGTATGCTTAAAACTGAGTAGATTTTCATTTGCTCTTCGCAGACTAAGACGTATATCCTGCAGAAAGACGTCATTGATGGCATATCACGGATATGTAGCTTCAGTTCTAAGGTATGGTCTCATCGTTTGGGGCAACTCGGTTGAATTTGAAAGAGCATTTAAAGCTCAAAAAAGATGTATCCGGGCAATCTGCTGTGCTGGCCCCTTAGATTCTTGTAAACCTTTATTCAAAGAGTTAAAAGTGCTTCCTCTTCCCTCTCTGTGTATTTACGAAATGTGCATGTTTGTTAAAAATACCCAGAGCTCTTTAGAAAGTTAGGGAATAATCGCCACTACAGCACTAGATATCCAAATAGATTAGTTTTCCCTCAATGCAATAACGAACTTTATCGCAGAAACTGTTATATAGCCGCCTTAAGAATTTATAATAAGGTTCCAGAATATCTTAAATCATTATCATTCGAAAAGTTTAAATGCGGATTATACAGATCACAACTAACTGGCTAACTGATCACAATTTTTACGATGTTAAACATTACCTCAATTTTAATGCAAACAGATATAGTCCCAAATAATCTCGGCAATGTAAACGTGAACATACTGATTACTGTATCACATAGTTGTTTTTTTTTGTATGAACTATTGCTTTTAATATTAGTAATTATTTGTTGTTTAAATTGTAACTTTAATTCTATAATTCTTTAGATATAAAAAACTGTTATTGATATTATAAATTAAGATGTTTCGAAAGTTTAATATTAGTGTAACAATTTTTAAATTTCGCATGCCTTTTAGGCTGAAATTGTGCAGCACCATACTAAACTATTTTAAGAACTTATTTGTAACCACAATTTTTAGCGAATAAATTACTTTGACTTTGACTTTGACTTTGGACGAAGTCAATGCTTTAGCTGCTAGTTTCTCCAGTCAAATTGAATCCAAATATTGCCCTAGATGCAGAGTAACTGGCCATTCGCTTAGGAACTGTAAAGAAGAGCGTTTCTTGATTTGTTTTAAATGCGGTAAAAAAGGTGTACGTTCATTAGAATGCTCAAACTGCAATAAAGCTTCCAAGCCAAAAAACTAACTATCAAGGATTGCGAACACAACAATACGAATGCATCAACAGGTACTAAAACTAGCCCTGCTGAGTGGGCGGAGTGGCTCAGATTCGTCACTAAATTCTCTGTATTTAATGTTGTGTCGTCAATCCGTGATACAAAATCGGCTCCAAACTACCGCAGTGTCTCAAGGCGAAAGTCTTTGACCAGTGCGTGTTGCCAGTGATGACATATGGAACAGAGACGTGGTCGCTTACTATGGGTCTCGTAAAAAAGCTCAAAGTTACCCAAAGGGCAATGGAAAGAGCCATGCTCGGAGTTTCCCTGCGTGATAGAATCAGAAATGAGGAAATCCGCAGGAGAACCAAAGTAACCGCCATAGCTCACCGAGTTGCCAAACTTAAGTGGCAATGGGCGGGGCACATAGCTCGCAGAACCATACCCCGGACACTCGGCCTAAACTCGATACAAACGGTCCTGTCGACTTACCTACTCTCCACACAACAACGCAGATGTTGTTCGCTCATATTTACGCATGTGTGCGTGTCGGCTAGGGTTACTGAATTATTTTAGGGAACAGTTAGATTTGACCCGTGAGTTCACCTGCCAGTGTTAAGTGGCCTACAATCTTACCGAGTGTTGGATCTTTAATGCAAATATAACTTTTTAAATCAGAAGGGAGAAAATTCAAACCAAAAAATTCAAAAGTATTACCTACCTATTGGTTTTTAGTAGGTACACATTTGAGACTTACCCAAGGAAAAAACTTTGTTCTGACCAAATATTAATCACTCCACACACACACATACCTATTTCGTTGTAAATCACAAAACATTGAATTAGATAAAATTACGTGCATACGTTGGTTGCATTTTGTAATCTATGTATAACGCGCATTGTAATACAGTTCACTCAAATCATACACTCTCTTCCCCCCTGGAGGCCATACACTCTTCCCCCCTGGAGGCCATACAAGATAAACGTGTGTCTGTGCTGCTATAATTAAAAATATATATTTTCAATAAATTGCACGAAAATTCAGAGTAAATAATAGGACTACATAGATTACGAGGAAGTGCTCCAAACTAGTGAAACTCTTAAACAACTGAGATCCTGGTACACCGCCCCACCACCTACAATCCGTAAGTCCTCCCCAACTTGTCTGTTCACCTAGCTACGAATAAAAAATCAGCTAAGTAAGATAATTAAGCCTACCAGCTGTTGTTGACGTGACATTGGACCAAAAATCACGCACACTTGCATAAGAAAATAAAGGACACGCCTCTACTGAGCAGTGTGCGCACGAGCGGCTTGCACACACTCACAATTTACAACAAAGGGCAGTAAAACTAGGCACAGGAACGACTCTGACCCATCTATAATCGATCTAATGGGCATTGGAGCGGGATCTAGGCTTAGGGCAGGCAGGAAAACGAACAGATCAGACTGCAACGACTCTGATGACTCTATTAGAAAAAAAATTCGCTCCGGAGTTGAAGAATTTGTTATCTTCAAAGCTGAAATGAGAGACTTGTTTGCGTCAATGTTCTCCACATTTGCAGATAATCAAAATGAGCGAATGAAAAAAATAGAAAAAAACCTGAACGAAGTCAAATGCCATACCTCAACGATCGCTGACCTTGAAAAATCAATCGGATTTGTCTCTGATCAGCTAAAGGATATGCAATCAAAAATAACTAGCTTGGAAGAGGAAAAAAACGAAATTAGCAAACACATAACGGAACTCGAAGACAAACTACACAACATCGATAGACAGTCACGTAAAACCTGTATTGAAATTAGAGGTGTCCCAAAGAAACATGGTGAAAAAAAGGACGATTTGTTTGCTATGATTGAAAACCTACTTACCAGGCTTAGTATTGAGGCTTAGGATTGAGTATTCACCGTCGGATATACGCGATGTGTACCGCATTCCAATAAAGTATAAAAGCGGAGTTTCAACAATAATTACGGAGTTCTCCACTACTCTCACAAAAGGATCCTTACTCAGTAATGCAAAAAAATTTAACCTAAATAAGGAACATTCGCAATTGTGTACACTCGACCTTGGACTGGATGGAACCCCCTCCACATTATACATATCCGAGCATTTAACCCCACTCACACGACGACTCCACTTTTTAGCCCGTGAATTTGCAAAATCAAACAACTATGATTTTTGCTGGACATCGAACGGAATGGTATACCTGCGTAAACAGGAAGGAATGCCCCATATTTGGATCAAAACCACAACTCAATTAGATAACTTGAAATCACAGAAGCCACCAAATTGACTGGCGACATCGATCCTTACCACGGCGAATATTTTCCATTCTACTGTTTTATTATTTGTTTTGTAATTAATATAAGGTTAGAAATCTACCAGTTACATAAAACTGTTCTTTCGATGAAAACTGATCATGAAGTAATTTAATATACGTATGTTTACTTATGCTAAGTGCATGTTATGGAAAAACAACTGCGCATTTTATTGTGCATCTTATACATGTTTCTAGTCCTGCCCTGTCTGTCAAAGGGATGAAATTTAAATATATATATTTTTGTTACTATGTTAATGTAAGTTATAACAAACCATAGTCAAACACAAATACAACACAAACACTAGTCAACACATTGAGCAAAATACCTCGCCTGACATACTACCTATCGTCTATACTTATAAAGCGTACATACCATATCAGCACCTGCACCTTTAATCCATACAGCGTCATATTTTCGCCCACTTACAACCACACGCCACAATCACCTTATTACATAATTTCCACAGCACATACACTGAACAAGATCTACACACACACGGCACAAAACATAACACTCTTTATCAAACAACAACAAAAAAACAATTATTTTGTAAATAATAAAGTGCGTGACTCAACGTCTGCTCGTCATCTGATAATTCGCAAACTAACCCGTAGCGAACCGTGTCGCATGGTGCACCGGACAGGTGAGACCCCATGGGGTTACAACTGCATAGCTGTGAACTTACCCATAACCTCAAGTACTGAAACAACCAGTTTGTATAGTTTTTTCTTTGTCAATAAGAAATCCCATATAATTCTTGTCGAAATAGGTACGAACGAACAATGGGTGTTCACTACTAACTCGAGTAGATTCCCAATCAAATATGATCAAAAACCGGAGAGGATCAACAATAATTATATACCGTACTACTCATATTACACACCATCTCACTATATATTCGTCAACCTAAACGTACGGTTAAGACCAACGTTAACACTTAATGCTCAATGCCTTGCGTCACTCTTAATAAACATGATTATCTCACAAGCAACCTGTACGGTACCACCGTCAGTTTAGGTCCCTCGATATAATTGTGGACTGTATTTATTTAAAGAAAAAAAGAGGTGAGAAGTAATTAATGAGCTTTTACAAAACAGCATAGAAGATAGAAGGATCTTCCACCAACCTTTAAATTGCCTCCGTCTAGGGCACCACCAGTTGTGACCTCAGGAGATCTCCTCCTGCTGTAGTATGTAGAAGCCCCAAGGCTTCACGAGGTTTTCTTACGAGGTGTTACTCTTTCAGTCAATGACGTGTGACTGCCGGTCAACGGTCGCAGCCGCAAGTATTGGAGGGAATTTCCAACTACCCTCAAGCCATTTGTAAAGATCGAACATACCCCTCACCGAATTCATCATGAATGACCCCCCCAACTTTAATGTATGCCGAGTGTGAAGGATATAATAACAAATAAATAAGATAAATAAACTTACCAAGTTTCTATGTGACGTGTACCTATGCACATGCAAATGAATAGGCTATTATAAAAAAAAACAAATGTATATTTAGAACTAAGGTGGGTTAAAAATTATAAGTATCGAGGCATTCAATTTGCATAAGGTAAAGGACAAATTTTATTAACTGGTCTCTTAATTAAACCATTTTTCGTTCTTAAAGTGACAACACGCACAACTTTGTGTTATCAATTGAGTAAAAGTAAACCAATTGAAGAAATGTAAGAATTTATATTGACAACTGTTCGATCTTTCCCGTATAAAATTTCACAAAGGAATGCCCTTCAACGGCTTAGCTCCATCTACTTATAGCGCCAACCCCTCTAAAACTCTTTTGAGATGGCGGGTAGAAGCGAATGGTATCCCACCGGCGCCCTCTACACTAAATGACACATATTTAGACTCAAATCCCAGTATTAAAAATAATACTATAGTGAAATACACGGCAAACAAAATACAGGTGATAACACGGCCCTCCTGCGCACGCTGCCAACCTTGGCAGTGTCACAGTCTGGTGTAGTTGCTGCGAACAAAATGCACAAGTTATTCATTTTATTAATTTTACTTTTCCAGTAATATCCACTTAAGATGAGTAACTTTCCCAAGCAGTTGCGCTGTCACATTGTCGCAACTCAAGGTACGTCATTACATTACCACATTCTCCATAAATCCACTTAAGATGAGTAATGAATAGCTTTTCCAAGCAGTTGCGCTCTCACATTGTCGCAACTCGAGGTACGTCACTACATTACCCACATTCTCCATAAATCTCAAACATACACCTTTCCTTAGCTGCCGCCTGGTAACTCTAGATACGCGGCATTAAAGTCATAGTCAAAGTCAAAGTTCATTATGTTCACTCTTAATGCTTTCTCTAGCAGTTACCACTCTTAGGCCGACCCTAAGTACGTCAGTTTATGTCCAAGGTATTACGGTTTCACACTAACGCTTACTTTGTCAATGGATCCGAAGCTATTGCACTTCACTACGTTATTCAAACGTTAACTCATCAGCAATCAATCATAATACCTGACAACATCCTAGAGCCATTGCACTGCTCGATTGGGTTTGACTTTCAATTACAGTATACATCTCAAAGTCTACTAATCATACCTATTCAAGGTTTCATATTTTTCTCACATAAATATGGCCTTCTATGTAGTTTTTATAAACGCTCCCAAGTGATATTTATAGCGAATTAAAGGGTCTCATTTTTTTTAAACAATACCACAACAATTCATTGGTAACGTACATAGCTCGGCATCATCTGACTAAAATCTTTCTAATTTCAACCATAAGGGTATCTTATAACTGCACTGGATATAACCAATTTGTAACCCAACTACGGTAACCAAATTCAAATCAAAGATGTAACACTTTCTATTACTGTTGTTACATGTCCTTTTTTCAAACAGTTTCCCTGAAAGGTATTTAAACCAATATCTAACTGATTTACACTTTTTATCTATGGTTGCTGTGCCTCGCAACAACTCGTCCACAAAATAAGCTAACCTTTCGTAAAGTTTCGTAAAACAGTATACACAAACTTTAAAAAAAACCGAAGATGTTTCATTCTATGAAATGTTCCCGGAATTAAAGGTTATTTTACAGTACCCCCTTTACGAGATATTAATTAATAGATTTAACTTGTCGGTGATTCGCAAAAGTTTCATTTGAAATGCAATGTTAGATAACAAGGTTAAAACAATTTTATACATCGTTTCTTCAAAGTAAATCGTAATATTAAACTGTTGCTTACTCACGTGTACATTACGCACTTCTGAAACCACTGATCCAAGAATAACATTTTTAACTAACTGCGGGCGACGCTTGCTTCACCGTTGTGATTTCCAGGCGTGGTGTTCATAGCACTTCTGATGTTATCAATTGAGTAAAAGTAAACCAATTGAAGAAATGTAAGAATTTATATTGACAACTGTTCGATCTTTCCCGTATAAAATTTCACAAAGGAATGCCCTTCAACGGCTTAGCTCCATCTACTTATAGCGCCAACCCCTCTAAAACTCTTTTGAGATGGCGGGTAGAAGCGAATGGTATCCCACCGGCGCCCTCTACACTAAATGACACATATTTAGACTCAAATCCCAGTATTAAAAATAATACTATAGTGAAATACACGGCAAACAAAATACAGGTGATAACATTTGTCTATGCCTTCATGTGTCATTTCAATTCTACCTAAAGGCCATTGAAGTGGTTTAGTTAAGTTAGACCTTAATAATACGAGATCACCAACTTTTAAATTAGGTGGTGATGAAAACCATTTCTCTCTCTGTTGAAGAGTGTGTAGGTAATCATTTGACCATCGCTTCCAAAACATCTGTGACACCTTTTGAATGAATTGCCAACGTGACAATCTGTTCTGAGGAACGTCCTCAAAATCATATTCCGGCACAGCCACGAGACTTTGCCCAATTAAGAAATGCAGTTAAAACATCAAATTCGTTTGGGTTGTCGGATAACGAGCACAAAGGGCGTGAGTTTAGAACGGCTTCTGCTCGGCAAAATATTGTTGTCAATTCCTCGAACGTGAGGGACTTATCGCCTACAGCGCGCAACAATAAATGTTTTGCGGATCGAATCCCAGCCTCCCAGAGTCCGCCCATGGATGCTGAGTTTGGTGCATTTTTTTTCCATTCCACTTGACGTGCTGTCATGCCCAGAATAATTTCGTCGTGGGTTTTTTTATCATTCCAAAATCTAGCTACTTCTTTAAGATGTTTAGATGCCGCGACAAAGTTTGTACCACAATCGGAGTACATACAGACACTGATACCGCGGCGGGCTATGAAACGATCGAATGCTGCTAGAAAACACTCGCATGATAAATCGGACAGCACTTCACAATGCACTGCCTTTGTCGAGAAGCATACAAACAGACATAAATAAGCCTTGTGAAGCTTCGCGTTCCGACGTAAGCTTTCCTTGACGAAGAATGGACCGCCTAAGTCACATCCGACGTGATTAAAAATTTTATTTGGCGCGAGCCGAGGTGCGGGCAACGTACCCATCTGAGGTTGTAACGAGGTTGGTTGACATCTAAAGCATACCTTACACTTCGACAAAACTGAACGAATAATGCTACGAGCACCAACGAGCCAATATTTTTTACAAAGGATGCCCTGTAATGTACGAGGGCCTACATGTAAATACATCCTATGAACATAATCAATTAATAATTTACTTGTATGACATTTAGGCAGCAAAATTGGATGTTTTGTGTTGTATGGCAAGTCGGCCTGTAGAATTCTGCCCCCCACCCTGAGGAACCCGTGTTCCACAAAGGGTGAAAGTTTACGTAATGAGGCAACGAATTTACCTTTTACTAAAGCTGACATTTCGTTATCAAAGTGATTTTTTTGTAAGTCACGTATTATCGAGTCGTGAGCTACCTTCAGCTCAGAGGTGGTTAGAGGCCCTATAGACCGCTCTGAAGTTTTGCGGCGTGAGTTATTTATAAATCTATAACACCACGAAAGGACACGCTGTAAGTGATTAAATGACGAACATTTATTAAAACTACATTCAAGATCATTACCGAGTTCATCTTTATTAACGCAGGAGTTAAATGCAAACGTTGCACTATTAGGTTTTAGCTCGATAACGTTACTTTTATCTTTTATGAGAAACTTCTCAATCGGCCAACTTTGTTGGTCATCGTACAGCCACGCGGGGCCGTTCATCCACTCTGTAGCCTTTTCTACAAATTGGCTAGGCAGAACACCACGTGAGCATATATCTGCAGCGTTATTCTCGCTCCTCACATGGTACCAGCAACTCGGAGGCACTATAGCTGTGAGTCGACTAACACGGTTCGCTACGAAAGTTTTTAACATATATGGTTGAGTTTGGATCCACGCTAACACATTCTTAGAATCGCTGAGGGCGACAATAGAAAATTTAATATTTTTCAAATTTTGAATGACAAAATTTATGAGTCTTGTTAATAGAACCGCAGCTTCAAGTTCTAGTCTAGGTATTGACAATAAGGGATTTAGTGGCGCGACTTTCGATTTACTAGCCACTAACCTGACCTTCACTTTGCCCTCAGTACTAACGCTTCGAAAATAAGCATGTCGCATAACCACGCGATGATGCATCACAAAACGCAACCAGTTGAACTTCGCGAAAGTCAGAAACGAGTATATGACGCTCAAATCGCAACTTTGATAAAAGCTGCAACTCAGTGACAAAGCGATTCCACAGTCGACACGGCTCTTGTGGCAACGAATCATCCCATCCAATTCCTAACTTCCAAAGATCCTGCATGATGCACTTCGCGACGAACGTACAAGGTGCAATGAAACCGATGGGATCGAATATACTTGCGAGTAGTTTCAAAACGGATCGTTTTGTTTGTTGTGGATCGGTAAAACTATACGTAAACGCAAAACTGTCACACGGAGGTAGCCATGTCAGACCTAACACCTTAAGTGATGACGACAAGGTTTCGTCCTGGAAGTCGATGGCTAAAACCTGATCGGTTTGCATACGGTGTAGGAGGTCACTACTATTACTCGCCCATTTTTTTAAATCAAAGCCTCCACGTCCGAGACGCGACATCAATTCATCCTGCAACATGCAAGCTTCATTCTTTGAGGTACATGACCACAGAAGGTCATCGACGTAGAACCCATCAGTAAGAATCCTAGCTGCTTCAGAGCATGGTCGCTCAGCCAATTCGTCCTGAGCTAGCTGGTTTAACGTACGCACAGCTATGAACGGGGCACTGCGAAGACCGTAGGTATTTGTTTTAAGAACATACGTGCGCACCGGTTCCGTTGGTGACTCGCGCTATAAAATGTGCTGATATTTCGTATCAGCGGGGTCGATTAAAATCGCCCTATACATCTTCGACATATCAGCAGTGAAACAAACTTCATACAATCGGAAATTAATAATAATTTTTAATAAATCCTGGAGTAATTTTCGTCCCGTCAATAGTGCGTCGTTTATTGATATACCACCCGTAGGTGCAGCTGACCCATCGAAAACAACTCGCAAGGGCGTACTAATCGACGACGGACGCAGCACACAATGATGTGGTATGTAGTAACGCGAGGGTTCCGACCCAGTATATAATCTCATGTGCCCGAGTGCTTCGTATTCTCTCATAAAATCGACGTACGCTCTTTTCAACTCGGGCGATTTCGCAAGTCGGCGCTCGACCTGTTTGAGTCGCTTTAATGCTACGTCATACGAATTACCGATCGGTGCATGATCAGGATTTAATAAAATAGGTGAAACGTAACGACCAGTTTTATCCCGATAATGTTTCGCGACATACATGTTTTCCGCTAATTCATCTAACGGACTTATTGCCGATTCACATGGCAGAGATTCTAAGTCCCAGAACTGTTTGAGAGTATTATCTAAGCAATCGGTCTCAATACTGTAAGAAACTAACGAAGCTGTACACGGTGACATATCGTGAAGAGAATTCAATTTTAACCGGCCTGAAATTACGTATCCGAATACGCTTCCTAACGCGACCGGAACATCACTATTTACAATAAATTTCCTACCGTCATATATATACGGAAATAAGTCACCCGATAAAATAATATCAATCGGCGATTTCTTGTCAAAAGACGGGTCGGCCAGTTCCAAATGCCTATATTCGTTTACGACCTTATGTGGAATATTTACAGTAGGTAAATTCGATGTAATCTTTGGCAAGATTACAGCGTCTATTTCAAATTTCGGCGATGCACAGTTCCGTGGCATGATAGTACACGCGACCATTCCATGATTTTTGATATGCTCGCCACCCAGGCCAAACACATTATAAGGACACTTACAATTAGACAATCCTAAACGCTGATAACATTCCATCGAAATAAAATTTGACTGAGCACCCGAGTCGATAAGCACGCGACACGTTTGTAATTCACCGAAAGAATCTAGTACCCTTACGCTGGCCGTTCCTAAAATTGTATTATAACCGGTTGCGTACGACGTCCCATGAAACGTGTTAACTTCTAACAAGTTACCTCCGCTGGCTACGGTTGTCTTGAGCGGAAGAGAATGGCAATCAGTTGTCTCGCGGTGCAACAGTACATGAAGCGGTCGCTTGCAAATCAAACATTTAAAATTACTTTTGCACGTTTTAACGACATGATTTTGTTTTAAACAATTGTGGCACAATTTTAACTCATTAGCACGGCTAATGCGTTGATCAACGGTCAATTTACGAAATTGATCACATCGAAATATCATGTGATTTTCTCCACAGTGTAAACAAGTGAGATTAGAATTATTATAACTGGAGGATGCGTGCGAGTAATTTCTTATGCCGGTTTGCCGCGAATCGCCTTACATTTGACGTTTATTTTGTTGAGTAGGCATATCATTATGATGATAATAATTATTGTTATAAGAACTAGAATGATCTAGAACTTCCACTTGATTATGAACAAACGTCATAAGTTTTTCAAATGTGGGTATCGAGTTTTGATCTAACTTTTATTCAAAACATTTTCTAGTAACTGGGTCTAGTGACGTTCCCAACTCTCCCGGATTGCCCGGGAGACTCCGGTAATAATGGTTAACCTCCCGACCTCCCGGAGTGCAACAATTTCTCCGATTTTTCTAAAAACATTGCATCTGTCGCTCGCTCCTCACTATTCACTCGCTTTGCGGCCACGAAGTAACTATTTTCTTATCTGTGCCCCGGCGCAGCGCCGCTCCGCTGAAGTGCCGGTCTAAACCTGTTCGTCTCGCCGTCGACGTTGCTGATTCGGCGGTATCTGTCTCTGTCACGCACGCCTCGTGCGTCTCGTGCGAGACAGAGATAGAAATCGCCGATGCTTTATTTCCCTCCGCAGCTTACCGAGGACGAGGATGCCGCGGCTTTGTTTCAGTCTATTAGAGAAAGCATTAAGTGAGACTGCATTTTGTACTAACGGGAGGTAATAAGTAATTTTAGAAAAATGGATCGTGATAACTCAGGAGGTGAGAGTAGTACAAGTGCAAAGAAGAAAAAATACTATTGTTCTTTCAATGACCTGTGGTTAAAAGAACATACGTGGTTGTCGAAAAAAGACGAGTTCACAGCAAAATATAACATTTGTCAACATTTATTTTCGGTCAAGTATGATGGTTTTGGATCTGTGAAACATCACGAAAAATCGTCGAAGCATCAAACCTTTATTAAGAACGCGAAAACAAATCAAGGTATTACAAATTTTTTTCCGTCTAAAAGCAGTAAAGAAGAGGATTTAATTACCGCTGCTGAAGTTACTTTAACTTTTCATGGGATTAAACATCATCACAGTTATAATAGTCAAGACTGCGGCCACAAATTAAATGCTGTCACATTTTCTGATTCAACGACTGCGAAAAAAGTATCATGCGGAAGAACAAAAGCGAGCAGTATCGCCGAGAATGTTTTAGGACCTGCTAGTCAAGAATACCTACTTGATCATTTAAAAACAAGTACATATTTTTCCGTAGCGAGTGATTCGTCAAATAAAGGTAATTTGAAAATGTTTCCTTTATTGATCAAATATTTTTCATTTGAGAATGGTATTCAAAACGGTTTGTTGGATTTTTACGAAGATTACCAAGAAAACAGCGAAGCAATAAAAGATCAAGTTATAAAAATTTTATCAAAAAATGGCCTTGAAGTGAGTCAAATTTCAGCATATTCTGCCGATAATGCTGCTGTAAATTATGGAATAAATGTTTCTGTTTACCAAAAGCTTAAAACTTTAAACTCAAAAATATATAAAGCGAATTGTAAGTGTCACATTCTTCACAACTGCGTTAAATTTTCTATGAAAGCTTTGTCAGTTGATGTGGAATTAATTATTTTGAAAGTTTATAGCGAATTTTCTGCTTTTGCTAAAAGAAGAAATGAGCTGATGATAAGTTGCTCAGATGCAGAAATTCAGTTTAGAGAAATATTAAGACATGTTCCAACTCGTTGGTTATCGTTACTTCCTGCCATAGACAGAATCCTATCGCTATGGCCAGCTCTAATAAGATATTTCAATGAGCAAGGTGAAGAAAACTGTTCTAAATTTATATGGAATAACTTATGTGCCAGTGATGCAGAATCAAATACAGCTTTATGTACTCTTTATTTTATGCAAAATATAATGCAAATCTTTCAAAACGCCATTAAATTACTGGAATCCGACAGAGTAACAAGCACTGAAATTCATGATATAATGATTGATCTGAAAATGAAGCTACAGAACAGACAAGCTGACCAGTTTTATGGTAAATCTACCATGGATTTATCAAAGGAATTTGATGAACCCCAAAAAACAAATATCAAAACTGAGTTCAATAACTTTTTTACGCGATGTTTGACATATTTACAAAAATGGTATAACTTCGAAGATTTGGAATACCAAGCAATGAAAATTTTATCTTTAAAAGAACCAATCACATGGACCGGCATTACTAGACTTCAGGAGTTATTAAAAATTGAGTTAGATACTGACAAATTGTACGATGAGGTTGGACTTTTGCGTGAGATGCAACCAAATCTCATTGAACAAAATCGAGTGGATTTACGCTGGGTTGATTTCTTTACTAAATCGAAAGATAGAAATCCCTGTCCTGAATTGAGAAAAATGGTCACGTTTGTTCTTTCCATACCTGTCTCTAATGCTTCATGCGAGCGCGTATTCAGCATGATGGAGCAAGTATGGAGCAAGAAAAGAAACCGAATGAGTATATCTTTAGTAAAAGCAGAGTTACAAGTACTAACAAACTTCGATTATTCCTGTAAAAACTTTTACGATTTCGTGGTGAAAACCCGACAAATATTAGATGCTGCTCGAAAACAAGATAAATATAAATTTAAACATTAATTTATGATTTTCTTTCACAAACCTAGAATACAATATATACAATTCTCCCGGGTTGAACCTTTCGAAAGTTGGCAACCCTACTAGTGACCTTAATGCTATATGACACATTATATAACTGCCTAAATTGTCAATATTTAATGCTTGAATCGCCTTATATGAATGTTCAAAATTTTCAATAAAATTGTTTAAGTGGTCAGACGATTCTTTTTGTATCTGAGAAAAATTTAACATTTTATCTAAATACCTGCCAACTAATAATCTTTTATCCTGATATTTGTCAATCAAACTTTGCCAAACTAAATCATAATTACCGGCGGTAATCGGAACACTTTTTACTATATTCAACGCGGAACCCTTTGTGCACGAAAGTAGGTAATGAAACTTATCTATTGTCAGGATATGAGGTTGATCGTGCACCAAAGAACAGAACGTCTCGTAAAACGTATTAAAATTTTCAATATTTGAATCAAACGTAAATAACTTAGGTAAGCGAGGTCGGGATTCCACAGAAAGCGAACGATTTTCACTATTGCTTTTGGACGCGTTTGAATTACATTTAGATGCGCTTAACTTAATTCGAAAATACAGGTCATCGAGACTTTGCAGTTCGTGATTTCTCACAATGGCATTGCAGTCAATTTCAAGTTCCTTTTCATAAATCTCGAAAATTATTTTTTCGAATGTTTGACGTAAGGTACTTATTTCAGACACCTGCATTAAAAATAATTGTGTGGAATCAGCATCTGATAATTTGTGACACATATCAAATACAGCTTGCATTTGTTGGAAGATACGCTGTTTCCGTTGAATTAACACGGTTAATTATTTCGGAATGACTTCTTCTTTGCTAGATTTAGCAGATCGCGTCATTTCGTAAAATAACACTTATGATGGTAGACAAATATCAAATTTAAATTTAAAAATCAACTACAATTCGATCAGTAATTCTATGCAAATTGAATACAACGCTACAGGGTAATACGATAAATAAATATTATGTGTAATAATTAAAGTGAGGTGCTGTTGTATAGAACGTATATACAACGTAAAATATTTGAGGTTATCTGACACGGTCAGAAAACTAAATAGGTCAGAACGTCTGCACTATTTATATCTAAATTAGAGGTAAAAGGGACTGGTAGCCGTGGTCTTAAGGACCTAAAGGGCTATCCGTGGCCGAAGTGACCAAAAAAGACTGTACGGTACCACCGTCAGTTTAGGTCCCTCGATCACTCGTCGCGCGGCTTTCGTAGTGACTGGTTGTGTATCGCCGGTGTTAAATAAATTTCACATTCATTTCATTGTACATTCCGAGTTGAGTTCGCGGCTCTGTCTGGGTTTCTCAGACAACCGCTGCAATGGAGTCGAACCTGCCAGATAAAAGTCAGGAGGACCACGACTTTGAGATGGACACACCACGTATGTCGAAGAGAACGCGAGATGAGATTTCATCTGACGAGGGCTGGAACACGGTTGAAAAGGGACGAAAGATCAGCAGAACAAATGGTCGAGGCGAATTCGAGGAAATATGTCAGGTAGGAGTGACTTCCGATAATATTCTACCTAAACAGTTTGCTTTGGCACGACTGTTAAAAGACAACAAGATCAAGAATATTAGTCGCGTTAAATATGTACACTCGTACAAAATGATCATATCGTTTGATGATGTTGATAGCGCAGAGACATTTATAAAATGTCAGGCCTTTGTTGACATTGGGTGGAGAAGTCAGAAAACATCAGAGGTCGGAATATCTTTTGGGGTAATTAAAGATATTGATTTAGATCTTCCCGAAGCTGAAATTACCAAAAACATTCTGTCGGACTTAGAAATAATTTCAGTGAAAAGATTAAAGAAAAGAAATAATGACAGTACATCTAAGGATACCTGGATATCGTCTGAATCCGTGCGTCTTGGGTTTAGGGGGTCTATGCTACCAACCTACGTTTCAATCTTGGGTATGAAGGTTAAAGTGGAACCCTATGTATTTCCAGTTACACAATGTAGCCGGTGCTGGAAATATGGCCATAATGCAAGAATGTGTCCCTCCAAAAAAGTAGTGTGCCCAAAGTGTACTAAAAATCACGAAAACTGTGAAAAAATCGATTTTAGGTGTGTCAACTGCACAGGGAATCACATGGCACTTCACAAAGTTTGCCCAGTGTACAGGAAAGAAAGACGTCTCAGAGAAATTATGTCGGAATATAACTGCACATATAGAAAAGCATTGACTGTGTATGTTCCACCTTCACCAGTTTCGTCAAGAAGTATGAGCCCTATTAAAAGTAGTGAGTTCCCTACCTTAGCTAAAAACCCACCATCTGTGGAGCCGTTAACTCAGAATGAAAAATTAATGTCTGATTTATTTAAATCATCTCATGAAAACGAGCCTCAGAAAACGTCGACAAATCGTAAGAAACAAAAGCGACGCTTAGCGTCCCGACCGCTCACCCCCTCCGCCACTGCGACCGACGACGATTGGTACCTGCCCGAAAGCGCGGGCGCCGCCGGCGGCCGGCCGCTAGACAATACTGATAACGCTGATAAGGGGCACCGGTCAAAAGATATGGGTTTTATGCGCCTATTGATCCGACTAAAAAATATAATAATGAGCGAAGAATCCTTAGAATCTAAAATTCACCAAGTTGTTTCGATCTTTACAAACTGGTTATTGTCAAAGTTTGCTTCCAATGTTTCTGCTGGCTCCCTGATGTCAACGTTCATGAACGTTGTCATTAGTGAATATGGATAATAATTATACCGAAATTAATCTTAATATAATTCAATGGAATTGCCAAAGTATACAAAGTAAAGCTATCGCGTTTGAATCGCTTCTCTCGCAAGAAAAAGTTCATGTAGCTGTTTTATCCGAGACGTGGTTAAAACGCGATAGCCGCTTCAACATTGCTGGATACAATATATATAGATTAGACAGATCAGATGGTTATGGGGGAGTTGCTATTGTGATTCATAAATCTTTCAAATCTTTTCAATGTGATACTCAGAGTCCAAATTCAGGTATAGAAATGTTGCATGTCAGAATCGATAATTGTCGGTATATTGAGAATATTATTGCTATTTATTGTACTGCACCCATACAAACTACCCAGAATGATTGGGATTCGATTTTTTCCTTTTACAGTGATAAAACACTGATTCTCGGTGATTTTAACGCCCATAATACGATATGGTCCCACAAGACAAACCGGAGAGGTCGACTAATCTATGAAAGTTTGCTTGATAATAATTACATTTCGTTAAATAATAGAGACCCAACCAGGATAAAGCTTGTAAACGGAGTCTTGCAACAGTCGTCTCTTGATGTGTCATTTGTTTCGGCCGATTTAGCGACCCTTCTATCCTGGAAGGTTACAAGTGAATCACTGGGCAGTGATCACCTGATAATTAAAATATATGGAACTTTAACCCTTTATCGCGATTTATTTAGGAAACGAAACTTCAAAAGAAGTGACTGGTTGTCATATAAGGAAAAAATTGACGATCTCGTCCAAAACTTCACCATTCCTGGAGATGTACAGTCATTTTATAACTCGTTCGAACAAGTACTACAGTCAGCGGCAGAAACTTGTATTCCATATATTAAAGTGCCTAGACATATTAATAATAAATTCTGCCCTAAACCATACTGGGATACAACACTATCGCAGGCAGTAGCTGAACGTCGCTTGGCATTAGCTAAATTTAGGCGTTGTCCGTCTCCCGAAAATTTGGAAGTACTTAAGGATAAAATTCAAAAGGCTCAAAAAATTATTCGATCAGCTAAATGTCAATCCTTTCAGAAATTTTGTTCCTCGATCGACGAAAATACGTCATCGTCTGTAATGTGGCATAAAATGAGATGGACGAAGGGGCATAGCGCTAATCCTGTTAATCGTAGTTCTTCTGACCGACAAAACGTGAAACGGATGTTATACGAGCTGACGCCCGATTATGCCAGTCCACCACCACCTCAATTTTACTCAAATAATGTCTATTTAGACAGCGATATATCTTTGCATGAGCTTAAAAATTCTATCAAGAAAAATGATACTGCTCCAGGTTGTGACGAAATTTCCTTTTCCATGATTTTAAACTTACCAAATAGTGCTTTTAACCTGTTATTAAATCTATTTAATACAATTTTTGCCTCGGGATATGTTCCACTACAATGGCGGAACATAAAAATCGTGCCTATTTCAAAACCAAATAAGAACTTAGGTTCTCCTATTTCGTTTCGACCCATTTCTCTTATGTCTTGCTTATGTAAAATATTTCACTCTATTATGAACAAAAGAATGGAGTGGCTAATAGAGAAACGTGGCCTATTTTCGGATAAAGTAATCGGTTTTCGCAAAGGCCGATCGTGCTATGATAATCTGGCGCGTTTAGTATCCCACATTCAGTTAGGATTTTCAAAAAATGTATCCACCGTTGCCTGTTTTATTGATATAGATAGTGCATATAATTACGTAGACGTGACTTGCTTAACTAAGATTCTAGATGGCCTCGGAGTCGGGTCAAAAATATGCAACTACCTTTGGTCATTTTTGAATGACAGACGATTAAAAGTAACCATTGATAATAATATCTTATTGCGAACTACCTGTCGCGGTTTGGCTCAAGGTGACCCATGGTCGCCTCTGCTTTTTAATATCTGCACCCTTGATATATGCCAAAGTATCGAAAATGTAGAAATATCTCAATATGCCGATGATTTTGTTCTGTACGTTTCAGATTCTGACTTGGTGGGTGCAATTTCTGAACTGCAAGATGCCTGTGAGAATTTAAATTCATGGTTATTCACTATTGGTTTAAATATTTCCATAACAAAAAGTAAATTTTGTATATTCAAAAAGGGTGGGTGTAGAAATAGTTTAGATTTTAGAATTAATCATACGTCTCTACCAATGGTCAATAATGTTAAATATTTGGGTCTCTGGTTGGATAGTCGCTTAAAATGGCAAAAGCATATCGATGAAACGGCACAGAAAACATTAAAGTTAATGAACCTTCTTAAAGTTTTGGCTGGATCAAGCTGGGGTGTTCATCAAAAACATCTTAGACGTCTATATATTGCAGTAATTCGAAGCCGAATAGACTATGCAAGCTTTTTCTATGACAATAGCTGTAAAACTCATCTAACTAAATTAGATAGAATTCAAAACCAGGCTCTACGTGTTATTGGTGGATATATTAGAAGCACTCCAATTCATGTCATGGAAAGCGATTTACATCTTCCCCCACTTCAATACCGTAGAAGATTTCTAGCGGCCAAGTTTTGGTTAAAAGCTAGTGCTTTTACCAATAATAAAACTATAGAGACCATTCAGGAACTGTCTGGTTCCACACAGAATCATTTTTGGTTAAATAAAAAAATCCCTTTGATAACTATTATTCACAAAGAGTTAAACTTGTTGCCCATTCATAGTAATATCCTACCAGAAATGTTTTCATTAGAAACATGGATGAGTAACATAGATTTGTCACAAACATTAATCGATACGATCCCTTTAATTGAAGCGGCAAAACGTTCATACGCAACACATACACTAAGGTCCATGTGCATCAATTATATCGGTCAAAACTATGATGGTTTTTATAAAGTTTTTACAGACGGGTCTAAAGCTGGCTCAAGTGGGGGTGCTGCCTTTTTTGACCCCTTAAATAAAAATTCAATGAGATTTAAAATTGATTCTGATATCTCGATCATGCATATCGAATTATATGCCATTTTAGAAGCGTTAGCTTACATTCGGTCAGTTAATTTTCATAAGTTTGTCATTCTGACAGACTCTAAAAGCTCAATTCAACATTTGGCTCGGTGTGTCTCGCATACGGCGAGAGGTGTCCCGATAGCCTACAGCATATTAGAATCAGTTTTAGGCCTTCAGTCCGAGAGCAGGGAGATCATCATACAGTGGATTCCTTCTCATATCCAGCTTGAAGAAAACGATGCGGTTGATATGTTAGCTAGGCAGGCGACCACTGATGGAATTCCATTGCGTGTGACACCCTTGTCCTCGGACTATATCCGAACGATAAGAAGCCGTTGTAGTGCCTTGTGGCAAGAATATTTCGATGAAAGATCTAAAGAACTAGGCATCTGGTACAAGACGATCCAACCCGAGATACCAAAATACCCTTGGATTAGCGGTACTCGCTTAGATCGTGACGTTTTAGTGACCGCCCTTAGACTTCGCTCTGGACATATTCCATCAAACAAGTTTGCATACTTGATGAGGAAAGTTCCATCTCCCAATTGCAATGAATGTGGGGTTCTCGAGGACATTATGCACTTATTGATGGAGTGTGTTCGGAACGATAGTTTCAGAAGACTGTGTTTTGAAAGAGGTAGTATCCGAGATATTGGATACTGTAATGCGATACTAGCCAGTCCTGAATCCAATGACGCAATTATGTTGTATAAACTCATAAATTTAGGCCTAAGAAACAATTGTTAATAATTTAAGTTCATCTGTATTTGTTGGCTTACAGGGCGATATGGTCGCTCAACGACAAAGCCCTTTAAATAAATAAAAAAAAAAAAAAAAAAAAGGTCCCTCGATATATTGTGGACTGTATTTATTTAAAGAAAAAAAGAGGTGAGAAGTAATTAATGAGCTTTTACAAAACAGCATAGAAGATAGAAGGATCTTCCACCAACCTTTAAACTGCCTCCGTCTAGGGCACCACCAGTTGTGACCTCAGGAGATCTCCTTCTGCTGTAGTATGTAGAAGCCCCAGGGCTTCACGAGGTTTTCTTACGAGGTGTTACTCTTTCAGTCGTTGACGTGTGACTGCCGGTCAACGGTCGCAGCCGCAAGTATTGGAGGGAATTTCCAACTACCCTCAAGCCATTTGTAAAAATCGAACACAACCTCCTTACTATCTGAAATTCACCCTCAAGAATCTTACGTAGTAAGAATACAATCGGTTTCTTCCTGGCTGCCTCATAACTACCACATTTATAGGGAAAAAACATATTCATGGTCACCTACTAATAAACCAAATCTACAAACTCATCCAGCTCAAATATCCAAACACACAACAAAGAAAAATAGCATACGTAATTACCAACTGCATAAAATTTTAATGAACAATCTTGGATGTACTCGCGAGTGGGATGAGATGGAAATAATTATATGTACGTTCGAGTTACTACCCAATAGAATATCTCAGCATAAACACCAACACTCTTCTAATTTAACAATATTCCTGTTTTTAAGGGCTCACTTGGCACATTTACCCCAGCAATATGACAAAAATATTTCGTCTTAAACAACTATATGGCACGGTAAAGGTACGGTTAGTATTTATATATTTTGTATTTGCAACCCAACAATACCTATTTAACTACATAAGACTCACGCCCCTGTTATCTAGCCTTTATTAAAATGTTATTTGTTATCACATTATTATCTTCAACATACCCACATTTACAAAAATATAATACACATCTACTCAAATTTAAGCAAAAATGGACAAAAAAACTGGCTCGATACTTACTAATACTAGCAACTTCTCTCAAACAGGTAGTACAAGTTCTTAGGCATCTCCACATGGACAAAGCACTTGATTCATCAAACTACGCACGCACTTGTTTGTGTATCGCATCCAGCTCGCTGTCTAGCTGTTATTATGATATCGAAAACAGCCATATTATTTGCCATGACTGTACCACCATATCAAACATACTTACCTAACTACACTTTCAACTGGGCAAAGCACTCACCGTACGTCCCTGCCAATGCAATGTACTCACCCCGTCATCTCACGAATAAAACAGCACACGCCACCACATTTTCCTGCATAAGAATATCACCATACCACACACTGCTACCCGACCTCATCTACAAATGTACAAAACACTCACCTCATCAGAATATGTACGCATTGCACTCAGCTCGTCATCTATCTAATACAATACTACACACTACCATAGTTATTTCTACACCAATACTATTACATCACACACAATTCCCTAACCATACGATTACTTGGACAAAACACTTACCACGTCATGATACACATAACTCGGGCTACCTAATGTACTCACCTCGTCACCCAACAAATATAGTAGCACATACCTACTACTATTATGTATTTCTTAATAATACCAACACACCAAATACTATTACTCGACCTCATCTACAAAAGGACAAATCATTCACCTCGTCACACTGTGTGCTTAATTGCCTGTGTATTGCACTTAGCTCGTCAACTACTTACTAAGATACCGCAAACCACCATATGCCCTTTCAGAACAGAACCAATACAACACTCGCAGTTCTGTAACCATATCACTGTGTGGACAAAGCACTCACCTTGTCACGCCACACAGGTACCTACCTGTGCATTGTACTCAACTCGTTGTACACATAACACCGTGCTATTACCAACATACCACACACCTAGCCATACATTCTACTGGAGAATGCACTCATTTCGTCACGTCAGTCACACAACAGGCCGTACACTGCACTCAGCTCGTCGCCAAACTAATACAACAAAATCCGCGACCATACCAACACACACAACACATCACACACTGTTATCAGATTCCATCTACAAATGGACAAAGCACACACTTCATCACATCGAGAACGAAACTGTCAGTGTAATGCACTCAGCTCGGCAGCAATGTGATACAATGCCACAGAACATCATAACCCTTCCCATAACTATACTATTACAATACACTCTGTTTCCCAAACATACCATTATGCCGGCAAATCACTCACCTCGTCAAGCTCCATACGTCCCGGCCAATGCAATGTACTCACCCCGTCATCTCACGAATAAAACAGCACACGCCACCATATTGTCATACATAAGAACATCGCCATACCACACACTGCTACCCGACCTCATCTACAAATGTACAAAGCACTTACCTCGTCAGAATATGTACGCATTGCACTCAGTTCGCCACCTATCTAATATAATAGTACACACTACCATAATAGTGCTTTCTATATCAATACTTCTACATCACACACAATTCCATAACCATACGATTACTTGGACAAAACACTCACCTCGGCAAACTATGTACGCAATGCACTCAGCTTGTCACCTATGCAAAGCAATGCTGCACACCACCATAGTTCCTTCTATAACAATATTATTACACCACACACAATTCCCTTATCATACCAATCCGCAGACAAAGCACTCAATTTATCACATTACACAGTGCACATAAAGTCCCTGTATGTGCACTGCCCTCAGCACGTCACTTCACTACTATAGCACACATCTTCATCATTATTCAAATAATACCATCACACCATTCATACTTACACGTCCATCTCTCAAATTGGACAAAACACTCAGTCCGCTACTCTGTACGTCTAATTGATCGTGCACGGTACTTGGTTCGTCACCTGGAAATTACAACAGCACACACCACCACACATCTCACACCCATAAGAATACCAACACACCATACACACCTACCTCAGTTCACTCTCAAGCGGACAAAGCTCTCTTCGCGTCACAATAAACACGTCCCGACCTGTGCATTGCCCTCAGCTCGTAAGTTATCTAATTCACCTTCACACAATGTATTACTCGTATTGATGTCATTACTAACATATCACACATCTAAACACACCGTCAACAGAGCAAAGCACTCACCTTGTCACTTTGGGGATACAACTACAACAGATTACGTACTGTACTCAGTTCGCTGCCTGGCCATGTTAATAACGTACGCCTCTATACTGCCATTCAAACCATTACAGAACACACTGTTACCCAGCCACACCACTAAATTGGAAATGCATTCACCTTGTACTACACCAAATCAACAGACAAAAGAGCCAATACGTATTAACTGTAACAGAATCAACTGGTTCACAACTTCTGCACGTAGTAAAATACAACTGTATAGAAATGGATGATCGGCAAACGGTAATGATAGATATTGAAAACACAAATCCGGCACACAGTTACTACACCCTACAACCAGAAATGTGTCAGACATATCTAAGGCTACACGAAAATCAAAACCAATTACTGATTGTTTCTCAAAACATTCGAAGTATCCGAAGCAACAATTTTGATAAACTAACTGTATTTCTTTCACGATTAGAGTTCTCACCTCACATAATAATCCTCACAGAATGCTGGCTGGATGACTCTTTTGCGGGGTTCATCTGGAAAACTATAGCTGCGCATACTCGAAACGAAACAAAAATCAAAACGACGGCGTAGTTGTACTATCTCGCGCAAATATGCCTGTGAGTGTATCTGAGCCGTCTTTCTGCGAAGCTACTGGTCTCTTGATTAACATAGCTAATGAGTTTTCGATCCTAGCAGTGTATAGGTCCCCTTCTTTCAATAATATAACGTGCTTCCTAGTATCATTGGAAAAGATATTAGACCAAATGAAGGGACATACATGTATACTTGCTGGAGATCTAAACATTGATATCGTACCAAATCAGCAAAACTCGGTAAAAGAGAAAAAGGCGGAGGAATACTTGGGAACACTGGCATGTAAGGGTTATTTTCCTGGACACCAATTGCCAACATGTGGAAGTACTTGTTTGGACCACGCAATGATTAAGAGCTCACATCAACTTTCAGTAACAGTATGTTCAAGCAATGTGACTGATCACGATGCAGTGATTGTTTCAATTCCAGGTAAACCCAAAGTTCTTAACACTTTTAAACAATACACTGATATAAATTATGTTGAAGTGGTAACGATATTGGAGCAATAAATTGGGAAAACTTTTACACTCATACTAACCCTAACAAAGCAGCTAATGAACTTGTAACTACACTGACCGATATTATTAAACAGCATAAAACTATAAAGAACTTGCGCAACTCCAAGTGCATTCGTAAAGATTGGATCACACCCGGATTACTTAAGTCTATGCGAAAAAGAGATGATCTGCACTATAAAACAAAGAAGAAACCAAATGATGCTAGCCTACTCAATAAGTATAAAATATATAGAAACTTCTGCAATAACATTATACAGAACCTAAAAAACGAGTATGAAGGTAACAAAATAAGAACAAACATAGGCAATAGCAAAAAACTCTGGAACTCTATCAAGGACGTCTGTAATATAAATTCCATAGTCACGACCAATACTGATCTTCTAAATACAGCTCCCACACCAACTCTGGCACTGAATATAGTCAACAACTACTTTGCCACGATAGGTAATACACTAGCAAACGAAATTAGTGACCACATAAATCTCTCGGAAGAAGAACTAGAGAAGTTAGTTACAATTCACAATTCTCCAACTACGTCTTTATTTTTTGCACCTACAGATCCGATCCAAATTATGAAAATTATAAACGAACTTGAAATTAAATCCGCCCCAGGAGGAGATAGTATTCCAAATAAGTTGCTTAAAATGGCAAAACATACACTTGCTGCTCCAATTGCGTTTCTCTGTAACCTCAGCCTTGAGACTGGCATTTTTCCAGACTCGTTTAAGAAGGCGAATGTCTGTCCTATTTACAAGGCTGGAGATACAGAAAAAGCATCAAATTATCGGCCAATATCTCTTCTCCGTTCCCTTTCACAAATTTTAGAAAGAGTAGCGAACAAAAGCTTAGTAAACTTTCTCGAAAAAGAGAATATTCTCACTCCAAACCAATTTGGCTTTAGGTCTGGCAGGTCAACCGAGGACGCTGTGGTATCACTTGCTGACCATGTTGGTGGAATACTAGACTCTGGGCAGAGATGCATCGGCGTCTTTCTCGACCTTGCTTGTCACGTTAGTGAACATAAGAGGATTTTATTGGGAGGAGAGAGGTAAAGGTTGAATGATAAACAGTTATAAAACAAGTATATTAAAGAAATAAATAAAGATTAAAGGAAATGAATAGGATAAAAAAAAGACGTAACTTAAAATAAGGAAATTTTGAAAATTATCTGTCTTGAAAAGGCCAGTGAGTAAAGTGCTTCCAAACAGGGTCCCAGGATGTAATTGTTGATCGGTCGGGGCTCGCAGCCGTCAGCGAGGATGGCTCCACCTAGCACGGTAGAGTTCTCAGCCAGCAGTCCTCGTGAGTGTAGTAGTCGTCAGCGAGGATGGCTCCACCTAGCACGGTAGAGTTCTCAGCCAGCAGTCCTCGTGAGTGTAGTATTCGTCAGCGAGGATGGCTCCACTTAGCACGGTAGAGTTCTCGGCCAGCAGTCCTCGTGAGTGTAGTTGCTTCCAAACAGTTCCACAGGGTGTAAGTACTTCCAAGTAAGTTCACGGGATGTAGTTGTTGAACGGTAGTGGCTCTCAGCCGTTTAGACCTTCAAGGTTTATTATGGATGTTGATCGCTTGGAAGTCTCCTGTATGGTTATGTTCCTCTGTTGGAAGCTGGATTCTCACTGACCTCTCAAACGATTTGGTTAAAAATGTAGACTTTTAGTGTTTTGAATCTGGAGAAAATAAACTTTATTTTAATATTAACAATTCAAAGAGGATTAGTTCTAAAAACTATACAACCTTATGAAAAAGGGTAGAGGTTGCTAAGTGACGAATGATGTTTATAAATAGTAATGACAATATGTAAACAAATAAATTTTTTAGAAAAACGTAATTATTATAGATTTAGAATGAAATATATAATACCAGAACAATATCATAATAATAAGAAAATTATTTCCTATCGTATGGACACAATTAAAAGGAAATTAGTGATGTGAAAATTTTGGTATGTAAATATCTAAGAATTCTATGAATAAATGTTAGTTTTGAGATGAAAATAGAGGTAAAATGTACGTTTACATATTGTAGTCAATATGTAATGTTACATTGTATGTAAATATCTAAGAATTCTATGAATAAATGTTAGTTTTGAGATGAAAATAGAGGTAAAATGTACGTTTACATATTGTAGTCAATATGTAATGTTACATGCTAAGGCATTTGACAGTGTTTCGCGAAGGCTGCTACTCAAGAAGCTTGAATGCTCTGGCGTGAGAGGCACTGCACTAGATTGGTTTGGTTCTGATTTAGAAAATCGATGGCAACGTGTCACAGTTGGAGAATTCTACAGTGACTATGAAGAAGTTAGTTATGGAGTCCCCCAAGGCAGTGTTCTCGGTCCTACGCTATTTATTGTTTATATAAATGACCTATGTCAACTTCCCCTAAACTGCGCCAAGGTTTTCGCTTTCGCCGATGACACGGCTATCATCTTTCATGGGCGTAATTGGGATGAAGTTACTAAAGCTACCACTTCACAACTTCGTGTTGTTAGTAGATGGCTGCTTTATAACTTACATTAAACGCGAGTAAAACAAAATATGACAAAGTTGTGGTACTTTCCCAGGCGGACTCTGCAAAAAATCCTAGCACTATAAATAAAAGTGGTCAAGTGCGAGTGGGACTCCCGCACGAAGGGTTCCGTACCATTATAAAATAAACGGCGAAAACCTTTTTGGCTTTATTCCGAATTCTGTATACATACTCGTAGACTATCGCAGTTTCGCAGACTGGTATTCATTTGAAAAGCTTAATTAAAAATTTAATTTTACCTTATGGTTGTAACAACGAATTCGATACCGCGTTTTAGTCTTTTAGTGGCGCCATCTGGGACGGACTAATCGAGCAAGAAACGGTAAAAATCAAGTTTGTTGTATGGGAGCCTCCCTTAAATATTAATTTCATTTTATTATTAATATTTGTTGTTATAGCGTCAATAGAAATACATCATCTGTGAAAATGTCAACTATCTAGCTGTCACCGTTCTTGAGATACAGCCTGGTGACAGACGGACGGACGGACGGACGGACAGCCATATCTCAGTAATAAGGTTCAGTGTTTACCCTTTGGGTACGGAACCCTAATAATGGTTCATGATGAGACGACATATTTGTGGTAGGCACGAACCATATTCGAGGGTCTGTGACTTACGGCTCAGTGAAACAAAGCCAATAACAATTTGTTTGTACAGTAATTACTTTACACATGCATTCTATTTTGTATTTTTATCGTTTTAACGGTACTGTGTTATGATAGTTTGACAATTTTATGATATTCCTATCTTATCTATTATGCACACAATTTCATCAGCATTTAATGTTTTACTTTCAGATATTATCGTCTATATTCATTTAACGACTTTAATCCCTACAGTTGTAAATACGTGATACAATATATTGAGTGCCAAAATGTACACATTTCATAATACTTACACAACATAATATTAATATTTTGACTCCCTTGTTAATTGATCTCCTTGTCTAAATATCAGCTGTATCAAATATTCCAACGCCTGTCGTCACGTCACGCCTGTAACCTGTAACACGTCATCGGATGAAATGCTTATAGCATTTTAGCATTTCATCCGATGATATCAATCCTTACTAATATTATAAATGCGAAAGTAACTCTGTCTGTCTGTCTGTCTGTCTGTAAGGATTTATCGTCTAAACCAGTGAATCGATTTTAATGAAATTTGGTATACAGATAGACTAGACTCCGAGAAAGGACATAGGCTACTTTTTATTGCGGAGAAAGGGTTGGGGGGTTGAACAATGTAACAAAAACGACGAAAAATATTTCTCTTTGAAAGCTTTAGCTGCGTGTACCATTCTCTTTGGCGTGGGCTGAAGTCTGTGACAGTACGTGTCATAGACTTTTGAAGTCACGTGTCACAGATTTGAAGGTTGCGTCATTTTAGGTAAACAAATTTGCAATAATGCATTGTTACATGTTTACATGTAAATTAAAAATCTCTCTAATCTTATATTGTGTAATGTTGTTTATATTAAATTTGTCCGGTGGGTTTTCTGCCTCTACACCAACACAACTATTCACATACAATAATTGTACATGAGAAGTACTTGAAGAAAGAACCACGCTACCACGATTTTACACCAAATGAGTTTTCGATAATCAAGCTCAAGATTATCTGAAGAAGACTGATCACCTGAATGAAGAATTGAAAATTGAGAATTGAAAGAAGAATCATACTCCAATGAGTAACATATAGAACAAAGGTCTCAATGTTCAAACGCTGGACGTTGGCAAAATTGCGGTGATACGTACCTTCTATTACCCAATGGAAGCCATCCGAAAAAAGGAAGAAGAATGCATTGTTGGCGGAGGTATTTTTATAAACATGATGTTAATATTTATCTGAACAAATACATTATTTATCACGATTAAATCATTTTGAACAAAATTGCCCTTGATGTTATTTGATTTTAATTAATATTTTAGGAAATATCGTAGTATTAAACAACTCCGTAACAAAACAATAGACCACTTCATTGTGGGCACGTGGTCCAGTGTCCATTGATGTTTCTTAGCGTCATCTTCCTGCTGAGGTTCTTCGAAGCGATGTAGCCACAGAGGCGGAACCGCGGCCGCGGTCGTAAGGGTGAACCTCTCGCACTCGACGATCTTAGCCAAGACGCTCAATGTGAGAGGTCGTGTGAGTTGGAGAAGCGAGAGAAGGCCATTACCTGTTACTCATCCAATGACGTGAAAGTGGACATGGGAGCGATCCTAAAGGCGCACTTGACTCGCGTCCTGTTTCCACGCGAAGGTCTGGGGTGTCGGACGCTTAGGGCGGTCCACCATACCTAAGGATATGTTTTTTTTATAGCATAGAGTGACGTGACGAGCAGGCCATGTGCCTGATGGTAAGCAACATGCCTGCCACATAACAGCACAGTAACACGCAGCTATTGGAACATGATAGTCCAAATCATTACCTAGCACTGCACTGCGCTCGTCACCCAGAGATCTAAGATATTATGTCTCTAAGCCCTGTAATTTCTCTGGAATCATTGCCCTTCAAACCGGAACACAATAATGTTTGCACACTACTGCTTGGCGGTAGAATATTTGGCAAAGGTGTGGTACTTCCCCAGGCGGACTCTGCTAAGAGTCCTACCAAGTTTCCCGAGGTCGTGACGCGTCGCTGGTTTTTAATGCATCACTGGAACCAAATGGGGTGGTTCGGATGTCTCCCATGAGGTGTCCCCGCAAAAGGCGGCGGCATTGGCAGATCGAATCACGGTCGAATGCGACCCCGATAGCGGTCCCGAGCCTGCTGCCAACCCACGGTTGGAAAAACCTGTTGTAGGTACGGGTTTTGGTCGGTAAGGGTACCATATCCGTACGTAATATCGATCCCGACATATCCCACTCTGTCAATGCATGACCATGGGCTCCAAACCTTGCGGTCCAAGCAATTCGGTCACGGGGGAGTTGCGCGGCGTAGACGGTGCCGGCGCGACTGAGACGTGCCGCGATGAACCGTGGCCGTAGATCTTGGTTGAAGAGGAATTCCGGTATAACGGTGCGCCGCTCTCCCTACCCACTGCGGCCTTGCGTGGTCGCCAACGTATGATCGTGGACGCGGTGGGGCTGTAGGGGATGAAGAGTGCCGGTATATCGGTGAGCTGCTGTCCCCGTCCTCTTCAGCCGGATGATGGTAGGTGATGAGGCCGAGCATTTGGCCCGCCGCGGGATACAAAGGGTGCCTAGACGTGAGGATGACTGGCACCGACGAGGCGGTTGGTTACCGAGGTGATCACGGCGTGCATTATCCCGCGGCAGGTTCGCAGAAGAGTGCGAGAGCATACCCGTTTTCGCGGCAAAGGTGTGGCAAAGGTTTTAGTCGATAGGGGCACCACTCATGTCGAATCTGACACAAATCGACCATTCCCTTCAAGCGGAAAGGTATGTTAATGCATCAACTCCACATAAAATGGCACCATTTGCTTTTTAGTTTCAAAATAATACAATTTCCCGTTAAGGAGTCGTTTACTACTGTAACTATTACTAAAGCACAGGGGCAAACATTTAAGCGCTTAGGAATCTATTCACGCCAAGACAGTTTTTCATCTGGACAACTACTTAGATATCTGTTGCGTTATCAAGATCATCAAGTCGCATAGATAACCAATGTGTTCTTCTACCGTAAGTAATAAAGAACTAAAAATATCATATACACAGAAGTACTTTAAAACATCTGTACTATAAAACAGATTTTAGTATATCTCAGTACGTTTACCTAGCGATCATAGCTTTTTAAAGCAATGTATATTTTAGTAGGAATTTTCCTCAAATAGACGCGGGTGAAACCGCGGGTCTCAGCTAGTATTTATATATTTTAAAAGTTTTGAGGTCGCTACATGCTAAACAGTGTATTACTGAACGTCGGTTGGTTGAAACGTATCTTTGACAAAGTAAATAGCTTCGAAGACGATAACAGACTTGTTACACTGAAAAAATAAAATAATACAAAACAAAAATGAACAAAACATCAAAGATATTTAAATTAAAAGGAACGTTCAGAAAATTTTCTAGTGTAAATTTTAGAAAAGATATTTGGACCACAGAACGCGTCGTCAAGTCACCGTGTAGGGATATAGTTATTCCGAAAACAACGTTAGATGAATATATATGGAAGAATTTGGATAAATGGCCCAATAAAACTGCCACGGTAAGTAAAATGTAACAATATTTAGATACTCTTATTTACCAGCATATTGTAGAAACTATTAAAATATCCTTATTTTTTACTGTAGTAGGTATAACGTCGATCCAGATATTTTCAAAGTATAATATTTTATTACATCAAATAAAAATGGAGTTGGAATGAATTTGTGATACATCATCAGGATGAGAGACATTATTATATTTTTATTATTTCCCTGAAATAGTAAAAACATCGTTTTTTGTTAATAAATCAAAAGCATTGATTGTTGGTTTACGAGTAAAAAGTACTAATAATACAGAATTACGTGTGTGAGTGTGATACAGTGTAACGTAGGTGAAGGGCAAAGAGTTTACATATTTTATGTACTCGTTTACTAAATCTGTGGTGTACTCGGGGCTTCTCTCGCAAGGAGAGAGTTAAGGCCATAATCCACCACGCTGGCCCAGTGCGGGTTGGCGGATGACACATGACTTCGAAGGATTCTAGGTACATGTCGGTTTCCTCACGATGTTTTCCTTCACCGTTTTAAGTTAGCGGCATTACGCACATGACTTCGAAAAGACAGTGGTGCGTGTGGGGTTTGAACCCGGGGTCTCCGGATCGGCAGCCGCCGTTCTCCCGACTAGACCAGCCGTAACTTACTAGACTTCGATTTTAGATAAACATCTAAACTGGGTAGCGATTCTGAAACCATTCGGTTGCATCCGACACGGAATCTCATCTCTCGGTCTTTGTCTTATCTGATAAGGATGACAGAGACCGAGAGATGAGATTCCGTGTCGGATGCAACCGAATGGTTTCAGAATCGCTACCCTGAACCTTGAAATTCCGTTCTATCGCAGCTGGTGTTATAAATCGGTAGTGGATAGATAATTATATTTTCTTTAACTAAAGGTCTCATCATTTTAGTAGCGCAAACGGATATCGGGAATTCCTTCCATCTAAGTAGTTAAGAATTCCTTCCTCATTACTGACAATTCATTACGTCAAAAGTCTCTTGCTTCTTGTGCCAATCTCCTCTGTTCTGCACAAATGCTATCCAGGCATTACTGTCAGGGCCAAGCCGACCTCCACCAGCGCCTGTGTGCAAAACCTTTAAGGCACCCCTTTTTAAAGTCCGACCAAAAAAAGGGGTGGTATACGTTTGACGTCGATGACTGTCTCTCTTTGTGTTGAAGGTGGACTTTCCGTGCGGTGGTTCTTATTTATGTTTGCTTAATAATATATCGATTCAAGGCGGCCGCCTCCACAAAAAGGGGGACTAAATATTTTTTCACAACTTACCTCAATATGGGTATCAAATGAAAGGGATTGACTAGTAGAATATTTTGAATCATTATACATTTTTAACCCAAGATCGCCGCCACCACAAAATGGTGAATAACGATTTTTCTTCCCACAACTCTGTCAATATGGGTATCAAATGAAAGGACTTGACTTGCATAATACTTTACCAAATTTCAAATCCAAGCAAGTCGCGGGTAAATGAATTTATTTACGGGTATTCTTATTACGTAACGTTTGCTATGTTTAGAAAAACGTGTGACACCATTATACACACATCGTGTCGAGCTGCGTTAATAATGTCAATTAAATAAACAAACTCACGGCGCGGCGGTTCTTTTGATTTTAAAGCTGACGGAACATAATTAATGTAAAACAAATCCCAAACCATAAAATTGAAGCACAAACGTAAACATTATCTTGGAAGACTCTTACAGTAAACTATAGCAACTTAGCAATTTATGAATTAATTTGCAAATAGGAACAACATTTGCCTAGTTATGTAAACTAGGCAAATGTTGTTCCTATCCTACCTACTTACTAATCGACGATACTCTACCATACACAAAGACCATGGTGTTGCGTAAGTTTAAAAAAATCGGTAACGCGCTGGCGCCCCTATTGTCTTGGCGCCTGTGTGCGCCGCACACTTCACACACAGGAGCGGCTCGGCCCTGACTACTGTTGAGTTTCTTGATGTCACCATTTCATTGCGGCATAGGGTGTATCCAGTCTAACAAATCTTAAGGCATTGTTTTAGTTCTCGCTTTAATTTCGCTGGAAATTTAAAACTACTCATAGCGTAGCATTGCATAGTTCATCCATATTACCATTTACAGTTTTCTCTATACCATTGCTGAGTAATATCTCTCTCATTGGCCATCTGCCTTAGGCCTGCTTACGTGCTAACTGAGTTCAGTACAACCCACAATAATTAAAATGTCGTCGACCATCCATGGATAATTACGATGGACATTATCATTAGTTTATCCAAATCCTTTGCTGGATTTATAGGCCTGTCCCATAATATACTATTCAGCCCTATGCTATACTTGTCTCCTCCAGCCACTGTAATGCTTTACGTATATATATTGTGACTCCATTGTGTTTGGGCATCCGTGCTATGCTACATTTATTGCCGATTTACGATCACATGGACTTAATTTAATAATTTTATCTTTTGATGTTTCATCGTTAAGTGCATTAATGTTTATTGTTTCTTTAAGGGCGTACCCCGAGTAAATGACCTTAAGTATTTCTTACCTTATCGCACACCGCAAGAAAGAGCAAGAGAGAAACAGTAGGATTTGCCGCTGTTTTACGCAAAATTTTTAGAATATACTCTTTATAAAATCAGATTTTGATCTTTTGAAAAAAATATTTCTACCAAAATGTTCGTAATGGAATGATCTATCCGTTGGTGTAAGTAAAAAAACAAAATAATGGAGGTTTTCCGAGGAGATGCATGATAACTACAATTATTTAATTTTTTCATGAGAGTTTTCTTCGTTGTGAGGCGATTATTTAAACAATAAGTCCAATAACAAAAAAATAAAACTACCATTTTGAAGCCAAAAAGTTGTAGAAATTTATTGTATTTTTTACCAGTTGATATTTGTTTTCGCTAATGAGTAGATAGCTCTGAAAACTGGACAAAAAAACTCGTTTTGCTGGGGGACGCACCTTAAGCTCAGTCATATCAATTTTTATCTGCCAGCAAAGATTAATTTTTATCCATTTTGACGTGTTTGTTTCGAGCGAACAAAATGTTGACTTTGGAACCAAAAGTGTATCATTCTCCATTCTCCTTAATTCTATCAAAGAAAATCCTTGCTAATTTCGGCTGTGGGAGTAGGATATCGTATATTTATGACTTGCAAAACCAACTTTTCTGTAAAACAGTAATTAAATAACGCCCGCCTACTCGCATTCATAGCAAAACAGTGATTTTCTGTAATGATGAATAATATCTACTATACTATAGTATCTAGGCAAACAACAGAAAACTTAACAAAAAATGCGGGAAGTTTCAACTAATTTTGATTTCAAATCTTACTAATATTATAAATGCAAAAGTTTGGATGTTTCGACGCTTGTACCTCAATCACGTCGGAATATCTCAACGGATTGGCTTGGAATTGGGAACACAGATTTTTTAAACTATAGTCTGGTATAGCACATAAGCTACTTTTTATCACGCGAAAACTGCGTGGATCAAACTACGTGCGAAACCACAAAGAGGTCGTAAAAACTGGTTAAATTGAAAAAAAAATAAAAAAAATATGATGTCAATTACATACTATACCTAGTAGAATGTTAACCGAGGGTTGAAATTCCCGAGGTAGGTATATAGACCTATAGGCCGATACCTATAGACCGAGGCTATAGTCCGAGTAGGAATTGATTCTTTTACCCGTGTTAAACACTCTACTTTTCATTTCGATTATGAGGAAAATAAAACTAGTTGTTTGTCTAAACGATTTATTGATAACAAATAACATTATTATTAGTACGTATTAAAAATTAATTGTCAAAATACGTGAAATTAATAGTTACATTTTTGTTTGGAATGTTTATGCTGTTTGATTTATTATGACAAATTTGGCTATTCTGGATATCTGTAAAAGTAGGAGACTGGTACTTCATCAGACGATGGATGCCATGGCGGATACTCCCTGGAAGTTGTCGGCTGAGGTGAATTATAAAATAATAAATAAAATAAAATTTAATTACAACAAGATTTACAATAGCACTATACTAGTTTTAACAATTTACAAAATAATTTATCATTAAGATTTGCAGCATAATTCGTTTCCTGCGAGCCCCAAACTAGGCAGAGCCTGTATCTTGGGCGCCCTGTCAGCAGTTTCCTGTTGCTATTGCGCCTGACTGTCAGTTTTGAGTAAACAGATTAAGCCGTTTGTAGCATTAATTGCCGCGTATTTTCATAGTTTCAGTTAATTTGGTTGAAATTTTAGTTATAGTTTATTTTGGACTGAATCCTCAATGTATCCTTGAGCGACTGTGCTGGATTTCCAGCCTCCATGTCTTATTAACGTTGTCATGTTTGCCCCAGAATCGGCTAAAAGTGTTGCAGACGTTCGGCTTAAACAATATCCGGTATAATGCTCACAGTTTGGTAAATTCAAATATGTTGCTATCTGCTTCGGCGGCATACCTGAAATTTTAGTTTTACCGATCACTTGTTTATAGCATTTTCTCTTTTGGTAGTTGAGAAAAAAACGGTCCGTTTTTAAATCGCTACCAAATGTAAAAACGTTATATTTTAGTACTTATGTAATAGGTACATACTTTAATTTTTAGAATACATCCATAAATACTTAAGTAAACTTACCTTCACTGCCAAATATGTCTCGTCAGGAGCATCATTTTAAAATTTTCCACTTCATGAGACGCGAAAACCTTAGATTTATCGGACCTTAGGCATATATCGGAGTAGGTAACGTTGTTGTTCTTCATAACCCTGTGTGAATGAATTTTGGGTTTAGCCCTAAGACCGGAGGTGATGCGGATTTTTTGCAGTGTCGCGGAGGTGTCGCAGTGGCGCGGTTTTCGCTCAGCAAAGTAACATAACTCTGAAGGTATTGTCATTACAGAAAAAAATTCAAGGAAAAAGTTGTTCATTATTAAAATATCTACACTTTCGATCATTGGTAAAGTTTCATAAAATTTAACGGTTGGGGAGAAAATGGCAAAACATAAAAAAAAGAGGAAAAAAAAGTAAAATGTTTGCCTTTCGGAAGCAATAACTTGAAAAGTATTGATGAAAAAAACAAAGGTTATTAATGTAAAAGTTAGTAAATTTAGTTTAAAAGAGAAAAGGTCTCAACAACTTTTTGCCTAACACTAACAGTTCTCGAGATATCGAATTAAACGCGTTTTCATCGAAATGACCATGAGCTGACCACGCCAGAATCTCTCAAATTGGAATATATGCTCAGAATACACCCCTCTATCGATCCTTTATAGTCCCCAAACTACATAATTTAATGGGTTTTTAGGGTTCCGTAAAACGTAAAAACGGAACCCTTATAGATTCGTCATGTCTGTCTGTCTGTCTGTCTGTCTGTCTGTCTGTCTGTCTGTCTGTCTGTCTGTCCGTCCGTATGTCACAGCCACTTTTTGGCAAAACTGTGAGACCTACACTGTTGAAACTTGGTAAGTAGATGTATTCTGTGAACCGCATCAAGATTTGTACAAAAAAAAATTAAAAAAAGAAAAATTAGGGTTGCCTTCCATACTCGGAACTGAAACTCAAAAATTTTTTTTTCATCAAGCCTGCACGTGTGGGGTGTCTATCGACAGGTCTTCAAAAATGATGTTGAGGTTTCTAAAATCATTTTCGTCTACACTGAATAATTTGCGCGAGAGACACTTCCAAAGTCGTAAAATGTGTGTCCCCCCCCCTCTAACTTCTAAAGTAAGAAAATGAAAAATCTAAAAAAAATATATGATGTACATTACCATAAAAACTACCAACGAAAATTAGTTTGAATTCGATCTGATGAGTAGTTTTTTTTTAGTACGTCATAAATACACTATTATTGAAACTTCGATCAAAGTTACAACGAACTACAAGAACTGTGTACTATGTATATTATGTTACTTGCTGAAACGGAACCCTTCATGAGCGAGTCCAACTCGCACTTGGCCACTTCATTTTTTTCAATTTATTTGCGTAATTGCTCTGGACTAGTAGTTATATTTTTAAAATTCATTCCGACCCTTAGGTGGGAAATAATTTGTATGAGTTTTTCTCTCTCTATGGAGGGAAGCAGCACTTTCCACCCAATAATCAGACTAAAACAACACTACTTTCTGAGTATGACAAATGAAAAACATTTTTTTATGTATTTTACGTCATAGCTTCACCAATTTGTAGTGGTAGGACTCTTAGCAGAGTCCGCCTGGGGAAGTACCACACCTTTGCCAGTTATTCTACCGCGAAGCAGTAATGTGCAAACATTACTGTGTTCCGGTTTGAAGGGCAATGTTTACAGAGAAATGACAGGGCTTAGAGATATAACAACTTAGATCTCTGGGTGACGAGCGCAGTGCAGTGCTAGGTAACGATTTGGACTCTTCATGTTCCGATAGCTGCGTGTCACTGTGCTGTTATGTGGCAGGCATGTTGCTTACCATCAGGCACATGTCCTGCTCGTCTTGTCACTCTTTATTTAAAAAAAAAACAGAAAACAATGTATATCAAAGCAGGCGTGTAGCTTACCATCAACTGCATGTTTTGCTTGTAACTTCAAATGATATAAAAAGTTTACCCACATTCATTGATGCTGTAATCAAGTATTTTTTTATTAAACATTTTGTTAAGATATTTTCATTATATTTCATTAAATTATTACAAAGTTACTTACGTACTAAAGCTGTAGATAAAATTATCCACCTATTACACACATTCTCGAACAGATGTATTTTCGGCTTGTATTTTCGGATTTATTTCCAGCTTGTCTCGTCACTCTTTATTTAAAAAAAATTTGTGAATCAATTTTTTGTTGTTTGTTTGGTAGATCATACGCCAGCGGTAGTCCAGTTCCATATAAATTTCATCGAAAACGGCGTAGCGATATTTGAAATAAAATCAACACAAATCCAAATTATGCTATAACTGGATGGTATATTCATTTATACGAGTGTCTGAGGTTAATTATTCTAAAGTTAAGTCGAAATTTGGTTGTCTGAGAATATTTTACAAATCATTTTGCTAAAAATCGAGATTTTGTTCTTTTTCAGGTGTGTGGAGTAACTAACAGAGAATACAAATATGAAGAAGTATACAAACATTCTCGAAAGCTAGCGGCTAATCTTCGACAGAAGTTCAACGTACAGAACGGTGATGTAGTAGCTATAATGATGAGAAATAGTCCAGAGTACCCAACAGTATTGCATGGTATATTAGCTGCTGGTGGCGTCGCATCTACTTTCAATCCCGTTTATACATCACGTAAGCAATTTGATTGTACATACATAAAAATCTTAAGTGAAAAGTAAGTGATAAGAAAGTTTACCAAACTGCTCAGAGCTCTGAAAAGCGACATCGTTTCATGGTATTCTAAAGATTCGAACAATGAGGTTTGATTCCATTTTCGTAATGAGAATGTCTAAATTATTGAATACGTTTAATCTGATGGATATAATCTGGCTGTCTTCCAATCTAGAATGAATCGGTTTCAAGATAAAAACGTTCTATCACGTATCGTACACTGCCTTGATATTAACATTAGGGAACATGGGGGTCAAGCGTCACTTCGTTCGGAATTCTCGTATCTCAAAAAAGCGACATCGTTTCATGGTTGATGTTCCAAAAACACGAACGAAGAGATTTGACTCCACGTTTGTGATAAGAACGTCTAGGTTGTGGAATGCGTTGCCTGAGTGGGTTTTCTCCGATGGTTACAATCTGGGTGTCTTCAAATCGAGAGTGAATCAGTTTCTTCTAGGTAGGCACGTTCCATCGTAGATCGCATCGTCGCTTAACATCAGACGAGATGGTGGTCAAGTGTGAACCTATCACAGTTAAAAAAAAAAGCGTTGACGCTTTGATAAAAAACAAACTTTGATCATTGGCACACCTCTGATATTACAAATATAGAACAGCGGTATCTGTGTTATTCCAAAATGTTTTTCTTATATACATACCAGGTAACTCAGAAAGTTTTGCGAAAAAAAGTTTGTGTAAAAGACACTGGCCACTTGTTATTATTTTGAAAACTTCCATTATTTAAAAGTAAAAATACATTTGTTCGATTTTCAAATTTCCTTCCACATTTTTTGAGAGCCAATAAAATTTTTTTTGTTTCATTAAAAATGAATCTGCGTCGAGAACATTTTCGTGCTATGATTTTTTACGATTTCAAATGTGGTTTAAAACCTGACGAGTTATTTGATCGACTTCGAATTGGTTTTATGAATGAAGAACCTTCAAAAGCAACCATCTTCCGCTGGTATAGCGAGTTCAAAAGCGGTCGTTTTACTTTGGGAGATGAACAAAGGAGTGGTCGTCCTACGACGGCTGTCACCGAAGAAAGTGTGCTGGCAGTAAAAAAAATAATTCAAGAAAACAGACCCCTTACGTACGAAGAGATTCAGCATACTCTGCAGATTGGTTCAGGAAGTGTTCACAAGATTTTGCACGAGTACCTTCGCGTAAGGAGGATAATTTCCCGCACAACCTCACCGAAGCTCAGAAGCAAGCCCGTGTGGATTGGTGCCGTGTTATGATACAAAAATTTGATGCAGGCTCGTCACGGCGCGTTTACGATATTGTGACTTTTTATTCCCTAAAATTAAAAATCAGCTCAAAGGGATACAGTTTTCATCGCCGGAAGACGCGCTAACGGTGTTTGAGAAGGCCGTGGAAGAGGTGTCTGCGGAGGACTGGAAAAAATGTTTTAAAAATTGGTTCAGACGCTTGAAATTTGCATAGAGGCTATTGGAGAGTTCTTTGAAAAGATTGAGTAAAAATATTTTTTTCATACAAGTTAGTTTTTTAGTTTCTCAAAACTTTCTGAGTGTCCCACGTATGTTATATTCTTTATAACAATAGAGGTATAATTTTCTCTTGGGGGTTTCTGTTGAAAAAGTATTTAGTACAATGTAATTTCACCTTTGTTAATTAATGTATTTTTATGTGTTGGTAACACCTAAGCTATCTAATTTTTTTTCTCTCTCTTGCATCTCTGGATTGTCATGGCGTCGTACGTACAAAAACTGTATTACTTTAATTAATAAACGTTTGAACCAATTCGCTATTTAAATTACATGAGGTTATGGGCCCAGGCACATAATCCTCGAAATAGTGAGATAAATAATACAGGAAGTTGAAAAATATTTCACGTTTCGTGTGCGGCTTGCCAAAAGTAAGGTTAAGTTTGCACGGCAACGTGGAGAAAGTTAAGAAGAATACTTGTTTAAGCACGAAACAAGGCAGTATAGCGATATGGAAATAAATCTGAATACGAATCACAGCTTGATGAAGCTGGAAGGAGCCAACAATTGGAACATATGGAAGTTCCAAACTACAGTAATGCTACGAAGTCAAGGTTGGTTAGATGTTGTAGAAGGAAGAGCTTTAAAACCCGATGTCCCAGCTGAACGAACTGCTTGGGAGAATAAAGACGCAAAGGCACAAACACTGTTGGTCACGAGAATGACTGAAAAAGTAATGCTATATATAATTTCGTGTTCTACTTCAGCCGACATGTGGAAAAAGTTACAAAGTGTCTATGAACAGAAAACGGAAACAAACATACACATCATTCAGCAGCGCTTTTTTCAGTTCAAATATGAAACAGGCACTGAAATGTCTACATTTTTATCTAAGATCCAGGAGTTACAAAATCAACTCAAGCAGATGGGAGAAGAAATTTCCGACAAATTTGTGATGACGAAAGTATTAATGTCATTACCTGACGAGTTTAAACACTTTGTTTCGGCTTGGGAGTCAGCCCCAGACGATAAACAAACTGTGGACAATTTAGTTGCAAGATTATTGATAGAAGAAGAGAGAGTAAAAGAGAAAAATGGACAACCCTTACCTTCAGGCTCGTCTGCATTTGTTGTTAAAGATAAGAAGAATATAAAATGCTATAAATGCAACAAAATGGGACATTTTCAAAGGGACTGTAACAGTAAAAATAACTATAAAAGTGAAGGTCAGAATAACAAATGTTTTTATTGTGGCAAGAATGGACATAATAAGTCAAAATGCTGGTTTAAAAAGGACAAAGAACAAAAGGGAAATAATGCATTTGTGGTGTCAACCTCATCAAAAGAATACCATCAATCACAGTGGTTAGTAGACACAGGAGCCAGTGAACACATGTGCCGAGATCGTGAACTCTTTGAATCATTTACCGAAGTTCACCAACAGTCTGTCATCGTTGGTAATGGAGCGGCAATTAGTGTTCTAGGCTATGGACAGATGATAGTAGAAGTATATGATGGGAGTGACTGGATTCCGACAACCATTGATAAAGTCCTGTTTGTTCCGGAACTGAAAACAAACCTATTTGCTGTCAACTGTGTGTCAGACAAAGGATATGTCATGTTGACAGATAATAACTCGTGTAAATTTTATAACAAAAACAAACAAGTATGTGCAATTGCAAAGCGAGTTGGAAGTTCATACTATTTGGAGTTACGATATAAAAACAAGGTGGCTAATGTGGTTAAGAAAAATAAAGCTACATTGCAAGAGTGGCATGAAAGATTAGCACATCAAAATTTTGACTATGTAAGAAAAATATTGTTGAAGAATAACATTGACACAAAACAAAATTTGGTTTCAAAATGTGAAAGTTGTTTGGAAGGAAAAATTCACCGCTTGCCGTTTGGAAACAGTGAAACTATAACTACAAAAACTTGTGAATTAATTCATATGGATACCTGTGGCCCTATGGAGGTTATGTCAGTCGGAGGTTCAAAATATTATGTAATACTGAAAGATGATTTCTCAAACTACAGAGCAGTATATTTTGTGAAGAATAAGTCAGAGATTAAATATTCTATTGAAGATTTTATTAATAAAGCAGAAAATGTGACTGGAAATAGAATAAAAATGTTTAGAAGTGACAATGGTCTTGAGTTTATAAATAGAGAGGTCCAAGAAATCTTGACTAAACGTGGCATAATACATCAGACAAGTGTGCCCTACACACCAGAACAAAATGGCACAGCCGAACGTGAAAATCAAACACTTGTCGAGGCTGCGAGAACAATGCTGAGTGCATGCAAGGATCTGCCAAAGTCATTGTGGGCCGAAGGTATAAACACAGCAGCATTTGTCTTGAATAGAACCGGAAAAAGTAAAGATGGTGAAAAATCCCCATATGAGGTATGGTTTGCAAAACAATTTGACATTCATCAGTTAAAACCTTTTGGAACTCCAGTTTATGTGTACATTCCGAAACAGAAAAGAAAGAAATGGGACAGCAAAGGAGAAAAAGGAGTAATGGTTGGATATGGAGAAACGGTTAAAGGGTATAGAATATATTTTCCCCATAGAAATGATGTAGAATTAAAACGAGATATAGTTTTCATAGAGAAGGATCAAAATTATAGCGAAGTTGATATAAAATTGAACTACACAGATGAAAATGATAAGAAAATTTGTGAAACAGAAACTACATCAGGTGACTTCGATGAAACTAAGTTGACTGCTAGTAGGTCGGAAGAGTCTGATTCTGAATACGAGCTAAGTGAAGAAATTAACAGCTCAGCCGAGTCAATTCCTGAGGTACGTCAAAGAGAACCTAGCAAACGGGCAAGAAAACCACCTGTTTATTATAATTGCCAAAATGTACAAACTGAACCAGTTACTTACAAGGAGGCCATGATGAGAAGTGACAGCAACAAATGGAAGGAGGCAATTGACAGAGAGATGCAAACACTAGAAGAAAATAACACGTGGGAAGTATGTGAGGTACCAGAAAATGAAAATGTGGTGAGTAGCAAATGGGTATTCAAAATTAAAAGCAGTGATCAGAACTTTCCACAGTATAAAGCCAGATTGGTGGCGAGAGGGTTTGAACAAAATGATATTTTAGACTTGAATGACTGTTATGCTCCTGTTGCGAAATTATCAACTGTTAGACTCTTTGTTATAATTGCAACTAAACTTAACTTACCAATAATGCAAATGGATGTAACCGGCGCATTTTTGTATGGTAATATTAATGACAGTGTCTATGTTAGATTGCCAGAAGGTGCTTATTCTGGAAATAATGGTATTGTAAAATTAAAGAAATCATTGTATGGACTTAAAAGCTCACCAAAATCTTGGAATATTAAATTTAATGATGTCATGCTTAAAGAAGGTTTCATTAGGTCAAATTGTGACTCTTGTCTCTATACTAAGTGTACTGATAGTGACCAAATTTATTTATTATTGTATGTTGACGATGTTTTGATTTTTGGAACAAATAATTCTTTAATAAAGCATGTGAAAAACATATTAAACCAGGAATTTAAAATGAAAGACTTAGGATTTGTAACTGATTACTTAGGCATAACTATAAAACAAGATTTAGGCACGGGGGTCACTGAACTGAGCCAAGGCAAATATTTACAGAATGTCCTCAAAAGATTTGGAATGGAAAATTGCAAGCCAATGTCTACACCAATAGATCAAAATATTAATTTAAAGTTATTTCAAAACCCCAGTAGTACAATAGATAAAAACATTGAAAAGTTATGTCGTCAAATTATTGGAAGTCTAATGTATGCTGTATCAGGCACTAGGCCTGACTTATGCTTTATTGTCTCTTTATTGAGTAGATATCAAAAATGTGCAAATGATGTGTTATTAAGTGCTTTGAAAAGAGTTTTGCGTTATGTCAAGTATACTCTAGACTATAAATTAGTTTATAAATGTACAGATAATGTTCTGGAGGGCTACTGCGATGCAGACTGGGGTGGTGATCTCAGCGATAGAAGATCAACTACAGGCTATCTGTTCAAATTCTCTAATTGTTTAATTTCCTGGAGTTCAAAGAAACAGACGTCTGTTAGTTTATCCTCTACAGAAGCTGAATATGTTGCTGTTAGTATGGCAGCCAGTGAAGCATGCTGGCTTATTAATTTGTTAAATGAGTTTCAAATAAAAAATGTAAGTCCAGTACATATTTATTGTGATAATCAGTCAGCAATATCTGTTGCTTGCACTGACACTGTGAAACGTTTAAAACATATAGATATCCGTTATCACTTTGTCAAAGAGTTAATTAAAATTAAAAAGATGTGTTTAAAATATATTAAAACAAGTGATCAACCAGCAGATATGCTTACAAAGTCTTTAAATAGGGAGCTAATAACTCGTTTCTTAGGAAAATGTGGGATAGGTAACATAGATTAAGATGTAATATAGTATGTTTTGCTTATTAGTTAAGTTTGGTGTAATTACATTGAGTGGGGGTGTTGAAAAAGTATTTAGTACAATGTAATTTCACCTTTGTTAATTAATGTATTTTTATGTGTTGGTAACACCTAAGCTATCTACTTTTTTTTCTCTCTCTTGCATCTCTGGATTGTCATGGCGTCGTACGTACAAAAACTGTATTACTTTAATTAATAAACGTTTGAACCAATTCGCTATTTAAATTACATGAGTTTCAGTGAAAACCCTTGAAAAATAAAAATCTTGAAAAGTATTTTTTGTAAAAATATATATATACCTGCTCATTACCAAAAAAAAAACAGACTTAACAAAAGATAGAATAAGTTATCCCACCAAAAATATTCTGTTAAAAAACTAGCCAAGTCTCGATGGAGCTGCATATTTATCTCTAAAAAGTAATGAAATCTAGACAAAGTCGTGCCAAGTGTAAGGTTCCTTATTGCGATTTCTTTATTATTATAGTTAATGTTGTGTGACATTATTTATACGTTAGTGGGTACAAGTCAATATTGTTTACCTACACGTAATGTTATATCTGTGGTAACTACCCATGTTTGTTAAGCGAGGTAATACCCCATACTGGTATTGGTAATTGGACGCTAATGTCTAATTTTAGGTTGTTGTTGATTGTGCAACACTAACTTCTGCTCTCTTCTTTTTGGAGCGTCAAATCGACCACCGATGTAACATAAAATAGACGACGTACAGACGGACTTCTAATATCAATTATTAGAAGTCCATCTGTACTGGAAATATTTTTTATACTGTTTATCTCAAGCTCGCCTAGACATAAGTATTATTGAAATACGCAGCTTTATCAAGCCTACAATTGACTGGTTATTGAATCAACGTTTTCCAAGTGGCCATTTTCCATCGTCAACGGTTCTGGCGACAGATTTGTGCAATGGTGTCATGGAGCACCTGGTTTTGTACCCCTGTGTACCCTTCAACGGCCAAGTCACACAACAATAACTACAATAATAATGAAATCGCAGTAAGGAACCTTACACTTGGCACGACTTTGTCTAGATTTAATTACTTTTTAGAGATAAATATGCAGCTCCATCGAGACTTGGCTATTTTTTTAACATAATGTTTTTATTGGGATTTCACTTCTTTTTGTAGAAACGTGGGCTTATTCATTTATTTTATTAGATTTTCTTCTTTGACACATTTGTTTTCTTTTTAGGAGTAGTGTTTTTAGTATTACAAATATTTCTTTTCTTTTTTTCCTGTTCTGATTCTTGTACAGTAGCGACAGTTTTTCGTATTGCCGTATCGTATATATCGTATTCATTATTTAAGTAGACTCTCCATAATAGGGAAAGAACTTTAGAAGATTTGAACAAGACTGCAAATAAATAAAAGCAAATAAAAGCCTGTCTAGTTTTATCCAGAGTTTTCCTTTAATTTTATTTATATGCGAATTAAAAGCAGAAGAGGAGGTATTCGCCCAGCAGTGGGAAGCAACAGGCTAGTGTGTCCCACTACACTGGATTTTTGCAAAGATAGTCGATTTTTTTATGTACCAATGGTAGAAGATGGCATTACCATATTTCTAATACAGCTGGGACAAGCTGAGGGTTTTTCATCAGATACCTCAGACCTTCGATTTTTGACTTGAAATAAAGAGGCAAACAAAATTGAATATTTTTTGTAAAGGCGGTATGTAGATCTTCAATAGTTTGGTTGGGCTCTTGTGTTTTCAAATAAGGGTCACCAGGTACTCCAGATCTTCGATTGTCCTAATTTTTATAGATTTCCCTTTTTGTGGTCATTAAACCCTAACTCCGAACCAAATTTCAGCTCTCTGAGTTTATGGGAAGTACTAGTTCTATTTTGATGATCATGAGTGAGTGAATGAGTGGCATAAATGCGAAACTTTGCTTTCGCTTAACTTCGGAACTAAATAACCTACAGACTTGAAATTTTTAATTTTAATCGTGTGATTATAGCTTACAAGATGACGAAAATTTCAGCGTTCTGGTCTTATCCAGAGGTTCTCATCATTGGGGCCTGAAAATGCGGCGAAATGGTTCCAGTAAAGGATGGTACGGCAGTGTTTGCTTCGCGCTCGACTTGGCGGAGGCACTGCCGTGCCCCAGATTTAAATAACAAAAGTTTTGTATTTTGTACGGGGCTTAATCACGATATAAATAATTTTTTAATAACCTCGACGTGCAATATAAACATTATATGTTTATTGTGTTCAAATAGCGAGAGCTTAAAAACAATATTAAATTACAAATGTATAAGTACTGGGAATTATGAAGTTGAAGTTATTTTCTGCCATTTTGTCATGGTAGGATGGGGTAGGATTTTTTATAGTGGTAGGAGTCTTAGCACACCTTTGCCACTTATTCTACCGCCAAGCAGTAATGGGCAAACATTACTGTGTTCTGGTTTGAAGGGCAATGTTTTCAGAGAAATTACAGGGCATAGAGATATAACAACTTAGACAGCATGCTACATAACAGCATAGTGACTGCGTGTCACTATGCTGTTATGTGGCATGCATGTTGCTTACCATCAGGCACATGTCCTGCTCGTCACGTCACTGTTTATTTAAAAAATAATAGTAATAATAATGTATTGTATTAAATTACTTAATTATTGACTTGGTTATTTTTGATGATTGTCTGACTTTTTTTTTATTGATTGTAGACATCTACATTTTTTTAAATTAATTACATTTCATATAATTTTAACTACTCAATCTTGTGACGTGTATTATTTTTTAGGAATAAATTAATTATGATTATACATGTAGGTACATGTTGCATGTTACACCCCTACATCTTCAGTTTTAAATTAATAAACTGCTGTATAACATAATATAAGTCTGTAAAATATCATGTTTTGCATAAAAACAATGTAATTTAATCACCATTTGGCTAGGAGAAATATCAAAGGCTGAGCGTAAAATTGAACATACCATTTGTCATCTAACGTCGTCGTTTTTTGTTGATTTAAATTGCAAGAAGGAAAAATATAGTACTCTTTACTGAATTCCAGATGAAATCCAGAGATTACTTCAACTATGTGAAGCGAAATTAGTAATAGCTGATACAGAATCAGTTCCCATAATAAAGGAAGCTCTGAAACTGATAAAGAAAAACATTGCGATTATAAGCGTAAATATGATCGAAGATTTACCAAAAGAAACAGTATCTTATAAAGAGTTAGTTGAAGACAATCATGTAGATTTGAGTGTATTAAAAGACGTGAAAAGGACACATGAAGATATTTCTATAATGCCTTATTCGAGTGGTACTACAGGACTTCCGAAATGTGTTGAACTTACTAACATGAGTTTAGTGGTGAATTGTGAACAACAAAATGCAGAGCTAAAACATTATTCTTACACGACAGGTAAGATTTTAATACCTATTTGTGGCAACAATCATATGAAATAGTACGTTGTTTAAGACGAGTAGCAACCTACTAAAACTGATATCACAAATATAATAGCTAAGTTTTCTTGAAAATCTATAAGCTGAAATAGTGCCATTGATGATGGGGTATTTACCGCGGTAACATGGTGGCGAGAGTTCCCGTATTTCGATGTATTTCACGGAGAACTACGATTGCAGACAGCTAACACTAAATTTTACAATAATTATCAAACTACTTACCTACATTCTTTCGACTATAAGCAAGATGCCTGCCCTTAGCCGCTTGCTTCACTTTTGGCGTCTCGATTTTACAATTTTGGCAGGAAAACGGGTGTCAGGTTACCTAATGTTAGGGTATCCGGGGGTGTTATGGTTGAGAACTCAACCGGAAAAAGTTGAATTCCCAAACCTTCCCGGAAAAAAGTTAAGTTAAAGTCAAAATAAAAAATGATGACATTTTCAAGCGTTTATTTGCCTAAACAAATTTATAATATAATGATAAAAAGGGTAAAAGAGTCAGGGGTTGATCGTTGAGTTGCTGTTACCAAAATCTAAAGAAGGAATTAAAAGAATTCCTCAACCTCCTTGAGTTTAAAAAAAATTTAGATATTCGCCATACAGGGTCCTGGAGTAATGCTCGGTAGATCCAAAATATAACCGGAAGTAGTGAGGGGTTAAGCCCAGGCAAAACTCACCCGGTCAGGTTTGATAAATAATTTGAGAAATCACCGCCTTCCAAAACTCTTGGAACCTATAGGGTTAATAGAAAAAAGCTACATTTAACCATACTAAAGGCCAATATGCCTTCTACAGTGTGGTAAAAGACCACCGAAATTTACAATACAATAATTCTAGAAAAGGACTAGAATTGCTTAACAAATTTAACTCACTACATAGCCATTTTTTGTTAATTCATTTTGAAGGTCGTAAAACTTATTTTGTTTCATCGCGTGGTCTTTAGGTATATTAGTTTCCCACGGTACGGTAAGTTCTACCAGGACTATGCGTTTCGTAGCCCTAGAAAAAAGGAAAATGTCCGGTCTGGATGACGAAACACCCACATCCTCTGGGATTTTGTAGTGCTTTTCATACGTGTCCATTAAAATAGTCCAATCAGGTGCTGAACCCAGGATTGAGTAAGGCTTGTTCTTGGAGTTTGAAGTTGAGCCCTCTTTTACAAAGTTAATTTGTCTTTTGTTTATCGTCAACCCCTTTTGGGCTCTAGCTACCGAAAGGCTTACGGCTTCACGTATGATTTCAAGTAGGTACTCTGTCATGGCGCTGTGAGTAATGACCCCTATTAAGGAGCACCTTGCATCCCACCAATATGTGCCTTGCTGTACATATCGCCTCACCACAAGTATAGCAACATTTTTCAGAGGCTTTTCCCCACCTTACCAAGTTACTCTGGTCAGGGAGGGTCATTTGGAAAGCGTTCAGATAAAATTTTAATAAGGCAGGAGACCAGTCATATAGCAAGGTGCGCCACTTTAGAGCTAATGGGATACAAAACTCACCTATGGTTAACCACTCACTTTGCATTTCTAATTTCATAGCGTGCACTTTTAACAACTGTGTGTTATTAACATTAAAACTGTGAAAATTTGATATTTAGATATGACTGTGCTCACATGTCAGAACGCCTGAACGAATGGAGTTGAAATTTGTAACACAGTTAGATCATAAGTACTTAGTCTCAGTTAGATTACGAGAACGAGAACTATATTAATATAGTAAAATCATGTCTCGCTGTTATGAGAAATTCATGGAAAATGTCTCTGAGAAATAAATATAAACGTGACAAACATTTATTTTCCAAATAAATTGCCATAACTATCGAAATTATGTTACAGATACCGAACAAGAAACGACGTTAGCAGTACTGCCCTTATTTCACTCGTATGGCCTCGGTTTAATAATGCTGCACAAAATGTCGGCTGGCCTGAAGATTGTTACCTTACCGAAGTTCCAACCCAATACATTCCTGAACGCCTTAACAAATTATAAGATAAATTTACTATACGCAGCTCCGCCTATGAGTAAGTTTAATTTGGCAGGGGTGTAAGGGACGCATTAAAGCATTCTTTTTTTAATTTAATTAATGAGGGGTTTTAGGTTAAGGGATCTGTTTATGTATCTGTCTATGTGTGTCAAAAATGCAGCTTAATCCAGTAAGGTTGAGAAATAATGTTAATGTCATTACCTAAAATGATCTGTGATTTTGCGTAATTCCTGGTATTTTTGCAATATTGGGACCGTTATATCAAATTATCCTACGATCGATATAATTATTATATCTTCTAAGCAAATATACTGGTTTATGTGGTTTTTTTTTGTTTGAGAACTGACGTACTCGCAGACAGTTATTTCTTATCTACATGTTATTTGAGTCATCGATATAAACGAATAGACGTGCCTTGAGCTCCTTGAAATTGGTGATAAACTGATAAACTGCGTGTCTGTGTGTATCGTAAGTGGTTTACTGAAGTCCACACAGAAAGGGCACATTTTTGTATTGAGATCGTTGATTTGAGTTTGAAAAACTTACAATTTTGTATTTTTTCATCGCTAGCTAATTACGATTACGTGGTGGCCTAGTGGCGAGGACGTCGCTTTTATAATCGCGCTTTTATTAACCCATGACGTTAATTTCTCAAGTGTAGATGTACTGGTTTGTTGCCAATTCTGGCTCTAATAGTGTCTTTACTTCCGACTGCCTAGTGTCAAAACATTCCGAGAAAATTCTTAGAATCTTTTGAGGACAAACGTTATCTGCTAACCCGCACTGGGCCAGTTTGGTGTACCTATTATTGCCCTGGTGCCCTTGAATTTTTTTTATTTTTTTTTACTATAATAGATTCCCAATTGACCACCATCTCACCTGATGTTAAGCGACGATGCGATCTACGATGGAACGTGCTCACCTAGAAGAAACCGATTCACTCTCGATTTGAAGACACCAAGATTGTAACTATCGGGAAAAACCTATTCAGGCAACGTTTTCCACAATCTAGAATCTAGTGCGCCGCGCGACGGTTTTGTTTCAATACTCACGAGACCGCAGGTTTTCGCGGTTTCTGCTCCGGAAAGCTACTGCGCAAGAATCGCGCGCAGCCACGCGGGCACCGCGCGGCAGCCGCAGCCGCCGCGGCCGTAAACCGCGTCGTGTGTATTGAATTCAATTTTATATCGAAATCTGCCGCGCCCGCGCGCGTGCGCGGTTGGCAGCCGCGCCGTGAAAACCGGCTCTGACGCGCACCATAAAAACCATCAACATTGGAAGTCTGACGGAGCGTTGGCAGATTGAAGACAAACTTCAACTGCTGCAATCCAGGTGGAAAGCAGTAGATGATCTACATTGGAAGATCGACAATTTACTTGAAGGTGCTGATGAAAATTATGAAAAGGAATTTTCTCAGAACGAACACACCTTCGAGGAAACAAAAACAGCATTGAACCAAAAGTTAAATTCAGTTAAACACCAGCTAGACTCTACGCCGCACATAGAGTTGCCTACGTTTACAGGCAATTACACAAACTGGCCTGCGTTTTCGGATCTCTTCTGCCTTATATCTCTGTCTATGTAAACAAGGGCATTGTTAATCCGATTTTGTTTTCAAACAAATGATTATTACAACAGTAAGTGAAGTGAAAAAAAAGTTTCAAAACGAGATAAAATGACGGGAAAACAGTAAAAACTTGGTATGCCTAGCATCACTGACACTTCAACTAATGCGCTTAGCTATACGAACAATGGATATGTTACCGGAAATGTATGAAATCAAGGAATTGTATACAAATCCTAGGAAATGTGTACAATTCCGATACTATTTAGGATATGTATAAAATATTGTTTGAAAAACTATTTAATACATAGATATCCTAGGAAATGTATAAATTTCCTCGGAATTGTATATAATTCCAATATCGTATTAGGAAATGTATAAAGTAAATGCTTTCTGTAATAAAACTCTAACCTAACCTAACCTGTTGCATGTTGCTTACCATCAGGCACATGTCCTGCTCGCCGCATCACACTTTATTAAAAAAAAAAACCTAACCTAAAGCAATACCCTCCCCTCGTCCCGCTGTCCTAGGAAATGTGTAATGTGTAAGTATAATATATTTTATTTCACACATTTCCGTGCGATTTTAGGAATTACATACATTTCCTAGGAATTGTATACAATGACGGATTACATACATTTCCGTTAACAGATACACTAAGTAGTCGTAAACATACATGTCCGCGGACAGAGTCTCGCCATCATCATCATTAGTCGCACCCTTCTGCTGTGGGCGTAGTCGATGGGTAGTGTTGGATGAAAACTCGCAAACACAATTGGATTTATTAAGTACAGGTACAGTCCGCGAGGTATAAGCTGAGCTTTGCATTAGTGTGAGTGATCACATGCATACGCACCTATTACCAAAAGTACAGTCAGACAACAAACTCTTAAACAGCAAGCTGACATTAACTATCCAGGATCAATATGGTCATTGCGAAAAGAAGTATCTCTTTTAGGATTCAAATGGTCAAGGACAGAGAATAACAGAAAAATTTTAATGGAAAAGCATGAGATCCGTCACCTACGTATAACTTATTTACTTAAAATTTCCGAATACCGTATACAGGGCAGGCCTATCGTTTATACCAATATACAATTGATACTGCATAATAAACAACGATTTATTGAATATAAAATTGACACCTTATTAAGAGAACATGGTCACAGCGTCCTACGTCTGACTGTACTTTTGGTGATCACTCACACTAATGCAAAGCTCAGCTTATACCTCGCGGACTGTAACAAAGTAGGTTGTATAGCAAAGTACGTATCGTAGAACGCGCGATGGTTCAAACAACCGCTCTGGCCGACCGCCGCACAAGAAGTCGTGAGCTCCACTCGGCCGGGGGAATGTTGACTCATCGAACGCCGACAGGTGGCGCTTGCGTCCTGGACACGACTCGATTGTAACTCGATTGCGACTCGATTCCGACATACATAGTATAAATCGTGACTCAAACGCCACACTAGTTGGTCTTCCCCAAGGGCTGTCTTCAAATCGAAAGATAATTTGTTTTGCTCTAAGTAAACGTACTCTATCTTCAACTGCGTCACCTTGCGTCAGCTACATGGCGCTAAAATGGTGGTTCATCGTCATCATCATCAACAGCCCACTAAATGTTCTCACTGTTGGGACTCGGGGCCTTCTCTCGCAAGGAGAGAGTTAAGGTCATAATCCTCCACGCTGGCCCAGTGCGGGTTGGTGAATGACACATGACTTCGAAAGATTCTAGGTACACTTCGGTTTCCTCACGATGTTTTCATTCACCGTTTTAACTTAGCGACTTTATGCACATGACTTTGAAAAGACAGGGGTGCGTGTGGGGTTTGAACCCGGGGTCTCCGGATCGGCAGGCGCCGTTCTGCCGACTAGACCAGCCGTAACTTAAAATAAACTGAAAACGGTGGTTAAGTACGATCTATATAATAAGCCTATTTTTGAAACCAAAAAATAGTATTTATGGATTGATCGCACGAATATCTTCTTTTTTCAGTGCTGTTCCTGAGTGCTTACCAGCAAGTGACTCCTGCACATCTCGAGCACTTGAGATGTACTATGTGTGGCGCCGCTCCGCTACCTCCGGCTGATGTACATAAATTTTTAGACAAAGCTCAGGTTAGACAAAACAATATAATACAAAGATTTTACATAATAGTATGTATACCATTAGAACAAACGCTTTATTTACACGGAAAGAACGGGTCTGGTCGCTCTTGTCTTGGCGCTCTCGTGGAAGCGCCCTTCGTTTTGAGAATGTAGTTCAACATAAGCATTAGGCAGTGTTTCTAGTTTCTACTATTGGGATTCGGGGCTTCCTCTGTATCTGGCCGTAAATAGGGCTACATCTATATATATAAAAGCGAAAGGTCACTCATCAAGGAATCTCAGAAACTACAAATACTAGGAATCTGAAATTTTGCATGGGGGTCCCTTTTATCACGTAGGCGCTTGCTAAGACAGTGTTTTACGAAATTCAATCCCTAAGAGGGTGAAACAGGGGATGAACGGTTGTATGAAAATTGGTGATTTTCAAAGTTATCTAATTTTGTATCTAGACACTTGACACGAAACAATTAAATATTTGTTCTATCAATTTTGTAATTTCGAACTGTACGGGGTTGAAATTGGGGTTGAAATGGGGGTTGAATGTAATTATGGAAGTTCTCAACCGTTGAAGATAAAACCATGAAACTCTGTATTTTATACACACTTGACACGAAGCAAACGAACGTTTGTTCTATCAATTTCGTAATTTCGAACTGTACGGGGGTGAAATGGGGGATGAATGTCAACATGGAAGATCCTAACCGTTGAAGATAAAACCATGAAACTCTGAATATAGATACTTGACACAGAGCAAACGAATGTTTGTTCTATCAATTTCGTAATTTTGAAATGTACGGGGGTGAAATTGGGGTTGAAATGGGGGATGAATGTCAACATGTAAGTTCCCAACCGTTGAAGATAAACCATGAAACTCTGTGCATAGACACTTGACACGAAGCAAACGTACAATGTTTGTTCTATCAATTTCGTAATTTCGAACTGTACCGGGGTTTAATTGGGGTGGAAAAGGGGGATGAATGTCACTATGAAAGTTCCCAACCGTTGAACATAAAACCATGAAACTTTGAATATAGACACTTGACACGAAGCAAACGAATATTTGTTCTAGCAATTTTGTAATTTCGAACTATAAGTATAGGGATGAAATTGGGATTGAAATGGGGGATGAAAGTTTACATGGAAGTTTGTGCTAGCAATTTTGTAATTTACAACTGGAGAGGGATGAAATTGGGGTTGAAATGGTGGATGAATATCAATATGGAAGTTCCCAACCGTTGAAGATAAAACCATGAAACTCGGTATATAGGCACTAGACACGAAGCAAATAAATGTTTGTTCTAGCAATTTTGTAATGTCGAACTGCACAAGGATGAAATTGGGGTGGGGGAGAAATGTCAATATGGAAGTTCCCAACCGTTGAAGTTAAAACCATGAAACTTTTTATATAGACACTTGGCACGAAGCAAACAAATGTTTGTTCTAGCAATTTTGTAATTTCAAACTACGGGGATGATTTTGTGGTTGAAATGGGGGATGAATGTCCATATGGAAGTTCCCAACCGTTGAAGACAAAACCATGAAACTCTGTATATAGACACTTGATATGAAGCAAACGAAAGTTTGTTCTGGCAATTTGGTTATTTCAAACTGAATAGAGATGAAATTGGGATTGAAATGGGGGACGAATGTCTCTTATGCTTTCAAACCTTAACAACTGAACGGATTTTGATGAAATTGTATATTTTTTTTCTATTATAAGCTGTTTTTAGTAACCATAAATGTGTCTAGGTACCTATATAAATATGCACTGCCTGAGTTACTTTACCTAGTATTTATTTCGTGCGGACGAAGTCGCGGGTAACAGCTAGTATGTACATATTATTTACTTATTATATTTTTTTAAATTAAAATAAATAAAACTCTTTTAAATGCAATAGAGTCCCGACACGAGCAAGATGGAGAAGAAGATAAGTGACACGTCTGTCCACAACAACACTGATATATATGACACAGTATATATTTGTAATCCTTAGAAATATAACCCATCAAACCGAAACAATAACGTCCACTCATTACTGCTTGGTGGTAAAATAACTGGTAAAGGTTTAAAGACTCCAGGTGGACTTTGCAGAGTCCTACTACTTATAGTAATATTATGCATAATAGGAACAATAATATTATGTCCTGGCTATCTCTACAAAGGTGCGCACTGCAACCAAAATCTTACTGATATTATAAATCTGAAAGATTGTAAGGTTTTTAAATCTTACAATTTTTCACATCATGTTTGGATTGTTGCTCCATCACGTCGGAACGTCTGAACAGATCTGGTTGAAATTTGGAATACAGTTTCATAATACTTTGAAATAGCACCTAAATTACTTTTTGTCACGGGAAAAGAACGGACACGGGAACTGCGCTGGCGAAACCGTGGTACTAGTTTTTATTTTTGTTGGTTTACACTTGACCGCCATCTCGCCTGATGTTAAGCGACGATGCGGTCTACGATGGAGCATATTTACTTAGAAGAAACCGATTTACTCTCGATTTGAAGATACAAAGATTGTAACTATCAGGGAAAACCCACAGGCAACATATTCCAGAGCCTAGACGTTCTTATCACAAAAGTAGAGTCAAATCATTTCGTTCGTGTCTTTGCGAGCGGACTTTTATTGTAGTGGTAGGTGGCAGAGTCCGTCTGGGGAAGAACCACACCTTTGCCAGTTATTCTACCGCCAAGCAGTAATGTGCAAACATTACTGTGGTCCGGTTTGAAGGGTAATGTTTCCAGAGAAATTACAGGGCTTAGAGATATAACAACTTAGATTTCTGCGTGACGAGCGCAGTACAGTGCTAGGTAATGATTTGGACTCTTCATGTTCCAATAGCTGCGTGTCACTGTGCTGTTATGTGGCAGGTATGTTGCTTACCATCAGGCACATTCTGCTCGTCTCGTCACTCTTTATTTAAAAAAAAACTTGCGAGTTTGAATGTTTTAAATAAATAAAAAATTAATAGTTTTTTTTTGTTCGTATTTTCAGAACGTGCAGTTTATTCAAGGGTACGGCATGACAGAAGCAAGTCCACTGGTATCGGTCAGTCCGCTCGGGTTGAACAGGCCTGAAGCTGTGGGCTACGCTCTCCCGAACATCGAGTTGAGGGTCATTGATGGAGATAAAAATAATTTAGAACCTGGAGAGGTAATACTGTATCTTTTTTTTATCAAATAGTCATATTTTTTAGAAGTAGTTAATTTATTTTTGTATTACTTTATTGTATTACTGTAGGATATAATATAACTCTACAATGCATGATTATTAATAGATATCCTACTAATATCAATGTTTGAATATTTGGATGTTTGTTGCTCAATTACGTCCTAACGTATAAACGGAGCGGGCTGAAATTTTTGAAATACAGATTGATTATAGTCTGGAAGAACACATAGGCTACCCGGCTACCCCTTTTTATCCCGAAAAAACGTCGGGAACAACGGGAACGGGAACTACGCGGGTAACACCGCAGGGCGCTGCTAGTGTATAATATGATACCTTACAACCTTACATCACTTCTTAACCTAACCTCGTCTCTTTATATTAAATGATTCACTTCGTCCTTCGACTGCCTGAAAAATCAAATAGAAACTTTATCGGTTTTTATTAATTCAACCACTTTGATAATGTGTCCTTTTGTTTATTTAATATGAACAAAAGCCATATATACAGGGTAGAAAGAGTGGTATTGTCTTGTTTAGTACCAATTTGATTATGACCGATTTTAAAAAAAGGATAACTCCCGATTCGTCGCACTATTTTTATGTAAGTATGTTCATCGACAACTCAAAAACACTTTTTTTTGTCATGGAGGAAATGCCTTTACGCATATTTTACCCTACTGTCGCCTGGAGGAGACGGTTGGGTTATGTCGAACTCGACACCACGGATGGACTTGGTGCGCATACCGACTAAAACCTCCACGGGGTCCCAACTCTGCCGTTCGCGGAGGGAACGCGGAACCGCTCTCGCATTCCTCAACAAAACCCAAAACGAAACTCAAAAAACTGATTTCACAAAAAAAATTGTGAATTCGTTATTTTTGTTTAAAGAAAATCGATTATTCTTACTTACAACACGTTAACGCCACAAGCATCTATCTATATTATTATGATATATAAAAGCGAAAGGTCACTCATCAAGGAATCTCAGAAACTACAAATGCTAGGAATCTGAAATTTTGCATGGAGGTGTATTTAAGCACGTAGGCGCTCGCTAAGACGAAGTTTTGGGAAATTCAACCCCCAAGAGGGTGAAACAAGGGATGAACGGTTGTATGAAAATCCACCATTTTCAAAGTTATAAAATGTTGTATCTAGACACTTGACACGAAGCAATTAAATGTTTGTTTCATCAATTTTGTAATTTCGAACTGTACGGGGGTGAAATTGGGGTTGAAATGGGGGATGAATGTCAATATGGAAGATCTCAACCGTTGAAGATAAAACCATGAAACTATGTATATAGACACTTGACACGAAGCAAACGAACGTTTGTTCTATCAATTTCGTAATTTCAAACTATACGGGGGCGAAATTGGGGTTGAATGTTAATATGGGAGTTCCCAACCGTTGAAGATAAAACCATAAAACTCTGTATAAAGGCATGAATGTCAATCTGGAAGTTCCCAACCGTTGAAGATAAAACCATGAAACTTTGTATTATAGACACTTGATACAAAGGAAACAAATGTTTGTTCTAGCAATTTTTTAACTGTACGGGGATGAAATTGGGTTGAAATGGGGGATGAATGTCAATATGGAAGTTCCCAACCGTTGAAGATAAAACCATGAACCTTTGTATATATACACTTGATACGAAGCAAACAAATGTTTGTTCTAGCAATTTTGTAATTTCAAACTGTACGGGGATGAAATGGGGGATGAATGTTAATATAGGAGTTCCCAACCGTTGAAGATAAAACCATAAAACTCAGTATATAGGCACTTGACACGAAGCAAGTAAATGTTTGTTCTAGCAATTTTGTAATTTCGAACCGTACGGGGATGAAATTGTGGCTGAAATGGGGAATAAATGTCAATATAAAAGTTCCCAATCGTTGAATATAAAACCATGAAACTCTGTACTTATATAGGCACTTGACACGAAGCAAATAAATGTTTGTTCTAGCAATTTTGTAATTTCGAACTCTATGGGGATGAAATTAGAGTTGAAATGGGGGATGAATGTCAATATGGAAGTTCCCAACCGTTGAAGATAAAACCATGAACCTTTGTATATATACACTTGATACGAAGCAAACAAATGTTTGTTCTAGCAATTTTGTAATTTCAAACTGTACGGGGATGAAATGGGGGATGAATGTTAATATGGGAGTTCCCAACCGTTGAAGATAAAACCATAAAACTCAGTATATAGGCACTTGACACGAAGCAAGTAAATGTTTGTTCTAGCAATTTTGTAATTTCGAACCGTACGGGGATGAAATTGTGGCTGAAATGGGGAATAAATGTCAATATAAAAGTTCCCAATCGTTGAATATAAAACCATGAAACTCTGTACTTATATAGGCACTTGACACGAAGCAAATAAATGTTTGTTCTAGCAATTTTGTAATTTCGAACTCTATGGGGATGAAATTAGAGTTGAAATGGGGGACGAATGTCTGTTGGGCTTTTAAATCTAAGCAACTGAACCGATTTTGATAAAATTGTTTTATTATAAGCTGTTTTTAGTACCTAACCGTAAATGTGTCTACTCTCTGAGTTACCTTAGTATTAATTTCGCGCGGACGAAGTCGCGGGTAACAGCTAGTCAGTAAGATAAGATAAGATAAGATAGTATTTATTGATATATTAAAAAACATACATTAGAATTAGCAATAAATTACATTAAATTACCAATTGCTTAACATAGTATTAATATATCTCGTCATTTAAAATAATAATATTTGGAACATTGGGAATTGAAATATAAATTCTACTACAAAAAATAAATTGCTGTAAAGGGGCATTACTATAGCTAATTAATATCCGTGCAAATTAAACATCTGATCTGAATTATTGTGATAAATATAAGTATGAGTATGTACAGTTTTACGGCTTAACTACTTTCAATCAATTAAACGCGAACATCACAACAACATGAAAACTACTCGTAACTATAATTTAAATATTCACTTATGCTGTACACCGTCCTCTCAATCAGAAGTTGTTTAACTTTTCTTTCAAATATTGATTTGGTAGAACTGGTTTTAATATTTTCCGGCAAATTGTTATACAAAACTCTACCAACGTTAATAGGGAGCTTTTTTGCCATTGCAAGTCTGTACCGTATTGGCTGCAAAATTATTCGCATGCGTCCTGATCTACGATCTTTTATTTCATCTAACGAATATTTTTTCATATTGTCCCAAGTGTATTTGAGAGCTTCAAATATGTAGAGTGCTACTGATGTCATAATTTTCTGCTCCTTATAGTGTTCTCTGCAACTTTCTTTAAATTTCGCGTTCACTAGTACGCGTATAGCCCGTTTCTGCATTTTTAAAACACGCTGAGAGTCACCAGAACAGCCCCAAAAAACTATACCATAAGCCATAGTTGAGTGAACATATGCGTAATATATCTCTTTTAAACTTTCCGAAGATGTGATTTTCTGTAGCTGTTTTAGTGCATATGTTGCTTTGGCCATTTTCGCACAAGTTTCATCGATATGATGTTTCCAGTTTAGTGCGGGGTCGAGTACAAAACCTAACAATTTTACTTTATTTGTGCTCACGATCTTTGTTTCATTCAACAAATTTACAGTTATCAATTTTTGATTTCGGGCTTTTAGATTAAAAAATAGTACGTTTGTTTTTTCTGCGTTCAAAAGTAATCCATTCATTCCGAACCAATAGTTGAGTTTGGCAAGAGTTTCTCTAATTTTTGCGATTAACTCTTCGATAGATGTGGCTTTTAAAATTATTGTGGTGTCATCTGCATATTGAATTATTTTTCCGTCTATTTCTAGCATCGATACATCATTGACAAAAAACAAAAACAGGATATTCCCGAGCGCCGATCCTTGAGGAACGCCTATGTTGATACACTGTGGATCAGATCTTTGTCGTTTGTCATCAATTTTAATCTCTACAATTTGTTCCCTGTCAAGTAAGAAAGATTTTATCAGAGCTAAGCTTTCATCCTTAAATCCATAAATGGAGAGCTTTTTCAGTAAAAGCTCGTGGTTTATAGAGTCAAACGCTTTAGACAAATCTAAGCAAATTGCGGCTACTTTTAATTTACTCTCCAGACCCTCCACAACATTTTCGAAGAGATTATGGACAGCGGAAATCGTAGAGCGTCCAATTCGATACGCATGTTGTGTTTCAGAGATTACCGTATGCCGGCTGAAATAAGCCATAATATTTTGTGCCATTAGTGATTCAATTAGTTTTGAAATGGTCGGTACAATAGTAATAGGTCTATAGTTGTTAACGGACGACTTTTCACCTTTTCCTTTATATAGTGGTGTTAATCTTGATTTTTTTAGAAAATCAGGATAGAAACTGGACTGGAGAATATTATTTATTAAATAAGTGAAGTGATCATTAAGATTCACTAAAACACTAAACAAAAAAGTACCTGAAATGTCGTAGATGTCTTTTGTGTCTGAATTTTTGATTTTATTTTTTGCCAAATTCAAAACTTGCGTGGAAGTTACAATGTCAAATTGAAAATTGTGTTGGCCATGGACTTTATTTTTAAGAAATAATATTGCTTTTTCTATATCCGGAGGATTGTTAGTGCTCAAAATATTTGATGTTGAAATGAGACTTTTATTAATATATTCAGCAATTTCATTTTCGGGTATTATAATATTATTTGCGCCATCTACAAGAAACCAATTCCATTTCTTTACATTTTTATTGGTTTCTTTTTTAATTACGTTCCATACCTCTTTTTTAGGATTTTTAGCATTTGAAATCATATTCTGAATGTAATCTTTCTTATTTTCTTTAAATTGTGCGTCTCTATATTTTTTCTTTTTATTTATTATTGATCTAGAAAGTTCAGGATATTGACGTTGCAACTGATGCAAATCATGTATTTCTTGTTGTAATTGTATGACTTCATTAGTTATCCATGGACAGCTTTGTTTAGATTTGGTTGTTATTGTTGTTAGTGGAAAAAATAAATTATAATTCCAAAGGAATTTATTTACAAAATTGTCAAAGGTATCGCAATTATAAGTTTTGAAGATCTCGTCCCAATCGTATGCCAGCATAGCATCGCAAAAATCTACTAGCTTTGCATCACTAATTATGCGCCGCTCGAATGTCATACGTTCTGGCTCATTGTTTTCTTGCGAAATAATGTTTACAAGCTGGGCGTCGTGGTCAGAAACTCCAGTTGCTAAAGGTGATATAGATATGATTGGGCTTGGCAGATTTGAAACAATGCAATCCACTGACGTACTTGAGTTATCTTCATATCTGGTAGGAAAGTTAACCACATTTCGATAACCACATGAATGCATTATGTCATTCAGTTTAGTTTTATTGGTAGAGTTTGCCAAAAAGTCGATATTCCAGTCTCCAGCCAAAATAACATTTCTATCTGAGAAGCTGCTCAGCAGAGTGAATAATTTTTTCATTACTCTATAAAACGTTTTTAAGTCACCGTTTCCCGTTCTGTACATACATATAATTATAAACTTATTTGCTTTAAGATTAATCTCTATAGCTGTAAGCTCACAGTGGAACTCTATTGATAATTGGTCAATCATCTTGAATGGCCTACATTTCAATGTATCCCTCACAAATAATGACACACCACCGTGCAAACGTTTTGTTCTAATAAAATAGTTCGCATGAACATATCCGTGAATAACTACACTATCAACATTTTTTCGATTTAGCCATGTTTCACATAGAGCTAGAACGTCAGGCTTATGAGCTGCTGTGAGCCCTTGTATAATTAAAGACTTATCGGAGTTTAGAGATCTGATATTTTGATGAAATATCACAAAATTAATTTTGTCTAGGTCGTAGACATGGTTATGACTTCTTGGTCTAAAAAAGGCGAATCACAGCTAGTCTGTGAAGTCAATATTGTACAGTTATTTCCAGTATTGTCATATCCAGTCAAATAAATTAAATTTTTGTTAATGCCTGTCTTGCTTACAATATTCTTAATTATTTCATTACAAATAAATTTAACAAAATGTTTCGACAGCACATTCTGAAATTTGAAAACATTTTTGTTAAATAAATTAATGTCAATTATTGATAGGCATCTAGACTCTAAAGCTAGTCTATACAAGTATTCGTTAATTTTAAATTTCTTTTCATTCATTACATTGTCATAAACATTTAAATATCTGTAGGGCAATGTTGTAATTTGAAGTTTCAACCTTTTGCATTCACACAAATCAATCAAGTGTTTGATATATGTTAATTTATAATTGGTAGCTCTTGAAACAATCAAAACTATCCCATCGTTTTCTTTTAGTCTTTTTGTGTGAATTTCAACATCTCTTACTATCTCTACGAGAGTGGCATTTGGTTTGCAGTTGGATGTTACATCATACTTAGTTGAGGTACTATTCACAAAGTTTTCTGCTAAAGATTTTCCATAAATATCACATAGGATTAGGATCTGCCTGTCGGTTTTCTTGTTTGCGGTAATGTTGTTAACATTTCCTGTAATGCTCGAACACCTTTCATTAATTATTTGGCTTTCTATTGATATCGTTTCTATATCTTGCATGTTCTTATCCGGTATATTCTTTTGAGTTTCAAAAACACATTTGTTACCTCTAATTTGGTGTGATTTTTGTGTTTCATGGAACATACTGTTTTTACTTTTTGGAACTGGCAAAAAAGTAGAACTTGTGCTGGAAGCAGTTTTAAGTGTAATATTCTCATCTTGTAGGTCTACAATTTGAGATTTCAGAGTTTCAATATGTTTATTTAATGATTCCGTTTTTTCGTGATGTTCTAATTTCGTCGTTTTTAGCAATGTCTCAAAAAGGGAAGCATTTTTTTCGTGCATATGTATGATACTTAGTGCATTTTCATATTCGTTCAAATCTTCCATTCTTGTTTCCGTTAAATCCATAAGTCCTTTCTTTTCCGATGCGACATCTGTAATCTCCGCGTCTTTTTTTGCTAATTCCAATTTTAATTGAACTATTTCATTTGTCAAGCGCTTAAACTCTTCAGCGCAGTCATCTTGCTCCTGTAATAATTTAATATTAAGTTGCTGTGCCTTTTCAAGATCTAACGTTAGAATCTTGATTTTACGTTGAGCTTCTATCAATGTCTGATTTCGTGTTAGAGGCATAGTGTGAACAGTCGCCAAGTTGCTACCGTTAGCGTGATCTAGGATAATGCATTGATTGAGTGGCGCCGCTTAGTGAGTAATTTTGAAACTAACTTGTTGTAGTCTTTTCCAAGTGTGTTGTGTTTACTGAGGTTCAAATATGTGTAGCACTTTATAAGGCAGTTCCAGACTTTACTCAGAGATGGCGCTAGTGGTAATTTTTTACTGAAATTCAATAATATCAAATAACTTTAAAATTGGATATTCTCATTCATTATTTCACGGTTTATAAAAGGATACTATTGAAACATCGCACAAATTCCTTCTAATTTCAAGACATCTGGTACTCGTTGTCCTTTTCCGTGCTCCTAACGGTTTTTTTTTCCAATGTCGATCTGTATTTTGATTTGGATGATTTCTTGTTTGTCACTATCAATAACCATTTGATTCACCGTTCACTTGATAAATAAACACTCACACCAGACTTTTCACTACGTTTAGGCATATATAGTTGTTCATTTGTAATTAATCTTATAAAAATACTGAGGAGCACTTTTTCAGTTTCAGTTTTTCACAGTTCATAAAATAATGATTCCAAAACGTTACAAGACGAATAATGTAACGTTTTCAGTAGAATAGAAACATTATAATAAAAATAATGGTCTCTTTCGTAACGGTACGCGCGTTTCTCGAGTTGTCTCATTTTTCATTCTGTTTCCCTTCAGAAAGTGCGAAATCCGTGCATAAGTCTCTGTGACTCCTTGCTGCAATAAAGCTTAGTTTATATCGTTCTGTTGGAGTAAGTTGTTATTAGATACTATTGCTTCAGTGAAGTCCTATGACCTCGTTAATTTATTTAACACAATTGTTTAGTGTACCTACTACATGCTTATGCTTAATGAGACTTACCACGTGTTTTTTACAATATAGTTTGACGGCATATGCAAGGCTATTACTAGCGCCTAGTACAGTCCGCGAGGTATAAGCTGAGCTTTGCATTTGTGTGAGTGTACATGGATAGTGTAGGTGTGACAACCGGCCTTAGGCGCGGCGCCATTTTCGCCCGGTAAAAACCGGTTTAAACTGATTTTGGGTAACCGGCCTGAGGCGCGGCGCCATTCTGTCTCGCCGCGCTCCTGCCGCACTTCACCTCTTGTACAGACTGCAGCGTGACGTGTTTAATATTATTTTGTTTTTGTTTGATATAAGTGTTAGTAAAATGGATGCCAACACAAATAAGCGCAAAATACGGAAACCATTAAATAGCCAAGTAAAAGAAATTTTGTGTAATTTAATTAGCTATTTTAAAGACATGAACGATAAAGACATGTCAAGTGTGACTACATCAGCCCAATTGGTATCGTCATCGACAGGAATTCCACTGTCAACTGTTAAAATAGTCTTATTGGAAGGTAAACGTGTTTTGAAAGATGGAATCAAATTCAAATCTCCGAAAAAGACCAGATGCAGGAAAAATATAATAATCATTGATGATTTTGATAAAGCAGTAATCCGTAGAACAATTCATAATTTTCACATTACTGACAAAGAGGTGCCAACAATGAAAATAATTCATGAAAAATGAAAGGCTGACATTAACTATCCAGGATCAATATGGTCATTGCGAAAAGAAGTATTTCTTTTAGGATTCAAATGGTCAAGGACAGAGAATAACAGAAAAAATTTAATGGAAAAGCATGAGATCCGTCACCTACGTATAACTTATTTACTTAAAATTTCCGAATACCGTATTCAGGGCAGGCCTATCGTTTATACCGATGAAACATATATTGACACCACTCACACTTCATCAAAATCATATTCAGATGGCAGCACTTCTGGTTTGAAGAAACCTATTTCTAAAGGAAATCGATTGATAATCGTTCATGCCGGCGGCGAGGACGGTTTCATACCAAATGCGCTGCTGATGTTTAAAGCTAATCAAAAAAGTGGTGATTATCATAACAATATGAATACAGAAAACTATACAAAATGGTTACAAACGCAATTAATTCCCAATTTGAAGCCCAATAGCGTTATTGTAGTTGACAATGCATCTTACATCCCGCTCCTAACTCAAATAGTTGCAAACAAGATATGATTGACTGGCTCAAGTTACGCAATATCGATCACTCAATATCCATGCTTAAACCACAACTTTATCAATTGATACTGCATAATAAACAACGATTTATTGAATATAAAATTGACACCTTATTAAGAGAACATGGTCACAGCGTCCTTCGTCTACCACCCTATCACCCAGATTTCAATCCGATTGAAAATATATGGGCAATGATAAAAGGATACGTCGCGAAAAAAAACGTGTCAATGAATGGATACAATAATGAGGTTAGCAAATGAAAAAATTGAAAGTATCACTGTACAGGAATGGAAAAATGTTTGTGACCATGCAATAAAAGAAGAAAAAAAGTTTCATGGATACGACGCCGTTATTGACAATATAACGGAAAGATTCATTATTAAAACAAACGACACATCAGACGAGAGTAAAAATGATAACGAGAGTGATAAAGAAAGTGACTATGGTGCAATGTCTGGTGTAGAAGATGTGTAGTTATTTTGTCTTTCAAATTGAATTTTTAGTAATAATCACACAATAATATGTACTCATCAGTCAAATACACAGCTGGACTTTATTACCCGACTGCGCGACGCAAAGGAGTGGTAATGTGTTTAACAGTCTATGTATGTATGTATGTATGTATGTATGTATGTTTGTATGTTCCTTTGAGGCACTATACAGACCAAACGCCTGGGCTGATTTTTATGATTCACACGTCAATCGATTCCTCTTAATCTGGCGAGTGACACTAAAGACATGACATTAGTATCAGTCCAATATGGCGGCTTCAGGACGCCATATTGTCCAAATAAAAAAAATGAAAATCACCAAAATATGTCAAGAGGGGTATCGTTGAATAGGTATTTCAAAATAATGTTTAGCTTTCTCTCAATGTTTTTCGATTCGACTGACCGTTTAGGATGTATATCGATTTAAAGTTCAGTAACAACCATTCTCACATTTATAGGTTTTTAGGTAGCAGAAAACTTCGTATAACTAACTGTACGTGTGAATGTGGATGGACATTATATACTAATGTATCTAGTAGGCATCGATATAAATCAATAGATGTGCCCTGAGCACCTTGAAATTGGTAATAAACTGCGTCTCTGTATGTATCGTAAGTGGTTTACAAACAACCAATCTACTTAACCCCTATAATCGCTAGCGGCGAGATTTGCTGTGGTTCTACTTATTTTGGTTGTTGACACCGAATAATGATAGGTAAAAACGTCCGGCGTCCACCGCGTCCTGCAACCGACTAGAACGGAAAGAGTGAGCTCACTCTTCCCAACGTTGACATGATTGCGTGCGCCGTGAAGTTTGGAATGGGGCCCATCTTGCGTTCTACGATCTATGCTAGTAGGTATATTGGACTACCTTTTTTTCGTACGTGCAGGAAATGTATTTACGCATACCCTACTGCCCCGCCCGGGAGACACAGCCAGGTTATGTTGCACTCTATATCATGTATGGATATGGTGCCCCTATCTACTAATAAACCTCTATGGGGTTTCAACTCTGCCGCTGATAGTGGGACCACGGAATCGCTCTCGGATTGCTCCGCCTCGGTCGCCCATCTCCAACTTCAAACGATTTAGTAGGTACTCAACGTCAATCGAAAACCTATACTAACACAAAACTATAAATATGAATTACATGCAGTAGAAAATCCTACATATTATATCAGTAGAAACGAAGACATTTGGTCAACAACCAAAAGATGCATATTATTATATTGAGCATATTAACATTCACAACATTGTTCATAACTAAAAAGTATAAAAAAATATATATAATTTAAAAACTCAAAAACCCGACTGCGTAAAAAGTGAACCAAACTACGTTCTCGCATACTAAAAAAACTGAAAAGAATAAAACAAGCATTTAGATTTCTGGTGGTCTAGAATTCTATAATATGTTATTGTATTAATACTATTGAAATATATACCATATTTTCTAATAAAAGAACATTACAACTGAAGCGTCGGGATCCATTATTATTCGACATACAATGTAATTGTTCAATGGATCCCGACTGTTCAGTTGTAATGTTCTTTTAATAGAAAATATTGTATATATTTCAATAGTATTAATACAATAACATATTATAGAATTCTAGACCACCAGAAATCTAAATGCTTGTTTTATTCTTTTCAGTTTTTTTAGTATGCGAGAACGTAGTTTGGTTCACTTTTTACGCAGTCGGGTTTTTGAGTTTTTAAATTATATATATATTTTTTATCAATTTAGTTTTATTTTATTTTAATACTAGAATACTTCTCCGACTTATGTTATGCCTTAAATACCTACCTAAAATATAATGATATTAATTTTTAAGAGTTTGTTGTCTAACTGTACTTTTGGTGATCACTCACACTAATGCAAAGCTCAGCTCATATCTCGCGGACTGTAATAAGCTATATCCCTCTTCATAACAGCACAGTGCCACTTTTGACCAGAAAACTCCGAAACACTACCCAGCACTGTATCCGTTACTGTCAGACCGACCAAACGTGCGATGGATTGTGATCTGGAGGTTTTACTTTGATAGATTAAACTAAAATTCAATTCTAAAGAGTATGTGACGGTTCACATTGTTTCGACAGATTACACTATTAGAGTAAGATCCCAGAGCTGCCAGACGTCACCTATTTTCTGATGAATGAAATGTGGACGATTGAGTAGAGTTAGTAAGTACTAAGAACACATGCATACTCGCTAACTTGCTTAGGCGGCCAATTTTGAGATATGGCGCAGTGAAGGTCACTTTCAAACATTACTTCACGTATTTTCTAATAAGTGATTTTCACGTATGTTGTAGGCAATATCCTTAAAAACAAGGTCCCAATACTCTCAGACACTTTCCGTCGGCCGTTTTACTTTACAAATGGAGCATGAGAATTTAAGTGAAGTTAAATTATTATTTTGGAGTTGTGTACATCGACATCACACAGCTCGCATTCTTTTACGTCCCTTTGCACTACACCTGGTTTTGGGTCGGCCTCTGGATCAAGTTACGTGATGATTTATCTCGCAACCCTGAAATTTTAATAAAACTTTTGCGCTTCTAACTTGATTTTGAAGGGCAATGCTTTGATTGATGGTAGGATAAAAGCGACAAATGTGGCACTTCCAAAGAGGATACATATACCGATACTTTATCTAAGAGCACTTCTTTCTCATACTCTCTCATACTCTATTCTATACCAATAGGAATATTAACATTACCTGTATCTAGCAGACCATCGCTGTGGTTTGCACGTGAAATGGTTTCACATTTGATTGACTTCGACGACTTATATTAGGTCGTCTTCCTCTTGACATTTAAAACAATACTAGTAAAGTTCTCGCGTATTGATTGATAAACTAATGATACATCAAAAAATAACGCGGAAAGTAAAGGAAACAGAAAATGCGTGCGCACATTGTCGCGAAATACGGACACCCAGAAGTTAGCTCGTTAACATTTGTAACATTGTGGCAAACATTGTAACTAACTTTGAAAAGTTAAACCAAGTAAACTAAGACTTCTATCACAATAAATCTGACTAATATTATAAATGTCAATGTATGGATGTTTGGATATTTGGATGTTTGTTGCTCAATCGCGTCCTAACGTATGAACGAATCGGGCTGAAATTTGGAACACAGATAGATTATAGTCTGGAAGAACACATAGGCTACTTTTTATCCCGGAGAAACAACGGGAACTGGAACTGCGCGGGTAACACCGCGGGGCGCTGCTAGTACACATATAAAGAATACAATGAACAGCACAATGTGAAACACACACTCATTTTCGAGCGCGATAAGTGCAATTAACACTTTATCTACGTATATCTATGTCTGTTTTTCAGGTGGGCGAGCTAGTAATCAAGGGTCCGAATATAATGAAGGGGTACAAAAACAACCCTGAAGCAAACGCCGAGGTGTTTTTAGAAGGGGGGTGGTACAGGAGCGGGGATCTAGCTAAGATTGACGTCGATGGATTGATTACTATCTCTGACAGGCTGAAGGAATTGATTAAGGTGAGCTGATGCTTGGAAAATTGGAGCAGATTGAAATGTCATGAGGGATCCGTTTTTAATCATTATATTGAGTATTTTAAAGTATTTTTAAAAATAACCATATAAAGCACTTAGACTACAGGCCCGTGAACAAAATTTACGTAGTAAATGAACCACCAGGAGACCTATGTAGGATGATAGAAGTGTATAAAGTAATAAGATTTAGCACTATGCCGTCACTTGTAAGCTGTCCAACTGAGTACAATTGAAGAGGGGGGGCTCTAATCCTCGATCATTTCTCCTTTCGGCGTTGCGGAATAATAGGTTAGAAGAGCTATGGAAACTATAAAAAATATAAATGTTTGATTTTTAATTATTAGTTTGTCGGAAAAAATTACGATGTGCTGACGATTTACAGAGTAAATTTGGTCATTCGATAATGTACGGCATTGGTTCCATACAGTTTCAATACCTCTTCTAAACCATTATTTCGCAACGCCGTACAAAAATCATGCGATAAGGAGAAATGATCGAGAATTGGAACCCCCCCTCTTCAACTGTACTCAGTTGGACAGCTTACAAGTGACGGCATAGGGCTGAATCTTATTACTTTATACCCTTCTATCATCCTACATAGGTCTCCTGGTGGTTCATTTGACCCGTAAATTTTGTTCACGGGCCTGTAGTCTAACTGTCAAACAGTAAATAAATGAAATATCGATTAAGAATAATAGGTAGCAATGAGATATAATAGGTACAGGTAAGTCCTTCACGATCCTACATCGATCCCACACTGGGGTTAAAGACGCGTAGATTATTGAAGTGAAAACTTCTTTAGGCGCGCTTAGACAGATTTTTCGTGGTCTGTGAATTGGATTCATTCGTCACGCTCGGGTATGATAAGAAAGCTTCGAGTAAACTCGGGACCATGGCTATTGGCCGTCTAGAAATACGTCAGCCAATGGGAAATGCTGAAAGGGCGTGGACAGGCCATCATGGCATGGCCATCTAGAAACGCATCAGCCAATGGGAAATGCTGACGCATTTCTAGATGGCCATGCCAAGATGGCGAGGCCCTGCGGTTACACCCGTGTATTTTCAAAGGTAAGCTATCAAATTCTGATTTATACGTTTTCATATCGGTAATTCCTATGACTGCCAATTTCTTTTTTCAATCAGGGAATACCCACTCCGGCAATGAATTCCACAGTTTAGTTGAGTAGAAACGTAAAACCATACCTTTTTCAAAACCCACCGTAAAGTCAAAACCGTGTCTTTGGAACATCAACACGAAAAGCTGTCGATCTACGAGTAGTTGGACTGATAAAAGGGCAAAGTGCTATTACGAGCATGCAGGTCTACTGTTCACTGTTCAAAATGTATCCGATAATAATCTGACGGCGATATTCAAGACTCAAACGGTTGCGATTTGGGTTATATGGACAAACGTGGGCTAATAATGATGACGATTTATAAACTCATAACGATTCAAAATGACTCGCACTCCTTTTTAATTTTAGAAGTTATCCCCAAGGCCATAATTTATTTTGTTTGTTTTCCTTGCAGGTAAATGCGTTCCAAGTACCGCCCGCAGAGCTCGAATACGTATTAAAAGAGCATCCAGATATCTTTGATGCTGCCGTCATTGGTGTCCCAGACCAAAATACCGGGGAAAGGCCCAAAGCCTTCGTCATCCTCAAAGAAGGAACTGACACTACTGATAAACAGATAATGGAGTTTGTAAACGAACGAGTAGCAAAGTTTAAGAGAATAAAAGAGGTTATGTTTGTTGAGAGCATCCCGAAAAACCCTTCTGGAAAGATTTTGAGAAAGGTCTTGAAAGAACAATATTGTTAAACTATTTATTATGTAAGAAATAACATAAATATTGGTGACTATTATTTCTCACAGTATACCATCTAGCACCAAACTAAACTAGCTTGTAATATGGAAACCAGGTAGCTGATATAATACTTATAATTATGTATGTGTAATTGTGAATACAAATTTAATATACATAAAAACATGCAGACATATTTATTTAATTGTATTCATTACAAATTTCGCATTCATTTCACATTAAAGTTACGGCGGGTCTAGTCGGGAGAACCGTGCCTGCCGATCCGGAGACCCCGGGTTCAAACCCCACATGCACCACTGTCTTTTCGAAGTCATGTGCGTAATGCCGCTAACTTAAAACGGTGAAGGAAAACATCGTGAGGAAACCAACATGTACCTAGAATCTTTCCAAGTCATTTGTCATCCACCAACCCGCACTGGGCCAGCGTGGAGGATTATGGCCTTAATTCTCTCCTTGCGAGAGAAAGCCCCAAGTCCCAGTAGTGGGAACATTAAGTGGGCTGTTGATTTTTAAAAGTGTACTTCTGAAGATTTGTATAATTAATTACGGGATATTACTGTTGTTGTTCCGTGACAAGAAATGGGGGTTTAAAATCAACAATAAGTACACTGAGTCAATCTTAGCCTTTGCGAACGACCTTGCAATACTTACACGCAATCCCAAACAGTGTCAGGAATTGTTGAACGATGTCGATGAGTTCTGTACATGGACGGAGGGATTGAGGACAAAACCAAGTCAATGTCATTGTCTATGTCTGTGTAGACGAAATACCAAATACACTTTTTACGAGCCGGGACTCTCCATATGTGGACAAAGAGTTGCCACAATTGCAGAGACAGTGAGTGCCTTTCAAATTTATTTGTAGAAAGATAGATTACAAAAGACGTACACCATCACGAGCCGGGACTCTCCATATGTGGACAAAGAGTTGCCACAATTGCGGAGACAGTGAGTGCCTTTCAAATTTATTTGTAGAAAGATAGATTACAAAAGACGTACACCATCATTAGAGGTAGTTGTTGAAAATTTTATGAACAACCTCAATTACGTAGACAGCCTATCAGCAATATCAATAAAGCACGGTGTACGACATCTATCTCACATCATATCTCATTTGGCTTTTCCTAGTATATGACATCGGTAAAACCCTCCTGGCAAAGCTAGATGCTAATGTCATAAAGATATTGAAGTCATGGTTTGGATTGGCACATCCGGCTAATCCCTCTACTCTCTTTAGTGATCACAATAGTTTTGGGCTGAAACTAAAAAAACCGTCCGAACTCTACAAACACCTAATAGTTACAAAAACGCATGTTACAGGAAAGTTGCAAGACGAATTAATTACATCTCTCCCTAAAAACGAAAGTGCTTCAGACCTTGAATCTAGACTTCAATTCTATTAACAATATATGGCAGGTGCACAAGTAAATACAGCTGGTTTGGGTGCGAGAAAGGAAAGTGAAGACCGATATATACTTTCGCAATTTGCGCAATTTCCTAACTTTAAACGCAATTAACACAGCAAAGTAAAAGTAGCTTTCCGCACATTACATCGCACAGCCCCCCAACAATCTATCTCTATCAAACTGCAAACTTGCACAACTGACTCGTCCAACCCTCAAACATGTGGATGTCCTGTATTGGAACAAGTGCAAGACGCGAAATACCTTGGTATACATATTGACAAACTCCTGTCATGGACGAGGCAAATAGAGTCAGTTAGAGCGAGACTTCGGAAACTACTGTTTATTTTCAAAAAACTTCGAAATGTTGCCGATGAAGCAACCATAGTTATGGTTAACACAGCTTTGTGTAAATCCCTAATTATGTATTGCATTACCTCATGGGGTGCAGCATGCACCACTCACATATGTTGAAAATAGAACGAACGCAGAGATTAGTCTTAAAGATTGCACATAAAAAATTTTATATTCGACAGATGCTCTATATCGCGATACCAAAGAACTTAGAGTTTAGGCAATTGTACATCCTTATGTGTGTCCTAAGGTTCCATTCGACAGCACCTAATTGTACTAAAACTCTAGAAACATGTGATATAATGCCAAGGACTCACAGATGGGATCTTCCTCAAAAAGAACCTGTCAGGGTCAAAGGAGCCACAATTTCCTAGGCCCTTACATATATAAAAATTTGAACAAAAAACCAGATTTACTGAAAAACACAAAAAAGGGTGCAAAAAAAAGGTAACGCAGTTTTTCAGGCAATAGGGTACCCGACTGGGTCAAAAATACACCATCCTAATTAGTCCGTCAGCTAGATCATGGAAAAATATTGGACACGTATTTTTTGTTTTTTTCATAATATTAAAAATCGTCAAATATATAGATAGACCATCAAACTTCGAGGGTTGCGACGTCACTCGTGAGTAAAAATCGTACTCACAAGTGACGTCACACAAAACTTCGAAGCGCTCTATCTTCGTCATTTTTTGTTTGTGAAACAAAAGAAAAAATACGTGTATAATATTTTTTGGCAATCTCACTGACGGGATACTTAGTTTTTTTGAGGATTGTACCCTATTGGGCTACGAGGACACAGAATCACTGCTTAAAACATCGATCTATTGAACTTAACCACAATTTTACTAATTACACATTATATATCTACCCCTAAAATACAACCATATCACAAACACAGCCTCACACAACTACACTCATAAGTGTGTGTTTACTGTGTGTACACTCGAACACAACCGAAGAGAACTAGCTCCCACAGGGAATCCTAGTGTGGGAGCTAGGGCTACAATTTGTTACTTGTGTAATACTTTTATCATTTGCATGTTAGTTTATTTAAGTTAATAAGTAACCATAAGGCTTCAATGTTTAAGATGAAAATACATTTTTATTATTTTATTATTTATTTATTATACTAAAAACCTTTCTACAACAAGACGAAAATGACGGTTACAAAGTGCACGCTATGATTTTAGAAACGCAAAGTGGTTGCAAATGCAAAAAGTACATAGTACTTGAAATCATACGTGAAGCCATAAGCCTTTCAGTAGCTAGAGCCCAAAAAGGATTGACGACAAACAAAAGACTCTTCTTCTTTAAGTAAAAAAGGCTCTTCTTCAAACTCTAAGGACAAGCCTTACTCAATCCTGGGTACAGCTCCTGATTGGACTATTTTAATGGACACGTATGAAAAGCACTATAAAATCCCAGATGATGTGGATGTTTCGTCATCCATTTCGGACATTTTTCTTTTTTCTAGAGCTATGAAACGCATAGTCTTTGTAGAACTTACCGTACCGTGGGAAACTAGACAAAATAAGTATTACGATATTCTAAATGAATTAACGAAGACAGCTATGTAGTTAATTTATACGCTGTAGATGTAGGAGCGAGAGGTATACCAGCAAAATCTCTCTATAACCTGCTGAAAGACTTGCTGCTTGTCCAGAAGTGCAGTAAGTTCTATATAGAACGAGTATTGTAACGGTTGTTACTTCTTAAAAATAATTATGTTTCTTATTATTAGCTACTAATTTATAATTGCAATCAGTCTTCGTAAATCAACTTTAAAATGTCGCGCGGGTTGACCAATGAGAACGGTTTGCGCCGAATGACTACCGGTCGCCGGGCCGCGCATGACTTTGCGTGACATTCTACCAAGTGAAGCTGCCTCACGCGATAACTTAAATCACTCTTAATTTACTTGATTGTTGAATATATTACACAAGATGTAATTCTGCAAAATTACCGATAACAAGTGTTTATTTGACTGTGATTCGTTATACCCCAAACTGGGTAAGTGTTTCTATAAATCCTATCGTGCATAAGCTAGTGATCATGACGTGAGTTGACGTGAGTTGACATTCAAATATTATGTTTAGATTTTTTAGTTACTATCAACCAATTCCTTTTATATATATCTTACTAGCTGACCCCGCAAACGTTGTTTTGCCTTAGTGAACAACCCTTGTCACTTAGGGGTATGAAAAATAGCTAGTAGCCGATTCTCATACCTACAGAATATGCATATAAAATTTGGTTAAAATCAGTAAAGCCGTTTCGGAGGAGTAAGGAAACAAACACTGTGACACGAGAATTTTATATATAAGACGAGAATTGTATATATAAGATAACCATTTTATTTATTCTCTGAAATTGTAATATTCTTAACAGCTTGAGTTCAAAGAATAAACTAGTAAAATCAATTTTATAATTCATTACGGTAGGTACCCACTTGTACTTTTTATTGAACATTATATTTGAATGTAAGTATTTCTTTATGCTTTCTTTTGTATTTTCATACATACATATATAAAATAACTCATTTTCATTGTTATACTGGTTTTGGAAACACTTACCCAAGCATAATGGCCTACGAAATCAAATTTCTCTCACTTCAAAAGGCGGAATTAGAATATGAAGTTGAGCTTCGCGGTGGTACCGGAGATTCCGTGCAGGACCTTCGTAAACAAATTATTAAACTATCTCAATTGCTACGATCTGAGGATATACTTGAATCCCATTTGGAACCTTCGGATGATATAAAAGCCGTTAAAGAATCTTTGTTAAAATCTCAAGGCAACCTGACGTCTCTTAAAGCGAAGTTTGATAAGAATCTTTTACCGAGAGTGGAAAACCTATTGAATTACATTTTTCATCGACTAAATAGGAACAGCGTCAATTCTGAAATTTCTGATGTACATAAAGTGTGTGTATCAAATCTAAATTTCCAATACAAAGACCTTAATACTCTTAAGCCTCAGCAATCACAGGTACAGTCTAAAGCTAGCACATCCGCGAACCCAGATACCATGCCGGATGGTATCAGTATTGCCGTGACATGTGATCGCGACTTTACTACTGGCACTTCTAAATTAAAATTTAACGGCAAGTTATGCGTGCGCTCATTCATCCAAAAAGTGGATGAATTTGCTTTAGCTAAAAAAATATCATACGATAAAATCCTGTCTCTTGGTTATGAAATCTTTACTGACGACGCTTTACACTGGTTTCGAGATAATAAAGACAATGCTCAAACTTGGCAAGAGCTATGTATGTTACTCAAATCAAGATTTTTCTAGAAAAAAATATGATTACCTACTAGCTGCTGAAATTCGAGCGCGCACTCAGGGTGATGGATTCAGGATTGCTGTCTACATTGCTGTAATGCAAGGAATGTTTTCTCATCTCGATAATCCTTTTTCGGAGGAGGAAAAATTAGAAATTCTTCTGCATAATATACTTCCTTGTTACACGGTAGCGTTATCTGCATCACCAATAATCCAAAACGTAAAGGAATTAAAATCAGTGTGCCTCAATTATGAAAATTTGCAGTCTCGTTCTTCTCTTTACCGCGAACCACCTAGAGTATCTAGCTCAACTCTGTGCTCCCTGATTTCGCTTACAAACGTACGACAAATCTATCAGTTGCGTCACCGAATCGTTTTCAATCTTACGCTTATGACAACAAAATAAAGATTACGAACTCGAACTTCAACTTTAAAACTAAGCCTAACGTGAATGCTGTGCACGAGGATGTAATTTCGGATTCCAATGATACGGACGAAGTCAATGCTTTAGCTGCTAGTTTCTCCAGTCAAATTGAATCCAAATATTGCCCTAGATGCAGAGTAACTGGCCATTCGCTTAGGAACTGTAAAGAAGAGCGTTTCTTGATTTGTTTTAAATGCGGTAAAAAAGGTGTACGTTCATTAGAATGCTCAAACTGCAATAAAGCTTCCAAGCCAAAAAACTAACTATCAAGGATTGCGAACACAACAATACGAATGCATCAACAGGTACTAAAACTAGCCCTGCTGAGTGGGCGGAGTGGCTCAGATTCGTCACTAAATTCTCTGTATTTAATGTTGTGTCGTCAATCCGTGATACAAAATCGACTCCAAACTACTGCAGTGTCTCAAGACGAAAGTCTTTGACCAGTGCGTGTTGCCAGTGATGACATATGGAACAGAGACGTGGTCGCTTACTATGGGTCTCGTAAAAAAGCTCAAAGTTACCCAAATAATGGAAAGGAAGCAATGGAAAGAGCCATGCTCGGAGTTTCCCTGCGTGATAGAATCAGAAATGAGGAAATCCGCAGGAGAACCAAAGTAACCGACATAGCTCACCGAGTTGCCAAACTTAAGTGGCAATGGGCGGGGCACATAGCTCGCAGAACCACACCCCGGACACTCGGCCTAAACTCGATACAAACGGTCCTGTCGACTTACCTACTCTCCACACAACAACGCAGATGTTGTTCGTTCATATTTACGCATGTGTGCGTGTCGGCTAGGGTTACTGAATTATTTTAGGGAATAGTTAGATTTGACCCGTGAGTTCACCTGCCAGTGTTAAGTGGCCTACAATCTTACCGAGTGTTGGATCTTTAATGCAAATATAACTTTTTAAATCAGAAGGGAGAAAATTCAAACCAAAAAATTCAAAAGTATTACCTACCTATTGGTTTTTAGTAGGTACACATTTGAGACTTACCCAAGGAAAAAACTTTGTTCTGACCAAATATTAATCACTCCACACACACACATACCTATTTCGTTGTAAATCACAAAACATTGAATTAGATAAAATTACGTGCATACGTTGGTGGCATTTTGTAATCTATGTATAACGCGCATTGTAATATAGTTCACTCAAATCATACACTCTCTTCCCCCCTGGACGCCATACACTCTTCCCCCCTGGAGGCCATACAAGATAAACGTGTGTCTGTGCTGCTATAATTAAAAATATATATTTTCAATAAATTGCACGAAAATTCAGAGTAAATAATAGGACTACATAGATTACGAGGAAGTGCTCCAAACTAGTGAAACTCTTAAACAACTGAGATCCTGGTACACCACCCCACCACCTACAATCCGTAAGTCCTCCCCAACTTGTCTGTTCACCTAGCTACGAATAAAAAATCAGCTAAGTAAGATAATTAAGCCTACCAGCTGTTGTTGACGTGACATTGGACCAAAAATCACGCACACTTGCATAAGAAAATAAAGGACACGCCTCCACTGAGCAGTGTGCGCACGAGCGGCTTGCACACACTCACAATTTACAACAAAGGGCAGTAAAACCAGGGGCACAGGAACGACTCTGACCCATCTATAATCGATCTAATGGGCATTGGAGCGGGATCTAGGCTTAGGGCAGGCAGAAAAACGAACAGATCAGACTGCGACGACTCTGATGACTCTATTAGAAAAAAAATTCGCTCCGGAGTTGAAGAATTTGATATCTTCAAAGCTGAAATGAGAGACTTGTTTGCGTCAATGTTCTCCACATTTGCAGATAATCAAAATGAGCGAATGAAAAAAATAGAAAAAAACCTGAACGAAGTCAAATGCCATACCTCAACGATCGCTGACCTTGAAAAATCAATCGGATTTGTCTCTGATCAGCTAAAGGATATGCAATCAAAAATAACTAGCTTGGAAGAGGAAAAAAACGAAATTAGCAAACACATAACGGAACTCGAAGACAAACTACACAACATCGATAGACAGTCACGTAAAACCTGTATTGAAATTAGAGGTGTCCCAAAGAAACATGGTGAAAAAAAGGACGATTTGTTTGCTATGATTGAAAACCTACTTACCATGCTTAGGATTGAGTATTCACCGTCGGATATACGCGATGTGTACCGCATTCCAATAAAGTATAAAAGCGGAGTTTCAACAATAATTACGGAGTTCTCCACTACTCTCACAAAAGGATCCTTACTCAGTAATGCAAAAAATTTTTACCTAAATAAGGAACATTCGCAATTGTGTACACTCGACCTTGGACTGGATGGAACCCCCTCCACATTATACATATCCGAGCATTTAACCCCACTCACACGACGACTCCACTTTTTAGCCCGTGAATTTGCAAAATCAAACAACTATGATTTTTGCTGGACATCGAACGGAATGGTATACCTGCGTAAACAGGAAGGAATGCCCCATATTTGGATCAAAACCACAACTCAATTAGTTAACTTGAAATCACAGAAGCCACCAAATTGACTGGCGACTTCGATCCTTACTACGGCGAATATTTTCCATTCTACTGTTTTATTATTTGTTATTTGTTTTGTAATTAATATAAGGTTAGAAATCTACCAGTTACATAAAACTGTTCTTTCGATGAAAACTGATCATGAAGCTAATTTAATATACGTATGTTTACTTATGCTAAGTGCATGTTATGGAAAAACAACTGCGCATTTTATTGTGCATCTTATACATGTTTCTAGTCCTGCCCTGTCTGTCAAAGGGATGAAATTTAAATATATATATTTTTGTTACTATGTTAATGTAAGTTATAACAAACCATAGTCAAACACAAATACAACACAAACACTAGTCAACACATTGAGCAAAATACCTCGCCTGACATACTACCTATCGTCTATACTTATAAAGCGTACATACCATATCAGCACCTGCACCTTTAATCCATACAGCGTCATATTTTTGCCCACTTACAACCACACGCCACAATCACCTTATTACATAATTTCCACAGCACATACACTGAACAAGATCTACACACACACGGCACAAAACATAACACTCTTTATCAAACAACAACAAAAAAACAATTATTTTGTAAATAATAAAGTGCATGACTCAACGTCTGCTCGTCATCTGATAATTCGCAAACTAACCCGTAGCGAACCGTGTCGCATGGTGCACCGGACAGGTGAGACCCCATGGGGTTACAACTGCATAGCTGTGAACTTACCTATAACCTCAAGTACTGAAACAACCAGTTTGTATAGTTTTTTCTTTGTCAATAAGAAATCCCATATAATTCTTGTCGAAATAGGTACGAACGAACAATGGGTGTTCACTACTAACTCGAGTAGATTCCCAATCAAATATGATCAAAAACCGGAGAGGATCAACAATAATTATATACCGTACTACTCATATTACACACCATCTCATTATATATTCGTCAACCTAAACGTACGGTTAAGACCAACGTTAACACTTAATGCTCAATGCCTTGCGTCACTCTTAATAAACATGATTATCTCACAAGCAACCTCCTTACTATCTGAAATTCACCCTCAAGAATCTTACGTAGTAAGAATACAATCGGTTTCTTCCTGGCTGCCTCATAACTACCACATTTATAGGGAAACAACATATTCATGGTCACCTACTAATAAACCAAATCTACAAACTCATCCAGCTCAAATATCCAAACACACAACAAAGAAAAATAGCATACGTAATTACCAACTGCATAAAATTTTAATGAACAATCTTGGATGTACTCGCGAGTGGGATGAGATGGAAATAATTATATGTACGTTCGAGTTACTACCCAATAGAATATCTCGGCATAAACACCAACACTCTTCTAATTTAACAATATTCCTGTTTTTAAGGGCTCACTTGGCACATTTACCCCAGCAATATGACATAAAAATATTTCGTCTTAAACAACTATATGGCACGGTAAAGGTACGGTTAGTATTTATATATTTTGTATTTGCAACCCAACAATACCTATTTAACTACATAAGACTCACGCCCCTGTTATCTAGCCTTTATTAAAATGATATTTGTTATCACATTATTATCTTCAACATACCCACATTTACAAAAATATACTACACATCTACTCAAATTTAAGCAAAAATGGACAAAAAAAACTGGCTCGATACTTACTAATACTAGCAACTTCTCTCAAACAGGTACCTAAGTACAAGTTCTTAGGCATCTCCACATGGGCAAAGCACTTGATTCATCAAACTACGCACGCACTTGTTTGTGTATCGCATCCAGCTCGCTGTCTAGCTATTATTACTATGATATCGAACACAGCCATATTATTTGCCATGACTGTACCACCATATCAAACATACTTACCTAACTACACTTTCAACTGGGCAAAGCACTCACCGTACGTCCCTGCCAATGCAATGTACTCACCCCGTCATCTCACGAATAAAACAGCACACGCCACCACATTTTCCTGCATAAGAATATCACCATACCACACACGGCTACCCGACCTCATCTACAAATGTACAAAACACTCACCTCATCAGAATATGTACGCATTGCACTCAGCTCGTCATCTATCTAATACAATACTACACACTACCATAGTTATTTCTACACCAATACTATTACATCACACACAATTCCCTAACCATATGATTACTTGGACAAAACACTTATCTCGTCATGATTCACATAACTCGGGCTACCTAATGTACTCACCTCGTCACCCAACAAATATAGTAGCACATACTACTATTATGTATTTCTTAATAATACCAACACACCAAATACTATTAATCGACCTCATCTACAAAAGGACAAATCATTCACCTCGTCACACTGTGTGCTTAATTGCCTGTGTATTGCACTTAGCTCGTCAACTACTTACTAAGATACCGCAAACCACCATATGCCCTTTCAGAACAGAACCAATACAACACTCGCAGTTCTGTAACCATATCACTGTGTGGACAAAGCACTCACATTGTCACGCCACACAGGTACCTACCTGTGCATTGTACTCAACTCGTTGTACACATAACACCGTGCTATTACCAACATACCACACACCTAGCCATACCTTCTACTGGAGAATGCACTCATTTCGTCACGTCAGTCACACAACAGACCGTACACTGCACTCAGCTCGTCGCCAAACTAATACAACAAAATCCGCGACCATACCAACACACACAATACACACACACTGTTATCAGATTCCATCTACAAATGGACAAAGCACACACTTCATCACATCGAGAACGAAACTGTCAGTGTAATGCACTCAGCTCGGCAGCAATGTGATACAATGCCACAGAACATCATAACCCTTCCCATAACTACACTATTACAATACACTCTCGTTTCCCAAACATACCATTATGCCGGCAAAGCACTCACCTCGTCAAGCTCCATACGTCCCGGCCAATGCAATGTACTCACCCCGTCATCTCACGAATAAAACAGCACACGCCACCATATTGTCATACATAAGAACATCGCCATACCACACACTGCTACCCGACCTCATCTACAAATGTACAAAGCACTTACCTCGTCAGAATATGTACGCATTGCACTCAGTTCGTCACCTATCTAATATAATAGTACACACTACCATAATAGTGCTTTCTATATCAATACTTCTACATCACACACAATTCCATAACCATACGATTACTTGGACAAAACACTCACCTCGGCAAACTATGTACGCAATGCACTCAGCTTGTCACCTATGCAAAGCAATGCTGCACACCACCATAGTTCCTTCTATAACAATATTATTACACCACACACAATTCCCTTATCATACCAATCCGCAGACAAAGCACTCAATTTATCACATTACACAAGCAGTGCAGTGCTGAGGGCAGTGCACATACAGGGAGTATGTGCACTGCCCTCAGCACGTCACTTCTCTACTATAGCACACATCTTCATCATTATTCAAATAATACCATCACACCATTCATACTTACACGTCCATCTCTCAAATTGGACAAAACACTCAGTCCGCTACTCTGCACGTCTAATTGATCGTGCACGGTACTTGGTTCGTCACCTGGAAATTACAACAGCACACACCACCACACATCTCAAACCCATAAGAATACCAACACACCATACACACCTACCTCAGTTCACTCTCAAGCGGACAAAGCTCTCTTTGCGTCACAAAAACACGTCCCGACCTGTGCATTGCCCTCAGCTCGTAAGTTATCTAATTCACCTTCACACAATGTATTACTCGTATTGATGTCATTACTAACATACCGCACATCTAAACACACCGTCAACAGAGTAAAGCACTCACCTTGTCACTTTGGGGATACAACTACAACAGATTACGTACTGTACTCAGTTCGCTGCCTGGCCATGTTAATAACGTACGCCTCTATACTGCCATTCAAACCATTACAGAACACACTGTTACCCAGCCACACCACTAAATTAGAAATGCATTCACCTTGTACTACACCAAATCAACAGACAAAAGAGCCAATACGTATTAACTGTAACAGAATCAACTGGTTCACAATTTCTGCACGTAGTAAAATACAACTGTATAAAAATGGATGATCGGCAAACGGTAATGATAGATATTGAAAACACAAATCCGGCACACAGTTACTACACCCTACAACCAGAAATATGTCAGACATATCTAAGGCTACACGAAAATCAAAACCAATTACTGATTGTTTCTCAAAACATTCGAAGTATCCGAAGCAACAATTTTGATAAACTAACTGTATTTCTTTCATGATTAGAGTTCTCACCTCACATAATAATCCTCACAGAATGCTGGCTGGATGACTCTTTTGCGGGGGTTCATCTGGAAAACTATAGCTGCGCATACTCGAAACGAAACAAAAATCAAAACGACGGCGTAGTTGTACTATCTCGCGCAAATATGCCTGTGAGTGTAACTGAGCCGTCTTTCTGCGAAGCTACTGGTCTCTTGATTAACATAGCTAATGAGTTTTCGATCCTAGCAGTGTATAGGTCCCCTTCTTTCAATAATATAACGTGCTTCCTAGTATCATTGGAAAAGATATTAGACCAAATGAAGGGACATACATGTATACTTGCTGGAGATCTAAACATTGATATCGTACCAAATCAGCAAAACTCGGTAAAAGAGAAAAAGTCGGAGGAATACTTTGGAACACTGGCATGTAAGGGTTATTTTCCTGGACACCAATTGCCAACACGTGGAAGTACTTGTTTGGACCACGCAATGATTAAGAGCTCACATCAACTTTCAGTAACAGTATGTTCAAGCAATGTGACTGATCACGATGCAGTGATTGTTTCAATTCCAGGTAAACCCAAAGTTCTTAACACTTTTAAACAATACACTGATATAAATCATGTTGAAGTTGTTAACGATATTGGAGCAATAAATTGGGAAAACTTTTACACTCATACTAACCCTAACAAAGCAGCTAATGAACTTGTAACTACACTGACCGATATTATTAAACAGCATAAAACTATAAAGAACTTGCGCAACTCCAAGTGCATTCGTAAAGATTGGATCACACCCGGATTACTTAAGTCTATGCGAAAAAGAGATGATCTGCACTATAAAACAAAGAAGAAACCAAATGATGCTAGCCTACTCAATAAGTATAAAAGATATAGAAACTTCTGCAATAACATTATACAGAACCTAAAAAACGAGTATGAAGGTAACAAAATAAGAACAAACATAGGCAATAGCAAAAAACTCTGGAACTCTATCAAGGACGTCTGTAATATAAATTCCATAGTCACGACCAATACTGATCTTCTAAATACAGCTCCCACACCAACTTTGTCACTGAATATAGTCAACAACTACTTTGCCACGATAGGTAATACACTAGCAAACGAAATTAGTGACCACATAAATCTCTCGGAAGAAGAACTAGAGAAGTTAGTTACAATTCACAATTCTCCAACTACGTCTTTATTTTTTGCACCTACAGATCCGATCCAAACTATGAAAATTATAAACGAACTTGAAATTAAATCCGCCCCAGGAGGAGATAGTATTCCAAATAAGTTGCTTAAAATGGCAAAACATACACTTGCTGCTCCAATTGCGTTTCTCTGTAACCTCAGCCTTGATACTGGCATTTTTCCAGACTCGTTTAAGAATGCAAATGTCTGTCCTATTTACAAGGCTGGAGATACAGAAAAAGCATCAAATTATCGGCCAATATCTCTTCTCCGTTCCCTTTCACAAATTTTAGAAAGAGTAGCGAACAAAAGCTTAGTAAACTTTCTCGAAAAAGAGAATATTCTCTCTCCAAACCAATTTGGCTTTAGGTCTGGCAGGTCAACCGAGGACGCTGTGGTATCACTTGCTGACCATGTTGGTGGAATACTAGACTCTGGGCAGAGATGCATCGGCGTCTTTCTCGACCTTGCTAAGGCATTTGACAGTGTTTCGCGAAGGCTACTACTCAAGAAGCTTGAATGCTCTGCCGTGAGAGGCACTGCACTAGATTGGTTTGGTTCTTATTTAGAAAATCGATGGCACGCTGTCACAGTTGGAGAATTCTACAGTGACTATGAAGAAGTTAGTTATGGAGTCCCCCAAGGCAGTGTTCTCGGTCCTACGCTATTTATTGTTTATATAAATGACCTATGTCAACTTCCCCTAAACTGCGCCAAAGTTTTCGCTTTCGCCGATGACACGGCTATCATCTTTCATGGGCGTAATTGGGATGAAGTTACTAAAGCTACCACTTCACAACTTCGTGTTGTTAGTAGATGGCTGCTTTATAACTTACTAACATTAAACGCGAGTAAAACAAAAGTTGTGGCTTTCCGTACTTCACATCGCACAGCTCCCAAACACTCTAATCCTTTTAAACTACATACCTGCCAACCTGATTCATCTAGCCCTCATACATGTGGATGCCCTATACTCGAACAAGTAAAAGATGTGAAATACCTTGGCATATACATAGATGAACTACTGTCATGGACAAAACAAATAGATTCAGCCAGATCAAGACTACGTAAACTACTGTTTATATTCAAAAAACTATGCAATGTTGCAGATGAACTAACCATAGTTATGGTTTACACTACTTTGTGCAAGTCCCTAATTACATATTGCATTACCTCATGGGGTGCAGCGTGTGCCACACATATTCTGAAATTGGAACGAGCGCAGAGATTGGTCCTAAAGGTTGCACATAATAAACCATTTTTATATTCAACCGATGCTTTAGATCGTAACACCAAAAAACTCAGAGTCAGACAACTATATATTCTTAAGTGTGTCCTAAGATTCCATTCAATAGCACGTAATAGTATCAAAAACCTGAAAACATCTGATAAAATGCCAAGGACCCATAGATGGGATCTCCCTCGAAGAAGAACTTGTCAGGGACAACGAAGCTACAGTTTTTTAGGCCCCTTTATATATGAAAAGCTAGACACAAAGCTTGAAATACTAAATAATACTAAAAATGAGTGCAAAAAATAATTTTAACAAAACAAAAAGAACCGACTTCAAACTAAAAAGACTTCAGTAAACTAAAAAGTAAAAAATAAATCTCTTTACCACAAAGTAGAACGTACTTCGATTTTTTTATTTTTTTAACTTCTATAGGTTTACACTTGACCGCCATCTCGCCTGATGTTAAGCGACGATGCGGTCTACGATGGAACGTGTTTACCTAGAAATAACCGATTCACTCTCGATTTGAAGACACAAAGATTGTAACCATCGGGGAAAACCCACTCAGGCAACGTATTCCACAGCCTAGACGTTCTTATCACAAAAGTAGAGTCAAATCTCTTCGTTCGTGTCTTTGGAACATCAACCATGAAACGATGTCGCTTTTTCGAGCTACGAGCATTCCGATAGAAAAAAGGACAAGGTGGTATCAGATCATGCAAATCAGCCGCACACTCTCCGAAGTGTATCCGATAAAAAACCGATAGGCTAGCAATTTTTCGGCGATGTTCAAGACTTTGGAGTCTTTTTCGCACAAGAGTGTCGTTACCTATGAGCCTTTTGGCACGTCTCTCGATCGATTCCAGAGCCTCCAGCTGATACTTAGCCGATCCATCCCAAAGGTGCGAACAGTACTCCATACAGGAGCGAATCTGTGCTTGATATAATGTAAGCAACTGTTCAGACTTGAAGTACCTTCGCACCTTTGAGAGGACACCTAGTTTTTTGGCAGCAAGTTTGGCCTTGGACTCGATATACGAGCCAAAGTTGAGCGTAGAGGTCAAAGTAACGCCCAAAAGCTCAAGACGGTCAGTAACCGGCACGGATACACCTCTAAAAGTTGGAGTCAGTTGGAAGGGACTCCTTTTAGCGGAAAACAGACACGCCTGCGTTTTATTCTCGTTGAACTTGACCAGATTGGCATCGCCCCATTTAGACACCGCCTCAAGGGTCAAGCTCAAACGTTCAATCAGACTCTCTCTCTGTACCAGAGTTTGCGGCCCAGTGGCTCTCGCGCTAGACATGTACCTAACTCTCTACGACGGTGCTATCGTCTGCGTACCCATAGATACCGGGCTTCAACAGATCGTTAATATGTAGCAGGAAGAGCGTCGCAGAGAGTACCGACCCTTGAGGGACTCCGGCATTGATAGCCATTTGATCCGACGAGCAGCCATCAATGACAACTCGTATGGATCGATCCCTCAAGAAGTCCGATATCCACGCAATGAACCCAGGAGACAAACCATAACTAGAAAGCTTGCTTATAAGGCCATCATGCCAAACCCTGTCAAAAGCCTTTGAGATATCCAGGGAGACTGCAAGTGCTTCCCCGTGTTTCTCAATAGCTTCACTCCAGATGTGAGTGACGTACGCTAGAATATCCCCGGTGGACCGGTTTCGGCGAAACCCGTATTGCTGGTCACTGAGGAGGTCGTTCGATTCTAGGTACGTCAGGAGCCTGTGGTTTAAGACACGTTCCATAGTCTTGCAGAGTATGGACGTGACCGAGATGGGCCTGTAGTTGACAGGGTCAGCACGACTTCCCTTTTTGGGCACAGGTTGCACATTAGCAAGCTTCCAAGACTTCGGTACTAGCCCAGTTTGGAGAGAGAGTCTGTATAGGCGCGTCAGTATTGGTGACAACTCAGGCGCACAAGCCTTCAATACTAGAGCAGGAATACCATCTGGGCCACTGGCTTTATTCACGTCCAGATTGCGTAACACTTTACGAACCTCCTTTTGGCGAATGCGTATCTCTGACATAAAAGTCGAACAGCCAGGTGGAGTAGGAGGTGTCGCGCTACCAGCATCTAGACGCGAAGATTCTGCAAACTGAGTAACAAACACGTTTGCTTTCTCCGTTGCAGTGTGAGCCAGTGTCCCATCAGGTTTCAGCATTGGAGGTAGTGAGGAGCGGGAGAAGTTCGATTCGACCGATTTAGCTAGGGACCAAAACGCTTTGCTGCCCGCAGGGTACGAAGCCAGTTTGTTCCCTATTCGACTAATGTGGTCAAAACGAGCCCTCTGCAGAACCTTTTTGCATGCCTTAGCAGCCTTGTTGAACGCTTTCTTCTTCTGGTGTATGTCCCTTGCCTTACGCTGTCGAGCATCAACCCAGGCTAGGTAGGCCTCATGTTTAAGTGCTTCAGCACTTTTACATTGAGAACCAAACCAAGGGCGAGCTTTGCTGGATAATGGGATGTCGGAGTATGGAATGAAATATTCCATAGCCGTTTGTATTACATTAGTCACAGCATCTGCGCAGACTGAGGGATCACCAGAAGCGAAGCACAATGACTGCCATGGGTAAGACGCAAAGAAAGAACGCATCTCGTCCCAATCTGCTGACTTGTATCGCCACAACCGCCGGTTGCCTCTAGGGCTGGGATCAGGCGGATGGTAGACAGATACAGATTTCACCAGACAGTGGTCGGAACTGCCTAACGGCGAAGACACCGCCACCGAATAACGGTCTGGATCAGTTGTCAGCAGAAGGTCTAAGCAATAAGGTGTATGCGACTCAACGTCGGGTACTCTTGTGGCCTCTTGGACCAGCTGGGTTAGGTCTAACGATAAAGCTAGCTTTCTCGTTTCCTGCCCAGCGTGGTCAGTGTCCCGGTATGGGTACAGCCATTCCTTATGATGGCCGTTGAAATCCCCCAGAAACACTAATTGAGCCGAAGGGTACTTCTGTTGAGCCGCGTCCGCCGCCTCACTTAAATATTCTGTGAGCCTAGTCGTCTCCAGATCTCCGCTGTGCGACCGATACACACAGGCGTAGATAATTTTATCTATGCCTGTGTCCATCAGTGCCCAAAGAACAGAAAATCTAGTGTCCTCAAGGTTACGGAGACGCCGACAGCAGATGTCGTCTTGGGCGTACATGCACACTCCAGCACGAGGCCGGAATTTGTGCTCCAGGGTATAGCCTGGATATGTTAGGTACGCCACGTCCGACGGACAACCTATCTGCGTCTCCGTAAGAAACAAGAGTGTCGGCTGCTCAGTCTTGAGGTGATTGGTGGACTGCTGAGAGATTGGAGTGCAGACCTCGAATATTAGTGAGGTGCACTTTTACCGACAAGGCGTGCAGCCGCTCTTTAACCTTGTTTCTTTTGTTGACTTTTTTCATATTTGAGTATCGGAGAGAATCGGTGGAAAAACGGCAGTAGAACGAGGCCGCACACTACTGACCATTGGTCACAACACACAACACGAATACACCAGTGGGGAGCTAGCCTGGAGACTGCGGGGACGCCTGAGCCCCCCCGGGGATGTCTATCTGGCCTTGTCATCCGGTCGCCAACCGGCAGGATAGCGCATCCCGGGATTTTTCGCTAGATGGCGGGGCAGCCTTTCATGAGTGGCTAGCTCACTACTTGGGCCCCCAACTATCTGCGGTCGGTCGCGGCAACCGTGCCTCGGATCCCGCTACCCTCCATGACTAGCTTCCCGATGTACAGTATTGGTGTGTGACAGACCGGTCTTGCAGTTGTGCAGCAACTGTTCTGACCCGTTTTCCCCTAATGGTGTCGCTAGACAACACGACGGAACACGGCTAGGCCGCTTGGCGTCGTGACTTAGTCTAGTGGGTGGTCACCAACCACGGCCGAAGCCTACCACCGGTAATTTGTCACCTGATTAGCACCACCCAGGGACCACGTGTGAGGTTTCAATATATAGGTGCTTCCCCACGGACGAAGTTGACTCGGTCCCCAAAACTGTTTCACTTCAGAATTGTTAAATACTTATTTAATCATGTCTGTTCAAATTAATCGAAGTACGTTCTACTTTGTGGTAGAGAAGATTTATTTTTTACTTTTTAGTTTACTGATTTTTTTTTAGTTTGAAGTCGGTTCTTTTTTTTTGTTAAAATTATTTTATTTTACGATTTTAAGTGATGGTTAGATGAATAATTCTTGAATTAGGTGAGAAGATAAAGCATTATTTTTCTTGCAATCTTGACTAGTAGAATAATATTCACTATGATAAACTGTTCAAATCCAGGATGGTCGGTGTACTCAGACCTGTAAAATGGTCCTCAGTACCCATGTGGGTGCCAAGTTCTCATCAATATTTAAGAGTACATGAATCAAGCGCAAACACTAGCTACTGTAAACCGTTAAACAGTTTACATAACTGTCCTTTGTCTTCATCGTCAGACCCCTAATAACAGTCACATCCCACCTAGGTATGTGTAAAGTGCTCATCGATACAGCTTTATCAAGCCTATACACAAGGTAGTTGCTGTAGATCGTTGAGGAGTAGCCTCGACTGTCTTTCGGCTCCTTCATCGGTTCGACTCCAGACCTTCATTCAATTGTAGTGCTTTAAAATACTTAATTGAAACATTTTCAAACGCACTAGTCTACCCTTGCAGTTTTTAAAGGTCTAATGGTTAATAAATTAGTTACAACGCGATTGAGCAACAAACATCCAAACATAGACGTTTATAATGATGATGAAAGACAGTCCCAAGACATCTAGACGTAAAGTGCTCATCAATACAAATTAATCAAGCCCAAACACAAGATAACTGCTGTAAATCTTTGAGGAGTTCCCTCGACAGTATTTTGGCTCCATCATCAGATCGCTTCCAAATCTTCGTAGTGCCAAACCAAAATAAATTGTAGTGCTTGTAAATACTTAATGGAAAAATTAACAATCGCGCTTGTCGCCCCTACAATTTTTGCAAGTTCTCTTCAATTTCTGCAGGATTCCACCATCAGATCCTGGTTTCCTTATCATGGTACCATCCTAGGAATGTCTCCTATCCAACAAAAAAAGAATCATCCAAATCGGTTCATAAACAACGAAGTTATCCGCGAACAAACATAAAAAAAAATATATATATATACGGTCGAATTGAGAAACCTACTTTTTTTTTAAAGTCGGTTAAAAAGAAAATAATAGAATTTCTTAGGCACTTGGGCTACGAGGGTACCGAGGTTCTGCTTAGGACTGCAACATGATTGAAGTTACTCACGACTTCTTAAATTTAGAGTATTATTGTACTCTCAGTTAAATATATATACGACGATGTTACAAAACCAGTTTATCACACACAGGCACACATACGTATGCACATCATCTCATCTATACTTACATACACACACACATATACATATATGTATATATACCTTCGCAGATGATACATACATACACACTCACAGCCAGAAAACAGCCCCACACATCAACAAACATCACGCACACTCACACACACCTTCACACACACAAGGAAACAAGCACAACTGAAGAGAACTAGCTCCCACAAACACAGGGAATCCTAGTGTGGGAGCTAGGGTTACAATTTGATACTAAAAATAATGCATGTTAGTTTCTTTAAGTCAATAAGTTATCATATAAGGGCACAATGTTAAAACGAAAATAAATGTATTTATTATTATCCACGTATTTATTTCGTTTCTTAAATTTAAGTTTTTACAATATTTATATAAAAGAACATAAAAACATTATAAAAACTTAAACCTAGATAGCCGCCAGCAGCGGGGTAGGGCCCAAGCTACCGGTGGTTAGGGCTGCAGAGAGAGGAACCTCCTGACGATGCGCGCTGTGTCGAGGATGACCGCCTTCTGCATCTGACCCTTGATCCAACCGTCTAGCGAAAGTCTCTTAAGGTGTTGGTCGAGACTTTTCGCTACAAGGCCGTTTGCCGATACGACTATTGGGACTATGATCGTCGAATCAACATCCCACATGGCGGTAACCTCATGAGCCAAGTCAAGGTACTTGCTTAGCTTGTCCTTCTCGGCTTTCACGAGGTTCTCGTCATGTGGTACGGTGATATCGACGATCACAGCCCGGCGCTGAGACCGGTCTACCAGCACGATATCAGGCTTATTGGCGACAATAGTCCTGTCCGTGATGATAGAGCGGTCCCAGTAGAGCAACGCACGACCGTTCTCGAGAACTGGCAGAGGTGCGTACTTATAGTACGGCACCTCGGACTCGACAAGGCAGTATTTAAGAGCAAGTTGCTGGTGGATGATCCTGGCTACTAGGTTATGTCTGTGCAAGTACTCGCCGTTAGCAAGATGCGAACAACCGGAAATAACATGACGAAGAGATTCGCCTGGACGGCGGCATGCTCGACATATGTCGACCGTACCGTCCTTCATTATGTATTTCCGGTAGTTGTTCGTCTTGATAACTTCGTCTGCAATTGCACAGGCAAAACCCTCGGTTTCTCCGAAGAGGTCCCCGAAGCGTAGCCAGTTCACCGAAGCGAGCAGATTCACATCGGGTCCCGTCAGGGCCCGATAGAATCGCCCGTGCAGCTCCTTGCTCTTCCATACTACCTTGCGATCATCAGTGCTGAGCACCGATGGTTTGCGCCAGTTCTCGTTTGCCAATGAAAGAGGCGTGAAGCTCCTGTCAACTGCTACAACATCGCGATGCATCCCGGACTCGTTGTTGCGGAAATAATCTCTGAGACTGCATACCTCGCGGTTGTGAAGGTTTTTGGCATTTAAAAAGCCTCGACCCCCCCATTTCCGCGGGATATACAGTCTCATAACAGACGAGCGCGGGTGTAGCATGCGGTGTGTTGTGAGCAGTTGACGGACCTTTCTGTCCAGGGCGTCGAGCTCAGTCTGAGTCCATCTCAGTATGCCAAAGGAGTATATCAGCAGAGGCATTACCCAACCGTTGAAGGCTCGCGCCTTGTTACCACCTGACAGAAGACTTTTAAGTACTTTTGTCAGCCGGCAAAAGAAGCGTTCCTTCACCGATTTCTTAATGTCATCTGCTGATATACCCAACGACTGTGACATACCGAGATATTTGTAGGTCTCGTCTTCGGAGAGGCATTTGAGAGTTATAGTCTCGGAAAGTTGTAAATTCTCTGAATTTACTACTTTCCCTCGCTGTACATGCATGACCGCACACTTGTCGACACCGAACTCCATCTTGATGGCGTTACTAAAAACCTCTGTGGTTTTTAATAGCTCCAACAAGTCTTGGCGATTCGGTGCAAAGAGTTTGAGGTCGTCCATGTACAACAAATGAGATATAACCTCACCTCCTCTTCGAAGACGATAGCCTAACTCTGAATCCTTCAACAGAGTGCTGAGAGGATTCAGACTTAAGCACCAACATAGCGAACTCAGACTGTCGCCCTGAAATATGCCTCTTTCAATCCTTATCAAGTCCTCCGAATCAAACGAGCTGTCTACGCTACCTGGTTGACGAAGGACTGTGACCCACTGTCCCATGCATTTGCTTAGAAAAGATTTTAGAGTTGGGTTTATTTTGTACAACTCTAAAACCCTTTTCAGCCACGAATGGGGCACCGCGTCATAGGCCTTCTTATAGTCAATCCAAGCAGCGGAGAGGGCTCCTTTGTTACGTTTGACTTGTTGGCAAATGGTCGTGTCAATGAGGAGCAGCTCCTTAGTACCACGGGACCCAATCTTACATCCATTCTGAGAGGAGGCCAAAACGTTATTTGCGACTATATGCGCGTTAATTTTTGCTCTCAGAATGGATGTAAGCAGCTTATAGGTGGTAGGTAAGCACGTTATGGGTCTATAGTTCTTTGGTTCCGTGGTACTACCAGACTTATGGAGCAGGAAGGTGACTCCGGTGGTCATGAAACTTGGAAGAGAACCCGTCTCGAGAGCTTCTTGGAATTGTGTTGCTAAACGTCCATGTGAGCATCGAAACCACTTTATCCAGAAGTTGTGCAATCCGTCCGGCCCAGGACTTTTCCAGTTCTGAGCTGTCCGGATAGCACAACTAACGTCTTCGGAGTCTATCGAAACAGACTCCATGGGTTCGATGGGTTCACATGCACGTTCGACAACACGCATCCAAGCTCCCTCCGCGTGCTCGACAGGCACCGACCAGATGCTGCGCCAGAAGTTTTTCATAGCGCTGGCATCCGGTAGCTGCCCATCGTTCACACGTCGACTTGTTCCTTCCCAGTTTCGGTACACCTTCCTTTGATCACTCTGGAAGTCGCGATTTTGCCGATATCGATTCACACGCTCTCTGTAGCGACGAATACGGTTTGCCCACGCATAAACTTTCTGCTTCAGATAGTCAATACGTTCCGTAACATTGGCAAGATAGTGCTGGGGACTGATACCAGTCCCAGCGAATGCCTGTGTTACGAAGCGCATGACTCGGGGACGACTGTTCCCCTGACTGAAGCAGATTAGCTTTGCTATAAGAGTCCTGAATGTGCTGATACGCCGTTCTATTCGCATTTGCCATGCTGGTGCATCTCCGGCGGTTCGCGTTATACGGTCAGTGTCTGGAAACTTGACACGTGCAACGCGACACGCCGCGATAGCACCACAGTACAGAATAGAATGGGTATCAGTCAAATCTTTGCTAGTACCCAGGTAGGGTACCAGCAAAGTATTCAGGGCTCCCATCAAAGCCAAATTCCGTTTATGGGTGGGCAAACGTGGTAAACGCGGCCTAGAGTTTGGTGTGAGTCGATATTGGAAAATCGCGTCTTCCAAAGCGCTCCTCAGTTGCTCTCTTACCTGGTCGGATAAGCTAGTACTCGCCGAATCTCCCTCCTCGATATCGGGGCCAACCGGCGCCGCAAGTGTCGCCACTGTCATTGGCACAGAAGCCAATGTCAGCGTCGACGACGCGACGGGCGGATCCCGGGTCGAGGCAGAAGTTGGGCGAGTACGTTGTTCCTCCAGGCGTAGCTGATCAAGTACCGAGTCATCCAACAGTTTGCACCGGCGGATAGCTCGAACCTGATCAGAAAGTCGTTGTGCGGATACGGCGACGGTTGGTTCAAGGGCCTGAAACAGAAGTAACATCCTGGCACAGTACGCGGTCAGGTTAGTTCCTCCTTCTGTAGCCCCGTAATAGGCGCGCATGCAGTTCTCGTTCATTTGTAGAGTCCATCGCATGCGACGCACTACACCACCGGTAGCGAGGGCCGGGCGCGAAGCAGATTGCCTCTCAGGCCCCAAGCGTGCCGGCAGCGGCGGACGGCCACGACGTACAGGTCTTGTTGACGGTGGGGTCCGCGCCGCGTCCTCGTCACTCGAAGTAGCACTCGTGTCGCGGGGAGTGAGAAAAGCTTCATCCTCCGACGACAGGCTTGGCGATGACGGGACACGGGCTGGTGATGGTCGTGCGTTATTTTGTTCCGCTTCTAGTCTTGTTCTTGATCGTGTTATCATCATAATATATTAATATTACAGAATTGGTAAAATATTGTTGTGACAATCTGCTGTCAAAATGCATGTTTGGATTTTCTTGTTTTTTTTTTTTTTTTTTTTTTTTTATTATTATCTCAGTCATTTATTTGTCTTCTTAGTTTTTAAATTTTTTACAATACATATATAAAATAAACATTATAAAAAACTTAAAAACTAGGGTGCCGCCAGCAGCGGGGCAGTGTCCAAGCTACCGGTGGTTAGGGCTGCAGAGTGAGGAACCTCCTGACGATGCGTGCTGTGTCGAGGATGACCGCCTTCTGCATCTGACCCTTGATCCAACCGTCTAGCGAAAGTCTCTTAAGGTGTTGGTCGAGACTTTTCGCTACAAGGCCGTTAGCCGACACGACTATTGGGACTATGATCGTCGAATCAACATCCCACATGGCGGTAACCTCATGAGCCAAGTCAAGGTACTTGCTTAGCTTGTCCTTCTCGGCTTTCACGAGGTTCTCGTCATGTGGTACGGTGATATCTACGATCACAGCCCGGCGCTGAGACCGGTCTACCAGCACGATATCAGGCTTATTGGCGACAATAGTCCTGTCCGTGATGATAGAACGGTCCCAGTAGAGCAACGCACGACCATTCTCGAGAACTGGCAGAGGTGCGTACTTATAGTACGGCACCTCGGACTCGACAAGACAGTATCTAAGAGCAAGTTGCTGATGGATGATCCTGGCTACTAGGTTATGTCTGTGCAAGTACTCGCCGTTAGCAAGATGCGAACAACCGGAAATAACATGACGAAGAGATTCGCCTGGACGGCGGCATGCTCGACATATGTCGACCGTACCGTCCTTCATTATGTATTTCCGGTAGTTGTTCGTCTTGATAACTTCGTCTGCAATTGCACAGGCAAAACCCTCGGTTTCTCCGAAGAGGTCCCCGAAGCGTAGCCAGTTCACCGAAGCGAGCAGATTCACATCGGGTCCCGTCAGGGCCCGATAGAATCGCCCGTGCAGCTCCTTGCTCTTCCATACTACCTTGCGATCATCAGTGCTGAGCACCGATGGTTTGCGCCAGTTCTCGTTTGCCAATGAAAGAGGCGTGAAGCTCCTGTCAACTGCCACAACATCGCGATGCATCCCGGACTCGTTGTTGCGGAAATAATCTCTGAGACTGCATACCTCGCGGTTGTGAAGGTTTTTGGCATTTAAAAAGCCTCGACCCCCCCATTTCCGCGGGATATACAGTCTCATAACAGACGAGCGCGGGTGTAGCATGCGGTATGTTGTGAGCTGTTGACGGACCTTTCTGTCCAGGGCGTCGAGCTCAGTCTGAGTCCATCTCAGTATGCCAAAGGAGTATATCAGCAGAGGCATTACCCAACCGTTGAAGGCTCGCGCCTTGTTACCGCCTGACAGAAGACTTTTAAGTACTTTTGTCAGCCGGCAAAAGAAGCGTTCCTTCACCGATTTCTTAATGTCATCTCCTGATATACCCAACGACTGTGACATACCGAGATATTTGTAGGTCTCGTCTTCGGAGAGGCATCTGAGAGTTATAGTCTCGGAAAGTTGTAAATTCTCTGAATTTACTACTTTCCCTCGCTGTACATGCATGACCGCACACTTGTCGACACCGAACTCCATCTTGATGGCGTTACTAAAAACCTCTGTGGTTTTTAATAGCTCCAACAAGTCTTGGCGTTTCGGTGCAAAGAGTTTGAGGTCGTCCATGTACAGCAAATGAGATATAACCTCACCTCCTCTACGAAGACGATAGCCTAACTCTGAATCCTTCAACAGAGTGCTGAGAGGATTCAGACTTAAGCACCAACATAGCGAACTCAGACTGTCGCCCTGAAATATGCCTCTTTCAATCCTTATCAAGTCCTCCGAATCAAACGAGCTGTCTACGCTACCTGGTTGACGAAGGACTGTGACCCACTGTCCCATGCATTTGCTTAGAAAAGATTTTAGAGTTGGGTTTATTTTGTACAACTCTAAAACCCTTTTCAGCCACGAATGGGGCACCGCGTCATAGGCCTTCTTATAGTCAATCCAAGCAGCGGAGAGGGCTCCTTTGTTACGTTTGACTTGTTGGCAAATGGTCGTGTCAATGAGGAGCAGCTCCTTAGTACCACGGGACCCAATCTTACATCCATTCTGAGAGGAGGCCAAAACGTTATTTGCGACTATATGCGCGTTAATTTTTGCTCTCAGGATGGATGTAAGCAGCTTATAGGTGGTAGGTAAGCACGTTATGGGTCTATAGTTCTTTGGTTCCGTGGTACTACCAGACTTATGGAGCAGGAAGGTGACTCCGGTGGTCATGAAACTTGGAAGAGAACCCGTCTCGAGAGCTTCTTGGAATTGTGTTGCTAAACGTCCATGTGAGCATCGAAACCATTTTATCCAGAAGTTGTGCAATCCGTCCGGCCCAGGACTTTTCCAGTTTTGAGCTGTCCGGATAGCACAACTAACGTCTTCGGAGTCTATCGAAACAGACTCCATGGGTTCGATGGGTTCACATGCACGTTCGACAACACGCATCCAAGCTCCCTCCGTGTGCTCGACAGGCACCGACCAGATGCTGCGCCAGAAGTTTTTCATAGCGCTGGCATCCGGTAGCTGCCCATCGTTCACACGTCGACTTGTTCCTTCCCAGTTTCGGTACACCTTCCTTTGATCACTCTGGAAGTCGCGATTTTGCCGATATCGATTCACACGCTCTCTGTAGCGACGAATACGGTTTGCCCACGCATAAACTTTCTGCTTCAGATAGTCAATACGTTCCGTAACATTGGCAAGATAGTGCTGGGGACTGATACCAGTCCCAGCGAATGCCTGTGTTACGAAGCGCATGACTCGGGGACGACTGTTCCCCTGACTGAAGCAGATTAGCTTTGCTATAAGAGTCCTGAATGTGCTGATACGCCGTTCTATTCGCATTTGCCATGCTGGTGCATCTCCGGCGGTTCGCGTTGTACGGTCAGTGTCTGGAAACTTGACACGTGCAACGCGACACGCCGCGATAGCACCACAGTACAGAATAGAATGGGTATCAGTCAAATCTTTGCTAGTACCCAGGTAGGGTACCAGCAAAGTATTCAGGGCTCCCATCAAAGCCAAATTCCGTTTATGGGTGGGTAAACTGTAACGTTACATATTGACTACAATATGTAAACGTACATTCCTACTTTCATTCTAAAAACATCACTTTCATAGGAGAGATGTGTGTATTTACATACCAAAATTTTCATATCACTAATTTCCTTTAAATTGTGTCCATTCGATAGATAATAATTTTCTGGTTGTTGTGATATATTTCTTGTATCATATACCTTATTCTAAATCTATAATAATTACGTTTTTCCAAAAATTTAGTTTGTTTACATAATGTAAATACTTCAAAAAACTATTTGTCACTTAGCAATTTTTACTCTTTTTCATAAGGTTGTATAGTTTTTAGAATTAATCCTCTTTGAATTGTCAATATTAAAATAAAGTTTATTTTCTCCAGATTCAAATCATCAAAAGTTTACTTTATGAATCTCATCGGCTGAGAAGGTCAGTGAGAATCCGGCTTCCAACAGGGAAAGACTTAAGAACAATGAACTCCCAAGTGACCAACATCACCAGTAAACCTTGAAGGTTTATCATTCCTGACTGCCGGATGTGAACTCTACCGTGAACCTGCGAGCCATTCCAGCTGTGGGATGCTGAACGCTGTACCTGCTCCAGGCTGCTGAACCTGCGAGCCATGCCCAGCTGTGGGATGCTGAACGCTGTACCTGCTCCAGGCTGCTGAACCTGCGAGCCATGCCCAGCTGTGGGATGCTGAATGCTGTACCTGCTCCAGGCTGCTGAACCTGCGAGCCATTCCCTGATGGAAGTCCTCACTGAACGCTGTACCTGCTCCAAGCTGCTGAACCTGCGAGCCATGCCCTGCTGTGGGATGCTGAACGCTGTACCTGCTCCAGGCTGCTGAACCTGCAAGCCATTCCCTGATGGAAGTCCTCACTTAAGCCCCTTTTTTTATTATTTTTGTTCTTTTACATTCTCTTTATATCACTCTACTTTTTTCTACCTTCCCTTTTATCTGTATTTCTTAAATATACTTGTAATCACGAACATCTTATTATTCCCCTTCATCCACCACTCCTCTGTTGTTCACTGACGTGACAAAACGTGGTAAACGCGGCCTAGAGTTTGGTGTGAGTAGATATTGGAAAATCGCGTCTTCCAAAGCGCTCCTCAGTTGCTCTCTTACCTGGTCGGATAAGCTAGTACTCGCCGAATCTCCCTCCTCGATATCGGGGCCAACCGGCGCCGCAAGTGTCGCCGCTGTCATTGGCACAGAAGCCAATGTCAGCGTCGACGACGCGACGGGCGGATCCCGGGTCGAGGCAGAAGTTGGGCGAGTACGTTGTTCCTCCAGGCGTAGCTGATCAAGTACCGAGTCATCCAACAGTTTGCACCGGCGGATAGCTCGAACCTGATCAGAAAGTCGTTGTGCGGATACAGCGACGGTTGGTTCAAGGGCCTGAAACAGAAGTAACATCCTGGCACAGTACGCGGTCAGGTTAGTTCCTCCTTCTGTAGCCCCGTAATAGGCGCGCATGCAGTTCTCGTTCATTTGTAGAGTCCATCGCATGCGACGCACTACACCACCGGTAGCGAGGGCCGGGCGCGAAGCAGATTGCCTCTCAGGCCCCAAGCGTGCCGGCAGCGGCGGACGGCCACGACGTACAGGTCTTGTTGACGGTGGGGTCCGCGCCGCGTCCTCGTCACTCGAAGTAGCACTCGTGTCGCGGGGAGTGAGAAAAGCTTCATCCTCCGACGACAGGCTTGGCGATGACGGGACACGGGCTGGTGATGGTCGTGCGTTATTTTGTTCCGCTTCTTGTCTTGTTCTTGATCGTGTTATCATCATAATATATTAATATTACAGAATTGGTAAAAATATTGTTGTGACAATCTGCTGTCAAAATGCATGTTTGGATTTTCTTGTTTGTAATTAGGTTTTATTTACGAGATAAATAGTGGTCCAGTATTCTTGAATTTTTTGCTTTCTGTTCTTGTAAATATGCGCTTATAAAAATAAAGCAAATAGGAGAAAATGAATATAATTATAACACGGTACAAAAAAGACGTCAAACAGAGACGTTATTATTATTATTATTATTATTATTATACACTAAGTTACAATGCACACACGATTTAGGTATTCACATCTAATACGGCAGCGATCAGTACAAGTATATAATATGGTTTTGCAACTCAAATTAAAGTTTGTAAACATGAAACTATATACTTATACGCGCGAAATGCAACAAATTGGCAGAATCAGCTGTTGGCTGATTTGTGTTGCCAGTTCCGGATTTAATTTTTTTCCGAATTGCTTCAAGAATCACTTATTTCATGTCAAATGGCGGATTACATAATATTCACATTTGTTGGAAGGAACGCATAAAATTTTAAATGTTGCGAATAGTATAGTGATAGTGTATCTATATTCAAAGCACACTATAAAATTAAAGTATATCGCCTGACATAAAAAACTAGAAGTAGAACAAGTGAAGCTGTATAAGTCAAACATAAGAGCCAATGTCAAAGTCAAAGCTTAAAATAACTTAAGAAGTTTTATTTTTAACCGACTTTGAAAAAGGAGGAAGTTCTCAAATACATTTTTATTTTTTTGTATGAATGTTACGGTATAGCTTCGCCAATTGTGAATACATTTTGCTAGATCTTTTTTATTGTTAGATAAGATTATTGTTCCAAGGTTTCCATTCCAGTTCCATGCGATTTTGGATTGAAATAAGTGTGGCAGTTTTCGCAATTACAACAAAAATAACTTGAATTTAATTTAACTGGACGACGCTATTGTAGATATCACAGAAATTATAAAATGTAGTCTAGTGTCTGTTTAATTTTAAATTGATGTTAGTTTTTGTATTTTCGGTAAAAACTTAATTATTAGCATATAAATAATTGTAGTTATTATTACATAGTACTCAATTTTTCCTGTCACTTGTTTATTGACACGCCTGTTACAAAAACCAGTTAATAGACCTTTAGTGAGTCTCTATATCAAACCTAAACTACACTAAATTTACTAAGCATAACTGAATTATCCATATACCGATGAAATATATCGACGATTTACAAATAATCAAATAAGTCTAGCCTGCTATCAAATGGAACTATAGGTTTAGTATTTCTGAACGTACATAAAAGTACAGTACCTGGGTGAACGAGCTTTGCTCGGTTTAGATACTAAATATACTTAGATACCTACAGATAAAAGACTCCAAGAAATAGATTTTCTTAAAAAAAAAACAAATTGAAAAAAAAAGAGAACCCGACTGGATTCGAACCCGGAGCTACTAATTCGTGACCGCTATGAGCGCCCGACTTCCCGTCTGAGCTAATTATGCTGTCGCGTCACGCGGCGAAATTTACCTTCACATTCTAATGTCTAACGTGACAAATTTTTCATTGTCTAAAAACGCGCATAATATGCGTTTTTTTTTAAATAAGACCTAGTTAGATCGATTTATCGTCCCCGAAATCCCCTGCATATAATTTCATGAAAATCCGTCGAGCCGTTTCCGAGATTCAGATTCTATATATATATACATATTTATATAGGTACAAGAATTGCTCGTTTAAAGGTATAAGATACAGTCTTTCCTCTCCTCCTAACTAACCTCTTTCCTTTTTTTGTCAGTTTTTATAACCAACAGTTGTCAATGTATCCTCTTACTTGTTTATTGATACGGCTGTTACGATATCTGAAATAAGTACCTGAACTGTACTGAAACCGTATATTTAGTGTTCACTATTGACGGACATATCCATGGACGCACACAAAACAACATATAGTCTAATATAGAACCTTTTTATTTTTTTTGCGTCGTTTGAACGCTAATAAAAAAATAATCACTCACCAAGAAATCTGAATTGCAGCAATCTTAGTAAATAAATCCACTAAATTGGTAACACTCTAGTGATTTTGTAAATTGTGAACTTATCAAAACACAGTAGAAAAACGATTCAATCCTAGTATATTATAGAAATTCTTATGAAATTAAAAATCTGTTATTCTTGTTTCGTGTAACAGATGAAAAATTTGGTACCTAAACAACACAGCATTATGGTCGTATTCTCATAGAAAATTGTCGTCCGATATAACCCTTCGTTGAGTGCTTCTCGCGTTCTTGAGGGGTAGGAACCTTGAACCTAAGTGTCCGTTCTATCTGTATTATCTATTCTATGGCAGAACTGACGGCCATTGGGGCGGAAAAGTTCTTGAGTGGCGACCACGTACCGGAAAACGCAGCGTGGAGATCCTTGGGGGAAGGCTTCGTTCAGCAGTGGACGTCCTTCGGCTGATATGATGATGATGAAATTATATTTGTTTTAAGTGAGATTATGATACATTACGTTACGAGAAATCAAAGAGATAATAAGTTAAAAATAAGAAGTAAATAAAGTAAGATGGCATGAAAAAAGAGAGGCCTATACCCAGCAGTGGGATAAGAAAGGCTGTGGATGATGATGATGATGAAGTAAATAAATATTGGTAGACATTTCACAAAATGAAACATTAAGACCATCTTTCTGTGGCGCAATTGAAAATTATTTTTGACAGGTTTTTTTTTATTCTCTAGAGATTCTAAAAATGCCTCCTAGTAAATTCATGTCTACGTACATACAAGAACAACACACAGAAACAACTAGACATACAATATTACGTTCAGATTTGACGGAAAAATCTAATATCATAATATCGCTTTCAGCGATAGGGCCGCCCACTGTCGCACTAATTTACTATGTTTTGTTTATTTTTGGTATGTATTTTTATTTTTGGTGTGTCAATAAAGAGTATCTATCTATCATTCTATCTATCATAGACACTCGAATATTGTTCGATCTTTATAGATGGCTTGATGGTAGTTAGAGATTTCAGTATTTGCGGCTGCGACCGTTGATCGGCAGTCACACATCAACGACTGAAGCAGCTACACCTCTCAAGATGACCTCGTGAAGCCCTGGGGCTTCATCATTCAAATCAGCAAGGAGATCTTTTGAGGTCACTATTTCGTGGTGCCTTAGGCGGAAGCAGTTAAAAGGTTGGTGGAAAATCTTTAAGTGCCGTTTTGTTAAAAGAATAATTCATCCTCACCTCTTTTTCTTTTGTTAAAATAAAATAACAGCCCAGTCAATTCGAGAGACAGAAACTGACTGTGTGTACCGTACAAATATGGTTCGTGATGTACCACGAATCGATCGGTGCGGCGCTTTGTCATACTCTGTCGAACGGTCCACCGGTCCAGTCGCTCTTGTGCTTTCAGCACGTCAACACGTCTTGTGTCAAATATGTTTCATCAAAAATCGACCTAATTTTAACAATCATTGTTGCTTGACAACTTTAATGAACAACAAAACGCCTTTATTAGTTTTAACTTTTTAAAATGGATCTTCGATCGATGTAAATGCTTTTGTATCCACGGATCATGTTGCTTGCGTGACGGCTAAATGACAACTGAACGACTGAACCATGAATTGGTTCGGTTCGCCTTCTACACGATCGAATCGGACGCATACGCTCCATATTGGATAAGTTGTAGCACCAAACCAGCGAGAAACGACATTACGATAAATATGTTTACAGCGCTGCATTCCACATGTAAGAATATGTTTGAACATTAAAAGTACAAATCATTACCAGCACTCCACTGCGCTCGTCACCCAGAGATATAAGATCTTTTATTTTGTAATTACACTGGAAATATTACCCTTCAAACCGTAAAACAATTATGTTTGGCCGTTACTGCTTGGCGGTAAAATAACTGACAAAGTTGTGGTACTTTCCCAGGCGGACTCTGCAAAAAATCCTAGCACTATAAATAAAAGTGGTCAAGTGCGAGTGGGACTCCCGCACGAAGGGTTCCGTACCATTATAAAATAAACGGCGAAAACCTTTTTGGCTTTATTCCGAATTCTGTATACATACTCGTAGACTATCGCAGTTTCGCAGACTGGTATTCATTTGAAAAGCTTAATTAAAATTTTGATTTTACCTTATGGTTGTAACAACGAATTCGATACCGCGTTTTAGTCTTTTAGTGGCGCCATCTGGGACGGACTCATCGAGCAAGAAACGGTAAAAATCAAGTTTGTTGTATGGGAGCCCCCCTTAAATATTAATTTCATTTTATTATTAATATTTGTTGTTATAGCGGCAATAGAAATACATCATCTGTGAAAATGTCAACTATCTAGCTATCACCGTTCTTGAGATACAGCCTGGTGACAGACGGACGGACGGACGGACGGACAGCCATATCTCAGTTTTTTTAACTGTAATAGGTTCGCACTTGACCACCATCTCGCCTGATGTTAAGCGACGATGCGATCTACGATGGAACGTGCTTACCTAGAAGAAACCGATTCACTCTCGATTTGAAGACACCCAGATTGTAACCATCGGGAAAAACCCACTCAGGCAACGCATTCCACAACTTAGACGTTCTTATCACAAACGTGGAGTCAAATCTCTTTGTTCGTGTTTTTGGAACATCAACCATGAAACGATGTCGCTTTTTTGAGATACGAGAATTCCGATAGAAGAAAGGGCAAGGTGGTATTAAATCATGCAGATCAGTTGCACACTCTCCGAAGTGTATCCGATAAAAAACCGATAAGCTAGCAATCTTGCGGCGATGATCAAGACTTTGAAGTCTTTTACGCACAAGAGTGTCATTGCCTATGAGCCTTTTGGCACGTCTCTCAATCGATTCCAGAGTCTCCAGCTGATACTTAGCCGATCCATCCCAAAGGTGCGAACAGTACTCCATACAGGAGCGAATCTGTGCTTTATACAACGTGAGCAACTGCTCAGAATTGAAGTATCTTCGCACCTTTGAGAGGACACCCAGTTTTTTGGCGGCTAGTTTAGCCTTAGACTCAATATACGTGCCAAAGTTGAGCGTCGATGACAAAGAAACGCCCAAAAGCTCGAGATGGTCAGTAACCGGCACGGATACGCCTCGAAAAGTAGGAGCCAGTGTGAATGGACTCCTTTTAGCGGAGAATAAACACGCCTGTGTTTTTCCTTCGTTAAACTTGGCCAAATTGGCATCGCCCCATGTAGAAACTGCCTCAAGGGCCAAGTTCAAACGCTCGATCATACCTTCTCTCAATAGCTGAGTTTGTTGTCCACTGGCTCTCGCGCTGGATAAATAACTCTCTATGACGGTGCTATCATCTGCGTACCCAAAGATACCGGGCTTCAACAGATCATCGATATGTAGCAGGAAGAGCGTCGCAGAGAGTACCGACCCCTGAGGAACTCCGGCATTGATAGCCATTTGATCCGACGAGCAGCCATCAATGACGACTCGGACGTATGGATCGATCCCTCAAGAAGTCCGATAACCACGCAATAAACCCAGGTGACAAACCATAGCCCGAAAGCTTGCTTATAAGGCCATCATGCCAAACCCTGTCGAAAGCCTTCGAGATATCCAGGGAGACTGCAAGTGCTTCCCCGTGTTTCTCGATAGCTTCACTCCAGATGTGGGTGACATACGCTAGAATGTCCCCGGTGGACCGGTTCCGGCGAAACCCATATTGCCGGTCACTGAGGAGGTCTTTCGATTCTAGGTATGCCAGGAGCCTGTGGTTTAAGACACGTTCCATAGTCTTACAGAGTATGGACGTGACTGAGATGGGCCTGTAGTTGACAGGGTCAGTACGACTGCCTTTTTTGGGCACAAGTTGCACGTTAGCAAGCTTCCACGACTTCGGCACTTGCCCAGTTTGGAGAGAAAGTCTAAACAGGCGTGTTAGTACTGGAGACAACTCAGGTGCACAAACCCTCAGTACTATGGCTGGAATTCCGTCCGGGCCACTGGCTTTATTCACATCCAGATTGCGTAGCACTTTACGAACCTCCTTCTGGCGAATATGTATTTCAGACATTACAGTCTGACTGCCAGGTGGAGTTGGGGGTATCGCACTACCAGCATCTAGACGTGAAGATTCCGCAAACTGAGACGCAAACAAGTTTGCCTTCTCTATAGCGGTGTGAGCCAGCGTCCCATCAGGTTTAAGCATTGGAGGTAGTGAGGGGCGGCAGAAGTTCGATTCGACTGACTTAGCTAGGGACCAAAACGCTTTGCTGCCCGTAGGGTATGAAGCTAGTTTGTTCCCTATTCGACTAATATGGTCAAATCGAGCCCTCTGTAGAACCTTTTTGTATGCCTTAGCAGCCTTGTTAAACGCTTTCTTCTTCTGGTGCGTGTCCTTTGCCTTACGTTGTCGAGCATCAACCCAAGCTAGGTAAGCCTCATGCTTAAATGCTTCAGCATTTTTACACTGAGGACCAAACCAAGGGCGAGCTTTGCTGGATAATGGAACGTCAGCGTATGGTATAAAATATTCCATAGCCGTTTGGATCACTTCAGTCACAGCATCCGCGCAAGTTGAAGGATCACCAGAAGAAAAGCACAATGGCTGCCATGGGTAAGACGCAAAAAAAGAACGCATCTCATCCCAATCTGCTAACTTGTATCGCCACAACCGCCGGTTGCCTCTAGGGCTTGGATCAGGCGGATGGTACATTGATACTGACTTCACCAGACAGTGGTCGGAGCTGCCTAACGGCGAAGATACCGCCACGGAATATCGGTCTGGATCAGTTGTCAGCAGAAGGTCTAAACAATAAGGAGTATGCGACTCAACGTCAGGTACCCGAGTGGCCCCTTGGACCAGCTGGGTCAGGTCTAACGATAAAGCTAGCTTTCTCGTTTCCTGCCCAGCGTGGTCAGTGTCCCGGTATGGGAACAGCCAATCCTTGTGATGACCGTTAAAATCCCCCAGCAACACTAGTTGGGCTGATGGATACTTTTGCTGAGCCGCGTCCGCCGCCTCACTCAAATATTCCATGAGCCTAGTTGTCTCCAGATCCCCACTGTGCGACCGATAGACACAGGCATACACAATTTTGTCTATGCCTGTGTCTATCAGCGCCCAAATTACAGAGAATCTGGTGTCCTCAAGGTTACGGAGACGCCGACAGCAGATATCGTCACGGGCGTACAGGCACACTCCAGCACGTGGCTTAAAGTTGTGCTCCAACGTGTAACCAGGGTAGTTTAGGTACGCCACGTCTGACGGACGTCCTATCTGCGTCTCCGTAAGAAACAACAGTGATGGCTGCTCAGTCTCCAGGTGGTGGTGTACTGCTGTGATATTTGAGTGCAGACCTCGGATATTCTCGAGGTGCACTTTAAGGATCAAGGAGTGCAGCCGCTTAATAACTTTGTTTCTATTTTTGACCTTGTTCATGATTGTTTGAGGGTAAATTACGGTGGGAAAACGGAAGTAGAACGAGGCTACACACTGCTGACCAACGGCCACAACACACAACACGAATACATCTATGGGAAACTAGTCTGGAGACTGCGGGGACGCCCGAGCCCCCCCGGGGATGTCTATCTGGCCTTGATATCCGGTCGCCAACCGGCAGGATAGCGCATCCCGGGATTTTTCGCTAGATGGCGGGGCAGCCTTTCATGAGGGGCTAGCTCACTACTTGGGCCCCCTACTGTCTGCGGTCGGTCGCGGCAACCGTGCCTCGGATCCCGCTACCCTCCACGACTAGCTTTCCGATGCAAAGTAATGTTGTGTGGCAATCCAGTCTTGCAGTTATGCAGCAACTGCTCTGACCCGTCTTCCCAAATGGCGTCATCAGACTACATGGCCGGAACACGGCTAGGCCGCTTGGCGGCATGACTTAAGTCTGATGGGTGGTCACCAGCCACGGCCGAGGCCTACCACCGGTATTTTTGTCAGCTGTTTAGCACCACCCAGGGACCACGTGTGAGGTTTCTATTTACAGGTTCTTTCTCACGGACGAAGCTGACACAGTCCCCAGTAGTAATAAGGTTCAGTGTTTACTCTTTGGGTACGGAACCCTAATAATGGTTCATGATGAGACGACATATTCGTGGTAGGCACGAACCATATTCGAGGGTCTGTGACTTGCGGCTCAGTGAAACAAAGCCAATAACAATTTGTTTGTACAGTAATTACTTTACACATGCATTCTATTTTGTATTTTTATCGTTTTAACGGTACTGTGTTATGATAGTTTGACAATTTTATGATATTCCTATCTTATCTATTATGCACACAATTTCATCAGAATTTAATGTTTTACTTTCAGATATTATCGTCTATATTCATTTAACGACTTTAATCCCTACAGTTGTAAATACGTGATACAATATATTGAGTGCCAAAATGTACACATTTCATAATACTTACACAACATAATATTAATATTTTGACTCCCTTGTTAATTGATCTCCTTGTCTAAATATCAGCTGTATCAAATATTCCAACGCCTGTCGTCACGTCACGCCTGTAACACGTCATCGGATGAAATGCTTATAGCATTTTAGCATTTCATCCGATGATATCAATCCTTACTATCCTTACTAATATTATAAATGCGAAAGTAACTCTGTCTGTCTGTAAGGATTTATCGTCTAAACCAGTGAATCGATTTTAATGAAATTTGGTATACAGATAGACTAGACTCCGAGAAAGGACATAGGCTACTTTTTATTGCGGAAAAAGGGTTGGGGGGTTGAACAATGTAACAAAAACGAGGAAAAATATTTCTCTTTGAAAGCTTTAGCTGCGTGTACCATTCTCTTTGGCGTGGGCTGAAGTCTGTGACAGTACGTGTCATAGACTTTTGAAGTCACGTGTCACAGATTTGAAGGTTGCGTCATTTTAGGTAAACAAATTTGCAATAATGCATTGTTACATGTTTACATGTAAATTAAAAATCTCTCTAATCTTATATTGTGTAATGTTGTTTATATTAAATTTGTCCGGTGGTTTTTATGCCTCTACACCAACACAACTATTCACATACAATAATTGTACATTAGAAGTACTTGAAGAAAGAACCACGCTACCTCGATTTTACACCAAATGAGTTTTCGATAATCAAGCTCAAGATTATCTGAAGAAGACTGATCACCTGAATGAAGAATCATACTCCAATGAGTAACATATAGAACAAAGGTCTCAATGTTCAAACGCTGGACGTTGGCAAAATTGCGGTGATACGTACCTTCTATTACCCAATGGAAGCCATCCGAAAAAAGGAAGAAGAATGCATTGTTGGCGGAGGTATTTTTATAAACATGATGTTAATATTTATCTGAACAAATACATTATTTATCACGAATATATCATTTTGAACAAAATTGCCCTTGATGTTATTTGATTTTAATGAATATTTTGGGAAATATCGTAGTATTAAACAACTCCGTAACAAATACAAATACAAATACAAAAATCTTTATTGCTGTTTGTAGGTAAGATAAGATAATACAAAACATTTTAAAAGTTGCCCCATACAAACTGGCCTCTGCGAGAGGCATGCAATATGTCTGGCAAGACAATTTGTTAGTCTTAATTTTTAAATAAAAACAAACAAAATTTTTTTTTAAATAATAGTCAGCTGATTAAAGTCTTCTTCTTCCTCATCTTCTATTAATTTCTGGTTTTTATTTATGTCATCTGATTCTTCATCTTCGATTCATTTCTGGCTTCTATTTGGTTGTGATGTATATTTGTGTGAGATAAATGTTTGGTGAGCACAATTTCGCCAACGTCTTGTGTTTCATCAGGATATTGTCTTGTGTTTTTGAGTTTGATCAATATGTCCATCCAGGGTCTAAGGTCTTGCATTAGTAGATCTTGCAGTTCATCCATGTGAGGAATGTCAAAGAATGTATAAAGTGCAATAAATGTATATAATTAAAAAATACAAAAATGTCGTTAATTATAATATTCATGTAAATACTCAAAGAATGTCAAAATGTATATATATATCATTATTTGGTCTTATGTCAGTTGAATGTCAAATTTCATAATGGAATAATAATATCTATTGAGATATTAATGGAATAAGGTTTAAAGATTGTAAAAATTTCATGTTAAACAATGTCTAAAATATTAGTATTCCAATTAATTTCCTTATCATTTAAAAATTCAGTTACAGTATAATAGCATTTGTGTATAAGCATTTTTTTTAGTTTACTTTTGATCATTGTTATGTTAAGTTCTTTTATGGCATTTGGCAGCTTATTATATAAAAGAGGAGCCATACAAAAAATGCTGTCACTCATAATCTTTGGTTGCGTTTGTCTATGAGCAGTCTACACTTATCACGCCGGTTACGTTTTACTTTGTCACTCAATAGAGGAAAATAATGAGGGTTATTCCTTACAAAACACATAACTTCAAATATGTACAGGCATGGCAGGGTTAATATTTGGTTGTCTATGAATACTTGTCGACAGCTATCTGTAACTTGCATCCCGAACATAGCACGAATGCATCGTTTTTGTGCTTTGAAAACTGAGGCTGTATCAGTTGAATTCCCCCAAAAAATGATCCCATATCTCAAGACTGATGCCACCAATCCATGGTAAGATGTAAAAAGAGCCTCTTTCTTTACTACTGGAGCAAGCCTATGCAGAGCATATGCCGAGCTACCCAGCTTCTTGCAGAGAATCTCAACATGTGCCTTCCAATTTCATGTCTATTGTTAGGCCCAAAAATTTTGTTGTAGTGACTACACGAAACAATAGACCACTTCATTGTGGGCACGTGGTCCAGTGTCCAGTGATGTTTCTTAGCGTCATCTTCCTGCTGAGGTTCTTCGAAGCTATGTAGCCACAGAGGCGGAACCGCGGCCGCGGTCGTAAGGGTGAACCTCTCGCACTCGACGATCTTAGCCAAGACGCTCAACAGTGAGAGGTCGTGTGAGTTGGAGAAGCGAGAGAAGGCCATTACCTGTTACTCATCCAATGACGTGAAAGCGGACATGGGAGCGATCCTAAAGGCGCACTTGACTCGCGTCCTGTTTCCACGCGAAGGTCTGGGGTGTCGGACGCTTAGGGCGGTCCACCATACCTAAGGATATGTTTTTTTTATTTTTTTTTATAGCATAGAGTGACGAGACGAGCAGGCCATGTGCCTGATGGTAAGCAACATGCCTGCCACATAACAGCACAGTAACACGCAGCTATTGGAACATGATAGTCCAAATCATTACCTAGGACTGCACTGCGCTCGTCACCCAGAAATCTAAGATATTATGTCTCTAAGCCCTGTAATTTCTCTGGAATCATTGCCCTTCAAACCGGAACACAATAATGTTTGCACACTACTGCTTGGCGGTAGAATATTTGGCAAAGGTGTGTACTTCCCCAGGCGGGCTCTGCTAAGAGTCCTACCAAGTTTCCCGAGGTCGTGACGCGTCGCTGGTTTTTAATGCATCACTGGAACCAAATGCGGTGGTTCGGATGTCTCCCATGAGGTGTCCCCGCAAAAGGCGGCGGCATTGGCAGATCGAATCACGGTCGAATGCGATAGCGGTCCCGAGCCTGCTGCCAACCCACGGTTGGAAAAACCTGTTGTAGGTACGGGTTTTGATCGGTAAGGGTACCATATCCGTACGTAATATCGATCCCGACATATCCCACTCTGTCAATGCATGACCATGGGCTCCAAACCTTGCGGTCCAAGCAATTCGGTCACGGGGGAGTTGCGCGGCGTAGACGGTGCCGGCGCGACTGAGACGTGCCGCGATGAACCGTGGCCGTAGATCTTGGTTGAAGAGGAATTCCGGTATAACGGTGCGCCGCTCTCCCTACCCACTGCGGCCTTGCGTGGTCGCCAACGTATGATCGTGGATGCGGTGGGGCTGTAGGGAATGAAGAGTGCCGGTATATCGGTGAGCTGCTGTCCCCGTCCTCTTCAGCCGGATGATGGTAGGTGATGATAGCCGAGCATTTGGCCCGCCGCGGGATACAAAGGGTGATCACGGCGTGCATTATCCCGCGGCAGGTTAGCAGAAGAGTGCGAGAGCATACCCGTTTTCGCGGCAAAGGTGTGGCAAAGGTTTTAGTCGATAGGGGCACCACTCATGTCGAATCTGACACAAATCGACCATTACCTTCAAGCAGAATGGTATGTTAATGCATCAACTCCACATAAAATGGCACCATTTGCTTTTTAGTTTCAAAATAATACAATTTCCCGTTAAGGAGTCGTTTACTATAACTATTACTAAAGCACAGGGGCAAACATTTAAGCGCTTAGGAATCTATTCACGCCAAGACAGTTTTTCATCTGGACAACTACTTAGGTATCTGTTGCGTTATCAAGATCATCAAGTCGCATAGATAACCAATGTGTTCTTCTACCGTAAGTAATAAAAAACTAAAAATATCATATACACAGAAGTACTTTAAAACACCTGTACTATAAAACAGATTTTAGTATATCTCAGTACGTTTACCTAGCGATCATAGCTTTTTAAAGCAATGTATATTTTAGTAGGAATTTTCCTCAAATAGACGCGGGTGAAACGGCGGGTCTCAGCTAGTATTTATATATTTTAAAAGTTTTGAGGTCGCTACATGCTAAACAGTGTATTACTGAACGTCGGTTGGTTGAAACGTATCTTTGACAAAGTAAATAGCTTCGAAGACGATAACAGACTCGTTACACTGAAAAAATAAAATAATACAAAACAAAAATGAACAAAACATCAAAGATATTTAAATTAAAAGGAACGTTCAGAAAATTTTCTAGTGTAAATTTTAGAAAAGATATTTGGACCACAGAACGCGTCGTCAAGTCACCGTGTAGGGATATAGTTATTCCGAAAACAACGTTAGATGAATATATATGGAAGAATTTGGATAAATGGCCCAATAAAACTGCCACGGTAAGTAAAATGTAACAATATTTAGATACTCTTATTTACCAGCATATTGTAGAAACTATTAAAATATCCTTATTTTTTACTGTAGTAGGTATAACGTCGATCCAGATATTTTCAAAGTATAATATTTTATTACATCAAATAAAAATGGAGTTGGAATGAATTTGTGATACATCATCAGGATGAGAGACATTATTATATTTTTATTATTTCCCTGAAATAGTAAAAACATTGTTTTTTGTTAATAAATCAAAAGCATTGATTGTTGGTTTACGAGTAAAAGGTACTAATAATATAGAATTACGTGTGTGAGTGTGATACAGTGTAACGTAGGTGAAGGGCAAAGAGTTTACATATTTTATGTACTCGTTTACTAAATCTGTGGTGAAGGGTTCATCATCATCAACAGCCCACTAAACGTTCCCACTGCTGGGACTCGGGGCCTTCTCTCGCAAGGAGAGAGTTAAGGCCATAATCCACCACGCTGGCCCAGTGCGGGTTGGCGGATGACACATGACTTCGAAGGATTCTAGGTACATATCGGTTTCCTCACGATGTTTTCCTTCACCGTTTTAAGTTAGCGGCATTACGCACATGACTTCGAAAAGACAGTGGTGCGTGTGGGGTTTGAACCCGGGGTCTCCGGATCGGCAGCCGCCGTTCTCCCGACTAGACCAGCCGTAACTTACTAGACTTCGAACTTAGATATACATCTAAACTGGGTAGCGATTCTGAAACCATTCAACCGAATGGTTGCAACCGCATCCGACACGGAATCTCATCTCTCGGTCTTTGTCTTATCTGATAAGGATGACAGAGACCGAGAGATGAGATTCCGTGTCGGATGCAACCGAATGGTTTCAGAATCGCTACCCTGAACCTTGAAATTCCGTTCTATCGCAGCTGGTGTTATAAATCGGTAGTGGATAGATAATTATATTTTCTTTAACTAAAGGTCTCATCATTTTAGTAGCGCAAACGGATATCGGGAATTCCTTCCATCTAAGTAGTTAAGAATTCCTTCCTCATTACTGATAATTCATTACGTCAAAAGTCTCTTGCTTCTTGTGCCAATCTCCTCTGTTCTGCACAAATGCTATCCAGGCATTACTGTCAGGGCCAAGCCGACCTCCACCAGCGCCTGTGTGCAAAACCTTTATGGCACCCCTTTTTAAAGTCCGACCAAAAAAAGGGGTGGTATACGTTTGACGTCGATGACTGTCTCTCTTTGTGTTGAAGGTGGACTTTCCGTGCGGTGGTTCTTATTTATGTTTGCTTAATAATTATATCGATTCAAGGCGGCCGCCTCCACAAAAAGGGGGACTAAATATTTTTTCACAACTTACCTCAATATGGGTATCAAATGAAAGGGATTGACTAGTAGAATATTTTGAATCATTATACATTTTTAACCCAAGATCGCCGCCACCACAAAATGGTGAATAACGATTTGTCTTCCCACAACTCTGTCAATATGGGTATCAAATGAAAGGACTTGACTTGCATAATACTTTACCAAATTTCAAATCCAAGCAAGTCGCGGGTAAATGAATTTATTTACGGGTATTCTTATTACGTAACGTTTGCTATGTTTAGAAAAACGTGAGTCTAAAACCTGTAATAATATACTAAGCATAGGTAGGTACTTAAATTATACTAGCGGCACGCCACGGTATTATCATTTACCCCCGCAGCTTCCATTCCTGATATTTTCCCGTGATAGCAAATGTGCTATTCCAAGCTCTATTTTGTGTTAAAATAGAAACCCGATCCGTTCGCATGTTCTAACGTGATTGAGCAACGAGTATCCAAACATTCAACTTATGTTATAAATGTAAATGCTAGGAGGTCTGAATGACTGAACGGATTGATTTAAAATTTGGAACACAGATAGTTTATAGTCTGAAGTAGCACATAAGCTACTAATAATTCCGAAAAGGTTCTTAGTTCTTTATCTGCTGTTATCCGCGACATTGTCCGCATAAATTTGAGATGACTGTGGTTTGTGTAGAAATTGATTATTTTATCAAAATTTCAACTTTTAATAAGTAACGACTGCTGTAGTCAGGAAAATAGCGACTTCCCAGACCTCCGGTCCGGGCAGACCGGTTCAAATCCCACGCGCACCACTGTCTTTTCGATGCTATGTGCGTAATGCCACTAAATTTAAAATGGTGCAGGAAAACAGCGCGAGGAAACATGTATATGAAATCTTTCGAATTCATGTGTCACCCTGCCAACCCGCACTGGGACCAGCATGGTGTATTACGGCCTCTCCTTACGAGAGAAGGCCAAAAAGCTAGGTATCCTCTCAAAGATGCGAAGGTACTTCAAGTCTGAACAGTTGCTCACGCTATATCAAGCGCAAATTCGCTCTTGTATGGAGTATTGTTCGCACCTTTGGGATGCATCGGCTAAGTATCAGCTGGAGGCTTTGGAATCGATCGAGAGATCCTAGGGAACGACACTCTTGTGCGAAAGACTTGAATGTCTTGAACATCGCCGAAAACTTGCTAGTCTATCGGTTTTTTATCGGATACACTACGGAGAGTGTGCAACTGATTTGCATGATCTAATACCACCTTGCCCTTTTTTATCAGAATGCTCGTAGCGCGAAAAAGCGATATCGTTTATGGTCGATGTTCCAAAGACACGAACAAAGAGATTTGTCTTTACTTTTGTGATTAGAACGTCTAGGCTGTACTAACGTACTCCACATTGCCTGAGTGTGTTTCCCCTGATGGCTACAATCTTTGTGTCTTCAAATCGAGAGTGAATTGGTTTCTTCTAGGTAAACAAGGTCCACCGTAGACCGCAAGCACCATTAAGCGAGATGGTGGTCAAGTGTAAACCAATAAAAGTTAAAAAAGGCCCCGAGCCCCAGCAGTGGGAACATTTAGCGGGCTGCTTATCCTGCTAAATTTCAACTAAATCCGTTGAAATGTTTCAGTTTGATATATAATATGAGTTTCTTCTTCTTATGAAAGTATACGGTTTTTCTCTTTTTTTATTATTTTGGCTCACTCGTTCATTAAAATCAGAGAACCCCTGTGACACCATTCTACTTGCATCGCACACATCGTGTCGAGCTGCGTTAATAATGTCAATTAAATAAACAAACTCACGGCGCGGCGGTTCTTTTGATTTTAAAGCTGACGGAACATAATTAATGTAAAACAAAACCCAAACCATAAAATTGAACCACAAACGTAAACATTATCTTGGAAGACTCTTACAGTAAACTATCATCATCATCATCATCACCAGCCCACTAAACGTTCCCACTGCTGGGACTCGGGGCCTTCTCTCTCAAGGAGAGAGGTAAGGCCATAATCCACCACGCTGGCCCAGTGCGGGTTGGCGGATGACACATGACTTCGAAAGATTCTTGGTACATGTCGGTTTCCTCACGATGTTTTCCTTCACCGTTTTTTAAGTTAGCGGCATTACGCACTTGACTTCGAAAAGACAGTGGTGCGTGTGGGGTTTGAACCCGGGGTCTCCGGATCGGCAGCCGCCGTTCTCCCGACTAGACCACCGTAACTTGTAACAGTAAACTATAGCAACTTAGCAATTTATGAATTGTTACATAACTAGGCAAATGTTGTTCCTATCCTACCTACTTACTAATCGACGATACTCTACCATACACAAAGACCATGGTGTTGCGTAAGTTTAAAAAAATCGGTAACGCGCTGGCGCCCCTATTGTCTTGGCGCCTGTGTGCGCCGCACACTTCACACACAGGAGCGGCTCGGCCCTGACTACTGTTGAGTTTCTTGATGTCACCGTTTCATTGCGGCATAGGGTGTATCCAATCTAACAAATCTTAAGGCATGTTTTAGTTCTCGCTTTAATTTCGCTGGAAATTTAAAACTACTCATAGCGTAGCATTGCATAGTTCATCCATATTACCATTTACAGTTTTCTCTATACCATTGCTGAGTAATATCTCTCTCATTGGCCATCTGCCTTAGGCCTGCTTAAGTGCTAACTGAGTTCAGTACAACCCACAATAATTAAAATATCGTCGACCATCCATGGATAATTACGATGGACATTATCATTAGTTTATCCAAATCCTTTGCTGGATTTATAGGCCTGTCCCATAATATACTATTCAGCCCTATGCTATACTTGTCTCCTCCAGCCACTGTAATGCTTTACGTATATATTGTGACTCCATTGTGTTTGGGCATTCGTGCTATGCTACATTTATTGCCGATTTACGATCACATGGACTTATTTTAATAATTTTATCTTTTGCTGTTCCATCGTTAAGTGCATTAATGTTTATTGTTTCTTTAAGGGCGTACCCCGAGTAAATGACCTTGAGTATTTCTTACCTTATCGCACACCGCAAGAAAGAGCAAGAGAGAAACAGTAGGATTTGCCGCTGTTTTACGCTAAATTTTTAGAATATAATCTTTATAAAATCAGATTTTGATCTTTTGAAAAAAATATTTCTACCAAAATGTTCGTAATAGAATTATCTATCCGTTGGTGTAAGTAAAAAAACAAAATAATGGAGGTTTTCCGAGGAGATGCATGATAACTACAATTATTTAATTTTTTCATGGCTTCGTTGTGAGGCGATTATTTAAACAATAAGTCCAATAACAAAAAAAAATAAAACTACCATTTTGAAGCCAAGAAGTTGTAGAAATTTAATGTATTTTTTACCAGTTGATATTTGTTTTCGCTAATGAGTAGATAGCTCTGAAAACTGGACAAAAAAACTCTTTTTGCTGGGGGACGCACCTTAAGCTCAGTCATATCAATTTTTATCTGCCAGCAAAGATTAATTTTTATCCATTTTGACGTGTTTGTTTCGAGCGAACAAAATGTTGACTTTGGACCCAAAAGTGTATCATTCTCCATTCTCCTTAACTCTATCAAAGAAAATCCTTGCTAATTTCGGCTGTGGGAGTAGGATATCGTATATTTATGACTTGCAAAACCAACTTTTCTGTAAAACAGTAATTAGATAACGCCCGCCTACTCGCATTCATAGCAAAACAGTGATTTTCTGTAATGATGAATAATATCTACTATACTATAGTATCTAGGCAAACAACAGAAAACTTAACAAAAATGCGGGAAGTTTAAATTAATTTTGATTTCAAATCTTACTAATATTATAAATGCAAAAGTTTGGATGTTTCGACGCTTGTACCTCAATCACGTCGGAATATCTCAACGGATTGGCTTGGAATTGGGAACACAGATTTTTTAAACTATAGTCTGGTATAGCACATAAGCTACTTTTTATCACGCGAAAACTGCGTGGATCAAGCTACGTGCGAAACCACAAAGAGGTCGTAAAAACTGGTTAAACATTGAAAAAAAAATAATTACATACTATACCTAGTAGATTGTTAACCGAGGGTTGAAATTCCCGAGGTAGGTATATAGACCTATAGGCCGATACCTATAGACCGAGGCTATAGTCCGAGTAGGAATTGATTCTTTTACCCGTGTTAAACACTCTACTTTTCATTTCGATTATGAGGAAAATAAAACTAGTTGTTTGTCTAAACGATTTATTGAGAACAAATAACATTATTATTAGTACGTATTAAAAATTAATTGTCAAAATACGTGAAATTAATAGTTACATTTTTGTTTGGAATGTTTATGCTGTTTTATTTATTATGACAAATTTGGCTATTCTGGATATCTGTAAAAGTAGGAGACTGGTACTTCATCAGACGATGGATGCCATGGCGGATATTCCCTGGAAGTTGTCGGCTGAGGTGAATTATAAAATAATAAATAAAATAAAATTTAATTACAACAAGATTTACAATAGCACTATACTAGTTTTAACAATTTACAAAATAATTTATCATTAAGATTTGCAGCATAATTCGTTTCCTGCGAGACCCAAACTAGGCAGAGCCTGTATCTTGGGCGCCCTGTCAGCAGTTTCCTGTTGCTATTACGCCTGACTGTCTGTTTTGAGTAAACAGATTAAGCCGTTTGTAGCATTAATTGCCGCGTATTTTCATAGTTTCAGTTAATTTGGTTGAAATTTTAGTTATAGTTTATTTTGGACTGAATCCTCAATGTATCCTTGAGCGACTGTGCTGGATTTCCAGCCTCCATGTCTTATTAACGTTGTCATGTTTGCCCCAGAATCGGCTAAAAGTGTTGCAGACGTTCGGCTTAAACAATATCCGGTATAATGCTCACAGTTTGGTAAATTCAAATATGTTGCTATCTGCTTCGGCATACCTGAAATTTTAGTTTTACCGATCACTTGTTTATAGCATTTTCTCTTTTGGTAGTTGAGAAAAAAACGGTCCGTTTTTAAATCGCTACCAAATGTGAAAAACGTTATATTTTAGTACTTATGTAATACATACTTTAATTTTTAGAATACATCCATAAATACTTAGGTAAACTTACCTTCACTACCAAATATGTCTCGTCAGGAGCATCATTTTAAAATTTTCCACTTCATGAGACGCGAAAACCTTAGATTTATCGGACCTTAGGCATATATCGGAGTAGGTAACGTTGTTGTCCTTCATAACCCTGTGTGAATGAATTAGCCCTAAGACCGGAGGTGACGCGGATTTTTTGCAGTGTCGCGGAGGTGTCGCAGTGGCGCGGTTTTCGCTCAGCAAAGTAACATAACTCTGAAGGTATTGTCATTACAGAAAAAAATTCAAGAAAAAAGTTGTTCATTATTAAAATATCTACACTTTCGATCATTGGTAAAGTTTCATAAAATTGAACGGTTGGGGAGAAAATGGCAAAACATAAAAAAAAGAGGAAAAAAAAAGTAAAATGTTTGCTTTTCGGAAGCAATAACTTGAAAAGTATTGATGAAAAAAACAAAGGTTATTAATGTAAAAGTTAGTAAATTTAGTTTAGAAGAGAAAAGGTCTCAACAACTTTTTGCCTAACACTAACAGTTCTCGAGATATCGAATTAAACGCGTTTTCATCGAAATTACCATGAGCTGACCACGCCAGAATCTCTCAAATTGGAATATATGCTCAGAATACACCCCTCTATCGATCCTTCATAGTCCCCAAACTACATAATTTAATGGGTTTTTTTTTCAATTTATTTGCGTAATTGCTCTGGACTAGTAGTTATATTTTTAAAATTCATTCCGACCCTTAGGTGGGAAATAATTTGTATGAGTTTTCTCTCTCTATGGAGGGAAGCAGCACTTTCCACCCAATAATCAGACTAAAACAACACTACTTTTTGAGTATGACAAATGAAAAACTTTTTTTTATGTATTTTACGTCATAGCTTCACCAATTTGTAGTGGTAGGACTCTTAGCAGAGTCCGCCTGGGGAAGTACCACACCTTTGCCAGTTATTCTACCGCGAAGCAGTAATGTGCAAACATTACTGTGTTCCGGTTTGAAGGGCAATGTTTACAGAGAAATGACAGGGCTTAGAGATATAACAACTTAGATCTCTGGGTGACGAGCGCAGTGCAGTGCTAGGTAACGATTTGGACTCTTCATGTTCCGATAGCTGCGTGTCACTGTGCTGTTATGTGGCAGGCATGTTGCTTACCATCAGGCACATGTCCAGCTTGTCTCGTCACTCTTTATTTAAAAAAAAAATGTGAATCAATTTTTTGTTGTTTGTTTGGTAGATCATACGCCAGCGGTAGTCCAGTTCCATATAAATTTCATCGAAAACGGCGTAGCGATATTTGAAATAAAATCAACACAAATCAAAAATATGCTATAACTCGATGGTATATTCATTTATACGAGTGTCTGAGGTTAATTATTCTAAAGTTAAGTCGATTTTTGGTTTTCTGAGAATATTTTACAAATCATTTTGCTAAAAATCGAGATTTTGTTCTTTTTCAGGTGTGTGGAGTAACTAACAGAGAATACAAATATGAAGAAGTGTACAAACATTCTCGAAAGCTAGCGGCTAATCTTCGACAGAAGTTCAACGTACAGAACGGTGATGTAGTAGCTATAATGATGAGAAATAGTCCAGAGTACCCAACAGTATTGCTTGGTATATTAGCTGCTGGTGGCGTCGCATCTACTTTCAATCCCGTTTATACATCATGTAAGCAATTTGATTGTACATACATAAAAATCTTAAGTGAAAAGTAAGTGATAAGAAAGTTTACCAAACTGCTCAGAGCTCTGAAAAGCGACATCGTTTCATGGTATTCTAAAGATTCGAACAAAGAGGTTTGATTCCAGTTTCGTAATGAGAATGTCTAAATTATTGAATACGTTTAATCTGATGGATATAATCTGGCTGTCTTCCAATCTAGAATGAATCGGTTTCAAGATAAAAACGTTCTATCACGTATCGTACACTGCCTTGATATTAACATTAGGCAACATGAGGGTCAAGCGTCACTTCGTTCGGAATTCTCGTATCTCAAAAAAGCGACATCGTTTCATGGTTGATGTTCCAAAAACACGAACGAAGAGATTTGACTCCACGTTTGTGATAAGAACGTCTAGGTTGTGGAATGCGTTGCCTGAGTGGGTTTTTCCCGATGGTTACAATCTGGGTGTCTTCAAATCGAGAGTGAATCAGTTTCTTCTAGGTAGGCACGTTCCATCGTAGATCGCATCGTCGCTTAACATCAGACGAGATGGTGGTCAAGTGTGAACCTATCAAAGTTAAAAAAAAAAGCGTTGACGCTTTGATAAAAAACAAACTTTGATCATTGGCACACCTCTGATATTACAAATATAGAACAGCGGTATCTGTGTTATTCCAAAATGTTTTTCTTATATACATACCAGGTAACTCAGAAAGTTTTGCGAAAAAAAGTTTGTGTAAAAGACACTGGCCACTTGTTATTATTTTGAAAACTTCCATTATTTAAAAGTAAAAATACATTTGTTCGATTTTCAAATTTCCTTCCACATTTTTTGAGAGCCAATTAAATTTTTTTTGTTTCATTAAAAATGAATCTGCGTCGAGAACATTTTCGTGCTATGATTTTTTACGATTTCAAATGTGGTTTAAAACCTGACGAGTTATTTGATCGACTTCGAATTGGTTTTATGAATGAAGAACCTTCAAAAGCAACCATCTTCCGCTGGTATAGCGAGTTCAAAAGCGGTCGTTTTACTTTGGGAGATGAACAAAGGAGTGGTCGTCCTACGACGGCTGTCACCGAAGAAAGTGTGCTGGCAGTAAAAAAAATAATTCAAGAAAACAGACCCCTTACGTACGAAGAGATTCAGCATACTCTGCACATTGGTTCAGGAAGTGTTCACAAGATTTTGCACGAGTACCTTCGCGTAAGGAGGATAATTTCCCGCTGGGTGCTGCACAACCTCACCGAAGCTCAGAAGCAAGCCTGTGTGGATTGGTGCCGTGTTATGATACAAAAATTTGATGCAGGCTCGTCACGGCGCGTTTACGATATTGTGACTTTTTATTCCCTAAAATTAAAAATCAGCTCAAAGGGATACAGTTTTCATCGCCGGAAGACGCGCTAACGGTGTTTGAGAAGGCCGTGGAAGAGGTGTCTGCGGAGGACTGGAAAAAATGTTTTAAAAATTGGTTCAGACGCTTGAAATTTGTATAGAGGCTATTGGAGAGTTCTTTGAAAAGATTGAGTAAAAATATTTTTTTCATACAAGTTAGTTTTTTAGTTTCTCAAAACTTTCTGAGTGTCCCACGTATGTTATATTCTTTATAACAATAGAGGTATAATTTTCTCTTGGGGGTTTCAGTGTTGGATCTTGAAAAATATTTTTTTAAAAATATATATATACCTGCTCATTACCAAAAAAAAAAACAGATTTAACAAAAGATACCGAGATTATATCTATCGAGAAAAATCTTGTTAATTTATAATTATGTACAGAAAAAAAAAAAGATTTTAAAATGCGTTACGTAACTACTAAGTAATTACTGTTTTTTTTGTTTCTTTTTTATGAAATAAGTTATCTCACCAAAAATATTCTGTTAAAAAACTAGCCAAGTCTCGATGGAGCTGCATATTTATTTCTAAAAAGTAATGAAATCTAGACAAAGTCGTGCCAAGTGTAAGGTTCCTTATTGCGATTTCTTTATTATTATAGTTAATGTTGTGTGACATTATTTATACGTTAGTGGGTACAAGTCAATATTGTTTACCTACACGTAATGTTATATCTGTTGTAACTACCCATGTTTGTTAAGCGAGGTAATACCCCATACTGGTATTGGTAATTGGACGCTAATGTCTAATTTTAGGTTGTTGTTGATTGTGCAACACTAACTTCTGCTCTCTTCTTTTTGGAGCGTCAAATCGACCACCGATGTAACATAAAATAGACGACGTACAGACGGACTTCTAATATCAATTATTAGAAGTCCATCTGTACTGGAAATATTTTTTATACTGTTTATCTCAGGCTCGCCTAGACATAAGTATTATTGAAATACGCAGCTTTATCAAGCCTACAATTGACTGGTTATTGAATCAACGTTTTCCAAGTGGCCATTTTCCATCGTCAACGGTTAGTGGTTCTGGCGACAGATTTGTGCAATGGTGTCATGGAGCACCTGGTTTTGTACCCCTGTGTACCCTTCAACGGCCAAGTCACACAACAATAACTACAATAATAATGAAATCGCAGTAAGGAACCTTACACTTGGCACGACTTTGTCTAGATTTAATTACTTTTTAGAGATAAATATGCAGCTCCATCGAGACTTGGCTATTTGATTAACATAATGTTTTTATTGGGATTTCACTTCTTTTTGTAGAAACGTGGGCTTATTCATTTATTTTATTAGATTTTCTTCTTTGACACATTTGTTTTATTTTTAGGAGTAGTGTTTTTAGTATTACAAATATTTCTTTTCTTTTTTTCCTGTTCTGATTCTTGTACAGTAGCGACAGTTTTTCGTATTGCCGTATCGTATATATCGTATTCATTATTTAAGTAGACTCTCCATAATAGGGAAAGAACTTTAGAAGATTTGAACAAGACTGCAAATAAATAAAAGCAAATAAAAGCCTGTCTAGTTTTATCCAGAGTTTTCCTTTAATTTTATTTATATGCGAATTAGAAGCAGAAGAGGAGGTATTCGCCCAGCAGTGGGAAGCAACAGGCTAGTGTGTCCCACTACACTGGATTTTTGCAAAGACAGTCGATTTTTTTATGTACCAATGGTAGAAGATGGCATTACCATATTTCTAAAACAGCTGAGACAAGCTGAGGGTTTTTCATCAGATACCTCAGACCTTCGATTTTTGACTTGAAATGAAGAGGCAAACAAAATTGAATATTTTTTGTAAAGGCGGTATGTAGATCTTCAATAGTTTGGTTGGGCTCTTGTGTTTTCAAATAAGGGTCACCAGGTACTCCAGATCTTCGATTGTCCTAATTTTTATAGTTTTCCCTTACCCTTATCCAGAGGTTCTCATCATTGGGTCCTGAAAATGCGGCGAAATGGTTCCAGTAAAGGATGGTACGGCAGTGTTTGCTTCGCGTTCGACTTGGCGGGGGCACTGCCGTGCCCCAGATTTAAATAACAAAAGTTTTGTATTTTGTACGGGGCTTAATCACGATATAAATAATTTTTTAATTACCTCGACGTGCAATATAAACATTATAATATATGTTTATTGTGTTCAAATAGCGAGAGCTTAAAAACAATATTAAATTACAAATGTATAAGTACTGGGAATTATGAAGTTGAAATTAATTAAACTTTATTTTATTATATAAATAAATATGAATTTACTTTGTGTAGGTACTTACAGTACGTATGACATTGTTATTTTAATTATTTATTTATTTTCTGACATTTTGTCATGGTAGGATGGGGTAGGATTTTTTATAGTGGTAGGAGTCTTAGCACACCTTTGCCACTTATTCTACCGCCAAGCAGTAATGGGCAAACATTACTGTGTTCTGGTTTGAAGGGCAATGTTTTCAGAGAAATTACAGGGCATAGAGATATAACAACTTAGACAGCATGCTACATAACAGCATAGTGACTGCGTGTCACTATGCTGTTATGTGGCATGCATGTTGCTTACCATCAGGCACATGTCCTGCTCGTCTCGTCACTGTTTATTTAAAAAAAAAAAAAAAAATAATGTATTGTATTAAATTACTTAATTATTGACTTGCTTATTTTTGATGATTGTCTGACATTTTTTTTTATTGATTGTAGAAATCTACATTCTTTTTAAATTAATTACATTTCATGTAATTTTAACTACTCAATCTTGTGACGTGTATTATTTTTTAGGAATAAAATTAATTATGATTATACATGTAGGTACATGTTGCAAGTTACACCCCTACATCTTCAGTTTTAAATTAATAAACTGCTGTATAACATAATATAAGTCTGTAAAATATCATGTTTTGCATAAAAACAATGTAATTTAATCACCATTTGGCTAGGAGAAATATCAAAGGCTTACGTTTTGAGCGTAAAATTGAACATACCATTTGTCATCTAACGTCGTCGTTTTTTGTTGATTTAAATTGCAAGAAGGAAAAATATAGTACTCTTTACTGAATTCCAGATGAAATCCAGAGATTACTTCAACTATGTGAAGCGAAATTAGTAATAGCTGATACAGAATCAGTTCCCATAATAAAGGAAGCTCTGAAACTGATAAAGAAAAACATTGCGATTATAAGCGTAAATATGATCGAAGATTTACCAAAAGAAACAGTATCTTATAAAGAGTTAGTTGAAGACAATCATGTAGATTTGAGTGTATTGAAAGACGTGAAGAGGACACATGAAGATATTTCTATAATGCCTTATTCGAGTGGTACTACAGGACTTCCGAAATGTGTTGAACTTACTAACATGAGTTTAGTGGTGAATTGTGAACAACAAAATGCAGAGCTAAAACATTATTCTTACACGACAGGTAAGATTTTAATACCTATTTGTGGCAACAATCATATGAAATAGTACGTTGTTTAAGACGAGTAGCAACCTACTAAAACTGATATCACAAATATAATAGCTAAGTTTTCTTGAAAATCTTTAAGCTGAAATAGTGCCGTTGATGATGGGGTATTTACCGCGGTAACATGGTGGCGAGAGTTCCCGTATTTCGATGTATTTCACGGAGAACTACGATTGCAGACAGCTGACACTAAATTTTAAAATAATTATCAAACTACTTACCTACATTCTTTCGACTATAAGCAAGATGCCTGCCCTTAGCCGCTTGCTTCACTTTTGGCGTCTCGATTTTACAATTTTGGCAGGAAAACGGGTGTCAGGTTACCTAATGTTAGGGTATCCGGGGGTGTTTTGGTTGAGAACTCAACCGGAAAAAGTTGAATTCCCAAACCTTCCCGGAAAAAAGTTAAGTTAAAGTCAAAATAAAAAATGATGACATTTTCAAGCGTTTATTTGCCTAAACAAATTTATAATATAATGATAAAAAGGGTAAAAGAGTCAGGGGTTGATCGTTGAGTTGCTGTTACCAAAATCTAAAGAAGGAATTAAAAGAATTCCTCAACCTCCTTGAGTTTAAAAAAAATTTAGATATTCGCCATACAGGGTCCTGGAGTAATGCTCGGTAGATCCAAAATATAACCGGAAGTAGTGAGGGGTTAAGCCCAGGCAAAACTCACCCGGTCAGGTTTGATAAATAATTTGAGAAATCACCGCCTTCCAAAACTCTTGGAACCTATAGGGTTAATAGTGAAAAGCTACATTTAACCATACTAAAGGCCAATATGCCTTCTACAGTGTGGTAAAAGACCACCGAAATGTACAATACAATAATTCTAGAAAAGGACTAGAATTGCTTAACAAATTTAACTCACTACATAGCCATTTTTAGGGTTCCGTAAAACGTAAAAACGGAACCCTTATAGATTCGTCATGTCTGTCTGTCTGTCTGTCTGTCTGTCTGTCTGTCTGTCCGTCCGTATGTCACAGCCACTTTTTGCCGAAACTATGAGAACTACACTGTTGAAAAATGGTAAGTAGATGTATTCTGTGAACCGCATTAAGATTTTTACAAAAGTTTTTTAAAAAAACAAAAATTAGGGTTGTCCCCCATACTGAGAACTGAAACTCGAAAATTTTTTTTTCATCAAACTTACACGTGTGGGGTGTCTATCGATAGGTCTTCAAAAATGATGTTGAGGTTTCTAATGTAATTTTTGTCTACTCTGAATAATTTGCGCGAGAGACGCTTCCAAAGTGGTAAAATGTGTGTCCCCCCCCCTCTAACTTCTAAAGTAAGAGAATGAAAAAACTAAAAAAAATATATGATGTACATTACCATGAAAACTACCAACGAAAATTAGTTTGAACTCGATATGATGAGTAGTTTTTTTTAGTACGTCATAAATACACTATTATTAAAACTTCGATCAAAGTTACAACGAACTACAAGAACTATGTGTACTATGTATATTATGTTACTTGCTGCAACGGAACCCTTCATGGGTGAGTCCAACTCGCACTTGGCTACTTTATTTGTTAATTCATTTTGAAGGTCGTAAAACTTATTTTGTTTCATCGCGTGGTCTTTAGGTATATTAGTTTCCCACGGTACGGTAAGTTCTACCATGACTATGCGTTTCGTAGCCCTAGAAAAAAGGAAAATGTCCGGTCTGGATGACGAAACACCCACATCCTCTGGGATTTTGTAGTGCTTTTCATACGTGTCCATTAAAATAGTCCAATCAGGTGCTGAACCCAGGATTGAGTAAGGCTTGTTCTTGGAGTTTGAAGTTGAGCCCTCTTTTACAAAGTTAATTTGTCTTTTGTTTATCGTCAACCCCTTTTGGGCTCTAGCTACCGAAAGGCTTACGGCTTCTTTCACGTATGATTTCAAGTAGGTACTCTGTCATGGCGCTGTGAGTAATGACCCCTATTAAGGAGCACCTTGCATCCCACCAATATGTGCCTTGCTGTACATATCGCCTCACCACAAGTATAGCAACATTTTTCAGAGGCTTTTCCCCACCTTACCTAGTTACTCTGGTCAGGGAGGGTCATTTGGAAAGCGTTCAGATACAATTTTAATAAGGCAGGAGACCAGTCATATAGCAAGGTGTGCCACTTTAGAGCTAATGGGATACAAAACTCACCTATGGTTAACCACTCACTTTGCATTTCTAATTTCATAGCGTGCACTTTTAACAACTGTGTCTTATTAACATTAAAACTGTGAAAATTTGATATTTAGATATGACTGTGCTCACATGTCAGAACGCCTGAACGAATGGAGTTGAAATTTGTAACACAGTTAGATTATAAGTACTTAGTCTCAGTTAGATTATGAGAACGATAACTATATTAATATAGTAAAATCATGTCTCGCTGTTATGAGAAATTCATGGAAAATGTCTCTGAGAAATAAATATAAACGTGACAAACATTTATTTTCCAAATAAATTGCCATAACTATCGAAATTATGTTACAGATACCGAACAAGAAACGACGTTAGCACTACTGCCCTTATTTCACTCGTATGGCCTCGGTTTAATAATGCTGCACAAAATGTCGGCTGGCCTGAAGATTGTTACCTTACCGAAGTTCCAACCCAATACATTCCTGAACGCCTTAACTAATTATAAGATCAACTTACTATACGCAGCTCCGCCTATGAGTAAGTTTAATTTGGCAGGGGTTTAAGGGACGCATTAAAGCATTCTTTTTTTAATTTAATTAATGAGGGGTTTTAGGTTAAGGGATCTGTTTATGTATATGTCTATGTGTGTCAAAAATGCAGCTTAATCCAGTAAGGTTGAGAAATAATGTTAATGTCATTACCTAAAATTATCTGTGATTTTGCGTAATTCCTGGTATTTTTGCAATATTGGGACCGTTATATCAAATTATCCTACGATAGATATAATCATTATATCTTCTAAGCAAATATACTGGTTTATGTGCTTTTTTTTGTTTGAGAACTGACGTACTCGCTGACAGTTATTTCTTATCTACATGTTATTTGAGTCATCGATATAAACGAATAGACGTGCCCTGAGCTCCTTGAAATTGGTGATAAACTGATAAACTGCGTGTCTGTGTGTATCGTAAGTGGTTTATTGAAGTCCGAGAGGGCACATTTTTGTATTGAGATCGTTGATTTGAGTTTGAAAAACTTACAATTTTGTATTTTTTCATCGCTAGCTAATTACGAATACGTGGTGGCCTAGTGGCGAGAACGTCGCTTTTATAAACGCGAAGTCATGGGTTAATTTCTCAAGTGTGGATGTACTGGTTTATTGCCAATTCTGGCTCAAACAGTGTCTTTACTTCCGACTCCCTAGTGTCAAAACATTCCGAGATAATTCTTAGAATCTTTGAGGACATACGTTATCTGCTAACCCGCACTGGGCCAGTTTGGTGTTTTATGCCCTTGATTTTTTTTTATTGTAAACTTTCGTACTTGACCACCACCATAGAATAGATCCACCTCGCCTGATGTTAAGCGACGATGCAATCTACGATGGAACGTGCTTACCTAGAAGAAACCGATGATTCACTCTCGATTTGAAGACACCAAGATTGTAACTATCGAGAAAAACCCATTCAGGCAACTTATTCCACAATCTAAACGTTCTTACCACAAACGTAGAGTCAAGTCTCTTCGTTCGTGTTTTTGGAAAATCTTGTGAGGAAAGTCCCTGAGTTCTAGCAGTGGGAATATTAAATGGGCTGCTTATGTGAACCTAAATAAAGTATCTAAATATCCTTAATTTAAAGTTGATACGTTCTTAACTATGAGTAAACTATACTATTCAAATATAGTGTAGAAAATTCCCAATTTATGACTAATCCTAATCGGGAATCGTTTAGGGGCTCCTAATATTAAAAAAATGTACCACATAAATGTGGCATTTTTAAACGTAGGACGTTACGAAAATTTACTGAACAACTCAAAAGCAGAGAAAATATCTGTCGATCACTTTTTAGTAATGATTCTAATTAAAAAGAAGTTTGCAATGTTTCTGGCATTCAACGATGATTAAAGTACCTTACAAAATGATGCGTAAAAGTCAATACTCTACATATTGTTTGCCATACATATATTTGGGTGTTTTTATTTTTCAGAAACGTGTATTCACAATAGACTATTATTTCAGCTGTATGCTTCCGTAACATAAGCTTTGCTTGGTTTAAATATTATATAAATGTAAATTTAAATATTGGTGGATAATTCACACATAGCACCATTTGACCCCAAACTAAGCAAAGCTTGTGATATAGCGGCCAAATAGCTGATATAATACTTTTATAGTTTTTAAATACATACTTAGTATACATAGAAATACCCAGACACAGTGCTAACCTTTTTATTCATCACACAAATATTTGCACTGGGTGGGAATCAAACCCACGACCCTCGGCTTCGCAGGCAGAGCTACTACCCAGTAAGCCACGAGGCCAGCTAGTTTAGAGCTATTGTTGTTGTGCCAGGAATGTACAGAAATATTTATATATTCTTATTTTTCAAATTAATAATACTCTATTATTATCTTCATTTGCAAGGTCACGTACATGTTCTCTATGTCGAAAGATACCTATAGGTTGGAGGTTATCTGTCAGTGTTCCAGTCTCCCATTGTACGAGCGAACTCGTACATTTACGCAATAACGGAATTGCTGACTATAATCATTTATACATTACATTTTAGTGACAAATAAACGGCTAAGTGTAGCACACGTGTCGCTCATTATTAAAACATTACATACAACCAACATCCCAACATCATCAACATCTTAACATCAAGGTAGGGTAGTGCCCCTACATATGGTCCTTCGAGTATAATATTATGAACCTACGTGTTCGTGAAGTGCTGTGTATTTTTGTGCTTTTAGCTGAGTTATACGATCGGTCTGAAAGGCCTCCCACAAGCGGGTCTCACCTTTTAGATTGAGAAGGCGCTATACAACTACAGTGAAAAGAAAGAGAGACAGCACTGCCGAGCAGTTCTAGTTTACAGCCAACAGAGCTCAAGCCATGAATACTGGAACCTGTTCGAAGAGCAATGAACTATTGAGTTCACAAAAAACGAACTTTCGCGCTTTAAGGCCCAATTTTCACGACGCGGTTTTCCGTGCGACGGTTTTGTTTCAATATTCACGAGACCGCAGGCTTTCGCGGTTTCTGCTCCGGAAAGCTACTGCGCAAGAATCGCGCGCAGCCACGCGGGCGCTGCGCGGCAGCCGCAGCCGCCGCGGCCGTAAACCGCGTCGAGTGTATTGAATTCAATTTTATATCGAAATCTGCCGCGCCCGCGCGCGGGCGCGGTTGGCAGCCGCGCCGTGAAAACCGGCTCTGACGCGCACCATAAAAACCATCAACATTGGAAGTCTGACGGAGCGTTGGCAGATTGAAGACAAACTTCAACTGCTGCAATCCAGGTGGAAAGCAGTAGATGATCTGCATTGGAAGATCGACAATTTACTTGAAGGTGCTGATGAAAATTATGAAAAGGAATTTTCTCAGAACGAACACACCTTCGAGGAAACAAAAACAGCATTGAACCAAAAGTTAAATTCAGTTAAACACCAGCTAGACTCTACGCCGCACATAGAGTTGCCTACGTTTACAGGCAATTACACAAACTGGCCTGCGTTTTCGGATCTCTTCTGCCTTATATCTCTGTCTATGTAAACAAGGGCATTGTTGATCCGATTTTGTTTTCAAACAAATGATTTTTACAACAGTAAGTGAAGTGAAAAAAAAGTTTCAAAACGAGATAAAATGACGGGAAAACAGTAAAAACTTGGTATGCCTAGCATCACTGACACTTCAACTAATGCGCTTAGCTATACGAACAATGGATATGTTACCGGAAATGTATGAAATCAAGGAATTGTATACAAATCCTAGGAAATGTGTACAATTCCGATACTATTTAGGATATGTATAAAATATTGTTTGAAAAACTATTTAATACATAAATATCCTAGGAAATGTATAAATTTCCTCGGAATTGTATATAATTCCAATATCGTATTAGGAAATGTATAAAGTAAATGCTTTCTGTAATAAAACTCTAACCTAACCTAACCTGTTGCATGTTGCTTACCATCAGGCACATGTCCTGCTCGTCGCATCACACTTTATTAAAAAAAAAACCTAACCTAAAGCAATACCCTCCCCTCGTCCCGCTGTCCTAGGAAATGTGTAATGTGTAAGTATAATATATTTTATAACATATTTGCTCGTAAAGGGTCTCTTATTGGACCAATTTCTGTATCGTAATGTATCTTATTACGCACTAGTGCTGTAATGTGTAATGTAAAACGCACGGTTTCAAAGTGGTCTGTCCACAGACTAGGTGTCTAGTCTGTGACTAGGTGACCATTCACTCGAGTGAACATTCACTCGAGTGAATGGTTCATTTTTCTTTCATTCCATGTTCACACGACAAACTGCGAATGACAAAGAAATGAACGTTCATCTGTTATTATATTAAATATGTCATCGGGTGAAGTCGTGCGTCTCGGAATCCGTTTAATTTGTGATCATTAATAGTTTTTATTTTATGTTTGATGTCATCTTCAGTAACCTCGAGGTTTAAATTACTAATTAGGGATTTTATAGCGTTTGTACGTAATGTTCTATCTTTGTATTCGTCAAGTTTGTGGTTCCAAAAACATTGGTAATTTTTAAAATGTTCCAATAACAGCACCGTACTTTGCTCATTCCACTTTAACACCATTTTGCCGCCAATTTTCCGCGACGCAACGGGACGTGCGTCTGCTACAGAACTCGAGACAAAATGCCCGAATCCGAGTGAACGTTCTCTCTGTGTTCAGACGGTTCATTTTCCATTCATTCGTAGTTGGAGTGAAAGATGCCGAATGCCAAAATCTTACATCGTCGGATCGGTTCATTAATGAATTCATTCGGCACTCTCGTTTCATTTGGGGTTCAGACGATTCATTTCGAGTGAAAGATGCCGAATGAAAGACGAAAATGAAAGAAAAGTGAACCGTCTGATATCACCTTAAGTAGTCGTAAACATACATGTCCGCGGACAGAGTCTCGCCATCATCATCATTAGTCGCACCCTTCTGCTGTGGGCGTAGTCGATGGGTAGTGTTGGATGAAAACTCGCAAACACAATTGGATTTATTAAGTACAGGTACAGTCCGCGAGGTATAAGCTGAGCTTTGCATTAGTGTGAGTGATCACATGCATACGCATCTATTACCAAAAGTACAGTCAGACAACAAACTCTTAAACAACAAGCTGACATTAACTATCCAGGATCAATATGGTCATTGCGAAAAGAAGTATCTCTTTTAGGATTCAAATGGTCAAGGACAGAGAATAACAGAAAATGTTTAATGGAAAAGCATGAGATCCGTCACCTACGTATAACTTATTTACTTAAAATTTCCAAATACCGTATTCAGGGCAGGCCTATCGTTTATACCAATATACAATTGATACTGCATAATAAACAACGATTTATTGAATATAAAATTGACACCTTATTAAGAGAACATGGTCACAGCGTCCTGCGTCTGACCACACCCCGGACACTCGGCCTAAACTCCAAACAAACGGTGAAGTCGACATACCTACACTCACACAACTACGCATATGTCGTTCGAACACATTTACGCATGTGTGCGTGTCATCTAGGGTTACTAAATTATTTTATGGAATAGCTCTGCTGTGACCCGTGAGTTCACCTGCCTATGGCTTACAATCTTACCTAGTTAGTGTTCGATCTTTAATGTAGGTAAATATAACTTTCATCAACAATCAGGAGGGAGAAGATTTAAAACAAAATAGGAGATAATAAAAGTACCATGTACGAATTGATTTTTAGTTAAGTACACTTATTAAGTAGTAGGTATTCTGACAATTCAATTCTGACAACGAAAGCCGCAGTTTAAAAACAACGAGTTTAATCATTTCGTCACAGGACTTCAGTGTTGGCGCGTACTTCTAACCAGAATAGCTTAACACAGTTTATAAAAATGATTCAATCTTTGTAGAAATTCTTATGAAATTAAAAATCTCTTATTCTTGTTTCGTATAATAGACGAAAAATTTGGTACCATTTTGTTAAATAATACAGCATCATGGTCGTATTCTCATAGAAAATTATCGTCCGATATAATAAATAACCCTTCGTTGAGTCCGCCTCGCGTCCGCGAGGGGGAGGAAGCTTGAAATTGGCGGGGGGTGGGGAGTGTCCGTTCTATGTATATTATCTATTCTATGGTCTGACTGTACTTTTGGTGATCACTCACACTAATGCAAAGCTCAGCTTATACCTCGCGGACTGTAACAAAGTAGGTTGTATAGCAAAGTACGTATCGTAGAACGTGCGATGGTTCAAACAACCGCTCTGGCCGACCGCCGCACAAGAAGTCGTGAGCTCCACTCGGCCGGGGGAATGTTGACTCATCGAACGCCGACAGGTGGCGCTTGCGTCCTGGACACGACTCGATTGTAACTCGATTGCGACTCGATTCCGACATACATAGTATAAATCGTGACTCAAACGCCACACTAGTTGGTCTTCCCCAAGGGCTGTCTTCAAATCGAAAGATAATTTGTTTTGCTCTAAGTAAACGTACTCTTTCTTCAACTGCGTCACCTTGCGTCAGCTACATGGCGCTAAAATGGTGGTTCATCGTCATCATCATCAACAGCCCACTAAATGTTCTCACTGTTGGGACTCGGGGCCTTCTCTCGCAAGGAGAGAGTTAAGGTCATAATCCTCCACGCTGGCCCAGTGCGGGTTGGTGAATGACACATGACTTCGAAAGATTCTAGGTACACTTCGGTTTCCTCACGATGTTTTCCTTCACCGTTTTAACTTAGCGACTTTATGCACATGACTTTGAAAAGACAGGGGTGCGTGTGGGGTTTGAACCCGGGGTCTCCGGATCGGCAGGCGCCGTTCTGCCGACTAGACCAGCCGTAACTTAAAATAAACTGAAAACGGTGGTTAAGTACGATCTATATAATAAGCCTATCTTTGAAAACAAATAGTATTTATGGATTGATCGCACGAATATCTTCTTTTTTCAGTGCTGTTCCTGAGTGCTTACCAGCAAGTGACTCCTGCACATCTCGAGCACTTGAGATGTACTATGTGTGGCGCCGCTCCGCTACCTCCGGCTGATATTCATAAATTTTTAGACAAAGCTCAGGTTAGACAAAACAATGTAATACAAAGAGTTTACATAATAGTATGTATACCATTTTAGAACAAACGCTTTATTTACACGGAAAGAACGGGTCTGGTCGCTCTTGTCTTGGCGCTCTCGTGGAAGTGGCATACTTTCATTTTCATCTGTCACTGCGCCCTTCGTTTTGAGAATGTAGTTCAACATAAGCATTAGGCAGTGTTTCTAGTTTCCACTATTGGGATTCGGGGCTTCCTCTGTATCTGGCCGTAAATAGGGCTACATCTATAATTATATAAAAGCGAAAGGTCACTCATCAAGGAATCTCAGAAACTACAAATGCTAGGAATCTGAAATTTTGCATGGGGGTATGCCCTTTTATCACGTAGGCGCTTGCTAAGACAGTGTTTTACGAAATTCAACCCCTAAGAGGGTGAAACAGCGGATGAACGGTTGTATGAAAATTGGTGATTTTCAAAGTTATCAAATTTTGTATCTAGACACTTGACACGAAACAATTAAATATTTGTTCTATCAATTTTGTAATTTCGAACTGTACGGGGTTGAAATTGGGGTTGAAATGGGGGTTGAATGTAATTATGGAAGTTCTCAACCGTTGAAGATAAAACCATGAAACTCTGTATATACACACTTGACACGAAGCAAACGAACGTTTGTTCTATCAATTTCGTAATTTCGAACTGTACGGGGTTGAAATGGGGGATGAATGTCAACATGGAAGATCCTAACCGTTGAAGATAAAACCATGAAACTCTGAATATAGATACTTGACACAGAGCAAACGAATGTTTGTTCTATCAATTTCGTAATTTTGAAATGTACGGGGGTGAAGTTGGGGTTGAAATGGGGGATGAATGTCAACATGTAAGTTCCCAACCGTTGAAGATAAACCATGAAACTCTGTGCATAGACACTTGACACGAAGCAAACGTACTATGTTTGTTCTATCAATTTCGTAATTTCGAACTGTACCGGGGTTTAATTGGGGTGGAAAAGGGGGATGAATGTCACTATGAAAGTTCCCAACCGTTGAACATAAAACCATGAAACTTTGAATATAGACACTTGACACGAAGCAAACGAATATTTGTTCTAGCAATTTTGTAATTTCGAACTATAAGTATAGGGATGAAATTGGGATTGAAATGGGGGATGAAAAATTACATGGAAGTTTGTGCTAGCAATTTTGTAATTTGCAACTGGAGAGGGATGAAATTGGGGTTGAAATGGTGGATGAATATCAATATGGAAGTTCCCAACCGTTGAAGATAAAACCATGAAACTCGGTATATAGGCACTAGACACGAAGCAAATAAATGTTTGTTCTAGCAATTTTGTAATGTCGAACTGCACAAGGATGAAATTGGGGTGGGGGAGAAATGTCAATATGGAAGTTCCCAACCGTTGAAGTTAAAACCATGAAACTTTGTATATAGACACTTGGCACGAAGCAAACAAATGTTTGTTCTAGCAATTTTGTAATTTCAAACTACGGGGATGATTTTGTGGTTGAAATGGGGGATGAATGTCAATATGGAAGTTCCCAACCGTTGAAGACAAAACCATGAAATTCTGTATATAGACACTTGATATGAAGCAAACGAAAGTTTGTTCTGGCAATTTGGTTAATATGAGAGTTTTTTAATATAGTTTGGTTAATATTACTGAATAGAGATGAAATTGGGATTGAAATGGGGTACGAATGTCTCTTACGCTTTCAAACCTTAACAACTGAACGGATTTTGATGAAATTGTATAAATTTTTTCTATTATGAGCTGTTTTTAGTAACCATAAATGTGTCTAGGTACCTATATAAATATGCACTGCCTGAGTTACTTTACCTAGTATTTATTTCGTGCGGACGAAGTCGCGGGTAACAGCTAGTATGTACATATTATTTACTTATTATATTTTTTGAAATTAAAATAAATAAAACTCTTTTTAAATGCAATAGAGTCCCGACACGAGCAAGATGGAGAAGAAGATAAGTGACACGTCTGTCCACAACAACACTGATATATATGACACAGTATATATTTGTAATCCTTAGAACTATAACCCATCAAACCGGAACAATAACGTCCACTCATTACTGCTTGGTTGTAAAATAACTGGTAAAGGTTTAAAGACTCCAGGTGGACTTTGCAGAGTCTTACTACTTATAGTAATATTATGAATAATAGGAACAATAATATGTCCTGGCTATCTCTACAAAGGTGCGCACTGCAACCAAAATCTTACTGATATTATAAATCTGAAAGTTTGTAAGGTTTTTAAATCTTACAATTTTTCACATCATGTTTGGATTGTTGCTCCATCACGTCGGAACGTCTGAACAGATCTGGTTGAAATTTGGAATACAGTGTGGCGAATACTTTATACTTACCTAATAAGTTTTCATTCACGCGCCACTCTGGCCACTAGTAAATATTTAACTTAGGAATGTTTTGAAGTTTAACGTCAAGGAAAAAGTTATGTGATGTCTACGAGATGTATTAATTTTTATTCATTGATTTGGTGCTCGACAAAATAAATATAATAATTAACAACAGATTGTATTTGCATTGGACCACCGGCGTATACCGTCGTACCTCATCCCCATAAACTGGTGACCCCTACTTGGACATTTGAAAGAGTGAGTCTAAATTGCATGTATATTTTGAATTGTCAAATATCCCGTATTTGCGAAGAATTCCAAATGATATCACGAGTGATAGCTCATTTATAGACGATAGTGGAGGATTAAGACGGTGCATTGAATTTTCCGTGGCCCAAGCTACAAGCGTCAAGCGGTTTCATTTTTTAAGCGATTTGACGCAGAATTTTACATCTGGCGATGGCGAAAAAAAGTGACGAGCGATCATCACCGTCATCGTCTTCAGAATTGTTTCGGGTTGGAATACGAGTACCACCATTTTGGCCTGAAGAACCCGAAATATGGTTTGCTCAAGTGGAGGGCCAATTTACGGTGTCTAACATTACTTCCGATTTCACCAAATTTAATTACGTCATTGGTCAACTGGATCATCAATATTCCAAGGAGGTGAAAGACATCATCATTTCACCCCCTTCCACCGACCGATACGAAAAGCTGAAGACTGAACTCATAAAGCGACTGTCAGCTTCTAAGGAGAAAAAGGTGCATCAACTTTTAATGCACGAAGAACTAGGAGACCGTAAGCCCTCGCAGTTTTTGAGACATTTGCAGGGCCTAGCTGGAACCAGCATACCCGAAGACTTTATACGCACAATATGGAGCAGCCGTCTACCTAGCAATGTGCAAACGCTTTTGGCTTCGCAACCTCAAAGTCCTCTGGAAGTTTTGGCAGATTTAGCCGATCGAGTTCAAGATATCGTCACTCCATCACGCGTTGTTTCAGAAACATCATCATCATCAGCACCACCTGGATCTTTGATCGACTCGATGACGAAAGAAATTCACGAGCTTAAGCGCGCCGTAAAGGACTTATCGATGCAGTTGGATAGACAATCAAGATCTCATAGTCGATCACACTCTGGGAATAGACAAAATCGATCCCGTTCGAATTCTGTTTACCGAAAGTTTCCTCTTTGTTGGTACCATGCGATGTTTGGAAAGAAGGCGAATAGATGTCTGAACCCCTGTGACTTCGACAAATCGGAAAACTCCAGGGGCAATCTCTAGTGGCGACGGCGGATTGCCTACATTCTTCTGGTCGCCTATTTGTCACCGACCGCAGTTCGAAAATCCAATTTCTTGTGGATACCGGAAGCGATCTCTGCGTTTTCCCTCGAGCTGCGCTTCGTGAACGTCGGGAAAGCACCAACTACCAGCTAACAGCGGCTAACGGTAGCGCCATTAATACTTTTGGTTACGTCCAACTTAATCTAAATATCGGCCTAAGGCGTAATTTTCCTCGGCAATTCGTGGTTGCAGACGTGACCAAAGCTATTATTGGCGCTGACTTCCTAAGTCATTATAATTTAGTTGTCGATATACGTGGCCGTCGTTTATTAGATAGCACTACTTCTCTTTCTACCGCAGCACTCATTGATAACAATGTTAATACTATTTTATCTGTTAAAATTGCAACTGGAGACACGCGCTATCATGCTATTTTGAACAATTATCCCGAAATCACACGACCAGCTGGCACCACACGAGTAACTACACACAACACCAAACACTATATACGTACCCTACCTGGTCCTCCAGTCACATCTGCTCCTCGTAGATTAGCTCCGGACAAAATGAAGATAGCCCGTGAGGAGTTTCAACAAATGCTGAATGTGGGTACCGCACGTCCTTCGGAGAGCCCATGGTCTTCTGCACTTCATTTAGCTCCGAAAAAAGATAACGGCTGGCGTCCCTGCGGTGACTACCGCAGACTGGACGCAAGGACTATTCCAGACAGGTACCCCATTAGGCACATTCAAGATTTTGCCCACAGCATTTCTGGTTGTAAGGTGTTTTCCACGATCGATTTAGTGAAGGCCTACAATCAGATCCCTGTTTATGAGGAGGATATCGAGAAGACTGCCATCACAACACCATTTGGTTTGTTCGAGTTCCCCTATATGACATTTGGTCTGAGGAATGCGGGGCAAACATTCCAAAGGTTTGTAGATGAGTTGACGCGAGGACTGGACTTCGTCTTCCCGTATCTTGACGATTTTTTGGTGTACTCTCACTCGGCCACAGAGCATGAGGGTCATCTTCGAGAGCTGTTCGAGAGGATGAAACAGTACGGCCTCCTGGTGAATACCTCAAAATGCGTTTTTGGTGCGACAGAGGTAATTTTTTTAGGTTACCATATTTCAGAAGCTGGGACCAAGCCAACAGACGCCAAGGTCCAGGCTATAAACGACTTTCCAGTTCCAAAAACCGTCAAACAGCTTAGGAGATTCTTGGGTATGCTTAATTTTTACCGGCGATTTTTGCCCAATGCCGCCCAAACCCAAGCTCCTCTTAATGCCCTTCTAACCGGTTCTGTCAAAGCTTCACGTCCTGTCGACCTCACTGGAGATGCTTTTATAGCTTTTGAACAGTGCAAAGCCAGTCTTAGTCAGGCTGCACTTTTAGCTCACCCAGATTGCGATGCTAAGCTTGCTCTTATTACTGATGCTTCTGACCTAGCCCTAGGTGCAGTTTTACAGCAGTACAAGAACAAGGCATGGCAACCTCTTGCATTTTTCTCTAGAAAGCTGAGTACAGCTCAACAGAAGTACTCGCCTTACGATCGTGAGCTTCTAGCCATCTATGAAGGTATTAAGCACTTCCGTCATATGCTTGAAGCCAGGCACTTTACTGTTTACACTGATCATAAGCCGTTGTGTTTCGCGTTCCACGAGCGTAAAAACAACTGCTCACCACGCCAGTATAGGCATCTAGACCTGATTTCTCAATTCACAACAGACATTCAGCATATATCCGGCAAAGATAATGTTGTCGCCGATACTTTGAGTCGTGTCGATGAACTTCAGGAACCAGTCAATTACGAACTGCTGGCTAAAAGTCAAATTTCAGACCCCGAACTGACACAACTCCTTAACGGAGAGTCATCACTTCGGTTCAAGAAGATTACTTTGGATGAAAATTCTACACCACTGTACTGTGATGTTAGTATGTCCAGGCCTAGGCCTTTCGTGAGTAAACCACTACGAAAGCAAATATTCGACACCTTGCATTCTTTGAGCCACCCTGGCGCTAATGCAACAGCCCAACTAGTAGCCGAAAGGTTCGTCTGGCCTGGTGTGCGAAAAGATTGCCGGCAGTGGACACGATCGTGCTTAGCATGTCAGAGAGCAAAGGTAAATCGTCACGTGTCTGCTCCCTTGGGCACGTTCAATTTACCTTCCGCCAGGTTTACTAAAGTTCATGTTGACCTCATTGGTCCCTGCCCATTTCTCATGGTTATCGTTATTGCTTGACGGCTATAGACCGTTTCACACGATGGCCAGAGGTGGTTCCAATAACGGATATCACGGCAGAAACCGTCGGTCAAGCCCTAATATCTGGTTGGATTGCCAGATTTGGCTCACCTTCCGACATTATCACGGATCGTGGACGTCAGTTTGAATCCTCTCTATTTCAGTATTTGTCGAAAATAATTGGATTCAAACATAAACGTACCACAGCCTACCATCCGGCATGTAATGGTCTTGTCGAACGATTTCATCGGCAATTAAAAGCTGCCATCATGTGTCACGCAGACTCCAATTGGATCGAGTCGTTACCTCTAGTCTTACTCGGCATCCGGTCAGCATTTAAGGAGGATATTAAAGCCTCTTCTGCTGAACTGCTTTATGGCGAGCCTTTAAGACTACCCGGGCAATTCTTTCAAACCGTTGAAAGTGGTACTACGGACATTACTGAGTTCACTGCTCGATTGCGCAATTTTGCAGAGAAATTGCAGCCAATTCCAGCATCTTGTCATAACAAAAATAAAATCTTTGTTTATAAGGACTTGGCGACTTCTAGTCACATCTTTCTAAGAGATGATGCGGTTAGAAGGCCTCTCCAACCTGTATACTCGGGCCCGTTTCAGGTTTTAGAACGGAGTGATAAAGTATTCAAATTACTCATCAAAGGCAAATCAGTCACAGTATCAATAGACCGCATAAAACCAGCCTATCTACTTGTCGACTCACCAACACCTAAAATCATTAACACTGTCCCACCTGTTGTTACACCTGTAGTTCCCGAAGAACGTACTACAACACCTAACCCACCTGTGAGGTCCACTCGTTCTGGTCGGCATATACATTTTCCAGATCATTATCGTCCGTAGTGACGGCCTCTGGGGGGGAGTGATGTGGCGAATACTTTATACTTACCTAATAAGTTTTCATTCACGCGCCACTCTGGCCACTAGTAAATATTTAACTTAGGAATGTTTTGAAGTTTAACGTCAAGGAAAAAGTTATGTGATGTCTACGAGATGTATGAATTTTTATTCATTGATTTGGTGCTCGACAAAATAAATATAATAATTAACAACAGATTGTATTTGCATTGGACCACCGGCGTATACCGTCGTACCTCATCCCCATAACAGTTTCATAATACTTTGAAATAGCACCTAAATTACTTTTTGTCACGGGAAAAGAACGGACACGGGAACTGCGCTGGCGAAACCGTGGTACTAGTTTTTATTTTTGTTGGTTTACACTTGACCGCCATCTCGCCTGATGTTAAGCGACGATGCGGTCTACGATGGAGCATATTTACTCAGAAGAAAGCGATTTACTCTCGATTTGAAGATACAAAGATTGTAACTATCAGGGAAAACCCACAGGCAACATATTCCAGAGCCTAGACGTTCTTATCACAAAAGTAGAGTCAAATCATTTCGTTCGTGTCTTTGCGAGCGGACTTTTATTGTAGTGGTAGGTGGCAGAGTCCGTCTGGGGAAGAACCACACCTTTGCCAGTTATTCTACCGCCAAGCAGTAATGTGCAAACATTACTGTGTTCCGGTTTGAAGGGTAATGTTTCCAGAGAAATTACAGGGCTTAGAGATATAACAACTTAGATTTCTGCGTGACGAGCGCAGTACAGTGCTAGGTAATGATTTGGACTCTTCATGTTCCAATAGCTGCGTGTCACTGTGCTGTTATGTGGCAGGTATGTTGCTTACCATCAGGCACATTCTGCTCGTCTCGTCACTCTTTATTTAAAAAAAAACTTGCGAGTTTGAATGTTTTAAATAAATAAAAAATTAATAGTTTTTTTTTGTTCGTATTTTCAGAACGTGCAGTTTATTCAAGGGTACGGCATGACAGAAGCAAGTCCACTGGTATCGGTCAGTCCGCTCGGGTTGAACAGGCCTGAAGCTGTGGGCTACGCTCTCCCGAACATCGAGTTGAGGGTCATTGATGGAGATAAAAATAATTTAGAACCTGGAGAGGTAATACTGTATCTTTTTTTTATCAAATAGTCATATTTTTTAGAAGTAGTTAATTTATTTTTGTATTACTTTATTGTATTACTGTAGGATATAATATAACTCTACAATGCATGATTATTAATAGATATCCTACTAACATCAATGTTTGAATATTTGGATGTTTGTTGCTCAATTACGTCCTAACGTATAAACGGAGCGGGCTGAAATTTTTGAAATACAGATTGATTATAGTCTGGAAGAACACATAGGCTACCCGGCTACCCCTTTTTATCCCGAAAAAACGTCGGGAACAACGGGAACGGGAACTACGCGGGTAACACCGCAGGGCGCTGCTAGTGTATAATATGATACCTTACAACCTTACATCACTTCTTAACCTAACCCCGTCTCTTTATATTAAATGATTCACTTCGTCCTTCGACTGCCTGAAAAATCAAATGGAAACTTTATCGGTTTTTATTAATTCAACCACTTTGATAATGTGTCCTTTTGTTTATTTAATATGAACAAAAACCATATATACAGGGTAGAAAGAGTGGTATTGTCTTGTTTAGTACCAATTTGATTATGACCGATTTAAAAAAAAGGATAACTTCCCGATTCGTCGCACTATTTTTATGTAAGTATGTTCATCGACAACTCAAAAACACTTTTTTTTGTCATGGAGGAAATGCCTTTACGCATATTTTACCCTCCTGGCGCCTGGAGGAGACGGTTGGGTTATGTCGAACTCGACACCACGGATGGACTTGGTGCGCCTACCGACTAAAACCTCCACGGGGTCCCAACTCTGCCGTTCGCGGAGGGAACGCGGAACCGCTCTCGCATTCCTCAACAAAACCCAAAACGAAACTCAAAAAACTGATTTCACAAAAAAAATTGTGAATTCGTTATTTTTGTTTAAAGAAAATCGATTATTCTTACTTACAACACGTTAACGCCACAAGCATCTATCTATATTATTATGATATATAAAAGCGAAAGGTCACTCATCAAGGAATCTCAGAAACTACAAATGCTAGGAATCTGAAATTTTGCATGGAGGTGTATTTAAGCACGTAGGCGCTCGCAAAGACGGGGTTTTGGGAAATTCAACCCCCAAGAGGGTGAAACAAGGGATGAACGGTTGTATGAAAATCCACCATTTTCAAAGTTATAAAATTTTGTATCTAGACACTTGACACGAAGCAATTAAATGTTTGTTTCATCAATTTTGTAATTTCGAACTGTACGGGGGTGAAATTGGGGTTGAAATGGGGGATGAATGTCAATATGGAAGATCTCAACCGTTGAAGATAAAACCATGAAACTATGTATATAGACACTTGACACGAAGCAAACGAACGTTTGTTCTATCAATTTCGTAATTTCAAACTATACGGGGGCGAAATTGGGGTTGAATGTTAATATGGGAGTTCCCAACCGTTGAAGATAAGACCATAAAACTCTGTATAAAGGCATGAATGTCAATCTGGAAGTTCCCAACCGTTGAAGATAAAACCATGAAACTTTGTATTATAGACACTTGATACAAAGGAAACAAATGTTTGTTCTAGCAATTTTTTAACTGTACGGGGATGAAATTGGGTTGAAATGGGGGATGAATGTCAATATGGAAGTTCCCAACCGTTGAAGATAAAACCATGAACCTTTGTATATATACACTTGATACGAAGCAAACAAATGTTTGTTCTAGCAATTTTGTAATTTCAAACTGTACGGGGATGAAATAGGGGATGAATGTTAATATGGGAGTTCCCAACCGTTGAAGATAAAACCATAAAACTCAGTATATAGGCACTTGACACGAAGCAAGTAAATGTTTGTTCTAGGAATTTTGTAATTTCGAACCGTACGGGGATGAAATTGTGGCTGAAATGGGGAATAAATGTCAATATAAAAGTTCCCAATCGTTGAATATAAAACCATGAAACTCTGTACTTATATAGGCACTTGACACGAAGCAAATAAATGTTTGTTCTAGCAATTTTGTAATTTCGAACTCTATGGGGATGAAATTAGAGTTGAAATGGGGGACGAATGTCTGTTGGGCTTTTAAATCTAAGCAACTGAACCGATTTTGATAAAATTGTTTTATTATAAGCTGTTTTTAGTACCTAACCGTAAATGTGTCTACTCTCTGAGTTACCTTAGTATTAATTTCGCGCGGACGAAGTCGCGGGTAACAGCTAGTCAGTTCATAAAATAATGATTCCAAAACGTTACAAGACGAATAATGTAACGTTTTCAGTAGAATAGAAACATTATAATAAAAATAATGGTCTCTTTCGTAACGGTACGCGCGTTTCTCGAGTTGTCTCATTTTTCATTCTGTTTCCCTTCAGAAAGTGTGAAATCCGTGCATAAGTCTCTGTGACTCCTTGCTGCAATAAAGCTTAGTTTATATCGTTCTGTTGGAGTAAGTTGTTATTAGATACTATTGCTTCAGTGAAGTCCTATAACCTCGTTAATTTATTTAACACAATTGTTTAGTGTACCTACTACATGCTTATGCTTAATGAGACTTACCACGTGTTTTTTACAATATAGTTTGACGGCTTATGCAAGGCTATTACTAGCGCCTAGTACAGTCCGCGAGGTATAAGCTGAGCTTTGCATTTGTGTGAGTGTACATGGATAGTGTAGGTGTGACAACCGGCCTTAGGCGCGGCGCCATTTTCGCCCGGTAAAAACCGGTTTAAACTGATTTTGGGTAACCGGCCTGAGGCGCGGCGCCATTCTGTCTCGCCGCGCTCCTGCCGCACTTCACCTCTTGTACAGACTGCAGCGTGACGTGTTTAATATTATTTTGTTTTTGTTTGATATAAGTGTTAGTAAAATGGATGCCAACACAAATAAGCGCAAAATACGGAAACCATTAAATAGCCAAGTAAAATAAATGTTGTGTAATTTAATTAGCTATTTTAAAGACATGAACGATAAAGACATGTCAAGTGTGACTACATCAGCCCAATTGGTATCGTCATCGACAGGAATTCCACTGTCAACTGTTAAAAGAGTCTTATTGGAAGGTAAACGTGTTTTGAAAGATGGAACCAAATTCAAATCTCCGAAAAAGACCAGATGCAGGAAAAATATAATAATCATTGATGATTTTGATAAAGCAGTAATCCGTAGAACAATTCATAATTTTCACATTACTGACAAAGAGGTGCCAACAATGAAAAGAATTCATGAAAAATTAAAGGCTGACATTAACTATCCAGGATCAATATGGTCATTGCGAAAAGAAGTATTTCTTTTAGGATTCAAATGGTCAAGGACAGAGAATAACAGAAAAAATTTAATGGAAAAGCATGAGATCCGTCACCTACGTATAACTTATTTACTTAAAATTTCCGAATACCGTATTCAGGGCAGGCCTATCGTTTATACCGATGAAACATATATTGACACCACTCACACTTCATCAAAATCATATTCAGATGGCAGCACTTCTGGTTTGAAGAAACCTATTCCTAAAGGAAATCGATTGATAATCGTTCATGCCGGCGGCGAGGACGGTTTCATACCAAATGCGCTGCTGATGTTTAAAGCTAATCAAAAAAGTGGTGATTATCATAACAATATGAATACAGAAAACTATACAAAATGGTTACAAACGCAATTAATTCCCAATTTGAAGCCCAATAGCGTTATTGTAGTTGACAACGCATCTTACATCCCGCTCCCAACTCAAATAGTCGCAAACAAGATATGATTGACTGGCTCAAGTTACGCAATATCGATCACTCAATATCCATGCTTAAACCACAACTTTATCAATTGAGTATCAATTGATAAAGTTGTGGTTGTGATTTATAGTATCATAATAAACAACGATTTATTGAATATAAAATTGACACCTTATTAAGAGAACATGGTCACAGCGTCCTTCGTCTACCACCCTATCACCCAGATTTCAATCCGATTTAAAAATATATGGGCAATGATAAAAGGATACGTCGCGAAAAAAAACGTGTCAATGAATATGGATACAATAATAAGGTTAGCAAATGAAAAAATTGAAAGTATCACTGTACAGGAATGGAAAAATGTTTGTGACCATGCAATAAAAGAAGAAAAAAAGTTTCATGGATACGACGCCGTTATTGACAATATAACGGAAAGATTCATTATTAAAACAAACGACACATCAGACGAGAGTAAAAATGATAACGAGAGTGACTATGGTGCAATGTCTGGTGTAGAAGATGTGTAGTTATTTTGTCTTTCAAATTGAATTTTTAGTAATAATCACACAATAATATGTACTCATCAGTCAAATACACAGCTGGACTTTATTTTATCAATTTAGTTTTATTTTATTTTAATACTAGAATACTTCTCCGACTTATGTTATGCCTTAAGTACCTACCTAAAATATAATGATGTTAATTTTTAAGAGTTTGTTGTCTGACTGTACTTTTGGTGATCACTCACACTAATGCAAAGCTCAGCTCATATCTCGCGGACTGTAATAAGCTATATCCCTCTTCATAACAGCACAGTGCCACTTTTGACCAGAAAACTCCGAAACACTACCCAGCACTGTATCCGTTACTGTCAGACCGACCAAACGTGCGATGGATTGTGATCTGGAGGTTTTACTTTGATAGATTAAACTAAAATTCAATTCTAAAGAGTATGTGACGGTTCACATTGTTTCGACAGATTACACTATTAGAGTAAGATCCCAGAGCTGCCAGACGTCACCTATTTTCTGATGAATGAAATGTGGACGATTGAGTAGAGTTAGTAAGTACTAAGAACACATGCATACTCGCTAGCTTGCTTAGGCGGCCAATTTTGAGATATGGCGCAGTGAAGGTCACTTTCAAACATTACTTCACGTATTTTCTAATAAGTGATTTTCACGTATGTTGTAGGCAATATCCTTAAAAATAAAGTAGCCAAGTGCGAGTTGGACTCGCCCATGAAGGGTTCCGTTGCAGCAAGTAACATAATATACATAGTACACATAGTTCTTGTAGTTCGTTGTAACTTTGATCGAAGTTTTAATAATAGTGTATTTATGACGTACTAAAAAAAAACTACTCATCAGATCGAGTTCAAACTAATTTTCGTTGGTAGTTTTCATGGTAATGTACATCATATATTTTTTTTAGTTTTTTCATTCTCTTACTTTAGAAGTTAGAGGGGGGGGGACACAAATTTTACCACTTTGGAAGCGTCTCTCGCGCAAATTATTCAGTGTAGCCAAAAATTATATTAGAAACCTCAACATCATTTTTGAAGACCTATCGATAGACATCCCACACGTCTAGGTTTGATGAAAAAAAATTTTTTGAGTTTCAGTTCTCAGTATGGGGGGCACCCCTAATTTTTGTTTTTTTTTTTAAACTTTTGTAAAAATCTTAATGCGGTTTACAGAATACATCTACTTACCAAGTTTCAACAGTGTAGTTCTCATAGTTTCGGCAAAAAGTGGCTGTGACATACGGACGGACAGACAGACAGACAGACAGACAGACAGACAGACAGACAGACAGACAGACAGACAGACAGACAGACAGACATGACGAATCTATAAGGGTTCCGTTTTTACGTTTTACGGAACCCTAACAAGGTCCCAATACTCTCAGACACTTTCCGTCGGCTGTTTTACTTTACAAATGGAGCATGAGAATTTAAGTGAAGTTAAATTATTATTTTGGAGTTGTGTACATCGACATCACACAGCTCGCATTCTTTTACGTCCCTTTGCACTACACCTGGTTTTGGGTCGGCCTCTGGATCAAGTTACGTGATGATTTATCTCGCAACCCTGAAATTTTAATAAAACTTTTGCGCTTCTAACTTGATTTTGAAGGGCAATGCTTTGATTGATGGTAGGATAAAAGCGACAAATGTGGCACTTCCAAAGAGGATACATATACCGATACTTTATCTAAGAGCACTTCTTACTCATACTCTCTCATACTCTATTCTATACCAATAGGAATATTAGCATTACCTGTATCTAGCAGACCATCGCTGTGGTTTGCACGTGAAATGGTTTCACATTTGATTGACTTCGACGACTTATATTAGGTCGTCTTCCTCTTGACATTTAAAACAATACTAGTAAAGTTCTCGCGTATTGATTGATAAACTAATGATGCACCAAAAAATAACGCGGAAAGTAAAGGAAACAGAAAATGCGTGCGCACATTGTCGCGAAATACGGACACCCAGAAGTTAGCTCGTTAACATTTGTTAACTTTGTGGCAAACATTGCAACTAACTTTGAAAAGTTAAAACCAAGTAAACTAAGACTTCTACCACAATAAATCTTACTAATATTATAAATGTTAATGTATGGATGTTTGGATATTTGGATGTTTGGATGTTTGTTGCTCAATCACGTCCTAACGTATGAACGAATCGGGCTGAAATTTGGAACACAGATAGATTATAGTCTGGAAGAACACATAGGCTACTTTTTATCCCGGAGAAACAACGGGAACTGGAACTGCGCGGGTAACACCGCGGGGCGCTGCTAGTACACATATAAATAATACAATGAACAGCACAATGTGAAACACACACTCATTTTCGAGCGCGATAAGTGCAATTAAGACTTAATCTACGTATATCTATGTCTGTTTTTCAGGTGGGCGAGCTAGTAATCAAGGGTCCGAATATAATGAAGGGGTACAAAAACAACCCTGAAGCAAACGCCGAGGTGTTTTTAGAAGGGGGGTGGTACAGGAGCGGGGATCTAGCTAAGATTGACGTCGATGGATTGATTACTATCTCTGACAGGCTGAAGGAATTGATTAAGGTGAGTTGATGCTTGGAAAATTGGAGCAGATTGAAATGTCGTGAGGGATCCGTTTTTAATCATTATTTTGAGTATTTTTAATAATAACCAAATTAAGGACTGTCAAACAGTGAATAAATGAAATATCGATTAAGAATAATAGGTAGCAATGAGATATAATAGGTACAGGTAAGTCCTTCACGATCCTACATCGATCCCACACTAGGGTTAAAGACGCGTAGATTATTTCAATCAGAGAATACCCACTCCGGCAATGAATTCCACAGTTTAGTTGAGTAGAAACGTAAAACTTTACCTTTTTCAAAACCCACCGTAAAGTCAATGCCGTGTCTTTGGAACATCATCACGAAAAGCTGGATCTACGAGTAGTTGGACTGATAAAAGGGCAAAGTGGGATTATATCATGCAGGTCTACTGCTCACTCTTCAAAATGTATCCGATAATAATCTGACGGCGATATTCAAGACTCAAACGGTTGTGATTTGGGTTATATGGACAAACGTGGGCTAATAATGATGACGATTTATAAACTTATAACGATTCAAAATGACTCGCACTCCTTTTTAATTTTAGAAGTTATCCCCAAGGCCATAATTTATTGTGTTTGTTTTCCTTGCAGGTAAATGCCTTCCAAGTACCGCCCGCAGAGCTCGAATACGTATTAAAAGAGCATCCAGATATCTTTGATGCTGCCGTCATTGGTGTCCCAGACCAAAATACCGGGGAAAGGCCCAAAGCCTTCGTCATCCTCAAAGAAGGAACTGACACTACTGATAAACAGATAATGGAGTTTGTAAACGAACGAGTAGCAAAGTTTAAGAGAATAAAAGAGGTTATATTTGTTGAGAGCATCCCGAAAAATCCTTCTGGAAAGATTTTGAGGAAGGTCTTGAAAGAACAATATTGTTAATCCATTTATTATGTAAGAAATAACATAAATATTGGTGACTATTTCTCACAGCATACCATCTAGCACCAAACTAAACTAGCTTGTAATATGGAAACCAGGTAGCTGATATAATACTTATAATTATGTATACCTATGTAATTGTGAATACAAATTTAATATACATAAAAACATGCAGACATATTTATTTAATTGTATTCATTACAAATTTCGTATTCATTTCACATTCAAGTTACGGCTGGTCTAGTCGGGAGAACGGCGCCTGCCGATCCGGAGACCCCGGGTTCAAACCCCACATGCACCACTATCTTTTCGAAGTCATGTGCGTAATGCCGCTAACTTAAAACGATGAAGGAAAACATCGTGAGGAAACCAACATGTACCTAGAATCTTTCCAAGTCATGTGTCATCCACCAACCCGCTATGGGCCAGCGTGGAGGATCATGGCCTTAACTCTCTCCTTGCGAGAGTTTGCTTCCCAAGTCCCAGTAGTGGGAACATTAAGTGGGCTGTTGATTTTTAAAAGTATACTTCTGAAGATTTGTATAATTAATTACGGGATATTACTGTTGTTGTCCCGTGAAAAGAAATGGGGGTTTAAAATCAACAATAAGTAAACTGAGTCAATCTTAACCTTTGCGAACGACCTTGCAATACTTACACGCAATCCCAAATGAAGTGTCAGGAATTGTTGAACAATGTCGATGAGTTCTGTACATGGACGGAGGGATTGAGGACAAAACCAAGTCAATATCATTGTCTATGTCTGTGTAGACGAAATACCAAATTTACTTTTTACGATCCGGGACTCTCCATATGTGGCCAAAGAGTTGCCACAATTGCAGAGACAGTGAGTGCCTTTCAAATTTATTTGCAGAAAGATAGATTACAAAAGACGTACACCATCATTAGAGGTAGTTGTTGAAAATTTCATGAACAACCTCAATTACGTAGACAGCCTATCAGCAAAAGGTGGTGAAAAGCATCTGAAAAATTATTAAATAATTAAATATTAATAGGGGTCATAACTCACAGCGGCATGACATAGTACTTGAAATCATACGTGAAGCCATAAGCCTTTCAGTAGCTAGAGCCCAAAAAGGATTGACGACAAACAAAAGACTCTTCTTCTTTAAGTAAAAAACTTCATTCTTTTTGTAGTGGTAGGACTCTTCGCAGAGTCCGCCTGGGGAAGTACCACACCTTTGCCATTTATTCTACCGCCAAGTAATAATGTGCAAACATTATTGTGTTCCGGTTTGAAGGGTAATGTTTCCAGAGAAATTACTGGGCTTAGAGACATAACATCTCAGATCTCTGGGTGGCGAGCGCAGTGCAGTGCTAGGTAATAATTTGGACTCTTCATTCGGTTCCAATAGCTGCGTGTCACTGTGCTGTTATGTGGCAGGCATGTTGCTTACCATCAGGCACATGTCCTGCTCGTCTCGTCACTCTTTATTTAAAAAAAAAAAAAAAAAATGTTTCGTCATCCAGTTCGGACATTTTTCTTTTTTCCAGAGCTATGAAACGCATAGTCCTTGTAGAACTTACCGTACTGTGGGAACTGTTATACATATAGACAAAATAAGTAAACAAAATAAGCATTACGATCTTCTAAATGAATTGACAAAAAACAGCTATGTAGTTAATTTATACGCTGTAGAAGTAGGAGCGAGAGGTATACCAGCAAAATCTCTCTATAACCTGCTGAAATACCTTGGCTTGTCCAGAAGTGCAGTAAGTTCTATACTAGAACGAGTATCTAAAGCTGCACTCATATCGTAGGTTCATATCGGAGTTGGCTGGGCAGGGAGAGAAACACGAGTAGTGAAGGTGAGTGTTGATGTACGTCGGAAAGGGGCCCCTTGTCACACACTTGTTGTTTACACCCGTGTCGCAAGTCTCGGGATCTAATCGGGATTTCTCTCTCTGCCACACGATGGACCCGGCACCCGCACGGTGAATCCATGGATTGCTAAGAAGTTCGTCTCTCTGCAGCAACTATCTGATATGTCGATGCAGTTTTGTGCACAGTGTTTATGTTTATAGACAAATTGATAGATAGATAGATAACTCTTTATTGTGACACAAAAACAGAAATATTACAGTAAAACACTTACAAACTAGCACCACAAATGGCGGCCTTATTGCTTGGATCAATCTCTTCCAGGCAACCAGCTTAAAGGAAATTCGCCTACATACATGGTTAGGCGAAGCGAGGTGACATTTTTCCCAATACTACATTACAATACCCATTGATTTACCTGTGAACGTGGACTGTCGAATCATCGTTGACTTAGAATTAAAATTAAAGTGGTTGTTACACATATTGATTAGGTAAACGGGTAACTCACGTGTAATGAGGTCGGTCAATCCGACTCGAGTTTCGGCCGCGTCCGGCGGCCTTTTTCAAGGAGAGTGTACGCCCCCGATGGCGTCCCGTTTGGCACTGCCAGTGCCAAAGGGGAGTCGGATTGACCATCCTCATTACACGTGAGTTACCCGTTTACCTAATCAATATCGTTGACTTGCTACAACAAATAAAGAAAATTATCCCATAATGCACGCTACCATTGTAGTGACCAACCGTGACAGAGACGAACGTCTTAGTATTCAATGGATTCACCGTGCGGGTGCCGGGGTCCATCGTGTGCCAGAGAAAGAAATTCCGAGTAGATCCCGAAACTTGTGACACGGGTGTAGGTTTAAGGGGCCCCTTTCCGACGTACATCAACACTCACCTTCACTACTCGCGTTTCTCTCCCTGCCCAGCCAAATCTGATATGAACCTAGTGCGGCTTTTGATAGTCGTTCTAGTGCAGAACTTACTGCACTTCTGGACTAAAAAGAATATTTTTTCGTCATAAATATGATATGTTAACAATTGTGTTTTATTTAATAACATCTGTCAAAATAAACAAATACAACAATTCATACTAGGTCAAAGACACCACCGCGGAATGATCCCGGACCGAAAGAGCCCAAAGCACTCGCTGCGTACTGGATCAAAAATCAAAATGACTAGGACTAGGCGGCCCGTTCCCGCTTCGTTCGGATATCTTAATTAATCTATACTAGAGTGTTTCTTTGTTTGATCGCAAGGATCTCTGGAACTATTGGCCTGAATTGAAAGATTCTTTCTCTGTTGGATAGTCCATTTATCGAGAAAGGTTATAAGCTATTTAACATTACGCTACTACCAACAGGAGCGGAACATGAATGAAAATTGTAACAAAAACGGGGAAAAATATTGCTTTTTGAGAGATTTCGTTGCATGACAGCATATGTCTATCTTTTAAAGGTTGCATCATTAATGTAACCTAAGGTAATAAAGGTAACGTACAGGAATGTGTATTACCGAATGGAAGCCATGACGAAAAAGAAAGAAAACCCGAATTTGTTCAAAATTTGAATTGGTACGACCCATTTTCGATAGACGGCGTAGCAACGCGCGCACGATTCAGCTAGTAAAATATAAATTACGCGACAAGTTGTTTATCCGCGTTTTCAATAGCATAAAAAAGTTTATAATAACGCACCCTAAAATATAGGCACATGCTTTCACGGACTTCAGCGCACGTCAACGCACGCAACGAAACCTCGGTTTTTGTTACATTCTTCATTCAAACTAAGACAAGATAGTAGCGTAATGCTATACAGCCTGTAGCATAATCTTTCAATTCGAACCAGGACGTCTAAACACTCTTTCTACGAAAAACGCAACTTCGAAATAAACTCACGACTTTACTACTCCGGTTCTACTTCGATCCGTCATTTCGTCAACAATGTTCAATCGGACAAAACTCGTAATAAATATACCCTGAATGATTAGAATACCCTGAATGGCGATAACTATAGTGCCCTTTAAAGTGTGGAAGTATAGTGATTATCTGATTAAACAATCAACTTAAATCATCTCATTGTTTAATCATTGTAATTAGTCACGACATAGTCGTAGGACTTTTTGTTGAGTCCGACTGAGCAAGTAGATAGATATGTATATTTATTATTTTCTGTTCTTACATAATAAGACTAGCGGCCCGCTCCGGCTTTGCTCGAATAATAACCTAGATATCAACTGCAGGGCCATCTGCCGGGCTGATTTGTGAATCTAAACCTTCCAGGGCCCTACCCAAACGTATACAAAAAAAAAAGGTTGTTTGTAAAGTCGGTTTACTGACGATAGTTGAACGTGACAACGTCTTAAGAAAATACTGTGTTAAGCGCCATCTAGGTAAAATATTCTGAAGCTTTTTGAAAAGCTGTTCAAAGCGCCATCTCTGGGTACATCATTGTACTAGCACAAGTTCTTAACTTCGTATCGTCGCTTTTCTGAAACACATTTCACTCACTAGATGGTGCGAAAAGTAATAAGGCGAGGTAACGGTGGTAAATATTATCTATTCTATGGCAGTAACGTTACATGACGTCATGTTTTGCGGGCGTGCAGCCGGCTTCATCGAATTATAAGACGTTATCACGGCAAAAACATTCAAATCGGTCCAGCCGTTTAGGAGGAGTTCAATACCGACAAAAAGTGGCATTGATTTTTATATATATGTATTATATATATATAGATAGATAGATAGAAAGAATATCAGCTATGACTACGTCGCGTCGTCTAGATAAAATGTCTTTTTGTTTTAGTACAGAGTGACGAGACGAGCAGGATATGTGCCTGATGGTAAGCAACATGCCTGCCACATAACAGCACAATGGCACGCAGCTATTGGAACACGAAGAGTCTAAATCATTACCTGGTACTGCACTGCACTCGTCATCCAGATATTTGACTGACCTCGTGACTTAGTTGGTAGTAGCTCTGCCCGCGAAGCCGAGGGTTGTGGGTTCGATTCCCACCCAGTGCAAATATTTGTGTGATGAATTCAAATGTTTGCACTGTGTCTGGGTGTTTCTATGTATAATAAGTATGTATTTAAAACTATATATGTATTATATCAGTTATCTGGCCGCCATCACACAAGCTTTGCTTAGTTTGGGGTCAGATGGTGTTGTGTGTGAATTGTCCACCAATATTTATTATTAATCTTTCGAGGTCATGTGTCTTAAACACATGACCTCGAAAGATTCTTGGAACATGCTGGTTTGCAACGATGTATTCTTTTACCGTGTTAAGTTAGTGGCATTACGCAGATTACTTCGAAAAGACAGTGGTGCGCGTGGGATTCGAACTAGGGGCTCTACCGACCAATCCTACTTCCTACTAATATTATAAATCTCAATGTTTGGATGTTTGTTTCTCAATCACGTCCAAACATATGAACGGATCGGGCTGAAATTTGGAACACAGATCATAGTCTGGAAGAACACATAGGCGTTTTGATAAAACAACGGGAACGGGAACTACGCGGGCAAAACCGCGGGACGTTGCTAGTATTTATACAATTCTTAGTTTCCCCAAATTTCCCGCTTTCGCCAGTAACCCAGGAACGTTTGGCAAAAATTTGAATGTTTGTTGCTCAATCGCGTCAGAATAGATGAATGAATTGTGTTTAAATTTGGAACACAGAATATTGCCTGGAAAAGCACATTTACTAATTTGTATCCCAGAAAAATAACAGAAACTGGAATTACGCGGGTAAAACAGCAAGGTACCATTAGTGTACCTATGTTATGCTGATAATGGACTACAGGCCCGTGAACAAAATTTACGGGTCATATGAACCACCAGGAGACCTATGTAGGAAGATAGAAGGGTGTAAAGTATTAAGATTCAGCACTATGCCGTCACTTGTAAGCTGTCCAACTGAGTGTAATTGAAGAGGGGGGGTTGCAACCCTCTACCATTTCTCATTGTCGCATGATTTTTGTACGGCAATGCGAAATAATGGATTAGAAGAGGTATTGAAACTGTATGGAACTAATGCCGTACTTAATCAAATGACCAAATTTACTCTGTAAATTACTCGTACTCTGTAATTTTTTCTGACAAACTAATAATTAAAAAGTTAAAATTTATAATTTTTATAGTTTTAATACCTCTTCTAATCCATTATTTCGCAATGCCGTACAAAAGTCATCCGACAAGGAGAAATGGTCGAGGATAGCAACCCCCCTCTTCAATTGCACTCAGTTGGACAGCTTACAAGTGACGGCATAGTGCTGAATCTTATTACATTATACCCTTCTATCATCCTACATAGGTCTCCTAGTGGTTCATTTGACCCGTAAATTTTGTTCACGGGCCTGTAGTCTATAAATGCAATGTCAACTTGAAATCACGTAACACATACCTACATATTTAAGGTGCCTTCTACTAACGGTCATACACACATACACACCTACAACAGAAAAATCAACCATAACCCTCGCGCTGGTGTAATCGGGTAAAAGTATGCGGTTTTTTTACATACTTTCTTCCCTGACGGAGGGTTCTATTGAAATCTCGTTGCTGTCCCCTGCCGACGCCTATGATCTTAAATATTACGATACTAAGTGAGTGTATGTAGTATCGTATGCATAGACGTATATAAAATTTGGACATAGTCACGCTAAAAAATAAATTGTGTCTGTAGAGTCGGCCAGTGCGCTCTCACATACAGGCTGACATTCACACCAGTGTGCAATTCACAACAATGTTATTAGGGAAAAAAGAAAATTAAAATTGGTACAATAGGTTGTTCCTTAATTCATAACAAACCAAAATTCAAATTGCTCTATACAATATTACTAGCGGCCCGTTCCGGCTTCGCTCGGATCATAACCTAGACACTGTCTGCAGCGTCATCTGACGGACTTATTTGTGAATCTAAATCATCCTCGAATCCACTTGTCACAACACCGAACACACACAAAAAAAATTATTCAAATCGGAGGAGGTTTAGGAAGAGTGCACTGTCAAATGATTAAATTACTAAAATGGCTTAATAGCCATTAGGGAATATAGAATTTAATAAAAATAGGGGTTGGTGATAAAAGGTTAAAAATTTAGGATTGTATGTATTTTTAATGCCACATTATAAAACAATAAAAACAAAAAATGTTGTCCAAAAAATAATAAATTAAATTTAGGGGTGAACAACCCTTATCACTTAGGGGTATGAAAAATAGATAGTAGCCGATTTTCAGACCTACTGAATATGCGTATAAAATTTGGTAAAAATCAGTAAAGCCGTTTCGGAGGAGTAATGTAACTAACACTGTGACACGAGAATTTTATATATAGGTAAGAAGATTAGTACTGATTTTATTATTGTCACGTGTCTGCTAAAAATTTATAAAATTCATCGTATATGTCCAAAAATAATCTGAAATATCGTCAAATGTTACCAATTTGTCACATCATAATTAATCAGTGTCAAACTTGGAGCTTCCGTGTGGCTTGACACGATAAAATTATTATACAGGAATGGTATACTAAACACGATCAAAATATGTCCACGTCTCATTTTATGACTAGGGACATTAAATTTAACGATACCTTCGGTCACAACAATATTACTGAGTGACCTTTTGTTAAAATCCAACTCTGAATCAAATCTGAATTAACCACTTAAAAATAAAATAAACGGACATGCGCAAAAAGTACGGTTGGTCTAGTCTAGAGAAAGACAACTGGACGTCTACTCTGTTTCTACGAAAAGGAAATTTCGAAAAAAAACTCGCGACTTTCCTACTCTCGTTCTACTTCGTTTCGTCCGATACAACATTGTTTGACGTTTAAATGTTCTAAGCATACTCTAATTAGAGTAGGTTTAGAACATTTAAACGGACAAAACGAAGGATCGAAGTAGAATAGGAGTTGGAAAATCGTGAGTTTATTTCGAAATTACGTTTTCGTTGAATTAGAGTAGACGTCCTGTTGATTTGACATGTCGTAGGCTCAGTTCGAATCCCAGGCGCAACACATTCGTTTATCTCTTTAGTTAAGGGCCACTTTTGTACAGTTTATATCCTTTTTCCGTACATAGTTGCCTGGAAGAGATTGCTTTAAGCAATAAGGCCGCCAATTAAGATCCTCACCCGGTAGTTACTAAGTTTCTTTTTTGAAGTGAAAACTTCTTTTGGCGCGTCACATACTGATTTTAGGGTTCCGTAAAACGTAAAAACGGAACCCTTATAGATAAGTCTGTCTGTCCGTCCGTATGTCACAGCCACTTTTTGCCGAAACTATGAGAACTACACTGTTGAAACTTGGTAAGTAGATGTATTCTGTGAACCGCATTAAGATTTGAATAAAAAAAATTAAAAAAAAGAAAAATTAGGGTTGCCCCCCATACTGAGAACTGAAAATCAAAAAAAATTTTTTCATCAAACCTACACGTGTGGGTTGTCGTGTCGATAGGTCTTCAAAAATGATATTGAGGTTTTTAAAATCATTTTCGTCTACACTGAATAATTTGCGCGAGAGCCACTTCCAAAGTGGTAAAATGTGTGTGTCCCCCCCCCCCCCTCTAACTTCTAAAGTAAGGGAATGAAAAATCTAAAAAAAAATTATGATGTACATTACCATGTAAACTACCAACGAATATTGGTTTGAACTCGATTTGATGAGTAGTTTTTTTAGTACGTCATAAATACACTATTATTGAAACTTCGATCAAAGTTACAAGGAGCTACAAGAACTATGTGTACTATGTATATTATGTTACTTGCTGCAACGGAACCCTTCATGGGCGAGTCCAACTCGCATTTGGCCACTTTATTATATTATTATAGTATAGAGTGGGTGACGAGACGAAACAATTCTGACTTGTTTGTCATTTATCATACTAGTACAGCGTTCGTTTTTAGGGTTCCGTAAAACGTAAAAACGGAACCCTTATAGATTCGTCATGTCTGTCTGTCTGTCTGTCCGTCCGTATGTCACAGCCACTTTTTGCCTAAACTATGAAAACTACACTATTGAAACTTGGTAAGTAGATGTATTATGTGAACCGCATTAAGATTTTTACAAAAAAAAAAAAAAAAAAATTAGGGTTGCCCCCTATACTTAAATCATCAAACCTACACGAGTGCGTGTGGGATGTCTATCGATAGGTCTTCAAAAATGATGTTGAGGTTTCTAATATAGTTTTTGTCTACACTGAATAATTTGCACAAATTTTTAACTATTTTTGGTTTTGCAGACAAGAAGACATTCACCATGAAATAGTTAGGACCAATACTAACTTTAAAGAACAACAACTAGAAATGATGAAAGTGGAACACAAATACAATATAGAAATTGCAAAATTACAACTGGAAATAAATCTATTAGAAAATAAATGTAACTAAGATCCTATTCAACATAATATATTATAATTAAGGACTGACACAACAGAAGTGTTAAAATTATTTACTGCTCAATGGTAATATGTATATAATAAGTGGCGATCATAATTTGATACATAAATAATGTATCTACTAATAAATTATTCATTTTAGGACTTATGAAATCCTGAACTTAGTTACAATTCAACATTCATTGAAAGTTAGTCTCTATGATATGTCACCTTCTAATGTTACCTCTAACTGTATCAGGAGTATGGGTATATACAGGAGCATGTACATGGTACGGTGTCACTATATTTGCCTTACCAGTTAACAGGTCCTCCCTCATATCAATGGCAATGTTGTGGAGTACAGCACAAGCAACAATTGTTTTCCTTGCTGTCTCTATATCAAACAAACATTCCTTCTTAAACACTGTTTCGTTATGAGCAGGCGTGTTGTTGCCACCAGACACTTTCCTGATTGTACCGTCATTCTATACATTTAAAAACAGTTAATTACATTCTATTAAGCTGTTAACTATGTCAGGCAATGATGCTAAGGATAATTATGATGATAATTATGATACAATAGAGCGGTTCCGATTATCGACTATAAATTTTATTCATGACGATTTACTAGTAGATATATCAATAAATCATTTGAGAATTCTTCTGGCATTTTACTGCGCGTATAGAAATAGATTTAGGTAATTGTTTGAGATCACAATAAAAATAATAATTAAAATTCTATAGAGTTATGTAAGTCCGTGATAGGTAAACAAAATTCTACAGTTAAATTAACATAATATATGTAGTCTATTGATATGCAGGCGCCAGCATTCTGAGAGATTTTATTGTTACCAAAAATTATACTTCAGACGATTTATGCGTAAATTATTCTGTAGGTAGTTCACCTATTCTCGGGCATTTAAATGGTTCAACATATAAGATGTTGCCTGCATGTAAGTATGTTAGTTATGTATGTTTTAGTCGAGAATTTCGTTGGTATTTGTTTGCATTCTGAATTCTTATCTTTTTAATCGTTGAATTGTGTCATTTGTCCAGTTTTGATGTCTTTTTTATTTTTATCTTTATTAAATGAGTCTTGGTCAAGTTAGTTTTTTTTTGTATTTTATGGCGAGGGCTCGGTCTGCAATTAAATTGTTTACTAGATTCTGTTGAGTCTTGGTCAAGTTAGTTTTTTTTTGTATCTCATGGCGAGGGCTCGGTCTGCAATTAAATTGTTTACTAGATTCTGTTTAGTAAGTACATTATATGTTTTTGTTTATTAGCTTTTTTAAACCTAACAAAAGACATCGATTTAAAAATAATTTTAATCATTTTTGCATAACAAGTACACGGACTTAAAATTTTAGAAGCACTCACTCGATTTACGAATTACGACCATTAGCAGAAATACATCAATTTTGAAAAGACAAACATACATAATTTCTCACAAAAAGTAGACACTAGGAGGGAATACTTTCCTTTATTAAACTCTATGTAAAGTTAAACAATAAAATTATTTGGCAAACTGTCCAAAAGAGACGCCACCGGCGTCTCCTAGTATCCTTAACCGCAAACATCCTATTTTGTCTAAATTTGAATACAATAATACTCGAACAAATTTTATGTTATTGTTCTCATAAACTTTTCAAGCGACTGATTTGGAATTTTGGCGCCAGAGTTTCGTAGATTTATACATTTGTTATGTTTAAAAAATAGTTGGAATTCTTTCTCGGCGGCGCCAAATTATAGGGTTTTCCTCAAATTCTTGTCGTTCCATTTTTGCGTTTCGTTTTATCGAATAGCAAGCAATATGTTTACGTTTTATATGAACTTTACTTGTTTATATGGATCATACGTTTATCATGTTTTGATAAATTTTTAATGGGCAGACGTATAAGTTCCAAAGGTTTTTTTTTATAGTTACGTCAATCTTTGAAATTTATTCAAACGAATTCATGGGTATTGCGTTCATTAGCTGATGTGGACATAATGATATTCAACAGGCTCAATTTTATGTTTTAATAATGTCTAACGTTATTGGCTCACGTGTCTGTTGGCTCATTGGCTGTTGTAGTAGGTATTGGTGGTAATGTCCAAGACTTCAAAGTATTGGACATCACCGAAAGTTGCAAGTTTGTCAGTTTTTTTTGGAAACATTTCGAAGAGTGTGCTGTGGTCCTGTATGATTTAACACCTTGCTGTATTTATTAGCTGCTAGTAGCACGAAAAAAGCTACATTGTTTCATGTTTTACAGAGTGGGGTTATGCCGATGGTAACGATCTTACTAAATAGATACTGGATCAGTGGGTTCTTCAAGGTGATTTACTGCATCATACATTGCATCGTCGCTTAACGTCAAGCAAAACGGCGGTATGTGCAACACTATCATTGTTAAAAAAATTGACGATTGATGGTTGACATTCCATCGACTCGAATAAAAAAGTTTGACTCCACATTCGTACTAAAAACGTCTAGACTATGGAATGCGTTGCTGAATGGGTTTTTCCCGATGGATTTAATCTTGGTGTCCTCAAGCCGAGAATATATCTGTTTCTTCTAGGTATCTAGATATATCTTCATCGTAGACCCTTAACATTACAAAATAAGGCAGTCAAGAGCAAAACTAATAGCAATTAATCCATAATTAATTTAGTTTAAAACTTTAATAACATATCGTTTAATTAATAAATCATTTGTTACCTGTAGGTACAACAATTTCCTTGTTATTAATTGTTCATAATGAAAACATTGAAAAGTATTATTGTAACACTTAATGATTTATTTATGAAATATATATATAGGTTTAGTAATTGCCTGGATATTTCTGTTATTTTAATTAGTTTAATAATTTCTGGTTATTTTTCATGGAAAATAACTGAACTGTTATTTTTCTGCAAGGGCTTTATTAAGATTAACTAATTATTTAGGTATTTATCCTGAAGCATGTATTTTATCATCATTTGGTTAGGTATTTTCTGGAACATGTTTTTAGACGAGTCGATATTTCATATAATACTCGTATATTATATTTAGCATGTAATGTACTGGTTTATATAAATCTCAATTGCATTTTCAAATTGAATTGAAGCAAATCAATTTCTACTCCTGAAATTATAGTTTTTATCATCTCAATGGATTCTAGCTTCCATGTTTTTTTTTTAAATTCATGATTTCTTATTTTTTGCAATACTTTGTTACATTTGGCTGAATAAGTATTGTATTTCACAGACATGAAATCTTTGCAACTGAGAACATTTTTCTAAGTGCAGATGTACATGTACATTGCACAAGTCTATCATCACCGCCACCTTTAATAGTGAAGACAAACATTAGGAGAGAAACCGGCACATTCGAAGAATGATATAATTTATCAAGGACATAGGTAAGTCCGCCAACTCGGGCTAGAACAGCGTGGTGGATTGTGGCGTCAACTATCTCCTGAATCCCAGTACTGGGGCTCAGGACTTCTTTCACAAGGTGTAGGTGGGAGTACGTAGTGGGTTTTCTTGTAAAAGATATATCGTCTGATAGATATTTTATTCTGATAGATTGTTCCAGCATCATCCTCGACGACTTTATACGTGGATTTCACCAGGAGATAGGACCAGAAACCAAATCGATTACATTGCAGTACCAAAAAGAAATCAAGCATAATAAATACCAAAACTTACCCAAGGGCTGATTGCGGTAGTATTTATCTTGTTGGTGGCAAAATGATCATCAAGCTCAAGAAGTGTCACCGAGCTGGTAATAAGAACGGACGTAAGCTGACACCTGGTGAACAAACAATATTCAAGGCACGATTTCAGCAAAAAATAGCAATGGGTCTACAGATGGATGACGGCTCTGATGTGAACTAGAACTGGAAAAAGTTCAAAGAACTATTGCTTGCAGCTCACAAAGAAAGTCATGTTGAATCACGTGATGTTCCCCGTCGTAGTTCATGGCTGTCAGATGAAACGTGGGACGTAATTAAAAAAAGAAAAGAGCTACTGAAACACCTCTCAAAGGATGGCAGTCGTGAGCAATATAAAGCTCTTTCGAAGGAAGTGGAGGGTCGAGCTAGGGTAGACAAAGACCAGTACTTTAATAACGTTTGTACTGAAATTGAGGATCATGCCCATAAGATGCACACTCAAGATCTTTTTATGAAAATAAAAACCATAACACGGGAATTCAACGCAAGAACATGGACTGTAGAAGACAAAAATGGAGGTTTGCTTACAGAGATTGACAAGGTAGTTGATAGGTGGAGAGGTTATTGCGAAGAATTGTATGCTGACGCAGGAGTTTCATCAATTAACCTGCACCACAACATGTCCGATATCCCTCAAGAATCAGACATCTTAAAATCTGAAATTGAATTTGCTCTGAAGAAGCTTAAACGTAATAAATCGGTCGGAAGTGACTCTATTTTTGCCGAAAGTTTGAAGGTCATAGGAGATGACGGCAAATGTACTCTACAAAGGCTTTGTAATCAGATATGGAGAAACGGCAAGTGGATCAGTGACTGGCAGGAATCCATTCTGATACTACTACACAAGAAGGGAACTAAGTCTTGTGGCAACTACAGGACTGTGGCGCTCATATCCCACGCTAGCAAGGTTCTATTGTACGTGATTAATGAACGCCTTAAAGCATTCTTGTAATGGCAAATTCCGGTAGAACAAGCGGGATTTGTTAAAGGGCGAGGAACAAGAGAACAGATTGGGAATGTCAGACAGATCATTGAAAAGTGTCGTGAGTTCAACATTCCAATGCTAATGTGCTTCGTCGATTACTCAAAAGCGTTTGATTGTGTTAGGTGGGAATGCTTATGGAACATTTTAAGGGACATGGGAGTACCTGAGCACCTCGTTGTTCTTATTGCAAACCTCTACCAGGATGGAAACACAGTCGTAAAGGTGAACAATGTCCTATCGAAGCCTTTTAAGCCACAAAAAGGCGTTAGACAAGGATGTATCCTGTCTCCAATTCTCTTTAATATCTATGGAGAATACATAATGAGACGAGCCTTAGACGGTTGGGAGGGAGGAATCTCTATTGGCGGAAGAAAAATCAGCATCCTAAGATACGCAGATGACAAAACTTTATTTGCATCGTCTGAGCACGAATTGGCTCAGCTTTACAATTAACAAGTCGAAGACCAAAGTGTTAGTGGTAGATAGGTCTGGTTCACTTATTCGTTCCAATGAACTCGGGGACCTAGAATTCGTTGAGCATTTTGTGTACCTGGGGTCTCTGCTTAGTAGCGAGGGAGGCAGTGAGAAAGAAAATGCAAGAAGAATCCAAATGTCCAAAGCAGCAATGACGAAACTCACTAGGATATGGAAAGATCGCAATATATCCCGTAAAACCAAAGCGAGGAGGTACGTACGCTGGTATTCTCAATTTTCTCCTATGGCGCCGAATCCTGGACGATAAGAAAGAAAGAAAGGACAAAAATCGATGCTTTTGAAATGTGGGGTTGGAGACGGATGTTGCGAATTCCATTGACTGCACGCCGAACCAACGAGTTAATTATTAAGGAGCTACGCATTACTAAAAGGCTATCCACTGTTTGTTTCCAGCAAATTCTTAAATATTTTGGACACGTTACTCGTAGGGACCCTGACAGCCTTGAGAAGCTTATGGTAGTCGGTAAGGTTGATGGGAAAATACCACGTGGTCGATCACCTACCCTTTGGTCAGATCTGTAAAAGACTCTCACTGGACTACCAATAACCGAAGCTCTTAGGACCGCCGCGGACAGAAAGGCATGGAAGAGCATGGTGCATCGGGTGATCAATACCTCAGGCTAGACGCGACCTTCAGCAATGAAGATAACGACTGAGAAGAAGAAGATATTTTATTGTTTTACACCATTAGAATTCTAGGTTGGTACGTAAATTGTACTTCGACAAAGAGGTCCAGCAAGGATCCAACTCGGATGGGCTGGGTTTGGAAAGTTTCGACACATATTCGAGTCCAAAATAACCCAATGCCTGAAGACGAAAGTTTTCTATCAGTGCGTGTTGCCAGTGATGGCTTATGGAACTGAGACGTGGTCCTTAACAGAACTGTGGTCCTTAACTCATAACAAAGCTCAAAGTCGCACTACGAGTTATGAAGAGAGCTATGCTCGGAGTTTCTTTGCGCGATAGAATCCGAAATGATATCCTCATTTGCATGAGAACGAAGAGTAGCCGACATAGCTCAAAGATTAAGCAAGATGAAGGGGCAAGTGATAATGGGCAGGCCATATCGCTCGCAGTACTGACTACCGATGGGAAAGATTCTCGAGTGGCAACCACGCACCGGAAGACGCAGTGTTGGACGGTGACTAGTTGGACAAATGACCTTACAAAGATCGCTGGAAACCGCTGATTGAAGGTTGTGCAGGACCGTTCGGTCGCTGTTGAAATCGAAGGGGGAGGCCTATGTTCAGTAGTGGAGTTCAGACGTCTTGCGGTTGATGATGATGATGATAACGTACATTAGCGAAGCCTGCGAAGCCGAGGGTCGTGGGTTCGATTCCCACCCAGTGCAAATATTTGTGTGATGAATTCAAATGTTTGCACTGTGTCTGGGTGTTTCTATGTATAATAAGTATGTATTTAAGACTATATAAGAGTATTATATCAGCTATCTGGCCGCCATCACACAAGCTTTGCTTAGTTTGGGGTCAGATGGTGTTGTGTGTGAATTGTCCACCAATATTTATTATTATTATTATTATTATTATTCCTAAATAGTATTTTTACCAAAGAGAATTAGGAACCCTTTCTAAAACTTCATTGATGTAACTCATGGTGATAAAAGTAAGAAGAAATATCAACAATATAACGTTTGCCGAAATAAACGCTTTACGAACTATACGAGTATCATACCACTGCCGGTACTTTTCATCTTGTCCTAGTTACCAAAAGGTTATCTGGAAGAGATCGCCTTTTCTACCCAAAATGTTTTAATTTTAAGTTTAATCTCTGCTTTTCTGTATTGTTTTGTGGTGTAATAAAGTGTTTTTGTATTGTATTGTATCATTGAGAGCATGTTAACGAAGAAACGCCAGGCAGCCGGCAGCGACGACAACTTAGCGCGTGATGACGCAACGAAACGCAAATTACTGAAGGAGTCTGGATGAAATTTGATTCATAATAGATGGATAATAGTTTAAAATATCATTTAAACTACTACATATTTCTTTCCGGAAACAGGATTGGGAACGCGGGTTAAACCGGGGCATTGCTAGTGCTAGCATAAATTAAAAAAAAAAATTGTTCAACCTAGTCGAAGTCGGGCCGGGCCGCTAGTAATCAAACAAAATATTTAAAAGCATATTTTTGATGTTCTTTATTAGACTGTACGAAATGTACCACGTATCATATTTCTATCGGAATCGGATTTTTATTGTCTATCAATTGTTACACACTCACATAAAATTTTACCATATTTCGTTGGCTTCAAAGGTAATTAGGTATTCATGAGGTATTTAACAAGTGTAAAATTTCACACCGATATTTCACGTTGTGTCAGACTGGTTTGGACACAACTGTCATATATGATTAGTGTTTAGAAAAAAAGTCGCGTTATCGACGTATTTGGTGGTGGACAACTCACACACAACACGATCTGACCCCAAACTAAGCAAAGCTTGTACTATGGCGGCCAGATAGCTGATAAAATACTGTACTGTCCGAATAATGAATAATAAATATTACAGCGTTTTCCAAACTACAACACCAAAGGGGTGAAATAGAGCATGATAATTTGTTTGAAACTTTTAATGTCTTTTGATATTTCTGCATGTTATTCCGAACGAATTGAGTACGGCCAAAACAATGAGTAACATATAACAGCGTTTTATTTTTAATTCAACCACTAAATGGCCAAATACAAAGGAAGTTATGTTTTGAAATTTGGATGGAAGTTTTACATAAACGCATGGAATAAAGGCTATTATGGATTATTGTTATTTAAGTTATTTTTCGACAGTCTTAGTACTTATCCAAGTGGAAACCCGCCATAAGAAACTTACAGAACGCGAGCGAAACCGCGGGTTAAAGCTAGTCTTGATATAATATACCTATAAATTACGCGACACGTTGTTTATCCGTCATTTGAATAGCATAAAAAGGTTATAATGATGCAACCTTAAAAGATAGACACATGCTGTCACCGAGTTCAGCGGATGTCAACGCCCGCAACGAAAGCTCTCAAAAAGGAATACGTTTTCCCGTTTTTGTTACATTTTTCATTCATGCTCCCCTCCTATTGATGGTAGCGTAATGTTATATGGGCTATTATATCCTTCCTCGATAAATGTACTATCCAACAGAATACTAATCTTTCCATGCGGACCAGTAGTTCTTGAGGTCCTAGCGTTCAAACAATCAAACAAATTCAGCTTTATAATATTAGTTAGTTATATTAAATAATATTAGTTAAGATTTAAATTAATTGATTGCTATTACGAGACTAATTAGCTTCGCTATTGGCGCGAGGTTATCAAATATCTATCCTATATTGTAAATGGTATGATCTGTTTGTTTGGAAATTTCACCTTCGTATGTGCTTGCGACCTTGAGTAATAAATCACCATTATCATCATCGGTCTGTGTTCGTCAACTGCTGGACATTGGCCTCTCCCATAATACGGCACTCAGCCCGATCCTCGGTCTTACGTTTTCAACGTTTCATTTGGTGGTCTAGATAAATCGACTAGATTTTAAGGCAACTTTTGTTATTAGAAATAGTTTCTGTTCTTTTATTAAATAAATAAAAAATATATGAAAAAAATACCGTCACCAGCTATAAATGCGAATTCTTTAAAACTCTTTGTAGACTACAGGCCCGTGAACAAAATGTACGGGTCAAATGAACCACCAGGAGACCTATGTAGGATGATAGAAGGGTATAAAGTAATAAGATTCAGCACTATGCCGTCACTTGTAAGCTGTCCAACTGAGTGCTATTGAAGAGGGGGGGTTGCAATCCTCGATAATTTCTCCTTGTCGCATTATTTTTGTACGGCGTTGCGGAATAATAGATTAAAAGAGGTATTGAAACTATAAAAAAAAAAAATTTTAACTTTTTAATTATTAGTTTGCCGGAAAAATTTACAGAGTACGAGTAATTTACAGAGCAAATTCGGTCATTTGATTAAGTACGGCATTGGTTCCATACAGTTTCAATACCTCTTCTAATCCATTATTTCGCAATGCCGTACAAAAATCATGCGACAAGGAGAAATGGTAGAGGGTTGCAACCCCCCCTCTTCAATAGCACTCAGTTGGACAGCTTACAAGTGACGGCATAGTGCTAAATCTTATTACTTTATACCCTTCTATCATCCTACATAGGTCTCCTGGTGGTTCATTTGACCCGTAAATTTTGTTCACGGGCCTGTAGTCTATTGGTGATATAATATCATACAGTGATTGTATAATATGCACTACTAGGCATAAATATGCACCGCATAATGTTACATAATATTATATCTACCAATTATAAAACATTTGTTAGCTTAAATGAATAATAGGCGAAAATTCGTTACTAAGAATGTAAATTATTACAAATGGTTATGTAGAATATCTCATTTTTTATTTTGATTTATAGATATAGTGATAAGCTTACACTTGACTTCCACAACCCGGAATGTTTAGCAGCTAGCAGGTATGCAAAAATGTTAGGTATAGATATTGCATACATATTTTAGGTAAACGTGCTCCAGCGTAGAACACACAGTTACATAATATCCGGTAAGAGGTACAGATATTTATCTAATCAAATGTATTTGTAATAATATTTTAACATCATTTCATGGACGATGTTCCAAGCGAACGAAGAGGTTTGACTATATTTTTGTAATAATAATGTCTAGGCTGTGGAAAGCATCGCCTGAGTGGGTTTTTCATGTTGGTAACAATTTTGGTCTTTGAATCCAGAGTGAATCGGTTTCGTCTAGGTAATCAGGCTCCATCGTAGACCGCATCGTCGCTTAACATCAGGCAAGATGGCGGTCAATCGTAAACGTATAATAGTTAAAAAAAACGTAAAGGTAATTTCATTATTTTATCAAAGATTAGATGAGTTAAATTTAAAGTTTTACAAAAACTCGATAATCTTCTCTTTTGGACTTTCTCCGCGGTCACAATCATTGGTATCGGGAATCCCAGAAGAAAGTATAAAGTATTTGTGATAAATTGAACTTGGTCTAGTTTGCTTAACATTCCAACGCCTATATTTTTGCATTCATTTTTTTTAAATACCGATGAGCCGATTTCTCAAAATGTAGCAAAAGACTTACGCAGGACAATAACCTTTTTTTAATAAAGTCAAAAAGGTGTAAGGAGGTAAATTTTAGGCCACAACCACGGATATTGGCCCACAACGAAAACAAAGAAGGATTAGTTTGCCGTTGTTAAATAGTACTAAATTGCTCCACCATTTGATCATAAATCCCGTAATGATAAATAATGCTAATAAAATTACGGCTGGTCCAGTCGAGAGAATGGTGACTGCCAATCCGGAGCCTAGGGTTCAAATCCCATGCGCTCTACTGTCTTTTCGAAGTAGTGTTCGTAATGCCGCTAACTTTAAAACGGAGAAAGAAAACACCGAGAGGAAAAAGAAAAGTAACTAGAATCTTTCGAGACCATGTGTTATCGTCCAACCCGCACTGGACCAGCGTGGTGGATTATGACCTTGAATCTCTCATTGCGAGAGAATGCCCCGAGTTCCAGCTATGGAAACATTTAGTGGGCTGCTCATGATACATTATAATAGCGCTGTGAACAATCATGATAACTTAAAACAATATTAATTATGATGGATAGGTTTGCTTCTATGTCAGAAGTATTATTCTTCACTTATTTATTTCATTTCTTAAGCCTAAGTTTTTACAATATTATATACAAAACAACATAAAATCATTATAAAAACTTAAACCTAGATAGCCGCCAGCAGCGGGGCAGGGCCCAAGCTACCGGTGGTTAGGGCTGCAGAGTGTCGCTGCGCTGTGTCGAGGATGACCGCCTTCTGCATTTGACCCTTGATCCAACCGTCTAGCGAAAGTCTCTTAAGATGTTGGTCGAGACTTTTCGCTATAAGGCCGTTTGCCGACACGACTATTGGGACTATGATCGTCGAATCAACATCCCACATGGCGGTTGCCTCATGAGCCAAGTCAAGATACTTGCTAAGCTTGTCCTTCTCGGCTTTCACGAGGTTCTCGTCATGTGGTACGGTGATGTCGACGATCACAGCCCGGCGTTGAGACCGGTCTACCAGCACGATATCAGGCTTATTGGCTACAATAGTCCTATCCGTGATGATAGAGCGGTCCTAATATAGAGCAACGCACGACCATTCTTGAGAACTGGCAGAGGTGCGTACTTATAGTACGGCACTTCGGACTCGACAAGGCCGTATCGAAGAGCAAGTTGCTGGTGGATGATTCTGGCTACTAGGTTATGCCTGGCTACTGTGCAAGTAACAGCCGGAAATAACATGACCAAGTGATTCGTCTGGACGGCGGCATGCCCTTCAAATGTAGACCGTACCGTCCTCAGAAGTATTATTATTATATAAAACAGTTAACAGAAAACAGTTCTCTCAGGGAACATAAATATATCAATTAGGTAGTATACCAACTAAAATACCATTAATTATCAAAAAAATTACATATTGTAGTTATCATTTTAAAAAAAACAATAAAAAATACTGATGTAGTCAGTTCAAAGGCAACCCAAGCTAATGCAAAAACGGACACAAATTCCAATAATTCAACATAAATCAAACGTACAAAAACTTTCATACAAAAATAACACAAAGTATTTCACCAACGTCTTTAGCGATCCACAGAGATCAAGTTCTATGGAATGCGGGATTTTTCACTATTTTTATTTACCATCGTAAAATGCTAAGTTATATGACTAATTAGTTTTTAATGGCGAGGTTGTATAATGTATAACCATCTATCGTAGTCAAGTGACGCGATCAAAGTGGATCATTTTTTTATTCGTCGAACATCCGTAATCTTGACCTCTGTCTGAGATTCTTTGCAGGTGGACGGATCAAACGTGTTACTAGGTTGTTAGTGACTGATCTTATTCGTAAATTGGTTATTGTTACTTTTGTGTATTCTGATTGACGCAAAATATTATTGTTTAATGTACTTTCGATGTCTATGTACCTAACCTCTAAACATACGTGTACTAATAAGCAATGGAATAAAACAAAATAAATAATATTGTGTTTTTGTGTATCATACGTATGTATTAACAACTATATATGTTTTTTCTTTGCAAAATAAGTATGTATTCAAAAATATATAAGTATTAAATCAGCTATATGAAATGTCCACCAAAATATATACGTATATGAAATCTATGACCTATATGAAATGTCCACCAAGATATTTATTATTTATTTTGCTCCCATAATAGTATACCTAGTACAAGCTTCGCTTAGTTTGAGGCTAGATGGTGTTGTGTGTAAAATATCCACCGATATTTATTTATTTACTTTATTTATAAGATCAGAAATGTAACATCCATAATACAAACGATCCTTAGGTGTGTGTAATATTCAAGTAATATTCTAACAACGTTGGATGTTTTTTTTATAAATAAATAATTTTATTAGTACCAAATTATGACTTAACTAACTATCTTACAAAAAATCATGATTCTATTACAATTTCAAAATAAAAATAGTACAATTATTATAAATTAAATTAATAGACTTACAGAAAAAAAGAAAAACAAGATACAACTACATGCAAAATTTATGGAATTAGACTAGTATAATTTATTATAATCTTAAGTTTAAGCATTTCTTTTGGTGTTGAAGTCATGAGTGTGGTATGAGTATGATATCGACGGTAAAAACCAAACCTGCTGTAAACCGCACCTATGACAAAAATTTTTTTTTGCAGATTTAGCATCAGAAAAAAATACTGCGTCGATTGGTCCCACTCCCGTGGCTCTACGACCTCTAGAAATTTTTGTACAGCATTGAAATTTTTTAAATTTTTCAAAAAACACAACATTTCACTTGCTGTAAAGAACACAAAAACGGCCTTTTTCTTTCATTTGCCATTTACAACAATTTCCCTTTTGCAAATAATGTGTGCATTGTAATAACAGCGTCATGAAATGTTGAGGACTGTGGGTTACAGCAAAATTACTTATAACAATTAAGTAACGCATGGTATTTACTACATCTATTATATAATCAAACGCGGATAATTTAAATTTACTACATTTTCAATAAATGTGATATTATAGACAATTACTAGTTACGCCAACTTAAGCTCACTAACATTTACCGGACTTTGTTATTTAAGCTATTTTCAACACGGTAGCCATCTGCAGATTTTGGTCATTTACCGCCATTGTAAAATACGTTCGCGTCGGTTGCTCCGCGGATCACCACGTCGTTCAGTTATGTACGTTACTGTATGGCACTTGGGAAGGCGTGACGAGTGTGCTGTTGTTGTGCTTTACTGCCGAACTAGATTCAATTTATAAACGTAAGTGATTTGACGATGAATATGAATGTCTCCTCAATGTTTTTTATGTTTATCTTAAATTATTTCAACTTATTTAGAGATATAATTTGGAATCGAAAAGTAAAAAAAAATATGAATGTGAAAAGTAACTTAATTTATCTATTACCTCTTCATGCCTTAATTACTGAACTTCTGAAACATGAGATACTTTTTTTATCCTGGAAAAAGTTAAATTTACCGCGATTTTTGTACTGGTAGTATCTCGCCTCGTCTCGTGGCTTAGTTGGTAGTAAGTTGTCTGCCTGCGAGCCGAGGATCGAGGGTTCGCTTCCCACCCAATATGTTTTGTGTCAGGATATTTTTTTTTATAATGAGTATGTATTTTTAACTTTACAAGGGTGCTGCTAATCAGTATGCATCCATTTAAGACCATAGTCTGTGTATTTAAACAAACAATACTTGTTTTACAACTTTGTTAAAACTCAATACCCACATCATCATCATCATCAGCGCATTCTAGTCTACTGCTAGACATAGGCATCTCCCATGGTACGCCACTCAGTCCTATTGTCGGCTTTTCTTCTCCAACCACTGCCTGCAGCCTTACGTATATCGTCACTCCATCGGGTTTCAGGACCTCCTACACTACGTTTACCTAATCACGGTTTCCGCTTTAGAACTTTTTCTACCCCAACGGTCTTCGGTCCTTCTATAAATATGACTAGCCCACTGTCTCTGCAGTTTGCTAGGACGGTGAGCTTTGTCAATAACGGATGACGGATGACTTCAATTTGAATATGATCCCTCAGAGAGATACCGAGCACAGCTCGTTCCATAGCATACTGTGCGACCTTAAACTTGTGGACGGTCTTAAGTGTCAGTTTCCACGTTCCACATGGGTGACGAGAAGAGAGAGTTTCCCAAACACTGCACACCCTAGCTGAATCTTCTTCATGAACTCACATTTGAAATTGTTTTCCCAAGTTAAAGCGTTCCCTGGCTATGGCAACCAGTCCCATAATTAGGAGCTCGTTCATTGTAATATTGGTTTTACCTGATCTAATATTTGGACACCGATTCGTCTCACTTCTCGTCGCAGGTGGATCATTCATCTGCGAGTTTTGAACTTGAATGGTCATAGTAGCGGCGTCAAACATATCATCACCTTAATATAGCGCCAGTTAATTTGATATCGCTGTAAGGATTTCAGGACAGACCGAGTTTCCTCCGAGTCGAATCCCTTCTCATAGTCCACAAACGCCAAATAAAGGGGCTGATTTTACTCATTGTTCTTCTGTATGATTTGCCGCACGATGTCAATGTGGTCTATGGTGCTATACCCGCTGTGAAATCCAGCCTATTCTAGTGGTTGTTGAGTTTTCGAATAAGGCAACTCGTGATAACCTTAGAAGGTATATTGGTCGATAGTTCTTCACAAGGGTTTTGACGCCATTTTTGAAGAAGACTGAGGTATTTACTGTACTTAACATGGCCTTAAAAGGATGTAAGCTGATTACCAATAACCATGTTTAGCTATCATCATCAGCCGCAAGACGTCCACTGCTGAACAAAGGCCTCCCCCCTAGATTTCCACAACGAACGGTCCCGCGCAACCTGCAACCAGCGGTTTCCAGCGACCTTTGTGAGGTCATCTGTCCATCTAGTGGGAGGCCGTCCAACACTGCGTCTTCCGGTTCGTGGTCGCCACTCGAGAAACTCTATTCGGCTGCTGTAATACAATGTTTACTAAATTTGGGGTCAGATGGTGTTGTGTTTTAAGTGTCTGCCCATATTTATTTACTCTACTTCTCCAATGGAAAAGTTTTTTCCCCAACTTTCGCCACAACAAAGCACATTTTCACCAATTGATCTACTGGCAATTAGTATTGGGAAGGACAATATTTCTGCCAAAATTATAGGATATTTAGACAAACCATCTTTTAGGACGGAACAATTTCTGCAGGACGCAGCCGACTGCAGCACAATTCTAGGTAATGATTTTGATTTTTAATGTTCCAATAGCCGCGTGATAATGTGATGGGCATGTGTATTGCCTAACATCATCATCATGGTTCAGCATCACTTCAGCAGAAGATAAGTTACCCAAAGTTCTCAATTTCCGAGTTTGTGCTTTTTGTTTGGCAGCGTTTGGCAAACTTGGACGAGTCTTCTCGTCACCCATCCCACAAAGTCTCAAAACAAAAGTATACAACCAGTGCGTCCTACCCGTTATGACCTACGGTGCTGAAACGTAGACACTGACAGTCAAAATGGTCTGAAAACTCAAAGTCGCTCAGTGAACTATGAAACGGGCTATGCTTGGAGTTTCTCTGAGGGATTGCATTCGTAATGAAGTAATTCGTCAGAGAACTAAAGTCACCGACATAGCTCAGCGTATTAGCAAACTGAAGTGGTAATGGGCCGGTCAGATCTGTCGCAGACCCGATAACCGTTGGGGTAAACGGGTTTTGGAGTGGAGACCGCGAATCGGCAAACGTAGCGTAGGACGCCTTGAGATCAGATGGAGTGACGACATACGATGGCTGGTGGCAGTTGGAAACGTAGGACCGAGGATCGGGCTGAGTGGCGTATTATAGGAGAGGCCTATGTCCAGCAGTGGACGAACACAGGCTGATGATGTGCTTTTTGTGCTCCAAAGTGATATTTGATTGTTTTTAAATTGAAAAAAAATCTCGATTTAGTAGTGGTTATTGTTCCTAAACGTATTAAAATAATGTCAAATTTATATCATCCCATACTTACATCGTTTTTATTTTACTGACCTCTCATAATTTCTTATAGTAACGACAATTAACTGTACCGAGGCATTAATACTAATGTTATTTACGTCATCATTTTCAAAACTAAATAAGTGCCATTCGTTATTAAAACAATATTGCTTTTAAGTAAAATGCTTCTTTTGGAGCAGTCCATACATTTGTCCTCTTCATTTACAGCATTTTTGCGTAACAGAAAAAAAAGTGACATTGCTGTAACCCACAAAAACATAGGCCTAAACAAACTTTTGGTTAGTTTTAGTTATTTTATTTAATAAACAATTAAATAATGCATTTTGTTTCTAAAAATTACACTTATAGGAGTAATACTTTTTGAGTTATTAATTTTTTTGTAAAATCTCAAAAGTTTTTTGGCTCTGATGAACATTTTGCATTTTGTGGGTTACAGCAGTCTTGACAATATCTTGGGCAATATACGAGGGAGCAAGGGCAAGACAATTGAGCTTGCTTTATCAGACCACACAGCGCAGTTGCTTTCATGCCCCGTTAAACCAACTTGCTCACTTAAATTTTGGTATGTTGAAAAGCGTGATTACACCCGGGAAAATATGGACAAGTTTAAGAACTGTTTGAGCTCGTTGACATTTAGTGATATTCTTGAGCAAAGTGATCCCGATGTTGCGTTCAGTGAATTTCACGATATTTTCTTGTTGTTTTACAATCTATGTTTTCCGATACGCAACGTTAAGATAACAACTAAGAAAAGACCTAGGTGGCTTACTACTGGAATACGATTGTGTTGTAAACGGAAACGAGTTTTGCTCTGGGCATATCGGAAACACCATACTCGTAACAATAAGCGTAGATTACAGGAGGTATCATCGAGACTCTCTAAAATAATTCAACTTACGCAGAAATCCCAAAATGATCACTTTATTAATAATGCGTCGAATAAGAGCCGAGCAATGTGGCAAATTATTAATGGCGTCAAAAATAATCTACCTAGGGATACCATAGAGCTTAATGTTAATGATGGTTTGGTTAAAGAACCCCGTAGCGTTGCAAATGTTTTCAACAAGTTTTTCACTAACCAGAGCGAAGTGACAAACCCAAGGAGGGTAATCAATGAACCATGCCATACTTCGTCTTTGTTTATGGCCCCGACAGTACCTCACGATATCCATAAAATAATAATGGCTCTCAAAAGTACAACCAGTACTGGATATGATTCTGTATCTACGAAAGTTCTGAAGCATGTATCAAGCGCTATTTCAGATATCCTTAGTCACGTCGTTAATGAGTGTGTATCCAAAGGAGTTTTTCCAGAACGGTTGAAAAAATCAATTATCAGGCCACTTTTCAAAAACGGTGATAAATGTGATTTAAACTGCTATAGACCAATAGCTCTTATCCCCATATTCTCTAAAATCTTCGAAAGAGTCATGTATGATAGCATTTATGGATACTTTGAGCAGAAGCAACTCTTTGCATCAGAACAATTAGGTTTTCGTAGAAAAAAAGGTATAAATCTTGCCATTTATAAAATGCTAAGGACTGTTTTGACTAATTTAGATGCAAATATGCCCGTCTGCGCTCTATATATGGACCTGACAAAGGCTTTTGATTACGTCGATCACAAGATACTATTAAAAAAACTACACACTTACGGTATCAGGGGTAATGTACATAATCTTGTAGAGTCTTATTTGTGTGGACGTCATCAGTGCACACAGATAAGTAACGTCTGTAATATTTCAAAAAGAGAAAAAACATATACCTCTGATTATGAAGAAGTTAGATGTGGTGTCCCGCAGGGAAGTGTGTTAGGACCGTTGCTCTTTATCATTTATATAAATGATTTACCTAAAGCAACGAAACACCCCACAATTCTTTTTGCTGATGACAGTACAGTGTTGTTTACTGGCAAAAATGTATCATGCATTGAAAATGACATCAAAGAAACATTGAATAATATTATAGAATGGTTGACATCCAATAATTTAAAAATTAATTTTAATAAAACAAAAATTATGACATTTCGAAATAGAATAAATAAATTGAATAACCTTGACATAACATATTCTGGACATAAAATTGAAATAATTGATTCCACTAAGTTTCTGGGATTGAATGTTGATTGCAATTTGAACTGGAAAGTACACACTGAAAGCATATGCGCAAGGATAAACCAGAACTCATATGCGCTTTATATGTTATCGAAAAATGTTAATAGACCTACTTTGCTGTCTGCTTACAATGGTAATGTCTCATCGCTACTTCGATACGGCATCTTATTCTGGGGCAATAGTTCGGGAAGAGACGCAGTTTTTAGGTCTCAAAAAAAATGTGTGAGAGCCATCAGCAAACTCCGTCAGAGACAGTCATGTAAACCACATTTTAAAAAGTTAAACATCTTAACTGGCCTCGTGGCTTAGTGGGTAGTAGCTCTGCCTGCGAAGCCGAGGGTCGTGGGTTCGATTCCCACCCAGTGCAAATATTTGTGTGATGAATTCAAATGTTTGCACTGTGTCTGGGTGTTTCTATGTATAATAAGTATGTATTTAAAACTATATAAGTATTATATCAGCTATCTGGCCGCCATATTACAAGCTTTGCTTAGTTTGGGGTCAGATGGTGTTGTGTGTGAATTGTCCACCAATATTTATTTATATTTATTTATATTTATATATTAACTTTACCGTCTTTGTACATATCTGAATGTGTGATGTTTGTGCGAAATAATTTAAACTTGTTTGATAAACTAAACAGCCAACGCCATAAGCATAAAGTTAGGGTACCTACTCGTAATACAACGCTACTCGCAAATAGCGCGCTTTGTATGGCCCCGATGATGTACAATCACCTACCAATTAATTTATTAAAAATAGATAAAACACATCTCTTCAAGAATAAATTAAAATGTTTCCTAGTAGAAAAGGCGTATTACACAATTCAGGAATATCTGGCAGATAAGTTTGAAAATTGACTTTTTTTTTTTTTTCAATTTTATTGACATGTGCTTTATATTTTTAATATCGGGACATATATTTGTATAAACTTAATTTATTTCAATTTGACATTATGATTTGACTCAGAATTTGTAAAATTGTTAATTTGTAAATGGTTGATTGTATGACTTTTAAATTATTATATTTTTGTTTTTTATAATAATTAGAATATTGTAGATTTTATCCTTATTAATTTGACATTTTGCTACTGTTAATTTTAATTTATTTACATACACTTGACATTTTATACATTTTGGAAGTATTGAATTCACCCATGAATGGGCACCTTTATTTGCATGTTTGTATTGATTGGTATTGACACAATGCTTAAAATTATGTGGGTATTTTGGTTTTGATGGATGCCCTCTAAATTCCGAATAATTTTGTTTCGAATTTGCATACCGAAAGGTTGATTATGGAGTTTTGTAAACATATTTTAAGATCCCTTTGTACCCATTTTCGCAAATAAAGATAAATATGAAATATGAAATATTTTAATACACTCCAAGGGTTCCATGGCATCTCCGTTCTCATTTTTCATGTAGGCCTACACTAGACGTTACGCTATTTAAGGGTATCACGAAATTATTACCCATTGTATCGAACGTGCAATATTAAAACCATATTTGAACACAACAAAGTAATCTAGAATTGTTGCAATACATTTTTTTTTTGCACTAGATACAGTTTTTTTAGTAATTGTTTTGCCACGACATTGTAGATTACAGCCGTCTAAAGAAATACGTATACTAAATGTTAGTATTTTATTCACATCCATTTCACATTCTCAGATATGACTAAAACAAATAGGTAGGTATAGCATTTTTACAAATTGACGCGGGCGTTTAAACTACAGGAGTTAACAAACCAAACCTTAAGGTATGTGTTCGCGCTGAGACTGCGACACGAGACCGTGCCAGGAGACCGCGACACAAGTCTCGCGACACGTGTCTCGGTCTCCTGTTGCGGTCGCGACGCAAACTGGGGCCCATACAATTCAATAATGTCAAGGGCCTGTCGCGGTCTCCGGTCGCAATCTCCTGTCGCGGTCTCGTGTTGCGGACTCCGGGCAAACTGCTACTTTTAGATTCTTAAGTACAATGTTCTCGAACATTACCCTCTTCTGTCTCATATAGACATCAGAAGTTGCTGGGTAAAAGCCTGAGATCCGAACGCTAAGTGAAACCCCAAACACCATCGCCAGCCATACGTCATCTCACGGATCTTGTCGGATTTAACGCGAAAAAGATAAAAAAAGGTTTGTTTACGTTGATTTGATGAATCACTCGTATTTCCCAAGAACGAATTCCTTGACGCGTCCTTGTAAGGCCGCCTACACACTTATGACGCGTTAACTGCCACTACTATTACTTGGGTTGTATAATATCGTATATATTAAACAGCAGCTTCATTTAGTTGTATTTTATGTTTACTATATTATGTTTTACTTAAACTTAGTTTATATTAAATTATTATGGATACTAATATTATTGAACCGAAGAGGTTTTTTTTGTTTGAACGCGCTCGTCTTACTACAGGACCGATTTCAAAAATGATTTCACAGTTGGATATAAATATGTGCATGATTTCAGAGTATACTATAGGCTTTATTTTATATGTACTGCGGGCGAAGCCGGGCGGAGTGATTGTATATGTATAAAGGCTGATCCTACAGACGTTTTTACACCTGTGAATTTACATAGGTAAAATAAGAAATAAAAAAAATAGAAAATCGTTAAAAAAAACTATGATAATGCTAATGCTACTGAAAATTCCAACACGGGAACAGGTGATAGACCGATCTTACGAAGCACTGCACTGCACTCTCACCCATGATACTAATTTCTCTAGAAACACTTAGCTTCAATTGGAACACAGTTTTGTGTGCACATCATTGCTTCGCAGTAGAATCGTCACTCGTTATTTAAAAAAAAAAAAGAATAACTGATACGGCGATATGGTGTGGTGCTTCTCAAGGCGGACTGTGGAACGAGTTCTACCACTTAAATTTATGGTATTACCTGAAACTTGGTTTGCGATTTACCGAAACTCCTAAATCAATTTGAGTTTATGGAGTTAGTTTATCAAAAAAATATGATAACAAAAATATTATGACTTGTATTATAATACTAAGATGTTTTCAAAAAGTCAAACACTCGTTTAAACTCGTTTACGTCACAAAAATACAACGTCACTTTTACAAATAGCCTAGTTGATGATCGTGTGACCACAGCTTAATTTTGTCGTTTGTGACGCTACAAGTTGTAGTCTACAACTCAATATGAGACAAACTCGTGCTTAAGTCCAGTTTTGTATTACAGTGTTAAGTCTTGTATTATAATTTATACATATCTAACATAATGTTCAATTTATGTTCTGGTTTGAAAGGAAATATTTCAAGAGAAAATAAATGAATATATTCATCAACATAATCAACCTATCCTAGACCACCACAGGTATCTATCATGAACCTTCACTCAACCCTTATACGCCTTATCCCCATCACTGCTTTTTGCCTTAAGTATGTCGTCACTCCATCGAGTTTTAGGGCGTCCAACGCTAGGTTTGACGATTCGCGGTCTCCGCTTTAAGACACGTCTACGGTTATCGGTTCTACGACAAATTTGACCCGACCATATAAATGAATTTTGTGAAGCTAATTTGTTGAAAATTTAGCAAGTGGGTGGCAAAGTATTCGTCTGCCGCGACATCTGTCGATGAACTTTGAGTTATTTCAATGGCATGTGTAGGTTTCTTGTTATTTATGGAATGAGGAAGTGTGAAGCGTAAATAAATGGTACACTTTATTCGATAGTCACACATTGTTGCCAATTTTATGATTTATAATATCTTTATGGGTTAAGGGTATTTGATAAACAATGATTTGAACTTTGTTAAAATAAATATATACTAGTTTATTATTATGCAAACTAAACAAATAAAATATTAACATCGATTTTTTAAATAGTATTTTGAATTAGTTTTATTTATTAATATGTAATGTTTGAATATTACTTAGGAGACTGAATTTATGTAATCGTGTATGTATTTTTGATACAAAATACTTGGAAAAGGTGTAAGTGACGAGATCAGATCAGAAACCAAACACGGTATTTCGATAGGGAAGCTCTCGATACGCATTTACAATAAAGTGGCCAAGTGCGAGTTGGACTCGCCCATGAAGGGTTCCGTTGAAGCAAGTAACATAATATACATAGTACACATAGTTCTTGTAGTTCGTTGTAACTTTGATCGAAGTTTCAATAATAGTGTATTTATGACGTACTAAAAAAAACTACTCATCAGATCGAGTTCAAACTAATTTTCGTTGGTAGTTTACATGGTAATGTACATCATATATTTTTTTTAGATTTTTCATTCTCTTACTTTAGAAGTTAGAGGGGGGGGGACACACATTTTACCACTTTGGAAGTATCTCTCGCGCAAATTATTCAGTGTAGACGAAAATGATCTTAGAAGCCTCAACATCATTTTTCAAGACCTATCGATAGACACACCACACGTGTAGGTTTGATGAAAAAAAAATTTTTGAGTTTCAGTTCTCAGTATGGGGGGCAACCCTAATTTTTCTTTTTTTTAATTTTTTTGTAAAATTCTTAATACGGTTCACAGAATACATCTATTTACAAAGTTTCAACAGTGTAGTTCTCATAGTTTCGGCAAAAAGTGGCTGTGACATACGGACGGACAGACAGACAGACAGACAGACAGACAGACAGACAGACAGACAGACAGACAGACATGACGAATCTATAAGGGTTCCGTTTTTACGTTTTACGGAACCCTAAAAAAGAGGAGTATTCAAAGTCACAATCTTATTTATCTTATTTATTTTTTGTTTTGTAATTAATTTCTTGTACTCTCTGGCTTTTAATAAAGAGTTTTTGTATTGTATTGTATTGTATCTTAATTTGTTACCACAAATGATAATTTACATATAACGGTGTATTCTACATTGTAGAGTTCGCCTAGGGACTGGGGAGGTATCATATCTTGGCCTGTTATTCTACCGATAAGCAGTGCATGTGCAGGAATGGCTGTGCTCCCGTTTGAAAGGCAACTTTCCAGAGAAATTATCGGGCTATGGAGATGAATCATCAAATTTTTCCGGTTGACGAACACAGTACGGTGCTAGTCTTAGATTCTTCATGGTCAAATAACTGCTTGGCACTTGACTGTTGATCGGCAGATATGCTGAATACCATCAGGCGCATGTCCTGTTTGTCTCGTCACTCTTTGTTATAAAAATAAAGTAGCCAAGTGCGAGTTGGACTCGCCCATGAAGGGTTCCGTTGCAGCAAGTAACATAATATACATAGTACACATAGTTCTTGTAGTTCGTTGTAACTTTGATCGAAGTTTTAATAATAGTGTATTTATGACGCACTAAAAAAAAACTACTCATCAGATCGAGTTCAAACTAATTTTCGTTGGTAGTTTTCATGGTAATGTACATCATATATTTTTTTTATATTTTTCATTCTCTTACTTTAGAAGTTAGAGGGGGGGGACACACATTTTACCACTTTGGAAGCGTCTCTCGCGCAAGTTATTCAGTGTAGACAAAAAATATTTTAGAAACCTCAATATCATTTTTGAAGACCTATCGATAGACACCCCACAAGTGTAGGATTGATGCAAAAAAAATTTTTGAGCTTCAGTTCTCAGTATGGGGGGCCACCCCTAATTTTTGTTAAATTTACAAAACTTTTGTAAAAATCTTAATGCGGTTCACAGAATACATCTACTTACCAAGATTCAACAGTGTAGTTCTCATATTTTCGGCAAAAAGTGGCTGTGACATACGGACGGACAGACAGACAGACAGACAGACATGACGAATCTATAAGGGTTCCGTTTTTACGTTTTACGGAACCCTAAAAATAGCTAGACGTCCTGCAATATGATTGAATATGGCGATTGATGTAATTCATACATAATCTACCAAATGTCCTTCTCTTGAACTTTATACTAAGTACATACATTGTTTACAAAACCGAAGCTCTTTAAAAACATTACAAGTTTGTTACAGTCAACAAACAAACTACTTATGAACAGTAACTATTTATCTACCAAATGTATTAAAACTTAAAACGTTGTTTACGTTATGTATTTAAATCGTAGATATTATAAAAATAATAATATACAGACGGCGCCATATCAGTAAAAACAACATACGCTACAGTCTGGTCCTGGCAAATAAAAACAACGGACGCTCATCTCGCCGGTCAGTTGAGCTTGAATCTCACATACCGACAGTGTCGTGCTTGAAAAATCATTGTTGATCACACGAAAATCAAAGGAAAATAAACCTTATTGTTTATACACATACAACAGAAACCTCTCTGATCGAGAAAACGCGAAGAGCTTGTAAATAAGTGTGACGTGAATTATTTTAAAATAATGCAGTCGAAAATTGTAATCATAACCATGTGCCTCAGCGTAGTAAGCGCAGCTACGTGGAGGGGGCTGAACCCAAAGAAACCAAAAGGATTTGGTAAGTTGACAATCTATTAATAACCGTATGTATCAACGCATAGAGTCCCCACTGCTGGGGCATGCCTATTACTTTTTACAAATCTATATATATAAAAATCAATGCCACTTTTCGTTGTTATTGAACTCCTCCTAAACGGCTGGACCGATTTGAATGTTTCTTTTTGTATACGTTTGGGTAGGACCCTGGAAGGTTTAGATTCACAAATCAGCCCGGCAGATGGCGCTGCAGTTGATATCTAGGCTACTATTCAATCGAAGCCGGAGCGGGCCGCTAGTCTATTATATATTTATAATCTATGAAACAAATGTTCTAAATTCAAATTTACAAAATAAACCACGCACGCTGTCAAAGGCTTCACAGCGCCGGATTCATGTTTAGATATTAATTTAGACATGCAACCAGACCTAGAGATAAATACTAAAGTTCTTACAAAAGTCTTTATTTAATAGCACTAATGATTATATCTTGATTAAAAAAGTGTTGTATATGTATAAAACTTATAAATTGCAAACACCGAGAAAAATTGTATTTTCGTTCCGCATATATTTGGAGTGTGGTTAGTTAGTACTTAGTGATAAAATTGTCGGTAGCCGTTTTATTTTTTAGTTAATTTGTATTTTTTTGCTTTTAAATTACAGTGCATTATAAAAATATTTCATTTAAATACTATTATCTTAGGTATCTCTCCTTGGAATATAATCAGCGGTTGCTACTTTAGTACTCTTAGCTTTCTGTGTATTTTTTTTCAATTACTGTGTAGCCAAAAGTTAACCCTTAAATACTGTGAACAATATGAACAAAAATGAACTTTCAGTCACAATAAAACACACCAATCATTTAGGTAACGAAGCAACAACGAAGCTAACAAACAAACAAACAAACAATGCAATACGACCACGTCGAACGAATTTGCTGAACTTTGAAACATAACAAAATGGGAGCGTAAACCTAATTATAATTTTTAGAACGAAGAAACGTTGTTCTAATCAAAATAAACATAACCAAGTAACTAATGAAAAATAGAAAACACAAACTGAATTAATGTATGCAAAGTAAAATGGTGCATTGGAGAAAATAATAGAGTTATTTAATCTACACAGAATATGACGTTACAAGTATGTCTAGTAGTGACTACTGATATAGTTAATGATACGTAGAACACAGTGCAAGATATATATACATACAAGCTGATACCCGCGGCTTCGTCCGTGTAGTATTTCCATACAACCTATCATCCCTGGTTTCACCCTGTTAGGGGTTGAATTTCGCAAAACCCCGTCTTAGCGAGTGCCTACATGCTAAAAGGCACCTCCATGCAAAATTAAGCATTTGTAGTTTCTGAGATTCGATGATGAGTGACCTTTCGCTTTTATATAATATATAGATTATGGTGTTGAAAACGTGTTCATAAGACAAATGGATCTTGTTTCGAAACTAGGAGAGTGTTCGACATATTCACTATTCATTCTATGGCAGTCGACTCGTATAAACTTACTACGTTTAGGAAAAATATCTGTACTTACTCTAATTATTGGTTTTCTCTCAAAAATATATGGTGGAACAAGTCCCCATAAAGTAATAATTGAGTAGCTTTTTGTTCCGCGTAAGCCTTTTTTCGTACGTATGCGTAAAATCGTTTCTCTCATAGAAAAGCTTTTACGCATATCCATCGTCTGGGGAAACGTCGAGTAACGCCGAAGTCGACAATACTTAGTGCGTCTACGTGCTAAAATTTCTCAGGGCTTTTTTGGCAGTGACTTTACGACAAAATCGCGGGACTACTCGTGCACCCGATCACGTAAACCTTGAGTAATACACAAAAGCTTGTTTTTTAAATGACAGACCCTGTATGCCTGATATGTGTATACCTTTTTTTATTTTTTCTAATTAACCTCGGTTGTCTCACTGCTGGGGAATGATCTTCTCCAATTCCCTTCGGTTAATTCAGTCCTGAACTTCCATTGTCCAATCTTTTTAAACGCTCCGAGCTTGTCTTTCCAACGCGTTGGACGATGACCCCGAGGACGTCTGATCGATGGCATCCACAGTAAGACCTCTCGTTCAAACTATTTTTACTAATGTTTTTATCAGACACGTATGCTAACATTATTAGGTGTTAAAAATTAATTTATTTCACGTTTACGTCATAGTGATCTAATCAAGGATACGGATTCAAACTGATACGGATATGGGACAAACTAGCCACTAACTATTAGTCGAGCGTAGTTAATGACGTCTTAAAATAGTTTAACGAGGGCAAGTTTGATAACTGTACCTGTAGATGACCGGGTAAATCCTCGGTTTTATAGGCCCGATGCTGGCGCTTGGCTTTTTTGCTCATTTAATTATTTTTTTTTCTTGATTGAAATTTGTTTTATTGTATAGAGTAACTGGACAAACAAACGTACACCTGGTGCGAACCAATGCGCTTGACCATAAGAAAAAAATGAATTTCTTTTTCATTCTATATTCTGTGTCAAAATAATGTCTGTTTTTCTACATATACCTACTCGTATTGTCTTATATCCCAATGTTGCCTGAAAGACATCAGATAGGGTCATCAGCAGACTCTCGCATTCATTTTTGAGTTATAATTACACCTTTCATTTTGAATTGTGTGTTTTCGTTTCGAGATTTGATATAATTATACGAAATGAGTAGCTACATGGTATATGTATAATGTTAGTTCACAGATCAATAAAATTGATATATGATTTTTCAAATGAATCATCCAAGGAATTTATAAATAAATGTAATAATATCAGATAGATAAAATCACGTGCTAGCATCGGACTCTTGATGCTGCGGGTTTCCCCAATATTTTATACCTCGCGTGGGAGTTTTGTTTTCTTACATTTTACGATTTCAAGAAACAGCTGCAAACAAAATCAAGTTTCAACATTAAAATATTTAAAAATTCACTTTCTTAGTGCATTAAAATTTTACACTTAAAAGATGGCATCGAACAGTTTTATAAAAAAATATGATATTTGCTCATGATTCCCATTTTGCTAGTCGGTCTAGGATGAATTGCAGTAATAAAGAAAAAAATATTTCACTCTTAATTTGAAAACACCCACATCAGGAAAAAGCAGGAGAATACCCAATCGGGTAATACATACCACAGCTTGGGTTTAAAACAATCGTCTCGTCACTATATAATTAAAAAAAATAAAACATAACTGGAATCAAACACAATCGTTCCAGTTTCCTGAACATCAACCATAAACTGGTGACACTTTTTCGAGTTTCAACTAGTCCGCTAAAACAAAAAGCTTCGCGGAATTAAAGCATATATGTATCTAGATAAGACACAAACTCGTTGAAACGTATCCGTAAGACCAAGAAAGAAAACTGCTCGAAACTTTGGTCCTAAAAAAATATTTCACATATATTTATTTAAAAGCTTTGAATTTTTTGTTAACTTAATTTCTTCATAATATTATTAACTGGAAAGTTTGCATACTGTATAGACGAATGTAAAGATATTTGTCACTCTTCCATGCAAAAACTACTGCATAGTTCTTGATGAAATTAGGCACAGAGATAGATTATAGTCTAGAAGAACACATAAAATGCGCTTCTTTTTATCGAGAGACGAAAACCGAGTGTCTAACCAGTCAATTATTATTTTTAAATGAAGTAAAATACTTCGACGCGCCTTGGCGCCAATTTTTTTTGCCCACATCCGAATTTATTTAAATACAACATGATTGATCAATTTAAAGTTGTATCGGATAAAAACTTATCAATTGCTGTCCCAACTTGAACGGGAAAACGTGACACCAAAATACCTTATCTCGATGAGTGAAAAAACGTTTTTCAAGTAAAATTGGAAGAAGCCTCTTTATGTTTATTGTGAGAAGGTATTATTTAAGTTATACAAATCTGCAAGGCTTTTCGGGTCAAGGCCAAGATTCGTTTTGCAAGGTCTGTTTATGTTAAATATGTTTAATATTGATTATTTTCATTTACGAATTTCGTTTTGTTTTTTCGCCTTCGTTATCAGTTTGGAATTTCGTTTTTCTTAATGATACTTTTGTAATTTGGTTACTCTTATCAAATTCATAATTACAAATTTAAAATCATTTTGATACAAAACAAAATTATTCATACAAATCCATTAGGAGTCGTAAAATATGGAATATATTATAATAATTATCTAATTAATTCAAAAATTGCGAGAAATTAATAACACGAACAGGTGTCTCCGGATAACAACTTAGAGTAGATCAGACACTAATCAATATTTATTAATGAAATTTGGCGCCAGAAATCGCAAAACATTTAACAATTATAAATCCATATGTATCTACAAATTATTCTATTCATAATCTCAAAACATAATGAAATAAAAAAAATTCAAATGATGAAATCTTAAAAACAGCTTTGACCATAAACATTTATACGGATTTAACATTATAATAAGCTGTAGTGGCTTAGTAGCGATTTCATAATAAAGGTTATAGAATCTATTTATAAAAGCACTGTCCATTTTATAAATGAAAAAGAACGTGAATAGTCTGCTAACCACCAAAATAAATTTAATGTTTTGGATGATAGAGTAAGAAAATTCTAAAAATATCTTTTATCAAAAACATGAAGGTATGTCACACCTTAATTAGTACCTGCAACGTAGAAGACTTTGCGTAAACAATAGATTCGTCAGTAACGGTCTCTAGCTAAAGTGACGCTTACTGAATATACTTAATTTTTTTTTTTAAAAGGGTGACGACACCATCTATATATTCAGGCAAGCGACACACCTGTCCATAAAACCATTGGTTTTCCTATATTTAAACATGAAGAGCCCAAATTTCAACCCATCACTGCACTAGGCTCATAGCCCAGGGACATACATAAAATGATTTATCACTTTGCAGTGTAATCTATCTAGAAACGTTGCCTTTCAAAGCGGAACACAGTAACTTGCACATTTACTTGACAGTAGAATAATTAACAAATGTGTGGTTGTCCCCTAGAGGGACTATTAATGAGTATTACCACAATTTACAAAAAAAAATACAGCTATTTGGCTCGCAAAAGCCTTGGAGAATGTCCGGACTACCGCGATAATAATATATTGGTATTTCCTAGAATATTTTCTCTGACTCATCTATGACGTAACCTATGAGTTATGCACGACACGTAAGGTCACATGTGTTTTGGTACTCACGTAGTATCGATCTGGCAACATTGATCATGACATTGATCTCTTGATGATGTATTACTTCATCAAGTTACAATACAGTCCGGATAACGAAACATCGTTCAAATTGAACTGCCTTGAGTTATTGTCTGATTAATTTGAGTCTAAAGTTAATCTGATGCTTACCTCCAACCACGTAAGCACAGTTTTGTATACTTTTTGGTTTGAAGGGCAATGCTTCCATGTTATAAATTATAAGACATCATCTTAGTAATATCTTTTATCTCTGCGGGATGAGCGAAATGTTGTGTTAATAGGCAGTGTTATGGGCTCTTCGTCCTCAAGTGTTAGCCTGTAATAGTTAAAAAATAAATAGCGAAGTTCCACTGTAATATTATATCAGACGTGTCTTGCAAGTCCAATTACTCAACATTAATCAAACATATATACTAAGTTATGGCTGGTTTAGTCGGGAGTACGGCGCCTGGTGATCTGGAGTATGAATGTATGAATGAAAGTTCTTTATTGTTCACACCATATAGGAGCCCCTGGTTCGAATCCCACGAGCACTACTTTCTTTTCATGTTATATACGAAAACTTCCTGAGGAAACCAACATGCCCCTAGAATCTTTACAGGTCATGCTTCATCCAACAACCCGCACTGGGCTTAGCGTAGTGGATTATGACCTTGACTCTCTCCTTGTGCGAAAAATTCCAGAGTCCCGTGGGAACTATTAGTGGGTTGCTTACACATATTTACTATGGTCAAAACCCACGGCTCTGTGTTTTTTTATTAAGATGGATAGAAAACTCTTAAACACATTCAAACACCCCTTTTACTGTAAAGTACCTACGAATTAGGGCTACAAGTGGCAGTATCATTGCTGAGAGTAATCTCTTCCAGCAACCTTCACATAGAACCGCCCACATACGATCAGAGGACGGATTTTTTGAGATCACAAAACCACTCTTAGAGATTGCGCTTAGTTAGTTAGTTATATTTGAGAATACGGATGTTAAAATTGAATTATTGGCTTGTTTTTGAATTTCGAGCACATAATGGTTGCGTTTCCGGGAGGACTTAGTGACAAATCGTTAATTGATATTCCGTGAAGGTCCTAACGGATTATTAACGATTTAGTTATTTTTGGCTGTATCAATTCTCAATAAAATTTAATTGCTGTATTAAAAATTACGAAAATAAAATTTATTGTCAATTATGGAAATCTCAATTCTAATTTTAAAGATTTTATAAAGCTTGAACAAAAATATCTCATATGATGGTTTCTTTTTTTATGGAATATTTTTAGCATGTGTGTAGTAGACTATGTACAACAGTGGATTATTATTACTGACATACATTTTTGATATTTTGATTATCTTGAAGGCTCCATTGGTAACCAGCCTACTCCACCAAAGAGCCACAGGCCGGGGGTTCGAATCCCACCTAGGATTTTTTTTTGTTTTAACATCTATTTCAGGATATTTTTATATGTCATTAGCACAGTTTAAAAGTATACATGTGTTTTATATCAGCTATCTCGGCTAGGTGAAAAATATTGTGTAGTACTTAGTATATTAATCGATTTAAAATTACAAATTCATTAGGCTACCCTCTTGACTTGTTGAAAGCCTTATGTAAATTTTGTGACTGAATCAGAAGCAAATTGAAAAGCAAGCAATCCTCGCAAAGAGTTTACATAAATACTCCGTATTAAACTTAATACGGAGAAATACTAGAACAAACGCTTTACATCGAAAGCACGGGTCTGATCGCTCTTGTCTTGTCGCTCATGTGGAAGTGTCATACTTTTGTCGCGGCACATCACTATGTCACTAACATACACCTCATCTGCTTACGATTGGTCAAAGGAACCGTGTGGAAAAACCTGATTTACTTACTTATTTTAATCCGGATTTTAGTATGCTAGCTTACCGAATGATATAATTATACTTCACTGAACCCAGCAGCAAGTAAATTCAGTAGACTAAATTTGGCCAAGTGTATAACCTTTTTATTTGAAAAAGTTACGGCTGGTCTAGTCGGGAGAACGGCGCCTGCCGATCCGGAGACCCCGGATTCAAACCCCACACGCACCACTGTATTTTCGAAGTAATGTGCGTAATGCCGCTAACTTAAAATGGTGAAGGAAAACATCGTGAAACCGACATGTACCTAGAATCTTTCGAAGTCATGTGTCATCCACCAACCGGCACTGGGGCAGCGTGGTGGATTATGGCTTTAACTCTCTCCTTGCGAAAGAAGACCCCGAGTGCTAGCAGTGGGATGATGACGTACTGTAGCTATTGTTGTTGTTTATTTTTTTAGTCACAACACAACGCAAGCGCAAATAAGTACAAGTGGCTAGCATTAATATTTTTAGAAGTATTTTTCTAACAAATTGTGTATCTTTGGTTACAGAACACAAGGAGGGATGCTTCGTACACGAGATAAACGATGTGATACCGTTTGGGGAGACAATCACGCCGATAGGCTACTGCTACAGTATCACTTGTGGAGAGATGATGAACTATGCTTCGTAAGTTAATTTAATCCTATTAATATTATTATTTAGTCCTACTAATTAAATAAATCACATCCCATGCGCATAATGGTGAAACGGTAAAGGAAAACATCGCGAGGGAACCGAAATGTACCTAGAATAATTGTGGGCCATCTGTCATCAATGCCACAATCCGATCCAAACAATGGCGATTGGGCAAGCGTGGTGGATTATGGACTTGACTTTCTTCTTACGAGACAAGGCCCCGAGTCCCAGCAGTGGGAACATTTAGTGGGCTGCTTAGGCTTATGCTACCATCTGCTTTGGTCCAGTCCAATCGAGTACAGGTAGTTAGTAGACCCGCGATAGTTACGATTTACGATATCGTTGACCCTATCGATATAAATCAATGGATGTGCCCTGTGCACCTTGACATTGTTAACAAATTGCGTCTCTGTGTGTAGCGTGAGTGGTTCATGACACCACCAGTCTACTTGATCCCTAGGATCGCTAGCGGCGAGATATGTTGCAGTTCTACTTATTTTGGTTGTAGACAACGAATAGCGATAGGTATAAACATCGGGCGTCCACCGCTTCTTCAACATCAACAGCCCACTAAACGTTCCCACTGCTGGGACTCAGGGTCTTCTCTCGTAAGGAGAGAGTTAAGGCCATAATCCACCACGCTGGCCCAGTGCGGGTTGGCGGATGACACATGACTTCGAAAAAACAGTGGTGCGTGTGGGGTTTGAACCCAGGGTCTCTCCGGATTGGCAGGCGCCGTTCTCCCGACTAGACCAACCGTAACTTCACCGCTTCTTACAATCGACTAAATTGAAAGAGTGAGCTTACTCTTCCCAACGATAACATAATTCCATGCGCTTGAAGTTTGGGAGGGCACATCCAATTATTTATATTGATGGTCGACCCATATTGGTAGTGGATGTCTGACGCTTCGTTTACCTTGCCTCGGCCACCGTACTTTCACAATTTCACCTTTACTTACCAATCACATATTTCATTTTAGATGCGGAACTGTCGGGGCTGGCGATAATTGTTACGTCACAGAACAGGATCTCTCTAAACCTTACCCAGCGTGCTGTCCAGGTGTCAAATGTGATGAACACAATCAAATTGAAGACGAAGATTAGATTAGACTGTAAGTTAATAAGCCTTCGGATTGTTTAGATGGTGGCATTTAGAACCTTATTTTAGAGGATAATACGACTGAATTTGTCTCTTTTTAAGGCTATTATTTAACTTTTTTCTTTGTTTCTTTTGGATTGTTTTTAACTCGATAAAGTGACACAGTGTCATGGTTGACTGGAGTAAAGAGGTTTCATTCATACCCTGAATATTTTGTAGTAAAAAGCTTTAAACTGTGGAATGCTTTGCCAGATAGATTATTCCATGAAGGATATCAACTGATTGAGTTTGAATACGTTTCTAATTTGTAAACGCAATGAGTTGTAAACAGTTTTGTTATTTATCACGAGATACATTCACGAGATATCACGAGATTATAGCGTAAACCTTTAGCAAAATAACCTAAAAAGGTTCTTGTTTCGAAATCGTAAAGAGTTTGTGAAACAAAAAAAAATTTAAACTTAGAATAAGGTTTGTAAATATGTTACGACTTGCTTGAATAAAGATATGTATAGCGGAACAAATACAAATATTGATAGGGAAGGCAACAACAAATCGTCAAAACGTACATTTTCGCTATGCATTAAGAGTTTTCTTTTGTACAATGTACAAAACAAAACTCTTAATCCTACAAAAGACAAAGCATTAAGAAAATCAACCACACACACACCTTCATTCACTGACGTACATTTTAAAACTAGTAACCTTTGCATTGAAATCATTAAGGAGGACTTATTATGATATAAATTAGATGTCATTTACCAGATTAGATTAAAAGTTACAAAGCGATACAAAGGTTGCGATTACTTGGTTAAGTTCTGTGTAATGTATTTACCGGAGTTCAAAAGGCGAAAGCTTAAAAACTATACACGTTACCTTTGTATTCGATAAATTCACTAATGAACGTGTTCATATTTTGATGTAACAAAAGTTGAAAACGTTTGTATCGATTTGACTTTGCTCAAGAATTTGACAGTTCTATTGCACGATCGTGCACACAGTGGATTTCTTTTCAATGGATATACACGCGGAATGTAATTGTGTAATGAAAATGTTTCACCATGTAAGTAAGACATAGTTCTTCTGATATTAAACAGGGTTAACTGTAAATTATATAATACTTAAACTGAAAATGTTGGGACCTAACCAGGGTTAGGAAGAACTGATTTTTTGCTTTCAGGAAATCAAAAAAGTCAGTTCTTCCGTATTTAGATTAGTACAATGTTTGTGATAAAACTGTACAAATCACTTTTTTGTTTATTCTCCTATGTTTCTTTGGTTTGCTTCTGGCTTTGATGTATTTTGTAAGGTTTTATAAGTTAAGTTTGCAAGAATTACTGTAAGAAAAACTTGAATTTGAAATATTGACTTGCGTCTTCTGCATTAGTCCGAAGTTTAATAGCCAGTAGAAGTCATCTAATGGCAATTACTACAGGTTTGGTTTAGGGGATTTTCATTAATTACTTAAAGCGGAGGTTTGGAGGTTTTCTGAAATTAAAACTGTAAATATACACAATATTTCAAGACACCCCTGAACACCTCATGTAATGAATGAACACCCCCTTACATCTATGTTCTAAATTGAGGAGATACTATACTACATATAATATGGACATCATAATTTCATTTCTGCACGGATTAAAAAAAAATGATGATCATATTTACGTATTGCGATCATCATTTTTTTCTGATGACTCTTTCTTACACATTGATATAATTAAGAATGATTAAGTAATAATTAAGATTGATTATGTATAAGATGTAAATGCCACTATTTAAATAGATTTTTGGTAAACTCAAAGATTAGACTTAAGATAGAGTTCCTTATTGCAAGTTGAAGTACTGTTAATACTTCGATTAGAAGCTATCTTGCCACCAAATTGTTGAATTTATTTATTTTATTAAATTAGATGTTTTGATAGTACATGGAGTATTACTTATCTCATATCATAGTACCCTATTTGCTATCTTTTACCTAATGAAATCAAGTAAATTAACAATAACTAAATAAATATCAGTATTAGGTAGTTAGTTCCCATTGTTAGAAAATGAAGGGCCTTTTTTCACAAAGATATAAGTTTACAATAATCTACCACGCTAATGAAATCGCAGGCAGATGCTAGTTTTGCAAAATAGTGAGTTTAATACGTATTTTTCGACGATAGATAGATAGATACTCTTTATTGACACACCAATAAAAAAAATACACAGCATAAATAAACAAAACATAGTAAATTTGTGCGATAGTGGGCGGCCTTATCGCTGAAAGCGATCTCTTCCAGGCAACCTTAGGATGGAAAACAACATGTGGACAAGTCAGAAAATGGGGTGCGTAAATAAGAAATACAAAAAAAAAGTATAAATAGTAATAAAAATAAATAAAGGAAATAAAAACAAATTTGTTTTAAAACAGCACAACCTATTACAAAAATACTAGTAGGTACTTAAATATTGAATTATAATAGACTAATAAATACGATTATAAAAAATATATACAAATAATATATACATGTATACATAGGTACATATAAAAAACAGCTGTAATTGCAATATTAGGATATCGACCAACAACGAGTCTACAATTTCGACAAATACACTTAGTACACGTGTTCTTAGAATATTTTTTGTAGTATAGAGCAGAGGTCACCAAATGGCGGACCGCGGTCCTAATCCGGACCGCCGCGCCGACCCATTGTGTGCGGACCGAAAAAATAGAATTATGTATCCCCAGCAGTATTTTTGTTGACGTAATGTCAATTGCTTGCACCAATTTCACTCCAAACTTCAAACAGATAATAGTCCAGGAACATTATCGCCTGAAAAAAAGGAGTAGGATGCGTTAAATCCGGTAGAGCTTATTTTTTGCAGACTTGTTTATGATGTTGGCCTAATGATTATCCCAAGTTTGTGACCTCGAGCGGTGTACGCAACTTTGTTAAAAATCGAAAAAAAACCGCTAAAAATTCTTTATTTTTAAAATTTTGGCGATTATAACCCTAAACGACTAGTTATAAAAAAAACTTTCTTATGACATTTATAAAGTAGACTAAATTTGCTGCAATATGATACTAGAATTGTCTCTGTACACCCAATAGTTTCTGAGAATAAACCTTCCACAGTTTATAATTTTTTTCGCACTTCGCAATTTTTAGCAATATTTTAACTCCTACTTGACCACTTTAAGTCACAGTTACTGCGGTTTTTAACCCCCGACCAAAAAAGAGGTGTTATAAATTTGACGTCGAAGTCTGTCTGTCCATCAGACAGAGACACATATAGGTCTGTCTCCCTGTGTATCTGGCTGTGTGTGTATCTGTCTATGGCACCGTAGAGCTCAAACGGATGGGCCGATTTCGATACGGGTTTTTTATTTGAAGGTTAATTTTTGTGTTGATGTTTTGAGCTATTTTTGGTTAATATCGATTCAAGATGGCCGCCTCCACCAAATGGCGGACCAAATATTTCATCACAATCTACCTCAATATGGGTATCAAATGAAAGGGCTTGAGTAGTAGAGTACTTACAGCATAACAAATTTCAAATCACAAAATGGCGAACAAAATTTTTTTTTCACTTATGCTTTAATATAGGTATCAAAATGAAAGGACTTGACTAGTAGACTACTATGCACTATGACATATTTTAAATCCATGATGGCCTCTACCACAAAATTAAAAAATACGTTTCTTTTTTCACAACTACCTCAATATGGTATAAATATGGTAGAAATATAAATTTTTCATAGTGTATATTAGTTTACTAATCAAGGCCTTTCATCTGATACCCATATTGAGGTAGATTGTGATGAAATATTTGGTCCGCCATTTGGTGGAGGCGGCCATCTTGAATCGATATTAACCAAAAATAGCTCAAAACATCAACACAAAATTAAATCTTCAAATAAAAAAACCGCATCGAAATCGGCCCATCCACTTGAGCTCTACGGTGCCATAGACAGATACACACACAGATACATACACAGAGCGAAACCTGTATATGTGTCTGTCTGATAGACAGACAGACTTCAACGTCAAATTTATAACACCTCTTTTTTTTAAAAACCGCAGTAACTGTGCCATAAAGTAATCAAGTAGGAGTTAAAATATTGCAAAAAATTGCGAAGTGCGAAAAAAATTATAAACTTTGAATGACTTATTCTCAGAAACTACTAAAGCCGGGTCACACAGAGGCGATCCGATAGCGATCCGAGACGGGATTTTTTGTAATGTTCGAATTTGTATGCAACCTGACACACAGCAAATGGGCGCGATCCCATACTCGGATACGATCCGGATCGCTATCGGATCGCTTTCGCTATCGGATCGCCTCTGTGTGACTCGGCTTTTAGGTGTACAGAGACAATACTAGTATCATATTGTAGCAAATTTAGTATACTTTATAAACGCCACGAGCAAGTTTTTTAAAAAACTAGTCGTTTAGGGTTATAATCCCCAAAGTTTGAAAAATAAACGATTTTTCGCGGTTTTTTCGATTTTTGACAAAGTTGCGTTCGCCGGTCGAGGTCACAAACTTGGGATAATCATTAGGCCAACATCATAAACAAGTCTGCAAAAACTCAGATCTCTCGGATTTACTGTAACGCATAAAGTTACTGGACTATAATCAGCAACAAAAAATGTCACCTTTCTCATTGATAAGTTTAAAAATACCTTTGTAATTTCCGTATTTATGTACCTTTATTTAATAAAAAAATGTATAAAATGTAGAGACCGCGAAGGTCATTTCATTTTTTAACCTTTAAGTAGTGACGTGGGTGTCTCACAGACGGCATCGATGGAAAAAACAGTGTCGTACCGTTAATTTTTTAAAGAAGCCCCCGCCCCTCTCGGTACCTTCGGGTTTCGGTGACGTGATCGGTCAGTCAAATGTTCACGCTCGTGGCAGCAACACCTGCACCTGTACTACCGTTTGGTGTCCCTGAGACGTGAGGTCAGTATTTGCGTATATGATTTAATAGACGTCACCTCAGTATTAGTGTATTTTTTTCTAAGGGTCTCTTATTCGTCACCTCACTGTGTACGTTATTATTGTAGATGAAAATCAACCTAGACTTTCAGGAAACAGTCGAAAGCGAAAGCAAGTAGCACTAAATGAAACGATTCCAAGTCAAGAGATAATGGCCGAATTGGAGCGACATTTCAGTGATTTGGACGATGGAGAGGACTGTTCCTTGGTTTCCTATGTTCTCAGGAAATCTAAAGCAGTTTTATTGATTTTGTCCATGCTTTACACGTCCAAAATTGATCCTGAAACCTAGAAACCAGTCATCATTATGGAGTGTAATAGGACAAAGGGTAGGGTTGATGAAGTTGAAAAAAAATGTTCGAACTATTCCTGTAGCCGCCGCACTCGCAGATGGCCATGGATTTTTTTTTCAGTTTGCTAGACTTGAGCGGAGTAAATGCCTTCGTGCTTTATAGACAGTGTGTTGACGTATCAGATATATAAAGAGGACTATTCTTACAGGATCTTGCTTGATAATTCGTTTTGCCACAATTACAACGTCGAGTCTACAAGGAAGGTCTACCAAGCGAGCTAAGACTGAGAATTAAATGGATTCTTGGCGAAGATTTACCGCCACAGCCTAGACGCATTGAGCCAGTTGATGGTCAAAGTGTCAAAAACTCTTGTAAGGTGTGTCCATCAAGGCTGAAGCGACGCACAAAGTACAAATGCGTTACATGATATAAGCCTAAATGCTTGGGCTGCTCCAAAACAATCTGCAGCAACTATACTGATTGAGACTAAATTTTGAAGACTTATTTTGTCATAGTTCCTATTTTGATTTAGTAATTTAGTTGAAAAATCAAGAAGTTTTATTTCTTTGTGAATTAAAAAGTGTAGTTGTTTATTTTATAACACTTGAAAAGTGCACCTTTCATAGAATGTATTTTTTGCGTAACTTTTGCCAAATGTCCTACTAAATGTTGATTAATGCTTAAATTGGGTTTAATTTTAGTCCAAAGTATTAAAAACAGAATATTTGTTATTACTAAATACGAAAAAAATATCTAAAAAAAATTAAATTCATACTTTTGACCTAAATAGCGTAGACGTCTATAAAACGTCACGTCACCATTTATGAGTCATCCAAACCACGTCACTACCTAAAGGTTAAAATGGACCCCGAGCGAAACTAATTGATGACCCCTGGTATAGAGTGACGAGACGAGTAGGACTAGGTGCCTGATGGTAATCAACAAGCCTGTCACATAACAGCATAGTGACATGCAGCTATTGAAACATGAAGACTCCAAATAATCTCGCTCGTCACCCAAAGATATAAGATGTTTCATCTCTATACCCTGTAATTTAACTGGAAACATTTCCCTTCAAACTGAAATACAGCAATGCTTGCACATTACTGGTTGGCGGTAGAATAACTGGCAAAGGTACTGGTACTTCCCTAGACGGACTCTGCAAAGAGTCCTACCACTATTGCCTACTCTTTAAAGGTGAAAACATAAATATTAGCATGATCAGGCCCTAAATGTTCCCACAGCAGGGAGTCGGGGTAATCCACAACGGTGTCTCAGTGCGTGTTGGTGGTTGATGCAAGGCTTAGAAAGATTCTTTAAACTTGCTGGTTTCCTCGCGACGTTTCATGTACCTTTAAAGCCAGTGGTAATGACAAACTTGGAAAATACTCCGAAATGCAGGTGGGGTTCGAACCCACGGCCTGACGATTACCTAACACGGCTTTTAAAATATATTGCGTAGATAAAATTAATAAATAAATTATAGGTAATAAGGTATACATCAGTAAAACAAAATATACAATACAAGCAGCACCCTGTGGTTTTACCCGCATAGTTCCCGTATGTAGATATATCTACCTACAGCCTGCGTCAAAGGCACAACTCGTTTGCTCAGGGGTTTGCCTAATGGTTGCAGACGCCTGCGTAAATTCAATGCCTTTTAACTTTCCGATCTCTTGCCAAGAGCCACAATAATATAGCCAAGCTTATACATAATTATGACTGTATTGTAATATAATCACGTGGGAAATTAAGAAATTATACTTAATTTTTTAAACCAACTTGGTGACTAATATATTATTATTTAATACAATCTAGCCTAATTTGGCAAAGTCTAGGCTTATGACTCATTTTCTTATGACTTAGCTTGCTAAATACTTAAACCATCAAGGGCCCTACCCAAACGCATACTGAAAAATTCACTCAAATCGGTTCAGCCGTTTAGGAGTTCACTAACAACGAAAAGTGGCATTGATTTTAATATATCTATGTATAATATATATACTCGTATAGATATAGATACAAAATTCTCTGGTCACAATGTTAGTTACCTTACTCCTCCGAAACGACTTTACTGATATTTACCAAATTTTATATGCATATTCAGTAGGTCTGAGAATCGGCTACTATCTATTTTTAATACCCCTAAAAGATAAGGGTTGTACATACCTACTTCTTTTTAATTTTTGAACAGCCTTTTTTTGTTTTTATATTTTTATAATGTGCATTAAAAATACATACAAACCTAAATTTTTACCCTTTTATCACCAACCCCTATTTTTTAATAGCCATTTTAGTAATTTAATCATTTGACAGTGAACTCCTCCTAAACGGCGCGGCGGGACCGATTTCAATGATTTTTTTTGTGTGTGTACAGGGATTTGAGAATGGTTTAGATTCACAAATAAGCGCCATCTGTGGGGATGGCGCTGCAGAGAGTGTCTAGGTTGTGATCCGAGCGAAGCCGGAACGGGCCGCTAGTAATATTTATAAATCTAAATTTCACTAACACTGTACTTTATACATTTAGTTTGGCCCTAAGTCAAATCAAATGGTTTTGTCCGTTTAAGCCTTCGCACTAACTTAGTGTTGCTGAGTTATATGACTACGTACTACCCGCTGCAATATAGTGGTGACTACAGTACTGTTTTGTAATAAATAAAATTAAAACATTGCTCATATTTATTAAGAACGTTTAGAACTGCGAGTTTCTTACAGAGACCGGCAAAGCATTGCACAAACGAGCAGCCTTGACAGAGAAGAAATCTTCAAAGAAAAATGTTTAATCTGGTAGAAAATTGCTTCGGTTTAAGTTTAAAATGGATATTGTGACTCTTAATCAATCAGAATGTTACAAAAGTGGAATTTACGAAGGCGTCTGCAACCGTTAGGTGTTTTTTTACTATTATGTACCTATAGGTTTGCACTTGCATCTCGCCTGATGTTAAGAGACAATACGGTCTACGATGGAGCGTGCTTACCAAGAAGAAACCGATTCACTCTCGATTTTAAGGTACCAAGATTCTATCCATCGGAGAAAACCCACTCGGGAAACGCATTCCACAGCCTAGACGTTCTTATCACAAAAATAGAGGAAACCTCTTAGTTTGAGTATAAGGAACGTCAACCATGAAACGAAGTGACTTTTTCAAGCTACGAGCAGTCCGATAGAAAAAAAAGCGAGGTGGTATTAGATAATACAGATCAATTGTACATTTTCTAATGTGTAGGTGTCTTTTGAGCAAAACCTACTAATATTATAAATGTCAATGTATGGATGTTTGGATGCTTGGATGTTTGGATATTTGGATGTTTGGATGTTTGTTGGTCAATCACGTACTAACGTATGAACGGATCGGGCTGAAATTTGGAACACAGATAGATTATAGTCTGGAAGAACACATAGGAATCATTCAATCAATCATTTTTATCCCGGGAAAATAACGGGAACAACGGGAACGGGAACTTCGCGGGTAACACCGCGAGGCGCTGCTAGTGTGTTATAGTGTGGACTTTGTCCATAGATACATAGCACATTTTATTTCTTTAGGCGAGGATGAATCTAAGTTAATTCAGGGTTCAGGGTATAGAAAACATCCTCAAATCTAAAGTTTTACTTATTACTGAAAAGTTGGTATGGTCCACCGTCCACCTTTGTTTCAAGGGAACGTTGTTTTTGCAACTGTTGCTTTTTGACCTTTCTAGGTGCGCTTCTTTGAAATCCTTCGGTAGGACTCTTCCTCCGCCTGACAGCCTGGGAAAGTATCACACCTTTGCCAGTTATTCTACCACTAAGTTAAGTGTATGAAATATCATTGTGTTTCGCTTTGAAGGGCAATGTTTTCTGTGAAATTACAGAGCATAGAGGTAAAACATTTTATTTCTCTGGGTAGCGAGCGCAGTGAAGTGTTAGGTTATGATTTGGACTCTTCAAGTTTCAATAGCTGCATGTCACTGTGCTGTTATGTTAAATACTCCATCCGCCGACTTTCCTCGACCGAGACTATAATTATTTTCATCGGTGTTGTAATTAGTTGGTGTTATTTCTCCAGCTACTAGAATGTAAGCAGATGCAATGTAGAATGTAGCAACAGCTAATTATAATTTATCCTTCAGTGCTGTTTATAGTATTAAACAACTTAATTAGTTAAGTTTTAAATCATGTTTTATCGATGCCAATTAAATCATTACCATTGGCCTCTTTGGTATAGATGATTATGTAAAATGTATAATGTACAATGAAGTAAGTTTTATGTCTGTAAAGCTAACTCTAATTTTGTCATGTCCAATTTCACAAACTCGCTTTCAGTATAGTAATTATTTAGTGATCCGTGGATATCCTGGTCTAGTTTTATAGCGTGGATTTTAATATGAACGAAGATTGTAATTACTGTATAATAATAGCTTAAAAAACTAATAAACACGCTTTTAGCACGCACTAAAAAATTTTAAATATTTTTTTTCGTATCCCATTCAGCAAACACTTTCATTTAATACCCATATCATTGGGGAGCATGTTGAATAGCCAATCCGCCATCTTGGATGTCCGCCATGTTGGATTTAAGTCACGTGACTATTTTTTTCGTATTTCTGTCAGTAAACCTTTTTATTTGATACCCATATCATGGGGGTGGATTTCAAACAACCAGTCCGCCATCTTGGGGAGGCCGCCATATTAGATTTGTAATGAAGTTTCTTAATTAGTCATGTATTGTCATCAAAACTCATAACGTGTGCAAAATTTAATCCTAATCAAAGACCGGAAAGTGGGTCAAATTAAGATTCCGAGATTTTCTTACATACATAGTTACAAGTAAAGCTAATAAAACCGTGTTAAATAGGTAGAGCCAACCTATCAGGATAATCTTGGCCATACTCACAATCTTAAAGATCATACTATAAGATGAGAACAAATAGTTTTTGATCCCGAAAAAATGTACATTTCCTAAACCTATATGGAAAGATATGTATAAGCTATATCCTACGCTGAACACGCAGTCGCGGAAAGATACTAGTTATGATAATATATAAACAAACAATATTGGCATTCATACTTATGACCTAACCTAGATATGAATGATAAAATGAATGTAAACAATTTAATCAGCTTTCAACTTTATAAATCGGTGTAATTAACAGTATAGAACTAATCTTCTTACCGAAATGTATCCTCTTTTGATTCTACTAACTTTGTTTAGTGTTGTCAAGTGTGACGAATCTATAGATTGGTATAACGGAAGATGGATTGCTGTTGTCGAATATCCAAATGAAGTCTTTATTCCAGTTTGTGACAAGCTCAATTTAACTTTACAATCTTTACCTCATGTCGAATGTACTTGTGGTGACAAGAAAGTTCCTGGAGTTAATAATACAATTGTACCAGAAGGTAGTACCCTGCTAGCGGTGACAATGGTCAATAGTTCTTCTGACCTTGAAAATATTTTGAATACCCCTTGCAAATGCGACGGTGTCGACACCATTCACGTAGTTTACAGGAAAATTAATGAAAACTATACCGTCATATACAAAAATAAACGTCCCTACAGCCGTGAACCTAATAAGGCTGTACTACTGATGAAAGAGATTCCAAAATTGTCTGAACTACGTAAAGTGATGGCGAACATAGACGATCTTAGCCAGAGAAAACACGGATATTTGTGTGAACCTAACTTTTTCGTAAATGAATTTGATAATTTAGATTAACTTCATTTAAATTAAAAGTACTTACTGTCAAAGAACAAATGTAGTTTTTTTTAAATTTCGGATTACAATATTCTTCTGGGTAATAGATGCCTACTTGATTTTATACCTACTTGATTTTACACTGGGGGGAGGGACGAGCCAGACATGAACCTTATGGTAAGCAGCATGCCGTATTTTCTGGGTAAAATACATTCCCAGGGACACGGTATGTTATATCAGCCTCGACAGTACTTATGGTAGTGCCCCCTTATGAACTAAAACCCTTACAAGTTTCTCCGGCACGACTTAGTAGTAGAGTCGCAGAACCGCTCAAGCATTTGAACGAGACCTGGCCTTGCCACCACTCTTACGGGCTTACCTCGTGGGGGACGGAAAACATTATTTGGCTCCAGAGACGTCCCGGAAACCATAGTCCAGTCATTTTAGTAAGTTCACCTCGGAATTCGAGATACCCAGCTGTAAGTCTGTAAATACTTGTATATTGACACCCTAAAAGTTGTCTCAAAACCTACATATGGTAGGGTGTACGCTATAACTATTAAATTTCAATGTCAAAGTTCACGAAAATCGGTTTTTTGCGCTTTTGTTGTAAATATTTCATTTCCTATGAGTTTTTTGTTATTTGTATGTATGATCAATATTGTAGAATACAAAATTCCCTACATATTTTGCTTTATAAACTTTTTAAACGGTGAACCATTTTCGAGATAGAGGGTGGAGAGCTCGCGGTCACAGTACGCACTTGATAATTACACACGTTTGAAATATTGATGAGCAGCTGCACTGTTGGTGGAATATTTGACAGCTGCACAGGTTTATTAAGTTTTATAGACTTGAAGTAATGCATATAACGAAGATGATCGAGACTTTTCACAGATTTTGAAGCGTGATAGACTGCTAATAAGGTTTGAGTTCCACTCTCTAATAATCTCTGGGCCGAACAATTTTCTTCCTACAATGCTGCTAGTGCAGCTAGTTCAACCAAATTTTCTGCAACTGCAAGAGTGGTTGTGGTTCGCGATGCGGATGCGGGCTGGCAATGCTCTTTAGCTTGTGGCCAATGTAATGGACAAGGACAAGGACAATGTCTCAATGCTCTACCATATCAGAGGGACATTAACGAATATGGAACCTTTGACCCCGAAATCATGGAAGAACTTGAGATAACTGTATATCTCTCGTCATCGACACCGAGGCACCGGTTGACCTGAAGTGATGCTGTGACCGCGCGCTCTCCGCCCTCTATCTCGAAAACGGTTCACCGTATAAAAATTGTTTTTAACCAAATTGGTAGAGAATTCTGTATTCTACAATATTGATTAAACATACAAATAGCAAAACACCCATAGGAAATGAAATATTTACAGCAAAAGCACAAAAAAACGATTTTTGTGAGTTTTGACCTTGAAATCTAATAAATGCTTACTATATGTAGTTTTTGAGAGAACTTTTAGGGTGTCAATATACAAGTATTTACAGACTTACACCTGGGTATCTCGAATTCCGAGATTCTTACCTAATTTAAGCTTAAATGACTGGACCAACCAGTGGTGCGTCACCTTTTCAACGTTCTATGTACAGTTTGGTAGACAATTAGAAACCGACTGTCTAGTCATAATGATTTTACTCCAAAAACCAAACAACCGACTTCCATGTAAAAACACATCCTTTCGTATAACAATAATTCTACGTAGTTCTCAGCTGAGTACAAACTTAAGAAGGAATGGCTGTATCTGATTTAGAACCCTCAAAACTGTTACATAAGCACCACGATAAACGAGCAGTAGCTGAAATGCATAGATTTAGAAATATTAAACGGGATCCTAATCATTTTTAAAGTCTAAATTTTTTTGGGGTTTTTCCATTCCTGTAACTTTCCGACGACAAAAATCCGTAGCGTATGTCCTATCCGAGACTATAATCTGTATGTCAAATTGTCTTCGAATACATTCAGGCGTTCCGATGTGATGTAGCGACAAACATCCAAAGTTTTATGTGTTCATAATATTAGTAGGATTATTAAATGTATTTTATGAATCTATATTTAGGGAAGGCTAAATAAATGTCCAGATTTACTAATAAAGTGGGGTTCCGGACGAAACAAAAATATCACCGGTTAGCAGCGCCCCGCGGTGTTACCCGCTTAGTTCCCGTTCCCGTTGTTCCCGTTGTTTTTTCGGAATAAAAAGTAGCCTATGTGTTCTTCCAGACTATAATCTATCTGTGTTCCAAATTTCAGCCCGATCCGTTCATACGTCAGGACGTGATTGAGCAACAAACATCCAAATATCCAAACATCCATACATTGACATTTATAATATTAGTAGGATACTAACAGCGCCCCGCGGTGTTACCCGCGAAGTTCCCGTTCCCGTTGTTCCCGTTGTTTTTCCGGGAAAAAAGTAGCCTATGTGTTCTTCCAGACTATAATCTGTGTTCCAAATTTTATCCCGATCCGTCCGATTGATTAGGACGTGATTGAGCAACAAACATCCAAACATCCATACATTGACATTTATAATATTAGTCGGATGTTACCAACACCATTAATAGATTTTTTGAAAACCGCTCACCAAACCAGTTAAAGCGTATTTAAGTAATCAATGAACATCCATAAAAAATAACCTACCATTTTTGGGTTGTTAAGTAAAGTTAAGTTGGTTCAAAACAAAAAAGTTATACGTGTTATTTTTAAATGATAATATATTTATGGATCTATTTATATGTGATATATGTCGTAGGAAGATTTGATAAACCGAATTGTTGCAAAGACTCTAGGGGTTTCGCGAAAGCACGGATATTTGACATTGGCAATGACATTTCTTAATCTGACTGAAACACGAGGGTTTTACAAAAACACGAGATGTCTTAGTAGTATTTAATATAATTAATTATGTTTGTTTAGATTTTGTAAAACAACTTTTATTGTGGTTGGTTTCTAGTTTAATTTTGTTGGTTTGAGGCATTTGTCAAGAGGTCGAGAGGTAGACGTCGAGATTACAATACTACGGTAGGTTTGGTTAGATTAGTTTACAATCTAACATTGTTAGGTTGCAATCTGACGATATTTACAATTTTACGGTGCCAGATATTCACCGCAATATAAAAACCATATGTCAAAGAGTACTTCTCCTTCGAGTTGTTTAGCAATCAGATAACATTTATGTAGATTGATAAATCTTATGTCTATTGCTTTAGTCATAATAGCCAACGATTGAATTCGCAATTTTACTAAGCCGCCCAAAGTATAAACAAGAATCCTTATTTTTTTCAGTATGATTGAGACATTTCATAATAGTTAACTTATATATCCCTGTCTTTACGAAATCCCTAGAATTTTGCAGAAAATCGATTTCTCCAATCAACCTACGACATATACAAAGAATAAGTGCATTTGTACATTTGACCTAGGTCTGAACGATAAAACACATATTATATAAACAACTTAATCAGTGTTCAACACTGAGACTCATTTAGTCTATCAGTATAGAATAATATTCTTACCGAAATGTATCCTTTCTTCATTTTGTTAACTTTATTCAGTGTGGTCAAGTCTGAGGAGTCTATCGATTGGTACAACGGAAAATGGATACCTGTGGTAGAATATCCTAATGAAGTGTTTTTTCCAATTTGTGACAAGATTCACGTAAATTTACAATATTTACCCCAAGTCGAGTGCATTTGTGGTGACAAGAAATCTCCAGGGTTTAATAGTACAATTGTATCAGGAGGTATTAGTGAGTTGCTTGCGGTGACGTTAATCCACAGTTCTTCTGACCTTGATAAAGTTTTGACTGCCACTTGTAAATGCGACGGTATCACAACTAATCACGTAGCTTACAGAAAAATTGATGAAAACTATGTCGTGGTGTATGATAAAATACGTCACCACAATAATGAACCCAATAAAGCTATACTGCTGCTGAAGAAGATTCCAAAGTTGTCTGAGCTACGTAAAGTGATGGCGAACATAGACGATCTCAGCCAGAGAAAACACGGATATTTGTGTGAACCTAACTTTTTTGTGAATGAATTTGATGATTTAGATTGACGGTATTTGGTTTAAATAAATATACTATCAAAGAATGTAGTTATTTTTATTTTGGAATTTAGTTTCCTTGTATTTCGTTTGTTTCTTATTAAACAACTTTATGGGACAGGACGAGCTTGCGCCTAACGGTAATCAATACGCCTGCAAGTAACAGCTCAAAAAAATGCATCGATATGAACATTAAAATATGAGTCTTTGAATTCAGCAGTGCACAGTTTTCAAACTTGTATACCTATTTATGTTATAAAAACTATTTTCATGTTACCTACCATTGATTTAAAAGAGACTATTGAAGAGAGAAAAGACAAGCCTTTTTTTAGGATAAATACCTTTACGCACCATCCACCGTGAAGGGACAAGGCAGGTGGTGTGTCGCGCTCGGCACCACTGAAATTGGTTCCCCTACCGACTAAAGCCCAAAAAGAGCAAGACAATGTTAGGTCAGTCGCACATTCTCTGAAATAGTGTTTTTTAAGGTTTGCACTTCACCGCATTAAAATCTCCAATATAGCACGGTGTCAGAGTCGCGGGGTCACTGCTTGCGCTCTTTCCAGAGAAAAGATAGGCTCAACGTTAGGACAAAATAAGGGAAAGTTATAAATATAAGAAACATTGAAGTTATATTACGCAACGAATATTAAATCCTAGATTTAATTAAGTTCTAGCCTTGCTCAGCATGCAGCGAGGCTTCGCACTAAAGGCCATTAGGGCCTTCAAGACAGTCTCCACTACGGCAGCTCTCGCGCTGGCGCAGTTTGTGCCATTAGACCTTAAAGTCTTGGAGGTGCACTGCGTCGAGAGAGCGAAACTGACCGGGGTCACGACCTTCCTTTCAAATAAAGTTGCTTGGGAGAAACCCACGCCTTTGTGCCAACTCCCTCATCCCGCTGATAGAATCGCCATTTGTCATGATTCAGCCAATAACCAGCAAGAAATAGACTTAATCTGCGACCCTGAAGCCATACAAATTTTCACTGATGGTAGCAAGCAAGAGGACAACTCAGTAGGAGCAGCTTTTGTTTGTTACGTTCCAAATATCATATCCTATGAAACATCCATCATGAAATTCAAGCTACACAACAGCTGCTCCGTGTTTCAAGCAGAACTATTTGCAATCCTCAATGCTTGTCAGTGGGCGATTGACAACAATCATCGACGAGCTGTAATTTTGACCGACTCAATGGCTTCGCTCAAAGCCTTGGAAAATCGAAGCAGTACTCACCCTTTGGTATCGGACATTCAACATCGTACTCGGTTATGCCGTCGGGAGGGTGGTCTTGACTTCTGCTGGGTGCGAAGTCATGTGGGTATTAAGGGGAATGAAGCCGCCGACAAAGCAGCCAATGAAGCATGTGCTTTAGAATCTCCACTGGTTTATAATAACTTTCCAACATCATTTGTTAAATATCAAGCGAGAAAAATATCTCTAGACATCTGGGAAAATAGATATCAAAGTGCAGAACAAGGTCAACAAACTCGAAGCATATTTCCAACGTTAAAAGATATAAAATATTTTAGATCTCGATCACAAACATCTTTCTTTGTAACTCAATACCTCACCGGTCATGGATATCACAAGTCATATCTCCACCGTTTCAAAATCACAGACACTGACGCATGCCCATGTGACGATATAACACCCCAAACTATTAAACATCTACTGTGTGAATGTCCAGCCTTTATGAATGCCAGATATGTTCATGAGACTATATGTAATAACTTTGGCGTACAACCTTACAACCTCATGGCAATAATTGAGAAAGACTCAACGCTAGAATCCTTGATAGAGTTAATCAACAGTATCTTCAAAAATTTAAAAAGATTCAACAAAACATAAATATTTCATATCCGTATTTACATAATTACGTACGAATTTATATAATTTACATTAGGTACTTATTATTATATCTTATAGAATGTATTTATTTTGTTAATTAGAAGCCCAGGTCCAACAATCAAACGTATCAAATAGCGTTTGAGCTGTTGGGAAACCATGGAATCGGGAAACAAAACATAAGTTGTGAGTCAATAGCAATATGTATGTTTCAAAACTCGAAGCGAACAAACTAAATTAAAAAAAATAATAAAAAAAACCGTCTACAGGTAAAAGCGTTATTTTTTTGGGAAATGCTTCTACGCATAATCCGGGGTAAGTTGGATACCACGGAGAGTTAGTGTCCCTACTGACTAAAATATCCACAGGTTTTTACAGCCGTGGGTTGACGGCAGGGACGCAGGACCGTTCTCGCATTCTCGTATTCTTCTTCTGTCACTGCCTTTATGAACTCGCTTCATATAAAGGACCACTACATTTGACTCCAATGTCACGCCAGAAACTAGCGATGCTGTGGCAGAAGATGTATGATCATGTCAAAGCTCATTTTTTGTATCGAGGACTGCAGAGAACTGTCTATATTAAGTCATAATCACTGCTCAGATTCAGGACTTTCTCTCACAAGGAGAAAGTCCAGAACAAAATCCACTTTCTTCTATGCAAGTCAAGGGGGATATAACCCGCGATTATTTCCCGTCTTTTTTGTCTTAGTACAAACTTTCCGCATTCTCCTGTTTTAAACGGTCTTATAGCTAGAAATACTTAACTAAATTCGTTTTAAATCCAAGAAAATGTAAATCGTTTCTCCAGCGGTCGTCATCTACATACGCATAATTGCAGATATGGAGCTCCATTACAAGTAGCGGTTGCAGTTGACTAATGCACGTTGTTTCCGTGCCCAGGAATTAACTATGCCTCTGTTTTGCTCGACTGTCTCGACGGGCGCAAGGCAATGGCGATTGCATTCGTGGCTTAGTAAGTGAACCTCAGATTTTAGGGGTTCGATTTTCACCTCAGATAATTTAATTTTGTCTGCAAAAACAAAACAAAAAACATCTTCAATTTAAAATTAAACTTAGATAAGCTTTGTTTTGTTTTTGTGAACTCTACAAATACGTCGTACAAGTAAAGATAAGCTAATTTTGATAATGTTTCAAAACCGTTACACCGATGTTGATAAAATGTATATTGGTCACCTCTGAAATATTATTATCTATCAAAAAAAAAACATCCTCAAAAGCGATTAACATAGCGGAGGCATCGTGTAACATAGGTACATAAAAACATTTTGAAATGAGAACTTCCTCCTTTTTTCAATTCGGTTAAAACAGTTTTTTACATTACTATATTAATAAGTTTGATTGGAACGCCATCTTGCTTGACGTTAAGCGACGATGGAATCTACACTCACGCTTACTTCTTTCACTCTTGACTTAAAAACACCAAGATTGTAACAACGGCTAAAGAAAGACGAACTTCTGAGCATTCCATGGATTCACCGTGCGTGTGCCGGGTCCATCGTGTGGCAGAGAGAGAAATCTCGAATAGACCCCAAGACTTGTGACTCGGGCGTAGGTTTAAAGGGGCCCCTTTTGGTGACGTACGTCAACACTCACCTTCACTACTCGGATTTCTCTCCCTGCCCAGCCAAATCCGATATGATCCTACTAGTGCAGCTTTAGATACTAGTTCTAGTATAGAACTTAACTTACTGGACAAGCCAAGGTCTTTAAGCAGGTTATAGAGAGATTTTGCTGGTATATCTCTCGCTCCTACTTCTACAGCGTAAAAATTAACTACATAGCCATTTTTTGGTTATTCGTTTTGTAGGTCGTAATACTTATTTTGGTTCATCGTGTGGTCTTTAGGTATATTAGTTTCCCACGGTACGGTAAGTTCTACAACGACTATGCGTTTCGTAGTCCTAGAAAAAAGGAAAATATCCGGTCTGGACGACGAAACACCCACATCCTCTGGGATTTTGTAGTGCTTTTCATACGTGTCCATTAAAATAGTCCAATCAGGTGCTGAACCCAGGATTGAGTAAGGCTTGGAGTTTGAAGTTGAGCCCTCTTTCACAAAGTTAATTTGTCTTTTGTTTATCGTCAATCCCTTTTGGGCTCTAGCTACCGAAAGGCTTACGGCTTCACGTATGATTTCAAGTACTCTGTCATGGCGCTGTGAGTAATGACCCCTATTAAGGAGCATCTTGCATCCCACCAATATGTGCCTTGCTGTACTTATCGCCTCACCACAAGTATAGCAACATTTTTCAGAGGCTTTTCCCCACCTTACCCAGTTACTCTGGTCAGGGAGGGTCATTTGGAAAGCGTTCAGATAAAATTTTAATAAGGCAGGAGACCAGTCATGTAGCAAGGTGCGCCACTTCAGAGCTAATGGGATACAAAACTCACCTATGGTTAACCACTCACTTTGCACTTCTAAATTCATAGCGTGCTCTTTGTAACTATCATTTTCGTCTTGTTGTAGAAAGAAGGTTTTTACCATGTCTCGGTCTTCCCTTTTCTTTCTCGCACCCAACCCAGCTGTATTTACTTGCGCATCTACCATAAATTGTTTGTGGAATTAAAGTCTAGATTCAAGGTCCGAAGCGTTTTTGTCTTTTGGGAGAGATGCGAATAATTCGTCTTTCGACTTTCCCAAAACATGCGTTTTGTAACTCTTAGGTGTTTGTAGCGTTTGGGTAAGTTTTCTTAGTTTCAGGCCAAAACTATTGTGATCCCTAAAGAGAGTAGAGGGATCAGCCGGATGTGGCAATCCAAACCATGACTTCAATATCTTTATGACATTAGCATCTAGTTTTGCAAGGAGGGGTTTACCGATGTCATATACTAGGAAAGGCCAAGTGAGACGTGATGTGAGATAGTTGTCAAATATCCATGCTTTTTTTGATATTGCTGATAGGCTGTTGGTCTACGTAATTGAGGTTGTTCATGAAGTTTCCAACAACTACCTCTAATGATGGTGTACTTCCTTTGTAGTCTATCTTTCTACCAAGAAATTTGAAAGGCACTGCCTCTGCAATTGTGGCAACTCTTTGGCCACTTATGGAGAGTCCCGGATCGTAAGAAGTATATTTGGTATCTCGTCTACCCAGACATAAACAATGACATTTACTTGGTTTTGCCCATCATTCCCTCCGTCCATGTACAGAACTCATCAACATCATTCAACAATTCTTGAGACTGTTTGGGATTTCGTGTAAGTATTGCAAGGTCGTCCGCAAAGGCTAAAATTGACTCAGTGTACTTATTGTTGATTTTAAACCGGTAGGTTTAAAACCCATTTCTTCTCACGGGATATTAATTTATCTACTAGAATATTAATAACTATATTAAATACTAATATTCGTGATAAGCAGCACCCTTGGAGTAGTCCCACATTATATTTAAGTGGTTTTGAGTATTCCTTGTTTAGGCAATTATTCCTTGTTTGTCCTGGTTTAGGCTTGTTTCCCATTTAGGCAAAAAAAATCGTCATTGTTATCGAAGCTGTTAAGTCAGTCGCACGTTCTCTGAAACAGTGTTTTTTAAGGTTTGCACTTCGCCGCATTAGTACATTTCATTAACAGCAGAATCTCGCAACTTGCACCAGCCTGGTAGTACGTCCGTCTATCTAACCACAGCAATTTAAACCCATTGTCTTAATGAAACGGTTCGCCTCCACACGCTGTCTTACGTCATTTGTACAAACACCAAAGCAAAAACTTGAGGGGTTATACGAATGCTTTTTGGAGATGTGACTTGGAAAAAGAGGTAGATTTCACACTTGACGTGACGGGTATAGACTGCTAGGATGACTTATTATCATCGGTTACCGCTTAGCAAACGGGCAAACTACTGGAAGCCGGCTTGAAGGACGATATTTTCAGAAAAAATATGTACTTGCTACACCTTGTATGCAGAGTTTGCTACATTTGTCTATTAACCAATAAAATTTTACTGAAATTTAAAAAAACTAAAAAAATTGGATGATTGTTACTCAATCACAAACATGGGAACGTCTGAACAAATCGGGCTAAAATTCGGAACACATTTAATATTAGAATAATAGTCTGGAACAGCAGGCTTATGCTTTTTATCACGGCAAAGTTATAGAAACGGGATTTACGTAAGTAAGACCATAGAGCGAACAATAACATATTTTTATCTACGTTTAATAGACTTCCAAAACAAAATGCAATCAGAAGGCATACATGTTAGAAAACTCAAATATTTCAAAACAAAGTTTTTTTTGGTATCTAATCAACAAACTTATTTTTTGTATTGAAAGGCACTTACGTCTACAATGAAAATTACTCACATTCTTCAATTACACCAGTGTTTATGAAAATACAACTAAGTATGTACTACTTTACTGTACTTGTAACTTAAAGTCGAGGAAAGATTCGAAAAGTCTAATTATCATACTGCTAGCAGCGTCCCGCGGTGTTACCAGCGTAGTTCCCGTTCCCGTTGTTTTCGTTGTTTTTTCGGAATAAAAAGTAGCCTATGTGTTCTTCAAGACTATAATCTATCTGTGTTCCAAATTTCAGCCCAATCCGTTCACACGTTAGGACTTGATTGAGCAACACACATCCATACATTGACATATTTATAATATTCGTAGAATGTTTGCCTCTCAAAAAAAAAAGATAGGAACATTGAAATATTACGGATTACAGACGTACGGACCAACCAACCTATCTACAGTGCTGTCGGTAACGGTCACAGTGTCGCGAGGTAGGTAAATTTTTTACATTACTGTGTTCCGGTTTGAAGGGCAATGTGTCCAAAGAAATTATAGGGCTTAGATCTTAGATACCATCTTAGATCTCTGGGTGACGAGCGCAGTGCAGTGTTGGGTAATGATTTGAACTCCTCATGTTCCAATAGTTGAGTGTCACTGTCCTGTTATGTGGCAGACATGTTGCTTACCATCAGGCACATGTCCTGCTCGTCTCGTCACTCTTTATTTAAAAAAAAAATACTCATAAATGTCCAACGTGCCTCAAACAGTTTTTAATTCAAAAGCATAATTTTGAAACACATTTAAGTTGAGAAGGAAGTAATTCAAGCATAATTCCGTTTTAAATCATGACAGCAAATTACCAACGAAAGCAATATCCCACCAAATTGTTAGGCCTCAAGATTCTGCGCTAAACGAAATTAGCCTCTCAAACGCATATTAAGTAGCATCTCCTCGATGCTGCTGGCTGAAAATTAATAAAATAATAATTGCTCTCTTAAGCAACGAGTCCCTAACCTTTGATTATCCACGTACAGTTCAGGACAAAATAATAGCAACTGAAAAATATCATCGTCTTCAATCCACGCCACATTTCTAAAGATAGTATTCCTAAATATTATATTTGTCACAAACCTCGGGGTCAGTAGGGTAGTAATCTACTCACTGAGCCGTTAGTTGTAGGTTCGATACCCACACAGGGCCAACGTTTGTATGGTATTTATGAATGTTTGTTCTGTGCCTAGATGTTTCTACACATAAGTACGTGTGTAAAGTTATCTATGTATTATGTCAGCTATTTGGTCTCTATTTTTATTTTATTTTCTGTTGGGAAAATGCATTGACGCACCGTCCACCGTGTGTCACGGACACGGCAGGTTTGTCGGGCTCGACATCACTAAAAGTTATGCCCCTACCGACTAAAACCCCCACAGGTTTCTCCGGCATAGCAGTGGGTCAAAGTCGCGAGGTCAATCATCGCACTCCCTCTACGACTCTGATCCAACGCCAGCATCATTCCGGGCCCGCCTCGCGGGGGGACGGAGCCCCCGCATAGCTATTTTGCTTAGTTTGGGGCTATATGGTCTTTTTTTTCGTGAGTGAAAGGTATGTACGCCTCGCCGTGCGGTTTTAGTATGAAAATTGACGTGGTTGTTCCAAATATTAAATTCATTCTCGAGTTTCTCACGTGTACTATAATCTCACGACTTATTTCAAGAAGAGTATTGTTTGCATGTGTAGTGTGTTTTTGCTCGTTTGGCACTGAAGTGCCAAACAATGATCACTCCTTGAAAAAGGCAACCAGATGCTGCTGTAAATTACGTCAGATTGGATTGGCTTTAGCACACCCGAGGACGCCGTGGATTAATTTACAAATCCACCGTGCAGAATTACAGCGAGATTTAAGTGGTGTCTTTTCTCCTTTTGCTATGCCGCTTCGCCCCTAATCAGTCAAGCCGGCGCCTGCGTCGCCTATGTTGTGAAAACCCACTTGGCTGTATTGCTGTAAACTTATAGGGAAAAGCCTTGGTGAGAGATCCTATAGGACCGTTATCAGCCCGACATACATAACTTTGTTAGCTAAACACCGTGTCATTTCAGTGCCCCCCCCCCCCCCAACGAACTTCTACACGCGACGCCTCGAATAAGCGAGGATCGCGCATAAAAGTTAGTTTCTCCCCGGGATTAGTCATATCAGACAACAAGATGCAATCAAGATAAACTATTTGATGTCTGATACCCACAGTGCACCACGGGTACGTTCCAGACCCTCGCACCCCGATATTGTGTGTAGACTGTAGAAATGTCAACCAATATTCACACACACTCGAGTTTAAATTTTACGAAAAAATATTAAGATGTCAACAAACGCGCCGGAACCGACGTTACGCGATTTAATGATTATTATCAGCGAATTAGTAACAAAAGTTGGTGCACTGGAAGCATTAATCATCAACAATCACGGAATCACAATAGCTGATCAAGAAACAATTAATGACACGGCTGGGGGTAAGCCTTCTAAGTTTTCTATGCAGGATGTGGGTACCACTCCGCCGACTATGACTCCATCGCAACCGTCAACACACGCAAAAAAACCAAAGTGTCAAGCACGAATAGTGGCCGCCTCTGCGATAGTCGGTACGTCAACCAAACAAAACATCAATACGGGGACAATGAAGGTAGCTGCAAAACGGCAACCGTTATTAAGCGACCAGGATAAAATGTCTTATGCAACTCGGCAAGATAAATATAAACATAACGATCTAGCGACGGCTACTGAGTCAATACAAATGACAACTTTGAAAAAATGTGCGGCCGTAAAACAAACGGCAACACTACTAGATGTAAAAAACGCGGAATCACTGGAAACTCAAGATGATGGATGGAAAAAAATTACAAAAAAATCTTCACGAAAGCGTGAGATTATATCTGGAACGGCAAAAAAGGACGACGTTCTTCAGACAGTCGAACGACTCAAATTCATTCAAGCTTGGCAATTTGACCCAGAGACAACGACACAAAATATAACTGACTATTTGAACAGGCTTCATAAATGCAAAAAATATTATGTTGAAAAAAGGCAAACAAAATCTATTTGGCATGCTGTTTTCATTATAGGCATTCCAGAAAGTTTATACGAGCGTGTGAGCGCGCCGACTTCATGGCCTGCCGGCGTCCGCGTGAGTACTTGGATTTTTCGAGCGCGAGCCTCGACCTCCACAGGCTCCCAGTAGCGCGAGGGCCGCCCGCTGCAGGGGCCGCGCTCGGCGCATGGGATGACTTGCAGAAGTGCGACTACCAGGACGCCGGATCGAGCGGCACCGCCCAGAGTAAAATAACTAGTCCCGTGACAGCGGGCCGGGGAGCGAATGTGCCACCCCTTTGTGCCTCAAAAAAAACTATTGTTGTTTGTTATCAGAACATTAGATCGTTATCGTCTGATGGCAAAACAAGTAAGTTAGAAGTATTATTGCAGACCGATATCAAGTGTGATGTATTGGTTTTTACTGAGCATTGGCTAACATCCGAAAAGTTAAATTGTATACAAATAAACGGATATATATTAGCGTCAAGTTATTGTAGGAAAGTAAGGCAACATGGTGGATCGTGCATCTACATAGCCAACGGTTTAAAATGTGTGGAAAATCAGGCTTTAACAGCATTAGCAATCGAACAATATTGTGAGATTTCGGCGATTGATTTAATTGACTACAATTTTACAATTGTAGGTGTATATAGGACCAACTTAGTCGGCACTGGCGCATTTCTTGACAGTTTAGAACGACTGCTCGATAGGATCAGTGACCTGGGTATAGATTGTATGATTGTGGGCGACGTGAACATCAACACGTTAGGCCACCCGAATAGTGAACTGAAACGGCTAAAAAAAATACTAGTAGATTTTAGGATGACGAACGAAGTGAACTATCCCACACGTTCGACAGACGTGTGCAGTAGCAGTTTGGATCATGTGTACACAAACATGCTCGGGTTGGTGACCACTAAACCCGTTGACACTTATCTGAGTGACCATGTGGCTCTAAGGTGTGAGGTTGTGTGTAATAATCCGAGCCTGGTACAAAGTCCGCGCTACACGAGATGTTACTCGAGGGGGAACCTTGCCAACTTTGTGTTAGCATTGGAAAGTGTCGACTGGAATAAAAACCAGGTAGGTAGCAATAACTTCGCAGTTGATCGCATGACGTCGATAATAAATATTTTAAAAAATAAACATGACATATGCTTTCCTGTGGTAAAAATGTGCAATTATAATAAATATGACTCATCGTGGATAACTCCCGAGGTGAAAAATTACAAATTATTATTATTTGATTTTATTAAATTTGCGAAATTGAGTCCTGTTAATAATTCCCTATCTAACTTAATAGCTGACATGAGCGAAAAGTATGAGAATTTAGTTAAGACTACAAAATCTGCCGTCCGCAAACTACAATGCCGTTAAGTACCAAAATGTAGTTTCGAGATATCGCGGGAAAACTGTTTCTAAATTTTAAAATTATGCCATTTGATAAGTTAAATACGTATTTCCATAATTTTGATACCTTTATATAGAGCTGCAAAAACACTTTGAAATGATAGTATTTTCAAGTAATTAAGGTGTGCGAAATAAGAGATATAAGCGTTTTTGCATTCTAGTCTTGTAATTTTGTCTTTAAATCTTTTCAAAATCACCACTAAAATGCCGTTATGTATAGTTTAACGGCATTTTAGCTTGTTATTTTCTTTAATTTCATTGGATGGTACTTGACTACAGAATTTGAAATCATTCCAAAACTAAAATGCCGTTATATCATGAAACATCCAAGATTACAATGCGGTTAAAGTCATTTAACCGCATTTAAAACTAGTAAACTTCATAAATTTGTTTTAATCGGTTATTTCAGAGCATTTTACAACACTAAAATGCGATTAAATGCAAAACCTTTACCTTTAACTGCAATTAAGCTAAGCATGACTCACAAGATATTTAAGAAAATACAATAAAAGTGATGATTTATGTGAAATAAGTAAACAAAAAATGACTTTAAAAACTAGATTTTTATTGGCATTAAAAAACAACAAACAGCATTTTTTGTTAATCTTTTTCGAATACAAGCCTAAGTATCCAAAAATACAATTTCTCAGGAGTTAAAATTTAAAATAACAAGGCAAAATTACAAAATTTTACATTTAAAATTAAAATACTACTTTTATTGCCCTTACTCACAACAGATTTTCAAAAATCTACAATAGAGATCAATTGTTTTTGTTTTATTTTTGTCACAATCACTTAAACTTTTGGATAAATATTCCTACAAAATTATTAATAATACCTAAGACTCAAATATTTTTCTTGAGTCTAAATATTGCTTTACTAGCATTATCATTCTTTGTCGTCGGTCGACAAGTTCTTCCAAAACAATAGCTTATGTGTTGGCGCTATGTTGCTCTATGAATTGAACTAAATTAATCTTCCGCTTAGTATTTCTGCATTTTGCTTTTGATTTGAAACGAAGTTTTATAATTTCCGGTATTTTAAGTATTTGCCATTGAAGAAAGCAAAATAATATAAATAATCTTTCTGGCAATAATTTTTGTACCTACAAGCTATCACAATAAAACTCAAAATCAGATTAAATCCACATGTGCGACATATTTTTGAGATTAACTCAGGGGCTTAATTTGAATTCTTCTTTCTGAAGCGTTATTTGGCACAATGACGAAATTGTATATGCAGATGATTTTGCTTTAGTAAATATATGCATTTAGTAAATAAATGACACTGAAAAGAAGTGAACATAATAGTCAGTTTTATTTTGTGCACTGCAACTGCATTGCACTGTTAACAACCCAATTGTATACATCAGATCTTTTTCTTCGATTCAGTCATAATTTTTATTTTCCAAACAACTGTCAACTGCTTTGTGGTCGTTGCATAAACATTAAAGTAGATAGGTTCTGATATTCACCAATTTCTATCATGTGTCTCCGCGTTTGACAGAGAGATGGAAATACTGACAGTTTTTTGAGGTTCATTAATTGAGCTTCTACGCTTTTCCAACCAGCCTTCGGTTTGTTTTTCTGTATTCTGTATAACGGCATTGACAATGTTTTAATACAACGTTAAATGGTACCTTTTTTAAGCTAGTTTTCTGTAGGTATTTATTAATGATGTTGTGGTTCTTAAAGTCAGACTTATGGTTACGTTTAAACTTATGCTTAATGGATTTCTTGAAAATAGTTACTAAAATTTTCACTTGAATCAGCCATCTTAAAATCATTATAACGTGCAGGTCATCTGAATTGAAATCACACTGTAAACTTGATTGTGGAGTTTAAAACTTCAACAGATACGGTATGGTGCTATCATCATCTGGCTGTAATATTTTATGTTAACTCTTCAAACTGAATGTTTGTTTTGATGATTTTGTAGAGAATTACTCTACTTTCCTTGTAAGTCTATTAAAACCTGATAAAGTTTCATTAGATAGATTTGTGATTTCATTAAAATCTAAAGAAATACGAGTACTGTAACATAATTTATACGTCCCAAAATGTATCAATGACACTGAAAGAGTCGGAACAAGATGTAACATAAGGATCATTTCCGATTTTTTCTATACAAAATCTAGTTTGACTCATCTAAATGTGTTTTAAGCCATCGTAACAAGTTGGAGGGAACGAAAGCATCTTATTCATCTGCACTTGATTTCCTTCACATACTATCGTACTGCATACGCAAGAACTTGTAACGGCATTTTAGTTAAGTAATGTGGCATAGCCGCATTTTAGTCTAGTATTGTAAAAAATAAATAATTTATATCACATAGTTAAGGTAGCTTTGTGATATTTTCTGTTTTAAGTTTACAAAATTGCATACGTATTTACTAGTCTAAAAAGCCGTTAAGTATGTTTAACTGCATTTTTGTATTGTATTCAAGCATAACGGCTTTATAGCATTGGACAAATACAATATAAATTATAAATGAAACTTTGTTTAAAAACATTTAAGTGCTTTAACGGCACTATAGCGTACAAAAGTCAGTTAACGGCAATTAAGTTATGGAAAATCAAAGAAAATTTCAGCCAAAGGTAACGTTAAGATACCTTAGCGGCTTTTTAGGTAAGTATTGTTATTTAACTGCGTTTTAGCGTTGGAACCATACAAAATAAAATGACTTAACGGCATTTTTAGTTTTGGTATCTTAAAAACTAACATACCTAGAGAAACACGGGTTACACAGATCGATAGATAATTTTTTTCTGATTGTAGTGCCATTTAAAAGTCCAAATCGACCCTATGTTAGATAACGGCATTTAAGCTTGCGGACGGCAGAAATCTAATCATTACATGGGCGAAATAAGCAATGGGCATAATGCATCTAAGGTAATGTGGACGATCGTGAATAAAGAACGAGGCAAATGTAACACCCCTTTCATTGATGTCACCGACGTCGTCACCTCAGCGGACGGAGATCGGTTCCGTACAAAACAAGATGCGTTACATGCTATCAACTCCCGTTTCTTAGCGGCAGCGACGGCTTGTAATGCCCCACATGCCAACGTGAGTCGCATGACAATCTACCTACGAGCGGCGCGCCCTCCTACTGACCGCTCGATGAGAATGCTTCGGTTCAGCGCTGAGGAGGTGTTCCGCATTGTAACCATGCGCATTCCTGCGAAACCTTCGAAGGATGTTTATGGTATCTCTATGAGATTAATCAGAAACGCTATACACACACTAGCCCCGATACTCGCGGAGAGCTTCAACGCTTGTATCAAGGAAGGTAAATACCCTGCCGTAATGAAAGTGAGTAAAGTGTCCCCTTTATACAAAGGAAAGGGAAAACGCGAGGACATAGACAGTTACAGACCAGTCTCAATAATTCCGTCTGTAGCTAAGATTTTTGAGAACGGATTGAGCACTCGTCTTACTGATTTCTTCACTTCAACTGATGCCCTTTCGAGTCGGCAGTATGCTTACCGTGAGGGTCGCTCCACTACGGGGTTGACGCGTGAAGTTGTAAGTCGGGTCCTCAAGGCGCGGGAAAGGAAGGAGCACGTGGCCATTCTTTGCTGTGATCTGTCGAAGGCATTCGATGTAGCCGATCGCGCCGTACTTTCAAGGAAACTGGAGCACTACGGCGTGAGAGGAGCGGCGGGTGCTCTGTTGACGGATCTCATGCATAACAGAGCTCAGAGTGTGCACGCATGTGGAGGCGCAGAACGGTCTGAACCGCTGCACTCTGAGATGGGGGTGGCTCAAGGCTCTTCCGTGTCAAATATATTGTTCTCTGTGCTCCTTAATGATCTACCCGATGCTGTGAGTGAAGCCGAGACATTTATGTACGCCGACGACATTGTCTTGGTAGTTGCTGCGGTAGACGTCGATCGGCTGGAACAGATGCTGAACATTGTGAGCTCCGAACTGGCGAGATGGTTCAGGGCCAACGGATTGGCTCTAAACCTGACTAAAACCCATTTCGTACATTTTTGTCTCTCTGGCCATAGGCCCAGAGAGCTCATAGTTCAAATAGAAGGAAGAAAAATAGAACAAGTAGATTCCACAACCTTTTTAGGATTTGAAATTGATAGGAGTCTTACGTGGGAAAAGCATATCGACAAACTTTGCAGTAAACTGGGGAGTGCATGCTTCGCGTTGAATCGGGTTGCCAGGGTCGTGCCCGCTGACGCAGTGAGGTCATGTTATTTTGCAACGATCCACTCCCTCCTCCAATATGGCATAGATTTATTCGGCAGAGCAGCGGAATGGAAGCGAGTTTTCATACTACAGAAGCGCGCCGTGCGGGCTATTGTAAGAATACCGTCGGACGTCTCGGTGAGGCCGCATTTTGTAAGATTGGGTATCCTGACGGTTCCTGGATTGTTAATTTTTCAGGTGGCGGTATACGTCAGAGTAAACCTTGATTCCTATGAGACGCTTAAAGGCGCCCGGTTCAAGGACAGACTCGCAGAGATACCACGCACTCTGGAAAGATCTGCTAAGTCTACACACGTCATGGGTCCCACTATTTATAATAAGTTGCCGGCTGAGATCGTTTCGGCTCCCACAATCTGTAGCTTTAAATCGAGATTAAAGCGTTGGCTTATCGAGCAGTCGTTTTATAGTTATGACGAATTCGTAAAAAAATTAATTTGAATGTACCTAAATGAATTTTATTTTAATAACAGGGACAGGACATTTGTATGTTAAATACACAATTTACAATATTATACAGACAAATCAATATAATTTAATCGAATACTGCAATTACCTATTTAATAATTTTAGTACCTAATGTAAGTTGGAAAATAAAATAAGTTACACATTGTAAACAATAAATATTATGACTTGTAACAATTGTTATCAATAAAGGATTATGATTATGATTATGATTATTCATTTTAAATGATATTTTTTGTTATTTAATTTCTGTGTCAGTCATGTTTTATGCACGCAATTGTAAGTAGCTTTGAATAGGTAGGTACTTTGAGTAAATTCCAGTTTGCAATATAAGCTTGTCAAACAATTTAATTTTGTTGACAGGAATGCTTATTAACAGTACTTATGTGATTAAATATTTAAACAACTTTGTAATTGGCATCGTTCTGCAATTGCTTAGAGCAGTTTATCATGTTGAAGATCTTATTTGGGATTGGCTAAAGTATTAAAGCTAGAGATTTATTAAGGGAAGGCAAGAACAGACCAGAGACGTGAAAGCCTATTGTTCAAAAATATTGTTGGTTGACTGTCCGTTACGTTACTCTCAGTAATTTTAGTTACAAAATTGACGTTGTATTTTTTTATCAGCCTAGATTGTCCCACTGTCCAAAAAACCTATCCATAATAGCAAAAAGACACGCTGCTATTGGAACATGAAAAGCCCATATCATTACCTAGCACTGCACTGCGCTCGTCACCCAGATATATAAGATGTTTTATCTCTATGCCCTATAATTTCACTGGTAATATTGCCTTTCAAACTGGAACAAGGCTCCCCTTCTTCCATGTTTGTCTCCAACCCCAAGCAGACTTTGTTTCTTGATCTCTAGTCAAAGACTGAGTCTGTGTACTGTATGTGAGGATGGAGACGCATACAAACATTATTTTACGATTAAACACAAAGATGTACAAAGAAAAAAAAATGGCAGTCATAGGAACTGCCGATAGAAGTGAAAACTTATAATTCAGAATTTGATAGCTTTCTTTGGAAACTACAGGGGTGTAACCGGAGGGTGTGGCCTGGTCATCATGGCATGACCATCTAGAAATGCTCCAGCATTTCCCATTGGCTGACGCATTTCTAGATGGCCATGCCATGATGGGCAGGCCACGCCCTTTTAGCATTCCCATTGGATGACGCATTTCTAGATAGTCAATGTCTATGGTCCTGAGTTTACCCGAAGATTTCTTATCATATCCGAGCGTGACGATAGAATTCATTTCACAGGCCATAAAAAAACTGTCTAGGCGCGCCAAAAGAAGTTTTCACTTCAAAAATACATTTATAGATAGGCAAAGAAACTATTCAAGTGAACCACATGTATATAAAATATAAATATCAATGTCAATATATAGGTATATCCATGTCAATAAAATGTTAAATATAACATTATTTATGCATCTTTCAAATCTACTTAAAGAAACAATATGTTTCATTGTTTCAGAATACAAAGTATAATAATACTGTTCTTCTAAGCGTTCCATAAGACTGAAAAATACAAAAGTATATTCAACTACTCCGACAGTGCCAGTGCAGTTCACGATTTAAATTGCAAAGATTCCGCGTTCGTTGCTCCAACACAAAGGTGTCAAGTTTCATGTTTTATTTACTATCTACCTCTAGCTGTGGAAAACATGAATAATTTAGATTAAAGCTTACTGATTTTTCTCTGATAAGTCGTCGAGTAACAGGTTTTCTGAGGACATAGCTATGACAGCTGTAATAGTATACAATGACCAAACTTCGGGTGATACAGAAATACAGACAGAACGAATTTAATTTACTACGAAAAAACATATCAAAAACCAACTTCAATTTAAAATTAAATTCAGACACTCCACTAAATATTTTTTTTTATTTTTTTATGGGGCCTTTTAGACTACAAGTCTATGTCAGCCCCATCATAACCTAATAAGGAATATTTACAATATTTGGAATAAATACTAACTATGGGGATATAAGTCAACTGGGTAAATTAATAGTCGAGCCGGAATGACTTCGAGCCCGTAGAAAACAGTCTGCCAGTCCATAAATCATTCCTGCTTCTTTAGAATTAGGATTAGATAACATTGTTTGAATTACGCCTACATTGGACTCGCTGACGTTCATTTCAACAAAAAATACGTTCTCTTTCAGTCTGATTCCGGACACACATGATCAATACATGATATATGTACGTCTTCAGGCTTGCCACACTCCTCACAACTAAATTTCATTAGAAGCGGTCACTTCGTCCAGATCCCAAGGTTTAGTTTTTGTACATATTTCAAAAACCACCACACCGATTTCGATTAAATGCATATTATTTTATTTTATTTGTAGAACCTATAGAGTGATGATACGAGCAGGATATGTGACTGATGGTAAGCATAATGCCACACAGTGATACGCATTAAACCATGAAGAGTCCAAACCATTCCCTAGCACTGCACTGCGCTCGTCACCCAGAGATCTAAGATATTTTATCTCTAAGCACCGTAATTGACAAAATTGACAAAACTATCAAACACGTACACGTTCAACAACAGCTCCGCAAAAAAAAATCAAAACGAGTGGATTTTTTTGAGCTGCGTGCATCTCAGTAGAATCAGTGTAACTAGTAACAGTCCAGCGACCCCGGAGCGGTGTTGACAGCCCCAAGGACCTCAGGAACAACGAGATATCTTAAAAAATATCGGAAATCCAACTGAAAACAAAGGTTAGTTCGGAAGTAACATCAGGAGACCGCATAACTAAGAATCGAACAAAAGTCACGTTCGACGACATACCTAATACCGATAGAGTTATCACCGATATAGAGATATCCGCCGCACGTTCGTTTCGCTGTACAGACCAATCTGCAGCACGTCATCGGTCATCGGCAGGCGCCTACGACACCTCCCCCCGCCAACTGTGACGTCACCCTCTGCACTCTACACCGATCTCAGAGGCGAACTTAGGAGACAACAACATAATCGTCGGCCCCTGCGGAAAAACTGACTGCTGTTTACTGGACTATTGGACAGCCCGAAGAACATCTACGTTGAGTGTGTACGTGAAAAAATTGACAAATCCAAGCTTGGAATAGAAGAAGAAGAGGAATACCCGTGAGTAGGATAAGAAGCTAAAAGTTAAATCTGACCGCGTAAATTAAGCCTAATTAGTAATTGCAGGTTAGACCTAGTCAACATAAGCTGTTAAATAATACCTAAATAAGTATTTTGTTCTTCTTAATATACTAAACATGTCCGATACAACCAAAAAATCCGCCCCCTCCACCTCTGCTTGCCTCACATCTGCCCCTGCCATGGCACCCACACGAACAAAGGTGCTTTCAGTAAGGTCAGTGGCATCGACCTTACATAAACGCATTTTGAAAAAAAATATTAAAACCAGCAAGTCGGAGGTGGTGCAGCCGACGCAGCACCCGGGACAATGCCCTGGGGTGCCCACAGAGTTCCCTGAAGTGGGGTCCCGCTGCGCTCAGACACTCGGTCACGCCTCCTCGCCACCGCATTCAAAAACAGATAGCGAAATCTCGGCTCCGGTGACCTCGGTGCCGGGGACGAGCCCAGAACGTGTGGCCGCGATGGACAGGATCGGGGACTGGGAACAGTGCGGGATCTCACCGCCAAAAGAGTTGAGGACGGATGACGATATGGATAGTGTGTCAGAGACATCTTTCCCGAACTCCGCCCGCTGCAAAAGAGCCAGTATGCTGATCGCACATAGCTCAAAGCGGACGGGGGTCGAGATGGACAGCGCAACTAAAGTGGCAAATGACGCACTACTCCGGGGGAAGGACGCTCTCGAAGAATCCCATAATTTGAGAAAGGATTTAAAGCAAACAGCTATCGAGAGTCTCCAGGCGCTCTACGAGATCGTCCTCTCCCTGGCAGAGTCCAGGCACCGTCACATAGTCTCACTACAACAAGAACGAACTCGACACGCAGTGGAGCTGCTCTCGGTGGAAAGGGCCCACTCAAAGTCCTTACAGACAATTGATCACGACCTAACAAAAGAGGTAGCTCTGGCGCGCGAGACACTTAGCGAACTCCAAATAGAAACTAAAGCTATTAGAGACTGGCAGAGCTTCGAGTCGATAGAGCCCCACCAACAGATCAAAGCAACAGCGGAGGCGGTGAAGAGCATCAACAGTTACCTCAAATCACCAGCGCCGAGCCAAAACCCCACCGTCGATCTGACACCGCTGCGGAATGACTGTCACAGCCTTAAAACTGGGATAGAAATTCTTCAAAGACAGGTAGACGAGATGCGGAGAGACTCAAACGTAGAAAGAGAGAAAACTGTTGAGGCCCTTCGCCAAAACGCTGAAATGCTAAAAGAGCTCGCCTTGATTCCTCCACCTCCAATCCCCTTAAATTATTCGGACAGGTTTTGCAAAATCGAAAAAATGTTGACTGAACAATCACTCCCTCCACCCCCCGCCCCAATTAAAATTAACATCGACGAGCACGTGCTACCAATCACCGAACGGCTCGAGGCTGTATCTTCGGAACTCCGGACTATGCGACAAGAAAAATTAACTCTTCCTGCACCAGTTCTGAGCATCGAGGCCGAAATCTCCCAAGCGGAAACCGGCAAGCCACCGAAGCCAGCCTACGCCAAAATCGCGGCTAAGCCCATTGTGCCAAAACCTAATCATACACTGATCGTGACAACGGCAAATCCCACATCATCCACGACATCTGAAAATTTGATAGACAAGATAGCGTTAGCACTGGACACAAAGAAGACTGGAGCAAGAGTTGACCGAGTGCGCAAAGGTCGAAACAGGAAAGTCATCCTGAGTTGTAGCACAGAGGAAGACCTTGGCCTAGTCAGAAATCGTGTGCAGCAAGACAAGTCTCTAAAGGTTGAAACTGCGAAAGCAGGTAACCCACTGATCATCATTCGAGACGTCTTGTCGATTCATAAGGATAACGAAATAGTGGAAAATCTTCTGGCGCAGAATAAACACCTGCTACAGGGGGTTAATTTGCAAGAGAGTGCGATCAGGGTGCGATACAGGAAAAAGGCGCGAAATCCGCACGAGTGTCATCCGGTGATCGAGGTCTCCCCTCGCATTCACAGAGCTTTTTTGAACGCTGAAAAGGTCTACATAGGACTCCAGAGGAGACCTGTGGCAGACCATTCGCCCTTGGTGCAGTGCTCCAAGTGCCTAGGTTTCGGCCATACAAAAGCGATCTGCCGGGAAAGGGATGAGTCCTGCAGTCACTGCGGAAAAACCCACTCCTGGACACAATGCAAGGCAAGAAAAGAAGACCTGCCACCCAAATGCAAGAACTGTGCGATTGCTCATCCCAACAGCCCCAACAGAGAACTCGCTCACAACGCCTTTAGTAGCGAGTGCCCTGAAAGGATAAAATGGGATGGTATAGCGCGGTCTCGTATATCGTATTGCTAAGGGCACTCATGAGGAAAGTGGCTCAGTCTCCCAAAGAGTAGGCGAACCAGGTATGCGTTTCATCCAAGCAAACCTGCAGCGCTCCCAGAATGCAACGACAGAACTCCTGAAGGTCGCGAGAGAAAGGGGAGTTTCAGTTGCCCTTGTTCAAGAACCCTATGTGGGAAACAAAGGCGTAATGAAACAGTATCCTGGAATTCGCGTTATTCAGTGCAGTTTAAATAGGCAAAAACCAGTTAAGGCAGCCATAATAGTCTTCGATGACAGGCTGGAGGTCATCCATGACCCCCAACTTGTTACCGAAACGGAAGCGGCGGTCCTGTTGGTCGGCACAGGCCTAAAACTGGGAGTGATTTCTGTCTACTTAGAAGGAGACCAAAAAGTCGACCCCTATCTCAGCAGGATTAAAGTATTCAGCGAAAAACTAGCGACTAAAGACCTTATTGTTGCTGGTGACGTGAATGCGTGGTCCCACTGGTGGGGAAGCACATCGCAAAATGAGAGAGGAGAAGCCGTAAACTCTTTCTTCAACGAAATGGACTTATTTATTCTCAACTCCGGCGATACACCAACCTTCGAGATCGTTAGGGAAGGCAAACTCTGCACAAGCATAGTAGATGTAACAACGTGCAGTGGGTCTCTCCTGGGGAAAATCGAGGGATGGAAGGTTGACAAAAGTATTACAACATCAGACCACAACGCAATCACCTTCACTTTGCGTCTAACTAAAGGTCTCGAAAAACAGAGACCAATAACAACTCGTAAATACTACACCAAGAAGGCACAGTGGTCAAACTTTATGTCACAGTTCAAATCCTCCCTTGCAGAAGGAAACCTCTCGCCGGAGTCAGTGGAGAAATGTGAAAGTCCATTGGAACTTGAATCGATGATTACGGGCTACACAGCTAGTATACATGAAGCTTGCAAACAAACCATTCCACTTGTAAGCTCGCCGAAGGGAAATCCAACCCCCCCATGGTATACGAAAACGCTCGATAATCTAAAAAAAGAAGTTCTCAGAAGAAAGAGACGGATCAGGAATGCCGCCCCCGACAGAGTGGAACTTGTAGTCGAACAGTACCAAATTGCTCGGCAAGACTACAAGGATAAAGTCAAAGAAGCTCAGACGATAAGCTGGAAAGAGTTCTGCACGAATCAGGAGAAAGAAAGCATGTGGGACAAGATCTACAGAGTGATGAAAAAAACCTCGACAAGACAGGAAGAAATACTCCTAAGAGACACCGAAGGTAACACTCTATCCCCCCAGCTATCTGCAGAACTACTTGCTAAAACGTTCTATCCCGACGACTCTGAGAGCACAGACCAACCGTGTCATACAGAGCTACGGGAGCGAACGACAGAAACGCCTATGGACTTACCGGAAAATGACCCATTATTCACATCAGCGGAACTGGAATCAGTACTGAGAACTCTGAATCCGAAAAAAGCCCCCGGCGCAGACGGGCTATCCGCTGATATCTGTGCAGCAGCCATTCGATGCGAATGGGAGGTTTTCTTGGCGATAGCAAACAAATGCTTGTCGCTGAAATACTTCCCCAAGCAATGGAAAGAAGCGCACGTGGTCATATTACGCAAACCCGGTAAGACAGATTACACACATCCAAAATCTTACCGCCCCATAGGTCTTCTGTCCGTTCTAGGAAAAATCGTTGAAAAGCTTCTGGTAAACCGACTCCAATGGCATCTCCTCCCAACCATCAGTAGAAAACAGTACGGCTTCATGCCTCAAAGAGGCACCGAGGACGCCCTCTATGACCTGGTAGAGCACATCAAAAAAGGAGTAGACAGTAAAGACACCGTACTCCTAATCTCCCTGGACATAGAAGGTGCCTTCGACAATGCTTGGTGGCCCGCCCTCAAACATCAATTAGCGAAGAAGAGGTGCCCAACAAACCTCTACGACATGGTAAACTCCTACCTCAGCGATCGTAAAATCAAGGTCAACTATGCAAGAGCAGTCTATGAGAGGGAAACAACCAAGGGATGCGTCCAAGGGTCTATCTGTGGACCAACCTTTTGGAATGTGATTCTAGACTCATTACTACGAATGCTAGAAGCCGAGGGAGTATACTGTCAAGCATTCGCAGACGACGTCGTTCTCGTGTTTACAGGCAGCCCGAACATCATCGAACAGCAAGCGAGCAGGGCGTTGAACATGACAGTGAAATGGGGTAAAACTAATAAACTCAACTTTGCACCGCATAAAACTAACGCGATGCTTTTCACAAATAAGTTGAAGTACGAAACTCCAAACATAGTCATGTCCGGCGTCCGGCTCGATCTGGTCGAGGAAGTCAAACTGCTAGGCCTAATGATCGACCGCCGGCTCAACTTTAAGGCACATGTGAACGCCCAATGTAAAAAAGTGGCGAACATTTATAGACAGCTCGCATGTGCAGCGAAGGTGACCTGGGGATTAAATGGCGAAATCACGAGAACTATCTACGTCGCGGTAGTGGAACCCATCATCATGTACGCCTCAAGTGTATGGGCACAAGCAGTAGACTTCGAGGAAAACAAGTCTCACTTAAACGCGATCCAAAGAGGCTTTGCCCAGAAAATCTGCAAGTCGTACCGTACTGTTTCTCTGAAATCAGCACTTGCCCTTTCAGGTCTGCTCCCCCTGGATCTCAGGATACAGGAAGCAGCAAGTTTGTACAGAGTAAAAAAGAACCTCTCCCAAGATTACCTCCCACCAGAAGTGGAACTCGAGCGGAACGTAAACCACTTGGACAAACCCCATCCGTCCACGCAGACATCCGTAGAGTACGAACTTATAGAAGACACCTCCAATCTTCCAGAAGGACCTCAAATTTATACTGATGGCAGTAAGATTGAGGGTAAGGTTGGAGCTGCTCTAACATGGTGGGAGAATGGCAAAGAGGTCAAGAACTCGACATTCAAGCTCCACTCCGAATGCACAGTCTTTCAATCGGAACTCTATGCTCTTTGCCGGGCAACTCAAATGGTGTTAAAGAGCAAGGACCCAGAAGTCAATGTCCTGAGTGACTCCAGATCTTCACTCGAGCTGCTGAGTAATCCAAAAACGAGTCACCCCTTGGCAAAGTGCATAAAGGAAAACATTGGACAGATAAATGCTGAAGGGAGATCTCTTCGTCTTTTCTGGGTAAGAGCGCATGTGGGCACCGTCGGCAACGAAAGAGCTGACGAACTGGCCAAATCGGCAGCACTCACGGAATCGCCCAGGGACTACGAGGGGATCCCCTTGTCCTACGTCAAACGCAAAATCCGCGAAGAATCGGTCAAGAAGTGGCAGGATCGATATGAGACCTCGGACACCGGAAGAGTCACTCAGACGTTCCTCCCCGATATAGCAAACGCATATCGGTTGATAAGGACTACGAAACTGACTCATTTCCAGGTACAAGCGTTGACGGGACACGGAGGAATAGCAGAATACCTGTACAGATTTAAGCTTAAGAGCAGTCCTGTATGCGAGTGTGACTCTGAAAAATCCGAGAATGTCTGGCACGTGCTGGTAGATTGTCCCCGATTCATGGCTGCAAGACATGATCTCGAATCTATGATTGACAGGAAGCTGGTTGTTTCGGATCTCCACAACGTCTTGGCAGATCCAGATAGTAGACCACGGCTTCTGGCTTTCATGAAGAGTTCATTCCGAATAGCGGCCAAAAGAAACTCCACACTTAAGTCTAATACACACCCCCCTTCACCACCACACCCTACCCCACTGTCCGTGGACGCCACGCCGGGTGCAATCTCCGTCCAAGATAGCTCCTCAAAGAGCATCTCCGTCCAACAACTACTGGAGAACGCAGACCGAGGAGAGGCGGGGATCCGTATCCGCGGGGTGGCTCTCTTCATGGATAGCAACAAAGAGAGATTCGGAATAAGCTTTTGCTTCGCCTGGGAAAGGAAACGCGCCCGTTTGTCGCCGGGATTGTCTTGTCTGCTCAATGGGAGTACCGCAAAAATCACAATGAAGCGGAAAACCTTCGACGCTATGCCAGAGTGCGAGGTAGACGGCCACCGATTTCGGTTGGTGCGATCGAGAAACAAAACGATTGCACTAATAGAATACTCGGAAGGTCGGACACCTTTCACACAGGCAAGTGCGCTGCTTGCACATCTTAGCAGAAATGCGGGTGAAACACCCCGGGTGATAAGCGTGGATGCGATGGCAATCGAATACTCAAGAGCGAAAGTCGCAGACCGGCTGGGTTGCATTGAAGCTTCTAAACATCATGAGGTTGTCGTATACGAAGATAGGGGAGAAAATCTGAGCTTCCTCAGAGCCCCTTCGCACGACCTAACAAATGCAACTGACAGCTGGGGACACCCCGTTCCTAGTTCGACCAACCAAACCGGTTCCGAAAGAGCACAGCAGAGGGCAGCCGCGGAAAAAGCCGCAGCCAATCAAAGCGGCAGCCGAAGCACCAACACGGCCTTCGTGGCTGCCTTCAACACTGCAGCAGGGAGCGTACTCCGAATCTCATCCCATGCACCACCCCTTTTAACGTCAGGGACCCTCAAAACAGCTTCACAGCAACAAATGAGCCGAACGAGAGCCGACATGGGACAGGTTGAACCGCCCCGCTATGTCACGGCTTCGGAACCGCGGAGCCATGCACGTAACGCCTTCATCGAATTCATAGCCATACTGAGAGCAACAAGACTAGTTAACCTCAAGACCTGCGAAAACATCATGCAGTTCTATAGGCTAGGTAGTGAAAGCCTTCTAAAGGTGAATCTCGAGGAGGCCGAAGCAGCCATTTATAATAATGTCACATCCCGGGTCATCAAGGGAACCATGACAGGACAGTATATGGCAGCTTACAGTGCAGAAAATGGCTTCGTGACACTGAACGAGAGTGAGACAGAGCGCGCGGGAAGACCCGTTTATGCGACACCACTAAACGACCCAATTGTAGTTACCGCCCGATGCACCAAGATTATGCTGGACGACAGGATCCTCGAGATGGCCAAGTCCATTGAAGGGACCTCAAACGTCAAAGCGTGTTGGGAAAACTGGGAGGTACCAAGCATACAGTGGGTCAACGGAGTTCCAGGATGTGGAAAGACAACGTGGGTGATTAGACACTTCGACGTGGACAAAGACGCTATCATCACCACAACAACTGAGGCAGCAAAAGATCTAAGGGAGAAGCTATCGCACCGTATCGGAAACCTGGTCAAAACCAGGGTGCGAACTATGGCTTCTGCTCTGGTAAATGGTTTCGGAAAAGAGAAATTCAGCCGCCTCCTGGTGGATGAGGCTCTCATGAACCATTTCGGGGCCATTGTGATGGTCTCACGGCTGTCTGGTGTTGGCGAAATTGTCCTCATCGGAGACGTCAATCAGTTGCCTTACATCGACAGGGAAAATCTCTTCGAAATGAGGTATCACCGCCCGAACCTGGTAGCAAAGATCAGCCAGGAGTTGCTCTGCACACATCGCAACCCGATGGATGTTGCATATGCGCTGAGGGAAATATACTCAGGTATGTACTCCTCAGTACCCCGTATAAAGTCCCTGGAGCAGAGAAGGTATAAAGGAGCGCAAATACCCGGCACCCAACCCAACACCCTCTTTTTAGTGCATACTCAAGAGGAAAAGGAGACCCTGACAAACCAGGGTTACGGGTCAGGCACCGGGTCACGCATCCTTACCATTCATGAAGCGCAGGGATTGACATACGAGTCGGTAATCGTAATTAAAACTAAGGCAAACATGAAGCTGCACGAGAGCGTGTCCCATGCGGTTGTTGCAATCTCACGGCACACGGGGACCTTCACATACTACGCTGACGACACCGACGACGCCATCGGTCGGTTCGTGCGGCGAGCGTTGGCTGCATCACCAAAGACCATTCAAGATTTCAACCTGCAGATGGCCATTAGAGACAGAAATGCGGCTGTAGTGGAGGCTCTGGGCCAGGAGGAGGCGGCTTAGGCAAAAGACGATGTCGAGTCGATTACTATCGGAATCCCAACCGGTAGTGATCGGCTCAACAGACGAAATCGGACTGACTAGCTTTAGAATTACGCTTAAAATGTTCACCACCCCCCTACTCCCCCCCTTATTTTCCTCTTCTTCTCCTAATCCAAGAACTATGTAAATAAAAAAAGATTAATGTAATGACAAAAGTCACGGACCACGGAGTCTGTGGAGTGTTTAAATTAAATAAAAAAAAAAAAAAAAAAAAAAAAAAAAGCACCGTAATTTCTTTGAAAACATTGCCCTTCAAACTGGAGTACAGTAACGTTTTCACATTACTGCTTGGCGGTAGGATAATTGGCGAAGGTGTGATACTTCTCCAGGCGGACTCTGCCAAAAGCCCTACCACTACAGATTGTGTCATTCGATTGGATTAAAATTTTGACTCTCTCACTGTAAGTGGAAGTTGCAAGCGAGAAGACAAAGTGGGTATATGCTATTCATACCCTCCTTGTCAAAAAAAACCTCAACGGCCAGTACCAAGAAAGACATCTTTCTAGGGCATGTGTCATTTGTTAACCCGCACATTATCAGCCCGGTGGATTAAAGCCTTGACCTTTTTACTCTGAGAGAAGAACCGAGCTAGTGGTGGGAATATAAAGTTGGCTGCTTAAGCTATTATTTATGTATTTGTGTTCTCTTTGAAAAGTGATATCTAGTAGTGGAAACATAAAGAGAGCTGTTTATACTAACGTTCACTACTTGATATTTTCCGTTGCCTAATTTATCCAAAATTGCGGTCTGTACCATCTGTTCAATTTGCCTCGTCCCAGATTCGGTTCAGTTATCAATGTTTTGAAATTCCGCGCCGGTGTATAGCCCAATATTACTTTCGGCTAGTTGCAAACACTCGAATAGTATAAGAAAAGAAACTTCGTTCTTATTGGCAAAATTGATGCTATAGGTGGTAGAATATATTTTGAAAAATGTTCCATAATACACTTGCTACCGCTACAGCTGGAAAGTCAACAAAAACAAAATTGGCAGTCATAGGGACTGCCGACAGAATCGAACACTTCTTACAAATAATTTTAGTATCAAACAGAACTAATATAGCACAATACGTTACATGTAAAAATACAGAAATACCTGCTATTACGCATATTGATGATACGAGCTCAAAAAACCTAACCTAAACTAAACCTAACCTATCCAAAAAACGTGAACACGCACGTCCCGCTCAACTGCTCTAACGCTACGCCGTAACCAACCCATGGTTGGGTGGCGGCATAACCGGGCATTGGTCTAGCGTGGTGGTTTATGACCTTGACTCATGAATTTGATAATTTATACACAACAATATAATTTATACACAACAAAATTATATAAATAGGTATTGTTACATTGCTTACGGATTACAGCTAAACAGAACTATTCTTCGATAATGTATAAGTAACCTCTTTGGAATTTTTTTACTAAGAATAAACAAACCGTATGCAATGTCAGTTAAATTCGTTTTTATTTGACATTGAGGATTGAACCGTCAACTACAGAATTTTACTTTCGGTTATTCTAATTCGTTATTAGAAAATTAATTTAAAAGAATTACTGCTCATAGTAATCTGCGAGCATAAGGCCCCGTAATTGGGTAAGTTGTGCATTATGTAATATTATTGTTTCATTTGGCAAAGAAGTTAGAATGCTATCATTTACCATTTTTCACCTACTTCAGCGCATCGCAATTCTAGTGTCAGATTAATTTACATAGTCCTTTTCGCTTGTTTTAAACCGTGACTGCATCATCCTGGAACGCTAAATATTTTGCATATTTATACGCGCTACTCATAACATCTGGCGGAAATGTTGCAGTCATGGTGGAGAAATTGGACATTTTCATAATTGCCCAAAAATGTCATTCCAGGGACTTAAGCTCACATATAAATCACGTGAACGCTTTCACGTATTTCTTACTCGCCGGCTGAGCTACTCCAGGAGAGACACTTGAGGTGTCACGTCATTGGTGCCGGAACTACCCCGCACCGAAGTTAACCAGGGGAGTAGTGCTTATCAGCCAGTGCAGTTGCGGACTATTTATAGTTTATTTCCTTTTGTTCTTTTTGCATATTTTGTTCAATTTTAAATATTATTCTAATTATAGTTTCTCAAAATTCAACTTTTATTTTTTTTAACTCGTACTAAATTTAAAATATTTCTAATACGTCTAGAACGTATCAATGGCGCCCAACTCGTGGTTAGAACTTCTTGCAGCTGCACTGGCATGATTTTATGTAAATATTTAGTTTTCTATGGATGATGGCTGCATGTGTTTGATGTAAGACGAATTTGTTTCATGTGTTTATGTTCAGATGTATATTTACTGTTATTTTTTTGAATACACGAAACAATTCGTTCCTAATTTGATTCTGTAACGACTAGGACTATTTCACCATTTATATGTTTTAGTTACATTGGTATATATTCTACTTACTTTAGTTATCCACATAACTAAAGTACATATACATACAAACAAATGCACAGCTTAGCTATATATCAATAATAATTGTAGTTATTCATATATAATTAAAAAAAAAACAACTAAAATATTTAAAAATGTCCAGAAAAATAAAATTCTTATCTTTACAAAAGTCCGAATTAGAGTACGAGGTAGGAATTAGAGGTGAAACACCTACTGATAACGTATCCGACCTCAGGAAGCAGATCATAAAACAGTCTAAAAGTATTCCTACCGAAGATATTTTGGAATCTCATTTAGAACCTTTAGAAGATTTGGCTGGGGTTAAGGAAAGTTTACTTAAACTAAAGGATAGCCTAATAATTATCAAAACTAAATTTGATAAAAATCTATTTACTCGGTCTGAAAACTTGGCACATCACATCTACCATCGATTGTCAAGGATACAGCCAGAGAGTTCGAAAGAAAGTGAAATCCTAAATTCACTTACCACTAATTTACGAGATTGTTACAATGAACTAAGTAATCTTGGCGCTTCGACATCTATTTCTTCCATGAATCAAGTACAAGAACAGGAGGAATTACCTCAAACTAGTATTTCAGTTACATGTGATCGGGGAATGTCTACTGATTTGGCTAGGCTTAAATATGATGGTAAATCATGCGTCAGAGCTTTTATTCAGAGAGCTGATGAATTTATGAAGGCTAGGGATATTAAACCACAACGCATTCTATCTTATGCTGCAGAAATTTTTACAGGGGATGCACTACACTGGTTCCGTAGCGTTCGTGATTCAGTCAATTCTTGGGAACAACTTGTGTTGCTATTAAAACAAGATTTCGACCAATTCGATTATGACTATAGACTAATGAGTGAAATCAGAAGTCGTACCCAGGGCGTTCAATAACTATTTAGTTGGAATCAATAACTATTTATATAGCAATAATGGAAGGTATGTTCTCCCGATTATCTACAGCAATTCGGGAAGATGAAAAAATAGAGATACTTCTACACAACATCAGGCCCCGTTATGCTAGTACTCTCGCGTGTTGTCCTGAAGTAAATACAATTTCAAAATTACGGACTACCTGTCGTAATTACGAAAACTATCAAACCAGGGTCTCACATTTTAAAGAACCCCCTAAAGTTACTTCTGAAACACTTGCACCGGAATTTGCCTATAATAATCCTACTACTAATAATGTTCCAAGTAATAAAAATTTAAACTTAAACTATTGCAACGCAGTCGATTCCAACCACCAAAATACTAAGAAACTCTTATACTGTCCAAGATGTCGCACTGACAGCCACTCTTTGAAAACGTGCAAAGAACCTAAGTTTCTTATATGTTTCAAATGTGGCCTTAAAGGAGTCCGCTTTCCGGATTGCCATAACTGTAATAGTACAACCAATAGTAATCCAAAAAACGGATAAAGGATTGTAGCACAATTTGTCACACACAGCCAAATGATTGGTCTGATTGGCTTGAATTCCTTCGTAAATTTTTTAAAACCTACAATGTAGCTACAATCAAAAATTATAGACCTACTAATGATCCTAGACCCTTCGTGAAAATAAATATAGAAGCTTTGGAGCCTTTAGTGCTTCATGGATTACTAGACTCCGGCTCTGCAGTTACTATTATTGGTAATAATTTGCATCATAATCTAATTAACCATGGCTTAGTCATCAGTAATTCAGAAAATATTACTATTACGGCTGCTGGTGGACATTCTATGACCTCAATAGGTGTTATGTGTCTACCGATAATTTTTAATAACACACGATTAGTGATTAAAGCTCACGTGGTTCCAGAAATAAAAACTAGTATTATTTTGGGTATGGATTTCTGGAACAAATTTAATATCTTTCCCAATAATATCAAAGATGTAGAATTACTGCCTTCTAATGACCCAGTTTTACTAGACATAGAAAGGCCTAAAACGGAAACCTTTATAAACGCATACGAAAGTCTTACAGATGTCCAAAAGCAAATAGCGGATGACATACTTAGTAAGTTTACGGAAATATCATTTGAAAAAAAGGGACTTGGAAGGACAAATCTAATAGAACACCGAATAGATACGGGAAATTCAGAGCCTATTAAACAAAGGTACTATCGTATATCGCCAGAAAAGAAAAAGATAATTTCAGAGCAGATAGACGAAATGTTAGAATTAAATGTATTGCAATCCTGTGAAAGCCCATGGTCTTCGCCTGTTTTAGTCGTTGATAAGAAGGATGGCAAACCTCGGTTTTGTTTGGACAGTAGAAAATTGAATGCAATAACTAAAAAGGATGCATATAACTTGCCATATATCTCAGAAATACTAGACAACTTGAGAGATGCTAAATATTTGACAAGTATAGATTTATCTAAAGCGTTTTGGCAGATACCTATAGCTGCCGTAGACCGCGAAAAGACGGCATTTTACGTCCCTGGAAGAGGAACTTTTATGTTTAATGTCACTCCGTTTGGACTTTCAAATGCTCCTGCTACACAGCAGCGTTTAGTCGATGCTCTATTTGGTCCAGAGTTTGAATTAAATGTATTTTGCTACCTTGATGATATAATAATAATTAGTAAAACCTTCGAGGATCACGTTAACATTCTGACTAGAGTTTTACAAAAACTAACGAAAGCTAATCTAACTATAAACCTATCTAAGTGTCAGTTCTTTAGAAGGCAACTAAAATATTTGGGATATGTGGTTGACCATAATGGCCTCCGCACCGACCCTGACAAGGTCGAAGCCATTCTAAAATTCCCTACTCCTACTACAAAAAAAGAGCTTAAGAGATTTCTGGGTACTGCCTCGTGGTATAGACGTTTTGTGCCAAATTTTAGCACTATTGCTGGTCCTCTAAATAAGTTAACGTCTAACGGAAAAAAAGCACCACTTTATACGTGGACACCCGAAGCGGATAACGCATTTAAAGTTCTAAAAGCTAGTCTTACTGATACTCCCGTACTGGCGTGTCCTAATTTTGACTGCGGTTTCGAAGTCCACTGTGATGCAAGCAATTATGGAATTGGAGCAATGTTATGTCAAACTGTAGATGGCGTCGAACATCCTATTGCTTACATGAGCAAATCCTTCACTGGCGCTGAGCGTAACTATAGCGTAACAGAACGGGAAGCACTGGCGGTTTTGATTGCCTTAGAACACTGGCGATGTTATTTAGAAAATGGTAGAACTTTTGCTGTCTATACTGACCACGCTGCGTTAAAATGGTTTCTTACTCTAAGTAACCCTACTGGTCGTCTTGCTCGATGGGGAATCAGGCTATCATCCTTTGATTTTGAAATAAAACATCGTAGAGGAAAAGACAACGTTATTCCTGATGCTCTTTCTAGATCATTCCCAGTCGCACCGATTGCCTCAGTGCAAAATACGGGACCTACTACTACAGATCCTTGGTATTTGGCAATAATATATAATGGGTGTCTAGCTTCACAGACTGGGTTTCCAAATTATAGGGTTGAGGCTAACGTTCTGTATCGGTATATGAAAAGTAAAAATCCACTTACTTCAGAGTTTTCCTGGAAGGAAGTAGTTCCAGAAGAACTGCGTAACGAAGTAATGGGCAAAAATCATTCTGATCTACTTGCAGCACACTTTGGTATTAACAAGACATACAGACGCTTACTTTTAAAATACTACTGGCCGGGAATGTATGCTGACGTAGTAAAATATGTAGGTGAATGTTCGACATGTCTCGCTTATAAACACCCATCTCATGCAATTCTAGGCAAAATGGGGAGGCCTAAAAACTGTTCTCGCCCGTGGCAAACTATATCAATAGATATTATTGGCCCACTTCCTACTAGCAGAAAACAGAATAACTATATTCTTTCTGTTTGCTGTTGCTTCTCTAAATACTGTTTAATATTTCCTATGCGGCAGGCCACTGCAGTTAATGTGTGTAGAAATCTAGAGCATAATGTTTTTCTTGTACATGGGATACCACAGAATATAATTATGGATAATGGTTGCCAATTTGCTGGTCGAGAAATGGATAAGCTTCTTAAGAAATATAAGGTACCACATATTCATTTTACTCCTAAATATACTCCACAAATAAATAGTGTTGAAAGATATAATCGGACTATTATCACAGCTATCTCCACTTTTGTGGAAAATGATCACAGAAGTTGGGATGTCAATGTCCCACAAATACAATTTGCCATAAATAATTCTGTTAACGAAGTAACTGGTTTTACACCTTCTTTCTTGGTTCATGGAAGAGAGCTAGTAACTTGTGGTTCTCACTATGTAGATAATGATAATGCTAATGAAATCATCTTCTTACCTCGAGATATTTATGCTGAGAACCTTGGTCACTTGGCTAGCATATTTAATGACGTTCAAGCAACTCTTTGGCATAGTCATCAAAAATCTACCCAACGTTACAATTTACGACGTAAAAATGTAGAATTTAATATTGGCGATATAGTATGGAAACGCTGTTTTTTCCAAAGTGATAAAGACGCACGCTTTAGCAAAAAACTTGCGCCTAAGTTTGAAAAATGTAAAGTCAAAGATAAAAAATCACCGTTAGTTTACGTTTTAGAAGATATGTCAGGCAAAGCCATTGGCCCATGGCATATAAAAGATTTAAAACTTAAATTATAAGCTATTACGAATAAAAAAATTATGTGTAGCATGCACATCTAAACATAACCGGTTTGGCTAGAAAGAACCAATAAAACTATTCGTTCTACGACTGCATCTAAAACATGTCCGAGTTCGAATTTTTCTACTACGAAAAATTCTTGCCTAGGAGGGGGTGTACTGTTACATTGCTTACGGATTACAGCTAAACAGAACTATTCTTCGATAATGTATAAGTAACCTCTTTGGAATTTTTTTACTAAGAATAAACAAACCGTATGCAATGTCAGTTAAATTCGTTTTTATTTGACATTGAGGATTGAACCGTCAACTACAGAATTTTACTTTCGGTTATTCTAATTCGTTATTAGAAAATTAATTTAAAAGAATTACTGCTCATAGTAATCTGCGAGCATAAGGCCCCGTAATTGGGTAAGTTGTGCATTATGTAATATTATTGTTTCATTTGGCAAAGAAGTTAGAATGCTATCATTTACCATTTTTCACCTACTTCAGCGCATCGCAATTCTAGTGTCAGATTAATTTACATAGTCCTTTTCGCTTGTTTTAAACCGTGACTGCATCATCCTGGAACGCTAAATATTTTGCATATTGATACGCGCTACTCATAACATCTGGCGGAAATGTTGCAGTCATGGTGGAGAAATTGGACATTTTCATAATTGCCCAAAAATGTCATTCCAGGGACTTAAGCTCACATATAAATCACGTGAACGCTTTCACGTATTTCTTACTCGCCGGCTGAGCTACTCCAGGAGAGACACTTGAGGTGTCACGTCATTGGTGCCGGAACTACCCCGCACCGAAGTTAACCAGGGGAGTAGTGCTTATCAGCCAGTGCAGTTGCGGACTATTTATAGTTTATTTCCTTTTGTTCTTTTTGCATATTTTGTTCAATTTTAAATATTATTCTAATTATAGTTTCTCAAAATTCAACTTTTATTTTTTTTAACTCGTACTAAATTTAAAATATTTCTAATACGTCTAGAACGTATCAGTATTTATGTTACGTAACAATAAATGTTTAATGTAAATCATAATATTGTAAAATTGAATTTCTCAATTTATATGCACTTCAGTCTGACAGTTATGTTAAGATCACAGCGCCACATTTGTGTTGTCGGGCTGATTATTAGTTTTGTCTGCGTTTTTTTTATTTTTTATTTTATTATTATATTTAATTATTTAAGTTTATTCTTATGTTATTTGTTCACTCAAAACTTCTTTGTGTCTGTTGTTTATTTTTGTTTAAAGTATAGATAGAGTTAAATTACTTTAAAGTAATGTTAGTTATATTAATTAGTTTAATTAACCCCTAATCGTATCTGATTGTTTTGTAACCTCATACCAAAGAGGCTTATTTTTGCATGCCCGCAAAGGGTAAAACTGTTGTGTCTATATCTCTACTGTAAAACATCTTAGTACACAGTTTACGCAATAAAGAAATTCTGATTCTGATTCTGACTACTATGGCTTTGATGGCAAGAAAAGGCCCAGAGTCTCAGTAGTGAAAACATTTAGTGGGCGGCCAAGCAAATGTCGAGCCGTATGGACACCACGTGGTATACTAATGTGTGTTCACATAATATTATATCAGTGCTCCATACATTTTTTATAAACTCACGGGTACTTCTTAGCCGGCGTCAAGTTTCACTTTGCCATCTTATTTTCACATTTATGATTTTAGGGAACATAAATCATTCATCCTTTATTATACTCGTAATAATCCGAGGTATATCTAGAGAATCCCGCCTTACACTGTAATATTTTAAAAATTCAATGTATTTACAGTGAAAGAAGTCTGTTTGTCAGAATACTCCGATAAAATCTATCAGGGAATGCCCATTCATACAACGTATTCCAGTTTGTATTTTCTAACTAGGAATGTAGAGTTAAAATGTGTTGAAGTTGAAGTGAAGTGAATCGGTTTCTTCTAGGCAAGCACGCTGTTGCAGGTCGCATCGTTGATTACATTGCGAGATGGTTGTCAGGTTTTTAAAAAAAATAAAGAATAACGAGACGAGCATGCCATGTGCCTGATGGTAAGCAACATGCCTGCCACATAACAGCACAGTGACACGCAGCAATTTGAACATGAAGACTCCAAATCATTGCCTAGCACTGCATTGCGCTCGTCACCCAGAGATCTAAGATGTTATATCTCTAAGCCCTGTAATTTCCCTGGAAACATTGCTCTTCAAACCGGAACACAGTAATGTTTGCACATTACTGCTTGGCGGTAGAATAACTGTGTTAGGTTCAAACCTAACCACGAAATGACGTTGCTTTTTAACAATATTTATTCTAAGTATGTCCACGAAAATGCTATCGAATGTTTCAGTCAAGTCAAAAATGGGTGTAATCAAGGTGTAGTGTAGTATTTGGGACGTCTGTGACATCAAAAATACTTAATCAAACACACCAAAAGTGTAGTAAGTTTTTATTATGGAGACGTTAATCGTGCCACATCCTATCCCTACTCATTATTAAACAAATTGCGGTCAAACATAGACATCCTACTAATACATAATGTAAATGGAAAATTTTGGATGTTACCTGTATGTATGCTGTTGTTTGGATGTTACATGCATATTGGTTGCTCGTTCACCTTGTAAAACCTTGGAAACGCGGGTAAAACTGCGGCGCACTGCTAGTATCTTATAGAAAAGCTGTGTGTGTAGTGTACCTACAGTCCTACACACATGTTTTACGTAGTTCAATGATCAAGTAGTGGCAAAAAGGTATGGTAAATCTGAGCGTACCCAGATGCAAAAATATGTATATTTGAATATTTCAAACAAAGCTCCCGCAGATTTACGATCGGTTTGTGTAAATTGGAAAGTTCCAGGAGACATATTGCGTCCGCCGCCGAAATTAATGTCGTCTTTGGTATTTTTTAATGAAAAATACACTTGGAGTTTTGTATTTTTCTGTCGCTTGGACATGATACAAGGAAATTTATCTTGGATAATTTCTTTGGGAATTTCTCATATTTTATCAAAGTTTATTTTTCTATGTGCTATTTCTTGCTTGTTCTAAGTTGCTAATGTAATGATTATAGAGATGTTACGAAAAGTTTTTTATTTTAATTCGGAATACATACCACGAAAAAATTCAAGTCAAAACGTGGTTGATATTAAATATGCCTTTTTTTGTGTAATTGACGTGGATTTAATATTAACCGTCAATTTTTTAGGCAAATTTTTAGTCCCATTTGTCTCCAGAGCTTTGTGACTTGAATTTGATCGAGAAAAAAAATCATTTTTTTTATTTATGCTACATGATCGACAATTCGGCATACGACATTTCCTAGGTAAACACGGAGCGTGTTTACCTAGGAAAAAAACAATTCACGCTTCACATGAAAACACCAAAATAACAAAATTAAAGATTGTATCTAACCTGCGGGAAAAACCTACTCAAGCAAAATTCCTGGAGTAGTGCAGTGCAATATTTATGTTTAAAGAACAGAGTGACATAGGGTTGTTATTTCTGTATTGAAAACCATGGGTTGTATGTCTTGCTTATTCCGTCACTTTATATTTTAAAAAATACATCGGTAAGTTCAGAATCTAACAAATACAAATAAAATAATAAATCTTTAGCGTCCTTATTGGCTTGATGCAATCATTTCCTTTAGAGTTGACATAGAAAAGATGTACCTAGTTATCTTAGTCGTTGTTAAATTTTAATTAAATTTTGACAAAAATGTAGTTGTATTCGTGTTTGGTTTGAATTAACTGTTTGGAAGGCATGACTCATTAAAGGTCCAATCGTAGGGATGGTGCTTACAGTTATCTGCAACGACACACGTATTACTACTTTTGCACCACCCACAAGCAAATTTCGGCGAAAGATGACTGCAGTCTAAACAATTGTTAGCCATTTTCTCACAATTATACACATGAAAGGGAATCATGTTTGAATATGGCTCCACACCGTCCCAAAGAAGCTTGACAGAGCCAATTTCTCTAACAGTATTGACCACCAATTTTAACGGAAAGCAGTATATAGTATCCTTAACTATTATACCCTTAACGTGTATAACATCATTTCGAAAATTTATCTGACATACCAGATCACTCTTTGCTAATGCTTCATCAGGGACATTAATTTTAACCGTTATGTGGTTTCCGATCCCTGATGGGACTAAAAGCGGTGTTTTAGTGTAGATGAAGGGACAAGACAAGTTTCTGTCATTTAAATTGTCTATTCGGTAAACTGAGCAATGGTGGCTTCGTCTATCTGTGCATCCAAAGTTATGACACCATTGGCAGGGGTACGTTCTGCTGTTGACACAATCGTGACAAGTCTGGAACGAGCGACAGTATTTGCTAGGGTCCTTAGTCCGACATGACTGTGGTCCTAGAGACTTGATCGCGTGCTGTAGATCTTCATCTGTTATTTTTGCACCAATTTTCATGCCGTAGTCTTTGGTTCTTGATTGTATACTTTTATTTACTTTATCACTTTTAATAAATGTCTGACATTTTACATCGAGTAGTTGGATAAAAAATATGATGACTAATGTGTAGAGAGTAACCATGACGGGTTTATCCAGCAGCTGTGGATAGTCAACTGATAATATAATTACAGCATCTTCTGTTATATACTTTAGTGTCTTCATAATTTCGATAGTGATCGGTTTGATGTTTTGATTCATTGAAATGATATTCGTAATATCTATTCATAGATACTAAAATGTTTTGTTTCTGCTATGAGATGTGAGTGTGAACATTTTAACAATTATGTTTATTTTATGAGAACGCAGTTATGATTATGAAACAATGGGATTAAACTCTTTCATAAAATTGCGTTTGATTTCGGTATGAAATAAGCATTATTTTGGACCGACTAAAAATATTAGGATGCAATAATTTGTTTTCTAATAGTTGATAAACTTGACAGTGAGAAATGACACAAAATAATTGTATATGTGATTCAATTGAGTAAAACTTAATCAGGATTGCCTTAAAATAATGACTCCTGCCTAAATCTAGTAGAAATATTTTAAAGGTCCAATATATTACCAATGTTCGAAATCTTATTAACTAGTGTGATATTATTTTTTTCGTGTTGTACAAATAAAACCTTTTACAAAACTATATAACCTTTACTATTGAATGGGAAAATTGCGAAAAGAAGCAACCGTCATAACAAACTCTTAAATATTTTTTTTAGAAATACTCCTTATGAAAAAATATTAATTATTAAAGTAAATTTATAAAAAAATTAAAGATTTTCGTTCGTAGACTGCACCATTACTTAACAGCAGGTGAGATGGGGGTCAAGTGCAAACATATGATTGGTAAAAAAAAATTGATTCTATAATTAACCCTGATCTTACAGGTCGTTAGGTATTACGATAATACAACGCTTTTGTCTTTTTTTTTTAAACTATTATAGGTTCGCACTTGACCACCATCTCGCCTGATGTTAAGCAACGATGCGATCTACGATGGATCATGTTTACCTAGAAGAAACTGATTCACTCTCGATTTGAAGACACCGAGATTGTAACTATCGGAAAAAACCCACTCGGGCAACGCATTCCACAACATAAACGTTCTTATCACAAACGTGGAGTCAAATCTCTTAATTCGTGTTTTTGGAACATCAAACATCAAACGATGTCGCTTTTTTTGAGATGCGAGAAGTCCGATAGAAGAATGGGCAAGGTGGTATTAGTTCATGCAGATCAGTTGCACACCGAAGTGTATCCGATAAAAAACCGATAAGCTAGCAATTTTGCGGCGATGTTCAAGACTTTGAAGTCTTTTACGCACAAGAGTGTCATTGCCTATGAGCCTTTTGGCACATCTCTCAATCGATTTCAGAGTCTCCAGCTGATACTTAGCTGATCCATCCCAAAGGTGCGAACAATACTCCATAGAAGATGGAATCTGTGCTTGGTATAATGTGAGAAACTGTTCAGATTTGTCTTTTTATAATAAAAAAGACGGAATTAACAAAACATGCGCTTAATGGTAAATTAGACATACCATAACAGTACAGTGCCATGGAGCTATTCTATATATATGGATAAATAGTCTAAATCCCTGCCTTGCACTGCACTGCGCTCGTGAGGGTCTACGTTCCTTTTACAAACTTTTTTTCGCAAATCGACATGTTTGTGATAATCAACGTTCGACAAACTCACGGATTGTCAAATGCTTATTACACAAAAAATCTTTAACAAATTTGTTATAGGGTAAGTCAGGCACAGATAGATGCTTATAAGGGATAGATGCCTACTTAACTTGAAAAATAAATGATAGAATAGTTTAAAAACTAAAAAAATGTTTGTCTGTAAAGTCGGTTTACTGACGATAGAACGTGACAACGTCTTAAGAAAATACTGATGGAATGGTAGCATTTTTCATAAGAAAATTTTAATTTCATTTGTTTAATAGATTTGTATGTAAAAAGTTATCAGTAGCATTTAGTCATTTTAAATCAAAACAATGCAAAAAAGCTTTTAGATGCAGGGGCATTTCACATGCAAAGCGAACGCTCTACCACTGAGCTACATCCCCGCTTGAACTACTGGTCGAAATAATTAATACAACTGTAACAAACATGCGGCGAGGTAACGACCGACGGTAACGGTACATGACGTCATGTTTTGTGGGCGTGCAGCCGGCTTCATCGAATTATAAGACGTTATCACGTCAAAAAAACACGCTTTTAGCACGCACAGCAAACCCTTTCAATTAATACCCATATCATGGGGGTGCATTTCAAATAGCCAATCCGTCATCTTGGATGTCCGCCATGTTGGATTTAAGTCACATGACTATTTTTTTTCGTATTTCTGACACCAAACCCTTTCATTTGATACCCATATCATGTGGGTGCATTTTGAATAGCCTGTCCGCCATCTTGGACGTCCACCATATTAGATTTAAGTCACGTGACTATATTTTTCGTATTTTTTACAGCAAATCCTTTCATTTGATACCCATATCATGGGAGTGGGTTTCAAACAGCCAGTCCGCCATCTTGTGGCGGCCGCCATATTGGATTTGTAATAACGTTTCTTAGCTGGTCACGTATTGTTATCAGAAATCAGAGCGTGCGCAAAATTTCATCCTAATCGAAGAACGAAAAGTGGGTCAAATTAAGATTCCAAGATATTCTTACATACATAGTTACAAGTGAAGCTAATAAAAGCGTGCTAATAATGAATTAAAAATTTAACATAACCTGGAACTCATCTACAATAATACGTCAGTCAAACGCCAGTGTCATTGCGGGAAGTTAATATAGGATTAGCACAAAATTAAAAACGTTGATTTACCCCCGACTTCATCGGATTTGTAATCTGTATGACATTCTACTAGTCAAGCCCTTTCATTTAAAAACCATATTGAGGGAGTAGTGAAAATAGGAATGTATTTTGCCATCTTTTGGTGGCGGCCATCTTGGATTTGAAATTTTTCATGGTGTATAGTATTCTACTCCTGTCAAGTCCTTTTATTTCATACCTATTTTAAGGTGGTAGTGAAGAAATATTTTGTCTGCCATTTTGTGGAGGTGGCTATCTTGAATCTATTTTAAATACCCTGTTAATGTTAATCCTATCCTATCCTACTATCCTACTAATATTATAAATGTCAATGTATGGATGTTTGGATATTTGGATGTTTGAATGTTTGTTGCTCAATCACGTCCTAACGTATGAACGGATCGGGCTGAAATTTGGAACACAGATAGATTATAGTCTGGAACAACACACTACTTTTTATCCCGAAAAAATAACGGGAACAACGGGAACGAGAACTTTGCGGGTAACACCGCGAGGCGCTGTTAGTGTTAATTAAAATTTTAAGTTAGGTTAGGTGCACGGAAATTATCCTTCATATTATAAAAAAAACAACTTCGAAATCGGTCCATCCGTATGAGCTCTACGGTGCCACAGGCATAGACTACAAATTCAATACCTTTTCTAATCCATTATTTCGCAATGCCGTACAAAAATCATGCTACAAGGAGAAATGGTAGAGGGTTGCAACCCCCCCTCTTCAATCACACTCTTTTGGACAGTTTACAAGTGACGGCATGGTGCTGAATCTTAATACTTTACACCCTTCTATCATCCTACATAGGTCTCCTGGTGGTTCAATTGACCCGTAAATTTTGTTCACGGGCCTGTAGTTTAGCAGACACACACAGAGAGACTGACATTGACGTAAAACTTATAACACCCCTTTTTTGGTCGTGGGTTAAAAAGTACAGATATTTCATCAATATTGTGTAGTTTATTTACAAGATAACTTACTTGCCGTGAATTAAAATGGCAGAATATAATTTGTACGATACACATTGTGAGGTTATTGTTTAATAACCTCACAATGTGGTCTTGTTTAATTGACAATCCACTGTTTTATATTGTAAATGTCTTAAGGGTGCGTTCAGAATCTATAGGCATCCCGATCTAGTGATCGGGAGAGATGCCCATTAAATTTCAGGGTGAGTTGCGCAGTAAGTATGTATGGTGTTTTGTTTTCCTAGATGCCTTAAGGTGCGCTTACACGAGGGCAATAATTGCTCGGCGACACGAATGGACCGATCTGGAGCAATTAATGGAGCAATTTCAACAAATTGCGGCAATTATTTCGGCGATATTGCTTCTAATTCCTCCAGATATGTCATATCGCTCAAAGTCGCAGATACGAATTGACGAATATCCAATGGGCTTGGAAATTCCTAGCAATTTTTGTATATATTTCATTCGCACTTGTTTCTTTTGCGGCTTGCCGTCTTGCTTCCGCGGGGAGAGCGAGAGGTCGGGTGACGCCTAGTTGATGAAGTTCCGCCATATCGCTCAATATTGTATTGCGCAGTATAGTGATGCTTGTTGCCGTTGCCGTAAATTGCTTGATGTAGTCGTGACGTCATAGTTGACGAGTATTGACTGGAATTGAGCAATTTTAGTTGCCCGTATAAGCGCACCTTAATAAATATAAAAGGAAGCATACTAGCGCCAATAGAGCTATGTAGAGTGAAGAAGACCTAAAAAAAGCATTGAGTCATGTAAAAAATTACATACTGTCTTTTTGTTATATTGGTGGACAATTCACACACAACACCATCTGACCCCAAACTAAGCAAAGCTTGTATGATGGCGGCCAAATAGCTGATATAATACTTAAATAATTTTAAATACATACTTATGATACACAGAAACACACAGACACAGTGCAAACATTTGAATTCATCACACAAATATTTGCACTGGGTGGGAATCGAACTCACGACCCTCGGCTTCGCAGGCAGAGCTACTACCCACTGAGCCACGAGGCCAGTCAAATATACAAGATAATTGCATAGTGTGTTGTGGATGATGCCACTGAAACTAAATGCGACTCGTTACAGTGAGTTCTGTGCTAAACATGGTATCATGAACGGATCTTCCTTTGCCATGTCTGACTTGTAACGTCCGATCATTTGATAATTACCTACTCATGGACATTAATCCATGATAAGTGTTAGATGCCTATTTCTAAAGATGTTGTTTTAAGTATGATATGATGTACGTAAGTATAATTGTTTCAAATTTGGTCGGTATGCCATAAATAAACAGTGATTCAAAAAAAACGACACGTATTTCATTTAGTATTCCACATGTTAATTATTAAACAATGATTTTTTTAAACTGTAAGCAACAATGCCTGTCTTATTCAATTACTCAAAAAAATGATCACTGCTTTAATTTGGCCATTCTGGTTAACTTTGTAAAACTAAATAAAGTTACCTTTAACAATGACCCTTTTGGCAAAAGTGCATGAAGTCTCTATCTTCCGGCTTCAACAGCGGAAACTTGTTAGAACAGAGTTGTGAAGAGAAAGCGTCGCTGTCGCTGTAGTATTATCGGGAGATTCCAGAAACTCTTCCTTGTAAACACCGATTGGCCCTGCCGAGTTGTAATGAAAAAGTTGGGCGCTGTCTCTACTGTGGAACTGTTAATCTCAACAACTCCGTGAGAAATAAGAACTTGCTCGTCTAAAATAATTGGGTTCATTTAAACGTTCATGTTCTTTATTGACCATCTCGTGATTTAAACCTTTTTAATCCCCGACCAAAAAAGAAGGAATACCCTACTTTTTAATTAAAATTGTTCATGTATAATATATTTACATCGATATACACCAATAGATGTGCCCTGAGCACCTTGAAATTGGTAATTAACTGCGTATCTGTGTGTATCGTATGTGGTTTACACACAACCAATCTGCTTGACCCCTAGAATCGCTAGCGGCGAGATTTGCTGTGGTTCTACTGACTTTGGTTGTTGACAACGAATACTGATAGGACTGCAATCGACTAGAACGGAGAGAGTGAGCTCACTCTTCCCAACGATGACAAATGATGCCGTGCGCCCTGAAGTTGCACAAGTGGGAGGGCAATACAAGACAAGAGACAAGAGGCACATCTATGTATTGAGAACGTTGTATATTTACATGTACTTTGACGTCGATGTCTGTCTCTGTGTGTGTCTGTCTGTGGCACCGTAGAGCTTACATGGATTGACCAAATTCAATGCAGCTTTTATCTGAAAACTAGTTTCCTTGATATAGTTCTTAGCTATGTTTGGTTAATATTGGTTCAAGATAGTGGCCTCCACAAAATGGCGGTTAAATGTTTTTCCACAACTTCCCTCAATATAGAATCAAACAAACGGGCACTAGGATAATACTAAATACTATGACAAATTTCAAATCCAGGGTGGTCACCATCACAAAATGGCGAATTACATTTTTTTTCACTACTCCCTCCCTCAGTAAGGATAAAAAATAAAAGGGCGGGATTGGCTGTAAAATACTGTACAAAGGACAATGTCCATTTTTGACCGGCCAAAACATTTGTCGTGTAGACATATGAGTTATATATTAAAAAAATCGGTGATTTTTAGGGTTCCGTAAAACGTAAAAACGGAACCCTTATAGATTCGTCATGTCTGTCTGTCTGTCTGTCTGTCTGTCCGTCCGTATGTCACAGCCATTTTTTGCCGAAACTATGAAAACTACAATGTTGAAACTTGGTAAGTAGATGTATTCTGTGAACCGCATTAAGATTTGAACAGAAAAAATTTAAAAAAAGAAAAATTAGGGTTGCTCCCCATACTGAGAACTGAAACTCAAAATATTTTTTTTCATCAAACCTACACGTGTGGGGTGTCTATCGATAGGTCTTTAAAAACGATGTTGAGGTTTCTAAAATCATTTTCGTCTACACTGAATACTTTGCGCGAGAGACACTTCCAAAGTGGTAAAATGTGTGTCCCCCCCCCTCTAACTTCTAAAGTAAGAAAATGAAAAATCTAAAAAAAATATATGATGTACATTACCATGTAAACTACCAACGAAAATTAGTTTGAACTCTATCTGATGAGTAGTTTTTTTTTAGTAGTCATAAATACACTATTATTGAAACTTCGATCAATGTTACAATGAACTACAAGAACTATGTGTACTATGTATATAATGTTACTTGCTGCAACGGAACCCTTCATGGGCGAGTCCAACTCGCACTTGGCCACTTTATTTGTTGTACTCGAGTGCGAAGTTATATAACTTTCTAACAATGCAAAATAGAATAATTTTCATTTCTTTAAATTAAACATACCATTTTCCAACAAAACTGACTTGCAATAACGAAACGGTACTTGCGTTTATTGATCCGCGTTAGATTGAGATTGAATATGGATGTTATGTATGTCAATTTCTTCCACAATGTCGTTTATTTACTACTTTAACATTTTTAAATAACGATAGATGTAATTACGGCGACAAAGAAACTATCATTGCTTTTTATAGCAGTGTAAACGAGGAAAAAGTTGGCACGCAATTGTGAAACGAAACGTTTTCACCAAATCCAAACTGGTCAAATAAAGAGGTAAAACAATCTTTGTGGTCAAAGATTAATGTCAAATTGTCAAATCAAAAAAAGTAAACAAGCAAAACGAATTGTTTTCTTCCTATATTTAGTTTTCTTCTTGTTTTCTAAGCGGTGTAATATTTATGCATTATTCACCACAACAAACTCCGATTACCAGTTCCAATGTTTCAATGTCGGATTTCAGTTAAACACAGTAAAATTATTCCGATTGTTCAAAAGAGATTCCTCCAGGAAGATAACATTTTTTGAGCTTCTTTGCGGTGCGTAGGAATAAGAAGAATATTATTAATTCCAAATCGGACATCAACAACAATTCAAGTTTTTGTGATGGAATTTATATTGGTTTTAACAAAACTGGGAATTATGTGATTCAGTGCTCCATATTACTTAGGTACATAATTGTGGTAATAATTACATAAAACCATATATTATATGCTTGTGTTGTCTGATTGAAACCTTCGATTGTTCTGGTGATTGATTGATTGTTGAAACAAAACAATGAGATATTTATATCACAATAAAGATATTCCCTTCTGTGACAATATTTCTATGCAAATGCAGTGTTCATACGTATGGTAATCAGTTGGTAGTGAGCAGTACTATTATTCCTATTTATTCTGATAAGAAATATGTTTTGAAAGATAATACCATAGTTCTTTCTTTTTTTTCTGTTCTAATCCGAAAGAAAACATAATTCTAATGTATTTTGACAGTAAACATAACCTTACTTTTGGTTTAACTGTAACTCATTTTTGGTATTTGGGGAATAAAAAACACCCACAGCAGACGTTTTTAGAAGCATGAACAATCCTAATTAGACACTATTCATCTCTACGCTCTCTACTCTACTTTCAGTATCACAAAAGTTTGACAGGTTTTTCAATGTATGGGACGTGGGCATTGTCCTTTCAAATCCTAGGTAGTCGGGGTTGAATCAAGATGATTAATTTTGTTCTTGTTTGATTGGTTTTTAACAGACTTAAAATATGAGGTTCTCAATTCAATTCAGTTGTATAGCTTTTTTTGTTTGTTTGAACTGTTTGAAGGTTATTTTATTATTTAGAAAATAATACGTTGGTTAGTTAGTTTAGCAGGGCCTTTTCCGAACCTAGCCTCTTTATTGGGCCATTGTGCGTGACTCATACTTCCCTTTCCTACTCCAACCAGCCCAGGCCGTGCCAGAAAGCAAGCATCCTGTTAAGGTTGCGACAGACATCCGGAACAGACGACGACGACAAATAATACGTTACAAGTGGTTCTATATAAATTTCATCGAAATCGGTGTATATGTTGGTCTTTGAAATATAATTATATGTTGAAATAGCACATATCCCTGTAGCAGATCACAGTTTGGAGTGGTGGAAGATTTCGATTCCATGTGGCTTAAGGTTCCTTTATCGTAACGGTTAGAAGTCACGGCTGGTCTAGTCGGGACAACCCGGGTTCAAATCCCACGCACACCACTGTCTTTTCAAAGTCATGTGTGTAATGCCGCTAACTTAAAACGGTGAAGGAAAACATCATGAGAAAACCGACATCTACCTGGAATCTTTCCAGGTCATGTGTCAATCGCCAAAACGCAATGGTGGATTGTGGCTATGACTCTCTCCTTGCGAGACAAGGCTCCGAGTCCCAGTAGTACAGCGCATTTAGCAGGCTGTTTATGGTTTTTAGGTTCCGTTAGTTACCTGATTTCTTTAAACGTAATATTTTGAAGACACCCAAGTTGAGCCTAGCGGGAAATACCTCTATAATATGCATGGACAGTGTTTTTTGAAGTTTTGCAGTACTTATGACAAACGTTGACTGAAGCGCTTGGTACGAATTTTGAAAATATCTATCATTAGCTGCACACCATGGTGTAACCCTTCGCTTAACAACTTTCTTTAAGGGAATAAAAAAGGCTATCTTTGTATCATGAAAAATATATATATATCATAAAAATATAGTCTGCAAGAGCACATAGGCTATTTAAATAGGTCAATGTACCTACTTATTTAAATTTTAATCTCATTGAAATCCGTTCAGATGTTACTAAGATAAGTGGAAAGAAAAAAATACATTTACAAACCCATACACTTTCACCTCTACTGCTCTGTGACTGTCTGATAATAAAAATAATGGATCATCATCATCATCATCAGCCACGAGACGTGCACTGCTGAACATAGGCCTTCCCCCTAGATTTCCACAGCGAACGGTCCTGCGCAACCTGCAACCAGCGATTTCTAACAACCTCTGTGAGATCATCTGTCCATCTATTCTAGTGGGAGGCCATCCAACACTGCGTCTTCCAGTTCGTAAAATAATGAATAGGACTATACTATGTAACTCTGTGTATATTTTCCGAAAAGTATTCGAAACGTAGAGTTAAAAAAATGATAGATAGATACATAGATAAACTCTTTATTGCACTTAATTACAAGACAAGAAAACAAGGATATACAAAAACTTAAACAAAAAAAAACACAAAGTAGCAATTGGCGGCCTTATCGCTAAGAGCGATCTCTTCCAGGCAACCGCAGGATGAAAAAGGAGAATTAAAGAATAAGAAGACCGGGAAATACAAATAACGAGTAGAAGATAATTCTATAATTTTGAAAGTTAGTTTTTTAAAGTACTGGGCCGGACGAATTGCACAACTTCTGGATTAAGTGGTTTCGATGCTCACATGAGCGTTTGGCAATACAATTCCAAGAAGCCCTCGAGACGGGTTCTCTTCCCAGTTTCATGACCACCGGAGTCAACTTCCTGCTCGATAAGTCTGGTAGTACCACGGAACTAAAGAACTACAGACCCATTTCGTGCTTGCCTATTCTATAAGCTGCTTACATCCATTCTGAGAGCAAAAATTAACGCGCATATTGTCGCAAATAACGTTTTGGCCTCCTCTCAGAATGGGTCCCGTGGTACTAAGGAGCAGCTCTTCATTGACACGACCATTTGCCAACAAGTCAAAGGAAACAAGGGAGCCCTTTTCGCTGCTTGGATTGACTATAAGAAGGCCTATGACGCGGTGCCCCATTCGTGGCTAGAAAGAGTTTTAGAGTTGTACAAAATAAATCCAACTCTGAAATTTTTTTTAAGCAAATGCATGGGGCAATGGGTCACAGTCCTTCGTCAACCAGGTAGCGTAGACAGCTCGTTTGTTTCGGAGGACTTGATAAAGATTGAAAAGGGAATTTTTCAGGGAGACAGTCTGAGTTCCCTATGGTGGTACCTAAGTCTGAATCCTCTCAACACTCTGCTGAAAGATTCAGAGTTAGGTTATAGTCTTCGTAGAGGAGGTGAGGTTATATCTTATTTGCTATACATGGACGACCTCAAACTTTTTGCACCAAAACGCCAAGACTTGTTGGAGCTATTAAAAACTACAGAGGTTTTGAGTGATAATGCTGAAAAAACTAATTTGCTGCATATTTGCTCGAGTCATAATCCTAATACCAATCATATTGAAATAATAGCTCAATGTCATAAATGCCTACATAAACCTGCTGCAGAAGTGAAAACACACCCCCGCTGTAAAAAATGTCGGCCGATAACGCATGTACTTGAACAAACGTACCTGGGTCTGGTCATTCGTCAGGTCAATGGACTCTGTAGATCATATATGGTCTACCAATTACTATAACTTGAATTTTTGCAAGGTTAACGCTCAGGGGTGCGTGTGCAAACCTCCACGTGGTGCACCCTGGGCATCACACAACAACTTGCCTCGGTGGCATGTTGTTCTGTGATGGCGAATCCCGGCCGGGGCTGGGAACTTCTACACGCGCTCCTTGAGCAGTGCGTGTAGAGCTGTAGAGGTTGGGGAGGGGGACTGGAAGACTTGGGAAGGTTACTCGGCTGACATATCGGCCAAGTAAAATTCCTAAATCTTCCAGGTGAAGGTCCTCCACGACCATTCTGATTAGCAGAGTGGTCCGTGGAAGGACAAAGGGCCGCGGTGCAGTCATAGAGGCGAAACCGCGGCTATCCTTGGCTGCGGTGATAAGGGTAGACCTCTCGCTGTCGACCATCTTCGCCGTGATGCTTGACAGTGAGAGGTCGTGCGAGTTAGAGGAGCGAGAGTTGGAAGCTTCTCGCGCTTCTACTGAGGCGGAAGTAAACACGGGGACGAGCCCAGAGAGTGGACTCTCTGAGCTCGCACCCTGTTTCCACCGGAAGGCCTGGGGCGTTGGACGTTTACCAATAATAATAATAAAAAAAATTACGTTTAATAATAGTAAAAAACCAATCAGATTTCAAAACTAAATAGGTGGTTGTGATGATAAACTTGATGAAACTGCTTCATAAACTCAACTTGGCATAGGGTGGGCTATTACAGCGATTGCAATCTTTAAATTCAAACGGAATGAATAAGCACTAATGACAACTAGAAACGAACACACTTAAGATTGATAGCTGAGGCTCCTCGCTGAGCGTAGACTTCAACTCATCAACTTGATTTCAGTGTAGGCTGGCAGGTAGCATGTCGATAAACCTGCTGTCCAATAGCAAGCAAGTTTGATTTGCCAGCCAACAGGCAAGCACTTGGGCGTGCCCGCCAATAGGTAAGCAGTCGAGCGTGCCGACTACCAGGCAAGCACTCGGGCGTGCCGGTCAACAGGCAAGGACTCGGGCGCGCTGGCCAATAGGCAAGCACTTGGGTGGGACGAGGTCGAGGAGACCAACCGGCAGGCAGCAACACCTTCTTTTGGCTTGGTCCTCGGTTGAGATGAAATCTTCTGTGTCACTGGGTACTCTCACAGTAGCTTCATTGATACATCGAAGTGTGGGTTGTGAACCTTCGATGCGGTAATTTCTTCTTTTTTTAGGTTTTTCCTAGAATTAGTCAACAAAGCGATTAATCAGCGTGGCGCAGAAATGCGGATAGTTTTCGGTATCACTTGGGTTTTCGCGATTCATTTGAATATCAATTTCAAGTGGATATACTTTCGTTTTGGTCGAAATGTAAAAAGCACTTTGTTTCCACGTAATTCCTTTGCAGGGCAATCTCAGTTAACCACGATGATGCTTCACCTCGAAACGCTCGATCGCCACTGGATTGATTTTCCGAGAAACATAAATCTGCCTCACGCACTATGATCTTGCATGTTTTTTCTAAATATCTCGATTTATTTCTTTGTTCTCCTCCATCACGAACCTCACTTCTGATGTCGGCGGACAGAGTCTCGCCATCATCATCATTAATCGCATCCTTCTACTATGGACGTAGCCGATGGGTAGTGTTGAATGAAAACTCCCAAACACAATGGGATTTCTTAAGTACAGGTAACAAAGTAGGTTGTATAGCAAAGTACGTATCGTAGAACGCGCAATGGTTCAAGCTCAACCGCTCCCGCCCGGCCGAGCCCGCACAAGTAATGTGTGCGCTCCGCTCGGCCGTAAGAATGTTGACTCCATCGAACAAGAGTGATCGAAGTGTCGACGCCGACAGGTGGCGCTTGCGTTCCGCGTTGATGGCGACATATTTATACATCTATATCTATAAAAGCGAAAGGTCACTCATCAAGGAATCTCAGAAACTACAAATGCTAAGAATCTGAAATTTTGCATGGAGGTCCTTTTTAGCACGTAGGCGCTCGCTAAGACGGGGTTTTGCGAAATTTAACCCCTAAGAGGGTGAAACAAGGGTTGAACAATTGTATGAAAATTCGTCATTTTAAAAGTTATTAAATGTTGTATCTAGACACTTGACACGAAGCAATTAAATGTTTGTTCTATCAATTTTGTAATTTGGAACTGTACGGGGGTGAAATTGGGGTTAAAATGGGGGATGTATGTCAATATGAAAGTACCCAGCCGTTGAAGATAAAACCATGAAAGTTACCTTAGCTATTTCGCGCGGACGAAGTCGCGGGTAACACCTAGTATATATTATATAACTAAATAAAAATAAAACAAATAGAAATGTACACGTACTGATAAAATATTATACTAATATTATAATATTGTTATTATAATAACACAAACAAACAAAAATTGGCAGTCCTATGACTGCCAATTTTTGTTCCTATGAACTGCCGATAGAAGGGAAAACTTATAGCTCAGAATTTGATAGGTTACCTTGGAAACTACACGGGTGTAACCGGAGGGCGTGGCCTCGCCATCTTGGCATGGCCATCTAGAAATGCGTCAGCATTTCTCATTGGCTGACGTATTTCTAGATGGCCAATAGCCATGGGCCCGAGTTTATCCGAAGCTTTCTTATCATACCCGAGCGTGACGAATGAATTCAATTCACAGTCCACGAAAAATCTGTCTAGGCGCGCCTAAAGAAGTTTTCACTTCAAAAAGTTTGATAATCTTAAAAAAACCTGTTGGGTTGTGCGGGAGCAAGATTGCTTCACATCACTTTTGGTAATAATTGTGAACATATAAATAATACATAAAATGCACAAAAACAGCTACAACATTGAACACAATTACCTACTAAATGAAACAGTCGATAGACGACAGTCTTATGGACCATCATTTATAAAACGGTGAAATGGTGAGGTTTACGGATACAAATTCAGTTTTTCTCATTGTTTTTCCCATTCGTTTAATAAAACACTAGACGTGTATTTTATAACGGCGACGTCTTTCAGGTGCTGCCGTGGATGGTTCTGAAAAAATGATTTGTTATATTAGCTTATTAACATACAGTGATTATTTTTCTAGAGTCTAAATACATGCACATTTCGGTTGCTTGGAAGAGATAACTCTTAGCTATAAGGTCGCCATTGGCTTAATTAAGAATAATATATATATTTATTTTTGTTTTGTGGACAGTAAAAAGTTTCCTTCTAAATATATACATAGTATATCTATGCGTATAAGGTACTCAATTAAGACCTAAGACGTGCCACTTAAAAGTGTGTTAAGTATGTAAGTTTGGAATCTACTATAAAGTTTTTTTAAATTTGGAACAAATAGAACACCTGGTTACATAGAATAGCTGGTTGCCTGGAAGAGATTGCTCTAAGCAATAAGGCCGCCATTTGTGGTGCTAGTTCGTAAGTGTTTTACTATAATATTTCGTTTTTTGTGTTACAATAAAGAGTTATCTATCTATCTATCTAACACCTTCACTGAAGGTAATAAATGTATGTATGCTGAAATTACTAATTTAATTTTACAACCAAAAACTATATTATGTCTGGGCATAATACAGTGTTTGTTTTGTGAAAATAAACAAGCTTAACTTAGTATAGTTACTTTAAACTATTTACATTATAGTTGGTTTGTAACAGCAAATAACAACTGAGTAATAATCTTCATTTTACTTTAAACTGCATTGTTTATTTTGGTAAAAAAAAATCTAACGAAAACGTTGTTTTCATACTATGGTAGTGAATATTAAAACTATTATTACTGGCTGTGAAATAACCAGAAATGTGACATTTCTCAGGTGGCCTTGCAAAAGCGTTTAGATGGTAATAACGAAGCTATTAATTGAGAGAATATACTAGATCAGGGGTCGGCAACGTTTCAGGAGCACTGGGCCACAAAGTGGAAAAAAGTAGATAAAAGCGGCCGCATTTCTAATATTGCACCGCAACCCAGGGGGTTTGTGCTTCTGGGAGTCGCTAATATAATCACATGTGCGCATTCATGAAACAACTGAGTTTGCGAATATATATATAAGGGATTAATACATTTATTTAGTTGTATAAGAAGTTACGGCTGGTCTATTCGGGAGAACGGCGACTGCCGATCCGGAGACCCCGGGTTCAAACCCCACACGCACCACTGTATTTTCGAAGTCATGTGCGTAATGCCGCTAACTTAAAACGGTGAAGGAAAACATCGTGAGGAAACCGACATGTACCTAGAATCTTTCGAAGTCATGTGTCATCCGCCCACCCGCACTGGGCTAGCGTGGTGGATTATGGCCTCAACTCTCTCCGTGCGAGAGAAGGCCCCGAGTCCCAGCAGTGGGAACGTTTAGTGGGCTGTTGATGATGATGATGATGAGTTGTATAAGTAGCTGCTGCATATATTTGGCAATTAGTGATGAGTCTGGAATAAATCATTTAAGACCGTCACGGGCAGCACGGCGGTAAGCCGCGCGTTATCGACCCCTGTACTAGATCAACGCTAACCTGTTTCAGCGCCGCCTTCGCTTGTTTGCTCACCGCCGCCTTCGCTAGTTTGGTCACCTGCACCTGCTGGTGTTGAAGCACCAGCGTCAAGCGTTGCATTGTTATCAGCATCGCCAGCTTTTGTCGTCTCTGTTACCGCTGTATCATTAGCCCCAGTAGTCGTAGCATTTAGATTCTTAGTCGTGGCAGTTGTAGTTTTTCTTGTGGTCATTTTGTTTTCACAACCTATGTAGATATTAACGTCGATTGGCATTCTAAATGAAGATTTTAGAAGCAACGTGATATATTTTTTCCGGATCCCTCCTCGAGTCACCTTGACCGTCGGAGGTCGACCAACACCGAGTCGATCGGATACTCTGAAGTAAGTGATCTGAAATTATGCAGCAAGTAAATTTAATGTGTACCCTACCTACTTTTTAGTGGAATGGTAAACTTTATCATCAATTCTTTAATCAATACGTTCTACCTATTGGATCTCAATTTTCACAGGATCTCATAACATTTAGAGTATTCTTGTTGTTTGGTGAGTTTTCATGCTGATTTTATACCATCTGTCAACTTTTCTAGTGAGTAACTTTGTAAGCAGAGTTACTTTGCAACACGTTGCTTAAAATGTCTTTTTAATATACCTCTGGAAGACACTTGCGGAATCTCAAGGTCTCAACATCAGCTTTTGAGGGGATTTTTAAACCATGATATTAATTTAGAAGCGTTATTTTCCTTGGAACTTGTTGTAATTCTCGCCTCATTTTAGCCTCTTGATTAAATTTTTTATCAGAATCAAACATTTGGAGTCATCAACAACATTACTACGCTGAGAAGTTTTGTTTTCCTTATCGATGTGGAAACAAGGAGTTGCACATTGACATGGGTTACCCGAGCAAGATAATTCATATTGCATATTATATAAATATGTTCCTTTTAGCCCAGTCAATTTAGACATAACAATAATAATCAAATAACAAAAAGTCCGTCAGAGCCAAATCTTCGCAGTGAACTTGGCTTTACCCACAAGGTTTACCATTACAAATGGGAGGCCAAAAGCAAGCCCAAACTCAGTAGAGGCCACTTGGAGAAATTGCCCTAGGTTATTTTAATAAAAAAGTAGATACTAGTAGTAAAATTACCGCCAAGCAGTAATGTGTTTCGATTTGAAGGGCAATGTTACCAGTGAAATTATAGGACTTAGAGATTTAATATCTTAGATCTGTGGGCGACGAGCGCACTACAGTACTAAGTAATGTTTTGGACTCTTAATGTTCTAATAGCTGGGTGTCACTGTGCTGTTATGTGGCAGGCATGTTGCTTACCATTAGCTATTATGCCATTAGACACATGTCCTGACCGTCTCGTCAGTCTTTACAATAAAAAAAAGATAAAGGTGCAATATTTCATTGTGCATCAATGAATGAAAAGGTTGATAGTAAAATATTTGCTCGGTTTGGCTTAGCGAGCAATAACGGGGTCTCGATAGAAACTAGTAAAGTTGGGCGATAATGGACACGTTGTAGAGAATGATATGATAGTGACATATTATTCAATTTTATAAAGTAGATTTTTTTTAAACAAGTAATAAATCAATTACTTTTTCTTACCGTGCATTTAAAAATTCTTCCATATTTGACAGTTGCATAACCGTAATTATTTCTTTGCTTGTATACCGTATCTTGTGCCACTAAGAAGTCATTCTTCCTGAAAAAACCGACATAGTAATCTCTGCAGAACGAAAATTGAAATAAAATAGTTAAGACTAGTATGTATGGTTTCATGTTTTGCAAAATATGGGAACTTACGCCGATATTGTACAGTCTCCAACAAACTTTCTATAACCTCAGAATAAATTTAAAAAAATGTATACCTCTCAGAGTCTCAGGACGTGACTGAACTGATGAAACTGTGTTATCATTTTATTATGTGTTTTTGGATTCAAATTGGATAATTAGATTCCTAACCTAATTTATCAGGCAACGCATTCTACAATTAAGAAGTTCTTAAAACGTCAGTGGCGTCAAACTTACTCATTCAAGTATTTTAAACATAAAATGACAACTATTTGATATAGAGCGAACTATTGTAACTAATAAGAAATACCTACTCACACAACAACGAAAAAAGCGCATGATAATGTTACATATCAGCTGCACATTCTCCGAAACGTATAGATTATTATATTATTGATAGACTAGCAACTTGCAACTTAGTGGCCATGTTCAAGACCTCGGAGAGTATTTATAAGAGCAAGGGTGTCGTTGCCATTAGGTCACCCTGATGTGGATTCAATTGACCGACGTAACACTAAGTCAATTGTTTGTCTAACTTGTGAGGTTAATTTAGCCGATGAGTGTATTTAAAATTGATTTTTAAGTGTAAATAAACATTTTAGCAAACAGCTAATTGGGTGCAATACGCTCGGTTGGCTGGGCGACCCAGAGAAAGAAGACGGACCAAACTTGACACCTAGGGAAGATTGAAGGACTGCTGCTTTAATTTGGAAGAAGTGGAGGAAGAGCAGCGAAGTCTATGGCTACAAAAATTTACTAACAAAGCATAAATATAACTGTTATTAATATAGTAAAAAAATGCATGTAGTGTATTTATCTGACTGTACCTGAAAAATACACAAACAGTCAATTTCATGCTCATGATTTATCGTAACGTATGATTTGAGATACCACGTTACTTCTTGGTAGTTACTTTCGTGGTTGTTTCCCAGATTGAAATGTAGTCTGGAAAACAACCTCTGAATTCGTCCCTCAGTTAAAGCAAGTCTGTTTACTGGTCATGGGTTTGATTCTCAATCATGATAAAAATTTGTATTTGAGTATTTCTATGTAATGTTATTGATTGCTCTAGTGGCTTACTTGACAGTAAGTCTATCTGAGGTGCTGTGGTTTGTGTGTTCGATTCTCACTTGGTGAAAACATTTGTGTGTTGAAACAAATAGGTATTTTTTCTGTGTCTGGGTGTTTCTTAGTTTAATATGTATGTATTTTCAATAAAATAAGAATTATGTCACCCATCTGACTCACTTTTTATGTGGGGTGAAGCATTTTTACGCCCCTTGCAGGAACACGACGGCGGATGGTGCGAGTGTCAGACTCGACAATGTTTTCAGTGGTGCCCAGTTCACACGACGCGGCTGCCAACCGCACCCGCGCGCGGGCGCGGCGCCGCGCCGCGCGACGGTTTTGTTTCAATACTCACGAGACCGCAGGTTTTCGCAGTTTCTGCTCCGGAAAGTTACTGCGCGAGAATCGCGCGCAGCCACGCGGGCGACGCGCGGCTGCCGCAGCCGCCGCGACCGTAAACCGCGTCGTGTGAATTGAATTCAATTTTATATGGAAATCTGCCGCGCCCGCGCGCGGGCGCGGTTGGCAGCCGCGCCGTGTGAATCGTCTCTAAAAAAACATCGATATAAACCATTGTAGCGCCCTGAGCATCTTAAAATTGGTAATACACTGCGTCTCTGTGTGTAGCGCAAGTGGACCGATCTACTTGACCCCTAGAATCGCTAGCGGCTAGCTAGCTAGCACACCCCGGACACTCGGCCTAAAATCTATACAGACGGTGCAGTTGGCATACCTACACACACACAACTACGCATATGTCGTTCGAACACATTTACGCATGTGTGCGTGTCATCTAGGGTTACTAAATTATTTTATGGAATAGCTGTGACCCGTGAGTTCACCTGCCTGTATTAAGTGGCCTATAATCTTACCTAGATATTGTTCGATCTTTAATGTAGGTACATATAACTTTCATCAACAACCAGAAGGGAGACAGACAGACAGACAGAAACACTTTATTATGCACACCAGAAAAACATATACAATAAAAAACAATAGAAAATAAAATAACTTATAACTAGTGCCATAAATGGCGGCCTTATCGCTTATAGCGATTTCTTCCAGGCAACCATTAATATCCAAAATAAGATAAAGTGAAAAACAAACTGAGGATATGGTGTGAAAGTAACAGCACGAAGAAAACAATACTAATGTCGTAATTAAACTTATGCTAGCTAAATAAGTAAATAAATAAAAATATTACTTATTGATATCATACATAATATATACCTATAATATAAATATTCTTCATAAATAAACAAATACATACATACAGTAATAATAAACATACATAATAATAAATAATACAAATAACCGCCTGACAGTGACCTACAGAAACAAATAAAAAGAGAGAACGATTTAAAATAAATAGAAAAATTAAGAGACCAATACAGAGAGATAGTGTTTCTTGACCTGAGCCTTGAAGGACACCACGCTCTGTGTCCGCCGGATACCCACCGGAAGTGCATTCCAGAGAGCAACGGCCGTCACGCAGAACGAGGATCCATAGAAGGAGCTGGAGTGAGACGGAGTGGACAAAAGAAGATTATTAGACGACCTAAGGTTACTAGAATGAGTATCACATAGAAAAATGAAACGGGAGCTAAGATAAGGAGGGTAAATAGGATTGAATAGTATATTATACAAAAGAGAGAGTATATGTGTATCCCGGCGAAGTTTGATTGGGAGCCACTCGAGCTGTTTACGAAATTGAGAGATGTGGTCGTACTTTCGAAGACCAAAAATAAATCGAATACAAAAATTTTGAAGACGCTCGAGTCTTTGAAATTGCTCCTGGGTTAAGTTGAGATAACAAGCATCAGCATAATCTAGAATAGGTAATAGGAGAGACTGCGCCAGCGCAACTTTAGTGGCCGTAGGTAAAAAGTTTCTTATTCGCCTTAACGACGCAGCAGAGGCAAACAACTTACGTTTGACTGATTGCAATTGAGGATCCCAAGACAGACAATTGTCAAAGATCACTCCAAGATTTTTGACTTGCTCACTGTATGGGATTGCAACACCTCCAAACATAAGCTGAGGCAGAGTAACCCAGTCTATCTTCGAAATCAACCTACTACTTTCAACAATGATGGCTTGGGTCTTAGAGGGGTTGACAGTAAGGCCAAAAGATCGAGTCCAGGTTTCGATACGACGCAAATCATCATTTACAGTCCCTACAGCCACACTTAAACGGTCCAGAGATGCCTGCGAGTAAATCTGAAAATCGTCAGCATAGAGGTGGTAGGAAGAAGTAATATGGAGTGTAATTGAGTTAATAAAGATTGCGAAGAGGAGAGGAGAAAGAACGCCACCTTGAGGGACACCGGAACTAGTATCGCACCATGAAGATAACACCTCACCCACGCGTACACGTTGCCGGCGCCCAAGCAGATAACTGCGAAACCAGTCAATTGCCGTTGGAGATATGTTAATAGAGCGGAGAATAGCAAGTAGGACATCAAAATCGATCGTATTAAACGCATTGCTAAAGTCAAGCAAGGTAAGGACAGTAAGTTTGTTGTCGTCCATCCCCATCCTGATATCATCAGTAATTTTTACTAGTGCAGTGACGGTGCTGTGACCAGAACGGAAGCCGGACTGTAAAGGACTAAGGAGATTATTACGGTTAAGGAACGAGTTGAGCTGGGAGTGGATAAGACGTTCAAGCACTTTGGAAAGAAATGGGAGTATGGAGATAGGACGATATTCGGAATAGGCTTTAGGGTTAGGTTTTTTTGGAATCGGGACAATGTTAGCTTCTTTCCAGCATGAAGGCACCGTACTCTGCTCAACAGAACCATTCAAAAGATAACACAAGACAGGTAAAATTTCATTCAGAATAGGGACAATCATGTTCCGACCGATATTGTCACTGCCCGTAGCAGTAGAAGTAATGGAAGTAAGGGAGAAGATTTAAAACAAAATAGGAGATAATAAAGGTACCATGGACGAATTGATTTTTAGTTAAGTACACTTACCCAAAGAAAAAACTTTATTCTGACAATATATTAATTAATCACTCCACATATCGCGTATTTCATTATAGGTAGGTAGGCTAGTCACAGAACATTAGATTAGGTACAACAACGTTCATAAGTTGCAAGGCGTCATCACAGTTCACTAGGTATATCAGAGTATCATACACTGCACAAACTAATTATTTACATCTCATGTCAGCACAGTAAAGAAAAACAAGATGATTTTCCAACTCAAAACTCACAATTCAATTTTGTAAACAAACTCGAACCGGCCGGAAAGATAATGTTGCTAGTTCCGGATTTAATTTATTCCTAATTGCTTAAAAAATATTACTTTTGTATATTGATAAATAGTGATTTATTTATTCGCATTATAGTAAGGATCGCATAAAACTTTAAATAAGTATTGTGAGAATAGTAAGTGAGTCTATTATACTCAAATCACAATCATATTTGCGCCGAATAAACAAAAATCAGTTTTAATTTCAAATTAAATTCAGAAACTTAATTGACCAAATTTCAACGACGATCATAAAAAACTTGAACAAAAATAAACGAAAGTAATTTTTAGTTTTGTTTTCATCTGACCTCGGTACAAAATAATTGTATCTAATCTCAAAAAAACCTAATAATTGTATGTAAATATATTTTAGGAAAAAAAAATACACCACTCCCATAACCCAAATTAGTGGCTAACATGTTTTTTTATCAGTGTAGTTTTGTAGGCGTTTTTTTAAAGTTTACCAATACTGTTTGCAATCCGATGTAATCATCATCATCATCTTCATAACATCTTAGCATATACCTCTCTTCAAGTACCTACGCCTCATATCCCAGGCCTATGCTAGTGCTGTGCTTGTGCTAGTACTTGTCCAGATTTGACCCGCGATGTAAGCATACTGACAATTGAATACAAAGTCCAAAGTACATTACCAAAAATAAGCGTATTATCATGAATTATTTTACTTACACTCGTTAAATTTGAATTCCAAGGCCACCCATCGCGAAAAGAACCTAAGCATATTCGTGCATTGTTTGATAAATCTCTTTATGACTCAGCCGGTATATATTATTTTTCTATCATTAACACCAAATTATATAACATATTTTGTTCCATAAAACGAGCTTTTGACACGAACTTCTACAAAACTTCTACAGGCAAAAAAACGCAGGTTAGCCACTCAAACGGATGATGATGATAGTTTAGAATATTATTACTAATAACTTAAAATCCGAGGTACATCAAAAAACCCAGGTGTGGCACCTGGGTTTTTTCAATGTGATTTGGGCTTATGTCCTTTGTTTCACAATAAATGGAGCTATCACGTAACAAACATATAAACGAATTGAGATCCGTCTCCTTTTTTGAAGTTGGTTAAAAATGAAACTAAATCGTAGTAGTACCGGTAGTACTAGAACCATTAAAGAGAGACGTACTTCTTAGCATTCCATGGATTCACCGTGCGGGTGCCGGGTCCATCGTGTGGCAGAGAGAGAAATCTCGAATAGACCCCAAGACTTGTGACTCGGGCTGTAGGTTTAAAAGGGGCCCCTTACATTGACGTACGTCAACACTCACCTTCACTACTCGTATTTCTCTCCCTGCCCAGCCAAATCCGATATGATCCTACTAGTGCAGCTTTAGATACTCGTTCTAGTATAGAACTTACTGCACTTCTGGACAATCCAAGGTCTTTAAGCAGGTTATAGAGAGATTTTGCTGGTATACCTCTCGCTCCTACTTCTACAGCGTATAAATTAACTACATAGCCATTTTTTGTTAATTCATTTTGTAGGTCGTAATACTTATTTTGTTTCAACACGTGGTCTTTAGGTATATTAGTTTCCCACGGTACGGTAAGTTCTACCAGGACTATGCGTTTCGTAGCCCTAGAAAAAAGGAAAATGTCCGGTCTGGATGACGAAACACCCACATCCTCTGGGATTTTGTAGTGCTTTTCATACGTGTCCATTAAAATTGTCCAATCAGGTGCTGAACCCAGGATTGAGTAAGGCTTGTTCTTGGAGTTTGAAGTTGAGCCCTCTTTTACAAAGTTAATTTGTCTTTTGTTCATCGTCAATCCCTTTTGGGCTCTAGCTACCGAAAGGCTTACGGCTTCACGTATGATTTCAAGTACTCTGTCATGGCGCTGTGAGTAATGACCCCTAATAAGGAGCACCTTGCATCCCACCAATATGTGCCTTGCTGTACATATCGCCTCACCACAAGTATAGCAACATTTTTCAGAGGCTTTTCCCCACCTTACCAAGTTACTCTGGTCAGGGAGGGTCATTTGGAAAGCGTTCAGATAAAATTTTAATAAGGCAGGAGACCAGTCATATAGCAAGGTGCGCCACTTTAGAGCTAATGGGATACAAAACTCACCTATGGTTAACCACTCACTTTGCATTTCTAAATTCATAGCGTGCACTTTGTAACTATCATTTTCGTCTTGTTGTAGAAAGGTTTTTACCATGTCTCGGTCTTCCCTTTTCTTTCTCGCACCCAACCCAGCTGTATTTACTTGCGCACCTGCCATAAATTGTTTGTGGAATTGAAGTCTAGATTCAAGGTCCGAAGCGCTTTTGTCTTTTGGGAGAGATGCGATTAATTCGTCTTTCGACTTTCCCAAAACATGCGTTTTTGTAACTCTTAGGTGTTTGTAGAGTTCGGATGGTTTTTTTAGTTTCAGGCCAAAACTATTGTGATCCCTAAATAGAGTAGAAGGATCAGCCGGATGTGCCAATCCAAACCATGACTTCAATATCTTTATGACATTAGCATCTAGTTTTGCGAGGAGGGTTTTACCGATGTCATATACTAGGAAAGGCCAAGTGAGACGTGATGTGAGATAGTTGTCATATATCCATGCTTTTTTGATATTGCTGATAGGCTGTTGGTCTACCTTACTGAGGTCATTCATGAAATTTCCAACAACTACCTCTAATGATGGTGTACGTCCTTTGTAGTCTATCTTTCTACCAAGAAATTTGAAAGGCACTGCCTCTGCTATTGTGGCAACTCTTTGGCCACTTATGGAGAGTCCCGGATCGTAAGAAGTATATTTGGTATCTCGTCTACCCAGACATAAACAATGACATTTACTTGGTTTTGCCCTCATTCCCTCCGTCCATGTACAGAACTCATCAACATCATTCAACAATTGTTGACACTGTTTGGGATTTCGTGTAAGTATTGCAAGGTCGTCCGCAAAGGCTAAAATTGACTCAGTGTACTTATTGTTGATTTTAAACCGGTAGCCCCATTTCTTCTCACGGGATATTAATTTATCTACTAGAATATTTATAACTATATTAAATACTATTGGTGATAAGCAGCACCCTTGGAATAGTCCCACATTATATTTAAGTGGTTTTGAGTATTCTTTGTTTACTGCTATAACAAATTTTAAGTGATTATAATATGAATTAATTATGTCAATAATTACAGCAGGAAAGTTATACCATTTTAGGGCAAATAACATAAGTTCATGCTGCACGGAACCAAATGCGTTCTCTAGGTCTATCCAGCAGACTGTTATTTGTCTCTCATGTGTTCTGGCATCTTTCAAACTTTCCGCTAGTAATGTATTGTGTTCCAGGCATCCAGAAATACCAGGCAAGAAGCCTTTCTGGTGGTTTATAAGTCAATGTCAAAGCCGTTAATTACTGAATAAGTTTTAGTTTAAAAATATCGTTAATTTTTTTTTGGAACTATCCATTCCAATAGTCAATGTACTCGTATTTATTGTATGTATTACTGCTTTTAATGAACGGTTGTTGCGAAATCTTAAATAAGCATACTACTAGATGAAATCCTATATTCATTGTTCACTATTGACCGACATAATATATACATGGACGCACATAAAAGTACAGATAGTCTAATATAGAACCTCTTTCTTTTTTTTGAGTCGGTTGAATGCTAAGAAATAATCACTTACCAATAAATCTGAATAGTAGCAATCTTAGTAAAAAAAACCACTAAATTGGCAACACTAGTGACTAAGCGAACTATACTCCGCGCCATCACTCGTTACCATACGTTATTGGCGCCACTGACGTATTTCACAACGATTAACGAAAGTCGCAGTTTAAAAACAACGAGTTTAATAATTTCGTCACAGGAGTTCAGTGTTGGCGCGTACTTCTAACCAGTAGCACAGTTTATAAAAATGATTCAATCTTTGTAGAAATTCTTATGAAATCAAAAATCTCTTATTCTTAACTTAAAATTGTGAACTTATCAAAACACAGTAGAAAAATAAAGTGGCTAAGTGCGAGTTGGACTCGCCCATGAAGGGTTCCGTTGCAGCAAGTAACATTATATACATAGTACACATAATTCTTGTAGTTCGTTGTAACTTTGACCGAAGTTTCAATAATAGTGAATTTATGACGTACTAAAAAAAAACTACTCATCGGATCGAGTTCAAACTAATTTTCGTTGGTATTTTACATGGTAATGTACATCATATATTTTTTTTACATTTTTCATTCTCTTACTTTAGAAGTTAGAGGGGGGGGGACACACACTTTACCACTTTGGAAGTGTCTCTCGCGCAAATTATTCAGTGTAGACGAAAATGATTTTAGAAACCTCAACATCATTTTTGAAGACCTGTCGATAGACACCACACACGTGTAGGTTTGATGAAAAAAAATTTTTTGAGTTTCAGTACTCAGTATGGGGGGGCAACCCTAATTTTTCTTTTTTTAAAATTTTTCTGTTGAAATCTTAATGCGGTTCACAGAATACATCTACTTACCAAGTTTCAACAGTGTAGTTCTCATAGTTTCGGCAAAAAGTGGCTGTGACATACGGACGGACAGACAGACAGACAGACAGACAGACATGACGAATCTATAAGGGTTCCGTTTTTACGTTTTACGGAACCCTAAAAACGATTCAATCCTAGTATATTATAGAAATTCTTATGAAATTAAAAATCTGTTATTCTTGTTTCGTTGAACAGATGAAAAAATTGGTACCTAAATTTAAATAACACAGCAACACAGCGTCATGGTCGTATTCTCATAGAAAATTGGCGTCTGATATAACCCTTCGTTGAGTGTTTCTCGCGTCCTTGCGGGGTAGGAAGCTTGAAACTGGCGGGGGGTGGGGAGTGTCCGTTCTATCTGTATTATCTATTCTATGTAGCTAGCTAAGTCGTTCTACTTATTTTGGTTGTTGACAACGAACAGTGATAGGTAAAAGCGTCCGGGGTTCACAGCTTCCTGCAACCGACTAGAACAGAAAAAAGTGAGCCCACTCTTCCCAACGATGACATAATTCCGTACGTTTGAAGTTTGGGAGGGCACATACCATGGTTTATATCGATGTCAATGTCCACAGGTTTCTCCGGCATGGCCTGAGTCGCGGGGTCTGACCACTCGACTCATTCATTCTTGACTTGGCCATTTGAATGAATTAATTATATTTTTTGATTGTTCACACCATATAAGATACATAAAATTTAGGAAAAACGGTACGATTAGTAATACAACGGGCGACCTTATCGCTAAAAGTGCCATTTCTGCCAGGCAACCTCGGGATGGACAGAAATATTGGAAAACTTAAAGAGTGGTGCGCAACAATTGCTATTTAAATAATAAGATTATGGGATAGATGTACTATCTAATAGAACAATACCTAACGAATATATATACTAAACCTAACGTATATACTAAATAAAAAACTAGTATAAAACTACAGAAAGAAAACTAAATAAAACTAATCATATACATACATACATAACTGACAAGGTAAATAAATAAACCTAGTTACAGAGATGACAAATTGACGAGCAACAAATAATAGCAAAGAACACATTGACTCCCATATCACAAGCTTTGCTTAGTTTGAGGCTAGAACTTTTTTCCTCCCTTTCGCCATTTTCTCCCCAACAGTTCAATTTTATGAAACTTTACCGATAATCAAAAGTGTAGATCTTTGAATAATGAACAACTTTTTCCTTGAACTTTTTTCTGTAATGACAATACCTTCAGAGTTATGTTACTTTACCGAGCGAAATCCGCGCCACTGCGACACCTCCGCGACACTGCAAAAAATCCGCGACACCTCTGGTCTTAGGGTGAACCCAAAATTCATTGTTGGATTGTGTCGGTGGGTTTCTTCTACACAGGGTTATGTGGGACAACAACGTTACCTTTACCGTTTACTTCGACATATGCCAGAAATAATACGTAACATACATAAAAAACACTACGGTACAGACGTGGTAATTGTATTCGATGGCTATTAGTAATTAATTAAATCAGTGGTAATTGTATTCCCAAAGGTATTTTCAACTTTGGCACTAATTCTGCCAAACGGCTGCGCCGATCGCAGCTGAAGCCATGTGCGGATATCATTTTCATCTACAATATGACCGTCACCACAACTCAAGATAAGTTTTTAGGCAACGAGAGCAATAAGACCAGATTCATCTCACTACTGAAAACTTTTCTCATCAAATCAGACATAGAGGTGGAGCAAGCCGTAGAGTCCGGCAAAATTCTCTTAGCCGTACTGATAATCAGACCATCCGCATCCACTACGGCTCGCTCCACCTCTATGTCTGATCGAGTGTATCTGAGTGTATTTCTGGCATATATCGGAGTTGGTAACGTTGTTGTCCCACATAAGCCTGTGTAGAAGAAACCCACCGACACAATCAAACAATGAATTTTGGGTTCAGCCCTAAGTCCGGAGGTGTCGCGGATTTATCGCAGTATCGCGGAGGTGTCGCAGTGGCGCGGAATTGCTCGGTAAAGTAACATAACTCTGAAGGTATTGTCATTACAGAAAAAAGTTCAAAGAAAAAGTTGTTCATTATTCAAAGATCTACACTTTTGATTATCGGTAAAGTTTCATTAAATTGAACGGTTGGGGAGAAAATGGCGAAAGGAAAAAAAGTTAAATTTTTGCCTTTCGGAAGCAATAACTTGAAAAATATTGATGAAATAAAGAAAAGTTGTTAATGTAAAAGTTAGTAAATTTAATTTAGAATAGAAAATACCTCTGCAATTTTTGCCTAACACTAACAGTTCTCGAGATATCGAATTAAATGCGTTTTCATCGAAATGACCTTCAGCTGACCATGTCAGAATCCCTCAAATTGGAATATATATGTAAGCTTTGTGTTGACGTTGACATTGACACTTCAGTATATATCAGGAAAGACAAGAAGAATCCACGATTGTGAAAGGATGAAAAAAATAACGTTTTCTTTCAAATAGAAGTGATATTCGAGTATTTGTTTTAATTGCAAAGTGGAAAGACAATTAAAATTATTATTATAGAAAGTAAAGCATGGACATTTAATTGTCGATTCTCTGTTTTAGGTCTGTACTTGTTCTATTAGTTGATGTTTGTTATGTAAAACTTGTATTCATAAATAAATCTCTGTTTTAGATGAATCACATTGTGTCATACTTTAATAAGAAGATACATCCGATCTTATAAATCGACAATTCACTTATACATGTAAAAAAAAGAAAAAAACCGGAATTTTTTAACCTATACAATGGAGAAACTAAGATTTGAATTTCTTGTAAAAGCTAAACCGGATGATAATAAAACAAATAATATGTATGCCATAACCTCCATTACGGATACACAAAACCAAACTTTTGTCATGCCGAGAGAGTATCAATCAATGCATTTATACAAAGAAATATTAAAACTTGAAATATTTGACAAAGTGAAAAAATCTCTCCAGAAAAGACACGATAAGAGACAGGTTTGGATAACATTAACCAAGGAAATGAAATCAACTTATCTAGATGATGGTAACATGCAATTTGATGGGTTCTTACTTGAAAAATTGGAGCAAAATCATGAGTCGTCATCAACAGAACCAACATTGTTAAAAAAAACAGAAAATAAGATGAGATTAGTAGCAGAATTTTCAATAGAAAAGTTTTCAAGAAATACAACTAATGTTAAACAGTGGTTAAATACTTTTGAGAGTGAATGTGCACGTTTACAAGTTGATACAGATTTACAAAAAATAGAAATTCTGAAATTATTACTGGAGGATACTTGTATAGATTGGTACACCTCAATGATTATCAAATATACTATCGATTCAGATTGGTCTGTGTGGAAGAAAAGTTTAAGTGACACGTTTGCTGATAAAGGCTGGTCACCAGTCAGGTATGCTATGCATTTCAAATATATACAAGGATCAATGTTAGAATATGGTCTTAAAAAGGAGAGACTGTTGCTTGAAATAAATAAATCAATAGACACACAAACCCTGATTTATTTAATTGCCACTGGTCTACCAAACTTCATAATGGATAGAATAGACAGAGAAAGCCTTAAAGAAGTAAATGACTTATTTAACTGCATAAGAGGACTAGAGAGTTTGACAAGGAAAAACGACACAAAGAAAAACTTAAACTCAAGGAATAAATACAACGAACCAATAAAACAAACTGAAAAAAAAGCATGCAGGATTTGTGAGAATAAAGGAAAAATAAATAGATTTCATCCTGAGAATGTTTGCTGGTATAACTGTACAAATAAAACAACGGATGATAAAAACCTTAATTCTAATTCAATTTTAAAAGTTGGGCTCAGTAATGAAGATCCGAAAAACTAAAATTCCCCCCACTAATTGAGATTACGGTGATGTTAAATGATACATTAGAAGCCAAAGGGCTGTATGACCCTGGTTCACGAATAACATTGATAAATTCGAAATTAGTTCAGGTGACAAATATGAAGCCAAATTATTGTTATAACACAATAAAAACAATAAGTGGAGGGGGTAAAACTAAAGGATTAATTACACTGGATGCGGAGTTATTGCATAAGAAGAAAAAAATACATGCATTTGTCTTTGAAAATGAAAATTTTGAGTATGATCTAATACTAGGATTAGATTCAATACAGAAATTTGGATTGACTCATGATGAGAATTTAAATATCCAAATATAAAAAACAGACAACTTTCAAATAATTTTAGTATGTTTGAAAATAAACAGAAAGAAAATATGGAAATAAATATAGAAGAAAAGGAATATACAGTAAATTTTAATGAAGGTATAGATACAAGAACTTTTGATATAGATACAGAATACTTAAATACTGATCAAAGAAAACAGATAAACATAATATTGGATAGCTATACAGAAATTTTTGCTAAAAATAAATATGACACTGGAAAAGTAAAGAAGTATGAAGCCTGTATAGATTCGCAAGTTGAAAAATATTGCTATAAAAGACCATATAGATCTTCAGTCCAAGATAGGATAGAAATAGAAAATCAGATCTTACAACTTTTAAAACATGAATTGATTGAGGAATCTTACAGTCCATTTGCTGCACCTGTTACCCTAGCTTTTAAAAGGGATGAAGGAAAAAAAAGTAGATTATGCATAGACTTCAGAGATTTAAATAAAATAATTATACCTCAATCACAACCATTTCCTCTCATAGAGGACTTAATAACAAAAACAAGAAATTGTAATTATTTTACAACTCTGGATATAAATTCAGCATTTTGGTCCATTCCTTTAAAAATTACAGACAGACACAAGACTGGTTTTGTAACTCAAGAAGGTCATTACCAATGGACTTGTTTACCCTTCGGCCTTAAGACAGCACCAGCCATATTTCAACGAATTTTGGGAAATATTATAAGAAAACATGGTCTGACAGGATTCGCAGTGAATTTCATCGATGACATACTCACTTTCTCTAAAACATTTGAAGACCATATCATCCACTTAAAAAAATTGCTCGAGGCTATTCGAGAAGAAGGTTTCAGGCTAAAATTAACAAAATGTAAGTTTGCATGTGACTCTGTTAAGTATTTAGGTCATATATTACAAAAGAACACGATCACACCTCTAAAAGACAATTTGAAATCAATAAAAGATTTTCCTGCACCTCAAAATAGAAAACAAGTACGTAAATTTTTAGGAAAAATCAATTTTTATGGAAAATACATTCCGAGTGTCTCAATAGTTCTTGATACTTTACATAAATTACTGAGAAAAGATGAGAGATTTAATTGGACAGAACAGTGTGAGGATGCATTCCGGAGAGTTAAAGAGTATCTATGTTGCAAACCAATACTAGCCATTTATGATCCACAAGCACCAATATTTATTTACACTGATGCCAGTGCCTTAGGAATAGGAGCAGTTTTTAAACAAATTCAGCACAATGGCGAAGAAAAACCAGTAGCATATTTTTCTAAAAAAATAAATGAATCACAACAAAATAAGAAAGCTATATTTTTAGAATGTTTAGCCATAAAAGAGAGCATTAAGTTCTGGCAACACTGGTTAATTGGAAACTATTTTACTGTCTACACGGATCACAAACCTCTAGAGAAGTTAAACATAAGAAATAGACCAGACGAGGAATTAGGCGATATGTCATATTATCTGTCACAATATAATTGTGACATAAAATATTTTCCAGGAAAAAATAACACAGAAGCAGATTGTCTCAGCAGAAACCCAGTATTGGACATTGATGCTAATAATGAAGACAACTTAAGAACGGTAAATATGATTGATATTCATGACATAAAATATGACCAACAAAATTTGAAAATAAAAGAATCGGAAAAGAACATTATCCTAGAAGATGGAATTTATTATAAAAAATATGGGAAAAACAGAAAAAAAATTGTTCTAAGTGAAGACTACAGTAAAACAATGATAAAGAAAGCCCATGAAAATATTGTCATACTGGAATATCCTTCTCCCTTGGACCGCCGTACGACCTTCTCCCTTGGACCGCCGTACGGTACGGACGTATCTTTATTCATCGATCATCGTTTAATCAAGATCAAGTGATGCGAAGTAAATGTGGAGAGCTGCTGTGAGCGTGTGGTAAACTGCTAATATAATACCACAGTCTATTATTAATATTGTGATAATACGTTCGAGATAATATTACTCGGGAGCATTTGGTGAGTGTATATTCATTCGTCATACGGACGGCCGCTCGCTGTGAAGGCGGCGTGCGACTGACGTGTTGCCGGGTTGCCGCAGCCTCGCCGCTGCCTGCTGCCGCTCTGCGCGCTTACCTGTGTAGCTCGTCAGATTGCCTGGGCGCGCCACTATCGATTTGGAAATGATTCGTAGATCTCCGCCTCCCGCGTCCCGCGCGCACCTTGCGCAGGAGTTACTCACGCCGCTGATGCACGCAAGATCTGATAATGACCTAAGCGCCTCACCCGACGTTTCCTCTCTAACAGCACCGACTATTACCAGGGAGCACGCCCTAAGTGACACTAATATTACTCTCAGGAAACGTAAACGGAGTGACGATTTTCTATGCAAAAGCGAGGTAATGGATTTATTTAGTAAATTACAAAAAGAACAGAATAAAAAGTTTGACGCTCTCATGGACAAAATTCAGAGTGGTATTAATACCCACTCGGAACAAAACATTGACATAGCATCTTCTATTGAGTTTTTGAGTAAAAAATACGACGACTTGGTAAAGAAGATTATTGTACTTGAAGAGGAGAAAACCGCAGACCACAAATACATCAAGCACCTCGAAGCAAGGCTGGAACTAATAGACAGAACTGAGCAAAGTACCAAAATAGAGATTCGTAATGTTCCCAAAAAAGACGGCGAAACAAAAAATGTACTTCTTACAACGCTAATTAGTATGGGCGATTCCCTTAACATACCCATCCCAGCTGGTGAGGTACGGGACATTTACCGAATTAATACCAAGGCAGATGGTATTCAACCTATAGTTGCTGAGTTCACGACGGTATTTTTAAGGGACAAAATTATTGGAACCATGAAAGCCTATAATAAGAAGTACTCAACTGCAAAGTTCAGTACTGCTAATTTAAAAATTGCAGGCCCAACTAAACCGATATTTGTTTCGGAAAGTCTCACACGGCAAACGAAAAAACTATTCTACTCCGCCAGAGAGTTTGCTAAACGATCTCACTTTCAGTTCTGCTGGGCGTCACGTGGTAAAATATTTTTGAGAAGAAAGGAAGGTGCACCTCACATTAAAATAGATTGTGAAGACGACCTTACTAAAATTACTCCAATGTGACTATTTATCTGGTGTTGTCTAGTACTACCATTATTTTTCATTGCTTGTTCATTTTGCTACACTAAATCTAACAAATTTTACATACAAATACTTTTTCATCTAATTACTCATAAACACACATACTATACATTAATATTATATTATATTTGTGTGTTGATGTATAAACATCAACACACACTATACACATTCCTACTATAGGTTCTGTATATTTACATATAATAAAAAACATTCTGATATAAAAAATCCACTTAAATTAGATAAACATGTGCTCCAATACATACATTTGTCTCACTGCTTTACGGGTCGTCTGGCCTGCGTACTAGTTTTAAATTATACGTTTACTAAAGAAATTATGATTCATCAAATGCACCCTATTCTTTTATTGCTTGAGCATGGATAGTTATTTTATTGCTCAGGAAGTGGATGACTCTGAGAATATAGTCTGCACTTCTGTAACTGACCCTTCTAACTGTAAAAAACTGCTAAACACGAATGATTTAAGTGTAAATGGATTGTGTATTATGACAATGAACATCAGAAGCATCCATCGAAATTTTGATTTTTTATTAGCGTACATCTCAAGTTTTGATATTTCTATAGACATTCTCGTGTTAACGGAATGCTGGACAAGTGACTTGAGACCACCGCCTAATATAGACAATTATAATATGTTCTGGACTAAAAACTCATTCAATCAAAACGATGGCGTGGTTGTGTACGTTAGGCATGAAATCGAGGTGGCTGTTTGCGAGCCAGATGTTGTCATTGAGGGTAACTGTCTCGTTCTTACTACTCCCCACGACTACACAATAGTGTGCTCATACCGACCACACTGTTTTGGCAATCCGAAATCTTATATAGACTCAATTGAAGTTCTGTTATCAGGCATATCCTCGAAACACGTTGTATTTACGGGAGATATCAATATAGATACAATGCCTGATAACCTCACCAATATGTCAGAATATTATTTAAACATGATGGCTGCAAGTGGGCTCCGGCAAGGCATCACCCGACCCACGAGAATTAAAACTTGTCTAGATCATATGATGGTTAAAACACAGTCTGTTTGGAAAACGTTGGTATTTGAACAATTAATTACCGATCACCACCCGATTCTACTATACACAAACTATAATTCCAAAATCAATGAAACTTTAAATGTTCAAACAAAACAGATAATTAATTATGACGGTATAAAACAAGCTTTACTGGACGAATCATGGAGTGAACTATTTGCGATAGAAAATGATGTAGACACTGCCACAAAGCTTTTTACCGAAACAATTTCAAAACTGATTACTGTAAATACACAATGCAAAAAAATATCGAAGAAAAATATACCATTAAAACCTTGGATCACTGGGGGGGTTATACGATCAATAAAAAAGAGAAATGAACTACATACTAAAGTTAAAAAAAATTTTGATAATATTGTGCTTAGACAAATATATCTTAAATACAGGAATCTATGTAATAAAATTATTAAAAACTTAAAAATTGAATACGATAAAAATAAGCTAAATAAAAGTAATAATAATATGAAAGACACATGGAAGGTTATTAAAGAGGTATGCAACCTTGGTCGATCGAATAACCACTACAGTGACCTTCTTCAAATTAGCAATAGTCCAAAAGACTCTCTCAATGAAGTCAATTCGTATTTCACTTCCATCGGCAAAAGTTTGGCTAATTCTACGCTAAATAAATTAAATACCAACGAAACTTCTTTGGCATCAGCTAACAAATCTGTAAAGCAGGCCATTAACACGATGGCATTTTTTCCTACAGATCCGGTAGAAATTAGGCAGGTGGTAATGAGTCTCAAAAACCATAGTGCACCAGGTTTGGACATGATCACATCAGACTTGGTAAAGAAGTTTATTGATATACTGGCTATTCCTATTGCATTTATTTGTAACATGAGTCTAGGTACAGGCAAGTTTCCCTCATCGTTTAAAAGGGCTTTGGTGTGTCCAATATTTAAAGCTGGGGACAAAAAAAATCCATCAAATTATAGACCCATATCACTTCTCTCCACACCCTCAAAAATCTTAGAAAAAATCGTTAAAAAAAGAGTCACTAGTTACCTTGAACAAGAAAATTTATTAAGTGCCAATCAATATGGATTTAGAAATGGGAAGTCGACTGAGGATGCCGTGCTTAAACTGACAAACCAAATTACGGCATACCTTGATCGTGGAGAGAAGTGTATTGCGGCCTTTTTGGACCTCCAAAAGGCTTTTGACAGCGTCTCTATACCTATTCTCTTAAAAAGGCTTTTTTTTTTTTTTATTATTTAAATATTTACTCCACAGACTCCGGGGTCCGTGATCTTTGTCAATACAATTTTTTTTTTACAGATTTCTTGGAGTAGGAGAAGAAAAGGAAAAAAGGGGGGAGTTGGGCACATTTCAAACTTAATTCTAGAGCTCGTCTGTAGAGCCGATCACTATCGGTTGGGAATTAGAGATGCGCCGAGTAACACTTTAACCGAGTACTCGGCCCATCTCTACTAGTAATCGACTCCACATTGAGTCTTTGCCTTGCCATTTGCCTAAGCCGCCTCCTCCCGGCCCAGAGCCTCCACTACGGCTGCATTTCTGTCCCTGATGGCCATCTGTAGGTTGAACTCTCGGATGGTCTTCGGTGATGCAGCCAACGCTCGCCGCACGAACCGACCGATGGCGTCGTCGGTGTCGTCAGCGTAGTAAATGAAGGTCCCCGTGTGCCGTGAGATTGCAACAACCGCATGGGGCACGCTCTCGTGCAGCTTCATGTTTGCCTTGGTTTTGATTGCGATTACCGACTCGTATGTTAGTCCTTGAGCTTCATGGATGGTAAGGATGCGTGACCCGGTGCCTGACCCATAACCCTGGTTTGTCAGGGTCTCTTTCTCCTCTTGAGTGTGAACTAAAAAGAGGGTGTTTGGTAGGGTGTTGGGTATTTGCGCTCCCTTATATCTTCTCTGCTCTAGGGACTTTATACGGGGCGCTGAGGAGTACATACCGGAGTATATTTCCCTCAGCGCATATGCGACGTCCATTGGGTTTCGATGTGTGCAGAGCAACTCCTGGCTGATCTTTGTTACCAGGTTCGGGCGGTGATACCTCATTTCGAAGAGATTTTCCCTGTCGATGTAAGGCAACTGATTGACGTCTCCGATGAGGACAATTTCACCAGCACCAGACAGCCTTGAAGCCATCACAATGGCTCCAAAATGGTTCATGAGAGCTTCGTCTACCATGAGGCGACTGAAACTTTCTCTTCCGAAACCATTTACCAGAGCAGAAGCCATGGTTCGCACTCTGGTTTTAACCAGGTTTCCGATACGGTGCGATAGCTTTTCTCTTAGATCTTTTGCTGCCTCAGTTGTTGTGGTAATGATGGCGTCCTTGTCCACATCAAAGTGTCTAATCACCCATGTTGTCTTTCCACATCCTGGAACTCCGTTGACCCACTGTATTCTCGGTACCTCCCAGTTTTCCCAACCAGCATTGACGTTTGAGTTCCTTTCGATGGTCTTGGCCATCTCTAGGATCTTATCGTCCAGCATAATCTTGGTGCATCGGGCAGTAACTACAATTGGGTCGTTTTGTGGTGTCGCATAAACAGGCACTCCCGCGCGCTCTGTCTCTATCTCGTTCAGTGTCACGAAGCCATTTTCTGCACTGTAAGCTGCCATATACTGTCCTGTCATGGTTCCCTTGATGACCCGGGAAGTGACATTATTGTAAATAGCTGCTTCGGCCTCCTCGAGTTTCGCTTTTAAGAGGCTTTGACTTCCTAGCCTATAGGACTGCATGATGTTTTCGCAGGTCTTAAAGTTGACTTGTCTTGTCGCTCTCAGCGTGGCTATGAATTCGATGAAGGCGTTACGTGCATGGCTCCGCGGCTCCGAAGCCGTGACATAGCGGGGCGGTTCAACCTGACCCATATCGGCTCTCGTTCGGCTTATTTGTTGCTGTGAAGCTGCTTTGGGGGTCTTTGTCGTTAAGGGGTGTGGTGAATGGGATGAGATTCGGAGTATGCTCCTTGCCGCTGCGTTGAAGGCAGTCACGAAAGCCGCGTTCGTTCCTCGGCTGCCGCTTTGATTGGCTGCGGCCTTTTCCGCGGCTGCCCTCTGCTGTGCTCTTTCGGAGCCGGTTTGGACAGTCGAACTAGGAACTGGATGTCCCCAGCTGTCAGTTGCATTTGTTTGGTCGTGCGAAGGGGCTCTGAGGAAGCTCAGATTTTCTCCCCTATCTTCGTAAACAACAACCTCATGATGTTTAGAGGCTTCAATGCAACCCAGCCGGTCTGCGACTCTCGCTCTTGAATATTCGATTGCCATCGCATCCACGCTTATCACCCGGGGTGTCTCACCCGCGTTTCTGCTCAGATGTGCGAGCAGCGCACTTGCCTGTGTGAAAGGCGTCCGGCCTTCCGAGTACTCTATTAGTGCAATCGTTTTGTTTTTCGATCGCACCAACCGAAATCGGTGACCGTCTACCTCACACACCGGCATAGCGTCGTAGGTTTTCCGCTTCATTGTTACTTTTGCGGTACTCCCATTAAGCAGGCAAGACAATCCAGGCGACAAACGGGCTCGTTCCCGTTCCCAGGCGAAGCAAAAGCTTACTCCGAATCTTTCTTTGTTGCTGTCCATGAAGAGAGCCACTCCGCGGATACGGATCCCCGCCTCTCCTCGGTCTGCGTTCTCCAGTAGTTGTTTGACGGAGATGCTCTTCGAGGAGTTATGTTGGGCGGGAACCGCATTCCATGTGGCGTCCACGGACAGCGGGGTAGGGTGTGGTGGCGAAAGGGGGCGCGTATTTGAATTAGTAGAGTTTCTCTTAGCCGCTATGCGGAATGAGCTCTCCATGAAGGACAGGAGCCGTGTTCTGTCATCTGGATCGGCTAAGATGTTGTGGAGATCCGAGACAACCAGCCTTCTGTCGATCATAGATTCGAGCTCATGTCTTGCGGCCATGAATCGGGGACAATCGACAAGCAAGTGCCAGACCGTTTCGGGTTGGTCGGGGTCACACTCGCATGCAGGACTGCTCTTGAGCTTAAATTTGTACAGGTATTCTGCTATTCCTCCGTGTCCCGTCAACGCTTGTACCTGGAAGGGAGTCAGTTTCGTGGTCCTCATCACCCGATATGCGTTTGCTATATCGGGGAGGAACATCTGGGTGACTTTTCCGGTGTCCGAGGTCTCATATCGATCCTGCCATTTCTTGACCGATTCTTCGCGGATTTTCCGTTTGACGTAGGACAAGGGGATCCCCTCATAGTCACTGGGCGACAAGGTGAGCGCAGCCGATTTGGCCAGTTCGTCGGCTCTTTCGTTGCCGACGGTGCCAACATGCGCTCTCACCCAGAAAAGACGAAGGGATTTCCCCTCAGCATGTATCCTTCCAATGTTTTCCTTTATGCACTTTACCACGGGGTGACTCGTTTTTGGGTTACATAGCAGTTCGAGTGAAGATCGGGAGTCACTCAGGACATTGACTTCTGGGTCCTTACTCTCTAACGCCATTTGAGTTGCCCGGTAAAGAGCATAAAGTTCCGATTGAAATACTGTGCATTCGGAGTGGAGCTTGAATGTCGAGTTCTTTACCTCTCTGCCATTCTCCCACCATGTTAGAGCCGCTCCAACTTTACCTTTTATCTTACTGCCATCAGTATAGATTTGAGGCCCTTCTGGAAGATTGGAGGTGTCTTCTAGGAGCTCGTACTTTACGGATACCTGCGTGGACGGATGGGGTTGGTCCAGGCAGTTCACGTTCCGTTCGAGTTCCACTTCTGGTGGGAGGTAGTCTTGGGAGAGGTTTTTTTTTACTCTGTACAAATTCGCTGCTTCCTGTATCCTCAGATCTAGGGGGAGCAGACCGGAAAGCGCAAGTGCTGATTTCAAAGAAACAGTACGGTACGACTTACAGATTTTCTGGGCAAAACCTCTTTGGATCGCGTTCAAGTGAGACTTGTTTTCCTCGAGGTCTGCCGCTTGCGCCCATACACTTGAGGCATACATGATGATAGGTTCCACCACCGCGACGTAGATAGTTCTCGTTATTTCGCCATTTAATCCCCAGGTCACCTTCGCTGCACATGCTAGCTGTCTATATATGTTCGCCACTTTTTTACATTGGGCGGTCACATGTGCTTTAAAGTTGAGCCGTCGGTCGATCAGTAGGCCCAGCAGTTTGACTTCCTCGACTAGCTCGAGCTGGACGCCAGACATGACTATATTTGGAGGTTCATACTTCAACTTTTTTGTGAAAAGCATTGCGTTGGTTTTATGCGCTGCAAAGTTGAGTTTGTTGATTTTACCCCATTCCACTGTCATGCTCAGCACCCTGCCCGCTTGTTGTTCGATAATGGTCGGGCTGCCTGTAAATACGAGAACGACGTCGTCCGCGAATGCTTGACAGTATACTCTCTCGGCTTCCAGCATTCGCAGTAACGAGTCTAGGATCACATTCCAAAAGGTTGGTCCACAGATGGATCCTTGGACGCATCCCTTGGTTGTTTCCTTCTCATAGACTGCTCTTGCATAATTGACCTTGATTTTACGGTCGCTGAGATAAGAGTTTACCATGTCGTAGAGGTTTGTTGGGCACCTCTTCTTCGCTAATTGATTTTTGAGGGCGGGCCACCATGCATTGTCGAAAGCACCCTCTATATCCAGGGAGATTAGGAGTACGGTGTCTTTACTTTCTACTCCTTTCTTGATGTGCTCTACCAGGTCATAGAGGGCGTCCTCAGTGCCTCTTTGGGGCATAAAACCGTACTGTTTCCTACTGATGGTTGGGAGGAGATACCATTGGAGTCGGTTTGCCAGAAGCTTTTCGACGATTTTTCCGGGAACGGACAGAAGACCTATGGGGCGGTACGATTTTGGTTGTGTGTAATCTGTCTTACCGGGTTTGCGTAATATGACCACGTGCGCCTCTTTCCATTGCTTGGGGAAGTGTTTCAGCGACAAGCATTTGTTTGCTATCGCCAAGAAAACCTCCCATTCGCAACGTATGGCTGCTGCGCAAATATCAGCGGTTAGCCCGTCTGTACCGGGGGCTTTTTTCGGATTCAGATTTCTCAATACTGATTCCAGTTCCGCTGATGTGAATGGTGGGTCATTTTCCGGTAAGTCCATAGGCGTTTCCATCGTTTGCTCCCGTAGCTCTGTATGACACGGTTGGTCGGTGCTCTCAGAGTCGTCGGGATAGAAAGTTTTGGCAAGTAGTTCTGCTGATAGTTGCGGGGATAGAGTGTTACCTTCGGTGTCTCTTAGAAGAATTTCTTCCTGTCTTGTCGAAGTTTTTCTCATCACTCTGTAGATCTTGTCCCACATACTTTCTTTCTCCTGATTCGTGCAGAACTCCTTCCAGCTTTCCGTCTGAGCTTGTTTGACTTTTTCCTTGTAGTCTTGCCGAGCAATTTGGTACTGTTCGACTACAAGTTCAACTCTGTCAGGGGCGGCATTCCTAATCCTTCTCTTTCTTCTGAGAACTTCTTTCTTCAGATTTTCGAGCGTTTTAGTATACCATGGGGGTGTTGGATTACCTTTCGGCGAGCTTACCAGTGGAATGGTGTATTCGCAAGCTTCATGTATACTAGTTGTGTAGCTCGTAATCATCGACTCAAGTTCTAGTGGACTTTCACATTTCTCGACTGACTCCGGCGAGATGTTTCTTTCTTTAAGGGAAGATTTTAGCTGTGACATAAAGTTTGGCCACTTTGCCTTCTTGGTGTTATATTTGCGTGTTGTTATTGGCTTCTGTTGTTCGAGAGCCTTAACTAGACGCAAAGTGAAGGTGATTGCGTTGTGGTCCGATGTTGTAATACTTTTGTCAACCTCCCATCCCTCGATTTTTCCCAGAAGAGACTCGCTGCACGTTGTTACATCTACTACGCTTGTGCAGAGTTTGCCTTCCCTGACGATCTCGAAGGTTGGTGTATCGCCGGAGTTGAGAATGTACAAGTCCATTTCATTGAAGAAAGAGCTTACAGTTTCTCCTCTCTCATTTTGAGATGTGCTTCCCCACCAGTGGGACCATGCATTCACGTCACCAGCAACAATAAGGTCTTTTGTAGCTAGTTTTTCGCTGAATACTTTGATCCTGCTGAGGTAGGGGTCGACTTTTTGGTCTCCTTCTAAGTAGACAGAAATCACTCCCAGTTTTAGGCCTGTACCGACCAATAGGACAGCTGCTTCCGTTTCGGTAACAATTTGGGGGTCATGGATTACCTCCAACATGTCGCCGAAGATTATTATGGCTGCCTTAACTGGTTTTTGCCTATTTAAACTGCACTGAATAATGCGAGTTCCAGGATATTGTTTCATCATGCCTTTGTTTCCCACATATGGTTCTTGAACAAGGGCAACTGAAACTCCCCTTTCTTTCGCGACCTTCAGAAGTTCTGTCGTTGCATTCTGGGAGCGCTGCAGATTTGCTTGGATGAAACGCAAACCTGGTTCGCCTACTCTTCGGGAGACTGAGCCACGTTCCTCATGAGTGCCCTTAGCAATAAGATATTCGGGACCGCGCTATCCCATCCCATTTTACTCTTTCAGGGCACTCGCTACTAAAGGCGTTGTGAGCGAGTTCCCTGTTGGAGCTGTTTGGATGAGCAATTACGCAGTTTTTGCATTTGGGTGGCAGGTCTTCCTTTCTTGCCTTGCATTGGGTCCAGGAGTGGGCTTTTCCGCAATGACTGCAGGATTCATCCCTTTCCCGGCAGATCGCTTTTGTGTGACCGAAACCTAAGCACTTGGTGCACTGCACCAAAGGCGAGTGGTCTGCCACTGGTCTCCTCTGGAGCCCAATGTAGACCTTTTCGGCGTCCATAAACGCTCTGTGAATGCGAGGTGAGACCTCGATCACCGGATGGCACTCATGCTGGTTACGCGCTTTCTTCCTGTACCGCACTCTAACCGTGCTCTCTTGCAAATCAACCCCCTGTAGCAGATGTTTATTCTGCGCCAAAAGGTTTTCCACGATCTCGTTGTCTTTGTGGTAAGACAGGACGTCTCGGATTATGATTAGTGGATTACCCGCTTTCGCGGTCTCCACCTTTAGAGATTTGTCCTGCTGCACGCGATTTCTAACCAGACCAAGGTCTTCCTCTGTGCTGCAACTCAGGATGACTTTCCTGTTTCGACCTTTGCGCACTCGGTCAACCCTTGCCCCAGTCTTCTTCGTGTCCAGTGCTACCGCTATCCTCTCTATTAGATTTTCGGTAGTCGTGGGAGATGTGGAATTCGCCGTTGTTACGATGAGAGTGTGGTTCGGTTTTGGCACGATTGGCTTAGCCGCTATTTTTGCGTAGTTGGGCTTAGGTGGCTTGCCCGTCTCCGCTTGGCACATTTCAGCCTCGATGCTTAGGGCTGGTGGGGGAAGAATTAATTTTTCCTGCCGCATCGTCCGGAGTTCTGACGACACAGCTTCTAGCCGTTCTGTGATAGGCAGCACGTGCTCGTCGATGTTTATTTGAATTGGGGCGGAAGATGGGGGTAGCGTTTCCTTCGACATTATTTTTTCAGTGAGTAGTTTTTCTATTTTGGCGAGACTATCCGAATAGTTTGGGGGACTAGGAGGTGGAGGAGTCGAGGCGAGCTTTTCCAGCATGTCTGTGTTTAGGTGAAGGACTTCGACGGTTTTTTCACTTGTTGTATTGGAGTGTCTCCGGAATTCGTCGACCTGCCTCTGAAGAATTTCAATCCCAGTTTTTATCCCGAGAAAATCGTTCCGCAGCGGCGTTAGGTTGACCGTGGTATTTTCACTCGGTAAAGACTTAAGGTAACCGCCAATGTCCCTCACCGCTTCCACTGTTGCTTTTATGTGCTGGTGGGGCTCTCTCGACTCGAAGCTCTGCCAGTCTCTGACGGCTTTAGTCTCTTTTTGTAGTTCCGCTAGTTGTTCTCTGGCCAGAGCTACCTCCTTTGTAAGGTCAAGATACATTTTTTGTGTTGCTTTTGTGTGAGCCTTAAAAAGGCTAGAGAACATAGGCATCAGAGGTCTGGTCTTAGATTGGTTCACCGACTATTTGACAAATAGGTCCCAAAGAGTAAAGATCGGTGATGTACTGAGCGATAGTGCTGATTGTGATTACGGTGTGCCCCAAGGCAGCACATTAGGTCCCACATTGTTCCTCATATACATAAATGAGCTATGTGACACGAACTTGCCTGGCCTAGATCTGCTAATGTTTGCTGACGACACTGTGCTTTTGGTTCACGAAAAATCCTGGGTTAAAGTGGCCAAGCTAGCGGAAGACTGTCTAGCTGTAGTGACACGGTGGCTGGAAAACAGTTTGCTTACTTTAAACGCAAGTAAAACAAAATATGTATGTTTTAGTGTCACTGCGTCAGGGGCTCCAAAAACAGAGTTGAATGTAAGAATACACATGTATCCTTGTAACCGCAGCGCAAGACTAGCGCAGTGTTCTTGCTCTCAATTAGATAGGGTTGCAAACATTAAATATCTCGGAATTCAAATTGATTCAAATCTTAATTGGAGTATCCATGTAAAATCGTTGGTGTCTAGAATTAGAAAACTAATATATATATTCAAGACTCTCAGGACAGTAGCCGATGCTGATGTGGTGATACATACGTATAAAGCCTTAGGAGAGTGCATACTCAGGTACTGCATTTGTGTGTGGGGAACAGCTGCTAAAACAACCATAATATCTGTGGAACGCGCTCAAAGGGCACTACTGAAGGTACTACTGTATCTTCCATTCAGACATCCAACCACTGAAGTCTATAAGAAGGCTAAAGTTCTTAGTGTCAGAAAACTTTTCATTTATGAAGGACTTCAGAGATTTCACAAAAAAGCTGTGCCCACATTGCTCCTGGACAATAACACTAAAAGACAACGACGCTGTCCTGTTCCGGGAACCAAAAGTAAATTTGCACGAAACTGTTATGAAAGTTTGGTCCCACGCATTTATAATAAAATAGATGTTAAATTTAAGATAAAATCATTAAACAATAATAAGTGTAAGAAAATAATCCGGGAATGGCTAGATGAATTTGACTATGATAATCTTGAGAATATGTTGACTAATTTGGATCTTTTCTAGGAATTGGAATTCTAATAAATTATATGTATAGTAAAATACATGTACACACAGTACATATTAATATAATGTAGTGATTTCGATAACGCTAAATCATAAACACGTGAATTTTGGATTTAACATAACTACATTAATTATCTGAATATTATAGACCTAGCACATACACACGAGAAATTTTATTAATATTAATATTATATTCAAATATTATATGATACAATTATGTATTATTATATATTTTTTCTCTCACACACACAAATATGCATTACACACACGTACAGCACAGACATACATCACACACACACACACACATACACACACACACCCCCATACACACACACACACCCCCTGTTAAACATAATATAAGTATTTACACATTCGCCATGGGAGGAGCCATTGTCATCCGAAATACAGTTAAGACTAGTTCGGAGCCAATGGGTTCATATCAAAATTTTGTAAATCTTTTATAGTTTAAAAATAAATATTTTTGTATTTTTTTTTTTGTATTTTAATAAATCAAACAGAATCTAAAATAAAACCTTTTTATAGTGCACCAAATCTGTCAGAAAATATTAAAAATATATGCAAAAACTGTGATATATGCATAAAGAATAAAACAAGATTAAATAGAAAGTATGGGTTTATGTCACAATTGGGTCCAGCTTATAAACCCTTTCAAATAATGTCACTGGACACAATAGGAGGATTTGGGGGTCAAAGATCAACAAAAAGGTATTTACATCTGCTAGTGGACCACTTCACTAGATTCGCATATATTCTATGTTCTAAGAACCAACATGCTCGAGACTTTATCAAACTTATAGAAAAAAATCCTAAAGAAGAAACAATAGACATTTTACTCTCTGATCAATATCCAGCTTTTAATTCAATTGAGTTCAAAAGTTACCTAAAAAACCGGAATATTCAATTAATACTTACAGCAGTCGATGCACCGTTCTCAAACGGTTTAAATGAAAGGTTAAACCAGACTATGGTAAACAGAATACGATGCAAAATGAATGAATCGAAAGAAAAAGTAAATTGGTCAAAAATAGCTGAAGAATGTAGAAATAGATACAATGAAACAAATCATTCTGTAACAGGGTTTTCTCCTAAATATTTGCTCTCGGGTGAGTCTACAGACATGTTACCACATGAAATAAAAGAAAAACAGTTATTAACAAGAAGTTTGGAAGAGGACCGGAAAATAGCACTCCAAAGGTCAATAAAATCACATGATTATAATAAAACGCTATTTGCCAAAAATAGACTACAACATGAATTAAAAGAAGGTGACAAAGTATATGTTGATTATGGAAACAAATTAAACAAAAAAAAAATGGATGAAATTAGAATTGGTCCCTTTGAAATTGAAAAAAAAAAATCAGATTCAGTTTTTAAATAAATACTGGTCGTGGTACAAGATCTATTGGATTATATCATGTCACAAAGACTACACAGCTAAATTTTACTCAACTTTTTTGAAAAAAGTTGCTTTTCAAAGGGGGGTTATGTAAGCTTTGTGTTGACGTTGACATTGACACTTCAGTATATATCAGGAAAGACAAGAAGAATCCACGATTGTGAAAGGATGAAATAAAGTAGCCAAGTGCGAGTTGGACTCGCCCATGAAGGGTTCCGTTCCAGCAAGTAACATAATATACATAGTACACATAGTTCTTGTAGTTCGTTGTAACTTTGATCGAAGTTTTAATAATAGTGTATTTATGACGTACTAAAAAAAACTACTCATCAGATCGAGTTCAAACTAATTTTCGTTGGTAGTTTTCATGGTAATGTACATCATATATTTTTTTTAGTTTTTTCATTCTCTTACTTTAGAAGTAAGAGGGGGGGGACACACACATTTTACCACTTTGGAAGCGTCTCTCGCGCAAGTTATTCAGTGTAGACAAAAATTATATTAGAAACCTCAACATCATTTTTTAAGACCTATCGATAGACAACCCACACGTGTAGGTTTGATGAAAAAAAAATTTTTGAGCTTCAGTTCTCAGTATGGGGGGCACCCCTAATTTTTTTTTTTTTTTTTAAACTTTTGTAAAAATCTTAATGCGGTTTACAGAATACATCTACTTACCAAGTTTCAACAGTGTAGTTTTCATAGTTTCGGCAAAAAGTGGCTGTGACATACGGACGGACAGACAGACAGACAGACAGACAGACATGACGAATCTATAAGGGTTCCGTTTTTACGTTTTACGGAACCCTAAAAAATAACGTTTTCTTTCAAATAGAAGTGATATTCGAGTATTTGTTTGTGGAAAGACAAAGTGGAAAGACAATTAAAATTATTATTATAGAACGTAAAGCATGGACATTTAATTGTCGATTCTCTGTTTTAGGTCTGTACTTGTTCTATTAGTTGATGTTTCTTATGTAAAACTTGTATTCATAAATAAATATCTGTTTTAGATGAATCACATTGTGTCATACTTTAATAAGAAGATACATCCGATCTTATATATATGCTCAGAATGCACCCCCCTATCGATCCTTTATAGTCCCCAAACTACATAATTTAATGTTTATTTATTTCCGTAATTGCACTGGGCTAAGTCATTTGGTTTCCAAGCTGTCCAGTTGTGGAACGCTTTGCCCGTCAACATTAGGCAAGCTCCTTCTCTTGCTGTTTTTAAGAACCAAGTTAAAGAGTTCTACTTGTTACAGTCATCAGCTAGTTAAAATCTAAATTCTCCTTAAAATCGTCATGAAATTGTAATCTATTTATCTTTAAATGTTTTAATTCGTTGAACATGTTATTGTTAATTAATTATCTATTAGTCTATTATTATGAAATAATTTGTGTATTAGGATGTAAAACAGATATATGTAATATTTATCACTGGCCTCGTGGCTTAGTTGGTAGTAGCTCTGCCTGCGAAGCCGAGGGTCGTGGGTTCGATTCCCATCCAGTGCAAATATTTGTGTGATGAATTCAAATGTTTGCACTGTGTCTGGGTGTTTCTATGTATAATAAGTATGTGTTTAAAACTATATAAGTATCATATCAGCTATTTGGAAGCCATCACACAAGCTTTGCTTAGTTTGGGGTTAGATGGTGTTGTGTGTGAATTGTCCACCAATATATATTATTATTATTATTATTTATTTATAATATATATTGTTGTATTTTAAATTAGTTGTTACTTATTATAAACTGTTAGTACTCCTAATGGTACTCCCCGTCTTCCATTATTAATTAATTTTTTACCATCCTACGGTTGCCTGGAAGAAATCACTCTCAGCGATAAGGTCGCCAATTGCTACTTTATTATAAGTTTTTTTCTGTATTTTTCTTTGTTATGTAAGTGCAATAAAGAGTTTATCTAACTATCTATCTATTATAGGTATCAAGAATAGCTTACAAAGTAGGTACAATCTTGGCTTAATTAGGGGATTAGGTGGTTATGTGTGATATGTCAACTAATGGGTATTTACACAAGAGTTTACTTATTCTTTATCTTAGGTATTTACTTATTTACGGCCCAATTGTCATCATTGAGGAAAGCGTTCTAATAGTAGGGTTGCCTATGAGGCCTTTTACAGGGGCTTAGAGTTGGCCCGTTTACAAATCTCGCTTTCCTGATGTTCAAAAGATATGAAACTGGATCTGAGACTGGATCTCTCGATCGTATAAAAGCGCCACACTGATCGGTTCATCGTTCGTTGCGAACTGTAGGTATTCAAGTGTCTGGGAAGTTTAAAATACCATATCTAATTAACAGTAGACTGCTGCAGTCTTGACATATATTCTTCTACATTGTATTTTGGGACCAACCCTGAATCGTGAGAAAATTTAACAGTCTTTTTAAAAATTGCTCTAAAATATTAAATGTTTAAATTGTGCGGAATAGATATTTTTTCAGCATGATAAGATAGGGGAAGGTATGACGATTAAAGGTAGACCGATATGTTTTCAAATTAAATACAATGGGAAATCAAATTGTTATATTTTATAATGTTACGCCGATTACTAACACAAACTACTTATCTACAATTATATAAACGAAAATAAAGCTATCTGAAAATAACTTACGCAGTACTTGTTGTTGATTTATAATTTCGATACATCATCATCATCATCATCAGCCGCAAGACGTCCACTGCTGAACATAGGCCTCCCCCCTAGATTTCCACAACGAACGGTTCTGCGCAACCTGCAACCAGCGGTTTCCAGCGACCTTTGTGAGGTCATCTGTCCATCTAGTGGGAGGCCGTCCAACACTGCGTCTTCCGGTTCGTGGTCGCCACTCGAGAACCTTTCTTTCCCATCGGTTTTAAGTTCTGCGAGCGATGTGGCCTGCCCATTGCCACTTCAGCTTGCTTACTCTTTGAGCTATGTCGGTCACTTTCGTTCTTTTGCGAATATCCTCATTACGAATTCTGCCGCGCAAAGAGACTCCGAGCATGGCTCTCCCCATAGCTCGCTGTGTGACTTTGAGTTTTATTGTGAGGCCCACAGTTAAGGACCACGTCTCAGTTCCATAAGCTATCATTGGCAACACGCACTGGTTAAAGACTTTTGTTTTTAGGCATTGGGGTATTTTGGACTCAAAGATGTGCCGAAGTTTCCCGAACGCTGCCCATCCGTGTTGGATTATTCGCTGGACCTCTTTGTCGAAGTTGGATCTACCTAATTGGATCTTTTGACCCAGGTAGACGTATTCGTCAACAACTTCGAGTGTGGTATTCCCAACATTAACCGGTACAGGTGAGACATGAACATTTGACATGACCTTTGTCTTGTCCATATTCATCCTCAAACCTACCTACTGGGATACTCTACTGAGGTCCCTGAGCATAGCACCGAGGTCCTCCATGACTATGTCGTCGGCAAACCGAAGGTGAGTGATGCATTCGCCGTTGATATTGATGCCGTATCCGTTCCAGTCCAGTAGCTTGAAAACATCTTCCAGCGTGGCAGTGAACAGTTTCGGAGATATAACATCTCCCTGTCTCACGCCTTTCTGTAGCTGTATATGTTTTGTGCACTGATCCTGTAATCGGGCAGACATTGTGGCTTTGCTGTAGATACACTTCAATACTTCGATATAGCGATAGTCGATGCGGCATCGCTCAGGAGACTGAAGCACTGCCCAGGTCTCGATGGAATCGAAGGCTTTCTCATAGTCTACATACGCTATACATAGTGGCCGATTATACTCCTCGGTTTTCTGTATAATCTGCCGAAGCGTATGGATGTGGTCTACGGTACTGTAGCCTTTTCGGAAACCGGCTTGTTCGGGTGGCTGGAAGTCATCCCACCTGCGTGCGAGACGATTCGTGATTACCCTCGAAAACAACTTATAAACGTGGCTCAGAAGTGAGATGGGTCTGTAGTTCTTCAACAAGGTGTTGTCACCTTTTTTGAAGAAGAGCACCACCACACTTCTGTTCCACGCTTCTGGCGTATTACCGTCAAGTATGACGGAGTCGAATAGCTTCTGGAGGACTTTAAGTACCGGTTTTCCACCCGCTCTCAGAAGCTCAGTCGTAATTCCGTCATCGCCAGGTGCCTTGTTGTTCTTAAGTTGTTTGAAGGGCCATCCTAATCTCATACAGGCTGACTTCCGGGATGTATTCGGTAAAGTGTCGAGTCAGCTTGGCTCTGGGTCTTTTGCCATGCTAACGACAGGTTGTGCTTGCGTAGATGTGTATAACTGTTCATAGAACCTCTCAATCTCCTCCAAAATCTCGGGCTTCGACGAGATGACGTTACCACAGTCGGTCTTCAGTTTGGTCAATTGACTTTGCCCAAGAGCCAGATTTCTTGCGAACACTTTCGAGCCTTTGTTCCGCTTGATCGCTCCTTCAATACACGAAGTATTGAAGCAGCGTATGTCGCGTTGCACACAAGTAGATATCTGTCTATCGAGCCGTCTGTATACCGTCATGTTGACCGAAGACTGCAATCGCATGTCTCGCCTAACCGCCATGAGTTTCAAAGTATGATCCGAGAGCTTTTGGGTTCTATTCTGGCGTCGGCTCTTATAAAATTTTCTGCCAACTGCTTGAATAGTTTCCACCAGCCTGCCGTTTATTCGTTTATTTAATTTCGATACATATTAGTCTGATATTATTACTTACACACAAGCATACTGTATTAAAATTTTGCCAAGCTTTAATACATTTTTAAACAAGTAAACGTATTTAAATTTTGACCTTTCCGGTCTTATATAATCATGTTTTGTTTCTCAAATATTTAACAACATTTTTGACTTTAGTCACTTTGAGTTCTAATTTGTTTTTTGTCCTTCGCTAGAACTTTTCAAATAGGATTTGTTGTGACATTAAAACTAATACCTTATATTCTTGCTAAACATCCCCTTGGTTGCTTCCTTCCGGTGCTGCTGTAAAAATAAAAGAAACACGCTTACTAATTAAAATCTGATTTATGAATTTCGTATCCAATAAGTGTAAATATAACGTAGTATGGTCCTTAAAACTTAGCAATAAGGTCTTAAGTGTAAATTATTATAATAGAAGACTTTTATCGCGATCAAAATGTTTTTAATTAAGTACTATCTGACGTTTTGGTCATCTTAAGACAGCCGTGACAGTGCATCCTCACTCGCTCAAAGTCGCGCGGTTTTAGCCTACCGCTAGACCGTTCTTTCCAGGAAACAAGTGACAGTCGGTTGTCGGGAGCACGGCTGAGCGCTCGCGCAAAACGTTTCCCGCGCATATTGTTATTAGATATTTATGTCGTAAACCCTCCGCGCTAGACAAGGACAGAGTTACGCGTTAGAAGAGAGAGTTGAAAATCGCGGCAGATATTGAGCGCTAATGCGAGCTGAATTGAACTTTGTTGTGTCTCAGCAAGAGTCGCTATTTATATAATTGTTTTTGGTAAGTGAGGTTTCTGTACTAATATTTATTCTGCGGCCGTGGTTACAAGAAATCTTTCTTTGAAAATGTTTAGAAATCTAAATTTCTTAACATCGTAAATCTTTAATTTATCGGATAACTACAGCCATGATAATGTATACACAATACCTCTATACTCAATACTCATACAAAAATACACACCCTAACACAATAAACAATATATATTATATTATATACTTGCAACACAGTCTTTGGAACTAAAGCAAAAGGTACCTTACACATAGGGTTATGTGAGTAAAATATTTAACAGCTTACCTACTTGGTAATTAAATAAATTATGTTTACTTTTATTTACGTGATGGAGTTTTTTATAACGTTTTCAATATATTTGTTCTAATTCTAAAACTAAAAGGTTTTTTTTTTATTATGACGAAAAGATCTGCGTTTAGCCACCGACTTGTTTGATGATAGGGGGTGGTAGGTATGTTCGATTTGATTTTGTTTCATTGCTGTACAATCTGGTCTTGAGAAGTAATAAATTATAGTCCAATATCCCAGAGCTGCCAGACGTCACCGATTTTTTGATGAATGAAATGTGGATGATTGCGTATAGTTAGTAAGTACTAAGAACACATGCTTATTCGCTAACTTGCTTAGACGGCAAATTTTGAGATATGGGGGTAATGAAGGTACTATAAACATTACTTACTTCACGTATTTCCTAATAAGTAATTTTCACGTATGTTGTAGACAATGTCCTTAAAAACAAGGACCCAATACTCCCAGATACTTTCCGTCGGTCGTTTTGCTTAACAACTCCAAAATAATAATTTAACTTCACTTAAATTTTCATGCTCCATTTGTAAATATGTTCGTCAGACAACTATTTTGAAGCCTTTTCCAATAAGATAGACCAAGCTAACGGGGCAATCATCCCCTAAACTAAGTTAGCGAGTAAGCATGTGTTCTTAGTACTTACTAACTCTACTCAATCGTCCACATTTCATTCATCAGAAAATAGGTGACGTCTGGCAGCTCTGGGATCTTACTCTATTACCATTTACAATAATATGTACCATTTATAATAATAATAAACTTATTTTTGTCGTTTTATTAGTAGGGCGTCCCACACAAAAGCACGAATTTGCATCGCATCGAAAATATCTGTGAATTCGCACGAATGCATCGCAAGAATTTCCGATTAGATTCGCATCGTGCATTCCTCCGATATTACGTCATTATGGTGTCACCACCATTTTAATCAGTTCTGAGACAGAAGAAGAAAAAAACGCTCTTCAAATAAAGATATGCTCATTCTAAAATAATCAAAATAAAATGGCCAAGTGCGAGTTGGCCTCACCCATGAAGGGTTCCGTTGCAGCAAGTAACATAATATACATAGTTTTTTAGTTCGTTGTAACTTTGATCGAAGTTTTAATAATAATGTTAATAGTTTTAATAATAAAATATGTAAAATATATTAATACTAAAAAAAACTACTCATCAGATCGAGTTCAAACCAATTTTCGTTGGTAGTTTGCATGGTAATGTACATTATATTTTTTTTTAGCTTTTTCATTATCTTATTTTAGAAGTTAGAGGGGGGGGGGGGGACACATTTTACCACTTTGGAAGTGTCTCTCGCGCAAATTATTCGGTGTAGACAAAAACTATATTAGAAACCTCAACATCATTTTTGAAGACCTATAGATAGACATCCCACACGTGCAGGTTTGATGAAAAAAAAATTTTTGAGCTTCAGTTCTAAGTATGGGGGGCAACCCTGATTTTTCTTTTTTTTTGTAAAAAATTTAATGCGGTTCACAGAATACATCTACTTACCAAGTTTCAATAGTGTAGTTCTCATAGTTTCGGCAAAAAGTGGCTGTGACATACGGACGGACGGACAGACAGACAGACATGACGAATCTATAAGGGTTCCGTTTTCACGTTTTACGGAACCCTAAAAATAAATTTCTTCTATTCTCAGCCCATAATACTTGCGAGTAAAATAGTTCCCATCAGCATTCATAATCGTAATAATATGTGTATGAAACCAAAATCTTTTTTTCTTTCATATCAACACCGTACAACCACCTTTTTGCGATCCATGTTACGCTCCCGAAAAACACGTCCAACTACCGTTTAAGGTATGATTACCATATACAACGATTTGTCGCACAAATTCGGTACTGCAATGTATTCCCACAATTCTTAAAGACAAATTATTTTTAATAATACTAACCTTCGTTCTCTCCCTCTTCATTCTCTGCATTTTCTTCTGCATTTTCTTCTGCATTTTCCTCTGCGTTTTCCTCTTCGTTTTCCTCTTCACCTTCCTCTTCTTCGGCATGTTCTTCTTCCTCTTCTTCTTCTTCTTCTTCTTCAGTTTCTTCGTATTCCACTGGCGCCTCAGTTGTTGTCGTTCTAGGCGGTTTTTTGTTTTCACAACCAACGTATATGTTGACGGCGATGGGCATTCCATATTCGGAAGTCAAAAGAAGAGTTATATATTTCTTTCGTAGTCCTCCTCTAGTGACTGTCACAGTTGGCGGTCTACCCATGCCGAGTCTGTCTGCTACTCTGAAGTATGTGATCTGAAATTAAGAAGGTAATATAAAAATGTATTTTGCTTTAAAAAAAATCCATGGCTTCTAGACTGAAATTATGCAACACTACGCTGTAATAATTTTCTGATCATAATTATAGTAACCACTATTTTGACCGAACAAATAACTTTATCTTTGATTAATAAGTCACCAAGAAAAGGTAAAAGCATGAAATCACAGATAAAGCATCTTATATCTCAGGGTGTCTGGGTAATGATTTGGATTTTCATATTCCAATTACTGCGTGAAAATGTTTTATTTTAGGCAGGCGTGATGCTTACCATCAGGCACATGTCTTGCCCGTAGTATCAATATATATTGTATAAAATAAAAGATGTGGTGTCATGCTGTCATGGGACACTAGGTGGGAATGTACTTTAGGTAGGAACTTTCTTCGGATTATATAGAAGCCATACAATACAATTTTATTATTTTTTGTGGTATGCTCATCTGAAAAATATACTTGGCCAGACTGGTCTCCGTCAATTTTGACTCGTCCTTTGCATTATATATTTTTCTTACTACGGTGTTAGTCTCACATTTGTTTCAATTCGGCCGCGCAGTAAAATCATTTTTTTTTTAAATAAAGAGTGACGAGACGAGCAGGTCATGTGCCTGATGGTAAGCAACATGCTTGCCACATAACAGCACAGTGACACGCAGCTATTGGAACATGAAGAGTCATATGATTACCTAGCACTGCACTGCGCTCGACACCCAGATATCTGTGATGTTATATCTCTAAGCCCTGTAATTTCTCTGGAAACATTGCTCTTCAAACCGGAACACAGTAATATTTGCACATTATTGCGGTAGAATACCTGGCAAAGGTGTGGTACTTCCCCAGGCGGACTCAGCCAAGAGTCCTACCACTACTACATTATCATCTTCTCGAAGCCTACAAGCCTGCGGTTAAGAACTTCGTTCCAAAAACAACCAATCGAATTGAACCTCATCCTTTCTGAACTCAAAAAATTAAGTACGCTGCAATCATTGCCATGGATTTCCGCGTAAATAAAAACAATTATTTCTTGCAGTTTCAATGCTCGTTGGTTGTTAATTTCGTTACGGCTCAACGCACCAGGTTGTAATTTGGAAAGCAGATTATCGGGTTGGCATAAAAGATAATACATAGTTATTTTCTCGGGAAAATGCATTTTCCTAAAGGAAATAGCCATTTGAATAACTAGTTTTACTAAATTAACTAAAAGTTGTTTTTTTACAATACTCACTTTAAATGCACGAAATATTTCATGAAACGCATTCATATCGTCGCGATGTTTTTCTTCACCAATTAAACAACCCAGTGATGATGAAAAACTCAAACATATATCACAGAAGCACTTATTTTTTATGAATTTAGTTTTGCTAATTCATAATATGTTTTTTTACTTACAGGGCATTTAAATATTCTTCCATATTTAGCAGTAGCATGGCCAAAATAGTTGCTCTCCTTATAAAGTGTATCCTGTGCGACAAGCACATCGTTTTTCCTGTGAAAACCGACATAGAAATCTCTGCATATAGAACATTTAAATAAAACTGTTAAAAATACTAAGCTTGCTTTCATGTCTTCCAAGTTATAAACCTACTAACTATGATTTGGTCAAAGATTTTGTACAGTCACGTTCATTGATGACGAATTGCGTAATTTTAATTATAATTAGCATTAGTCACCTCCATATACTTTTAACAATGCAATTTCTTTTGAGCGACTCGAAGTGATCAACTAATTCTAGTTTAAAACTGTTTATTTTGCAAAAAAAAGATGACTTCTTGCAATAAAAATTTATGGGTAGATTTCCTGTTAAATTATTATTTCTCGTTATTTATCTGCCAACAAATTTTCATTTACAGATTATTTGCAATAAAAATATGTATAACATACTATTATTATGTTTATCAAAATACGAGTAAATCATTATTTGCAATAAACTTTTTAACATTGCATTATGTCGCCATCTTACGTCCGTAGCTCACTTTAAAAAAAAACAGAGTTAAGCAGAAAACTTATAGCGAAACTAAACATGCGTGTTGTATTTATTCCTATCAAAACATTTTTAGAACTGACAAAAATATTTTTTTAATGTTAAATCTCAATTACAAAATTTGAGATAACGTCAACAATAAATTAATCAGTCACATAATGGACCCCTAACGGTACCTGGCACAAAGGTGCCTATTACGCTGGAAGCATTACCCCGCTGAATAGCAATGAACAATCTTTGTGTCAAGTACAAGCCGGAGCGGGAGTCACTCTCACTTTCCCGCTATGTCCTAACTCTCTAACTAGCTACCGTGTCTCAGTGCTGTATCATGTGCGCGGTGAGCGATCGCTGCAACTGTAGCAGTGGGGCGTATTGATATTGTTATAGTAAACCAATTTTGCACACATTGATGCATGCGCCTACAGCGACGGTTTTGAGAGACCATCACCTTACGCGCAAAATAATTTTAAAGCTTATGATAGTTTAAATATTTTGATATATTATTAATTTTATTTGTGGGTATAACTTTGAGACGAGAATCGGTTGTCTAGATAAATCGACTAGATTTTAAGACAACTTTTGTTATTAGAAATAGTTATTATTTTATTAAATAAATGAAAAAAAAAAAAAAACTGCCCAGGATCTCCACTCCGATGGAGACAAAATTATAAAGGGGTTTCATGGACGCGTACTTTTGCCGCTTCTTATTAGCGGCATTTTCAGCTGCAGCTGCTGATGTGCGGGTTGACCGGGCAAGATGACAAGCGGCAACAGTACTAAAGGAAACTCAGACAAGGTCAGGCCGTCTGGCTTCTTACCAGCCAACTTACAAAGACCCGGAGGCTCTAACTTTAACCGAAATAAATCCTCTATGCATTATATCGTTGAGAGCGTGGTGGCGCGGAAACCTTCCCAAGCAGCCTCGACAACTCATTGGGTGATAGCTATTGGCCTCTACCATGGAACCGCAGGTGCATCTATGCGACTCGCACACATTGCAACCCAAGCAAAGAGTCACCGCAACACGCAAAGCTTTTGAACGAGGGTTTCTCTCATGGCTCGCTACTCAGTCAGATCCTCAGTTTTACTGCCTTTCGTGTACCTATGTAGTATTTCCATCATATAAACATATATTAAAAGTCTATTACATCTATAGAGCATTACTTTTTCGGTATCAAACTGGTTTTTTTGCACACAATAAAGTATTATTTAAATCTTAACAGCAAGAAACTTTTGGTGCTAACTGTCCTTAAATTGAATAACAACAATCAATTTAGTTGCAATTGCCATTACTAATTAATGATAAGAAACTCAAAGTTAACACAACACAAATGAAAACATTGCAAATTTTTATCAATCACACGTATAGGAATGTGAAGGAATGTGACTATTGTTGTAGAAGACCTATCGTTTCCTACAACTCTCTCTGTGAGCAATAGACACCTACCGCCGTACGCCGCCGCCGTACCGAATTTTTTTTTTCAATGTTTATAATTTACATTTTACTGTACGATGACACTTACCGTACAGATAATATACAAGTAAAAACTATATTATCTATATTATATAAAAGCGAAAGGTCAACTCATATACTGAACAATGTATTTTTTACTATTTTATCATAACTTTACCATCACTCTCTAAAAACTAGCTGTTTCTATAAAACGTTTGACCAAAATTTTTAATGTTTCTGAAACTACCAAAATTTGGGGTTGACTGAACTATTTTTGGTGTTAAATACTTCCGGTTCCATAATGTGGGTCAGATTCTGTGACTTTCTGTTAGAGTGTGGTTAGCGTCCAGCTTTGGGTATATTGCAAGAATGTCTATCTCCTCGCTTGTTGTTTGAGTCCAACTTATTTCTGGCTATTTGGTAGATCAAGATATCATCCTACAATGGCACGTACGGCATGTTTTTGGGCGCGGAACGCACGCTCCCAGTCGGTAGCGCGTGCGTATAGTTTGGAGCCGTACTGTAATCGGGAATGCACTGTGGCAAAGTAATATGCACAAGACACTTCCGCGGACACCACTCGGGATACCCGTCTTAATTCCCGTTCGTCGGGATACCCGTTCTTTGCAATAGCAAAACATGCACTGCTTACTTTAACACACATCTTGTCGATGTGGTATTCCCATGTTTAACGGTCAATCTCAAAATTTTAAAATGTTGTGTTCTGTACCTGCTCAATCCGGACACCGTTAAGCACGACTTTTAGCGATTTTGTTTTGTAACCTTGTGGGTGACCCCACTATATTTATTTATTTATGTGTAATTTATTAATTAACTTATTTAATGATTTCATGTACACTCCACACTACTATTTCAGTTTATTTATAATATTTATATCAATATTATTAGTTTGTATTTATAGTTCATATTTACGTATATATCAAATAGCATCACCCTTCTGTTGTGCGGTCGGCCAAGTTATTTTTAGAACATCGGATGCGCGCGGGCGCCGGGCGATATTACCCCTCGCCGCGACCCGCGCGCTGGACCCAAAAAGTGAAAGGGATTTGCTACCTGCTGCCGGCCCGGTACCGCACCGCTGCCGCGCCGCAGTCGCTACTTACCATCCATACGTGACACCTGTTTTCTATGTTTATATGTTCCATTGATCTCTAATTTATTATTACTCTAATTACTTTTAACGCTATTCAACGTGTACATTGTATTATTTAATACAACTTTAATAGTAGTGGAATTGTGGCCTTTAATTATTACTACCAGCACCCCATACACTACAACTGGTGACCCCGACGTGATCCAAGTGGTAGTATTGGATCGTTTCGAAATAATGGACACAAAGCAGCACGTCACGACGGAATCAAGCGGATCGGACTCGGCTAGCACGGCGGTGAACACCAAACCACGCCGCCGGTCCCATATTAAGATGGCATCTCCGGCTACTCCAGGCACGTCAACCGCAAATAGCTTGCCGCCGCCGCATTTCCAGCACATGAAAATACCTCCATTTTGGCCAGAAAAACCAGCGATTTGGTTTGCACAAGTGGAAGGACAATTCGCGGTCATGAGAATTACCGACGAAGCAACCAAATTCTACCACATCCTCGCGACGCTGGACCGACAATACGCGAGCGAGATCGAGGACGTTCTCACCGGACCACCTGATTATTCGCGACTCAAGGACGAATTGATCAAGAGATTGTCAGCGTCGCGAGAAAATAAGGTGAAACAGTTGCTCACCCACGAGCAGCTCGGGTCTCGTAAACCGTCCCAGTTCCTGCGTCATCTACAACATCTCGCCGGACCTAACGTCCCTGAGGAATTTGTGAGAACGATTTGGACGAGCCGCCTGCCATTAACATTGCAACCAATTATCGCATCGCAGTGTATCTTGCCGTTGGATTCGCTCGCCGAGCTCGCCGACCGCGTACATGACATCGCGACACCGGCGCACCACGTGGCGACAACATCGCCACCGTTTTCCGCCGAGTTACCATCGTCATCGCCGATCGACGAGTTATCGAGACAGGTAGCCGCGCTGACGAGGCAAGTCAGCGAATTGTCGACGCGCTTCCAACATACAGCGCGGTCCAAAGGTCGCGACAGAGGACAACGCGACCGTTCATCTTCCCGCCGGTCTCAGTCAAACTACCGCAGGTACCCTATCTGCTGGTACCACAGTAGACACGGATCGCAGGCGCACAGGTGCGTGAAGCCGTGCGACTTCAAGGCTTCGGGAAACGCGACGGGCAATCGGTAATTGCGGCCAACGATTGCTCCTATTCAACGGGTCGCCTATTCATCACGGATCGCGGTACAAATACTCAGTTTTTAATTGACACCGGAAGTGATATTTGTGTATTTCCTAAATCCGCGATTCGCGAGTGCCGTGCTAAGACTTCGTATCAGCTCAGTGCTGCCAATGGTTCCACTATCAACACATATGGTTACATTCAACTTAACGTTAACCTAGGCTTACGCCGTATTTTTCCGTGGCGTTTCGTCGTTGCCGATGTCACGAAAGCTATAATAGGCGTAGATTTTTTATCGCACTATCTCCTCATCGTTGACATCGGCCGACAAAAACTTGTCGATAGTCTAACCAATGTCAGTACTGTAGCATGTTTAGATATAGGTATTAGTACAGTTTCTAGTGTGAAAGTAGCGACTGGTGGCGACAGCAGGTATCATAATATTTTATTAGAATACCCGGAGATAACACGGCCCGCCGGCACTCCAGGTATTGTCAAACACCATACAGTACACCACATTCGCACTACACCAGGACCACCCGTATCATCTCCCCCGCGCCGTCTCGCCCCCGATAAACTCAAAATTGCTAAACAGGAGTTCGATGTTATGCTCTCTAATGGTACAGCACGAGCGTCTGATAGCTCATGGGCTTCACCTCTTCACCTTGTGACCAAGAAAGATCACGGGTGGCGCCCCTGTGGCGATTATAGACAACTAAACGCGCGAACAATACCGGACAAGTATCCGATCAAACACATTCATGATTTTTCACAACAGCTGTCTGGTTGTACAATATTTTCTGTAATCGACTTAGTAAAGGCTTATAATCAATTGCCAGTTTCGGAGGAGGACATACCTAAGACCGCGATCACTACACCTTTTGGTTTGTACGAATTCCCGTTTATGACTTTTGGCTTACGTAATGCAGGCCAAACTTTTCAGAGATTTGTCGATGAAATGACGCGCGGCCTTGACTTTTGTTACCCATATCTTGACGATTTTTTAATTAGCTCAAAATCGCCCCGCGAACATGAAGAGCACCTCCGCCAGCTTTTCGAACGGATGAAAAATTATGGCGTTCTTATCAACACGGCAAAGTGTGTCTTAGGCGCGTCAGAGGTAACATTTCTCGGCTATCACATCTCTGAAAAGGGCACTAAACCACTGGACAGTAAAGTACAAGCAATTTCTAGCATTCCCCCTCCAAAAACCGTCCGAGAACTTAGATGATTTTTGGGGATGGTAAATTTTTATAGGCGATTTTTACCTAACGCCGCTCAGATTCAAGCGCCACTGAATGCTTTACTGTCCGGTTCGGTTAAGGCTTCTCACCCGGTCGTCATAGAAGGGAATTCGCTACAAGCTTTCGAGGACTGTAAGAAAAGTCTTTGCGATGCAGCTCTTCTTGCTCATCCCGACTCAGACGCTAAGTTAGGTCTCGTCACCGACGCCTCCGACACGGCGATAGCCGGCGCACTTCAACAGCTTGTCGACGGAGACTGGCAGCCGCTAGCATTTTTCTCTCGTAAATTAAGCCCATCGCAGACGAAGTATTCTCCGTACGACCGCGAGCTTCTTGCTATTTACGAGAGCATAAAATACTTTCGGCATATGCTAGAGGCCACTCATTTCACAGTCTATACTGACCACAAGCCTCTCTGTTACGCTTTCCACGAACGGAAAAGTAACTGCTCGCCGCGTCAGTATAGACACCTCGACTTCATCTCGCAGTTTACCACAGACATAGTACATATCGCCGGCAAAGACAATGTTGTCGCCGACACACTATCACGCGTGGATGAACTGCAGATGCCCGTCGACTTGGAAGAGATGGCCAGACTCCAAGCTACTGATCCAGATCTTGAGAACCACCTCCAAGGTGAAACTTCACTTCGCCTAATCAAGACGAACGTACCCGGGAGTCGTACTGTTTTGTACTGCGACGTCAGTACACCGACGCCCAGGCCTTTCGTCCCACGTCAGCTACGTCAGCGAGTTTTCAACTGCCTCCACTCGCTCAGCCACCCCGGTGCTAACACCACAGCCAAGCTCGTCGCACAACGCTTCGTTTGGCCACTGATGCGTAAAAATTGCCGTGAGTGGGCTAAATCATGTTTAACGTGCCAGCGCTCGAAGATCACACGACACGTAAATTCACCCGTAGGTACGCACGATATACCTTCAGCGCGTTTCAGGTGTGTGCATTTAGACCTGATCGGCCCACTCCCGCCCTCCGGTGACTACCGGTACTGCCTCACAGCAGTAGATCGCTTCACACGCTGGCCGGAGGTAGTACCAATTACCGAAATCAGTGCGGCGACAGTAGCAAAAGCGTTCGTGTCTAGCTGGGTAGCTCGATATGGTTGTCCTACCGAGATCGTTACCGATCGAGGAGGACAATTTCAGTCGGCATTGTTTGAGCAGTTATCCAAATCTATCGGCTACGACCACCGTAGAACTACCAGCTATCATCCACAGTGTAACGGCTTGGTCGAGCGTTTCCACCGTCAGCTGAAGGCAGCTATCACTTGCCACGCTGACGCCAATTGGACTGAGTCACTTCCGCTTGTACTTCTCGGCATAAGGAGTGCCTTTAAAGAAGATCTCCAAACATCTTCAGCTGAGCTGGTGTATGGTGAACCGCTTCGTCTCCCTGGCGAATTTTTCGGTCACGATGTCGCCAACTACACCACTGACATCACAGATTTTTCAGCTCGCATGAAGTCCTTTGCTCATAAAATACGCCCAGTCCCACCTCAGCACCACTCTCAAAAGAAAACCTTCGTATTTAAAGAGCTTGCCACGTGTAGCCATGTATTCCTCAGGGAAGACACGCTACGCGGCTCGCTGCAGCCTGCTTACAACGGCCCATACGAAGTGCTCAAGAGAGGTGCTAAAACATTTAAAATACGCGTGAGGAACAATGACGTCACAGTAAGCATCGACCGCCTTAAGCCGGCCTATATACTGTCCGCCGACTCACCTCTCCCGCGTGACCACTGTGTTCCCCCAGATCCACCGGAACTATCACCGGAAGTACCACCACAGAGTCCACCTACCATAATCACAAGGTCAGGAAGAAGGGTGCATTTTTCCAAACGTTATTCGCCCTAACTCGGTCTCTGGAGGGGAGTGATGTGGGTGACCCCACTATATTTATTTATTTATGTGTAATTTATTAATTAACTTATTTAATGATTTCATGTACACTCCACACTACTATTTCAGTTTATTTATAATATTTATATCAATATTATTAGTTTGTATTTATAGTTCATATTTACGTATATATCAAATAGCATCACCCTTCTGTTGTGCGGTCGGCCAAGTTATTTTTAGAACATCGGATGCGCGCGGGCGCCGGGCGATATTACCCCTCGCCGCGACCCGCGCGCTGGACCCAAAAAGTGAAAGGGATTTGCTACCTGCTGCCGGCCCGGTACCGCACCGCTGCCGCGCCGCAGTCGCTACTTACCATCCATACGTGACACCTGTTTTCTATGTTTATATGTTCCATTGATCTCTAATTTATTATTACTCTAATTACTTTTAACGCTATTCAACGTGTACATTGTATTATTTAATACAACTTTAATAGTAGTGGAATTGTGGCCTTTAATTATTACTACCAGCACCCCATACACTACAACCTGACAGACAAAAGTGAATAAAATTAGTCTTTTTTGAATTTACCATAAAACCGTTGGCACGAAACCACGTGCTTAAGCCGTTGATTCCAGTATTTAATTTATCTTATAATTCCTCTGCCGCCTGCCAAGCGTGGTGACTATGGCAAACACCCCCCCTTATGAAAGACACAAATAAGAAACGGCCCCTAGTCCCCGGCGTCTCCGCTATTCCAGGCGCTGGTGGCAGCCTTGGTTCCGGCAGAGCATGGGGTGCTAAGAATCCCCGGCAGATGCCCCGCCACCAAACCCCACGACTCGACCTGGCAACTTATAATGCACGGACGTTGAGGGCTGATGAAAAGATTGTGGAGTTGGAAGAAGAGGTGGACAAGTTGCGCTGGGATATTATAGGGTTATCCGAAGTCCGAAGACAGGGCGAGGGCAGGATAACCCTCGATTCCGGCAACTTGTTCTACTACCGGGAGGGAGATCAACAATCCCAAGGCGGTGTCGGGTTTATCTTCCGCAAGTCTCTCGTCAACAACGTGATAATGATCGAGCAGGGTTGTATACCTTGTATTTAAAATTACCGACCGATACTCATTGAAGGTCATACAGGTATACGCACCGACCTCGACACATCCCGACGAAGAGGTTGAGGCCATGTATGAGGACATCTCCAAAGCCATACATGCCTCGCTAACACATTTCACAGTTGTGATGGGAGACTTCAATGCGAAACTGGGGAAACGTAGCGGTGATGAGTTGAGAGTAGGGCAATTCGGATATGGGCAGCGGAACCCAAGAGGGGAACGTCTAGCTGATTTTTTGGAAAGGGAGAGCCTCTTTGTGATGAACTCCTTCTTCAAGAAACAGCCACAGAGGAAATGGACCTGGATTAGCCCAGATGGTTCCACAAAAAATGAGATCGACTTCATTATGACGACTAAACGGCAAATATTCAGCGATGTCTCTGTGATCAGTAAGGTCAAAACCGGCAGCGATCACCGTTTGGTAAGAGGCACGCTGAATCTAAACATTAAGTGCGAAAGATCACGTCTAATGAAGTCCACGCTCCGACCAAATTCTGCTCAAATTGAGAATCCCGATAACTTTCAACTCGAACTTCAAAACCGCTTCGAGTCCCTTAATGAGTGCGTAACGGCGGATGAAATTAATGACAGGCTAGTGACAACTGTTCACGCGGTCGGCAGAAAATTCTTCAAGAGCCGACGCCATAATAGAACACAAAAACTCTCCGATACTCTGAATCTCATGGCGGTTAGGCGAGGTATGCGTTTGCAGTCTTCGATAGACATGACGGTCTACAGACGGCTCAATAGACAGATTTCTACTTGTGTGCGACGCGACATACGCTGCTACAATACTACGAGTATTGAAGAAGCGATTAAGCGGAACCAAGGCTCAAAAGTGTTCGCAAGAAATTTGTCTCTTGGGCAAAGTCAATTGACCAAATTAAAAAACCGATGATGGCAGCGTCACCTCGTCGAAGCACGAGATTTTGGAGGAGATTGAGAGGTTCTATGAACAGTTGTACACATTTGCGCAAGCACAATCTGTCATTAACATGGCTAAAGACCCCAGAGCCAAGCTGACCCGACACTTTACCGAAGATATCCCGGAAGTCAGCCTGAACGAGATTAGGATGGCCCTCAAGCAACTTAAAAACAACAAGGCACCTGGCGACGACGGAATTACGACTGAGCTTCTGAGAGCGGGTAGAAAACCGGTACTTAAAGTCCTCCAGAAGCTGTTCGACTCCGTCATACTTGACGGTAATACGCCAGAAGCGTGGATCAGAGGTGTGGTGGTGCTTTTCTTCAAAAAAGGTGACAACACCTTGTTGAAGAATTACAGACCCATCTCACTTCTGAGCCACGTTTATAAGTTGTTTTCGAGGGTAATCACGAATCGTCTCGCACGCAGGTTTAACGACTTCCAACCACCCGAACAAGCCGGTTTCCGAAAAGGCTATAGTACCATAGACCACATCCATACGCTTCGGCAGATTATACAGAAAACTGAGGAGTATAATCGGCCACTATGTATAGCGTATTTGGACTATGAAAAAGCCTTCGATTCCATCGAGACCTGGGCAGTGCTTCAGTCTCTCCAGCGATGCCGCATGGACTATCGCTATATCGAAGTGTTGAGGTGTATTTACAGCAAAGCCACAATGTCTGTCCGATTACAGGACCAGTGCACAAAACATATCCGGCTACAGAAAGGCGTGAGACAGGGAGATGTTATATCTCCGAAACTGTTCACTGCCGCGCTGGAAGATGTTTTCAAGCTACTGAACTGGAACGGACATGGCATCAATATCAACGGCGAATGCATCACTCACCTTCGGTTTGCCGACGATATAGTCATTGTGGCGGAGTCGATGGAGGACCTCGGTACTATGCTCAGGGACCTCAGTAGAGTATCCCAACAGGTAGGTTTGAGGATGAATATGGACAAGACGAAGGTCATGTCAAATGTTCATGTCTCACCTGTACCGGTTATTGTTGGGAATACCACATTCGAAGTTGTTGACGAATACGTCTACCTGGGTCAAAAGATCCAATTGGGTAGATCCAACTTCGACAAAGTGGTCCAGCGAAGGATCCAACTCGGATGGGCAGCGTTCGGGAAACTACGGGACATCTTGGAGTCCAAAATACCCCAATGCTTGAAGACGAAAGTTTTCAATCAGTGCGTGTTGCCAGTGATGACTTATGGAACTGAGACGTGGTCCTTAACTGTAGGCCTCATAACAAAGCTCAAAGTCACACAGCGAGCTATGGAGCGAGCTATGCTCGGAGTCTCTTTGCGCGACAGAATCCGTAATGAGGATATTCGCAAAAGAACGAAAGTAGCTGACATAGCTCGAAGAGTAGCTAAGCTGAAGTGGCAATGGGCAGGCCACATCGCTCGCAGAACTGACAACCGATGGGGAAGAAAGGTTCTCGAGTGGCGACCACGAACCGGAAGACGCAGTGTTGGACGGCCTCCCACTAGATGGACAGATGACCTCACAAAGGTCGCTGGAAACCGCTGGTTGCAGGTTGCGCAGGACCGTTCGTTGTGGAAATCTAGGGGGGAGGCCTATGTTCAACAGTAGACGTCTTGCGGCTGATGATGATGATGATAATTCCTCTAATGAAAAAGTGGTTACCTGGTTGCTATCGCAGCAGCATCGTCTGCATTTATGAATAATATATGTCTGCACCCTTTACGGCGTCAGGAAGATCGTCCAATAGGAGTGAGAACATAGTGTTTGGAACTGGCGAACCCTGCGGTACTCCCATAGACGAAGGTAGTGGGTCTGGTTTCTTATCGCCCTCACCAGCATCCACTACTTGAGAGCGGTCTCGTAACATGTCAGTCAACACAACGTAAGATTTTCCAGCTATGCCATAGTGTTTCATCTTTAATCCTTAGGTCTCATGGTCTGCGACATCGAAGGGCTGCGATAAGTCATATCACAAGACAGCCACTTGCAGTCTGCAATCACGAGCACCCAATACACTACAAGCCACTTCACGCATTAGAGAAGTCATAGACTTCCCATCACGGTATGCGTATTGTAGTTCACACGGCGCCTCTATTTTGGTTAGGTAACTAACCACTAGTCGTAAACGTAAGCCATTTTCAAACACTTTGGCTATTGCTGGTATAATCGACACTACTCTGTTTCCATCAATGTTGTCTCATTTGCTTTTGCTATTAAAAATCGGGGATACTATGATATTTCAAGCAGCGACAGGTAAGAGCCTTCTCGAAGACACTTTTTAAACAGTGTAGCGCGAACTAGAGCTAGAGGTAACATTGCAAGCTTTATTAGCTCCATCGACACACCGTATATGTCTTTTGACTTTTTGGTGGTATTCTGGAGGAAACTATGCGGAGTACTCGTAAGTCTGAGAGAACGGTTAGTTGGTTGACGCGCCGATACTAAAATTGTACCTACGGTAGCAGCATCAGCTTTAGGTGATAGCATAGATTAGGTCACAGATAGCAATTGTATTTAGGAACCGAACGTTCATAGCATTTACTGCGTCTGTGGTGGCTAGTGTGGGAGTCGCGTAGGTAATGAGTTGGCGTGGACTCCCGACAGCTAGCCACTATTTTGCAGGTTGCGGAGTGCAGAGGATGTTGAAATTAAATGCGTTGTTGATAATCCAAATTATAAAATATGTGAGATAAATTTGAGGACAGAATAAAGTGGTGAAATGAGTACAATAAGAAATTAGAAATTAAATAGATAAATATTATAAGTAGATGGCGAGAAGCGCAAGACGTCTTAGCGGCGTACTTAGAGCGTACGTAGCGACTGTCGCTTAGCTCCTCGCAAGCGCGACCTGTATGTCACCCTGCGAACCCAGAGCCCAACAGAGAAAAGAGGCGCTACACGCTATAAACGGTAGCGGTTTCAATATGAATTCGCAGAGGCGACATACCACCATGCACGCCATCCGTCTTTTGGTGAACTAAACTTCCTGCCGTTACAATCTTTTACGATATCCGTGAAATTCAACCTAGGGGTATTTTCCCCCCTCTCAGTGTTCAGGATGCCCCACATAGCTTAAGATAGATTGCGTACTTCCGTGTATTATAGCATCATAATGGTTTGTTTCAGACATTTTCAAAGTTGACTTGAATTTCCTATGGAGATCGGTAAACTAATTCAAAAATGTCAAACATTAGTAGTATGTGAGGTATAATAACCCATGACGCGTCACGTATGTTAAGTATTTGGTTTTAATTATATCGGCTAACAATATTTAAGTATGATATACTTATTTGCTAAAATATTGATTAGTCCCATCACAAAGGCTTGAGCAGTCTTGTTTCTCCACCTACTTCAGAGCGTCAGACCAATCTATACTGTGAATAGGTAAAACAAAGATCACGCGCGAGACGGGAACGCTGTACTGGCGTTGAGTGACCAAATGTTAACACTTTGCGCACGGCTAAATAATCTGCAGACAGCAGCAAATTTTATTGTATTCGCAGAGGTAAGTTTACGTGATACATTTGTAAAAATAAAATTAATCGCCGTTTGTGACTTTTTTGTTGTACAAGTAGTGTTGTAGTGTAGGAAGTCTACAATCGAGCTCACATTATGAAAGTTGAATAAATCAAACATATTTTTAACCTTTAACTGGTGACAAGCGGTCTCACAGGCCGAGCGGTGTCAGTGAAACGTCATTTCACCCCCTTCCCCGCGCTTCCTTTGTTTCAACGTCTGAGTAGCTTCAACTTTAGTTGCGTCCACGCCGCAGATAGTGACAGTTGCGTCGTATTGTCCTATATTGGTAAATTACAACAACATAAAATTCGGCAGCGGTCTCTCAGACCGTACGTCACCACTGACGTAACTTTTTAACGTTTGCTATATTGTTTTTTCGTGTTTTTACGGTAATAACTAAAAATGAGTAATTCTGCACCTCCAAAAAAGAAGCGTAGGGAGTCGGGAGCTGGAAATGTACTGTCAAATACTCAAATTGAAGAGTGTCTGGCACACGAAGATTCAAGTGGGTCGGAAGCAGAAAATGTTCCTGAAAATTTCATCCCGGTGCAAAGTGAAACCACAAAACTTAGAGCATAGGCCGAAAGCACGGAAAACCTGTGCCAGTTGTCCTCCTAAATTAAATCACAAATCAAATTACCAATGTAATACATGTAAAAAACATGTGTGCTTGCAAAATGCAAAAGAATTAAGCCCCGACTATCAATAAAAATAACTAAAGTTTGACCAATGCCAGTTTTTTTAAATGATACCTTTGATTAAAAGAATATTTTTTTTGTTGATAAGAGTATCGTAAATTATAAGGAAAAAAAGTATTTTTGTTATAATTATGGTGATTAATTTTTTTTTTGTGTGATTATTGATCTCATCTTTAGATTTTGGATTTTTGTTCCTACTTACATTATAATAGCATGTTAATAATTGAAAATTACATTCAGAGTCCAATGGGTGGTTTTATTTTATACTTTTATACATTAATCAACTGTTTTTAAAAACTGAGGTAAGCTAGCATAAATACTTTCGATGCTATGGACCATTTAACAGCAGCGGCTTCTCAGGCCGCGCGTCACCAGTTACGTTACACAAAAACCATGTCACCAGTCAAAGGTTAAAGTCAGCGCTAGTGTAGTCTAATATATGTATTATTTATGTTTATGTCACCGACAATCATAAATCTTTTCTCGGCAGAGCTTATTATTATTAAATCATTTATTTCGGTAAACACAATATACAATAAAATTACAATATAATGAAATGTCACACAAATTAAATTAATAATAATAATTAATTATTGAGCAAACCTATGGAATGCTTTCAGGTATAGTCTGCGTAAGTGTGTGGAACTCTAGTTTTTAACCGACTGCAAAAAAGGAGGCGGTTCGCAATTCCGTTGGCTGTTTTTTGTATGTATGTTGCGCGATAGCTCCGGCAATTCTGTATCTTTGTTTGGTAATTATCGAAATTATAATAAATCTAATTTTATCTAAATCGGTGTGGTGGTTTTTTAAATATGAACAAAAAACTAAAATTTATTTCATATACATAGTGGTGGCTTCTTATGAAATTTGGTCAAGTGTCTGAATTTAATTTAAAGTCGGTTTTTGTTTTTTAGGAGAAAATCAATTATTTTTAATAATTTCATTAATCTCGACGGACTAACTAAACGGGTTTTTCGGTATCATGGTTCATGAGACAGTCCTTTTTGTGGTAAGCTTATTTTTCAGTTGAAATGTAGAAATACCAGATAAACAGTAATGTTGGAAAATGCAAATGGCATAACATAATATTAAATATGAAAGTCATATCTACGCGTTTGTATATATATTTGTAAATCATATTATTATTTACAACGATTTTTGTATTTTTTTTTTTGTAAAAAATGAAGCGATGATTTAGACGAAGGGTAAGGGTAAGAAATATGTATAGATTGTATGCGAAATGAAAGTTTGTGAATTATCTAGCTTGGAATGGTCCGTTTTTACGCGTTTGTTTAAGTTTTTGAGGTGAAATATGAATCTCGTCTTTTGTCTGAGATTTATGTTTGACGCCGCGTCTAGGCCGTAGCGAGCTCGCGGAGCTCTACTTTCAGTGTTAAAAAAGTGTGTAAGTAATAAAGATAGAGTTCTAGGAAACAAACCTTTATATTGGAAATTTTCTCTTCTTTCAGGATCTCTTTTCAAAATTTCTTATATATCATTAGTTAATAAATTATTAAGGAGTAACTAAATAGGTACCTTCTTTTTGCAATCTTATCTTGTTCATAACTGTCGCAATTTTTTATGTGCTAAAAACCCTTAAAACATTTTTTCTAGACCTCATTCCGAATCGAATGAGGTATCGCACATGTTTCTAGGAGCTTTATTTCTATTTTGCACGTTTTTGAACATGTTGACTAGAGTTTGTTTTGTTTTTTCATTATTATATTGCTTTGTTCTATGAATCGTAAGTAAACACTAATGTTATAAACGCAAAAGTTTGCTTATTTGTTAGTTGGTTGCCTAATTACGTCGATATTTCTGAACAGAACGGGTTGAAAATTAGAAAACAGATAAAATTGTCGATACATAGTAGCACTATGTTATAGCTAGCTTTTTATCACGAAAAAAAAACGGGAACGCAAACTGCGCGAGTAATATCGTGGGGTACTGCTAGTTCTTCAGCATATGGAAAAATGTGTGTGTGGTGCTTCTCGCTCCGGCACACTCGCTGGCCCCGAGTTCACCCAAACGAGCCTTTCACTTCAGCAGGTCTACTACGAAAACAAATTCTGAATGATCGGATGCGAGCGACAGCTGAATCGGATCTGTAGCCTACCACGAAAAACATTCGGATCGATACATCTCGATCGGAAGTTATAGACTTAGGTCGGATGAGGGTCGGATCGAACGAAACGGCCGATTCGATCAACCGAACGATTGTCTATCGAGGTAGGAAATGTCCATAAGTTTGGGCGATATATCGTTTATCGGACTTCGTAGTAGACCTGCAGACCGTGACGGACCAGCTTCATTTACAGGATACGAAAAAAAATGTGTGCGGTTTTCGCTTAAGTTTTACTCTTCAAAACTGCGCGCTCTTTTTTTTTGCAAATTGTTTCTTCTATATTTATTAATTTCCAAAGAAACTTCGTTCCTACCTGGTGTCCCATGACACCATAACTTTTTGATGTAATTTATCTCCACGTATTCACTCAACATTTAAATACTTAAAAATAACATTTATTCTACATATATAAATAGTTTTCAAGATATTATTAAAAATCTTTATTTCTAGCTTTTTTAGCTTTATTAAATGTTGGATGGTCATTTAGAAGTAGTTTTCATCAAGTACTTGATGTTTCACTTTCATCTTAATTATAAAATAATTACAACTACGGAAAATCTTTCCCAACGAACATGATTCACGAAACAGTACCGATATATCAGGCGCTTGATCCATAGAATAACCTCGGCCCAATAATAACGACATCCCCTAATTAATGGCGAGACTGCTGTGACAAATCGGACAAAATGAAATATTGAATGGGGTCTAGGGACATCGCAATTTCAGCGTTTTTTCTTAGCGCATTTCTAAATATTTGTTATACTGGTACATTTTTATTTTGTAAAAAAATATAAATCAACATGCAAATACAAACAACGGAGCTAACTTGTTAACTGTTTATTTTACTATTTATATTTTTTCATCCTGATTAGACTTTATTTTTTAACTAAAAACTAAATGGGATCCATAAACTGCGACGAGACCACAGAGGTAGGTATTTTTCAAAGAATATTTACATATTATATTTATCGCATCATTTCCATATTGGCCTTATCTTATAAAACAAATTGGGACTATTTATTGCATTTTTTTATTGGATAATTTAAGTTTTTTATGTCCAGTTGAAAAAATCCCAAGGAATTATTATTATTCGATGAGCAATTTAAGTTTCCAAACAGCAGAAATGTGGATTATCAAAAGAAAATTTGACAGTGTTTTTGTGTTTCTTTGACATATTAAAACATATGTAAATACATGAAACATACACATATTAATACGATTAAATAACCCCACGATCGTCAACACCACGAACAAAAAAAAACTCTTGTATACTTGTTTTTATTTATTTTATTAATGTGAAATAGACACACTTCAATAGGGTACAATCCTCAAAAAAAACTAAGTAGCTCGTTAGTTAGATTGCCAAAAAATATTGTACACGTATTTTTTCTTTTGTTTCACAAACGAAAAATGACGAAGATACTGCGCTTCGAAGTTTCGTGTGACGTCACTTGTGAGTACGATTTTTACTCACGAGTGACGTCGCGACCCCACTCTCGAAGTTTGATGGTTTATATCTTTGAGGATTTTTAATATTATGAAAAAACAAAAAATACGTGTCCAATATTTTTCCATGATCTAGCTGACGGACTAATTAAGATAGTGTAATTTTGACCCAGTCCGGTGAATTTACATTGCAGATGAAGAAATTACATTGCCATATTCCAAGAGCGACATCATTAAAACATAGATGCTTAAGCAGCTTATTCTATATTCCCACTGCTGGCACTTGGGACCACTTCCTTTTCTACTTCTTTCTACCACACGGTAAGAGTCAAGGCTATAATTCATTAAGGTGACGCAGTGCTCGCACATGGTCAGCGCATTTTACAATGACACATTTCCTAGAAAGAAGTATTTGAACAACCGGTTAAGTCACAATGACAAACTTGAAGTCTCGTACTGAAAAAAATATAGGTAGCCATAGGAACTGCCGATAAAAGTGAAAACTTATAACTCAGAATTTGATCGCTAACTTTGCAAACATGAGCATGGATATCTAGATATGCTCCAGAGTTTATCCGTAGATTTCTTATCATTCCTGAGCGTGACGCTATAATTCAATTCACAGACCACGAAAAATCTGTCTATGATGCGACAAGAGAAGTTTTCACTTCAAAAAACTCAGAAATTCAGACTAAATTCGAATCCAATACTTCACGGCTGCTGGATTATTGGATCACCAACAGACACAGAGCCAATCGGTTTTACCTTAACTCTCTCGTTTTCAGCGCAAATAATGAGTATTTCAATGAAAACTTCAAAAGAGGCCTTAAGAATTTGCGTCATATTTTACATTCAATAAGATGTAAGAATAACTATCGAGTTATAAGTAAATTAATATCCTATCAGACGCTAACTCTGCGCTATCAGGTTGATTGATGGCGCCTTCCACGATCAATCATCTCAATACACGTGCGGGAAGTTTGATCGACAAAATCAATATTGACATGAAAGAACAGAACTTTTTTCATGTGCTTGTGTTGTTTTGATGTTAGCTTTAGGAGGTATTTGCAATATTTTTGATAGAATCTTTTAAAATATGTACAAGGCCAAAAATATGCATTACAAAGGCAATTTGAGGAAAATAATTAATTTAATTTTTTTACTGCTAGGACGAGGCTCTTTTATACTAGAGAATAGTCAAACAAAAGACAACAAAAATTACCCAAACAGATAATTCTGAAAGTAATTAAAACATTGGCATTTCCTTTTTTACGATTTCATATCTATTTATAAATATTATCTTATTACCCGACTAAAAGAAGGATTATGTTTTTAACCGACTTCAAAAAAGGAGTTAAAAATGTTGGTTTAATTTTTTTCTTCTCTCTTCTTTGGTTCTTTAAATCTATTATTAATGTAAATGGAAATGAATAAAAGACTTATCTTATTTTTTTATAAATAGAGAAAACGCAATGACTCACACCATTTCACCCGGCTTAAGTCGGGCTCAAAACTACAAATGTTGCAACTACTTACAAAACGTCTACATGACGTCTATCTACTCTCTTTTTACGAAAAACGTAGATAATTTCGAAATAAACTCGCGACTTTTCTACTCCGGTTCTACTCGTATCCGAGTTTTGTCCGTTTATTTTAAACGTCAAACAATGTTCGATCAAACGAAACGAAGTAGGACCTGAGTAGGAAAGTCGCGAGCATCTTTCGAAATTACGTTTTACGTAGAAAGAGAGTAAACTTCTACAGGATTGCGTTGGTTTCCCGCAACCAGTCCAATTTGTAGTCCCGCAGCTAATCAATTTTCGACTGCATATGACAGAGAGGTAGACTTTACACCGATAAACTAATTTGCCTCAACTTCTTTGTTTTGAGGCTTTTCATGCCATAAAACAGAGACTTGAAGCTCGTGTCAATCTCGTTCCCACTCCCCATCGAAATCTGCAACGCCCCACCAGTTGGTGACCAATTGAGATATCTAAGTCAGCGCATTTAGAAGCTTGATTCTATTCTCATTCTCTTCCTCCTTTCCGGTATTATCCTAGATATCCTACACCGGTATTTTTGTAAATATTTATTTTAGGTTTTGTCAATAAAGATTTGACAAAATTATAAATAATGATAAGTTAACATTGATTACTGTTCAAAACTTCTTAATCGTTATTGAATAAAAAACAATTTATACCTACCTATTGTCCGCGATGGATTCCTAAACTACTTAACCGATTTAAAATTAAATTGGCACACCGCGAGCAATCTGGTCCAACTTGAGAGATAGGATAGTTTTTATTTCGATTAATAGTCTTTAAATGACAATATCCGACCGCAGCCGGAATGGGTCGATAATAGTAGTTTATAAAATTAATGTCAAAATCAAAGAAAAATACGTCCACAAAGTCATTAACTAACCCTGTTTAATCCTGTCTAACTATCTTGCCCTGAACCGTTACTGATAGTTTCCTGTAATTTTCGGTTTGTCTATTTGTCTAATCGGGAGTACGGTCACAGATAAGAAAAAAGTTTCATACGGTGACTGCCTCTTATTCTAATGTCACGCACACCAGTGTCATTTCGGAATCATGTGCGTAGGCAATGCTGCTAACATAAAAACAATTAAAATATAGATATATAAATATTGGTAGACAATTCACACACAACACCATCTGTCCCCAAACTAAGCAAAGCTTGTACTATAGTGGCTGATATAATGCTTATCTGGGGGCACGGCAGTGCCCCCACCAAGTCGAGCGCGAAGCAAACACTGCCGTACTATCCTTTACTGGAACCATTTCGCCGCATTTTCAGGCCTCTATTTGAGACCCTCCGGATAAGACCAGAACGCTGAAATTTTCGTCATCTAGTAAGCTATAATCACGTACTTAAAATCTAAAATTTCAAGTCTGTACACCATTTAGTTCCGAAGTTAAGCGAAAGCAAAGTTTCGCATTTACGACACTCATTCACTCACTCATGATCATCAAAATAGAACTAGTACTTCCCATAAACTCAGAGAGCTGAAATTTGGTACAGACTTAGGGTTTAATGACTACATAAAGGGAAAACTATAAAAACTAGGAATATCGAAAATCTGGGGTACCTGGTGGTATACCTGGTTATTTGAAAACACGCCTTTACAAAAAATATTCAACTTTGTTTGCCTCTTCATTTGATGTCAAAAATCGAAGGTCTGAAGTATCTAATGAAGAACCCTCAGCTTGTTCCAGCTGTATCTATACTAATATTATAAAGAGGAAATATTTGTTTGTTTGTTTGTAATGAATAGGCTCCGAAACTACTGGACCGATTTCAAAAATTCTTTCACCTTTGGAAAGCTACATTATTCCCGAGTAACATAGGCTACGGCAGATGGCGCTGCAGTTGATATCTAGGTTATTATTCGAGCGAAGCCGGAGCGGGCCGCTAGTAAGAGATATAGTAATGCCCCATTCTACTATTGGTACACAAAAAAATCGACTGTCATTGAAAAAATCCAGCATAGTGGGACACATCTTCTAAACTAATCTAGCCTATTGCTTCCCACTACTGGGCAAATGTTGCTACTGTACAAGAATCAGAACTGGAAAAAAAGAATATGTGTCAAATAATACATCTAATATAATAAATCAATAAGTCCACGTTTCTACAAAAAGAAGTGAAATCACACCAAAAACATTCTGTAAAAAACTAGCCAAGTCTCGATGAAGCTGCATATTTATCTCTAAAAAGTAATGAAATCTAGACAAAGCCGTGCCAAGTCTAAGGTTCCTTATGCGATTTCTTTATTATTATAGTTAATGTTGTGTGACTTGGCCGTTGAACATTCTTTATACGTTAGTCCGTTAGTGGATACAAGTCAATTTTGTTTACACGTTATGTTGTATCTGTTGTAACTACTTATGTTTGTTAAGCGAGATAATACTGGTATTGGTAATTGGACGCTAGAGTCTCATATTAGGCTGTTGTTAATCAAAAACAACACATGCATGCATTCAACAGCAACACCTGCGTTCAGCAACCTTTTTTAACATAAAATAGACGTACAAACGGACTTCTATCAATGAATAGAAGTCCCTCTGGACTGGAAATATTTTTTTAAACTGTTTGTTTCCGGCTCGCCTACACATAAGTATTATTGAAATTCTTTATTGTTCACACCATATTTATAGGATACATACAATTTAGGGAAAATAGTAAGACAAAAACAATTGACTGGTTATTGAATCAACGTTTTCCAAGTGGCCATTTTCCATCGTCAATGGTAGCGGTTCTGGCGACAGATTGGTGCAATGGTGTCATGGAGCATCTGGTTTTGTACCCTTGTGTACCCTTCAACGGCCAATTCACATAACATTAACTATAATAATAAAGAAATCGCATAAGGAACCTTAGACTTGGCACGGCTTTGTCTAGATTTCATTACTTTTTAGAGATAAATATGCAGCTTCATCGAGACTTGGCTAGTTTTTTACAGAATGTTTTTGGTGTGATACAGTTTTAAATTTAAGTTACGGCTGGTCTAGTCGGACTGTCGATCCGGAGACCCCGGGTTCAAACCCCACACGCACCACTGTCTTTACGAAGTCATGTGCGTAATGCCGCTAACGTAAAACGGTGAAGTAAAACATCGTGAGGAAACTGTCATGTACCTAGAATCTTTCGAAGTCATGTGTCATCCGCCAACCCGCACTGGGCCAGCGTGGTGGATTATGGCCTTAACTCTCTCCTTGCGAGAGAAGGCTCCGAGTCCCAGCAGTGGGAACGTTTAGTGGGCTGTTGATGATGATGATGACAGTTTTAAATACATATTTATCATACATAGTTTTAATTATCATAATACAAACAACGGTGGTTTTATATTACTCATTTATTCAACTGTTTTTCAACTACATTACAAACCGACGTTGCAATAGAGAATGCCGAATCTCCCTTCTTTTTCTCGTACCATAGACAAATGCCGTGTTGCCAGTCGTATTCGACCCAAAGTTACCACAGATATTGCCAGAAGTACGAATACTTATTCCATATAGAATCTAGTACTGTTCTACAAAATAGAACAGTACGACCCCTCGTTAGGGATTCTTAACAGTCGGCCATCCTGAACCAGTGTCTGTCCCAGACACAGATATAGTTGGCAATGTATGAGATAACAGGTAACTCAAGTAGCAGACTCTGATTCGGGTTGAATTAGATAATAATACTATACAATTATTAATAATTATGTTCCTTCTTAAAAACAAAATTATGATATCAAATTATTAGCCTAATGGGTAAGTTAACACTTGTAGTAAATTTACATCTTGTCAAACAGTAATAAAAAATATCACAATGCTGCGACCATCCTGATCACTAGAATGTCCCCATTCTAAAAACGACTGATAACATTGTGCAGAATATTGCTGAACAGATTTAAGTTGCTAAATTTTGAACATAATTCTGATGCCAACTACATATTTCATTGTACATTGTACTACGCCCTCCACATAGAAGGGAACTCGGTGCATCTAACAATATGCTCCGGCCTCGGTGCTGTACATAGCTTATGAGGTCGGGGTACTATTTGCACGGCCAAGGAGCTTTTGGTCTCCTGTGAAAGGTAAATGAACAGAGCATTTGTAACTTGCACACGCAAGCTTCTTCGATCTGGTTTTAAAAACAAGTAACTGGGGTATCTGGGTACAGCTTGCACACACAAGGTGCTTCGATCTCGTTTTAAACGTAACTAAGTAGAGTATCTGGATACAGCTTGCACACACAAGGTGCTTCAATCTCGTTTTACAGTTAATTTACTAAAGTATATGGGTGCCACTTGCACGCATAAGGTACTTCAATCTCGTTTTAAAGGTAAGTTACTAAAGTATCTGGGTACCAATTGCACGCACAAGGTGCTTGAATCTCGTTTTAAAGGCAAGTTACTAAAGTATCTGGGCACCGCTTGCACTCACAAGGTGCTTCGGTCTCGTGTTAAAGATATGTAGTTCATCAATCTCGTTTTAAAGGTGATTTACTAAAGTATATGGGTGCCACTTGCACGCACAAGGTGTTTCAATCTCGTTTTAAAGGTAAGTTACTAAAGTATCTGGGTACTACTTGCACGCACAAGGTGCTTCAATCTCGTTTTAAAGATAAGTTACTAAAGTATCTGGGTACTACTTGCACGCACAAGGTGCTTCAATCTCGTTTTAAAGGTAAGTTACTAAAGTATCTGGGTACTACTTGCACGCACAAGGTGCTTCAATCTCGTTTTAAAGGTAAGTTACTAAAGTATCTGGGTACTACTTGCACGCACAAGGTGCTTCAATCTCGTTTTAAAGGTAAGTTACTAAAGTATCTGGGTACTACTTGCACGCACAAGGTGCTTCAATCTCGTTTTAAAGGTAAGTTACTAAAGTATCTGGGTACTACTTGCACGCACAAGGTGCTTCAATCTCGTTTTAAAGGTAAGTTACTAAAGTATCTGGGCACCGCTTGCACCCATAAAATGCTTCGGTCTCTTCCAGCCAATGATTAACTCTTCTGGGTACCGCTTGCACACGCAAGGTGCTTCGGCCTTCTCCTGTAAGTAAATAACATAAATAATCTGGATACCGCTTGCACCCATAAAGTGCTTCGGCCTTCTCCAGTTAGTGATGAAATCGCCTGGGTACCGCTTGCACACGCAAGGTGCTTCGGCCTCCTCCAGGAAGTAAATAACATAAATATTCTGGATACCGCTTGCACCCATAAGGTGCTTCGGCCTCCTCCAGTTAATGACTAAATCGCCTGGGTACCGCTTGCACACGCAAGGTGCTTCGGCCTCCTCCAGGAAGTAAATAACATAAATATTCTGGATACCGCTTGCACCCATAAGGTGCTTCGGCCTCCTCCAGTTAGTGATGAAATCGCCTGGGTACCGCTTGCACACGCAAGGTGCTTCGGCCTCCTCCAGGAAGTAAATAACATAAATATTCTGGATACCGCTTGCACCCATAAGGTGCTTCGGCCTCCTCCAGTTAATGACTAAATCGCCTGGGTACCGCTTGCACACGCAAGGTGCTTCGGCCTCCTCCAGGAAGTAAATAACATAAATATTCTGGATACCGCTTGCACCCATAAGGTGCTTCGGCCTCCTCCAGTTAATGATTAAATCGCCTGGGTACCGCTTGCACACGCAAGGTGCTTCGGCCTCCTCCAGGAAACAAATAACATAAATATTGTAGATACCGCTTGCACCCATAAGGTGCTTCGGCCTTCTCCAGTAGACAAGTTTATCAGGACATCTTCGGGAAGAACTTGATTCAGCCTCGTTCTGGTGTTGCAGCACTATGCAGCACTAGCGCTCACAAGGCGCCACATTGCCGACTCCATCGTCACTCCAAGACGTGCTCAGCTGTCTCTTTGCGCGGTTCATTTAGGAATTGGTTGAAGGAAGGGTAGCTTAAGCGTATCAGAACCAAGGGCAAATTTAAAACATCTCAGCGGTTTTCGAAAGAAAACAAGAATATAATCAAGGTTGTTAATGGACCAGTGCAGAGTAACGTTGACTAACATACTTTGTATAAAATACATTTTCATCAATCAAGAACACAGTTCGTAAGCTTACGCAAACTGAATCATAATACATTTCATAGTAATTTTAGTGCTTTATATATTTTTGTTTTAATTTCCATCACTACTTTCCTTCCGAGCCGTCAGATCTCATCGAAGGTTACATTTTATCCATTTGAAAAATGTTTACGTTTATATTTCTCGCGCTATTCTTGTGCTATCTATACTTTAGAACCTATAAATTGTTCAATGCTACTTCAATACTTCAATGATACTTTTATTCGTCTGTGAAACTAGGATTAACAAAATTGTGTTGTGTCAGAGACCAGAAAAACGTTCGCTAGTTTCCATCAATGTTTGGTATACAGACATATAAATGGATTATAAATCTTCAGCGAAATTTAAATTTGCTTCAGCGAATTTTGTTCAATGCGAAAACATCTCAAATTGCAGCTCTAGAAGTTTTAGTCTTCTTGTCCGCTTTCGTTCTCTTTGATATTTTAAACTTAACAGTCTTTGATATTATACATTTAATTTAACTATCGATAAGGCCTATAGGATAATGCCTTAGGGTATCTATTGTCTCCAACTTTACTTTTATCGAAAGGTTCAAATAGATTTGCGTACAAATCGTACTAACTTAGCAAACCAGTAGTTCAGTAGTAGACTACGTTTCTTCATAAGAGGAACGACTGACATTGTCTTGGCATTGTTCGATTTTTTTTTCTTTTAGGCACTCGCCTATCGTAACTCTTAACTGTATGTCTATTTTTGTAATTAAAATTATAATAGTGGAGCGACTCCCCGATATTTCGATGCACTATTCTACGCCATGTTCATGGATAACAAATTAGAAATTTTGTGTCAATTATGCAAAAGTTTCTGACCGCAGGCAGACTTATCAAACTACCCTATTTCTCAGACTTTTTAGGAAAATTACTAGTCTTATTAGTCAAGCTTAAATTTTGACAAAACGTAGTCACTGTTTCACTATTCTTTTTTTTTTTAATTTATTTGGAGCACAATGTAGAGATTTATTATTATTTTAAACATCTTACAGCTTTTGGAAAAGAAGTTAATAATTTTATCTGCCATTCCGCGCCAGCATATTTGACTCTTATTGGTCAATCAACCAACTAGCTAGCTTTTACTTTTAAAAATGGCCAGAGTATCGTTTGACTTTTCAACCAACTCAAAACATGTGCTGTCGGCTTAAAAGCTTTGCATAGCCAATCCTTGATTGTTTGTAAATAAAAATCTTGAGGATTGGAACCCTCTATACCAGGTACCTAATGCTCTTGCTCCGTTCTCTCGCCAATTTATGTTTTGTCGTTGCCGCATCTTACCATGTGCTTTAAAATATAGAACATCTGAGTTAGATGCGACAGAATACCAGTTTGATATCCGTGACAGTCAACAAACAGAAGCCAGATTTCAAATCGTTGCGACCAACATACACATCATGTGTGATGACGGCGCCACTACCACGGTTTTAATGTGAACAAATATTTATGACATAGGAACTGTTTAGTACCTGTTTCTAGGTATCTTTTATCAATACATATATTTGTCGTACTCTGTTTGAAAATTATATTTTGTGACCACTGCGCTTCAATATTATGAAGCGCTTTATACAAAATTATCAACTTACTAACTGTAGTACGTATTATTACAATCATATTCGCCAGATTTAGCAGTCCGTTCTTTTTTTTTTTTGTTATAAATGGAAAAGGAGATATATTAATCAATTTCTAATGTGGACCCAAAAAAAATATACCACGTACAGTAAATAACTTTGTGTTTGATGATTTTCTTGATAGCGGGTAGTACAGTGAGAGTACTCGCTTCCAGGTATAAACAGATTTCATTGTAATTTAACATTAATGACGCACATTCCTTATGCATCCCGTGGGACGATAAGAGCGTTAAGGATTGAAACTATTAAACATCGGAATGTTTGAAATTGTATGTCACGACTAATGCTGTTATTCATGTTATTTTATTTTTCTATTACAATAATAGCTTGCTTGCGCTTACGCACATGTAGCCAAACATAGTAAACAGCATAACAAAGTACCTATTTACAACGAAAGCAATGTATCCAAATATGTTTTTTTTTTGTTATAAATGTTTTGTCACTCATTTTTTAAATATTTCTAGAGCTTGAACTATAATCATCAAGTAATCCAATTCTTTATCTTACCTAATGTATTTTTGTGACGATTTATCGTTACCTTCAACTTAATAAATATGTAGGTACTGTTTATTCGACTAACGACTTGTCGAAGTTTCACCAATAGTTCTTTATTTTACAAACAAATAAATATAGGTATTTGAATGATGTTAATTTAAAAGCCTTGGTTATAACCCAAATATTCTAAGAATGTTTAATAGTAGGTAAGTACAAATATTAGCATTTTATTTTTGTAACTATTCCAAAGTTTTAAACTACGTAGTACCATGAAAATCTCCGCAAATAAGATCCGCTATATAACTTCAGTTATTCAACAAATCGGAATACTAACGAAATTTCACCGTAGGCAACAAATGTTTGTATTCATCACACAAATATTTATATTGGATGTGAATCGAATTTATGACTTTTGGCTTCGCAGGTAGACTCACTACCAACTAAACCACGAGTGCAGTCAAAGTTATCTTTACATTTTCATTAGACATACTAGCTGAACGCGCGCGCGTTGCTACGCCTTCTATCGAAAATTGGTCGTACCTACCAATTCAAATTTTGAACAAATTCGGTTAGTTTAGGTTCTAATGACGCAATCTTTAAAATATGACATATGCTGTCACGCAACGAAAGCTCTTAAAAAGCAATATTTGTTCCCGTTTTTGTCACATCCTTCATTCATGCTCGGCTCCTGTTGATAACGTAATGTTAAATAGCCTATAGCCTTCCTCGATAAATGGACTATCCTACAAAGAAATAATCTTGCAATTCGGACCAGTAGTTCCAGAGATCCTTGCGTTCAAACAAACAAACAAACTCTTTAGCTTTATAATATTAGTATAGATTAGTACATGATTGGAAGAATACCTACCTCGTATACGGAGACAATAACAACAAGTGTTCTCTTGTGTTCAAACTACATACCTATTTGAAGTTTAATCAAAACCTTAATTTCATGTTTCAAAAATTTTAATCCAACATATTTATTTTTACAATAAGTGTATGAGAAATTAGAACTTGTACTTAATTAACATGTAACAAATTAAATATTTGCTTCTTAGCAGACCTACAATCTTCGGGCTCAAATTAAATATGTTTTTATTTATTTATGATTTGAATTTAAGCAACATACCATGAGCTATTACGCTGCAAACCAAAACTTCAATTTCAGTTGAAGAAAAATGTTGCTAATATTCTCAAAGTAAAACACGATCCCTTACGAGCATTTATTTACCTACTCGTGACACACCCCGGCTTCGCACGGTTTAATTGGATAAGTATTAATGCCATTTTACTCAAAATTACTTCGTTCACAAGCCATTATTTCTACTAATAAGTAAAGGATACATTTATCTTGGGTTATTTCTAAGAGATAAGACATACCGTCGCGGGCTTTATATAGACATTTTTCAGGCGTGCAATACTGCAATATATTATTTTGATCTATCTCGTAGGGTTCAATCAGCGTTTGTAACGTAAGCGCACAAATGTATTTATTTACAACATAACCTCTAATATTACCAGTGTTCATCTGTCAAATTTTAAAAGTTTTACAATTATTAAATTTTTTTTTATACGTTTCCTTTCATAAAATCCTTCTCCCAACAATAACAAACACAACTACGAAAGAATTAGCGAAATCGGTCCAGCTGTTCACCCATGATGCGATGATAAATGGATTCATTTATAATATAAACATTGGTGTGGTTTGCGTAACAAATCACTTTAATTCACAGTAGTGAAATGTCGATTAGTAACATTATTTTGAATTCCTTCCTAGCACATTTTTTTATTTTTATTATCAACCAGACCTTATGAAAATTTAAAATAAAGAAATTGCTTGATGATACTGGAAATAATCTAATTTCAAAACAGTAATTTTTAGTAGATGCCACCAAATCTAATTCATTAACCTTGTCTACACTTATTTTTCTAAATCCGTGTTAGCTGCATTTTTAGCCGTGTTAGCGTTTTTTAGCATAGCGGCGATCATCCACGAATATCAGACTATCATCACATCTTTCGCGTGATGACGACATCGTACTAGGTATCAGTTGAACTAAGATAGACAAGTGAGTGACCGCGACTCCCACTGCACCTCGTCAGTGATTCATTTACATCTCCCAATCACTAACATTGCGACGATGGATTTACCGATAGCTAGATCGTATTCAACATCCAAACTAATAACCCACGGGCAACACGAAAACAAACCTTTTGTTCTGATACGCTAAAGGTAATAGTTCAAGTAGGTACCAAAAGGGATCGGAAAAATATGGATTGAACTGATTGCTGTAACATTCCCACATAGTAAATAAGTACACAGTAAGCAGATCATGCAAAGAGTACCTACAATAAAAATACATGAAAAGGAGAAAACATAAAATAAGGTAATTGGCTGTTAATAATCAACCTTCATTGTAGGGTCAGTCTCAAAATATATAGGTACTAAAAACACGTTAAAAATATCAAATCAAATAACACACTGGAAAATGCCCGATGAATTTTATGCGCCAGTTGTCGGTGGATAGACATAATTAGCTAAGCAGATAGATAGATGGATGTAGTTACTTAGTCGTTATTATAAATCTTCGTCATAGAACTCAGTTGCTACCCGCGTAATAGAGAGGTACCTAGTACCTAGTACAAAAGACACGAAGCTACCGATCTTCATCGTAGTACCTTCTCTTCAAACAGTAAGCTAGAACCATATTTTATATCTGAACACTGAACACGTAACTAACAAACACATTAGAAGGTTCAATAAACATGTTGAAAGCGTTAAAATAGCAAATGTAAAATCAATTCATTGTCAAAATCAATATTTTGTCTAAGTGTCCAGTCCCTAGAGGCTCATTATATTCAAATAGGTACTAACACAAATAGGTAGGTACACAGTACCAATTAAACCTCAGCGAAAATAACTTTCAGCTTTTTTTTTAACTCTTATTCTTGGTTATCGAAAAGTTGTGCAACTCACCCAAAATATCACCATTTTTACCTTACGGCCGATAGCGCAAATGGGCTATCTCGATATCCCGTCTTCTGAACTTTTAATTATCATAATACAAACAACGGTGGTTTTATATTACTCATTTATTCAACTGTTTTTCAACTACATTACAAACCGACGTTGCAATAGAGAATGCCGAATCTCCCTTCTTTTTCTCGTACCATAGACAAATGCCGTGTTGCCAGTCGTATTCGACCCAAAGTTACCACAGATATTGCCAGAAGTACGAATACTTATTCCATATAGAATCTAGTACTGTTCTACAAAATAGAACAGTATGACCCCTCGTTAGGGATTCTTAACAATAGAAACACCGAGACACAATACAAATATTTGAATTCATCACACAAATATTTACACTGGGTGGGAATCGAATCAACGAACCTAGGCTTCGCAGGCAGAGTTACTACCCCCTAATCCACGAGGACAGAGGAAGAATTAAGGAAATAGATTGCGACAGAAGCCCTTATGAACCGTTTCAAGCAAGCAAGCCGGAGCACGTGTGCCCAAAATGCACAATACCTTGCTGAATAGCGACAATAATAATAAAATTTATTACTATAATATGTGCAGCTGGAACCAAAGTGAATCCCAAACAGATTACAACATAAATCGAAATGCTAATCTACCCTCGATTGAATCTAATCATGACAGATGGTAGTACATAATTATTCTATTACCTACACCGTATTCTCATTAGATTAACGCGGGCTATGACTAGATAACGCTGATAACGGGTCATTGATCATTCGCGGTATCTGTGGCTATTATGTCGAGTTACTTAGAAAAGGTAGGTAAATATCATGAAATAAAAATGCCCACATATTTTGGGCCGCTCAATGAGGAATCGGCTTGTGCAATATTTTTTTGTTCTCCATAACTCTTTTTTTCTATACTCATCGTTTAAACTATCTTTTTTTATTTTATTGCAAGGAGTGACGAGACGAGCAGGACATATGCCTGATGGCAAGCAACATTCTTGCCACATAACAGCACAGTGACATGCAGCTATTGGAACATGATAGTCCAAATCATTACCTAGCACTGCACTGCGCTCGTCACCCAGAGATCTAAGATAGTATGTCTCTAAGCCCTGTAATTTCTCTGGAAACATTGCCCTTCAAACCGGAACACAGTATTTTTTCCACATTACTGCTTGGCGGTAGAATAACTGACAAAGGTGTGGTACTTCCCCAGGCGGACTCTGCTAAGAGTCCTACCACTACTAAGTACTCTGTAGCTTGATTCCCTTGCGAGTGTTGAAGATTTGCGGCATAAGCGACTGTATCTTTTGATTTTGTTGACTTAAAACTTTGATATTTTAATAGCTCTATGGGACAGTAGACCTAAGTAAGCATTTGATATAAATTACAACATTTACATAACATACAATTTGTAAAAAAAATCGGACAACGAAGTGATCTTATATGAGTTCTGCTTTTTCCTTTCGAAACAAAAATAATTAAAGGAACAAGCATTCGAAATATCATCAAAAACATACACACTAATATTGAAAATGGAATATGTACTAAAAAAAAATGGCAATCATCGGAACTGCTCATAGGAGTGAAAACTTATAACTCAGAATTTGATAGATTACTTTGAAAGCTACTCGGGTGAAACCGGAGGGTGTGGCCATCAACATGGCAATCTAGAAATCCTGACGTATTTTCAGATTACCAATGGGAAATGTTGACTCATTTCTAGAAGATCAGTCCCATGGTCCCGAGTTTACCCGAAAATTTCTTATCATTGCCAAGCGTGACGCTAGAATTCAATTCACAGCCCACGAAAAATCTGTCTGTAGCACGCCAAAAGAAGTTTTCACTTCAAAAACGTTTCTATAAAATGGATCCTTTTATGCTACTTCAGTTCTCGCTCCACTATATGAAGTGGTAAATATCTAGAATGGTTGTGATGACGGCGTGTCTGTTATCGCGCGGGGACGAGCTTTCGCGCTAATGTGTTTATTTATAAACGGTTTCCTTCCCTTTTGGGAAAACATACGGCGTGGTATTTTGGACCACGTCATTTAGGTTTCATTTTATTTATGTGTGACAGTGTTTCTCACTCTATTTGTTTATGCCCGAATTGATGCATTATTGATATGATGCGATTGATATGATTAGTTTTCATCAAAAAACTAGACGTCTGGGTTAATATACTACAGGCCGCAACACCGTACAAAAATCAAACGACAAGGAGAAAAGATCGAGGGTTGCAACCCCCTATCTTCATCTGCACTCAGTTGGACAGCTTACAAATGACGGCATAGCGCTGAATCTTATTATTTTATACCATTATATCTCTACATAGGTCTCCAGGTTGTTCAGATGACCCATAAGTTTAGTACACGGGCCTGTGGTCTATAAACAATTAAAATGCACAAGTTTAGGCAGACTGCTTTTTGCTTCCACTGCTGTGATTAGGGACTTTCTCTCAGAAGAAGAGAATCAAGGCCATAATCCACCATGATGGTCAAATGTTAGTTGTCGGACGACACAAACATGTCTTTGAAAGATGTCTGTCTTGGAACACGTGTCTTAAGTTTTTTTATCAGTTACATTTTGGAGAGTGTGCAGCAATCTGTGTGTTCTAATTCCACCTTGCCCTTTTTCTTTTGGACTGATCGTAGCTCGCAAAAACGACATTTTCCCATAGTTTTCATATTACTGCTTGACGGTAAGAAGAGGTCCTTCTCCAAGTGAACTCTACAAAGAATCCTACCACTTCAATACCTACCTAGAATAAACCAATTCACTCGTGTCTTGAAGACACGAGTTCCACTAAACTGGAGTTTTTTTTAAACCTCCGCGTTTGAGTCTTTAGAACGGCAACATAACACACTTAAAACGATGTCTCCATGATCAACATACATAAATATTATTTAATTTATAGCGTGCTTTGTTACGGCTAGACGTGTTTTTTTACCCACAGGTAGACATCTCGTATTGTCACTCCATTTAACAAAAAAAAAATATTTATAACCATACGCAATTCGCTTCCATGAGTCGTCACATCGATTTTAATGGGCTTAGGGGATAAAGACGTAATAGTGATGATAAATAGCGCCGTGACCATGCATACAAGTGCAATAGCAGTGAAAATGGTGTTAGGAACGTGACTCGCTGGTAATTAGGGGAAATATATTATTATTTCGCTAGGAAAGACAGCGACCACTGAATTAAACATAGTTTCTAGCAAAAAAAATGTATAAATATGTAATACAATTACTATTACGCAGCGGTCTTGATCGAATCTATTATTATTATATGTGGTGGTATACTTGAGAATTTTACTAAATTTGCGAGAATCTTACAAAACGGGTGTCGGGTTACGTAAGTGCGTTGTTTACGCTTCGGCTTACAAAGTGTCGTCGTACTTGTACCCATTTGAACCTCTCAAGGGCAATTCAAGACGATTCTAACGGTATCGTTTGTTTATAATAGTTATTGTAATTCAAATGTAAACAAGTTTAGATGGGTCAACTTTTAAAATGTTTTACTTATATTACCTGCAAACGGCAATACAAAAAATGTGTATGTGTATGTGTAAATTAACAGGTTGAGCCAAAGCGTTACTGTCAATTTAAGTGGTTTTTTATCTTCTATACCATAAGTTATAAAAACGACATAGTGTTTTAATATTTTAAATTAATCGTTTACGATATAACAAAAAATACGAAAAAACTACTTGCGAAAACATACATTTTGTAAAAAATTGATTATAAATTTCCAAACAATATTACGCATTTTTGTTTTTAAATTTCACTTTTTTTCTATGTTAATGAGTTTTGATCTAAATGTACTTCTTGTCAAAATATGTATATACCGATTCAAGAAAACGCCGATAAATACAATGAAAACACTTTTTCTCGCCACAAACCCGACCGCATAGTTAATTTTGCTGGTTTTCGTCATTAATTTTTAAATGTAGAGAATGGAGTCATCATAGACACGTTTCGTTAGTTCGTTTACAAACTTTATCCTAAGCTCAGGATACATTCTACCAGTTACAGTCCAATAACTCAGATTGCCGTTCCCCAGGTAAACGCGTTGTGTCAATATTGACCGGCGCACTCATCGTTTAATAGAAGCCGAGCCGAAGACATGGCGGGATCTGGCTTCGCAAACATTGATGCTATTTGAACAAATATTTACTTACGATACGATGGCCACATACAAATGCGGATTTGACCGCAACTGATGTGTTATGCCAATCGATGGTATTGTTGAAATGTATCATGCATGGAGGATTGCTGAAAATCATCCAAAATATATATTTAATGTTCACAAACTTCACAAAACTGGTCGAAGTTTGCCGATGAGAAACCTAGTTACTGTAGTTTTGAAGAAAGAGACCTATGAGAGGCAGAATGGTTTTATGCTCCAGGAAACACTGAGACAGGAGGTGCTATTCCTCAGTAGTACGCATTTAAAATATTTTTAAAAGCATTGGGTGTGGATCATACTGAAATATCATCAAGGGGAGGTGGGCCGTAATTTTGAATTTTTAAAACAATTTTAAGACCTATAAAAAGTACCATAAGTGTACTGAGCTCTGAAAAAAATATATGTATTAGTTTAGGATGTAATCTAGGTTAATTCGCAGTTAGTAACACGATTTAGAGAGTTTGACTCGATAGAAAAAAATCCCAAAGTTACCTCTTTTCATAAAGAGCATTTCCCATTGGCTGATGCGTTTCTAGATGGCTATGCAATGATGGCCCGTCTACGCCCTTTCAGCATTTCCTATTGGCTGACGTATTTCTAGATAGCCAAATACCATGGTCCCGAGTTTCCTCGAAGCTTTCTTGTCATACCCGAGCGTGACGAATTAATTCAATTCACAGCTCACAAAAAATCTGTCTAGGCGCGCCTATAGAAGTTTTCACTTCAACAAACATTTCGCACGGAGAGCAAAAAAGCGACAAAGTTTTTGCTTCACTTAATTCACTTAACAATTTATACCTAGATTGTTTTCATAACCATATTTAACAGCAGACTAACATTTTCGAATCTTAAAGGCTTGTTTTCATTTTGATTAGTGCGAGTGCGAGTGAGTAGTGCAGGTGTTGAGTGATTAGTAGCAAACACGTGTGGACAGGGATTGATTATTGCGAATGCATAGTAATCAGTCGCGATTACTCACTCGCACTCGCCATCACACTCGCCATCACACTCGCAATCGCACTCGCACTCGCACTAATTAAAATGCAAATTGGCCTTCACACTGCTAACACCATAATTTGTGTAATCACTTTCAAATAATTAAAACTTGTTATACTATTGTTGTTGATTCAACTGTTTTTTCATTCAATTTGAACAAAATCTGATTAAAGAATTATTAATACCGCAGAAACCTGAGCTGCATGTAAATGGTCGAATATTCAGTAGCCGCAATCGGCACAACGCGACGCAGGTGTTGCCAAAACTAAATTGAAGGTTAGATCCGTGTTACTGTAGTTACACATAGTAGTTTACTTTCTAGGGAGGAGTAACATCGTAGGAATTGGATACTATGTTGCAATATTGCCCTGCCCTGAATCCAAGATGTTAATATTCACTAATATTTTGGATCTGAAAGTTTGGGTGTTTAATATTGGGATGTTTGAACGTTCGGAGGTTCGGACAGATCAAAATGATAGTTTTGTATGGCACTTCAGTTTTTATTCACGATACCAATTCGTTCTTTTTTAACACAACACATGTTACTTCATTGCGATCCAAATCATTGTTTGATTACTGAATTACTGTTCTACACAATTCAATTAATTTATTTGAACCATTAATTCAAAAGAACACTAGGTAACGTTATTTACAATTAGAAATAATTATCTGTATAGCTGTAGATCCATAATCAAATAATACCAAAAAATTAATAAAATAAAAACTAATCAGATGTAAATGGACGTTGCTAATCAGATGCGGCTGTAAATAGGCTTTGTCGTAGCGAAAAAACAAATTATCTAAATAATTAATACATACAGTATTTATAAAAATCTATATTAACATCCGGTATTATTCTACCTTATTAAATAATTCTAATTGTGACATATACCTTTTCCAACCATTACAATCACAACAACACAACGTAACTTAGAGTATAGCCATCCCCATATCCTATGAGTTATGTATTATGTTTTGGATATAAATTCAAATCGTCAAATCTTTAAAACTTTATGATTCTTATACCCAAGACCTAACCAGGAAGTTTGACTCTACTTTTGGGATAAGAACGTCTAGGCTATGGAAAGTGTTACCTGGGTGAGTTTTTCCCGATGGTTATATTTTTTTCTCGTATAGGTCCGCGTTAGACCAACAATTCGCCTGATGGTAAGCAACGGTGTGGTCGAAGATGACGCACGTTAACCTAGAAAGTATTATAATATATATTCACTCTGGCCTTGAAAAACTCTAGATTGTATCTTTCAGGGAACAAGGAGGTCGGAGAACAATGTTGAGGTTTTCAAATCGCGCAATTGGTTTCTTCGAAGTGAGCACACTAATTTTTTTTCAACTTCTATAGGTTTACACTTGACCGCCATCTCGTCTTATGTTAAACGATGCGGTCTAGGATGGAGCGTGTTTACCTAGAAAAAACCGATTCTCTGTCGATTTGAAGACACAAAGATTGTAACCATCGGGGAAAACCCATTCAGGCAACGAATTCCACAGCCTAGACGTTCTTATCACAAAAGTAGAGTCAAATCTCTTCGTTCGTGTCTTTGAAACATCAACCATGAAACGTTGTCACTTTTTAGAGCTACGAGCATTCCGATAGAAAAAAGGACAAGGTGGTATCAAATCATGCAAATCAGTCGCACATTCTCCGAAGTGTATCCGATAAAAAACCGATAGGCTAGCAATTTTTCGGCGATGTTCAAGACTTTGAAGTCTTTTTCGCTCAAGTGTGTCGTTGCCTATGAGCCTTTTGGCACGTCTCTCGATCGATTCCAGAGCCACCAGCTGATACTTAGCCGATCCATCCCAAAGGTGCGAACAGTACGCCATACAGGAGCGAATCTGCATTATCGTAGACAGCGCCGTAGTTTAACATCAGGCGAGATAGCGGTCATGTGCAAACTTATAATAGTTAAAAAATATGCATTCTGTTTTTGAATTAACAGTAATTTATTTAAATATATTTTGAATTTATATTGCTGTTATTATGATGTCCAAGAACTTTACAGTTCAGTTATATGAATTTAGTGCACCTAGTGTTTCAAACTACGAGTATTCAGACCGCTGCATATTTAACGAGAGCTGCAGCCGTCTCAAGCGAAATTGCTTTTAATTTCGAAATGCGCTCTCGTTCTTCTCTATGAATATACTCGTTATTTATGAAAAATATAAGTAGTACCCCGCGGTTTAACTTGCGTAGTTAACGTTTCCTAAAAGTTTTCGAAAATACCAAGTAAAAAAAAAAAGCTACCTGATTCGTCCATTCACTGCGTCGTGATTGCGCAACAAACATCCAAACTTTTGCATAATATATAACATTACTAGAATTCCATAAACGAGAATCTTTTTTTTTTAGAATATTTTGTAGTCAAGGGACGAGCTAACCTAAAACGGTGAAGGAAAACATCGTGAGGAAACCGACATGTACCTAGAATCTTTCGAAGTCATGTGTCATCCGCCAACCCGCACTGGGCCAGCGTGGTGGATTATGGCCTTAACTCTCTCCTTGCGAGAGAAGGCCCCGAGTCCCAGCAGTGGGAACGTTTAGTGGGCTGTTGATGATTAGTCTATTCAGCTATTTCATTCCAACGTAAATAAACTTTATCTTAATTCCAAAAGGCAAAAGTAGTAGTGCCAAAACCCCTATCGGAACGTCAACAGAAATAAGCACATTACTAAATTGGCTCGGGAAGAGAAACCCCATTTAAGTCTGCCTGTTTTCGACCTTTATACATTAAAAGTTGATTGGCAGTTACACCGATGCGAACGCGTTACAGGAGTAAGATATTTATGCAGTAGAAACGTCTCAGTGCTGGGACAACGGTAACATACTCATAAGTAAAATTTGAATTTAAAATGCCTATCGCAGCAGTACCTACTGTTTACCAGTTTCGTAATCTCACAATTGGGATTATGACTGATTTTGAAACATCGTTCTATAACGTTCAGAAATTCTTCTATTTCCGTAAAATATTATAACTATTTCAGCAAAAAATTAAGCTTTTTCTATAAAAGTATTCAAATTTAATTTAGTGTTTAATATTTTGCGGCTTAACATTCGCTTATGTCAAGGGGCTTCTAGTGACGTCATCTCTAGTATTTATAAAAAAATTCAACAGCAAACATTAAGAATTTAGAATAACTATTCATATTAGAAATTAATCTTAAAGTCGTGTGCGGTACATCAGTGTGATACTTATTTGAATTAAAACTACAAAAAATATGTTGTTTGTGTACGTTCCACAGAACAAAATATTACAAAATACCTAAGTGGTGCGTCTGAAGTCGTTAACTTTGATGAATCTGTATAACTTTTGCCGATCGCACGGCCTCGAACCGGCGACGCATCTTTCAAATGTCTGCCTTATCAACTTTCGATGGTAGTTTCTGCGACTACCATGGTTGTCACGGGTAACGGGAAATCAGGGTTCACTAGCGCGAAGAGATCCATTATCTGTGTTTGAATCTTTCAATTTGCTTATGTGAAGATGACTTTGAGGTAAGTGTTATATATCAGTCATACTATAATAATCGCCACTAATATTATAAATGCAGTAGTTTGGATGTCTGGATATTTGTTACAAAATCACGTTGGAACAGTGGAACAATTAATTAATAATAGAACAGCTGAACGGATCGGGTCACGTTAGGTTATAGTCTGAAATAGCACAAAGGTGTATTATGTATAATAATATTTTAAATATTATACTCAATACTCAAACATTTATTGCTTCATTATGTTACAGATAGTCAGGATTATATGAACAGATAAATATCAGATTAAGTCGTAACACAACGTTTGGAATATATTTCGTAAATGGGTTCAATTGCAATTTAAACAATAATCTTTTGGAGCGAAGTGTCTTATTCCACAGTCAAGAGACAAGTTTTCCATCCTCGAAATTTCTAAGGTCGTCGGTTAAAAACTCTGAATAGAAATAAATAAAAATATTAAATAGAAAAATAAATATAAAAAAATGTTAAATAGAAAAATAACAGAACGGACACTCCCTAAACCGCGTGGTGATTGCAGTCTGGCATACAATAAAAAAAAAAAAACAAGTAACAGTTCGGTGTGATTGAGTCCCAGCTCTCCCCGCACTTCTAGGTTAACCCGTCGCCATTTCTGAAAGTATAATGGGAATCTCGGATTAAACTAAAGTTTTAATTAGTTGCAATAGTGAATTGGAAAAGTACGCCCTCGGTTTTAGGAAATGTGCTGGCGATATTTAAATTTCAAATTGCCATTTGGAATTCACGCGATTTTTCTTTATTACTCATGGCGGCTTTGATTTCGAATGGATTGAAGCTTTTATCGATCTTTCAAATTCTGCGAGTTTATTGGTGATTACTAGCAAAATAGGGTTTAATTTCACGTAATCAACCAATATTTACTACTTACTAGCAATTGCCTATTCCCGTAACTCAGCCGCAATAAAAAGTCATATTGACGACTTCTTTTTCGACCGGAAAATATAACTGTGTGTGTGTTCAACACAATCCGTTGATCCGTTCCATCGTAATAGAGGAACAAACACTCAAACATAGTTTTTGAACTTTATGCAGGCAAACATTACAATTTGAATTAGTTAAAAAAGAACAAGGTTCTCAATACGATTTGTATTCTTTTATTATGATTTGTTTTGTCAAAACTAACCTCAAATTTTTTGAGGGTAGTTTTTTTTTTGTAATTTTCTCACATGTTGAGTCATATCCAGCGCTGAACCCATAATATGGGTTCCGCACCGTTTTACGGGTTTACGTTTCAACAGCGTTACAACGCCGTGGTCATGACTAACTTGCGGAACTGCTATTATTGTTATCTCTATATTTTTAATTGAAATTTGCGAGAGAGCAATAATTATACGGTTAAAAAACTGAACTAGTGAACTGGACTTGACGTTGGCGAAAACTGCTCGTTATATCAGAACTATTCGAAAACAAAACGCACCATCGACAGCTTCATGGATAGATATGCTACCGGGATAGTTTTAACGAGGTTCTCGAAAACAATAAGCTGTCCTCGAACTTTTTTGAACAATATCCATGATCCTCAATACCTTTTGCAGGCGCAATTCAATGGCTAAAATGAAAATTGTTCGGTTTTTAATGAATGCTGCGTTTGAGTTGGTTCAATCCTATCCTACTTCGTACTAATATTATAAATATCAATGTATGGATGTTTGGATGTTTGTTGCTCAATCACGTCCTAACGTATAAACGGATCGGGCTGAAATTGGGAACACAGATAGATTATAGTCTGGAAGAACACATAGGCTACCAACCAACCAAAAACCAACCAACCAACCAACCACCAACCAAAACCAACCAACCAAACCAACCAACCAACCAACCAAATAACCAACCAACGGGAAACCAACGGGAACAACGGGAACGGGAACTTCGCGGGTAGCACCGCGGGGCGCTGCTAGTAGATTCATATATTGGTTATTTTACATATGTATTAAGATACATACGTATGCTAGAACAATTAATAAACTGTAGTGTAACTAATTGTAGTGGTTGGACTCTTAGCAGAGTCCGCCTGGGGAAGTACCACACTTTTGCCAAATATTCTACCGCCAAGCAGTAATGTGCAAACATTACTGTGTTCCGGTTTGAAGGGCAATGATTCCAGAGAAATTACAGGGCTTAGAGACATAATATCTTAGATCTCTGGGTGACGAGCGCAGTGCAGTGCTAGGTAATGATTTGGACTATCATGTTCCAATAGCTGCGGTTTACTGTGCTGTTATGTGCCAGGCATGTTGCTTACCATCAGGCACATGACCTGCTCGTCTCGTCACTCTATGCTATAAAAAAAAAACACATATCACACAATAAAATTTATCATATTAATAGGATGTGGGTACTATTTTACAAATGTCAATGTTTGGGTGTTTGTTGCTCAATCACGTCATAACGTATGAACGGACCAGTTTAAATTTAGAACGCTACGCCGCCGGTGCTGGCGCATGACACATATCGGTCTAACGAAGTCTTTTTTGAACGAACCGGTTTCCTCACGATGTGAAACTACACCGTTAAATCCGCTGACAAATATATAAAAATACCCAGAGATGCCAACTGACATTATTCGAATTTAAATAAAATGCTCTGCAGTCAGTGCATTCAAATTACTAGAGCTATTAACTAGTAAGATGTAAAGATACCATAATGAAGCCGTACTTTGTTTGGTGCGTCAATTAATTCAGACGAATTTCAATTGAAATGAAAATTTAAATGGGAAATGAGTGACTTTGCACGGTGCTCATTGATGTGAGGTTAAATGTGTTCAGCAATCAGCATTCAGTAGGTACACCATTTATGGATTGTGGTAATCCGTCAATGGCTGAAGATGAATGTTGATAAATAAGAACATTTTAGTTAAATAATAAATTTTCTCCACAAAACGGCTTGATTAATATCGTAAAATAGCGTTATAAATTCTAACATTGCGTAATTATTTAAACAGTATTTACAACTTACGATGAGCACACCATTTCAATTGGATTCATTCCGAAATAATTGGGAAAGTCCAAACAATAAAATCCATGATACCTCAATTTACATCAACTTAAATAATCAACATAAATAATAACATATTCAAACTTAGGTGTCTCTAAAAGGGCTTTGTCAACGGGTTGGTTAAGTTAATTTAGTTGTGATTATGATGTTACTTTTAATGCTTGATTCCTTTGCAGCTTTCGTTTGATCATTTTCAGAGTTAAACAGTATACATACTATTCTATCTTCTGTAACCATAAACATATCATAAGCAGCCTACAAAATGTTTTCACTGCCAGGACTGAGAGTCTGCTCTCGCAAGGAAAGAGTTAAGGCCGTAACTCACCACGCTGGTCCAGTGCGGATGGATGATGCATGCCGTTGAAAGATTCAAGGCACATTTCAGTTTATTTACGATGTTTTCTTGCACTGCTTTTAGTTAGCATAACGCACGTAAATTCGATAAAACAGTAGTAAGTAGTAGATTTGGACCAGGGACTCCGGATCAGCAGTTGCCGTCCTCCCACCTTGACCAGCCGTAATTTGTTGTTATCTTTGTATTGTACCACAGAGATTTGCCTCTAAATGCAATTTGCAACCTGCAGCTTGTCGAGCCGATTACTAGCGGTAGAATCCCAACCGCTGGTGATCGGCTCTACCAACGAGCACTAGAATTAAGTTTGAAATGTGCCCAACTCCCCCCTATTTTCCTTTTCTTCTAATCCAAGAAATATGTAAAAAAAAACAAATGACAAAGATCACGGACCCCGGAGTCTGTGGAGTAGATAATTCAAAAAAAAAATGCAACTTGCAAACATACTTCTGCACCATTACGTTTTCCAGAGACACATTTATAGTAGGGTGTTGCACACTGGTGCAGCGACTAATTCTGTTGATCGTCTCAAATTAATGAAATCTCGATTGAAATCGGTATTCGAATCGTTTGATGTTGGCCATTGGGCGTTCGAGCCTGGAGATCATCTCTTTTTCAAAAACTTTTCCAAGTATAATATGGTCGATACGACTCATCATGAGTATTGCCATTCAGCGTGGTAACCAGCAAGGTGGGAACGTTTTTGTGTGGTAGTGGGTTAGTGTTTGCAGTTAGTTAAGAACTTTCGTTTGGACATAGGTACAGACATACACACTTTTTTATTTCATGACTGATATTATTATATAAATGATTGGTTACTTACTCTAGCAACTTTAGGAAAAACAGTAAATTAGGGTCGTTTCTACCTGTTCTTTTCCCGATCTACATTAAATTCATGTCTCCACATCAACCCTTATAAAAACGTTGTCTTTCCCGCAACCCTTTTCAAACTCTCAAATGGCGTGTATAATTTACTTCCCATCGGAAATGCCTTGGATTAATGCAACCCCTAATTGGTCATTACAGGAAACAGATAGGACCACCCCAACCCTTGAACTTTGGGGTAGCTTAGAAGTTTAGGGTCAATTAACTACGATATTTTAATGGTTGTCACTGGGATAGGGGATGAGTAATTTGGCTATAAATTGCTTTGGATTTAGTATTCATTTCCTTTTGATAGCTGTATTTTAGCTGTTTTCAGGGTTTCCCAGAGAAGATCTACTTATCCGAAAGACCGTGTTTGCCGCGCTTGAGTGTCGTCTAATGAATGACATAATACGTAGTAAAATGAAAAGAAATCAGGTTCATAAACTCGATTTAAAAATTGAAAAAAAAAGGAATTTTTTTTCGTGTAGTAGTGCATTTATTTACCCGTGTCCAGCGTGTAACGACTTTAAAATAATTATAAACGCCATACAACTAAAATTAGTCAAGTTCGCTGTCAAAGCTTTTCTAATGTTTGCTTTAGGTATTAACTGCGGTGGTCTCTTCGATCAATGACTCGTGGTCCCACTAATTTGACCCACTGGTGGGACAGTGTGTCGATTTAATGGGCTCGTGGTCCCACTGTTTGGTGGGACCATCAGTCAACGTAATGCAGTCGCTCGTGGTCCCACTGATTTGGTCATAAGGGCTATAACACAAATATTTTTGTGAAATGAACAGAAAAGTGGAATTTATTATTAAATCATTTTATTTTACTATTAAAGTTTTTCCGCCTAAGGGGAGGATTCAAAACAGGAATAAGCCGAAAATAAAAAGGCTAGCATAAAAACGTGAAGCAATAGTTATTTGTTGTACAAGAGTGCAAAGTGGCTTTTTAACCGCGTGCTCAATTTTGATGACCGAGCAAGCGAAGGATTCTAAAGTTGAATCACGAGCGTAGCGAGGGATTCAAAAATTAGAATCCTGAGCGTAGCAAGGGAATCAAAAGGGCACAAGGTGAAAAATCTTTGCACTCGAGTGTAACACGTAATTTTTCATCCCCCCCTAGCGAGGAAATTACTAAACGTTTTGCGCATTTTCAGTTTCAGTACTTCTTGGTCGCTATAATCACTTATTATTATGGTATTTCGGTTTTTCACTTGTATTCAATTTTATAAGTTTTAAACTTAAGTTTATTTAGCCATGGTTTTAACAATAACAATATGACGTGAAAATATGGAGAGTTGACCGATTGAGGTAAGGAGTTTCATGTGTACATGAAAAAGTGTCCGCCCAAATGCATTAAATTATAGTAGCGCTAAATTTGCATCAGGGTACATTTTAAAGGAAATTAATAAACGTACTATTCAGAATTCATGAAAGAAAAATATTGGCAGTCATAGGCACAGCCGATAGAAGTGGTAACTTATAACTCAGAATTTGATTACTTTGGAAACTACGCGTGTGAAACCGGAGGGCGTGGCTATGAGCATGGCCATCCAGAAATGCTGACACATATTTAAATGGCCAATGGGAAAGACTGGGGCATTTCTAGATGGCCATTGGCTATGGTCCCGAGTTTACCCGAAGATTTCTTATCATTACCGAGCGTGACGCTAGAATTAAATTTACAGCCCACGAAAAATCTGTCTTTGGCGCGCCAAAAGAAGTTTTGACTTGAAAATATATTGTACCTACATGTTTTCTCAAAATAGTAATTATTTATTTGATGTTATATTTACTACATTATTTTGTACTGCACAAGTAGTTGAAATTATCTATTAGTTACTATTTTAGTAGTCAATAATATTTAATTATTTAACTCGGCAACTCGGCATTCATTCATAGCATTTCAAAATGTTTTGCCATTTGAAATAACATTCTTTACCTCTATCCTCCATACGTGAAAAGAAAATTGCGCGCAAAGCATTTAAAAAAAAGTTCACCAAAGAGGTTCCGAGTATGAGTTTTTAACAAATAAAAAATAAATGTATGATGAATTCGGCACCAAGGAGGTAGAAATAAATAGGTTAAATTATGTTTTGAATTCAAAACCTCAGTACACACGATGTTCTAAATTCAAATTTACTTTGACCTCTAGAGGGTAAAAACGACTTTTGCGCCCTGATATCGAGGTGCAAAAGTACTCTTTCCGAGCTGGTGGGATGAAAAATATTTTTTTTTCTCAACAATGAACTTAATGAACAAAACTTAGAGTTTGTTCTCTTTAAACTTATTTTAATTTTTATCTTAACTTTTCTAAAAAATAACCAACTGTGATCTCCTTGTTTATCAGCTGCATTTGTGACTGTATTGTTAAGTCGTCTTTTAATAGTTGCAACCGATCGCTTTTCTTTTCGAAAGTATTTTTTGCAGTAAAATCTTCTTTAAGTGTATGCAGTAGTTTCAAAACAGTAACATAATTTTTATTTATACTTTTATTGAGTTTTGAATTCCAACTTTCGCAAACGTTATTAGTGCGATGTCTTTCGCTAGATACACACCATTCCCTTACAAATTTTTCAGATTTGACATAATATTTATCAAAGTATGCCATAAACACGTTCATTTTCTCCATGTTCATACATTCAGTTTTGATGTATTCCAAACTTTCTTGAATGAACTCTTGCGGCAAAAGGGGAAGAGCAGAATATAATCCAACTATTCTTTTATAGATTTTTGCTTTCAGACCTAACGTTTTAGCTTTCTTGTAAAGGCTCCGCACGAAATGGGCGTAGCATCTTTTAATAATTACGGTAGAATCCAAAGCATTGGTAGGAGCAATTTCGAAATCGGCGTGAATTTTTATAGGATTCCATTCTGGAAATCGTGTCTTAATGATGTCAAATAATGCAAAGTATGAGTTTTCTTTTTTGTCACTCATGAGAGCAAAAAATAATGGAGCAACTTTTGTCTTGTCAGTAGTACTCCCCGTGTCTCCATGTATCACCATTAGCTGATAAAAAGGCGTAGGAGTGCTTTTAAAGGTTGCATCAAAAAAATATTCATCGATAATTGGTAATAATTGCTCAGTTCTTTCTGATGCAAATACAATGATTCTAGCATCGCCACCAATACAAGTATAATCTGCTACAAGAAATGATTTGAAAATTTGAATTTGTATTGTGACTAAAAAGGCCAGTATCTCAAGTAGCCAGTACCTGAGGAACTCACTTTAATTCAAGTACGTATAATACAAGTCTACGTATAAATTTGATGCAGTGGGGCCACGAACCTACGATTTTAACTATGACTTGTAGTCCCACTAAGCAGTGGGACCACGAACCCATGATTTCAGGGATAGTGGGACCACGAGTAATAGTGGTACAATCCCAGTGGGACCACGAGTCGCAACCCGTCTCTTCGACCTAATTTGATGTGTATTTTTTTCTACCTCTAGAAATATTATTGTATTGAATAAACTAAGAATATATATATTTATTTAACTCATGTACTCTTCTGGTTTACTTCCACCTTATTAAAGGATAACTCCTTCATTCCATGCAACTTACATCCCTAAATGGCTTGAAGAAAACGTTGTTAGCGATAAGGTTGCCATGATGTTTTTTGTTTATGTACACTTTTCTGTTTTGTACAGTACAATAAAGAGATGTTCTATCTATCAAAAGAAATGTAAAGCAAATAAATTCTCGTATCCCAACCCCTCGTAACAAATGACTCTGTTAGAAAAGTACCCGATCCATGTATCAATTTAAACTCTTCGATATATCCCAGATTGAGTACAGCGAACTACGGTTACTATTGCAAAGATATCTGCAACGTAAGTGTGGTAAGTATTTGGTTTCATACTTTGAGAATGCTTCAGCATTTTCAAGGTATGAAATCATTTCAATAATGTATGTTTTATTATTTATGTTTCATTTATTTTGGAGGACGGCCCTGGGGTCGACTGACCGATGGTGTCCACTCTGTAGAAACCCTGGCCCACGGATCGGGGTGCATTCTGGTCACATGACCCGCCCACTTCCATTTAAGCTTGGCAGACCTAAATCCTACATCTGTTAGGTACACCTGTAATGGAACGCAGTATGGTGTTGCGATGGAAGGACGAGCTCGGAGCGTTTAAAAATGATTGGACGATGGTAGCTCAGGACCGGATAAAATGGAGAGAATTGGAGGAGACCTTTGCCCAGCAGTAGGACAACTAAGGTTAAACTAAAAAATATATGTATACATTTTATGTATACCTACTTTATGTAAATTTTAGTAAATATATTTACCTAGGTGAGTATAGTTCGTGAGATTAGTCAGGGTTTTACGCCTGATGATTATTCTAAATTTTGACACAGGCTATTATAAAACTGCCATAGATCATTCAAAATACAGTTTCTTTTGAAAGTTAATACGTTTGCAGTTTTCTGTCATCTCGCCTGTAGGCAGACGCGTATAAAACAAACCGATTGAGTCTAGACTTGAAGAATTTCTTCAGGTCTTTTAAAATTCTAATATTCATCAGTCCTTCTTCTGAGGTAACGTATTTCAACAAAATCTATATATATAAAAGCGAAAGGTCACTCATCAAGGAATCTCAGAAACTACAAATGCTAGGAATCTGAAATTTTGCATGGAATACCCTTTTAGCACGTAGGCGCTCGCTAAGACGGGGTTTTGCGAAATTCAACCCCAAAGAGGAAGGAAAGTGAAACAAGGGATTTAAAAACAACGGTTGTATGAAAATTCGTGATTTTCAAAGTTATCAAATTTTGCATCTAGACACTTGACACGAAGCAATTAAATATTTGTTCTATCAATTTTGTAATTTCGAATAGTACGGGGGTGAAATTGGGGTTGAAATGAGGGATGAATGTCAATATGGAAGTTCCCAACCGTTGAAGATAAAACCATGAAACTCTGTAAATATGTAGATACTTGACACGAAGCAAACGAATGTTTGTTGTATCAATTTCGTAATTTCGAACTGTAGAGGGGTGAAATTGGGGTTGAAATGGGGGGAACAATGTCAATATGAAAGTTCCCAACCGTTGAAGATAAAACTATGAAACTCTGTAGTATATAGACACTTGACACGAAGCAAAAGAATGTTTGTTCTATCAATTTCGTAATTTCGAATTGTACGGGGGTGAGATTGAGGTTGAAATGGGGGATGAATGTCAATATGAAATTTCCCAACCGTTGAAGATAAAACCATGAAACTCTTTATAACTATAGGCACTTGACACGAAACAAATAAATGTTTGTTCTAGCAGTTTTGACCTATATGGGGATGAAATTGGAGTTGAAATGGGGAACGAATATCTGTTACACTTTCACACCTAAACAACTGAACCGATATTGATGAAATTGTTTTATTATAAGCTATTTTTAGTAACCATAAATGTTACGTGTCTGGGTATAAAAATAAGTACTGCCTGAGAGTTACCTTAGTATTTATTTCGCGCGGACGTAGTCGCGGGTAACAGCTAGTTGTTATTATAAAAGTGAAACCAAGAAGATTAGTTTTATGTTATTAGAAGAAAATTAGACTAGTTTGTTAGTAGTTTTAAATAAACTCGATATTTGAATGGAATTCAGTCACGTAATCAACGTTGTATGTACTTTTCAAGATATTAAAGCTACTAAAAACATTTATTGCATTTAAGTTCTGGTCCCAAAAAATTAAAATACTTACCATAGTTTCATCGATGATATTATAGGCTAGAAAATAATATTATAGGCTAGAATTTAAGTACATTCCTCACGCTACACTAACTAGCCCCAAACTAAACAAAACATATATTTTGGGAGTTAAATAGCTGTTATTTCAAAACACCCAGAGACAAACCAAATATTTCAATTTATCCAATTGTATCTATCATAGTTATCCAGAATCTCCATTTTATCTAAACATATTAATTTGTTTCGTGTAAAGAACTAGCAAACAAATTACCTACTGACGTTGCTTTTCTAGCCCTACTTAATAAATAATCCATTGAAAACATTTTACCCCGTTAATTAAAACTATATACTTACCGCTATTACCGTTAAACAAGTGGCTGTTACCAAATTAAGTTCAACTACGAAGCAGAATCTCTAAAACCTTTTTCATCTGTCAGTATAAACCCTAAGCCCTCAGTACTCAGTAAACCGGTTCAGAGCGGTTCGTACCGCTTCGAAGCGGAATATAGACCAAACAAAAGAAGCCGCGCGCCAAATCTCTTTGCTCCCGTTCCATATCAGTTGCTTACACAAACTTGCGAGTCTGGTAAAGAACGGGGCATACTGGGGAAAATGGAATTTCGGTATTGAAAAGTTTTCAGTTTGGCATCGATTTACTGATTTTCCGCTTCAATAGCTATTTTGTTTTGAGGTCAGAGAGACTATTGGTTTTTTCTGTTTGTAAAATAGAATTTTGCATGGTTTCTAGTACAAGAATAGTTGATAAATATTTATCAGTAAAGTTGTTGTTAAACTATTAGATGTGTTCAACATTGATTAATGTTCTATGCATGCTATTTAGCGTCTTTTGTGTAGTAGGTACAGTGTTAAAGCAATATGTGTAGTTACTGGTTCATTAAGAGGTTACGGTACGCCTTAATCAAATATTTTGGAGGAAACTAGCGAACGATTTTCTGGTCTCTGATACACACCACTTTTGAATTTACTTAGTTTCACAGACGAGCAAAAGTATAATTGAGGTAAGATTTTAATATCGTTTCCGTTGCAAAGCAGTACTACAACGAACAAAGTAGGGATTATTAAAATATGATCAGTAAAAATCGCAGAAATATTGCATTTGGCTGCAACCTAGAACAATGAAGGTCTATTGCCTCCTAAAAATTACTTACTTATTTTACAATTACTTAAATCTCATTGTGTTTTTATCAAATGTAACTATGGAGCATGTTTCAGCAATAATACGTCCGTCTCCTAGGAAACTTTGTTTAGGCGCTTTAGGACGGCACGACATAATAGGGTAATAGGGTACCGGACTGGTTCAAAAATACACCATCCTAATTAGTCCGTCAGCTAGATCATGGAAAAATATTGGACACGTATTTTTTGTTTTTTCATAATATTAATAATCCTCAAAGATACAAACCGAGAGTGGGGGGTCGCGACGTCACTCGTGAGTAAAAATCGTACTCACAAGTGACGTCACACGAAACTTCGAAGCGCTGTATCTTCGTATTTTTTTGTTAGTGAAACAAAAGAAAAAATACGTGTACAATATTTTTTGGCAATCTAACTAACGGGCTACTTAGTTTTTTTGAGGATTGTACCCTATTGTGTTGTTGTTTTGACTTTATCTAATAGCGGTCCCGACTTCGCCCGTAGTACAATATGGATATGGAACGGAACATTTTGCGTGCGAATAATCCATAATAATTATTATGTTTTGGTAACAGAATATTTTCTACTCTTATTATTATTTACAAAGGTATTCCGGTTACATCTGTTTCGAAATTCAAATTGTATTATACTTCCAGAACTGAAGTGCAACATCACAATGATTATAGAAACCCGTCTAGAGCTAATTTCAAAGACAATAACTTAGATGAAACAAAGCTTATTCTACGTTTAGTGCACGTCGAACTTTCCAAGGTAACGAATACAGAATGCACCTCATTTGGGTGCTGAGCTAACACAGGCATGGCGGTATTTTACAACAGAGACAAAGTTCAAATCCCAGTTTAAACTAACTGCAACATTGACAGGTTATTGATAGCATAATAGATGGTTCTGCTCTGTTATTTCAAGTACTTGGCTAAGTTCGGGAGATTAATTGTGAATAAACAGATATACATACAATTTTATCTAAATTGATATTTATGTGCGTTTCATCCGCTAAAGCTTATACTTGAAATCTTGATCATTAATATCGTAAAGCCCATGTGATTAAAATTCGTAAAGTATTTTTTTAAGAAATTAAAACAAATTGTGTGTGCCTACAATCACAATATTGTAAATTAGGAATATACTTTCGCTTACACGAAATTGTGTTTTTCGCATTTTCGATTTTATATTTTTATTATATTTTTCGCAAATTATACGCATACTTAATACATACATAATTATACGTGTTTTAACAACCAACTTAGCTGATATTTAAACAAACTGTAGTCAAAAGTGATACACTCCAGCCAAAAATATATCTAACTGACTTTTAAATTGTGTCTCACTGGGTTTCTTATTGTGTCTTACTCTATTGAAAGCATGCAGTTTGTAGAACTTTTTGGCAGAATAGGAAAGTGTTTTTCGTCTATAGCAGTATCCCTCTATACGTCTTCTCTGGTATCACTTAGACGAGAGGTCAACTCCCAAGTTTAATCACTTATAGCCCCAAAGGTCTTCTTTCGATATCCTCTTACGAGTTATAATAGACAGACAATACGGATGCCTTAGTTTTGTTCAAAATCAATCAAAACCTAAACTTTTTGAAATCCAGAACACTTAAAAAAAGTACACTGAAACTTCTTTGAATCAACCACAAGCCCCGATAGGAAGCTACTTGGTTCGTAAGATTAGTCGATGACCACGAAATCTGTACTGCAACAAAACTTGACAGAATGGGAAATGTTCTAAGAATTTGTTGTGAATAAAGGCCGGTTTGCATTTTGATTATTGCGAGTGTGAGTGCGAGTGCGATTGCGAGTGCGAATGACTGATTACTATGCACTCGCAATAATCAATCGGTGTCCACACGTGTTTGCTACCAATCACTCAACACCTGCACTACTCACTCGCACGCGTACTAATCAAAATGAAAACAGGCCTTTAAGCGAATTGGAGAAGTATGAAGGTTGACTCTAGAAGAATAGTTAGGAAAATAGACCAACTTGTATATAATTACAGATAATTATAGAAAGTGATGTGAACGGGGGGGGACCCCCGTTCATTGTTATTGTTCATTACAATTATTGCAATAATATTTATAATACTAATATTATACAGGCGAAAGTTTGTGGGTGTGTAATGTGTATCTTTGTTACATCTTCACGTCTAAATGGCTGAAGTTATAAAAAAATCGGTATGGAGTTACCTGGCACTCTGGATTAATTAACACAGGGTATTTTTTTTGGTTTGGTTACTTTGAATAAATAACGGGAGCAACGGGAGCAACGGGGACGGGAACTACGCGGGTAAATCCGCGGGGCTAGTATAGAATAATAAAATTAACACTTATCTGTACGATCGTTATTGTAGAGTTTTTTTCATTAATTAAAGTTTGTAAATGAGACTCTTAATTTTATTTTTCATTCACTACTTGTCTTGTAAATTGTACGTTTATATACAATAAAGTACTTCGGTTGCCTGGAAGTAATCGCTTTTAGCGATAAGGTCACCATTTGTTTCATTAGCAGTATGGATACGTCATTATTTTATTTTTTTCATTGTATTGTGGACAATAAAGAGTTGGTTTATCTATCTATCTATCTATAGGCGTCTGTAGGTACCACGAGTTAATGCCACTTGGATGATATTGTCAAAAAAGCGTGGGCATTGGGAAATCGGGCATCGGCAACCCTGGTTGACTTAACGACGGCGTTAGTTCCCATTTTGTCCACGTGCTATTATTTCCATATAAGGGTACATCTATCTAAATTGACTTTGAGACAGAGAGAGGGAGAGAAAAATAACTTTATGTACTGCAAGTTCCATTCCACTGCAGTGTGTGCGGCACACCAATTTCTGAATATTCATAGACTTAGTCATGCAAACCGATGCCAAACTTGAATGGATTTAGAGATACAGTACGCAAAATTATGCCAATGTTTGCTATCATTAATATTCAATTAAGTATTCCATGTAATGTTACTAGTTTTCCACTATAATATGGAAATTAAGGGGATCATAAAAAGATAGTACGGGTAATGCAGTAGTGATTAGAAGTTGAATTGAATGCATTGTGGAATCATATACTTACAGAAGAAATATGTTACAATAAAGTTAGAGTTTTGTGGTTTTTTTTCATTGGATTGTTTGGTATTGTGGTTCAGATAGTAGTAGGCAGGTAAGTCTGCATACAGAACCATAGGTTATCGATTAACTGCGCTGCGCTCGTCACCCAGAGATATGAGATGTTTTATCTCTATGTCCTTTAATTTCTCGGAAAACATTACTGCTTGATGGTAGAATAGCTGACAAAGGTATGGTACTTCCCCAGACGGACACCACAAAGAGTCCTACCACTACTACTTCACACAGACCATCGTTCCACCTAGGCCGCATTGTGCCCGCCACTGCGCTAGCCAGATTATCTGTTTTGAACTGTTTCAGGACAAGCTTTATCTCACAAACTTTGACGGCTGGCAACTCTTTGATGTTTGTCACGAGAATCCAATGTGCTGGATTCACTTTCTTATGCGTGCGAAATATAAAGTCGTCTGTAAGTAGACCGGCAGTCCGATTTCTCTGAGGATTTCAGTCCAGATACAAAAGTGGGAGCATTTAGCTCCATCGAATGGGCCCTGCTACATAAGTTGAAAGGCAAATAGTTTTGAGCCCTTGTTCCGATCAATAATAGCCTGCTCAACGCAGCATGTTTTGATCGTCAGATATCGGTCCTTTACCTACTATACTAAATTTAAATACCCTTTTATCTAGATGTCGCAACTCTAACATAACACATGCCATTTTTTCTCGTCTTAGATCCTCTTATACTAAAATGTTGTGGGACAAGTAACCTGACTAGCTTTTCCCGATCCAGATAATCTTGATATTTTTAACATCGAAAATAAAACAGTTTTATGCGCGCTCCGTCGTAGATCGCATCCTGGCTTAACATAAGGTGAGATTGCCGTCAATCGTTTAAAAAAGATATGGGAACATTCATACAACTAAAGGCGAATGGAGTAAATTTAAAATTATTAACTGCTTAGTAAGTAAATATTATTTTGTCACTTCATATTATTACTGATTTATCGTACTATACCTTTTCCTATGTCTTCTAAATTTCAGAATCGTTAATATGAGCAAGTAAGAATTAATTTTGACTTATTTTATGTTTTCTTCTTGTTTTGAAAACGTATACAAGTATTTAGCTTTGAGTTTTGTAGCTTTCATAAAGTTTGTTTTCTATAGAAATGTTATTTTCGACAAAGTAATCGTTTTAATGTAAAGACTACTGATTTTACTGTAGGTAGAATTATAAGATACTTTTTGACGCATTATTTTGAGAAGAAACAATAATATAATTCAGGCATTTCCTGATAAAAAGACTTTACAAGATTAAATGAACTCAAAAATGTTAAAAATATCAAAAATAAAAGCGACCAAGTGCGAGTCGAACTCGCACATGAAGAGTTCCGTAATACATACGTCCGTTTACATAATACCATATAATACATAACTTCTTGTAGTACGGTGTAGCTTCTAATAATCTTATTTTACTTAATAGTTTATGTATTAGTAATTAGCTTTGAATAAGAACCATACGTTTTAATAGATCTATGGCTGTCTTTTTAATTTACATTGCTGTATGTACCTACGAGTATATAGGTACATGGTTTTACTATTGCACACTCTATAGTATAGAGTGTGCAATAGTAACAAGGAGACAATATTAAACTGATATCATGTTTGAAATACAATGGTTATACAATCGTTCATAAAAAAATTAAAAGGTCTGTTTTGGCGTTCCGATGTGATATTATTGAGAAACTAGCATCCAAACACCCAATCAAACATCCAAGCTTTCAAATTGATACTAATAACCATATCATTATATTGCTTAAAACCGTGTAATGAAAACGAATCAACAGCTTACATTGTATAGATAACAATGATCTATGATGAGATGTCTATTGTCTATACAATGTAAGCTGTTGATTCGTTTTCATTACACGGTTTTAAGCAATATAATGATATGGTTATTAGTATCAATTTGAAAGCTTGGATGTTTGATTGGGTGTTTGGATGCTAGTTTCTCAATAATATCACATCGGAACTCCAAAACAGACCTTTTAATTTTTTTATAGAGTCTATACAATGTAAGCTGTTGATTCGTTTTCATTACACGGTGTTAAGCAATATAATGATATGGTTATTAGTATCAATTTGAAAGCTTGGATGTTTGATTGGGTGTTTGGATGCTAGTTTCTCAATAATATCACATCGGAACGCCAAAACAGACCTTTTAATTTTTTTATGAACGATTGTATAACCATTGTATTTCAAACATGATATCAAATTAATATTGTCTCCTTGTCGTTTGTCGTCACAAATGAAGCATTTCTGTACCGATTTTGCACAAAAAATTTAGGGGTTTCGCGTTTTTGTTTTTCTGTTTTGCGTAAGCCTTAAACAAATGTTTGGAGTTAGAATACGATACACTACAACAATAACACTACCCTAATTAGGAGCTGAGTAATTCTGTGTGGTTTTACCTAAATTAGTTCTAATAAGAAGACATGTGGTTTCTCCCGCATAGTTTATTTAGTAAGACTACAAAACTTTCTTATTCTACAATGAAGGTTCTTCACAACGTTTTCACTTTCAGTACAAACTAGAATATTAATACATTAACATGCTATTTACTTCCATTGCGGGGTTTCGACAGCATTATAGCACACTGGCCAAGTGCGAGTTTGCGGATGATGCGTGTTCTCTAAACCTGTATTTTTTAGATCATGCTGGTTTTCTGATGATGTCACTTCATTGTTTAAGCTAGTTGTGATTGACACTAACTTGTACATCAGCACTAATAAAAATAATGATCAAAGGTGAAGACGGAATTGGAACCTACAACTCCACGATCGTGAAAGCAGATATTCTTACCAATCATGCCAGCTTCCCGTTATAACTGAAACTACTTGCACAAATTACCGTATAAATCATTGGTGCAATCTTTCAGGGAAATCCACCAACTGACGCACAAATCAAATTCAACCTACGGCCTCTACACACTACGTGACACGGGTCTAAGCTTTGCAATGTGCAAATCGCCTCTTCGCAGTTCCTAGTATCAGTTGCTTATTCAATCGGTAGCGATTTGAACGAAAATTCAGTCCGCTCCAATTTACAATTCACTCGCCTGTGGCCAGAACCGTAGAGGCAGAATAGCTGGAGACTAACTGTCGCTAGTGATGAGATATTGAGACATGATTGCCGAAAATGATCACTAACCGAATTAAATGTTATCGAAAATAAAACCGGCCAAGTGCGAGTGGGACTCCCGCACTAATGGTTCCGTACCATTAGCAAATAAACGGCAAAAACCTCTTTGGCTTTATTCCGAATTTCGCCGGCCGCTTGCCAGTTGGGCGGGTGGGTATACATACTACCGAAATTTCCGCAGACAGGTTTTCATCCAAAAAGCTATACTAAAATTTTGACTTTACCTTGTGATTCTAACGATGAATTCGATAACGTGTTTTAGTCTTCTAGTGGCGCCATGTAGTTTACTTGGAGCGGACTAATCGAGCAAAAAACGGTAAAAAATTAAGTTTGTTGTATGGGAGCCCACCTTAAATGTCAATTTTAATTTATTATTAGTATTTGTTGTTATAACGGCAATAGAAATACATCATCTGTGAAAGTTTCCACTGTCTAGCTGTCTGTCTGTCTGAATGTTTATCACCGTTCTTGAGATACAGCCTGCTGACAGACAGACGGATGGACGGATGGACGGACGAATAGCCAAGTCTTGGTAATAGGGTCCCGTTTTTACCCTTTGGGTACGGAGCCCTAAAAACCATCTCCTACACTTATGAAGCCTTGGTGGTCTAGGTGCTAAGTCCTGTGCTTCAGTACCTACTGTAAGGTCGTAAGTTCGAATCCCGTTTGCGCCTCTGCGTATTTTTAGAAGTGTCTTTTACAAGCCATGATGACAAATTGTACATCTACAATTTGTCATCATGGCTTGTAAAAGAAAACATCGTGAGGAAACCGGTATATTTTTTTAATCATTCTCGTCACCCGGAAACCCGCTTCCACACTTTGCTAGTGGGTACAAATAGTTTAGTTAAAGCCAATAGTTTAGTTATTGCAGATAATTTAACACAAGCATCCTACTAATTGGGACTTGTCCCATTACTGGGACTTGGGGCCTTCTCTCAGTGTCGGTTTTAGCACTACCAGCGCTCTGGGCGAGTATTTTTTTTACTCCTTTAGCTATACAATTGACGGTTAAACAGCGAGGCATGGTTACTAACCGGACATAAACGGGGCAGCGCTAGCGGTGCGGCCTGTATTGCCTTCTCTCTCATTTATTTAATGTTTATAAATAAATAAAACGGCCCTACAGACCAATTACTTTAGTAAAGCAAACATCAAATGGTATAAATATTATGTATCTCATTCACACTAAGTCAATTTAGAGGTATACATTCAATACAATTATTATAGAGAGGTGTAGAGGTGTGGCAGGCTCGAAGTGGGTTAACGGATGACACATGATCTCGAAAGATTTTAAAGTAATAAGCTTTTGGGTATGTTTTAATAATACTTCATCGGTGGTAAGAAAGATCTTACGCCTTGTACACTATCCCAAAGATTAGGAGACAGTTTAGGTCATAAGCGGGAAATTGGCAGACATCTTTCTAAAAAAATAAAGCTGTCGTGAAACCACAAAATAAAACATACTTACTAATAAACATTAATAATATTTGGGTTAAAAATCATTTAAATAATTTTCTAAATCTGGCTAATTATACCTACTTCCATAATTTCAGAGAATATATCCCACAGCCAGAGGTTTTTCCAATCGCGTAACTAAAACGGACTCGAACCAATTCGTTCTTCCATGCTAATGCTGATAAATCCAGCTCTATCAGGACAATAGACGCACGTGATTCTAGGTTTGATTTGGAATCGTTCCTTTTAAGGCCGATTTAAACTGAACGAATATAGAGGTAGAGCATTCTTTCTCGATATTTTAGTGTAAACAAAGGTCGTTCTTAAGCGTTTTCCATATTATTTATACCATAGAATCTTTGCGAACGCAAACAAAACAACGAAAGAATGTTCTACGTTTGTTTACACAAAATGAATATGATACAGTGGGGATAGAATGAGAATTCGCTCGTCTGATGTAAATCGGCCTTTAGATGCAATAGGGGAATGAATTCGAATGAACAGTGTTGATAGACGACTGATGAAGTTTAAGACTTCAAAGTGAAAGTAAAAACATCAAAAACAATGATCCAAAATAATCAGCCACTAAATTATTCCCACTTCTTGGACTCGGGGTTTTCTCTCGCAAGGATAGAGTCAAGGCTATAATCCTCCAAACTTTCCCAGCGTGGGTTGGTGGATGAAAAACTAAAATAAATCTAAAACTTTACTTATCGTTAAATATAACCCACTCAAGCACAAAATTAAAACGATGCTAAGTATTTTTAATTTTTCATTCGTGGCCCTTATTATCTGTGTTGTTACTGCTCGGGTGAATTTCTAACCATCAAGCGCACTTCACGTTTTCTTTTTCTGTTAGTATATTTTTATTTTTAATAAATATTCCATGAAAAGAATTACAGCTAAATTATTGCGGAAGGAATACTAGCGTTACCTAATTTCAGTAGGTACACTTTATTACCCATTCAGCCTATAAATTACTTCTGAAAATCATGAACAGAACTACAAAGCCGTGCTGAATAGCCACACGGGTATTGTATTTTGTCCTTTATTAAGTCCTTTAGTACAAAAGACACGGTATTTTGTCCTTTATTTAGTACAAAAAGGCGTAACCAAAGAATTCAGCGAATCCAGTGAATAGTCAAGGTTCCTATTGTGGTCTGGATATTTATTGTACTTAGGCTTTGATACCACCAAATTGGAGATTAGACAACGAGAGTTAATACGATATTTAAAATTGTAAGCATAATTTTGTTTTTCATAAATTTAATCTTTGATTAATAGCTAAAAGTATTTTTGAAGTAAAAACTTCTTTTGGCGCGCTTAGACCTATTTTTCGTGGGCTGTGAATTGAATTCTAGCGTCACGCTCGGGTATGATAAGAAACCTTCGGGTAAACTCGGGACCATAGTCATTGGCCATCTAGAAATGCATCAGCCAAAGGGAAATGCCAAAAGGGCGTGCCGTGCCCATCGTGTCATGGCCATCTAGAAATGCGTCAGCCAATGGAAAATGCTGACGCATTTCTAGATGGTCATGCCATGATGCCCAGGCCACACCCTCCGGTTACAAGCGTGTAGTTTCCAAAGTAAGCTATCAAATTCTGAGTTGATAAGTTTTCACTTCATTCGGCAGTTCCTATGACTGCCAATTTTTTTAGCTTACGCTTTATAAATCTTCTCATGTCTCTTTAGTGGAGTTTGGACTCAATGTAACCGCTGTGCTGCCAGGGAGTAGGACGTCAAAAAGGAGGCAACTTGGCAAAGGTTTGGATTTTAATGTGAGGTTTGAAGTTATGCGTTTGCTGGGTCATTATAATTAAATCTGATTAATTTGCCTGTCTTTGTTTTGAGAATAATAAAATGTTATATCTCCGTGCAATTTATACTGTTTTGAAAAAAAAAATGTTATTTTAAAACGAACTAGCAGCGTTCCGCAGTCATACCAGCATAGTTCCCGTTCCCGTTGTTTCACTGCGAGAAATTTATCTAGTGCTGTTCCTAACTATAAATAATTAAGGTGCGTCCCCCAGCAAAACGAGTTTTTTGTCCAGTTTTAAGAGCTATCTACTCATTAGCCAATACAAATATCAACTGGTAAAAAATACATTAAATTTCTACAATTTCTTGGCTTTGAAATGGTAGTTTTATTTTTTTGTTAATGAACTTATTGTTTAAATAATCGCATCACAACGAAACCATGAAAAAAATTAATAATTGTAGTTATTATGCATCTCCTCGAAAATCGTCCATTATTTTGATTTTGTACTTACACCAACGGATAGACAATTCCATTACGAACATTTTGGTAGTTTTATTTTTTTCAAAAGACCAAAATCTGATTTTATAAATAGTTTATTCTAAAATTTGAGCGTAAAACAACGACAAATCCTACTGTTTCTCTCTTGCTCTTTTTTGCGGTGTGCGATAAGGTAAGAAATACTCAAGGTCATTTGCTCGGGGTACGCTCTTAATCTGTGTTCCAAATTTCAATCCGATATGTTCTACTGTAGCGTATTAAATTTATTTATTTTGTTTATATTGGTATACTAGCAGTGCCCCGCGGTTTTTCCCGCGTAGTTCCCGTTCCCGTAGTTCCCGTTATTTTCCCGGGATAAAAAGTAGCCTATGTGTTCTTCCAGACTATAATCTAACTGTATTCCAAATTTGAGCCCGATCCGTTCCTACGTTACGACATCATTGAGCAACAAACATCCATACTTTGACATTTATAATATTAATGGGATTACTATATCTAATTAGTTTTCTCAGGTGTTGGTAAGTTCTTTCTATTGAATTGCGTTGTTCTACTTTCACAAACAGAAGCTATAACAAACCACCATTTCCTTGCTCGTCACGTCATCGATTACTTCCTTGGAGCTGCGAGCTCGTAAACTAAAGTCCAGATAATTAAACCCCTGACGAATCCATTGAAGGGTCACTGTTCACACAGCTGTTTTATTGCATTGTCCTATCCATTTTATCAAATAATTGACGTACGTTTTCAGATTTCTACTATAAATCATCATCATAATTCGAGCATTATTTCTATTCTAACAATCTTCTTTTGACAAGGCCAGCATTGGCGCGTTGTATTTAATGTTGTAGTTTAGTTGCATGGTGCCTTCTTTTTGTGGTGTAAGGGTGTATGGTATACGCTACGCTACGCTACCTTTCCACCTGGGCGGGATTGTCAGATCATTTTGAACTCGACACCACTACTGGTGTCCATACCGACTACAATTTCCACAGGGTTCAACCTTTGCCGCATATGGTGGCAACGCGGGCTCTTGCATCCTTCCGCGAATGCGCCGCCGCTTGCCCTTCTGCGAGCCCCACTCTGGCCTCGTTAACGGTGCATCTGAACTCAAGACAAGTCGGGACCACCATACGGACCAAATAGTAAGTTGATGGCAGACGCCTCGCATGTATGACTCAACCTACCACTTGTCAAGGCCGTAGCCGTAGCGTACCGGCCGTAGCGGACAGGGATACCACAGTCTATTAAATCATACAGTCGTTCGACGAAGCCGTCTAGATAGGGCAATCGTGCGGGGTGAGACGCGGGAAGCGCGCTCCTGCATTGGGTACATTACAATGTTAGTATTCCAAGAGAGCGGCTCAGAGCTGATTTTTAAAATTGTAACAACCCTACCTGTCTCTAGACATTGTCGGCGTTTCTCCCTAGATCAAAGGCGATGAACCAACGATGAATTACTGGTAAGATTTCTTTATACTGTGGGGATAGTGAGGCGTCGTAATACTTGCGGTCCTCTCGTGTTGCAACCTCCACCTCAGAGACGCTATACTCATCAGTGATTGCAGCCCAAATAATTTCCACCGATACCCATACACCACGCAATCTACATTGGAGACAACGCCTAGACGAGCGGTAACTCGGGTTCGGCTTACTCCAACGAGGGTAACCAGACCACCCATGGTGAAGTAAAAAAAAGGATATGAGGATATCTTTTCACTTCAGTGACACATTTGACAGATGACTGGTTTTCACCATTCATAAATTCATACCCATGATGACGTCATTGATACAAACCATCCACATCACCGTTTCATAGTATAGTGTGATCATTACTTGTTGGCAAAAAACTTGCAAAATGTGGTACTTCCCTAGCTCTCTGCATAGAAACATACCACTAGAAACACTATTTTACTACTCACTTTTTAAAATGTCACTCTAATTGCCGACGGTCACCCATTAAGCTGCTGCTTAGCAACTTTGAGTTTAGTTCCCCCTCAGTTGAGCCCCCTTACATTTAAATAATTAACTGGACCTGACCAACTTACACAGTTGTTCCGTGTTGTCCAACTAATCTCACTTGCCGTAGATGAAACGATGTAACTTTAGAGAAACTGTCGTGGGCGAGATAATATGACTATGAGTTTAATGTAAGACCCTTATTCTCTATCCTGGTATACCTAGAGAATAAAAAATGTTACTCTAGGATGACAGGTTTTTTTAACTGGTTGTAACTGAAAACCATAATCAAAGATTCTGTGCCACAGCTGCCAAATATTTCATTTCTATTGACGTTCATACTGCGTTTCTGTTTTTTTTAAATAAAAATTCTTTTTTTATTTCTTTTTTCTTTTTGGTTCACCACACACAGATTTTTCGTGGGCTGTAAATTAAGCTCAAAGGACGCTCGTTTATGAAAAAATTCTTCGGGTGAACTCGGGACCATGGCCATCTAGTTATGTTAGATGTCACGTTAGAAGCATGACCATCCAGTCTCGGTGGCCATGCTAAGACCTATTTAGACGACAATGTTTTGAAGATATTATATTCCAAACTAGCCCTCCGCTTTAAATTAGTTTCCAAAGTAAGCTATCAAACTCTGTCTCAGCTATTGACAGTCCCTATGACTGTCAATTTTTTTTTTCTCATAGTACCTTAATTTTTTAGGGCTTACGGACACCAAAATGTTGCCAAATATTTCAGGAAAGCAAAATTGGTATGAACATTTTCATAGTCTATGACGTCAAACGAATCCAAAAATAAAAAGTGTAATTTAAATTTGAAATCAGAAGATGAGATTCTATAATACCAAGAGTACTAAATCTGGTGTATGCGTACTCGTGCTATCGTTTTCTTTACCCATACAAATAAAATAAAGGTCAATAGAAAATACAATACAATACAAAAACACTTTACTACACCACAAAACAATACAGAAAAACAGTGATGAAACTTAAAATTAAAGCATTAAAATACTGTTTTGTTATATTGTATATTTGTATATTTTGTTATGTGGCAGGCATGTTGCTTACCATCAGGCACATGACCTGCTCGTCTCGTCACTCTATGGCCTCTATGGCCTCTATGCTATAAAAAAAAATATATATAAATATATTGGTTGAAGGTTTTATAAACGAGTGATAAAAGCCAGTTTTACATATTATTTTTTAAATTAAGCTTGATCAACAGTTAGTCAACGATTTCATGCCATTCTGTGAAATGCTGTATAATTTGTATTTTATTACAAAAACAATACTTACCTTTTTCTAAATCAATTGATACCTCATACATCATACATCTTTCACAAGGATTAGGTATATTGCTTGAACATTGGTCTAGCGCAGAATAGACAGATAGATAAACTCTTTATTGCACTTAACTAAAAAATAAAAAATAAAAGTCACTTACACAAAACAAAATAGAGTAGCAATTGGCGACCTTATCACTAAAAGCTATCTCTTCCAGGCAACCATAGGATGGAATGAGAGATTTGAAAGTATGGAGGAAGAGAAGCACAAAAAAGGAAAAGTCCAAGCTTTGTAACCTAAGTGACTTCTGATGACTATTTTAATGATGACTCATCTGTATTAGCTCGATTAAATACCAGAGGGCAAATGTAATAGTATAAATTCGAACCAATCGAAAGACCCCTTTTTTAACTGTAATATTAGGTTAGGTAATATTAGCTTTACCTACACTTGACCGCCATCTCGGTTTAGGAAAAATTGACGTCCAGCAGCAAAAGGCTGATATTGCAAATTTATTCGCGGATAAACTACCACCATTAGTTATATCGTTTAACCCTGAACTTTATATTTGATAGTAATAAATTGTTCTGAATATTTTGATGAGCTATCGAGCCAGTAGCCCATTCATCCGAAAAACGAATGCAAAGCTTCCAGTAGTTTCGACACATCATGCAGGGTTAGTGAGCACAGATTATGCAGTAGCTAATGTAAGGACGAAAGGATTGTAATATAAATAAAATATATATATGAACTAGCAGCACCCCGCGGTGTTACCCGCGAAGTTCCCGTTCAATACTCAATACTCAATCATTTATTGCTGATATTATGGTACATTAGTTGGTCTTATTTATGGCTTATTATAAGTACATGTCATAGGTGTCATAAGTAGTTACCATAATTACCCTGAATGGGTGTGGCAATATAATTTGTATCGTGCGGAGCGGATCGATTCATTCTATAATAGTTATTGATTTGTCGGTAAGATATTCGTCTATTGTATAGTATGATTTCTCGAGTAATAAATTTTTTAAGGTTTTGACAAACTTTTCGTCAGAATTTATTTGTTTTAGTTTGTAAGGCAATTTGTTGTATATTTTTACTGACATTATATTTGGACCCGAGCTATGCAATGTTAGTTTTGAATGCGGTAGGTTCAGATTGAGTTTGTGGTTGGATCTAGTAGGGTAATTTCGCCCGTCAGTCAATCTTGTGAAGAATCGCGGATTTTTTCGTACAAATTTACAATGTTCCAAGACGTACATGGAGACTACGGTTAGAATTTTAAATTTGACAAAATATTTTTTATGGAACTGCGCTATGTTGATGTTCGGGAGTTTAATGTTTGCTAGGATCCGTATGCATTTTTTCTGAATAACGAATATATCACTAGCATTAACACTGTTTCCCCAAAGGATTATTCCGAAATTAAGCCAGGAGAAAGCATAAGCATAATAGGCTGATAAAGCGGTGCTAAAGTCTGTCGCCTTTCTCAATTCCCTAAGGGCATAAGTAAAGCTTGATAATTTAGCTTTTAATTTATCAATGTGTCGTTTCCAGTTGATATGTGTGTCAATTTCTATGCCTAGTAGTTTAGCCGCGTCAACAAATTCAAATTTATAATTATTGTAAGTAAAATTGATGTCAAGGGGGGGTTTTTGATGGGGTCTAAATTGAATTAAATTCGTTTTTAGTAAATTTATGTCAAGATTATGATCAGTCATCCATTTGATAAAATTATTAAAAATGTCAATTAGGGTTTGAATTATATTATTAATATTATTTTTATTACAGGATGTCAATATTGATACGTCATCTGCAAATAATATGCATGGTTTGTCAATTGATTTTGGGAGGTCATTTATATAAATTAAAAAAAGGATACAGCCAATGACACTACCTTGGGGTATTGAATGATTTATTTTTGTAGGGTTAGATCTCGTAATATTTATAATTCCTGTGTTTTCGTCATAACTTTCAATTTCCACGTATTGCTCGCGACCCTTGAGGTACGAGCAGAACCACTTGTGTGCTACACCTCGTACACCTATCCCAAACAATTTGTCCAATAAAATGTCAAATTTGACTTTATCGTAGGCCTTAGTCATATCTAATAGGATTCCAATTGCATATTTCTTATCGTTTAATATATTTAATATGTTGTCAATTAATTTATAGACAGCTAACACAGTCGAGCGATTTTTCCTGAAACCGTTTTGGGAATCATCAAAGATCTCATATTTTTCGCAAAAAGAATTCAACCGGATTTGCATGGCCTTTTCAAATATTTTTGATGAGGTAGGCAATAACGCGATTGGCCTGTAATTGCTGGGATCTAATTTGGATGATTTTTTATGAACTGGTTTTACCAGGGCTTGTTTCAATAGATCTGGGAAAGTCCCTTCCGCAAAGGACTGATTTACGAGTAAATAAAACGGCAGAGTTAGTTCTTGAGCACAGTGCTTCATTAATATTGGCGGGAGCTCATCTAAACCATAACTTTATCCGCTTGCTACACCGCCTGATCTTCGCGTTTACAATTTTGGCGGGAAAACGGGTGTCAGGTTACATAAGCGCGGTGTTTGTGCTTCGACATATGAAGTGCCGCCCTACTTGTATCCGTTTGAGCCCATTTATTCTCAAGAGCATTTCAAGACGCTTCTAGCGGTATCGTTTGTTTATAATTAATGTACTTAAAATGTAAACTAACATTTTTGACACTTGAGTTTTTTTTTTGCGATTTCTCAAGTAGTCGATCAGCTATTACATTAATAATTTATGAAGGAGACAGTGGTTTTATGGCTTAAATGTGTTGTATACGAAATAACAAACTCGAAAAACCAAAAATAACTGCATTCGATAGCACAAATATATTTTAAAAAAATATTTCAATACTTCGGGACTATTTTCCCGCCAAAAATTGTAAATTTTGTTTTTTTTTTAATTTTACGATTTTTCTATGTAAATGGACTCTAATTTTAATGTGGATTATATCAAAATAAAGACCAGTTCAAGTAGACGCCATTAAACAAAAATTTATCGGTATACCTTCCCAAATAAAATCACTAAAAAAAAATGTTTCCCGCCAAAAACCCGTCCGCAAAGTTAAGTTTGTATATTTCGTCATCAACCAAGTTTTTGGGTACTATATTACACACCGGTGTATCAAGCGGATATTTACTTTTTAAATTTTTGATAATTAAATATATTTCCCGCGGTTCGGCTGCGCGTAAGAACATGGAATTGTTCGTCGGGCACATGACCGGCCGCCCGCGCGCCGGCTGCGCCCCGGCGCTCGCGGCGCCTACAGATGAGAAGTACTCGTTAAACGCGTTTGCAACTTGCTGCGGGTCTGATATGACATTATTATTATATTTTAATTTTAAATTGGTTTTATCCTTTTTAATATTTTTATTAGTTCTTTCCCGTATTATTTTCCACATAGTTTTACTTTTATTTTCGGATTTTTTCATTTCCCGGATGTACTCGTTTCTTTTTGATCTGTTAACTGTCTTTTTTAGTAATTTTACGTATGTTTTGTAGTAATTAATCAGCGATGGGTGCTTACTATACATTACTAATGGTTTAAGTAATCGTTTGTTTCTACAGGCTGTTTTTATACCACGTGTTAACCAATTATGTTTCTTATTCATATTTATTTTAATATTTTTTTGCGGAATACAACGATCAAGAATATCTAAAAGAATACTATTAAATTTTATATAGTTCTCATTTATAGTTTTTTCTGAAGTTAGTAATTTTGTCCATTCAATAGTTTTAATTGTGTCTTTAAAATCATTCATATTGCGTTTATTACAATCTTTTCTTAGTTTTCCATACGATCGGTTTATTTAGGTTATTATCTTTTTTTATCGTTATTTTTGTACTCATGTGGTCAGAAAAGCCGAGATCTTGCACTGAAGCGTTTATTTTATTTGCGTTACTGCTTGAGAAGATTAGATCTATGCAAGTAGCCGTAGTAGGCGTGATCCGAGTCGGTGTATTAATTAATTGTATTAAATTAAATTCTCGCATTAGATTAAGTAATGAAGCCGATTCCGAAGTATTTTCCAAGACGTTAATATTAAAATCACCGCCAATAACTATATCCATGGAATTATATTTCTTTAAAACCGTATCTAGTAGTTTTTTTAGTTGGATATAAAATAAATCGGTCCGCTTACCATTATGATAAATAGTAATTAACAAAGTATTAATTTTATGAATTATAATATAACTAATTTCAATACAATATTCAACGGAGATATCCGCTAAGTCCGTTATCTCCGTATATTCAAGGTCATTGCGCAATAGTATAATAGTTCCTCCTCCCCTATGGTGTTGTCTACAGAATGCGCTTGCAATTTTAAATCCGGAGAAGTCGATCAGTTGCAGTTTGGCTTCCGATAGCCAGGTCTCGGTCGCGCAAAATGCATGTAATGTCGAGTAGTTATCCTGTAGAAAGTCTCGTAGTATATCACGTTTTGAAAACATGCTCTGTAAATTTTGGAATATGAAGTTTAAGTTCTGTGTCTTAGTTCCGAAAGTGATGGTTGTGTGCCTGTGATTCGCTTTGTTCCCGGTGTTGTGTTTGCATAGAACCAGAATAGCTTCTGGAACAGTGTGAGGCCGATGTCATATTTTGTGAGGGTTCTTTTGGTGCTTGTGACTGTCGAGGCTGTCGGTAAGTGTGGACCATTTTTCCGTCTATAATAAGTGTGTTGTTTCTTATGACGGCATGGCGGCCATCAAGCCGCGCGGCACGGAGTTGAACCTGTAGGTTTTTCCTCTGTTGTAAGGCTGTATCGTTGAGATATTCTGTTTTCGATAGACCGGTATTTTGAAGACATCGCCCGTTCTGTAAAAGGTACTTCGTCATTTTTTTACTGATTAGTTCCACCACTATAGGTCTCCGTTGCATGTTCTTCCGTCCAATTCTAGTTAGGTCCTCAATGTAGCCTGTTAGGTTTATGTTATATAAATCTTGAAAAATTTCTGTTATCTTATGATGTAAGATCGGTTCTGTTTCATATTCGTGTTCGATTAAACCATATAGTACAAATTTTTTGGTGTTGTCGGTGGATTGTTGTGGTGTGTTGTATGTATTTGTGGTGATTTTTTTTATTTCATTTTTCAGTGTAATGTTTTCCTGTTCCAGTTTTTCAATTGTTTTGGATAGGGTTACTAGTTGGTTTTTTATTTTAGATTGTTCATTTATTACGTTGTCAGTTTTTCGATCTACCTCCATTTTCAATTTATTAGTTTTCTGATCTATTTGTATATCTACTATGTTTCTTATCTCATTTAGTAATGACTGTTTATTATTTTCCAACTTTTTATCTAAGAGATGACTAATTTTATCCAGCAGGGAGTTTTCATCAGGAGTAGTTTGAGTCTGATTAATAGGAGAATGGTCGTGTTTCGTGGTTATAGATTGATTATGCTTACTTAAACCATCACTTAATGAGTCATCGACTGACATAATGGTATCATTCAAGTTTGGAAAAGATTTCCTCACTGGTGTATTGTCGTTTCTGGTTCGTCTATTCGTAACGTTTTGACAAGAAGGGCACTTCCACGATTTTTTAAGTTCGAACATATTGTCTAAATAATAGGCCGATGTTATGTTGAGGCACGCATAGTGGTAGTTCCCTAAACAGCTTGTGCATTTTAGTATTTCGGAGTCATAAACAATTGTTTTCATGCATGCTTTACAGTCCATTTTTAAATATAAATCAGAAAATCTAGAGGGAATGTGTACTTATCGTTCGTCTTCTCGCTCGTGTTTTGTAGCTTCAACTTATAGCTCGTAGTATCCGGTAATAAGGTCTATTGTTGGTTGTCACTACCGATCAGCTGGTCGTTATTTTGAATCAATGTTGAAAAACTGGAATTTACACTATAGGTTTAAATCTGATAATTATAATGTAAATCCACTCTTATAACTTCAATTATGTAGTTGTTTTATAATTTGACACTAAGTGATGACTATTTCTTCGTATTTTTATTTTTTAGTACAGAGATACGTAAACAGTGACTTATCACGATCGCGGTTCGCTCCGCACCTGTTCCCGTTGTTCCCGTTGTTTTTTCGGGATAAAAAGCAGCCTATGTGTTTTGCCAGACTATAATCTATCTGTGTTCCAAATTTCAGCCCGATCCGTTCATACGTTAGGACGTGATTGAGCAACAAACATCCAAACATCCATAGATTGACATTTATAATATTAGTAGGATGTTATCTGCAATAAGAACAAACAACAACTTCAATCCCAATAATCCTAATATTCTAATCCTAATAATATTATAAACTTGCTGTTACCCGCGACTTCGTCCGCGTATAATTTTAGATTTGGCCATTGTATACATTTTTTTTTTTTCAAAATTAATTTTATGCAAACGCCGCATTATGAAGTACAGATAAAGACCATGTGTTTCTAGCAAACGCTTACCAATTTGAGAATAACTATGCTCACAGCAGTGAAACTTTAACAAATTAAATTTTATTCCCTAAGGATCTGTGCATTTTTTCGGGATAAAATGTAGCCTATGTGTTCTTCTAGACTGTAATCTATACATGTTTCAAATTTCAAGCTGATCCGTTCAGGCGTTACAACGTGATTGAGCAACAAACATCCAAGCATCCATTCATTGCCATTTATAATATTAGTAGGATACTACCCAAATTTCAAGCTGATCCGTTCAGGGGTTACGACTTGATTGAGCAACAAACATCCAAACATGCAAACATCCTTACATTGACATTAATTAATAATATTAGTAGGATGGTGCGGCTTGCCACTTTTCTTGAATGTACTTGGCTGGCCACACTGCCGTGTGTCTAGATACTTATTACACCTTGCACTTAACACACAACCATGACTCGTTGTGTGTTAAGTGCAAGGTGTAATAAGTATCTAAGACGTCTAACACAAGAGCATCTCAGATAGTATGACCTTACTACTACTAAATACTCAGATAGTTGTCGTGTCACCGGTTCGGCGGTACGGAAAATACAAGTTTCGATCTGACATCTCTCTAGGGACCTGTCGTCCCAGAAGATTCTGAAGGCCGATTTAAACTGAACGAACATAGAGCTAGAGCTGGAACAAGAGCATTCTTTCTCGATCTTTTATTAGTGTAAACGAAAGATCGTTCTTAGCGTTTTCCATATTAAATATTCCATAGAATCTTTGCGAACGCAAACAAAACAACGAAATAATGTTCTATGTTTGTTTACACCAAATGAATTTGATACAGTGGGGATAGATTGAGCATTCGCTTGTCTGATGTAAATCGGCCATACCAAAAATACATCTCTGTACAAAAACTATTATTATTTATACGTATCCTACTGTTTCTTTTACAGTCGCGATCTAACCGACAACTAAATTAAACTGTCGATCATTCTGTATAAAAATACGAGGATGGATGTCGGGAGCCGTGGATTGTGGCGAACGGAAAACTTTTTTATTTTCATGAAAATTATTCATCGCAAGATAAATTGAAAACAGCAAACGCTCGGCGCGGCGTAAAGTTTCTCTTTGAATATCGACTCTTGTATTTTTTTTTATTAATTTACTGATCTTAGCTATTGGTTATGGTTCGTAGCTGAATATAATTTAGATTCCTGTATTGGGTTTGAATATATTGCCTACCATAAGCAGCTTATTTTCCTAGTCGATATTATTACCATGGTGTAATATTAAATTATGGTAAACATATCGCAATTAATCACTAAACAGTATCAAACAAAGTCACTTCTCGCGTCCGTCTGTTCCTATATGTATGTATGTTAGCATTATGCTTAGATCTTTAAAACTACCAAACAGATTTTAATGCGGTTTTTTTAATAGATATAACGATTCAAGAGAAAGGTTTATACGTATAATACGTGCATAACATAGTAGAGAGACACTGATAATTTTAAAGATTTCTAATGTAATGTCATAAATAAACAGTCATATTTTTTGCAATTAAATTGCAAACGCTGGCTGAACGATAGATCAAAATAATATAGTGCAGTATTGTACCCTTTGAAAAGCTCGATAAAAAAGCTATTTGTCTATCTGTTAGGGATAACCCACAATAAACATTTTAATTAGTATATTTAGTCTTCAGATAGAAAGATTTAGTAAACAACATTGGATTGGTGCGAAGTCGGGGCGGGTCACTTGTAGTATGTACTACAATAATTATTAACAACCATGATTGCTTACAATAAATTCCATCCAATAAATTAATTCAGTTATAATAAATTCCATTTTTTAAAGTTATAATCTGTTTGCTTCGTATATGCCCAAGGTGACATCGGTATAATTAATATCTAAGTGTAACACGAAGATCTCTCTCAAGATATAGTTATTTCCTAGAAGATACCTGTACATTTTTTATTGATTTATATATCCAAAAAGGAAAAAAAAAACAATTCACTATTTAAGCTATGCGAAAATCTATTATTTTTTATTGCATTCTTCCAAAAAATTCAATGAACTACGTAAGGAAACCAGCCGACGTGACTTAGCGCATGTCGCAAGTACTCAAAATATGTTTTTGTTACACTATCAATTGTTTTATAATGTTTTCATTCATCAGGTTCCACTAAGTAATAATTGAATCCACGCATCCCGTTGAATGGCGTGAGATTTCATCGAATGCCAAAGTCTTATTAAATTATCACAACTGAAGGTCTTTCAAACTCTACAGGAAACAAGACTGTTCCCGTAAGTATATTTAAATGTACTTTTTGTTCAGACAACTTCAATACAAGACTTCATTCCCTTAACCTAAAAGTTTCGAAACTTTTCAAATAATTATTTGGCTTTTGTTTTTCAGGAGCTCTCAAGACGCTGAATAAAATAAGCACTTCAACAAACAAACAGCGTTTTTTCTCAGTAATTAAACTCAAACACGTTTTTTCCTTCGCCCTGTCCGGACAATGCTCGTAAGAGGTTTAAAGAGAAAAATAGGCACTTTTATCCTAGCGAACTTTAATTAATTTCAAAGGACAAGCTCAAAGGCTCCTTGCACTTTGTGAATATAAACTTTCATCAGATTATTACTAAAAGAGGATTAAAAACGCTGTGGATAAACTTACGCAACTTGGGGGTTTTCGCGGATTTTCTGTGAGACAAAATATTTTACTCGTGAATCGTGATTTTACGTTGGTTCACCAAGCGAGACCGAGATTTTTCTTATTAAAAACTTAATGGAATAGTAAGGATAATATTACTTAACTTGCTCTGTGCCAGTGGTTTCAACCGCTTTTCAAAGGTTTTCCACTTATTTAATAATTATCATTTTCGAGCACAGTTTTTTAAATTTTAATTAAGGGCACTGATTCCCACTTCGGCTTCTACTTAGCACAAAGATTATCCATCGCTATTCAGCGGGGTAATGCTGTCAGCGTAAAGGGTACCTTTGTGCCGGGTACCGTTAGGGGCGGGCTATGTGATTGTTTGAATGATTATTATTGTTGACGTAATTTTTAATTGTATAATGACAGATGCAATATTTTAAATTTCGAATTTGAATAAATATTTGGTACCTATTTCAATTTAGAACTCCAAATACTCCGGGGTCTTGGATCCTTGTCGTTTGGGTTCTTTTTTACATGTGGTAAAAAAATTGATTATGAGAAGAATGGGAGAATAGAAGTACGAAACGTTTTCATCTTAATCCAAATGCTTTTTAGTCCGATTTTGCTATTGTCTAAGTTGCTTCCTGCTTCCTCCCCGCCCAGAACCTCCACTACTACCGCGTTTCAGTCCCTGTATGAGCACATTGTATTTAATTGTTGAGGTTTTGAACATTTGTGGCGTGAAGCAAACTCAAAGGGACAAAATTAGGCTCAGTCATTCAAAATGCTGCCTAAATTTCAAATATTTCCCAAATTTAAGAAAGTTTCTAACAATATAGCTACGTTCCAAAATTTTCCCATTACTTTATCATAAACAGCAATTAAATAAAATGAAGTCATTTTTTTCCCGATTCTTGATTATTTTTAGGTTTTTCAGACTCAGAATCTAAATCGCCTGTCTGAGATGCCTGGCAAAATAAAGAAGCAGACTTATTTCGTGGATTATCAAAACGAAAGCGTCAGGAGCACGGAGGAATGTCAAAAAGGGATTTACATGAAGCCCCTTTGCAGGGAAATGAGGTGGAATCTGATGTCAGCGTATATCGAAGGATTTGCGAATAGAATTTGAAGAATCAGTTTATCAGAAGTGGGAATGAGGAAACAATTTATCTATATTTTTTTCACAAGTAAATTAAAATAAAATAGTGTATGGGATAACCATATCCAGATTATTTCATGTATAATCATTAGTTGTGAAAAAATACTTTTTTTCAATAATGATCTCGAATAAAATTATTTTTCATTTCTGCACAACATAGGTAAAAGTCATAAAAATACAAAAACGATGGTACCAACAAAAAAAAAATTAGGAAAATACATACATAATATGAATTATACTTTTTCAATTGAAAAGTAAGGAAAATACATTTCCGGTTTAAACTTGTATTTGTAAAAACCTCTGAGTGCCCAACTCTTCAATCGCTGTTTACGCTATTAAACAGACGCTTAAGAGCGGTAAATACCGCTTATATATTATGTGTATCGGTTATTAAACGAATGTATGTTAAAAAGAAGACTGTTTGTTTCTGGAATTATAGTAAAAGACGTATATGTAAATAATAAATAAAAATCCTCTTTGATGTTCAACTAAATATTATGACTTTGCAATCGTTAAAAAGTTATTTATAGCATAGCAGACTTGATTATATTTGACATAAAATATTCAAAAATCTACGAATAAAGATCTATGCTAGATTGCCACGTTCAGTATTTACTTATTTTCATTGACGTAAAACCACTGTAATATTAACAGAAAAAAAAATAAACACAGTAAAAACAGTGTAAAAGTAAATATGAAATAATATTATAAACATTTGCCGAGCATACCTGGGTTATGCAGTGTAACGGTGTTCCATTCCACCGTTCCCTTTAAGTAATCAAAAATAGACTTGCCGTCTTAGGAAACCTTTAAATCGTAAAACGGCCGTAGATGGTAAAACGGAACGGTGTCGCGGACCAATCGGGACGCGACAATTCAAACCACCCAATGGCGAGAGACGACGCCAAGGGGCTCACAATTATAAAAGAGAAGCGGACTGAAGGCAGAAGCCATTTTACAAATAATTTTTCTAATAACTATAAAAAGTGAAATAAAACTAAATGCTGTCCGAAAGCTTAAAAGTTATAAGTGCAACGAAAACCCCGTAGGGTAAGTGTTCCAATTTGCATTATGTATCGCTGTTGCATCACTGTTCATATTGCGTGTACAATTGTGTAAAACATATGGTGTATGAATTGTGCTACTTTTACTGCTCATCGAATTTGTCTGCCGATGATTTACGGGAGACCCCGCGACAGAACGATGTTCGTTTGGATTCAGCAAATTACATTATGACAATCGAACACGGGGTCAACGGCCGGCGAGTTCGATAAGTCGGAATCAAGGGTCATTGACCTACCCGTGTCTAGAAAAGTGAATGACGGTTGATTTTCTTTCGACCGTTATAAACTTTCCTGCTATTTCTCATACTTATGCTTCTTTATGTAAGTGTGATTTACTCAGTGTACAACCAAAATGTAAAGATAACTGCCTCATCATGATTATCAATCACGAGCGGACCACTTTGGGTCCTGTTCCGCCTCGACGAAGCAAGCCGCGGATGTCGCAGTTATCTTCGTATTGGGGGACGGCATTCTAATGGTCACCTTCGACCAATTCCAGGGTTCCAGCACCGGGTTGAGTCCCTAACGGCCACTCTTACGGCTGGCTGATGCACAGAGGGAACTATCAATCTTGAAGTAGTAGCCTGCACACCCTTCGGATGAGACAGAGGAGCTACCCCGTGTAGGACACAAGGAGCACCATCGCCATGTCCAGCTGCCACCACTGAACCCCCCAGAAGGACTGCGACCCGACCTCCGCGGCTTACACAGGCCAGTGTGTCCCACCAGAATTGCACTATAATCCACTCGAATTGCAAACGACCCCGACCCTCTCTTTAATTCTACTTATACTACCCCCAGAACTACCACTACATTTAGACCACCCATCCAGTGGTAACTGTAAACTTATACGATAATAAAATCTAATTAGTTAAACTTGCGGTTTTATTAACAACTCTTATAATTACTTCTACTCATGTTCACCGGAGCTAGCTTGGATACTCTCTCTATCTTTTAACTCAACCAACTAGCGAGGTTTCAGCAGCTGCGCCAAAAGTAACGTTTAGTTTTATTGTTGTAATTTATATATATAGATCTGTTTAATTTAAATTATGTGTAAAATGTGTTCAAGTCATTAGATGGGCGTAATTTATTAAACTTCATATTTTAAGCCACTTTCGAAATACACATACGAAAATATTTACTAAATGTATATAACACTCAGATATACCATACTTATACGTGATTTTTTTGTCACCAATATGCATAATAATATATACATGTATTTATTTTCAATTCAAACTGCAGGAAAAACGTTTCCGCTTTTACACCCAATCGTAAAAAAACCGATAGCTCAGACTGTCCAAGTCTTAAACGGCTGTTTAACAACTTTAAACCCATCGTTTAAACTTCAATAAAATACGCCCCTCCTGTAAACCCAAGCGTTTTTCACTTAACGGTGGGAAGGAAGGAGCTTTAGCAAAGATAGTGAAAAGCAATTTCTAGTTAGGAAATCTTTATATACAGGAATAACTATGTGGTAATCTATTATTACATTACTCATGTGACGAATTGTCTGCTTTCTATAATTTTAAAAAGCTTTTGTTGGGATTTTTTTATTATAAATCTATATATACACTAGCTGACCCCGCAAACGTTGTTTTGCCATATAAATAAAGGTATGAAAAATAGCTAGTAGCCGATTCTCAGACCTACTGAATATGCATATAAATTTTGGTTAAAATGAGTAAAGCCGTTTCGGAGGAGTAAGGAAACAAACACTGTGACACGAGAATTTTATATATAAGACGAGAATTTTATATATAAGATAAATCAATGCTACTTTTCGTTGTAAGTGAACTCCTCCTAAATGGCTTGACCGATTTGAATGTTTTTTTTTGCATACGTTTGGGTAGTGCCCTGGATGGTTAAGATTCACAAATCAGCCCGGCAGATGGCGCTGTGCAGTTGGTATCTAGGTTATTATCCGAGCGAAGCTGGAATGGGCCGCTAGTTTATGTATACATTTTACAATATTAACAACCTTTTTCATATTTTTTTTAACAATGAAATGTTGGATAAATATGTAAATACCTAAATAATATTTCGATTAACATACATAAATGTTTTAATTTTAAGTAGGTTTAATCACTGTATTTATTTATTGTTTTGTGGTATATCAAAGTGTTTTGTGTTGTATTATATTTGAGGTCAGACACACATTTTTCTAGAAAATTAACAATCAGATTTACCCACAGAAATCTAAATAATAAGTTTAGATTTCTGTGGATTTACCTAAGTAATTGAATCCAAAATGAAACGTTGATTAGTAAAGAGCTAAGCCAGTATATTCTTTTTTTTCATAAATGTTACTACGTAGCGTGAAACTTCTCTCGTTACGAGCGTGCGTGACCTGTCAGCTTGTGGGAAACGGAACGCTGAACTTCATAACACATGTGCCACTACTTAAAACCAGTGGAGAAAACGATGAACTAGTAATTTTATACACGAGCTTCCTAGTATCTTTGACTGATACGATAGTACCGCCATAGGGATTATATCTTATATAGATAATTGATGTTGTGATATTTATTTATTGTCAACTTTGTTTGTGGTCTCAATAAAGTGTTTTTGTATATATATATATTTTTAAATAAAGAGTGACGAGACGAGCAGGACACGTGCCTGATGGTAAGCAATATTCCTGCCACATAACAACACAGTGACACGCAGCTATTGGAACATGAAGAGTCCAAATCATTACCTAGCACTGTACTACGCTTGTCACCCAGAGATCTAAGTTGTTATAATTATCTCTAAGGCCTACTGTCCACGCACGCGTCTTTTGTCGAATGCATGCATCCTACGAACAAACGCAAGACGTGCGGCTGTCGTGTCGTTGTCGTTTCGTGGACACAGACTTCATTATTTGTACGCAAGATGCAAGCAAGATGCATGCATCCGACAATTGTCGAAATCGTGCGGATGTCGTGTAGCTACGTGGACAATTGGCCTTAGTCCTGTAATTTCTCTGGAAATATTGCCCTTCAAACCGGAACACAGTAATGTTTGCACATAACTGCTCGGCGGTAGAATAACTGGCAAAGGTGTGTGTGTATTGTATTGTAATTTTTTGATCAGACTTTCTGACTGTCTAGATACGTGTGTATACCAATCTCCGACTTTGTATGGTATCACTAATCTCTAGATCCTAGAACAATCAGTCTGTAAGAATAAACTTGTGTGTATGAATTTCAACATTAGACAGAATTCAGAGTGTATCCCACTATTTCCATGGAAATACAAAATGGAAATAGTGGGACTAACATTTTATAAAAATTGTATCCCATTATTTCTATTGCGACAAAAAAACGCAGAAGAATTTGTATTATTTGAAAAGTACCACTTTTATCGAATAGATTAAAATTGAAATATGACTTCCCGGTATTAAAAAAAATGAAGAACAATTTACTTAATAATCTGCAGTTTTATTAAATAATTCTCCACCACATTCTCGACAGTATAAATCACACAAAGCCACCTCGTCACTACACAGATGTGTGGATGATTGTTTGTGATTGTATTCCTCACATTTTTCCGTTGGCATTATTTCTTCATCGCTTAACGATATTACTCCGTCTGGTATTACTTTAAAAAATAAATCAACCCATATTGTTGTCGGTAGTTTAAGGTTATAAAACAATAATCGTATTTTAAGTAGCTGTAAACAAGACGATATAATATTAGAAATAGAATAATTTCAACATACTTGAAAAACATGGTCGTATGACTTGTTACATTTTCCAGCACCGAGTTTTCATAACTTTGTAAGTTTCCATCTATTTGTGAATGTAAAATGTTTAACACATTCGATAAAGCTATTTCATAAAGTGTCTTTGGAGTCTTTGTAAAAATTTTTTTCACAATTTCATCCATTATACAAAATTGATTTTTATTGTACCTATTGGATTATAGATTTTAAATTTTAACATGTTGTTTTAAATTTTTTGAAACAATTGACTGTAACCGATTTTTGTATTCCACCAAGCAGTATCAAAATTTCCAACATGAAGGTTTTATATAAAACATGCTACCAGAATAAAAAGTAGTCTATGTGTTATTCCAGTTTTACACCTATCTCCATTCCAAATTTCAGCTTAGTTTAAATATAAGGACCATCTTTAATAAAAATTGTCCAGGTGTTACATCGCCTTGGAGAAATTTCATTTGTTCATCTAATATCATCTCATCTTTTTGCACTTCGGCTATTACTCGTTTTCGGGAATTATTTGATACATAGTATTCGTTTGATTTATCACCATCTCTTAATATATGCAAAAGTTGAACAATATTAACATTTTTTGGCACCAGTCTATTTAATTTCCTATTCCAAGATTCCACCGCATTATTAGTGCGGTGACGTTCTCCAAACACACACCACACCCTTGAAAAATCATTTTTCATCCAGTAGTTCTCTATGTAGTTTTTAAATTTATGTTCGGCTTCACTGTCACCCATCTCTGCTAAGACATAATTCCAACCATCTTGTATTTTATTTTTGGGCAAAAGTGGAAGTCTGAAGGAAAGTTGAATTATCAATTTCATGCGGATGGATTTATTCATGCCAAGAGATTTAGCTTTCTTAGCTAATGATTTCACAAAATGAAAATAGCAGCCCTTTATTTGAACCGTAGGAAAACTTGTTGTTAATGCAGAAATCAAAGCTCTTTCAAAATCAACGGTAAATTTAGCAGGTCTCCATTCAGGTAACCATCTTTTAATAAGATAAAATAAAGTGCAATACGCTTTCCGTGATTTACTCGATAAAAGCGCATAAATCACTGGTACCACTTTGCTTTGATTCAAGTCACTGCCAAAATCAGCGTGGATTGACAATAATTGTGTAAATGGTGCTGGACACGCAAATAATGTCCCGTCAATGAAATAATTACCGCTTTTTAATTCACATCTAGTTTTTTCACGACAAAATATTATTATTCTTAAATCAGTGTCAAGATAATCAGCAAGAACAAAGTCTTCAAATATTACTGGAATTTGTACTTCTTGAACGGTCTTGCAACACACCTTTTTAATATTTAGTACTTTGTTACGACGTCTGTACATGGAAGACTTTTTAGAGGTGTATTGTGGCAATGGTTTACCAAGTAATGGAATTCCTTTGTCAACTAAAGAATTTATAGCGTTATTGAAAGCTTTAGGTATTGTTATTTTGCCCATTGCAGCTTGATCAAAACTACAACTCATTGCAACTTCGATCGCGGATTGGTTGCTGTCGGAAATACAGTGAGAAGAGTGCTCAATGGTTCTCACTATAGTGTTATCCTATAAAATTTCAAATAAGTATATTAATAAAACATACAGTACCTATACAAAATAAATGGCCAACTTACAGCCTCTGTTATAGTGATAGAAACTTACCGGGGACACTGTCATCGAACCTTTACAATTAGTTTTGTGGCGCTTATTGCATTTCCATAACGTATTGTTATTCTTATAAACTATCTGCCTAGTGTATTCATAACCCTCGTACAACAGTATAACACCCTTCCCCCTTTTTATTAACTCCATTATTTAACAATATTTAAATAATTCAAAACCAACGCCTATCCCGTAAAGCAATAATAGCTATGACAGCTGTCTATCAATCAATAACAGTTAATTACAACTATGAGACAACAAGAGGTTTTATCTAAAGAGGAAATAAATAAATAGTTTCTAAGTGAACGCAGTCATACGAGCTAATGCAGTGTTTTTTGTCGCAGCGGACAGCAATAGAAATAGTGGGACAATCAGTCTTAATCAGGCCCAGTATTTCTATCAATAGAAATACAAAATAGAAATAGTGGGATACACCGAGAATTCATTTATTCCAAAGTAAGTTACGGCTGGTCTAGTCGGGAGAAGGGCGGCTGCCGATCCGGAGACCCCGCGTTCAAACCCCACACGCACCACTGTCTTTTCGAAGTCATGTGCGTAATGCCGCTAACTTAAAACGGTGAAGGAAAACATTGTGAGGAAACCGACATGTACGTAGAATCTTTCGAAGTCATGTGTCATCCGCCAACCCGCACTGGGCTAGCTTGGTGGATCATGGCCTTAACTCTCTCCTTGCGAGAGAAGGCTCCGAGTCCCAGCAGTGAGAACGTTTAGTGGGCTGTTGATGATGATGATGAATTTATTCCAACATTATGATTTGTCATTATGATTTATTGGACAAATAATTTGACACTTTTTGAAGCTCCGCTTTTTAGCTGGATAGGTGTGTTAACTATATGTTTGCTACAAAATAAGTACCAAATATTATTTTCTACATATATAATAAACTTTAATTGGTTTAAAAACATTCTATTTATAATATTATTTCCTAAGTAGATACAATATATTTCAGGCAAGTAAAACAACAGAAATTGACTTATTTATCTTTAAATACCATACACAAGTAACATACACTTATCACAAAGTATCAGTCTATCAACAGTATTTTTCTCTCAATATTCTTCTCAAAATCTTCCCCGAAGGATTCTTAGGGATTTCTCCCAAGAACATAACCTCTTTCACCCTTTTGTACGGAGCTACTCGTTCTTCAACAAACTTTTTAACGTCTTCAACATTCAATTTTTGTCCTTCTTTAAGTACAATGAATGCTTTGGGAGCCTCTCCTTGTTTCTCATCAGCAATACCAACGACCGCTGCGTCGAGAATTCCTGGGTGTTCTTTAAGGACGCTTTCCAACTCAGCTGGTGGGACTTGGTAACCTTTAACCTGAAAAATGTTGTATCTAAATTATCCAATGCTGTTTTGTACTCATTAAAAGTTGTTTAATTTTATTCAAAAAGATGTCAACATTTAAAAAAAAATATTTGACCAACCTTTTAATTCCGAAAATATTTATTACATTATTTAGGAGTTAGTTTGCTATACCTATGATTTGGTCTTAACCATGTCTTATTAATAACTAAATCCAAAATCAGTTTGAAAATTAAGATCAGTTTTGGTCGCAGATCACGATTTGTTATTTGTCATGTATTAGTTTTGATTTATAGTTCTGTTGGTTTCAAATTGTTGAAATTATGACTTGAACCCACTCGTTTTATTTTCTGATGGCATGTACTTATTATTATAAAAGCAAATTAAAGTTGTATTTACCTTTATAAGTTCTTTTAACCTATCAACTATAGTAACTGCTCCTGTGTCATCTATTTTTGCCATATCACCGGTTCTGAACCATCCATCTTCTGTAAATGCTGCCTCTGTAGCTTCAGCGTTATTTCTGTATCCTTTCATCACTTGAGGGCCTCTGATGAGAATTTCGCCAATCTGAAAATAACATCGTAGACTTTATGCATTTCGAAATGTATCATCTTTTTTCATAAATTAACGTGTATTAGTACTAATAGAAAAAAAAAATGGCCAAGTGCGAGTTGGACTCGCCCATGAAGGGTTCCGTTTCAGCAAGTAATATAATATACAAAGTACGCATAGTTCTTGTAGTTCGTTGCAACTTTGATCGAAGTTTTAATAATAGTGTACATACATGACGAATCTATAAGGGTTCCATTTTTACGTTTTTAAGGAACCCTAAAAAACTGCTGACTTTTGTAGTCCAGCCAAATTGACAAACAAATTTCAACGTTATGATGTCGAACCAACTCAATTAGAATAGAGCTAAGTCAAGTTTTACACGGTAGCCAAACTCGATAGTTAAATTGAATAACACATTTTCATAGAAACGACATCCGATTTTAAATTACTTAGAAGAAAGTCTTTGTTGCGAGACCTCTGTTAAAACAATGTAACAAAATTAACAACAAAAATGGCAATAAAAATGAATAAATACCTCTCTTTGACCTGCAAATTTTTTTAAACATTGCTATTCAACCGGAAGTCAGTAATGTTTGCATATTACTAGTTGACGATTATATAACTAACAGCAACGAGATACTTTTTCAGGTGATTTCTGTAAAGGATTCTACCATGGCCATGAGGCTGCGAATAATATTACCTCGTTTGGTCCTAAGTTCTTCATTTCAGAATTAACAATCTTTAGCTCTGTGTTGGATATGGCATAGCCAGCACTTGAATAGTTGTCTTCTCCAGGAATCATCGATGTTGCTAGTGGTGCAGTCTCCGTTAAGCCATACAGCTGGACGAAGTTCATATCTGGCTGTTCAATCAAGGAACAGTAAATTAATAATTATTAAATTAGTAAATAAACGTAACCATTCCACTCTAATGCAATGACAAAAGAGCAGAGGTCCCTTTGAAAAAGTCCGCCGGGTTCGACCGAAACTTTAGTAGTACTAGTGGACTGACTAATTCATACTTATGTTGCCAGTAAATAAAATAAAAAAATGCAAAAAATACGTTAGTTTCTTGACGTTCTTATTGTTAGGACACGGAACTTTCTCTCACTATGATAGTCAAGGCCACATTCCACCACGGTAAACGACTATAATCATTTAATTCGGAGAATCAGATAACAAGTGAGCATTGATTGTATGATATTGAACATGTTAACAATAAAGTAAAACTAATTAAATAAATAAAACGTGTTCAATAAATTAAAACAAATAAGAAAAATAATTCAAATTGAATAAAGTACGAGTAATTGAATAATATTATTATTAATTTAATAAATAGAAATGTATAAAACGACTAGCAGCGCCCCGCGGTGTTACCCGCGAAGTTCCCGTTCCCGTTGTTCCCGTTGTTTTCCGGGATAAATGATAAGGATAAATGATATGATAAATGATAATGATAAATGATAGGATAAATGATAAGGATAAATAAGGATAAATGGTAAGGCCTATGTGTTCTTCCAGACTATAATCTAGCTGTGTTCCAAATTTCAGCCCGATCCGTTCATACGTTAGGACGTGATTGAGCAACAAACATCCAAATATCCAAACATCCATACATTCACATTTATAATATTAGTAGGATTGCACACCAAGCCGCGTTGTAAACGCTATATAAAATATGAAAATTAAAAGATGATGATAATAAGGTTTTTGAAATATCAGTATTTATCAATATTTTCTCTCAGCATCACGTAAATCCCACCATTCTCTTTTGGTTGCCTCTCTTATTTAATTATTGGTTTTATAAATTGTCCCAATAGTTACTTTTTAACCATGTATTTTGTACATATTATATTTTTCGATGTATCTTTATCATGTGTGTTAAGTTGATTTCACAAAATTTACAAAAAGAGCCGAGTGTCTCAGTTTGAAGTCGGTATTTGTTTTTTCGTATTTTTTATTAATGTTCTTGCAAACGTATACGTAGATGTGATACCAAAAATAATAATTACCGAGCATTTCTCTCGCATTCTATAATAGTCTTGGCTGGGTAAAGGAGCTGCACCTGACGTCATCACCTTCAAATGTTTCATGTGGTCCTTGGTCGCATCTTTATGAGACGCGCAGAAGAGTACTGAAAAAGAACATACAAATTTAGCCGTTTTGACGTGACAACGTCTTATAATTCGATGAAGCCGGCTGCACGCTCGCAAAACATGACGTCATGTAACGTTACCGCCGTTACCTCGCCGCCGGCGTTACCTCGCTCTAAGGCGTAGTTGAAGTTGTCACGTTCAACTAACGTCAGTAACCCGTCTTTACAGACAACCATTTTTATTTACCAAATTTTTGGATTTATCCACCGGAAAAATTCTTCCTAGGACAATAATATCTTCAGTGGATGTTGCATGTGGTAAGTAACGGCAAAAACAAAACATGGCTAAAGTGCAATTTTGATACCTTAACTTATTTTGACGCCAGAACCGTGAACATATCGATAAAAGATTATTGATTTAACTCTGCAGTTTCCTTTGGTAACATTTCACTTTAAAACGGATCACAATAATACTGTTTACACATAACTACATAGCAGTTAAATAGTTGTATGGCGATTTGACCTTACTCAATAATTGTCATTTTTAGAGTTAGCTTGAGTAGTTGAATCATTGTTTTAAGCTATGACGATGGTTTACAACGCTACTACAGAACAACAGCGTCGCTTAATAGCTGCACATTACAATTAACAGAACAGTGGCACGCAACTATTGGAACATGAAGAGTCCAAATCGTTACCTACACCGCACTGTGCTCATCACCCGGAGATAAAAGGTGTTATATCTCCGGGTATATGAATATGATTATTATCATACGTTAAAGCTGCTTTGGTTTTATTAAAATTATCCTTTTTGATGGAATAGCTAACCTTGCTAAGGCAGTAAGCGTACACAATGCTCGGGAAACCAAGTTTTGGTTTAAATGTACCATTGATAAATAAATATAATACAATAGATTATAAAAATTGTAGTGTTGCAATAAGTATTGATAAAAGTGTGATACTTTGTTACTTAATCCCGTCGTTAGAACTAAGGGTAGCTGAAAATTGGAATAATATGACTCTGTTTATGTATTTTATGTGTATATAATTACACCTAGGCTAATTATAAGACTAGGCTAGGTTTAATTATGAAAACTGAAAATTTCCTGAGCGTATAGCCATTTTAAAATTATATCTGCAAGTTTGGGCAAACTCTAGTGCTAACTATTGATCAGTAACGATTATGATTTAAATAAATATTGGTGGACAATTCACACACAATACCATCTGACCCCAAACTAAGCAGAGCTTGTGTTATGGTGGCCAGATAGCTGATATAATACTTTTTTTATTATTATTATAAAGTCTTTATTCAGATAATGGCGATAATGCTTACAATGTTTCAATGTTATTACAATTTTAAATTTAGATTGCCATCGCACCGTCTGTTTGCCCATTGGCAAAGACCTCCTCCAACTGCCTCCATTTTTCCCTAACGTTAGCTTTTCTGGTCCATGTAGCACCTGCTGTCGCTTTTATGTCATCGACCCATCTTCTGAGTGGTCTCCCACGATTTCTTTTACGATCTTTTGTGAACCAGTACATAATCGACTTGGACCATTTTTCTTTTCCTCTAATTACGTGTCCTGTCCATTTCCACTTAAGTTTTCTAATCGTTATTGTAACATCCTTTATTTTAGATTTTTCTCTTAAATTTGTTGTTCTTATTTTGTCGGATAGTCTTTTTCCCATCATACTCCTTTCCATGGCGTTTTGGCATGTTTTTAACTTTCTTATGTGGGTATTGTTGGTCGCCCAGGTTTGACAGCCGTATGTAAGAACAGGAAGTATGCATGTATCGACAAGTTTTCTTTTGATGGTTATGTTTACATCTTTGTTTTTTAATACTTCTTTTAAACTCCAGTATTGCTTCCAAGCATTTCCAATGCGTCTATCTATTTCCTTTGTAGTTAAGTCTGTCGGTGAAATTGTCTGGCCTAGGTAGATGTATTCTTCTACATATTCAATAACGCTGTTGTCGATGCGGATAGTTTCTTGTTTTCCGTTTGTCATTACTTTCGTCTTTTCTGTGTTCATAGTTAGGCCAGCACTTCTACTCACTCTATTCAGGTCATTTAGCATTGTTTCTAGTTTATTGTTAGATGTGGAGAAGATTATTAAATCGTCTGCAAATCTTAAGTGTGACAGATTTTCACCGTTTATTACAATTCCACATTTCTCCCAATCCAATTGGCGGAAAATGTCTTCCATGACTGCTGTGAAAAGTTTTGGCGACACTGGATCGCCCTGGCGCACCCCTCTCTCTATTTTTATTTCTTTCCCTTCTTTCTCTAGTTTGATTTTAGCTTTACTGTTTGTGTACACATTTTTCAGTATTCTAATGTATTTGTTTTCTACGCCCTGGTTTTTCAGAGCTTGCCAGATCCTTTCATGTTCAAGAGAGTCGAAGGCCTTATTATAGTCTACGAAACAGCAGTAAATGATTAGGTTATATTCTTTGCCCCTTTCGAAGATTTGCTTTACCACATGAATGTGATCCAGTGTTGAAAATCCCGCCCTAAATCCAGCTTGCTCCCGGGGCTGGTTCTCATCAAGCGTCTTAGTCATTCTATTCAATATTATTTTAGAGAAAGTTTTATAAATATTAGACATGAGGCTAATGGGTCTATAGTTATTAATGTTATTTTGGTCTTCCTTCTTATGTATCAGTATTATAGTTGATGTCGTCCATTGATCTGGTATTACTTCGCTCTGTAGCACCTCATTAAATAGATGTGTCAGTACTGGCACTATATAGTTTTTGTTTCCTATTAATACTTCGTTGCTAATGCCGTCTGATCCAGGCGATTTTCCTCTCTTTTGTGTTGTCACTGCCTTTTCTACTTCTGTTAGTAATATTCCCGGTACTTCATCTCCGTATGACAAGTCTGTAGTGGGGTTGTTAGTTTGTTTTGAGTACAGGTTTCGAAAGAAGGTAGTAGCTATTGCTATGATTTCTGAACGTTTCGTTTTTTGTTGGTTGTTTGGTGCTGTAAAGCTGGGTATCCAGTCAGATTTCTCTGATAGTTGTTTGATAGCTTTTTTGATGCCTCCTGTTTTCTGGATACATTTTTCCAGTAGTTCTTCTCTGTATTTTTGGCGGTCTTTTCTCATTCGTGACTTAATTTCTTTGCTTTTTTCAGCAATGTCTCTTCTTATAGATTTTGTTTTTTCTGCTGTGGAGATTAAATCGGCTCTATTTCTCATAAGTTCTTTTGTTTTGTTGGTCAACCATTTTACTGAATTTGGTTCGGTATTTATCTTGTTTTGGTGTTTTGTCTTTAGAAGGTCTTCTAGCTTATTATATTTGTTTTGAATATTTAGTTGCTTTGTGTCTTCTATGAAGTCTTCCAGTTTATCTTTTAGGTTTCCAGCATTTTCCAATGTTGTATAAGATTCTGTTAGTTTAAACGGTCTGTTTTTCTTTGAAATATCGATGTTTAATTTGGCTCTCACCATTCGATGATTGCTGTTGAAATTGAGGTTATTTACTACTCTGCAGTCTAGAAATTTTGTATATTTATTGGTTGCCATAAAATCAATTTCGTTTTTATATCGTCCGTCTGGTGAAATCCAAGTCCACCTATTGTTGGTTCGATTTTTGTATAGAGTATTAAGTACTTTCAAGTTTGTTTCGTACGCCAACTGCATGAACTTACCCCCATTCCTTGTTCTCTTTCCTGAACAGTATGGCCCCAATACTATGTCTTCTCCATCTCCTCTACTTCCTGTTCTGGCGTTAAAGTCCCCCATAACTATTAGATTTTTGTGGCCATGGTCTTTAATTGCATCAGATAATGTAGAATAGAAAGAATCAATTTCTGTATTGCTTGATTGCTCAGTTGGGGAGTAAATTTGTACGATTGACCACGTTTCATCATTGGGCGGTAGTTTCAAGTTTAATATTGTGATACGTTCCGATATACCAATAAATTCGTCTATACATGAAGCTAACTCCTTTTTTATTAGAAAACCTGTTCCGTATTGACCTGGTGTATCACCTTTGAAACAAAATATAAAATCACCATGGTCTTCAATACTCTGCCCTTTGCGTCGAACTTCGCTTAGTCCTACTATTGACCAATTTATATGTTTCAATGCTAAAATCAGTTCAGTTAGACTTTCATTGGTCCTTAAGGATAGGGTATTGTACGTTGCGATGTATATCGGTACGCCTTTTTGGCGAGTTGTTTTAGAGAGTTTTAGTTTTTGAAGTTGGGTTGAGGTATTTGGAGGGTAATAGTCTACTTCCCCCACGGTGACAAGCCGGCTTGGGGTGCTTTTTACAAGGGTTGCTTTAGGTAATGTTGTATTATTTTTAGTGTTCCGGTTTCGGGTGTCGATGGCTTTCACAAGTTTTTTGGGATTTCTGACACTGAAGCTGATCGCGTGCGCTCTATGTAATTGAGTATATTTGGTCTCATTATTTCTTTTGTCGTTGTTTTAGGTGGAGGGTTAGTTGGGTTGGTTGTGGTATTGACTTTCTTTTGCGTGGACGATTTCGGTGATCCCGATGTTTCTCGCTTTCTTTTCTCTCGTTTGGTATCAGCCGGTTGCAGCACTATTAGTTTGTCGTATTTTAGATAGGCTGTATTTCCTTTCTTCCTTTCCTCATCAACTTGTAACTGAAGCTGTTTTCGTTTTTCAAGTACATTCTTAGGGTAGTCTTCCTTGATGTAAATATTTGCTGGTAGATTAGACTTGTTTCGTAGTATTGTGTGTTTTTTCCAAATTGTCGAGAAGGAGACTACGACTGGGCGAATTTTGTTATCTGATTTTAGACCAATTCTGTAGACATTAGTAATTTCGTAGCTTTCCAACTGCACTCCCATTTTCATGATTTTTTCTTTAATGCCATCTACAAGTTCGCATTCTGTTTTATAACGTTCTTCTATTCCGAAGAAAATCAAGTTGTTCTTTCTTTTCTCTTTCTCTATGTTATTTATTTTTTGTTCAAGTACAGATAGTTTTGTTTTGAGCTCTTTATTTTCTTCGGTAATTATTTTCATTTTCTCGTCCAAGGCCTCCATAACGTTTTGTGTTACTGCTTTGGTAATAAGGATAGTTTGTTGATTTAGCTTCTCCTCAATTTTAGATAAAAGCAATTCCATACTTTGCTCCATTTTTAGTTTTTGTATTAGAGCCACTTTTTTTTTTTTTTTTTTTTTTTTTCCTGGATTTGGTAACACTGGGTAGTTGGATTATCTTTATTTATGTTGGCAGCACCACAGTTACAGCCGTCACACTTTGTGTCTGTCAATGTCGACTGTCTGCGACACTGACACTTGTCTCTTGTCTGTCAGCTGTCGGTGACACCGACACAGGAATTCCAAATTCTAGTCTTTTTTCGTGGACTATTATAATATTTATTATACAAGCGCAAAAACTAATCGCCTCTATCGAGATTTGATCCCGTGCCACTTCGTTTTAGACACCGGCACTTTACCAAATAGGACAACTCGTCGTTACAATGCTCGTTGAATTTAGATACCAGGTTCCACGATGTTATAACTTATTAGAGGGTAACTTTTGAAATGTTAGGTGAGAACACCTATTGTTAACCAGTACACTTTCTAAGTTACAGGCACTTTTAGAAAATAATCACACGGTTCTTTATTTACAGTCGAAAATTGTAAAATTTAACAAATCATTTGTTCACAACAACACTTTTTCGTTCGTTAACACTAGACTTATGGCAATTTCTGTAGTTGTTAAAGGTTTAGTATGTTTTTTCGCGCAAAAAAAGAATACTGTTTCGGGACGATTTGAAAACACGTCTGCACTGGTAAACGCACCGAGTACGAAACCGATATAATACTTATATAGTTTTAAATACATACTTATTATACATAGAAACACCCAGACACAGTGCAAACATTTGAATTCATCACACAAGTATTTGCACTGGGTGGGAATCGAACCCACGACCCTCGGTTTCGCAGGCAGAGCTACTACCAACTAAGCCACGAGGCCAGTCAATTGAAGTCATTTGAAGTAGTATTGCAGTGTTTTTATAAAGATTAAAAAATAGATACTTACTCAATGGTGGAGCAGCAATAAGCAAGTTAATTTTATGCTCCTCCATTGCCTTCAGAAACGTGTTAGGTTGAAATTTCGGCAAAGTTACCACTTTTTGTCCCACAGACAGCTTATGCATTAGTACCACTGTAAGGCCGTAGATATGGAAGAATGGCAAGATGGCCAATACTGAGTCTTGGCTAGTACCTGAAATCAAACAAAACATTGAAAGAAAAGGAGAACAATACGTTCTATGTACATAAATTATGTGTATTGAGCTAAGCATGCTCTTGTTGTACTTTTGTTTCGTCCTTTGTTATACGCTGATTAAAACAAGTATGATTGTAAATACTCGTTCGTATAAATACATTATCCTAGTAGTATTTTAAACTAGCAGCACCCCGCAGTTCGGCATAGTTCCCGTTCCCGTTATTTTACCGAGATAAAAAGTAGCCCTTGTCACTTCTTTCAGACTATAATCTGGGTTCCAAATTTCAGATCGTTTCACTCACACTTAATTGAGCAACAAACATTCAAACATAGTAGGAAACCTTAGCTTGATTTTTTGTTGCTAAGTCACGACGTAACGTATGAATGGATTGGGATGATAATTATTGATATGATGATATGAATATTATTGACGTCACGTCTAAACCGATAAACGCCGGCTGCATGCACGAAAAAGTGTTCCGTTATGTCCCGTTACGCTTATTGTCTCGATACTCTCATGGTACGCTTGCGCCGCATCTATCAATGTTTTGTTATGACGTTGTCAAGTTCAACTATAGTCCGTAAACCAACCGACTTTACAGACAACCAATTTTTTTAGAATACAGTTAAATCATAGTCTGGAAAAACACATAGGAAACTTTTTATCTAACCAAAATTACGTGGGTGAAACCACGGGGCGTTGTTAGTTAATAATCAATTCTGTTACCTTATGACCCATTTTCACTTACGTCACTATAACTGTAAATAACCAGTTAAGTATAATTTCGACTGTAAAGCAATAATCATTTAAACACACAGCAAAAATGGGAGGACATAAAAGTAAATAGGTTTTTGTTCTAGTTTGGTCTTAATTACGGTCAGGGTCCCTGGGGTTTCATAAGACTTCCCCTTAGTTGGAGAATTGGAGTAACTATAAAACGGATCAATTCTGGGGTCATCTCAAATAGGGAGAGCCCACGTTAAGAAAAGAAACGACTACTTTAGATGGACGTATTCCTTAAAGGATATTACTGTATTTCACAATTTTAAAAGAAACGTCAATTAATCGATAGATTTTTTAAATTTTTAATATTTTTAGTGTTGATTGGTAATTATTTTTTTTAGTTTTATTAAGCCGTAATAGGATTTTTTTATCAATTGACTTATCCACATGTCTGTCCCGTATTGTCTTACGTCAAGTAAAAAAAATATCATCAATAGGTGTATGATTAATACTCCGTTTACATTATTCCAGTCCAGCGGTCAAATCCAGCGCTGGATTGCTTACTGGAATATTGTAAACCGGCACTGGAAAGCATAAATCCAGTGCCAATGCGTTCCAGTGCCGGTTTACATTATTCCAGTAAGCAATCCAGCGCTGGATTCGCCCGCTGGACTGGAATAATGTAAACTGGGTATTAAGCATATTACGCGACGATACAGTCTGTACGGACATATTTTTTTTAATTTATTTTGACTCGGCAGAACTTTTATAACAAAACTAAACTACTAACTCTACATTTTCAACTATGCACTTACACTGATCACAACAATATGACCGACGAACATTTAGAAGCAATCACGATGATCAAGCTCAATATTAGTCGGAAGCATGCCCAGCATACTGGCAACCTTACCACTCTGAATGGCAATAAGTAGCTTTTGCTATTTAAACCTGGGTGACGAGCGCAGTGCAGTGCTAGGTAATGATTTGGGCTCTTCATGTTCCAATAGCTGCGTGTCACTGTGCTGTTATGTGGCAGGCATGTTGCTTACCATCAGGCACATGTCCTGCTCGTCTCGTCACTCGTTAATTTAAAAAAAAAAAAAAAAAAAAAAAAGATACGCGTCGTCTCTATATTTCAATAAATCATTAATAAAATTGTATGTATGATTTATTGTTTTGTTACAAAAGTTTATCGTAAATTAATATTTTATGGACCTACTCTTTAGTTCAGTATCTGATTTTATAATCTATAAGCAAAATTGTTTCAACGCCTGTGGATTTTTCAAAGGCAAATTGACAACATGATTCTGCTAGTACTTATGTATTGACTAGACTCCCGTCTCTTTTAAAAACCTAGCAAGTACTATAAAACTTCATCGCAATGCTTTCCAAATGAACATCCCTGACCAGAGTAACTTGGTAAGGTGGGGAAAAGCCTCTGAAAAATGTTGCTATACTTATGGAGAGGCGATATGTACAGCAAAGCACATATTGCTGGGATGCAAGGTGCTCCTTAATAGGGGTCATTACTCACAGCGCCATAACAGAGTACTTGAAGTCATACGTGAAGCCATAAGTATTTCAGTAGCTAGAGCCCAAAAAGGATTAACGACAAACAAAAAACAAATTAACTTTGTAAAAGAGGGCTCAACTTCAAACTCCAAGAACAAGCCAAACAGCACCTGATTGACTATTTTAATGGACACAAATGAAAAACACTATAAAATCCCAGAGGATGTGGGTGTTTCGTCATCCAGACCGGACATTTTCCTTTTTTCTAGAGCTACGAAACGCATAGTCCTTGTAAAACTTACCGTACCGTGGGAAACTAATATACCTAAAGACCACGCGATGAAACAAAATAAGTATTACGACTTTCAAAACGAATTCAAACAAAAAATAGCTATGTAGTTAATTTATACGTTGTAGAAGTAGGAGCGAGAGGTATACCAGCAAAATCTCTCTATAACCTGCTGAAAGACCTTGGCTTGTCCAGTAGTGCAGTAAGTTCTATACTGGAACGAGTATCTATAGCTGCACTAGTAGGATCATATCGGATTTGGCTGGGCAGGGAGAGAAATATGAGTAGTGAAGGTGAGTGTTGATGTACGTCACAAAGGGGCCCCTTAAACTTACGCCCGAGTCACAAGTCTTGGGGTCTACTAGAGATTTCTCTCTCTGCCACACGATGGACCCGGCACCCGCATGGTGAATCCATGGAATGCTAAGAAGTTCATCTCAAATTAGAAATTTCTTAATTTATAGTAAGATAAAAACCGAACTGTTGATGTGGATAGTAAGAAAAAAAATTAAGTACATTATTGTTTAAAGCTTATAAGCTTATAAGTATAAGTACCTCTGATAACAAATTTACGTATTATATTTGGTCTATAACAACTCAATCCCTATCTCAAACTATTTAGATAAAGAATAATTCCTGGCAAAGTAAAAAAAAGTTGCAACGTCTGTTCCACAGACCAGGTAGAGAGATACTCTGTCTGTTCTAGTCAGCTAAATTAGACGTCATATTATTGTAAAATTATAATATTATAAGTCAAAGATAACTTTTTGATGAATGTAATAAAAAACGCATGAATACACGTTTTTTATGCTACTTGTGGATTTTTTTGTGGACCTTGGAATTAACTTGATTGTTTAAAAAAACCCGGATGTATTAAATCCTCGTCAATAAATACATCACATAAACGACATAAAAAGTTCCTGTAGAACAAAACATATTTCACTATACAGGGTTACTGGTTATCAGCCTGCATCCTTTTAAGGGGATGTTGGGTACATTCAATACGTCAACTTTTGTTCTACAGTTTTAAAAAAATGTGTTTTTTTTTTTCTTTTACAAAAAAAAAATAAAAAAAGTATTTGCACGGTCTAAAAGCATCGAACTCTTCGTAACAGTTCGTAACAAGAGCGCGTACGCTATTAAACGCGCGAAAAATGATGTGCCAAAGTGAATAAACACTAAAAAGTCGCTAAACAGTACAAAAAAGGGCAACAAACACAATTTTTTTTTGGGTTATCTATTGAGTTTTAACGAAAGTTGTAGAACAAAAGTTTTTTGTTTAAATATACAGAACATGCCCTTAAACGGATGCAGGCTGATTACCAAAACCTAAAATATATATATATGTTAAACCCTGTATATGTAAGTTGATGAGATTCAGGGACTTTTCTCACTTAGCGTAGTTATTATGAAAAAACTGGCCGTCCACCCTCTTTCTACGAAAAAATGTAATTTCGAAACAAACTCGCGACTTTTCTACTCTGGTTCAACTTCGTTTTAGACTACAGGCCCGTGAACAAAATTTACGGGTCAAATGAACCACCAGGAGACCCATGTAGGATGATAGAAGGGTGTAAAGTATTAAGATTCAGCACTATGCCGTCACTTGTAAGCTGTCCAACTGATTGTGATTGAAGAGAGGGGGTTGCAACCCTCTACAATTTCTCCTTGTCGCATGATTTTTGTACGGCATTGCAAAATAATGGATTAGAAGAGGTATTGAAACTGTATGGAACCAATGCCGTACTTAATCAAATGACCAAATTTGCTCTGTAAATTACTCGTACTCTGTAAAATTTTCCGGCAAACTAATAATTAAAAAGTTAAAATTTATATTTTGTATAGTTTCAACACCTCTTTTAATCTATTATTCCGCAACGCCGTGCAAAAATCATCCGACAAGGAGAAATGATCGAGAATTGCAACCCCCCCTCTTCAATTGTACTCAGTTGGACAGGTTACAAGTGACTGCATAGTGCTGAATCTTATTACTTTATACCCTTCTATCATCCTACATAGGTCTCCTGGTGGTTCATTTGACCCGTAAATTTTGTTCACGGGCCTGTAGTCTATTTCTTCTGATCGAACATTGTTTGGCGTTTATATGTTCTAATGAGAGTAGAGTAGGCTTAGAAAATGTAAACGTCAAATAATGTTCAATCTGACGAAACGAAATAGAACCGGAGTAGGAAAGTCGCGAGTTTATTTAGAAATTACGTTTTTTGTAGAAAAAGAGTAGATGTCCTGGCCGGTCCTAAGTATACTTGTTCCTAAAAAAAGGACTTCAATTTAAAATAATAATTCAATTCAGGCCCTCGAACAAAATTCACAATAAGCTATGACCATGACAGGATAAATAATGTAAGCAAATTTTAGTTAATTTGTTGATAATATTTAAATACTTACCAAATTTTAAATGCTTGTAACTATGCGTAGAAAATGATATTGCAAAAATCAGAAGAATTTAATGATTGGTAGATATATTCGCAATAATTAATTTTAATTTCCGTGGTTTCCTTATGACTAGATTTATTATACATTATACTCTGTACTACCTAATTTTGTAGTCAAGATCTTGCATAAATTTAATCTATTTTTATATGATGCTATTTATTTTATCCAAAAAGTAGATAGCTTCAATATCTAATTATATTACACCATACGAATACGTTTACTAAGTTTCAAACCAATACGTTGCTTAGAAAGTGGTGAAAATCGTTCCAAGATTCCTTTGCTTAAATACATTGATTCATAGATATATGGATTCATAGATACATACCAAGTTAGTAAAGAAAAAATGAGGGACTTGTGGGATTGTTACTTATGAGTAACAAACATTTAACAATAGCTTATCTACAACCAAATTGAAAACAGAAAACCCCAAAATTGTACGAAGAAGACAAAATATGTTCTGGTAAATATAATTTCCCACTTACTTGTTGTTTCAGCATAATGTTTGATTTGGTCAACATCAAGCTGAATAAAGTTCGAGACAATGTTTCTATGAGTTAGTTCCACTCCTTTTGGTAGCCCAGTTGTTCCACTAGAGTAGGGCAAGAATGCTATATCTTCAGATTTCTTATTAACGTCTCTTAAAACTAAATGATCTACGTTATCTTGTGCTAGCTCTTCAAAAGATATAGTTCCCAAAGGCAGATCAGCGTTATTAGTTTTCACAGTAATTATTTGATTGTTCTTTTTAGCAAGTTTCTGGGCTTCTTTTAATACATTCACTGTTTCTGGTGTGCCAATAATAACTTTTGGATTGGAAAGGAGAAGTTGACGGCTGACTTCATCTGAAAAGAAAAACAAGTTTAAATAAGTTACGATTAAAACGAGTATCCCACTAATAATATAAATGTCAATGTTTGGATGTGTGTTGCTTAATCACGTCGTAACGTTTGATTGGATCGTGCTGAAATTTAAAGCATACTTAGATTAAAACTGACAAAGTGCATAGGCTGCATTTTATCCAGGGAAAATAACGGGAACTACGCGAGTGAAACCGCGGGGCGCTGCTAGTAATTTTGACAAATAGGTTCCAAAAAAACTTTTTTAATAAAAGCCATAATACAGCAGATCAAAATAAACTTAACCAAATATAAAAACGTCATATTTACTAATTAGTAACATTACAAGCTAAGAGCGATCTCTTCCAGGCAACCATTCACGGATTGGATACGAATATATAACGATAAGATACCTGACCCTCAGATATTTGTGTAATTTATAGGTATCATGTATTTCTGAACTTGAAAGCAGTTTTTGGTGTAGTATAATGTAATCGGATTGCATTATCGATATTATGCTAATGTAGCGGCATAGCGTCGTATCGTTTGAGCGGGAATGGAGCTGCTGAGTGGAACGTGTTTATAGGTGTAATCTTGTGAGTTTGCGTCACCAACATGCGTAATAGTATATCTGTTGCTATTACTGTCAATGTATTTTGCAATATTAGTACAGATTAATACTAAAAATGTAAGTAATAAGTTTGCTTTTCAATCGGCAATCCCTTTCACAACCAATATTTTTTTAAACCAAATGTAGTGTAAGCTTCCTTACTTTTGATATCGCTTCAGATGGTCAAATTAAGACGATTATTTATGGCTTGCTAATGATTTCGCTATAATTTAAAGCGAAAATAAAGACCAAGCTCAAATCCCACCCAAGCAATTTAAAACCAAGGCTATTTCAGTCAGGATAGTTTGTATGCTAGTTAAGTTATTTATAAGTAGCTTGTATTAAACGAAGTGTACTACCTACCTACTGGTGTAAAGTGAAACATTCTTATCTAAAATATTATACTTATTCACTTTTCGTTCATTTATTTTGATGGATTCAAATGTTTGCACTGTGTTTGGGTGCTTCTATGTATAATAAGTATGTATTTAAAGCAATATAAGTATTATATCAGCTATCTGGCCGCCATCATACAAGCTTTGCTTAGTTTGGGGTCAGATGGTGTTGTGTGTGAATTGTCCACCAATATTTATTTATTATTTTGAATGAATACACGAGTAATTCACGTATGTCATAGTAAATTCAGTCCGACATTAGTTTCGGCCGCGTCCGGAGGCCAAAACTTAAACCGAACCAGCCGAAACTTAAGTTACCCGTGTATTCATTCAAACAAAATCTTCATTCATAGATTCCCATAATTTAGGTGTGTCGAAATACGTCCACTCGCGTAATGTTTGGAAGCAAATAAGCATGAATGAGTATTTTACAAACTCTGATACCAGAGTTTTATCTTTAAATTTATTGTACCAACATTGAAGTGCAATGAGATAAGAATAAGTATGTATACGTAGGTGTGCAATTAATAGTGATAATTAAGAGTGATTTTAATTCAAGTAGTTTAAGTATGTACTTTTATTTATTTGTGGTAACCATGTTTGGTTATTACTGATGTAAGAACTCTTCGGTGTCAAAACATATATTTTTTTTTTTATTATAGAGTGACGAGACGAGTAGGACTTGCGCCTGATGGTAAGCAACACGCCTGCCACATAACAGCACAGTGACACGCAGCTATTGGAACACGAAGAGTCCAAATCATTACCTAGCACAGCACTGCGCTCGTCACCCAGAGATCTAAGATATTATATCTCTAAGCCCTGTAATTTCTCTGGAAACATTGCCATTCAAACCGGAACACAGTAATGTTTGCACATTGCTGCTTGGTGGTAGAGTATCTGGCAAAGGTGTGGTACTTCCCCAGGCGGACTTTGCCAAGAGTCCTACCACTACAAAAACATAAGATTGGTTAAACATTTTGACATTGCTATTTTATTGAACGCCCGAACTTACTCGTAGATTAACGTCCAAACATGATTTGGTAAAGGTATTCTAACACATTTACTAAACATTATATTGAAATAATGTTTAATAAACTTAATTTCAATATTTTATTCGTTATCATTATAAATTCACCATTTTTATTTATTTTAAAAGTACAACATTGTCATCATAGTGGTTTATGTTACAATGTTTATTCTCAGACTAATTTTGAAATTTGAAAAAACACCGAATATTTGTTAGTTAAATTTGTACTTACGAGCAGTATACATAGGGTTGACAGTAGTTACTTCAGCACCAGCCTGCAGTATTCCGAGTAAAACGATACCGTATTCAGGAAGGTTCGGCATCATGACACACACAACATCTCCATTGTCAATCCCCAGCTTTGAGCGAAGCGAGGCAGCGAAGTTTCTGGAGTATTTGTAGATTTGATGGTAGGTGTATGATCTGTTTGTGACTCCGCAGACCTGGATAATTAAACCACATTCAAATTATCTTATAGAAGTTGTCTAGTAATAGTCGGGAGAACGGCGACTGCCGATCCGGAGCCTTGGGTTCAAATCCCATGCGCACTTTTCGAAGTCATGTGCGTAATGTGTTAACTTGAAGACGGTGAAAAAAAACATCGCAAGGAAACCGACATGTACTTAGAATCTTTTGAGGTCATGTGTCATCCACCAACTTGCACTGGGCCAGCGAGCGTGGTGGATTATGGCTTTGATTCTCTCCTTGCGAGAGAAGGCCCCGCGTCCCAGCGTTATTAGCGAATATTTAGTGAGCTGCTTATGCTTATGCAGCTTATGTACAATCACATTATAGTTAGCAACTATGGTCATCTATCCTCTTGGTCAGCGTAGTTGATATGAGTCTATTTTATGAAACAACGCATGAAATTCCAGTTTTGCGACCATGAAGTGGACTTCCCACGCTTTTGCAGCAAGAAGGATGCAAAGATTCTGGCCAGTTGTAAGCTAGATTCAATTCAATTTAATTATTCCATAAAGATTACAACTATATTTTACAAAGAGAGTTTATAATTACTTCAATTATCAATTTCTTCACTGTTAACGTTGATAAGTTAAGATTGATTGACAACTTGCTTCTTTAAGAATCAGATTCTTAATCAAAATCTTCGGTACTGCGGTGCAGGCCACATTAAGGTAACATTAATTATTGGTAATTATTTGAGTGTATTTTTAGCTATTTATTTACAAGCATTAGAAACATCACAAATGGTAGAACGAGCATCTGATCTCTCAACACAAACGAATTACTAACCGAAACATCATATAACTTTCTTGAATAACTATGATGGATTACATTTTGAAATAGAAGCGTCTGCTACGTATTTAGGTTCTTCTGTCGGTTTTTGGTGCTTAACCTAGTCTTATATTAATAAGCTCGACTTTGTATCTAGGTACTCCTTTTGAAGTGGTAGTAAAAACTTTTTACAGAGCCTACCTAGAGCCTATACGGTTGTCAGTTTTATCTCTCTCGGTCTACCGCCAAGCAGTTATGTGAAAAACATTGTGCAATGGTTCCAGAAAAAACAACAAGGTAAATAAATAATTCAGCTTGTCATCGAAAGATAATGATGAAAACTGTGCAGTGCTAGGCAGTGATTTCAAAGCTTCTCGTTTAAATTACAGCTTGGTATTATTTTAATAAATATAATGGGAAACCGTGATGGTTACCATCAGGTGTGAATCTTGTTCGTCTTGTCACTTGTCTCATAAATAAAACAAAAACTAACGTAATATTGCTAGCTGTGTGTTTGTACATATTCGTTAATGTTCCACGATCAAACAAATAAATAAATGTGGATTAAACAGTAAATTAGAAATAGTTTTTCCCTTAAAATGATAATATTAGTAATTCGAATAAAATTTTGTAGTTCTAGGATTCTTACTAGAGTCTGCCAAGGGAAGTAGCACACAGAAAATGTTACTGTGTGCTGGTTTGAACGACAAAGTTTCCAGAGAAAATATGGGGCAAAGAAACAAATAATCGTATATCTCAGGAAGACAAGCAAAGTGTGGTACTATTAGGTAAATTTGTACTCTTCAAGTTCTAATAACTGCGTGGGTCTTTGCTGTATTACGGCTTGTTACTCGATCATCAAAAAAAAAACGACAAACTGACAGTAAAACAATCTGATACAGCCCACAGTGAAAAAATGTAATACTTACTAGCGCTGGCTTATCAGCCCATCTGTCCAGGTTTTTCCATATGTGTTCCGGTATAAGATTGTTGGTTATATCGACATCTTTAAATGGTGACTTGACGATGCCTTCGGACGTCCATACGCTATGATTGTTTCTATTGTGGAAAGATAGTATGCTGTTTCGAATTAGCATCTTATTTGTAGCTCTAGATATCAATTTTACTGAAGTCATTTTACTGTAAAGAAAAAGAATAGCAATATAAATGTATGTTTCTATGGATAATAATAGTTACGTACTTAAATACTTATACATACACTAGACAGATAGATAGATAGATAAACTCTTTATTGCACTTAATAAAACAAACAACTTAAAAATCAATCTTAAAATATAGTAGCAAATGGCGACCTTATCGCTAAAAGCAATCTCTTCCAGGCTACCGTGGGGTGGAAAAAAAATGAAAAATAAAAAGTAATCAAATAAAGAGTAATTTGATACCTTACTACATAATTAAAATAGGATACTAATTATTGATTAAAATAAAATAGACATACATTCTAATAATAATACATGCTAATACATAAATAATCTTATTACATAAATATACTAATATATATATGCAATGAATCCAAAATACTATTTCATAAATATCAGCTTCAATCAGACTTCAGCGGGCCTTTGACAAATAATGTTTGTTTTTTTACTTCCACCTTAAATATGGCAAGTGACGGAGCTTGTCTAATTTCTACGGGCAAGGCATTCCACAACTCAACTGCTTGGAATGCAAAGGATTTTCCGTAGAAAGTTTCGTGCCTATGTATAAAGTTAGTTATTATTAAATATACCTAGTACAATGGTTAATAATGTAACAGTAAATAAGCGAGGTAACTTTGTAATTCAAACTAATTTCAACAATAAAGGCTTTATATTTTATTTTACTATAAGTATTATATCAGCTATCTGGCTTCCATAAGAGGGGAACCTGCTTCGGTGCCAGGGGTGGGGGTCACATAGTCAAGGTCTAGGAATAGTTTTAAAGAGAAAATACATCCGTGTATTTGTTTGTTGTCTAATAATAATTACTATTATTTCGTTAGGTGTCGAAAGGCTGTTGTGACATCTTAGTCATAAAGTGCGTTTTCAGAACTGGGCCTAATACCTCTACCTATATGTATATATATTTGTTTTAACTATCAAAACTATCATAGGTACGCACTTGACCACCATCTCGCCTGATGTTACGCGAAGATGCGATCTACGATCTACGATGGAACGTGCTTACCTAGAAGAAACCGATTCACTCTCGATTTGAAGACACCAAGGTTGTAACTATCGGAAAAAACCCACTCAGGCAACGCATTCCACAACCTAGACGTTCTTATCACAAACTTGGAGTCAAATGTCTTCGTTCGTGTTTTTGGAACAACAACCATGAAACGATGTCGCTTTTTTGAGATACGAGAATTCCGATAGAAGAAAGAGCAAGGTGGTATTAGATCATGCATATCAGTTGCACACTCTCCGAAGTGTATCCGATAAAAAACCGATAAGCTAGCAATTTTGCGGCGATGATCAAGACACATAATTATGTACATATTAATATGTAATGTCATCATGTGCACTAGTATTAACATGTGCGAAAAAAATCACTAAATCTAAAAGTTTAGATATTAATTGTTAGGTCGGCTAGGCTATAAGGACACTTTCTCCTAAAAAAAAATTGGCAGTCATAGGAACTGCCGAAAGAAGTGAAAATTTATAACTCAGAATTTGAAAGCTTACTTTGGAAACTACACGTGTGTAATCGGAGGGCGTAGCCTGGGCATCATGGCATGGCCATCTAGAAATGCGTCAGCATTTCCTATTGGCTGATGCATTTCTAGATGGCCATGCCATGATGCCTAGGCCACGCCCTTTCAGCATTTGCCATTGGCTGACGCTTTTCTAAATGGCCAATAGCCATGGTCCCGAGTTTACCCGAAGATTTCTTATCATACCCGAGCGTGATGCTAGAATCCAATTCACAGCCCACGAAATATCTGTCTAGGCGCGCCTAAAGAAGTTTTCACTTCAAAAATGACGTAGTAAGAGAATAGTGATTTTTTAAATCATTTAAAACCTATAAGTACCTACGTGATATAAGTTTAAAAAAAAACTTATTTGTAATCCTTTGAATGTCATGTATTGTCATGTCTAACGATAGACCTTGAGTTATAATTGTTATGGTATTTTTTATCTTGTAGGTATTTGATAATGATAGCCCAATTTACCTTGACATTATGTACTTCTCTCCCTAATCATTGCCGGTACAAATTATCTACTGCCAACTGATAACTGAAATTGTTTGAGGAAGCTACAATCGTACTTCGTGAACAAAATACACATAATATAGAAGCAAAAATAGTAACATGATGTGGTCAACTCGTGGGGAACGCGTGCGTACTACTGTTTTCTTTTTTTTTATGGGTGATTGTTGCAATTGTTTAGCCTCTAATAACTACCGTGTTAGGCAGTTGTCTCACCGGCAATGATGAACGAGTAACGAGTAGAGCTAGAATTAGAAACGAGTTGGCGAGCCGCGGGGAGCGAGTGCGTAGTTCCGACAGTTGTGTAGCTCGGCTAAAATAAGCGAGTGGGCGAGTGAGGCGAGCGATTACTGCATCACTCGCATCTTTTAGATCCGCACTGTAGAGAAATGACAGCTGGTTGCTCTCTTGGCGCGATCTAATCGCTTAGCGAGTATCGCTGAGCGAGTGTTATCTTTCATAGATCTTGTCGCTCAGAGACAAACTAGTGAAACGAGTGTTCGCCGGCAGTGTAAACAGTCAGCGATCAACTAGTTATACATGCATCTCTATTTACATATTATTTACATTGATTGTGTATATCTATTGTACGTTTCTTGAGCGAGAAAATAGTCGATAGTTACTCGTTTTCTCGTCGGCAACAACTGCCTTACTATGTAGAGTTTTATAACTAATTACTGTTATTAAAAACGTTTGTCAAACCATATCTGCCAATCAAGATAGCATTATTGTGTAAGTGATAAATAATATGAAACGTCTCTCTGCTTAAATTATTTTGTGTTTTTATTTCAATTATTAAAACGAGGCGACGGTTAAAAATAGTTCGAAAATTTGGTATCGAAGTAGATTCTTCGTCACTATAAGTGCATTCCAATAAGCTGTGTAGAAAACCAAAACAAACCAAAACAAAGGTGATACCATAACATAAACATCCTTAAGATATTTTTCACAAATAGAATTCGACTTTATTGCGATCTTAAATACCATATACTTAGATTTGTATTGATCAAATAATTCTATAATATCTTATTTTAAAAGTTATATAAAGTAATGGTAGGATGATAGAAATATGATTTTAAGTACTAGCAATTTGATCTGTGTTTCTCAAACTCTCAATGTTGCATTCAAGACATTTATACTTCTTTTCATCAAATTATTCTTATTAAGTACGCGCCTATTTTTCTAACATACCCATATTGCCCATCATGCCCATATTGTGAAAATGCCCATTTCCATTATATTCCAGTATGGATTAATTTTACTCTATTTATTTTTGTCATTAATTTAGAATTTTTAATTATAATGTAATTTGATTTTAATATAATGTATTATTTGATTTTTATTGTAATGGGATTTTAAATTGACGTCTACTTTTTTTAAAATTATTGACTTGTATTGGTAATATTTGAATACCTTGAATATGACATGCAACTACTCGTTATCAATAAAAGAGTAAGAGTATGACTAAAGAACTCCGAGAAAAAGGTTTCTTGTGTCGTAACGAGTTGAGAGAAAATCGCAAACCTCTAAATACGTGTTCCACATTACGCTGTTTACTATCAAAAGCATGTATAGTTTTCACTCTAAAATGACATACATTTTGTGTTATTTTGATCGAAACTTTTGTATGTGTTTACAGAATATTACGTCATAGTGTAATGATGAGTTTTGGGTAGTACGAGGACAATTCGAACGAGATATTTTTTTTATAAATAAATATTGGTGGACAATTAACACACAATACCATCTGACCCCAAACTAAGCAAAGCTTGTGTGATGGCGGCCAGATAGCTGATATAATACTTATATAGTTTGAAATACATTTTTATTATACATAGAAACACCCAGACACAGTGCAAACATTTGAATTCATCACACAAATATTTGCACTGGGTGGGAATCGAACCCACCACCCTTCGCAGGTAGAGCTACTACCAACTAAGCCACGAGGCCAGTCTTATTTAATTATTGTTAAAAATAAAAGGAACGTTTTCACATAAGGAAACATCTAAATTACTTTTCTTCTAGTGTTACATTCTTCTCCGAACTCAAATGCTTTGCCTTTCCTTTTTTTACGTGGGGGAAATAAATGTAGGTATGCCCGCCATATTCTCATTATGAAATGAGAGGAAATCTCCATCTACCCTCATTTGGGCTTCAAAAATTGCACGGTGACTAACACTACACACAAGACTAACCATATCACCAGGTTTCTCCAAACTAAGTGCGCTATGCACACATTTATTTATTAGAGGATTTCGCGACGCCGATAACCGTAAACTGGTTAGTTTTCGGTTATTGACATCGTGGTCATCGCGTCGTAGTTGAAATATATACCTATGTTTTTTATTTTCCAATGCTTCCCGAACCATTCTTGCGTAGTAATGACATTCGGTAGATAGAACCTTCGGGTCGTGGATCTCGATCCAATGACCAGTTTTAGCATCAATCAAATGTTCAGCAATTGCAGATTCTTGTGCCTGACGATTTTTTACAGCGGCAATGTGTTGATTGTTCCAAGTCCCAGCAGCAGTGGGAACATTTATTTGGGTGTTTATGATATGCATACATATATATTTAGCCTTTTTATGCGGCGAAAATTTAAAAGGGCAAGCAATGAAAGGTACTACAAACTATCTTGTAAAACAATGGTTGAGAAATGCTGGTCTGTCATATTTTGAGTGACATCGATTTGTTTACCTTTTATTCACAGAGATTTGGAATGAGGTATAGTAGTCATCCTTCTTATGCTTTATTAATTACATCACAATTTGGTACGGGCAAAATACCTCACAAAGTTAAAAAAAAATCAAAGCCTCAGACCAAAGGCCATAACTTTTCTCTAAAACCAATTATGTAAGTAACAATCAACTTTACTCTCTATTACACCCAAAAGAGTAATTTAAACGGGCTATTTCGTTTAAACTGTTTTAAGGCAAAAAAATGGATCATTGCAATTTTTCGAATAAAAGTATTATGAGTAAAAAATGTAAAGCAAACTTGTATAATTTTAAAGTTTCTAAATCGAGAATAGGTAATATTCAAAGTTGGCTAACTTTACGTCTTAAATAAATTTGGTAATATTTTTTTGACAATTGGGTCCTCGCGACAGTTATTTTCACTATAAGTTATTAAATAGCTATCTATTTATATTTAAGTTACGGCTGGTCTAGTCGGGAGAACGGCGACTGCCGATCCGGAGACCCCGGGTTCAAACCCCACACGCACCACTGTCTTTTCGAAGTCATGTGCGTAATGCCGCTAACTTAAAAACGGTGAAGGAAAACATCGTGAGGAAACCGACATGTACCTAGAATCTTTCGAAGTCATGTGTTATCCACCAACCCGCACTGGGCCAGCGTGGTGGATTATGGCCTTAACTCTCTCCTTGCGAGAGAAGGCCCCGAGTCCCAGCAGTGGGAACGTTTAGAGGGCTGTTGATGTTGATGTATCTATATATATTTTGACTATTACTATGGTTAGACCATTACTGTGGTGATGTTTCACTATGATGATATTAGATACCAACCTACTGTTTTTAGCTTTTGTTATAATTTAACTGCTAAATTGGCGTAATTTGATTTACTAGTTACGTATATCAATTGAATTTAATTTATAAACAAGCACCTTTTATATCTATACTAATATTATAAAGCTGAAGAGTTTGTTTGTTTGTTTGCTTGAACGCTAGGATCTCGGGAACTACATACTAGCCCAATTTGATATAGGTATTCTTTTTCTGTTGGATAGTCCATTTATCAAGAAAGGCTATAAGGCTATATAACATTACGCTACTATTAACAGGAGCGCAGCATGAATGAAAAATGTGACAAAAACGGAGGTAAAACTATCTTTGAGAAAAAATAATTATTTTTGAGAGGTTTCGTTCGCGCGTTGACGTGCGCCGAAGTCCGTGACAGCACTGCATTTGTCTATCTTTTAATTTTAAGTTAGTTCTGAACAAGTTTTGAATCTGAGTTAGTACGACCAATTTTCTATAGGAGGCGTAGCAACGCGCGCACGGTTCAGCTAGTACCTATAAATATATACTTAGTTATGCATTATAAATAGTGGTACTGACACTTGAAACAGAAATAATATGGAAATTATTATAAGTAAAAGTTTGAAAATGCACATGTTTATAATAATAATAATTAAAGGCCAGAAGCAGAAGGCAGTCATCCTTGACACAGCGCGCATCGCCAGGAGGTTCCTCACTCAGCAGCCCTAACCACCGGTAGCTTGGGCCCTGCCCCGCTGCTGGCGGCTATCTAGGTTTAGGTTTTTATAATGTTTTTATGTTGTTTTTTGATGCATTTACTGATATTGTAAAAACCTAAATTTAAGAACAAGGATTAAATGACTGAATAATAATAATAAGAGGACAGTCTGAGTTCCCTATGGTGGTGCCTAAGTCTGAATCCTCTCAGCACTCTGCTGAAGGATTCAGAGTTAGGTTACCGTCTTCGTAGAGGAGGTGAGGTTATATCTCATTTGCTGTACATGGACGACCTCAAACTTTTTGCACCGAAACGCCAAGACTTGTTGGAGCTATTGAAGACCACAGAGGTTTTTAGTAACGCCATCAAGATGGAGTTCGGTGTCGACAAGTGTGCGGTCATGCATGTACAGCGAGGGAAAGTAGTAAATTCAGAGAATTTACAACTTTCCGATACCATAACTCTCAGATCCCTCTCCGAAGACGAGACCTACAAATATCTCGGTATGTCACAGTCGTTGGGTATTTCAGCAGATGACATTAAGAAATCGGTGAAGGAACGCTTATTTTACCGGCTGACAAAAGTACTTAAAAGTCTTCTGTCAGGCGGTAACAAAGCGCGAGCCTTCAACGGTTGGGTAATGCCTCTGCTGAATATACTCCTTTGGCATACTGAGATGGACTCAGACTGAGCTCGACGCCCTGGACAGAAAGGTCCGTCAACTGCTCATAACACACCGCATGCTACACCCGCGCTCGTCTGTTATGAGACTATATATTCCGCGGAAATGTGGGGGTCGAGGCTTTTTAAATGCCAAGAACCTTCACAACCGCGAGATATGCAGTCTCAGGGATTATTTCCGAAACAGCGAGTCCGGCATGCATCGTGATGTTGTGGAAGTTGACAGGAGCTTGACGCCTCTTTCATTGGCAAACGAGAACTGGCGCAAACCATCGGTGCTCAGCACTGATGATCGCAAGGAAGTATGGAAGAGCAAGGAGCTGCACGGGCGATTCTATCGGGCCCTGATGGGACCCGATGTGAATCTGCTCGCGTCGGTAAACTGGCTGCGCTTCGGGGACTTCTTCGGAGAAACCGAGGGGCTTGCCTGTGCAATTGCAGACGAAGTTATCAAGACGAACAATTACCGGAAATACATAATGAAAGACGGTACGGTCGACATTTGTCGGGCATGCCGTCCAGGCAAATCTCTTCGTCATGTTATTTCCGGTTGTTCGCATCTTGCTAACGGCTAGTACTTGCACAGACATAACCTAGTAGCCAGGATCATCCACCAGCAACTTGCTCTTCGATACTGCCTTGTCGAGTCCGAGGTGCCGTACTATAAGTACGCACCTCTGCCAGTTCTCGAGAATGGTCGTGCGTTGCTCTACTGGGACCGCTCTATCATCACGGACAGGACTATTGTCGCCAATAAGCCTGAAATCGTGCTGGTAGACCGGTCTCAGCGCCGGGCTGTGATTGTCGATATCACCGTACCACATAACGAGTACCTTGACTTGGCTCATGAGGTTACCGCCATGTGGGATGTTGATTCGACGATCATAGTCCCAATAGTCGTGTCGGCAAACGGCCTTGTAGCGAAGAGTCTCGACCAACATCTAAAGAGACTTTCGCTAGACGGTTGGGTTAAGGGCCAGACGCAGAAGGCAGTCATCCTTGACACAGCGCGCATCGCCAGCAGGTTCCTCACTCTGCAGCCCTAACCACCGGTAGCTTGGGCCCTGCCCCGCTGCTGGCGGCACCCTAGTTTTTAAGTTTTTTATAATGTTTATATTTTGTATATTTATGTTGCAAAAAACTTAGGGTGTTCAATATTTATCCCGAAATATCGTCCTGGGGCCCATAGCAGGAATAAAACAATTATATGCCGTTATACCGATTTTAATCACTCCCTAATTGCAAACAAGTTATCGAAAAGAAATGACTTACCTGGGGTTCCCGGCGTCGTCCAAAATCCAGTTTGGTGGTAGGAAGAAGGAACGGGACCAGAGGGAATCGGAATACCAAACCAGAAAATTCCGTAGACTTCCTTCCGCCCCAGAACGATCCTGCGTTCGAGAAGCGGCCAATCCAGTAGCCACCTCACAATAGTCCAGCACTAATCCCGTAGCGATAAATATTCCCGTTAATACGTATTGCCGCACAATATTAACGATTTAAAACCAGATTATATAGATCAAAGTAAAAAACGCTTCTTTTTCGTTCCAGCGAAAAACAGACAACGTCACTTCACAGCCGGCTGTCAAAACCATAGATCCGCTATGATTTTTAATGTTGCCCGATTATACGGAACAAAACCCCCGACCAATTGAACTCCTGTTCAATTTTAGAAAACCAGTATTTAGCAACTAGTATTTAGCAGTATCCGGACCCCAAATAAAAACAAAATTCCCAACTTTGACCCGAAAGTGGAAATCAAACCAAAAAAAAAACTTTATCAAAAATAGTATTAAAATTAAATAAAATTTTAACCTTGAAAACACGTTTATCTAATAAAGGGGCAAGCGTGCCAGAGAGGACACCGCGCGCTGAAGTCTGGAACCAGAAATCAGAATCTCCGCCACGCGGGGTGTGCCATCAGTACCAGATATCAATTTTAAAATACGTCCCCTACGCCAGAGTAGGGGGGCCAAATTTGCCTCCTTTAATAATACTAAGTCCCCTTCCCGAGGGGCCTCCGTCCTATCTGTCCATTTTACCCGTTGTTGCAACAGATGCAAGTACTCGGCCGACCAGCGCCTCCAGAAGTCTTGACTTATTTGCTGCAATAACTGAAAACGGGACAGCCGTCCGGGGCGCTCATCCTTCCAGGGATACTCCGGCAACGCGGTTAAAGGCTGACCGATCAAGAAGTGACCCGGCGTCAAGACTTCTAGATCGTTAGGGTCAGGCGAGATTGGACAGAGAGGACGGGAATTAAGAACTGCCTCCACGCGGCATAGTACCGTGACTAACTCTTCCCAAGTTAACACGGTCTCCCCGATGACACGGCGGAGATGGGTTTTAGCAGACTTCACCGCAGCCTCAAAAATTCCTCCCCAGTGAGGACAGGCCGGCACACTAAATTGCCAGCTGATTCCCCGCTGGGCGAGAGCCAGACTTAAACTATTATTACCAGAATTTAAAAAATTATTAACTTCGCGTAAATAATTCGCCGCCCCTCGATAATTTGTGCCATTGTCCGAACGTATTAAAGAGGGTACTCCTCTTCGCGCTACAAAGCGATCCAGCGCCGCGACAAAGGCCTCCGTAGACAGCGCAGAGACCAGCTCCAGGTGGACTGCTTTGGTGGCCAAACACACAAAGACGCACAGGTAGGCTTTAACGACCTTGGCGTTACGCAACGTCGATGACTTGACCGAGAAGGGCCCAGCGAAGTCCGTTCCGACCCCGTCGAACGGCCTCGAGGGAGAAATCCTATCCGGAGGAAGATCTCCCATCATGGGCTGCATGGTAGACGCCTTGAGCCTATAACAAGGGACACATCTAAACAGCACCTTTCGGACCGCCCTGCGAGCCGACAAGATCCAGAATTCACGCTGCAACACAGCGAGAAGCGCGCCACATCCAGCGTGCGCGTTACCGATATGCCGATCGGTGATCAGCAGGTCCACCAGAGGACCTCCTTTCGGTAGCAACAGGGGGTGCCTGCTGCCGTACGGCAGGTTGGCTTTCCGGAGCCGACCTCCTACGCGCAGAAGACCATCCTGATCTGTGAAAGGGTTCAACTTGGCGACCGCACCCTTCAAACGAGCGCGTCCGCAGCGCAGCGCCTCAAGTTCCGTCGGAAACCTTTCACCCTGCACCAGCCGAATAAGGTGCAGCAAGGAACTCCGACGCTCCTCCACAGTGGCGATCTGGTCACTCCTCCTCTGACGAGGGTGACGACAGTTGTGGATGAAGCGTTTAATCCAGCTAGTTACCCCCAGCAATTTATCCAGCTTGCTGTAACGACCCGTCAACCAATCAGGGTCTGGGGGCACTTCCGCCACAATCGCATGCACGCGGACTCCGGGCAGCTCCGCTCGCTCCGAGTCCGCGCCGAGAGCTGGCCAGGAAGCTTCTGGCTCCCGCAGCCAGTCCGGACCCCACCATAAGGGGTGATCAACTAGCTCCGGCGCGGAACAGCCGCGCGAAGCACAGTCAGCGGGGTTCAACTCACCCGGGACATGTCTCCAAACCATGTCCAGTCCAAGGTTTTGGACTTGGGAAACCCGATTTCCCACAAAGGTCTCCAAAGTGTGAGGGGCTGCTCTTAACCAGGCAAGCACGACCTGACTGTCTGACCACGCATAGACATTCCGGATGTCTATCGAGGTGGACAGTTCCTGATATACGTGCTTAAGCAGCCGAGCAAGTAATGTGGCTCCGCTCAATTCCAGTTTCGGAATAGTGAGTCGTGTCCTGATAGGAGCTACCTTGCTCTTCCCCAATAAGAGCGTGACATTGACGTGGCCTCCAACGTCAACTGTACGCAAGTACACAGATGCGGCATAGCCCAGCTCGGACGCATCACAGAACCCGTGCAGGCTGATCCGGCTACAGCCTGGTGGCAGAATGCGACGGGGCAACGCCACTCTATTGACCGTTTCGAGGTCAGATATCAAACGAAGCCAAATGTTAAGCGAGTCTCCAACCAGGGGGTCGTCCCATGAGACCTTCAGAGTCCAAAGTCGCTGTAACAGACACTTGGCTGCGAACAAAACCGGACTGATCCAACCGTTTGGATCAAACATCCTGGCGATGGTGGACAAAACCGTCCGTTTTGTCCACGCGCGTGTGGCTTCCAGTGCCACCCGAAAGGTGAAGATGTCAGCAACCGGTTGATACTGCATGCCCAGAACCGCAATCCCGTGCGGATCGTCACCTTCCTCGAAGAGCCCCGGATCCTGCTGGTGATTGTCCGGGATACCAGCCAGGACGTTGGGGTCGTTAGAGAGCCATTTCCGAAGCTCATAGCCTCCAGATGCGAGAAGCTCTGTAAGCTCATCCCGGAGCAACAGAGCTTCCTCCACCGTCTGCGCGCCAGTGCAAACGTCGTCCACGTACAGGTCGCGCTCCAGAACTGCGGCTGCACGTGGGTACCGAGCCCGTTCTTGCTCCGCCAACTCCAGCAGTGAGCGGATCGCAATGAAGGGGCTTGATCTCAACCCATAGGTGTTGGTGTTCAACTCATACACCATCATAGGGTCCTGAGGACTTTCCCGCCAGAGGATCAACTGGAACCTCCTGTCCTCGGGGTGTATGACCGTTTGTCGGAACATCATACGGATGTCCGCTCCCAACACCACCTGATGCCTACGGAAATTCAGGATGATGTCTACAATATCCCGATGTAACTTCGGTCCAGCGTGGAGGCACTGGTTCAGTGACACTCCTGTCGAAGTCGGAGCGGATCCATCGAACACCGTCCTGAGTTTGCCCGTCGACGCCTTCAAAACGGCGTGATGAGGCAAAAAGTAGTGGTCCATGGTCGACCAGTCGTCGCGAGCCGGAGACATGTGGCCCAGTGCCTCATACTCCCTCATGAACTCGATGTACTTTTCCCGAAGTACAGGATCTCGAGCCATGCGTCGCTCCATGGACCTGAGCCTTTTTTCGGCCAGTGATCGAGACTGGCCCAGACGCGGGGGGTTATCCCGGAAAGGCAGCCTAGTCTCCAATCGCCCAGAAACCATTCTCCGAGTGTGAGCCTGATAAAAGTTCTCACACTCCACGTGCTCGGGATCCAGCCGAGACACGGTAGGCGGCTCTTCGATCTCCCAGAACCTCTGCATGATCTGAGCGAGGGCCGTTCCCGTAAAGGAAGCCTGATTCGACTGCTGCCACTCATCCACCATTCCCAAAATGGCGTTCCCGTAGATGGTGGGCAGCGCCATCAGCGAAGACTGATCCAGCAGTCTAGGCTTGCCATTCATGATGTAACCCAGTACATCAGAACCCAACAAAAGGTCTACCGGACCCGCCATCCCGAAGCGGGGATCCGCCAACCTGAGACCCTTAGTACAGGACAAAAGATCCGGATCTATGTCCGCCTGAGGAAGCCAACCGACAACCGAATCCATGACGGTGGCCCTGACCGCAATCCTTTCCGAATAGGAATGTACGGACGAGAAGGAGAGGCGGGTCTGTCCAGCCAACCTCACCTCTGTGTTCCCGACTCCTCGCAACGGAGTCGGTGACGGAAACCTAGCCAGGCCCAGGCGATGAGCAACCCGGGTTGTTAAAATGCACCCCTGGGACCCTGTGTCCAAGAGCGCTCGTATCCGGACGTAGTCGCCTCTTGGACCCCAAACCCTTAACCAGAGGGTGGGCAGCAGGACCACCGGTTGATCCTGTGCCAAGGGAACGGAGGCTAGTCAATCCCTCCGAGGCCCGTCCGAACCCGTCGGACTACCGGGCCCAGCCCAATATGGCTGCCGAGTGCAAAGGGCCATCGGAGGGGGGGCATATCCAGCTGCCCTGCCGTACCTAAAGTAGGGCGGGTGGTAATCCAGCCTCGGATGTTCATGGAGGGGAGGCGTGTACGCCCTCCATTCTATTGGTCGCGGATCCAGCGGCGGAGAAGGATAACGCTGGGGAGGTGGCCCCCGTGGTGACTCCTGTATCACCCTTCCACCTCTCCAGTTCGCCCGCGTCCGCGCGGGCTGTGAGGTCGGTGACCGAGCCGCGTGTAGGACGCCCCTTGTTGGGCTGCCCGGTGCTGCCGTGGGTTGGGGTGGAGGGGGTGTGCTCCACGCTGTAGCCACTTCATTGTTGTACAATGCGTGGCTCTGCGTGGGAGCGCCCCCGCCCGTGGAGGGCCCCCTCCCTGAGGGCTGTCGACCAGCACCATCGCTCCTGACGCACAAGAGCTGGTGGTGTGGTCCCCCACACCCAGGACACGGCCGTGCCGTGGGGCAGTCATTGAACAAATGACCCCCCAGGCACCCGTAGCACCGACGCAACCTCCGAACGATCCCTCGTCGTTCAGAAGTCGTCCGCGCAAGCAGGGCCGGACACTGCACCAGCGCGTGAGGCTGGCCACAGTTCGGGCACTCCTGCTCCGACGCACTCGTCACCGTCGCCGTCCGCTTCACCCCACCCTGAGTGCGGGAATTGGTAGGTCGCGGTCCTGTTCCGGCAGGGCCACGAGCTGAAGCGGCGGGCTGCGCCTCCTGCGGCGCCGACTCGACCATCCTCGCCTCCCACTCCAGGACCCGAAGCAGCTCCTCAAACGTAGGGAAGACCTTCGGGTCGCCGTGAAGGCCCCTTTCCCGCTCGAACCGGGCGCGCAACTCCAGCGGCACCTTGCCCAGCAGAATGTGGACCAGCAGAAACGACCAGTGTTCTACTGGCAGTCCCAAGCTGCGCAAGGCGTTGTACGCCACCTTCACGGGCGTGAGGATTAGCGGCCTCAACTGAGACCTCTCAGTCACCTTCGGCAGCCCCAGTATTTGGGACACGTGAGCGTCGGCGAGGAGCCGAGGGTTTTGGAACCTCGTCTCCAGCAACTCCATCGCCGTGCCGAAGTTGTCGTCGTCCAGCTCCAGGTGCTGGATCAGGGAGAGTGCCTCACCCTCCAGTGACGTGCGGAGATAGGCCAGCTTCTCCGCCCTCGTCAAGTCCGTGCGTGAATCTACGAGAGAGGCGAACATGCTCCGGAAGCCGCTCCACTCCCGCAGGTTCCCTGTAAACCTGGGCAAGTCCAGAGTGGGAAGGCGTCTCACTACACCCGAGCCCGCATTCCTGATGACGGGTCCCGAGCTCGCCCTTCCCTGACGAGACCTCTCCAGCTGGCGAACCCTTTCGGAGACCTCGTCGTACACATCCAGGATGCGCCGCATGTCCGCCTCGATCCTCTCCATCTGCTCCTCAGGTGGAGACGGCCTTGCATCCCGCAGCGATCCTGCGCTCCTCTCAGCGACCTCCAGGCGCCTGTCGAGCTGTTCTGCCCTGTTTAGCAGCGCCTCCTCCCGGTCTCTCCGGCCGACCAATCCTTGTAAGGATTCGAACCATCGGAGCTGGTTGGCCAAATCCGAAGCCATTTTAAATTTAAATTTAAATTTTAAATTAGCCTAAAGTTCGGACAATGTCACAACAAATATATCCGCAACCTAAAAAACCGGATACCACTTAATACAAATTTCCCGTCAGTTTGGGGAGAAATTATAAACTGGGAACCCCCAAATATCTGGCTTACCTGATATTTTCCCAGAAAAATAAAAACAACAAATATATTATTACGGGGGTATTTACGGCTAACCGCGCTCTGTCTACCAAAAAATGTTCAATATTTATCCCGAAATATCGTCCTGGGGCCCATAGCAGGAATAAAACAATTATATGCCGTTATACCGATTTTAATCACTCCCTAATTGCAAACAAGTTATCGAAAAGAAATGACTTACCTGGGGTTCCCGGCGTCGTCCAAAATCCAGTTTGGTGGTAGGAAGAAGGAACGGGACCAGAGGGAATCGGAATACCAAACCAGAAAATTCCGTAGACTTCCTTCCGCCCCAGAACGATCCTGCGTTCGAGAAGCGGCCAATCCAGTAGCCACCTCACAATAGTCCAGCACTAATCCCGTAGCGATAAATATTCCCGTTAATACGTATTCCCGCACAATATTAACGATTTAAAACCAGATTATATAGATCAAAGTAAAAAACGCTTCTTTTTCGTTCCAGCGAAAAACAGACAACGTCACTTCACAGCCGGCTGTCAAAACCATAGATCCGCTATGATTTTTAATGTTGCCCGATGATACGGAACATAGGGATTAAGAAGATGATTAAATGAGTGAATAATAATAATAAATTATTAAACGCACTAACAGCTTAGAAGTTTAGTAAGGCGGAATTTGAGCATTCTACGAGTATCACAATGCAAAAACTACAAATGTATCTTCAAAAAGTTTAGTATTGTTGTGGGGTTACTCAGGTAGACAGGTAGCACCAGTCTTGTTGTCGTTGGCTATTAAAATTTGTGAGCAATACAAATACCATTTTAATTTTATCTATGATGCTGCAGAATCATAGAAACCTTTAGAGTCATGTTGTGTTGGCAACTACACGTGTGTTTTTTAAGAAAAGGAATAAAAATGTAATTGAATGTATGAAGAAATGTAGGTATTTATTGGTGAAATACGTGAAAAGTAACATACACCTACCTATTATATATATCAATTGTTAATAATAATAATAATTTGCATGTGTGAATAAAATTAGTCATTACAATTGATGATAATTACTAAATATTACTAATGGATAATACTAATATTATTTAATGTTTTTCATACAAAACTTACTAGGCGCTAAACCCCAAACTAACAAAGTTAATGAAAATGAGAGCAAAATGGCCGATGTAATATCTTTTTAAATTATAATATACCAAATAATCATTGAACTACAATTTCTACTTTATAAAAAAAAACAATAAGAAACACCTAATTTAAATTCACATTTCATTATTTATTTGTCATCAGTTCATCATGTATGGGACTCCTACACGATACACGATATACACAATACACATAATAAAATATGTACTATTTTTCATTTCTTACACATCACTAACTAGCCCAAAACTATAAATAATAAATATTCGTGAATATTCTTCACACAACATTAACTCTAGCCCCAAACAAAGTTAAGTACCTACCTACTGTATATGTTATTATACTATAATACTACGAGTATGAGTATAGTATGTGAAATACAAGTACTATGGGAGCCAGAAAGCTGATTTAATAATTACACATTTGTGAATATTATGTGATACATGCATAATTGCACACATAATTATTGTCTAATTTCATTCAATCACCGCTCAAATTAAGTTCCAAACAAAAATCACCATCATTGTAAAACAAAATACAGCTTTAGCTTATTTAACTTCAAACCATGTCACATTTATATGTACAAAGTACAAACAACGAACCCAAAATATTATGACAATATGTCATTTTGACCAACAGCCGCATAAATAAATAAACATACCCGTTTACGACTCGTGCCGGTTTAAGACAATATTTTCTTAAAACAAAGTCAACTCACACTCCCAAAAATAAGGAATATGTATCACATACGAAACACAAACAATTTCTAATAAAATATTTGATACCGATATCACACAATACGTCGATAAAAAATACCTTTTATCAAAAAATATCACACGTTCCGAATCAAAGTTAATAGATAAAATACAAAAATATGTAATTAATAGCGAAGTCTTAAGATATTTGATGATTATTTTATGCAAACAAGTTGTTGATCACACGTGTACAAAATTACTGGCTGAGGCTGAATGACTGATAAAATTTACAACTCTACAACTTGTTCGTTGAAGAAGCATTGCTATAATGTTTGTCTCTCTCTATCTATTAACATCCGATAAGGACGGCAGCTTTGGTCTCAATATTGGCCGCATGCGGCGAATCGCTATGGCATTGTATGAAGGCTAGTTGGTTTGGTCTATACAATGTCAGGGCTTTGTAATTGGCTCTCGCTTTCATATCAACTGTCTTGTTACAGAATCTCATTTTGTTTGCATTTTTAGTAAATTTGTAGAGAAAAATAGAGTTCGCAAACTTTTGATCCTACTAGTATTTTAAATGTCAGTGCTTGGCTGTTTTTTGATCAATAACGTTGGAACGGATCAAGTTAAATTTTGAATGCCGTTAGAATAGCGTGGAACAACACATAGGCTTACAATTTATCCCGGGATAATAACGCGAATGGTAATTACGAATACTACTATGGGAAAAATCGCAAAGCGCTTTTTGTTAAATATAAACTATCCTACTAATATTGTAAATGTCAATGCATGGATGTTCGAATGTTTGTTGTTCAATCACGTCGTAACGTAGGAATAGATCGGGCTGAAATTCGGAACACTGGTAGATTATAGTCCGGAGGAACACAGGCTACTGTTTATCCCGAAAAAAATAACGGGAACAGGAACTACGCGAGTAGATCGCGGAGCGTTGCTTGTAATAAATAAATATGACATTCGAAGTTTGTACAACTTTAACTTTAAATAGGAAAAATCCTTACAGCTTAAGTAAGTCGCTAGTTATATCGGGTCTCCGCTAGTTTATACTAGGTATATATCTATATATAGCTGCATACACAGGAACCTCCAGATACAGAACAAACATCCGTATGTATGTCTCTTCTTCGTTCTTCTTGACGCTTCGCGAAGTCTTAGGTGGGGATCGAATACACGACCAAAGACCCAGTATCTCACTACCTCTATCTGAGTCACAACATAAGTATATTAGATGTTCCCACTGCTGAGACTCGGGGTCTTCTCTCGCAAGGAGAGGGTCAAGCCATAATCAACCACGCTGGCCCAGTGCGAGTTGGATGACACTTGACTTCGAAAGATTCTAGGTACATGTCGGTTTCCTCACGATGATTTCCTTCACCGCGGCATTACGCACATGACTTTGAAAAGACAGTGGTGCAAGTGGTTTTGAACCCGGGGTCTACGGATCGGCAGTCGCCGTTCTCCCGACTTTGAACTTGTAAGACCAACCGTAACTTTGAACTTGTAAGCCACACCGTCCGTCATATAACTATGGTCAAATTTCTAAGGGAAGAGGATCAAAAGCCATGTTAAAGACATAATACCACATGAAATGACGTAGTCTTGAACTACAAGGTATCTCAAAATATTTGGGAGATATCTCGAGTAATAACTTACATCTTATTTGATTTCGCAAACTATCCCAGTGCTCGTATTGAACTTTAACTCAACTTTACAGGAAGTATATTCAGATTGATAACTATCTAGTTCCTGTTAATTCAAGTTAATTTCGTTCTAAATTCAGTTTGCAAACGAAATGAAAACTTACTTAGTTTTGTAAATGTTCAAGTTTCTCTATTTCCGTTTTGTTCAGTTGTAATTCGGAGAAAGAGCATAAAACTGTACAACAATGTGAAGTTTCTTGGTTAAAATTATGTATTTATATTTCCAAAATGAGCTATCGTGTTTTTTATTCAGGATGAGCAGGACATGTGTTTGATGAAAAGCAAAACGTCTGCTCATAACAACACAGTGTAAGTGTCATGCAGCTATTGGAACAGTAAATAAAATAAATAAATAAATATTGGTAGACAATTCACACACAACACCATCTGACCCCCAACTAAGCAAAGCTTGTGTGATGGCGGCCAGATAGCTGATATAATACTTAAATAGTTTTAAATACATACCTCTGATACATAGAAACACCCAGACACAGTGCTAAAATTTGAATTCATCACACAAATATTTGCACTGGGTGGGAATCGAACCCACGACCCTCGGTTTCGCAGGCAGAGCTACTACCAACTAAGCCACGAGGTCAGTCAACAGTACACGAAGAGTCCAAATCATTACCGAGCACTGCACTGTGTTCGTTACCCAGAGATATAAAATGATTTTTAGTAATAATTCCTGTAATTTCTCTGGAAAAATTGATCTTTAAACTGGATCAGAGCCGAAAATCAATGTTGTCAGAGACATAAAAAAACATTTGTAGTTATGTATCTCAGGTTGAGGAGCGCAGTACAGTGTTGGGTAATGACTTGAACTCTTCATGCTTACCATTAGGTAAATGTGCTACTCGTTTAGTCACTAACTTTATAATGTAAATAAAAACAATAGTGATCTATAGAGTTATTTTAGCAAGAGAACACCACCAAATAAAGTTAAAACAATGTTAGTCGTGGATGCTTGCAATTATAAAATTGAGAATATACCGGATGTCTAAAAATTAACTCTTGTCTTTGCTATTTTTGTATTAAACTTAATTTAGTTTGTCCCAGGTGGCTTCTATTACTCTCCAAACTTTGAACTATAGCGCAGAGGGCACGGAACCCGATTATCTTAAACTCAATAACTGACTAAAGTTTACGCTCATACGAGTATCACTCTGGTTTCTTGGATGTCGTTATAGGCCCACACACCAGGGCGTGGTAGCACGTAAGACAGCCCAGTCCAGTCCACTTGGTGCTCTCAATATGTCAATACGTCTTGCATTATGTCGCCTATATTACTAAAACTCGACTATATCACTTTAGTTTTAGCAACCAGATTTTCATAACATTTCAATGAGCCACATGATTAAAAATGGTAATAATAAAAAAAATTGGCAGTCATAGGAACTGCCGATAAAAGTGAAAACTTATAGCTCAGAATTTGATAGCTTACTTCGGAAACTACACGTGTGTAACCGGAGGGCGTGGCCTGGGCATCATGGCATGGCCATCTCGAAATGCGTCAGTATTTCCTATTGGCTGATGCATTTCTAGATGGCCATGGCATGATGCCGAGGCCACATCCTTTTAGCATTTCCCATTGGCTGACGCATTTCTAAATGGCCAATAGCCATGGTCCCGAGTTTACCCGAAGATTTTATATCATATCCGAGCGTGACGCTAGAATCCAATTCACAGCCCACGAAATATCTGTCTAGGCGCGCCCAAAGAATTTTTCACTTCAATAATATAGTCCGTCGCGCCATCGCGCATACGCCTTAATATGGTGACAAACCATGTTCGTGGTGGGCCCGAACCGGATAGAGCGTCTATTAGTAGTAGGTAGGTACATCGTAGGCCTCGGCATGATTTGATTAAACCATCAATAGCTATATATCAGCATCAAGTGTACTGTGGCCATATCCTACTAATATTGTAAATATAGATATTTGGATGTTTGATACTCAATCGTGTCGTAACGTATGAACAAATCGAGCTGAAAGTTAATCATAGTCTAGAATAATACAAAGACTACTTTTTGACTAGACAATTTGAAAATAACAGGAACTACGCGGGTAAAACCGCGAGACGTCGCTAGTTATAAAATAAATGTCAGTTTGTATGTTTGGATTATCGGAACGGCTGAAGGATCGAGTTGAAATTTGGAACAAAATAAAATTCAATTATTGTCTGTAATACTTACCTAGCATATAAGTTATATTTTTATCGAGTGAAAATTACGGAAACAAAACTACGCGACTAAACCCGTAGAATACCGTTAATTTTGTATACAGGGTTATTGGTAATCAGCCTGCATCCTTTTAAGGGGATGTTAGGTACATTCAATACGTCAACTTTTGTTCTACAGTTTTTAAAAAAATGAGTTTTTTTTCTTTAACAAAAAAAAATAAAAAAATATTTGCACGGTCTAAAACCATCGAACTCTTCGTAACAATTCGTAACAAGAGCGCGTACGCTCTTTAACGCGCAAAAAATGATGTGCCGAAGTGAATAAACACTAAAAAGTCGCTAAACAGTACAAAAAAGGGCAACAAACACTATTTTTTTTGGGTTGTCTATTGAGTTTTAACGAAAGTTGTAGAAGAAAAGTTGTTTGTTTAAATATAGAGAACATGCCCTTAAACGGATGCAGGCTGATTACCAATAACCCTGTATATAAGTATATAAGTTTTGGTGGACAATTCACACACAACACCATCTGACCCCAAACTAAGCAAAGCTTGCGTGATGGCGGCCAGATAGCTGATATAATACTTATATAGTACTATATCAGCTGTACTTATATAACTGAGTTTTGGTGTAAACCAGTCTTTAGTGAGATTTAGAGTGAATCTTCGAAGCATAATTGTTAAATGTAGCGCGAAGAGTTTAGTAGGTGTCATAATCGAGGCACTCGAGCGGCGCAGAATATCTCTCCACAGTTTAATGTGCAGACTGTGACGAAACACTTTACAATATAAAATAGATTAAGAATGATATTTGTCGCACTTGAATGTGTTCAATCTTAGTCGAAAACTCTTCCCAATCCTACTAACATAAGAGGTATAAAAGCGAAAGTTTGTAAGTATGGATAGATGGAGATTTGAATAATACTCTTTCACGTAAAAACTACGGAACAGATCATAATTTGAAACATACATAGATTATAGACTGGAAAAACACGTAGACTAATACTTTTATCCCGAAAAAAAAGCGCGGGTAAAACCATGGGGTACTGCTTGTAATATTATAAAGGTAGATTAGATGTTTGTTGATGAAATTTTATATTTAACCCAAACCCGTCTTTCCATTGCCGGATAAACTTATCACATAATCATAATAAGTAATCATAATCATATAATAAACATAGTTATTTCACTTTTGGAACACAAAGGAAAAAATTTAATATGGAAGGAAGACTGCACTGCACTCACCACCTAGACGGTATGTCTAGGTGGTGAGTGCAGTGCAGTATATATAAGATGATTTATCTCTATGCTCCGTAATTTTTATAAAAACAGTGTCCTTTAAACCGGAACACATTGATTACACATTACTGCTTGGCGGTAGAATATCTGGCAAAGGTAACTCTCCCAGCGGACTCTACAAAAAGTTCTACCACTGCTAAAGTACCTACCTACATTTGTATAAATAGACGTATCAATAAACAGATTAAATTGAAAAATCCAAAGAACCGTACTTAAGAAAGGGCCGCAAATGAAATTAAATCCAAAAATGAAATTACATTTTCTGTACAGCGCTCAAGTGGCCACTCCGAAGGAAAATCATCAAAGAAAATTATAATGAATGGTCAGAGCTTAATCAAAATAAGGAAGTTAATGGATTTCGACGAAACTCTTAACTGAATTATTTCTTTCCATTAAAAATTTGCGATATCTCTCTGTATTAATTGATATAATTTCGGATTATCTATTTAAGTTGGCGCTTTTGGAACGGAATTCCAATTTGATTATTTTTCGTACAGTCGTATTCACACATTTTCAAGGATTACGTGACTTAAATCTGTAAAGTCTTTAGGAGCATTGTTTTTACTGAAATTTTCGGGATTTGGCATACGAACTCAAAACGACAAGTATTTTATTTACTAACTTACTTAGTTACGTTTTTTTTTCAATTCAATTTATTTAAATTTATTCGAACCATTATTTCAAAAGAACACTTGGTAACGTCACTTACAATTTATAAATTACAGATAATTATTCTGTGTACACAATAAAATAATGTCAAATAAAAACTAATCAGCTGTAAAAAACGTAACTTACTTAAGTATTTTTTTGTGAAATGAATTAGTTAATATTTTGAATTAGTCATTTTAATCAACAGTGATTTCGCTTTTCTTGATTTGAATGTGATTTAACATTGAATTATTTGAATAATTTTATTTTATTAGTTTTTTTAACAATTATTTAGTCTATAATATAACGTACATAATAATTTATTCACTTAACAAAATATTGTTGCAAGATTTTTTTGCTGTCTGAAAGTTGGGAGAATATTTGTTTAGTATTTGAAACTACTTTTTTAACTGTTTCGAAACATGTTCGAACTATCGGCCTTTTTTATGTTTTTTTCAATTTTCTGTATTATGTATTACTAGCAGTATATGCCAGCTGCTTGGTTCCCATTCCCCTAGTTTTCCTGCGATGAAAAGTAGTAGGTATATTTATGTGTTATTCCAGACTATAATCTATCTATGATCCAAATTTCAACCCAATTCGTTCAGGTGTTTGAGCAACACATATCAAAATACCTAAACATCCAAACTTGCACATCCTACTGATATTATAAATGTCAATGTATGAATGTTTGTTGCTCAATCACGTCCTAACGTATGAACGGATCGGACTGAAATTTGGAACACAGATAGATTATAATCTGGAAGAACACATAGGATACTTTATATCCCGGAAAAAACAACGGGAACGAGAACTACGCGGGTAACACCGCGGGGCGCTGCTAGTTTATAAAATTAGTAGGAAACTAGAATATCAAATTTAATATTGAACCACAGTGTATTTCAACTGAAATAGTTTTTGGGCAGAGGACAGTGGTTTGAACAGTTAGTAAATACTCTTGTTTATAACTTGTATTATGAACATTCTGTTTTCTATGCTAACCGATTAATTAAATCAAAACTAAACAATCAGATTCGACCTTTTGGTGGAGAACGTGAAACCGCGGGGCGCGACTAGTGAGTTAATAAATTTTGCTGAAAAACACAGCAACGCATCAGACGAACGAAAAAAGGTTGTTTTAAAAGACCCTGTGTATCTATTACAAGCTCGCTTCCTTCAAGTAATTTTCCGGCTGATCAGTTCACCGATTTTTTCCTTCCCGTCGCAGCTCAAGTGCGCGCTTATTGCTCCGCCAAGAATTCTAATAAAAGTTAGGTACATCTTAGTCAGTCTAAGAGGCTGTAGATGATGTCAGTAGCTTAGTTCTTTGAAGGGGTTTAGTAAATAAATACAACGTATAAGTATAAAAAAAACAGTTTTCTCTGGAGTCTTTATCAGAGACTGAATCATGTCGTCTAGTATTTATGATATAGTACTTACCTTAAAGTTGAGGTTAACTACTTAGTTGCTATTGCCAAAGATGTAAGTTAAAGTTATGGACATTTACTAACTTATTCTGCAGAACTAAGTTTGATAGATAAATTACGGCTGGTCTAGTCGGGAGAACGGCGCCTGCCGATCCGGAGACCCCGGGTTCAAATCCCACACGCACCACTATCTTTTCGAAGTCATGTGCGTAATGCCGCTAACTTAAAACGGTGAAGGAAAACATCAGAGGAAACCGACATGTACCTAGAAATTCGAAGTCATGTGTCATCCACCAACCCGCACTGGGCCAGCGTGGTGGATTATGGCCTTAACTCTCTTCTTACGAGAGAAGGCCCCGAGTCCCACCAGTGGGAACGTTTAGTGGGCTGTTGATGATGACGATGAAGTTTGATAGACTCTGTACATAATAATTGCAATTATCGTACGAGAATCGCCTTTACAGTAGATAGAAGTGATTTATAGTCGATGGCTATTTTAAAATGGAATCCAAGAGCGACTCACTGTCGTTTGTCTACGGTTTGGATTTGGATTCTCTTTCAGATGCCATAACGTAATTCAGAAAGGAACTCGAATAAATCAAACATCCCAGCATGACCCCACAATTAAACAGCATGACTTGCGTGCCACATTGTATCATATGGACAGCACAGTAAGTAAAATATGACCATACGAGACTGCTTCGAATTTAAATGGCACTATATTTATTACTAATTGTAGCGCCCCTTGAATTTCCCGCGATAAAAGAAGCCTGAATATCGACTCACAATTGGAAGAACTATCGCGTAACATAATATATTTGAAAAAATATATTCAAATTAGATCCTTCTCTTTTTTTTCCACGTCGATTAATATATAAAAAGCTCTTTTTGAAATTTGAGAAATATTTGCATTTATAATAATTTTATTTAACCTGTTAAAATGTATGTATGTTTAAAAACACGTGGTGTATTTAACTATTGTTTATTCCAGTTTCATTTGTAGAGGTAGTTAAATTCTAGGGTCTTTCCCAAATGACAGAACGAGGTGTCGTTTATTGAGAATTATTTAACTATAAGTTATTTGTTATCCAGCAATGAATGGTAGAAAACTCTTCTTACAGAGCTGTTTAACTGTGCTACATAATCTTTAAGTAGCTCTCCAGTTAGGCCGACGCCGAAGGTCCCGCTGAATAGTACTCGATTTAAATACGGAGTCACGTGAACCGGGTACGAATAATGTTTACTCAGTCGAGGGCCTGTAGCCCCGTAATGACTAGTTCTAGAGGGTCACAAAGTTCAAATTGCAGAAGATATTTAGACAATGTGATTATTTAAAACTAGCTGTTACCCGCGACTTCGTCCGCGCGAAATAAATACTAAGGTAACTCAGGCAGTAGGTTCCTATTTTTATACCCAGACACATTCACGGTTACTAAAAACATCTTATAATAAAACAATTTCATCAAAATCGGTTCAGTTGTTTAGGTGTGAAAGCGAAGAGACATTCGTCCCCCATTTCAACTCCAATTTCATCCCCATACAGTTCCATATTACAAAATTGCTAGGACAAATATTCGTTTGCTTCGTGTCAAGTGTCTATATTCAGAGTTTCATGGTTTTATCTTCAACGGTTGTGAACTTTCATATTGACATTCATCCCCCATTTCAACCCCAATTTCACCCCTGTACAGTTCGAAATTACAAAATTGCTAGAAAAAACACTCGTTTGCTTCGTGTCAAGTGTCCATATACAGAATTTCATATTTTATCTTCGACGGTTGGGAATTTCTATATTGACATTCATCCCTCATTTGAACCCTAATTTCACCCCCGTACAGTTCGAAATTACAAAATTGCTAGAACAGACATTCGTTTGCTTCGTGTCAAGTGTCTATATACAGAGTTTCATATTTTATCTTCAACGGTTGGGAATTTTCATATTGACATTCATCCCCCATTTCAACCCTAATTTCACCCCCGTACAGTTCGAAATTACAAAATTGCTAGAAAAAACATTCGTTTGCTTCGTTTCAAGTGTCTATACTCAGAGTTTCACGGTTTATCTTCAACGGTTGGGAACTTTCATATTGACATTCATCCCCCATTTCAACCCCAATTTCACATCCGTACAGTTCGAAAATACAAAATTGCTAGAACAAACATTCGTTTGCTTCGTGTCAAGTGTCTATTTACAGAGTTTCATGGTTTTATCTTCAACGGTTGGGAACTTTCATATTGACATTCATCCCCCATTTCAACCCCAATTTCACCCCCGTACAGTTCGAAAATACAAAATTAATAGAACAAACATTCGTTTGCTTCGTCTCAAGTGTCTATATACAGAGTTTTATGGTTTTATCTTCAACGGTTGGGAACTTTCACATTGACATTCATCCCCCATTTCAACCCTAATGTCACCCCCGTACAGTACGAAATTACAAAATTGATAGAACAAACATTTAATTGCTTCGTGTCAAGTGTCTAGATACAAAATTTGAAAACTTTGAAAATCACGAATTTTCATACAACCGATCACCCCTTGTTTCACCCTTTTAGGGGTCGAATTTCGCAAAACGCCGTCTTAGCGAGCGCTTACGTGCTAAAAGGGACCTCCATGCAAAATTTCAGATTCATAGCATTTGTAGTTTCCGTGATTCCTTGATGAGTGACCTTTCGCTCATATATATATAGAGATATTGCCGGTTTTAGTAGCTGTGGTGGGGGCGTAGTGGCCTATTAGTTACGGCTGGTCTAGGCGGGAGTATGACAACTACCTGTCCGGAACTCCTGGTAGTAATCCCACGCGCGCCACTGATTTTTCAGTCGTAATGCAACGGGTGAAATGCATACGCACATCGTAGGTAATGCTGAAAACTGAATAACAGTGAAGCAAAACATCGTGAGGGAACCGGCATGTTTCTAGTCATCTGTCAAGTTTTTTCATCCACCTACTCGCACTGGGAGAACGTGGTAGATTATGGCCTTAACTCTCTTCTTGCGAGAGATTGTCCCGAATCCCAGTCCTAATAGAAGTGGGAACATTTAGTGGACTGCTTAAGCTTATGCTATGCTGTGGTCTAGTGGCGAAAATGTTTGGACCTTAATCGTGAGCTCGTAGGTTCAAATTCCGCCTACACTTTAGGGTGTGTTTCGAAGTGCAGATATACATGAGTATTAAGCATCGAAAGGTTTTCCAAAAAAGATCTCTTTCGAAGACATGCGTCGCGTCGTCCGACAAATTGCACTAACTGGGCCAGCATGACGGATTACGGCTATGGCTCTCTGGTTGTGAAAAAAGGCCCCGAGACCCAGAAAATAGAAAATAAATTGAACTGCTTATGAAATTATTTTTGAAACCATTGAATCTAGTTTTTTTAAGGATATGCACTTAAAGATTGTTCCAGATTGGTGTCCATACGCTGATTGATATAATATAATATGAGTATTTATAGATACTGGATAGTATTTAAGACCGCATCCTGCGGTTTTACTTGCGCAGTTTCCAATTCTGTTATTCTCTCGAGATAAAAAGTAGCGTATACCTATGTTACTCCATCTATGTGCCGAATTTCATCCAAATCTCTTTTGTGATTTTTGCTTGAAAGAGTAACTATATAAAATTAGTAGGATATTTGTATAGTATCTACATAGCTGTTTGAAACAAATGAAGTCAACGCCGGGCATCAGTACTAAAATAATGGACAAAAAAACAACGAATGAAAAACATCTACTTAAAGGTAATGAGATTACATCAAATTATTTTTAAACGTTCCCTAAAATAAGATCTGATCCCTTTAAAAACGTGCAAATTGAACGAAAATAACCCTTTTCGGGACAAACATCTCGATTGTCGCCGAAAAATTGTTTGAATTCCCACAGGGATGGGCCCCATCCTTTAATGGACGTTATTAAATCTTTAAAAGGTTTGCAGACCGCCTTTGACCAAATCGACCAAATTGAGATTTATTAATAAGTACCCCGAAAGCTGTTTGGGAGGATTTAACAGTAATCAAGGTTCCTCAGTTCCATTTTCATTGTGACGTGAATAAAAATTTGATGGTTATAACCACAGAAATCTAAATAATAAGGTACCTTACATTACCTTATTATTTAGATTTCTGTGGTTATAACCGTATTTAGATACAAAACGCTTTCTCGTTAATTATGACCCAAACTAATTGACAGAATTATTATTGTTTTCTCCAAAAAAACAGGGACCAAGTTCAATTTAAAATTTATAGCTATTTATATATTTAAAGAGCTATGATTAAGTTGTCTAGATAAATGTAAGCAAACTTTCCTTTTTATTGATATTTTAAAAACAGCCACACCGATTTCGATAAAAGTTATATGAAACAATTTCTTGAGTATTTTCTACCGAACAAAAATAATTCGATTCATAATATCGGAGCTATCGCGTAACACACAAAAATACTTACGAAATAGTGCCACGTAGCACTGCAGCTTTAATCTCTTCCAGGCAATCAGCATAAAAGAAAATCGTCTACATACAAGTCGAAAGCGACATTTCTATACTAATATTATAAAGAGGAAAGATTTGTACCTATTTTTGTATGTTTGTAATGAATAGGCTCCGAAACTACTGGACCGATTTCAAAAATTCTTTCACCTTTGGAAAGCTACATTATTCCCGAGTAACATAGGCTACGGCAGATGGCGCTGCAGTTGATATCTAGGTTATTATTCGAGCGAAGCCGGAGCGGGCCGCTAGTATTTAATAAAATTATTATACAAACATCAATAAATAAAATGACAAATATTCAGTCACAGAGGTAAGAGGTAGAGATAAGAGGTAAGAGGTATATGCCACTATACTGTTTAGTAAAAATACAAGTACCTAGTAATAAACAATTACCTACAACAGTGCGGATATTATGAACAAGTGACTAAACGACAGCAAGCACCATGATATAATTTCAGCTAGCAAATATCAACATTATGTTGGCTCGTTACGGCCTGACAGCCTTCACAACAGTATTCCCGATTGTTAATAGCCAAAATTGCAGTGTAGTATATCGAATGACGTAACCCCAAAACTCGCTGAATTCGTTATCATATATTTTAATAGTATCCAGCCCAGAATTTATCCACATATAATTTAAAAAAGGCTTTTTATCCTCCAACGACAATTTTAGTCTGTGTTGTTATACCCCGTTTACATTATTCCAGTCCAGGCGACCGAATCCAGTGCTGGATTGCTTACTGGAATAATGGGAACCGGCACTGGCAAGCATCAATCCAGTGGCAATGCATTCCAGTGGCGGTTTAAATTATTCCAGTAAGCAATCCAGCGCTGGATTCGACCGCTGGACTGGAATAATGTAAACCGGGTATTAATCTATCATGTATGAAGCATCTAAATATCTAATTTTATAACATAGAAAGTTTACGTGTATGTTATTCCTCGTAGTAATATTAGCTTATCGGTTGTTTATCGGATACACTACGGAGAGTGTGCAACTGATCTGCATGATCTAATTCCACCTTGCCCTTTTTTCTATCGGACTTCTCGTAGCTCGAAGAGGCGGCACCGGTCCATGGTTGATGTTCCAAAGACACGAACGAAGAGATTTGACTCTACTTTTGTGATAAGAAGGTCTAGGCTGTGGAATGAGTTGCCTGAGTGGGTTTTTACTGAAGCCCTGGGGCTTCTACACACAACTCGCCAAGGAGATCTCCAGAGGTCAAAAAAGGCGGGAGCAATTAAAAGGTTGGTGGAAAATCTGTCTTCTTTTCTTTTTCTTCTTTTACTTTGAGAAACTCTTCTTTTACTCTTTATCTTTTGATGAAATTAATACAGTCCATTAAATTCGAGGGACATAAACTGACGGTGTGTACCGTACAATATTATTAGGTATATTACCGATAAAGATAATTTCAAATTGCTTTGCGATAATAAAGCTATTTTTAACCAAGCCAACTAACTCTAATAATTCATTGTGTAATAGTAACACATACGAAAGCTACGGTCCTACTAAGTAAATTGTAAATTTAATACAACAATAATTTTTGCCAATTCTCGTTCGGTACCTTTGAAGTTATTTAATATACAGGGTTATTGGTAATCAGCCTGCATCCTTTTAAGGGGATGTTAGGTACATTCAATACATCAACTTTTCTTCTACAGTTTAAAAAAAATATTTTTTTTTCTTTAACAAAATAAATAAAAAGTGCATTTGTACGGTCTAAAAGTATCGAACTCTTCGTAACAATTCGTAACGAGAGCGCGTACGCTCTTTAACGCGCAAAAAATGATGTACCGAAGTGAATAAACACTAAAAAGTCGCTAAACAGTACAAATAAAGTAGCCAAGTGCGAGTTGGACTCGCCCATGAAGGGTTCCGTTGCAGCAAGTAACATAATATACATAGTACACATAGTTCTTGTAGTTCGTTGTAACTTTGATCGAAGTTTTAATAATAGTGTATTTATGACGTACTAAAAAAAAACTACTCATCAGATCAAGTTCAAACTAATTTTCGTTGGTAGTTTTCATGGTAATGTACATCATATATTTTTTTTAGTTTTTTCATTCTCTTACTTTAGAAGTTAGAGGGGGGGGGACACACATTTTACCACTTTGGAAGCGTCTCTCGCGCAAGTTATTCAGTGTAGAAAAAATTTATATTAGAAACCTCAACATCATTTTTGAAGACCTATCGATAGACATCCCACACGTGTAGTTTTGATGAAAAAAAATTTTTTGAGCTTTAGCTCTCAGTATGGGGGGCACCCCTAATTTTTGTTTTTTTAAAAAACTTTTATAAAAACCTTAATGCGGTTCACAGAATACATCTACTTACCAAGTTTCAACAGTGTAGTTCTCATAGTTTCGGCAAAAAGTGGCTGTGACATACGGACGGACAGACAGACAGACAGACATGACGAATCTATAAGGGTTCCGTTTTTACGTTTTACGGAACCCTAAAAAGGGCAACAAATACATTTTTTTGGGTTATCTATTAAGTTTTAACGAAAGTTGTAGAACAAAAGTTGTTTGTTTAAATATACAGAACATGCCCTTAAACGGATGCAGGCTGATTACCAGTAACCTTGTATTTTTATTGACTTGAATTTGCTTAAAATATGGCTACTGGTTTCTGATTTGCCCAAATGTTGAGTAAATGTGTGGAATACTTGGTTACCCAGGTTTTACGGTTAAAACGGTTACTCATGGTTTAAGCGATAATATACGAGTATATGATAAATTATTCCCTCGTGTGTTTTGTGATCAAATTTACTGTTGTTAAAAAATGTACCTATGTTGCACATTATTTGTCAGTAAATTATGTACCAAATTATACAAATTAATGTTATTTAATTGCGAGACGAGATGATTACAACAACACCCAAACCAGCTGTTATCAACGTAACTCGGCTCATCTATTCAATTACTCCACGTAAGGGGTCAACGATTGTATTAGGTATTTTTAGGGTTCCGTAAAACGTAAAAACGAAACCCTTATAGATTCGTCATGTCTGTCTGTCTGTCTGTCTGTCCGTCCGTATGTCACAGCCACTTTTTGCCGAAACTATGAGAACTACACTGTTGAAACTTAGTAAGTAGATGTATTCTGTGAACCACATTAAGATTTGAACAAAAAAAAATAAAAAAAAAGAAAAATTAGGGTTGCCCCCCATACTGAGAACTGAAACTCAAAAAATATTTTTTCATCATACCTACACGTGTGGGGTGTCTATCGATAGGTCTTCAAAAATGATATAGAGGTTTCTAAAATCATTTTCGTCTACACTGAAAAATTTGCGCGAGAGACACTTCCAAAAAGTAAGAGAATGAAAAATCTAAAAAAAATATATGATGTACATTACCATGTAAACTACCAACGACAATTAGTTTGAACTCGATCTGATGAGTAGTTTTTTTTTAGTACGTCATAAATACACTATTATTGAAACTTCGATCAAAGTTACAAGGAACTACAAGAACTACAAGAACTACTTGTACTATGTATATTATGTTACTTGCTGCAACGGAACCCTTCATGGGCGAGTCCAACTCGCACTTGGCCACTTTTATTTGTATATTGTTCTTACAAAACTAAAAGTAAATAAAAATACGTAAGTAACCTTTAACAAAAGGCTTGGAAGGCATTCGTTCTCACCATAGATCTATCAGAATGCTCGTAACTAATGTATATTTTTGGAAACAACAAGTAGTCTAGTCAACAAATACGCATTAGGTCAACATTAGGTTTTCGCCTTGTCCTATCATTATGATTGAGGTACGTGTCATTCGATTCGGAATAAATATAGATATTTTTTGAAAAAATTGTAAGCCCTCTCGCAAATACATAAAGGAGCTGACATGTCGGCCAATGGTAGCTATTGCAATTTTCAAAGGCGCTAAGTCCCCTGTCACAAAATGTAATTCAATTATTGTAGTTAAATCCTAAATATATTTTAATCATCTAACCGATAATTCAGTGCAATACCACACTAAAGCACGTGTTTAAATATTAAATGAACGCGTTTTAAAAGCCCCTCTGAACTTTAATATTTATACCCATACTGGCACTAAGGCTGAGCTGTGACGGTAACGGAAAGTGAGTAGTAGCGGGATGAGCCGAGACTATGTGACGAGAGCAATGTGTCAATGAGGCGGTTGTGGAATACATAATTGATGGTGATAACGTTAACAAAAGTTTTAATTTATTAATCGTTATTACCGCTCTATGATTTTACTCACTACTGCAAAATACATCCACATATTTTTATTGGTAGGAGTTTTCACAGAGCCCCTTCACAGAGTCTTCAGAGAGGAAATACCACACCTGTGGCAGATATTCTACCACCAAGCAGTAATAGATAAATAAATTTAATTAGTTAATAAAATTAATTAGTTAAACTTATTTATTATAAATAAATAAGTTTCCAGATAAATTACAGGGCATAGATATACGAGTACATCATCTAATATCTCGGGGTGATGAATGCAATTGCTTACCATCAGCCAAATATCTTGTTTGTCCCGTCACTCTATACCTTCTATAAAAATATTTTATTCACTACTGACAAGTGACTTACCTGTATTATTCTGTGTTATTCTTCTACCTGTTCTTTTTTTCGTGAGGAAATGCATCTACACATACCTTTCGCCTGGTGAGATGGAGGGGTATATATTGGACTCGGCATCACAAGTGATGCCCCTTACCAACTAATACCCCATCTGCCCCCGCCCTGATACACCAAACACGCTAGGAGCCCGTCGAGACCTGAAATGTAAAAAAAAAATGTTTGACATGACGAACAAAACATAAAATATGTCTTTTGGTAAGCAACACAATTTTGTGACAATATTTATGCTGTTGAGTGAGTACTCGCATATTGTCACAAAAGTACTATTTCAGCATGAAAATCCTACATCACTGCCTATCGCTACACTGTGCTTATCACCCAGAGATAGGTAATCCCTGTTTTTTTTTTTAAACATTATCGTTCAAAGCGTACACCGTATTGTTGGCTACACTACTTGGTCGTAGAATAAGTGGCATAGGTGTGGTACATTCTCAGGAGGGCAGTTGTAGAAAAACAAGTGGCGGCTTGAGATAAGAACAATACTGGTTTAAACTAAGTAGCATTCTTTTTTATAATAAACACTGTTTTACTTGGCAGTTTTTGGCCGTAGAAAATCTTTCAAGTTCGCGACACTGACATCCTAATGATTGTAGCAATGGCGCCGGTCGCGTAGCGTCGGAGTGGCGGTGGAGCAGCGGATTGAAACATTTTTGGAAGGGTGAAATCTTGTGACTTCGCTGCACAGACATGTGTAATAACAGATTTTTTTTCAGTAACTAGGGTAAAAGCCGGATAGTTGCCCTACTTTTCAATAAAGCTGTATTATTAAAAAACTTATACTTATTCAGAATAATTCGACGTGTTTAACGAAACATAGGTCTTTGATCTTTCATAGTAGCCCATTTTTCTAAACATAATTAATAAAGTAATTCCTGTTTTATTCGACCTCTCAAAAAAGGGATAGTTGCCTACAATAGCGGATAGTAGCCTAACGTTAAAAATGCTTCGAGGGATAAATAAATAATAAATAAATAAATATTGGTGGACAATTCACACACAACACCATCTGACCCCAAACTAAGCAAAGCTTGTGTGATGGCGGCCAGATAGCTGATATAATACTTATATAGTTTTAAATACATACTTATTATACATAGGATACTTGCCTCTCTGTATTTTTTTTGATAAGTTTGAAGTAATTTCAAGTTTTTATTATTTACTGAGATCCTTTATTATGTACTAGCGGCCCGCTCCGGCTTCGCTCGAATAATAACCTAGATATCAACTGCAGCGCCATTTGCCGTAGCCTATGTTACTCGGGAATAATGTAGCTTTCCAAAGGTGAAAGAATTTTTGAAATCGGTCCAGTAGTTTCGGAGCCTATTCATTACAAACATACAAACATACAAAAATAGGTACAAATCTTTCCTCTTTATAATATTAGTATAGACTTACTAATTATAATAATAATCTATATTATTATGATTAGTAAGTGCATAATAATAAAGATTATTATTCAATATTATATCTAAAATATTATTATATCTTTATTAAATATAAATCACAATATTAATCAACATTATAAAACAGTACTATGTTTTAACTTTGAAAACTATTAAATTACAACAAAAAAACTTTAAATTGGGTAAGATAATAATAAAATATTATTTTTTATCTTAAAGATAGAAAATACGGCAATCAACTTTGGCATTACCATTAATTATTACCAAAAGCCAGGGTTGTTCCTAGAGCAACTATCCGCAAGAGTAAAAAGGGCAACTATCCTTGTTCATAAGGATACTTGCTCTTTGTCTTTCCGAAATAAATTAAAACTATTCAACAATAAAACATAACAAATAGTGTAATTTAAACTCTAACTCATGCACAGAAACAGAAAACTTACTTAAACTACAATTAATGGTAAAAATATTTAATACAAATGCCTTACCAATATAATTTTGACGCCCGTCAAAGTTTCGTCGCGGAAGATTTTTGCTCATACGAACAAAACGCGTGCGCCTATTGTAACGGCCTAACGGCTTAGATGGAACTAATGTCAGTAGGGGGGGCACTTCGAATCATAATCACGCACTAACACCACCGACATACCTATCTAAAATAGTGTATTCGAAACCGAGGCATGTATCCCTCTGAGGCAACTATCCGGCTTTTACCCTATACAGTTGATGTGCTGTGCAACAGTAGCTAGTGTATATTCGTATATTATATCGTATAGTATATTCCATACTAAAATTCAAAGTTCTCTTCTATCGTATACAATTGCTATTTTTTTTAAGTTTGTCCTCCGAATTGGTTCCATTGAAATGAATCTCATTGAAATGTATCTAATCTAATGGGATATACACGATCATTTGCGGTCCCGCTGTTACATATCATGTCGCTCCCGACCGCACTCTGGCCATGGCCTAATATTGATAACAAGCTCACACTGCCATTCTGAATATGAAAGTAGCGGATTGTTTTATAAATACACAGAATAGGAGATTAAAATGATGTTTATTATATGAAAATAACGGTTTGGGCTGGATCGTTTTCAACTTAATATAATTTATTAACGAAATAATACCTACAAACACAGTTAAACTGCTTAACCGATATAGCCCACTCCGTGAAAATGTGTATTCAAAATCCAAACAATGTCATATTGAATATTACATTACTTGAATACACATTTTAAAGCAAATAAAATTATTATAGATAAAGAGCAATTTTTTATTATTTTACTATACTATTACCTACTACTTATATCGTTTGAAATACATACTAAATACACAAAGAATATAGTTTGTGAAATACATTACACACACCTTTTAACCGACTTCAAAAAAAGGATTAGGTTATTCATTTGACTGTTATATTTTTTTGATGTTCCCTGATTTCACGAGAACGCCCGAACAGATCTTGTTTTTTTTTGTTCGAAATTGTTTTTTTAATTATGTTAATTTTATCTTAATCTGAGAAGCGGTTTTTAACTTGAAGTTGGTTGTGTCGGTTTTCAGATAAAAAAGATTATGTACAATTCACTAGTCAACAAAATTTTTACTTTTTGGTGCCTTTTCTGATATTTTTCAGTTTATATTGGTGTTTGTAAGGTAAGTCAAAAAAAATTGTTAGCCAAGAATTTTATTTTATTCAGAAGTTTAAAATGTGAAAGAAAACAATGCCCTCGTAATTAATTATTTAAACAATTAATTCGTAATTATTTTTTATTATGAAGATATGATTAGGATTTTCTTGAAAATTTTACTTCTGGTTGGTCCAACATCTATTCTGCTAATTTATTTGGGACCCATTTGCCCTGATATCGCTTTTTCATCTTAGAACTATCCTCACGAAACCTCTCACCGTGCTCGTTAAGGGTTGTGAATTGTCAATCTCAAGAGACGTAGATGCAACTGGTACTAACAAATTTTCAATAAGAGGAACTGGTCTTAACTGTAAATAACGGTGTGTTTTTAGGGTTCCGTAAAACGTAAAAACGGAAACCTTATAGATCCGTCATGTCTGTCTGATTGTCTGTCCGTCCGTATGTCACAACCACGTTTTGCCGAAACTATGTAAGCTATACTGTTGAAACTTGGTAAGAATGCTGTGGTATGCTGTGAACCGCATTAAGATTTTTACACAAAAATTAAGAAAAGCAATAAATTTTGGGGGTGTCCCATACTTAGAACTGAAAACAAAATAAAATCTTCAAATTTATAGATCTATCTATAGATACCCCACACCATAGTGGTCTTGAAAAATGATGTTGAGGTTTCTAACATATTTTTTTTCTCCAATGAATAATTTGTGGGACAGACTTTTCTAAAGTAACATATGTCACTTTGGAACACTGTAACTGTAAATAAGATATTAATAAAAGTTAAAAAAAGTATATAATGTACATTATCATGCAAACTTCCAACGAAAATTGGTTTGAACTTGATCTAGTTAGTAAGTAGTTTTTTTTAATACGTCATAAATACACTAATATTAAAACATCGATTAAAGTTACAACGAACTATAAGAACTTACGTATTATGTTGCTGCTACGGAACCCTTCATGGGCGAGTTTGACTCGTACTTGGCCGCTTTTATTTCTTGTAATGTGTGCCATTTATGTCAGTGACACAAAAATAAGTCTGAAACGTGATCTCGCGGTTCAGCCCAAATCATAGGCACAGCAAACGGTATTATAGATTGTACTTCTTTCTTCTAATCAGTCAAATTCTTCAAACATGTTATGGAACAGATTGAGGGGCCTAGGATTTGTATTGATGAGCGACAGAGAAACCAAAACAGCAGCGATAACACTCTTAACACGTTTCGTAAAATTATGACGTTGTTTTTTTAAACGTAATGGCTCCACAAACATATCAAAAAGAGTTATGTATTATTTAGTTAAATTCACTGAAAAATGGTTTTATGGCTATTTATTTACTTAATAACGTTTCTTTGTTTTTATTACGCAGTACGAGTTATGAGTATTATAACCGTATCACAAAAAATCTGAGCCTAATTGACACATGAAAAGTACGATTTAATAATATGCCCACATTTGATGAAACAAAATTAGCAGTCAAAGTTTGTGTGGCATAACCAGTGTTCTGTTAAAATCTGTAGTCAAATTCAGACTATATTAGTATTACTTTATTGTCGAATTTCGACCACTTGGCGACCAATGCGACCATTAGTATAAATTAATAAACCTCCTCTTAACCTATTCTTAATCTTAACTATAACATTAAACATTCTTATCATTCAATTATTCTCAATTGGTTGCTACATTGACCAAATGAGTATTGCAACTGGACTACTTATTTGTTACGTATTTTTTACTTCGAATCGATACAAAAAAGTTGACATTAAAAAAAAACCTTTTTTTATTTATTTATTTTATGCAAATATACGTTTAGAAAACTACAGAGATGGCCCGAAATACTTTTTATCGAAATCGGTGTAGTGGTTTTTCAACTATCAACAAATAAATAAAAATTACTTTCTTTTAACTCGACGACGTTTTGTTAAATTTCACAAAAATATGTACCTATGTTTTCGAGTGTCTATGTTTAATTTTAAATTGAATTGTTTTTTGTTTTTTGTATGAAAATGTAATAATTATTCTAAGAACAAATAATGTAAAAACTCGCTACTACTACTAGTTTAACAGTAAATGAAAAATTAAAATTAAAATTTCAAATTAAAATAAATGAAAATTTCGTAAAGAAATTGGTCGGCGTGATAAATTATTTACCTACTTGACCTTAACTTTCTTCCAGTGAGATAAAACTCGAAACCCCAACAGTGGGAACGTGAACAGAGTTGCTCTATTATATTTCAGTACATTTGACACTACACACGAAGATTATTTGAAAACTTGACAACAGCCAAGCTTCATGTTAAGCCAATACTATAGGATTACCTAACATTAATCCTATAGTATTGGCTTAACATGTTGTGTGTGAATTGTCCACCAATATTTATTTATTTATTAATGGCTTAAAGCCAATTAATCCAAGGTTAATGCTCAGCCAAGATTAATATTAAGCCAAGATTAATATTAAGCCAAGATTAATTATTCAGAATAGCGCAAGTCATACAGATTACAAAAATAAATGTGTCGGATGTTCTAACTACATACATTTTACGGTGATCAAATAAAAGTAAACACTACAAGTACAAGTACTTACTTACCTACTACCAAAAGAAAATTCTTGAGTATTTTCCTGCGATAGAGTTGGTTATACAAAAGCGATACTTTTCACGTGCAAAGTTTGTTTGTTTTCCTCGCACCGGTCCCAAGGGCAGCTTCCACTGAAACTTATTGAGTTTAACTTATTTGATAAGATTTTCCCTAGAGCTACTGAATAGAAATATGTTTATTACATACAATTCGATTTGCTGGTGTGTTCGTTTGCAAATCTAGTAGATTTCATAGTAACGCAAAGGTTTGGATTTTTTTATCTTGCATCTATATCTATTCTGAACATATTTTACTCACTGTTTCTTAAATCTATTTTTAGCTTTGATTACACAACACAATCAGTCCCCAAAATAGACAAAATAACTATATAATCCAGATAGCTGATTTTTTTTGTAGTTTAGAGTAACGTGACGTACAGGACATGGCCTCATGGTAAGCAACATGTCTGCCACATAACAGCTCATTGACACGCAGCTATTGGAACATGAAGAGCCCGTCCGCGAGTTTGCGATATTTTCGACTCCTCCGTCAGCGCAATTTTCGTAAGGTACAAAGTTCAGTGGTCCGCCCGATGTCGTAAGAAATATCATTGTTAGTATATTTTTACATATTATTTTGCGATTTCGAAATATGAAAAATTTAAGGGATTAGGTAAAGAGATGTTGCATTGAACATTATATAATGAAATTATCCCACGGGCTTTTACCCCGTTACCTCTTCCGTGGCATGTGTCCACCGCGTTCCTGTTAATTTAAATCTAAATTCCTGTTGATTAAGTCTAAACTTGCTCAAGGGGCCTTCTTCCCGAATTCATAAACAGGTTAAAGAGTTTTCAATTGCGAAATCCTAAACATCTGTAGAAGATATTTGTCCAAGACTAAATTGCTACTTCTTGTAGAATCAGTTATTCTAAGCGTTTAGAAATCGTCACAATTCTTCAATTTCACGTCTAAAAGCGGAGAACTCTAAGCTTTGCTTGAGTAGGAGTTCAACTATAGTTTGTATAGAAGTATTTGTATCTTTGGATAGGTTTGGAATTCAAGCGTTTATTTTCACTGCTATATTAATACGCATTTATCAAACTCTACACGAACTGGTTTTGAAATTTAAAAAACGCGGTTTTACCCGCGTCAAAATAGTCTGTTTGCTATTCCAAAATATATTCCAAGTGTGTTCCAAATTTTAACCCGATTCGTTCAGCCGTTCCGATGTGATGGAGTAACAAACATACAAACTTTCAATCTAAAAAAATATTGGTAATGTTTGTTATACCGCGACAAAACAAAACGTGACTTAAACTCAATCTTTTCTCTTTGAGCTTGATTTGGCTCAATATTTCGAAAATGGTGGTAAGTGTTTAAATTTGGTAATCTGTAGTTGAATAAGAATAATTTAAAATCTAAAAAACACGCTATCGAACATTGTGTCTATTGTAGGTGTTTCAGGTAAAGGCAATCCAGTTCGTCCAATCCGCCATCTTGGATGTCCGCCGTGTTGAATTTAAGTCACGTGACTATATTTTTTCGTATTCCTGACAGCAAACCCTTTCATTTGATACCCCTATCATGAGGGTGTATTTCAAATAGCATGTCCGCCATATTGTATTTAAGTCACGTGACTATTTTTTTCGTACTCCTGCCAGCAAACCCTTTCGCTTCATACCCATAACATGGGGGTGAATTTCAAACAGCCAGTCCGCTATCTTGGGGAGGCCGCCATATTAGATTTGTAATGACGTTTCTTAGCTAGTCATGTATTGTCATCAGAACTCAGAGCATGTGCAAAATTTCTTCCTAATCGAAGACAGGGAAGTGGGTAATATTAGCATTCCAATATTTTCTTACATACATAGTTAGTTACAAGTGAAGCTAATAAAAGCGTGTTAATAAAAAGCATTCAAAATGTCGACGACAATTTCGAACAAAATCCAATTTGGTTTCAAGTTTATAATAAGCAAAAATGTAACTGTCACACTCGCTCATACTTCACAATGAGCTCACTACGTTAATCATGCAGACATATTAGTAAGTCTTCCTCCAGCCTACATTTGCCTTTGTGCGGCGCAAATTATAATTTGGCTGAATCCTTTGAAAATAGTGATATTTTCGTGACATAAAGTCGGTATACGAATACTTTTTTTATTTAATAAAAAATAATAAGACGAACAAGACATGTGTATAACGTGAAGAATGCAAACGAGTACACTACCAATGCACTGTGCTCGTCATCTAGAGATATGAGATGTTTTTTCTCTATGTAATACATTCGGAAACATTGTATTCAAATCGGAAAACTGTAATGATTGTTGTATTATTTTTGGCACTGGAATAATAAGCAACAGTGTAATAATATGTCAGGTGGACGTCGCAATCAAAACAAAATTTTCACAACGAGTAAATGTGGACATTTCAATATAATTTATACATAACATAAAAATATTTTTATGACCACAGAATGGCCTGTTGGTAAATACGTCGCAAGTCATATACCTATGCATGTGGGCTTTAATTCCAAATTTACCTGATTTTCTAAGAATAAACATATTTCACTGTCATAACGTAATTATTTGATCTTCACAATTATACATAAATATGGTACGATTGTTTAAATATTTACTGTTAAAAATACTTATCTTAAAACACCAATCCTGATATTGAACTCATTTCAAAGTTTTGAATTATATTTGTCCTCACTCACAAAATTTGAAAACTTAGAAATCATACGAGTATTGAGTGCCATACGGGAAATATCAAATTTTTGCTCGACTTGGCGGGGCCACTGCCATGCCCCCAGATATCTGTGAAAGTTTTAGCAACTAATGTTTTAAAATATTAAAATCTCAACTCGAACCTCGCATGCCATATTTTTATTTTAGTTTCGTATTTGCATCATTCCAATATTAAAAATTTGGCAATATGGTGGGCAAGTGTTAGCCCATGTAGAAAAAAAAGTTGAATTTAAACTAAAACTGGCGCGAAATACTGGCTTACCGTTTGATTTATTTTCCAAGTAAGTCCGTTTTAACAGTATAAGGTACGTGTAAATTATTGAACATTGCGTATTTACAACTAACGCATTTTTTTTGAGAAATTACTACGGACTTCTTCGGAAATAATTCTACTGAGCAGTAATTTGTTTTTTTGGCAAAAAGCTTTTGTCGTCCATTGTCTTTCTACGTGCTTACCCAAGATACGTAATGCTAGATGTGCTTAAATTGTTACTAATTAATTATTGAAGTAAACAATTCAAAAAAAAAGCGCGCCATAGACAGATTTTTCGTGGGGTGTGAATTGAATTCTAGCGTCACGCTCGGGTATGATAAGAAATCTTCGGGTAAACTCGGGATCATGGCTATTGGCCATCAAGAAATGCGTCAGCCAATGGGAAATGCTGACGCATTTATATTCTAGATGGCCATGCCATGATGGCCAGGCCACGCCCTCCAGTTACACACGTGTAGTTTCCAAAGTAAGCTATCAAATTCTGAGTTATAAGTTTTCACTTCTATCGGCAGTCCCAATGGCTGCCAATATTTTTTTTTTATGACTTCCTATTTTTTGATGAATTGTTTAATACATCAGTACACACCTTAATAAATAGTCTTTGAATGTAAATAAAATTAATAAAAAGAAAGATGTATATGCGCTTTTAAAACACGTTTTCGTTTCGCATTGCAATGAAGCGAAATACGGAGAGTATTAGTAATAGTGGCTTAGTTGGTAGTAGCTCTGCCTGCGAACCCGAGGGTCGTGGGTTCGATTCCCACCCAGTGCAAATATTTGTGTGATGAATTCAAATGTTTGCACTGTGTCTGGGTGTTTCTATGTATAATAAGTATGTATTTAAAACTATATAAGTATTGTATCAGCTATCTGGCCGCCATCACACAAGCTTTGCTTAGTTTGGGGTCAGATGGTGTTGTGTGTGAATTGTCCACCAATATTTATTTATTTCCCTTCATTGCAATACGTTTTGGTGTTTAAAAATACAGCACGGGTCACGTAACATAAGAGACTCATAAAAATAACAGAACGATCAAAATACACCTGATAGTTAGCAACACGCCTACGGCACGTACGTGCCACAACAAATGGCACGTACCTATTTTTTAAACATAAACAGTACACATCCCTGCTTAGCACTGTACTGCGCTCGTCACTGAGGAATAAAAATGGCTTATCTGTTTGTCCTGTCATTTTTCTGGGAATGTTGTCTTTCTAACTGAAATATTATTGTAAGGTTTAGATAATGACCGGCCTCGTGGCTTAGTGGGTAGTAGCTCTACCTGTGAAGCCGAGGGTCGTGGGTTCGAATCCCACCCAGTGCAAGTATTTGTGTGATGAATTCAAATGTTTGCACTGTGTCTGGGTGTATCTATGTATATTAAGTGTGTATTTACAACTATATATGCATTATATCAGCTATTTGGCCGCCATATTACAAGCTTTGCTTAGTTTGGGGTCAGATAGTGTTGTGTGTGAATTGTCCATCAATATTTATTTGAGATCATAAGATCACTCCGGAATAAAAATGACTTACCTGCATGCCCTGTTATTTTGAATATTATAATTAAAATATTGTCCTTCAAACTGAAATATAAGGGAGATTTAGATTTTACTGCTTAGCAGAAGAATAAATAGCAAAGGTGTGATCCTTCCCAATATTATATAGAAATGCACCCAATACCACACCCACAGCAAAATGCACGGTGATTCACAACGCCATCAGATTGACCTCGACGCGAAATCAAACCATTCTTATTTGTTTTATCCTTTTATAATGTCACAGACAAAGATTCTGAATTAGTCTTTCGTATTTTGTTCAGAGTCAGTACCCAAATGAATCCAAAGAAAGATTCACTGGCAGGTATGTCAAACATAGATCGAGCATGTTTACACTATGGGAAAGTGTAATTGTATTCGTATTTCAAATTAAATACGATTTCGTTGACTACCTTGTTTACCATATCCAGCTACTAGTAACTCCGAGACCAGCGACCTTATTTCGCCTAATACCTTACGCCATGTGGTTACTGTTACCTAGAGGGTATAAGTTTTGGCTCTCTTCACTACATTTTACCTTAATTAGATTTAACTCTGCACACACTTAACTCACGTTCCTTGTTGGCAGTAAACACACGTAGAGGAAGTTTGGACGTACAGAATATCTGTATTTTTTCACGTAGACAAATTTAGGATGTTTGATGATGTTCCATATGAAATTGCTTTATAGTGCGAGTGAACTAAGCGCTTACGGTATGAGCGTATTATTATCCATAGCCTTAAGTTATGATATTTTGATACGAAAATACAAAATGAATAATGGTGCTAGAGATTTTCTAGTTCATTAAAAAAATAGCGTGCATATTAAAAAAAATCAATACTGAAGATACATGCCTGCCCATAACAGGCACATGTCACGCACATATCTGAATATATTTGTATGAAGAGTCAGCGGTAAATGAAATGATCCTAGCGTATTAATGCCCTGGTCTCTCAAAGATATAAAATTATTTGTCTATGTTTTTGGTGGGCGGTAGAAAAACTGTTTTTTTTTTTAAATAAAGAGTGACAAGGCGAGCAGGACTTGTGCCTTGTGGTAAGAAACATGCCTGCTACATGACAGCACAGTAACACGCAGCTATTGGAACATGAAGAGTCCAAATCATTGCCTAGCACTGCACTGCACTGCGCTCGTCACCCAGAGATCTAAGATGCTGTATCTCTAAGCCCCGTAATTTTTCTGGAAACATTGCCTTTCAAACCGGAACACAGTAATGTTTGCACATTACTGCTTGGCGGTAGAATAACTGGCAAAGGTGTGGTACTTCCCCAGGCGAACTCTGCTTAGAGTCCTACCACTACCAACTGAAAAAGGTATAGTGCTTACTCAGACAGGCCTCCGCATAGGAGGAGTATTGAACTTTGATCTCTGGCTAAGTTAGTTCAGGATGGGGTAAACAAGCTACTGAAACAAATTATGTTTAACACGAAACACTCTCCCATAGCGTAGAAACCATGTTTTCGTCTGACATTCAATAGATTTTTAAATCAGAGATTTTACACAGTAGAATAGCTATCAAATGTTGTACTTCCCAGTACCCCGAAAAGAATTCTACAAGGATTCTTTAAAAATTAAAAGTTCCAATCACTGCCCAGGATGTCGGCATATATCAGAGCATAAAAGGCATTAAATAAATAAATAAATATTGGTGGACAATTCACACACAACATCATCTGACCCCAAACTAAGCAAAGCTTGTATGATGGCGGCCAGATAGCTGATATAATACTTATATAGTTTTAAATACATACTTATTATATAGAAACACGCAGACACAGTGCAAACATTTGAATTCATCACACAAATATTTGCACTGGATGGGAATCGAACCCACGACCCTCGGCTTCGCAGGCAGAGCTACTACCAACTAAGCCACGAGGCCAGGCATTGGTTAACTTCTGTGAATTAGTAATCTCGCAAAAGCAAGCGCGAGAGTGCGAAAGGGTTGACCCTATAAGGAGACGTCGACGTATAAGTGGCGTAGATGCTGGCCCTTATGCCCATGATACACGAGGCTAGTTTTTCAAGCTAGGATAGCAAGCTAATGTTTGGAAGCTAGCAAGCTAGTACTTCTAGCTTCATGTTGACAAAACTAGCGTTACGTAGCGTTGTCTAAAAAACTTCTGTCTTGAAAAACTAGCCTCGTGTAGCGCGGGGGCATAAGTGTCCTCGACCCAAGAAGAGACTGCGTCGTAACAATTTCACACTTGGTATTTGGCTTCTGATCGCTAAAACTTTCTTGAAAAACAGTGGTCTTCTCACGTCCTGTGCTCAACATACTGTCTTGTACCCTTGAAAAAATCTCAGAAGTGCAGGCGAAATACAATCTTCCGACCTTGCTATTGTGAAATCAGAAGGGCCAGTCTATAGGCCACTACGATTTTTTTCCGTTATTTTTTTTAAAGAACGTCAACTGTCATTATTGGATTACTAGCGGTCCGCCTCGTCTTCGCCCGTAAGACACAAATTCGTATACCCATAGCACTTAGGGATCACTTACATATCCAACGACAAACTATTTTTTTTCAATCGTTCCAGTAGTCCTGAAATTAGTGCGTTCCAATAAATAGATCCATCAGCTTTATAATATTACTAGCAGCACCCCGCGGTTTTACTCGTGTAGTTCCCATTTCCGCTATTTTTCGTTTAAGCGTATGAGTTCTTCCAGACTATAATCTAACTGTATTCAAAATTTGAGCCCGGTCCGTTCATACGTTACGACGTGGTTGAGCTACAAATATCCAAATAGCCATACATTGACATTTATAATAATCCTAGTTATATGTTCAAAATGGGCAGTTATTTTAAGTAAGCCTTAATGGTTAATACATTGGTTTATCAATCTCGACAGTAACTTGCTAATTCACTAAAGTAGTGATAAATTAGATAGGTGGTGGGCTTAACAGCAACTAAGCAAATTACATAGTAAGCAATTAAACCTCTAAATCGCTCTAAAGTTTAAGGCAAGCTTTGGTCTTCAGTTCTCTAAGTTTCAATAAGATAGCAAGCCAATGAAACAGATTATATCCAACCAAGAGGTCGGTTTCATGGATCATTGGTTGTCTGGAAATGCCGTTAGCACAATTTTTTTTTTACTATCGAGTAATAGCTAGTGTAGGACGGCCGATGGACCGATGATATTGTCTCGGTCGCGGGAAAGCGGTGGATGGATGCGGCACAAGACCGGTCGTTGTGGAAATCATTGAGGGAGGCCTATGTCCAGCAGTGGATATCTGCAGGCTGCAGATGAGATAATACTATCGAGTGATGGAACGAGCTCGTCATGTGCCTGATGGTAAGCAACACGCCTGTTCATAACAACACAATTACATGCAGCTATTGAAACATGAAGAGCCTAAATCATTAATCAAATCATAACAAATATCTTCCTAACGAATATATTCTGTTTATGTACTTTTACTTATACTATAGAATTTAACCACCTTTTTCGAAGAATAGTGGCTTCCTGGATTTTTTCCCACAGCTAAAGTCCCTCGAGGAAGAAGTATAGACCACCACACTAGCCAAGTGCTGATATTACTGGTGTCATATTTCCAGCAAAGAAGTCATATTTTGAAAAAGCTGGTTTATTTGTTCACACCCAAAAGTAAGAAACTTTTGTAGTAATTAAATAAATTGTATTTTTTTGAATTTTTATCATCAAAATAAACGAAAAGTTTGGCTGATTCCGTTCAAATAAGTCGCAGATCAACAGAAATAATACTATTTATTATTGCCTGATTATATGAAGCGTAGTTAATTATCATAGGCATAGAGTATTGGGTTCAAAATTGTGGCGATAATGACATAATAGCCTTCACCCGATTCTCTTGCACCCGTGAAAGTACATACTGCGCTGACTTAATCAACATTGAGCACTGCCATAGAATCTTATATATACCTTTATAAACGAGCAATTCTTGTACCTATATAAATATGTATATATATATAGAATCTGAATCTCGGAAACGGCTCGATGGATTTTCATGAAATTATGTATGCAGGGGATTTCGGGGACGATAAATCGATCTAACTAGGCCTTATTTAAAAAAAAACGCATATTATGCGCGTTTTTAGACAATGAAAAACTGTCACATTAGACATTAGAATGTGAAGGTAAATTTCGCCGCGTGACGCGACATCATAATTAGCTCAGACGGGAAGTCGGGCGCTCATAGCGGTCACGAATTAGTAGCTCCGGGTTCGAATCCAGACGAGTTCTCTTTTTTTTCAATTCGTTTTTTTTAAGAAAATATATTTATTGGAGTCTTTTATCTGTAGGTATCTAAGTATATTTAGTATTTAGAGCAAAGCTCGGTCACCCAGGTACTATATGTTGAAATGCTGTTCAGTAATTTTATTAAACCCTAACCAACAGTGTGAATTATAAAATAGCCTCTCATTCTAAACATAACAATTACAGTTACCTATGTTGTAGTTGGATATATAATATCTTTACAGGGGATACCGCGGGAAATAGATAGATGAATAGAATACTTTTTGTTGATTTACCAAAAAAAGATTTAAAATCACAAAAATAGCAATCAATTTTAAATAATAGGGTACAAGCCTCAAAAAAACGAAGTAGTCCGTTAGTTAGATTGCCAAAAATATTGTACACGTATTTTTTCTTTTGTTTCTCAAACAAAAAATGACGAGGATACAGCGCTTCGAAGTTTCGTGTGACGTCACTTGTGAGCACGATTTTTACTCACGAGTGACGTCGCGACCCCCCACTCTCGAAGTTTGATGGTCTATATCTTTGACGATTTTTAATATTATGAAAAAAAACAAAAAATACGTGTCCAATATTTTTCCATGATCTACCTGACGGACTAATTAGGATGGGGTATTTTTAAACCAGTCCGGTACCCTATTACTAGCTTCGTGAAACTGCGCTGATAAGTATGGGTAAGCATTTTACTTACCATTAAGGCCTGTTTACATGTTGATTGGTGCGAGTGCGAGTAATTGGTGCACGTGTTTAATGCTTAGTAGCAAACACGTGTGGACACCGATTGATTAGTGCGAGTACATAGTAATCAGTCGCAATTACTCACTCGCACTTGCACTCGCACTAATCAAAATGCAAACAGACCATTAGGCGCAGCCTCACTCTTCCTAAAACGGAGGATATTATCTTCACAGAATCTATTCCGGCTTACCCGAAGCTCCGTGTCTTGTCTCTTCAAATACTAATTGGTAGCAGTAGCGACAAAACCGCGACATCCATAACTAAATTACCTTCAGACCGGAGGCAAATCATTTGCACGAGTCGAATTAATTCACTAGCATTTGGGGCTGATTCTAAGAGTCAAACGTGGAAATCAGACATCAGATATATTATGTTTCTCAGTGCTTCGTAGTTTCATCCGTTGTTAAACAACATGTATTTCTGTTTCTTTTATATTAAGTCCACTTCAGTTAAATTATATAAGACTATCATAATGAATTGAATATTGCAAAAATGAGTAGGAAGAAGTTAAATCAAACGCGTATCTACAAAACATCAGTTCTATAGGTACCTATTGTGAACAAAATGTTTTTTTTAAACGGTTTTATTTAGCTCACCCCGTTTGTTTTATTTTTATTTAAACGGTTTTATTATTATTAAACGGTTTTATTATTATTATTATTTAGCTCACCCCGTTTGTTTTATTTATTATTTATTCTTGGGTCAAATTTAGTAATTCAAATTTCACCCTCTTCCTGTCAACCGATTAATCTGAAATTTTGTATACACTTTGGATTTTGGTGACAATACAATTATGTTTAATCATTATCATTATAAATTTAAGATGGCCGCCGCTACAAAATGGCGGATAATTTATGTTTTATTAATCCCATCAATATGGGTATCAAATGAAAAGACTCAACAAGCAGAACACAATATACTATAAAAATTTGAAATCCAAGATGGCGGCCGCTACAAAATGGCGGATAACGTAGGTTTTATCAATCCCATCAACATGGGTATCAAATGAAAGGGCTCAACAAGCAGAAAACAATATACTATAAAAATTGAAATCCAAGATGGCGGCCGCTACAAAATGGCGGATAACGTAGGTTTTATCAATCCCATCAATATGGGTATCAAATGAAAGTGCTCAACCAGTAGAATACAATGTACTTTCCAACCAGCTACACATCTCTGGCGTTTATTCACGCTGTGTGAATTAACTGAAAATATGCGTCAGCAAGGTGACCAGACTTTTATTGATATTTTGAATGCTTTGAGAGTCGGTGAGCTAACAACCCAACATTTTAGTATTTTAATGGGAAGACTTCTTCAAGACACGAGTGATGAGTTTGCAATAGACAAAGCGTTAAGGGTATACCCCACAAATCAACAAGTTAACGACCACAACTCTGCTGTATTGAATTTGTACAGTAATAATGGTGCTCGCATTTACAAAATAAAAGCGCAGGATCAACTAGTACACGCCACACAAAATGCAGACAATGTGGATATAGCTACTATAATACCAGCTGATATCAACAAAACTGGGGGTTTACCAGCGGAACTGGAAATATTTGTGGGGGCAAAAGTCATGCTACGGTCCAATATTGACGTTTCAAAGGGATTAGTAAATGGCGCTATAGGCTACATCAACGAAATCGTTTGGCCTCAATTTCGTCGAACTCAGATGTATGCAACAGATGTACCTTCCGTCCGAATTGATTTCGCAAGAGACGGAGTACATCTTATACACTCGAAAGCCATACAGTTTCCAGCTAAGTACAATTACGGGACGGCTGAAAGAAGAATGTTGCCTTTAATACTATCATGGGCTTCTACAATACATAAATTGCAGGGCAGCACTGTGGATCACGCAGTCGTATACTTAGGTGCGAAACTGTTTGAAGAAGGTCAAGCCTACGTGGCTCTTAGTAGGGTAAGATCTTTGCAGGGACTACGTATAGAGAAGTTGGACTGCAATAAACTAACGGGCAAGAAACCTTGCAATAATGAAGCACTAAATGAATTAAACAGAATGCGAAATAAAAACTAAAAACTAGAAAATAAAAATAGGTAAATAAACTTTTTAAGTTAAACGGTTTTATGTTAAACATACATTGCAATGTTTAAGATAAATGTACTAAAAACCAAAAAATAATAAAATAGATACAGTCATGGGAATTATAAACACATGCATAGACTAGACTAAAATAAAACCGTGGGGCACGTCAATTGTCTACAATCGTTGAATAAAATGTTTGTTTTGTAATGTTACACTATAATTAGGCAGTTGTTCAACCGACAACGATGGACATGTGATAAGTAGGGCTAGAATGTTAGTTATAAACAAGCTAGCAAGCTCGATTATAAGCGAGTTTTAGGGTTTCATAGTGGTGAGCGAATAGTACTTTTATCATATGTTTTGTCGATTTAAGACAAACTACGAGCAGTGAAACGATTCCTCGTCAGCCAGCAGTGTGAATGTCCAACGATAAACTAGTTGAAACATCTCTTTTATTTAAATGGAGTGTATAACTATTGGAATTTCCATGAGCAAGAAAATAGTAAGTAATTTCCTCACCGTCTGCGGGCCAACTGCCTAACGATGAATTAAACGATTCTTCTATCGCACATTAAGTCGATAATTTGTAGACAATTGACGTGCCCCACGGTTTTATTTTAGTCTAGTCTATGCATATTTATGTTTATAATTCCCATGACTGTATCTATTTTATTATTTTTTGGTTTTTAGTACATTTATCTTAAACATTGCAATGTATGTTTAACATAAAATAGTTTAACTTAAAAAGTTTTTTTTCCTATTTTTATTTTATCAAACAATTTATCCGACCTCAAAACATGAATAAACATTAATAGGTAGGTATAAATAATTAAAAATGTGGTGTGTGAACCCCACGTATGCACCAGGTGTGTGAACCCCACGTATGCACCTGCGGCTCCCTGGTAGAAGCCAATGGCCATCACGCTTTGAGTTGCCGACGGTGTGCAGGAAGGTTCTCGCGACACCATGCACTCAATGACATAGTTCGGAGAGCTTTAGTGTCAGCGGGAGTTCCATGCGTACTTGAGCCCCCGGGCCTATGCAGATCGGACGGCAAGAGGCCGGATGGATTGACTCTGGTGCCCTGGAAGAACGGGAAGTGCTTAATTTGGGACGCCACTTGCGTCAGCACTGTCGCCGCCAGCCACCTAGGTCGCACTATCCACTCACCATCGGCCGCGGCAGAGGATGCCGCTGATAAGAAGAAGCGAAAGTATGGTATGTTGGTGTCGCAGTACGAATTTGTACCTGTTGCCGTGGAGACCTTGGGTTGTTGGGGCGCAGAGGCTAAAGGGTTCCTCTCAGAATTGGGGCGCAGGCTCAGGGAGAATACGGGTGACTCCCGCTCTGGTGCTTTCCTGGAGCAAAGGTTGGCCATTGCCATTCAGCGTGGGAACGCGGCGAGCATCATGGGCACTTTTGCGCCGGGGGCAGTTAGAGGTGGGTTATTCGGAGATTAGTTTGTTAATTATAAAATAAAAAAAAATACATCTTAAATCTAATTAATTAAGTATTATCTAAAAACAACTATATATCACATTAAAAATAGATTTGGATCATACAAATCTATTTTTAATTATTTTTAAATTACAAATAACTATTTATTTGTAATTTTCTTACATCCTATTGTTTTACTATTTGTAATGTTTATTAAAGCTAAAATGTATTTTGCGTAAACAATATAGGTATGCTGAACATAATTACTGTACGGTAGGACTGGCCTCGTGGCTTAGTTGGTAGTTGCTCTGCCTGCGAAGCCGAGGGTCGTGGGTTCGATTCCCACCCAGTGCAAATATTTGTGCAAATGTTTGCATTGTGTTTGGGTGTTACTATGTATAATAAGTATGTATTTCAAACTATATAAGTATTATATTAGCTATCTGGCCGCCATCATACAAGCTTTGCTTAGTTTGGGGTCAGATGGTGTTGTATGTGAATTGTCCACCAATATTTATTTATTTAATAAGCCGATTTAGTAGTGGTAGGACTCTTAGCAGAGTCCGCCTGGGGCCACACCTTTGCCAGTTATTCTACCGCCAAGCAGTAATGTGCAAACATTACTGTGTTTCGGTTTGAAGGGCAATGTTTCCAGAGAAATTATAGGGCTTAGAGATATAACATCTTAGATCTCTGGGTGACGAGAGCAGTGCAGTGCTAGGTAATGATTTGGACTCTTCGTGTTCCAACAGCTGCGGTCACTGTGCTGTTATAAGGCAGGCATGTTGCTTACCATCAGGCACATGTTCTGTTCGTCTCGCCACTCTTTATTTTAAAAAAAAACATAAACGGTAATAGGTTTTATTTCCACTTAATTAGACAAATTTAGTTTAACCAAATATTTCTTTTGTCATAGTTTTTAAAACTCTTTTGTATTAGTTGTAAAAGGTTCAATAGAAAAAGTAGCCAAGTGCGAGTTGGACTCGCCCATGAAGGGTTTCGTTCCAGCAAGTAACATAATATACATAGTACACATAGTTCTTGTAGTTCGTTGTAACTTTGATCGAAGTTTTAATAATAGTGTATTTATGACGTACTAAAAAAAACTACTCATCAGATCGAGTTCAAACTAATTTTCGTTGGTAGTTTTCATGGTAATGTACATCATATATTTTTTTTAGTTTTTTCATTCTTTTACTTTAGAAGTTAGAGGGGGGGGACACACATTTTACCACTTTGGAAGCGTCTCTCACGCAAGTTATTCAGTGTAGACAAAAATTATATTAGAAACCTCAACATCATTTTTAAGACCTATCGATAGACACCCCACACGTGTAGGTTAGATGAAAAAAAAATTTTTGAGCTTCATTTCTCAGTATGGGGGGCACCCCTAATTTTGTTTTTTTAAAAAACTTTTGTAAAAATCTTAATGCGGTTCACACAATACATCTACTTACCAAGTTTCAACAGTGTAGTTCTCATAGTTTCGGCAAAAAGTGGCTGTGACATACGGACGGACAGACAGACAGACATGACGAATCTATAAGGGTTCCGTTTTTACGTTTTACGGAACCCTAAAAAGGAAGAGTTTTTCACTATTATTTTAATATTTATCTGTTTTTTACACTGCTAAACAAAGACCTTTCTATCCCTCTTTCAGAAAGCCTGATCAACGGCTTTGGTGTACCAGTTGTAACCGCGCTATTGCAGTTCGTTTCGCTACCTTTACCTGGTTCTATCCAGAGGCCGTTTAACCTATTTGTGTCCTGCCATTCAGCAAATTTGTCTTGCCCTATGCCCAATCCCATTTTAATTGGCTAGCTTTGAAGCAGACATCTGAAATCTTGGTTTAGGAGCGAAGCGCTGCGTTGCTCTAATACGACCTCAAGGACTCACCCCGAGAATACTGCGCTACTTTGTCAGTATAGCCTATTTGTAACCTATCTTATCTATCCACTAAAATTATAATTGTGAAAGTTTTGTTGCTTAGATTTATGTATGTTGGTGAATCAAACTTTTAGAACTGAATCTCTGGAATTGCACTTTTTATACAGATTTTAGACACTGTAGTATAGTGTGACGTAACGAGCAGGGCATGTGCTTAATGGTAAACAACATTCCTGTCACATAACAGCACAGTGACATGCAGCTATTGGAACATGAAGAGTCCAAATCATTACCTAGCACTGCACTGCGCTCGTCACCCAGAGATCTAAGATGTTATTTATATCTCTAAGCCCTGTAATATCTCTGGAAACATAGCCGTTCAAAACGGAACACATAAATATTTGTACTTTACAGCTTGGCAGTAGAATAACTGGCAAAGGTGTGACTTCCCCAGACGGACTCAGCTAAGAGCCCTAGCACTACTAGCAAAAAAAAATTGAAATCTGTGACTACTACTGCACGTAGGCGTAGCAAATAGATATTTCTCGGCGCCTTGTGTTTTTTATATTATATCTATTTAACAAACTTGCATTACACTGACAACTACGAGTACACTATCTTCTTTCTTATATATAAAATTCTCGTGTCACAGTGTTTGTTTCCTTACTCCTCCGAAACGGCTTTACTGATTTTAACCAAATTTTATATGCATATTCTGTAGGTATGAGAATCGGCTACTAGCTATTTTTCATACCCCTAAGTGACAAGGGTTGTTCACTAAGGCAAAACAACGTTTGCGGGGTCAGCTAGTAATATCTATTACATAGGTAACTGTTTACACCAAAAACATCTGAATTATTCATAGATCGCTGCAGGTCTAAAGATAATCAAGATGATCATGCCCACTACCAATCGGAAGCGTGACTATCATGCTAGTGGGATTATCACGCTGAATGACAATGCTAATAAACGCCTGCATTTTAGTCATGCGGAGCGTCGACCATACGCTTAAAAATACTATGTAACCAACTTCGAGGTCTGCATATTTTCGCAAAAATAAGTTTAGTAGACTTACATTTATGTATTGTATTTATGTGATGATGTGTATTTAATAATATATGTGTCGGCGCAACTCAAACATGGTAACACCGAGAAGTGACGATTTTCGACGTCACTAGCGAAGCGTCGTGTCTATGGTAACGGGGCGGCCATTTTGAAAAAGGGACTTTTCAATTTGAAGCGCCCAGCGCACCACGTTTGCGACGAATCGTTATAATTTTGATATTTTTAAATTTAACTTTGTAACCCACAAACCGTATGAAATTATGTTTACTGATGAGGGCCTCTTGCGCCTTTATGTAATTCAAATATTACTTGATTTTTTTAAATTTAGTTACACCACTAGTCAAACGTTACAAATTTGTACGCAGACATACTATACTTGCACCTACTGTTTTGTAAGTCACGTGCGCACTTACTAGTTCAATTATAAGCTTGAAACGATTGACTGCATTTCCCCTTGAATCAACCTGCCCATTTCCACTATAAGTCTGTTTAGAACTGTAATCTGGGTCGCAATCAGCCGGCTTTTGTGTCCGAATTCAGGTGTCGCGACCGCTTGAATGTTAAATGATTACCTTAATCGAATTAGGAAGTCGACTCAATAGTTTATCGGTTAGTTGATTTTCGACAAAATTAAACAGTCTACCCACACTTGCCCCAGCTTGTTCAATGATCTAACGATAACACAACCGAATAAATGCCAGAAATAAAAAGAAGACGCAGTAGAATAAAGGTACAAGTCTCGAACTGTCGAGGCGCGAACTGGCGCCCATACAATTCCATAGTGTCAAGTGCCTGTCTTGGTCTCCGGTCGCGGTCTCGCGTCGTGACCGCGACCGCGACCTATCTCGGTCTCCTGTCGCGGTCTCAGCGCGAACTGGCGTCCATACAATTCCATAGTGTCAAGTGCCTGTCGCGGTCTCGTGTCGCGGTCTCCGCGCGAACTTGTACCTTTAGACTTGAATCAGCTGACTATTATTTTATTTATGTATTATTTTTCCATTGTATAAATTTTAAGACTAAAGCCAATTGTTTTGCCAGACATATTGCATGCCTGTAGAACAAGAGGCCAGTTAGTGCTTTTAAAATATTTTAGATCATATTATCTTATCGGCAAACAGAAATAACGATTTTTGTAAATATGTTATTTGTAGCCTGATTTTTTTTTTCGTGAGTGAAGGCCACCTAATCGCAGTAGAAGGACTGACTATTTTTTTAAATATAGACAGAACGAGCAAGACTAATGCCTGATGGTAAAAAGATACGTTCCACAGCACAGACATTTCAATATGAAGATTCCTAGCACTGTATTATGCTCATCACACAGATATATAACACGATTTGTCTCTTAATTTATAATTTCTCTGAAAATATAGTCTTTCAAACCGGAATTCAGTATGACTTGCACATTTCTGCTTGAAGGTAGAATAAATGCGGTACATTTTCCAAAATTGTTTTTGAGCTCTTGATCGACGCGACGCGTGACTTGGACTTAATTAGCTTGATGAACACAGACGTTAATTAGTCTATGGGAATTTGACTGGCCTCGTGGCTTAGTTGGTAGTAGCTCGCCTGCGAAGTCGAGGGTCGTGGGTTCGATTCCCACCCAGTGCAAATATTTGTGTGATTTTATTTATTTATTTATTTATTCAATTAGAACGGCATAACGCCAATTATACTAATGATATAGCATTCATTTTCTAACAAATTGTAATAACAGTGATGAATTCAAATGTTTGCACTGTGTCTGGGTGTTTCTATGTATAATAAGTATGTATTTAAAATTATATAAGTAATGTATCAGCTATCTGGCCGCCATCATACAAGCTTTGCTTAGTTTGGGGTCAGATGGTGTTGTGTGTGAATTGTCCACCAATAGTTATTTTATTTATTTATGGATAATTGCGATGTAGCTCTCTGTCTATCTACTTCTATGTATCTTTAATTCAGATTTTAATATTTATGTGGTAAAATCCACTTCTAACTCGAATAAAGACTATGTCTCACCTCACAACGTAAAGTTTAATGGAGCGTTTGAATTGTTCCAGTTACTAAGTCAAACTACTGGCGTCATTTGAATGGGAGATGGAGAAAGTTAGAAGATGAAGTTCGAAAACGTTTAATGCATTTCCAAGCTAATTGCATTCTATCAGTTCAGTTATCGATGAACTACTGGATTGGGGAAACCAAAATACGATGGAAAATCTTATCTATCCAAAACGTAGCAACTAGATCATTACAAATAAATAAATCTAAGCGCTGTAATGACAACAATTAACTTAATTACGTTAGTCACCGACTTAAGAAGAAGGAGTTTTTCAAGTCCACTGCTTTTTTTTGTTTCTTTTGTAATGTTACCCTGGAAGTATTGAATGGTTGAACTAATTTTGTTAACTATATCTTTATTCCATAGAGTAGACTTCCCAAATGGGGGACCATTTTAATAAATAAATACATTTGATCGAAATCGGTGAAGCGGTTTTGCGATATTTACAAAGTAAATAAATAATGGTGGTCGAATTGGTAACCTCCTTCCTCCTTTTTGGAAGTCGGTTAAAAACACATACATTTTCGCTCGTACAAGTATTAAATTATTATTAATAAATTGTACTGTTGTTTCGTTTTGTAGTGGAAAGTAATAATAAGTATTTGCATATAGTCTATTTGAATGGGTTAGACTACTTAATATTTTGTCTCAATTGAATTTTCTTTAAAATATAATAGATTACCGAACCACATCGGCCACATCGCTCGAAGAACTGACAACCGATGGGGAAGAAAGGTTCTCGAGTGGCGACCACGAACCGGAAGACGCAGTGTTGGACGGCCTCCCACTAGATGGACAGATGACCTCACAAAGGTCGCTGGAAACCGCTGGTTACAGGGACCGTTCGTTGTGGAAATCTAGGGGGGAGATCTTTGTTCAGCAGTGGACATCTTGCGGCTGATGATGATGATGATGATGATGATAATAGATTACTGTGTTATTGCGTCCTATTGTAATGATCTGCGGTGTTGAAACGTGGACACTCACAGATAAACTAAACGTATCGTTAGTACAAAGTCGCTTGGCTAGGGAAAGGGCTATTCTTGGGGTTTCTCTGAGGAATTGCACCCGCAATGAAATAATTAGTCAGAGAACTAAAGTTACCGACACAGCTCAGCGCATTTGGAAACTGAAGTGGCATTGGGCCGGTCAAATCTGCCGCAGACTCAATGACAGTTGGAATGGACGGGTTCTGGAGTAGAGACCGCGAATCGGTAGGTAATCATAGTGTAGAATGCCTTGAGACTAAATGGAGTGACAACATATAAAAGACCGCAAAAACGGTTGGAAACGTAAGACCGAAGATTAGCCTGAGTGAGGTATCATGGAAGAGCCCTTATTTCTAGCAGTGAAAGAATACAAGGTGATGATGATAATAAAGATGAGTATTATTTATAGAGCCTGCTTAAGAGTGGGCCTAGTGCCAGGAAAAAATCAAATTGGTCAAGGATCAAGGATGTGTAGTAGTCATGTAAAAGTATCTAAATAGAAATTTCTGTTGTCATAGAAACTATCGATTTGAGTTTACCAAGCTACTCCTTCTTGACTCTAAACATTTACTCACCAGCAGCATCTGTGGAAGACATTTCCGCGTTTTGCAGAATGCAGAACGCGGCATTAACAATGCAGTAATTTGTACCCATCTCAGTGAGAACTATGGGCAGGTAAAAGGCCGAATCCTTGTACTCTCTCCGACAAATTGGTTGCCGAATTCTCGACGAGGGCTGGGAGCTACAGCGCTTTCTGTAAAACAGCGCACAACACTTTCTAGCGCAAATTCGGTTTCGTTTCTGGTACTAAATACTGTGATTGCAATTCAGTGAGGAAACGCTCCTAGCATGATGAGTTTCTCTGCGCTGGGAACAGTCTGGTGTGGGTTGTTTGGGCCTTTGTCTGCCTAACCAAATCGGTCGTAGTTTTGTAACTAACCACTATTGCTTTCTACTTATTTTTGAGCGATTAATTATTATTTATAAAATATCAAAACCAAGATCGTTCTTTTTCAGTTTTTTTAGCACTAACTATTAGATGTATTTTGATCGTCTGAAATGAAATTTTCACCTATTGCTAAGCTAAGATCTACGATGCTGTCTACGGTAGAGCGTGCTAAGAAGTAACGGATTCCATCTCGACTTGACGACAACAAAAGTTTACCATCGGGAAATACCACTCAGTAACGCATTTCACATCCCAGACGTTCTTATTATGAAAATGGATTTCAAACTTCTTTGTTTGGAGTCTTTGCGACGTCAACTACGCACAATGTTGCTTTTTCTATCTATGAGCAGTCTGATAGAAAAAAGGGTAAAGGGTACTTAGCTGGTTGACCCCTAGTTCTGAATAATGTATGGTTACACCCGTATTGAAATATAATTGTATACCTATGTTTATGTACTTACATAGAAATAAAATTATTTTAATAAGATGATGCAAATTAATGAGATCTGTGCCTCATATATTCACATTGCCTCACATTTGGACTCATAGATGTACTAGCTACAGTCATCAGTTAAACAAATATAAAGTACACGAAAAATTAGGTAACTATAGTAAGTATGATAAGCGTTACGATGTGCTGTTTAATGATAATCTGCCAACATATATTATAACTAGCTGTGCCCCGCGATTTCACCTGCGTCTATTTGAAAAAAATCCATACTAAAATATACATTGCTTTAAAAAGCTATGATCCGTAAGAGAACTGTAGAAAAACAATAAAGGAGCGCCAGGTAAAAGTAGAGTGATCACTGAAATGTGTATAGTGCAGGTGTTTTAAAGTACGTAAAAATACTGTGTATACGATGGTTTTAGTTTTCTTTTTTTGAACAAATTGGTTATCTCTGTTACCTGATGCTCTTGATGGTGTAATATATTGTATACCAAGTTGTCCGTATGAAAATCAGTCTCGGCGTGAATCGATTCCTTGGTGCTTAAATGTTTGCCATTGTGCTTTAATAATAGTAACGGGAAATTGTATTACAATTTTGAAATTAAAAGGCAAATGGTACCATTTTATGTAGAGGTAATGCATTAACATACCCTTCCGCTTGAAGGGAATGGTCGCTTTGTGTCGGATTCGACAACATGAGTGGTGCCCTACTGACTAAAACCTCCGCAGTATTTATTACCGATGCCACACACGCATCGAACACGTGAATGCTCTCGCACTCTTTTGCGTACTTGCCGCGGGACAATGCACGCCGTGATCACCTCGGTGACCAGCTGTGGGAGCCAGACGTCCTCACGTCTGGACACCCTTGGTCTCCCGCGTTAGGCTAAATGCTCGGCCTCATCACCTATCACCATCCAGCTGAAGAGGACGGGGACAGCAGGCCACTATACAAAACCGCTAAAAGTCTTGCTTAACGGCGTTCGGATTGAGCAGGTACAAAACACAACATTTCTGGAGTTCGAAATCGACCGCTGCATGACTTGGGAACACCACATCGACAAGATGTGTGCTAAAGTAAGCAGTGCGTGCTTTGCACTAAGACGGGTGTCCCGAGTGGTGTCTGCGGATGTGTCTCGTACGTGTTACTTCGCCACGGTGCATTCCCGGTTACAGTACGGCGCCAAACTATACGCGCGCGCTGCCGACTGGGAACGTGCGTTCCGCGCCCAAAAACATGCCGTACGTGCCATCTTGGGCGTGTCGCAATGCACGTCCGTTACACCATATTTCAAAGAGCTTTGTATACTTACGTTGCCTGCAATCTTGATCTACCAAGTAGTTATGTATGTCAGAAATAACTTAGACTCATACAACACGCGAGGAGAGAGACATTCCTGCAATATATGCAACGCTGACAAGCTGGACAGTATACCACACTCCCTCACAAGATCAGAAAAGCTGACTCACATTATGAGACCGGAAGCTTATAACACTCTTCCTAAAATAGTTAAATCAGCCCCGAATTTGGGCAGCTTCAAGAACCGATTAAAAAGCTGGCTTATCGATCAAACTTTTTATAGTTACAGCGACTTTTTAAAGAGTGATGGTAAACTCACAATAAAATTGTAAACAAAATGACTTTGTTCATTACAATTGTAATAAATACATGTTATTATATTTTAATGGTTGACACTTATTTGTACGATACTTTTTATCGTACAATAAAATGTTAAATTTTGAAGTGAAAACTTCTTTAGGCGCGTTATAGACAGAATTTTCGTGGGCTGTGAAATGGATTAATGATCACGTGATCATCACGCTCGGATATGATAAGAAATTTCGGGTAAACTCGGGATGCTAGAGCGAGAAAGATAATGTGGTCAACAAACGTGCCAGACCGAGAAAGATAATGTGGTCAACAAACGTGCCAGACCGAGAAAGATAATGTGGTCAACAAACGTGCCAGACCGAGAAAGATAATTGTTAGAGGAGGATATGGGACAATACATACTCTTACTCTCTCTCGCTGCTCACTACCAGTGTTGACTGACACCTTAGCGACTTTCTCGCTGAAACTGGCGAATTTTTAAACTTTTTTATCACGACATTAATTTCTAGGTACTTACCACATCAATTGAACCTGTCACGAAATGTTAAATTTGCATTTCACGTCCATTGCAAAAAAGTTATGGTTGTAATATTTTATCACAGCACTTACACTACGTAAACACACAATGATACCCATTTTCATAAGAAAGTGCTTACACAAGTACACTATAACACAACATATTTATGCATTTTTAGCGAAATACATAAATATGACATAACTAAATAGCAAACACTAAAAACTTGTGAGTCAAACGGCATTTTCGACCCGCTTATTTTTTTTTTTTTATTTATTCTTGGCCATGGATACTAATCATTCAGACGTAAAAGTTTTAAATTAAAATTATTTAGTAGTCTTTATATAGTTAAGTATTTCTTATTTTAGTTTTCACTTCTGCCGTGCGGTTTTAAGCGCACACATTTTTTTACTTTAAAAATGTATACTCCTTGTATGCTCCTTTTTGTTTTTAAAAATGGATAAATTGTACATTTTTTATGAATAAAGAACTTTGACTTTGACTTCTATTCGAAAGTCAAATCAGACTATTTTTGTTACCGCTCAACTATACATATAAATATCGGTATATAACTTCAGTTTTTGCTAGCTGTTAGCTGTGACTTTGTTCTTGTAAATTTTTGTGTATTCAATGATTATTGTAATCTACAGTAACTCAGATGCTTTTCATATTATCTATCTGTATTTCCCATTTCGACACGATTTGTTAAACCGTTAGGAAGTTAAAGAGCAACAAATAAGCGTAAAAACTGTCACAGTTCTAGTATAGTAGTAAAAACTAGGTGGCGTCTCAAAGGTGCGAAGGTATTTCAAGTCTGAACAGTTGCTCACGTTATATCAAGCACAGATTCGCTCTTGTATGGAGTAGGTACTGTTCGCACCTTTAGGATGGATCGGCTAAGTATCATCTGGAGGCTCTGAAAAAAAAAAGTATTCATTATCGAATCAAACAAAATCAATAAATAAAAATATAAATACCTTCATACGTTGATATGAAAAATTCAACTATCTATATAATACACATGCAGCTCTAATTGTGTAGGACTGATGGACATACAGACAAACATCAACATTTCAAAATGATCTCGGATTTGTATATAGCCCCAAATGTGAGCTCGTTAAAAATCGCTTTTCAGTACATTTAGATTTCATTGATTTATTCTCCACAAATACCGGTCGAGATCATGTTTACTCTGAGGTTATACGTAATTGCAGCTATTATTTCATGCGCCCTTTCCCAACTCAATGCAGATACATATGTGAGTTTCATTATACTTCTACCATACTATGATATTGTGCTTTAACATCAGAAAAAAGTCGGAGCGGGAAAAGTAATGGTAGGGGAGCCCACGATGCTAAATGGGGAGTTACTCGAGCGTCATAGAGACCTATTGGATTGCAAAGCTAAGGTACCTAACAAGAAGATTTAAAAAAAAATTACCTTTTCATCAGTGGGGGGCGCCGCTATAGAATTTCAAATGCGAAAAATTAGCTTTATGAGCTAATCAGCTATGAATTTTGTTACTTCAGCTTGTGGAATCCTTAGATATTATAGTTTACGGTATCCTTGAATTATTTTCTTTTAAATAAAATAGCCACGCTTTAGAATATAGAGATGACCTTTTAAAAACTCTGTAGCCCTCTATTTTCTTTGCGTCACTGTACAATTATCAGATTAGTGGAATATACACTTTTTAGCATGTAATTAACTCGCCCTACCTTAGTCTGACGAGCTCGAGAATTTTTGATGATCAAAAAAAATTTTTACTTTATCGGCCTTATTTATGGGGCTCATATTTGGTTAAGATACTTAGCCGGGGGTACAAGTTCCAACTGTATATTAATCTGCCGCGCTGGAGTAAATCCCGAAATTCCCCTCTTGGGCTCCCCTACCATAAAGTGAATTGCTCAAATACGAATAAAATGCCAACTGTCACACCAAGTATGGGTAGGTACTGTTAATACCAACATACAATGTATGATAATTATTAATTTAATTATGTTGTAACAAACAAACTGACGTGTAACAAATGTTAAAAATAAATTATGATTATGAGTAATGCCAGTATTAGCCAATTAAGTAATTAGTCAGTATGCATCTATACTAACATTAGAAAAGTGACGAGGTTTTTTGCTTGAGCGTGCTAATATCAGAAACTAATGGACAATGAATTTGTTGGACCATGATGAACCAATGGATTTCAAAAATTATTTCTCCGTTGATTATTCACGTGATCCGTGGGTGCTCTAAGTTATCATGTACTACGGCTAAAACCAGGACAGACTGCAAGTTAGCTAATCTATATCTATACTTATAATAAAACTGTAGCGGGTCGAATTCTGTACATTTTGGGGACCGAGTCACCTTCGTCCGTGGGGAAGCACCTAGATATTGAAACCTCACACGTGGTCCCTGGGTGGTGCTAATCAGGTGACAAATTACCGGTGGTAGGCTTCGGCCGTGGTTGGTGACCACCCACTAGACTAAGTCACGACGCCAAGCGGCCTAGCCGTGTTCCGTCGTGTTGTCTAGTGTCACCATTAAGGGAAAACGGGTCAGAACAGTTGCTGCACAACTGCAAGACCGGTCTGTCACACACCAATACTGTACATCGGGAAGCTAGTCATGGAGGGTAGCGGGATCCGAGGCACGGTTTGCCGCACCGACCGCAGATAGTTGGGGGCCCAAGTAGTGAGCTAGCCACTCATGAAAGGCTGCCCCGCCATCTAGCGAAAAATCCCGGGATGCGCTATCCTGCCGGTTGGCGACCGGATGACAAGGCCAGATAGACATCCCCGGGGGGGCTCGGGCGTCCCCGCAGTCTCCAGGCTAGCTCCCCACTGGTGTATTCGTGTTGTGTGTTGTGACCAATGGTCAGTAGTGTATGGCCTTGTTCTACTGCCGTTTTCCCACCGATTTCCTCTCCAAATAAACAATGAATAAAGTCAAAAAAAGAAACAAGGTTAAAGAGCGGCTGCACGCCTTGTCAGTCAAAGTGCACCTCACTAATATTCGAGGTCTGCACTCAAATCTCACTGCAGTCCACCATCACCTCGAGACTGAGCAGCCGACACTCTTGTTTCTTACGGAGACGCAGATAGGTTGTCCGTCGGACGTGGCGTACCTAACGTATCCAGGCTATACCCTGGAGCACAAATTCCGGCCTCGTGCTGGAGTATGCCTGTACGCCCGTGACGACATCTGCTGTCGGCGTCTCCGTAACCTTGAGGACACTAGATATTCTGTTCTTTGGACACTAATGGACACAGGCATAGACAAAATTATCTACGCCTGTGTGTATCGGTCGCACAGCGGAGATCTGGAGACGACTAGGCTCACGGAGTATTTAAGTGAGGCGGCGGACGCGGCTCAACAGAAGTACCCTTCGGCCCAATTAGTGTTACTGGGGGATTTCAACGGCCATCATAAGGAATGGCTGTACCCATACCGGGACACTGACCACGCTGGGCAGGAAACGAGAAAGCTAGCTTTAACGTTAGACCTAACCCAGCTGGTCCAAGAGGCCACAAGAGTACCCGACGTTGAGTCGCATACACCTTATTGCTTAGACCTTCTGCTGACAACTGATCCAGACCGTTATTCGGTGGCGGTATCGTCGCCGTTAGGCAGCTCCGACCACTGTCTGGTGAAATCTGTATCTGTCTACCATCCGCCTGATCCCAGCCCTAGAGGCAACCGGCGGTTGTGGCGATACAAGTCAGCAGATTGGGATGAGATGCGCTCTTTCTTTGCGTCTTACCCATGGCAGTCATTGTGCTTCGCTTCCGGTGATCCCTCAGTCTGCGCGGATGCTGTGAATAATGCAATACGAACGGCTATGGAATATTTCATTCCATACTCCGACATCTCATTATCCAGCAAAGCTCGCCCTTGGTTTGGTTCTCATTGTAAAAGTGCTGAAGCATTTAAACATGAGGCCTACCTAGCCTGGGTTGATGCTCGACAGCGTAAGACAAGGGACATACACCAGAAGAAGAAGGCGTTCAACAAGGCTGCTAAGGCATGCAAAAAGGTTCTTCAGAGGGCTCGGTTTGACCACATTAGTCGAATAGGGAACAAACTAGCTTCGTACCCAGCGGGCAGTAAAGCGTTTTGGTCCCTAGCTAAATCGGTCGAATCGAACTTCTGCCGCTCCTCACTACCTCCAATGCTGAAACCTGATGGGACACTGGCTCACACTGCAACGGAGAAAGCAAACTTGTTTGCAACTCAGTTTGCGGAATCTTCGCGTCTAGATGCTGGTAGCGCGACACCTCCTACTCCACCTGGCTGTTCGACTTTTATGTCAGAGATACGCATTCGCCAAAAGGAGGTTCGCAAAGTGCTACGCAATCTGGACGTGAATAAAGCCAGTGGCCCAGATGGTATTCCTGCTCTAGTATTGAAGGCTTGTGCGCCTGAGCTGTCACCGATATTGACACGCCTATTTAGACTCTCTCTTCAAACTGGGCTAGTACCGAAGTCTTGGAAGCTTGCCAATGTGCAACCTGTGCCCAAAAAAGGTAGTCGTGCTGACCCTGTCAACTACAGGCCCATCTCAGTCACGTCCATACTCTGTAAGACTATGGAACGTGTCTTAAACCACAGGCTCCTGACGTACCTTGAATCGAACGACCTCCTCAGTGACCAGCAATACGGGTTTCGCCGAAACCGGTCCACCGGGGATATTCTAGCGTACGTCACTCACATCTGGAGTGAAGCTATTGAGAAACACGGGGAAGCACTTGCAGTCTCCCTGGATATCTCGAAGGCTTTCGACAGGGTTTGGCATGATGGCCTTATAAGCAAGCTTTCTAGTTATGGTTTGTCTTCTGGGTTCATTGCTTGGATATCGGACTTCTTGAGGGATCGATCCATACGAGTCGTCATTGATGGCTGCTCGTCGGATCAAATGGGTATCAATGCCGGAGTCCCACAAGGGTCGGTACTCTCTGCGACGCTCTTCCTGCTACATATCAACGATCTGTTGAAGCCCGGTATCTATGGGTACGCAGATGATAGCACCGTTGTAGAGAGTTACATATCTAGCGCGAGAGCCACTGGGCAGCAAACTCAGGTACTGAGAGAGAGTCTGATCGAGCGTTTGGGCTTGACCCTTGATGCGGTGTCCAAATGGGGCGATGCCAATCTGGTCAAGTTCAACGAGAGTAAGACGCAGGCGTGTCTGTTCTCCGCTAAAAGGAGTTCTTTCCAACTGACTCCAACTTTTAGAGGTGTATCCGTGCCGGTCTCTGACCGTCTTGAACTTTTGGGCGTTACTTTGACCTCTACGCTCAACTTTGGCTCGTTTATCGAGTCCAAGGCTAAACTTGCTGCCAAAAAACTTGGTGTACTCTCAAAGGTGCGAAGGTACTTCAAGTCTGAACAGTTGCTTACACTATATCAAGCACAGATTCGCTCCTGTATGGAGTACTGTTCGCACCTTTGGGATGGATCGGCTAAGTATCAGCTGGAGGCTCTGGAATCGATCGAGAGACGTGCCAAAAGGCTCATAGGCAACGACACTCTTGTGCGAAAAAGACTTCAAAGTCTTGAACATCGCCGAAAAATTGCTAGCCTATCGGTTTTTTATCGGATACACTTCGGAGAGTGTGCGACTGATTTGCATGATCTGATACCACCTTGTCCTTTTTTCTATCGGAATGCTCGTAGCTCGAAAAAGCGACATCGTTTCATGGTTGATGTTCCAAAGACACGAACGAAGAGATTCGACTCTACTTTTGTGATAAGAACGGTTAAGCTGTGGAATACGTTACCTGAGTGGGTTTTCCCCGATGGTTACAATCTTTGTGTCTTCAAATCGAGAGTGAATCGGTTTTATCTAGGTAAACACGCTCCATCGTAGACCGCATCGTCGCTTAACATCAGGCGAGATGGCGGTCAAGTGTAAACCTATAGAAGTTAAAAAAAAAAAAAAAAAAAAATTAAAGATATTTTGAAAAAAAATATTTGGGGGCACTCCATAGTCGATACTGATGGCGAAACTGCATTTTTTTTCTTTCATGTCTGTCTGTCTGTCTGTGTGTATAGGGAACTCTCATCACGCCGAAACTACTGATTCAATTCGAATAAAACTTGACATGATTTAAGATCATACTAAGTAGAAGGTAGCTGTCTACTTTTAATCCCAAAATTCTGCACGGTTTTCTTGCAGAAAGGGGTGAAAGTCTGAATCTGTATTTGGTTGTAACTCATGTTTGCGTTGTTCAATTTCGTTAAGGCCTACTGTCCACGCACGCGTCTTTTGTCGAATGCAAGCATCCTACGAACAAACGCAAGACGTGCGGCTGTCGTGTCGTTGTCGCTTCGTGGACACAGACTTCATTATTTGTACGCAAGATGCAAGCATTCGTCTTGCATCCGACAATTGTCGAAATCGTGCGGATGTCGTGCAGCTACGTGGACAATTGGCCTAATTCTTATTTTGTTAGAAAAAACACATTTTTAGTACAGTCTCATCAAATTTTTAACAATATTGGTCGTGTGGTTCGGAAGTACTATAGAAATTAAATAATAACGGTAATAATAAGTTCGGTACAAACTAACTTCTAAGTATTCTGTGGCATTGTAAACACTAGGGATGTAACGGAGGTCATTTTATCAGAACCGAAGGCGCGATCGGAGGTTTTAAATTTGATTTATCGGAGTCGGAACCGAAGTCGGAGACAGAGGCAGGATCAGAATTGGTGGCAGGAGAAATATTTTTATTGGGTAAATATTTTTTTTGCCAAACACGTGGACACGGTAAACATTGACGAGCAATTGATTTAGGAAGTTGGGGTTTTGTATTTCCATTTACTATCCACCTTTTATTATCTGCAATATTTATACACCTCCGATTGTAACCTCCGTTTTGAAAATTTCGGAGCCGAAACCGGAACCAAAGGTGTAATTGTAATCGGAAGTTCCGACTTATCGGAGTCGAAGCTCATCTCTGGTACACACACCGCACTCAAATCCGCCATCGGTGACATCGGTGACATATATGTTGTCAGGTCATATTATGACAATACTTTTCTATAATGAATGAAAAGTTCTTTTTTTGTATGGGAGCCTCCTTAATCATTAATTTCAATTAATTATTCAAAGAGAACATAAAACGAAATATTGTATGAACAGTTAAAGCGTCTACCATTATTACCATTATTAGCATCGAGCAAGAAACGGTAAAAAAAAAAACAGTTTGTTCTACGGAAGCCCCCCTTTAAATATTTATTTTATGTTGTTTTTAGTATTTGTTGTTGTAGCGGCAATATAAATACATCATCTGTTAAAATAACAACTGTCTACCTATCACCGTTCTTGAGATACAGTCTGGTGACAGACGGACGGACAAACGGACAGCGAAGTCCAGTAATAGGGCCCCGTTTTTACCATATACATATATCATAATTATGGAAAACAGGGAGGCGGTTTTTTGAATATGAACAAAAACTGGATGACAAGATGATGTTTAAGCCCACTACCAGTCGAAGCGTGCCCAACATGCTGGCGCCAGTACCACGCTGAATGGCAATGTTTATGCGTTGGGCCAAATAAACGCCAGCATTTTGGTCACGCGTTGCGTCGGCCAAGCGCTGAGAAAGGCTTTTGAAGATGAGGTGAGCTCCCGGCCCACACAGGCACGATGTCTCAACCCCAAATGGCTTAAATATAAAAGCAATACCGAGGGTTGCATAATTCCGCCGTTTGAGACGCTCAGCTAAATTAGCCGCTGCACTGGCCCTACTATGTATCTCTGGAAGATGTGATGGTGCCAGAGTATCGACGCAAGCTGCGTCCCACACTTGGGGCCGACTCAACTTCCAAGGCAATAAAGTCATGCCGTCAGGTCTTTTGCCATCGTCACGCGTAAGACCACTCCGGTTTGAGTACCTATGGCTGGGACAATGGCGGTGGAAAAAGCCAAAGTTTTGGGTGTGAATTGTCCACTAGTATCTATTTATCTGGACGACGTAGTTCTGGCTTCTTAAATTAGTCGAGTGAACTTTTTACTCGACTAGAAGTTAGTTAGTTGACGTGAAATGATAATTTAATAATTGAAGTCAGTTTTTGTTCCTTCCGATATTATTTCAATCCAAATACTAAATTTAGTGTTTAACAAGCTTCAGTGACCAAAGCAGACCGTTGTTTTTCTAAAATTGAATAAAATGTCATCTTACTACTAAGCATTATATGTATACTAAGTAAAGGTATGATTTGGTTGAAATTTGAAACACAGATAGTTTATAGTCTCTTAAACTACCTATCATCTCGGAAAAAGCATGGGCCCTACCGAAACAAATATTAACGACAAAACGACATTACCAATTAGATTGACATTTGAAACACACATGGCTTAGAGTCTAAAATATCACATCGGCTAATAAGTCTATCACCTATTAAACAATTAGGTAAGTATCAGATCACGCACATCAGCTACATACTCTTCGTAATCTTATATATAAAATTCTCGTGTCACAGTGTTTGTTTCCTTACTCCTCCGAAACGGCTTTACTGATTTTAACCAAAATTTATATGCATATTCAGTAGGTCTGAGAATCGGCTACTAGCTATTTTTCATACCTTTATTTATATGGCAAAACAACGTTTGCGGGGTCAGCTAGTGTATCCTATAAAATCCTACAAACTTAACGGCTATGTTCGATACTCCACAACCTTACTACGAGTATGTTTGATGTTGCTAAAAATATAAAATATGAAGTTGCTCAACTCGAATAAATATATTTTTCTGTGGAAAAACAAATTCACTCGGTTTGTGGAACGGCCACCCATCCAAATATTTTTAGGTAAGTACTACTAACGTACTAATAAGGTCGCAAGATCAACGTACGCGAACGAAGTAGCGGGTTCAGCTAGTACGAATGGAATATAAAAATAAATCAGCCTTGATGTCTCCTTACAAATATTTGGTCAAATGAGAGTTTAGGCAATACCAAGCAATGCAACCAAGTTTCAAATTTGCTACTAACATGTCCGTGTTTGTCTCTACCTATAATTTAGTTTAATATTCCGTGTCCTAACATATTTATGTGTAATTTCAGGGCCCGTTTAAAGTCAGGTGGCGTTACTATGATCTATGCAGCGGACCTAAAAGAGAAAACTTGACGTATATTTCAAAATCTCTGCTGGTGGAAAATGAAATCTACAAAGGAGTTATCAACATGACTTTTAATGCTAATACAAGAATCGACGAGGTAATTTATGACTTCTAGATTTAGTCCAGTAACTTTGTCGCCTGAAAGTATGGAGTAGTATGCGTTAAATCCGGTAGATCTGATTTTTTGCAGACTTGTTTATGATGTTGGCCTTATGATTAATCCAAGTTTGTGACCTCGAGCGACGAACGCAACTTTGTCAAAAATCGAAAAACCGCGAAAAAATTGTTTATTTTTTAAATTTTGTCGATTATAACCTTAAACGACTAGTTTTGAAAAAACGTTCTTATAACATTTATAAAGAAGACTAAACTTGCTACAATATGATACTAGAATTGTCTCTGTACACCCAATAGCTTCTGAGAATAAGTCTTTCAAAGTTTATAATTTTTTTCGAACTTCGCAATTTTACTATTAGTCTAGTAGTCAAGTAAAGCCCTTTCATTTGATACCCATATTAAGGCACTACCAAGGATCGGGCTGAGTGGCGTATCATAGGAGAGGCCTATGTGGACGAAAACAGGCTGATGATGATGATTAAGGCATTAGTGAAAAAAAAAATGTCATTCGCCATTTTGTGATTTGAAATTTGTTATAGTGTATAGTGTATGCGCTGGTTCAAGCTTTGTTTAGTTTCACAATATAAAATCAAGAATTACACATCAAATTTAGGCAACCAAAATGAAGGGTGGGACTTACGTGATGATGAGGCTCCTATACCTGCCGGCCGGCAGTGATACGACGACACGTTACACTAGGTTCTGTTTAACTTGATTACTGATCTGAATAGAATGGCCTCGGTGACTGAATGACGCCACCTTTTATATAATTATTTCGAAATGAAGGGAGGAAGATTAAGATTAGAGGGTAGGAAAAAGGAACGGATATGTTGCCTGTATAATTCCCACAATAATGGCCAAAACATCCCCCCCGGCTTGACAGGCTTAAAGCCTTCAAAGAAACATACACAATTTAAAGGTCACTTCAACGTACCTACGTATGTTTGGTTACAGCTTAATCTAGCAATATATTAGAATATGTATTAAATGACATATTTTTAAAGAAAGAATAATACGTACATAACACAATATTAATTAATTAAATTTAAAAGGTAATTAGAGAGGTGGACTGTATAACAAAAAAAAACAATTATTGTGTGGGTAAGGGATACACCTTAACCACAGGTCTTCGATAGAGACCAGATTTCGTCCGGACATTCACGACCCGAACTATACCGTCGTTTCCAGGAAACGTTTGCTCAATCACGCCAAGAGGCCAATCCAAAGGAGAACTATTTGCTGATTCAAGAAGTACTATAGTGCCCTTTGTCAATGACTCATTAGGTTTTGTCCATTTGGGTCTTGTCTGCAAAGTGTGAAGATATTCGATTTTCCATCTCTTCCAGAAAGATTGGACTAATTGATCAACCATATGCTTTCTATGCTTTAAGGTATGATCGGATATATCTTCTGTGGGTAATGATTTAAGTGGGGTTAAAACCAAAAAATGAGCTGGCGTGAGCGCGGAAGGCTCCGAAGGGTCACTACTAAGAACCGATAGCGGGCGCGAGTTAAGCAAGGCTTCTATTTGTGTAAGAACGGTCAGGAGTTCTTCAAACGTCAGAAGTTGATTACCAACTACTCTTTTCAAGTGATTTTTCACGCAGCGCACGTTAACTTCCCATAGGCCTCCAAAATGGGGGGCTGATGCAACATTTTGACGGAACTCAATGCGATTTTCCCGAAGTTCATTAGCGAACTTGTCTTTATATTCTTGAGAATCCAGTAATTCGTACATATTGTCTAAATAAGATTTCGCACCAATAAAATTACTACCCCGGTCGGAATAAATAACACTAATCGGTCCCCTTCTAGCTATAAACCGCTTTAGGGCGTTTAAGAACGCTGGAGTACTCAGATCTGATGACAATTCTAAGTGCACCGCCTTAGTAACTAGGCATACGAACAAGCAAATGTATGCTTTGATGCGACGTATTCCTCGTCCGCGGATAGGGGTTACAGATAATGGACCGGCGTAATCTACTCCAGTGTGACAAAAGGCTTTAGCCTCAGTTACCCTGCATGCAGGGAGACTTGCCATCATGGGAAACTGATTAATAGGCCGCGCTTTATAGCATGTGTTACATTTTTGCACTCGTTGTCTTACTATATTACGGGCTGATAAGATCCAATATTTTTGACGTAATAAAGACATCAACAATTGAGGTCCGGTGTGCAAATGTTTAAGATGATAATGGTCAATAATAAGATTGACTATGTGATCTCGACGTGGTAGGAGTATCGGGTGTTGGCTGTCGTAACTGAGATCGGCGGCGTTATTCAAACGGCCTCCCACTCGTAATATGTCGTTATCAATAAACGTGTTCAATTTAGTAAGAGCGGGCGACAATGGTCTGCCAGCTTTGGCTTTTGCGATTTCTACATTAAAATGTACGCTTTGAAGAGCCTTGATAATCATTTGTTCTGCACAATCGATATGAGAATTGTTAAATTCTTTAGGAACTTTTTTAATAAATCTTAGAATATAAATCACTATGCGGATTAATTTATTCCATGACGAAACTCGAGTGGCGAGTTCGTATAGTATGTGAGATGTCGGAACTGTATCGATAGTTGTCATCGCATTCAGTTTAGCTTCCGGAGCGTCGTCAGCGTCTTTGACATCAAATGGCTGGATAGGCCATTCACTTTTAGGTAAACGAGCAAATTTAGGACCAGCAAACCACAAAGGGTGTATTATAAGCTGCGCAGGCGTCAAACCGCGAGACAAACAATCAGCGGGGTTGTCTTTGCCCGGAATGTGATAGAAATTTCTGGGATCTATATTTTCCTGAATTTGCGTAACCCTATTTGCAACAAAGGTTTGCCATCGGCAGGGTAATGCATGTATCCAAGCCAGAGCTACCCTACTATCAGTAAAAGCGTATACGGAACATGACAACCTGTAAGTATCCATCACCACCCGCAGTAACTTAGCCAGAATTAAGGCAGCACAGAGTTCCAATCGAGCGATCGTTATCGTCATTTTTGATGGAGCTACTCTGGACTTGGCACACACCAGATTAGTGACAGAGTGTCCAAGCTTAGGAAATAAGACGTGCAAGTACACTACGCCGCCATATGCGTTTTCTGACGCATCTGCAAAACCTAATAGAGTAACAACGCAGTCATCGGCGACGCCAACGTGCCGCGGTAGTTTAATATTACGCAATAATGGCAATTCTGCTTCAAAATTTTGCCATAAGCGGACCACGTGCTCAGGGGGTTTGTCATCCCAATTGATATTATCTTGCCATAATGATTTAACTATGAGTTTAGCGAGTAATGTCACAGGAGCTACGAATCCCATTAAATCCCATAACCTGGCAATAACAGATAGGATAGTTCTCTTTGTGCATTCACGTGGCTGCTCGGTAACATGAAACGTGAAAACGTCTTCTATCGGTACCCACTGCATACCTAATATTTTCAGCTGACTGCCCGTGTCAAAATCGACCGCCTCAGAAACGCGACGATCTATTGGGATCTTCTCCATTAATTTTTGCGAATTGCTAGAGAATTTGACCAATTCGAAACCGCCCGCGGCAAACATTTTCATAAGCTGATCGGATAGCTCGGCTCCATCCTCAACCGACAAGCAACTAGTTGCGAGATCGTCCATGTAAATATGACGCTCGGCTACGCTTGCGGCAATTGGAAAACGCTCCCGTTCATCGTTAGCCAGCTGTCGCACAGTGCGAATCGCCAAAAATGGACTGCAGCATAGCCCGAAAGGAACACGTGTCATTTCGTAGGTTTGAATTTCATCGGCGGGATCGAATCGGTACAGTAGTCGCTGATAAGGCCAGTCCCGTTCATTCATTAAAATACGCAGATACATTTGTCTAATGTCCGCGCTTATCGCTATAGGCAATAGTCTAAATTGTAATAATATTTTAAATAAATCATTTTGCAAATTCGGCCCTGTATATAAGATATCATTTAAAGATAGCCCGGAAGTAGTTTGATTACTAGCGTTCAAAACTACACGGAGTTTAGTTGTAGCTTTATCGGTACGAACGACTCCGTGATGTGGAATTATGTATTGGTTACATTTATTTAATTTTACAATGGAACTTTCTATAGGTCGTAGATAATCTTTATTTAAATATTCTTTGAATACATTATCGTATTCTTGCTTAATGGTGGGATTTTGCAATAGTTTTCGCTCGAGGGCTAAGTACCTTCTCTCCGCAGACTTAATGGAATCACCCAGATTAGAGCAATCTTTTTGGAACGGTAACGACACTATGTACCTCCCTTGAGGCTCGCGTCGAGTAGTTTCCCTATAAAATCTTTCGCATTCCTGTTCTTCAGGTGTCGAAGTGCACGACATGCTTGGAACTTCCTCTAACTCGAAAAAACGACTCATCCGATTATTTAATGAATCGTTGGTCGTACAATAAGAACGTACTACATTCTCGGCAGAATTAATCATCATCATCGGCGCATTGCCAGAGACTAAAAATCCCAGAATAGTTTCAATTGCTACGGGCTCTTCCGGAGCGCGCGAAATCGTTCTTGGTCGCAATATGCGGGCAAAAAGATCAGACCCGAGTATTAAATCGACGGGAGAAGGATGGCCGAAACGACTATCTGCTAGAGGTATTTTGTCTAAATAGTCTAGTTGCGCGGTGTCTATAGACGCAAGCGGCAATGAATCCGTAATACGATTAACCACTAATGGCTGTAAAGTTAATGAAACGTCATCGTTATGACGCGAATGAAGTGTGATGCAAGTCACTCCTTCAATTGGGTTAGTGACGTCACCGACACCCGATACACACTTATGTTGGCTAGGGTAGATCGGTAATTTTAAACGTCTACAACAATCGGTTGTAATGAAGTCCCGTTGAGATGCGCTGTCCACTATCGCACGAACTACATTAACTTCACCCCTATCGTTAACCACATGACATTGTGCAGTGCCTATTAAAACAGACGTCGCGGTCTTGGTATTCCGATCAGTAGGTATTGAGGTACAGAAACCCATAGTGCACAGCGAGACCGGACGGTCGGCGTGTACCCTAGAAGTAGTATGTGGAAGTTCGCCCGGTGACGTCACGCCCTGACTTGATTCACCGGCGGTGGTAGTTAGCGCGGTAATATTCGAATTACCCGGAAACGTATTTTTTATTGACTCGGTAGGGTACCTATTTAATGAGGTATCACCGTAACCGAAATGTATGTATGTATGTAAATAGGTTATGATGACTACGAGAACAAGTATTGCACCTGCTTGTAGATTTACAATCGTTTACCTGATGCTTATTATTCAAACAATTAACGCAAGCATTTGTACGCTTGATGAGATTAAAACGTTCGCGAGGAGACATCGCTAAGAATCGCGTACACCGCCATAATTGAGTATGGTCAGATTTATTGCACGAAACACATTTAGTATTATCGTCTACATTTACAAACGTTTTAACATGGCTATTATTATTACTAGATCGCAACCTTGTGTTATTATTCGACGGTGTCGATTTACGCGGCGTCGTGACCGGGACAGACACAGAATGCGCTCGTTGCATTATATGTGTGTAGTTTCGAACGTATTCAATGAACTCCGAACACGTAGGCATTTTACTATTATCACTCACAGACATCTCAAACGATTTGACCGTTTCCATAGTTATTTTCTTGCAAGCGATGTGGATAAAAATCAAATCATCCAAATTAGAAACATTTAATTGTTTTAATGAGGAAACAATACCCGAGAATTTGTCAATAAATTCTTCTAAATTAGTGGGTGATGAGCAATCGACCGAGGGTAGACTAATCAACTTATCCAGATATGTCGCGATTAATAACCGTTTATCGTTGTATTTATTAATTAACGCATTCCAAATAATAGGGTAGTTCTCTGCAGACGGCACTAAATCCCTGCAAATTGACAAAGCCTGCCCACATAATCGTCCGACTAGGTATTGCACTCTCTCGCCATCGGTTAAATCGGTATTTTCGTGAATGACCGTTCGAAATGTTTCATAAAAAACAGGCCAATTCTCATGATCACCATTGAAAGAACACATCTCTAATCTAGGTAATTTATAATTTCTACCTTGCGCTTTATTATCGCAATTATTAAACGATGTATTTTGTTCTTTCGTCAATTGTTTGACACGGTATTTAATTTGAGAGTATAATTGTTCGAACGACATTAATTCCTTATACGACGGTGGCGGTGCGTCCGTTATTGAAGATAAATAATCATTTTTCTGTTCGAGGGTCCGAACGTAATCTGCATGTATTGCGTCAATTGTGAACGAACTTGCTAGGAAATCTTCAATACTATTAGAATCTGATAATTTTATCACCCTCATTTTGTCGTATAATGACTGAACGTGCTCGAACAATACACATAATTTGTCCTGTAATTTGTCCAATTCCCTATCAATATCTTTCGGTTTTTGCCTTGAAGTCATGTTGACTAAATGAAATGGCGGTTACTTTTTTACAAATTAATTATAAAAATAGCCGTAATTTTTCACAATTTAATCACAAAATTAGACGTAATTTGCTACGTATCCGCGCCGAAGTGACCAAAATATATGTATGCGCTGGTTCAAGCTTTGTTTAGTTTCACAATATAAAATCAAGAATTACACATCAAATTTAGGCAACCAAAATGAAGGGTGGGACTTACGTGATGATGAGGCTCCTATACCTGCCGGCCGGCAGTGATACGACGACACGTTACACTAGGTTCTGTTTAACTTGATTACTGATCTGAATAGAATGGCCTCGGTGACTGAATGACGCCACCTTTTATATAATTATTTCGAAATGAAGGGAGGAAGATTAAGATTAGAGGGTAGGAAAAAGGAACGGATATGTTGCCTGTATAATTCCCACAATAATGGCCAAAACACTACTCTACTAGTCAAGCCCTTTCATTTGATACCCATATTGAGGTAGATTATGATGAAATATTTGATCCGCCATTTGGTGGAGGCGGCTATCTTGAATCAATATTTACCAAAAATAGCTCAAAACATAAACACAAAAATTAATCTTCAAATAAAAAAAAACGCATCGAAATCGGTCCATCCGTTTGAGCTCTACGGTGCCATAGACAGATACACAGAGAGAGAGACCTGTATGTGTGTCTGTCTGTAGACAGACAGACTTCGACGTCAAATTTATAACACCTCTTTTTTTGGTCGGGGTTGAAAAACCGCAGTAACTGTGCCATAAAATGATCAAGTAGGAGTTAAAATTTTGCAAAAAATTGCGAAGTTCGAAAAAAATTATAAACTTTGATAGACTTATTCTCAGAAACTATTGGGTGTACAGAGACAATTCTAATATCATATTGTAGCAAGTTTAGTCTTCTTTATAAATGTCATAAGAACCTTTTTTTTTCAAAAACTATTCGTTTAAGGTTATAATCGCCAAAATTTGAAAAATAAACAATTTATTCGCGGTTTTTTCGATTTTTGACAAAGTTTCGTTCGCCGGTCGAGTCATAAACTTGGATTAATCATTAGGCTAACATCATAAACAAGTCTGCAAAAAATCAGATCTACCGGATTTAACGCATACTGTAATGTATAAAGTTACTAGACTAATTGTCAGTCTGCTAGTCTTGATAGTTTTATTCCAAAACATAATGTAAATTTTGTTTTGTTAACTCAAAAAAAAAATCACGATTTTTTTACTTTAAATGTTAAAGGTTTACACTTGATCGCCATCTCGCCTGATGTTAAGCGACGATGCGGTCCACAATGGAACGTCTTTATCTAAAAGAAACTGATCCACTCTCGAGTAGAAGCCACCAATTATTGTAACCATTAGGAAAAACCCACTCAAGCAACGCCTAGCAACATTCCACAGCCTAGACAATCTCATCACAAAAGTAGAGTCAAAACTCTTTATTCGAGTTTATGGAACATCAACAATGAAACGACGTCGCTTTTTCGACAACCAATCCGATACGAGCCTATTCCAATGTTCCGAACAATCCGATATAAAAATGGGCAAGGTCAGTAATTTTCCAAACTATATTATTTTTCGCTTAACTGTAAGCCGATAATGCGGTCTAAAATGGAGCACATTTTTAGGGTTCCGTAAAACGTAAAAACGGAACCCTTATAGATTCGTCATGTCTGTCTGTCTGTCTGTCTGTCTGTCTGTCTGTCTGTCTGTCTGTCTGTCCGTCCGTATGTCACAGCCACTTTTTGCCGAAACTATGAGAACTACACTGTTGAAACTTGGTAAGTAGATATATTCTGTGAACCACTTTAAAATTTGAACAAAAGAATTTAAAAAAAAGTCAAATTAGGGTTGCCCCCCATACTGAGAACTGAAACTCAAAAGTGTTTTTTTCATCAAACCTACACGTGTAGGGTGTCTATCGATAGGTCTTCAAAAATGATGTTGAGGTTTCTAAAATCATTTTCGTCTACACTGAATAATTTGCGCGAGAGACACTTCCAAAGTGGTAAAATGTGTGCCCCCCCCCCCCCCTCTAACTTCTAAAGTAAGAGAATGAAAAATCTAAAAAAAATATATGATGTACACTACCATATAAACTACCAACGAAAATTAGTTTGAACTCGAGCTGATGAGTAGTTTTTTTTAGTACGTCATAAATACACTATTATTGAAACTTCGATCAAAGTTACAACGAACTACAAGAACTATGTATATAATGTTACTTGCTGGAACGGAACCCTTCATGGGCGAGTCCAACTTGCACTTGGCCACTTTATTTTTAAATAAACCTACTCTCAATTTGAAGAAGATCACAGTGCCTACAAGAAGAGGGCAGCCATTTCAGTTACTTTTCTTTTTCCTAACATGGAACCTGTGTTATACGTCACATAATTTATAGGTTATTTTCTACTGAGCTTATTTTCATCTGGTGTTGTGTATGTGTAACACTGCGAAATACCAGTGTGTGTCAAACACTTTGAATAATCGCTTTCAGGAATAAGGCCATCAATTGTTTCATCAGTTTTTCAGTTTTATCCTCAATCATTTAATTTATACGAAAAATAATCACATCAATTTAAATAATAAGGTATTATCATATGGATTTATATGTGAAAAAATATGTGTCATTATATGTGTCAATTTGTAGAGGCGGCCATCTTGAATCAATATTATTCAAACACAGCTAAACCACCGCAAGAAAACTGAATTTTAAATTAATAAAACCGCATCAAAATTGGTCCATCTATTTGAGAGCTACGGTGGCACAGAAAGACAGTGAGATAGACAGACATCGACGTCAAGCTTACATATAACATCCCAATGGAGTTCCATCCAGTTCTTAGTGGAGGGTTAAAAATAAAGAATTTCCATTAATTCGTTGCCTAGATTTTATCCCAATGGGAGAAAGCCCTTAGAATTATCTTATTATAACACTTAGATATTATATGTCTAAGTGTTTTTAATGAATTAATTTATTGCATAAATACAAATTAAATTAAATCATACAAAAATACACGTCACGCACAGAGTCATACACTAAAATAACCCGTCTTGAATCGTTCCTGGTGCAAATGTGCCCAAGACACTGGCTGCGTTGCCTCACTGGATGGCGATAGCTATCTTCTCAGGAACGAGCCAGAGTGGGAGTCACCACCTTGGTTGCGTAAACGACGCCCAATCTCGCGGACTAAATCTTTGAATATGTTAATGAGTTAATTGGTTTTCTTTAGTTACCAGACGTTAAAGTTCAAATAATTGCATAGCACTGTATCTTTATTGGCATGCAGGTTGCTTGCCGTGTTTTGTTCGTGTTTGCACATTACACGATAGAATGACAAGATTGGATTAAGCAGAGAAAATTTTGGGGACAACTTTGCTTGCGGAGGGAAAACTGAAGTTACGTTAAAAAAAATGGTTGTCTGTAAAGTCGGTTTACTGACGATAGTTGAACGTGACAACTTCAACTACGCCTTAGAGCGAGGTAACGCCGCATGACGTCATGCGGCGAGGTAACGGCGCATGACGTCAAGCGGCGAGGTAACGGCGGTAACGGCGCATGACGTCATGCGGCGAGGTAACGGCAGTAACGGCGCATGACGTTATGTTTTTTCGTGCGTGCAGCCGGCTTCATCGAATTATAAGAAGTTGTCACATCAAAAACTATGACAGTTAAAAAATAAAGGTTCTTAATCAGCCTTACTCCTCTAATTTTAAGCAGATTCCACCTATTTCTGATGCCTTATATTTTTGTATTCAGGTAAAAATCACGGTGATCGCTAACAACAATACTAATACGAAGCCTATAACATGGAATTACAAAGTACAAAAGCCGTGTCAACACTACTCGATCGCCTGGGTGCTGGACAAACATCTCAACGCCAATAATTGCGTAGTCAAGAAGGTCAGTGGGATTTATTATACCAGCTTCAGTGAATCTCTCGAAAATCACGAGTAAGCCATTGAACCAACTACAAATACGTAATAAAACAACTGTGTCATTGAAAATATTACGCAATAGTTAATTGTGATCTAAATTATTATTTAATTACCTCGAAGTTTTGGCAAATTTTTAAGGGCCGTGGTCACGAGAATATCGTAAAGCTGCTGAAACGTCGAGGTACTAAATTAAATAATAATTTATACCACATTTATGTCAAATGTGATAGTTCCGACATATATTAATAAACATAAATAAATAAACGATGATAGCGCTCCGCGAGGAATACAACTGCTAACTATATAAATAAAACATTTATTAACGGGATACAGGGTTTAATCACAATGTAAACAATATATTGTGTTGAAATCACGAAAGTTTAAAAACAATATCAATTCTTTTATACGGTATCTTATACTTTTGATTTCGTATTTGGGTCCTATTTGTTCAAAATTCTAGATGTTTTTTTTAAATTGTTTTCACATTCAGGTACTTTCTTGTTTCTTTTCTTATTACTAGAAATGCAAGGTAAAAAGAGTATACGTTATTACTTATTACTATAACAGCACATTAGTATCCAACTACGTCTCTGTCTCTGCAAGTAAAAATTATTTCTGGTGTTCACAATATTTTTCTTTTACAGGGCTTCTATCACACAGTAGTGGATTTCACTGATGCCACAAACAAATTCTTTGCAAACAGATTTTTCTACGGCGAGTATATTTTCAAGTTGTTGGTATTATCGAATAAAGGAAATATTGCTTGTATTATATTTAACCCTGTATTTTCCAAGCCATAAAATAAATAAATAAATCGAAAAATTGCATTAGTCCCTTTTTTGACGTAGGTACTTAATTAAAAATTAGAATGGATCTTTTATATAGAATCGCTGAGTAAATCTTCAGAATCTTGAACATTGCTGTAAAATGACTAGTTGGTTTTAATGGGATAGATACACTTTAGTGAGTGTGCTACTGATATACGAGACCTATTTTCACCTAGCTTATTATTCTATTAGATTGCGTGGGATTAAAACCCGATGACGTTCCATTTCAATACGTCGAGATGCACTATTATGATATTCATCTTTTAAATATATCCGTATAGATATTATCATTTGTACAAAAGTCGTGTCAATTACACCATTTATAACTCTAGAACCGCTAGACCAATCCTTATTATTTTTGTGTTTTAGGATTTATCAAACCATCGGTATATACCTCAAAACCTTAAATTAGCTCATTATTTTCTAGGTGAGACGAAATTCACCGGTTCAGTTAGTAATGAAATCTCGTCAAGAAACACATACTTATATTTTTAAACTAGCAAGCAAGCAAACTAGCAACACACAGCTAAATGTTTTTTGTTAAAGTTTTCCCTGCTGTTTTGCCCAGGTGCTGTTTTAGGTCTACTACTATTTGGTCATTAATATTCCCTAAATAATTATGACTTTTTTAAGGCACTAAAAAGTTAAGCTTAGATACTTTACATATTCTGCAATTTATCTCTATGCCAATTCCAAACAGGCCCGCTAAGCCGCGTGATGGAGAAACAAATGTGGAAAATGTCACATGTTTAGAAATTGTTACAAAACCCATGATAACAAACATGCAAACTTTCACTTTTATTATAAAAGATAAAGTTTATGGGTTGGTAAATTTAGTATGTCTGTTGTTCCCACGTTTTTCTGTAACGGTTCAACAGTCTCGAATTAAAATAACTACTTATTAAGTAAATTATCTTATAAAAACCTAAAAATAAAGGTTACTTTCGGTGCCGTAAAGTTGGTGGCTAATAGGCCGCAGGTAACACTGTGGAGTATACTTGGCTCACATTATTGTAGTCTTTAAAACATAAAAGGCGGTTTTGATATTTGAGAAAGTATCATGAAACAAAACTGAAAAAAACATAATTATCTTTTTGGTCCGTTAAATGATATATCCTAAACTACATTCTAAGGTCATTCTTCAAATGTGAAAACAGAAGTCTATTTATTTTTGAAATACTATAGAAGGATGAGCTGGAATGAATACTTAAATGTAATGAAACAATAACCCAATATGATGAACTATACCCAGAGCATATTATACGTAAAAAATTAGAAAAAATAAAACTTAACTTGTAAAATCGTTACTACCAGTGATGCCTCACGATTCCCGACTCAGACAGTTAGACACTCTAGACAAGTAGAGTCGTAATAAAAACTACCCTGCACATATTTACGTCTCGGCGGCGAGGGAAGCCTTTATTATTTACGTGCTGTGACAGCGTGTTGACACTACTTAAGCCCCGGTCTCTCTGCCGAGACCACTCGTTTGTTTTGCGGACGGTACTAAGCACCTAAGTACTGGACACCGGGACAGTACTACTAACTGTAGTAAGTCATTATTTTATTTCTTTGTATATATGAAAGGGTAACAATGATTAATAACTAATATTGGTCAAAGGTAAACCAAAAATTTAAATAAACTATAGAAGTACAATTATGCAGAAATTCCTTGTCACATTGGTCTGAAATTATGTCTGTATATGGCCCCATTGCTCGAATTTACATAAAGTGTGACAGGATTTTGAAATTTCATTAGTTTGATAATTGAATAGATATAACAATATTGTGGGGTGAACTAGTAGAAATTTAGCTAACCTTAATGCGTTACCTACCTGGAGAAGAAGTAAGATCACTGCTATTATGGAAGAGAAGCTAGTAAGAAGTAGGATGACTGCTATTATAGAAGAGAAGCTAGTACTATGTGAACCCGTTTTTTTTTATTTAAGGGGCCTATAGCAGATAGACTCAGATAGTTTGCACTGCCTTCCGAAAATATTTGTTTATACTTCGTATTAGTAATACAACAATCTTTGAGGAATAAAACGAAATATCATTATCACATACACATTCACTCGTTTATTTATGAGTAACAAAAATAACATGTTTTCGTAGCCTAAGCCTCATTCTATTTCTAGGAAATCCAAAGCCAAGCCATAAGTTCTTTTAACAAAATAAACACAGGGAAGTATTTTCACAAACAGTTAAAGAGAACAGAGAAGTTGCGATTGATAGAATTTCAGCTTAAGTCTCAAATATGAAAGGCACCCGATGAAGAGTTGCGTCGTACAGAAAGTACACCTGCAGCCGCGTTTTACGCGATTGCATGCGGACAAAAGATCCTTCTGCGATGTGTCGCCGTCAAACCCGCGGTTTGATTAGAAGCGATGCGATGATTCAATGCGAAAACTTCAATGTTTGGTCTGGTGGAAGGAAAACTTAAACGCGTTGCGATTTAGTATTAACCGCTTAAACATTATTCAAATATGAAACAAATGAGTTTACAGAATATTACTTCTATGAGATACAAGTATCCCAGTGCAATTACGGAAATAAATAACCATAAAATTATGTAGTTTGGGGATTATGAAGGATCGATAGGTATTCTGAGCATATATTCCAATTTGCGGGGATCCTTAAAAACAAGGTCCCAATAGTCCCAGACACTTTCCGTCAGCCGCTTTGCTTAACAACTTCAAAATAATAATTTAACTTCACTTAAATTCTCATCCTCCATCATCACAGTAATGTTTGTATGTAAGGTACATACCCATATTTCAAAATTGGCCGTCTTAGCAAGTTAGCGAGTAAGCATGTGTTCTTAGTACTTACTAACTCTATTCAATTGTCCACATTTCATTCATCAGAAAATAGGTGACGTCTGGGACCTCTGGGATCTTACTCCATAAGTGCTATAGGTTGTGTATTATGTACCACGAGCGAAACCGTGGCAAACCCTTAATATTTTATATTATTCTTGAAACATGTTGTTCTCCTTACGATGTCAGGAAGACATCGTAAGGATGCAAAGCAAAGTTGTTGATGCAAATTTACGATGTCATGTTTGGAAATCGGGCGTTTTTTGCCACTACAGCTATACCAGCTTTTGGTTTGAAAATATTTTACTAATGTTATTGACGTAAAAGTTTATGTGTGAATGTTTGTTACTCATTCATGGAACTCATGAATTATAATTTATCTCTGTAAAAGTGGTTACATAATAGAGGCAGGTCCACTTTTTGAAACATGAGTGGATTTATGTGAACTTATGTGATTATTTTGAGTTAAATCATACTTGTTTTTTATTTATTTTATAGCGGTCTTCCTGATTTTGCACTCAAAAATCATGGACATATCAATCAGTAAACGAATTTTTGAAATCGACCCAGTAGTTGGTGTGATTGCGCGTTCAAATAAAAAACCTCTTCAGCTTTATAATATTAGTATACATTGTAAATCACGATTTCCAATAAAACTTTCCCCACAAAACGCAAAACAAAGTGACAGAGCTCCTACCCTTGGTTAAATACTTGATTTGTTGCCTCCAATAATACCCAAAAAATGTAATTCAACATCGGACACTTTAATACTGTTTGAAGATCATTTACCATTGTACTCGGAATAATATTGAGCTGTAACAGTACAATGGTGATGGGAATAGGGGATCCAACAATGGTAGTACACTCAAGGACACAAGTGAAACAATTTTATAGATTATTTTCTGCATAAATAATGGTTGTAGTAGTGGTAGGACTCTTGGCAGAGTTCACCTGGGGAAGTACCACACCTTTGCCAGTTATTCTACCGCCAACCAGTAATGTGCAAACATTATTGTATTCCGGTTTAAAGGGCAATGTTTCCAGAGAAATTACAGGGATTAAAGATATTAGTATCTTAGATCTCTGGGTGACGAGCGCAGTGCAGTACTAGGTAACGATTCGGACTCGACTCGATTCGTGTTCCAATAGCTGCCGTGCATGTTACTGTGTTGTTATGTGGCAGGCATGTTGCTTACCATCAGGCACATGTCGTGCTCGTCTCGTTACTTTATGCTATAAAAAATAATAATAAAATAATGCATTAGAGCCCACTTTACATTCTCACTGCCGAGACTTTCTTCACTGCAGAGAGATCTCACAAGAATATATGCAGTTCTGATATTAATATTCCTCTATATAATATCAAGGTTGCCTGGAAGAAATCGCTTTCAGCGATAAGGCCGCCAGCTGTTTCACAAGATTTACTGTTTTCCAATATTATATGTGTTATTTTTTAAGTTGTGAACAATAAAGAATTTTCATTCATTCATTCATTCATATTCCACGCTTGCCTAAGTGTGATTTGGAAGATACCACATGTCTTTGAAAGATTTTTTTCTTGTAATGTTTTCCTTACCTGTTAAAGCCAGAGAAAATGACAAACTTGTACACATGACAAACAATTAGAGGTGCAGAATTTAATCTATTTTTTTTTCGATCCTATAACGCCACGTTTGTGGCATGTAGACGTTCTCTCCAATAAGCCACCAGAGTTTCTTTGGCCTTGTGAAAAATAGTGGTGATATTGTCTTTTGCCACGCCTTTTAATACCAAGAACTATTCCCTAGTAACCACAGTATTTAATAGTTAATATATAACCAGCAGCACTCGTTGGTGCATCACGTACATCATACCTAATGTTGCAACAATTTTTGAAACCGATCCAGTAGTTCCAGAGATTTATAATATTAGTGTAGAAGTATAGATTACGCTACACAAACGACTATCCAAGTTATTTGAAAGAATTTCTCAAACAAAGAGTAATTAAACTGAATAGTTTAAACGACCAACTAAAATTCCGTCTAAAAATAATGAAGTAAGAACAGCAGTCGTACACCACATAAATGTCTAAATTCAAGTTACGTTAAGCACTCCTCGAGTATCTCGTGGTATCACTTGGTGCCAAACGATACTCACGTAACGAGTTTGGAACTGGCAAGCTCTAAAATGTTACCAGTATAACGAGGTCTTAGGTTTTTACCTCACATGGCTTCCGTACTGGAATGGGCGAGTGCTGCTAGTTTGCCAGTCGAATTTCTATATGCAGTGAGTATTTGATATGATCATTAGCTATTTCGTTGGGGTGTAGGTAAGGCAACAAATAATCCTGTATCATTAAATTTGTCAGACATTTTGGTCGCTAGGATGCGTGGCAATTTTATTAGATCCATGTTTATTTGAATTATTTAGCATTAAACAAATATTTAAGACTATTGATCTAGAAAAATTGAATTAAAAGTTTAGCAAAATATTATAGGTACATAGTATAGTCAGTCTCGAGGAAGCTGCTGATGTTAGCTAATTTTTTTGTTAAAAATGTATTGGTAAACGTATTATATCAAAATATAATTATATACGTTGATATTAAAACGTAATACTACGCATTCCACAGTCTAGACGTTCTTATCACAAAAGTAGAGTCAAACGTTTTTGGAACATTAACCATGAAACGATGTCGCTGTTTCGAGCTACGTGGAGTACTATATAAAAAAGAGCAAAGTGTTATTAGGTCATGCAGATCAGTTGAACACTCTCCGAAGTGTATCCGGTTAAAAAATCTACTTAAAACAGACCTTGAAATTTGCCAACAAGTTTTCTAGTTTTTGTGATTGATTGTACATGTAGGGTGGCAATCGTATCTGTACGGTATTGACAACGTTGATATATTGTGGAGTTCTGTTGCGGTCATTTATTGCAGACGTGCTAGTTGTTGCTTTTTTGGTGCGAAATGTGAGAACGACGTGATTTTGATGCCTTTCAATGGTAAGGGTGTGATGTAATAAAAATAAAAATATTGGTGGACATTTTTCACCCACCATATTTATATGTCCAAACTAACCCAAATTTGAGCTAACTAAGGGAGCCTGATAGCTGATATTATGCATAATATCTAGATAATTAAAATTTGTAAAATAGTTGTTTTGGTGTATATACAACTACTAGCTGAACGCGCGTGCTTTGCTACACCATCTATCCAAAATTGGTCGTACCCATTCAAATTTTGAACAAATTCGGTTACTTTAGGTTCTAATGACGCAACCTTTAACATATGACATATGCTGTCACGCAACGAAAGCTCTCAAAAAGCAAAATTTTTTTTACATTTTCACGTTTTTGTTACATTTTTCAGTCATGCTTCGCTCCTGTTGATAGTAGTGTAATGTTAAATAGCCTATAGCCTTCCTCGATAAATGTACTATCCTACAAAGAAAGAATCTTTCAATTTGGACCTGTAGTTCCAGAGATCCTTGCGTTCAAACAAACACACATACAAACAAACTCTTCAGCTTTATAATATTATAGTATATAGTATAGATCTAATAAACACAATCTACTATGACTACCGTAGCATTCCACAATGTCCTCCTATAATAATGAAGTCTCTTAAAAGCTGCCTAATTTTATGGGAGAGCGGCCAAAATCGTTTCACCAACTACGATTAGTTCTTTGGTGAAAAAGTAGCAGTGCCCGTTGTCTCCCAGTTGTCGTAGGAACTAGAACTTCCGATTTCACATTGTATGGTAGGTTCGATTCCTATCTGCATATCTGAGTTTATTGCCTAGTGTAGATGAACAAGTAAGTCACCAATGGCTTTAATGGTGACGAAAATCATCGGGAGAACACCGGTACGCTGTTACAAGGACGTCATTCGAGGATATGTTTCATACATAAACTTAGTAGCCTAAGTGGTATTATGATTATGATATGGGCAATGTTTCCATTGACATTACAGGGCATTGAGATAAAACATCTCATTTCTCTGAGTGACGAGCACAGTGCAGTTCTAGGTAATGATCTGGACTGGACTGGAATGATCTTAATGTTCCAATAGCTGCATGTCGCTGTGCTATTATGTGGGAGGCATTTTGTTTACCATCAGGCACATGTCCTGCTCGTCTCGTCACTCTATGCTATGAAAAAAAACTCTCCTTGTAAGATAAGTTCCCCAGTCCGAGCAGTGGATTATACAGTGACGTGCTTATTCTAGTGCTTTAGTACCACGATATTAATTAATATCATTTTAATAACACAGCACTAACTACCAACAAGAAACCCGACGACTGTCTAGTAGCAACAATTATAACTTATATAATTACACAGAAATCGTCGTTACATTTAGTCGCCCCGGTTATTACTCCCGTTGATATTTAAGTACATTCCTAGAGTCCATTATTTAAGTCGGGACTGTGGTGCAAGCTATGCACTGAAAGTGATGATACTCCAAAGGTATAGAACATTTTATCATATTAAAGAGAATAAGAATATGGTGTAGGAGGTCACGTAATGAGTCGAGGCAGCCAGTAGATATAATATGAGTCATGTAAAAATAGTTATAAATGAAAGTAATTTAGAGATTAGTTGGAAGACATTTTCTACACAACACTGTCATGTATTCCATTTATAGTTATTTAACGTATGACATCTTGAAATTCTCAGACACGGAACAAAATAAATATTCATATTCATCACTCATACATTTGTCCTAAGTGGGAATTGAACACACGACCTACGGCTGAATGAGCTGACTCACTATCGACTGAGTCACGAAGACAGTCACAAATAAATTAAATAACCTAAATTCACTATTAAAACTGCTCTCGATACTAGGACATAAAATTAAGCGAAGGTACACATAAGTCGGAGGGAACCAAGAGTTTTCAGACTCGGGGTTCTGACATCCACACTGTTTAGTACCTACGGTGGTCAAGGTGTGTCTTTCTGGCGGGTTTGCGGCAGTTCGCAAAAGGGTGGGGACTCTTGCATTGACCGTGAATGCGGGGGCATTCACCCATAACAAGTAAAGGAACTCCGTAGTAAAGATTTTAGTCTGGAGAGGCTCCACAATAATTGTTGTGTCCGGCATAGCCAGACCTTCTCCAAAGCGGCGGGTATATTTTGATACATTTCCTCTACGGAAAAAAATACTTAAGTAAAAAAATACTCATATCTGATAGATGAGTCAATGTTCATAAGCTCGATGAATTGCAACATAGGCGCGTTACACACCGCTTATAATATCGTTAACTAGTAATATTGGCCTTCAAACCACAACATACGAGTAAATAAAATGTAGGATCATTGTTGTTTTAAACTAATAAGTATACCTACAATAACAACGCCTTCAAAAAGCGGCGAGGTGCTATGCTGTTATAAGCAGGCGTTATGGCTACCTTCAGGCGTATGTCTTACTCGCTCCATCACTTTGAATTGAAAAATAAACTAAGTATATACCTATGCTAAAAATATAGATTCAACAATTCTTATTCATTAAAGTTACTATAGTAGTACTAATTCTGTAAGCACTTAATAACCCTTCATTACTTGCACCAATCAAACAATAGCCAACTAAATGACCGTCACAGAACTCACTATGCTAATTGAAGGCTTCAAAATGACCCTTATATTTCAATATTATTTACTGGAAAATGTTTACATTGCCATCAGATTAAAATGATAGCAGATCTAAATATCAATGGTAGCAGAAAAAAATTAGTAAAGCAATGACAGATTAAAAGACCAAAACCCGTCTTCTGGCTAGCGATTCTGAGCCCAGTCGGATTGATCCGACACGGAATCTCAACCGGGATTGTTATTCCGAATTTAAACCGTTCGGATTGCGTTTAGAATCGCTACCCAGGTCTGATCTTGGTCTGGCATGTGTTTTATCTTATACTAGCGGACCGTCCCGCCCTTGATACATAACATTTACAGGTAACCTATAGCACTCATGGATTACGTTATAATAGCGTGATAATAGCTAGCTAGCGAACCGGAAGACGCAGTGTTGGACGGCCTCCCACTAGATGGACAGATGACCTCACAAAGGTCGCTGGAAACCGCTGGTTGCAGGTTGCGCGGGACCGTTCGTTGTGGAAATCTAGGGGGGAGGCCTTTGTTCAGCAGTGGACGTCTTGCGGCTGATGATGATGATGATGATGATGATGAATAGCTAGCTTGCTCGTTCATTCGCTCATTTGCTCGATCTATAAGCAAATCACAATATTGTCAAACAATACGAAATTATCACCACATAACGTACGTCAAAATACCAGTTGTTCAAACAGAAATAGTCTTTTGTTGCGCATTTAAATAAAATCCGCTTTCAATATTAATTGTCCGGCATTCAGTGCCCCGCCATTTGATCATGGGCAATTAATAGATGCAATACGAAAGCTTTTAGTTGTATGGTTCGGCTAGACTGACTTAATGATCAGCGCAAGCTACGAAATCTGTTTGATAGTATGGTTAATTATAGTCTAGCCAAGTATTACCACAGTATAAAGAAATAATTAATAGACTGTGGTATTGCAATATGTATTAATTGTATTTTAGATTAGTGTACATACCGTAGAAAAAATATGTCTACGGTGCTTGGCGGTCTGTCTAACCTACTTGACTACTATTTTTGGCTTTTTGTCGTGATTTTTTAGCTACTTTGAGGACTTTTTGGTAGGTAAGCATCTTATTGAATAATACGTGTCACTGACATGCGTAATAGCAGTATTATATCTGAAGGTGAGGTATTGCGTAACATTAGTGCTGTCTAGTACTTAATACCCAGTTTACGTTATTCCAGTCCAGCGACCGAATCCAGCGCTGGATTGCTTACTGGAATAATGTAAATAGGCACTGGAATGCATCGGTACTGGATTGATGCTTTCCAGTGCCGGTTTCCATTATTCCAGTAAGCAATCCAGCGCTGGATTCGGTCGCTGGACTGGAATAATGTAAACGGGGTATAAAGTCTAAGATACAAGTTTCACTTCTGTCGGCAGTCCCTATCATAATCATAATTGTTAGCATATAGGTAGATATTAGATAAACTCTTTATTGTCTTAAAGGAATAAAATAAAATACAGAAACACCTTTAAACAAAGTAATAATGGGCGACCTTATCGCTAAGAGCGATTTCTTCCAGGCAACCTTAGGATGGTGAAGAAGATATGAGTAATGGAAGACGGGGGTACATAGGGGACTAATTAGGAGTACATAGATACTTACACTTCTATACATACACACACATAGATACATACACAAATTATAAAACAAAATTCGATATACAATAGGTATCTTTGCCCAATATGGTGCCCCTAGACCCTAGTCCTTGTCTCTAGTCGATAACAAGAAAAACTACAATACATACCTAAGTGCACGATTGCATACTTTATTGATGTTCTGTGCAAAAAACCTATTACTAAACCCAATACCACGTATTTTGTAGAATACTTCTAAACGTACAAAATTGAACCGTAGTACAATGTGTTGTTAGACATACTTTAGTAAATCTATACTAATATTAAAATATTAAAAAGCTGAAGAGTTTGTTTGTTTAAACGCAAGGATCTCGGGAACTACTGGTCCGAATTTAAATATTCTTTCTCTGTTGGATTATTCATCGAAGAAGGCTATAGGCTATTTGACATTACGCTACTATCAACAGGAGTGGAGCATGAATGAAGAATGTAACAAAAACGGAAAAAAATATTGCTTTTTGAGAGCTTTCGTTGCGTGACAGCATGTGTCTATCTTATAAAAGGTTGCGTCATTAGAATCTAAGGTAACCAAATTTGTTCTAGGTTTGAATTGGTACGACAAATTTTTGATAGATGACGTAGCAACGCGCGCACGGATCAGCTAGTAGCATAATAAATACCAAAAATTGACAAATACTGAACGTACGTCTAAATTGATTGAATGAGCTTGACAAACATAAATTATTTAAATAATGGTGATGGTAGTATGGAACCTTCGTTATGGAGACCTGACTCGCACTTGACCGATTTATTAATAGATCAGTGAGATAAACAACAGGGCAGACGCTTATCAATACTCTCTCTAATGATCTCTCTAATTAGTCTAATGGATAGGATGTTGATAACTATCAAGTGAAGTCATCAAGTAGACACTAACTAGCTATATAATGATTAGTATGCATTCTGTTATAATGCAAAAGCCATTGTAGTCCATTGGCGATAACTCTGTATTTTGCAGCCGTGAGGTCGTAGGTTCCAATCCCACCTGCACTTCTACTTATTTTTAAAGTACAGATTTACTTTGGCATCACTTGGCTAAACGGTGAAAAAAAAGTATCGAGAGGATAGTAATATTTTCCAAAGACATTTTTGAGAACATGCGTTATCCGCTAACACGCATTTGGCTGGCGTGGTGGAACATGGGCTTGATTTTTTCATTGTGAGAGAAATTATTTATGTCTCAACGGTAGGAACACAAAGTAGGCTATGTGCACGCATAGTGCGAAGCAATATCACACACAAATAAAAACAAGAAAAATGAGAACGTTACTATGGAGTACTGTTCTGAGATCGTCTAAATTTTAAAGTGACTTGGTTCCTATTTCTTCCCATTGAAATTTTGGTGAAATTATTGACCTTCAAACCGGAATGTATTGTGTTTGGACATTACTGTTGCCACTTACATTATTCAGACGGGTTTTATGTGGCTGAAGTAGTATCAATATTAATCCTCAAAGTAATATAATAGGTAATATCCTACCTACATTTTTCAAAGTGACCTAGGGATACTGGTGTTAGCTTCAAGTTGTTTCAACTGCGTTGAAGATACAACTGCTTGCTGGTAAACGGTTTCTATAAATGGTCTTTGATCTACTTACTTCATAAGATAGAGTGACGAAATGAGTAAGATGTGCGTCTAGCGGTAAGAGGTAACATGCCTTTCATTTATATCAATGGGTAGTAGTCGCCCCATAAGTACTCGTCACCGAGAGATTTTAGGTAAGTAATTTTATTTACTCTGTAATTTAACTGAAAACATAGCCCTATAACCACGAAGACAGCAAAGCTTTCATATGGGTTCTTGGCGAGACAAAAACAGGTTATTATATTTCACCTAGGGATCGCTGCAAAGAGTTAGGTATACCATTGAAGACTAAGCAATTATTTTCACCTCTTTAACTAGCAATAACGGATACGTATGTACTAGAAAAGGAGAATAATGCACAATCTCAATGATATCTTGCCAGTTTGAATACCCAACATTACCCTAACGGAGACTTTCTCCAACCTTTCCGAAGATTTTCCTCAAAATTTACTTATCTTGTATCGTTACCTCAATTCCTTCGCTTAAATAAACAAATTGATCCCTCATTTTGAAAACAGAATATTTAAACCCATAAGCATACCTTAACATCGCATAACCGTCTTCATTTGATATTCAACACCCCTCAATTATCGTGCCCCAATTCCTATCTTCAACCATACGTCGGTTATGGCTTTATGTGACAGAACGGCTTATTTTAGAAACTCATTTCTCTGTCCGATGGAGATACTAAGATGTAATAACAGCAAATGGTAGCCGTCTTGCAGAAAAGCATTAACATTCGTGGCGATGGAATCATGACGACTGTTACTTAGGGTTTTCGAACGTTTTTTTGTGAGTATCTTGAGTTCAACAGTTGCAGGCCATTCACAGATAACACTAGCACAAAACAAGTGGCATACACGAAAAGTGGTAGTGAGCGATTTCGATTTGGACGTAGTGATGATTTTTTCGAATATTATTATTGTACATTGATGGAGTTGCAAATAATATGACTTGTTTACACGTCTCTGCATTAAAAACCATTATTAACATACAACTATTTTTAATTGAGCTCTTGTTCATAGCCAACTTAAGTTTTATTTTCATATTATTATTATTTGTTACATTTTTTTAAAGTTTACATTTGAGCGCCATTTTTTCCAATATTAAGAGATGATACGATCTAGTGTTAACCAGAAGAAACCGATTCACTCTGAACTTGATGACACTAAGAATGTAACCATCGGGGAAAACCCACAAAGGCAACGCGTTAAACAGTAGACCTTAAAAGTTGAGTCAAACCTCTTGGAGTATTTGAACATTAACCATGAAGCGATATCCTTTTTCGAAATACGAGCAGTCCAATAACAAGGCGATACGAGTATAAGATCATACAGATCAGTTGCACTCCTTCCAAAATGTACCAGAAAAGTTGATGTTTGTCGCTTGCCGATACTTGTAATGGTATAGGACTCTTAGCAGAGTCCGCCTAAGGAAGTACCACACCTTTTCCAGTTATTCTTCCGCCAACCAGTAATGTACAAACATTACTGTGTTCCGGTTTGAAGGGCAATGTTTCCAGAGAAATTACAGAGCTTAGACAGATAACATCTTAGATCTCTGGGCGATGAGCGCAGTGCAGTGCTAGGTAATGATTTGGACTCTTCATGTTTCGATAGCTGCGTATCACTGTGCTGTTATGTGGCAGGCATGTTGCTGACCATCAGGCACATGCCCTGTACGTGTCGTCACTTATTATTTTAAAAAAAAACCCACGAGTAAAATGATCTTCATTGTGGAGTTCGCAAAATTATACATTTTGATTATTATTCCCGAAACCAATAGTAGGGGAAAGGGTGTCGCTGTCGAAGTAAAATACCTGTACTTATTACCTCGGGAACATTTTAAGGCTCTGAGTTTCGTCTACATTTTTGCGCATTTACTTAGCGCTGCTTAAAATCTCAATTTTTTGCATCTCGTCTTCATCTCCTTTGTTTTTCTTTCATTTTTTGAGGAAAACAGTCGGATTTTTTTCTACGGAGTAGTGTATATTGCGAAGGTAATCGCGTTTATCTAAATTAAGTTATTTCTTTGCTCCTTTTTGTGTTTTAAATTGTACTTTAGCGTCTTGGGGAATGTGAGCCGCTTTGCTTGATGAATGAAGGGAACTGTGGGTAAAAAGTTTCTTACCAGATTTAGCATTTTTATCACTGGTCGGTAACTTATGTTTTTATTTTAGCTGTCTTGGTTTGAGGAATAAATTTTAATAGTAAAGCAAAATTAAAAGTTGTCCACATCCTTTTTTTTAAGTAAAATAAATTGTTATGAGTTATAGAAATATATTTAATCCTACTAACTTTAACGACATTTTTCATGCTAGGATGTTGGTATGTTTGTTGTTCAATCACGTCAGAACGCCTGAACCGATCGGTCTGAAATTTGAAATGCAGGTAGATTGTAGCCTGGAATAACACATACTTATCGTCCTGGAAAAATAACAGGAACTGGAACAAAGCGGGTGAAACCACGAGGCACTGCAAGTTTAGAATAAAGAGTAAATAGCCATGTTGTGAAGGTCTATACAAGAGAATGCAAGTTACACTAAGTAGGTCATAGAATGTTATCATACTACTAATCCTACTAATATTTTAAATGTCAATGTATGGATGTTTGTTGCTTAATCACGTCCTAACGTATGAACGGATCGGGCTGAAATTTAGAACACAGATAAATTATAGTCTGAAAGAACACATATACTACTTTTAATCCCGAAAAACAACGGGAACAACGGGAACGGGAACTACGCGGGTAACACCGCGGGGCGCTGCTAGTAATATATTTTACGGTTCCGCTATAAGGGAAAGTGCTCAGGAAAAATGCGGTGTCGGTAGAGTAGTATGTAAGTGAAATGGACGTGTGTAAAACATTTCAAAATACTTATTAGAGAAACTGCCATGACAGTTGAGAAGTTAAGTCGGCTATTTATTCTATAACAATTTTTACAATGATCCAACGGGAGTGCACACAATGTAGGTAATGTTTGCATGTTACCACAGTAAATACATACTAGTAATACTTCTTTACTGTGGTGTTACTGTGTTCCGGATTAAAAGGCAACGTTTCCAGTGAGATTATAGGGCATAGAGATAAAACATCAGTATATATCTGGGTGACAAGCGCAGTGCAGTGCTGTAGGTAATGATTTGTACTCCTCATGTTCCAATAGCTGCGTGTCACTGTGCTGATGTGGCAGGTATGTTGCTTACCATCAGGCACATGTCCTACTTGTCTCTTCAGTCTATACCATAAAAAAAGTAAGGGAGGACTCGGGTATTAGTTATTGGCAAAGACGTGTAAAAAAAGTCGGACCTAGTCTCACTAACACTAAAACTGTGTCTATAGAGTCAGCCAGTGCACTATTACATATAGGCTCACACGCACACATACACACGTTAATCGGTCATTACGCGCGCAAGCTAGGATGTACAGTACAGCACAGTGGACGACTCTATAGACACAGTTTTTGTTTTAGAGAGACTACGTCCGATTTTTTTTACACGTCTATTGGTTATTAGTTATCATTCTTTATTTTTCGTTCATTGGCAATGCTTGATTGTTTTGAGGGTTTAGTATAATCTACACATATAAAAATCAATGCCACTTTTCGTTGTTATTGAACTCCTCGTAAATGGCTGGACCGATTTGAATGATTTTTTTTTTGTATACGTTTGGGTAGAGCCCTGCAAGGTTTAGATTCACAAATCAGCTCGGCAGATGGCGCTGCAGTTGATATCTAGGTTATTATCCGAGCGAAGCCGGAGCGGGCCGCTAGTTTTGTATGATTATACAAAAGATTAGTTAAATACAATTAAAACTACAATACCGAGGTTAAGTCGAAGTAAAAAAATAAAAGTAGGAAAGCTGCTCTATGTTTTATGACGACTAAAAACATAATACTTGTTTTGCAGCTACAATTAGCAGCGCCCCGCGGTTTTGCCCGCGTATTTTCCGTTCCCGTTATTTTTCGGGGATAAATATAAAAGTCTTTGTGTTATTTCAGACTATAATCTAACTGTGTTCCAAATTTCAGCCCGACCCGTTTTTACGTTACGACGTGATTGAGCAACAAACATCGAAACATTGGTATGTATAATATTAATAGAATTAGAAAATTTTATACTATAATCTTCTATAATATAAAAATGAATCGCAAAATGTGTTGGTAAGCGCATCACTCAACAACGCCTGGGTCAATTTGGACAATTCTTTTTTTAAAATGTTCGTTGAAGTCCAAGGATGGTTTTTACGACGAGAAAAGATCAAATAATTGCCGGGAAAACCCTAAAAACAGCCCTTTTCTTTTTCCCATACAAACGTATCCTAACTAAAACGTTAAGGCAATTTGAGCTTTATATATATGTAATAAAGTTCATATTAAAAAAAGTGGTTTCCCATACAAACGTTTTCTAACTAAAATTTTAAGGCAATTTAAGCTTTATTGCTATGAAATAAAAATCATATTTAATTACAAGCACTCACTTATGTCTAAGCAATATATGTGTGGTCCTAACGTCAAGGAGACAATTTGCACTTTATTACTGCTGCACAAGGTTCAAATTCCATCAAATCCAATGATTTAGTTTCGCCACGCGATGTGAAATGCGTCAGTTTTCACCAAAAAGAATGTAATGTTTTCACGTCATTGTATCAATCAAGTGTCAGTCAAACACAAACGGCGTTCTCAAAATTGTTTTATTATTTTGAATTATTAATTTAATATCCCTATCTGTGTAAAATTATTTAAATACATACGTTTTCCAACGGGCTGTTCTGTGAAAAATACTGTGCTCCAGTATTTTTGGAGTAAAACTAACGGACAGAATACGAAACACCATACTGCGTTCCAAAACCGGAGTAGCCGATCGATGTGACTAAAAAAGCAGCCAATTTGAAGTGTGATCGCATTGCCGCATGTCGGATGATCTAATGATCATGATCATAATGGCCTAATGGCCAAAAAACGGACGAAACGCGGAGGAAGCCAGATTGCAAACGACGACGCGGCAGACCAAAGAAGAAGACAACCTCCACAAATTTCCGATATTTGTGGAGGTTGTCTCCACAGGAGACTGGGCTGTATTAGCCATAGAAACGGAAAAGTGGAAGGAGAGTATGGAAGCCGTTGGCCACCATTGGGACAAGATAGCCAGATGATGAATAAATATTAATATTATGTAAACGAGTTAGATGTAAATGAATTAAATTTCAAAATTCAAGACAATTAACAGTTGTATCGGTAGTTAAAATGATGCGAAATATGCTATAAAAAATACTGAACAACGTGATAGAAGCAACTAAACTGAAAGGAAAGTATAAAGCAGAAGACGTTTTGATACCACGAATCCCAATGATTCCGACTGATGTACCTTATCTTAATACGCTCAGCGCCAAGCTCTATATGCAAATACCACCAAATTTTCATAACTTAATTTTTTTGTTTTTTTAGTGTTGTGAATTGTGAGGTGTTAAAATAGTATACAAAATAATCACACCCCCTCCCCCATCATCCCTTTCTTTTTTACCGGTGTATATATTTTTTGATACACGTGGATACAGGCCATATGGATATATATAAAGATACACACTCCGTAATATTATTTATCTTTGTTTCTCTCTTAAATGCACATTTATTATTAAACCAAATATTATCTCAAGAAACTTACTATCATTCAATTCAGGGAACAAATAATTTTAGTTTTACTAAAACGATCTATTTGTCAGTTAGCCGGAGATGAAATATCATCAACCCCTATTATGACAATAAGACCTTCTAATAGAAAACATTTTCACATAAGGAACAAAGTTGGTGAGAAAATTGTACACTGAAGATGTGCAGAGGTGCTATAAACAGTAATGACAGGAAAGTTATTGGTGGCAAGACTTTCAAAGCAGCTCAAACAACTACAAAATGCTCTGTATGTGAAAGTTTTCTGTGTCAAAAATGTTTCAGTAATATTCACTGATTTATTTTGAACTTAAAACATTGATTATTTAGTTTCTAAGTAACTTTTTTTTTTTTGAATATAATTATTAAAAAGTGATTTTTATTTTTCTCTTAATATCTCCTTAACTGATTGTCTGTTTCCCAACCCAAAACAACTGGGAAAAAGTATAGAAAGATATATTTTTTTTACATTAATACCCCGTTTACATTATTCCAGTCCAGCAACCGAATCCAGCGCTGGATTGCTTACTGGAATAATGGAAACCGGCTCTGGAAAGCATCAATCCAGTGCCAAAGCATTCCAGTGCCGGTTTACATTATTCCAGTAAGCAATCCAGCGCTGGATTCGGTCGCTGGACTGGAATAATGTAAACGGGGTATTATAGGTTTACACTTGGCCACCATCTCGCCTGATGTTAAGCGACGATGCGGTCTAAGATAGAGCTCGATTTGAAGACACCAAGATTATAACCATCGGGAAAAACCCACTCAGGCAACACATTCCACAGTCTAGACGTTCATATCACAAAAGTAGAGTCAAACCTCTTTGTTCGTGTCTTTGGAACATCAACCATGAAACGATGCCTCTTCTTCGAGCTACGAGAAGTCCGATAGAAAAAAGGCTAGGTGGTATTAGATCATGCAGATCAGATGCACACTCTCCGAAGTGTATCCGATAATAAACCGATCAGCTAGCAAGTTTCCGGCGATGTTCAAGACTTTGCAGTTTTTAGGGTTCCGTAAAACGTAAAAACGGAACCCTTTTAGATTCGTCATGTCTGTCTGTCTGTCTGTCCATCCGTATGTCACAGTCACTATGAGAACTACACTGTTGAAACTTGATAAGTAGATGTATTCTGTGAACCGCATTAAGTAAGTATTTCATTAATAACATATTTATTTGAACGTATTGCTTTTAAAAGCAAGTAATCTCTTTATTGTTAAGTACTCAAGTTATTACCAAACATCAGTTTTATTTTCATTGTAGTGTTTTGTGATATACGATGTGTTTTGTTTGATTACCTGGCACATTTAAAGCAGTGTTATGATGAACCCATAAGGGTTCAGTAAGTACGTTTTACGGAACCTTAAAAATGGATCTTTGAAATGTATGTAGGCTCATAACTTTTGAATGACTGCACCAAATAGGATGATTCTTTGTTTTATGTATTTGTTATTGTCGGCACCAGATTTGTACAGCAGAAAGTTTAGAAAATGTAGACGAAAAAATACATGGTGGTACGAAGTTCACCGGGTCAGCTAGTTTTTAATAAAACATGGTTAACAACTTAATTTTAAACACAACTACTACTGCAGTGTATTGTTTGTGTATTAGTAAAAAAAATGGTTCACGTACTGACAATCAAACCTACTGATGTTCCATACAATTATTAACTTCAACAACTCAAACTCAGACAGCTTTAACGTTATATTTCCTATGTATTTGAGGATGTTCAGGATAATTCTACCGTAATTACTTACAAGACGAATGTTTTCCTGTCGCGTGCTAAGTATAAGGGATGTAGTACCGAGTAAAGGGGACGATACACTCACACGCCATAATAATGAAAGATTCAGGTACAACTGGTAAGTCGTTTTAATTAACTGTTGTATCATCTTTATAAATATGACTTGTGTTTTGTATGTATAGGCCATGTATTGGTAACACCATTTTACAGAGTAGAAAGGTTTCACCTTAGCCAGTTATTCTACCCTAAAGCACAGAATAAATATTTGTACAGAAGCCTCACTTACCAAAAACAATTATATAAATAGCGACTCTTGCTGGGACACAATAAAGTTCAATTCAGCTCGCTTTAGCGCTCAATATCTGTCGCGATTTCTCGCGACAGATCGCAATAACTCTCTCTTCTAACGCGTAATCTGTCCCTGTCTAGCGCGGAGGATTTACAACATATCTAATAACAATATGCGCGTGAAACGTTTTGCGCGAGCGCTCAGCCGTGCGTCCGACAACAGACTGTCACTTGTTTCCTGGAAGGAACGGTCTAGCGGTAGGCTAAAACCGCGCGACCTTGAGCGAGTGAGGATGCACTGCCTAAAGTAACAATGCAAAAATATTGGTATGTTAACGTTTGTAATGCTAATTTTTTTTTAGATAAATTACAAAAAAAAAGATCTCAGTTATTAATTATGAATGAAAAAATGTTAATTTATCTAAACATACGCAGTATTTAATGCAATAGTTTAAATTGCTGCTACTGCTATTGGCAAGCGTTTTGTTTATTTATCTACTTGACTCATAAATATTGTGTGCTACAAAAAAAATAACATAAACGTGATCGTTGTTGGTTTTTGGTATTTCGGGTTGTCACTTGGATTGACTTATTTCCTTACGAATGATACGAATTTACCAAATTGCCATACCTATTATTTATTTTTTGAAACTTCTAATATAATTCATTACAGATTGATATTCTGTGGACATTGGAGACGTCATAATAATTATTATATGTACGACATCGCTATTTTCTTCACTAGGTCCCATAATGTGTATTTTTGTAGACACACAATTTAATTAACCTTGAATAGTCATAAATTAGCTCTTCTCGCTTTTTTTTTTGTGAAAAAAAAAACAATGTGGACGAGCTACAAAGCTGCGGTTTTGATCGTCTGTTGTAAGAGTGCTTTATGTACTCGTATTGTGTAAGAAAGGCGATGCGATGTATCACCTGTCATTGGTGAGTGTTTGTGATGAAAAACATTGTTTTGTGTCGTGGAAACATTCACGAGGTTACACAGAACGCATGTCCTGACTTAAAAGGGCACATTAGACTGCTACAAACGAAAACAAAATTACGAAATAAAATCTACTCTTTCACTCGAAAATTACCTTTGGAATCAAAAAAAATTACGAAGCATACTAAAAAAACTCAAAACTAAAAACATTATCTGTTCATTTTTACTATCTAAGGATGAAAAAATAACGAGAACGGGACTTACGCGGATAAAACCGCGGGGCATGGTTAGTTTTACATTTACAGAGGACCAAAAGAATCTAAAAATACTAATTTTTCTTATATTCTTAGCTATTTTAAACTTACCTTTAAAGGGTTAGTTAAGGGTATACTCGTGCCTACCGGTATCCAAAACTTTTAAGAAGTTTTTATTTTACTTCCACTTTGTCAGTTTGATTATTGTTTGAAAGATATTGATTACAAAGAAAAATGTTTTGTTAAAGTATATAAGACTCTTTACAGAGTCTGCGTGGGTACCACACCTTTCGCAGGTATTGTACCGCCAATGCAAACATCACTATGTTCCGATTTGAAGTGCAATGTTTCCATTTAAATTATATGGCATAGAGATGTATCATCTTAAATCTCTGGATGATGATGCTCCAATAGCTGCACGATAGTCCTATCAAAGACAGATATGTTCAGGGTAAGCACCTTCAGGGACAAGTCCAGCTTGTCCCGTCAATCTGTACTTTACTAAATGGTAATATTTTGCGAGTAAAGACAAACGAACAGACATTATTAAAAATATTTCTTGTCGTGGTGGTCCAGTGGCGAAAATATCCGATTTCAAAATAACAATAAGGTCGTAGGTTCGATCACATCTACACTTCTCAGTGTTTTTCTAAGTTCAGTTCCACTTCTCATCCCAACTTGGCTTTAACAGTTATAGAAAACATCGTGACGAAATTGACATGATCCAAGAAAGACATTTCGAGGGCATAAGACATTCATTAACTCGCTTTCAGACAGCGTGGTCGATTATAGTATTTTTAAACTTTTATAGGCTTATACTTTACCGCCATCACCATTTTGCCTGATGCTAAGCAACGATGCGGTCTAGGATTGAGCGTGCAAAAAAACAGATTCACTTTTGATTTGAAGACACCAAGGTTGTAACAATCGGGAAAAACCCACTCAAGCAACACATTAGCCAACTTAAGCGTTCTTATCACAAAAGTAGAGTCAAACCTCTTCGTTTTTGGAAACATGATACGATTTCGCTTTTTTGAGCAACGAGCAGTCCGATAGAAAGAAAGGCAATATCTAGATCATGCAGATCAGTTGCACCCTCTCCAATGTGTATCCCATAAAAACTTATATACTTACCTAAGCTAGAAATTTTGCAGCGATGTTAATGAATAGTTTTTGTGAGGATTGTACCCTCACAAAAACTAAGTAGCCCGTTAGTTAGATTGCCAAAAAATATAATACACGTATTTTTTCTTTTGTTTCACAAACAAAAAATGACGAAGATACAGCGCTTCGAAGATTCGTGTGACGTCACTTGTGAGTACGATTTTTACTCACGAGTGACGTCGCGACCCCCCACTCTCGAAGTTTGATGGTCTATATCTTTGACGATTTTTAATAATATTATTATGAAAAAACAAAAAATTCGTGTCCAATATTTTTCCATGATCTAGCTGACGGACTAATTAGGATGGTGTATTTTTGACCCAGTCCGGTACCTTATTGAATTTTGTTTTTGAACAAAGTTGTAACTTATGAGCATTGACTCTTCTAGTGAGATTAGGCTATGAGTCCCAGCAATCCTATATTATAAATGTCAATGTTTGGCTGTTCCTCAATCATGTCGTAACGTCTAAACGAATCATCATCAACATGGATAGATTATAGTCTGACATAACACATAGGTTACTTTTTATTCCGAAAAAACAATGGAACGGGAACTACACGGGTACAACCGCGAGACTCTAGCACTCTAGACTCTAGTAGGAATATCAAGTCACTTATGTTTGTTGAAAAGTAGTCTAGCCCCAAGAGGCCAATTTTGGGCAAAACCGGTTTTGGGACTTTAAAACCTTATTTTTTCATGATAAACATACTCGATTATTAGTTTATTTTGATGCCTAAAAGACAGGTGATAATATTTATCAGTACATTGTCGTTTACAGACACACAAAATTTGGTTTCATTTTTTAGTAATGATTTTTTGTGTGACGTCACAACGCCGCCCGCGTCGCAAGTCGGGCTTAAGCCCGATAGATAACTATGCGGGTAAAACCGCGAGACTCTGCTAGTAGGAATATCAAGTCACTTATGTTTAAATAAAATAAATAAATAAAAATTTGTTGACTAATTTTAAATATGATGATCAAATTTGGAATATTCTATCTTACGCATTCAGCCGTGATACTCTAGTGCTCGGGAAGTAACTACATTACAACAGAGTAGTTCTATTTACACTTTAATTGTCGCAATGTTAAGTTAAATTACCTCTAAGCCACAAATAACTAATACAGCATCTAATCACGCTTCAGGAACATGCTTCAAACTCGAGCTCCCTGCGGTAAACTGTATTATAATTCAGTATCATTAGCCAACTTAGGTAATCAGTACTAGTTCTCTATTCAACTAACAGCAAATTCAAAACATTGATCAAACTATGGTATGGCTGGAACTCGGGTTATGAATGAACAAATAACAAAGAAATTTGGAGTGAAAACTTCTTTATCTTGTTAAGCTCTATTTATTTTGTTAGGGAAATATCTTGTTAGTTAGCGTCACCGATATGGAATTTGAAGTGAATTAATATAAACACTTCAGAGGTCTTAATCACGATCATAACTATAATTTAATCACCTCAACATTTCGGCAGCGTTTTAACATTTTGAACAGTTGCTCACTCTGTACCAAGCACAGATTCGCTCCTGTATGGATTACTGTTCGCACCTTTGTGATGGATCGGCTAAGTAACAGCTGGAGACTCTGGAATCGATTAAGAGACGTGCCAAAATGATCATAGGCAAGTTTACGCACACTTTTGTGCGTAAAAGACTTCAAAGTCTTGAACATCGCCGCAAAATTGCCAGCTTAGCGGTTTTTTATCGGATACACTTCGGAGAGTGTGCAACTAATCTGCTTGATCTAATACCACCTAGCCTTTCTTCTCGAGCTCGCATCGGACTTCTTGCATCTCAAAAAAGTGACATCATTTCATGTTTGATGTTCCAAAAACACAAACGAAGAGATTTCACTCTACGTTTGTGATAAGAACGTCTTGGTTGTGGAATGCGTTGCCTGAGTGGGTTTTCCCCGGTAGTTACAGTCTTGGTGTCTTCAAATCGAGAGTGAATCAGTTTCTTCTAGGTAAGCACGCTCTATCGTAGATCGGATCATCGCTTAACATCAGGCGAGATGGTGGTCAAGTGCAAACCTATAATAGTAAAAAAAAGCGTTACATCCGTCATGGTAGCCGAGAAGAATGAAGTTAGCGTGTCTTCAGAAGAGTTTGATTAATATCTCAGGTTTCTTCTCTGATATAGTGCCTCATAAGAAACCTGAGATTTGTACTCACCGTAGAACGTATTGTGGCTTGAGGGCGTACCCCGACCTTGAGTATTTCTTACCTTATCGCACACCTCAAGAAAGAGCAAGAGAGAAACAGTAGGTTTTGCCGCTGTTTTACGCTCAATTTTTAGAATACACTCTTTATAATATCAGATTTTGGTCTTTTGAAAAAAATAAAACTACCAAAATGTTCGTAATGGAATTGTCTACCCGTTGATGTAAGTACAAAATCAAAATAATCGAGGTTTTCCAAGGAGATGCATGATAACTACAATTATTTAATGTTTTCGTGGTTTCGTTGTGAGGCGATAATTTAAACAATAAGTCCATTAACAAAAAAATAAAACTACCATTTTGAAGCCGTTGTAAAAGAAGTTGCGAAGAAGTTGTAAAAATTTAATAATTTTTTTACCAGATATATTATGTTTTGGCAAATGAGTAGATAGCTCTGAAAACTGAACAAAAAACTCGTTTTGCTGGGGGACGCACCTTATCGAAACGAGTTCTAGAGTGGCGTTATTTTTAAAACAAGCAGAGCGTTTTCGCTTAAACTATTACAATTCTGTAACAAGGCCAAAACAGTTTTAGTCTAGATTTGTTACTCAATGAATGTAATTCATGTTTTCAAAACGGAGGATTTTTGTAAGAAAAATATGATAATAGTCCGAGATTCCAGAGCTCCCAGACGTTACCAATTTTCTGATGAATGAAATGTGGACGATTGAGTAGAGTTAGTAAGTACTAAGAACACATGCTTACTCGCTAACTTGCTTAGACGGCCAATTTTGAGATATGGGGTAATGGAGGTACATACAAACATTATTCACTTCACGTATTTTCTAATAAGTGGAAAGATTGCTCTACAAACTGGAACACGGTAGTATTAGCTGTTAGGCGACAGACTAACTAGCAAACGTATGGTAACAGTCATGTAGACTCTGCAAAGAGTCCTCCCAATACAGATGTTGGATTTGCTTCACTGACAAGACAACTCATTCCATCATTTCTCAGTTATTATAACACATATGTTCCATATTTGTATTTTGTTTATTTTTCTGGTAGTACAAGTACAAGTCGTTGTTTGAAAGGTTTGTCTGTTTTTTTTGCCAGAAAATATCTACGAAGCCAGGAAAATTTCAATTACTTAGTGTTTTTCAATTTTTAATTTATTATTTACAGATATTAACATTTAGTAGATTGTAGAACATTGTGTAGTGATAGGACTTTTGGCAAAGTCCGCCTGGGGAAGGATCACCTTTGCCGGTTATTCTACCGCCAAGCAGTAATGTGCAAACACTACTGTGTTCCGGTTTAAAGGGCAATGTTTCCAGAGAAATTACAGGGCTTAGATACATAACAACTTAGATCTCTGGGTGTCTAGCGCAGTGCAGTGCTAGGTAATGATTTGGACTCTTCATGTTCCAATAGCTGCGTGTCACTGTGATGTTATGTGGCAGGCATGTTGCTTACCATCAATGACACAATATATCTGAACAATCCTCCACAATCCTATCTGAAATATCCAGATCTACCAAGTGGCTGTATATGTCAGAAATAATATAGAATCATACAATACGCGAGGAGAGAGACATTCTCGTTACATACGCAACGCGGACAAGCTGGATGTTATAACACACTCTATCACGAGGTCACGGAAGTTACCTCACATTATGGGACCGGAAGTTTATAACACTAACCCCAAAATAGTTATATCGGCCCCAAGTTTCGGCAGCTTCAAAAACAGATTAAAGTGCTGGCTTATCGATCAAACTTTTTGTAGTTACAGCGAATTTTTAGAGAGTGATGGTAAAGTTCCTATAAAAATGTGAAAAAATTGACATTCATCAGTACAATTGTATTTGAATCATATTTATTATACTCGTATGCATTATACAACAATTTTCTGTACGATAATTAATAATTGTAATTATAATACAGTGAAGTGATAATTTCAAACTTTGAAAATGTATACAATGTGTATGCCCTTTCTTTTGTTTATTTTTTTGTTAATTGACGTGTAAATTGTACATTTATCAATAAAAAACTTTGACTTTGACAATTTCATAACAAATATTGGAAATAAATAAAACATAGGCATTATTCAAAAATCTTTTAATTCAATGTCATCAAAATTCTTATAATTATAACCTATGTACACTATATCTATGTTAACTATACCTACCTAAATTCTCGATAAACAATCCGACAAAATTACATCTACGTTTCTAAATAAGTATGTGTTGAAATTCAGGTTTGGCTAAAATTTAAGTTACTCCAAACATAGGAATTTAATGTTAAGAAAACTTTCAATAAATTCAAAATAAACAAAATGATCAAAGCTGATTAAACAGTAGTTAGTTTAGTATTAAGAGGGATTTACCGAAAAAAATAATTACATACATAGTTAAAATAAATATGCAGGCAAATTATGAAAGCCGCATCACTTAAGTAGCGTCGCTTAAACGTATTATTTCCTGAAAGATATATCTTTATATCTTTCTCTTAATAATTTTTACTTTTAACTCGTAATAATTTAGAACTATTCAAGATCAGAGTAAATTTGTATGTGTCTTTTAAGTTAACATAGGTTTTTTTCGATCACACCACTGTTTACTCTATAAATATTTTTTTATCAACACACGTAGGCTATGATATCGTCAATGGTGATGTCAGGCTGACTTAAAAGATTCACTCTGATCTTGAAAAGTTATAGATATACAAGTATATTCTATCTCAGAAAATAGTAATATATGGACGTAAAAAAATTATAACATGGGTGGTCCTTTTTAAGCCCGCTAGAAGATTCTGATTAATTTTGATAGTGGCAAAGCACCGTCATTTAAGGAGACGCTATTATAAAATATGTACTTTGGTCACAGATCGTAAATTTCTTTAAAAAATCAGTGATTTTAAAGACAAACAAGAATGAATTCTGATTACAAGTAATTCATTATATTAAAAATATTCGTTCTAGAACTACGCGAGTAAAAACCTTTGATTACAGTGGAATATTAAAGAAATTTTGAAAGAGATTCATAACAGTAATGGAAAATAATAATATAAATTTTTACATAGAGTACATTTGATATTCACAGAAGTTTCCTCAATTTAAATGATCTTTGTTAGTTTATAATCTCATGTTTGACGAAATTTCTGTAGAACAGACTTATTTAATGCTGAAATGAGTTTTATTTCTACATTCCCGTTATTATAGTGAATTTCAGTTTATCAATATTCTATATAAATAAAAATTAATTGCAAAGCGCTAAATTCGAGAATGGCCCTATCAATTTGGCTAACTTAATTTTTCAGATTTTGTTTTAAGACCAAGGAAGGTTCTTACGGAGCGAAAGTATATAAAAATTGAGAAGAAAATATCAAAGAGAATACTTTTGTTTCCCCATACAAACAATAGAATAAATTGAAAGAGTTCCTGGGTGTCTAACATACTAAACTAAGTAGTCAATTTTTTTGTTAAAATGTGTGGTCTGCGACATCTGAACAGAAAACTTTTTGAGGTAAGAAAATCTGTCTACACAGTTACTAAGCAATAAAAAATCAAATTTAAGGATGCAAGATGCTGCAAGCATTTTGAATGTCACGCGGATAATTGCGTTACGCTCTACGTCAGGTCTTTAATATTATACGGCAGTTAATTTTAACTTAATGTGTAATTTAAATGCCCCCTCAACTTGCAATAAACAGAAATAGCAAACTGTACAGTTATATCTAAAATGACTACATAAAAATATTCTTAAGCATATAAAATGAATAAGAGTAAAAAAGTCAACTTTATCCTAATTCTATGCAAACTTCAGCATCACCTACATCACCGGTCTGATCTAAACTCTAACTACATACAGAATAATTTAAATACAATTACCAGTCTTTTTTCTTATATAAGTTTACAAAATTGACTCTTATTACAATATCTCTTAAATCGCAATCACACTAAAATCACTGATCCCGTAGAGTTCATTTCCGCTTGCACTTACAAAGCTAATACTAATAATGTTAGTGTTAAAGTGAAACTTGTCGTTATTTTGAAGCTTGAGCTTGAATGCCAGAAACTTTCGTCTTTAGATGAGAGCATCAAAGAATCTTCGCCTTTCTGAACTAATTCACTTGGGCATGGCATAGCTTCAATAGGCATATCTACAATAACTATTTGGTTTGCTATCACTGGTTGCACTGTAGGTTCAATTTTGTATTGATTGGACGCGTCATCGTATTCATCATTGCTGGCTATGGCGTCACTATTGGTTTCTACTTCGTATAATTTACCAGCTTTAAGTGGTAGTTCAGAATTTTGGGAGATCACGTCATTGGATGTATTTTCAGTTCTTTCAGCGTTAGGAGCACAGGTGACGTCATCCAAGGCAATTCGCAGAGGTTCACTTTTCGTTTCGTTGCGCAGGACTTGAATCCAAGACAAGCGGCAGTCGCAGACTAGTTTGTTACCTGTGGAAGACATTTATATTTAGTAAAATTAATATTTGTTGGGAATATACGATACGACTAAATAAACTTATTAGTCCGTCCACAACCCTCACTCCGAAAGTTTGATGACCCATAACTTTCAGACCAAAATTGACCAAAGATACATAATATATCCGGTCAATTTTTAAAACCTTCATAATTTGGTATGTAAACCAAAAATAAATACGCGTCCTACATTTTACTATAATCTGGCCGACGGATTAATTAGAATAGTGTATTCATGACCCAGTCTTAATCTCAATTGTGGTATTCCTTTCTTCCTCTTAGGATTGTTTATTTATAGAACTAAGAAAATTATTTTTTATTTTTTGAAGTACCTATCACACCTTGCCAGTTATTCAACCGCCAAACAGTAGTGTGCAAAATGCACTTTTTCATTACTGTGTTCCAGTTTAAGACAATATATCCTGAGATATTATGAGAGGAATGACGGGCGCAGTACCATGCTAGTCATGTCAGTCAATAACGTGGTACAATAACGGGTTGACACTGTGCTGTAATGAGTAGGCGTCTTAGATAAAGAATAAGTAAATACTAGATCAGGTTATCCGTACAGTTCCTTTGTACCAATCGTAAGCAGATGAGGTGTATGTTAGCTATGGCGACATAGTGATGTGCCGCGTCAAAATAATGACACTTTCACAAGAGCGATCAGACCCGTCCGTGCTTTCGGTGTAAAACGTATGTTCTAACTCTATACGTAGTATAAGTAAACTCTTTGGTACGAGTGTTGTTTACCATCAAGCATATTGATTGATCGTGCAGTGCTCTACATTATTACAAAACATACCTAGGTATTTTAGTATGAAAACTAACGTGATTAGTCAGTCCTACTCAAGTTTCAGTGCTAAACGACATGCGAAACCGCGCCAGCACTCTCCTTGACAAATATCGCCGGACGCGATCGAAACTTGAGTCGCACTTGACTTACTATATTAAACGTGAGTTACCCGTGTATTTATTTGAAACACCTAGGTATTTATTATAAATATAAATATGATAGTGCGTAAGTTTAGTTCAAAAATAACATTAAAACGTCATTAAATCGTAAACTGCTAAGAAACTTAGTAAATTAATTTCATTCGCGCCATAAATTATATTGAAATTCAGATTCGGTATGTGAATTAAGTTGTTCGATGTTTCGCTAAAACTTAAGTCCTAAAACTTTACCAGTTTGTTTATACGTTCGCTGCATAAATTCTTCTGCCTCAACAAGTCTGAACTCAAAATATTCAGGGAAATTTAAGCTTAATAGTTTTGGGCTTGAAAATTAAATTGACATTCTTTAACTTATGGTTTGAGACGACACTATCTAAAACTTTAATTATTACGTAGTTTCTTGAAAATATTTTACATTGCATGCTTTGTGTGCTACGTTGCCAAATTGTTTTTTTTTTTAATATTAGTTATTGATTTATACTAAACTTAACTACCATCTTACCTGATGTTGAAGGACGATGCGGTCTACAATGGGGTAGCACGGAAAGGCTATTTAACTAGTGGTCGCCTTGTAATCGAAATACGACAATAATTTATTTAAACAAAAGAATATAACATGCGTGTGTGTCTATTAAATACATGGTAGTGTGTGTAACGATTTTTTTATTAATTTAATGTACATATTTGTTAAGCAAAATTTAAAAAAGATATAAGCATTTTGCACTTCTGCTGGATATAAACTATGGGATAAAGTGTGCAAAATTCATACTCATCAGTCCGCACAATTTTCAAAAATAGTGATAAAAAGTTTTTGCTTTTCGTAATAATATATAAATTAAGTGTTCTTTTAGGTTTTTACCTAAAACTTTACCTATTTACCTATAAGTAACCGGACGATTTTTTGTCTAGAGTACCTACTATTGATTAAATTATTATATATCATGTAATCAATAGTATAAATGTATATAAACTCCAGTTTGGTACAGGAAATAGCCGCGAAAATAAACCAAACGCTTGTTCCGTGACGTGAATACAGTCAGCCATAAATAACGGTTTCCCAAACACGTGTCTATTATCATGAAAAAGTCAGAAGCAGGCCTATGAGACACGTTATTTTTGTTTATTATAATAAAAACACATTGTGTTGCCGCTAAATCGAGTTATTACGTCATTCTTGATTCGATTAAGGGACCATTTAGAGCGGCGCAACTGATCCTCGCAGTACTTTGGCTCTCGGGGTTTGATATATACATGTTGATACATGTTGAGGGAGGTTGTAAGAATTTAATTTATCCGCTATTTTGTGGAGGCGGCCACTTATAATCGAAATATATGAAATATGACTAAGAACCGCAAAGAAATTAGATTTAAAAAAATCACATCGAAATTCTTTCGTTTGAGAGTCACAGATAGAAACACAAACAGAGAGACAGATATCGATGTTAAATTTATTAACCCCTCTTTTTGGTCAGGGGTTAAAAACGATGGAATGTTATAAGTTTGACGCGTACTATGTGACTTTCGCCACAGAATAAATAGGCTTTTGCTTCAACTTCGACTTCAAATTGAATTGTCTCAAAAATTGGACGGCTCGCGAGAATATTTATAATACGGTAGTTACTCTTAATTAATTTAACTAACATAAAATTTTATCAACCTACAAGTGAACATTTTATAATAATAATCATCACAAAATAATAATATAGGTACAGATCCAGCAATATCTACACAGAAAAACGACTGTGTTTTGTACCGTATCTTTTATATTTTAATTTATTATTGTGTCATTTTATAGCTAAAAAAAGATATAAAATTTAACGCATTTGTTAAAATGCTCGTTTTTAAGCAGTAAAAGTTGAAGTACTGCGCGTAAAAATAAAACAGGCCCGCCACTCGCACTGTGCTGTTACACTCATTAATTGTCTTTAATGTAGAGGGTGCTTTGCAAGGGCTTGCATCGGGGTGTGGCCCTTTGTTTGCAAAATATAGTTATTTATCTTCACATGTATGTACGCTAAGTATATCGCGGAATATACGATATACGTATATTATGACCTCTTGTGCTCGTATTTATCTTGATAAAATGTGTGGATTACGAAAAGAAAAACGTATTGTTTGACGACCCTGGGAGTGTTTTAAGTCGTTGACTAATCTAAGCGGTAAGAAAATATACAAATAAGGCTTATAAATGCAAATATTTTTGAGCTTAAAATGCTGATGTCTGATGATTGTGAATTATGGAGGTAGATCATGATGGATCTTTATGTTTCACGTTGAAACAATGTTTTTTTTTTTAAATAAAATAATCAATAAAACCATAATCATGTTAATAAGACCATGGCGTGGGCCTAATATATACCAGTTACAATAATCTATCAATGTCTTTGACGAAATAAAGATAAAGATAATTTATTTAATTAAAAACAATTTGTGAAACTTACCGCTGAGATATAAGACTGAATTCTTTGTCTTCAAATTCTCCAATATGGGCTTGATAGTGTCGTAAGTAAAATATTCGATGTCATTGTTCCTCAAATCCAATAACTCAAGACTACGCACGCCTTCCAAAAGCCCTTCATTGATGGACTTCAATTTATTACCCGTCATCGACAATTTCTGAAGCAAAGCGAGACCGTCGAACGCTCTCTCGGATAGATATCTCAATTCATTATTATCCAGCAAAAGCTCGTTCAGATTCCACAATTCGGTGAATGTCAAATCTCCGATCATCGACAACTTATTCGACCTCAGATCCAATCTAGTCAGATTGCCCAATCCTCTGAACGTGTCTCGAGTCAGCACCGAAATTAAATTTGCTTCCAAAACCAAATCGTTGAGAACGGTCAGATGCTCGAAACATCCGTCGTGAGCGAGATTAATACTGTTAAACGACAAATCTAGACTTCGCAGATTCGGTACGTCTACGAACACATCCCTTTGTATTTCGGTCACTTTATTATCTTTTATGGTTAAGTTGACTAACGAAGGCAAGTTGGTGAAAGCCGAGAAGTCTAATTCCATTATTTTGTTGTTCATTAACGTTATTTCACGCAGCGTTGTTATGTTGGAGAACGTTTTCTTTTCTATTTTCGTGAGGGTCGCGTAATGTATGTATAGTTTTTGCAGACGTTTCATTCTGTGGATGACGTGTAAGGGAACGAATCGCAAAGCGCCGTCAGATCTGACATTAAATGTGAGTCTTTCTAAATAGGGCTGTGAATTGAAGGTGTTCCAAATTGGATCGTTTATGTCAATTCCGCCATTGAATACCCAACAGTCGGCTCTGGTCGCGGTTTTCACCTCTGTATTCTCGCAGTAGCAATGCACTTTCGACTCTCGATCTGTGATCTCGCAAATGTTATCCCTGACTTGTGATCCATGGTACTTTCTCTCCGTTTTATCCCTACGTTTTTCATTTAGCCGACTCTCAGTGTAGGATATTTGCACTGAAGTCAGAGCCAGGGCTAGGAGTAAATATTTGACGACAGTCTCCATGCTCCCCTCGCTTTCACTGAACTGAAACAAAAAGAAAAACAAATTAAACGTGTGTCGCTTTCACATTGCTCGCGGTGTAAGCAATTTCGTGGAGTTTATGAAAAAATATGTTTGGTTCCGCGTCTAAAATGTAGGTAAAAATTCAACACATCAAAGAACTTTCTTAAAACGAAGTACCTAATATTCTAAGAGTCTTTTTTGAGGTTGTAAATGAAAGTCGGTCGTCTCTCAACATGAATGGTTGACTCAAAGAAAATTGCAACGAGACTTAATTAGCGTCTCATTTTTATGAAAACTTACGATTTATTTATTACCATGAAAGAAAATAATAATTTTAGAGTTTTGAATGCTCTTTGACATGACTGTACCTATATATAATTTGTCTAACCACGTAAACATGATTGGCGTAAGTCCAAATTATATTAAATTTATATTGCAGTAAGTAAATGATGGCACTTCTCACAGATAAGGCAACAAACATAGGTATATCATACCAATTTTAGTAATGCATTTTTAGTTAAATGCACACGTAAAATGGTCAACTCACCGGAAGAGTGGCTCTCAATGGCGGGAAGCTCCCTCGAAACTATCAATCATACAAAAACTATTTCATATTTAATGCGTTTTGGTCCGTTGGTCAGTTCCTAATCATACCTCAAAGGACAATATATTTTTTGCCTCCCTAACGATTTAATTATTTTATTTGATTGAACAAATGCTCTTTTGGTTCCCGATTAAAATTTCGTAACCAACTTAGATTTTTTTTTGGAATAATCTACCTATACATACCTATAAATAAAAATGTTGCGTCTATTATTCAAAACTAACAGTTTTTTACTAAATGTATATTATATATTTTTGAAGAAAATGGAATTTCGCAAAAAAATAATTAAACAACGTTGAACGGGTTACACAACGTACCTACAAAAATATAAGCAATACTAAGTGTAATGTTAAGTACAACAATAATAAACTACATTCCAAAAACGTTTAAATACTTAACTCCTATCAAATACACAAATTACCATACAATGCAGTACATACTTTCTAACAAATTGAATTTCGTTACACTAATATTGCAAAGGTCAAATTATTATTTATGGTATTTGAGAGTGTGTGTCTCTGTTCTCACTTATCCCTGTAAGATCTGGACGGACCTGAATAAAATTAAACGTTACATAGTTATTACATTACCTACATTGACAGATAGTAAGTATAATTTTATTATCTCGTTAGAGTTAGAATTTATTCAACCGTGAATTTACGTTTTAATTACGTTTTTAATTACGTTTTGGGGAACAGGTAGTATAAACTAAGCTCCCGTGTACAACGTAATGAAATGATTCATTTGCCGTGGGTAACGGAAAACTGTTCTTTCTGACATAATTTTAATTTTATTGTTAAAAAAATTACCTATATACCAGACTAGCATTTATGTCCAAAATTTTTGGAAAATAATATACCCTAAGGAACTATGTTCTTCGGTATCCTGTGATATACCTATGTATGTGGAAAAGTATTCTGTGATATTGCAGACTACAAAAAATTTAAATTTCCAAGTTCAAACTGATTCGTTCAGTTCTACGCGATTGAGCAACAAAGAACAAGACTTTCGCATTTTTAATATACCGAAGTACAAAATGCGCACAGAAATTTGGCGGTATAGGTTTTTTTTTAAATAAAGAGTGTCAAGACGAGCAGGACATGTGCCTGATGGTAAGCAACATGCCTGCCACATAACAACACAGTGACACGGAGCTATTGGAAAATGAAGAGTCCAAGTCATTACCTAGCACTGTACTGCGCTCGTCACCCAGAGTTCTAAGTTATAATATCTCTAACCCCTGTAATTTCTCTGAAAACATTGCCCTTCAAACCGGAACACAGTAATGTTTGCACATTACACGGTTATTTTACACGGAGTTAATGCTGAGTAAACCAACGTAACATGATTTTTATTTATTGATAGTTGGCTATCCTATGACTCATTTCAGAAATCAAACCCCAAAACGTTCCCACTTCCTATCATTCAAATCATCAATAAACCTATTTGTTTAATGCATTTCCGTAGTAAGTAACACAGGAGCTTATATCAGGTAGGGACGAAGGCCCCCTTCACACTATCGTACAGTAGGTAATTTATGGGAGCTTTTCAAGAAAACTTTTCATCGATCAAGATCAACTTTTGATCAAAGTGTTACGTCATTTAGACAATTTAGGTTTAATTTAGCTATTTTATATGATATCTAGTTTGATGAAATGAGTATTTTGCCAAGGGTAGATGTACAAGTTTATAATAACCACTCTGATTTTAATGGTTAATATATGGTAGACATCGTCAGGAAACCAGTATATCTCTATCTATGCCATGACATAGATATCATCCTCCAATCTGCACTGGACCGTCCTGGTGGTTTAATACTATGACTCTCTCCATGCGAAAGAAAACCCGGAGTCCCAGCCGTAGAAACATTAAATAGAATATCTGTGCAAGCATAGTTTTAAGTTGTTTAAATTATGATATATTTAGTAACATACTCTGAAGTGGTTTACACAAGAGGGTATTCTGTCACGTGACTTTCAGTAATTTCACGGTCCCTTTTATAAATTGAGCCCCTTCTATCTTTTTTTATCATAATTAGTTTTGATAACGATGCTTAATGTGAGTCTGGAGTTAAATAATTGAAAAGGGGATACGAACGTGTGTGGTGATAACCTTTCACATACCATTAGAATATGTTATACCTTAGAAATAGACAATAAGTTATGGAAATTTAAACCGTTTAATGTTAGTTGAAATTGTTTTTGTTAATTTACGGATCTAACAATGCTTAATATTTGTAATGTAAAACTGATATTTTTTTTAATGAACATCAAGTAGGATGTTCATTAAATTAGTATTAATATTATAAATGTCAATGTATGGATTTTTTTAAGTTTGTTGGTCAATCACGTCCTAACGTATGAACGGATCGGGCTGAAATTTGGAACACAGGTAGATTATAGTCTGGAAGAACACATAGGCTACGAAAACAACGGGAACGGGAACTATGCGGGTAACACCGCGGGGCGTTGCTAGTTACAAAATAAAAATAGCTATCTGTCTGTAATGTTTCAAACGTCAATGTCACTGAATTCATAAAATAATTGTATTACTTTTAGCAGAGCATTTCATCACTTTTTAGCAGAATAGATGTTGATTAAAGCTTTTAAAAAGCTACTTCACAACCAGATATTATAAGGTTTGAACAATCCTGTTACATACCGGGTAATACTTTTGCACGATGTAGCTAGCAAATGAAAAAATGTGAAGGAAACATAAATTAGGTACCTTTGACCAAGGGGTCATTTGAACTAAGGATGACTTTGAGTTAAAAAAATAATCGCGAAAGACCTTAATCATCATTGATTCGACAAATAAAAAACTAAAAAAAACTATTCATTAGGCTATTTGAATTAAAATCAATAAAAATTGCTTATTTCGGGAAATTTGTTGGTCTCACATCTAGACACACGGCAGTATGGCCAGCCAAGTTCAAGTAAATAAACTGGCGAGCCGCGCCATGTGTAATTTTACACGAACCATTTGGAGCCACTTGGATTTGAACCACTTATTTCCTCCTTAAGTTCCTCAAGTTTACCCAAATTCTAAAAAGACAAAGAGTCACCGTTGCAAAATTGTAGCTAATTTAAATACATTGTGTTTTATTTACACATTTAAATATTTTAATAAACCATAGCAAAACCTAAAAAAATATTAAATCTTCATAAACACACATAAAAATTTAAGACCGCAGAGATTTCGACGCCATTTTACGTAAAAAACAGTCATTAAAATGAAATTACACATCACAAGTGTTCTTAATTAAAATCTTCTTTTGTCCCGCTTCAACTAATGACTATTTAGTAAAGAAATGGACGAAAGGGAGCAATTTATACCTCTTTTTGTTTTGTCTAAATGTTTATTAAGGATTGACATCGCGGGACATCCCTCGATGTTCTTTCGTCGTTTTTAATTAGAGGGCCCTACAGCTTTATTGCAAAGTTTGGCAGCCCTGCCCTTTGTCTTGAAAAAAAAAAGTTTAATAACTGAATATTATGAACGCCATACTGTTTATTGTCGTTTTAAGTTAAAGTGATTAACAAAGTAAGGACTGTTTAAGCACAGTTATGAAAAAATATTTTACGTTTGAAGTTACTTATTGGGTCAAAGAAAATAATTCGTTGAACCTTCAAACGTAGTAATGAAAGATTATGTTTATCAATTCTGTGATTCAATTAGAAAATACGTAACTTTGTTTTATGAACCGAAAACTTAAAAGAAAAGAAATGGATTTAGAACACAAAACCACATAATTTACGAGAAGAAACTCGTTTCTCACTAGTTTAGCTTGTAACTTCTTGTGGATAAAAAGATAAGGCGTTATTACACCACTCGTTATACAGACAGTCTTAGTCTATGTATAGTGGTGTAATAAGCGTCAGACTGTTAGACTCTGAATTCAGACAGCAATATCAGGTTCGACGAGTCTTACTGGCTTACAGTCCGAATAACGAGTAGTGTTATAAGACAAATACAGACCGACAAATATATGACACTGACGTTGACATATACCTAGTCTTAAAATATTATTTTATTGGTTCGTGATTGGTTCATTGATATTCGCGGTAATTTCCGTTTTTGTGTATTCGAAGTTCGAATGCCATAATTTTAATTTTGATCTCGCTGTTATTATACCTTTCTTAAATACTTAACATTATTTTTTTAATTTAAATTAGTAAACACCATAATGGCGTGCAGTAAAGAAAAAGAAGTACTATTAAAAGTCCTAGAGCCCGCGTTTTTGAGACTGGTGTAATAGCGAGCTGACACGTTACACTCTAAAACAGTCTGAACAACGAGTGCTGAATAACGCGTAGTCTAATAGGCGCTTAAGGACTAGACAGTCCGATACCTTTAAGAAACCGATTTACTCTACATTTGAATACACTGAGGTTAAACAACAGGTCAACATTCACTGTCAGTCGGAAGCGTGCATCATTTCAGTTACAAAGTTGTGTGCTTATGTAGTGTTATTTCGTTAATAAATGATAATACCCACTACTACCACACTAACTAAATTTTAATGTTATCTATACCACTTACTTATATACAGGGTTATTGGTAATCAGCCTGCATCCTTTCAAGGGGATGTTAGGTACATTCAATACGTCAACTTTTGTTCTACAGTTTAAATTTTTTTTTTTTGTTTACAAAATAAATAAAAAATGCATTTGCACGGTCTAAAAGTATCGAACTCTTCGTAACAATTCGTAACGAGAGCGCGTACGCTCTTTAACGCGCAAAAAATGACGTACCGAAGTGAATGAACACTAAAAAGTCGCTAAACAGTACAAAAAAGGGCAACAAATACATTTTTTTTTTTGGGTTATCTATTAAGTTTTAACGAAAGTTGTAGAACAAAAGTTGTTTATTTAAATATACAGAACATGCCCTTATACGGATGCAGGCTGATTACCAATAACCCTGTATATATACCTACATATTTTACGTTCTTAACTAGCGACGTTTTGTGGTGTTACTAGCGTAATTCCCTTAGTTTTTCATAATAAAAAGTAGCCTATGCCTGTCTATAATACTAATCTAAATGTGTTGCGTAAAATAGTACGTCTCACTGAAGCTATGAAAACAATTATGTTCCAGTAGGATTATAGCCAGTGCAGTGCTCTTCGCTGCAGTACGGGTGTATCGGACAAATTCAATACTACAATATCTATTTGGTAGCTATATAGTAGGGATTGGTTGCATTGCAAGCGTATTTACAAAAACTGGTGGCTACCAAGTGGTCAAAATTCATACCATACACTACGGATCATGAAGCAATTTTAATCCATTTTCAATTTGACCCCATACTTAAAAGCCAACTTTATTATTAAAAGCTACATAGTTCCAAAATGTGTAGTTAGCACTAAAAGATGAGTAGTTAGCACTAAAAGAATTATCTTTTAGTGCTAACTACTCATCTTTTCACATCTAATGATGTGAAAAAAAAAATAAAAAAAAATATTCGGTCGAATTGAGAAACCTACTTTTTTTTTAAAGTCGGTTAAAAAATAACAATGCCTAAAAGCTATATGACTAAACTTACTGTAAAATTTAATTAAGTACTGAAAGTAAACGGGAAATTCCAAATTAACGTACTCACAACTTTGATCGTAAGAACCAAGCTGCAGGGGCCATATATTTGAAATCCTTCGAATGGTATTATTTATCGTTGTCGCACAAATCACACGAAGCACGCATCGATCCATCCCAGTCACACGCACGAACCAAAATTACTCAACAGTGTGGGGCAAGGACAGTCAATGCCCGTAACGTGTGGTATAAGTAATAGCTATAAATTTATAGTTTTTAAATTTTCGCGAATTGAACTTATTTTGTAAACAGCGGCTTCACCTGTTGTACATAATATAGCCCATAGCATTCAACGATAACGTCAATTTCGAATGGTGAAAGAACTTTTGAAATCAGTCCAGTTCCTGAGATTATTAGCACGATCAAACAACAAGCTCTTCAGCTTTATAATAATAGTATAGATTACACTGAACTTAGTCGTTATCGGAATTGTTAGGTATTTAATTTCGGTCGCAATACGATAGCACAGCTGGTGTGTGACATAGTGGTCACGAGGAATTTGAAGAATGTTCGGGTCGTCTCATTGGGAAATCAGGAGATCTCATGGTCAAACCTTAATTTTGATTTGTGTGTCATCGCGACAAATTCGTGCGTCGCGATTTTTGTGGATGGAGATTTTAACCACGGTCATCAGGAAGTAATTAAAAAAAAAAATTTAATTGCAATTTTAAGTTCTGTATGTTGTATCTAATATGAAGTAAAATTAATACTTTTCTTAGATGTGGTGTCCCGATTTCCCGACATTCGGCATATGCCTCTAGTTCTGTTGGTTTCTGTTGACGGCTATGGTATACATAAATAATCTAAACCATTTTTTGTATGCATGTAAAGAATATGACTACACTAGTGTCGTGTCTTTTCTTTATAAATGTATTGTCAACAAATCCTATCCTACTAATATTATAAATGTCAATGTATGAATGTTTGTTGCTCAATTACGTCCTAACATATGAACGGATCAGGCTGAAGTTTTGAACACATATAGATTGTAGTCTGGAAGAACACATAAGCTACCCACTTTTTATCCCGGAAAAACAAGGGGAACAGTACCTACGCGGGTAACACCGCGGGGCACTGCTAGTCTCCAATATATGTCAGTGTCATGCTGTTATGTCAATGACATAATGCAGACAGACGGTGTCTGCATTCAAATGATTTAAAAAAGTAAAAGTTAGGTAAGAATTACTTGTAAGCTAACCTGGAAGTAAATGCTTTAAATGTTGTTTTTTGTTACTTTAGGTAAGTGACGCTGTCTAGAATGTGTATATTATGTTTTACTTTGTAATTGAGTCATGAATGGAATTGAATTTTTGTTTTTTTCAGAAAACGCACTTTCGTTTTTATTTCACGAAAGCATCATATTACTATTATTTGCATTTAGTTAATCTTTCCATCTCTTTCTTACGCGGCATGCACAGTTTAAATAAAAAATAAATAGCAACTGCCCACAACTTGGTCTACGTAAAATTTAGGAACAGGCTATTCTCTAAGGAAATTTTAATTTTTCGGGACTAAATGTAGCTTATAGATAGATAGATAGATACTCTTTATTGATACACCAAAAATAAAAATACATATCAAAAATAAACAAAACATAGTAAATTAGTGCGACAGTGGGCGGCCTCTTCCATTCTTATGCACATTTATGCTATCACAGACTTTAAATGTACATTTGACGTGGTTCCAAATCTCTTTGTTATTCGTTCAGTTTTTACACTGTGAATTAGCAAGCAACAAACATGCAATTTTCACATTTATAAAATTAATAGCACCGTCCCGCGGTTTTGCCCGCGTAGTTTACGTTCCCGTTATTTTCTTGGGATAAAAATTAGCTAATGTGTTCTTCCAGACTTTAATCTAATTGTGTTCCAAATTTCAGCCAGATCCTTTCATACATAACGAAGTGATTGAGAAACAAACATTTAAAAATGTATCCAAACATTGACATTTATAATATTAAAATAGGACAAGAAATAGTAGGATTAATATTACTGAATACGGCTGAAAGGCTAAATAGAGTAGTATCCAAGAATGAAACGCTGGGTTCTTGACATACGAAATACAAGATACGAAACCACATCTCGCACTTTGAGTTCCTCAAACTACAATTAGATTAAACCACACAGCAGAATGTTAAAACATTTGTTTGTCACTCGTTGGCGTGTTTGAACTCTGATTTGCTTTAAATTGTTGAAGACGTTCCGCCACAATTGTAGGTTGACACAAATACATAGGCAATGCTGAAATTATATGTAAGAACAACACAGGATTACGTTTTCGGATTTAGAACTTCGGAAGAACTTGTGATAAAATAAGACGACATCAAAAAAGAATCTAGAAAATATACCTAAAATAGCATCGTCTTTTGAACCCAACATGTTTTAGGTTTAAGAGGGCGCCTAGTGCCAGAAAACGAAAAAAGGATATTTTCGACGCCGCTCACTGAAGTTAAGAAACTAAAAACTATGACAAAAAAAATATTGACGTGTGGGTACAATCAAGAAGAAGCACAATAACCGAATAGAATTTTAAAAATAGACCAGAGTTTATTACAATAAAAAAATAAAAATGACACCGAAAAAACCCGTTTTAATTCGAGTGCTCGAAATTATCAGCGATGACCCCACATTATTTTTTGGTAATAAAATTTCTAAATGTACGTTCTAGTAAAGTAACCGAACACTTTTTTAAATGTATGTTTAATTATTGAGTAATTTAATAAAACTTGGTCAAAAATGGACTCCTGATTTAAAATTGATTATTCCTCCAAACTGTGTCATGCTATTCTCGAATTTATGTATATCGCATTAAGAAACGCGTCGCGCTGGTGCAAACTGATTTTTTTCTGGCATTAGGCGCACTCTTAAGTTTAATGACTTTTGCCGAGGGTGTGTGTATGCGTGTTCTGTGGGTCTAGGGTGGTTAATCTGACTCCTGAGTCCTGAGTGTCCCTCACTTGTACTCTATAAATAAAACTCTGGAATTCGGTAGACTGCATTTATTAGCGACGGACAAGTGCACAATAGGCCAGGAAACGACTGGTGCGACATGTGGATACTCGGTTGGTATAAAACAAAACTGCTGATGCGGTGTTTCCACACATCGCCACAGACTGTTCTTTTGTACTAAATCTGAACATTAAGATCTCAAATCATAGCTAAACACTGCTCTACGATCGTCAGCTATTTATGTTTATTACGAAGAATTTTTATCTCTTTGCTCTGTAAAACTGTTTGTAAAACAGTTGTTGTTCTGTTTGTAAAACGTTGTTTTTTCAATCTGGAACGCAAAATATTTGCGTATTATTGCTTGGCGGTATAATAACTGGCACAAATGTGATATTCATCTAGACTAGATGGACTCGGCAATGAATCCTACGTTTACAGGTGTTTTTCTAATTGTCTTGTAATCATGGTAGCTGAATTATTGACTAGACAGTTTATCGATTTGTTATTATGAACATTTTACTATCGGAGAGTTTGAAAACTTGAAAAAAATACATTGGTTTACTAGCAATGCCCCGTGGTTTTACCTGCGCAGCTCCTGTTTCCGTTATAAAAAGTAGTCCTCCTGTTATTGCAGACCATAATATAACTGTTAAACTTCAACCAGACTCCTTCAAACGTGATTAAGCAACAAACATCTAAGCATCTAAACTTTCATATTATGTATAAATATTTTTAATTCACAATGTCACTCAAAAACCTTGAAACTCACGTGATGGAGGTGTTGAAGACCGTGGCGTTCCTGAAGGATGAAGTGGGTGCACTACGAGCGTTGGTGAAGGAACAAAACACATCATTATCCAGGCAAGCCATAACAATTTCAATGCAAACCGAACTAATCACTCAATTAAAATTGGATTTTGAGGGTAGAACGCAAACCGAAGTATCGAAAAATGTAATAACATCTAATGACGTCGTTCCAACTAAACAACGGCCGATACGCCAAACTCGACTGAACTCTGCAGCTGCGGCCGCTGCAGCATCACAAGCCAAGAAGACGAGCGGCGGAACTACCGCTATTCCGACCGATCCCCGAACGCCTACTTTAAAAACTGCAGAGACAAACACGTCCCAACCAAAGCAGCAAGCCACTAGGGAGAAGCCTATTAAAAAGGTAATCGTATCGGATAGCAGTATCGATACCGGATCTTATTCAAGTACCGAGATTAGTGGAAACGATACCTCAAGCTATAATGACGGCTGGAATGAAGTAGGAAAAAAGCGATCGACCCGTAAGTCACGGCAAATAATTAAAGGTAGCGGACAAGTTGACAACGAACTTCAAACTGTTGAGCAACTGAAACACATCCAGGCTTGGTCGTTCAAACCTGAAACGACGGAGCAAAATGTGTTAAACTACCTGAATAAGATAAAGCCATGCGAAAAATATACGGTGACGAAACGCAACGTATTATCAGGAAAACATGCTGCATTTGTCATAGGATTCCCTGAGAGTATGTACTCATTAATCAGCGCCTCGAGTAGCTGGCCACCCCTAGTCCGGCTGTCCGATTGGTTTCTCGGCCGCCGCCGCGGAGTGGGGAGCGACGCAGCCCGCGGCGGCGCCCGGCTCGAGCAGTCCTCCGGCACGGAGCCGCAGCGCTCACGCGCCTGCACCGATTAATGATAACTCGAATGCGTCCGCGTTGCGGAAATCAATTACCGTAAGTCACCAAAACATTCGCTCCATAAATAAGAAGACCGGAATGTTAGAAGTGCTGCTACGAGCCGAACTCAAGTGCGATGTACTTGCAATTACGGAACATTGGAATAAAGAAGCGAATCTCAAATGTGTGGCCATAGATGGATATAAGCTCGCGTCGTACTATTGCAGGCAGCATAGTGAACACGGCGGGTCTTGCATCTTTGTTAGTGACGCTACAAAATGTTTAGAAAATACCGATCTTACCTCATTATCAATAGAGTTATTTATGGAAATTTCTGCTATCAATTTAATTGACTATAACATTTCTGTTATTTGTGTGTATCGAACCAATTTGGTTGGTACGAAACAATTTTTGAATCATTTTGAAAGATTGCTCGAGAAGATAACGGAGTTAGGTTTAGATTGCATAATTGTTGGAGATCTTAACATAAATCCAACGCATACATTAAAAAGTAACGAAAGAACATTAATTAACTTACTATCGGCTCATGGCATGACAAACAGGGTGGATTTTCCTACCAGGGTGACCTCTTCAACATCAACTAGCTTAGATGTTGCCTACACAAACTTACCCACGGACTCTGTGGTGGCGGAACCTGTAGCCACCAACTTGAGTGATCATTACGGAATTAAATGTAGTTTGGTCGCTCATAGACAACTACCTATCTGCCGTTATGTAAGAAGGTTTACTCACGCTAACCAACGCAACTTCGTCATATCCTTAGATAGCGTGGACTGGTATAGATTATTGACTGGGAACGGCAATGCATCTCAAAAAACTGAGAGAGTGTTGACTGTGATTAGAAATAAATTTGATATCTGCTTTCCGTTGACAAAAATATACAATAATGTCAATAAAAATGACTCATCCTGGGTAACGCCGGATGTAATAGACTATAAATGTCTACTTTTTGACCTCATTGAATTTAGTAAATTAGTACCAAATAATAATACAATTAATAATTTTATTTCTGACATGACTGATTACTATGACGCGCTTATAAAAAGTACGAAATCTCGACATTACTCTAATATGATATATTCCGGCAATAATGCGTCTAAAGCGATGTGGTGTGTCGTAAATAAAGAGAGAGGAAAATATAATGCTCCTCACATTGATATTACTGACACGGTCAAAAATGCAGATGGCTCAATATTTGTAAACAAAAAGTTTGCTCTAAATGCAATGAATAAGAGATTTGTTCAGGCGGCCGTAGCGTGTCGCGCGCCACGCGCTAACATTATCCGAGCGCTCAGCTCGCTGGCGAGCGCGCGCGCGCCGGCCGACCGCTCTCTGCGGCTGCGGAGGTTTACCGCGGATGAAGTACTGCGCATCGTTGTAAATAAAATACCACCGAAAACCTCCAAGGACATCTACGATATTTCTATAAAGTTAATCCGATCATCTATCGTCACGTTAGCTCCTATATTTGCTGAACTGTTTAACAGCTGCTTACGAGAAGGATCGTTCCCGAGCGCTTTTAAATTAAGTAAAGTATCTCCAATTTACAAGGGTAAGGGAAGTCGAGAAAACATTGACAGTTACAGGCCGGTCTCGATTATTCCTGCCGTTGCTAAAATTTTTGAAAATGGTCTCAGCTCTAGGCTTATCGAATTCCTGACGGAAACGGATGCTCTTACCGATAGGCAGTTTGCGTATCGCGAGGGGCGCTCGACCGCGGCCCTTGCTCGTGAAGTGGTGCGCCGTGTTGTAATGGCCCGGGAGTCCAGACCTAAACTGCAGGTGGCGATTCTGTGTTGTGACCTGTCGAGGGCTTTTGATGTCGCCGACCGCGACGTTTTGTCTGTTAAACTACAGCACTATGGTGTGGTCGGTGTTGCTCATTCGCTTTTGACGGGTCTAATGCGGGACAGAGCTCAAATAGTCGTCGGTGGATCGGAGAAATCGGATCCTATGACGTCAGAAATGGGTGTGGCTCAAGGGTCATCAGTTTCCAACGTCCTGTTTTCACTGCTCATGAACGACCTGCCTGAGGTGGTGACCGCTGCGGAAGTACTAATGTACGCGGACGACGTAGTCGCAGTAGTCACGGCACCGACGGTAGACGATCTGGAGAAAAAACTAAACGATGCCGCCGGCCAGCTTTTTACCTGGTTCAACCGGAGTGGGCTGGTTCTGAACCTTAGCAAGACTCATTTCATGCAATTCAGCTTCTCTGGAAAGCCGCTGAGACAGTTAAAAGTGCAGGTTGATGGAATGAGTGTTGATGAGCAAGAATCGACCATATTTCTCGGTTTTGAGTTGGACTGTGGTTTAAAGTGGGATCGTCACATCGACAAATTATGTGGAAAGCTCGGGAGCGCGTGTTTCGCGCTGAGCCGAGTGGCGAGGCTAGTCCCCAGTGAAGTAGCGCGTGCATGTTACTTCGCAACTGTACACTCACAGTTGCAGTACGGCGCTGAAATGTGGGCAAGAGCTGCGGACTGGGAACGCGCCTTCCGTATGCAAAAACGTGCGGTACGGTGTGTGGCGCGAGTGCCGTGGGATACCCCGGCTCGCCAATATTTCAAAGATCTGGGGATAATGACACTACCTGCTATTCTGATTTATCAGGTGGCGGTATACGCTAGGGTCAACCTCAGCGAGTACGAGGAGTGCGGTGCCCGGCACTCGTACCCCACACGAGCTGCGCACAAGCTGGCAGCGGTCCCACACTCCCTCACCAAGTCCTCCAAGTTGACTCATGTCATGGCTCCCATAGTTTACAATCAGCTGCCTAGCGACGTCACAACGATGGAGAGCCTAAATCTATTTAAAACCAAACTTAAAAAATGGCTTATCGAGCAATCTTTCTACGACTTCAGTGAATTCTATAATTTTAAAATATGAGTATTAATGTTGATTTAATCTATGGTATTTGTTTTATATTAAGTGCAACGGCACATTTATTAATTTATTATATTCTTATGACATTATTATGGTAATTTTTTTGACATGTAAAATAGTATTTTATGAATAAATTATGATTATGATTATGATTATGATTATAATGTTAGTAGGATAATAGATTCTCTGAAACCTCAACCAAATCTATGATTCCACTTTAGGTTGACGTACATTCAAATAATGGAATATTCTGTCCTATTGGGGCTTCCTCAATTGAAACATGAATGATTTTGTAAATCGAGACTGAATCTTTTAGGGAAGTGCGCTGTAGGTAAAGACTGTATCATTCGGCACTGTTCATCAAACACCAGTGGTGTGGTGAGACGGAAACTTATGACAAAAAACAATACATGGATACTAATAAAAGATTGTTTTTAAAAGTACTTTTTGTCAAAATTCTACTTGTTACACTATTACTATTAGAGGTTTCAGAAAAATTATGATAATCGGGCTCGGATCGTAAGAGAGACGAGCTCAGAAATATACCTCCCTCAAACATTATTATTAACTGCATTAATGACGTGTTAATTTGCGGTGATTTTCGATAACATTTGCAGCAAATACTGCAAACATAGATTACACTAGTCACCTGACAGCACACCTACCGCGCTCGACAGAAATGAAAAAAATAGTAAAAAGTCGCCCCTATTCAAATCTAGGAAGAATCATCATATCATCATCATATTTTGAAAGTTCTCAAAAAAATATAATTATATGTGCAGCATTTTATTGTTTTCAAAAATAAATAACTGTTGTAGTTTCCGCTATAACCACACCCACGCCTTGCACACGCCTGCACTGAAATGGTTATTTTAGAGAGAATCAATATTTCTGATGACCGCTACCGTCCGAGCGCAAGCTTGTATAGTCTTTGCGATTTTCGTTATAAAACATAGACTAAAAATCCCTAGTATTAAAAATCAATTTATTTTAAACTCTTTAATTGTCGAATGCGACACTCGAACTTAGAATAACACTCTTTTTTTCAAATTGAAATTCTGACCACGTGATTTTGGTAGACTGTTGATGTTGCCATATCTTCTTTTTTTTATTTATGTTAAAATTTCTGGATTTTGTAATTAATGTATCCCAAATATATGTATTTAAGCCACGGAAAACATTTAAAAAATCCCATACATTTGTACAAAATGTACCTATGTAAAAATGCAGATGTAAAGTTATAAACTCAGCGCCGAAACTAAAAGGCATGCACGAACCTTAAAACAAGACACTCTTCTTTGGGTCGTCGTGTAAAAACAGCATTGATGGTCAAAACAACTCAACGCTAAATTTTCCCCCATTCGGTCACAAAATTATACAGTATGTCCCATAATTATAATCCTAGCGAAGGGTGTACTGGGTGGGACACATATGGCCGGCCCAATAACAGGTTTGGTCCCGGTCAATTTTGGTATACAGAGCGCAGCTTGTGGGGTGTTTGGCCCGTCTGGTAATGGGAATAAAATGGACGGTGACAGTCCTATTACCGCGTGTAAAAAGAGGGTCTTTTTCAAAAATAAGAAAAAACTCAATTACAGCACGACGTTTGGATTAGCAGGAATTTGCTAAAAATTTGGTGGATCGGTCAAAACAAGCCAGCAAACAAAAATAGATAAATAGTTTTAGCTGATTGACAATATTTTATGTCAATGCTTTAATGAAAATGAAGTATTTTTCTGCTGACGCCGTTTTGAATATCATCAAAGCTACTATGACCATGTAAGTAAGTGTAAACTCTATGTGTAAGTACCTATCGAAAATTTGTTTTACATCATCATCATCATCAGCCGTAAGACGTCCACTGCTGGACATAGGCCTCCCCCCTAGATTTCCACAACGAACGGTCCTGCGCAACCTGCAACCAGCGGTTTCCAGCGACCTTCGTGAGGTCATCTGTCCATCTAGTGGGAGGCCGTCCAACACTGCGTCTTCCGGTTCGTGGTCGCCACTCGAGAACCTTTCTTCCCCATCGGTTGTCAGTTCTGCGAGCGATGTGGCCTGCCCATTGCCACTTCAGCTTAGCTACTCTTCGAGCTACGTCGGCTACTTTAGTTCTTTTGCGAATATCCTCATTACGGATTCTGTCGCGCAAAGAGACTCCGAGCATAGCTCGCTCCATAGCTCGCTGTGTGACTTTGAGCTTTGTTATGAGGCCCACAGTTAAGGACCACGTCTCAGTTCCATAAGTCATCACTGGCAACACGCACTGATTGAAGACTTTCGTCTTCAAGCATTGGGGTATTTTGGACTCCAAGATGTGCCGTAGTTTCCCGAACGCTGCCCATCCGAGTTGGATCCTTCGCTGGACCTCTTTGTCGAAGTTGGATCTACCCAATCGGATCTTTTGACCCAGGTAGACGTATTCGTCAACAACTTCGAGTGTGGTATTCCCAACAATAACCGGTACAGGTGAGACATGAACATTTGACATGACCTTCGTCTTGTCCATATTCATCCTCAAACCTACCTGTTGGGATACTCTACTGAGGTCCCTGAGCATAGCACCGAGGTCCTCCATCGACTCCGCCACAATGACTATATCGTCGGCAAACCGAAGGTGAGTGATGCATTCGCCGTTGATCTTGATGCCATGTCCGTTCCAGTCCAGTAGCTTGAAAACATCTTCCAGCGCGGCAGTGAACAGTTTCGGAGATATGACATCTCCCTGTCTCACGCCTTTCTGTAGCCGGATATGTTTTGTGCACTGGTCCTGTAATCGGACAGACATTGTGGCTTTGCTGTAAATGCACCTCAACACTTCGATATAGCGATAGTCCATGCGGCATCGCTGGAGAGACTGAAGCACTGCCCAGGTCTCGATGGAATCGAAGGCTTTCTCATAGTCCACATACGCTATACATAGTGGCCGATTATACTCCTCGGTTTTCTGTATAATCTGCCGAAGCGTATGTATGTGGTCTACGGTACTATAGCCTTTTCGGAAACCGGCTTGTTCGGGTGGCTGGAAGTCGTCAAACCTGCGTGCGAGACGATTCGTGATTACCCTCGAAAACAACTTATAAACGTGGCTCAGAAGTGAGATGGGTCTGTAATTCTTCAACAAGGTGTTGTCACCTTTTTTGAAGAAGAGCACCACCACACTTCTGCTCCACGCTTCTGGCGTATTACCGTCAAGTATGACGGAGTCGAACAGCTTCTGGAGGACTTTAAGTACCGGTTTTCCACCCGCTCTCAGAAGCTCAGTCGTAATTCCGTCGTCGCCAGGTGCCTTGTTGTTCTTAAGTTGTTTGAGAGCCATCCTAATCTCATACAGGCTGACTTCCGGGATGTCTTCGGTAAAGTGTCGGGTCAGCTTGGCTCTTGGGTCTTTTGCCATGCTAACGACAGGTCGTGTTTGCGTAGAGGTGTATAACTGTTCATAGAACCTCTCAATCTCCTCCAAAATCTCGGCCCTCGACGAGACGACGTTACCACTGTCGGTCTTCAATTTGGTCAATTGACTTTGCCCAAGAGACAGATTTCTTGCGAACACTTTCGAGCCTTTATTCCGCTTGATCGCTTCTTCAATACACGAAGTATTGAAGCAGCGTATGTCGCGTCGCACACAAGTAGAAAAGAAGAGAAGAGTTGTTTTACATATTTCCATGGAATTGGTCTTCCTAACATCTATTTAAATTTTTGACAAATATTTATTTTATTTTTATTCTGAATTGGTCAAAGGTTTATTTCACTTGTAGACATGCTAATCGATTCTTTTTTATTTTGAAACTTAGCCGGATCTATTTTTGTTTTCACTCGTAAACAATGTCGTCCAATTTAATGGTTATTTTTTTTTTTATTAAAGAGTGACGAGACGAGCAGGACATGTGCCTGATGGTAAGCAACATGCTTGCCACATAACAGCACAGTGACACGCAGCTATTGGAACATGAAGAGCCAAAATCATTACCTAGCACCGCACTGCGCTCGTCACCCAGAGATCTAAGTTGTTATATCTCTAAGCCCTGTAACTTCTCTGGAAACATGAATTATCTTATACAATTACGTAAAAGGAAAACGAATTTCTTAAAACGACATTGAAACAAATGAAAATACATTACTATACTACTCGTATAAAACTACTACCTATCAATTTTAAGTATTTTTGAAAACTAACAACTATTTGAGAAAAAAGGGTATTAGGCAAAGTAAAAAAAACAGAACTAGTTTGATTTTATTTAAACCTGAAATAGGCAGAAGAACGTTCAGTTTATTGAAACTACATAAATATTGTTATTTATTTTTCTTTTATTTCCGTTAAAATATTATCTACTAAGCGGGTAAAAAGAGGCGCAGTTTTTATTGTCCCAGATTTTTTTCCTGTTCAATCTTTATTAAATTATTCGGGTGTACCGAAATTTCTAGAATATATAATTTAATTAAAGAGTTAAATTTAAATATTCAGATTTATTTTATGTTTTGTTATCTTCCGCAGTTTAACTAAAGTCTTGTTCACAAAATTAATTAGTCTTTTTTAAAGCATGTCAAAGAAATATCCATCCATCAGAAATCAATAAAAAATACCCTAAATTTAATAACTATAAAATAACTTTAATTTAATCGAAAAAATATTATTTAATTTTGAGGCATCAGTTATTAATCCCTTAAAATTCGTGAAAATTATGAACGTATTCTATTCATCCCAAGAATATAATATGAACATTTACGTGGCTGTAGGCCACCTACAACTTTCAAAATAACAGTAACTAATTCACATAAAAATGAAGAAAAGGCTGAAAATAATTCTACTCAATCGTCCACATTTCGTTTGTCAGAAAATACGTGACGTCTGGTAGCTCTGGGATCTTGGACTATAACCAATAATAAAGTCAGCAATGACGAAAGCCTCAGATTTCTTTATGCCAGCAATGATTAACTAAAAATTAATTTGAATAACAATGTGTCATCCACCAACTCTCACTTGACCAGCATGACCATATAACTTTGTCTCTTACCTTGTGGCAGAATGCCCCAAAATTCCAGTATTGGGAAAACAATTATCGGCTGCTTACATTAAATCAGTCAACCAAAAAACCGAAAGATTTTTAGATAAAGAGTAAAATCCAAACATGATTCTACTCGTAGCCACAGAAACAAAAAAAGGATTTCCATTTTACTTACGGAAAACTATGCACTTAAAAAAAGGAAAGCAAACGGAGAACATGACTGGCTATTTTCTCGTTCAGTAATTTTGTTTCGTATATTCTTTTACGTTGTATTTTTTCCTTAAAATATAACTGGTACGCGTGTTTGTTAAGAAACTCATTTATTTTTTATCAGTAGCCTCCTGCGGTTTCACTCGTGTAGTAACCGAACCCTTTACTGTCACGGGATAAAAGTATCTTATGTGTAATACCCGGTTTAGGTACATTATTCCAGTCCAGCGGTCGAATCCAACGCTGGATTGCTTACTGGAATAATGTAAACCGGCACTGGAATGCATTGGCACTGGATTGAGTGTCGGTTTATATTATTCCAGTAAGCAATCCAGCGCTGGATTCGATCGCTCGACTGGAATAATGTAAACGGGGTATTATTCAAGGTTATTTTATTTCTGCGTAGCAAATTGTGTCCGCATCTCTTCAATGGTTTTTGCATGAAATATATTACGTCAAGGTATTCCTTAAGTTATTGAGATCAAGTTAATTTGTATAGAATTAGACTCTCTACGTAAAGTTTGTATACTAAAACAGTTTTGCTGTTTTTAATTTTAGCATATTTTTTACCGCTGTTTGATGCTACGAGTAAGTATCACAGTTACACCACAGTATATAGAATAATGCATGCGCAAATAATGCAGCATATGCGTAATGCCGTTAAATTAAAACGGTGGAGAAAATCATGTACTAGAATCTTTCGAAGTCATGTGTCATCCGCCAACCCGCACTGAGCCAGCGTGGTGGATAATGGCCTGAACTCTCTCCTTGTGAGAGAAGGCCCCGAGTCCCAGCAGTGGGAACGGTTAGTGGGCTGTTGATGATGATGCTTGATGATATAAAATAAATAATAAACTGTAATTATACTACATTCACTGAGTTAACGTTTCTATTATTAGTTACAGTATATTAAATTTACTTTCAAACACCGTGTTCAAGCTTAAACGGCAATGTTTCCGGTGAAATTACAAGCCAATAAAATAAACCATCTCATATCTCTGGGTGACGAGGGCAATACAGTGATATTTATTTATACTGTTATGGAGTCTTTCCAATAGCTGAGTAGAACTGTGCTGTGATGAGCATACAGTCATGTATGTCGCTTACAATCAGGCGCTAGTCATATTAGTACCATTGCTAAATATTGTTACAAAAAAACAGTTTTTATCACATAATAAAGTCTCGTATCTTCAAATATAACAGAGGTGTATTAGAAAGTTCACTTTGTTCAGACACAAAAACCGTTCAAGTACTCACTTCCCTGAGTATTTATAAATATTAGTCACGCACAATATCCTATCAGAATTATGAAAATGGACGTTGCTATAATTACCCCATTTTTTCTATAAAGGGTGTCTGTTTATGTTGCAAAGTCATGCCTCGAATACCGCATTTCAGTGCGGTCACACCCAAACTTGACGTTAAATAAATGTAACAGAATGAAAAGTGTGGAAATCAGTTCTACGATCTTTGGCACGTAGGTTTGGATGCGGTGGTGGAAAATTATACTGAGAAACGTGTGTGCGCACTTGAACGAGCTTTATACGACTAGAGGTTGCGTTAAAATATTGGTTATAGTAGTAAAGGAACAGGGCAATGTTTCCAGATAAATTACGGGGCTTAGAAGAATAGTATCTTTGATCTCTTCTTAGGTAAACAATATTAGTGTATAATATTAGCTATTCAATTTGTTGTTTAATTTATTAAATATTTCAAGGCCGCATTACTGTATAATATCCTATCCGTACACGGTTGCCTGGAAAAGATCACTTTAAGCGATAAGGCCGCCAATTAAATTGTCTAGCATAAGGTATCTTTAAGTTTCTTTTGTGATTTTGTTTTTTGTATGTATGTGTGGCTTTTTAATAAAGAGTTTTCTATTCTATTCTATCTCTAGGTGACGAGCGCAGTGCAGTGCTGGGTAATGATTTGGACTCTTCATGTTCCAATAGTTGCTTGTCGCTGTGCTGTTATGTGGCAGGAATGTTGTTTATCATCAGGCAAATGTCCTGCTCGTCTCGTCACTCTATACTACAAAAAAAGAAACCAACGGTATTGGAGCCGAATCGCACTTGACTTGATTTATTTTAACCGACTACAAAAAATGAAAAGGTTTTTAGTTATACAGGTAAGATTCAACTATATAGTAAGCTAGCTATTCGTGTAGCTACCTTAGATTTTCTGGTAATTTATTTTTTATTTAAAGCTGTTTCCCATGTCATTAAAACGATCTACAATTGTAACAAGATCTGACTAGTAATTTTACGTTAACCTTAATTTTAAAACCTTAAGTTTCCACATATGCTTAGTTGGAATAAATGTATATTTATTTTATGTCTGGGTGATTTTCATGAATATAGAAGTATGTATTTTAATCGAGAATAAAAAGTTGTTATTTTATGATTTGGAACCGCTATCGTTTATTGTATCGCGTGTAGCGCCTCTTTTCTCCGTTGGATTCGCAGGGGCGACATACCAGCATGTACGCCACATATTCACAATAATTAAATCAGTTATCTGGTTCCTATTACACATGCTTCATTCTTACTTTGGGGCTATATAACGTAGTTAAAGAAATATTTATTTATAATTAACTAGTGGTACACCTCGGCTTTGCTTGTTGTTCATATTTAGCCAATAGCACTCAGGAATCACGTTCGTATCCAACGGTCAAAGAATTTTTTAAATCGGACCTGTTGTTCCTAAGATTAATGCGTTCGACCCAATAAATTATGCGTTTTTATAATATTAGTATAGACAATATACCATTTTGGTTAGAATACAGATTAAAGGAGAAATGCCTATTTTAAAAGCGGTATGGTCCCACCAAGCCCGGTGCCTTGGCCCGGTGCCGGGGCAAATGGAAAAAAGAGCATTAGAAAAAACATATAATTTCAGATATAAGTAACTGAAAATTGGTGTCTTCATAAGTTCCGTTGTATAAAACATCTAAAAATGCAGTTTTTTTTCCTCCAAATACGTTTACGAGAAAACAAAACTAAAATGTTCGTTTACCCCCGATTACCTTGAATTTGAAATTTGTAATAGTATTTTACTAGTCAAGCCCTTTCATTTCAGCCCATCACCCGCCCTTTGTAGTGTTTTTACTATGTAAATATTATGTACGTTAAGTTATCAAGATTGTATAATCTTCATTCCTTCATAACAAAGCTAATAAAGTTACATGCTAATTAGCGTAGAAACACAATAAGAACAAAACGTCCATATTGTTCTGTAAAGAAACTTTGAGATCAGTAAATATTTAGTGGTTGTGTATTATTTATTACTAGCAGCGCCCTGCGGTGTTACCCGCGAACTTCCCGTTGATTTTTCCGGGTTAAAAAGTAGCCTATGTGTTCTTCCAGACTATAATCTATATGTGTTCCATTTCAGCCCGATCCGTTCATACGTTAGGACGTGATTGAGCAACAAACATCCGTACATTGACATCTATAATATTAGTAGGAAGTAGGATTGATTAACTTTGTGATCTGCCACAATTCGATACCAATGTTTAAAAAATTTAATGCAACGTGTGTAACCAAACTCCTTCAAAAACTCTTGACCGCTCTTTACGATTTTTGTTGTATTGTATTTATGTATATTTTGATGTTTATGAAAAAGCAAACTACGCGCTTGCCATCTGTGGTCCAAACTCTAGAAATATTCTTTACGTCTATTTACATAAATATATCTGGTCTATGTGTTTGCATCTTAAACACGCCTATTTAAAGTTGTGGAATATGAAAGTAAGAATTGAAGGTTTGAAAGCATACTATGTGTCAGTTATTTAAAAAAACAAGTATTTTTGTCGACTGTTCACACATATAAAAATTTCGTATTATGTTTACACATTTCAAGTAGCAGTTTTAAATATATGTTTTCACAGAGATACGTTATTCAAAACAATACGAGCTTTAAGCTTTTAGCTCAGTAATGTAATTTAAATCTTTAAAAAGCTTTAAATGTTTGTTCGCTTTCGTAAAAATCTTAAATTTGCTACATTAATCCCTAAAGGAATATTGTTTTATGGTATTTAGAGATAGTGTTTTTCTGATTTCGAGATATCTGATGTGAGATCAACACTGTAATGAGATTGCGCCTCACTAATGGTCTTCATCGAGAGTATCAAAAGATCCAACATATTTTTTCTAGTTATTTCTTTCGATAATAAAACGTATTTGATGGACTAAATGATGAAAGGTCTCGGCGTCTAGACGCAGTAAAAGCAGCAAAATGATTCACATAACAAAATTTAATAAAAACCGCTTTGAACTAAGTCAGTTACTGCGTAATTGAAATTTAAACTGAAGTTACTTACTTGAAGTTATGCGGGCTTACTGCCAAATAATAAGCCTCCTTTATTCAGTTTAGAAAAAAATTAAAGCGCAAATTTACTGGGGAAGTTTTAGTTTGGGGTTTTAATACACAAATCTTTTTCTATACCTTTTTTTGAACCCAAATCTACGAAACCTCGAAAAGGCACGTCTTACCTGCTTGTCATTATTGTGGGTGAAGTATTTTTACCTGGGGAACCGTTGTGTTTGAATGAATGAGTTTTAATCTATACAGTGTCCTTCAGAGAATGGTTTGATACGGAAAAGAAATTATGGTCCACGCCAAAAAAATGGTGTGACGATTTGCTTTTTTTTGGTACAGTAAAAACGATGTAATGTAAACTTATTGATAAACTATCTACCGCATCGTTTCATGTCGCTAAATATACCATACGCTGCCCTCTAATAATGTTCATAGCCCATATCTAGTGTTTCAATGTCATCCCTCAAGACTCAAGACAGAGTATTTTTAAAACATTAAATTATGTAAAAGCATTTTACTACATATTGTCTGATGTTAGACAATAACGCGGTCTCATATGGGGCAGGCTTGATTTTGCTGGACACATGTAAGTAGTCCAGTTATAGTTTAGTTTGGGGGCAGATGGTGTTGTTTGTGAATTGTCCAATATTTATTTATAACTGGATTTGGGACTAGAACAAAGAACTAACACTGTCTGTGCTAAAAATGTTGTGTCTTACAAAAGTGTCTAAGGCGATATTTTGCATGAATTAATTTTCAATGAGCTTAATTTGGTCCTTTTGTAAAGATTGATCGAAATAGTATCTACCGTGGGGTAGACAGGTTCTAGAGTAGATACCAAAAATAGTTAAACATTTTGTTAGACACCTTCAAATTACATAAAATTAAAAATTACGACTTACGAAAGACAGCTGGTGACGAGTGAAAACGTGAAGTCGAGAATCAGATGACGGGTATCGTCGGAGAGGCTACTTCCAGCCAGTGAACGAGTGTGGGCCAAATATGACGATGATAATGACAGGTGCTACGTGTAACCATGTTTGGTATGCTAGAGTATAGTATAGTAGAGTGTTAACCACCACTCAAGCTGTCTAATGTAGTCAAAGGTACTCAGAACTGTCAGACTGCGGTTGCAGTCTATTACAAATGCAGTAGCATGAAGGGATATTACTCGCCTCTCGCAACATTAGAGAAACGTCTTCGCGATAGTAGTATTACAAGATGTTAAACGCTACGTAGAGAAATAATTAGATCTGAATTAGTCATTTTCGGAAGGACAAAATGTCCAAAAATATGTTTCCCTTCAACATGTTCTTTTACATAACAACGGTATCGGGACTTGTGCGGGTAACTCCGTGGGGCACTGCTAGTATATTATATTGCTGCACTATTTGCTACGCTAACCAAGAAAGGCGCGTACAGTCCGCGAGGTATAAGCTGAGCTTTGCATTAGTGTGAGTGATCACCAAAAGTACAGTCAGACGCAGGACGCTGTGACCATGTTCTCTTAATAAGGTGTTTCTTCAAACCAGAAGTGCTGCCATCTGAATATGATTTTGATGAAGTGTGAGTGGTGTCAATATATGTTTCATCGGTATAAACGATAGGCCTGCCCTGAATACGGTATTCGGAAATTTTAAGTAAATAAGTTATACGTAGGTGACGGATCTCATGCTTTTCCATTAAAAATTTTCTGTTATTCTCTGTCCTTGACCATTTGAATCCTAAAAGAGATACTTCTTTTCGCAATGACCATATTGATCCTGGATAGTTAATGTCAGCTTGTTGTTTAAGAGTTTGTTGTCTGACTGTACTTTTGGTAATAGATGCGTATGCATGTGATCACTCACACTAATGCAAAGCTCAGCTTATACCTCGCGGACTGTACTACCTATTTCATAGAATTAATAGAACAATATTTTTGTCGTACATAAGTCCACCCTTGACTACTGACTTGCTGGCGGTAAGCGACAATATGGTCGTAGATAAAGCACGCTGACCTAGAAGTATCACTTTGACTTTGAAAATGGTACATTGGAATGAGTTGCCTGAGTGGGTTTTTCCCGATGGTTATAATCTTGGTGTCTTCAAATCGAGAGTGAATCGGTGTCTTCTAGGTAAGCACGCTCCATCTGAGATGGTGGTCAAGTGTAACCCTATAAATGTTAAAAAAAAAACAAAACAAAAAAAACATTGTACCTAATACCGCTAGCTTTATTGGTGAAAGAAAGCGTCCCGAAGAAACCAGCATGTTTCAAGAATCTTTTAAAGTTATCCGCCAAGCTATACTGAGCCAGAGTGGATTATGACCTTGATACTGTCTCTGCGAGAGAAGGTGCTAAATCCCAGCTCTGGGCACATTTAGTGGGCTGCTTTCGCTGTAACACGTATTATTCATAAGTTTGCGCATCTTTTCATTTTGCATTTCGGTAATTATTAATGTAACGATTAAATAGCATTAAATAACTCCTAAAACAACATTAATTAACACTGGTTACGTCCTAATGGACCTCTCGTCAAATTATAAAGTTTCAACTTAAAGTAAGTATTCGTAGGTAAGTTAGTCGATTAAAATTCTGTGAGTGAGCGAAGGACTATTTTCAGTAATTAATGGTTAATTTAAAGTTTGAGGAGAGTCAATTTTTAAGTACATGTTTGTGTTTGAAAACGGTGACTTTTTCGACGGTTATCATTAATTGAGGAAAGTCGTTACTTTCTATTACGTGGAATTGTAATAGAGAGTAATGACATGGAATTGTTTCTAACATACTCGTTGTATCGTTATTTGGTCAATTTGATACCAATTTTTAATTTAAATTGTGGCAATAGTTCATAAACGTTTACTGTTTATTTTTGTTTTTGTGAATTGTATCATAGCAAACTTTGCTATTCAGACAAACGCTACAATAAGTTTGTAGAGGTATGTAGGACAAAAATGTACACAAATATGTACCAAAACTACATACGTAACAAGATTTATATTTTTTTTTGTTCTCAGAATATGACCCCCACACTGTAGCAGACCAAAAATCGACTGAGAATATAAATGCTATCAGACAGAGAATCAAGTTTATGTAGTAAACTAGCTAAACCGTGCGCGCGTTGCTACGCCATCTATCGAAAATTGGTCTTACCAATTCAAATTTTGAACCAACTCGGTTACCTTAGGTTCTAATCTATACTAATATTTAAGAGTTTGTTTGTATGTTTGTTTGTTTGAACGCAAGGATCTCTGGAACTACTGGTCCGAATTGAACGACTCTTTCTTTGTAGGATAGTCCATTTATCGAGGAAGGCTATTTAAAATTACGCTACTATCAACAGGAGCCGAGCAGGAATAAAAAATATAGCAGAAACGGGAAAAAATATTGCTTTTTGAGAGCTTTCGTTGCGTGACAGCATATGTCATATTTTAAAGGTTGTGTCATTACAACCTAAAGTAACCGAGTTTGTTAAAAATTTGAATTGGTACGATCGATTTTCGGTAGATGGCGTAGCAACGCGTGCGCGTTCAGCTAGTGACGTTATATTTAAAAGTTAGACACATGCTGTCACGAAACGAAAGCTTTCAAAAAGCAATACTTTTTCCCGTTTTTATTACATTTTTCCTTCATGCTCCGCTCCTATTGATAGTAGCGTAATGTTAAATAACCTATAACCTTCCTCGATAAATGGACTATCCAACAGAAAATGAATGTTTCAATTCGGACCAGTAGTTTCCGAGATCCTTGCGTTCAAACAAACAAACAAACTCTTCAGCTTTATAATATTAAGTATAGATTACAGATCGTCTGGATTTTTAGATACATAAAGAGAACACAAAAGTAATGTAATTGAAAGTAACTTGTACCACTCAAAGTTTCCTAACAAGAAAATATATTTTATAACAATTATTTTAAAAGGAATGGTTCTAATCTCCTAAGTCGCTTTAGTTCGTGGCTACTCCAGAAATATAGGTTACTTCCACACCTGCCGTCGAGGTAAAGCCTCTTCACTGCCTGACCGTCTCGTAAGTTGCAGTCGCCACCGAAATGGAACGCGGTTAACGGTTGTGTAGAGGTACCATGATTTTGTGAAAGATTGGAATGATCGACAATTTCTATTAAAAATATGCTAAAGTCAATAAAGCCGCCAGCTGTCGTAATATTTTAATAATTTACGTTTTTTTGTTGTAGCAAGATAACGAGATCTCGGGTCTTCTAAAAATATTGTATAATTTCGAGATCGGACAAAATAGATGGCAGTGGAGAGACACATCGGTGAGACAGCTAGGAGTCTAAAAAATTACGAGGAATATGGTTTCATGTCATACGCGATCATTTTTTATTATAGAAGCAGACCCTTTTTAAACACATTTCTAAAGATTTTTATTTGTGTTTTGTATTTTTGTATGTGTGGCCAAACCAATCACTATTAGTATCTAGAAAATTTGTGTTGACAAAAAAAAAGAAATTAACTTAATATTATTTATTCTGATTTTATAATTAGGTTTGTATTATCATAAAACCAAAAATAAAACGCCACAGGCTCACACATAGACTGTTTGTTCAAAATAAAAGTATGGTTACTCTAGCTATGCCTTTACGCAAATTTACGGGTGAGGTTCACACTATGAATAGCACAGACCTGGAGTGTACGTTAGTTTGTTGATGGTTGCAGCTTTGTGCGAGAGCCAAACATCGGTTGATTTGGGATTTACAGAATTGTGTTAAGCCAAAATAGCGCAATAAACTAATCATTGCGCTTTTTAATATGATTTCCAAAACAAAAGTAGTTTTATTTCTTTTAGGTCCTGTAAATTCAATATTATATTTTGTATAATACGTACTTTATCATCTTGATTACTTTTAAACCTTCAATGCTCTATAAATAACTCAAATTTGCTGAATATAAGTAGCTTGTCAGATATTATGTAGTGTGGGTCGAATAGTATTTCATTTTAAAGAGCTGGCCTCCTGACATGAAACAAACAGAATCTTTGGATTACCTACATTTTTTTATTGACAGATTGTAACTTAACACGTTGATACCCATAGGTTGCAACTTTAATGATTTCATTCAAGTTGTTTATGATTTACAAAAAAAAACGTTATTTTAGTACAATGTAAGCAAGATACACTACTATGTTCCTGAGGCGCATACAAATAGTTACCAAAGTTACCTGGTTCTAACTAAAAGATTGCATTTAAATTATAACTCAAAAACAAAAGATAACTTTCCAATGTAGATAGCAGTAAAAACCCTCCTACTTTCCTTGCAAAAGGATAAATTAAAAGGGTACATTACAGTCTCTCTTCAGAGTTCTCCATCTTGAGCTTTGTCCTGTAAGCGGCTTGTTTTCATTCGCCCCTCGGGAGCAAACTAAGAATTTGTTTTATCGTTTTATGGATACAGACATTTACTTGTTACCTTATGTGTGTCTTGATGTTTAGCGACAATGGCGACAATGCACGTGAAACTGAACGTATCGTAACATAGGAATGTATAAAAAAATGGAAAATTATGGCTATAAATTGTTAGGATAAATAGGATTCAAACCAGGGCGTTCCGGATCGGCAGTCACCATTCTACCGACTAGACCAATCGTAACTTAAAAACACATTCTTGGGCAGATTGTTTCGCAGTTATACAATATTTCTTGAGTGCTCTGTTTAGCTTCTTATACTAGCAGTTCCCGCAGTTTTCTACATAGTTACCATTCCCGTTATTTTGCTGGCATTAAAAATGCGCCTATGTACTATTTCAAACTGTTATTTATTGACTAATTTTGTTTAAGTTTAAATCAGATTCGTTCAAACATTTAACGGGAGCAAACAGTGTCCAAGCTTTCACATGTATGCATAATATTACAAAGATAACTGTTCTATTTTTTTTAAATATTTTGAATTTTATTTTATTGAAATTTTTTGGAATAGAAAAAATTTGGGATATATTAAATCCGGCCACAGATTTAATTTGTTGCATACTTCAAACTGAAATGCTGTGATGTTTACACATTACTGCTTGGTGGTAGAATAACAGGCAAAGGTATGGTACTCGAAGCTGCATTCTGTAAAGAATCCTTCCTACCACTGTAGCTGTAATTCAATTTACTTAGAGATACCATTTTTGACAAAGACTATAGAACTCTTAAAACTTCTTAGAAATCCTTCTGTGTCGAATAAAAAACGCTGTACACAAAGGACGTTATCAATTCCGTCGCATTTTATCTGTACTAGTACATATATCTATTGCTTCGGTTTAAGAAACATATGAAAAGAAAATACCCATTCCATTTCCAAACGTAGAGACTTAAAACTTGAAGTTTTTAGGTGTAGAGCTTTTTCGATCAGACATCTGGAAACTCGATCGAAGTGAATTGATTCTACTTTCGTTACATGTACAGCCAAGAATTGGAATTTGCTGAACTAGTAGGTTTTCCGTAATGGATATAAGTTGAATAACAAATAGAGAGCCATTTTTAACTGTTATAAGTTTCCACTTGACTGCCATCTCACTTGATGTTAAACGACGATGCGGTCTAGAATTGAAAATGGTTACGTAAAAAACCGATTCACTCTCGATTTGAAGGAGCTAAGATTGTAACCATCGAGAAAACCCCACTCAGGCGACGCAGCGTAGACGTTCTTATCACAAAAGTAGACTCTAATCTTTTCGTTCGAGTCTTTTAAAAGTCAATCATGAAACGAAATCACTTATTCTAGCTAGCAGTCCAATAAAAAAGGCAAGGTAGTATTAAATCATACAGATCAGATCAGTTGTACTTTTATTGCTCTTTGATCATTAAAATAAATTTATTGATCCACCTTGAAACAGTAGCAAATATTTGCTACTGTCTGGTCGTACTGGAGATTCGACAATAACTATTAAAAATAATTGTTTTGATGAACCTGTGCAAACAAGATAGGATGTTAAGTATTACAAAATTCAATGAAATGTTGAATTTATTACACTAAACATTGCAAAGTTTCGGCAACTCAAGAACCAAGTAACTTTACAATGTAAATCTTGGAAATCTTTGAAATATGCGATGTAAAGCTTTACACGTATATATCAAAGATTTCCAAGATTACGTGTTGGGTTATGTAAACCGAGAACTTGTCAAAGTTATAAGTAAAATCAAAGTAGTATAGAAAATTTTGACGTTGATACCGCCTAATGAGATCAAAACCTGAAAATATTGACTGTTTCGTGGTGAACGTTTCGGAGACTCGAAAGATTCATTGTATGATACGTAATCTGAATGGATATTTTATGGATTTATTGAATTTGAGAGAAATCGGTTTTCCCAGGTTTTAGCTTCTACTGCCTAGATTGACTAGACTATGTAGAATTTTTCAAAAACTTCAGATAACTTCATTACCTATTTAATAATAATATCCGGTACATTATACCATTTTTTTGTTCTGCACTCACTCACAAAGGTAATTTATTTGAATAAAGAACAATGAGAAACAACAAACGAATTTAAAATTACAAGCAAACTGTTTGAATAACATTCATTTTCTAAGAAGTCTGATAACACACTTAACTGATTCTTGAATGTTTAATCGAACCTAAAAGTTTCTGCGAATTTTGCTGCATCTACGAAATGCTTTATTTATCTCTTTGTCTTAAGTATTTCTTTTACTCACGAAAGTTGAGGAAAATTAAAGAAAATTTACCTTTGTCCTTTTACTGAAATATTTTATGTAAGTTTGTTATGTTTTAATACGTATTTGTAATAAATAAATGTATCTTAGAGATGACTCTAGAATAAAGACAACAAAAATTGATTGGCATATTTTTAGACATCCGACGCACGCCACTTCACTGCAGAAACTAACTTAACAATAAGTTTAGCTTACTTCTTTGAGTTAGTCACATGTAGAACTTTTTTTAAACTAATTTGATTTTACCATTTTTTTTGTAAAGTTTTAATAATCAGAAAGATTGCACAAAAATAAATACTTCAGATACAGCAGCCAACATAACTCACTGAATTTTTCACTAAATGCCTTAATTAAGAAGGATGTTGATAAAAATTTTTTTCTTACCGACAATCGACACCAAAGTTATTAAATTTGCTTGAAAATACAAAGCGCGACATAATAAATATATTCAGTTTAACAATAAACATTTATCTACTTGGTAGCTTGTTCCGTTACTTGGTTCTGTAGTCTATACATGTACAAATACATAATTATGTTCTTAGAAGATAAAATAGTACGAATTTATTATTTGTTGCGTGTAGTTTGAAATTATTGTGCACAATAATATTTGGAAAAAACATTTCAACAAAAGCTTAAGGATGAAAATAGGAAAGGAAAATTTAAAGCTATAAGTAAAATACAAGGGTCTGAGTGAACAAAATGGCGATGCCGCTCGGGCAATTATCTAACTTGGATAATGGACTAGGAAGTGTCTTGCACCTGAGGCGAGTAAATTTTAGTTTACAGCGCCATCCATAAGACACAAATTTCATTATATATTTCTACAAATACCTCTATATTATCCACTGAAATGACTTCAAGGAATACAAACAAAAATAGCTCTTAAAGCTGTAGCCAGTAGGATATAACGTTGTTGAAGTAATTTTTATGAGTGACACTAAGCCTGTCGTAAGAATTCTCATCAAAAGGTAAAGAACACAATACGGTAAATGTAGCTTTCATGTCTTTCGCGAAGATACAATATTCTGTTTACTCTTTGGGAAGAAAAGCTCATTTATGTTAGTACATATATTTATTTTTCTGGTGTTTATCTTTACTTGAGTCGATATATATAATTTTGTATTAATATTTGCCATCCGCATTTTACATAATCATAGCAATTAATTTGCTGACTGACTCCGTGGCCCCAATTATTTTCTAAATATAAATTTGTTAATATACCTTTAGGACTACGAATTGTGTAAGGTATGTAAGGTTTTTTTTTGTACAATATCTACTTTTTCTGAATTTAGTTTAATTTTGATCATAACATTAAACCACATTCCAAATGCGTAATGAAAGTAATCTTCTTTCGAGAAAAGTAAATATTTTAAAATGTTGAAAAAGAAAATACGTCTCTTAAAGAACGTACACAGGAAATCACTTAAAACACGCAGTCTAAAATAAAAGTCGGGAGTTACGGAAAAAAGAAAACAAACCGAAGTAAGAAAAGATACAGGTAAACTTCCTTGTCGCATTTTACAAGTTGCCCGTCTTATGCTGGATTAAAGGATTATCATATACTTCTCAGAGGCAGCACCCTTGATTAGAGTGATAAGCGGAGCGACGATGGTAGCGGGAGAGATTTTGTTTTGTATTCCAAAACAATACTTAACGCCGGAATGCAAAACTTTACTTAAGCCCATGGCATATTCTTATCTTTTTAAGGTTTTTGAATTTAAAAACGTTAATATTTTTCACACCGATTTCACTTTGCTCAAATGACAGGCTGGCTTGGTTATAATTGTACTTTTTGAGTTAGTAACACGAATTAGTCTTAATATACTAATTTTACTATATTCTAATGTTATTTTTTTTGGCTCGCGTGTCTTAGGCTGGATATTCGGAATGTTTGAATAATTAACATTGATACCGTGGCATGTCACAGTATTTTTTAGTTATCGCGTATTGGTCCGCGTTTGACCATCAATTCACCTGATGTTAAGCGACGGTGTGGTCATAGATGGTGCAGGTTGACCCTAAAAGTATCTAATCACTCTGACCTTGAAAAGTTCTATTATGTCAGGGAACAAAGAAGGCCGGCAACTTATTCCACTCCAAAATATCTTTGAAATCTTATTATTATTTTTATATTTTAGTAGCTGGACGTTAGTAATCGTTTCTTACATGCCATTTAGTTTGGTAAACATGGTCAATTTTTTTTTTTTAAAGGGACCTATGTATTTCAGTTTGCTTCTAATGGCATCTGTAGCCTACCGAAGTTAAGCTAGCGCGGAAGGCTCTGGGCCGTACATTTAAATTACTTTCCATCTTTAAATTGTATACCTTGTTGATTGTGAACAAAATCAGGGTCCTTATCATTACTTCGAAAACATAACCATTTTGTTACCATAACAAAAAAATCTGCATCAAAATAAAATAATTTAAAACAGATATAAACTAAAAATGTTTAACCCCTTTTTGAGTTAAAATTTATGTAAAACATGAATTGCCCTTTCTATATCGGTCTCTCAGTTGTCGCTCCGCTTGTGGCCGTAGTCAAAACAGGACCTGATACATTCTCAGATAATCTCAAGCGCGAACTCTCTCCAATACTGGGTTAGCTCCTTCGGCTTATATTTCACTTAGTAGGGATTCACGAAAAACAAGGAAAGTGGTCAATTATCTAATTCTGTTTATAAAATATTAAATTGATTGATGGATTTAATAATTTCTACTAACTTTTCATCACATTTTCCGGACAAAAATTAATGATTTCTATACATAAGTTATATTTTTTGTGACTTGATTCAGGAACAGATAGTCTGCTTAGAATTCAGTAATCTAACAAAATTTGTTACTAAATTACAAAATTTTATTAAAACAATTGTATGCGATGTTCAAATTGCTAATATTAGACGAAAAACACTCGCCAGTAAAAAAAAAACTCAAATCAAGGTGGCTTGAATTTAAAGCCATGTTGGCCTACTGGCGAGAATATACAATTTTACAGTCTTGAGATTGTAGGTTCGAATGCAATGCAAAGCATAGCATAATCAGTCCGCCAAATATTCCCACCGCTGAAGACTCGAGAACTTCTCTCGCAAGGATAGAGTCAAGGCCATAGTCCACCACGCTTGCCCCGTACGGCTTGGTAGATGACATGTGACCTCGTAAGATTCTAGATGCCATTTTGGTTTCCTCACGATGTTTTCCTTCATCGTTTTAAGGTAGCGGCATTACGCACATGGCTTCGAGATTACAGTGGTGCGCGTGGGATTCAACTCGGATGGGCAGCGTTCGGGAAACTACGGCACATCTTTGAGTCCAAAATACCCCAATGCTTGAAGACGAAAGTCTTCAATCAGTGCGTGTTGCCAGTGATGACTTATGGAATTGAGACGTGGTCCTTAACTGTGGGCCTCATAACAAAGCTCAAAGTCACACAGCGAGCTATGGAGAGAGCGATGCTCGGATTCTCTTTGCGCGACAGAATCCGGAATGAGGATATTCGCAAAAGAACGAAAGTAGCCGACATAGCTCGAAGAGTAGCTAAGCTGAAGTGGCAATGGGCAGGCCACAACGCTCGCAGAACTGACAACCGATGGGGAAGAAAGGTTCTCGAGTGGCGACCACGAACCGGAAGACGCAGTGTTGGACGGCCTCCCACTAGATGGACAGATGACCTCACAAAGGTCGCTGGAAACCGCTGGTTGCAGGTTGCGCAGGACCGTTCGTTGTGGAAATCTAGGGGGGAGGCCTATGTCCAACAGTGGACGTCTTGCGGCTGATGAATCTATGAGCGTGGGATTTGAACCCAGGGGGCTTCGGATCGGCAGTCGCTGTTTTCGCGACCAGACGCGAATACAATGCACCTGTCAGTACAGCGGTTAAGAGAAGCCGTCAGCCATCGTCAGTCATTTTCCTGGAAACTTTTTAAGGGATATGTGCTATCCGCAAATTCACACTTTGCTAGCGCTAGGATCTCTGTCTCTTGAGTGCCAGCTGAGTGAAGAGACCCTGATACATAACTATCATCCTTTCTATTAAATGAGATCTTTGCACCCAGTATATATTCCAAAGTTGCAAACGCAATTTTGTCATATGATTATAAGACAAATCTGGAAATACTCCACCCTGCTAGCATTCTTATCAATGTTAACAAAAAAATACAATTGATTGATACGATACTACTATAAACAAAGTCCCTATCCAATGTCAAATACATTAGGTATGTTACACCAACTAAACTTTGATCGTTAGAACAAAGTTTTACCTACCTACCCCGATTTTGTCATCTTACTTAGTTTATTTTGCCAAGACCTAAAACAAAACATTTCAGAAACCCTGAATCACACACACTAATAACATACCTAATAGGCCAATCCGTCAAGTCTCTGATAAACTTTTGGTATCAACTAACTAATAATTAATCTGTGACGTTACTAATGAAAGTTGGAATGAGGTTCTAATAATAAAGTAGTAATGAGATACCGGCTTTGGTCCTAATGCCTCCCAAAGGTCCACTGTGGATCCACAAGACGAGGCGGAAGTACCTCCTAATATTACCTTTTCCAAGTTAATGACGGGTACCAAACCACAAGTTAATAAGTAATTAATCTTGAGATGTGCAGTTGAATAGTCTACATTTGAATGGACGACCGTGTTAATAGAAAAAAATGTAAGAGATATAGAAACTTTTCTAGCCAGTATCCATTTACATAAGTACGTTAGATACTTACGTGATACTTAAGTATAGCCTATCATCACAGGAATAAAATCAGTTAACATTTCGTTGCTATATCATTACAAAGCTTTATCCATATTAATTAACCTTGTTGCAAAATTTGACTTAAGACTAATTTTGTCTTTTTATTTACTTTAATTTTTGTATCTATGCAATAGATATAACACGATAATACACTGCTTCATGTGTACGTAGTGGGGGAGATGGGGGTGGGGGTAGCCGTCGCTTTCGACGCTTTCGTCCCGTCCGTTAAGCGGTCAGTATGGCGTTAGACACGGCGCGAGTCGTATGTGCACTGGTACCCGGAGCTGCGTGTAGCGATGACTGTACAGTGAGCATAAACGCAGTGAATATTCTTGCATTGTTAGTATTTTGTATTTTGTACATTACTATACAAAATACATTTATTTACATTTGGTCAAAATTTTTACACGGTTTTGGTTAGCATGAGATGTGTGTAAATAATAGGGTACAATCTTTAAAAAAACGAAGTAGCCCGTTAGTTAGATTGCCAAAAAAATTGTACACGTATTTTTTCTTTTGTTTCACAAACAAAAAATGACGAAGATACAGCGCTTCGAAGTTTCGTGTGACGTCACTTGTGAGTACGATTTTTACTCACGAGTGACGTCGTGACCCCCCACTCTCGAAGTTTGATGGTCTATATGTTTGACGATTTTTAATATTATGAAAAAACAAAAAAATATGTGTTCAATATTTTTCCATGATCTTTCTAGCTGACGGACTAATTAGGATGGTGTATTTTTGACCCTTTCCGGTTTGGACCCTATTTGAGTTTTTCAGACTATTCAGAAATAAATTGAGTTTTTTTAGTGACGTCATTCAAACCATCTTTCTAATTATGAAAAGATATTCCATATCCCTAAAATTATCTCCCTACTTAGTCTGTGCCGTAGAAAGGTCAAATTATATTTTAGTCGAGTATAATTCTAGTAACTTAATTAACATGACTGAAGCCTAGATTATGTTAAAATTTGGGTTTAATTTTACCTGGCCGAGATTCAAAACCTAGCGTATTTTTTTACAAGAAGGTACAAAATGAAATATTGAATCAACTCGCCTAATTATTGAAACTGCGGATAAAATACTTTTTCATCCCACCAGCTCGGAAAGAGTACTTTTGCTCCTCGATATCAGGGCGCAAAACTAGTTTTTACCCCTCTAGAGGGTAACGTAAATTTGAATTTAGAACATCGTGTGTACTGACGTTTTGAATTCAAAACATAATTCAACCTATTTATTTCTACCTCCTTGGTGCCGAATTCATCAGACAGTTCTTTTTAATTTGTTTAAAACTCATACTCGGAACCTCCTTGGTGTACTTTTTTTTAAATGCTTTGCGCGCAATTTTCTTTTAACGTATGGAGGATAGAGGTAAAGAATGTTATTTCAAATGGCAGAACATTTTAAAATGCTATGAATGAATTCATTGTAATCGAATTGTAGTATGCCGAGTTGTCGAGTTAAATCATTAAATATTATTGACTACTAAACTATTAACTAATAGACAATTTCAACTACTTGTGCAGTACAAAATAATGTAGTAGTTAAATATAACATCAAATAAATAATTACTAGTTTGAGAAAACATGTAGGTACAATATATTTTGAAGTCAAAACTTCTTTTTGGCGGGCCAAAGACAGATTTTTCGTGGGCTGTCAATTGAATTCTAGCGTCACGCTCAGGAAGTATAAGAAATCTTCGGGTAAACTCGGGACCATAGCTATTGGCCATCTAGAAATGCCTCAACCTTTCCCATTGGCCATTTAAAAATGCGTCAGCATTTCTAGATGGCCATGCTCATAGCCACGCCCTCCGGTTTCACACGCGTAGTTTCCAACGTAAGCAATCAAATTCGGAGTTATAAGTTACCACTGCAATCGGCAGTGCCTATGACTGTCAGTTTTTTTTCATTAATTCTGTAAAGTACGTTTTTTTATTTCTTTGAAAATGTACCCTGATGCATATTTAGCGCTACTATAATTTAATGCATTTGGGCGGACACTTTTTCATGTACACATATGAAACTCCTTACCTCAATCGGTCAACTCTCCGTATTTTCACGTCGTATTGTTATTGTTTAAACCATGGCTAAATAAAGTTTAAGTTTAAAACTTAGGTTAAAAACAGTAAAATTGAATACAAGTGAAAACCCGAAATACCATAATAATAAGTGATTCTAGCGACCAAGAAGTTTATTTGACGCCAACAGAATTGACTGAAACTGAAAATGCACAAAGCGTTTAGTAATTTCCTCGCTAAGGTAAGGGATGAAAAATTACGTGTTGCACTCGAGTGCAAAGATTTTTCACCTTGTGCCCTTTTGATTCCCTTGCTACGCTCAGGATTCTAATTTTGAATCCCTCGCTACGCTCGTGATTCAACTTTAGAATCCTTCGCTTGCTCGGTCATCAAAATTGAGCACGCGGTTAAAAAGCCACTTTGCACTCTTGTACAACAAATAACTATTTCAAATCAAATAAATCGGTATAACTCTATTATCGGTATATATATCATATTAATACAAGTTAAAGTGGACATACAATTTTTGCATTTGCATTTTTGAGATTGTGATACAATTTATGTATTATTTATTGGTCAACTTATTGAGTACAAATTGGTATTCTTTAGGTTCACATCAAAAGTGAAAATATTTTTATAAGAAACTTATACAGATATCTAAGACAGAATTTGCGGTTTCCCTTCGTATATGCATATTCAGACTAAAGTTATTAAATAGTCTACATATTAAAACAACATCACCATTACACTCTACAGAACAAACGATTATACCTTCAACCACTTTGCTCTATCGCCTCGGTACACACCCATTTAGCACTAAACTATTTATGAAGACTTCATAATAACTACCCCACCCATCGAGTCGAAAACTGCAACCGAACAACTATCATTTAATATGACGACCCAATAAATTTGACTAACGTACCATTACCGGAATAAGAAATAAGCGCCATATTTCATCTTCTTACCACCTCACACTTGTGTCTCTTCGATATAGTGGAGAGAACTTCCGGTCAGTGAGATGAGTAACTTGAATTATTATTATTCGAATTATATATCGAGGCAAACAAATTTTGATGTTTAAATATGTTACCGTGAAATTGCAAATATTAGCATACTAACTTCGTTATCTAACTAATCTGGCGTCATTAGATTATAATCTCACGATTTTTAAAATTTTACGACGACATAAACGGACATTATGACGATGTAAAATTTAGCGACTCTATTTATAATAATTGATTTCAAAAAGGCGTATGTACATGCAACATTTTTTGGTCCAAAAAAAATGTTTTGAAAGCTCACTTTTTTATTCAGCGTGGTAAAGTTACTGGGCATGCTTCTGATAGGCATAATGATTTAAAAAACTAGTTATTTTGTTATTTGGATTTATTTATTTTATTATAAATATACGTATATATTATTTTTTCTTAGAAACAAAAAATGACAATGATATAATACATTGTATGATTTTTACGAAGACGTGACGTCACGACCCACACCTCCACAATAAAAGTTTGATGGTCTAAATCTTTGTCGATTTTTAATGTATCGATAAAACAATTAATACCCTCGTGTCCTATACGAGTATTTTTCCATAATATGTCTGACGGACTAATTGTAATGTTATATTTTGTTATAATTTGCAATGCATTGAATAATGAAAACTAGCGTCACCATATAAACATCACGACTAATATTACTCGTGTCTAACCGGAACAGCCTGCAAAGTTTTCAAAAAGTTTTTTTCTGTACGCGAACGCTGTGTTTGACATAACAACAAAAAACTAAAAACCTCTACATTGCTCGTTACTGCACTGTGGCTCCTCCCCCCACCTCCCCCTTCAGGCGTCGGGAACTAATAAACGAGTGACACTAATTGGTGGAAGCTTCCCTTCTTTGTGGAACCACTCACAATGAAAATTCTTAAAAAAATCCCGCCTAATACTTCGTCCCCGTATTTTTTCGGCCATTATTTAAAACGACAGAATATTACACGTAAAGAGGCTGTCTTTAGATTTTTTTAAAGAAAATTTGTGTTGAGACCAATTTTGAGGCCCCGCGTTGCTTGAATAGAGGTAATTGACATTTTTATATTTTATTTTGGCTGTTAAAGTATTTTTTTAGCGGCACATTTTGGAATGTTTACGGAAGGTAATGGCTAGTACTAATGTAATGGGTAATATTATGAAGGTAACAAAGCCGGTATGTTTTAATAATTTTGAAATGAACAGCGGTGTTTTGGCTGGCGTTAATTACAAGTTTCTGGGTTGGTTAGTGTGTGAGTGTATGTTTGTTTGCATATCTCTGTTAAATAGACAGGCAGAATAGATCTTAATAAAAATAAGAAGTAAATAAATAAATATTGGTGGACATATTTTCACACGCAACACCATCTAGCCCCAAACGAATCAAAACTTAATTAATTACTTATAACTAACTACCTGTACTTTTAAATACAACATATTTATTAAATTATATTGAAACCAGCCCTGGAAGTACATTGCTTGTATTGAATAGGTTACTTTTTATCCCGTTTAAATTCAAACCTTACAAACACAAATAAATATTGTTCATTCCTCATACAACACGTTTATAAGTATCTCCAAACCAGGATCAAAGCTAAAGGCTAAAAAACAAAGTTAAAAGCTATGGGAATTAGATAGCTAGTCAAACCCTCAACTACCAGCATAGCTCGCATACTAACTAACCAACTACCAACTAAATCACAAGACCAGTTAACTACATATAATAAATATAATACTGGAATGTATATAGACATCCATTCAGTAGTTTTAATCTGTCTATAGGATCGTAAGTCAACCAATTTCCCGTCTCCTTAATGCCTCCTTGACTAGCTCTAACAGGCCTAAGCATGTTTATTCGGGCCTACGACATTTCTCTGACATTTTGATAGGGACACAAAAGGAACTTCAAAGTGTAATTGAATTTCGCTGCCTACGTCTCGATATCTTAAATTAGAATGTGTTCCGAGCAACAAACAAAAAATTAAAACTACAACAAGTAAAGTGATGATGATAGATAATTCAAATAAAAGCGGCCAAGTGCGAGTCGGACTCACCCATGAAGGGTTCCGAAGGTTCAAAGGGGAGGGGGATACACATTTGACCACTTTGGAAGTGTCTCTTGCGCATATAATTCAGTATGGAAAAAAAATACTGTAGAAACTTCAAGATCATTAAAAAAAATGTTTTTTTAGTTTCATTTGTAAGTTTAGGGCACCCTTAAAATTTATTGCTTTTTATATTTTTGTGAAAAATCTTAATGCGGTTCACAATCCATCTACTTACCAAGTTTCAACGGTATAGTATTTATAGTTTCGGAAAAAAGTGGCTGTGACATACGGACGAACAGACAGACAGACATGACGAATCTTATATCAAAATTTTACGTTTTACGAAACCCTAAAAAGATTTTACCAACAGGATTTTTTTATTCACATCAAGTTATTTTTCTGTGGACTCATAGAGTAGTGTCAAAGATCGCAAAACATTAGGTACAGTTAGTAGTCATTCAGCAATAGTATCATCACAATGTTATAAAACGTTTTAATATTTTAATAGCATTGGCATACTGATAGGTAGAGTACATTCTACTCATGTTACAATTGCGAAAGATTTCATGTTTGTTGCTTTATTCAAAGTCACAGTCAAATCAATTTAAATTACATCGTTCAGCGTTTTTACCCGCTTATTTCCTTTGTTTTTCACGAGTTTCCTGTATCTGTTATTTTGTACGATACAAAGTAATCTATATGCTATTCTAGATTATATTCCAGATTTCAAATTTCAACCCAATTCATTACATTGTTCTACTATGATTAAGCAACGTTTGTTGTTTAATAATTCAAGCATTGACATTTGTATTGACATTGTCACAATTTTAATAGGATTAGTAAGATACCAATTCTATCGTTGCTCCTATAACCTCGCTTCTCTACTTTGGCACTTAGTTTTCAACGGTCGTCATTGAAACACCCTGTCTAATCCACTATTGGACGTTAACCCGACCCATGGTATACCAGCCCTTCTACCACCTATCTAAATCGGCTATGGCTTTGCTATTGGTGTCTCTATCATTTCAAGCGAAAAGAAAAGAGAGAGTAATATCAAAGCTAAAACAGGTTTCTTTAGGTGGTAGATCCCCGGTTATAGTTACGGCAGCAATATTGTGATACTGATACGATTCGTTTCACTCATTTGCTTAACAGAGAAATAAATGAAAATTATCACGGATGTCTTACTTTAATTGAGCACTCTATTGTCAATTTTGTCTATCAGTTACAGTAAAATTGTAAATAATTACCGTTAGTTTACAAGTGGCATTTTACATTGTCCATTTGCTGTCTGTAGTTTTAGGGTCAAAATTGTTATTCTTAATTCGACATTAAAACGTTCTTACCTTCATTTTTAAAAACCGTTAGAGGTAGAGCGTGTCTGTTGACAAGGCAATCCATTATTAAACTACCCGCAAAGTGAAAATGTGTCTTAAAAATATTCACAATGTGTTAATTATTTAACGATAAATTGTTCTCAGATCTTAAAGGACGGTAATGGTTTTATTTACCATCACAATATAAGATAACAAGAACTTCCAACAAAAAACTCCAAACTGGTAAAATACCTAAAATATTTACCTTTAATTAACGCTGTACAAAATGTCTAATGTTATTTTCCGACATATTTTACACCTGTTACCGAAAAGGCTAAAACGGTGGCAAACAGAAACGTGAAAATATATTTTCGCGTTCCGTTTTTGCGGAAAATAAAACGCGGAAATGTTATATATACGTAAAGGAAAATGCGGCGCAAATGTGCGAAAAACATACTTTGGTACAGAAAATACAAGGTTAGTCAAAACGCACGTACTATGCTGATAGAGACGTAATTATTCATCATCATCGTCACTTTCAGCTTGTATTGACCGACTGCTGGGTATTGGCTTCCTGACCCCTATGCAATTGACAACTATCCTGAGCTGGTCTCATCCATGTAATACCCTCGATGGATCTGACGTTGTCGGCTGGTAACTTCTCTGTCAGAGATCTACTCCACCTGCCGTCACCACGTCTGGCCACGTGTCCTGCCCAGTGCCATTTGAGTCCTATAATACTTTTACCGACGTCAATCACTTATTACCGAACCTTTTCTTGTAGAAGCACACGGGGACACGCAGTGCCCCCAAAGACGCACTGGTGCCACATCCAGTTAAATTACCAATAAATTATAGACTTACAACTTTTTTAAATTAGCGTTCCGTCAAAGAAGAATTGATATACTAAGGCCTGCTTATTACAAATCATTATTATTAACGGTATGTTAATAATAATAATTAGTAGGTAACGGTTTTACTATTGTCTTCTTGTGAAAGAATGCTTTGAGACCCAGCAGTTGGAAAATAGTATGAGCTGCTTTTGATGTGTATTTGAGAATTACAGGTTTAAGAAGAATGCATGTGCTGATGCGTGACATACTAAGTTATTTTTAATAATAACTAGTAAATCACGTCTCTTTCAGTTTGTTACATGCGTTCTGCCTAATCCTATACTTCCTCAAACACACAGCATAAGCAGCTTACATTAATTATGTTCTTCCTACTTTCTTCTCCCTTAACAGTCTCTCATAAGGAGAGACTTGAGGCCATAATCCACAAAGCTGGTTAAATGCGGGTTGGCTAATAACGCTAATAAGATGTTATGTTCTTCGTCTTGCTAGGAACACGCCGTTTTTCTCACATCTTTTCATTCACCAACTAAATAAGTGACGCTTGGAAAAATAGGTTATCAGAAGTGAAGGCGAGACTCGAACCTACGAGCTTACGATTGAAAATTCAGACGTTCTAATAAACCATAAATATTCATAAGTTAATTATAGTTCAAATAAACATAACTTAGGTACGGCTGGTCTAGTTGGGAGAACGGCGACTGCCAATCCGGAGACCCCGGGTTCAAACCCCACACGCACCACTGTCTTTTCGAAGTCATGTGCGTAATGCCGCTTACTTAAAACGGTGAAGGAAAAAATAGTGAGGAAACCGACATGTATCTAGAATCTTTTGAAGTCATGTGTCATCCACCAACCCGCACTGGGCTACCGTGGTGGGTTATGGCCTTAACTCTCTCCTTGGGAGAGAAGGCCCTGAGTCCCAGCAGTGGGAACGTTTAGTGGGCTGCTGATGATCATGCCAAGTTAACGGATACATAGATTTATATTTAAACTTCAGTAGGTCAGGTAGTCAAAAGAAGCCATCTGAGGCCAATAATTAGAGTCTTGCATGCTTCTTCAGTCCACCCAAGTGTGCCCTACTAATATATACAAAGTTTAGGATGTTGGAACGTCGGAACTTCTGAACCACAGAGCTCAGGTTTCCGATATCTACTATGGTCTGAACAGATGACATTTTTAACGCAGAATGTAGACAGACAGAAACTGAAACTCTTTATAAAATGCACACTAGCAAAACTAACGTACAATTAAATAATTAATTATATCTAGAGCCATAAATGGCGGTGTTATGGCGCTAGTAGCGATCTGTAGTAAGTAACCATTAATAGCAGGAAAAGTAAGTAAGTAAACTATTTTTTGTCCCGAAAAAAAAACTGGGTTGAGAACTACGCAGGTACAACCTCGAGTTCTGCTCGAGTTATAAATAAAAAACAAATAAAAAATCCTCGAAGGGTAAAAGAACGCATTTCTGGAGACTTGAACCCGAGATATTTTGGGTCAGAAGGAAGACAATAATTTCACTACATTGGTACTATAAACTATACTAAACTAAATCTAGTTCAAAAGCTCTCCCAAATACAATATGAATTCACAGATCACTGAAGAGACCAGTGAACTGAGTCAAACTCATTTCCGTTAATATCATAAATAGGACCAGATTGGTACATAAAAGAGACACAATTGTTGCCAGTTGCCGTAACATGACCATTCGGAAAGTAATAATGATACCGAGGCGTTTTTAACGTGCCAAAAAAATATCCCGGGCTTTTTTAGGTTAATCTGGTTTTTACCTCAAAGTAGCACAGTTACTGAGAGCTATCAGTTTCATTTAGAATCTCAAGTGTTGTCACCCGTATTTGTTTGTAGTATATTTCACTTATAGTATTATATTTAAGTACCTGGGTGACCGAGCTTTGCTCGGTTTAAATACTAAATATACTTAGATACCTACAGATTAAGACTCCAAGAAATAGATTTTCTTAAAAAACGTATTGAAAAAAACAGAGAACCCGTCTGGATTCGAACCCGGAGCTACTAATTCGTGACCGTTATGAGCGCCCGACTTCCCGTCTGAGCTAATTATGCTGTCGCGTCACGCGGCGAAATTTCCCTTCACATTCTAATGTCTAATGTAACAGTTTTTCATTGTCTAAAAACGCGCATAATATGCGTTTTTTTTTAAATAAGACCTAGTTAGATCGATTTATCGTCCCCGAAATCCCCTGCATACATAATTTCATGAAAATCCGTCGAGCCGTTTCCGAGATTCAGATTCTATATATATATACATATTTATATAGGTACAAGAATTGCTCGTTTAAAGGTATAAGATACTGGGATTTGAGTCTAGATATATGTCATATAAAAGAACAAGTATCTGATTATTTAAAGAAATGGGTATGACTGATAAAATTTAGTATAGAGGGCGCCGGTGTGGAACCATCCACTTTTACCCGCCATCTCAAAAAGAGTTTTGGAGGGGTTGGTGCTATGGATGGAAGTGGATGGAGCTAGTCCGGTGACTAACATTCTTATTTGAAATTTTATATGAGAAAGATCGAACAGTTGTCAATATAAATTCTTACATTTATTTGATTGGTTTACTTTTACTCAATTGATAACACAAGAGATCTTTAGTTTCGAAAGATTCTAGGTACATGTCGGTTTCCTCACAATGTTTTCCTTCACCGTTTTAAGTTAGCGGCATTACGCACATAACATCGAAAAAACAGTGGTGCGTGTGGTTTGAACCCGGTGTCTCCGGATCGGCAGGCGCCGTTCTCCCGACTAGACCAGCCGTAACTTAGTACATAATATTTACATCCTACGGACCCTCGATATAAAATACTATAAAATGTAACTGAATCATAGTTTACATTTTGTAGTGGTAGGACTCTTTGCGGAGTCCATCTGGGAAAGTACTAACATTTTCTTCTTTAATCTTTTACTTTTTTTTTTTAAATAAAACAATGACGAAACGAGCAGGACATCTGCCTGATGGTAAGCATCATGCCTGGCACATAACAGCACAGTGACACGCAGCTATTGAAACATGAAGAGTCCAAATCATTACCTAGCACTGCAATCCGCTCGTCACCCAGAGATCTAAGATGTTATATCTCTTAGCCCTGTAATTTCTCTGGAAACTTTGCCCTTCAAACCGGAACAAAGTGATGTTTGCACATTACGGCTTGGCGGTAGAGTATCTGGCAAAGGTGTGGTACTTCCCCAGGCGGACTCTGCTAAGAGTCCTACCAACTAACTAACTAACTAACTAAGAGATTTTCTAACACTAAGCAGGAATGTGTAAACATTACTGTGTTCCGGTTTGAAAGGCAATGTTTCCAGTGAAATTACACGGTATAGAGATAAAACATCTTATATATCTGGGTGACGAGCGCCATGCAGTAATAAGTAATTATTTGGACTTTTCATGTTCCAATAGCTGCGTGTCACTGTGCTGTTATGTGGCAGGCTTGTTGCTTACCATCATGCACATGTTCTGCTCGTCTCGTTACTGTATACTATATATATAAAAACATATTTTAGACCGAAAATGTGAATGTAGAATGTTATTCACATTATACAGATTTATCTACGAACGGCATTAACGAAATTCAAATTTGAGATAGAATACAGCGAGATTTTGCCTGAAAGACTAATTACTGTTCTGACGAACACAAAGGACTGTCCAAAAAGGTAATCCCAGAATAACACACATAAATGCGAAAATACATCTGTTCGAGAATGTGTGTAATAGGTGGATAATTTTATCTACAGCTTTAGTACGTAAGTAACATTGTAATAATTTAATGAAATATAATGAAAATATCTTAATAAAATGTTTGGTAAAAAACAATTACTTGATTACAGCATCAATTAATGTGGGTAAACTTTTTATATCATTTGAAGTTACAAGCAAAACATGCAGTGGATGGTAAGCTACACGCCTGCTTTGCTATACATTGCTTTCTGTTTTTTTTTTTAAATAAAGAGTGACAAGACGAGCAGGACATGTGCCTGATGGTAAGCAACAAGCCTGCCACATTACAGCACAGTGACACACAGCTATTGGAACATGAAGAATCCAAATCATTACCTAGCACTGCACTGCGCTCGTCACCCAGATATCTAAGATGTTATATCTCTAAGCCCTGTAATTTCTCTGGAAATGTCTCTGGAACTCTACAAAGAGTCTCGCTATAATCAATTTTACTCTTAATTGTCAAGTTGGAGTGTCCTGCAGTTTCATCTTTCACCCACATCTTTATAGTACCCGTAATTTTCTCGTAAAATTGTGTGATTTAGCTAATCAAGGTTATAATTTAACTGTATTCTAAATTTAAGCTCAAATCGTTCAGGCGTTTCGACGTGATTGAGCAACAAACATCAAAACTTTTAAGTTTGTAAGATAAGTGGGTTTTTACAAAACTGTTGGAAATCTCGTCCGGATTTTAAAACATTAAAGCACGAGTACCTATATTATTGAGTTCTAAACTCAGTTAGCTTTTTTTTTAAATAAAGAGTTACAATACGAGCTGGACATGTGCCTGATGGTAAGCAACAAACCTGCCACATAACAGCACAGTGATACGCAGCTATTGGAACATGAAGAATCCAAGTCATTGCCTACCACTGCACTGTGCTCGCCACCCAGAGATCTAAGTTGTTATAACTCTAAACCCTGTATTTTCTCTGGAAACATTGCCCTTAAAACCGGAACACAGTAATGTTTACACATTGCTGTTTGGCGGTAGAATAACTGGTGTGGTCCTGCCCCAGGCGGACTCTGCCAAGAGTCCTACCACTACAAAAAACAAACACAAAGCTTGTCTAAAAAAATACAGACTTTTAACTTTTTTATGCTTTCCAGTCCTCCTCCATACTTTCAAATCTCACCTTCCATCCTATGGTTGCCTGGAAGAGATCGCTTTTAGTGATAAGGTCGCCAATCGCTACTTTATTTTGTTTTGTTTTAAGTGACTTTTGTTTATTTATTTTTTTAGTTAAGTGCAATAAAGAGTTAATCTATCTATCTATCTATCTATGCTTTGAATAAATGCACTAAATACGGATGAGTAGATTGTGTATAGTGTAATATAAAACGAAAAACAATTCGGTATATAAATATTATTTATAGACTTCAATTGGTCTATGGATAATTATTTAGATGTGCTTAGTGTAAAGGCCGATTTACATCAGACGAGCGAATGCTCATTCTATCCCCACTGTATCAAATTCATTTGGTGTAAACAAACGTAGAGCATTCTTTCGTTGTTTTGTTTGCGTTCGCAAAGATTCTATGAAATATAATATAATATGGAAAACGCTAAGAACGATCTTTCGTTTATACTAAAAGATCGAGAAAGAATGCTCTTGTTCCAGCTCTAGCTATCTATCTATGTTCTAGCTAGCTATGTTCGTTCAGTTTAAATCGGCCTTAAGTTAGTATATGTATTGTAAAGTAGTATTATAGTTATTATTGTATTTTAGCTTTGTTAAAGGCTCATCAGCCCGTTTGAAAATACGTAGTGTGTGAAACTTTTTGTTGTATTTAAATTCTTGCCATACTTTTCTATGTATATATTTGATATACCTACATATTAACTAATATTATAAATGTGAAAATTTATTACTTTAAATTTATATTCAATCATATAGAAACGGGCGAATGGTTGCAATTTTAAACGATGAATCTTTAACTGAAAACGATTAGACATAAAGCATATTTACTGTACATATTTAGTTGAACTATGAACATAACTAGTAATACGTTCATATCTCGAAAAATGTATAATTCCGTAGAGAACAGTGAAAGGTTAGATTACAAAATAGCATTTTGTAGACATATCAGGCAACAATTATGGATGTTTATTGCGAAAAATATGAAATCAAGGTTTGTTTTTCATGTTGTGCGTTACGTAAGAAACGATGTTTATTATATACATTGGTTCTTAAAATTAAAATTTCTTTAGGATAGAAGCTGGTGCGAAAAATAAATCGCAATGTGTAATAAAAAAGTATTTCTACGGGACGTCAAACAAGAAAGTGAGGTCCAAAAAATGGATTAAAAATTTGGAAACAAAAGACTTCTTTGTTTAAATGAAAATCGACCAGTTTTTACGTTGATTTTGTGTCTCAAATAAAATACTCTGTATACAGTTCAGTTGCACCGTTGCGTTTATTTTTGTTTTTAGCAATGTTCGTTTTTGATACAATGTGTGTAGAATACCTAATGGGTTCAAAGGAATATAGTACAATAAATACGATATCACATAAAATAATTTGCATCAAAATGCAACAACCGAGTAGTACACAACAGGTATTAACAAAACGACCAGTACAAAACAACTTACCTCGCAATCCAAGTATACAGCCACTCACAAAAAACAGTCCGTAACTTTGAGCACCTCCAAAGCTTTAAAAGTTCGTCGATATGATCAGGGAACGCAAAACGCAACGTACGGCGCTATACGGCGATCAGTGGACGACTGAGGACTCCGGTAAACCAACCCCGAGTTTCGGGGCGGGGATGCCGAAAAACAGAGAGGGAGTAGATTCGCTAAAAGGGATGCTGCAAGGCTTAATGGGTAGTCACTGTATAGTAAATTATTAAGGACGAAGCCAGACAGTGTAAGCGGATTTATTATGATTTTTTGATGGCTGCAAAGAGGTGAAATGCGGTAATTTAATATTGGCCTTGGAAAGCTTTTACGGTGTGATTACAGTTCGGAATTACGGGGATTTGGATTTGGCTGCGAATGAGTATTACAAAAATACGGGGCTTATTCTTTTGTTTATTGTTTTTATGTCCACTCTTCATAAATACAAGCTTTGTGTACTATTATTATCGAACAGTATAATACTACAAGGACTGAAGGTATGTGACAATAATGCCGATTACGCCTTACGATTAGAATATTTAAATTTCCATTTTAGGCGTTTGAATGCAAGTGATGTTGAATATTTTGTATCTATTAAACATTGTTCAAAAGTTTTAAATGTGTTTGTATCGTATAAACCTGGCTATACAATGCGCTACGTCTATAATTTTTTCTATTATTGCTGTTAAAATCTACTCTTATTTACTTTTCTAGCTCATTACATCTCATAAGACACTGCAATAATTTACACTACATATAGGTCATAATATAGCTATCATGATTTGTATCACAAGTATCAGGTTTTGAATCCAAATAAGAACATAAAATAAATGTAGTCCACTAAATGTTTCAATGAAAAGTTTGCGTACTGTACCTATACAAACAAATATACACGCATTTTGGACTGAATCTCTATATAAAAGAAAAAGCCCTGAGTCCCAGACAAGGCCAACATTTGATAGTGTCTCAGAAATATATGTACACGCATTTTTGACTTAATCTCTTTATAAGAGAGAAGGCCCCGAGTCCCACGCAAGACCAGAATTTGACAGTGGTTCAGTGTAGGTTAGTGGATAATGCATGAACTCTAAAGATTCTTGGAATATGCCAGTTTCTTTACGATGTTTTTCTTCTCCGTTAAAGTCAGTGATGATGACAAACTTGTATATCTTGCATTTGGAAAAATATTCAGAAGTACAAACGGGATTTAAACCTGTGACTTCTCGATAGTCAATCGCATATTCTACCCACGTTTTTGATCCATGAAGAGCTATATATAAGATAAATATGTATGTAGGTACTATAGCCAGTATCCTACTAATAAATTATAAATGTCAATGTATGGATGTTTGGATGTTTGTTGCTCAATCACGTCCTAACGTATGAACGGATCGGGCTGAAATTTGGAACACAGATAGATTATAATCTGGAAGAACACATAGGCTACTTTTTATCCCGGAAAAACAACGGAAACGGGAACTACGCGGGTAACACCGCGGGCCGCTGATAGTATGAGATATTTTATACTTAGTGGTAGAGGGAGTCCCCATCATTATTAATAAATATTTTTAAACGCATACTATGTATTCGTAGTGGTAGGACTCTTAGCAGAGTCCGCCTGGGGAACTTTGCCAGTTAATACCACACCTTTGCCAGTTATTCTACCGCCAAGCAGTAATGTGCAAACATTACTGTGTTCCAGTTTGAAGGGCAATGTGTCCAGAGAAATTAAAGGGCTTAGAGATATAACATCTTAGATCTCTGGGTGACGAGCGCAGTGCAGTGCTAGGTAATGATATGAGCTCTTCACGTTCTACTAGCCGAGTGTCACTGTGCTGTTATTTGGCAGGCATGTTGCTTACCATTACGCACATATCTAGCTCGTCTCGTCACTCTTTATTAAAAAAAATGTATATGTAATACGTTAATGTTTTATACTTTTATTTTATATGTCATGTATTTTATTTTGAAATGCTAATGTATTTTTTATGAGTATTTTTGTTTGAGGATATACTCTTCTTTAATTCAACGTTATTTTTATAGCTTTTTTACTTAGATATAGAGTATACATAAACTCTTTGCTATTTTACGTCATTTGCACGCCCTGTCCTTTAACTTTCTATATTTTTTTTTCAACGTAATGTTGGCAGGACGAAAATAAAGAAGAACACCTACCAGTGCTAGTAATATCTGTCGCTTTACTTCCACTAGCTTTTCAGTCTTAAAATTATTTGAACTTGTGGGTTATTGTCCTTTGGTGTGTTCAATATGGTTTATTTATATATATTTTTTATTTGCCTGTTTACTGCACCATTTTGGGAAAGATACAGGCGTTTTGTGTTTCACTATATTTTGACAGCAAGTGTTCGTTGATTTTACTCTAAGCACTAACGATTTAAATAAATAACATTTTACATATTACTGTGTGACTTGTATGTGACTTATTAATGATTTAAAGTTATAAAAACTATTGTATTTAAAAATACAAATTTCACAGAATACAGAACACATGATTATTGAACCCACAGAACAGATATCTGTTCTGTGATTGAACCCATCAGGTTCGAACTAGTACGTAGTACTATAAAATCTTGTTTGATTTGTATAAATGTTAAATTTGATTAACAATTGATTGTTAATTAAAAAAAAAACAGAAAATTCTCTATATTGCCTATGTATAATTTTTCATCTGACATATTTATTTTATGACAATTATTATAATTTTCAAATGCCAGAGTTTCTTGCCAAAATAGAATGATCACTTATTAATATGAGCATCATAATATGTGGATACTCTATTTTGTATGAAATAAAATTTTATTTAATTCATGAATTTTCTTAAATTTATTAAAATAAGTATAAATATCTTTAGTACACAATAAAACCTAAAGGGTTAAATTCCCTTGACAGAAGTTTAAAAATCTTGTGGCGTTCGCAATATTTACTCATATTGACAAGTCATTGACCAAGTTTTGTTAGGGGTCAAAGCATTGTGTCTTTGGAAGAGATCCTAAACCAACATCAGGCCCAAATTGATTGGACTCAGTGTTGCCACACAACGCAACCTATGTGTAGCTGAAAATTTAATCTGGACTTTTAGTGGATTTACGTACCATATGTAAATTTTTAATGATTGAGTATTTAACTTTGATCACGACTTGATTGCAAACATTTCGCTAAAATTTGCAATGTAGTAGGTTTTAAAATAAAATTGTATGGTTACATTATCTAAAACTATTTTACCGATAAACCGATAGATAACAATAGGAAATAACATGTTTCAAGATATAAAACACGAACGAAAAGATTTGACTCCGCATTTGTGATTAGAACGTCTGGGTTGTGGAATGCGTTGCCTGAGTGGGTTTTCCCCGATAGTTATAATCTTGGTGTCTTCAAATCGAGAGTGAATCGGTTTCTTCTAGGCAAGCACGCTCCATAATAGATCGCATCATCGCTTAACATCAGGCGAGATGGTGGTCAAGTGCGAACCTATAATAGTAAAAAACATGCTTTTTTTTTCTTAAAATATAATGTAATCCTAATTTAATTTGAACAAAAATGTTAAGAACACTCTTAAAATACCTTAATTTGATATGAAGTCTGTTTAAGTAGGTACTTACTGTTTTTCTCACCACCACAAACAAAGAGATATTTAGAGAGAGAGAGAGAGAGAGAGACTTAGAATTTCGACATTCTTATTACGTTACAAGATTTGATTTCCTTTCTTCATGACCATATTGCGTCTTGCTCGCGACAATATTGTAAATAGAATCTCATCAGTGGCAAAGTCGCCTCTGCAGCTTTTAAAAATAGTGCAAGGAGCGTACCTGAAAGCAGAGAGAGGCCATTAAATCAAAACTTTATCTACAACTGGAAATTAATTGTATAAAGAGGTGCAGTACTTTAGATATCAACAACAGTGTATGATGGGACAGTAGAAGGAAAATAGTGACAATAGTGGGAAACAGTAAGAGACACTTTTCGTGGACACCATTTATAGTAGAATTAATAAATAAACAATTAAACCGACTTCAAAGCCCCTAATGGGGAGCAACAAAATAAATAAGAAAACAAATTTAATATACTCAAGAACGAAAAATGAATTGATCTAATTATTAGAAGCACTACTTACTCATCTATTTAAATTCGGTGCCAGTCTAGCCAAAAAGCTAGTTGATTACAATGTACGTAGTAATCAGGCATAGGTAAGTAGTATCTATCTAATGCCTGTTAGACTTGGCTCGCACCGAATTCAAATAAATAGATGAGTGAGTAACGCTTATAAAATAAATAATTTTAGTTTTTTGTTCATATTTCAAAACCCAGACCGATTTTGATAAAATGTAAACCATTCGGGAAGCATACTCATCCGAACAAAATTTTATTAAAATTAGTTGAGGCGTTCAAAAGAAATAAGGTATCATACATTAAAAAAAAGAAAAACATGGTGGTCGAATTGATAACGTCCTCCTTTTTGGAAGTCGGTTAATGAGAGTGGTGCTTTCGTATATACATACGACATACGAAATATTTATGTATAAATGTAGGAAGGTTTTATGGATCATCATAAATTGTGAACGTGTAAACAAGGGCTGAAAATGACAATTTGTAGCATTTTTGGGCAACTATCTATTGTAATACAAAACCATCCGATTTTGTATTATAAGTTTAATTTTGATTCTTTATATTTCACACAGAACCAATTTCTCGACTTAAACCAAGATCAGGTTTATTCATGCATGAATACAGTTACTTATTTGGGGGATCAGCTAAATGGAAACCAGCTCTCTCAATAGTTTCAGACTCTGTAGTATGTCGAAAAGCAAAGCCTGAGGACCTTTAGAAAATGACGAATTGGTCTCCTCAAGACCACGGACTCTTTATAAGCCGCACAGTGGTTTGTTTGTGCAGTTTTTTAGACTCACTTTACTGAGTGTGCTCTTGTCCACCTGTTTAGGCCCGGTATTAACCGTTTTTGGCTTCAAACTAGTCATAAGTAGTCCGTTTTGGAAGACAATGGCTCTTCCTGTGGTATATTTAATACCTTACGCCCTTCCTTGTTTCATGAGACTTGAAACTTGTCTTCAAGTCGAAAGTGAATACGTGCCCTACTTTCAGCTACATCGTCACTTTCCAACAAGCGTTGGTGTTGAACAGTTAGTCGTTCAACGTAGACCTATTTAATGAGAAAATGCTCGTTTGGAGTCACAAACATAGAACATTTCTGTTGTGACTTCTTTTGACTCAACAACTTTTAAATTTATTTATCGTAAACTTTGTTCAAATGTACACGTATACATAGGTAATTAGCGCAAAAATTTTACAGGTCAAATTCACGTTTAACGTTTATTTAATGTTTAAAAAAACGTTCGTTGGAGTCACAAACACCGATAATTTCTATAGTGACTTAATTTAACTCAACAACTTTTCAATATAGCTTTCGTAAATTTTGTTCAAATATTAGGAACACGTAGACATAGTAAAAAATTTACAGGTGAAATTCACCCTTCTATGTACATAATAATACTTTGTATTAATATTGTTGTTGGTCAGATCATAGGACAAAGCCGTAGCAGAAAATTGTTCATTCCGCAATCTAATTTTGGATAAATTAGCTGGTACAATTGTACGTGTTTTAGTTTAGTTAATCAACGCAATCAAAGTATTAAATTGTAGTTTGATTATTTCCCAGAATTAGCAGCACACATTCCGTTTTGACGTTATCGTAACTGCAGTGCGCATGAAACAACCAATTTTGATAACTAGAATCCACTAAACCACACATCAGATAATTTAATCTAAGCGTACTATTTCACTTTGAAATAGTACATTTTCGAACTGATTTCTAATTTTCATTGAAGTGAATGTAGTGATATTATTTCAAGAAAACCTAGGTGTAGTTATTAATTACACTAACATTGGGTAACCTACAAATTGTACGAACATAAAATATTGTTTGTGCAAATAAATGCGAATAATATTGAATTAAGTGTAATGATACATTTTTGGTGTGAAGAAATAAATGTTTTCTGTATCTTAGAAATGTTGTAGGAATCGTTGCAGAGTTTATCTGGAGAAGTAATAGTTACTTTACCGTCAAACATTTTTTTTTTTTTTTTATAATAGTTTTTATTCATAAATGGTCAAATTAGCAGTCCGTCAAACTGTGTTATAGAAACATTAAGATGTTTCGGTTTAGAGGGTTATATTTTTAGAGAAATTCTAGGGAAAAAAGATAAATATTTTTTATCTTAAAGGGGGAAATGGAGTATAGTGCAGTATATGCAGGGGAGTGATCTCGCCTCTTAATATTTAGATAGCTAAGTGGCACTTTGCTGTAATGTGTAATGTAATGTGGGCAGGTGTATTGTTTACCATCAAGCCCCAGTCTTGATGATCCTATTTATAAATTAGGATTTAAAAAAATAAAGAAGGTGTCTTATTTTTGGATACAGTAACCGTCTAGTTATTGTTATATACTATATCCAGCGTGCTGAACCCAGCTGACTAAAATGTGGTCTGAAGGCGAACGTGAAAAGGCCTGCGAAATAATTTATGTTCGATTGAAAAAGTTTACGTCGCAAATGCAACGAAACAATGTTGCTAGTCACTCCCATCTCCCACCAACATGGCTCATAAAATATTTTTAAATCGTCTGTTAATTCAGTCTGTAAATTAAAAAAATGCATGTTTTGAGACAACATGTTTTCTGCCCATTTTTTCTCGGTTTACTGGTAAAACAGTGTTAAATATGTCACCACACAATCTATATAATATAAAAGCGAAAGGTCACTCATCAAGGAATCTCAGAAACTACAAATGCTAGGAATCTTAAATTTTGCATGGAGGTGTCTTTTAGCACGTAGACGCTCGCTAAGACGGAGTTTTGCGAAATTCAACCCCTAAGAGGGTGTATCAAGGGATGAACGGTTGTATGAACATTCGTAATTTTCAAAGTTATCAAATTTTGTATCTAGACACTTAACACGATGCAATTAAATAATTGTTCTATCAAGTTTGTTGTTCGAACTCTACGGGGGTGAAATTGGGGTTGAAATGGGGGATGAGTGTCAATATGGAAGTTTCCAACCGTTGAAGATAAAACCATGAAACTCTGTATATAGACACTTGAGACGAAGCAAATAAATGTTTGTTCCATCAATTTTGTAATTTCAAACTGCATGAAATTGGGATTGAAATGGGGGACGAATGTTTCTTTTCGCTTTTACACTTAAACAACTGAACCGATTTTGATGAAATTGTGAAAACCCGTTAACGTGTCTGGGTACACAAATAGGTACCTACTGCCTGAGTTACCTTAATATTTATTTCACGCGGACGAAGTCGCGGGTAACAGCTAGTTGCAAATAGATTCCTTCAGATTAAAATCTCACGGCGTCAGAATAAAAACTGTGTAACATTACCTAACCTATTGTTTATTTGTAATATTACTCATATACGATATTTACAATTTTACTGAGACTTGCACAAGCTTCAAGATTGAAAACTTGATGGCAATATTAAACTGTGTTACAATGAATATTAGGCACCAACCAACGTCAAAGGACCAAAGTTATCGACATAACTCGACGTGCTGAAGTGGTATTGGGCTGGTCATATCTGTCGTAGTGGTTATATTTGAGAGTGAAGACTGCAAATAGGCAAACGTAGCGTAGAAACTCTACGGAATGACAATATTAATATACGTAAGGTAGCAAACTGTGATTGAAGAAAGGGATGAGTGGCGTAGCATGGGAGAGGCCTATGTCCAGTTGTGGACTAGGACAGAATTATAATGACAATAAACATCAAAGACTGGTTTGATTAGGTGCACTGGCTTATTTCAAATTGAGTATAGATAACACAGATTACAGAAAAACTTTCACTTAATTATAAATATAATAACTACACATTAGCAAAATTAGGTTGAAGTTTTTACAGAAACATACAATTTCTTAGCCTCACCAACAAGCTAGTCGTTGGGCGCGTGTATCCATCTTTGTGAACGACGACAAAGAATCTTGTCCCGTCTACGAAACGCTTTCAAAGCTTTCATTTTGAAGCTTATGCTCAAAGAAGCTGCTTTGCACCACTATCTCAATTTCTTATTAAATTAAATTTACAAAAAATACTCTATTTTGAATAGTAGTAACTGTACCCTGCCATGCTTTGCTTTGACACATTTGATATGGCCGCATGAATGAGGTGGTAGCCTTTGAAAACGATGTCACTATGACAAGAATAAAGTGGCCAAGTGCAAGTTGGACTCGCCCATGAAGGGTTCCGTTGCAGCAAGTAACATAATACACATAGTACACATAATTCTTGTAGTTCGTTGTAACTTTGATCGAAGTTTTAATAATAGTGTATTTATGACGTACTAAAAAAAAAACTACTCATCAGATCGAGTTCAAACCAATTTTCTTTGGTAGTTTGCATGGTAATGTACATCATATATTTTTTTAGTTTTTTCATTCTCTTACTTTAGAAGTTAGAGGGGGGGACACACATTTTACCACTTTGGAAGTGTCTCTCGCGCAAATTATTCAGTGTAGATAAAAATGATATTAGAAATCTCAACATCATTTTTGAAGACCTATTGATAGACACGTGTAGATTTGATGAAAAAATTTTTTTTGAGTTACAGTTTTCTGTATGGGGGGCAACCCTAATTTTTACTTTTTTTAATATTTTTTGGTACAAATCTTAATTTACAGAATACATCTACTTACCAAGTTTCAACAGTGTAGTTCTCATAGTTTCGGTAAAAAGTGGCTGTGACATACGGACGGACAGACAGACAGACAGACAGACAGACATGACGAATCTATAAGGGTTCCGTTTTTTACGTTTTACGGAACCCTAAAAACCAATCTTTGACACAGGTAGTATATTGTGTTAAAAGTTGAGCTATATAAACTTCTTTTTTAGTTATTGAAGCAAATACATCGCAAACGTAACAATTTATATGAATAGAGTGTTAGATAATAGTCTGGGATAGAACATAGGCAATTTTTTATTCGGGAAAAATTACGAAAATGTGAACTACGCAAACAAAACCGTAAGACACTGCTGGTATATTTAAAAAAAAAAACAAAAAAAAAAGGAATAATATTAATCTTCTTAATATATATAAATCTCCTGTCACGATGTTTGTCCGCGATGGATTCCTAAACTACTTAACCGATTTTAAATTAAATTGGTACACCGTGAGCACGTGAGCAGTCTGGTCCAACTTGAGAGATAGGATAGTTTTTTTTTCGATTAATAGTACTTATATGACGAAATCCGAGCGAAGCCGGAACTGGCCGCTAGTAAATAAATCAAATAAAATTAATTGTTGAGGTTTTACACTTCTACACTTCTCTTAGTTTCTCACAAGAAAAATGCAAAAATTTATTTATACTTTTTTACACTAAGCATTAGATAATATAGAAAAACTAGCATCAGATTTAAAGATAAATGTTTACTTGTTAGAAACGTAAATTGAATACAGAAACTAATTTACTCGCTGATTTACACTAAGGCAAAGTTTCAACAGATTGTACTACTATATTTAGCATTGTTAGCCTATAACAGTGGAAAACTTAATTTCAATACCCTGTAGTACAAACTCCCAGTTTTCCAAATACCTATTTCCTTTGAACTGCTCTGTTCAATGCCCTAAAATAATTTTAGGTCTTGAAGTTTAATTAATTATCATGAGTTTAATGCTCAGTTATTAAAGACACCCAGTTGATCTAATGCCATCATATTTTTAGTAATTCAATTAAATTATACAGAAAATATACATACCTAACTTCTGAAGCTGATTTACCCAATTTCTTACAGTGGAGGTAGATCTTTAAGAAAACTAAGTACCAATGAGAACTACCAAAACTATCTATAATACCTAACTTACTCTAAAATTGGAATACTCCATAAATAGGTACATCCATCCATTACATATCGGAATGATACAAATATCAATGGCAGTCTAGAAGAAGGTCGGTCTAGTCGGTTTTAATACGTTTTAATACATCACAACCAAAGTTCATTTAAGATCGTTTTTATCTCCGTGAGTTCATTACATATAAATCATACATTTCCATATAAATTTACTCAAATATATAAAACTATAGTTTGATTATTTCCCAGAATTAGCTGTACACATTCGGTTCTGACGTTATCGTAACTGCAGTGCGCATGAAACAACCAATTTTGATAACTAGAATCCACTAAACCACACATCAGATAATTTAATCTAAGCGTACTATTTCACTTTGAAATAGTAAATTTTCGAACTGATTTCAAATTTTCATTGAAGTGAATTTAGTGATATTATTTCAACAAAACCTAGGTGTAGTTATTAATTACACTAAACATTGGGTAACCTACATATTGTACGCACATAAAAATTTTTTTGTGAAAATAAATGCGAATAATATTGAATTTAGGGTAATGATACTTTTTGACATGAAGAAATAAATGTTTTCTATATCTTAGGAATGTTGTAGGAATCTTTGCAGAGTTTATCTGAAGAAGCTCAGAATAAGGAATATAAAATGAAGAAGTTATACTCTATTGACAGCAGTTATTTTACCGTTAAACTGTATGTATTATAGAAACATTTAGGGTGTTTCTATGTATAATAAGTATGTATTTAAAACTATATAAGTATTATATCAGCTATCTGGCCACCATCATACAAGCTTTGCTTAGTTTGGGGTCAGATGGTGTTGTGTGTGAATTGTCCACCAATATTTATTTATTATTTATTTATTTATTTAGATATTGCGCTATAGAGAATTATATTTTTAGAGTAATTCAGAAAAAAGATAAATCTTTTTTTATCTTAAAGGGAGAAACGCAGTGTAGTGCTGGGGAGTGATCTCGCCTCTTAATATTAAGATAGCTAAGTGGCACTTTGTTGTAATGTTACGGGCAGGTGTATTGTTTACCATCAAGCCCAAGTCTTGATGGTCCTATTTATAAATTAGGATTTAACAAAATCAAAGAAGGTGTCTTATTTTCGGATACAGTAACCATCTAGTTACTGTTATGTAATATACTATATCCAGCGTGCTGAACCCAGCTGACTAAAAAGTGGTCTGAAGGCGAACGTGACAAGGCCTGCGAAATAATTTCTGTTCGATTGAAAAAGTTTACGTTGCAAACGCAACGAAACAATGTTGTTAGCCATTCCTATCTCCCACCACCATTGGCTTTAAATCGTCTGTTAATTCAGTCTGTAAATTTAAAAAAATGCATGTTTTGAGACAAACATGTTTTTTGCCCATTTTTTCTCGGTTTACTAGTGAAACAGTGTTAAATATGTCACCACACAATTGCAAATAAATTCCTCCAGATTAAAATCTCACGGCGTTAGAATAAAAACTGTGTAACATTACCTAACTTTTTGTTTATTTGTAATGTCACTCATATACGATATTTACAATTTTACTTCAAGATTCAAGATTCAAGATGTGCATAAGCTTCAAGATTGAAAACTTGATGTCAATATTAAACTGTGTTACAACGAATATTAGGCACCAACCAACGTCAAAGGACCAAAGTTATCGATATTACTCAACGTATTAGCAAGCTGAAGTGGTATTGGGCTGGTCCTATCTGTCGTAGTGGTTATATTTGAGAGTGAAGACTGCGAATAGGCAAACATTGCGTAGAAACTCTACGGAATGACAATATTAATATACGTAAGGTAGCAAACTGTGATTGAAGAAAGGGATGAGTGGCATAGCATGGGAGAGACCTACGTCCAGCTGTGCATAAGGGTAGGTTGATGATGACAATAAACACCAAAGACTGGTTCGATTAGGTGCACTGGCTCATTTCAAATTGAGTAAATCTAACATTTCATTTATAGTAGTTACAGTAGTGTGGAACACTCATACAAGCAATTTTTCACTCGACTATAATTATAATGACTAAACATTAGCGAAATAAGATTGCAGTTTTTACAGAAACATAAAATTTCTTATCCTCACCAACAAGCCAGTCGTTGGGCGCGTGTATCCATCTTTGAGAACGACGACAAAGAACCTTGTCCCGTCTACGAAATGCTTTCAAAGCTTTCATTTTGAAGCTTATGCTCAAAGAAGCTGCTTTGCACCACTATTTCAATTTCTTATTAAATTAATTTTACAAAAAATACTCTATTTTGAATAGTAGTAACTGTACCCTGCCATGCTTTGCTTTGACACATTTGATATGGCCGCATGAATGAGGTGGTAGCCTTTGAAAACGATGTCACTAAGACAAGAAAAACCAATCTTTGACACAGGTAGAATATTGTGTCAAAAGTTGAGCTATGTAAACTTTTTTTTAGTTATTGAAGCAATGTTACACATCGCAAACGTAACATTTTATATGAATAGAGTGTTAGATAATAGTCTGGGATAGAACATAGGCTATTTTTTATTCTAAAAAAATTACGAAAATGTGAACTACGCAAACAAAACCGTAAGACACTGCTGGTATATTAAAAAAAAAACAAAAATAAATGGAATAATAAATAAAAATAAATGGAATAATAAATGCTCGTTTCTGGTGCAAAGGATTTCTATTGCAATTCAACGGGGCAATGCTGCCAGCATTTTGGGCTCCTTTGCACCAGCGACAGTGCAGGGTGGGTTATGTGATAACTTTTAACATAAAATTTAATTGTCATTGTTATTTATTATTATTATTACTTGGTGTTTGTGTTTAATCTTAAGTTTTTCTAAATTGTAAATTGTTTTATATTTTAAATGTCAATGTTCTAATAAATAATAATAAATAAATAAAATAAAATTATTTGTTGCGGTTTTACACTTCTTAGTTTCTCACAAGAAAAATGCAAAAATTTAACCATATACTTTTTTACACTAAGCATTAGATAATATAGAAAAACTAGCATCAGATTTAAAGATTATTTACTTGTTAGAAACGTAAATTGAATACAGAAACTAATTTACTCGCTGATTTACACTAAGGCAAAGTTTAAACAGATTGTACTACTATATTTAGCATTGTTAGCCTATAACAGTGGAAAACTTAATTTCAATACCCTGTAGTACAAACTCCCAGTTTTCCAAATACCTATTTCCTTTGAACTGCTCTGTTCAATGCCCTAAAATAATTTTAGGTCTTGAAGTTTAATTAATTATCATGAGTTTATTGCTCAGTTATTACAGACACCCAGTTGATCTAACGCCATCATATTTTTAGTAATTCAATTAAATTATACAGGCAGCTCTTCCAATTCGGTTTGGGGGTCTAGGGGTGCGTTGTGCGCGAGATGTCGGCCTGCCTGCTTTCCTTGCGTCGGTGCATGGGGTTGCTGATCTTGCCGCTACTATTCTAAATTCAAATGGTGGCGAGGAAAGGTTACCTTATGCTTCTGACGCTTTGATGGTCTGGAGTGCTCTCAACTCCGGGGAGTGGACTCCCGTAGAGTCTCAAAGCCAACGGGCGTGGGATGCTATTGGGGTCAAGCGGGTCCAAGCACAACTTTCGGCATGTGCCTCGGGAGCGGATTTGGCCAGACTCCGGGCCGTCTCGCAGCCTGAATCTGGGGCTTGGTTGCAGGCGCTACCTTCTCCTCACCTAGGCACCTTATTAGATAACAACTCGTTGCGCGTTGCGGTGGCTCTTCGCGTGGGCTGCAAGGTGTGTGAACCCCTCGTATGCACCTGCGGCTCCCTGGTAGAAGCCAATGGCCATCACGCTTTGAGTTGCCGACGGTGTGCAGGAAGGTTCTCGCGACACCATGCACTCAATGACATAGTTCGGAGAGCCCTAGTGTCGGCGGGAGTTCCATGCGTACTTGAGCCCCCGGGCCTATGCAGATCGGACGGCAAGAGACCGGATGGGTTGACTCTGGTGCCCTGGAAGAACGGGAAGTGCTTAACTAAAATAATATTATTTAACCAACTAATCTCCGAATAACCCACCCCTAACTGCTCCCGGCGCTAAAGTGCCCATGATGCTCGCCGCGTTCTCACGCTGAATGGCAATGGCCAACCTTTGCTCCAGGAACGCGCCAGAGCGGGAGTCACCCGTATTCTCCCTGAGCCTGCGCCCCAATTCTGAGAGGAACCCTTTAGCCTCTGCCCCCAACAACCCAAGGTCTCCACGGCAATAGGTACAAATTCGTACTGCGACACCAACATACCATACTTTCGCTTCTTCTTATCAGCGGCATCCTCTGCCGCGGCTGATGGTGAGTGGATAGTGCGACCTAGATGGCTTGCGGCGACAGTGCTGACGCAAGTGGCGTCCCAAATTAAGCACTTCCATTTCTTCCAGGGCACCAGAGTCAACCCATCCGGTCTCTTGCCGTCCGATCTGCATAGGTCCGGGGGCTCAAGTACGCATGGAACTCCCGCCGATACTAAGGCTCTCCGAACTACGTCATTGAGTGCATGGTGTCGCGAGGACCTTCCTGCACACCGTCGACAACTCAAAGCGTGATGGCCATCGGCTTCTACCAGGAAGCCGCAGGTGCATATGTAGGGTTCACACACCTTGCAGCCCAGGCGAAGAGCCACCGCAACGCGCAACGAGTTGTTTTCCAATAAAGTGCCTAGATGAGGAGAAGGTAGTGCCTGTAACCAAACCCCAGATTCAGGCTGCGAGACGGCCCGGAGTCTGGCTATATCCGCTCCCGAGGGACATGCCCAAAGTTGTGCTTGGACCCGCTTGACCCCAATAGCATCCCACGCCCGTTGGCTTTGAGACTCTACGGGAGTCGATTCCCCGGAGTTGAGGGCACTCCGGATCATCAAAGCGTCAGAAGCATAAGGCAACCTTTCCTCGCCACCATTTGAATTTAGATAGCAGCAAGATCAGCAACCCCATGCACCGACGCAAGGAAAGCCGGCAGGCCGAGAGTCGATTCCCCGGAGTTGAGGGCACTCCGGACCATCAAAGCGTCAGAAGCATAAGGCAACCTTTCCTCGCCACCATTTGAATTTAGATAGCAGCAAGATCAGCAACCCCATGCACCGACGCAAGGAAAGCCAGCAGGCCGACATCTCGCGCACAACGCACGCCTAGACCCCCAAACCGAATTGGAAGAGCTGACAATTTTTTTTTTCTAAAAGTCAATTGTAATCATAAGTTCTACATCACAACTCCTATGTTAACTCCTTAAGTTCTGTGTTGCAATTACACAATGTCAACAGCAACAAATATATTAATTTAGAATAACTCGAAAAATTGTATCTCGAAAACTTGGCTTTCAATACTTTAAAGACAATACAAGCCTTTTATATCTCTTCATTGAACTCAAGAAGTTGTACGACCCCGTTATATTGAAGATCTTCGTAGAAAATTCCAACCATTAGAAGCACTCTATACAATGCCCTTCAGAACAGATACAGAACAATGAGTATTACTAGTTATTGTGAATGATTTTACACTTGACTTGTTATATTGTAACTGTGTGAATTCTACGGAACTGGGTCTTGGGATTCCCGCAAAGCATTTACGAGAGTTGAATATTTTATCTATGAGTCGAACTGTCCAAAATTTTACAGGAACTTCCAAATCTTAAACAATGTAGGTGTGTTTTAATTTATTGCTTGGTTTGCGCTATACAGCTTCTTTTGGTTTAAAACACAAACCAATCTTGTCTAATATTAGGTAACAAAGCAGTGAACGATGGAGAGTACTTATCTAGAAGAAATATATTCATACTTGATACAACAAAATACCCCAGAATTAGACAGAAGCAGGACATTAATGCTTTTAAAAACCGATTAAATAAAATTTTAATCCAGAAAGCATACTACAGTGTTGATAGCTTTTTGTTGGACAAATTTGATAAGGTGAAGGGCTAGTGCTTTTTTAATCGGTTTATATTTTTATGAATGCAATGCAATGACTTAGTTTAACTGGATAAATAAAAAATAATATACTTACTTATTTCATACCTCTTATGTTGACATTTTGTAATCTGACATTGGATAATTTTGATATTTTAATTAACTTCATAAATTGACCTAAGTTGAATATTAGATTTTTTTTAAAGAAATTTTGTCTGTATACCTTACCTGGTAAAAATTAGAGAACATTTATTTGACCTATGTGTACACTTATACCTAATTTTACAGACCAATAAAGAATTGAATTGAATTGAGTATGACATACCGAGGTTTTATTTATCAATGCATGCGCAAATAGGTACTCCACAGTTAAATAATAAAGTAAAGTCTATTTTCCTGTTTCTAAAGTTAAAGTGCGAACAAGATTTGGACCTGATGGTAAACAACAAGCTTACTTCTAATAACACAGTGCACATAGGACACCCATAATTATGACGCTGAGTCTAACATTTTTGTCATTCTAGTATAGGTGGCGCCAGAGATAATAAATTGAAAAGAGAAATATATAAAACATTGTCTAAGTAAATGTTTATAATATTACAATATTTATATAAGTAAACAAATATAAAAATTAGGCATACTTAACTTAACTTTATCACTATAAAAGCAGCCTCTTCCAGTTTTATTCCCATTCCCATTATTATAAAAGTAGACTAGGTATGTGTTTTTCCAGGCCATAATTCAACAGTGTTCCAAATTTCAACCTGATCCGTTCAGAGGTTACAACGTGCTTACGTGATTGAGCAACATACATTAAACATACAATTATTTATATGTATAATATTAGTAGGATATACATACACACATTATACTTATGTAAAAGCATACTCCAAGAATTGTAACCAACTCAAAGCATACGGAGAAACTTCATAAAATAAAAAGTGAGAAAACTACTGGTACAGAACCAAATAAACACCATGCTTTACAACGAAACAGAGAATAAGACTACTTCATTTGCTATTCTACTCCGCCTTTCTCTCTAACTGCCCTACCTGCCCGACATAAAAAGATTGTTACCACCGAACTTTAGAAGAAAACGTAGCTTGTTGAACAATGCTCGACGCTTGGTATTGTCTGTACTAAGGATTTCAAGTGCTTTTACGCAAAAACTATTGTGGTATGTACTTCAACAATGAAACGTTCGGAATTTTTATTGGTACTCACTTATTTTATGTTTGTTTTTTGAAACTTTTTGGGTCTCAGGTAGTTTTGGGTGTTTGCTCCTCTGTTGTTTCAAAGGATGAGGTGCTTAAGTGGGATTAGATAGTTTTAGTGTTATTTTTATGTCTTTATTTTGGCTTTAAAAGGGTTTACGCGAAAGTCATTGTTTGTAGTTGTTATAGCAAGTTGTTAAACCTGAGGGTGGCATTGAGGTGTGGTCTAAGCTTTGATATTGGGATCAAGTGTTGTTATCAGATTGACTACAATTAATAACCGTTACACTGAATAAATGGTAAAAGCAAAACATTGTCGTGCTGAAACACAAGACGTTGGCGTAATTGTGCTCACTAAACATATCACACATACATATCACAACCAAATAGAAATATTGAAAGAAATAAAAAGGAGATAAATAATCAGATGACATACTCGTAAATAGCACAACCGAATGAAAGCTAGAAATGAAAAGAAGAAGCCTTCAATAAGCTGACTATTATTTTATTTACTTTTCTCATTGTTTAAACGATATTATATTTTAGGTATTTACCTAATAAATACATTTTTCTGTATTTTTTCATTGTATAGTAACATAATTTAAACAATTAAAAAATACAAGAACCATACAAAAATGCCCTCTGGACTTGACAAAATGATTGACATCATTCCTCCATAATGGTTAGGCAACATTAAGGTACAAGTTCGCGCCGAGACCGCGACGCGAGACCGCGACAGGAGACCGCGACCGGAGACCGCAACAGGCACTTGACACTATGGAATTGTATGGGCGCCAGTTCGCGCCGAGACCGCGACAGGAGACCGAGACCGGTCGCGGTCGCGGTCTCGGCGCGAACTGGCGCCCATACAATTCCATAGTGTCAAGTGCCTGTCGCGGTCTCCGGTCTCGGTCTCCTGTCGCGGTCTCGTGTCGCGGTCTCCGCGCGAACTTGTACCTTTAGCGGGCGAAGATTAGTATCGTGTTGGCGCGACAAAGACTTCGTGTTCGGGCATAGGCAATGTTCTTGTCTACATTAAAGCGGGCGAAGACATTTACTACATCGTCTTCGCCCGAATACTACGTGATGACACGATTCACACGATGGTTCCGGCCACATTCATCGCGTTAACACGACTATTCGCCGTAGCCCGCTAATGTAGCCGGATCATTACAGGATTGATTTCAACTAAAAATTTTAATCTCGATCAAACTGACACTTAGACCTTAATATCCGCAGTTAATATGCAGATACCTGTGTAAAGTTACTAGGTATATTGCACATATATGGCTTTATTTGGCTGTATAATATTAGCTAATGTTATGCAATGTCACGGTATTGGAAGCAGTAATCATTTAAAACATTAGTATTAGAATTAATTTGTTTATTTTAGATTTAAATACAGGTTCCAACTATAATAACATACGCTTTAGAGACTGTGCACCTGATCTACATGATCTAATAGTACTTTACCCTTATCATTGGACTGCTTGTAGCTTCATAAATCGACATTGTTTTCATTGTTGATGTGGCAACGACTCGAACTAACTTTGTACTTCTTAATCGCCTCCAATGCCTTAATCTGGTACACGGTACAGTGATGTTCAAACATCACTGTCTTCCAGTATCAAGGGCAATGTTTCCATAGAAATTACAGGGCATAGAAATAAATCATAAATATCTTACGATAACAAGCGCAGTGTAGTGCTTATAAGGATTTTGACTTTTTATCTCTCAATAGCTGCGTGAAACTGTGACATTATGGATACGCTCGTCTCTGCTTTCTTTACCACAAGAAAAAAAAAAAAAGTTACGCTAAATATTTCGAAAACTAAATTGAATTTTTGAAGCCATTGTGACAATAAACCATTGTAAAAATGTCCAAACGCCATTTTACAGCTCAAATAAACATACTATTCACAACCTCCTTTGGCGATATAAATCGAAATTGTAAATAAAGAAAATTATACGAATTACAAGGGGTTTAAAATCAGATATTCGATTCACATTATTAAACTTAGCCCCTAACGCGAGCCCTTAATAATACCCTAAACATTATTGACAAAGAGACACCATGGGAGATTTTTTTTTATAATAATCTGTTTGAAAAGAACCATAAAGCCGTGATTCTTTTGTGCGTCATCTCTGACGTGATAGAATATATCAGACCTTATTGCAAAGAGTCAAGGTATAGTTTGAAAGTGGAAAACGAACAAGGTATTACAGTATTACCATAATTTCATAACTAAGGGCGAACGATTTTCTAATATTACACTCATACTTGGATTTTATGACCTTTTCTTTCATACTCGCCGTTAATATGTGGAATAAGTTCTACCTCACGGCTATGGGTGATTTTTTTATTTAAAATCTTTTACACCCTGTACGTGAAATGGGGGAAGTTAAATAGGTTTTTAAAACGTTGAGAGCTTCGTATAAAACAGTTATTGGAAGTGATTAAAAGACGTTTTAATATGAGATTTGAATCCCAACTGTACTTTTGTAAATTTTTGAGTGCAAATGTGCGACATTGTCACGATAATGGTAGCAATTGTAACGGCGAAGGAAAATATCGTGAACAACCGTCAGAAAAAATGATGACATGACATGAAATGTGTTATCCAACAACATTTTACTAGTGCAAAATCAGAGTAAAAGATAGGTATAAACTATAATTGCTGATGTAACTTGACTTAAACCCAATCTTCTCTATATCAGTTTGTTTAACTTCATAAATGTCCTAATTTTTAAACCAATTAAACCAAGCTTCGACTATATATTTATAATAATACAGCTGTACCTACGAACCAAACCAAAACTGGACCCCATTTAATACATTACAGATCTAATAATTGTGTTAATATTGTTCCAACTATGTGTACTTATCAAATGATCTTTATATCAAGAAGGATCTCGTCCAAAAGCCAGTTTATACGAGGACTAATTTAAAATAATCCTTCTCCACATCTGGCCGGGAATGTCCCAGCACAATGCGATACAAAGATTAATCTATCCGGATTCAGATTACGACATAAAGATAGCATTGTTGGAGAATCTCCTGATTCGATTCGGAGTTTGGGGTTATTGTGAACGCTGATTATATTTGATGGTGGATTGTGGACGTTAGTTGGGGAAGTGTGGAATGATTTTTAAATTAAATGGTATTACTTTTAGTAGAGATCAAACCTCATGAGCGTGTTTGTTTGGAGTAGTAACGGTATAAATGTATACAATTTGAGTTTTTTTAAAACACAATAGCTAGTTATGTATTTGAGATTAAAAAAAGACATTATATTATACATGTTAGTAATAATACAAAAACCTCAAACATTATCTGGTACTAAAGCAGTAATTTCATAGGCAAGTCAAGTTTGATACAATGCCTTAATTACAATATTACATTATCTCATTTAAAAAGGGCATTAACAGTGAAATAACAATTATGCTACAGTAATTTATTTTAACTAAGGTACTGCATACAGAGTTACGGCTGGTCTAGTCGGGAGAACGGCGACTGCCGATCCGGAGACCCCGGGTTCAAACCCCACACGCACCACTGTCTTTTCGAAGTCATGTGCGTAATGCCGCTAACTTAAAACGGTGAAGGAAAACATCGTGAGGAAACCGACATGTACCTATAATCTTTCGAAGTCATGTGTCATCCACCAACCCGCACTGGGCCAGCGTGGTGGATTACGGCCTTAACTCTCTCCTTGCGAGGAAGGCCCCGAGTCCCAGCAGTGGGAACGTTTAGTGGGCTGTTGATGTTGATGATGATGTTGACTGCAAACAAAGTTATTAATTGTTTGGATTACTTATTACACTTATCTACTAACTTATTATACTAGATGAGCCAACAAAAAATTAAAAACTCATAGTCTTTCTGTTAATAATTTAGTCTACACCTATCACACACTACTGTTCACGTTCTACTCTATCACTTAACAGAAGGAAATAGTTTCATTAGTAATTATGTTTGGATTTGATTTGATTAACAATGAACAAATAAATGCACAAATCCTGAGGTTGTAATTTTGTCAACAAACCAGTCAATCGATATGATTGTAAACTTGGAGATGGAATTGTTGGAGTCAGTAGGAGTGACCAAGTTTGAATAGCGTAGGGGCAACAAATAATGTGTAAATTAGCCACTGAAGCTGGACTGCTCGAAAAATCGACATCGTTCCGTGGTTGAAGCTCCAAAGACTCGAGATTTCAAACCGTTCAAAACGAGATTGAATCGGTTACTTCTCTGTAAGTACTTTCTATCTCCATTCTCTACCGTAGACCGCATTGTCGCTTAACATCAGCCGTGAAGGCAGTCAAGTGTAATCTTATATACTAGTTCCAATCGTTTATAACATTTGACAGCTCGACTACCTACTAATCGTATAGTAATGCCTTTCGATTCTTTTCACAATTCAAAAATAACATATTTGTTCAATTTTTTCTTGACATTTTAAATTGTTTCATAAATATTCTCAGGTTATTTTATCCACATTAAAAAATGTAACATTTTTTATCAGTAATATTTTTGTCACCTCTTACGACAATTTAGTAATTTTCTTCATACTTATACTTTTTTTTATCATTTATAGGTTTATAATACTTGACCACCATCTCGCCTGATGTTAAGCGACGATGTGGTCTAAGATGGAGAGTGCTTACCTAGAAGAAACCGATTCACTCTCGATTTTAAGACACCAAGATTATAACCATCGGGAAAAACCCACTCAGGCAACTCATTGCACAGTCTAGACGTTCTTATCACAAAAGTAGAGTCAAACCTCTTTGTTCGTGTCTTTGGAATATCAACCATGAAACGATGCCGCTTCTTCGAGCTACGAGAAGTCCGATAACTACTACCAGACTACTACCATTTCCAAGTAAAAAAAGATTCCAACTTTAAAAAACACTAGTACAATCTTTACAAAATAGTGATTTATTCCGTGCTCACAAATTTTCTTTAGGAAAGGTGTTGAAAATAAGACACTGCTACATTGGCTAAAGGTATATTTTGTCTGTTTGAGAACTTTGAAGTCACAAACGCAAAAAAAAAACAAAAATTGCTATTAATCGATACTTTTCTCTCAAAAAACACTTTGCACTGGAATGGCACTAGATTGGCCGGCTACATTTACATTATTCCAGTCCAGCGATCAATTCCAGCGCTGGATTGCTTACTGGAAAAATGGAAACGGGTGCCATTCCAGTGCTGACACAAACTGATCTCTTCTTGAAATCATCGACACTGTAGTGTTCACACTTCAAAGGCTTCTAAATAACTGGAATAATGTAGACGTTAATAGCACTGGACTGTGATAAAAATATTATACTCGTATAATGCTTGACAGTTTTCTGTACAATCATTATTATAATATATATAAAATTCTCGTGTCACAGTGTTTGTTTCCTTACTCCTCCGAAACGGCTTTACTGATTTTAACCAAATTTTATATGCATATTCTGTAGGTATGAGAATCGGCTACTAGCTATTTTTCATACCCCTAAGTGACAAGGGTTGTTCACTAAGGCAAAACAACGTTTGCGGGGTCAGCTAGTAATACAGTAAAGTAGTCATTTCAAACTTTGAAAATGTATACAAGTTGTTTGCTCTTTCTTTTGTTTTTATTTTTTATTTATTGGGGTGTAAATTGTACATGTATGAATAAAGTACTTTGACTTTGTCTTTGACTGGATTCTAGATGGATCACTTGGCTGGAATAATGTAAACCGGGCATAACTCATCATCATCATCATCATCATCATCATCAGCCGCAAGACGTCCACTGCTGAACATAGGCCTCCCCCCTAGACTTCCACAACGAACGGTCCCGCGCAACCTGCAACCAGCGGTTTCCAGCGACCTTTGTTAGGTCATCTGTCCATCTAGTGGGAGGCCGTCCAACACTGCGTCTTCCGGTTCGTGGTCGCCACTCGAGAACCTTTCTTCCCCATCGGTTGTCAGTTCTGCGAGCGATGTGGCCTGCCCATTGCCACTTCAGCTTGCTTACTCTTTGAGCTATGTCGGCCACTTTCGTTCTTTTGCGAATATCCTCATTACGGATTCTGTCGCGCAAAGAGACTCCGAGCATAGCTCTCTCCATAGCTCGCTGTGTGACTTTGAGCTTTGTTATGAGGCCCACAGTTAAGGACCACGTCTCAGTTCCATAAGCCATCACTGGCAACACGCATTGGTTAAAGACTTTTGTCTTTAGGCATTGGGGTATTTTGGACTCAAAGATGTGCCGAAGTTTCCCGAACGCTGCCCATCCGAGTTGGATTCTTCGCTGGACCTCTTTGTCGAAGTTGGATCTACCTAATCGGATCTTTTGACCCAGGTAGACGTATTCGTCAACAACTTCGAGTGTGGTATTCCCAACATTAACCGGTACAGGTGAGACATGAACATTTGACATGACCTTCGTCTTGTCCATATTCATCCTCAAACCTACCTGCTGGGATACTCTACTGAGGTCCCTGAGCATAGCACCGAGGTCCTCCAGCGACTCTGCCACAATGACTATGTCGTCGGCAAATCGAAGGTGAGTGATGTATTCGCCGTTGATATTGATGCCGTATCCGTTCCAGTCCAGTAGCTTGAAAACATCTTCCAGCGCGGCAGTGAACAGTTTCGGAGATATAACATCTCCCTGTCTCACGCCTTTCTGTAGCTGGATGTGTTTTGTGCACTGGTCCTGTAATCGGACAGACATTGTGGCTTTGCTGTAGATACACTTCAACACTTCTATATAGCGGTAGTCGATGCGGCATCGCTAAAGAGACTGAAGCACTGCCCAGGTCTCGATGGAATCGAAGGCTTTCTCATAGTCCACATACGCTATACATAGTGGCCGATTATACTCCTCGGTTTTCTGTACAATCTGCCGAAGCGTATGGATGTGGTCTATGGTACCATAGCCTTTTCGGAAACCGGCTTGTTCGGGTGGCTGGAAGTCGTCAAACCTGCGTGCGAGACGATTCGTGATTACCCTCGAAAACAACTTATAAACGTGGCTCAGAAGTGAGATGGGTCTGTAGTTCTTCAACAAGGTGTTGTCACCTTTTTTGAAGAAGAGCACCACCACACTTCTGCTCCACGCTTCTGGCGTATTACCGTCAAGTATGACGGAGTCGAATAGCTTCTGGAGGACTTTAAGTACCGGTTTTCCACCCGCTCTCAGAAGCTCAGTCGTAATTCTGTCATCGCCAGGTGCCTTGTTGTTCTTAAGTTGTTTGAGGGCCATCCTAATCTCATACAGGCTGACTTCCGGGATGTCTTCGGTAAAGTGTCGGGTCAGCTTGGCTCTGGGGTCTTTTGCCATGCTAACGACAGGTTGTGCTTGTGTAGAGGTGTATAACTGTTCATAGAACCTCTCAATCTCCTCCAAAATCTCGGGCTTCGACGAGACGACGTTACCACTATCGGTCTTCAGTTTGGTCAATTGACTTTGCCCAAGAGACAGATTTCTTGCGAACACTTTCGAGCCTTTGTTTCGCTTAATCGCTTCTTCAATACACGAAGTATTGAAGCAGCGTATGTCGCGTCGCACACAAGTAGATATCTGTCTATTGAGCTGTCTGTATGCCGTCATGTCCACCGAAGACTGCAATCGCATATCTCGCCTAACCGCCATGAGATTCAGAGTATGATCGGAGAGCTTTTGGGTTCTATTCTGGCGTCGGCTCTTATAAAATTTCCTGCCAACTGCTTGAACAGTTTCCACCAGCCTGTCGTTTATTTCGTCCGCCGTTACGCATTCATCTAAGGCTTCGAAGCGATTTTGAAGTTCGAGTTGAAAGTTATCGGGATCTTCGATTTGAGCATAATTTGGTCGGAGCGTGGACTTCATTAAACGTGATCTTTCGAACTTAATGTTTAGATTCAGCGTGCCTCTTACAATACGGTGATCGCTGCCGGTCTTAACCCTACTGATCACAGAGACATCGCTGAATATTTGCCGTTTAGTCGTCATAATGAAGTCGATCTCATTTTTTGTGGAACCATCTGGGCTCATCCAGGTCCATTTTCGTTGTGGCTGTTTCTTGAAAAAGGAGTTCATCATAAAGAGGCTCTCCCTTTCCAAGAAATCAGCTAGACGTTGCCCTCTTGGGTTCCGCTGCCCATATCCGAATTGTCCCACTCTCAACTCATCACCGCTACGTTTGCTTAGTTTCGCGTTGAAGTCTCCCATCACAACTGTGAAATGTGTTGGCGAGACATGTATGGCTTTGGAGATGTTCTCATACATGGTCTCAACCTCTTCGTCGGGATGTGTCGAGGTCGGTGCGTATACCTGTATGACCTTCAATGAATACCGGTCGGTTATTTTAAGTACAAGGTATACAACCCTGCTCGACACACTCTCGATCATTAACACGTTGTTGACAAGAGACTTGCGGACGATAAACCCGACACCCCCTTGGGATTGTTGATCTCCCTCCCGGTAGTAGAACAAGTTGCCGGATTCGAGGGTTATTCTGTCCTCGCCCTGTCTACGGACTTCGGATAACCCTATGATATCCCAGCGCAACTTGTCCACTTCTTCTTCCAGCTCCACAATCTTCTCGTCAGCCCTCAGAGTCCGTGCGTTGTACGTTGCCAGGTCGAGTCGTTGGGTTTGGTGGCGGGGCGTCTGCCGGGGATTCTTAGCACCCCATGCTCCGCCGGAACCAAGGCTGCCACCAACGCCTGGAATAACGGAGCCGCCGGGGACTAGGGGCCGTTTCTTTTTTGTGACCATCATATGGGGGGGTGTTTGCCATAGTCACCACGCTTGGCAGGCGGGTTGGTGACCGCGGAGCCAGTCCTTTGCACCGATGACGCCGCTGCCCGTCACCGGCCAGGTCAATTTAGGACTGGCTTTTAAATGGATATACCGCCATTGGTTCGGTCGTCAGAGCCTCGTTAGTTGGCAGCAGGGTGTACCGCGCGCAGGAGAGGTTGACATTTGGGGAAACTAGATGTTTAGCGCTTCCCCCTTACACCCCATAACTCACCGAATTTCAAATATCGAATTCGCAGATATCTGAATCTCTGAATTAGTTTTTCATTTAGCATTGTAGAAATAATCAGAAATCAATCTTAATCACGCGTTTCTCAAAAGGCATTCATAAATTCATACAAAAATCGACCGCAATGTCCCTGAAACGCATAAATCGAAGTATCGGCCGGCGATAACGCATATTTACAGTGATATATGCGATGTTTGACGGGTGGGTGTTCCGTGAGGGATGGCCCATTGTAGAGCCGGCGTTATCGCGTTGCTGGAGCGTTGATCGACGGTCTGGCATATCTGTAACTTTAGATAACTTACATTAGGCGAGGTAACTTTTTAAATTTTGGAACTCTGAATTCACTATTTTGTTGAACTTTCTGTGCAGGACAGTAGATATACTGAATACTGATACGAGGTTTTGGTAGCTCGTGGATAATCATTTCAGCTCCCTTGATAGTCTTCAAGCAAACATTACACTAAAGCGATGTGTATGACGTTTGATGAGCATTCACGCAGTTACTCGCACACATACAAACTCACATAAGAAAAGCACATGAAAGCAAGGTATCTCATTAAGTTATTTATTCTACAAGTATTTATTAATGCAAAAGTTTGAATGTTTGTTGCCAAATCATGTAACGTTTGAACGTCTGAGATTTTCACGGGAAAATAAAGATAATGGGAACTACGCGGGTAAAACCGCGGGGTACTACTACTAGTAACAAATCATTATGCCAGAACTCTTTAATGTGAATTTTAATGAAACTGTAATCAATTAAGTACAAACGAGTACATAACGTTGGTTGTACACAACAAATAAAATTGGTTGCTGAAAAGTTATTGTTATATTTACATTTTTATTCTTTTAACATGTTTATGCGTATTTTTTAATAGATTCTAACTCTTATGGAAGTTACGGCTGATCTAGTCGGGAGAACGGTGACAGCCGATCCGGTGACCCCGGATTCATATACACGCGCACCACTGTGTTTTCGAAGTCATGTGCGTAATCCCGCTAACTTAAAAACGGTGAAAGAAAAAAGAGTGATCATCGTGAGAAAACCGACATGTACCTATGTAATCTTTCGAAGTCATGTGTCATCCTGGTGGATGACACACCGCATGTGATGCCGCATCACCGCATCACCGCACGGTGATGCCGCATGGGTGTGTCATCCACCAGGATGACACACCCATGCGGGTTGGTACCCGCACTGGGCCAGCGTGGTGGATTATAGCCTTGATTGACTCTCTCCTTGCCACAGAAGGCCCCGAGTCCCAGCAGTGGGAACGTTTTGTGAGCTGTTTATGATTATGCTATAATAGAACTAGATTCCTATACAGCTACTAGACTTCAACAGCTTAAAAATATTTATTTTAGTTTAAAACCCAATTCAACAAATTATAAAAAGAAATTGTTTTCTCTTAAGCTTTCAACTTGGATAATCAAACTTTAGATCTCGAAATCAAAAGCAACACAAACTGTTTTAAAACTAAATGTTCATTTCAAAGATTTAAAATTGAAGTTAGATTACAATGGAAAAATAACTTGAACGGAGAGGTTTTTTGTAATCCACGCAATGTCTACTCAAGCGCAAGACGCGCGTGCAGTGTAACATGAGCTTTATATATTGGTCTAAGTAACAAGCTACACCGTTTTATTACCATCAAATAAAACATAGAATAGTATTTTTGTACAATTTTTAAATTAATAAAAAAGTCGGAGTTTAACTTTTAAGAAACTCGGTAAATAAATAATTGTATATAAAAAATATTGGCATTATTTTGAGGTGTCAAACAAAACCAAAAATAAAAAATGGTGTGTAAGTAAGTTTATTAATAGTATTAATACTATTAATGTGTAAGTAAGTTTATTAATACTATTAATAAACTTACTTACACACCATTTTTTATTTTTGGTTTTGTTTGACACCTCAAAATAATGCCAATATTTTTTATATACAATTATTTATTTACCGAGTTTCTTAAAAGTTAAAACCCCGACTTTTTTATTTATTTAAAAAATGTTTTTTAATTTTTTATCAGATTGGTTTAAACGCCACGACGTCAAACATCCAATCATTGACATATTCATAATAATTGTTGAAAATATTTATGGATGTTTGTAGCTTCGGAAAAGCTAAACGGACAGCAATTTTATATTAGCGGATTTTTTACTGAATGAATTAGTTAGAGTAACTAATTCATTCGGTAAAAAATCTACGCAAAATGTTTACACTACAAATTCACAAAAAGGTTATACACGACGAAAAAACCTATGTGTTATTTTAGACTGTAATCTAACTGTGTTCCAAATGAATGCTGTCCGTTTAGCTTTTCCGAAGCTACAAACATCCATATTTTCAACAATTATTATGAATATGTCAATGATTGGATGTTTGACGTCGTGGCGTTTAAACCAATCTGATAAAAAATTAACAAAGTTATAGCTTCTGTGTTCTTCCAGATTATATTCTCAACTAAATAGGCTACTATTTACACCGAGAAAAAAAACTCCCAAACTACGAACTAAGCGGATGAAACCACGGGCGATGCTAGTTGATAAGAAAATGGCGGTACTTGGCACAAAGATTGTCCATCGCTATTCAGCGGGGTAATGCTGCCAGTGTAATGGGCACCTTTGTGCCGGGTACCGTTAGGGGTGGGTTATGTGACTGATAAATTTATTGTTGGTGTTATTTTTTATTGTGGGATTTAGGAGCTTTTATCTTTATTGAAACTTTGTCCATTTAACTTGTATCTATGAAATTTTGGAATATTAAAAAGAAAATAACATAATTAGGTACATTTTTTATTATTATGTTTGTTAAATTTGGTAGATATTCTGTCGATAAAGGACATAACATTGTTTTAGAATTTAGCAACACTGTTATGTATATAGAACTCTGTACCTATAAAGTATGTATTTATTTACAGACTTTAAAATAAGCTTCACAACTTTTACTGGCTTCTAGAGCAATTTGAGTTTTAAAATGTTTCGCTTTGTTTTCACGCGTGAATATTTCCATTAGACTAGAATTGTCAGACACTACTTTAGCTATGAGCTTAGCAATTTGTGAATAATAGCTTAGAACTCTCGTTTTAGAGTAAAATTTTGGTTTGAATTTTGTAACATCTGTAGCGTGTGTAGGTTTGAAGCTGATCCAAAATGACAACGAATCTGAAATTAATGTTTAAATTTGAAATCTTATTTCACAGTATTTAAGACACTAATGGCATTCAATGACTGTTTTGATTTTATATTTACTAACATTATAGAAAAGAACTGATTTTGTAAGTTTATTAGTATGTTTTACAATTTTTATTTTAATCTATTATGTCCTTCAATGTTCAACCGCAATAAATATGAAAATAGCCACTAGTTTCTTATAAGTCAATTAATATGGAAATTTTAAATCTATATATATAAAAGCGAAAGGTCACTCATCAAGGAATCTCAGAAACTACAAATGCTAGGAATCTGAAATTTTGCATGGAGGTCCCTTTTAGCACGTAGGCGCTCGCTAAGACGGGGTTTTGCGAAATTCAACCCCTAAGAGGGTGAAACAAGGGATGAACGGTTGTATGAAAATTCGGCATTTATAAAGTTATCAAATTTTGTATCTAGACACTTGACACGAAGCAATTAAATGTTTTTGTATCAATTTTGTAATTTCAAACTGTACGGGGGTGAAATTGGGGTTGAAATGGGGGATGAATGTCAATATGGAAGCTCCCAACAGTTGAAGATAAAACCATGAAACTCTGTATATGGGCACTTGACACGAAGCAAACGAATGTGTGTTCTATCAGTTTCTAATTTCAAACTGTACGGGGGTGAAATTGGGGTTGAAATGGGAGATGAATGTCAATATGGAAGTTCCCAACCATTGAAGATAAAACCATGAAACTCTGTACTTATATAGCCACTTGACACGAAGCAAACGAATATTTGTTCGGGCAATTTTGTAATTTCAAACTGTAAGGGGGTGAAATTGGGGTTGAAATGGGGGATGAATGTCAATATGAAAGTTCCCAACCGTTGAAGATAAAACCATGAAACTCTGTATATATACACTCGACACGAAGCAAATGAATGTTTGTTCTAGCAATTTTGTAATTTCAAACTATACGGGGGTGAAATTGGGTTTGAAATGGGGGATGAATGTCAATATGGCAGTTCCCAACCGTTGAAGATAAAACCATGAAACTCTGTATATAGACACTTGACACGAAACAAACGAATGTTTGTTTTTGCAATTTTATAATTTCGAACTGTATGGGGATGAAATTGGGGTTGAAATGGTGGATGGATTTCTCTTACGCTTTCAGACCTAAACAACCGAACCGATTTTGATGAAATTGTTTTATTATAAGCTGTTTTTAGTTACCGTAAATGTGTCTGGATATACAAATAGGTACTGCCTGAGTCACCTTAGCCTATTTAATTCGCGCGGACGAAGTCGCGGGTAACAGCTAGTATTTTATACTAATGGCTAAGATCACAGTAGAATGCCAAAAAATCTGCAATACCATCTCATGGTCGTTTAAACAGGTGGTGTAACATTTTAATTATGACCTATAAGTTTATTAATAGAATTAAATTTACGTAACCTTTGACAGTAGATAATAAAATATTTATCCATTAATTTATGTACATTTCAAGTAACAGTTAAAATCACAAACAGCGTCTGGTATTCGCCTTCAACCTACACCAGCGCGCGAGCTGTGGCCACTCGTCCGTGAGGGCATTCCTTTGTGGACCCCAATGCTGTTGCTCCATTTTAAACTTATAATAATAACGGAATTCATCGGGATTAGGAATTTTAGTTGCTACGATACGATTTAACTATCGGATGCCACTTTAGAGACGATAACGAAGAAAAATACTTTTGATATTGTAACAAATTTTAACATACTTTTTTTTAATCGGTCTATGACATTTATTTTTTTAGTCTAAGCAGTGACTAAGTTATTTATTACACAAATAAATATATTCGTATCTATATGTAAGGTATTATCTGTAATTTGTCAAGTGTTTGTACGCGCGTTCGTGTGTTCGTTCATTTGTCCGTGCATACCTGTGTGTGTTTTGTTTTACTTTTCAATTTTAAATTACTTTACATAAAAGTACTAGACATCTTCTTTGTTCATTATTAAAAAGTTCAAAGCAAACAAAGCAATTTCATAGTAAATTAACAATTTATTTATAATTATACAACTAGAGTATTAAATAAAAAAAATCATCTGCATTATCCAAAATTCACTACACCGTAAGTAGCAGCTATAAGATCTAAAATAAACATACAAGCAAGAAAACGTTTTGTACTTCACAAAACTTCATCTTTTCCCGGTTAACTAAGTTTTCTATTTTAATAAAATGCCTATGTGTCACAATATATCGTGTCGTATCTTATAAAATCATCTCTATAATAATAATGGAATACCCCTGGATTAATTGTGTTATTTTTGTTAGAGCAGCTTTTTGTAACCATTAGTGTGTTAATAATGTTGTTGTTACACAAATATTTCTTTTACCTTTGTTGTTTGCAGACTAAATTACTTTGTGATATGCTTTGTATTAAACTGTGTTTCATTTCATTGCAATTGAAATTTAATTTCAGTTTTACTAATATGCCTTTTCAGTTTAAATAATTAATATATATTATAATTAATATGTTTAGTAATATGATTTTATGCGTGATTATAGTTGGTTTGAATGGTCGTTAGGTTGCATCATATGAAGCATTTTTTTATTAGGTATCATTAAACATTTAGATTTTTTGGAAATTTTGTATTTGATGTAACAATTTGATTTTCGTATGTGTTTTGCCTTAACTAAGTACTGTGCTAAGTAAATAACTAAGTAAGGTGCTCATTAGGACCCCTAATGAGCACCATATTTTTAGCGAGTAAATAAATAAATTACTTTGTCATAGTTAGTGGCGCATCTTATCATTCCCAATAATGATACCTAATAATTAATTAACACTGGACCCTGAAGTGCTGAGTCGAAGGTTATTGTTACCTTCTAGGGTTTTCTAATTAGAAATTTTGAGCCATGTTTTGTCGATCCCGTTCCTTAGTTATTCAAATTAGTGTTTGTTTGTACTCCTATAAGAAAATACAAAAAAGTTAGTAAACATTTATATTATACTAGCGACCCATTCTGACTTCGCTTGGATCTTGCCATAGATAGACAATTATTAATCGACATAAAAACTATCCTGTCTTTCAAGGTGGATAAAATTGCACATAGTGTCCATATTTGATTAAAAGTTTAGGGAGTCCATCGCGGACAAGCAACATGGCGCGTTATTTAATAATGTATAAAATATTAAGACTTAAAATTGGAAAACTAGGCTAGTTCTCATAGGTTTAAAATAATAAATAAGTAGGTTCAGTAGCAGACTGAAACCGATAATGCAGACTGTGGGAGTCGCATAAATTCATTTGCTTATAGAGCTCGCATGCGCTTACGTAATGATGATGTTGATACACTACTGCCAGTAATTGTACAGAAGGCACTATGCAGGTATAAGATTACCTAAATTTGTCAAGCTTCTGAGAAGGAATTACACCTACCCGCAAATCTAAGGTAAGAATCACACGGATAATTTGATAACGCTACATTTTTGTTGACAGACAAAATTGCACAGTGAAACTTATATTTCCGTTTGATGAAACTATTCAAATTTATTTCAGACTTTTTTCAACTAACTAACCAGGTGAAGAGTAGAAGTCACATCCATGCCACTGTATCACACAAATAGACATAAGCTCAATTTTGTCTTTTTATGTTTGTCACAAATGATTATTAGATCTACGCTAATGGGGTTGATGTTTGAAACAGATGTTTAGTCGTTGAAGTTCACCTAATTATTAAATACAGTGGTTGCTTAAAAGCAAAAATGAACAATCACAACGTACCTATAATAAATCATGGATCAATTAATTGTGTAAAATGGTTCCTATTGTTCCAAAAACATTAACTGATTTATTGTTCTGTAATATATCTAGAATCTCGAAACCCGAAATACAAGTTATTAGAAATCGAAATAACGTTTTGCTTTGCTTTTAAAATCTAAATAAATTAAAATTCGAGCATTGAAAACGGATTTTTTTTACATCTTGGTGTTTATAATATTATGTATTTAATGATTGTATTTATAATTATAATAATACCCCGTTTACATGATTCCAGTCCAGTGACCGAATCCAGCAGTGGATTGCTTACTGGAATAATGGAAACCGACACTGGAATGCATCAATCCAGTGCCAATGCATTCCAGTGCCGGTTTACATTATTCCAGTAAGCAATCCAGCGCTGGATTCGGTCGCTGGACTGGAATAATGTAAACGGGGTATAAGCCTTTCCGACCGTTTGGTCGACGCGACGCGTGACCAAAATGCTGGCGTTTGTTTGGCCCAATTTGCGTTGCCATTGGGGGCCAATAGGCAACAAGCATTGCCATTCAGCGTGGTAATGCCGCCAGCATGCTGGGTACGCATCCGATTGGTAGTGGGCTTGAACATCTTGATTATCTGTAGACCTATTATTAGTAGTGGTAGGACTCTTAGCAGAGTCCGCCTGGGGAAGTACCACACCTTTGTCAGTTATTCTACCGCCAAGCAGCAATGTGCAAACATTACTGTGTTCCGGTTTGAAGGGCAATGTTTCCAGAGAAATTATAGGGCTTAGAGATATAACAACTTAGATCTCTGGGTGTCGAGCGCAGTGCAGTGGTAGGTAATGATTTGGACTCTTCATATATTCCAATAGCTGCGTGTCACTGTGCTGTTATGTGGCAGGCATGTTGATTACTATCAGGCACATGACCTGCTCGTCTTGTCACTCTTTATTTTAAAAAAATAATTAAAAAAAGCCTTCATTGGTCTATGGATAATTCAGGTGTCCTTAGTGTAAGTAGTAAGTTACATAGGTATGTAGCGTAGTGTAGTTCTCATTGTATTTTATTTTTGTTAATAAAGACTCTGCTCGTAAAAAAAATTATAATAGGTAGACATATTTATACTGTTGCAACTATTTGGATTCTATTAATGCTTTGTTTATTTTTGGGCTATCTGGCGTTGTCTGAAATGGGTATTCATAATCTTTATTTGTTATTTTTTATACACTTTAAAATAAAAAAAATACATTTTTTTTCGTGATTCGTTGGTTGACTCATTGTGAATATTGCACACAATAATAAAAGTTTTGCTATCTTTTTACCTTCCAACCCTTCTGGTTAACTTTGTATGACGTTGCAGTATACACGGTCGTGAGTCATGGAACAACATGCCATTAAAAACCAACCGGGAATCTCGAACTATAGGCACACAATCCGCTTACTTATTCAACGGCGCGTCTGTCCAATTTATATTTTAATCTGTTTCCCACATGCGTGCGCCGAGTACATAAAGAAAAAGCGCGAACATTTAGTCTGCATTACTGGATAATAACTCACTGTAGGAATTTACTGGGCTGATGCGTGAAACTTGATAAATGTGTTACCGTAGGTCGGAATATTAGAAAGATAATGCGGCGTTTCATGCCGTATTGTGAATTAAATTGTAGCATTGCGGGTGTTTTGGCTGTAAGTTTGTTATTAATGTTTTCACTTAGATATTTCTTATAGTCCGAGATCCCAGAGCTCCCAGACGTCACCTATTTTCTGATGAATGAAATGTGGACGATTGAGTTGAGTTAGTAAGTACTAAGAACACAGAACACCAGCGGGTCTACCGCCTAACTAAATCTGCTTTGGCTTTGCTGTCTCTATAATTTCAAGCGAAAAGAAAAGAGAGAGCAATTTCAAAGCTAGGACTGTTTTAGTTAGGCGGTAACAAAGAGTTTGCTACTACGTATAGAGGCGGAAGTATATAGGCGGTAAACTACGTATAGAGTTAGAACAAACGTTTTACACTGAAAGCACGGGTCTGATTGCTCTTGTTTTGTCGCTCTTGTGGAAGTGTCATACTTTTGTCGCAGCACATCACTAAGGCCTACTGTCCACGCACGCGTCTTTTGTCGAATGCATGCATCCTACGAACAAACGCAAGACGTGCGGCTGTCGTGTCGTTGTCGTTTCGTGGACACAGACTTCATTATTTGTACGCAAGATGCAAGCATTCGTCTTGATCCGACAATTGTCGAAATCGTGCGGATGTCGTGCAGCTACGTGGACAATTGGCCTTACTCACAGTTCGGTCGCGTAGTAAATCCCTATCTCCTGAAAGACTGTCGTAAGAAATTTTGTTCCAAAAAGGCACTTGTGTATAGTTGCCGAATTAGGCAATAATGTATGAACAGACGACAATGACACGAAAACGAAAAAGAGCCAAGGACGTAGAATAAGCTCAAAGTTAATGGCGACTGACACGGTTTATTGTGAGTATTTAGTTTATAGCCAGCTGGAGACGTCTTTATAAGGCCATTAAAGTTAGAATATACGATTATATGTTCCATCTCTCTGTAACTGGAACTACGGAAACAAACTTGGACCTGAGGATTTGTAACTGCAAAACAACTGTGTTGCACCACTAACTTGTATTTAGCTGTTATGGGTCTATTTAGTTGTACATGTTTTAAATTAATTCCCAGGTAATTCACGTGTGCTGTGGTCAGTCTAGCCTGGCTTAAGTTTCAATCGTTTCTGGGGCCATTTTAACGATAGCATAGAGTGAACGAGCAGGATATCTGCCTGATGGTAAGCAACATGCCTGTCCATAACAGCACAGTGACACGCAGCTAATGAAACATGTAAAGGCTAAATCTTTACCTAGCCATAATAGGATGTTTTATCTCTATGCCCTGTAATTTCATCGGATACACTTCAAACCTCAAAATGGCGGTAGCATAATTGATAAATTATTGATTAATTATATAGATTGCTTGTTCATGACCGTAGCTCGTTTGGTACTGATGTTTGGCGTGCTTGGCTTGGCTTTCGGGGTCACTCGCGTGTGTGCTCTGTACTACTATCCTTGAAAAGGCCACTGGATGCAATAGGGTACCGGACTGGGTCAGAAATACAGCATCCTAATTAGTCCGTCAGCTAGATCATGGAAAAATATTGGACACGTATTAATTCTGAGGAAACTGGTATGTACCAAGAATCTTTTGAGTTCGTGCGCGATCCGCCAATCCATAATAGACCAGCGTGGTAAATTGGAATCTCGACTTTATTCATGCAAGAGAAGGCTGCTGATGCATAGAAAATTAATGTTTATTGTATTCTGGCATAGTAACAGGGTACAGTCCTCAAAAAAACGAATGAGTCCGTCAGTTAGATTGCTAATAAATATTGTACATATATTTTTTCTTTTGTTGTACAAACAAAAAATGATGAAGATACAGTACTTCGAAGTTTCGCATGACGTCACTCGTGGGTGCGATTTTTACACACAAGTGACGTCGCGACACCCCACTCTCGAAGTTTGATGCTATGATGTTCTACATCTATTCTCTGTCGATTTTTAATATTTTGATAAAATAAAAAATACTTATCCCATATTTTTTTTTTTTTTTTTTTTAACTTCTATAGGTTTACACTTGACCGCCATCTCGCCTGATGTTAAGCGACGATGCGGTCTACGATGGAGCGTGTTTACCTAGATAAAACCGATTCACTCTCGATTTGAAGACACAAAGATTGTAACCATCGGGGAAAACCCACTCAGGCAACGTATTCCACAGCTTAGACGTTCTTATCACAAAAGTAGAGTCGAATCTCTTCGTTCGTGTCTTTGGAACATCAACCATGAAACGATGTCGCTTTTTCGAGCTACGAGCATTCCGATAGAAAAAAGGACAAGGTGGTATCAGATCATGCAAATCAGTTGCACACTCTCCGAAGTGTATCCGATAAAAAACCGATAGGCTGGCAATTTTTCGGCGATGTTCAAGACTTTGAAGTCTTTTTCGCACAAGAGTGTCGTTGCCTATGAGCCTTTTGGCACGTCTCTCGATCGATTCCAAGGCCTCCAGCTGATACTTAGCCGATCCATCCCAAAGGTGCGAACAGTACTCCATACAGCAGCGAATCTGTGCTTGATATAGTGTAAGCAACTGTTCAGACTTGAAGTACCTTCGCACCTTTGAGAGGACACCAAGTTTTTTGGCAGCAAGTTTAGCCTTGGACTCGATAAACGAGCCAAAGTTGAGCGTAGAGGTCAAAGTAACGCCCAAAAGTTCAAGACGGTCAGAGATCGGCACGGATACACCTCTAAAAGTTGGAGTCAGTTGGAAAGGACTCCTTTTAGCGGAGAACAGACACGCCTGCGTCTTACTCTCGTTGAACTTGACCAGATTGGCATCGCCCCATTTGGACACCACATCAAGGGTCAAGCCCAAACGCTCGATCAGACTCTCTCTCAGTACCTGAGTTTGCTGCCTAGTGGCTCTCGCGCTAGATATGTAACTCTCTACAACGGTGCTATCATCTGCGTACCCATAGATACCGGGCTTCAACAGATCGTTGATATGTAGCAGGAAGAGCGTCGCAGAGAGTACCGACCCTTGTGGGACTCCGGCATTGATACCCATTTGATCCGACGAGCAGCCATCAATGACGACTCGTATGGATCGATCCCTCAAGAAGTCCGATATCCAAGCAATGAACCCAGAAGACAAACCATAACTAGAAAGCTTGCTTATAAGGCCATCATGCCAAACCCTGTCGAAAGCCTTCGAGATATCCAGGGAGACTGCAAGTGCTTCCCCGTATTTCTCAATAGCTTCACTCCAGATGTGAGTGACGTACGCTAGAATATCCCCGGTGGACCGGTTTCGGCGAAACCCGTATTGCTGGTCACTGAGGAGGTCGTTCGATTCTAGGTACGTCAGGAGCCTGTGGTTTAAGACACGTTCCATAGTCTTGCAGAGTATGGACGTGACTGAGATGGGCCTGTAGTTGACAGGGTCAGCACGACTACCTTTTTTGGGCACAGGTTGCACATTGGCAAGCTTCCAAGACTTCGGTACTAGCCCAGTTTGAAGAGAGAGTCTAAATAGGCGTGTCAATATCGGTGACAACTCAGGCGCACAAGCCTTCAATACTAGAGCAGGAATACCATCTGGGCCACTGGCTTTATTCGCGTCCAGATTGCGTAGCACTTTGCGAACCTCCTTTTGGCGAATGCGTATCTCTGACATAAAAGTCGAACAGCCAGGTGGAGTAGGAGGTGTCGCGCTACCAGCATCTAGACGCGAAGATTCCGCAAACTGAGTTGCAAACAAGTTTGCTTTCTCCGTTGCAGTGTGAGCCAGTGTCCCATCAGGTTTCAGCATTGGAGGTAGTGAGGAGCGGCAGAAGTTCGATTCTACCGATTTAGCTAGGGACCAAAACGCTTTGCTGCCCGCTGGGTGCGAAGCTAGTTTGTTCCCTATTCGACTAATGTGGTCAAACCGAGCCCTCTGAAGAACCTTTTTGCATGCCTTAGCAGCCTTGTTGAACGCCTTCTTCTTCCGGTGTATATCCCTTGTCTTACGCTGTCGAGCATCAACCCAGGCTAGGTAGGCCTCATGTTTAAATGCTTCAGCACTTTTACATTGAGAACCAAACCAAGGGCGAGCTTTGCTGGATAATGAGATGTCGGAGTATGGAATAAAATATTCCATAGCCGTTCGTATTGCATTAGTCACAGCATCCGCGCAGACTGAGGGATCACCAGAAGCGAAGCACAATGACTGCCATGGGTAAGACGCAAAGAAAGAGCGCATCTCATCCCAATCTGCTGACTTGTATCGCCACAACCGCCGGTTGCCTCTAGGGCTGGGATCAGGCGGATGGTAGACAGATACAGATTTCACCAGACAGTGGTCGGAGCTGCCTAACGGCGACGATACCGCCACCGAGTAACGGTCTGGATCAGTTGTCAGCAGAAGGTCTAAGCAATAAGGTGTATGCGACTCAACGTCGGGTACTCTTGTGGCCTCTTGGACCAGCTGGGTTAGGTCTAACGATAAAGCTAGCTTTCTCGTTTCCTGCCCAGCGTGATCAGTGTCCCGGTATGGGTACAGCCATTCCTTATGATGGCCGTTGAAATCCCCCAGTAACACTAATTGGGCCGAAGGGTACTTCTGTTGAGCCGCGTCCGCCGCCTCACTTAAATACTCCGTGAGCCTAGTCGTCTCCAGATCTCCGCTGTGCGACCGATACACACAGGCGTAGATAATTTTGTCTATGCCTGTGTCCATTAGTGCCCAAAGAACAGAATATCTAGTGTCTTCAAGGTTACGGAGACGCCGACAGCAGATGTCGTCACGGGCGTACAGGCATACACCAGCTTGAGGCCGGAATTTGTGCTCCAGGGTATAGCCTGGATACGTTAGGTACGCCACGTCCGACGGACAACCTATCTGCGTCTCCGTAAGAAACAAGAGTGTCGGCTGCTCAGTCTCGAGGTGATGGTGGACTGCAGTGAGATTTGAGTGCAGACCTCGAATATTAGTGAGGTGCACTTTGACTGACAAGGCGTGCAGCCGCTCTTTAACCTTGTTTCTTTTTTTGACTTTGTTCATTGTTTATTTATTTGGAGAGGGAATCGGTGGGAAAACGGCAGTAGAACGAGGCCACACACTACTGACTATTGGTCACAACACACAACACGAATACACCAGTGGGGAGCTAGCCTGGAGACTGCGGGGACGCCCGAGCCCCCCCGGGGATGTCTATCTGGCCTTGTCATCCGGTCGCCAACCGGCAGGATAGCGCATCCCGGGATTTTTCGCTAGATGGCGGGGCAGCCTTTCATGAGTGGCTAGCTCACTACTTGGGCCCCCAACTATCTGCGGTTGGTGCGGCAAACCGTGCCTCGGATCCCGCTACCCTCCATGACTAGCTTCCCGATGTACAGTATTGGTGTGTGACAGACCGGTCTTGCAGTTGTGCAGCAACTGTTCTGACCCGTTTTCCCTTAATGGTAACACTAGACAACACGATAGAATTTCCCCACGATCTAGCTGACGGACTAATTAGAATGGTATATATTTGACCCAGTCAGAGACCCTATTTCTCGAAACGATACACATTCTGATTTATACGCCGGGATGCAAGAAGTTAGCTATAAGAAGTTAGCTACGCTTGTCTTGGCGGTTTAGAATTATTTAAAAAAATGTTAAATTTGTATACACAAAACTAAATAACAGTCGGAACTATACTACATACCTAACTTATTAGATACACTTAGCATTTTTGAATTTTATTAAATTGTTTTATGCTAAACGGAGACTAGATTTTTTTTATAATAAAAATGACGGAGCAAACTAGACATGACCCTGTCGATAAGCAACACACTTGCCCGTTTCAGCAAAGTGCCACGCAGCTAATAAAACACAAAGGGTCCAAATCACTGTCAAACAGTGCACTACACTTGGTTTCTGGAAGTGTAAGTAGTATGTGTATATGCCCAGTTTTTGGAAATATTAGTCTTCAAATTGGTTATCCTTGTACTTCCTTATTATTGTTCTTGGTCAGATCCTACACTTTGAACCCCAAAGCCCTGGCGAATGGACCCATTTCTTATTGGAATGACCTTGCACTGAGACTTGGCTAGATAGGATTATCAGCCGAGTAAAGTTTCAAATCATTTGAGTCCCCTCAACAAATTACATATTACCCACGGTTCTGTACGAGGTTAGCGCAAAGAAACTGATTCCTCCCCAGCCGGGATTAATCATCGTAAAACAAGAACCCCACCGGTGTTAGGAAGTTGTTATGAAGTGTAACCCCAGTCTGGTTGCCATACGACATACTTTCCTTAGACCGATCCTGAGCAAATTTTTATTTATATCTAGATGCAAATAAATTACCTTAATTTACCAACACAAGTTCAATTTTTACAGAATAAGATAAGGTTTCCATAAAAGTAAAGTATCAAATTCTCTTCCGCCAGTAGCTAAACCATAAACAGAAGGGTTGTAAACATGGACTCACATCTCACATCGATAGAAATTCGAGGCAAACTCCCATTTTCCCATCAGTGCCGTCCTTATGCTATCAAATTTCTTATAGTTTATGTCAAAAAGTGTCGTAAAATACCGTATGCAGTAGTTTTCCGGCTTAGCCGAACATACCGATACGTAAGTTTGTTAAGATCCTTCGAGGATTCGGTTTACGAGTCCACGTAAGAGAATCGTAAAGGATACGGTTGTGTATTTTCTGTCGATGCGACTTCGAAGACCTATTTAAACATGTTCCTTTCTATACTTTCTAATTTGTTTCTTTTTGTACACAATATCATTCTGCCGTCCGCAAGCTTAAATGCCGTTATCTAACATCGGGTCGATTTGGACATTTAAATGGCACTACAATCAGAAAAAAAAAATATATCGATCTGTGTAACCCGTGTTTCTCTAGGTATGTTAGTTTTTAAGATACCAAAACTAAAAATGCCGTTAAGTCATTTTATTTTGTATGGTTCCAACGCTAAAACGCAGTTAAATAACAATACTTACCTAAAAAGCCGCTAAGATATTTTAACGTTACCTTTGGCTGAAATTTTCTTTGATTTTCCGTTACTTAATTGCCGTTAACTGACTTTTGTACGCTATAGTGCCGTTAAAGCACTTAAATGTTTTTAAACAAAGCTTCATTTATAATTTATATTGTCTTTGTCCAACGCTATAAAGCCGTTATGCTTGAATACAACACAAAAATGCAGTTAAACATACTTAACGGCTTTTTAGACTAGTAAATACGTATCCAATTTTGTAAACTTAAAACGGAAAATATCACAAAGCTACCTTAACTATGTGATATACATTATTTATTTTTTACAATACTAGACTAAAACGCAGCTATGCCACATTACTTAACTAAAATGCTGTTACAGGTTCTTGCGTATGCAGTACGATTGTTTGAGAAGGAAATCAACTGCAGATGCTTTCGATGCTTTCCAACTTGTTACGATGGCTTAAAACACATCTAGATGAGTCAAACTAGATCTTGTATAGAAAAAAACGGAAATGATCCTTATGTTACATCTTGTTCCGACTCTTCCATTGTCATTGATACATTTTGGGACGTATAAATTATGTTACAGTACTCGTATTTCTTTAGATTTAATTGAAATCACAAATCTATCTAATTAAATTTTATCAAGTTTTAATAGACTTACAAGGAAAGTAAAGTAATTCTCTACAAAATCATCAAAACAAACATTCAGTTTGAAAAGTTAACATAAAATATTACAGCCAGATGATGATAGCACCATACCGTATCTGTTGAAGTTTTAAACTTCACAATCAAGTTTACAGTGTGATTTCAATTCAGATGACCTGCATGTTATAAAGATTTTAAGATAGCTGATTCAAGTGAAAATTTTAGTTACTATTTTCAAGAAATCCATTAAGCATAAGTCTAAACGTAACCATAAGTCTGACTTTAAGAACCACAACATCATTAATAAATACCTACAGAAAACTAGCTTAAAAACGGTACCATTTAACGTTGTATAAAACATTGTCAATGCCGTTATACAGAATACAGAAAAACAAACCGAAGGCTGTTTGGAAAAGCGTAGAAGCTTAATTAATGAACCTCAAAAAACTGTCAGTATTCTCATCTCTCTGTCAAACGCAGAGACACATGATAGAAATTGGTGAATATCAGAACCTGTCTACTTTAATGTTTATGCAACGACCACAAAGCAGTTGACAGTTTGGAAAATAAAAGTTATGACTGAATCGAAGAGAAAGATCTGATGTATACAATTGGGTTGTCAACAGTGCAATGCAGTTGCAGTGCACAAAATAAAATTGACTATTATGTTCACTTCTTCTCAGTGTCATTTATTTACTAAATGCATTTATTTACTAAAGCAAAATCATCTACATATAACAAATTACGCTTTATTATTTCAAATCTGAACACAGTTTCATGAGTTGCGAACAAGAAGATCATAAAGTAAAATTAGAAATGCAATAAAGGTAAGTTATATGATTTTGACCATTTTGATGAGACAGTATGAGTTAGCAACTTCAAAGTAAATATTAAGTTTATAGCACCAAATAATTTCGTTATTGTACCAAGTTACGCTTCAGAAAGAAGAATTCAAATTAAGCCCCTGAGTTAATCTCAAAAATATGTCGCACATGTGGATTTACTCTGATTCTGAGTTTTATTGTAATAGTTTGTAGGTACAAAAATTATTGCCAGAAAGATTATTTATATTATTTTGCTTTCTTCAATGGCAAATACTTAAAATAACAGAAATTATAAAACTTCAAAAGCAAAATGCAGAAATACCAAGCGGAAGATTAATTTAGTTCAATTCATAGAGCAACATAGCGCCAACACATAAGCTATTGTTTTGGAAGAACTTGTCGACCGACGACAAAGAATGATAATGCTAGTAAAGCAATATTTAGACTCAAGAAAAACATTTGAGTCTTAGGTATTATTAATTATTTTGTAGGAATATTTATCCAAAAGTTTAAGTGATTGTGACTGTATAGTATTTATGCCAGAAATACCGACTTGGGGCCCATAGCAAGTCTAGAACAAATTATTTACGTAGCTATACCGATTTTAATATTTACCCCCTAATTGCAAACAAAGTATCGAAAAGAAATCACTTACGTAGGGTTCCCGGCGTCGTCCAAAGCCCAGTTTGGTCTGACAGGAAGAAGGAAGGAAGGGAATAATTAGACACCAAACCAGGGAGCTTCCAGAATTCCCGTTCCAGCAGTAGCAACGGTCCGGCGTTGTAGAAAAGGGCCAATCCAGGGGCCCACTTTCACACAAATAGTCCAGCACTACTCCAGTAGTAATTATTACCGTATTCCCGCACAATAATAAAGCTTTTATCCCGAAAACACCAGATTATCAAAAAACAAGGAGTCGCTCGAACGTACCGGCGAAACGAGACAACGTACAAGTGACAGCCGGCTGTCAAACCATAGATCCGCTATGATTTTTATGGCCGATATAATGTTGCCCGATTATACGGAACAGTGACAAAAATAAAACAAAAACAATTGATATCTATTGTAGATTCTTGAAAATCTGTTGTAAATAGGGGAAATAAAAGTAGTATTTTAAATTTAAATTTAACATTTTGTAATTTTACCTTGTAATTTTGCCTTGTTATTTTAAAATTTTAACTCTTGAGAAATTTTATTTTTAGATACTTAGGCTTGTATTCGAAAAAGATTAACAAAAAATGCTGTTTGTTATTTTTTAATGCCAATAGATATCTAGTTTTTAATGTCATTTTTTGTTCACTTATTTCACATAAATCATCACTTTTATTGTATTTTCTTAAATATCTTGTGAGTCATGCTTAGCTTAATTGCAGTTAAAGGTAAAGGTTTTGCATTTAATCGCATTTTAGTGTTGTAAAATGCTCTGAAATAACCGATTAAAACAAATTTATGAAGTTTGCTAGTTTTAAATGCGGTTAAATGACTTTAACCGCATTGTAATCTCGGATGTTTCATGATATAACGGCATTTTAGTTTTGGAATGATTTCAAATTCTATAGTCAAGTACCATCCAATGAAATTAAAGAAAAAAACAAGCTAAAATGCCGTTAAACTATACATAACGGCATTTTAGTGGTGATTTTGAAAAGATTTTAAGACAAAATTACAAGACTAGAATGCAAAAACGCTTATAACTCTTATTTCGCACACTTTAATATCTTAAAAATACTATCATTTCAAAGTGTTTTCTCAGCTCTATATAAAGGTATCAAAATTATGGAAATATGTATTCCACTTATCAAATGGCATAATTTTAAAATTTAGAAACAGTTTTCCCGCGATATCTCGAAACTACATTTTGGTACTTAACGGCATTGTAGTTTGCGGACGGCAGCATTGATACGCTAACGTTTCACTGCAATTAAATATATGTAGTAATATTAATCAATACTTTTTACTCTACATCATTAAGCTTCAACCTTAAAAGTGTTTTTTTTTTACCCGACTGCCCGACGCAAAGGAGTGGTAATGTGTTTAACAGTCTATGTATGTATGTATGTTCCTTTGAAGCACTATACAGACCAAACGCCTAGGCCGATTTTTATGATTCATACGTCAATCGATTCCTCTTAGTCTGTCGAGTGACACTAAATACATGACATTAGTGTAAATTTAATATGGCGGACGCCATATTGTCCAAATTAAAAAAAATTAAGTCACCAAACTATGTCAAGAAGGGTATCATTGAATAGGTATTTAAAAATAATGTTTAGCTTTCTCTCAATGTTTTTCGATTTCGCTGACCGTTTATATATCGATTTAAAGTTGCCTAACAACCATTCTCACATTTATAGGTTTTTAGGTAGCGGAAAACTTCGTATAACTAGCTGTACGTGTGAATGTGGATGGACATTATATACTAAAGTATCTAGTAGGTATATTGGACTACCTTTTTTTGGTAAAATAAAGTTTTGTTTGTCGAATATTAATAATGGATCCCGTCTCTTCAGTTGTAATGTTCATTTATTAGAATTTATTTTATACAATTCAATAGTACTAATTCAATAACATATTATGGAATTCTAGACCACTAGAAATCTAAGTGCTTGTTTTATTATTTTCAGTTTTTTAGCATGAATTTACGTAGTTTGGTTCACTTTTTACGCAGTCGGGTTTTTCAGTTTTTGAATTATATTTATTTATTAACAAGATATTTTATGTTAGTCTACTTTCCTTCCACATTGTTTACCTTAATCTTCAGTTAACATGACATACATTCGAAATTTATTCTGATAAATTATCCATTTTTACATTGACTTACACTATGTGATAATTAGAGCTGCGGTGAACAAGCATTTCTATTATATTCTTTTATCAAAGCTGTGTACATTTTCACGATAACAACAAAACACAATAAATAATAATAACGTCTACGCTGTGAAATCCGTTGCCCGAGTTGGGTTTTCGGGATGGTTAAAATTTTCGTGTCTTCTATACGGGAGTGAATTTGGTTTCTTCTACGAGTAAGTTAGTACGCTCGATCATAGACCGCGACATCAGACGAAATAGCGGTTAAGGGCAAAAAAATAGATATTTATCGTTGTAAAAAAGATCGATCAAACTGATACAAACTTAATAGGTAATACAACACAACAAAATTCTAAAAACGAATTCCCTTACAACACTACAGTGCTATTCGACAGAATACACATTACACGTCACTGCACCCAAGTGACGGTTACTTTGAGGTCGTTACATTGTATGTACTTGTACGTAGTAGTTTCGAGGCACGTCTGCGGTTCTATCTGCCCCGGACATGTGATTTGTTTGCATGCATTCCGTGATGTTCTGTATTTTGTTGCATCTATTTTACTGATCTATTTTCCATTAAATATAAGATTTAAATCTACGCGCCCGTGGTTTTGCATTTTAAGGGTTTTCTGTTTTTTCACGGAGCCTTAATTATTGTTCTCAAGAAAGAGTAGCATAAACTATGACTCATATTATCATCAATCTGGTGGTCTAGTCATCGGTCTTCATGGAGATTGGCCGGAACACACAAACAAAAAATCTCGAATGTTGTTTTATTTGAACTAAATAAGATTCTATTAATTCGATTTTACATACAGACACTTCCATTATATTAATTTATTTTAACTAGCAGTAACTTGCGGCTCGAAATTAAACAAACAACTAGTAAAGATACAAGAAAAATCTGTATCAAGAACCATGCCTTTGATGAACTTGGTTGAACAATAAAAAGCATTTCAGTTCCTGTGGTGATTTGGAAAACATAAAAATAATAGTCCAATAAACGGTATTTGGATCATCCACATAATTGCTAGATCAATGTCCTAAGTAAATGTTAAGCTATCGATTGTTCAACAAAAACACTCATTACACACAACGAAAATAAACGTTAAGCGTAGCAAAACGGACCATAATTACGTCAATTAACGTACTTAGAATTAAATATTCGTAACGCACCGATGTTTACTGCCCCATGAGTCAGCGACTCCCATAGGAAGGAAGGAAGTAAAGGAATATATATCATTGGCTCATAGACCTCAACTCAACAATGGAATAATTGTATTGGTAGTTACCATTGAATTACACTGTAAATAATAGTCTCTACCAGTGAATTACTAATTATAACCTTCAAAAAAATTAAAAGCTCTTCTTGCGATTTTGACTGCGTAGCTCCCATTTTTGTAGTTTTCCCAACATTTTCACTCTTCGCCATTTCAGTATGTAAATATAATTATGTGTTCCAAATGTCAACCAAATTCATGCAGCTGTTTGACGTGATTGAGCAACAAACATCCCAACATTCGAACTTATAATATTAGGGGTATTAGCAGCACCGCGCGTTTTACCCACATAGTTCCGGTTTCAATAATGTTATCGTTATTAGTCTACGTGTTACCTACCTATTCCAGACTAATCTATACCTGTTCCAAATTTCCAACCAATGCTTTCAGCCATTCTAACGCGATTAACCAATAAACAACCAAGCATCAAAACTTCGTAATTTATAATATTAGTAGGATCTTCAATAAGCAACGGCAAAAAAATAGCGGCAAAGCATAAGTTGTCAATCAAAATCAAATCTAGAGCAACCACATCAAAAGTAGCCAACATCCACACATTTACACATACAAACATGATTACAACTCAACATTTCCGTAATGTCACATTAAAACGTGTCTATTTCCTTTGTGCCTTCGCTTTAATTATCCTTACGAAATAAGCCGATCACTCAGCGAGGCATCTTCACGCTGAGTAAACAAGGGGAGTTGAACAAAGATACATGCGATCCTAGATGTGATTTGTCATGTATATTTACAATACGTACTGCAACAGTTTTACTGTTGACGAGATTCCGTGGTTACCAAAGAGTTTACATATACTACGTGTAGTTAGAACAAACGCTTTACACCGAAAGCACGGGTCTGGTCGCTCTTGTCTTGTCGCTCTTGTGGAAGTGTCATACTTTTGTCACATCACTATGTCGCTATAGCTAACATACATACATCTCATGTGCTTAGGATTGTACAAAGGAACCGTGCAGAAAAACCAGTTTTATTTACTTGTTATTATTTATATAAGGTGGTTACTTACTGTTATGGACAGGCGTGTTGCCTTTCGACAGGTACGTATACACGTACACAAGCATTACTGCTTGTCCCACTTGAAATTGCCTAAATAATAAAAACAAACATAGAAGAAACATCTATGTAGATTTTTGTTCAGGCTAGCTACGCATTGTGGCTTCACCGGCGCAGTTTCCGTTGCTTTCACGAGATCAGAAAGTATATTTTGCTTATGTGCTATTCTATAGTCTAGACCTATACTATAACTAAACTGTATTCAATATTTCAAACCAATTCAGAACTTCCAACATGATTGAGCAATTAACTTCCGCATTTGTATTATATCTCTTTAAATTGTCTACGTATTAACCAAACAGGCATAAAAGAAACACATTTGTATCCGTATCCAATCTAAATTATCTGGAATCATACAGTTTCCTGGAAGCTGAAATAGCACTAGTTTATTATTGTTTCTGTTATATTAAGTTGTTTTTTATTTTTACAATTAAATGTATTTATCTATCTATCTATGATCAACAATAAACCAGAATTTTTATGCATCTTTTATATTGCCAAAAACGTAAGTAAATTGACAGTTCCGGCTGCATATGATGAAAATGCTTCGTCATTGCTACGGTATGATATTATGTTCTAGGGTAAAAGCAAAGTAAAAAGTGAAGTTGGTATGCAAATAAGGAAATTAAAATAACATGCAAGTGAAAATACAACTAGTAGAAATATTTCGTAAGCAGTAAGAGACTTGACATAGTCCTCCTGGGGAATTACTACGTCCATTTTTGTAAGTCTAGCACGTAATATCATAAACTTACCTTTTCCCTGTTTGAAGGGTAAAGTTCTCATTGAATTTACAGGGCAAGGTGGTAAATATGGTAAGGCGTAATGTTTACCATCATGCGCTTGACATCTTTCTCGTATCACTCTAAACATATCTTATATATAAAATTCTCGTGTCACAGTGTTTGTTTCCTTACTCCTCCGAAACGGCTTTACTGATTTTTACCAAATTTTACATGCATATTCAGTAGGTCTGAGAATCGGCTACTAGCTATTTTTCATACCCCTAAGTGACAAGGGTTGTTCACTAAGGCAAAACAACGTTTGCGGGGTCAGCTAGTTAAATAATAAAAAAAATGTTTCCTATGACACATCCATTACGGTTTGAATTTCGCTGCAAAAGGCTGTTGTTTAATTTAGCCATTGATTGCTCATTGTTAGAGCTCGCCAGCCAATGCACGTCATTATGAAGGGCGCATTATATGGGGAGTACTCCTATAATACAGGACTACGCAGAAATACTATGGTTAGCTAGAAAGCATAATATACTGATAATGGGTACTTGCCGTGGTTATATTATAATGGAGCGAATTCCCGATATTTCGCAAACAGTTTCATGCAACATGTTCATGAGTAAATGTTACACACAGTGAACAATCCGTAATTAACTATAATGGAATAAACTAAATAACCAGGAGAGCAGTAAATTATTTATCATAGCAGTTTGATATTTGCTTTCATTGCTGATACATGCGCAATCCAATATTTATTTTAAGCTTATTTGTTCGAATTTCATAGGATCCACCTACGAAATTTTGGAGTACCTAAAGTTAAGTCGATACAAGACATTTCTTACTGTATAAGAATAGAGAGCCGCCGTATAGAGTGAGGGCACGAGCAAGACAATCGTCTAATGGTAAGTAATACGGCAGATAAAGACAGAACAGTACCACTCAGCTATTTTTACAGGAACGCTCCGTAATACTATTTTACACTGATCTGCGTTCGTCAAACAAATGTGTATGAAAGTTTGTTTCCCTTTTATACTACTTGAAAAATTGCCCTTTACACCGGAATACAGTAATGTTTGCATATTACCACTTGGCGGTAGAATAGCTACCATATGGGTACTTTTCAAGGTGAATTTTGCAAAGAGTCTACTAATAGATACAAAAAAAAACTCAGGTCAAGTTTCGTAATACGGCGCTGAGACTCGAAATCTTTTTTCATAGCGATAATGTTAATCCCGTAATCTCCCACGCTATATCGTTTTTACCACTTTTTTTAAATGGAGACGAAAAACATTATGAGAAAACTGACATATTCCAAGAATGTTTCGACGTCATGCGTCATCTGCCCACACTGAGCCAACATGGTGGATTTTGGTCATTTATATATGTATGTAGTTATATCAATTACCGAGATAATAATTATGCTAACAGCGTAGCCAATACGCATATACGGCCATGATACCGTCATGGCCCTCCTAGCGGGAGAAGGACTCGTGTCCTAGTAGTGACAAAATTTAGTGGGCTGGTTTTGCTATGCTATGAAAAGTGCCCACTTAGTACGCCTTTCAGCGTAACCCAATCTTTAGGGTAGATCATATACAGGGTGGTTTCATTATACAGAGCGCATTGTGCAGGGTGTTTGGTCTCGTAATATGTTTGATTTAGGGGTGCATAAGTAATGCTAAACGAAGAATTTAAATGTTGTTTAATTAAATTGTCTGTCTTACAGCGAGGGTTTGCTTAGATTGAACAAGAGTAATGTTGAAAATATTTATATTAATATCTTAGGGTTGTAAAACAGTGGATAATTATACGTACCCTATTCAGCTGTTCTTTATTTTGTAAAGTTTTAAGTTACTATGTGTTTGGATTTTTTAACAACGTCGAGTAAAATGCTTCGTTATTGAGAAGTGTCTTCTTAAGGCTAGGAACTCACAAAGCGATTTTCAGCGATTATGTTAAAATTAAAAGCACAATTCACGACGTATTGACACAATTCTGTGTATTACGTTGCCTGAGTGGGTATTTCCCGTTAGTTATAATCTCTGTGTCTTCAAATCGAGAGTGAATCGGTTTTTTCTAGGTAAACACGCTCCATCGTAGACCGCATCGTCGCTTAACATCAGGCGAGATGGCGGTCAAGTGTAAACCTATAACGCAGACTCGACGACGATTCGACGCAGAGAGGTGGGTAGTGCTCGCGCACAAACCGCGAAAATAAGCGGACTCGTGAGTTTTGAAATAAAACCGTAGTTTTGCAACCACGGCGAGCGCGGGTGAGAATCGCTCCATAAGTTCTTAACCTAAAAGATTGCGATACATCTACTTTTTTGATACATTTTTGGGAACCTGGAAATGACATCGGAATATCTACAAAAAATAGTGCCCATCTCTTAATAGTAATAAATTACATACTAACAACGTAATTATCATTTAAAAAAAAATACAGATTTTTTAAAATATTATTACTAGCCATGCCAAAAACCTGTGAGTGTCTAAGCAACACCATAAATAAAAATTAACGTCACTTAAGTGAAAATTAATTTTATTACAATTGCAACACAGTAATCGCCACTTATCTGATTTCAAAGAGCATGTATTTCCTTCGTGCTAAAAGAACATTAATAGTTGACCCCTTAAATTGCGACCAGATTAAAATCTCAAGTACTACTTATTCCGAGTGCGAGAGGTTCTAGAGATGGGGAGCTACTGCACAAAACAACTATATTCGATTAATTCAATTCGATTAAAATTCGGTCTCATTGGAGTAAGGTGTAAGCTCACTGTGGCCATTTAATTTCTGATTGAACATTTTCTAGTAGCTGTAGTGGTGTATTCTCGTAATAATAAGATTAATAGTTGGATTAAGGGTCAAATGTAGAAGGCGGTCATCCTCGACACAGCGCGCATCGTCAGGAGGCTCCTCATTCTGCTACCGTAACTACCGATAGCTTAGGCCTTACCCCGCTGCTGGCGGCACTCTAGTTTTTAAGTTTTTTATAGTGTTTATGTTTTTTATAAATATAAGTTGTACAAAACTTAGCAATCAATAAAAGGAATAAATGAGTAAAAATATTTTTTTTTTATCAACTGTGTTTTGTCTTAAAGAGTTACATAATTTAATAACATTATTATAGAGATTCTGAGTCAAGTCTTTTTTTTTCTAAAAAATCAAAACCAAAATCGAATAAAAAGTCAAAATCGTGAGCAACGGAATTATAATCACAAAGTCATCATTTACAGACAGTACATTTTTAATTTGTTTAGTAAATTAATTAGTAATAATGTTTGTCTAATGGGAAAGTAACGCTTCAAGGATATGGAGAAAAATAAGAGCAAATCTATTCATATTTTATGCTTGTCAGTTACTGAAACGGTTTCAGTGCCGAAAAAAATCTATATAAAATTTGGTTTTGCGTAATATAATAAATTTTATAATTAATTATACTACATTAATATAATCTTCTCTTGAATTCTTCCACGCAGAGTTTCGATAAAAAATTGTGTGGATTTTATTTTCGTTAAGTGTGTAAGCTTTTTCATCTTTTATTCTGAACTATATCTTTTCTGAGTTCAAAATGTGAAGCAGATCCATTCAGGTCTTACAACATGGTTGAGTATCAGGCATTTAAAGCTTCGCATTCATAATATTAGTAGGATGTATTATAACAGTATCGAATATGAAATCGAATAAAAACATAATGTTAACTCGAACAATCCGCTTTCGAATAGATTTTGCCATTTTAAACCGTTTCAGTTCAACCGTAAGTGTTATTTACTCACACTCACAACTCCCTGAACTTTGAGTAGGTAAATAGAAGGGATATAATTTACGCATGGAGGCAATGGCTTCATTATCTATAGACGTCTCAAAAATATGGTACAAAGAACTGTTCTGGCACCCTTTAAAGTCGAAACTTAAAATCGACTTTCATAGTTTAGTGAATATATGAAGACAAACGTGAAAATCTTATTTCGAACTATCACTAACGTAATCATGTGAGATCATCATACGCATAACACGGTGTAATTATGGTATTTCACGTTTTTTACAGTCAGCGTGATGGGTCTTTTCTCTTGGCAGAAAACACATAGTTCCAGCTTTGAGAACATAAAATGTGCTGCTTATGCTTATTTATATGTGACACAAAGATAAAATATAGAACAGGTATGTAAAACATATTTCAATGTATATAGCTGATTTCTTTAAATTTCTTTATTGAATAAAGAAAGAAATTTTGCTGATCATAGTAATATATTACTTATGTGCTATCAGTGCTAATGTGATATCTGAATTTCTTTGATCCGTAATAATATCGCATATTAATTTATGACATCGTTGTTTTGAAGGGAGAGGGCGCTTTCGTGTGTCAACGATGGTGGCATTCTAAGTACCCTCGTTTTGGATACATTTTTTACGACATTTTGGGAATTGTTGTCTCACGTTTGGCATCATTTGCGATATGGGTTGGCAGTTTGTTTTTTCCGGTTCGTTCACTCATGAACTTTTACGTTTATCAACTTCAGTGACATCATATTAAAGTAAGTTAAAGCGTTTCGTTGGTCTAGCCAGAAGATCGACTACCTGCGATCCGGGGTCCCTGGACCGAATTCCACGCGCACCACTGTCTTTTCGAAGCCATGTGTATATTGCTGATAACTTAAAAACGGTGAAGTAAAAGGGAATCATCGTGAGAAAAATGACATTCACCTTGAATTTTTAGAGGGTATGTGTCATCCGCCAACCCGCATGGGGTGTGGTCCGTTATGACCTTGACTCTTTCCTTGTGAGAGAAGGCCCCGAGTCCCAGCAGTGGGAATATTTAGTGAGGTGCGCATGTTTAATTTTTCGTCATTATTAAAACTGGTGAACTGAGCAATCGTGATAACTTAAAACAGTTTTTTAAGTTATCACGATTGCTCTCAAGGACAAAGCGTGACAAAAGAATGAAGTTTTTAGGTTAAATCAAACGTGTACCGGAATACTTGACTTTAGTGACGTCAAGAACTCCAAGAGTCAATTTTGAGCTTTTAGTCATGTGTTGTAATTTGGTGGTCAGTGATAGAAAATCGATTACGATATCTACCCAGTTAACTGATGTCCTATTTCATGGAGTGCTGGAATGATTTAAACTGGCAATCTGACAAAATTCCAATAAGAATTTAAAACCAATTTCACAGTTGTCACATAAATTCTATTTTTAGACCGTTATGACCAACATCAAAGTTATTTTACGACGCCAAATCTGACACGAATTGTGACCAAAACAGTTTCAGCGGGTTTATCACCCTTCTGTCATAAAGGAGGTTAATTTGACTGAAGTTATAGTTTGAAGGATACGTGAATGAATAGTTTGATGGAAATTGTTATCTGTACTTAATCAAAACTCGCGTTAGGTTGTTTTTACCTCCGACGCCATGTGTGTGTTTATTTTTGTAACCGAGTTTGTTTCTATTATAAATTTAATGGTAAAGTCGGGAGTATTCTTAGCTATATTTAGTCAAAATTGATTCAGCTGTTTTGTTAACAGCTTTTTTGTAAGCGTTGTATGATAAGAATCTTCGACGTATACCTAATGGGTATTTGCTTAATTTGACAAAAATAAACGTATGACGTAAATATTGAAATACTTGCTTCGAGGTTTTATTTAATTTTTAACTGACTTCCAAAAAAGAGGTGACTATCGATGCGACCAACATTTTTTTTTAAATTAAGTATAATGATTAATGTTATGTTACCTGATTTACCGAGAATGCCTAAACCGATTTCGATGTTTCTTTTCTTGTGCGGATGGATATGCTTCCCGAATGGACTTGTTTTGCACTGAAAAGGATAAAATAAACTCTTTTTAAAAATTTAAACCGACTTCAAAACCACAAATAGGCACTTAAAAACGAAAAATAAGTTAATATAATTTTTATAAGCGCTACTCACTCATCTATTCGAAGTCAGTGCCAGTCAAGTTGTAATATTAGTAAGATTATAGTGAAAACATTTTGTAAAATATTATTAGTATAATCATTGATTTCACTTACATATAGGTTCATTCACTTAATAACACCAGAATTGTGAATAGCAAATTCTACTAATAGTCGCAACTGGATTCAGTTTCTAATTAGAACATTTCCATTTTGGTCAACGCCAAAAACGTCTAAATTAACATTCTTGTGCGAGAAGGGCTCCGTATAACTAAGGACAGGTACGGACACCCCATAGCCCCTAATTCCCTGTAGCAATAAGTTAGGGGTACAAGTTAAAAGAGACTATTATTGCTTGACAAACTTCGTTCAAATACTGTTATGGAATTATCAGTTTCATTCGGATGAATACGTTCTTGAATTGTATCATAGTTTAAGCTGTTAATTTCAAACGTTTACTCATATTACAAAGCCTACCTTAGAGATGGAAGAGATTTTAAACTTTGAAAATGAATCTTAACTAAAATAAATTGTACATTGTGTAGGTAGTGAAGTTGTTAACTATTATTTGTTACGAGTACACTGTCAGATTTTCAAATTGACTTGATTTGATACATGAAATTTCCCAAGGTTGCCTGGAAGAAATATATTTCCGCGATAAGTCCACAATTTTTTTCACCAGTCTGTCTGTTTTTCTAAATTTGATGTATCATATAAATGTTGGAAACAATAAAGAATCACCATTAATCACAATTTAAATAAGACGGTAGTGGTAAAGGACTCGCAGAGTCCGCCTGGGGAAATACCACACCTTTGTCAGTTATTCTAACGTGTAAACATTACTGTGTTCCAGTTTGAAGGGCAATGTTTCCAGAGAAATTACAGGGCTTAGAGATAAAACATCTTTGATCTTTGGGTGACGAGCGCAGTGCAGTGCTAGGTAATGATTTGGACTCTTCATGTTCCAATAGCTGCGTGTCACTGTGCTGTAATTTGGCAGGCATGTTGCTTACCATGAGGCACTTACCGTGCTTCTCTCGTCGCTCTAGGCTATAAAATAAAAATAAAAAATTGGCAGTCATAGGAACTGCCGATAGAAGTGAAAACTTGCTGTTGCACTGGTACTGGTACCTAGGGGCAAACGCAACTCTTTTATATTTCTGTTGTCCTGGTATCTGGAGATAAACGCTGGGCTGTTGGAGGTAGGTAATCGAAACTCTTTACTGTTTCTGTTGCCCTGGTACCTACCTGGCCGTTTTTACCGAGTTTACCCGAAGATTTCATATCCGATCTGATCCATTATCATATCCAAGCGTGACGATTGATGAATCCATTTCACAGCCCACGAAAATTCTGTCTATAGCGCGCCTAAAGAAGTTTTTACTTCAAAAATTGGCAGTCATAGGAACTGCCGATAGAAGTGAAAACTTAAAACTCAGAATTTGATAGCTTACCTTGGAAACTACACGGGTGTAACCGGAAGGCGTGCCCTCGCCATCTTGGCATGGCCATCTAGAAATACGTCAGCATTTCCCATTGGCTGATGCGTTTCTAGACAGACCACGAAAAATCTGTCTAGGCGTGCCTAAAGAAGTTTTCACTTCAAAAATAAGTCGCTCTTCGCTCGCCCCTTGAAGCCAGTCCAACAAGGGTGCAACACGACGTCGCGCCCGGGGCATAATTTCACGGGCCACTGCCCGCGTCAGCTCGATAATAAGCTACATGTTTACATGCTGTCTTTGTTTTGGTAAATAACTCCCGACACATACGTGGGTGTGTGTAAGAATAGTGTTCATAAAAATATTAATGTATCGTCATAGACCAAAACACAAACGAGGATATCGGATATTTATCATTGTAGGTATTTATTTATAATTTAAAGTTATACACTTCTAAACTTTTACTAAATAATATCTTTTTCTTAACAGAAACAGATTTGAGTAGGTGATTTTTTTTGTTGAAAATAATTTGACAATTTTTTGTTTATAATTTTTTCCACATACAGAAATAAAGCAACGTTTTGTTGTTTTTGTGTACAAGTGGATTCTAGAATATTCGTTTTTTTTTGGGAATCTAAACCAATTCACAAATAAGCCCGGCAGATGGCGCTGCAGACAGTGTCTAGGTTATGATCCGAGCGAAGCCGGAACGGGCCGTTAGTTTATATATAAAAATTACGTCAAATTGCACATTTATCCTATCTTGTTTCTTACGTGAATAGAATTTATCATCGTTATCTATCTTAATTTTTTTAATGTTGTCTGAGAAAATCACATTGTTTGTAAATTCGTCTTTAACTACACGTATAGAATTCGTTAAAGTTAAGAATAACGCTACTATAAACACTGAAAACAAACCGTTAAGCTTCGAAAAAAACTCCCCACAATGACTGTACAAACGTCAAAAAAGAACTAAACACTCGCCAAACCCCATTTCACACCATTCCATCCCCTTGTATCGACGGCCACCATCAATCAACGTACGAAAATTTCTCATTATAATCTGCATTTAATAGGACGAGTGCACAAGAACTCGTCAAAGGGACACCAGTGACAAATGATACACATCATTTATCTTCCTAACTGTCAACGAAGCCAATCAACACACGTGTAGAACCCCCTTTAAACAAACTGCAAAATAATTAACAATCAAAACTGAACTCTAACTCAAAGCAATACAGTCCGTGACAACTGTAAACATATTTATGTCCAATGATTTGCACTAACCAGCTATAAATGAGCCATGAAAATGATAGCAATCGATTATAGCGAAAACTTAAATCGTGTATCAAGTTACAGTGGTTACGATCGTAAAGCCCTAGCGGTTGTCGTAGAAACGGATCCTTTGGTCAACCAATCAGAAATAGTGGCTATCAATCAAGCATTTGAAATTGGAATTTCCGAGTTTCTAAGGCGCAAAAAGTGCGTGTTCAATTCAAGCAATTTATTGAATAGCATGGATTGTAATAAAAGGGCCCGCAGCGTGATTTGTGTTTACATCTGCTAACCTTACAGTAAGTTTTACAAAAAAACATTTAAATGTCCGTGGTTTAAGTTTCTGTCGGTATGGTACAAAAGGCCTTTAAGACGTAATAATGTTGGCTATTGAAAACAAGGGGTATAAGGAATCGTCGTTGTTTATCAGTAATATTCATTCATCATTCCATCTTTCTGTCATAGATGATAAAAGTAGCGTCATAACTGAAAGATAAACTTTTATTTTCAGTTATCGAATATTTAGACTCCGATCATACTTACATACCAAAAACAATAAACATGCGTTACGCTCTGCTTTTGAAGTGCAAACTTATTTAGGCGCTGAGAGCACTTTTTGTTGGGTAAAATCGTATGGATTTGTATCACTGACTTGCTTATATCGTTGGCGGCGGTAGCGTAGCGTCGGAGCAGATCAGAATGCTTCTGTTCACAGAGAGGGAAATGCCCATAAGGCATTTTGTGGAACGGTAAAACTTTCTGAGACCAAGCCACCGATAATTATGTATAACTGTAGCTATATTTATATACCTAAGCAACATATTGTAGAAAATGAGTGCTGCTTAATACTAAAATTCTGAGTCTACAAGTTTTCACTTCTATCCCTATGATTGTATATTTTTTCTATCACTATCTCCTCTAAAAGCTCTTTTCGAGATAGTCTCTAATGAATGGAAACATGTATCATAGCTACTTTTACTAGCGATGCTTAATAAAAATAAATTACAGTATTTAGAAATTATACCTCAACTAGGTAAGCTCGCAACATCGGTAATCGCATCAGTGCTTAACACCAGACGACAAAATGTATATCTTTTTTACTTATATATTATAAATGACAATGTATGGATGTTTGGATGTTTTTTGCTCAATCACGTCCTAACGTATAAACGGCTGTGATACACAAATAGACTATAGTCTGGAAGAACACATAAGCTACTTTTTTCCCCGGAAAAACAAAGGGAACAACGGGAACACCGTGGGGCGCTGCTAGTGAATTAATAAAAGTGTAATCGTATTTGACATAAATATGTAAAAATCGTTACTGCGATATGGTACAACAATCTAGTACGGACTTGGAAAATATATTTTTTCACCAACACACTGGAACAAACCCTGTAAAATATTATTTAAGAGATAAACTTATAGATCAAAAGAAAATGTTAAAATGAATGGAGTTATTAAAAAAGTTTAATTGACTTCTGTAAATCAAACAAAGACATTCGAAATTCAGTTTCAAAGTTCAAAGTTAACGAAATTAAAAACAAAGTTGAAACGTACTTAAATTACCCATCTAAGCACCCATCTAATAAGATAATATTATTTCATTTCTTGACATACTTAAATATACAATATACAAAAAGTTTTAATACTTAAAAAACACATTGCCATTATTTTTGATTGAGAAAACACTCGAAATCTCGACAAACAATTACCATTTTATTTAATTTGACATCAAAACGTCACTTAACTTTTTAGGTTCTATTCGTTGAGCGTCAGTAATGGTAAATATGACTTTACTGGGTCTATGCAAAAAAAGATGTTTTACTCGCAAGCCATTTTTTTGTCTTGAGTAAATCCTACAATTATTATAAACTAGCAACGCCCCGCGGTGTTACCCGCGAAGTTCCCGTTCCCGTTGTTCCCGTTGTTTTTTCGGGATAAAAAGTAGCCTATGTGTTCTTCCAGACTATAATCTATCTATGTTCCAAATTTCAGCCCGATCCGTTAATACGTAAGGACGTGATTGAGCAACAAACATACAAACATCCAAACATCCGTCTTATATATAAAATTCTCGTGTCACAGTGTTTGTTTCCTTACTCCTCCGAAACGGCTTTACTGATTTTAACCAAATTTTATATGCATATTCAGTAGGTCTGAGAATCGGCTACTAGCTATTTTTCATACCCCTAAGTGACAAGGGTTGGTCACCCCATTTTTTTTTTTTTAATTTTCGGACAAAAATGTTTGTTTTTATTTTTTTATAATGTGGCGTAAAAAAATACATACAACCCTAAATTTTTTACTCTTTTATCACCAACCCCTATTTTTTAATAGCCATTTAAGTAATTTAATCATTTTTCATCCCGCTCGATAACTGATCAATTATAGTTTTTTTAGGGTTCCGTAAAACGTAAAAACGGAATCCTTATAGATTCGTCATGTCTGTCTGTTTGTCTGTCTGTCCGTCCGTATGTCACAGCCACTTTTTGCCGAAACTATGAGAACTACACTGCTAAAACTTGATAAGTAGATGTATTCTGTGAACCGCATTAAGATTTGTACAAAAAATTTAAAAAAAATAGGGGTGCCCCTATACTTAGAACTGAAACTCAAAATGTTTTTTTTTCATCAAACCTACACGTGTGGGGTGTCTATCGATAGGTCTTCAAAAGTGATGTTGAGGTTTCTAAAATATTTTTTGTCTACACTGAATAATTTACGCGACAGACACTTCCAACTTGGTAAAATGTGTCCCCCCCCCCCCCTCTAACTTCTAAAATAAGAGAATGATAAAACTAAAAATATATGATGTACATGCAAACTACCAACGAAAATTGGTTTGAACTCGATCTGATGAGTAGTTTTTTTTAGTACGTCATAAATACTTGGCTGCTTTTATTTGTGAATGTTTTTCACTCTATTTCGATTAAAATTTCCCGCAGCTTATGGCAAATCTAAAATCTATAATATCAAAATGAATCGCAAAATATGTTATTAAGCGCATCACTCAACAACGCCTGGACCAATTTGGACAATTCTTTTTTTATGGTTCGTTGAAGTCCATGGATGGTTTTTACGGCGAGAGAAAAAAGAATAATTGCCGGGAAAACTGTAAAAACAGCCCTTTTCTTTTTCCCATACAAACGTTTTCTAACTAAAATGTTTTTTGACGTGATAACGTCTTATAATTCGATGAAGCCGGCTGCACGCCCACAAAACATGACGTCATGTACCTACCGTTACCGCGTCACCGTCGGTCGTTACCTCGCCGCATGTTTGTTACAGTTGTATTAATTATTTCGACCAGTAGTTCAAGCGGGGATGTAGCTCAGTGGTAGAGCGTTCGCTTTGCATGTGAAATGCCCCGAGTTCGATCCCCGGCATCTAAAAGCTTTTTTGCATTGTTTTTTGCATTGTTTTGATTGAAAATGACTAAATTCTACTGATTACTTTTTACATACAAATCTATTAAACAAATGAAATTAAAATTTTCTTTTGAAAAATGCTACCATTCCATCAGTATTTTCTTAAGACGTTGTCACGTTCTATCGTCAGTAAACCGACTTTACAGACAAACATTTTTTTTTATTAAAGAGTGACGAGACAAGCAGGACATGTGCCTGATGGTAAGCAATATGCCTGCCACATAACAACACAGTGACACGCAGCTATTGGAACATGACAAATCCAAATCATTACCTAGCACTGCACTACGCTGGCCACCCAGAGATCTAAGTTGTTATACATATCTCTAAGCCCTGTAATTTCAGTGTGTAGTACAGTGTGTAGTTGTGGAGTACAGTATTTTTGGAGTTAAACTAACGGACAGAATACGAAACACCATACTGCGTTCCAAAACCGGAATAGCCGATGTGACTCAAAAAGCAGCCAATTTGAAAGTGGGATCGGGCTGAACATGTTTGCTACGTGTCGGATGATTATTGGGCCAAAATTACCACGCCAAGGAAGCCAGATTACGAACGACGACGCGGAAGACCAAAGAAACGATGGCAAGCCAACTTCCACAAATATCGGAAAGACTGGACTGTATTAGCCATAGCAAGGGAAAAGTGGAAGGAAGTATAGAAGGTATGGAAGCCGTTGCCCAACATTGGGACAAGACAGCCACATGATAAATAAATATGAATACCTATTAAATGAGACGCAAATGAATTAAATTTCAAAATTCAAGAACAAATTACAGGATAACTGAGGATTTATAAATCAGTTGATTCATTTTCAAGATGATGTCGTCAACAACTACCTATCCACTGGAATTTTGGAACTTGCTGAATTTTCCAGGATTGCCACCTCATACCTAATCTTCAATTAAAAGTTGGATCGGTAGTTAAAATGTTGCGAAATATGAACGAACCGCGTCTTTGCAATGGCACATGGTTAGCTATAAAAAATACTGAACAACGTGATAGAAGCAACTATACTGAAAGGAAAGTATAAAGGAGAAGACGTTTTGATACCACGCATCCCAATGATTCCGACTGATGTACCATTTGAGTTTAAACGACTACAGTTTCCAGTGCGGCTTGCTTTTGCTATGATCATAAACAAGCCCCAGGGGCAACCTTTACACGCTCAGCGGCAAGCCCTATATGCAAATACTACCAAGTTTTCACAACATTTAATTTTTGTTTTTTTAGTGTTGTGAGTTGTTAAAATAGTATAGAAAATAATCACACCGCCTCCCCCTTCATCCCTTTTTTTACCGGTGTGTATATTTTTTGATACACGTGGCCTGGAAAATACTTCAAGGTATATAGATAAACTAGCTGACCCGGTGAACTTCGTACCACCATGTATTTTTTCGTCTACATTTTCTAGACTTTCTTCTGTACAATATATATAACCAAATATTATCTCAAGAAACTTACTATAACTCAATTCAGGGAACAAATAACTGTAGTTTTAGTAAAACAATCTGCTCAGTTAGCCGGAGATGAAGTGCCATCAGCCCCTATTATGACAAGAAGACCGTCTTATAGAAAACATTATCTCATAAGTAACAAAGTTGGAGAGAAAATTGTATGCTGAATACGTGCAGAGGTGCAATAAAAAGTATGACAGGAAAGTTATTGGTGGCAAGACTTTCAGAGCAGCTCAAACAACTACAAAATGCTCTGTATGTGAAAGTTTTCTGTGTCAAAAATGTTTCAATAATATTCACTGAATTATATTGAACTTATTCAATTGATTATTATATAGTTTCTAAGTAACTTTCTTTTTTTGAATAAAATTATTTCAAGGTGATTTTTATTTTTCTCCTTACCTGATAGTCCGATTCCAAACCCAAAACCACTGGGAAAATGTGTAGAAAGCGTGCGCATTTCGGATACATACTGCTTTAACTAAAATGGGGAGTGTGTATCATAAGCTATACACACTCCTTATGACATTGTGTATCCTAAACGATACACAAGGCGCTGAGCGTGTTATAGTGTTTGTGGTATTCATCTAGAAACCCCATAATTCTCACTTGGTCAATTGTATGTTGCATATTCCCTCCCGTGTTCGAAAACCATCAGATTTGTTTGTCCATGTGCCAAGTAATCAAACAAAAAACATCGTATATCACAAAGCACTACAATGAAAATAAAACTCATTTTTGGTAATAACTTGACTAGCAATAAAGGGATTCATCATCATTATCAGCCTATTTAATATTTGTCCACTGTTGGAAGTAGGCCTCTCCTAATGAACGCCACAAGGTGCGGTCTTCTGTATTCTGCAAAAGGGGATTACTTGCTTTTAAATGCTTATATACGTTGAAGTAAAATGTTTTTAATTGTATCAAGTTTCAACAGTATAGTTCTTATAGTTTCGAAAAAAATGGTTGTGACATACGGATGGACAGACAGACAGACATGACAAACCCATAAAGGTCCAGTTAGTACGTTTTACGGAACCGTAAAAATGGATCTTCGAAATGTATGTACGCTCATAACTTTTGAATGACTGTACCAAATAGGATTATTCATTGTTTGCTATTGTCGGGACAAGATTTGTACAGAAGAAAGTCTAGAAAATGTAGACGAAAAAATACATGGTGGTACGAAGTTCACCGGGTCAGCTAGTACATTTATAATATTAGTAGGATTAGTAGGATGTCAATGTATGAATGTTTGGATGTTTGTTGCTCAATCACGTCCTAACGTATGAAGGGATCCGGCTGAAATTTGGAATACAGATAGATTATAGTCTGGAAGAACACATAGGCTACTTTTTATCCCAAAAAAAAAAACAACGGGAACGGGAACTATTCGGGTAGCACCGCGGGGCGTTGCTAGTGCTTAATATATAAAAATAAGAGAAAGTTTAAATCGAGTATTTTAGTCGTAAAGGAAAGTTTAAATCGAGTATTTTAGTCGTAAAGCCAACTGCCTAACTAAATCGATTTTTGCTTTGCTATAATTTATTGCTGTATTTATTAATTCCTGTCTCTATAATCTTAAACGAAAATAAAGAAGAGAGGGAGAAGTATAACAATATCTCAAAATTTCAAACAGTTCTCGTTAGTTGGTAGACCCTGCGTTGTTGTTGTTTACTAGTATAGCAATTCAATCTAAAATTACAATAAAAATAAACTAAGTATGAAGTTCATACCTAGCCGAACTCTGAACTGTTTCATACAAAAGTATTTGTTGAGTTCAAGAAAATAAGAACATTAGCGTTTATTGCCTGAAACTCATCAGCAATTAAGTTTTGAAATTCTTGTGTGGTGCTCAATAGATCATTAGCAAAAATATGTTTAATAACAAAGGCGATTTTTCACATTATAATAACATTTTAAAATTCATTTTCATACATTGCAATAATGTTTGAGTTAAAGAAAAATAAATTGATCCTGCATGACTTTTACAATAGTTTTTTAGTTGAAGTTATTTGAGGTGAGGTGGAATAAAATGAACGCCAATTATTATTTATCAATTAAAAAAGTCCTAAATTAAATTATGGACAGGGTGATATTGAATGTATTGCAAAAAATTGGTTTGTTACACTAAACCTTGTGTTCTTAGAAATAGCTTTATATTTGTAGCACCTTTGAATGATTAATTGATTGCAGTACACAGTGAAATTTTACTATCGAATGATAGTTAATATTATATTTTCATACGATTAGGTGCCAATGATACAATACATACATAATTTTGGTGTGAATTAATTAATTTTGAGTAGATATTAAATATTTCGTAAACAATTATAAGTTTGAAGAGGTTACGAGAGCAATAAAAAGTTGGAAAAAAGCTGAATAATTCTGAAATATTTTTTTGTGTTTTTGTCCGTTTTTCTAACCCTTAGGTAATAATTTAAGTGAAACCTTTTTTGCGTTTACAAGCGAAAGTAATCAGAACGAGTGCAGATGAACGATTCAGATTGGATTTTGTGTTCTTGAAACAGACTGTAAAATGATGTCTGTAGAAATTTTATTTTCACCGAAATATTTATTTAGTCTCGGGTTCAATTCGATTAGTAAAGCTTTAGCTGTGTTGCATGCTTGTTTTAAAAATTAATGTACGTTTTTCAGTCAGACGAATTATTAAAAAAGCTGTGGTAGTTTATTGACTATAGGACCTCTAAGAAGTAAGTAAAGTAAGTTAATTTTCGTGAGGTTGTATGATAGAATAGAGTGTATAATGATACTAATTTTAGAGAAAACAACATGTTTCAGGAAAAAGATGCCAACCAACCAAAAAAGATGCCTTATCTTTTTGGGATATTTATCCGCAACTCGCGTTTGACAAGCGTGATTGACCTTTCTTCTTGTGAGAAAAAGCGCCGAGGTCAAGTCCCAGCAGTAGGTTATAAAGGTTTTTTATTGACAAAGCACACGAAATCAAGTAGGAATAGTTTGGAGACATGCAAATTATTATATATAATAAAATGTATTATAATAATGAAATTTAAATTCAGAAAACGAATGAAACAGTTTATATTTTATATTCTTACTATGAAAATAGAGCTAATCATCTTCAATTGAATGTGGATTGTTTATGATATTGACTACTCAAGTATTATTTTTCGTACTTGGATACAAATATACTTGTATTTCTGGTAGTACCTATTTTTTTTATTAAATGTGCAAATTACAGAAATTGAAATGAATGGTGACTGCCTGGCTGGTACACTAGTAGACAACGCTTCTAGATGCAAATATTTTAATTTTGAGGGCGTGCATGGAATTATTTTTCCTCTTTCAGAAATGACTTAGGGAGAAATTACTACTCATCTTATTTTAACTGCATTGTATTGATTTTAAACGATAAAGTGACAAGAAATACGCTTCAGAGCAGAAAAGACGCTAGCCAATGATAACACAGTGTGAAGCGGTTATTTGATCAAAAAGCATTCAATTCATTGGCTATTACTACACTGTGCACATCACCAGAAGAAATTATAATACTATTTCAGCTCCTGCCATTTCACTAAAACATATTTTTGTTTTGTTTTATTTTAAAGAATTTTATTTTCTTCGAACACTAGTATTTTGGTTTTCAATCTGCTTTCATTTTTATGAACATTAAACATAAATGATTATTTACATCTGTTTGCATTAAAATCCATCCATTTTTAGATAAGGTTCTGCCCCTCTGATTACATTTTCTACGCGATACAACTCTCACGATACGGATTCAATCATCGTAACTTATTCAGTAGATACGATATCGTAATGACGTAAATGACTTCATTTTTAGATCATTTGTGCTTGATGCGTATCCACCCCAACGTTGGGCACTCAGCTTAACTATTTAGGGAGTCTTTATAGTCTCATCATAAGGTGTGGTGTAGATCAGGATAGAATTGAATTCTGGAAAACTCAAGTTCTGTTAAACAATTATGTTATCAAAATCGTATTCCAAACATTACCTTCTATAGTGGTAGGACCATTGGAATAGTCTGCTTTAGGTAGCGGTTTGCGTGGAGCCCGCGACCGAAGACCGCGACAGGCACTTGACATTATGGAATTGTGTGGGCGCGTATATTTCACTTGTCGTGGTCACGGCGCGTACTGGCGTCCATACAATTCCATAATGTCAAGTGCCTGTCGCGGTCTCCGGTTGCGGTCTCCTATCGCGGTCTCGTGTCTCGGTCTCAGCGCCAACTTGTACCCTTAGGGAAGTACCACACCTTTGCCAGTCATTTTGCTGTCAAATATCAATGTGAAAACATTAATGCGCTCGGGTTGGAGTGGTATTGTATCCAGATAAATTACAGGACAAAGAAATGAATCATGATACCTATTTAAGTTATAACAAGCTGCCCGAAGAAATAACTTCTGCGCCAACTATGGGCAGTTTCGAGTCAAGGTTCAAACGTTGGCTTATTGAGCAGACGTACTACAGCTATAATTAATTTATTTAACACAAAGGTTAAATAAGGATCTACTCATGATCTACTTATTATTCAATACACACTTATTTAAATGGTTCGTTGTATAATTCTAACATGTTAATATATTTTCAATTTCATTTGTGTTTTTGACACTCTAAAATTATTTTATTTTATGCATTCAGAAAATTATTTGTTTGTGTGGTACCTTATTTTTAATTTTATTTTATTAACTAAAATAATGAATAAATGATTATGGAACGCAGTGTAATACAACACATTGATTTAGACTTTTTACGTTCAAATTATTAAATTATTCCGTTTGTATTGTGTTAGGTATTATGAGCAGGTGGTTACCACAAAGCGTAGGTCTTGCACCTCCTGTCGCTGTATTTCACACTAAAAAGAATAGATTTTCTTGACCCAAACTTTTGAGCATAGTCGAGTCAATAAATACTTTAGATGTGCTTGTGATGAAACACTTAAGATGTGTGTATGTGTCAAACGCACTCAAATATGCAAAACAGAAATGAACATATAAAAATAGAGCGTTTTACAGTAAAATGTAAATTATTGTTTTATAAAAAAAGTTATTTCATCTCAGCTGTTTGACTGCTATTTCATATAATAGTTAGCAATATTTTTTATCGTGATAGGAAGAAAGCCCCGAGTCCCAGTAGTTGAAACAGTTAGCGGACTACTTAATGCTATTCCATATTTTCTTAGCCCATCTGCTGCTTGGCACAGAGGGAAAGCTCGGACCCTATTCACTTTTGAAGCATCAGAAGTCTTGTTTTAACTCGTAGGGGTATATATACTTCACCGATGTACAATAAAAAATAACATGTAGTAGACATTTCACAATGAATTCCCCCGATCTCTGGAATAATGGCGGCAATAAACAAAAATTTTATTTTTACTCAAAATTCTAACCCTCGAATTGTCTGTAGAACGACGCCGGTAATGGTTTGGAGCGTTCATTACGTGTAATGCAGTACAAGTAATGGCTGACGGGAGAGTTTATGGGGTGTAACATCTTGTCTGGATGTAGGTTAATATTTCTGCGAATATAAACATTTTTAACGGGAGTGATGCTGCCATTGAGCATGTTTAATGAGTGTTTGTATTCTTATTCTTAACTAGCACTCCGTCCCGGCTTAGTATATTACCTATGTATACAATACCTATAGCACTCAGGAATCACGCACATATTCAAATACACGTCCAAGTTCGTTCGTTCGTTCGTTCGGTGAAATCGGTCCAATAGCGCGTTCAAACAAATAGACGCTTCAACTTTATATAATTAATATAGATTTCAACGTTCTTCGACTATTAATAGGTAATGACAGTCAAATCTCGTGAATAGCTCAGTGTGAATAGATACCTAAAAGACATGAGTCCTGTTTCTTAGACCATTACATCACTGGAAGAAATTGCTTTAAGCAATAAGGCCGCCCTTACACTGCATAGCATTGTGATTTATTGTTAGTCTTTAAGTTTAAATGTTTATATTTGTTTTGTAGGTGTAATAAAGAATTTTTATTATTATTATTATCACTATAATATATGCATGGCTTGTTGCTAGCCGACTAGTTTATGTGGTTTTGTGAGTAGAAATTCTGCGATTATTTATCGCATAAAGTTTTGTTTGTTTCTGAATTTGGTTTGACTTGTTTTAATTGTACGGTGTAGAACGTTTGATTTCACAATACATAAATAAATAATATTGGTACACAATTCATACACAACACCATCTGAACCCAAACAAAGCAAAGCTTGTATGATGGCGGCCAGATAGCTGAAATAATATATGTATTAATTTGTTTTATATAGTATTTAATTAGTAGTATTGGGAGAAATGTCACCTTGCTTCGCCTAACCTTGTACGTAGGCGAATTTCCTTTAAGCTGGTTGCCTGGAAGAGATTGCTCTAAGCAATAAGGCCGCCATTTGTGGTACTAGTTCGTAAGTGTTTTACTGTAATATTTCTGTTTTTGTGTCACAATAAAGAGTTATCTATCTATCTATCTATCTATAATACTTATACCTATAGTTTTAAATAAATACTTATCTTATATATAAAATTCTCGTGTCACAGTGTTTGTTTCCTTACTCCTCCGAAACGGCTTGACTGATTTTAACCAAATTTTATATGCAAATTCAGTAGGTCTGAGAATCGGCTACTAGCTATTTTTCATACCCCTAAGTGGCAAGGGTTGTTCATCCCAATTTTTTATTTTTTTATTTTCGGGCAATTTTTTTTGTTTTTATTTTATTATAATGTGGCGTTAAAAAATACATACAACCCTAAATTTTTACACTTTTATCACCAACCCCTATTTTTAATAGCCATTTTAGTAATTTATTCATTTTTCATCCCGCTCGATAACTGATCAATTATAGTCTTTTTAGGGTTCCGCAAAACGTAAAAACGGAACCCTTATAGATTCATCATGTCTGTCTGTTTGTCTGTCTGTCCGTTCGTATGTCACAGCCACTTTTTGCCGAAACTATGAAAACTACACTGTTAAAACTTGGTAAGTGGATGTATTCTGTGAACCGCATTAAGATTTTTACATATTTTTTTTTTAAATAGGGGTATATACAACGTGGTGGATTTACCCCCAACAATATTTTGACAGTCCATTCTAACACTGATGTAGACTTCGTCACCGAAGGTCTCTTTCCCCTCAGCACAGTAGATCACGAGATAATTCGAGTCAAAGTTTGACGTAAAATTCCTACCAAATTACCAGTTTCAACCTTAACTCATGTACAGCTGACAAACGACCTTACCGCCGACGCCACGACGTCGTCCAAAAATCCGTGCCGAGATCAGGCCATTAGGGGTATGTCAAATAAAATAACAAACAAAACAAATCTTTTTTTTATGGAAAAAAAAATTTGAGCTTTCATGTCTAATTTTCACATACATGATTCAAAACATTATGTAGATGAACTACAATGAATATTGTTGCACCTTTCTGCAACACCTTGTATAGTACTTAGAACTAAAACTCAATTATTTTTTTTCATCAAACCTACACGTGTGGGGTGTCTATCGGTAGGTCTTCAGAAATGATGTTGATGTTTCTAAAATCATTTTTGTCTACACTGAATAATTTGCGCGACAGACACTTCCAAAGTGGTAAAATGTGTGTCCCCCCCTCTAACTTTTAAAATAAGAGAATGATAAAACTTAACAAAATATATGATGTACAGGCAAACTACCAATGAAAATTGGTTTGAACTCGATCTGATGAGTAGTTTTTTTAGTACGTAATAAATACTTGACTGTTTTTATTTGTTAATGTTTTTCACTCTATTTCGATTACAATTTCCCGGAGCTCATGGCAAATCTAAAATCAATAATAATAAAATGAATCGCAAAATGTGTTGGTAAGCGCATCACTCAACAACGCCTGGACCAATTTGGAGAATTCTTTGTTTTAAATGTTCGTTGAAGTCCAAGGATGGTTTTTACGGCGCGAAAAAAAAGAATAATTGCCGGGAAAACTCTAAAAACAGCCCTTTTCTTTTTCCCATACAAACGTTTTCTAACTAAAATGTTAAGGCAATTTGAGCTTTATTGCTAAAGTTCATATTAAATGAAGTGCTTTCCCATACAAACGTTTTCTAACTAAAATGTTAAGGCAATTTGAGCTTTATTGCTATGAAATGAAGGTCATATTAAATAACAGGCACTCGCTTATGTCTAAGCAATATATGTGTTTTCCTAACGTCAAAGTCAATTTGCACTTTATTCCCGCTGCACAAAGTTCAAATTCCATCATGTCTATCAAAACAGTTGGAGGATAGGATCTAATGTCACGTTCCGAAACCCACTCAGAAGAAACTCAACAAAAGCGATAATATCGCGAACCAAATTAAATTGAATAATCACAAAACGTAAGACTCATTAGTACTGATTTTCAATTTGGTCGGCTTCACGATATTATTTACTTTGATTTAGTTTCGGCACGCGATATAAAATGCGTCAGTTTTCACGTCATTATATCAATCAAGTCAAACACAAACCGCGTGACCAAAGTGTGTTTATTGACTAATCCACATAGAGCCATTAATTAAAAAAAAAGGGTTTTATTATTTTGAATTATTGATGTAATAGCCCTATCTGTGCAAAATGATTTGAATACACACGTTTGTGCTGTGCAGTGCAATATTTTTGGAGTAAAACTAACGGACAGAATACGAAACACCATACTGCGTTCCAAAACCGGAATAGCCGATGTGACTCAAAAAGCAGCCAATTTGAAAGTGAGATCGGGCTGGACATGTATTGTTTGCTGCATGTCGGATGATTATTGGGCCAAAATTACCACACGAAGGAAGCCAGATTGCAAACGACGACGCGGCAGACCAAAGAAACGATGGCAAGACAACTTCCACAAATATTGGAAAGACTGGACTGTATTAGCCATAGAAAGGGAAAAGTGGAAGGAGGGTATGGAAGCCGTTGCACAACATTGGGACAAAACAGCCACGTGATAAATAAATATTAATACCTATTATGTAAATGAGATAGATGCAAATGAATTAAATTTCAAGAACAAATTACAGTCGAACTGAGGATTTATAAATCAGTTGATTCGCTTCAAGATGATGTCGTCAACAACTACCTATCCACCGGAATTTTCGCACTCGCTGGATTTTCCAGGATTGCCACCTCATACCTGATCTTCAAGTTGGATCAGTAGTTAAAATGTTGTGAAATATGAACGAACCGCGTCTTTGCAACGGCATACGGTTAGCTATAAAAAATACTGAACAACGTGATAGAAACAACTATACCAAAAGGAAAGTATAAATATTGGGATGCGTGGTATCAATGTATAAATAATTTGATACCACGCATCCCAATGATTCCGACTGATGCACCATTTGAGTTTAAACGACTACAGTTTCCAGTGCGGCTTGCTTTTGCTATCATCATAAACAAGTCCCAGGGGCAACCTTAACACGATCAGCGCCAAGCCCTACATGGAAATACTACCAAATTTTGTCAACATAAAAGTTTTGTTTTTTTTGTGTTGTGAGGTGTTAAAATAGTATAGAAAATAATCACACCCCCTCCCCCGTCATCCCTTTTTTTACCGGTACACACCGGTATTTTTATTATATTTTTTGATACACGAGGCCTGGGAATTACTTTAAGGTATATAGATAAACTATTCCCCACGCCATGTGTATCAATAAAGAAACACATTTCGTAATATTATTTCTCTGTGTTTCTCTCTTGAATGCACATTTATTATTCAACCAAATATTATCTCAAGAAACTTACTATCACTCAATTCAGGGAACAAATAATTGTAGTTTTACTAAAACAATCTGCTCAGTTAGCCGAAGATGAAGTACCATCAGCCTCTGTTATGACAAGAAGACCGTCTAATAGAAAACAGTATCTCATAAGTAACAAAGTTGGAGAGAAAATTGTACGCTGAAGATGTGCAGAGGTGCTATAAAAAGTATGACAGGAAAGTTATTGGTGGCAAGACTTTCAGAGCAGCTCAAACAACTACATTATGCTCTATATGTGAAAGTTTTCTGTTTAAAAAATGTTTCAATAAAATTCATTGATTTATTTTCAACTTATTAAATTGATTATTTAGTTTCTAAGTAACTTTCTTTTTTTGAATATAATTATTTTAAGGTGATTTTTATTTTTCTCTTAATATCTCCTTAACTGATTGTCCGATTCCCAACCCAAAACCACTGGGAAGATGTGTAGAAAGCGCGCGCATTTCGGATACATACGGCTTTAACTGAAATGGGGAGTGTGTATCATAAACTATACATAGTCCTTATGACATTGTGTATCCTAAACGATACACAAGGCGCTGAGCGTGTTATAGTGTTTGTGGTATTAATCTATAAAACCCATGATTCTCCTACATGGTCAATTGGATGTTGCATATTCCCTCCCGTGTTCGAAAACCATCAGATTTGTTTGTACATGTGCCAGGTAATAATACAAAAAACATCGTATATCATAAAGCACTACAATGAAAATAAAACTGAGTTTTGGTAAAAACTTGATTAACAATAAAGGGATTCATCATCATTATCAGCCTATTTAATATTCGTCCACTGTTGGACGTAGGTCTCTGCTAATGAACCCCACAAGGGGCGGTCTTCTGTATTCTGCATAAAGGGATTACTTGCTTTTAAATGCTTATATATATACGTTGAAGTAAAATGTTATTAACTGTATCAAGTTTAATTAATAACAAATATAATTCTTATAGTTTCGAAAAAAATGGTTGTGACATACGGATGGACAGACTGACAGACATGACAAACCCATAAAGGTCCAGTTAGTACGTTTTACGGAACCGTAAAAATGGATCTTCGAAATGTATGTACGCTCATAACTTTTGAATGACTGCACCAAATAGGATGATTCTTTATTTGTTATTGTCGGGACAAGATTTGTACTGCAGAAAGTCTAGAAAATGTAGACGAAATAATACATGGTGGTACGAAGTTCACCGGGTCAGCTAGTTATACATAGAAACACCCAGACTGTGCAAACAATAGCGAGAACGTACATAATGCTGGACTCTCGTTTGCATTTCTGAGTAATTTTAATCGACTTTAAAACATGAAGAGTAGGGTGTCCCTTATATGGCAAAAAAAAAATTTTTTTTGAATTTCGAAACGCATACCCTCTACTTTTTTTATGAATGCTAAAATATACTTAAATACGAAATTTCGTATTTGTAGCATGATTGCAACCCGTGCCGACCGAGCTCTAAAGTTTATTAGAAAATAGTGTTTTGGCCTGACATCTTGGTTTGATCCAAAATAATTAAAATGCAACAAATAAAGTAAATATGAGTAATTACAAAATAAGATCAACACAAACTTTTATTTAAATACAATTTATAATAATAATTCATTAGGGTGACTTCTCTTTGGTGTAGTTTTTTTACAGTCTGGATATAGATTTCTATGTTCCTGAACACAACGCAACAAAAACTGTTTTTGTTCTTCTTCAGCCGTGATAAATCCATTAAAATCTTGCATTCATTTAACAGCTCTTTCAGCAGTGTCATTTACGACCTTTCAAACAACTTATTCGTCTTCTAGCTTCCAAAAAAGTAGTATTGTCCGCCCAAGAAGATACATCCTCTCGAAGAAAACTGTCGTCGATCTGCAGTCGAGATAGAAATTGTTTGCTTCTTTGAGTCACAAAATCATCCATCATCATAATATCTAAAAGAAAGAAAAAACAGTCTAAAAAGCAAAAACTAAGCCACGAAACTTTGAAAAAAGAAACAAGAAAATATTAAGCTTACTAAAGAAATTTTGCGTATTTTCTTCCTTCGATGGGATATAGCGTTTGGCGGAATCTGAACTTTCATCTCTGTTTAAATTATTAATCGTTTTTGTCTTGGTTTTGAAATCAACTTCTTCATCAAAGAGTGATAACATGACTGCTGCTTCACACAAATACCATAAATGATGAACAAACTTGCTTGTGGATGCCTTGGAACTTGTCGCGTCTACTTTTTCATATTCTTTTAGAGCTTTCAAAAAGCATAAGTCTTGGTTAGGTACTTTAATTGACACTGTACTTTCGAGCCAAGGTTTAGTATACTCTTAACTTTTTGAAAATTGGAATATCTGGGCTACTTGTAATTTGCTTTACCTTGGTTTCAAAAACAGCTTTGAAGACCAACATGTAAAAATGATGACGACAAGCAAAAAGCAGTAATTGCCTTTCTAAAGTCTGCTCCAAAATAGCACAAGCTCCACTGAAACGGCCAGTATTTTAAGCTGTTGTATCGCAGCACATTATCTGTACTTTATCGGTGTTCAGACCAAGCGCTACTACAACCGCATGGAGAATGTAAACCGAGTCTCTTATGCTTAATTGGCATCGATCTAAAGCTGCTACCAGTTTAGGAGTCATGAAATTTTTCGTGCCTCTTTTAGAACTTTTTTCAGGGCAAGGAATCTGAATACTAAGTACAGAATTCGAAATCTGGTCCTCATTCGAATCCTCCAGACATTCCAAGCTATCTACCGAAGAAGTACATGCAATAGCCAATAGCTCTCGTTGTTTTTACCTTTCTTTCCTTTTCTTCCAATCGTTTTTGCCTAACTCGTTTTTCTTTCTCCGCCAATGTTTTGTCAGTTCCACCTAAGCATCCCGGTCGACCTGGCTCTCTCTTTTTCCTTAAAAAATCTTTGTCTTCATTCTGTCGAAGGCATCAGCATGTGCAATATCAAACAAGTTATCAAGGTCTTTTACAAAATTATGTTCACGGTTCTTTAACGTCTCCTGAGTTTTCTTACAGTTTTTTTGCAGCTCCCTCCAAACATGATATAAATCAACAAGTTTCTTCACGCAGTTAGGAAATGCCTTTGTAGGAATTCTGGCTTTTCCCAAAATATAATGCACTCTCTTATAACAAGAATCGCACTTTCACTAATAGTCAGCTTGACCTCACGTATATTGTAACATAAAACGGTGAGAACTTGTCGATTAGATGGTAATTTTGCACCATTTATCTGGTGGCTTGGCAGTCCGATAAGGTAAATATTTTGTTTATCACTTCGTAATTCCACAGACATCTTCACACAATAAACAACAACGCACTAATAACGTTAGAAATCACGTATGAAATGACAATTGAAACTCGCAGTAACAGGTCGCAGCGCTGCACCCGCGCAATTGTATGGACAAGTTAAAAACTCAAGTCGGCACGGGTTATCGTTTATAAATCGGGCTAATATTTATTTCTGTACTATATTAGGTCCATATAAAAGTTTTTAGAAGGTATGCGTAAAAATATATTGACATTGAATTTTAAGGGACACCCTAATGAAGAGGTTAACAATTCGACAACTATATTTATTTTTATATACTCGTATGTTCATCGATTTCTCAAAAACGCTTGAACTGATTTTGAGAATTATGATTCTTGTTCAAAATCCCCAAATTTGCTGAGAAAGATTTTTATGTAATTCGGTGGAGCTGTTTTTTAAATATCAACAAAAAATAAAATTACACATAATTATGTCAATTTACTCTATTTAAGTTTATGATCGAATGAATTTAATTTTGAAATTCTAATCGGTTGTTTTGTTTTTTAGAGAAATAAAATGTATTTCAATTATGCTGCATAATATTTCACGGTCTATCTACAATAGCCTACACCTATGAAACTTCGATACAATAAATTACAAACAAATTTTGCTCCTTGTCATTCTAAAGAGAAAACAGTAAAGTCACATTAGCGACACCTTCCGTGTAACATGTACCTTTCACATAGTTAAGGCAACACGAAATAGATTTTCAACTCTACGTCTTCGTAATAGGAGCATAGTTTATCAAAAGCTGCAACTCTCATGTGGCTACCTGTCTTACGTTCCTGTCAGTGGGACGGAACGGGCAAAGTACGTCCGAGCATCGTCCGGGGACCGTGCCCGGGGGAATACGGACACGCAATGCGACAAGCTCACATGGTATTGACATAGTATTCACACTGCCACTCAAAACAGGTGATGCACGGCACCACAACTACATTACTACATAGTAGTAGGACTCTTGGCATAGTCCGCCTGGGAAAGTACCACACCTTTGTCAGTTATTCTACCGCCAAGTAATAATATGCAAACATTAGTGTGTTCCGGTTTGAAGGGCAATGTTTCCAAAGAAATTAAAGGGCTTAGAGATATAATATCTTAGATCTCTGGGTGACGACCGCAGTGCAGTGCTAGGTAATGATTTGGACCCTGCAAGTTTCAATAGCTGCGTGTCACTGAGCTGTTATGTGGCAGGCATGTTGTTTACCATCAGGCACATGCCCTGCTCGTCTCGTCAATCTTTATTTAAAAAATAAAATACTATACGACAATCTAAAAATCTGAAAGTATTTAGTTCAAGTTTTTCGTCAATGGTCTTGGATGTTGGCGCGAGCCACTTGGGCATTTATCATTTTATTTGTTTTGCATTTGACGAGTATACCTCGCTAGGGACTGTTTAGTTCGCAGACGAATGTAAATGAACATTTATAAATTTAATTATTAATATTAATGAAGTTGTGAAGTCTAGCGTATTAATAGTGATTTAAAAGGTCTGTAACCTACACTTGATGTAAATAGCTCTTTGTAGCGTTAACGTTTGTACTAATTCAATTAAAAGGTATTTTTGAGTACAATTTTAATCAGGTATGTTTAACATAGTGCACTTTGTTTATTTTTTTTATAATATTTTTTTAACCCTTCAACTTTTAATGTAAAAAATAAAACAGATGGTCGTAATGATAATTTTGATTTGTCTATCTGTGAACTTGCCTTTTCTGGTGATTATAATGATGTTTTTTTCATGAATGTGATAATAAAAGTAAGCTATGACTAATTTAAATATATTTTCTTTATGGGTTTGCGTTTGACCACCACAACTTGCCTGTTGGTAAGATATTTGTCAATACCCAGAAGAAAAGCATTACCATCGATTTATTTCTGTATACGCGCTTCGTCGTACACTCATCCACATTTTTTCGTTATTAGGTGAAAATTATTGTCAAGAATCAGTCCGTCCGGCAGGTCTACTGCCTAATGAAAACTGTCTTAGCTTTGATATTGCTATCTCTTTTCTTCTCGCTTGAAGTGATAGAGACAGCAATAGCAAAGCCATAGGCAATTTAGTTAGGCGGTAGAGGGGCCGGTTTCGCCCGTGATATACAATTACATGGTACATGTCCAACAATGAAATAATTTTTGAAATCGATTAAGTTTCTGAGATTAGCGCGTTCAAACAAAAACAATATGGCTTTAAATATTAGTATTATTAATTTAAAAAAAAAACAATTTGTTTCAATACACAGAGAGATACGTCGAACTTATGCCAACCTTCCAATACACAGAGAGATACGTCTAACGTTCTTGTTTTATGACATATTATTATGTTAAAAAAAAATAGAAATAATCCCTAGGCTCGGATATTGACAGGTCAATATAACTTGTCACCAGTTTTGATATCGTGCCATTCGCCGTACAATTGTTGAATATTTCAGTACATTACACTTCCTTCAGAAAAGCGGCGTCATGATTTATTCAAGGGAAAAAACAATACGTACCGAAAGTAGAGCTGCCGTTTAGAGTATTTTGTTCTTTCTGACGAGAAGTTGTACATTTTACCGATAGCAATTTGTAACGTTTTAGAAATACCAAAGTTTTGAACAAAATTAGGTGGCATACAAATGGTATGTTTTTTGTGTTACGAAAAGCATATTTATTATAACAGACAGATAAACTTTATCTTCATTTAATATGATAGGTATATTTTTTCAGCGTGTGAATAAGGTAAATTGATTACCTGATATTTCGATGCAGTTTCAACTAACTATGTGATCGTACTATTTCAAACTAGTAAGACTAATTTTAAAGGGTTTTTGACGTGATAACGTCTTATAATTCGATGAAGCCGGCTGCACGCCCGCAAAACTGTAACGTTCCGCCGTTACCGTTAGTTCGTCTTCCGTGCCATGGGGACGAAGCTGAGCGCTGAGGGCGCCACCCCCCGAGTCGAGCGGTATCACTACTCGCGCTATCAGCTATTTCTTAAGACGTTGTCACGTTCTATCGTCAGTAAACCGACTTTACAGACAACCATTTTTTGTTTTGGTTTTGGGAAGGTTTGTGCATAGGTTGATTTATTTACCGGCAGGACGTTATAATTGCACCTCTTTATTTTCAATCCCGATTTTATTATTGTTGTATGAACAATTTCTCTATCACCGTTGTTCATCTACTAAGGCATCATTTGACTTTTGATTTTAAAATTGATAAAAAAATAAACAAAAAAAAAACTAAAAAAGTGCACGGACCTTAGCGTCTGTGGAGGCTAAAAAAGACTGAACGTGGCGTCATGTTATACTTCGCGTTGTAAGTTTTTTTTATGATATAGAGTGACGAGACAAACAGGTCGTGTGCCTGATGATAAGCGACATGAAATACATAATTTAAAGTATTAATAATACAGGATAGAAATATTTTATTTTGTGTTTTTTTTTAAATGTTACCTAACTGTAGATACTATTTAAAAACATATTCAATGAACATTTAATTAGAACCACAAATAAAAAAAAACATAATTTCGCTCAATCTAGTAGATTCATCTTAAGGTTGAAGAGATCGCTTTTAGCGATAAGGCTGTGGATTGTAACGTTAGCTTTCCTATTTTATCCTGTTTAAGTTTTTTTGTTTTTGGTGTGTATAGATAGATTAACCCTTTATTGCACTGAACAAGTAAACAAAGTTACAAAAAATATACAAAAACTTAAAAAAAAGTAACAATTGGCGACTTTATCGCTGAAAGCGATCTCTTCCGACAACCGCTGAATGGAAAAGGAGAAATAAAAAATAAGAAGACGGCGAATTACAAACAATAAGTGAAGTATAATGAAGGGTATCTGTCTAGCTATCTATCTATCTAGTAGAAAAATCTTTAGCAAAGAAATCAGAGGATCTGCCTTACGATATTGTTCAACCATAGAGGTGCAGGTTGAACTCGTAAAGTTCCACTCAAAATCGCATACAAAACCAAATAAGTCACGGCAGGACGTCTATCCTCGACACCTGTTCACTACCTTTTATCAACTCCTTGTCTGATAGTTATATTGGATCTAAATCAGACAGTTGCGTCTCTACGTGTTATAACCTCCGGATCCCATACCCTTAGTCGTGTATACGCTCTTTGTCTCTTTCAGTTTATTGCCTGTCAAAAACTTAAACATTTTTGAAGTGAAAACTTTTTGGCCTCATTGAGTACTTTTTGTTGAGGAAAATCTTATTAGTTCGCGTCACTTACTTACATGCTAAAGTAGCGACGTAGCCCCGAAGAACGAGACGTGCGCGTTATACGCTTTGTAACAACTCCAAAAAGGATCAATTTGACTGGTCTTATTTTTCAGGCTTATATTACGTCTAAACGTGATTATATTTATCTTTGGCTAGGTGAAACGATTTTGATATCATTTTTTTGTGCAAAAACGCCCAACGTTTTGAAATATCCCTATTAGACTACAGACCCGTGAACAAAATTTACGTAGTAAATGAACCACCAGGAGACCTATGTAGGATGATAGAGGGGTATAAAGTAATAAGATTCAGCACTATGCCGTCACTTTTAAGCTGTCCAACTGAGTACAGTTGAAGAGGGGGGGGCTCCAATCCTCGATCATTTCTCCTTATCGCATGATTTTTGTACGGCGTTGCGGAATAATAGCTTAGAAGAGCTATGGAAACTATAAAAGTTATAAATTTTAGATTTTTGTTATTAGTTTGTAGGAAAAAAATATGATGTGGCGACGATTCACAGAGTAAATTTGGTCATTTGATTATGTACGGCATTGGTTCCATACAGTTTCAATACCTCTTCTAATCCATTATTTTGCAAAGCTGTACAAATATCATGCGACAAGGAGAAATGATCGAGGATTGGAACCCCCCCTCTTCAACTGTACTCAGTTGGAGAGCTTACAAGTGACGGCATAGTGCTGAATCTTAATGCTTTATACCCTTCTATCATCCTACATAGGTCTCCTGGTGGTTCATTTAACCCGTAAATTTTGTTCACGGGCCTTTAGTCCATATGTAAATTTTATCGAAATCGCATATGAAAAAAAAATTGGCGATGCTACATTAGTTCTGTTAAAATTAATGAAAATGTGTGAACTTTTAAATTAGGTAAAGTCAAGTTTTAATTTTTGTCAAAGAGTTTTTTATCAAATTGGATTGTGAGTTCGCTCCACCTCTGATATGCGTACCTAATAGCAGTGTATCTGTAAGTTGTGCAGGGGATTTACCGCCAAATGCATAGTGTCTTATCTTTGATGTTTCTCTCTCTTTTCTTTTCGTTTGAAATGATAGAGATGGCAATAGCAAAGCCAAAGCCGACTAACTTAGGAGGTCGAAGGCGTGACGTATTGTAAAACTATGTGTTAAGTTTAGTGTAGAATTGTATGTTAAGTACTAAAATTCTAAGTTATAAGTTTATACTTTCGAATCAGCTCTCTCTCTGGTCACTGACAAAGTATAATGTCAGACAAATCACAGAAAGCCTGCCACAAATAGGAGATATATTTCGAGCTTGTCCATTTCAATTTCCGGGCAGTTTTTACTCAACGGAGCAGGGATCATGTCAAACTGTTTACGATATTTTATTTTCCGCTTCAACGTATTTTTGTGTTGGCAAATTTCTGTTCATAATAATACCAAAACATATTAATGGCAACTTGTAAGACTTGTAGGATAAAGCTGTAATATTTTTTGTTTGTCGTGTAAACGAAATAGGTCAGTGAATGTTTCAGAGTAATAAATATTTTCCCTGCTTAATAAAGTCATGTGAAGAACAAAATATAAAAGAGCTAGGACTTAGAAAATTAGAAATGTCTAGTTTCAGCACCTGTTTTTTTTTTCGGAACATATATTAAACACTCAGACCAACTAATCCTCAAAGGTTAAACATAAGGAAATAGGTAAAGTATACGTAAGTTTTGGTGTTTTATAAACGATAGAATGACATTCTATTTATTATACTCATTAAAAAATGATAGCCTCGTGACAATGCTGCTAAAACCTTTATTTTTTAAATAAAGAGCGACGAGACGAGCTGGACATGTGCCTGATGGTAAGCAACATGCCTGCCACATAACAGCACAGTGACACACAGCTATTGGAACATGAAAAGTCCGAATCATTACCTAGTACTGCACTGCGCTCGTCACCCAAAGATCTAAGATGTTATATCTCTAAGCCCTGTAATTTCTCTGGCAACATTGACCTTCAAACCGGAACATAGTAATGTCTGCACATTACTGCTTGGCGGTAGAATAACTGGCAAAGGTGTGGTACTTCCCCAGGCGGACTCTGGCAAGAGTCCTACCACTACAAAACAAACAACCTCGAGGCAATGAAATAATCATTTAAATCGTGATTAAGCTTTGTTGTTGTGTTTACATTAGCTATAGTTATAGTTTAGTTTATCACTAGGCATGAAAGTGAAATTTGTTCACCAGCCGACATATTGATAGTGATTGATTCCATTAATAGATAAATATTTATAGTCCTACTACACACAACACAGAAAAGGAAAATAATCCTGTACCTTGCTTGCTATTTCCCACACTCAAAGTTGAAGGATCCTAAAACTCCGGGTACGTCAATAAAGCATCACTGTATTCAATTCTGGTCTGAATGGTAATGGTGCTAGAGAAGTTACTGGACATAGAAATAAAATATCTTCTTCTTCCACTGTGTTTTGGTTTGAAGGGCAATGTTTCTAGAGAAATTACAGGGTTTAGAGATCTGTGGGTGACGAGCGCAGTGCAATGCTAGGTAATGATTGGGACTCTTCATGTTCCAATAGCTACGTGTCATTATGTTGTTATGTGGCAGGCATGTTGCTTACCAACAGGCACATGTCCTGCTCGTCTTATCACTCTACACTTTAAAATCTTATACCTTTAAACGAGCAATTCCTGTATATACCTATATATATAATATAGAATCTGAATCTCGGCAATGGCTCGAACGATTTTGATGAAATTATGAATGCACGGGGTTTCGGGGACGATAAATCGATTCGAGGTTTCATTTTAAAAAAACGCATATTATGCGAGTTTCTAGACAATGAAAATTTGTCTCATTAGACATTAGAAAAAAGCGAAAGTAAATTTCGCCGCGTGACGCGACAGCATAATAGCTCAGACGGGAAGTCGGACGGTCACGAATTAGTAGCTCCGGGTTCGAATCCAGACAGCTTCCCTTTTTTTTTTCAAGTTTTCTGTTTTTTTAAAGATAATCTATTACTTTGAGCCTTTTATCGGTAGGTATCTATATTTAGTACTAGCTGACCCGGTGAACTTCGTACCACCATGTATTTTTTCGTCTACATTTTCTAAACTTTCTGCTGTACAAATCTGGTCCCGACAATAACAAATACATAAAACAAAGAATCATCCTATTTGGTGCAGTAAGTCGCAACCACTTTTTTCGAAATTATAAGAACTACATATTATACTGTTGAAACTTGGTAAGATATGTATTCTGTGAACCGCATTAAGTAAGTATTTCATTAATAACATATTTATTTGAACGTATTGCTTTTAAAAGCAAGTAATCTCTTTATTGTTAAGTACTCAAGTTATTACCAAACATCAGTTTTATTTTCATTGTAGTGCTTTGTGATATACGATGTGTTTTGTTTGATTACCTGGCACATTTAAAGCAGTGTTTATCCGAAATGCGCACGTCTGATCCAAAATAAAGTGGCTAAGTGCGAGTTGGACTCGCCCATGAAGGGTTCCGTTGCAGCAAGTAACATAATATACATAGTACACATAGTTCTTGCAGTTTGTTGTAACTTTGATCGAAGTTTTAATAATAGTGTATTTATGACGTAGGTACTAAAAAAAACTACTCATCAGATCAAGTTCAAACTAATTTTCGTTGGTAGTTTGCATGGTAATGTACATCATATATTTTTTTTAGTTTTTTTTCATTCTCTTACATTAGAAGTTAGAGGGACACATTTTACCACTTTGGAAGTGTCTCTCGCGCAAATCATTCAGTGTAGACAAAAATTATCTTAGAAACTTCAACATCATTTTTGAAGACCTATCGATAGACACCCCACCCCATACGTGTAGGTTTGATGAAAAAAAATTTTTGAGTTTCAGTTCCCAGATACATCTACTTATCAAGTTTCAACAGTGTAGTTCTCATAGTGACTGTGACATACGGATGGACAGACAGACACGACGAATCTATAAGGGTTCCGTTTTTACATCTTACGGAACCCTAAAAACTGCAAAGTCTTGAACATCGCCGAAAAATTGCTAGCTTATCGGTTTATTATCGGATACACTTCGGAGAGTGTGCATCTGATCTGCATGATCTAATACCACCTAGCCCTTTTTCTATCGGACTTCTCGTAGCTCGAAGAAGAGGCATCGTTTCATGGTTGATGTTCCAAAGACACGAACAAAGAGGTTTGACTCTACTTTTGTGATATGAACGTCTAGACTGTGGAATGAGTTGCCCGAGTGGGTTTTTCCCGATGATTATAATCTTGGTGTCTTCAAATCGAGCTCCATCTTAGACCGCATCGTCGCTTAACATCAGGCGAGATGGTGGCCAAGTGTAAACCTATAAATGTAAAAATAAAAAAGCTTTCTATACTTTTTCCCAGTTGTTTTGGGTTGGGAAACGGACAATCAGTTATGGAAATATTAAGAGAAAAATAAAAATCACTTTGAAATAATTTTATTAAAAAAAAAAGAAAGTTACTTAGAAACTAAATAATCAATGTTTTAAGTTCAAAATAAATCAGTTAATATTACTGAAACATTTTTGACACAGAAAACTTTCACATACAGAGCATTTTGTAGTTGTTTGAGCTGCTTTGAAAGTCTTGCCACCAATAACTTTCCTGTCATACTGTTTATAGCACCTCTGCACATCTTCAGTGTACAATTTTCTCACCAACTTTGTTCCTTATGAGATAATGTTTTCTATTAGACGGTCTTATTGTCATAATAGGGGTTGATGATACTTCATCTCCGGCTAACATGACAGATAGATCGCTTTAGTAAAACTAAAATTATTTGTTCCCTGAATTGAGTGATAGTAAGTTTCTTGAGATAATATTTGGTTTAATAATAAATGTGCATTTAAGAGAGAAACAAAGATAAATAATATTACGGAGTGTGTATCTTTATATATATCCATATGGCCTGTATCCACGTGTATCAAAAAATATATACACCGGTAAAAAAGAAAGGGATGATGGGGGAGGGGGTGTGATTATTTTGTATACTATTTTAACACCTCACAATTCACAACACTAAAAAAACAAAAAAATAAAGTTTTGAAAATTTGGTGGTATTTGCATATAGGGCTTGGCGCTGAGCGTATTAAGATAAGGTACATCAGTCGGAATCATTGGGATTTGTGGTATCAAAACGTCTTCTCCATTATACTTTTCTTTCAGTTTAGTTGCATCTATCACGTTGGTCAGTATTTTTTATAGCATATTTCGCATCATTTTAACTACCGATACAACTGTTAATTGTCTTGAATTTTGAAATTTAATTCATTTACATCTAACTCGTTTACATAATATTAATATTTATTTATCATCTGGCTATCTTGTCCCAATGTTGGCCAACGGCTTCCATACTCTCCTTCCACTTTTCCGTTGCTATGGCTAATACAGACCAGTCTCCCGTGGAGACAACCTCCACAAATATCGGAAATTTGTGGAGGTTGTCTTCTTCTTTGGTCTGCCGCGTCGTCGTTTGCAATCTGGCTTCCTCCGCGTGTCGTCCGTTTTTTGGCCATTAGGCCATTATGATCATGATCATTAGATCATCCGACATGCGGCAATGCGATCACACTTCAAATTGTCTGCTTTTTTAGTCACATCGATCGGCTACTCCGGTTTTGGATCGCAGTATGGTGTTTCGTATTCTGTCCGTTAGTTTTACTCCAAAAATACTGGAGCACAGTATTTTTCACAGAACAGCCCGTTGGAAAACGTATGTATTTAAATAATTTTACACACATAGGGATATTAAATTAATAATTCAAAATAATAAAACAATTTTGAGAACGCCGTTTGTGTTTGACTGACACTTGATTGATACAATGACGTGAAAACGTTACATTCTTTTTGGTGAAAACTGACGCATTTTAAATCGCGTGGCAAAACTAAATCAATGGATATGATGGAATTTGAACCTTGTGCAGCAGTAATAAAGTGCAAATTGACTCCTTGACGTTAGGAACACACATATATTGCTTAGACATAAGTGAGTGCTTGTAATTAAATATGATTTTTATTTCATAGCAATAAAGCTTAAATTGCCTTAAAATTTTAGTTAGAAAACGTTTGTATGGGAAACCACTTTTTTTAATATGAACTTTATTACATATCTATAAAGCTCAAATTGCCTTAACGTTTTAGTTAAGATACGTTTGTATGGGAAAAAGAAAAGGGCTGTTTTTAGGGTTTTCCCGGCAATTATTTGATCTTTTCTCACCGTAAAAACCATCCTTGGACTTCAACGAACATTTTAAAAAAAGAATTGTCCAAATTGGCCCAGGCGTTGTTGAGTGATGCGCTTACCAACACATTTTGCGATTCATTTTTATATTATAGAAGATTTAAACCGAGCAAAGCTCGGTCACCCAGGTACTGAAAATATGAAATAGTGTTCAAAGGAAAATCTCTAATCCACCAAAAAGGTGTATATTTATCCAAACCTTTTACTGTGCGTCATCATGAATCACTTATCACGAAGTTTTCCGACAAACTAATCCTACTGATATTATAAACAAGCTGAACCCGCTACTTCGTTCGCGTACGTTGATCTTGCGACCTTATAGTAGTATAGTATAGACCTTATAGTATACATTAGTAGTACTTACGTAAAAATATTTGGATGGGTGGCCATTACACAAACAGAGTGAATTTTGTTTTTCCACACAAAAATATATTTGTTATATATTTTTTTAATATTTTTGTGTATTAAGTTTGTAGGATTTTTATAGGATACATTACGGAAGAGTATGTAGCTGATGTGCGTGATCTGATACTTACCTAATTATTTAATAGGTGATAGACTTATTAGCCGATGTGATATTTTAGACTCTAAGCCATGTGTGTTTCAAATGTCAATCTAATTGGTAATGTCGTTCTGTCGTTAATATTTGTTTCGTTAGGGCCCATGCTTTTTCCGAGATGATAGGTAGTATATGAGACTATAAACTATCTGTGTTTCAAATTTTAACCAAATTAAACCTTTACATAATATACATAAATATAATACATAGTAGTAAGATAACATTTTTTTCAATTTTAGAAAAACAACGGTCTGCTTTGGTCATCAAAGCTTGTTGTACACTAAATTTATTACAGTATTTGGATTTAAATAATATCCTAAAGAACAAAAACTGCCTTCAATTATTATGATTTCACGTCAACTAACTAACTTCTAGTCATGTCAAAAGTTCACGCGACTAATTTAAGAAGCTATGACTACGTCGTCCAGATAAACAGATACTGGTGGACAATCCATACACAAAACTTTGGCTTCACCCACCGCCAATGTCCCAGCTATACTCAAACCGGAGTGGTCTTACGCGTGACGATGGCAAAAGACCTGACGGCATGAGTTTTTAGCCTTGGAAGTTCAATCGGATTTAGTGTGGGACGCACCTTGCGTCGATACTCTGGGACCATCACATCTTCCAGAGACACATAGTAGGGCTCGTGCAGCGGCTAATTCAGCGTGAGCAGCTGAGCGTCTCAAACGGTGGAAATATGCAACCCTCGGTAGTGGTTTTATATTTAAGCCTTTTGGGGTTGAGTGCCTGTGAAGGCCGGGAGTTCACGGGAGTTCTTCAAAAGCCTTTCCAAGCGCTTGGCCGACGCAACGCATGACCAAAATGCTGGCGTTTATTTGGCCCTACGCATAAACATTGCTCTTCAGCGTGGTACTGCCACCAGCATGCTGGGCACGCTTCCGACTGGTAGTGGGCTTGAACATCTTGTCATCCAGTTTTTGTTAATATTCAAAAAACCGCCTCCCTGTTTTCCAAATAATATACGTACATGGTAAAAACGGGACCCTATTACTGAGACTTCGCTGTTCGTCCGTTCGTGCGTCCGTCTGTCACCAGACTGTATCTCAAGAACGACTCCGAAATCGGTTCGGATAAAATGACCTCCATTACATCTTTCTCTAGTGTTTACAGTGTCACAGTATACTTAGAAGTTAGTATGTAACGAACTTATTATTGCCGTTATTATTTAATTTCTATGTAATTTCCAAACCACACGACCAACAATGTTCAAATTTTGATGGAAATATAATAAAAACTAGCTGTTACCCGCGACTTCGTCCGCGCGAAATTAGGACTAAGGTAACTCAGACAGTACTTATTTTTGTACCCAGACACATTTACGGTTACTAAAAACAGCTTATAATAAAACACTTTCATACAATTTCATCAAAATCGGTTCAGTTGTTTAGGTTTGAAAGCATAAAAGATATTGGTCCCCCATTTCAACTCCAATTTCATCCCCATACAGTTCGAAATTACAAAATTGCTAGCACAAACATTCGTTTGTTTCGTGTCAAGTGTCTATATACAGAGTTTCATGGTCCTATCTTCAGCGGTTAGGAATTTTCATATTGACATTCATACCCCATTTCAACCTCAATTTCACCCCCGTACAGTTAGAAATTAGAAATTCAAATTACAAAGACTCGTTTGCTTCGTGTCGAATGTCTATATACAGAGTTTCATGGTTCTATCTTCAACGGTTGAGAACGTCCATATTGACATTCATCCCCCATTTCAACCCCAAGTTCACCCCCGCATAGTTCGAAATGACTAAATTGATAGAACATTTAATTGCTTCGTATCTTGTGTCTAGATACAAAATTTGATGACTTTGATAATCACGAATTTTCATACAACCGTTCATCCCTTGTTTAACCCTCTTAGGGGTTGAATTTCGCAAAACCCCGTCTTAGCGAGCGCCTACGTGCTAAAAGGGATCTCCATGCAAAATTTCAGATTCCTAGCATTTGTAGTTTCTGAGATTCCTTGATGAGTGACCTTTCGCTTTTATATATATAGATGTGTTCTTTCTAACAAAATAAGAATTAATTAAATTGAACAACGCAAACATGAGTCACAACCAAATACACATTCTGACTTTCACCCCGTCTTGCAAGAAAACCATGCAGAATTTGGGGATTAAAAGTAGACAGCTACCATTTACTTAGTATGATCTTAAATCATTTCAAGTTTCATTTAAATTGAATCAGTAGTTTCGGCGTGATGAGAGTTCCCTATACAGAAAGACAGACAGTCAGACAGACATGAAAGAAAAAAATACAGTTTCGCCATCAGTATCGACTATGGAGTGCCCCAAAATATTTTTTTCAAAATATCTTCAATGTACAGAATTCGACCCGCTACAGTTTTATTATAAGTATAGAAATATATGTCAATGTATGGATGTTTGGATGTTTGTTGCTCAATCACGTCCTAACGTATAAACGGATCGGGCTGAAATTTGGAACACAGAAAGATACATAGATTACAGTCTGGAAGAACATATAGGCTACTTTTAATTCCGAGAAAACAGCGGGTACAACGCGGGTAACACCGCGGGGCGCTGCTAGTAATAACATATTATCGAAAAGCAACTTGCTTTTCGATACGGGCTTGTCGAGTCCGACGTGCCGTACTATAAGTACGCACCTCTGCCAGTTCTCGAGCATGGTCGTTCGTTGCTCTACTGGGACCGCTGTATCATCACAGATAGGACTATTGTCGCCAATAAGCCTGATATCGTACTGGTAGACCGGACTCAGCGCCGGGCTGTGATCTTCGATATCATCGTACCACATGACGAGAACCTGGTGAAAGCCGAGAAGGACAACCTTAGCAAGTACCTTGACTTGGCTCATGAGGTTACCGCCAAGTGGGATGTTGATTTGACGATAATAGTCCCAATAGTCGTGTCGGCAAACGACCTTATAGCGAAGATTCTCGACATCTAAAAGACTTTGGCTAGACGGTTGGGTTAAGGGTCAGATGCAGAAAGCGGTCATCCTCGACAAAGCGCGCATCGTCAGGAGGTTTCTCACTCTGCAACCCTAACCACCGGTAGCTTGAGCCCTGCCCCGCTGCTGGCGGCACCCTAGTTTTAAGTTTTATGTTTATATTTTTTATACCTATTGTAAAAATTTAGAAATTAAGAAAAAATTATAAATATCTACCTACATAAATGATCGAGGGTCGCAACCCCCCTCTTCGACTGTACCCATTTGGGCGTCTTCTTACAAGTGACGACATAGTGCTGAATCTTATTACTTTATACTTTTCTATCATCCTATATAGGTCTCCTGGTGGTTCATTTACTACCTAAAATTTGCTCACGGGCCAGTAGCCTATTAGGTACTAATAATAAAATTTGTCTGAAGGCTTCACCACTTGTAAGTGCTATTTTATGTGTATTATGAAACTGTCCAAAACATTTCATCATCATCATCATCATCAGCCGTAAGACGTCCACTGCTGGACATAGGCCTCCCCCCTAGATTTCCACAACGAACGGTCCTGCGCAACCTGCAACCAGCGGTTTCCAGCGACCTTCGTGAGGTCATCTGTCCATCTAGTGGGAGGCCGTCCAACACTGCGTCTTCCGGTTCGTGGTCGCCACTCGAGAACCTTTCTTCCCCATCGGTTGTCAGTTCTGCGAGCGATGTGGCCTGCCCATTGCCACTTCAGCTTAGCTACTCTTCGAGCTACGTCGGCTACTTTAGTTCTTTTGCGAATATCCTCATTACGGATTCTGTCGCGCAAAGAGACTCCGAGCATAGCTCGCTCCATAGCTCGCTGTGTGACTTTGAGCTTTGTTATGAGGCCCACAGTTAAGGACCACGTCTCAGTTCCATAAGTCATCACTGGCAACACGCACTGATTGAAGACTTTCGTCTTTTTCGCCAAAACATTTATTTACTCTAAATTATTAGGAAATCCACAGGTGCCATTTTTTGAACACAGTGCTTTTGCTACCGTGTTGTTTATCTTTGCCAGATATGCTATAGAAAAAGAAATCCATTTAGATGTTGTTTGAATTTCGGTCTTACTAAAATTATTTGTTTTTATATCAGCAAATTCTATGAAAAGACTAGTAAAATAACGGAATGTCTTGTGTACGTGCATCGGGCCAACATCCTGAAAATTACCGATCGCCGGCGGTGCCGCCCGCCAATATGCAGGCACGCCCATTCCAATTTCCTGTCAGTTTTCATAAAGCGAGCGCATTGAAGAACGTGTTTACCGTTTTAGAGGTTAAATTTGGTTGAGAATAGCACATAGCCTGCAATTTTGTACTTGTCAATCAAGAATGCCTTGCACGTGCCGTATTATGGGTAGATAATAGGATTTTTTTCTTGTTCTCTACTTATCCTATTGGTTTAGCATGCTTCGACTACAACACTAACATGACAGTAGTAGTACTGTTGGCACTACTGTCATGTTAGTATCAACAGTACTAACATTTACAGATAGCCTGGGGAAGTATCACATCTATGCCAGTTATTCTACCGACAAGCAGTAACGGGCAAACATTACTATGTTCCGGTTTGAAGGGCATTGTTTCCAGATAAATTACAGGGCTTACAGATATAATATTTTAGATCTCTGGGTGACGAGGGCAGTGCAGTGCTAGGTAGTGATTTGGACCGTTCGTGTTCCAATAGCTGCGTGTCGCTGAGCTGTTATGTGGCAGGTATGTTGCTTACACATACCTGCCACACACACAGACACATGTCCTGCTCGCCTCGTCACTCTATACTTTAAAGAAAATGACACGAATTCTAAACTCAACCTTATGTTAGTGCGCACGTATAACTCGTAATTTTAGGCTTGTAGCATACTGCGTCAGCCTTTCTGCGTGAGTCCACAGTTTGGTAGGGAGTAAGAATAGAAATATCTGTTATTAAAAAATATACGGAGATTTCAATCATGTTTTTTTTTCAGAAAAATACCTACATTGTTCTCTCATGAAATAAATGTTAACTATTACATTGGAACGACTGAACGGATTACGTTGAGATTATAGTCCTAAAGTAGCGCTGGATTAGTAGTTACAATATATTATGTATGTATATTGGAGCGAGAGACGGGATTGTGAGTACCTAATACGATCACATTATTAGCATCAGAAATGATTTTGAAGGCTGCAAAGTATTATTTTTACGCAAAATCACAGGTTTTTACCGAGAACTGTAAGCCGAAATCCGCAATCTTTACGCCATTAGCATCACACGTGGTGGGGCCGGATTAAATTTCGTTGAACAGGCCGATCGGGGCGAAAAACTTACACCAGTGTGGAAAACCTAGAAGAGGTGGACGTACTAAAGGAACCTTATTTGGGGTATTCTAATAATTTGTCGTTACTTACACTGATTTGGTGATGTTTGTCTTTCAGTATATTATTTAACATACAATTTATTTTTAAACTTGCATCGCCCCGCGGTTTTACCCGCAAAGTTCTTGTCACTGTTATTTCCCTACTAAAAAGTAGTACATATGTTATTTTAGACTATAAAAATAATATGTGTCTAATCTAAATTTCAACCCCACCTGTTCAGACGTTATGACGTAATTGAACAACAAACATCCAGATCAAAAAACAATAATTTAGAAAAAAACAATTAATAAGATATTTGAAGTCTTCACTTTACTTTTTTAAGTCTCAAATCATTACTAAATTTGATTCCCAAAATGTATGGTTGTTCTTACGATACAGCATATATTATGTATGATGTATGATACAAATTGTTTGCATTGAGTAGTGTTTGTTGCTATCTTCAAAGAAAGAATATATTATATTTACCTCGTAATTCAAATATGATGAATATGATAATACATGAATGAAAAACTTATTTACAATTTTGTAGTGGTGTTAAAATTCAAAGTTTGCGAAATTCGACTAAACTAATTGAGTTAAAATGAGTTTTGGAATATATCCGTTACGTAGAATGAAACGAAGGATATATCGAAAACGAATTCTTCAATTTCACCATCAGCCCTTCTTATAAAACCCCTTCGTTTTATCGTCCTTAGATACGTTCACGACTACGAATTAATTGGGTCCGTACCCGACCCTTGTAGGGTTCGGTTTAGGCAATCCGAACGGCCTTCACTCGTGTCCGCTTAATTTTGTGCGACAATTACTTTTTTCTTGATAATTTTCTGGAAGACTGACCTAATTATGCTGAGGCCGTCTTATGACAGGAAAATGGCGTTTTCTTGTCGTGCCAACTCAAAGATAAAAGTATAATAAGGCTGTATTTTAAATGATTACCGAGCCTATCTGTTACGTTCAAACATGACACTTTCGAGACAGATTTTATCGCGATATTTGTCACTAAGATTATTTTCAAGTAGCCTCTCAGTCTATATTGATTACTTTTTAGGGTTCCGTAAAACGTAAAAACGGAACCCTTATAGAATCGTCATGTCTGTCTGTCTGTCTGTCTGTCCGTCCGTATGTCACAGCCACTTTTTGCCGAAACTATGAGAACTACACTGTTGAATTTTGGTAAGTAGATGTATTCTGTGAACCGCATTAAGATTTGAACAAAAAAAGTTAAAAAAAGAAAAATTTGGGTTACCCCCCATACTGAGAACTGAAACTCAAATTTTTTTTTTCATCAAACCTACACGTGTGGGGTGTCTATCGATAGGTCTTTAAAAATGATGTTGAGGTTTCTTAAATCATTTTCGTATACACTGAATAGTTTGCGCGAGACACACTTCCAAAGTGGTAAATTGTGTGTCACCCCCCCCCCTCTAACTTCTAAAGTAAGAACATGAAAAATCTAAAAAATATATATGATGTACATTACCATGTAAACTACCAATGAAAATTAGTTTGAACTCGATTTGATGAGTAGTTTTTTTTTAGTACGTCATAAATACACTATTATTGAAACTTCGATGAAAGTTACAACGAACTACAAGAACTATGTGTACTATGTATATTATGTTACTTGCTGCAACGGAACCCTTCATGGGCGAGTCCAACTCGCACTTGGCAACTTTATTGTTTGTTGCTGTAATTTGTTTACATTATATTGTGAAATGAAAAATAGCTGTTTTGTTTTCAATATTTTGTATATTTTCTGTGATTTAACTGCAAGACGTTAGTACTTTTTTGATGATATAAAAATGATGTTGAACATATAGACTTATAATAGACTTATATTATAAGGACAAAAGTGCGTCAAAATGGCACAACCGCGTTGGGCCTAATATTGCATTTTTAAGGCCATGCGACATGCGATTCAGTTCACAGCGGTCAGTGCGCGGGGGGAAGTGAACAAGTTTTTGCTGGCCATTAAAATGCCAAAAAAATATTCAGAAAGCCACGCCCTTCCTTTGAAGCCATTGATGTTGAATCAATAAAATTGTAACGTGCTCTGCCAAATGTTAGTTTCCTTTTGTTTTTAATGTTTTGTCAGCATCAAAAAAAACAATTATGTTTCAAGTAAACCGCTGTGGTTAACATTGACTTTACTTTATCCAAAAATGAGTCAACAATACTCATTTTTGGATAAAGTAAAGTCAATATAAGCATTTTCACTTCTAGGTATTTGTGTGTGTTCCTTTTATCATTTTATTCCGTCTTTCGGAATAAGCTTGTTAGTGTAAAGTCACGTTCTCCTACGCGTGTCTTTTACATATTTGAAAAATGCTTGGGAGGGTTGAAATATTTATGTAGATTGTGGATGCCACTTACGTCGCCCATGCACTCACCCCAATTTGCATCTGTGTAAAAGGGATGCAAATATGTTTATTGCATGTTTGCATTTCTGAAAACGGATAAACGTTTTGTTTGATCGTTTTAGACTACATTTATGAATTATATTTTTAAATTAAAATGGTGTTTTGCTGGTAGCAACAAGCCATTCAATTGTTTTAAGTGTGCTGGGTTTGCTGGGGGTATTACCAAATTGAATGGCAATATAATGCCTGGCTTCGTGGTTTAGTTGATAGTGACTCTGACCTGGAGGTTGTGGGTATGAATCCCACGCAGTGCAAATATTTGTGTGATGAATACAAATAATTGTTCTGCCTTTGTCTGTTTCTGTGTATAATAATAATACTTATGTAAGCATAATCCGGAGGATCCTCACTCTGCAGCCCTAACCAGCGGTAGCTTGGACCTTGCCCCGCTGGTGGCGGCACCCTAGTTTTTAAGTTTATTATAATGTTTATATTTTTTATATGAATTGCAAAAAACTTAGAAACTAAGGAGACAAATAAATGACTGATAAGTATGTATTTACTATATCAGCTATCTATTTGGCTTCCATAGTACAAATTTTACTAAGTTTAGGATCAGATGGTGTTGTATGAAAAAATTTCACTTATGTACATTTATTTATTTAATTACTAGCGGCCCGTTCCGGTTTCGTTCGGATCATAACCTAGACACTGCCTGCAGCGCCATCTTATTCATATCATATCATCTTATCGCGGGCTTATTTGTGAATCTAAATCATCCTCGAATCCACTTGTACACACACAAAAAAATAATTCCAATCGGCCCCGCCGTTTAGGAGGAGTTCACAGTCAAATGATTAAATTATTAAAATGGCTATTAAAAAATAGGGGTTGGTGATAAAAAGATAAAAAAATAGGATTGTATGTATTTTAAAATGCCACATTATAAAAAAATAAAATAAAAAAATGTTGTCCAAAAATAAAATAAAAATATTTAGAGGTGAACAACCCTTATCACTTAGGGGTATAAAAAATAGATAGTAGCCGATTCTCAGATCTACTGAATACGCATATAAAATTTGATAAAAATCAGTAAAGCCATTTCAGAGGAGTAAGGTAAATAACACTGTGACACGAAAATTTTTATATATGAGAAGATAAGAAGAAGAAGAAGATTAGTCATGTGTCTAGTCCACGGTTATCAGACTGGCCTCGTGGCTTAGTGGTTAGTAACTCTGCCTGCGAAGCCGAGGGTCGTGGGTTCGATTCCCACCCAGTGTATATATTTGTGTGATGAATTCAAATGTTTGTACTGTGTCTGGGTGTTTCTATGTATAATATGTATGTATTTACAACTATATAAGTATTAAATCAGCTATTTGGCCGCCATTTTACAAGCTTTGCTTAGTTTAGGGTCAGATGGTGTTGTGTGTGAATTGTCCACCAATATTTATTTATTTATTAAATTATTAGCAGATTGCTTGAAATAAATAAGTATTCTAAAACGTTTTGTTACAATCTCCAAGTTTTTCAGTTTTTTTTAACCAACTTAAAAAAAGAGAAGTTTCTCACTTTCGCTATTTTTTATGTAGGTGATATATGAACGATGTGATAGTTCTGATAATAATGAATCAATTTTAACTAAACTTTTTTGTTCATACTTCAGACTGAGGTGGTCCCATAAAATTTTATCGAAATCGAATTTGTGGTTTTTGAAATAATAACAAGAATCAATAATTTGCTCACATCGCTAATAATATCAAAATCTATGTAATAATAAAATTTTGTCGAGTTGTGTATGTTTTTTCGAAGAAAATTAAAGTATCCTACTAAGATGATAAAGTGCGTTTTTCGAACGAAAACAGCGGCATCAAATTACTGACCGTTCCGGTCACCTGCCAGCTTGGCGTTTATTTTATCACGACCGGAACGGGAGGCTGCCACCATGGCACATTTTTTTCCGATGGCGTCTGCGAAAGTTTGAATGTTTGTTGCTTAATCACGTCAGAACGTTCAATGGATCGGTTTGACATTTGAAATACTATTAGAATATTGCCTGGGATAACACATAGGCTATGTTTTATCCCGGATAGTCCGGGAGCCAGATACAATTTTGGTCAATTATTACTTCTCGAGCGAAACTTCGCAAAATGCATTAGGGACTTATACCGAAGTAACTATTTTCTGATATGTGCTGGGTGGGGCGGGCAGTGGCAGCCTCCCACGCATGGAGAACAAATATATTTTTTCAGTCATTTCCTCCCATTTGAAAATTTGACAGATTATAGTTTACCTAGTATTAAAAGAAAAAACAAAGTCAACTGACAGTAACATGGTGGATTATTTGTTAGCTGGCTGCTTGAACATGAAAAAAAATATATTTTCAATGATTTCCTCTCAACTACAAATTTACCTGGTTGTCGTTTATATGCTACTATGTTAATTTATTAATATTATTGTTAAATTAATGTCAGCTTGCTATATCTAAGTGGAAAGTTTGTCAGCTGGGACCTTCAAAGGTGTAACGCAGCCACATCGATCACCTACTGAATCTTATCAGCTGACGACTTTTCCTTGACTTACAGCTAGCTGATTTTTTTCATTAGTTACTAGAGTATGTTAACAATCCTCTTATACATTTTAGTCCGGGAGAAAATCCCGTATCTTAAGTTATTCGCCGGTTTGCTTGATTTTAGTGTTTTGATAACAAATTTGAAGTTAAATAACAGAGAAAATGTTAGTATGAGTAAATTAATTAATGAATAATTAAACTACGCGAGTAAAACCGGCGAAGCTGCTAATTAATAAATAAATATACAAATCGAAAAAAAAGTACCTATCTGCATTTTTGACCTTGAGCCCGTTTTATAGTATCTTGATAGACTTGGCTACCCTAAAATATTTTATTGGAAACTCGAATAAGTAACGAAATTATGAATAAACATAGCTTCAATTAATCTAAACAAACCACAATGGCAACTTTTATCCAGACTTTATTTATTTCACTGAAAATTCCATTTCGGGTTGACATTCACGCCACAAAGGAAACACGCCAGAATAACCTAAAATGTAACAAAACCGAGAGATGAGACCCGGACTCGTTTTAAACAAACACGTTGCATGGAATAAATAGTAGCATAGATAGATAGATAGATACACTTTATTGAACACACCAAAATATTTACAATAATTTACAAATTAAAACAGGTTAAACACAAAGTTAGTGCGACAGATGGCGGCCTTATCGCTAATAGCGATCTCTTCCAGGCAACCTTAGGGTGGAAAAAGAAAAGTATGATCTTAACATGCGGGGTGTGCAGATGACATAAATATAAATATAGCATAGTAGCTTGATTCTCTTTAAACGCTTGAGATATTTCTCCCAGTCCAAATCCTATTAATATTATAAATGTCAAAGTATGGATGTTTGTTGCTCAATCACGTCCTAACGTATGAACGGATCGGGCTGAAATATGGAACACAGATAGATTATAGTCTGGAAGAACACATAGGCTTTTTATTCCGGAAAAACAACGGGAACAACGGGAACGGGAACTTCGCGGGTAACACCGCTAGTAATAAATATGTATTGTTAGACATTTCAACACACAACGCTAAGTACTAGCCAAACTAAGGAAAACCTGTCTTGTGGAGCTAGAAAACTAGATAGTTGGTAATACTCGTATCTACTTCAATAATTCTACACACATACTCATACCAAGTTACGGTGGTCTAGTCGTGAGAACGGCGGCTGCCGATCCGGAGACCCCGGGTTCAAACCCCACACGCACCACTGTCTTTTCGAAGTCAAGTGCGTAATGCCGCTAACTTAAAACGGTGAAGGAAAACATCGTGAGGAAACCGACATGTACCAAGAATCTTTCGAAGTCGTGTGTCATCCGCCAACCCGCACTGGGCCAGCGTGGTAGATTATGGCCTTAACTCTCTCCTTGCGAGAGAAGGCCCCGAGTCCCAGCAGTGGGAACGTTTAGTGGGCTGTTGATGATGATGATGATGATGACTCATACCACATGGATACTCCCAGACACACAACAAGACAACAACTATTTATATTCGTCATACAAATAGCTGATGATACTTACATAATTCTACATACCTACATATACATACTTTTATTTTATAGTGCAGAGTGACGAAACGAGTAGGACATGTGTTTGATGATAAGCAACATGCCTGCCACATAACAGCACAGTGACACGCAGTTATTGTAACACGAAGGGTCCAAATCATTACCTAGCACTGCAGTGCGCTGGTCACCCAGAGGTCTGAAATATTATATCTCTAAGCCCTGTAATTTATCTAGAAACATACTATGTATTTATTGTTATATTTTTCGACACACAACGCTAAGTACTACCGAAACTAAGCAAAACCTGTCTAGCACCGCACTGCGCTCGTCACCTACAGATATAAGATTTTTTATCTCTATGCCTTAAAATTCCACTAGAAACATTGCCCTTCAAACCGAAACACAGTAATGTTTGCAATTACTTCTTAACGGTATAATAACTGGCAAAGGTGTGGTACTTCCCCAGACGCTCAACAAATATTTGTACTAAAATACAAATAATATGTATGTATTTATTTTGTTCTGAGTGCGTATCGAATCCAAAACGTCCGGTTTCCCGGGAATTTAGTATGTATTTAACGAGATAAAATAAAACTGAGTAAAACTATATATTTAGGGTGATGTTTTAACAAAAGAAGCCCACTTTATGTTTTCACTGTTGTGACTCAAGGTTTTCCTCGACAAGAAGTGAGTAAATATCCATCCATTAAGGCCTGTTTTCATTTTGATTAGAACGAGTGCGAGTGAGTAGTGCAGGTGGTGCAGTGATTAGTAGCAAACACGTGTGGACACATATTGTTTATTGCGAGTGCACAGTAATCAGACGCGATTACTAAGACGCACTCGCAATCGCACTCGCACTCACACTCGCACTAATCAAAATGTAAACCAGCCTTTACGCTGGCCAATTGCGAATGTGCAGATGCCAAAAAAAGCATATTTTCAAATGATTTTTTTGAACCATTTCGGTTTCGCCACGTTGTTTTCCTGCAGCGTCAAAGCCAGTAAATGGTAACGCAAATTCAAAACTACGTCAACATTACCGAAACCCTTAATATCGTTTGTTCCTACCTAATTTGTTTACTATGATTTTTTTTTATAGTCCGAAATAAAACATATATATAAATATTTTTTTTTAATATAAAGTGTCGAGACGAGCAGGTCATGTGCCTGATGGTAAGCAACATGCCTGCCACATAACAACACAGTGACACGCAGCTATTGGAACAAGAAGATTCCAAATCATTACCTAGCACTGCACTGCGCTCGTCACCCAGAGATCTAAGTTGTTATATCTCTAATCCCTGTAATTTCACTGGAAACATTGCCCTTCAGACCGGAACACAGTAATGTTTGCACATTACTGCTTGGCGGTAGAATATTTGGCAAAGGTGTGGTCCTTCCCCAGGCGGACTCTGCCAAGAGTCCTACCACTACATAAACCGGATATATTACCGCATAGAAAAATATATCTTTGTCAGTAAAAACCAAATTTATGTTCTTAGTAACGAGTACATTATTTTAAAAACAATACAGCTGCTAACATTTTAGAACAACTACAGTTTAACCATCTTACTAGTTCTACAGTCTTGCACAAGTTTAGCAGTTCTCCAACTTTGAAATAATCCAGTACAATACTGAGCGTTGAAACAAGCACAGCCACGCAACACGGGAATTCCATCTTTACTGACCGTTTTGGCGCTAACATTTTATTTTTCACTTCACCTAAAACTCTAAATTCTTTTGTTCTCTCACAGGCATACAGAATAATTAAAATCTCTGAAAAAAGGTCCGCAGATGAGAATTCGCGCCGAGACCCGCGATGGAATGTCGTGTTATTTTACTTCTAACCTTAAATTGCTGGACCGTTGCTACCTAATTGCTACGTGTAATTTCCCGCTTTAAGGGTTAATTTAATTTATTTGATAATACACGGGTCGTGCCATGATTGCGATTAAAATTAAAATTTTGAACGGTTTTAACGGCCGGTTTAAAGATTACGGCGGGTAGTCGATTAAAGCGAGGAAACGGTTTATTGTGTCGTAGTCGCTTGTAGCAGTGTCGTAGTCGCTTGTAGCAGTGTCGTAGCCATTATTGGGGGAACGTATAGTGTACTACAATGACTGTAGTACTAGTACTTTGCTGCACATTTTCTGCGCTTTCAAATAAAACTGTCAAATAAATTGGACAGCTTTATCAACCACGCAAATAGTTTGCTTTTCAAAATAATTTATTTTGGACGTGACAACGTCTTATAATTCGATGGAGCCGGCTGCACGCACGAAAAAACATGACGTCATGCGGCGTTACCTCGCTCTGAGGCGTTACATTTAAGGCTTGAAGTTGAAGTTGTCACGTTCAACTATCGTCAGTACCTTTACAGACAGCCGATTTTTCTTTAATAGAAATTGAAAATTGGCTTGCAACTTGAAATTACCATTTTATTGAACAGCTATTTAAACAGCCAAAATGACTAGCAAAACAAACAAATAATTAAAATCATGAATGAAAAAAAGAGAGTTAAGGCCATAATCCACCACGCTGGCCCAGTGCGGGTTGGTGGATGACACATGACTTCGCAGGATTCTAGGTACATGTCGGTTTCCTCACAATGTTTTCCTTCACCGTTTTAAGTTAGCGGCATTACGCACATGACTTCGAAAAGACAATGGTGCGAGTGGGGTTTGAACCCGGGGTCTTCGGATCGGCAGGCGCCGTTCTCCCGACTAGACCAGCCGTAACTTGATGATGATGCACCCCACATGTTCCTAAAATCTTTCGAGGTCGTGGCTCATCCACCAACTCCAACTGGGCAGTGTGGTGTATTATCCTCTCTTCTAATTCTAAAATAATATTTTTATACTCATTATGTGAGTATTAAATCCACCACAACTTCTTCATTGCTACTGCTGCCACTGCTTCACATAGCCCTATCCCACGGCTCTTAGTCAGTCGAATCTTCAGCTCTACGTTTCCACACACTGCTTTTCTATCTTACATATACTGTCACTCTATCTAGTCTCCTTGTAAGTTACGGTGGTCTAATCGGGAGAACGGCGCCTGCCGATCCGGAGACCCCGGGTTCAAACCCCACACGCACCACTGTCTTTTCGAAAGTCATGTGCGTAATGCCGCTAACTTAAAACGGTGAAGGAAAACATCGTGAGGAAACCGACATGTACCTAGAATCTTTCGAAGTCATGTGTCATCCACCAACCCGCACTGGGCCAGCGTGGTGGATTATGGCCTTAACTCTCTCCTTGCGAGAGAAGGCCCCAAGTCCCAGCAGTGGGAACGTTTAATGGGTTGTTGATGATGATGTTGATCTAGTCTCCGGATGTCCTACTTAGCATTTGTCGATTCGTTGCCTTTAATCAAGATTACGTCTATTCCAAATTTTGGCACAATAATATTACGTACAGTATTTTACATAGTAATTAAATTAAAAGTATATATGTACAATGTACATGTATATTTTTAGTCGTTTTTCAAGCCTATGTTATCAGTTCTAGAAACAGTAATTGTAGACAGTATCACAACATAACTCGTTAATCGAATATCATCATTAAAATGAATAATGACTGTAGAATTGATAACAATCGAACGACAATTAAAATCGATTTATTCCGTCACATTCGAATAAATAAATAATTTTTGATTTGAGTAAGGATGCCGAATAATGGATATTGTCGTGTGTTTTGTTAAGCTGTTATCGGATTGATAGATCTAAAATAAGGAGGGTTATAAATCAAATGTCCGAACATTGTTCCAAATACAAAAATATTTAGGTGTATTACTGGAATGTTCGATTATTGATTCGAATAGTCAGTCGACATTTATTATTACTATCTACAGTATTATCAGCTGCTAAATATAATTTCGAAATGTTATTCCACACTAAAACTTCAGACCTGTAATTTAAACATCATTCATGCCCCTCTTTTTCAGGACAGAGATTTTTGTATTTCAATATTCGGGATCTCACTTACCACAATTAAATGTATTTGTTTAGATTAGTGAAGTAGATAGTTAAGTTTTAGTAAAATGACACCACAATACAAATTACGCTTACTTTACTTATGCTTATTTATTTTATGTCAGTGAATAGATACATACAATTTTTTTCCATCTGTGGACGACGCGACGGTCAGGGTATGTCGGCTTCGACACCATGGACATACTTGGTGCCCCTACCGACTTCAAACCTCCAAGGGGTTACAACTGTGTTGCTTACAACGGGAACGCATGACCGCTCTCTCATCCATCCACGAATCCGCCGCGGCTTGCCCGATTCCAGACCCTCCTACGGAGCACATAACACTTGATTTTAAGCTCAATCTTGTTATTTTTAGGGACCAAGTCACCTTCCTCCGTGGGGAAGCACCTATGTATTGAAACCCCACACGTGGTCCCTGGGTGGTGCTAATCAGGTGATAAGCTACCGGTGGCAGGCCTGGGCCGTGGTTGGCGACCACTAGATCAAGTTACGTCGCCAAGCAGCCTAGCCGTGTTCCGGCTCGTTGTCTAGTGACATCATTAGCGGAAAACGGGTCAGAACAGTAGCAACTGTTCTGACCCGTTTGTCTTGTAGTTATGCTGCTGCATAACTACAAGACAAACTAACTACAAGACCGGTCTGTCACACACCAATACTGTACATCGGGAGGCTAGCACCGATCCTCTCTCAACAAAAAATATGAAAAAAGTAAACAAAAGAAGCAAAGTTAAAGAGGGGCTGCACGCCTTGTCGATTAAAGTGCACCTCACGAATATCCGAGCTCTACACTCAAATCTCTCAGCAGTCCACCATCACCTCGAGACTGAGCAGCCGTTGCTCTTGTTTCTTACGGATACGCAGATAGGTTGCCCGTCGGACGTGGCGTACTTAACGTATCCAGGTTACACTCTGGAGCACAAATTTCGGCCCCGTGCTGGTGTGTGCCTGTACGCCCGTGACGACATCTGCTGTCGGCGTCTCCGTAACCTAGAGGATACAAGATTCTCCGTTCTTTGGGTATTGATAGACAGAGGCATAGACAAAATTCTCTACGCCTGTGTATATCTATCGCACCTCTACCGCCTAACTAAATCGGGTATCGCTTTGCTAATGCTGTCTCTATCATTTCTAACGAATAGAAAAGAGAGAGAAACATCAAAGCTATGACATTTTTTTTCGTTCGGTGGTAGACCCCCAGGAGACAACTAGGCTTACAAAATATTTAAGTGAGGTGGCGGACGCGGCTCAACAAAATTAAGTACCCTTCAGCCCAATTAGTGTTACTGGGGGATTTTAACGCCTATCATTAGGATAGCTGGACCCATACCGGAACACTGATCATGCTGGGCAGGAAAGAAAGCTAGCTTTGTCGTAAGACCTAACCCAAGATGGTCCAAGAGGCCACAAGGGTACCCGACGTTGAGACGCATACACCTTATTGCTTAGATCTTCTGCTGACAACAGATCCAGACCATTATTCTGTGGTAGTATCTTCGCCGTTAGGCAGCTCTTTGTAGTTTCCGTGCCGTTATCCGACCGTCTCGAGCTTTTGGGCGTTACTTTGTCATCTACGCTCAACAGTGGCTCGTATATCGAGCCCAAGGCTAAATTAGCTGCCAAAAAACTAGGTGTCTAAGCTGCGAAGGTACTTCAAGTCTGAACAGTTGCCCACGCACAGATTCGCTCCTGTATGGAGTACTGTTCGCATCTTTGGGATGGATCGGCTAAGTATCAGCTGGAGGCTCTGGAATCGATCGAGAGACGTGCCAAAAGGCTCATAGGCAAAGAACAACACTCCTAGCTTATCGTTTTTTATCGGATACACTTCGGAGAGTGTCCGACTGATTTGCATGATCTGATATCACCTGGCCCTTTCTTCTATCGGAATGCACGCAGCTCGAAAAAGCGACATTGTTTCATGGTTGATGTTCCAAAGACATGAACGAAGAGATTTGCCTCTGCTTTTGTGATAAGAACGTCAAGGATGTGGAGTACCTTGCCTGAGTGGGTCTTTCCCGATAGTTACAATCTTTGTGTCTTCAAATCGAAAGTGAATCGGTTTTTGAAGTGAAAACTTCTTTAGGCGCGCTATGGACAGAATTTTCGTGGGCTGTGAAATGGATTTATGATCACGTGATCATCACGCTCGGATATGATAAGAAATTTCGGGTAAGCTCGGGATGCTAGAGCGAGAAAGATAATGTGGTCAACCAATGTGCCAGACCGAAAAAGATAATTGTTAGAGGAGGACATGGGACAATAGATACTCTCTCTCTCTCTCGCTGCTCGCTACCGGTTACCAGTGTTGACACTTTAGCGACTTTGTCGCTGAAACTGGCGAATTTTTAAAACCTTTTAGCGGATTTAGACGACGTGTTACCGACAAAGGGGAATATACTAATGTAGTGTAAAAGGTTGGAGAAGGAAAAAGCTTGTGTATTCTTCCAGACTGTTATTCCCTTAATAATTCAATCAAAACCGGCGATTTTGTTTCATAACTATTTGGCGACAAGCTCAAAATCATAGTGGCAACACTGACGGCTACCAACTCCAAAATACTTTTCTTTGGGCGGGAAAACACGACGGGTGCTTTATAATTTTCACAATCAAATTAATTAGTTTTGCTGTGTAAATATTTCGTTTCTTTCGTGTAAATATTTTTAGTTTTGTATATAGTCCATAGTATAAATAAATATGAGCGTCGCTAGCGACGGGGGTGACCCCGTCGAACAGACCAGAAAAAGAAAACTATTGAAACCAAATCCAAGTGAAAATGTTTCTTACAAACTATTTACCAACACCACTTTATAAGAGAAAGAGACTATTCCCAGAAAATCGTAGTGGAGAATGTGTAGTGTATGTGGAATCGACGGAACAGGAGAAAGTCGGTAACAAAAATCCTATTACACTCACCAACCTTTTTGCGGACAATGTTAGGGGCATCATAGGGGTGCACCGTGTGAATGCATACAAAGTTGGAGTAACTTTTAAAAAGCCGGCCCCGGCCAACAACTTTTTGAACATGGACACTTTTTTTACTAACCATAAATGTGTATACAATCTGGGTATACAAATAAGTACTGCCTGAGTAACCTTAGTATTTATTTCGCGCGGACTAAGCCGCGGGTAACAGCTACTTTGTATATAAATAAAATTTCAATAAATATTTACTCTAATTTCTGGCTTGTTTTACTCGTTTATTCAACTAATACGATCCATAATATTTTATTATAATACGACATACCTACTTAATACAAAAATCAGCTAATGAAGTTTTCACTTCTACCGTGTGGTCTTTTTTTTTTTTCTACCGCACACACCTTTTTTTTTTTTCTAGGTAAACACGCTCCTTCGGAAACCACATCGTCGCGTCGCTTAACATCAGGCGAGATGGCGGTCAAGTGTAAACCTATAAAAGTTAAAAATAAAAACATAACACTTGATTTTAAGCTCAATTTGTTATTTTTAGTTAGTTGGCCGTTACTAACAGCACTAAATATTTCCACTGCTGAGCTTGGAGCCTTCTCTCGCAAGGAGAGAGTCAAGGCCACAATCCACCACGCTGGCCAAGTGCGGGTTGGTGGATGACATATTAAATCGAAAAATTCTAAATACCTGTCGGTTTCCTCACGATGTTGTCCTTCGCTATTTTTTTGTTAGTTAGTTGCATTACAAACATGTCTTCGAAAAGACAGTAGTGCGGCTTTTTCTGAAAAGGGTTCATAATGGGCAATATAGGTATTGACTACCTGTTACTATACCCTAGAGATACACATTTAAACTTGAACCCTATTACACTATTTACTTGCTTTTGTATGCACGATTTGGCGGTAGAATAATTAAGACAATATTTAGTAAGATGTACTTCCTGAGAGGGGTTTCCCTCTTTGTCTTAACAAAGAGCCTTACAGTACTTTTCTTCCGTTGCTAACCAACATCAAAAAAGAAAGAAGCTCTCAATTTAATTGTATGGTTTTTGTTTGTATGTTACGCGATAGCTCCGCCAATAGTTGTGAATATTTTTTTGTGTGGTAGATCACACTTTAGAAATGGTCTCACATACATTTCATCGAACTAAAATTTGCAATGCTTTATAGACTACAGGCCCGTGAACAAAATTTACGGGTCAAATGAACCACCAAGAGACCTATGTAGGATGATAGAAGGGTATAAAGTAATAAGATTCAACACTACGCCGTCACTTGTAAGCTGTCCAACTAAGTGCAATTGAAGAGGGGGGGGTTGCAATCTTCGATCATTTCTCCTTGTCGCATTATTTTTGTACGGCGTTGCAGAATAATAGATTAAAAGAGGTATTGAAACTATAAAATTATAAATTTTAACTTTTAAATTATTAGTTTACAGGAAAAATTTACAGAGTACGAGTAATTTACAGAGCAAATTTGGTCATTTGATTAAGTACGGCATTGGTTCCGTACAGTTTCAATACCTCTTCTAATCCATTATTTCGCAATGCCGTACAAAAATCATGCGACAAGGAGAAATGGTACAGGGTTGCAACCCACCCTCTTCAATCACACTCAGTTGGACAGCTTACAAGTGACGGCATAGTGCTGAATCTTAATACTTTACACCCTTCTATCATCCTACATAGGTCTCCTGGTAGTTCATTTGACCCGTAAATTTTGTTCACGGGCCTGTAGTCTATTACCTGGATGACGTGGTGACTGGTGACGTGACTAGACTTAACAAAAAATATGAAATTCTCTCGAGTCTGCCTTTAATTTTAAATTGAAGTCCGTTTTTGTATTTTCAAAGAAAGTTAAGGTATGCGTACATAAATTGGTTGTAGATAAATTAACAAATATGTACTACTGCCCGCGAAGAATTCCACCAAAAAACTTTAGATACAGTAATGCTTTCCCTTATTAAATACTACCTTTTTATTCCGAATACCTGCGCTATTCATCTACACGCAACAAGCTAAAACTAGAGCTCGTAAAGTTGCCGAAACAAAACAAAACGTTCGTGATTCAAACAATAAACTGGTAGTGTGTTCACCCACTTCGCAGGGCCGTTCCTGTAATAGAAATATAAAAGCTGCCTTAATAAATATATTGTTATACAGGTTGTTCGATAGTAAAACTGTAAAATTATATTTAAAACATAAGGCATTTCTTTTATGTAAAACTACGCACACAGTACAACCCGTGGCTTAATTAATCTAAATCTAAAATATATATAAATCTCCTGTCACGATGTTTGTCCGCGATGGATTCCTAAACTACTTAACTGATTTTAAATTAAATTGGCACACCGTGAGCAGTCTGCTCCAACTTGAGAGATAGGATAGTTTTTTTTTCGATTAATAGTCCTTATTTGACGAAATCCGAGCGAAGCCGGAACGGGCCGCTAGTGTATTAATAGAAATTTTACTCCGTTAAAGATAAAACTTTGACAATCTTCAGATGGCAGATATTTATGTAATTAAATGAATAAAAATAAGTAAGAAGTTTAAAGTTTAAAAAATAACAAAATTTCGTTACCTTAATCTGCCCAAGGAGTTTAAAAAGCGGATGGTAAGGAACGTTATTTTACACTTTAAACATTTATAGTATTATATGCCATATTATATCTATACTTTTAGGCTGTCTTATTACTAAATGTCATTTGCGTAAATTGTAACTGAGAGATAGAATAATTTATTTGCTCCGACCAAATTATTTAATTTGGTCTATGATATAAAATTATTTATTCTACAACCACACAAGAATAATACTATTTTTGACATACATACGTCAAAAATAGTATTATTTTTGCGCCTGACAGACGACGAAGTCATCATCATCAACAGCCCACTAAACGTTCCCACTGCTGGGACTCGGCGCCTTCTCTCGCAAGGAGAGAGTTAAGACCATAATCCACCACGCTGGCCCAGTGCGGGTTGGCGGATGACACATGACTTCGAAAGATTCTAGGTACATATCGGTTTCCTCACGATGTTTTCCTTCACCGTTTTAAGTTAGCGGCATTACGCTCATGACTTCGAAAAGACAGTGGTGCGTATGGGGTTTGAACCCGGGGTCTCCGGATCGGCAGCCGCCGTTCTCACGACTAGACCACCGTAACTTCGACTTCGACGACGAAGTGCAATTTGTTTATTCCGATACAAAAATTACGGAGTGTTTGTGTGTAACATTGCGGCGGCCGAACGGATGAACCACGATTTTAATTTGTTTTTCTTTGAAAGCTGATTTAGTCGAGAGTATTTTAACGATGTTTTATGAAAATCTACGTAAGATGGCTGCCGCCACAAAATGGCGGATTACGAATTTTTTTCGCAACTTCCTTAATACGGTTTTGTCAAATGTCGAGGTTTTATAATCCTACTATAATATTAAAAATGTGAATGTATGGATGTTTGGATGTTTGTGGCTCAATCACGTCCTAACATAATTATGTACAGATCGGGCTGAAATTTGGAACACAGATAGATTATAGTCTGGAAGAACACATAGGCTACTTTTTATCCAGGAAAAACAACGGGAACGGGAACTTTACGGGTAACACCGCGGGGTGCTGCTAGTAATTAATAATTTCATTTGTTGTCGGATTTATTATCAGCCTGTATTTATCGGACTTTTTACGGATGTAGGTATAATAAACAACTCCACATAGTTTCATCGTATGCTCCTTTGTTGAAAACTGACGAACAAACATTCCTACTTCAGACTAGCTATGCAGCTCACATAACAATAAAAATATGAGCTTGCAAAATGACAGCAAAAATGTAATGTCAAAGTTGAAGAAACCAAATAAGCTTTTAATTAGTTTACTCTAAGTACGAAATTAGTTGTTTCAATATAATCTTTTTGTATTGATTTCGAATGACAAATCACAATTAAATAAAAAATAATAAATTTAATAATATCTCCAATATGTTAATTTGTAACTGTACGTGTAGTATGTTTCTTGTAGTTTATCAAACAAAACCTATTTCAGCTTAATAGATGTACCTTTTTTGGGTATTCTATACTGATCAATCATTATAAATGTTGCTTTATTTTATTAAGTGTTTGTATATTTTTTGTAACTTTGTTTACTTGTTAAGTGCAATAAAGTGTTAATCTATGTATCTATCTATGAAGAATGACCTCCTTTTTAAACGTGTAGAAACTTTTACTGACAAAACTTTATTAGGATGAGAACTACACTATGCTACATACCTAGAGAACTACTTACACTAAAAACGTCTTAACTATCCATATATTATAATATCTATATCCATATTAACTATCCAGATAATCGAGACCAAGCATCGACCAAGCGCTCGGAAATGTTTTAGAAAACATTTGTTTATTTGACTGTTATTAATATTACAGGATAAATTTAAGATTATTTTATTTCTAAGTAATAAATTTAAATTTTACTGACATAAAAATAAAGACTTGTATTTTAATCGAGTTTAATAGGTATTTTTACAAAAAGTCCAGCATTGTATTTTGAGCACAATTCAAATAACTAATCATTCGTTCACAGTGCAGATGTGTACAGTGATTTTTATTTGCCCTGTATTTTTTCTGGAAACATTGCCCTTCAAACCGGATCACATTGTTATTTGTTCATTTATGATAGTAGAATAAATGGCAAAGGTGTTTGTATTTCCTAGGTGGATAGTTGCTAAGAATCCGACCACTATAATGAATCAATATTCAGTAGTAAATTAAGACAAACGAGAGTCTAAATTAGGTATGCACGTATGTTTTCTTTATACAAATGTATGTACAAGAAATATTCAATTAAAAGATCCAGTTTATATTAAATCATTTAGTTAAACAATATTTAAAACAGTATTTATGCAAAAAAAAATGAAATTTGTAAACAACTGCGAACTATTTTCAATCCGAACATCCTGTGTATTATTGTTTAAAGGATACTTTTACTCCAGTTTTAATATTTTATGTTTGTTTAAAAAAACGGGGCTAAATTAAGTAGCATAATAATGAGCGAACAAAGTAGGAAACCGGGTCGAAAAGATTGATTATCAAATTTTAAGGCAATTAGTTCTTTGCCCTCTTTGGGTTTAAAATACTTGGATAGATCTTAGAACACGTTGCGAGGTCGTGCAAAGTATGTTTAAAGAAATTGGCAGTTTTAAGAACTCCCGATAGACGTGTAAACTTTTAACCTAGAATATTAAATATCACTAATTGTATAACATTATATTTTACCTTTACTACAGACATACTTATTTTGTAGTGATAGGACTCTTGGCAGAGTCCGCCTGGGGAAGTACCACACCTTTGCCAGTTATTCTACTGCCAAACAGTAATGTGCAAACATTACTGTGTTCCGGTTTGAAGGGCAATGTTTCCAGAGAAATTACAGGGGTAGAGATATAATATCTTAGATCTCTGGGTGAGCGCAGTGCAGTGCCAGGTAATGATTTGGACTTTCGTGTTCCAATAGCTGCTTATCACTGTGCTGTTATGTGGCAGGCGTGTTGCTTACTATCAGGTACATGTCCTGCTCGTCATTATCTATTCCATAAAAAAAAATAAAAAAATACTGCTGTTACCCACGTCGTTGCCACAAACTAACAAGATTTCAGCTATTTTGAAAGTAGCTCGAAAAAGCGACGTGGTCCATCATCCAAAGACACGAACAAAGAGTTTTGACTCTACCTTTGTGATTAGGACGCCTAGGCCACAGAGTAAATATGCCTAGGCTGAAAAATGCGTTGCCGAACTGGGTTTTTCCTGGTGGTTACAATCTTTGTGTCTTCAAACCGAAAGTGAATCGATGAACATGTTCCGGCGTATAAAACATCGTTGCTTAACATCAAATCAACCTTTTAGAGTGAAAAAAATAAAGTAAGTAATTATATAAGTTAAGAAACGAAATTGAAAAGTTACGAAATGGAATTATATAATTTAGCGGAACGTCAATGAAATCGCGCAGTGCTACTTGTACGAAATAGTCAGCACAAAATGCTAGTTCGTACAATCTTCAACAGTTCGTTTCTTTGAAATAATTTGATTCTCAGCGTGTTTATCTATAGATACGTGACATAATTTTTAATAGAATACCCCGTTTACATTATTCCAGTCCAGCAATCGAATACAGCGCTGGATTGCTTACTGGAATAATGGAAACCGGCACTGGAAACCATTAATCCAGTGCCAATGCATTCCAGTGCCGGTTTACATTATTCCAGTAAGCAATCCAGCGCTGGATTCGGTCGCTGGACTGGAATCATGTAAACGGAGTATAATTATATTAGTGGTTTTACTGACATTATGACTGCGTTGCTTATAAGTCTAGCCACGGAGAAGTAAGACTTTGGGTTCAATTCATAACTAGGACATGTTTTTTAAATATGGATTTACATATTATATCTGAGTCTGAGATTTCTTTTATCACAAGAATGCCTATATCCTACAACATAGAGCCGGTTTTCAAGGCGCGTCTGCCAACCGCGCCCGCGCGCGGGCGCGGCGGATTTCCCTATAAAATTGAATTCAAAACACACGACGTGGTTTACGGCCGCGGCGGCTGCGGCAGCCGCGCGGCGCCCGCGTGGCTGCGCGCGATTCTTCCGCAGTAGCTTTCCGGAGCAGAAACCACGAAAACACGCGGTCTCGTGAGCATTGAAACAAATCCGTCGCGCGGCGCGGCGCCGAGCCAGCGCGCGGGCGCGGTGTGAAACCGCGTCGTGAAACCGGCTCTTAGAGTGATAGAATCCTACAACATTTTAAATGTCAGTGTTGGGATGTTTGGATGTTTGTTGCTCAATCACGTCGTAACATATGAACGGATCAAGTAAATATATCATAAAATATATACAATTTAGAACACACTTTCATTTTAATCTGGTGGTCACACAATCTACTTATTATCCCGAAAAAATAACGGAAAGAGTAACTTTGCGGGCAAAACCGCGGGGCGCTGCTTTAATATACGAGTATGTAATAATATTTATGCCCATTATCAACTATGTCTATATTATCAACATAGTACAAGTTACAGGGCTAAATAGGGTTATGTTAAAAATATCCAGCAATTTACATCTATTTTGGGCAAAACTTTAATATCAGTGATTTAGCTTTTACTTGCGCTGAAGAAACTGATGCTATCGTGTGATGATGAAGCCCATATTGCACGCTCTTCTCGGCTAATGCACAAACGCCCTAAGCTCAGCGTAAAAATGCAATTTAAAAGTGTCACAACTCTGTGCTATGTGCCCAGGGCCAGCGTAAGGACCTAGGATCATAGTATAATAATTATAGATAGTGACATGAAATAAATATGTTCGGATAACTATTGTGTATTTGGATTTAGGTTACAATTGTTTTCCTACATTTGTTACCTTCTGCTATTTTTTAATAGAAAGTAGCGAGATAAATCATTAGTAGTAGTACCACTAGTAACTATTTGCGATCGGTTTTAGCGGTGAAAGAAAATATTGTGAGAAAACGTGCTTGTTCATCAGTTAACATATATTTTTTTAATTATGTCACCACAACAACAAAAAATAGTGTAGTATTATAATCAATGGACATATAATGAAAATAATAAAATACTAAAATAAAAAAGAACAGTAACAACGATAAATAATAATAAAAGTGGCCAAGTGCGAGTGGGACTCCCGCACGAAGGGTTCTGTACCATTAGCAAATAAACGGCGAAAACCTTTTTGGTTTTATTCCGAATTCCGTATACATACTCGTAGATTATCGCAGTTTCCCCAGACAAGCATTCATCCGAAAAGCTTTATTGACATTTTGATTTTACCTTATGGTTGTATCGACGAATTCGATACTGCGTTTTGGTCTTCTAGTGGCGCCATCTAGTTTGCTTGGGACGGACTAATCGAGCAAGAAACGGTAAAAATCAAATTTGTTGTATGGGAGCCCCCTTAAATATTTACTTTATTTTATTATTAATATTTGTTGTTATAGCGGCAATAGAAATACATTATCTGTGAAAATGTCAACTGTCTAACTATCACCGTTCTTGAGATATAGCCTAGAGACAGACGGACGGACGGACAGATAAGTCTTAGTAATAAGGTTCAGTTTTTACCCTAATTAATGAGCATGGAACTTATTTTGCCCCAACAAGTCATTTTGAGTACGTCACTGGAGGTTGGTATTATAAAATTTTGCAATTTCCTGGAGACACTGACGAAAAACAGTGGTTATTATGTGTATTAAAATAGAGTTTTTATGAGAAATTTAAATTAGATGGGAGTTTTTAAAGAGCATTTCAACTGTGCTACTGATACGCTTGAAAATTCATGATTTCATGTACATTTTATAGTAAAATTCTTGCGGAAGCGACCATTAAGATCTAATGTGATGATCGAATATTTTTTAAGAGGACACAAAAAGTATCATATTATTATGATTTAGAGTTATGTGACTTTATATCCTACGTTTTAGGTTTAAACACAGTGGCCTTGATACCAAATAATATAAATAATAAATTTCTTTATTTTCAAAAACGGGTAATTACAATAAGATCTTATATGTTTATGTTTACATTAAGAACTCCATAATCAACCTTACGGCATCGGCATGCAAATATTAGGTTGTCTATGACAATTTGATAAAAAACTTTACAATAATTTTTTTCTTAATTTACCACTCTAAACCGCCTATTCAAGGACTACCAATTTCACATTGTTATTGTTTACATTCATAAAAAACAATTACATATACCAAATACCAATGGCCAAATTAAAAGCTCAAAAAGTCGTGTTACTAGATACTGTGGATTTGCACCATTCAAAGGCTGTAAATTCCTTATTATTAACTGTTCACATAATCATAAAATTGTTTATTTATTTATAACAAAGTAATAACAACGAGAGCATTATCGTGATTAATTTAGCTATGATTCCAATGTCCACAAACAAATACTTACTACAGGATACACAGTCAGACGGTAAAAAGAAATGAAACCACTTATTGTTTGGTTTGTTTCCTATAAATAATAGTAGTATTGTAGTGGTATGATTCTCTGCAGAGTCCTCCTGGGGTACCTTACAATTGCCAGTTATTCTACCGCCAAGCAGTAAATATTGCTGGGCCTGTTTTGAATGGCATTTATAAATTACTAGCAGTGCCTCGCGGTGTTACCCGCGTTGTTCCCGTTTTTTTTTTGGGATAAAAAGTAGCCGATGTGTTCTTCCAGCCCATTTCCTATCTGTATTCCAAATTTCAGCCCGATCCGTTCAGATGTTAGGACGCGGTTGAGCAACAAACATCCAAATATCCAAACATCCATACAATGACATTTATAATATTAGTGAGATAGTGAGATAAATAATTGGTATTGTATGTAACAAATCATGTTTGTGATCATTTTATGTTAAATAGTGTTAAAAGAAATAAGCAATACACCTACCATCATCCAGAGATATTAGATGTTCTATCTTTATGCCCTGTAATTTCTCAGGAGACATTGCCATTAAAAGCGGAACACAGTGATATATTTACACGTTACTGCTTGACGGTAGAAGAACTGGCAAAGGTATCATACCCAGACCGACTCTGCAAAGGTGATAATTTAAACAGGAAGAAAATTGCTATTATTTTCCTTCATTTAGTTACGTAATCTAGCAATTTCATTATAATGTAGGTATGTTCAGACTTCATAAACACCTTGAAATGTCTGTAGTTCTAAGGCAGCAAGCAACTTCTAAGGTGAACATAAGAATACACAATAAAACAAAGTTCAACTTGATTAAAACTAAATTGTCTGCAGTCCAATTGGTTAAAATGAGATAAAAACTTGAAATTCTATCTATAATTTAGTAGTTAATACCGGTTTAAGGCCTGCATTATTCTAACAAAGTTATTAGATACTTTGTAAAGTACCACCTGCAGGGTAGATCTTAAGCATTCTAGACGTTACTTACACCGTTATGGGAAATCTTAGAGCTCACTATGACTCAAAGTTTACTAATATAGATTTGTGACCAAAGTCATAGATTTTTATATTTATGTAGAAATCCATTTTTTTTAGTTTAACCTCAGTTGTCCCACTGCACGGCAAAGGTTGCCCCCAATTCCCTCCACTTTATCTGGTCTTGAGCTACCATCGTCCAATCATTTTTAAACGATTAAAATAAGTAATTAAAAAGATAAATTCATATGGAAGTTATACAAGGTGTTGCAGAAAGATGCAACAATATTTATGGTAGTTCATCTACATTAAGTTTTGAACCATGTATGTGAAAATTAGGCATGAAAGATCAAAAATTTTTTTCCATAAAAAAAATTTTTTTTCGGTTGTTATTTCATTTGACATACCCCTAATGGCCAGATCTCCGCACGAATTTTGTACGATGTCACGGCGTCGGCGGCAAGGTCGTTTGTCTGCTGTACATGCTTTAGAGTTGAAGCTGGTGATTTGGAGGGAATTTTACGTCAAACTTTGACTCGAATTATCTCGTGATCTACCGTGCCGAGGGGAAAGCAACCTTGGGTGATGAAGTGTACATCAGTGTTAGAATGGACTGTTAAAATATTGTTGGGGGTAAATCCACCACGTTGTATAACACAGAACTAAGATTGCCGATATAGTCTACTCTAGAAAATTAGCAAACTGAAGTGACAATAGGCCGTTCTTACCTGCTACCAGAAGATCCGATAACCGTTGGGGTAGACGTCTTCTTCAGTGAAGACTGCGTCTAGGCCAGCACAGTGTAGGAAACCCTGCAACAGCGGTGGGAGACAGTGAATGACAAAAATTGCCGATCAAGGTTATACTTCTGCTATTATACCCCAACAAGGAGGTATAGACCTGGATAGTGAGCAGCGCAGCAAAATGAATCCCTCAATTTCGATCACCTGGCAGGTAGAAATTCCCACCAAAATTAGCTGCCTTTTGGGTTTTTTTTTGTTACATACATTTTGCTACTGTTACAATATTTTTTCTGTATTTTTTGCAAAACGTTTTGCACGCGCCTGGTAATGTTAAAGCTCAGACCATATCTTCTGGTTTATTATTTTATTTGTTATCTATACAGGGTTACTGGTAATCAGCCTGCATCCGTTTAAGGGCATGTTCTGTATATTTAAACAAACAACTTTTGTTCTACAACTTTCGTTAAAACTTAATAAATAACCCAAAAAAAAATTTATTTGTTGCCCTTTTTTGTACTGTTTAGCGACTTTTTAGTGTTTATTCACTTCGGTACATCATTTTTTGCGCGTTGAAGAGCGTACGCATCCTCGTTACGAATTGTTACGAAGAGTTCGATACTTTTAGACCGTTCGACACTTTTTATTTATTTTGTAAAAGAAAAAACTAAACATTTTTTTTTTTAAACTGTATAACAAAAGTTGACGTATTGAATGTACCTAACATCCCCTTAAAAGCATGCAGGCTGATTACCAATAACCCTGTATATTAAACTGTGACATATGAATAAAACATGCATATTGCTTCAAACACATTAAACGTATTTCTATTTTAGGGTTCCGTAAAACGTAAAAACGGAACCCTTATATACCCATACTGAGAACTGAAACTCAATTTTTTTTTTCCATCAAACCTACACGTTTGGGATGTCTATCGATAGGTCTTTGAAAATGATGTTGAGGTTTCTAAAATCATTTTCGGATTCACTGAATAGTTTGCGCGAGACACACTTCCAAAGCGGTAAAATGTGTCCCCCCCCCTCTCTAACTTCTAAAATAAGATAATGAAAAATCTAAAAAAAATATCAAATGTACATTACCATGTAAACTACCAATGAAAATTAGTTTGAACTCAATCTGATAAGTAGTTTTTTTTAGTACGTCATAAATACACTATTATTGAAACTTCGATCAAAGCTACAACGAACTACAAGAACTATGTGTACTATGTATATTATGTTACTTGCTGCAGGAACCCTTTATGGGCGAGTCCAACTCGCACTTGGCCACTTTATTTTTTTATAAATTATGTACCAAGATAACACATTTTTTTGTGTGTATGTATGGATGTATGGATTCATTTTGCCCCGCTACTCACCAGTCACGGTCAGTCTACACGGAGGCGTTTTGGTGTATAAAATACCAATTTTATTGATGAAACAAGGTCTATATTTCATATTTTTATTTCTAACTAGCAGTACCCCGCGGTTTTACCCGCGTACTTCCCGTTCCCGTCGTTCCGGTATTTTTCCGGGATAAAAAGTGTTCTTCCAGATTATAATCTAACTATATTCCAAATTTCAGCCTGATCCGTTCATACGTTACGGCGTATTTGAGCAACAAACATCCAAATATCCAAACATTTTTTTTTGTTATCTTTTATAGGCTTACACTTGACCGCCATCCATCCTTTGACATTTATAATATTAGTGGGATATACTAAACCAGGTGCACACACAGATTTCAATTTTTTTTTTGCTGACGTCTTTGGGTCCTGTATTTTGGCCTAACGATGTAATGACGACAAGTTCTTGTTGTTCAATAAAGTAGATACATAAATGTAACAATATCTGTACACACACAACCCAGGCAATACCGAGACAGATTAACAAAATTCGCTACAACTACAAACCGGCAAAACTGAAAGATAGCTGAACAGACGAAATTAGATGTAATTAATACGCAAACAGTACCAATTGCTCCAAATGCCAGAATTATCTCATCCAAACAAGCCTCCGACCGATGCCCATCAATTTTTATTAGCATTACGGAAATATCAGCAAAGCTTTAACAAGCTATACGGTGGCCTAATTACGGTGTTTGTGCTACTTTCGATGCTCCTTTCGGTGTGAAATAGAATGTTCAGTTTGCATTTTCTTAGTCAGCTTCATGAGTATTTATTTTAGCTTGTATATTATTGTAGACTGGCGGATTATCAACACAGATAAATATTAAGCAACACTCTACCTTACAACTTTAATAATATATATCACGTACTGTCTACACTGCCGTCCTATGGTGTTCTAGAAGGCTTGTCAATTCGTTATTTAAACTTAGACATTTTTATATATTTGTAGTTTGTAGTAAGTTGAGTAGAAATGTTTTCATTTAACATGCAATGAGGGAATGATCATGAAATGCAGGCAATCAACACGCCTGCTCATAGAAGCACTATGCAATTTTCCACGTAAGTATTTGAATAATATGAAGAATCCTGTAATTTAACGAAAACATCGTAACACAGTTGTGTCAACCAATCTACCACCAAGCAGTAATGCTTGGCGGTAGATTGGTTGACTAAGGTAGTGGAAGTCGGGTACCTTGAAAACAGTCTTACTGCTAAAGCTAGCACAATTTGGAATTTTAGCGCGTTTTTTTTTTGTAATCTTATATATAAAATTCTCGTGTCACAGTGTTTGTTTCCTTACTCCTCCGAAACGGCTTTACTGATTTTAACCAAATTTTATATGCATATTCTGTAGGTATGAGAATCGGCTACTAGCTATTTTTCATACCCCTAAGTGACAAGGGTTGTTCACTAAGGCAAACCAACGTTTGCGGGGTCAGCTAGTAATATAATATTTTCAAAATGATAATAAGATAAGATATGTTTGATAACAATGAATTTCCGCATGAAAACTTACACTTAAATTAACTGCATGAACATCTATGTACATGTACACCAATCCCATTTTACCCAATCTTTTGGTGACTTATCTTTTCGCTCAGTTTTGTTTATTATTTAAAAAGATATGGGACGAATATGACATGCTCCTGACGGTAAGCAACACGCCTGTTCATAACACCTCAGTGCCATATAGTTCTTTGTACTCACAACCCAGATCTTTTTTTTTTTTTAATTTAAATTTAAGATAATTTTATTGAATAGATATTGAGTTACAAAAACTTGTGCAGCTCTGCATTATTAGTGTAAATACTGTGGTGCAAAAGGCAGGCAAATGTAACATGGTATTGATTACAACATTATCTATCTATCAGTGAAAGTCTCGTCAAAATCGTTCCAACAATTTTATACAATTTCATCATAATCGGTTCAGATGTTTAGGTGTGAAAGCGTAAGAGACATTCGTCCCCCATTTCAACTCCAATTTCATCCCCATAAAGTTCATACAGTCCATACAGAAATTACAAAATTGCTAGAAAAAACATTCGTTTGCTTCGTGTCAAGTGCTTATATACAGAGTTTCATGGTTTTATCTTCAATGGTTGGGAATTTTCATATTGACATTTATCCCCCATTTCAACCCCGATTTCACCCCTGTACAGTTCGAAATTACAAAATTGCTAGCACAAACATTTAATGGCTTAGTGCCAAGCGCCTATACAAAGAGTTTTATAGTTTTATCTTCAACTATTGGGAACGTCCATATTGACATTCATCCTCCATTTCAACCCCAATTTCATCCCCGTACAGTTCGAAATTACGAAATTGATAAAACAAACATTCGTTTGCTTCGTGTCTAGATACAAAATTTGATAACTTTGAAAATCACGAATTTTTATACAACGATTCATCCCTTGTTTCACCATCTTAGGAGTTGAATTTCGCAAAACCTCGTCTTAGCGAGCGCCTACGTGTTAAAAGGGACATCCATCCAAAATTTCAGATTCCTAGCATTTGTAGTTTCGGAGATTCCTTGATGAGTGACCTTTCGCTTTTATATATATAGATAAACTGGAACAAACAGACAGACATTCAAATGCACAAAAAAATGCCAAACCGTAAATACTTTAAAATGTGTAAAAAGCTGTTAATTTGAAATTACAAACAGTCACTACAAATTTATTTAGATATATTGATGAGAATGGCGACTTCAGACACATACTCATACTTTAGCTTTTAAGAAAACAATATTCTTCAAATAACCGCCAAAATTCTGCTAATTGCTCGCTCACATCGGTGTGATTGTAGCCCCGGCGGCCGCTCTTGCACTAAACTTTGTCAATAAATTAATTGTTCCTATGTTCGACTCGGGCTATGCGTCCGCTCGATACGATCGATTCTGTGTAATGGGCGCCCAGTTGTTTGCAGTTCTGTTAGTTTATATTACTTGAGAGTAATTAATGTTCATAAATAACATTTTGATGTTTTTTTGTACTGGTATCTTTGCTGCTCTGTGGAGATCCCAATAACATGTTTGTGTTTGAGCTTTAAGCTCACATACGAGGATCCTACCAATATTATAAATGCGAATTTGTTCGTATGTTTGAAACCACGGTAAAATTAAAGTTCGTTCATATAGAAAAATCGGTGTCCAAGTTTTAGACCCGATCCGACGTGATTGAGCAACAAACATCCAAATATCTAAATAGATATTTGGATGTTTGTTGCTATTTCCTGCTATAACCGCTTGATACACTTTGGGAACTATATTACACCGAATGACGAAAGCCAACAAAATTAACTTTGCGGTCGGGCTTTTGACGTGTTTTTTTTTTGGTATTTTTATTTGGGAAGATATACTCATTAATTTGATTTTAATCGCGTCTGCTTGAACCGGTCTTTATTTTAAGTAAAACCACGGTAAAATTAAAGTTCGTTCATATAGAAAAATCGGTGTCCAAGTTTTAGACCCGATCCGACGTGATTGAGCAACAAACATCCAAATATCTATTTAGATAGTTAGTGGTTTTACTTAAAATAAAGACCGGTTCAAGCAGACGCGATTAAAATCAAATTAATGAGTATATCTTCCCAAATAAAAATACCAAAAAAAAAACACGTCAAAAGCCCGACCGCAAAGTTAATTTTGTTGGCTTTCGTCATTCGGTGTAATATAGTTCCCAAAGTGTATCAAGCGGTTATAGCAGGAAATAGCACCATACGTACTTTTTATCCATTTAAAAGCCAGTCCTAAATTGACCTGGCCGGTGACGGGCAGCGGCGTCATCGGTGCAAAGGACTGGCTCCGCGGTCACCAACCCGCCTGCCAAGCGTGGTGACTATGGCAAACACCCCCCCATATGATGGTCACAAAAAAGAAACGGCCCCTAGTCCCCGGCGGCTCCGTTATTCCAGGCGTTGGTGGCAGCCTTGGTTCCGGCGGAGCATGGGGTGCTAAGAATCCCCGGCAGACGCCCCGCCACCAAACCCAACGACTCGACCTGGCAACGTGTCAACGCACGGACTCTGAGGGCTGACGAGAAGATTGTGGAGCTGGAAGAAGAAGTGGACAAGTTGCGCTGGGATATCATAGGGTTATCCGAAGTCCGTAGACAGGGCGAGGACAGAATAACCCTCGAATCCGGCAACTTGTTCTACTACCGGGAGGGAGATCAACAATCCCAAGGGGGTGTCGGGTTTATCGTCCGCAAGTCTCTTGTCAACAACGTGTTAATGATCGAGAGTGTGTCGAGCAGGGTTGTATACCTTGTACTTAAAATAACCGACCGGTATTCATTGAAGGTCATACAGGTATACGCACCGACCTCGACACATCCCGACGAAGAGGTTGAGACCATGTATGAGGACATCTCCAAAGCCATACATGTCTCGCCAACACATTTCACAGTTGTGATGGGAGACTTCAACGCGAAACTAGGCAAACGTAGCGGTGATGAGTTGAGAGTGGGACAATTCGGATATGGGCAGCGGAACCCAAGAGGGCAACGTCTAGCTGATTTCTTGGAAAGGGAGAGCCTCTTTATGATGAACTCCTTTTTCAAGAAACAGCCACAACAAAAATGGACCTGGATGAGCCCAGATGGTTCCACAAAAAATGAGATCGACTTCATTATGACGACTAAACGGCAAATATTCAGCGATGTCTCTGTGATCAGTAGGGTTAAGACCGGCAGCGATCACCGTATTGTAAGAGGCACGCTGAATCTAAACATTAAGTTCGAAAGATCACGTTTAATGAAGTCCACGCTCCGACCAAATTATGCTCAAATCGAAGATCCCGATAACTTTCAACTCGAACTTCAAAATCGCTTCGAAGCCTTAGATGAATGCGTAACGGCGGACGAAATAAACGACAGGCTGGTGGAAACTGTTCAAGCAGTTGGCAGGAAATTTTATAAGAGCCGACGCCAGAATAGAACCCAAAAGCTCTCCGATCATACTCTGAATCTCATGGCGGTTAGGCGAGATATGCGATTGCAGTTTTCGGTGGACATGACGGCATACAGACAGCTCAATAGACAGATATCTACTTGTGTGCGACGCGACATACGCTGCTTCAATACTTCGTGTATTGAAGAAGCGATTAAGCGGAACAAAGGCTCGAAAGTGTTCGCAAGAAATCTGTCTCTTAGGCAAAGTCAATTGACCAAACTGAAGACCGATAGTGGTAACGTCGTCTCGTCGAAGCCCGAGATTTTGGAGGAGATTGAGAGGTTCTATGAACAGTTATACACCTCTACACAAGCACAACCTGTCGTTAGCATGGCAAAAGACCCCAGAGCCAAACTGACCCGACACTTTACCGAAGACATCCCGGAAGTCAGCCTGTATGAGATTAGGATGGCCCTCAAACAACTTAAGAACAACAAGGCACCTGGCGATGACGGAATTACGACTGAGCTTCTGAGAGCGGGTGGAAAACCGGTACTTAAAGTCCTCCAGAAGCTATTCGACTCCGTCATACTTGACGGTAATACGCCAGAAGCGTGGAGCAGAAGTGTGGTGGTGCTCTTCTTCAAAAAAGGTGACAACACCTTGTTGAAGAACTACAGACCCATCTCACTTCTGAGCCACGTTTATAAGTTGTTTTCGAGGGTAATCACGAATCGTCTCGCACGCATGTTTGACGACTTCCAGCCACCCGAACAAGCCGGTTTCCGAAAAGGCTATAGTACCATAGACCACATCCATACGCTTCGGCAGATTGTACAGAAAACCGAGGAGTATAATCGGCCACTATGTATAGCGTATGTGGACTATGAGAAAGCCTTCGATTCCATCGAGACCTGGGCAGTGCTTCAGTCTCTTCAGCGATGCCGCATCGACTATCGCTATATCGAAGTGTTGAAGTGTATCTACAGCAAAGCCACAATGTCTGTCCGATTACAGGACCAGTGCACAAAACACATCCAGCTACAGAAAGGCGTGAGACAGGGAGATGTTATATCTCCGAAACTGTTCACTGCCGCGCTGGAAGATGTTTTCAAGCTACTGGACTGGAACGGATACGGCATCAATATCAACGGCGAATGCATCACTCACCTTCGATTTGCCGACGACATAGTCATTGTGGCGGAGTCGCTGGAGGACCTCGGTGCTATCCTCAGGGACCTCAGTAGAGTAGCCCAGCAGGTAGGTTTGAGGATGAATATGGACAAGACGAAGGTCATGTCAAATGTTCATGTCTCACCTGTACCGGTTAATGTTGGGAATACCACACTCGAAGTTGTTGACGAATACGTCTACCTGGGTCAAAAGATCCGATTAGGTAGATCCAACTTCGACAAAGAGGTCCAGCGAAGAATCCAACTCGGATGGGCAGCGTTCGGGAAACTTCGGCACATCTTTGAGTCCAAAATACCCCAATGCCTAAAGACAAAAGTCTTTAACCAATGCGTGTTGCCAGTGATGGCTTATGGAACTGAGACGTGGTCCTTAACTGTGGGCCTCATAACAAAGCTCAAAGTCACACAGCGAGCTATGGAGAGAGCTATGCTCGGAGTCTCTTTGCGCGACAGAATCCGTAATGAGGATATTCGCAAAAGAACGAAAGTGGCCGACATAGCTCAAAGAGTAAGCAAGCTGAAGTGGCAATGGGCAGGCCACATCGCTCGCAGAACTGACAACCGATGGGGAAGAAAGGTTCTCGAGTGGCGACCACGAACCGGAAGACGCAGTGTTGGACGGCCTCCCACTAGATGGACAGATGACCTAACAAAGGTCGCTGGAAACCGCTGGTTGCAGGTTGCGCGGGACCGTTCGTTGTGGAAGTCTAGGGGGGAGGCCTATGTTCAGCAGTGGACGTCTTGCGGCTGATGATGATGATGATGATGATGTACTTTTTATCACAGGAAAATAACGGGAACGGTAACTATGCAGGTAAAACCATAAGTTGCTGCTTCTAGTGTTTTTGCAAAATTGACAACGTGTACATTAGTAGTCCAACTAAGACAAAACCGGGTCAAATCACTAGTTTTCGATAAAGTAGGGATGTGCTAACATAGTAAATACACTACGAACTATCTCCGCAATCGTAAATAATCTTTGCAAAGATAACAGGACCAGGGGTCCAGGCCTAAACAAACAAACCTTTGAGGTCTCGGCTTTGCATGAAGATATTCAGCCGGGTCACAGGTAGATGGAGAGCTGGTTTAATATAACCAAAATGTAATTTTAAGGACTATCACTTAATTAATAATGTGCCTTAGTCTTGATGTGATTCTCAATCTCCATCAGCCCTTTAGGTAAACATGCGTAAGTACCTGTATATTTTATGGTATGCATAAGTTAGTATGTATTATATTATATGTATTATATAATTTAGTTTCTCTATATTATACACAAGATCAAATTTCGGTAATTCGGCACAGATCAGAAAATAGTTACTTAGGTCACCTGACGTATAAGTATAGGAAGTAAGTACTTCCTTAGGTGCATGTAAAAGAATAACTCATCCCAAGATGATCCATTCATTCACGGCTTAGCTATTCTTAGCAAAATGTCCTATGGTTCATGATATTCGCATCACGTCTACGCTGTGTAGCTTCCGGGTCAGTGAATCTTCAACGGCTCTAATAAGCAAAAATAGTGAATTGTTCTATACATTAAAAAAACGTAATACAAACTTAGGACTTTGACACATTATTGGGCTTTCTTTGATGTACCAATATAACCAATACCAGACAAGTAAGAGTAACAATAGTTTTATACACAGTAAAACATCAATCTGAACAAAAGAAACAATCAACATACGAGTAACTCTCTGCTTCACTGTTTTCTGAAGCAAAACATATGGAACTTGCAATGTGTGGTGTGCATTACTTTTGGCTACATCGCTTACCATCAGGTGAGTAGGTGATACATCACGGACCTACACTGTTTGCATCAAAACAAAAAAAGAGAAGCACTCTTTGATTTGGCATAGGATATATACATACGTACTAGGTAGATTAAGTTTTTGTTATAATAACGAACAAGTATGAAATGCGCCTGATGATAAGCAATAAATCTGCCCATAACCGTCAAGTTTCCCGCAAGTATTTGAACATGAAAAGTCCAAACTACCGTCGCTGGGCGGTAATACTCTTAGTATGGTCTTGTCACCCATAGATATGATCTAGATAGAGATATTTTCTGTAAATATGAAATCCCTTGAAACTGGGATGCAGAAATATTTGCACATTACCGCTTGGCAGTAAGATAACTGGCAAAGGTGTGGTATTTCTTCTCCAGGTGGACTCTGTGAAGAATCCTAAAACTATTAAGAAACCAATACCTATAATATAAATACGTGTTGTAAATTGACAAATTATTATTTGATACTAGCAGCGCCTCATGGTTTTATCCGCATAATTCCAGTCCTCATAACTTTACCGTGATAGAAACTGGCTTAAGTGCTATTTCAGGCTAACCGTGTTCAAAATTTCAGTTTTGACGTGATTGAGCAACAAACCTCTAAATATCCGTTCTTTGACAGATATGATATTAGTAGAATTCTGGAATAATGATGGCTGGTAGTTTTAAACAATCACTGAGATACTTATTCGCACTTGACTGGTTTATTTTATATCATTTCTATTACGAAATAAGTAGGTACAGAGGATGGTCAAATTGCTTGTTTCATGTTGTTACTATAAATTGAACCTTATTCTCTCCAAGAGAAATATTCTTCGGAAAATTCCCTCAGTAGAAGCAATCTTTTCTAAAGGCTTAGGTAATTTTCTAGCGGATTGGCTGGACGCGAAGAAAAACCACTGTACCTACCTGTGGGAAACGAGATTCCAGCATTCTTCAAATTAATAATTGGTTCTTACCACAGATATCTAAATAATATAGTGTGTAAGTATTTACCGTCAAATTGCAAACATTTTGAATGTTTTGAATGAAACAAAAATGTTCTTTTACAGTTTGAAGAGTGACGAGACGAGTAGGATATGTGCCTGATAGCATACCTAGAAGCACAGTATCACGCAGCTATTGAAACATAAAGAGTCCAAATAATTCCCTACTTTTCGCACTGCACTGTGCTTGTCAGCCAGATATCTAAAATGTTTTATCTCTAAGCTCATTAATTTCTCTGGAAACATCGCATTTACAACCGGAACACAGTGATGTTTAGCATGTGATACACACTAAGGGGTAAAATAACTGTCAAAGGTGTGGTCATCCCCTAGGCGGACTCGGTTAAGAGCCCTACCTCTACTGCAATGTCATGTTCTTGAGTTTGTTTCACATGACGAACACAGGACATCTCTATGCCAGATTCGTTTTGCAACAGAATTAGACAGAGTTTTGACTCTCGTTAGTCTTCACAAAAGGCGGCTTTGAATTGTTTCGATGATGATTATTACCTAGTTATTATTTTTGTATATTGGACGTGTTTATCTATGCAAAATGGTCGCACGTGGTACCTACCTACTTAACGTGCATATTTTTAACATTAGCGTAATCAAATATTTAATTATCTTCTTTCTTCTTATCTTATATATAAAATTCTCGTGTCACAGTGTTTGTTTCCTTACTCCTCCGAAAAGGCTTTACTGAGTTTAACCAAATTTTATATGCATATTCTGTAGGTATGAGAATCGGCTACTAGCTATTTTTCATACCCCTAAGTGACAAGGGTTGTTCACTAAGGCAAAACAACGTTTGCGGGGTCAGCTAGTAATAATATAAATTATAGTAATCAAATATTTAATTATAATACCTAGCTACATATTTCCATGGTTTCAATAATTTTGGTAGCACCGCAATTTGACTGCACTGACAAAAATATTGATATGGTGCAGACGAGGTTTGATCCTATGAATTTACTTTGGTGAAATTGGACTTTTTGCCACTAGCCTACTACTGAAATGACTATCACGTTATCACATAGCTATCGAATATGCCAGTAAAGTAAAATGTAAAAAGTGCCCTTATTCTGATAATGGTATGTTTTTAGGGTTCCGTAAAATGTAAAAACGGAACCCTTATAGATTCGTCATGTCTGTCTGTCTGTCTGTCTGTCCGTCCGTATGTCACAGCCACTTTTTGCCGAAACTATGAGAACTACACTGTTGAAACTTGGTAAGTAGATGTATTCTGTGAACCGCATTAAGATTTCAACAGCAAAAAAAATAAAAAAATATTAGGGTTGCCCCCATACTGAGAACTGAAACTCAAAAATTTTTTATTCATCAAACTTACATGTGTGGGGTGTTTATCGATAGGTCTTCAAAAATGATGTTGAGGTTTCTAAAACCATTTTCGTCTACACTGAATAATTTGCGCGAGAGACACTTCCAAAGTGGTAAAATGTGTGCCCCCCCCCCCCTCTAACTTCTAAAGTAAGAGAATGAAAAATCTAAAAAAAATATATGATGTACATTACCAAGTAAACTACCAACGAAAATTGGTTTGAACTCGATCTGATGAGTAGTTTTTTTTAGTACGTCATAAATACACTTATATTGAAACTTCGATCAAAGTTACAACGAACTAAAAGAACTTTGTGTACTATGTATATAATGTTACTTGCTGCAACGGAACCTTTCATGGGCGAGTCCAACTCGCACTTGGCCACTTTATTTTTTATCTGTCGCAGAACCGATGTTAGGGTAGACGGATTCTAGAGTGGAGACCGCGAATAAGTAAACTGAGACCGCGTAGTGTAGGACGTCCTGAGAATCGATGGAGTGACGATTTACGATATTTCGATTACGAAATCCGGTGGCAGTTGGAAACTTTTAACCGGTTGTCGAGCTAAATGGCGTATTAATTTGAGAGACCTATGTCAAGCAGTGTAATAACCTAATTGAGATTATGATAAATATATTATAATATCAGCGTAAGGAACCCGTCATATATGTTTTTTCAAGGTGTTTTCTATCACAAGTAGAGAGTTCAAACCATAATCTACGACGCTAGCCAAATGTACGTTGAGTAATAGTAAAATAATAATTATGGTAGGTATTTTTATAAATCTACAGAATTATACAAACACTTTGGAAGTTGATCGATTACTTTAGTGATGCTTGGAGAAGGAGTGTAGAAGAGACATCAAAAACAAATGACCCATAAAATGATTCTACAAAATAAAATTGGACCCAAACTACAAACCTTTTGAAATCTGAATTTAGTAAATAACAAAAACTGAACCAAAAGCTGTAAAAACAAAGCCGGACGAAGTAAATACAATATCAATTGCATGTGAAAAGTGAAGTGGGGCTTGAACACCACGGGAAAATTGTTAACTGTGTTTTTGTTTTATTTGCGCAGTGAAGCAAAAGTTAACACAATTGTTTAAAGGTCAAACCTAGTCCTGTATTTACAACGTAGAACACACTATAATATAATATGTCAAACCCAAAACATTAAAATATAATGCACAGTTTAATTGATTCGTTATGCTGTGTGGAATATTTACCAGAGGGGCTGTAACAACGATCTCAATACACAGATGTCCCCTCCCAAACTTCAGGGCGCACGGAAGAGGAGAGGACGTTGGGAAGAGTGAGCTCACTCTTTCCGTTCTAGTCGGTTGCAGGAAGCGGTGGACGCCGGACGTTTTTACCTATCGCTAATCGTTGTCAACAACCAAAATAAGTGGAACCGCAGCATATCTCTCTGCTAGCGATTCTTGGGGTCAAGTAGATTGGTTGTTTGTAAACCACTTACGATACACACAGAGACGCAGTTTATTACCAATTTCAAGGTGCTCAATGAGCCCCCATTTATTGATTTATATCGATGGGCTGTTAGAACTTATCATACTGCGCTAGAAAATAACTAATGGAAAAATTATTAAATGCCATAAACAAGCTATTGGACATACTGCAAGAAACATAACTTGGCATCGCCATGGTTGCTAGTTAGGTACGCTACACGTCTAGAGTCGTGGCTTTTCTTCTCTAACTTTATTGGGAGTGCTAAGTTGTTCACTGCATTTTACGTTTAAGACTGAACTGCGGCAATGCATTCTCTATAAAATGAGACAAAATACAAAGTAAAATGTAGAACTGTGAACTAAAATATATTTTGTATAAGCTGATAATTTAAATACCACAGTGCTGAAATGAATTAAACAGTATTTTTTTTTTTACAAAAGTACTAGCAAATAAATCTCAAAAATTAAATGTAGACAAAAATAAATCTTGAATACTTTTAAGTACTCTGCGTAGAATGTATAAGTATAGTGAAATTGTTTTAATTTTTTAAGAGCCAAGCATTACTTTAAATAAAACATACTTGGTATATGTGCTAAAGACACAAATCTATCCTAAGGTTGTCTGGAAGTGATCGCTTTTAGCGATAAGGCCGCCGATTGTAACACTAGTTTTTATTGTTTTTTTTCTTTTACTGTATTGTTTTGATGTGTACAATAAAGAGTATCTATCTATCTACCTATTCATGATAAATTATGTTTTAATTTATATTTCTCATTTGCAAACCCCGAGTCCAATGCCTAACAAAATAGTCTTAGTTTAGACATATCCTCTCATTATTTTTTCTTCAAATTATAGAAGGAACACCCGGACACAGGATAAACATCCGTATTCATCAAACAAATGATTATCTCGGCTGATAATCAACCCAAGACCTACATCGTAAACACATTCATTACCAGCTGCACCATGAGTGATGATGAGAGAGAGATCTACAAATTTGTCTTCACTACTTGTATTGATGGTGAAGGAAAACATCAGAAACTGGCGTGTTCCAAGAAATATTTATTTCATTTTCGATAGCAATTTTTTTCCATGTCATAATCGTCTTAATTAGGCAGCTGAAGGACGGATGTCCTCTTGTCTTGACGTAAACAAAAAACAAGTAAATTTTAACGTATTTGCGTTTTTTCGAACTGTTAATGGCCTAGTAGTGATTTGATTTCACCTTCATAAGGGACGGGGTTCAACGGCTAGTAGGTACTAGTACTTGAGTATTGAGTTATAATTTTGTCAGTACCACTGGCTTCAACGGCGAAGGAAAAATATCGTGAGGAAACTAGCAGTTTTCAAGAAAAACATCTTTCGAGGACGTATGTTATATGTCAATTTCCACTTGGCCAGCGTGATGGACAATGGCTTTGACTCTCTCTCCGTGTCAATGAAGACCCCGAGTTACAGTGTGGGAAAGTATTGTATTATCTAAGTTGTTAACTTTTGATAACTATCTCAATCTTCTTAGTAATAGTAAACCCAAATCTGCTCCAAAGGTCCACCACATTATTATTTAATAGAACATAACAATTAACAACCAAAGAAAACCTACATCAAATAATAAAAACTTTAGCAATAAGTCACTGAAAATTCCAAAGCTCCGTGCAAACAATACATTCCATTCAAACCAATCAAAAGGGCGAAAACAAATAATCCACTCCCCATAACTGCTCCGAAAGCCATAAAGCCTTTTCAAAAAACGAACACGAAGCGAAAAATAAAAACAGAATGCAAACGCTCGAAACGATATTTAACATAAAAGATACCATCGCAATAGATGCAGTTCGCATTGACCATACGAGTATGCATTAGGCGTCGTAAATATGAATTTATGGCAACTGGTAACGTAAATAAAGTGCAACAAACTTATACATAAAGTTTACTACATGATCAAACAAAACTGACCACCGAAATTTGCTAGGTTTTACAAATATTTCAATAGTGGCTCTATTACTCCATCACACAGGTACGTTGGTAGTTTTGCAATGCCTGCGAGGTGCAGGTTTTGTACATATTTGATTGGTCGGTCCATGTCGATATGAATTAGAAATAGGCTGTTACTATCATCGTAGATGCTGCTATGATATGTAGGTCCAGTCTCTAGCAATGAAATTTTGAGCACGAAGGTATTTTGGCAGTAAGTAATAGATCGATTTTTGTTCATAGCTAACTCAAGTTCTGTTGAAAGTTCCCTTGGGGCATTTAGATGGACTAAAACATTTTTCAAAAAGACTGTATTGTTTGAAAACGTGTAATAGAAAAGTTATAGTTAAAACATACATATTTTGTAAAGGTTTTATGTAAGACAACTCTCGTGAAATAAAAATTAGCTTGCCATTATCAGTTTGGTTAATTATTTAGTACCTGGTTGACCGAGCTTTTCTCGGTTTTTTTTTCGTAAAATTATGTTTAGGAAGATACGAATTACGTACTGATGAAATATCACTACATACCTAGTATAAAACGCTTCCCGCTGTCCTTCTCTCCCTACATACCACATATATATTTAGATCTTTCAAACCACGCAAAGGATTTGATGTATTTTAAATAGGTCCCCTAAGCATACATAGGTACATAAAAAGGATTACAAAAAAGTCCGTTGTTGTATATATCTATCTTTAACGGCTTAATATTGCTTAAAATCGCTTTGTAAATAAGGTATTATTGACGAAGCGATTTAAAACAATATTCAATTGAGTTCTTAACTTAAATAGGTTCATTGTGCATTTCATATAGATCAATATAGGCCTTAGGCACATCATGTAATTTAAATTAATGCTTTCGAGGATATTACCGATTTAATATGCAATGCAATGGGACATTTTTACCAGCATTGCACCCGTGCAAAGCCGGAGCGGGTCGCTAGTGAATAATTTTCTTTTTTTAATCTTGCCGGAATAACATAAAAAAAATTTAACGGGATATTTTTTCAATAAAGCATCTTCGAGTCTTGCTTAACAGCGCCATCTATTATACTGTTATACTGTTGCTGTATCAGTTAGTTTGTATAGGAACATTAAGTTACAAGTATTGTATTGTAACTTACATTTATCAAGCACAGATTCGCTCCTGTATGGAGTGAGTACTGCTCGCACCTTTGGCATGGATCGGCTAAGTATCACCTGAAGGCTTTGGAATCGATCGAGAGACGCGCCAAAAAGCTCATAGGCAACGACACTCTTGTGCGAAAAAGACTTCAAAGTCTTGAACATCGCCGAAAAGTTGCTAGCCAATTGGTTTTTTATCGTATACATTTCGGCGAGAGTGCGACTGATTTCCATGATCTTATCCCACATTGTCCTTTTTACATCGGAATGCTCGTAGCTCGATAAAGCGACATCGTTTCATGGTTGATTTTCCAAAGACACGAACAAAGAGATTTGACTCTACTTTTGTGATAAGAACGTCTAGGCTATGGAAATACGTTGCCTGAGTGGGCTTTTCCCGTTGGCTACAACTTTTGTGTCTTCAAATCTAGAGTGAATCGGTTTTTTTCTAGGTAAGCGCGCTCCATCGTAGACCGCATCGTCGTTTAACATCAGGCGAGATGGCGGTCAAGTGTAAACCTATTAAAGTTAAAAAAAAACGCCAATACTTGGATAAAATTTGTTCGTGTTTTTTTAGATTCTATTAAATTAGAAGGACTCACAGTAAATGAGGAATTTGAAAAAAATGGTTTGATCTGGTTTCGAACCACGCACTTCTGTATTTGAAACCGCCCAATTTCTCGGTTGTGATATAACGACACTAAACACAATCATGTACGAAATACGCATTCGTATTCTAATGATATTGTAGCAATTCTTAATTGCTTCAAAATGCGCTTAAAACGCCGTTTTTGACCCTACCTAAATCCTAGCTAAATCGATTTATCGCCTCCGAAACCCCCTGCATAGAGACTAAATTTCATCAAAATCGTTGAAGCCGTTTCCGAGATTCAGATTCTGTATACTAAATACATATAAACATACATCCAGGAATTGCTCGTTTAAAGGTTTAAAAATAATAGGATTTTCTATGAAGAAAACATAAGCGACTTCAATTTAAAATAAAATTCAGACACGACTAAATTTTATAAGAAGCTATGAATGACTACGTGGACTATTAGGAAACCGCCACACCAATTTCCATAAAATTTATATGAGGTCACCTCTCAAGTATTTTGTACCAAAAAAATGAAGATAGCGGAGCTATCGCGCAAGATACGTACCAGAATATACAACGGAATTGAGAACCTCCCCTATTTTAAAGTCGGTTAAAAAGATAAAAATTTTGTCACGTAAGCGAATAATTGATTATTATTATTGGTCTAGCCTCAAACCAAATACTCATAGGCTTAGTAGTGCAACGCCATCTATAGTTAAATACAACAGTCAGTTTGTGCAGATAATTCGCCAATAGGATTTTTTTTCGGTTTTTTTGTTAGAAAATACTTAGCTACAAATTAAATACAACGATATTAAGACGTTGATAAAGAGGGAGCCCTTTTTATAATAGTTTTTCTCAAAAATAAAAACACAAAATGAAGAATGAGAGAGGTAACAGCCATCAGGATACGAACCGAGGCCTCGTAATTTCTAAAGCGACCGTTTCCCATTTGCGCTAAACAGACGACGTGCAAATTTCCGAAATTTGTTATCGTATTCTAATGACATTGTATGAGTTTTTCATTGCCTCAAAAAGCCTCTAAATTGACGTTTTCCTTGAATAAAACCTAGCTAGATCGATTTATCGTCCCCGAAACCCCCTGCATACAAAATTTCATGAAAATCGTTCGAGCCGTTTCCGAGATTCAGATTCTATATATATAGATATACATATATAGGTACAAGAATTGCTCGTTTAAAGGTATAAGATTCATGAAAATCGTTCGAGCCGTTTCCGAGATTCAGATTCTATATATATAAATATACATATATAGGTACAAGAATTGCTCGTTTAAAGGTATAAGATATATAGGTACAAGAATTGCTCGTTTAAAGGTATAAGATGTGTTTCGAAATACGGGGTTAAAAATTCTATCAGTGAACGTTATTGAGGTTGGCACTCTAGTCTTTATTTCTATTTTAACGCCATTCTAATTAGTCCGTGAGGTAGATTAGGTATATAGAAATATGGGACCAGTACCTATTATTTATTTTAAGAAATTATTAAAAAACGACAAAGATCATCACTCTTCCGGAGTGGGGACTTGTGACGTCATGTCTACATAAAAGTCTTACTAATAATAATGTTACTCGAAATTTCTAAGCACTACGTATATCTTTGTTAATTTCGTTTGTGATTTAAAATACAAACGCGTACATTTTTAGGGTTCCGTAAAACGTAAAAACGGAACCCTTATAGATTCGTCATGTCTGTCTGTCTGTCTGTCTGTCTGTCTGTCTGTCTGTCTGTCCGTCCGTATGTCACAGCCACTTTTTGCCGAAACTATGAGAACTACAGTGTGGAAACTTGGTGAGTAGATGTATTCTGTGAACCGCATTAAGATTTTTACAAAAGAAATTTAAAAAAATAAAAATTAGGGTAGCTCCTCATACTGAGAACTGAAACTCAAAAAAATTTTTTTCATCTATCCTACACGTGTGGGATGTCTATCGATAGGTCTTCAAAAATGATGTTGAGGTTTCTAAAATCATTTTCGTCTACACTGAATAGTTTGCGCGAGAGACACTTCCAAAGTGGTAAAATTTGTGTCCCCCCCCCTCTAACTTCTTAAGTAAGAAAATGAAAAATCTAAAAAAAATATATGATGTACATTACCATGAAAACTACCAACGAAAATTAGTTTGAACTCGATCTGATGAGTAGTTTTTTTTTAGTACGTCATAAATACACTATTATTAAAACTTCGATCAAAGTTACAACGAACTACAGAACTATGTGTACTATGTATATTATGTTACTTGCTGCAACGGAACCCTTCATGGGCGAGTCCAACTCGCACTTGGCTACTTTATTTTTTATAATCTTACTGGCGGTGACGGTCTAGACTTTTTTTGCCACCTAGCCTATCTATACTTATAATAAAACTGTAGCGGGTCGAATTCTGTACATTGAATATATTTTGAAAAAAAAATTTTGGTGGCACTCCATAGTCGATACTGATGGCGAAACTGCATTTTCTTTCTTTCATGTCTGTCTGTCTGTCTTTCTGTATAGGGAACTCTCATCACGCCGAAACTACTGATTCAATTCAAATGAAACTTGACACGATTGAAGATCATACTAAGGAGATGGTAGCTGTCTACTTTTAATCCCCGAATTCTGCACGGTTTTTTTGCAGAAAGGGGTGAAAGTCAGATTGTGTATTTGGTTGAAACTCATGTTTGCGTTGCTCAATTTCGTTAATTCTTATTTTGTTAGAAAGAACACATTTTTACTATAGTTCCATCAAAATTTTAACATTATTAGTTGTGAGGTTCGGAAATAAAGTAGAAATTAAAAAATAATAACGGTAAAAATAAGTTCATACATTCTAACTGCTAAGTATTCTGTGACACTGTAAACACTAATGGAGGTAATTTTATCGGAACCGAAGGCGGAGTCGGAGTTTTTAAATTTGATTTATCGGAGTCGGAACCGAAGTCGGAGGCATAGGCGGGATTAGAAGTGGTGGCAGGAGATACATTTTTACTGGGTATATATTTTTTTCAAACACGTGGACACGATAAACTTTGACTAGCAATTGATTTAGGAAACTGGGATTTATATTTCCATTTACTATAAGGGATTATCTGCAATATTTAAGTATACACCTTACCTCCGATTGTTACCTCCGTTTTAAAAATTTTGGAGCCAAAATCGGAACCGAAGGTGTTATAGTATTCGGAAGTTCCGACTTATCGGAGTCGGAGCTCATCCCTGGTCCCTGGTATCACAATAATATGAAAATACCTTTCTAATGTTTTTCCACATTAACTACAGATGGCAGCTCATGGTACGAAACACGATCTGAGATTTATTAGAAAATGTGTAATGTCTCAGAAACAGGAATACAAACATGTAATGTAATGTCATCAACCAAAGTCGAACAACATTTAAAAAAAGTTGTGGTTGGTGTTTGTGGATGCAATCCTTGCTTCTGAATTTAGTATGTTAGGTTACTGAATGCTATTATACTGTACCTACTGAATTTTGTAGCGAATAAAATCACGTTGGTAAGTAACCTAGGCACGTGACATACATTCAAAATTAGGTATTTAAAAACCGGCCAAGTGCTAGTGGGACTCGCGCACGAAGGATTCCGTACCATTACCAAATAAACGGCGAACACTTATTTTATTGTATGGGTACTCCCATAGTCCCTTAGTCCCATAGTCACTAATCCTTAATCATTAATTTTAATTAATTATTTAAAGAGAATATAAAACGAAATATTGTATGAACAGGTAAAGCGTCTACCTGTCACAATTATTAGTATCGAGCAAGAAACGGAAAAAAATCAAATTTGTTCTATGGGAGCCCCCTTTAAATATTTATTTTATGTTGTTTTTAGTGTTTGTTTTTGTAGCAGCAATATAAATAATTACATCATCTCTGAAAATTACAACTGTCTAGCTATCACCGTTCTTGAAATACAGTCTGGTGACAGACGGACGGACGGACGGACAGCGAAGCCGCAGTAATAGGGTCCCGTTTTTACCATGTACATATATTATATGGAAAACAGAGAGGCGGTTTTTTGAATATTAAAAAAAAACTGGATGACAAGATGTTTAAGCCCACTACCAGTCGGAAGTGTGCCCAGCATGCTGGCGACAGTACCACGCTGAATGGCAATGTTTATGCGTTGGGTCAAATAAACGCCAGCATTTTGGTCACGTGTTTTGTCGGCCAAGCGCTTGGAAAGTCTTTTGAAGATGAGGTGACCTCTCGGTCCCCACAGGCACGATGTCTCAACCCCAAAAGGCTTAGATATAAAACCACTACTGAGGGTTGCATATTTCCGCCGTTTGAGACGCTCAGTTAAATTAGCCGCTGCACTGGCCCTACTATGTGCCTCTGAAAGATGGTGATGGTGCCAGAGTATCGATCCAAGCTGCGTCTCACACTAGGGGCCGACTCAACTTCCAAGGCACTAAAGTCATGCCGTCAGGTCTTTTGCCATCGTCACCCGTAAGGCACTCCGGTGTGATTACCTATGGCTGGGACAATGGCGGTGGAAAAAGCCAAAGTTTTGTGTGTGAATTGTCCACCAGTATCTATCTATCTGGACGACGTAGTTATGGCTTCTTAAATTAGTCGAGTGAACTTTTTATTTGACTAGAAGTTAGTTGACGTGAAATGATAATAATTGAAGTCAGTTTTTGTTCGTTCGGATATTATTTCAATCCAAATACTGTACTAAATTTAGTGTTCAACAAGCTTCGGTGACCAAAACAGGCCGTTGTTTTGCTAAAATGAATGAAATAGTATCTTACTACTAAGTATTATAATATGTATATTATGTAAAAGTTTGATTTGGTTGAAATTTGAAACACATATAGTTTATAGTCTCATATACTAGGTACCTATCATCTCGGAAAAAGCATGAGCCCTAACGAAACAAATATTAACGACAGAATGACATTTCAAATTTGACAATTAGAATTATGACAGAATGACATTTGAAACACAGGTGGCTGTCTAAAATATCACAGCGGCTAATAAGTATATTAGCCTACTTAGGCTATCATCCTGTAAAAATGTATCAGTAGGTAAGTATCAGATCACGCACATCAGCTACAGACTCTTCGTAATGTATCCTATAAAAATCCTACAAACCTAACACTGCGGCTATGTTCGATACTCCACAACCTTACTACGAGTATGTTTGATGTTGCTAAAAATATAAAATATGAAGTTGCTAAACTCGAATAAAATATTTTTGTGTAGAAAAACAAATTCACTCGGTTTGTGTAATGGCCACCCATCCAAATATTTTCACGTAAGTACTACTAAAGAACTAATAAGGTCGCAAGATCAACGTACGCGAACGAAGTAGCGGGTTCAGCTAGTTTAATTAATAAATTTGCTAGATGGATAAAATTCAATTTCAAAAAATTATAATCATTATTGTTTACATTGTAAGGCTAGGGCTTCCACGGCCTAGACGCCTTTGACTATTGAGCCTAGTCAACCTCCTACGTGGTAGCGAGTACAGGGCATTATAAAATAATTAAAAAAGAATTCTGTTTTTTAATATTTAATACTTTGAAAACATTACAAAGGACTTAATCACGACCTAAATTATTTTTAAATTACCTCGAATTTTAACGACGACGATTTATTCAGGTTTTCAATACGACTAAATCGCGAAAGTTTAATAAAAAAACTGTATAATGGAGGCCATGGAGTTAGATATTATTTTCTTTGTAAAATCAACATAACGGTGGGTAGTAGGTAAAATTTCGCCAAGTTTATGTTATGTCTCTAACGACGGTACCCTAAAACTGCGCGTAAATAGTGGCGCCTCTGTGCTACTTTTTACTGCTACATTCCGTAGTATCATAAAATGAACACATGGCAATTTTTTTTATTACTGCAGTTACTTTTACGTGCATCATACGAAAACAAGGTATTTCAAATTTATTGTGTTTTTTGTAAACATGCATGTTATGTAGTACCTACGTGCCGATAGTTTAAACATAAAATAGACGCTGCAATAGTAATACATAATATATTTAGTAAAAATCAACTAATTTTATCAAAATGATTCGAAATGTTAACGAAATATCAAATAGTTTATGCCCTTTACAATGTTGTAATACATTTTTTAACAAAACATTTAGATTCTGCTGTTTGACGAGTTTGAGGTTACCTTTAATGAGTTTGTTGAAGTTTTCACGCTAAGCTTTGGTTCAAATACATCAGACTATACAGAGCAGCAGAGTTTTTTTTTTATTCTTCATGCCTTGGATTACGTTATATAATATGAGGTAAGATTTAAATAATAATATCCAAGGTTTTGTTTGCTTCCTTTTTATAGCAAAGCAAATACATACGTTTTTTCTGGAAATGTGTGTCGTGTAGGTAAGTGTGTGGTAAGTGGTTTGGGTTGTATTTTGTTTGGTTTCATTATAAGTAGGTGCGAAAGTGTTTGTATTCATTATGAAGCTTCTCCGTGAACTATTAAAATAGGCTGAAGCTGAAATGTTTCAGTTCGCCGCTGAGTATACTTGTATGTTTAATATATCACTAGTGGCTCGTTCCGTCTTCGCTTGGATATTATCAAATAGAAACTATCATATCTTTCAAGTTGAAACAAACTGCACACGGTGCCGGTGTGCAAATTTGATTAAAATTGGTTTAGTAGTTTGGGAGTCCATCGCGCACAAACAACGTAACGCGTATTGTCACAATAGTGAACATATAGAGGTATTATAAGGGAGGAGAGAGGTAAAAGGGGAAATAATAAGAGGAATAATTACAAGTATATTTAAGAAAATGAGATATGTAATTCCAGAACAATATCATAATGATGAGAAAATTATTCTTTGTCGTATGGACACAATTAAAAGGAAATTAGTGATATGAAAATTTGGTATGTAAATATCTATGAATTCTATGAATAAATGCTAGTTTTGAGATGAAAATAGAGAATAAATGTACGTTTACATATTGTAGTCAATATGTAATGTTACAGTATTTTAAATATAAGAAGAAGATAAATAAAAGTTTCCAATTGTTACGCAGCTGCCGATCCGGTAATTTTACCGAGATGAAAAGTAATTATCTATCTAAGTACAAAATGTCATCCAGTTCCTTTTAATACTTTTTGCTTGAATGAATAACAAACAACCAAACAACCATACACACATCCATTCTTTCCAATTTACAATACTTTTAGGATTATGTACATTTTCTGGTTCACATTATGCAAGTTTTGTTTAGCATAGATAATATGTCTCAACCACTACACTTCTTAATCGCTATAGCTACTTCAGATTAATTTTGAAAGTAGCATCTGTTCCTAATCTTGAATTGACTGAATTGATCCCACGATAGTCAACGCTCCCATGAAATCCAGTTATTACAGTTCTATGGGAACAATGGCTATACGTCAATCTTCCCTAAGCGATCTTTCAAAACCTACAATTTAACCTTTCCATAGTTAATGTACTATCATTCAGTTGAAACAATACACTGTAATGCATTTTGTCCCTTACCCACATAAATCCACCGTTACAATGGAGACAATGACTAGGAAACTCTAGGTACATTAGATAACAGGAAACGTCTAACAATACGAAGGATCCAATTGGACATTAAAGGATGTAGTTTTCAGTTATAACCCGCTGATTTCGGTGTCTCGGAGACAATGGGCCTGCTTTACCCCTTGAGTGACAAATGGGAGGTTGGTTCCTTAATCCACGCAGTGCTAGTGTTCGAATGAGGGAAGGAATCATGGATACATAGTTTAGATGACAATTACCTAATACGAATAACAGTGCATTCTTGTAAATTGAAATTGACCAAATCAATCAAATCTTATACTGGATTGTTTGTTGTAATTCCTGAGATTGAATATTCTAGAACTGTGTCTGGGTGTTTCTATGTATAATAAGTATGTATTTAAAACTATATAAGTATTATATCAGCTATCTGGCCGCCATCACACAAGCTTTGCTTAGTTTGGAGTCAGATGGTGTTGTGTGGGAATTGTCCACCAATATTCATTTATTTACTAAAATTATAAAATATTATTTTTCCAAACACACACACACATGATATGGAAAAACATTTTCATTTAATTTGTGTATGTGTCTCTGACTAATAGTGTGGTTATGAAAGATAACGTGTATTATTGTGAGCGTTTGAGTGTGAATGTAAATCTGTAAACAAATATATCAGTGTGTGAGCGCACTTCTGTGTGCCTATATTATTATGTCTCCTATATGTAGGTAAGTGTTTGTAGATTTGTGTGCACATTTTGCGTGTTAATTAGGGTTTTTCTCGTGACATTATGCCTGCGGATTTTCGTGTTATATATTAATTATATAAATACAAATACAATGTTTAAAGTCCATTTACATATTTTCAAATCTGTTGGTTTATCAAATTTCCTTTGAGTCCACAAGCTTGCTTTCAATCCCTAGTTATCGTGTGTCACCAACACTGGGCCTGCTAGAATACGCAAGTGCTACATGAGTCTAAGGCCTCGGCGACCGCAGACAAGCAACTCGTCGACTATAGGATTAGCCGATCCTATTCAATGAAATGGGACACTGTGTTTTTGCCGGATCGGACTGTTGCCGTCTGTTGATCAAACATCATATTTTGATGATATAACAACATCACAATATTTAAATTCACCGCAACCACGCCAGCGAAAAGAAATTTACCTAGTAAAATCTTCTTTGCCCTTGAATTAAGATTAACTAGATTTTTAATTAAATATTTTTAACTCAATTTAACAAAGTTTGTACCGTAGCAGCCAGACAGCTGTTATATGCAGAGAACCTACTTACTGAGTCATGAGGTCATTTGAATTTTGAAGTAATTTGTAGTTTTCGAGTATTAAAAGGTACATGGAGGGTATCAAAGATTCGAAAATGCACCGTAGTAACGATAACAACATCTAGATTGGGAAATGCGTAGCCTGAGTGGGACTTTTCCGATGGTTACAATATTGGTGTCTTCAAATCGAGAGGGAAGCACGCTTCATCATAGACTGCATCCTTGGTTAACATCAGACGAGACGGAGGCATAGTGTCAACCTATAAAAGTGAAAGAAAAACTACAAAGTATTGTAAAGTTTATTTCTTCGTTTCCCAAAAAACATCTTAATTTTTTTTTTACTTTTTGAAATAAAATCTACCTAAAGAAAAACCTGACAGGGCACATTAGGTATGATATGTATATAAAAATAAAAGTCAACACACACTAGCGGCAAGTCGATTATTTACCGGCTATTTCGCGCCAAATGAAGCCGGAAACATGAAACTCTATTAACTTAGTCTAATTAACAGAACTGGATGTATAAAATTATTATGAGGATAGCTCCCCGTATTATATTCAACAAAGGTACGAGTGGGTGTCTTTATGCAAAATATCCGCACTTGGACGGTCACAAAGCTGAAACGCGTAAAATGTTTATGACATAAACTTGCTTGCTTTATAATTATGCAATTAATTGTGAGTGTTATAAGATAATTTTGTGATGGTGAATAATTTAATTATAAACATGTTGGATCTAGGTTTGTTACTCGTATCAAGAGTGGAAGAAGAATTCAAACAAGCGATGGTGAACTAAGTGACTGCTGGACCATAGACTAAAACAGGTGAAACTGATGTTCCAATTGTATTATAATTTATTAGTGAAGCTAGAGATGCTGTTATTGTCAACTCTAAACGTTTAGTGTCCCCAATGTATAAAAAATATTTACAGTAAAGTTTTGATTTTTTTGCTATTTATTGTTTTTTAGATAGAGCACTGCTAGACTACAGGCCCGTGAACAAAATTTACGGGTCAAATGAACCACCAGGAGACCTATGTAGGATGATAGAAGGGTGTAAAGTATTAAGATTCAGCACTATGCCATCACTTGTAAGCTGTCCAACTGAGTGTGATTGAAGAGGGGGGGTTGCAACCCTCTACCATTTCTCCTTGTCGCATGATTTTTGTACGGCATTGCGAAATAATGGATTATAAGAGGTATTGAAACTGTATGGAACCAATGCCGTACTTAATCAAATGACCGAATTTGCTCTGTAAATTACTCGTACTCTGTAAATTTTTCCGGCAAACTAAAAATTAAAAAGTTAAAATTTACAATTTTTATAGTTTCAATACCTCTTTTAATCTATTATTCCGCAACGCCGTACAAAAATAATGCGACAAGGAGAAACGATCGAGGATTGTAACCCCCCTCTTCAATTGCACTCAGTTGAACAGCTTACAAGTGACGGCATAGTGCTGAATCTTATTACTTTATACCCTTCTATCATCCTACATAGGTCTCTCCTGGTGGTTCATTTGACCCGTAAATTTTGTTCACAGGCCTGTAGTCTATGCTTCATTGCAGCCTTAGCTAGGTTAGCTACGCCTATGTCGTTATCATCATCATCTGCAGCCTGCAGACTTCCTCCATAGAATAGCTACAAATACTTATGTACCTACATTTGTAGATCATATTTATAGCCTCCCTTGTCATTTTCATTTACGACGCGACGGCTAGCGTAGGCGGAACGTTAAAGAAATTACCACAAAATAAGCTCTTTAAGATCGAGACTATGTAATTGTGTAATCATTATATCGAAATTCCCTAGAATACATGATCGTTTGCATATAAATGATATTAATTGGTATCTAATTCCATTTTGTAAAATTATGTCTGTATGCCAAGTAAGGCAGAAGCTAGAGAGATCCTAACCGCGTGCAAAACCAAATATCTGTACACTTACCTACGTAACCTAGTCTTGACAGACCAATAAAGAATTGTATGAAAAATAAACATTATATATGACTTAATCGTGCTTTTAAATTATTATCTTACCATCTCGACGTTTTGGCAACGTCACAGCAGCCGAAACGTAATTAAATAATAATTTACATCACGATTATGCATGTGTAATGTGTATTACATTATCCAAAATCTTCAAAAGTACATAGGTAACTGTGTATCATTAGAAATGTATATAAACAAAAGGTTTAGAAAATAGAAGCCACATATATAACCACCATTATTCCTATTCCGGTAACAAGTTCAACAGCCCACTTCATAAAAAAGATTCACAAAACACTATTAAGGCTGTATCCACACCACGAACAGCTAAAGTTCTTGATGCATCGTCGTAAAAGTAAAAGAAAAGTTTTTCAAGCGCACGTTCAAAAGAGGAGCGAGAAAACAACTTTACTTCCTATTTCGAGAACAAATGGCGTCGTTCCACTGTTTTCAAGAGAAACATAGAGCTATGTAGCTGGCGGTGTGTAACAGACTTTATTACGAACGCCGAGTGCCTAGATTAAAAAGAATTTGTTGCCAAGTAAATTTTACGCCGGATATTGAAATATCAAAACATTGATTGAAGAGATTCAAGGCCGATTAGAAAAATGTAGATAGGAACATCTAGGTTGTCGAATGCGTTGCCTAAATGGGGTTTTCCAATGACTACAATCCTGGTATTTTAGAGTCAGAGTCGGTTTCTTCCAGGTAAGCGTGCTCCATCGTAGATCGCATCATTACTTAAAAACTGTGAAGAAAACCGTCTTCACCGTTAAAGTCAAAAGTGATGTCAAAGCTGTAAATATGCAATTTAAAGACTTGAGGTAAACCCCAACAACTTGTGTTTTACTCATTTTGGATTTTACATGTTCACGTCTCACGCTTTTAAAGCATCTAAATTTGATATTGGCATGCATTTTTGAAAATTGATTTGCAAAAATGTGTGTTCAGAGAATCAAAGGAAAGTAAAATAACAGTGATTTATAATAAATGGACTACAATTAAATAATATCACAAGGCACCGGCGTTGTGCCTACCAACCTAGCTAAGAAGATTTTACAATGACCCAAAACTAGACAAAGCCTCTATTTTGGGCGACCTACATCTGGCTAATGGACTCAGTTTGGCGCTTAACTTGTATTCACTTAGAAGAACAACATTAAGTAAAAATAGCATAATAAATCAGTGTTAGTGTTTGAATATGAAAAGCATTAAACAAATAAAAACACTTTCTAGACGACGAGTGCAGTTCAAAGGTGAGCATAGATTTAAACTATTCTGATAGAGGCTGTTTATATAATTCTCTGATAATAATTTCACCGGAAACATGGCATTTTTAAGCATACCTGAACTCGTGAACGTTTTACATTTTTCTTTACTTATAGGTAGAAACAGTATCAAACATAATGTACTATCTGAAACTAACTTAGAAAACCCTTTGTCTAAGTTCAATAGTTACTAGTACATTGTTTAGAAAAAATCGAGTCGTAGGGACTGCAGATTGATGAAGGTGAAAACTTCGAAACGTAGTACTAAACAGCACTTATATGTGGCACTATACGTTGTCTGTATAGTTATAGATATAATACTGCTACAACGCACGTAAGTGACATGAGATCACAAGATTTAACCTGTCCAAAAAAGCGTTAAACTATGTCCCACTACGCTGCTCCGCTGCCGCTCGGATACTACGTTGCTACGCCGCCGCCGCCATTGCCACCAGATATTAACATTGGTAGCTTGAACGGATGTTTGGTTTTCGGATATCAAATTAACAAGCACGGTAATAAAATTTACTTTCCCGTTCTCTATGCACTCAAATCCGCTACGTATTACGAGAAATCCGTTAAGTTGGCAACACTGCTAAGAGGCTGACTTCTTACCTACGTTACATCTATAAGGACGTATATAACACATCTTGCTATACAAATATAGTCTGTAAGTCTTTTAAAAATAAGATTAAAAGTCTAATGACCGAGCGGGGAAAGCAGGCGTTACGCTCTTCCATCCCTATTTCTTGTGAACACAAGAAAGAGACGCACACATCTCTTAGATTCGGTCTCCAGGGCCGCGATAAAAACTATGTTATTCCATAACTTTTATTATAGCTAAAGCTATTGCTTGAAAAGTTTTGGCTTCATGAAAAAATCATGGAAAATAATTCAAAATAGCCGCTATGCCATTCCATGCAGTGTAGACGGAAGTAACACTCAAATGTGTAAGATATTAAACCAACTAAGGAACACAAAAGCAGCACATTAAAACCGAGTGACAGACGAGCTCAAGTTTCTTCGAGCTAACTTCTCAAGTTTACTTGCTACAGTCAAGAATCAACAACAAAGGATGACACTTTTATGTTGAGATAGCATTTTAAACTTATTTCAAGACGTTACGGTATCATAATTTTGTTGGTTTTAGAAATAAACTAGTAAGGCAACGAACTGGAGATGATTATTATACATACAGTACTATTGAAAAAATGTATTGGTAACGTGTAGCATCTCTGTAAAAAGTTGGCTTAAATTAGGTGGAATAATCCTCACTGGACTGGCCTCGTGGCTTAGTGGGTAGCAACTCTGCCTGTGAAGCCGAGGGTCGTGGGTTCGATTCCCACCCAGTCCAAATATGTGTGTGGTGAATTCAAATGTTTCTACTGTGTCTCTATGTATAATAAGTATGTATTTACAACCATATACCTACCTAAGTTGTAAAGTTGTATATCAGCTATTTGGCCGCCATATTACAAGCTCTGCTTAGGGGTCAGATGGTGTTGTGCGTGAATTGTCCACCAATGTAAAAAAAAATCTACTTATATAATAAATGCGAAAGTTTGTGATGTTTAGATGTTTGTTGCTCAATCACGTCGGAGCATTTAATTGGATTAAGTTGAAATTTCGAACAGATATAGAATAAAGCCTGAAATGACATTTTTATCCAGAGAAAGTAACGAAAACAAGAACTACGCGAGTAAAACCATAAAATAATAACTATTAATATTATAAATGCGAAAGTTTGGATGTTTAAATGAGATGCTCAAGTGCACCTCCTGATAATTGTATGATAGGATGAGTTAAAAAAAAACTATGCTCAACTTCAGAATTAGGAAGAATTTCTGGGGACTGTGTCAGCTTCGTCCGTGAGAAAGAACCTGTAAATAGAAACCTCACACGTGGTCCCTGGGTGGTGCTAAACAGCTGACAAAAATACCGGTGGTAGGCCTCGGCCGTGGCTGGTGACCACCCATCAGACTTAAGTCATGCCGCCAAGCGGCCTAGCCGTGTTCCGGCCATGTAGTCTGATGACGCCATTTGGGAAGACGGGTCAGAGCAGTTGCTGCATAACTGCAAGACCGGATTGCCACACAACATTACTTTGCATCGGAAAGCTAGTCGTGGAGGGTAGCGGGATCCGAGGCACGGTTGCCGCGACCGACCGCAGACAGTAGGGGGCCCAAGTAGTGAGCTAGCCCCTCATGAAAGGCTGCCCCGCCATCTAGCGAAAAATCCCGGGATGCGCTATCCTGCCGGTTGGCGACCGGATATCAAGGCCAGATAGACATCCCCGGGGGGGCTCGGGCGTCCCCGCAGTCTCCAGACTAGTTTCCCATAGATGTATTCGTGTTGTGTGTTGTGGCCGTTGGTCAGCAGTGTGTAGCCTCGTTCTACTTCCGTTTTCCCACCGTAATTCACCCTCAAACAATCATGAACAAGGTCAAAAATAGAAACAAAGTTATTAAGCGGCTGCACTCCTTGATCCTTAAAGTGCACCTCGAGAATATCCGAGGTCTGCACTCAAATATCACAGCAGTACACCACCACCTGGAGACTGAGCAGCCATCACTGTTGTTTCTTACGGAGACGCAGATAGGACGTCCGTCAGACGTGGCGTACCTAAACTACCCTGGTTACACGTTGGAGCACAACTTTAAGCCACGTGCTGGAGTGTGCCTGTACGCCCGTGACGATATCTGCTGTCGGCGTCTCCGTAACCTTGAGGACACCAGATTCTCTGTAATTTGGGCGCTGATAGACACAGGCATAGACAAAATTGTGTATGCCTGTGTCTATCGGTCGCACAGTGGGGATCTGGAGACAACTAGGCTCATGGAATATTTGAGTGAGGCGGCGGACGCGGCTCAGCAAAAGTATCCATCAGCCCAACTAGTGTTGCTGGGGGATTTTAACGGTCATCACAAGGATTGGCTGTTCCCATACCGGGACACTGACCACGCTGGGCAGGAAACGAGAAAGCTAGCTTTATCGTTAGACCTGACCCAGCTGGTCCAAGGGGCCACTCGGGTACCTGACGTTGAGTCGCATACTCCTTATTGTTTAGACCTTCTGCTGACAACTGATCCAGACCGGTATTCCGTGGCGGTATCTTCGCCGTTAGGCAGCTCCGACCACTGTCTGGTGAAGTCAGTATCAATGTACCATCCGCCTGATCCAAGCCCTAGAGGCAACCGGCGGTTGTGGCGATACAAGTTAGCAGATTGGGATGAGATGCGTTCTTTTTTTGCGTCTTACCCATGGCAGCCATTGTGCTTTTCTTCTGGTGATCCTTCAACTTGCGCGGATGCTGTGACTGAAGTGATCCAAACGGCTATGGAATATTTTATACCATACGCTGACGTTCCATTATCCAGCAAAGCTCGCCCTTGGTTTGGTCCTCAGTGTAAAAATGCTGAAGCATTTAAGCATGAGGCTTACCTAGCTTGGGTTGATGCTCGACAACGTAAGGCAAAGGACACGCACCAGAAGAAGAAAGCGTTTAACAAGGCTGCTAAGGCATGCAAAAAGGTTCTACAGAGGGCTCGATTTGACCATATTAGTCGAATAGGGAACAAACTAGCTTCATACCCTACGGGCAGCAAAGCGTTTTGGTCCCTAGCTAAGTCAGTCGAATCGAACTTCTGCCGCCCCTCACTACCTCCAATGCTTAAACCTGATGGGACGCTGGCTCACACCGCTATAGAGAAGGCAAACTTGTTTGCGTCTCAGTTTGCGGAATCTTCACGTCTAGATGCTGGTAGTGCGATACCCCCAACTCCACCTGGCAGTCAGACTGTAATGTCTGAAATACATATTCGCCAGAAGGAGGTTCGTAAAGTGCTACGCAATCTGGATGTGAATAAAGCCAGTGGCCCGGACGGAATTCCAGCCATAGTACTGAGGGTTTGTGCACCTGAGTTGTCTCCAGTACTAACACGCCTGTTTAGACTTTCTCTCCAAACTGGGCAAGTGCCGAAGTCGTGGAAGCTTGCTAACGTGCAACCTGTGCCCAAAAAAGGCAGTCGTACTGACCCTGTCAACTACAGGCCCATCTCAGTCACGTCCATACTCTGTAAGACTATGGAACGTGTCTTAAACCACAGACTCCTGGCATACCTAGAATCGAAAGACCTCCTCAGTGACCGGCAATATGGGTTTCGCCGGAACCGGTCCACCGGGGACATTCTAGCGTATGTCACCCACATCTGGAGTGAAGCTATCGAGAAACACGGGGAAGCACTTGCAGTCTCCCTGGATATCTCGAAGGCTTTCGACAGGGTTTGGCATGATGGCCTTATAAGCAAGCTTTCGGGCTATGGTTTGTCACCTGGGTTTATTGCGTGGTTATCGGACTTCTTGAGGGATCGATCCATACGAGTCGTCATTGATGGCTGCTCGTCGGATCAAATGGCTATCAATGCCGGAGTTCCTCAGGGGTCGGTACTCTCTGCGACGCTCTTCCTGCTACATATCGATGATCTGTTGAAGCCCGGTATCTTTGGGTACGCAGATGATAGCACCGTCGTAGAGAGTTATATATCCAGCGCGAGAGCCAGTGGACAACAAACTCAGCTATTGAGAGAAGGTATGATCGAGCGTTTGAACTTGGCCCTTGAGGCAGTTTCTACATGGGGCGATGCCAATTTGGCCAAGTTTAACGAAGGAAAAACACAGGCGTGTTTATTCTCCGCTAAAAGGAGTCCATTCACACTGGCTCCTACTTTTCGAGGCGTATCCGTGCCGGTTACTGACCATCTCGAGCTTTTGGGCGTTTCTTTGTCATCGACGCTCAACTTTGGCACGTATATTGAGTCTAAGGCTAAACTAGCCGCCAAAAAACTGGGTGTCCTCTCAAAGGTGCGAAGATACTTCAATTCTGAGCAGTTGCTCACGTTGTATAAAGCACAGATTCGCTCCTGTATGGAGTACTGTTCGCACCTTTGGGATGGATCGGCTAAGTATCAGCTGGAGACTCTGGAATCGATTGAGAGACGTGCCAAAAGGCTCATAGGCAATGACACTCTTGTGCGTAAAAGACTTCAAAGTCTTGATCATCGCCGCAAGATTGCTAGCTTATCGGTTTTTTATCGGATACACTTCGGAGAGTGTGCAACTGATCTGCATGATTTAATACCACCTTGCCCTTTCTTCTATCGGAATTCTCGTATCTCAAAAAAGCGACATCGTTTCATGGTTGATGTTCCAAAAACACGAACAAAGAGATTTGACTCCACGTTTGTGATAAGAACGTCTAAGTTGTGGAATGCGTTGCCTGATTGGGTTTTTCCCGATGGTTACAATCTGGGTGTCTTCAAATCGAGAGTGAATCGGTTTCTTCTAGGTAAGCACGTTCCATCGTAGATCGCATCGTCGCTTAACATCAGGCGAGATGGTGGTCAAGTGCGAACCTATTACAGTTAAAAAAAAAAAAAAAAAAGTTTTTTCATGAACTGTAGTTCACTGGACAAATTTCCTGATTTATAATTCTATTTATTTTTAGCGTAGCAATAAACTTTTAGCTAACAATAAATACAGAAGTTGGGTAATAACCACCGAACGGTATGCCAGCCCTATACGCACAATCGGAGTTGCCAGTAGATCAAACAAAACTTTTAGCTAGAAACCGTGCCACCATCCAAGACTGCTAATAAGCGGCGCTACTACTGAATTAACCTTGAAAACTGTCACAAAAAAAGTGTAGTTCAAGTTCTCTATCACACGTTTTGCGTGGTAACGCGGACTCGGCGGAACTCTTCAACCACAATTCACGATAACACGAACGATATAACTAACCGTGAAATTCTTATTCACAATGAAAACAAACTTTTGTTTCGCTATTTCAGCGATTTATCTGATGGACAGATAGATAATATTTATGTAGTTTTCCCATCTAACAATAAATTGTGGACGTGTTGCTAGCATTTACTCCAGGAAATACCAAATCCTGTAAAATTATTTAGTACCTACAAGTCAAGAAGTTATAGATTTTTTTTTACGTTTGTGATGTCCAAGGAAGTAAAATAGAAGACAAGATTAAACGTAAGCCATTTTTGGTGTCATAATAATAGTGGTAAGAACGGGTTAAGTTTAATATAGATATTAGCGATTCACCCCAGCTTTACCCGCCGTACACAAATAGCCTATAGCACATACCTATAGCACTCAGGGATCACGGGATTACTTACACAACAGTGAAAGAATATGTTTTAATTGAAATTTCATTCAATTTTAATTCATTTTGTGTGTACTATCGGGATAAAAATATGAGTTGGGATAAAAGGGCCACTTTTGATTAGACTTCCTAGGTCATATATTCTTCCATATTATCATATTAAACAATTGTTTAATTCTTTTTACGTACGTTGCTTGGTACCAAATTTCAATATTCTGAGTTCAAGGGAAGTACGGGATTTTGATTTCTTTGCGAGTATCGCAATTTTTCAGCGTGAACGGCTGAAATCCTTTGATTGTTTGGCTTAGAAGTTTGATATTTTCACAGCTTCGAGGGATAGTAGTAGACTTGAGTATTCTATATGAGTTCCAGTTTGATACCTTCACGCGTTCCATACTTGACCGTACCGTTAGGTACATACTTGTAAACATAGGTATCGTTAACTAACAGTGTTGCGTGTTCAATTGAATTTTGCTTAAAAAAAAGAGCAACATGTCTAAAAAAGGTTTCACTTCAAAAATCATGTTAAAAAAAAATACCTGCTTAATTATTATTTAATATATATTAATAGTATTTCACTCGATCCTGTTGGTTTTACAAATCCAATTATAATACCTGACTAAGCCTATAACGGTATGTTTGCACGGACCACAGGCTACGTCTTCTACAAGGCTATCAATATCAGGCTTACCAAGAAATTGATACCGCATTTCCCCACGACAGGACTGCATTTGCGGCTGTGGCGCTGTGGTTAATTCTGCCAGAGACAAGCCTGCGCCTATAACCATATCGATCTGTTGCGGAGACGATAATTAATCAACATATAGTAGTAGTAGGACTCTTGGCAAAGTCCGCCTGGGGAAGTACCACACCTTTGCCAGTTATTCTACCGCCAAGCAGTAATGTGCAAACATTACTGTGTTCCGGTTTGAAGAGCAATGTTTCCACAGAAATTACAGGGCTTAGATATATAATATCTTAGATCTCTGAGTGACGAGCGCAGTGCAGAGCTAGGTAATTATTTGGACTCTTCGTGTTCCAATAGCTGAGTGTCACTGTGCTGTTATGTGGCAGGTATGTTGCTTACCATCAGGCACGTGTCTTGCTCGCCTCGTCACAATATAATATGAAAAAAATAAAAATATATACGAATATAATTACCATGGTTTCGTGATTCTGGTTTGGTTAATATTTAAAAGATTTTTCGAAAAATCATTTTCTAAGTTTCTTAGAGATGTTTTAATTACGTACATAAATATGTATATTCTGATAAACACGTAACATCATTCGCATGAGATAACGACTGGGTCTAAAGTATCCCATTCTAATTAGTCCGTCAGCTAGATTATGGAAAAATATGGGGTATTTTGGTGGACAATTCTCACACAACACCATCTGACCCCAAACTAAGCAAAGCTTGTATGATGGCGGCCAGATAGCTGATATAGTTTTAAATACATACTTATTATAAATAGAAACACCCAGACACAGTGCAAACATTTGAATTCATCACACAAATATTTGCACTGGGTGGGGATCGAACCCACGACCCTTGGCTTCGCAGGCAGAGCTACTACCAACTAAGCCACGAGGGCAGTCAAATTTTTTAAATCAAATAATGAAATTATGCAACCATATCGAACCATAAGAACCAATAAACATCTAGAGTGAGGGTTGTTACGATACTTTTTCGCAAAAATCGTACCGAAACCGACACTCTTAATTTGAAACAAAAAAAAATGCGTGTACAGTTTTTTAACGTTCTAATATACGTACTATGCTATTCTAATGAAAAAGTACATGTTTACCAAATTGTATCAAATCCGTATGATTTGAAATAGATACATTTTTATTTTACATCAGAAGCGGTCCAATTTTATAGATAGATACACTTTATTGAACACACAAAAATAACAATAATTCACAAACTGAAACAGGTTAAACACTTAAAGTTAGTGCGACAGATGGCAGCCTTATCGCTAATACCGATTTCTTCAACCTTAGAGTGGAAAAAGAAAAGTAGGATCTTAACATGCGGGTTGTGCAGATGACATACATTTAATCTTATATATAAAATTCTCGTGTCACAGTGTTTGTTTCCTTACTCCTCCGAAACGGCTTTACTGATTTTAACCAAAATTTATATGCATATTCAGTAGATCTGAGAATCGGCTACTAGCTATTTTTCATACCTTTATTTATATGGCAAAACAACGTTTGCGGGGTCAGCTAGTATATATGTAAATGTAGATGCAATTATTTATGTACTGTGTTAAATAAAAAATAATCCTAACGTATAGGACACATAGGTACGTGTCAGAGATTAAACTGTAACATATTATTTAAACAAGAAATTGTGTGTAAAAGAATGTTTTGCAAGGTCCCAAGATAATACTCTAAAAACGACTACGTGATGTACGAAAATCCTATTTGCTTGCGAGACGTTTTAACAGAGTTTTTACTTAAATCCAAAGGATTAAACTGCAATTTCCATCCAAAGTATTTCGATGCAATATCCATTCGAAGAAGCATTGAACTACGAATTTGTTTAGACGAAACACATTTTGAATATTAGGTGTTTCGCTATGAAAGCAGTTTTAGCTACCTTTTTGTTACCAGTTTTGTATTATGGGAGAGCATAAACTGAGCACAGTTTACGTGCACCCGAGCAACGTACAAAGAATGTCATAATGTTATATTATTTTTAGCAAAAGGTTAACGAACGTTCGTTGGAAATGTTTTAAAAATGTTTGAAACTTTATCAAGGTAGCTCTTTCAGAGGAACGTGCCTCTTGAAAGGTATTATAGTGGTTGTTTACACGCGTTTTACATGTTGTAAGGTTTATGCTTTACGGTTTTTAGTGTTTTGTTGGTACAGCAACAGTGTTTTGTTCTTTTTACCTCAATTCGGGTTACAAAAGTTTTGGCAAAGTACATATATGAAAGGATTGAGAGGTGGCATGCATACAAAATGCATAGGTTTAATTTCCGCTTTTCCGGTTTTGTCGTAATGATCTTCATATTTTTTCTCGTAGTTGTAAGTGACAGGACAAACAAGACAAGATTGTAAGCATCACACCTGTCCAAACTAACACAGTGTTACGCAGACGTTGGAACATGAAGAGCCCAAATCAGTATCTCGCACTGCACTGCGGTCATAATCCAGAGATATAAGATTATTTATCTGTATGCATTGTTGTGCATCATTTAATAAACAATAAATAAATTAAATTAAATTTCTATGAACATTTCCCATGAAGACGGAACACAGTGATGTTCACACATGACTGGTTGGCTAGAATAACTAGCAATGGTATGGTGCTTTCCCAGGTAGATTCTGAAGAAAATCCTACAACTACAAAAACATTATGAGGAAACCGACATTTGACAACACTTTAGTGTTAGGATTGTTTTTACTTTGCTTGGGAAAGTCTCATATTTTGTCAGTTATTCTACCAATCAAACAGTAACATGCACGTGATACTGATTGCCTTTAAAACTTTAAAGGCAACGTTTCCAGAGAGATGATTGAATAAACAGATACATTATAATATCGATTTGAACTTTACATGTTCAAATAGTTGCAATGCACTGAGCTGTTGTAGACAGACGTGTAACTTAAATGTAAATCTTGATTTTGGATGTGTGTTCTTGTTTTTTTTTTATAAAATAGAGTGAGGGTATGAGCTGGACATGAGCCTGATCGCAAGCAATACGCTTGCCTATGACAGCACAGTGTCAGCTATTGGAACATAGAGTCATCCAAATCATTACCTCGCACTGCACTGCAGCTTGCAAAAGAGTGATACCTGTACAGGTATACTCATTTTAACAATTTTTTTAAAAGTACAATTTCGTAAAATTGCATTTTTGTTTGAGGATATGCAATATCGAACACCAGGACGTCTACTCTCTGTCTATGAAAAACGTAATTTCGAAATAAACTCTCGACTTTCCTACTCTGCTTCGATCTGTCGTTTCGTCCATTTAAATGTTCTAAAGTTACTCTAATTCAAGCAGGCTTAGAACATTTAAACGTCAAACCGTGTCCGATTGGACGAATCGAAGTAGAAGTGGAGTAGGAAAGTCGCGAGTTTATTTAGAAATTACGTTTTTCTTTGAAAAAGAGTTTTTTTTTTTTTATAGCTTAGAGTGACAAGACGAGCAGGTCATGTGCCTGATGGTAAGCAACATGCCTGCCACATAACAGCACAGTAACACGCAGCTATTGGAACATGATAGTCCAAATCATTACCTAGCACTGCACTGCGCTCGTCACCCAGGGATCTAAGATATTATGTCTCTAAGCCCTGTAATTTCTCTGGAATCATTGCCCTTCAAACCGGAACACAGTACTCGTAGACGTCCTGTACCTATAAGACAGTGTGGTAAATTTTAGTATTATGTAGTTCTCTACACACACGACAGGAGACTTAAGTCACCAGTAGTATGTGACGTAAAGTGAGCTGTTACGAGAATCAATACTATAATTGACCACGCTTGCCTAAAGGTAGCTGACCTGCGGGTAAGTTGAAGCCATTCACTAGGGAAAGCCCTAGTGCTCAATGCGAGGAACGTTAAGTAGCATGGTGTAGGTAGTGCTGATTGCTGATGTAGCTGAGGTAGATTACGAAATCTGGGTAAACATCACAGCACATAATTGTGGCGTAGAAACGGCAAGAGAAAATTGCCGGCATTACTTCAGCCCGCTCTTCGTCCTCTGCAACCGAATGGTGGTAGGATTGGGCCGAAAATCAGGCCCGTAGGGACCATAGTAGTTCAGATGTGAGGACGTTAGCACGCACTTACTAGTTAGTTCTCAAGGTTGTCCCCACGTGCCATAATTATTTTGGTGTGCCAGTGATGCCTTCTCCCTCCCGGTGGTAAAATAAACCATTCTAATTAGTCCGTCAACTAAATCATGGAAAAATATGGGACACGTATTTTTTGTTTTATCCAATTATTAAAAATCGTCAAAGATTTAAATAATCGAACTGCCAGATTGGGAGGTCGTGATGTCACTTGTGGGTAATCGTATCCACAACTGACGTCACGCGAAACTTCTAAGGACTGTATCTTCGTTATTTTTTCGTTTGTGAAACAGAAGAAAAAAACGTGTACAATATTTTTTATTAGCAGTCTAATTGACGGATTAATTATAATTATTAGTTTCTGTTTTTTAAAGATTTTACCCTATTTGTGGAAAGTTGCCGAGCGTTTCTCAGTTCTCATTGTAAGCTTTAAATGGTAGATACTGTGGAGTTTAAGCCAGTGGGAGGAATTTTTGAGAGGTTAACCCATATTGCATCCTACCTCCCATATCTCATAAGTGCAATCACCTTACATCCCAATCATTAAAAATAAAACCAAAAGATAGATAGCTGTTGAAATAAATTTAAAAAAAATGTACGTATGGTACTACAGACTATTAAATCATATTTCTATAAAATGCGATGCAACAGATAATGTCAGAACATACAAATTTATCACAAAAGTATAGTCGTGGGTGGGAATCAAACTCAGTAATAGCTTAGTGAGCAAACTTGTTATAGGCTGATTGTAATAAATTGCAATATATTATTAAAAATTACTTTCAGGCTTTTTTCAAATGTTGATTTTTACGTAGGCTGATGACATTGAGTAAAAGTCTAGACTCGTACCAAATGTGAAATACATTGTGTGTTAGTCAAAACTAATAACATTATTTGAAAAACATACAACAACTACAATAATGGCATGGCTTAAGATGTTTCTGCCCAATTAGACGATGTCAAAGAAAACTACAATTCAAAAAGATACAAGTTTAATGATGGACATTGAACCGAATGTTTCGGCCATGTTTACCACAGGTTACGAACGAGTTTAATAAAACGTACCTATTTATACGAAACAAGTTTTTACTGATATTTTTATTTTCCTCATCGACTTTATCGTTCATATAAATAAAATAAAAAAACCTTTTATTTCAGCAGAAGGCAAGATTAACATAATATTGTATTGCAAAAATGGAGTTATTTCTATTACAGGTAAGTATAAGTTATTATTTATTCAAACTAATTTCTTTTTATTTTATTTAACACCGTTCTGCGTGAACCTCTTTAAAGGTAAAGGCCTCCTCCAAGGATATCCAGTCTTTTCTCGTTTGTGATTTCAGCATCCAGTTGGGACCACCGACTTTTACGATTTTATATACGATTTCATCGTTCTTTATTTTTCGAACGATTTTTATCGTTCATAGCTACACAGTAAAGGAATCATCTTTACTTCATGTGGCGAGTCATCCTACTTCCGTGTCATTGTAAAATTGTAAATATCGTCGGTTTAAAATCTAACGTAGTCAGATAATAAACTATTCAAATAGACTACAGGCCCGTGAACAAAATTTACGGGTCAAATGAACCACCAAGACACCTATGTAGGATGATAGAAGGGTATAAAGTAATAAGATTCAGCACTATGCCGTCACTTGTAAGCTGTCCAACTGGGTGCAGTTGAAGAGCAAGGTTGCAACCCTCGATCACTTCTCCTTGTCGCATGATTTTTGTACGGCATTGCGAAATATTGGATTACAAGAGGTATTGAAACTGTATGGAACCAATGCCATACATAATCAATTGACCAAATTTACTTCGTTAAATTGTCGTAAAATCATGATTTTTTTCGACAAACTATTAATTAAAAAATATAATTAATGATTATGATTAATTAATGATAATGGTATGTTGGTGTCGCAGTACGAATTTGTACCTGTTGCCGTGGAGACCTTGGGTTGTTGGGGCGCAGAGGCTAAAGGGTTCCTCTCAGAATTGGGGCGTAGGCTCAGGGAGAATACGGGTGAGTCCCGCTCTGGTGCGTTCCTGGAGCAAAGGTTGGCCATTGCCATTCAGCGTGGGAACGCGGCGAGCATCATGGGCACTTTTGTGCCGGGAGCAGTTGGAGGTGGGTTATTCGGAGATTAGTTTTTTAATTATTATTTTAGTTAATATGTAGTTTATTCAGTTACTATAGTGCTTAATATTTAAAATACAACAATATATATAAATACTAGCTGAGACCCGCGGTTTCACCCGCGTCTATTTGGGGAAAATCCCTACTAAAATTTACATCGCTTTAAAAAGCTATGATCACTAAGAGAACTATAGAAAAATAACGAAGGAACGCTAGATAAACGTACTGGGATATACTAAAACGTTTTATTTAGTAAAGTTTTTTAAAAGTAGTTCTGTGTATATGATATTTTTAGTTTTTTATTTCTTACGGTAGAAGATCAAATTTATTATATCTGTTATCTGATGATCTTGATAACGCAACAGATACTTAAGTAGTTGTCCGTATAAAAAACCGTCTTTGCGTGAATCGATTCCTAGGCGCTTAAATGTTTGCCCCTGTGCTTTAGTAATAGTTACAGTAAACGACTCCTTAACGGGAAAATGTATTATTTTGAAATTAAAAAGCAAATGGTGCCGTTTTATGTGGAGGCAATGCATTATACCATTCCGCTTGAAGAGAATGGTTGATTTGTGTCAGATTCGACATGAGTGGTACCGACAAAAACCTTTGCCGTGGACACGGGTATGCTCTAGCACACTTCTGCGAATCCGCCGCGGATAATGCACGCCGTGATCACCTCGGTAACCAACTGCCTCGTCGGTGCCAGATATCTTCACGTCTAGACACCCTTTGTATCAGGCGGTGGGACTAATGCCTACCATCATCCGGCTGAAGAGGACGGGGACAGCAGCTCACCGATATATCGGCACTCATATAGCGTATGATGGTGGACGCGGTGGGGCTGTAGGGGATGAAGATCCCCTACAGCCCCACCGCGTCCACCATCATACGCTAACGACCACGCAAGGCCGCAGTGGGCAAGGAGAGCGGCGCACCGTTATATCGGTATTCCTCTTCAGCCGGGGTATTTCTTCTACGGCCACGGTTCATCGCGGCACGTCTCAGTCGCGCCAGCATCGTCTACGGCGCGCAACTCCCCCCTGACCGAATTGCTTGGACCGCAAGCTTTGGAGCCCCTGGTCACGCATTGACATAGTGGGATATGTCGGGATCAATATTACGTACGGATATGGCAACCTTACCGATCAAACCCCATACCTACGACAGGTTTTTCCAGCCGTGGGTTGGCAGCAGTCTCGGGACCGCTATCGCATTCGACTGTGACTCAATCTGCCATTGCCGCCGCCTTTTGCGGGGACACCTCATGGGAGACGTCCGAACCACCGCATTTGGTTCTAGTATTGCATTAAAAACCAGCGACGCGTCACGACCTCGGGAAACCATATCCCTAGGTGCGATGCCGGACCGCCCTAAGCGTCCGACACCCCAGACCCTCCGGTGGAAACTGGATGCGAGTCAAGTGCGCCTTTAAGATCGCTCCCATGTCCACTTTCACGTCATTGGATGAGTGACAGGTATCGGCCTCCTCTCGCTTCTCCAATTCACATGACCTCTCATTGTTGAGCGTCTTGGCTAAGATCGTCGAGTGCGAGAAGTTCGCCCTCAGGACCGCGGCTACCACGGCGACCACGTGTCCTAATAAAGTGGTCTATTATTTTGTTACGGAGTTGTTTAAAACTACGATATATCCTAAAATATTCATTAAAATCAAAAAACATCACGGGCTTTTGTTCAAAATTATATATTTGTGATAAATAATGTATTTGTTCAGATACATATTAACATCATGTTTATAAAACAACAACAATGCATTCTTCTCTCCTTCTTTTTTCTTATGGCTTCCATTCGGCAATAGAAGGTAGGTACGTATCACCGCAATTTTGCCGACGTCCAGCGTTTGAACACTGAGAACATTATTCTATACGCACAGATTACAGAAATAAAACAGCATATTTTAAAACAAAACTTAAAATCACACGGGACGCCCGTACAACACGGAATTCCATTTCGTACTGACTGGAGTTTGTATTTGCTTCAGCGTTTGTATTTGCTTTGTCTGCTTCAGGTTCTCTGTTCTGCGCGTTCCATCTGGTTTTATTTCTGTAATCTGTGTCTATATGTTAATCATTGTAGTATGATTCTTCATTCAGGTGATCAGTCTTCTTTAGATAATCTTGAGCTTGATTATCGAAAACAGCTTTGGTGTAAAATCGAGGCAGCATGGTTCTTTCTTTAAAGTACTTCTAATGTACGATTGTATGTGAATAGTTATATTGGTGTAGGGAATTTCATATAAACAATATTACACAATATAAGATTAGAGATATTTTTAATTTACACGTAAAAATGTAACAATGCATTTTTGCAACTTTGTTTACATAAAATGACGCAACCTTTAAATCTGTGACACGTGTCTTCAAAAGTCTGTGACACGTGCTGTCACAGACTTCAGTCCACGCCAAGGAGAATGGCACACGCAGCTAAAGCTCTCAAAGAGAAATATTTTTCCCCGTTTTCGTTACATTGTTCAACCCCACCCCTTTCTCCGCAATAAAAAGTAGCCTATGCTGTGTCTCGGAGTCTAGTCTATATGTATACCAAATTTCATCAAAATCGGTTCACTGGTTTAGACGGGAAAGCCCAGCAGACAGACAGACAGACAGACAGAGTTACTTTCGCATTTATAATATTAGTAAGGATTATATACATCGAGTTAACATCCTAATACATTAATGATTGTTATAGTTTCAATACCTCTTCTAATCTATTATTCCGCAACGCCGTACAAAAACCATGCGACAAGGAGAAATGATCGAGGGTTGCAACCCCCCTCTTCGACTGTACTCAGTTGGACAGCTTACAAGTGACGGCATAGTGCTGAATCTTATTACTTTATACCCTTCTATCATCCTACATATCTTCTGGTGGTTCATTTGACCCGTAAATTTTATTTACAAGCCTGTAGTCTAAAACAAAACCTATTGTTACATTACATTAATCTCATTTTTTTTAATTTGATGGTGTTTACAATTTTACGACGATATTATGTAATATCTGGCTGACTGGCCTCGTGGCTAAGTTGGTAGTAGCTCTGCCTGCGAAGCCGAGGGTCGTGGGTTCGATTCCCACCAAGTGCACATATTTGTGTGATTAATTCAAATGTTTGCACTGTGTATTTCTGTGTATTTCTATGTATAATAAGTATGTATTTACAACTGTATAAGTATTATATCAGCTATCTGGCCGCCATATTACAAGCTTTGCTTAATTTGGGGTCAGATGGCGTTGTGTGTGAATTGTCCACCAATATTTATTTATTATTATTTATTTATTTAATAAGTACTTGCATTTTAGGTTACTCATGCTGATATCATTGTATTGATAAAATCTTTATTCCCTGCTACAAAAGGCACTTAATTAACTATGTTCCCAGAATTGGAGCATTCCAGTATCGCTTATAATGCTTCTTCAACAGAGCCAAGCAAACTGGTGCACTCGGAGCAAATGCTGCGTTGCGCCGATCCCAGTCGACGAAATACGAAACGAGAAATCTAAATTACACCCTAAAACGAAAACGTTAAAGTTTTATTCCGCTTGGATTCTCGTACGAAAATTCTGGTAAAATTTTCGTTATGCAACTACTTTGAGTCTAAGGATACTTTAGGAGCATACACAGAATAATGCAGTGTACAAGCAGAGTAACCGCCTGCAGTATGATGAATTTTATAACAAGCGATTTCGTTAAAGTTTCGGAACGTATATCGTTACTTGTTAAAGAAACTTGTTGTAATTGTGTTGACGGTTGAAAAGTTTTCGAGATTGTATAACATTTTAATAAAATAAACCCTCAAGTATAACGCATTAACAGCCTACTTAATGTTCCCACTGCTGCAACTCGGGGCCTTATCTTAGGGTCAGGCCAGGCCAGGCCCTAATGTATCACATTTATTATTTTAACCTTACATCGACTAAAAAATAAATGAAGTAACCAGACGGTCAAAACTAGCATCTCGTGGTAAGCACCTGCCCATAACAGGACAACGCCATATGATCATGAGTCCAAAATAAGTTACAACTTAGCACTGCATGGCGCTCATCAATTACAGATATCAGATGATTTTTTATCATTGCTTTTTATCTTTGACTTCTGGAAATATTACCCTTCAAACTGGATCACAGTAATGTTTGGACGTTTCTGCTTAGCAATAGAACAACTGGCAAAGATCTGTTATTTTCCTGGAACGACTCTAAAAGAGTTTTACCACTACGTAACAGGAAAATATAAATTAATGCCAAGTCTTTCATAACAAATTCATCATTTTTATTTTGATAATAATAATAAATAAAACTACACTGCAAATCGTATTACTTATACTTCTCAATTATCCGTATAGTCCGAGATCCCAGTGCTGCCAGACGTCACCTATTTTCTGATGAATGAAATGTGGTCGATTTAATAGAGTTAGTAAGTACTAAGAACACATGCTTTCTCGCTAACTTGCTTAGACGGCCAATTTTGAAATATGGAGTAATGAAGATACATACAAACATTACTTACTTCACGTATTTTCTAATACGTGATTTTCACGTATGTTGTAGGCAACATCCTTAGAAACAAGGTCCCAATACTCCCAGATACTTTCCGTCAGCCGTTTTGCTTAACAACTCCAAAATAATAATTTAACTTCACCTAAATTCTCAAGCTCCATTTGTAAATATGTTCGTCAGACAACTATTTTGTTGCTTTCTACAATAAGATAGACCAATCTAAGGGGGCAATCATCCTCTAAACTCAATGGGTAAGAGCAGGAGACTGAGTGAGACATTTATTAAGAAATATTGACTTAAAATTGAGTTTAGGGGATGATTTTCCCCTTAAATTGGTCTGTCTTATTGGAAAAAGCTTTAAAGTAGTTGTCTGACGAACATATTTACAAATGGAGCATGAGAATTTAAGTGAAGTTAAATTATTATTTTGGAGTTGTTAAGCAAAACGGCCGACGGAAAGTGTCTGGGAGTATTGGGACCTTGTTTTAAGGATATTGCCTACAACATACGTGAAAATCACTTATTAGAAAATACGTGAAGTAAGTAATGTTTGTAAGTACCTTCATTACCCCATATTTCAAAATTGGCCGTCTAAGCAAGTTAGCGAGTAAGCATGTGTTCTTAGTACTTACTAACTCTATTCAATCGTCCACATTTCATTCATCAGAAAATAGGTGACGTCTGGGAGCTCTGAGATCTTACTTTAATGAAAGGTTTGGTGATTTAGATATTATAAACATGATGATCAAGCCCACTATCCATTGGAAGCGTGAAAACATGTTACATAAACGAGCCAAATAAACACCAGCGTGTTGGTATCGCGTAGAATTGACCAAACTCTTTGAAAAGATTTTGAGATTGACTTGAGCCGTAATAACAATCTTATGGTATTAAATATGTTTCAAGAGAAATACTCACTTAATGTAGCCAAGAATAACACAAAATTTTAATCATCCCTTTGTTCAGATTTCAACACAAAGTAATAAGCGGACGAAAATAAAATTTTCACTTAATATTTTTATTAAAACCGACTTAGGTATCCATCCGCCGCGCACTTTTATGGGACCATAAAAAAATCGTCATAAATTATACTTTGACGGTAAATTGCTTTACCTTTCCTTCTTAGGGATATTTTGTATTCACGCAGCTCTTTTCCAGTTATTGTTCGTAATACTTTTAATGACGGGTCATTTACGTCTGCTAGATTTATAGAAAAATATGAGTAAGCGGAAAAGTTGATTAATTTTTGAAGGGTTGTTATTTTAGGTGAAAATGACGGTATTGATTTATGTGCTCTCGTTAGTGACCGATTACTTGCACTATTATACAAAAATGTTGGTTTCATATTTGATGTATCGTTGCAGCTACATATTTTAAACATATAATATATCTCGTTTTTAAAAAGGCCAGAGAAGTCCCCGAGTTCGAGCAGTGAGTACATGTAAATGTTCGTCAAATTCTTAAATAAAAAACGCTTTACTTAAAAAGCGTTATTTACACGAAGCAACAGTGATGTGAACAATGAGTCACAAATGAAATGCAATCAGGGCAAGTACTGATATGACCCAGTAAATAAGCGACACCGGGGTGACTTTGGATTTTGAAAAGATTTGTAATAAACTTTTGACGCGCCGTAAAATTCTGACATTCTTCAGGAAATTGGAACAAGAAAGTCTTGCGTTTTGCTTAATGCAAGATTAAACCACGGCAAAATGGAGAAAACAAACTCATTGAATATTTTACAACTTTTAGTGACTTCAAAAACAAAACATAATTACTTTGTTATAAATATTTGTACGACATTTGAATAATTGTAAACTAGCAATACAGATTTCGTCAAAACTAAGAATAAGAAATAGTTTTGAAATTGTGTTAAATTATAAGCAACAAAAAATTTTTGTGGCGTATTCCATTACTTGGTTAAAAACTCAATTTTGTCACATTATGTTGGAGGTGTCTATAGATTGTATGAAGTTACACTTACCATAAAGTAGTCACTCTTGTTATTCCATATTTTTTTTACAAAATTTAAATCTAATAGATCACAAAGTTGTTTCTATACTAATATTATAAAGAGGAAAGATTTGTTTGTTTGTTTGTTTGTTTGTTTGTTTGTAATGAATAGGCTCCGAAACTACTGGACCGATTTCAAAAATTCTTTCACCTTTGGAAAGCTACATTATTCCCGAGTAACATAGGCTACGGCAGATGGCGCTGCAGTTGATATCTAGGTTATTTTTCGAGCGAAGCCGGAGCGGGCCGCTAGTGTAAAATAAATTGGCTCGCCCTTCATCGTCGTCACCGTGAATTGTGTAAATTTCTATATATTTGACTGTACTTAAAAATTTGACAGTTATGCAAGCAAACGATTAGATTATGACGGTGAATAGTTATCGTGGAAAATTAAGTTCTTAAGTATAATTTTGTTGGTTTAAAATTAGCATTATCGTAGTAGTAGTTAAGCTGTATAGTATTTTATAAAAACTCGCCAATAATAAGCAATCTGTTCTTACTGGAAACTGATAACCGACATCTACTATTATGGAGTGAAGCTATTGAGAAACACGGGGAAGGACTTGCAGTCTCCCTGGATATCTCGAAGGCTTTCGACAGGGTTTGGCATGATGGCCTTGTAAGCAAGCTTTCTAGTTATGGTTTGTCTCCTGGGTTAATTGCGTGGATATCAGACTTCTTGAGGGATCGATCCATACGAGTCGTCATTGACGGCTGCTCGTCGGATCAAATGGCTATCAATGCCGGAGTCCATCAAGGGTTGGTACTCTCTGCGACGCTCTTCCTGCTACATATCAACGATCTGTTGAAGTCCGGTATCTTTGGGTACGCAGATGATAGCACCGTTGTAGAGAGTTACATATCTAGCGCGAGAGCCAGCGGGCAGCAAACTCAGATACTGAGAGAGAGTCTGATTGAGCGTTTGAGCTTGATCCTTGAGGCGGTGTCTAAATGGGGCGATGCCAATCTGGTCAAGTTCAACGAGAGTAAGACGCAGGCGTGTCTGTTCTCCGCTAAAAGGAGTCCTTTCCAACTGACTCCAACTTTTAGAGGTGTATCCGTGCCGGTTTCTGACCGTCTTGAGCTTTTGGGCGTTACTTTGACCTCTACGCTCAACTTTGGCTCGTATATCGAGTCCAAGGCTAAACTAGCTGCCAAAAAACTAGGTGTCCCCTCAAAGGTGCGAAGATATTTCAAGTCTGAACAGTTGCTTATATTATATCAAGCACAGATTCGCTCCTGTATGGAGTACTGGTCGCACCTTTGGGATGGATCGGCTAAGTATCAGCTGGAAGCTCTGGAATCGATCGAGAGACGTGCCAAAAGGCTCATAGGCAACGACACTCTTGTACGAAAAAGACTCCAAAGTCTTGAACATCGCCGAAAAATTGCTAGCCTATTGGGTTTTTATCGGATACACTTCGGAGAGTGTGCAACTGATCTCCATGATCTGATACCACCTTGTCCTTTTTTCTATCGGAATGCTCGTAGCTCTAAAAAGCGACATCGTTTCATGGTTGATGTTCCAAAGACACGAACGAAGAGATTCGACTCAACTTTTGTGACAAGAACGTCTAGGTTGTGGAATACGTTGCCTGAGTGGGTTTTCCCCGTTAGTAACAATGTCTGTCTTTGTGTCTTCAAATCGAGAGTGAATCGGTTTTTTTCTAAGTAAACACGCTCCATCGTAGACCGCATCGTCGCTTAACATCAGGCGAGATGGCGGTCAAGTGTGAACCTATAAAAGTTAAAAAAAAAACTACAACTCTGTTAGAGATCCGCAACATTCAGTTCAACATTAATATGACAATGTTATGTTTAACTGTAACATGAGTTACTAAAAATAAAGTTATGATATTTTATTTATTGTTGTTTTTTGGCGAGAAATCTTTTTAAAATTGCAAAATGTAGTCTAAATGACACAATACATAATAACTAAATAAAAGTATTTTATTTCTTGCTTCACAATGTAAGTTAATTGTTTATATAATCTATTAATACAATCAATTTATTAATGCAATCTGCACACTAAATCAATAAAATTATAAGTTATAAGTTAGAAATTGTTTATTACTTTTGTAGGTAATAGTACATTATGATATAAGTGCGGTAAGTTGATAATTACAGCCGAGGCTTTATTGCTAGCTCGAGCCGAAGGCGAGAGCTATAATTAGCAGAGGCTGTAATTATCAAAGCGCACGTATGTCATACGACGTTTTAAATAAACAAAACTCTGACGACATTTTCAAATAAAAACAATACAGCGAAAAAAAACACGCGGAATAATATTTACTTGATCACAGATCACAGCACAGAGTAAGTAATCACTATGAATCACAGATTAGCAATGCGCGCGCATCGGCGCCTTTTTTTTTTTAAGCAACGGCACAGAACCAGCCGGTATGCCATTAATAATAAAGTAAATTAATATTTTTGTGTTTTGTTACAGAAAAATTAAAGTAATTTATGGTCTTAATTAATTAAATTAACGAATTTAATAATTCTTTATTATATTTTACCTCTCAAAGTTAATTTTATTCATAAAATGTTGACCATACTTTTCTGACATAAAAACTCTTTACTAAGATTTAAAAAGGTACCGTTCGTTTTAGACGGAGCATATCTCTCTACCTAGTCTGTGGACGGAACATTTTGAAACCGTGCGTTTTACATTACAAATTACAGCACTAGTGCGTAATAAGATACATTACGATACAGAAATTGGTCCAATAAGAGACCCTTTACGAGCAAATATGTTATAAATGTAATTATTAGTTATAAATGATACACACTAAATTTACAAACTTCGGAAGTGGTTATACCTATACTTAAATCGTTAGGTACATTGGAAAGTCGGGAGCGGCTCAAAATTCATTTTCAAAAAAAAAATGGTGCTTTGTTAGTATAACAACCAAACTACAATTCTGTGTTCTTTATTAATGTGTTTTTCAACTTTGAAGCATTGCTAATTAGCATGTTAATATCGCAATTACACGGAAAATGTTTTTAAACGTCTGCGAGTTCATGTTGTTATCAGGAATATTTCTAGACATACATCGCGGTCTATTCATATTTGAAATGAGCTTTGTACAAATACTTATTTAAGCATAGATACGATTTGAAATTAACTATAATTTAGTTTTATTATGTTTGTGTCAAAATCTTTTCAATACATAATTAAATCCTATTACACGTAATCTGAACATACTTATATGTATATAATAGTCCAAAGAAAATGTCAAAGTTATGGTAAAGTCCTGAATCTCTAAATCCGGTTAGTTCTGAATGATTATTTAGTTTTGTCAGTCATTTAAGTCTCTGTACGTAGGTAATAGAAAGAGCATCAAATACAAATAGTACAAAGAATTATGTAAAACAGTATATTTCTAATCACTAATTAGTTGCAACTACCCGCAAAAACACCTACAATATTCCATATTAGCATACAAATAGCACGTTAGAGTTAAATTGTTCGCCCGGCGCGCCAATTAGACTGTGCTAGAAGTAGCGTGTTTAAAACAATTGTTCTGTGCGTGTTTTAAATAGAGGGTATTATAATAATTTTGATTTATTAGTTAGCTAAAGTGACAAGTTGTGTGATTGTGTAGACCACGATTGTTAGTTGATGTGTGTGACGTCATTTTAAATGTAATGATTTAATTGATTTAAATGCCTGTCTTTTATGATTATTTTTCTGTGCTGAGGTTTCTATCAGAATTTGATTACTCACAGTTTTATAAGGATGCAGGGTAATGTGTATTCTTGGGTTTAAGCAATACACTTACCTCAGAATTATAATAGACCCTTTATCATTTACTTTAAAAAATCATGTATGAAACAAACTTGGAATTAAATAGGTCAAGTATATACCCTGTTAGAGTAAACATCGTTGGTAGATTATGGAACATATGAAAATTGTGAATTTCGGTCCAGAAGGAAAGTCTACGTAAAACAATGCATTAATGTATTTGTGTATAGTTAGTTAGCTGTGTTGAATTGGGCAGGCGGATTTTTCGCATTAACACACCTCAGACGTTAGATTTAAAAATGTTTGATTAAAATAGTTTTTTTATGATTATGACATTGTATTTTTAATTTTCGTAAACATAAAGATAGTTATCTACCAATAAATAACTTTCAACTCTTTCTACTTAATCTACTCAATACTCTGCTTCCTCATAGACTAGAGCTGGATATTTTTGTTGACAAATATAATTTTGTTTTACGTATCTGTATATTATTTTCATATTTGCGTAAGTTATGTATACCATGTTGCGTAAACGTTTGTTTGCATGTATGTATATTTATTTGTAGTGTTTGAAATTATTTGAATAATGTTATGTTCTTATTATGTGTTTTTTTTACATTAATGTATCTAATAACTAATTAAATTTGTTGTATTTTGGAATTTTGGCTATATGTGCGTGTTGGCTATACTCACAGAAATCTAACTTATTATTTAGATTTCTGTGGCTATACTGTGAGCACATATCAGCAACTGAAATAAATAAACAAATTATGATCTTTGCTTTTTCCTGAATATCATTCCGATCTAATTTATTTGATTAAAAATACAACCTAAGAAAACTAATCATTTTTTTCTTACGGCCTTTTTCTGACAAAACCTTATTAAGGTGTGTTTACAAACCCGAAATAAATAGAATCTGTTTCTTAAACAATGAAACAAATACCCGCCTAAAGCTGTTTTGTTATTATTGGACGTACTAGCCCACGCTTACAATGGTAATTAATTGTAAATAAACATGGTTCATATTTAAAAAATATACAAGAAAAGTAAAAATAAATGGTTTTTCAATTGTTTTGTTTTAAGCTACCCGACTATTATTAATACTAGTTTTATTAATACTATTATTACCAAACCTAAGTTAGTTAACTTTTTAAAAAAATAGTGATCACACAAATCTACGGAAATATATTACTAAACCGAACACGATTATCCAAAACAATTATGCTACTTCGATTACAAGTAAAACTAAGACACATAGTGTCTCAATGAGAACCAGCACGTCCGAATGCCACGCACAGAATGAGCGAGGCTCAGTGAGCAATCGTTTTTATAGGGCCGATATGGGGGTAGGCAGGTATGGGGTAAACTAGATTCAGTAACACGGCCGTTCCTGACGGCGAGGCGTCCTTGACCGCTTCATCTCCCAACGGAGGCATATCACTCCCAGCCACATCCTTGGCAACCATGAGTTCACCCTCTGCAATATAAAAACGTACTTAAAGCACCATGTTCTAAAAAGTATGGAGTAGAGTAGAGTAGTGTAGAGTAGTGTAGTGTAGTGTAGTGTAGTGTAGTGTAGTGTAGTGTAGAGTAGAGTAGAGTAGAGTAGAGTAGCGTAGAGTAGAGTAGCGTAGAGTAGAGTAGCGTAGAATAAAAAGAAAAGCGGGTTTTGTACAAATGACTTAAACTGCGCAATTTAAGGCACACGCACAACACCCAGGTTATGTTAACTCGTATATGAAACGGTTAACATAGCAGTACGTTATCATCGTAATATTCAACGATACAGAAAATGAATATCACCGACATAACACAACTACACAGTAGGGAAGTAAAATTCGGCCGAATCCACCTCTAACCATACTGCTCTAACAAAGGGAAGTAAAGCCCAGTGGGCCCACCTCAAACCTTTGAAAAGGGAAGTAAAGCACATAGTGCCCACCTCAAACCTTTGAAACGGGAAGTAAAGCACATAGTGCCCACCTCAAACCTTTGAAACGGGAAGTAAAGCACATAGTGCCCACCTCAAACCTTTGAAACGGGAAGTAAAGCACATAGTGCCCACCTCAAACCTTTGAAACGGGAAGTAAAGCACATAGTGCCCACCTCAAACCTTTGAAACGGGAAGTAAAGCACATAGTGCCCACCTCAAACCTTTGAAACGGGAAGTAAAGCACATAGTGCCCACCTCAAACCTTTGAAACGGGAAGTAAAGCACATAGTGCCCACTTCAAACCGCAAATCATCTCTAAGAACAGCGCTGCACGTGTCCGGGGTCCACTCGCCGCGCCCCAGCACCATGTTGGGCCGCCGCGCCGCCTGCTGCTCGCCTGCCCGCCTGCAGCTCGTAGCGGTGGTGTGCGGTGGAAGCGTGCGCAGGACCTCGTAAAGGCCGCGCATCCCGGAGTCTTTGCCCGTCGACTGTGCCGTCTCGTTGACGAACACGAAGTCGCCCGCGGCAGATGATGCAGGCTGGCGGTGGGTCACTGGCATTCAACAGTGGCACACCAGCCGAAGTAGACTCCTCGTTAGTCTCAGTGTCACCGCATTTCATGAAACAAAGGTTTCAGTTTTATACAAGAGAAAGATAGAAAGCAAACAGTGTGAAGCTAAGCAAAAACTTGGAGCTATTAAATCTCATTCACGATACTTCTTCTTGAAAGTTCTAAGAAATCTTTAGTTTCAAATTCCAATCAGATGTAACGGTGAAATACATATAAAGGCATGCTGCAGTCATTCCCATATATGCATTAAACCACAATGAACAGACGAGATAAATGAATAGACATCAAATTTAACAGACGCATGTAGACTTACGAATAACTCAAACATGCGAGAGGAGACTTAGACACTACTTCCGATAAACTGTATTGGGCACGAAGCAAGAAGCTATCGCAGACGCTAGCTTCGCGATTCTGTGAAGAGATCACTCGTGAATCCCATCTCAGTTCCACCGTACCTCCCTTAAGCTCTTTAGGATCTGGAGATTCAGCAAGACTTTCGACTCTTATCAAGTCTCGGCCGCACCTGACCCTGTTTTATGCCAAGAGTTATTTCAATTGTTGTTGATTGAGAATCGCATGAAAAGTTGCGATAATTTACGCGATATTTGGTCAACCTTTCTCCCTAACAAAAAGAATAAGACTTGTGTAGTCAGATTAGGACCTTTATCCATAATCATACCACGTACGATAGTATTAGTAATTACAGTATATGTAGCCGTACTCGTAATTAGACGCTCTGATATCTCGTCAATCATTACGAAGGGTCACCTTCTAGCGACGTTTTAACTGCAACTTTTGAGAGAACAGTGAATACCCTCTCTGTTCAATACATTCATACAGACTTTCACCGGCGTATTTGTAAGTTCAGAACTGACTACTAACAGATTACTGTACCTTCAAAGTAACACCGTCAAATTCAATTGGCGCAGTTATATAAAACAACGTTTCGATTTCACCACTTTAATTCATCATTTGGCCACCTTACCTCATCTAAACGCTAAATATCAGTTTTCGTTCATCGTCAAAATGTTCAAAACCAGACGTCAAAACTAAAGGAATGTACGAACCACCAGTTATCGATTAGGACATTGACAGTTACGCCACGTAGTAGTATTCTGGATAGCCACGCCACGTAGTAGTAGACTATATTTCTGGATTACTGACGTTATCACAGAAAAACTTCACGTTGTTTACATTTCGCAAAGCAAAACTATTGTGAATTGGCTTCTAGCAAAAATAACAGGTTTTGGCTTTAATTGACATGAGAGTAAGTTTTGTTTGTGTCATTGACGAGAACAGTTTCTTTTAGATCTACCCTCAACTTATTGCAATAGGTTTGTCGATAACTGGACAACCCAAACTTTCATCAACTACCTTCAAATTTTACTCACTTTTTGTCAGAATCTATCCTCATATCCTGGTTGATTGAGATTATAACAGTGAAGAGACCAGTTTTCTTGAAATGCACACTTGTAACCACGGAATGATGAAACGTTCACTCTAGCCGTGAGTGGTTATTGAAGTGGTTATTTGAAGCACTGGCACTAGAGAAAATTACTTTCACTAAGAAAAGCGTTTTTAAGTTCAAATTTGAAACTATCAAGTACAGTTGATACCAGTCGATTCACGTAACCAAGACAGTAATTTGCCTTTTGGGGATAATCCCACACGAGCAGGGTGCTCTTTGTAGTCACACAGGTTTTCCGATCGCGCGAAACTCACTTAATCACGCTAGACACTGACGTTATAAATTTTTGGATCAAAACTAGAGACATAGTAATGGGTAGATCTCACCGAAGGTACTGCTTTAGGCACGTAAATGAGATGCCTCGTAACATCTGCGGGGGCAAGGCTTGAAGCCTCGCTCTGTGGTGGTGCTGCGGTCAGCTGAACCTATGCTAGCCCGGCCTGTTCCCGAGCGCCAGGAACTGCCGTAGCGATGCCTCACGGAGGCTCTGCCGCAGCGACGCCACAAGGGAAATCTGCCGCAGCGACGCCTCAGGGAGGCTCTGCTGCAGCGACGCCTCAGGGAGGCTCTGCCGCAGAGACGTCTCAAGGAGGCTCTGCCACAGCAACGCCTCAAGGAGGCTCTGCCGCAGTGACGCCCCAAGGAGGCTCTGCCGCAGAGACGCCTCAAGGAGGCTCTGCCGCAGCGATGCCTCACGGAGGCTCTGCCGCAGCGATGCCTCACGGAAGCTCTTCTGCAGATCGCTCGTCCAACACTGAAAGTCTAAATACGATCACTTCCATGGTGCTCCTCAAAGCGGAGATACAAGCCGGTTCTCCGTACCTTTCATCGAGATTGCCGTAGCTAATGAGACGACATTCTAAATCTGCTATTTTTCTATTTCGATTCTAACCTTACTTTTATTTAAGCTTCGATCAAATATACAAGACAGTAGTGGGCGGTTGGGATAGAACCCAGAGGATCCTATCCCGCTTCTGATATTACCAAACCTAAGTTAGTTAACTTTTTTAAAAAATAGTGATCACACAAATCTACGGAAATATATTACTAAACCGAACACGATTATCCAAAACAATTATGCTACTTCGATTACAAGTAAAACTAAGACACATAGTGTCTCAATGAGAACCAGCACGTCCGAATGCCACGCACAGAATGAGCGAGGTGAGCAATCGTTTTTATAGGGCCGATATGGGGGTAGGCAGGTATGGGGTAAACTAGATTCGGTAACACTATTATAATTCAACTATGTAATAATCCTACTATATAATATACTAGCGGCCCGTTCCGGCTTCGCTCGGATTTCGTCATATAAGGACTATTATTCGAAAAAAAAACTATCCTATCTCTCAAGTTGGACCAGACTGCTCACGGTGCGCCAATTTAATTTAAAATCGGTTAAGTAGTTTAGGAATCCATCGCGGACATACATCGTGACAGGAGATTTATATATGTTAAGATAATCCTATCCTACTATAATATTATAAATGTGAATGTACGGATGTTTGGATGTTTGTTGCTCAATCACGTCCTAACGTATGAACGGATCGGGCTGAAATTTGGAACACATATAGATTTTAGTCTGGAAGAACACATAGGCTACTTTTTATCCCGAATTAAAAACAACGGGAACTACGCGGGTAACACCGCGGAGCACTGCTAGTAACAGCCCTAGTAATCCCTTAATAAATAATACTTGCGTATATTAACTACTAGCAGCGCCCCGCGGTGTTACCCGCGACGGTCCCGTTCCTGTTGTTCCCGTTGTTTTTTTCCGGGATAAAAAGTAGCCTATGTGTTCTTCCAGACTATAATCTATCTGTGTACCAAATTTCAGCCCGATCCGTTCATACGTTAGAACGTGATTGAGCAACAAACATCCAAACATTGACATTTATAATATTAGTAGGATACTGGCTACAGTACATAATTATCTTATATATAGCTCTTCATGGATCAAAAACGTGGTGGCCGAGTGGGTAGAATATGAGGTATAAGGATGTTGCCTACAACATACGTGAAGTAAGTAATGTTTCTACTGTTTCTAATGCCCTACGAGCGGGAAAATTTACAAGAGACAAGCCTGGTACTTAAAGCACTTAAAGACACATGATGGTGTTGAAGCACGACAACCGTCGGTCAGTACTTCGACAAACACTATGGATAGAATTGACCCTCATATATCCCAAAGTGAACCATCGAGTGAAAACTACCAGGAGTCCATTGTCATCAGGACACGTCTTGGCATACCCAGCCTAAAAATTCCACCTGGAAAGTTCATGACGAAAACTTGGCTATATTGTTAGCACATCCTGGTACAAAACAAGACCTAAACAGCCAAGTAGAAACTTTTCAGGACACCATCTATACTTACTTCTCTGAGCACTATCCACCATCAACTTATTATGCTCAAAATAACAAGGAAAACACATTCAAAATGAAATTGCGGAGGAAGAAAAGAGAGTTAATAAAACGTCTTCGTGTAGCTAAAACCATGGGCGACAACCATCTAAGTCACCAACTGTCCAGGGCTCTGAGATCAATCCTTAAATTAATACAAGGAATATCGCTACAAATCAGTAAAAATCGCGATAATCTTAACAGAGCTAAACACGAAGTAGACTTCGATAAAAACCCTTTTCAATACTCGAAAAATATTTTCAGAGAACAAAATGGGAAGCTTATCTTGACTAATGAGCTAATTTACGATCACTTTAAAAGCACATACGAAGTGCCTAAACGCGGGAGCTCGTACGTAGTACCAAACATCCAAATACCTAATGATCCTCTGACAAACTTTCAAAGCACTCCACCTAGCGAAGAGGAAGTAAACTATCAAATTAAGAAGAAAACTACTAAATCAGCTCCAGGCCCTGATGGCATTCCCTACATAGTGTATAAAAAGTGTCCATCAGTTTGTAAACATATCTTAAATATATTCAGTAAGATCTGGTCAGGAAAGCAAATCCCAAAATCATTTGGAAGAGCAATTTTTGTCCTCATTCCTAAAATGCAAGAAGTAACTCATCCAAAAGACACCAGACCGATAGCCCTAACCAATACAATTTCTAAAAATTTTTTCAGTATATTGCAAACAAAAATGACCACATTTATGGCTAGCAATAGGTATTTCAGGCCCAACCACCAGAAAGGCTTCTTGCCTGGTATTTCTGGATGCCTGGAACACAATACATTACTAGCGGAAAGTTTAAAAGATGCCAGAACACATGAGAGACAAATAACAGTCTGCTGGATAGACCTAGAGAACGCATTTGGTTCCGTGCAGCATGAACTTATGTTATTTTCCCTAAAATGGTATAACTTTCCTGCTGTAATTATTGACATAATTAATTCATATTATAATCACTTAAAATTCGTTATAGCAGTAAACAAGGAATACTCAAAACCACTTAAATATAATGTGGGACTATTCCAAGGGTGCTGCTTATCACCAATAGTATTTAATATAGTTATAAATATTCTAGTAGATAAATTAATATCCCGTGAAAAGAAATGGGGCTACCGGTTTAAAATCAACAATAAGTACACTGAGTCAATTTTAGCCTTTGCGGACGACCTTGCAATACTTACACGAAATCCCAAACAGTGTCAAGAATTGTTGAATGATGTTGATGAGTTCTGTACATGGACAGAGGGAATGAGGGCAAAACCAAGTAAATGTCATTGTTTATGTCTGGGTAGACGAGATACCAAATATACTTCTTACGATCCGGGACTCTCCATTAGTGGCCAAAGAGTTGCCACAATTGCTGAGGCGGTGCCTTTCAAATTTCTTGGTAGAAAGATAGACTACAAAGGACGTACACCATCATTAGAGGTAGTTGTTGGAAATTTCATGAACGACCTCAATAAGGTAGACCAACAGCCTATCAGCAATATCAAAAAAGCATGGATATATGACAACTATCTCACATCACGTCTCACTTGGCCTTTCCTAGTATATGACATCGGTAAAACCCTCCTCGCAAAACTAGATGCTAATGTCATAAAGATATTGAAGTCATGGTTTGTATTGGCACATCCGGCTGATCCCTTTACTCTCTTTAGGGATCACAATAGTTTTGGCCTGAAACTAAAAAAACCATCCGAACTCTACAAACACCTAAGAGTTACAAAAACGCATGTTTTGGGAAAGTCGAAAGACGAATTAATCGCATCTCTCCCAAAAGACAAAAGCGCTTCGGACCTTGAATCTAGACTTCAATTCCATAAACAATTTATGGCAGGTGCACAAGTAAATACAGCTGGGTTGGGTGCGAGAAAGAAAAGGAAAGACCGAGACATGGTAAAAACCTTTTTACAACAAGACGAAAATGACAGTTATAAAGTGCACGCTATGAATTTAGAAATGCAAAGTGAGTGGTTAACCATAGGTGAGTTTTGTATCCCATTAGCTCTAAAGTGGCGCACCTTGCTATATGACTGGTCTCCTGCCTTATTAAAATTTTATCTAAATGCTTTTCAAATGACCCTTCCTGACCAGAGTAACTTGGTAAGGTGGGGGAAAAGCCTCTGAAAAATGTTGCTATACTTGTGGTGAGGCGATATGTACAGCAAGGCACATATTGGTGGGATGCAAGGTGCTCCTTAATAGGGGTCATTACTCACAGCGCCATGACAGAGTACTTGAAATCATACGTGAAGCCGTAAGCCTTTCGGTAGCTAGAGCCCAAAAGGGATTGACGACAAACAAAAGACAAATTAGCTTTGTAAAAGAGGGTTCAACTTCAAACTCCAAGAGCAAGCCTTACTCAATCCTGGGTTTAGCACCTGATTGGACTATTTTAATGGACACGTATGAAAAGCACTATAAAATCCCAGAGGATGTGGGTGTTTCGTCATCCAGACCGGACATTTTCCTTTTTTCTAGGGCTACGAAACGCATAGTCCTGGTAGAACTTACCGTACCGTGGGAAACTAATATACCTAAAGACCACGCGATGAAACAAAATAAGTATTACGACCTTCAAAACGAATGAACAAAAAATGGCTATGTAGTTAATTTAAATGCTGTAGAAGTAGGAGCGAGAGGTATACCAGCAAAATCTCTCTATAACCTGCTTAAAGACCTTGGATTGTCCAGAAGTGCAGTAAGTTCTATACTAGAACGAGTATCTAAAGCTGCACTAGTAGGATCATATCGGATTTGGCTGGGCAGGGAGAGAAATACGAGTAGTGAAGGTGAGTGTTGACGTACGTCAATATAAGGGGCCCCTTTTAAACCTACGCCCGAGTCACAAGTCTTGGGGTCTATTCGAAATTTCTCTCTCTGCCACACGATGGACCCGGCACCCGCACGGTGAATCCATGGAATGCTAAGAAGTTCGTCTCTACCTTCTTTACCCCATATCTCAAAATTGCCCTCAAAATCTGGGATCTTTGTCTATTAGCTTAAAAGATTATTACCTATTTTTTAAATTCCGTCACGAATACATAACAGATTAGCATCCCGCCAATTTATGTCGAGTTTTTTAATTATAAATCTGGAACTCACCGCGTAATTGTTGCGGCTTATTCCGCTCCAAGAAGTTTACGCTAAGTTCACATTGGCTGTTTAGAAACTCACATAGGCGTAGCATTTTTTTTTTTTACATAAAACTCTTCACAGCTGACAGTAGTTCTGTTTTTAAAGTTCATGCCGGCCCTTAGTTGGGAAGTAATTTGTATGAGTTTTTCCCTCTTTAAGCATTTTCCACCCAATAATTAGATTAAAACCATAGATCGTAGAACCCAAAATGAGCCCTCTTAAACTTCAGGGCGCACGCAATCATGTCAATGTTGGGAAGAGTGAGCTCACTCTTTCCGTTCTAGTTGGTTGCAGGACGCGGTGGACGCCGGACGTTTTTACCTATCATTATTTGTTGTCAACAACCAAAATAAGTAGTACCACAGCAAATCTCGCCGCTAACGATTATACCCTATAATCAAGTAGATTGGTTGTTTGTAAACCACTTACGATACACATAGAAACGCAGTTTATTATCAATTTCAAGGTGCTCAGGGCACATCTGTTGATTTATATCGATGATTAAAACAACACTTCTCTCCGAGTATGAGAAATGAAAAAACAATTACATGCCTACAATTACAATTACATGCCTAAACAACATAATCACTGTACGGTACACACCGTCAGCTTCTGTCCCCCGAGGTAATGGACTGTTTAGTAAACTAAACAAGAGAAGTGAGGAGCAATTATCCTATCGTCGAAACGGCAATGAAGGATATAAAGATTGCTGCTCCCGCCTATGTAGGACACCACGAATCAATGACCTCTGGAGATATCTTCTGCTGGACGAACCTTCAAACCCCAGGGCTTCAAGAGGTCTTCTTGGGATGTGTGGCTGCTTCAGGCGTAGATGTGTCACCGACGATATAACGACACGATGCGAACCGACTGCCATCCAATGGTTGCAGCGGCGAGCACAGAGTAACCACCAAGTAACCACTACGTCAAAAGAGACGAGACTCCATAGTAAAAAAACGAACCAATGCAAATGTCAAGCAAATGTATGCAACAGATGCTATGGTTCAATACCAACCTAACTAAAACTTCTATTTTTTTTTTAAATTTAATCTTGGCCATGGAAGTTCATCAGTTGAACTAAAACTTCAACAAACCAGTGTCGCCAACATAACCAAAAAATAGAGATGGCTAGTGAAATCGAATCAGAATCGTTTATCGATTAATTTAGTTCATTACTACACATTAGTTATTTCTTTGAATTGTCTCAGAAATTATGTAAAAAAAACGTTTTTTTATTTCTTTTAAATTACAATATAGTAACTAAGAAATAATATGTAGTTAAATGCTTAAATCAGCTACTGCCGCATTTTCTGCTGCCGCTGAAGGATCTGTTGATTCTGGAGGTTCTGCTACAAGTGTAGAATTGATTATGTCTTATTCACTAATATTTGAACTGGTCAAAACACGATATCTTTTTTTGTAGACAGATTAACGCTTATCTACTACTACTATCTCGCGATGATATTGAACCTTCGTAGTTCCCGTTATTTTCTCGGGACAAACAGTGTCGCTAACTACTGTCGCATTATCCGCCGCCGCGGAAGGTCCTGGACTCCAGGTGTGCTGATTCTGGAGGTTCTGAAACAAATTTAGAATGATTTAAAAATAATAAACAAGTAACTCAAGTTTAATATAGTCAGTGCTAAACGAACTGCAAACACGCGCCTTGAAAAAGATCGCCGGATGCGATCGAAACTTGAGTCGGACTGTACTGACTATATTAAACGTTAATTATCCTTGTATTAATTTTAAAATGTGCAATAACCACGTTAGTTTTCATACTAAAAATGAAGAATGAATTATGTCTTATTCACTAATATTTTAACTAGTTAAAACACCATTTGAACATTGCTGTAGGATCGGTAGCATCATACTGTAGATGTTGGTCTTCTACAGCTCTTTTGGGTAAATGGCGTCTGTCTGTGTGGGAAGTCTGTCAATATTTTATCGCTCAGGAGCGCGGCCGTAATCCCGATACACGGAACAGTATTACTTCTAAGCTGTGTCTTTTTAAAATCTATAGGTCGAAAATGCTTTCCATAAATATGTTTCAATTGGTTCAATTTTTCTATAGGTACGTAGGCCAAGTACTCTTTACCTGTTATTTTTACCCATTATTTGCACCTACAAAGTAAATTAGCACATCAATATCATTAATGTAATAACTACTAATTTCCTACTTGTCACGGCACTTTTATTAAAGTTAGTTCGGCATCGCTGAACTAATTTTATTTTTTCTAATTTCGAACTAAGTTTATTGAATTTCTACCACAAAAATATACGTAACGGATAACAACAAGAAATATGAATGTAATATTTGAAATGATCAAAGAAATAAAAATAAATAAATAGAACACCTTCACGTGGTCTTTAAAGGTAGGTAACGATTGTAATTTTCTAAGGACAGATTATTCCACCGTGGAACACACTGGAACGCCAAAAACCAAAAATATTTCAGAGCGTACCGAAGCAGTCACTAGGGTCAGGTTGGTGTTTGACCTTAGTGCAAGAGAATAATATTTCTCCTATAACGTGAACTGCGCCTTGAGGTAACGCAGTGTACAAGGGTTCAATAAAATTTTGTAAAGAAGGCATACATTACATTTGTAAATGTGAGCACTACGGTGGAGGTAAATCGGTGACCATTTCCTATAAACATCTCTCTCTCTCTTCCTGGCTATATAAACAAATATCACAAGGTGGTGGGGTCCGCATTCTTACTTTTATTTCTCCACTTCGCATCTTCGCATCTTTCTATAACATCATCATCTAACAGCTGGGATTCTTCCATGTCCCTTTGCACTAAAGTCCTCCACCTAGATTTGGGTCAGCTTCTGTTCCACGATAATTTTATCAATTGTTAGTTTACATATATATAGATTCCTTTTTACGCTTATCATGTTCTAGGCAAGAAAAAAACCTGGCGCGGACATATTTTTTTATTACCTCGTATCCGGTTCTGATTTTAAAAGTTTCATTAATCAAAAGTAGAAAAGCAAAGGCCTATTGTCCGTTAAAGTCCAAAAACATTTATCATAGGCGGTCCAGTTGGGCAGTTCGGCCCACAATGCTTTGGGATAGGATTTATTAATTTTCACACATTCATGCTTATATCGCGGTCCTAAACGGTTTTTTCGGGAGAAAAAAAGATTGATGGATATTTGTGTTTTGCGAAAATAATCATTTTCGATGAATATTCTAGCGTGATATGGCTTGAGTATTTTTATCCAAATGCTTAAGGGATTTAAAAATTTTGCCGACTCGCAAGTTGTTCATAGATAAAGGTTTTTTTTTTTAAATAAAGATTGACGAGACGAACACGACATTTGCCTGATGGTAAGCACCATGCCTGCCACATAACAACTCAGTGGCACGCAGCTATTGGAACATGAAGAGTCCAAATCATTGCCTAGCACTGCACTGCGCTCGTCACCCAGAGATCTAAGATGTTATATCTCTAAGCCCTGTAATTTCACTGGGAAAATTGCCTTTCAAACCGGAACACAGTAATGTTTGCACATTACTAGTTGGCGGTAGAATGACTAACAAAGGTGTGGTACTTCCCCAGGCGAACTCTGCTAAGAGTCCTATCACTACAATGTTAATGAAATTCCAATACAGTTTGCTACGCTTCTGATTTTATTGGTTTGACTTAATCTATGTCGTACTACTATTTACATGCTTTAGTTTGTATGTATGTTGTAACTCTTTCAAGTAAAAACTACTTACGGGATTTGGACGAAATTTCATACACACATAGAAAAGACTGGAATAACTATTACAGAACACGAAGAGTCCAAATTATTATCTAATACTACACTGCACTCGACACTCAATTCAATTCAATTCAATTCAATTCATTTATTCGAACCATAAATTCATAAGAACACTTGGTAACGTCATTAACAAAAAGGCAAAGAATCCGTGTACATAATAAGATAAAATAACAATGTCAAAATGAATAAAGCGGCTGTAAAGGAGCCTCGTCAATCAAATGCAGCTGTAAAAAGGCTTTGTCAAAGACAAACTAACAAATAATGAATACATACAGTATACAGATACTACATGAGTACAAACAATGTTCCATCAAAAGTTTTATAAATGTATTATTTTACCTTATTACAAGATTCCAGTTTCAACACATTTCTCTTCCATACGTTACTATCTTTAACAAAGTCATCTATATTATAATAAGCCTTGCTCAATAGGTAGCTTTTTATTTCATTTTTAAACTTTGTTTCATTAAGACCTTCGACTTGTGCAGGGATTGCATTATAGAAGCGAATACCATTACATTTGAAAGAGTTATTTGTTTTCTGAAGTCTGCACTTAGGAAATACAATTTTGTGCTTATGGTGCGCTTTTGGATTCAGATCAGTTAGTTTCTTCAGTCGACTTCGATTTTTTCTTACATACATTATACATTCATAAATATACAATGAAGGGACTGTTAATATGTTTATAGTTTTGAAAATCTCCCGTACTGAATCTCTAGCTGATAAATTATATAGACCACGGATTGCTCTCTTTTGCAATATGAAAACTGAGTTTCTGTCCGCAGCTGAACCCCATAATAAAATCCCGTAGGACATAATACTATGAAAATAGCCAAAATAAACAAGCCTAGCTGTTGCGACATCCGATATTTTTTTTAATTTGACGAACAGCGTGGGCAGCTGAACTAAGTCGGTCAGCCAGTCTCTCTATGTGAGGACCCCATTGAAGCTTTGAATCTACTGAAATACCCAGAAATCGAGTAGATTGTACAGGTTCGATGAGTTCATCTCTCAGTCTTATATCAAGTTTACCGCACATTACATTGCAGAGTGAGAATTTTATACATTTCGTTTTAGTTGGATTAAGTACTAGATTATTTGCTTCAAACCATTTGTACGCAATGTCTAAAATTACGTTAATTTCTGTGAAATCGTTTATTCCTCTCTTCACTTTGAATAGAAGTGATGTATCATCAGCGAACATAACTATTTCTATATTTTTATGTTTCTTTATCATGAAAGGTAGATCATTTATGTAAATAAGAAACAAGAAAGGTCCAAGTATGGAACCTTGTGGTACACCCATTCTTATAGGCGACTCATTTGATTGCACACCGTCAACATCGACTATCTGTACACGGTCTTTAAGATATGAAGAAATGAAATTTAGAGCTGGTTTCGATACCCCATAGAACTGCAGTTTCTTCAAAAGAGTTTCATGATGAACACAGTCGAAAGCTTTTGATAAGTCACAAAATACTCCTAGAACGTCATGATGGTCTTCCCAGGCTTTCAATATATAATTAGTTAGTTCAATACCGGCATCGGTAGTGGAACGTCCTTTTGTAAATCCAAATTGGTTACTATGTAATAGGTTATTAATATTAAAGTAAGACAAAAGTTGCCTGAGAACTAGTTTCTCGAATATTTTGCTGATGCAGGGCAAAACCGAGATGGGTCTGTAGTTTCCAAGTTCGTTTTTGTCTCCAGATTTAAACAAAGGTATCACTTTACTATACTTCATCATGTCAGGAAATGTGCCATTTTTGATACATTCGTTAAATACTTCTGCTAAATATGGAGCAATGTTATTAATAATCCCCTCAAGTACCTTAACAGATAAACCCCATAAGTCCTCTGTATTCTTAACTTTAATGTCTTTGAACGTTTTTAGTATTGCAGTGGCAGTAACATGATGAAACTCAAATGTAGATGAAGGACAATCAACATTTTCTGTCAACATTTCCTCTGCAAGAGAGGGAGACGAAGTTAGGTGTTTAGTTATCTCTAAGGGAATATCAGCAAAATAAGCCTTGAAAGCATCTACAATGTCCGATTTTTTTGTAGTGACATTTTCGCCAACCCGAACTGCGCGCATCATTTCACGACTTTTAGTTTTACCAGACTCCTTGTTTATTATCTTCCACGTGCTTTTTATCACGTTGTTGGAGTTTTTAATTTGATCCCGAATGAATATTGCTTTTGCTCGAATACACAAATTTCTAAAAATATTTGAATACCTCTTAACATAGACTTTTGTTGCATCGTCGTTGCAGTATGTCTTTAGTTTATATAAATTGTAAAGATTGTTTCGACTTTTAATAAGTCCTGGTGTTGCCCATTCGGCAAACTTCGGTTTTGCGTTAATATTTATTAATTTGGTATGAAAAATATTATTATATTGTGTACTCAGCATTTTAAAAAAATCAGAATAATTACGATTAGGATCATTAATAGTCATATCGAAAAAATTGTTCGAAAAATGATTAGTTATCGCGGTATTTAAAGCTGACATACGGGACAATGTAATGGGTCTAACAAGCACTTTCTCTTCCGCCCTTTTCATACAGGCAGGAAGAGAAATGCTCAAGCCCCTATGGTCCGAACGCAAACAATCTAGGACTTCAGAATGAATGTATTCACAGTTTACAAAAACATTATCAATGCAAGTTGCAGAACAACCTTTCTTAGTTACTGCGACCCTTGTGGGTTCAGTGAACACTTTTGTCAAATTAAAAGATTGGCATAACATTAATATATTGCTCTTATTACGAGATTCCGAAAGTATGTCTGTGTTGAAGTCTCCACACATCACAATCTGTTTACTTTTCTTAGATATTCTACTCAATGCTTCTTCTAAAGTAGTTAGGAAGATCTCAATTTCGGCACTAGGTGGCTTATAAACACATAAAACAACATATCGATCCAATTCTACGCAAGCTAGTTCACAATGGCGTTCAACAGTTATATTTTCTACATCTTTTCGGGACTTATATTTCACATTATTGCGTACAAAAATTATGCAACCACCTCCTATTGCCAATTTTCTATAGTATATACTACCTATTGTATAATTGTTTAGACAAAAATTCAATTCACATTTCGATAGCCAGGTCTCAGTGAAACAAATTACATCGTAATTGTGTGAGCTTTCCAAGAATAGCTCTATTTCTTCTAGTTTACCTAACAGCCTGTTTATATTCTGGTATAAAATATAAACGGTGTTCTCTTGAACCTTCTGAGTAACAGTTCTTTTGTTGCAAGGGGGACCTAGTATATTACGACGCTTTGTTGTAACATAATGAGGCCTCTCTGTTGTCAGGGATTTCAGTTTAAACAGTTACTGTTGGTTGTCGCAATATTTGTCAAGTTTTGAAATTTCCTTTTTCGCTCGTTTGACAATGTAAAAACAATCAGTTTAGCTATTTTAACTTTTAAGTGTCGGGCTAAGAATTGTTTCCCATTGGACAATACAAAATTGTGTATAAAATTATTAATATCAAATAATATAAAGTCTCCGCTTTTGTTTGAGATGAGGTTGTGTAAAATAACATTCAAAGAATATATTTTTTGATTTTGTCTATCGCTCAAAGAAGTCGAATAAGGAAATGTACATAATATAATTTTACCAACTTTACCCGAACTGTGAAAATCCACTAATGATTCTATACAATTTACAAGATCCCTTTTAGTAGTACTCAATGAGTTACCCATCATTATTACAACATCTGACTTTTGTTTAAATTTACTGACCACCACTTTATCTATTAGCTGGTGAAAAGTTATATTTGGTATACACGTGTTAGTTAGTTGATTATTATTAGTATTTACATGGTTGAAAATATTTCCTAACCCAACACCAATTCCGTCGCAGAAAAGTTCAACTTTGCCGGTTTTTTCGATTCCACTAACATCTTGTTCAGTTTGTTGATTAAAAACATCTTCAAACACGCTACCATTAGCAGTCGTACCATTTGATGAATTTATGTTCGATTGCCTGTTGTTGTTCACTAATGATAATGATGTAGCATGGTCGGGGCATATCATACAGGATACGTCACTTGTGAGTGACGTAGTTGTGGCCGACAATAGGTCTGCAGCAGAAATCGATTGCCGTTGCTTGGAGGGACTAAGACTTATTAAACTATTCATTGCCGATATCAGTTGGTCTATTTCTTTCTGTGCCATGCTGTATTTGATGTTTAAGTCTTTAAGTTGGTTTTCCAATCTATCCATCGTTACTAAGTTTTCGTCGTAGTGTTGTTGAATTGTCATAATTGTGTTTTTGTCATCTCTGATCACCTCCCTTAACCTTATCTTATCTTTGATAAGTTCGATATTACACCGATTGTGACAATATTTTAAGTGTTTCTTACATTTTGAAATTGATCTTTTAACCTTTAAGTACTTTTTAAGTGTGTTTCTTCCTTTAATCAACACATGATTATTTTCCAAAACTGAGCTCTGTTTTTCCACTGTCAGATCAATGGTTTCTATTACTTTAGGTTTGTTGCTATCCACCATTAATTTGTTATACAAACCTAATATATTTTCTGCATCTTTTTCACTCTTATACAAATCTATACTTTTGATCAGAATGCCTGCTTGATTTAATTCATCTTGTAATTTCTTTATTTTAATTTGTGCTTCCTCTAATTCAATATTTCTATTCCCGTTGATGTTAATTATATCCAGTAATTTTTCTCTATCCTCTTGTAATTGACTATTTATCTCTTCGAGATTTCTCATATCGTTTTTCAATTGAGTGTTTTTGTCCAAGACAATTTGAATTTCCACCTCACCTTCATCTCTTTCTTGTAATAGGGTTTTATTGTCCTTCTTAGAGTTTTGTAAATCAAGTAAAGTTTCTTTTAATTTTTGTTCCAATTCGCGTATGCTATTCTGTCTAGTTTTCATATTAGCGAATATAACAATATCAAGTTCTGAGAAACAATTCTTCGTTGGTTTGATTCACTTTATATTTTTATTTTCTATGATAGTAAGTAACGAAACGTAAATTCAGAGTATTTCGGATTTTTTGTATCAATAAAACAAAAAAAAACAATCAAATCTGAAGTAGTTGATGTCAAGCCGTCATTAATCGTGTCAGTCTATCAAGCTTCTATATTTTTAATCTGTGCCGCTTCCTTTGCTCACTTTAGTTGTCAAAGTCGCTTACCGTAGTTTTCTAATGTCAAACTGTCAAAGCTTCATGAATTTTATAAGAAGGCGGGTTGGAATATAAACAAAGCGGATGTTCGTCAATTATTTGCGTGATTGGTGGTTTTTCAGTGTTTCAGAGTAAATTCCAAAATAAAATTCCGTTATACTGGAACAACAAAAACAGAATTCATGTAAAAAACATAATTTTACGTATGTATTTGGTGTAAAACGTACCTTGTGACAATTGTGCAGGATGGATATATCTTCGAATATGACTTTGGTACTGTATATCTTCGTTTATACACTATTTCCAATTTATTTTGCTGTACTGATTCACATAACAAACTACTCTTAGTAGTGTCCTGTCCAACTCAGAGATATAAGATATGTTACTCGTATATCTATGCCCCGTAATTTCACTGGAAACATTGACCTTTAAAAAGTTACACGGTAATGTTTGGGCATTACTGCTAGACGGTGGAATAACTGGCAGAGGAGAGGTACTTCCCCAGAAGGACTCTTAGTCCGAGATCCCAGAGCTCCCAGACGTCACCTATTTTCTGATGAATGAAATGTGGACGATTGAGTAGAGTTAGTAAGTACTAAGAACACATGCTTACTCGCTAACTTGCTTAGACGGCCAATTTTGAGATATGGGGTAATGAAATTACATACAAACATTACTTACTTCACGTATTTTCTAATAAGTGATTTTCACGTATGTTGTAGGTAACATCCTTAAAAACAAGGTTCCAATACTCCCACACACTTTCCGTCAGCCGTTTTGCTTAACAACTCCAAAATAATAATTTAACTTCACTTAAAGTCTAATGCTCCATTTGTAAATATGTTCGTCAGACATTGTTTTTTACAATAAGATAGACCAATCTAAAAGGGCAATCACCTCCTAAACTCAACTATGTCCTATGGGTAAGAGCGGGAGACTGAGTGAGACATTTATTAGGAAATATTGACTTAAAATTGAGTTAAGGGGATGATTGGCCCCTTAGACTAGTCTGTCTTATTGGAAAAAGCTTTAAAATAGTTGTCTGACGAACATATTTACAAATGGAGAATGAGAATTTAAGTGAAGTTTAATTATTATTTTGGAGTTGTTAAGTAAAACGGCCGACGGAAAGTATCTGGGAGTATTGGGACCTTGTTTTTAAGGATATTGCCTACAACATACGTGAAAATCACTTATTAGAAAATACGTGAAGTAAGTAATGTTTGTATGTACTTACCTTCATTACCCCATATCTCAAAATTGGCCGTCTATTATATGCGTATTCGTTCGGTTTTATATGCGTATATCTCTTCAGCATATTTTATTCCGTATTACAAAGTAATGTACAATAGGTTAATAATATTACATTTTGCGCTACTTAGACTATAACCTGTGTTCAAAATTTCAATCCGATCCGCGCTTCTACCGCCTATCTAAATCGGCTATCGCTTTGCTAATGCTGTCTCTATCATTTCAAGCGAAAAGAAAAGAAGCGAAAAGAAAAGAAGAAAAGAAGCGAAGAGAAACATCAAAGCGATACCATTTTTCGTTCGGCGGTAGACCAGCGTTCCGGCGTGATTGCGCAACAAACATCTTAATCTTCGCATTTATAATATAAGTACGATACATACATTAAGCGTAGGCTGAGGAGAATTTCATGAAAACGTAGGCGTGCACTTTATACGAAGTTAGAAGATATTTTCTCTAAACAATCCAAATTTGAATTGTTTACGCATTGTGATAACCATTTAGGGTTAGTGTTGTTCTGTTGTTGTTTAGCAGGCCATCAATTCCGACAATGTTTTCATAGAAATAGGTTGATAAATTCAAAACAGCCCACTTCGAGTGGCCCACACTATTAGCACAGTCTATTAAATCATACAGTCGTTCGACGAAGCCGTCTAGACGGGGCAATCGTGCGGGGCGTGCGGGGTGAGACGCGGGAAGCGCGCTCCTGCATTCCCTACATTACAATGAACCGCGTTCCTGCAATACTGCAAGAGCGCGGTTCAGCGCTGACGTCTTCCGTATGTTTTAATTTTATTTTGGAGCCACGTTTTTTAAATTGCAACAACCTTACCCGTGTCTAGACATTATCGGCGTTTCTCCCAAGATCAAAGGCGATGAACTACTAGTAGTATTTCTTTTCGTGCTATTAGGCTGAGCGTCCAATGGATACTTTCGTGCGAGGATGCTGTAAATAAAAAAAAAACAGAAATGTTTCTCATAAAAATATTTAAGATTTATTATTTTGAATTAAGGTTTTTTTCGATGGAAATTTATCGGTGTTTTCAAATAGAGAGATTTATTTTGCCATAGATACTAAATAATGCGCTACTGCCGTGATAATTTCACCTCACTGCATCATGATGTAAACGCTATGAAAATAAAACACTGTGCATCCTCCAATCTTTCTTTTTTGTAACTGGACTGTGGAATGCGTTGCCAGTGGATTTTGCGACAAATATGTCTTGGTGTCTTCAAATCGAGAGAATTACTACACTTTACCGCTACGTCACTGCTGAATTAACTTCACTTTACTACATCACGTACAAAACCTATGAAAAAACCTACTACACATTTCCCAACCTTTTTTAAGAGACATGGTACTAATACTAGTAGGCTTCAAGTGGCCTATACTCTCTACTGAACTTTGGGCTATCGCAGATGACGCAGAGCCCTACTAACCTTATCTTACTGTCTTACTTACGCACATATTTATCTGCTTGCTTCACTTTTGGCGACTCGATTTTACAATTTTGGCGGGAAAACGGGTGTCAGGTTACCTACCACCCTACCAAAGAGCCAGGTCGCTGGCAGATGCTAGTATTGATATAAACTTATATAGGTCCGTTTAAAGCAGTAAATTTAACTTGGATAAAAATCATAAATCACGTTCGCAACAACTGCTTATTCTCTCTCGGTAAAGGAAAATTGAAATCCTTTTGGCGTGTTATTAAACTACCACAAAATACCAACAAAATTTTGTATTCGTTTACAAAACTTTCTCAATATTTTTGGTGAGTGTAATTACTTATTTCTTTCGCAAAGCAATCAGCTCCCGTATTCCAACGCAATTCCAGAACACAAAACCGGACCATGACACTAACGTTTTAAATTATCCGATAACGTCGGTACAAACTTACGGATATAAATTTTGCTACAAACTCCAACTTGAACTTTTTCGGACTTTTTACGGTACGATATACGACATTGTGAAAACGGGTTTATTTATGGAACCGGCTGATTGATTCGTAGTCGCCGAGATTAAAATAGCTTTAGTGACGGGACAGGGTCTTATTGGAGTTTCAAACTTGAGAAATCACTTTGCGTGGGATGCTTTGAAACAATAGTAAACTACCCATCTGAGACACCAGACTATTTTAGCTATCTACGTCATTTTAACTGTCGGTACTGCTAACTGTTATTTTCGACGTGGGATGGGGAATTAATTTACTGTGATCGATTATTTTCCATTTTCTTTTAGGCAGGTTGATTTTCAGAGAAATGGCTGAAGAAAGAGATGAAACATTTTGTGTCACTAGACGAAAGCTGGACACCCATTTGATTGTTTTAATTTTTTCAAAGAACAATATGGTAAGTACAGTTCTTATCTTGGCATGATTCTGTGTCTCTGTAGGTCACCAATCATTATTGGTGATTGAGTAATATAGTTATTATGGGGCATTCAATTATATTGATATTTACATGGGATTAGTTCTTAATAAGTTACGGCTGGTCTAGTCGGGAGAACGGCGCCTGCCGATACGAAGACCCCGGGTTCAAACCCCACACGCACCACTGTCTTTTCGAAGTCATGTGCGTAATGCCGCTAACTTAAAACGGTGAAGGAAAACATCGTGAGGAAACCGACATGTACCTAAAACCTTTCGAAGTTATGTGTCATCCGCCAACCCGCACTGGGCCAGCGTGGTGGATTATGGCCTCAACTCTCTCCTTGCGAGAGAAGGCCCCGAGTCCCAGAAGTGGGAACGTTTAGTGGGCTGTTGATGTTGATGTTGAGTTCTTAATAGACTGTACATTGTACGTGGCGGTCTATTAAGGTCTAAGGCGGTTACTTAACATTCAATCTAGCATTGCAAAATAAATAGATTGAGAGGATAGTGTCTAAGCTCTAGTCTCAAGGCAACAATAACAATTGAAAACGGTCCGAAGACCCTTAGGTCTTAGAAGATTAGCAGCAGCTCTCAAATGCAGATCGCCTGTATTTTTTTTATAGTACATAGTTTTTTTTTTTATATCATAGTGTGACGAGACGAGCAGATCATGTGCCTGATGGTAAGCAACATGCCTGCCACATAACAGCACAGTAACACGCAGCTATTGAAACATGATAGTCCAAATCATTACCTAGCACTGCACTGCGCTCGTCACCCAGAGATCTAAGATATTATGTCTCTAAGCCTTGTAATTTCTCTGGAATCATTGCCCTTCAAACCGAAACACAGTAATGTTTTCACATTACTGCTTGGCGGTAGAATATTTGGCAAAGGTGTGGTACTTCCCCAGGCGGACTCTGTTAAGAGTCCTACCACTACTATATATACCACTACTATATAGTGCCATGAAAGAGAGACAGAATAGACACAAACATGTGCCTGCTGGTAAGGAACATGCCTGCCCATAACAGTATAGAGTGGCACTCAGCTTATTCGAATGAACAAGAAAATCCAAATCATTACCTAGCACCGCACTACGCTCGTCGTAATAGACACACAACATGGTATTTTTTCTCTGTGCCCAGTAATTTCACTGAAGACATTCCCTTCAAATCGGAACAGTAATCTTATCTTATACATACTTATATAAAATTCTCGTGTCACAGTGTTAGTTACCTTACTCCTCCCAAACGGCTTTACTGATTTTTACCATATTTTAAATGCATACTCAATAGGTCTGAGAATCGGCTAATAGCTATTTTTCATACCCCTAAGTGATGAGGGTTGTTCGCCCAATTTATTTTTTAAATTTTCGGACAATTTTTTTGTTTTTGTTTTTTTATAATGTGGCGTTAAAAATACATACAACCCTACATTTTTACCAGTTTATCACCAAGCCCTATTTTTTATTAGTCATTTTAGTAATTTAATCATTTTTCATTCCGCTCGATAACTGATAAATTATCGTCTTTTTTCTAAATATTTTTCACTCTATTTCGATTAAAATTTTATAAGCTCCGGGCTTATGGCAATTCTAAAATAGTTTTATAAAAATAAACATTTATTTTTATTAATAAAGTTTAGGGTTATCAATGTTAGATTTTTAAATAATTTACCTATATGGCAAAACAACGTTTGCGGGGTCAGCTAGTTTCGCTATTAATTACTTTGTGTACTGTATCAGTTGGTTAGTTTATTTGTAACTTCTGTTTAGCAAGCCTAACTTAACGCATAGTCTGGATTATATTTCCTTTCATTTAAAGAAATCGCAGTTCCTGTAGGGTAGCGAATATAACAGTGGCTTGCTGTGTCTTGAACAAAAAAATACCCCACTTACAATTAGATTTAGAGGCTCCCGTATTTACCGAGGATAAACAGCGGCCGTGCTGACCGCAACATTCTTATTTCTGCCGACGTTTGCTCACGTGTCGGTAGACACGTCCCCGACGGAGGATCAAAAGATTCAGGAAAGTAGCTGAGTTTGAGTTTTTCTACGATTTGCGGACAGTCGGCCTAGTAACAGGTGTTTTGGTTATTACTTGATTGTTTGAGATTATTTTTTGACACGACAACGTCAAAAGATGAGTCAACGTCTTGTAAGATGACTAGCAGCCCGCCCCGGCTTTGCCCGTGCTAAATATATGGCATATAGCACTCAGAAATCGCGTATATATATCCAACAGTGAAATCAATCGGTTTAGTAGTTCCTGATATTAGCACGTCCAAACAAATAAACTCTTCAGCGTTATAATATTAGTTTGATTTTTTTGTTGTTTTTTGGTATTTATTTACTTTTTATGTACCTATTTGTAAATACTGTAAATAGGTACTAGTCTTAATTCGCATACTTAAAAAAAACCATTTTCAATTGATAAATAAATGCCGATTAATAATTGATATATTTTCTTCAAAAAAAAAACAAAAACCGATTTCAATTTAAAATTAAATTCAGAAACTCGACCAAATTTTATAAGAATCTATAACTATGTCGTCTAAATATCAGAATGCAAATATTAGTTTTTTGCACATACATATTTCCAAAACCGCTACACTGATTTTGATTAAGTTTATATGGGATCACCTCTAAACTGTGATCTACCAAACACAAAACGAATCATCAAAATCGATTCACAATTGGCGGCGCTGTCGCGAACAAAACATAAATGCAAAAAAAAAAAATTGATAACCTCCTCTTTTTGGAAGTCGGTTAAAAATTGTCACGTTTCGCCTGATACGAGCCAGCATTCGCGAAACAAGTGACAGAAGCACGATCAGCCTAATCATACTCCTTGCGTACCCTGGATATTTTGAGGTCTGTTTGCTTCTTGGAAATGCTTCATTATTAATGCAATGACATCACTGAACACACAATACAAAGATATACAACCCATGCATCTTTGGTCGTGGGAAATTGATAAGTTTGCAGAAAAACGTCTTTCATATTCGTCTATTTATAACTGAACAAATTCCTAGAATTCATTATTTTCTTGAGTCCCAGCTAAGGAAACAAAACAGACGCTCGTAATGCCTTTTTGAGAAAAAAATAGGTAAGTAGGTATATAATAAGTATACGTATAAATAAGTATAAAAATATATTTATATACTTAAGTAACGATATTAACGGTCAACCACGCTTTTACTCATAAATATATATCTCTCGTAGTAGTTCTCGTTTTCGTTATATTTTCGACATCAAAAAGAGCCTATGTGTTGTTAAAAATCTAGACTGGCCTCGTGGCTTAGTTGGTAGTAGCTCTGCCTGCGAAGCTGAGGGTTGTGGGTTCGATTCCCACCCAGTGCAAATATTTGTGTGATGAATTCAAATGTTTGCACTGTGTCTGGGTGTTTCTATGTATAATAAGTATATATTTAAAACGATATAAGTATTAGCTATCTTATATCAGCTATTTGGCCACCATCACACAAGCTTTACTTAGTTTGGGGTCAGATGGTGTTGTGTGTGAATCGTCCACCAATATTTATTTATATTTATTTATTAAAAAAAAATCAATATGGTCCGTGCCAACGTTCCGACCTTATTGAGCAGCAAACATCCAAACATTTATAAGAATAGTATAATTATAAGTATTCAATGCGATTAGCAACCGTTTTACCTTTGATACTTTGAATACTGATACCTTTGAATACATCGGTCGAAGAGGAGCATGTACAATTGTACATGCATGAAGTTCTTCTTCAAAATGAATTGAGGACTGTTTTTAAATTAAAAAATAAACTTTAATAGTTTTAACAGACTTCAAAAAAAGTGGTTTTTAATTCTTATATTTTTGCCAGTGAGGCCCTATTTTCACGACGCGGTTTAAAACCGCGCCCGCGCGCGGGCGCGGCACTGCGTCGCGCGACGGTTTTGTTTCAATACTCACGAGACCACAGGCTTTCGCAGTTTCTACTGCGGAAAGCTACTGCGCAAGAACCGCGCACAGCCACGCGGGCGTCGCGGCCGTAAACCGCGTCGTGAGTTTTGAATTCAACTTTACATACTAATCTGCCGCGCCCGCGCGCGGGCGCGGTTGGCAACCGCTCCGTGAAAACCGGCTCTAAAACCTTTGTTCGACTCTTTGGAATATAAACCATGAAATTATGTCGCTTTTTTGAGCTACGAACAGTCCGATAGAAAAAGAGCTAGGTTTGCTTTGGAGTCACTTTATGGGGTTTTAATTTTTTAGAACTATAAATTACCTACTTGTGTGATATGCATTTTTCCATAATTTTTTCTTACATTTTCCATCAAAGACTACCTATAATAGATATTATGAATTTACTAGATATTTTTACAAGATTTTTTTCTCCACTACTTTTTTTTCCATCAATAATAAAAGATTTTACTTTCACCTTTTCAATCGTAACAAAAACCATTACCAGTTCACAATAAAACGGTTTACGATATCACTACAATCCTGTGCTAATCGGCACGATTCTAAAATACTCGTTTACAAAAAGTTCTCTCTCAATTTAACGAAAGCATTTAACTCGATCGTAAAAAAGAAAGGTGAGCATTGAAAGGTGTAAGAAAGGGTTTTTGACAACAACGAAATCAACTTTATAGACAAGAAATGTATTTTTTAGATAATTTATTAGCAAAAAGGATGTCTTGGACAATTAAATCCGAATTTGGAGTCGTTTGTACACCAGAATGTTTATTTTATTTTGTTTTTACTGATATTAAAAATAACACTGTCTTTATAATTTTCGGGAAGTGGCTCTGTGAAGTGTACATAATTATAATGCGATAAGTGTGTGCCGTTGTATGCTTTAATAAAATGTTGAATACATGCGTAAATGTTTGTTTTTCCGAAGAGATACAATACATATGGCTTACCAAAATAAAATTATATTTGATTTGCTCAAATCCCATATAAAACAAAATTCATAAATGTTTATACTCTTATAGTGCACTAAACAAAAGTCTATAAAATTTGAAATCGTCGGTTTTAGTTGGAGTCCGCGCGAAGCAAATAAATCAGTTGGCGTGCGCGGAATCACGTCCAATCTAACGCAGCTTGTTAACGCGAGCAAACTTGTTCTAAGCTGCCTGATGCTACAATCTTACTCCTAAACTATGGTGCAGATAAAGATTCTTCTTAGTATTGTTGCAGTGAATTTTTCTCTTTTCTTAGACAGATAGATAGAAAACTCTTTATTGTGACACAAATACATTTTAATATTACAAGAAAACACTTATAAACTAGCGCCATAAGTGGTCCAACATAAGAGAGTAATCTCTTTCTGGCAACCAGCATTATTGTCATAACATTAATTCCAACGTCTGATCTGAAGCAGCTTTTTAACGTGAGAAAACTTATTCAAAGCTGCCTGATAGTACAATCTTACTTCTAAACTATGGTGCAGATAAAGATTCTTCTTAAAATTGTTGCAGCTAGTATTATTCTTAGCAATTTTTGCGTATTGTCAATTGCAATGTCAGATCTAACGCAAGAAAACTTGCTCTAAGCTGCCTGATCGTACAATCTTACTACCAAAGATTTAACTTATTATTGTTGCAGCAAATAATTTTCTTAGCAATATTTGCAGTCAAATTATTAACAGCTATTGTACCTAATGTCTGATTTAATACAGCTGGTAAACGAGAGTTAGCTTGTTAACATGTCTATGCAACGACAAGAAACCATTGTGCATGTTTTTGCCGTCCATTCTTCAAAAACACACAATATTGAAGCGTATACATATCTACGGGTAAACCGTCTCATAATGGGAAAACAGTATGTGTTCAGCAGTCTGCAGTAGTAGGTGAATTGGATTAGTAACTGTTTCGAGTCCTTTGTTTGTTTGTATGACAATCTTTGATAAAAATGGTATTATGGTTTTAAAATTTACAAAGATGTACTTAGCTTATGAGACACCTTCTTCCACCACTGCGTTTTTTTATACAAAGACACCAGCGACCATAGCAGTCTTGCGTAGATTGGCCAATGTTCCAGGAGAAATATACGTAAAACATATTAATTTTTATAAGTATTTAGTATACTAGGAGCGCTCCGCGGATTTACTCGCGTAGTTCCGTTCCCGTTGATTCCCCGGGATAAAATGTGGCCCTATGTGTTTTTATAGACTATAATCGAACTGTGTTCCAAATTTTAGTCCGATGCATTCATACGTTACTACGTGATTGAGCCACAAACATCCAAATATCTAAACATACGCACATTGTTATCGTAATATTATTACAAATACATAATTCTATTTTAAACCTGAGTTTAAATGTATTAAATCCGTTGATAACGGGCCTAAAAAATACTAACAGGATAAAAATATCATCCCGCAAAAAGATACTTTTTAATCCCAAAAATATCTGAAAGCTTCCACAATTTTACTCAAATAACCTCGCCGTAACTGTTTCGTACATAAGCATAAAAAACCTAAATCCAGTACCGTTATCCATTCAGACCCCTACTACTGGTTATTTTTATGTAAAAAATATGGTATAATACCGGTTCATTTTTCAACCTTAGAAGTAAGAAGAGTATTGTTGGACGCTAAACGTTTCCAAAAGTTTGTCATAAAGTTTTTTCATGATCTTTTCTCCACCTTTTAAGTTAAAGCCGATGTTGAAAAACTTGTAGGTAGGTACATTAGGGGTCATAACCTAGCCTGGGTTCAGAATCTATTTAATCCATTAATTATAACGCACGCACGCACGCACTTGTGGCACGGTCATAAGAAACGTACATCCATACATTCATACAAAATTTAGCGTTTATAATACTAGGATTTTGACCTTCCAGGAATTTAGATAGGTATTGAAGAATAATAATTTTAACAAAAAAAGAATCGACTTAACAAACGCGCTAGTCGCCCTTACAAGTTTTGCAAGTTATCTTCAATTTCTCCAAGATTCCATCATCAGATCCTGGTTTCCTTATCATGGTATCACTCTTGGAGTGTCTTCTATCTAACAAAAAAATAATCATTAAAATCGGTTCATAAACGACGAAGTTATCCGCGAACATACATAAAAAAAGACATATATACGGTCAAATTGAGAAACCTCCTTTTTTTGAAGTCGTTTAAAAATGGGTTGGTATTCAGGAAAATATTGAGAGTTTGCTTTTGTCAACAGAAAGGTAATTTGTACTTCTACATGCCTATGGGGTAGAAAATTTACCTTGGAATTTGAAAATAAATATAAAACCGACATAAGATAGTCAACAGAAATAAAGAATGTAATGACAGGGGATAAGATGAAGTAAAATACATATCATATTTATATATCATACATACAGGTAATCATAATAACATGATAACGGCTCATTGAGTTAAGCCGTACAGCTTTTTATAAAATAGAAGTAATACTATTTTTAACAACAGTAGATCGAGTAATTCAAACAACATTAAAAATAGGTTGGTTATGAGCTGGAATATTAAAAAAAGATGCTTGAATAACTCGTTAATTGCTTGAATAGGTCGCTTACCTTTATTCCCCCAGACAAAATTTGAAAAAAGTTTTATCTCTATACATTTAACTAAGAAGTAATTAACTTAACAACTGTGCAACAGTGAGCTGAATCTCAAAATGATCGAATTAAAATCCTATAGTACAGGTCACACCATAAAAAGAGGGATCCGTACAATTATTTTTACATCAGAACCGGAACTTTTCCGGACACGATAAAGAAGGTACCGGAAAAAGATATTTATCCGAACCATTCTGGACTACCGTCCCTTGTGACTATTTCGAACCTTAATCAATTGTATTAAAGATCATAATTCCATTACTGTACCCTAAGGTGATAGTAGGATAGGAACTTAAGGGTGAGCAGTAAAACACCTTAAGGTCGAGGCGCGAAATCACAGACTTATAATTGTAAGACTTGTTTCAGTGTTACGATGAGCATCTACAACTTTAGTAGTGGTGGGAATTTATCGATAATTTTCTAAGGGCGCAGATGGTTCACAAAATTGGTCGTAAATTTTTAGGTGTCGCTGAAATACGAGTGATATATTGGTAGTTTTAAGCTAAAGGTTTTATAGAAATGGAGGCGTGAGTAATACGATTTCTTAGGATCTTAACCTCGGGTCGTAATATAAAAATGTACGATTTAACTTTTTTTGGTTGACCTCAGTTCTGTCGTTCCACTGCTAAGCTGGGCTTTAAAAGTCTCCTCCAATTTCCTCCAATCATCTCGATCCTGAGTTCCAAATGTTTATTTTTTAATTCTTCGAGCTTGTCTTTGCATCGCTTTAGTGGGTAGCTTAAAATGTTGCCTTTGGAGTGGAGTCTATGCATTAATATACTCTTTGCAGTCTGCCTGGGGAAGTACATTTGCCGATTATTCCACCGCAAAACAATAATTTACAAAAAATACTGCTTCCGGTTTGAAGGACAATTGTTCCCGAGAGATAGCGGTAACTTCTCTTAAATTGACATTTAGTTTTCATTCTTGAATTATCTCCATCATTCTAATAATAACACAAATCTACACAAAATACTCAAATCACTTTTGTGTACTTGATATTTGTATCATCATTTTTGTTTCGAAAAAAACAAAACAAACCTACTTCTGACACTCTACAAAATTTTATAATCTATGTGAAATCAACCAAACACACTGATATAATAAAACAACGAGGTAGTACCATTATGTCGTCCAGGAAAACAAATTATAGATTTTTGTTGATACTTCGATTTGGTTAAAATATCCTCCGAAGCATGATATACTAAATTATAAAAAAAAAATCATCAGAAACGATTCACAATATTGGCGCAGCTATCGCGTAGCATACTAACAAAAATCAAAAATTGGCAGTAGTAGGAACTGCCGAACGAAGTGAATACTTATACTTATCTCAGAATTTGATAGCTTACTTTGGAAACTACACGGGTGTAACCGGGGGGCGTGGCCTGCCCATCATGACATGGCCATCTAGAAATGCGTCAGCATTTCCCATTGGCTGACGCATTTCTAAATGGCCATGCCTTAATGGCCTGGCCACGCCCTTTCAGCATTTCCCATTGGCTGACGCATTTCTAAATGGTCAATGGCTATGGTCCCGAGTTTACCCGAAGATTTCTTATCATACCCGAGCGTGACGATAGAATTAAATTCACAGCCCATGAAAAAATTGTCTAGGCGCGCAAAAAGAAGTTTTCACTTCAAAAAAAATATTAGACAGAATTAGGAACCTCTTTCTTTTTTGAAATCGATTAAAAAACAACATTTGTCTAAATGATATATGTCTCTTCTCTACCATACCTAGTTACGTAGGTAACCGCGGGTTTTGTAAAGTATCGGTAAGTGGTTGTACGTTGGTCAGGTTGATTGGGGTAGCGAAGTTTTTGAAAGCCTCTTTGAAAGGTTCGCGCTCCTACTTTAAATGGAGTTTTGCCTCGTAAGGTGTTGGAACTAATACAATGTTCTCTGTTAACACCTAGATGGGTTTTCGTAAGCGTTGTTTTTTCTTATTTCAGACCAAAGACATGAAACTTGGCAATGACAAGTTGAACTAGTTTCTTTTTGAACATAGTACCTACTACCTACTTTGATACAATCTGTGTGTGTGTACTAACTTACTTATTTACCGTTTTTTTATACCAAAGTTGAAATAAAGTGGTTTAGGCAATGATGACACGAACTATCGTATTCTATAATAGTTTCTATGAATACATTTTTTCAAAGTCTGTGTCAATAAGTGTCTATTATTAAATTCATCTAACCAAAGCCCAGTGAAAACAATAAAAAACTCTGACAACTTAAAATAAAGTGGCCAAGTGCGAGTTGGACTCGCCCATGAAGGGTTCTGTTGCAGCAAGTAACATAATATACATAGTACACATAGTTCTTGTAGTTCTTTGAAACTTTGATCGAAGTTTCAATAGGTAATAGTGTATTTAAGACGTACTTAAAAAAAAACTACTCATCAGATCGAGTTCAAACTAATTTTCGTTGGTAGTTTACATGGTAATGTACATCATATATTTTTTTTTTAGCTTTTTCATTCTCTTACTTTAGAAGTTAGATGGGGGGGGACACACATTTTACCACTTTGGAAGTGTATCTCGCGCAAATTATTCAGTGTAGACGAAAATGTTTTTAGAAACCTCAACATCATTTTTGAAGACCTATCGATAAACACCCCATTCGTGTAGGTTTGATGAAAAAAAAATTTTTGAGTTTCAGTTCTCAGTATGGGGGGCAACCCTAATTTTTATATTTTTTTAGTTTTTTGTTTAAATCTTAATGCGGTTCACAGAATACATCTACTTACCAAGTTTCAACAGTGTGGTTCTCATAGTTTCGGCAAAAAGTGGCTGTGACATACGGACGGACGGACAGACAGACAGACAGACAGACAGACATGACGAATCTATTAGGGTTCCGTTTTTACGTTTTACGGAACCCTAAAAAATGAGCCTTATAAACAGTATAACTAAATATTATAAAAAGTAAAGTATTTACGGAGTGCTACTTTGACATTACAAACTTATAGTCCAAGATCCCAGAGCTGCCAGACGTCACCTATTTTCTGATGAATGAAATGTGGACGATTGAGTAGAGTTTACTAACTCTACTCAATCGTCCACATTGAGTACTAAGAACACAATAACAACTCCATAATAATAATTTAACTTCACTTAAATTCTCATGCTCCATTTGTAAATATGTTCGTCGGACAACTATTTTTAAGCTTTTTCCAATAAGATAGACCAATCTAAGGGAGTAATCATCCCCTAAACTCAACTATGCCTGCTGCTATAAAGCTGGTTGCCTGGAAGAGATTGCTCTCAGCAATAAGGCCGCCACTTGTGGCACTAGTTAATAAGTTATTTCTGTGTAATATTTTAATTTCTTTGTGTTACAATAAAGTGTTTCTATCTATCTATCTATCTATGCCTCTATGGGTAAGAGTGCGAGACTGAGTGAGATATTTTTTAGGAAATATTGACTTAAAATTGACTTTAGGGGATGATTGACCCCTTAGATTGGTCTGACGAACATATATCCAAATGGAGTATGAGAATTTAAATGAAATTAAGTTATTATTTTGGAGTTTTTAAGCAAAACGGCCGACGGAAAGTGTCTGGGAGTATTGGGACCTTGTTTTTAAGGATATTGCCTACAACATACGTGAAAATCACTTATTAGAAAATACGTGAAGTTAGTAATGTTTGTATGTACCTTCATTACCCCATATCTCAAAATTGGCCGTCTAAGCAAGTTAGCGAGTAAGCATGTGTTCTTGGTACTTACTAACTCTACTCAATCGTCCACATTTTATTCATCAGAAAACATGTGACGTCTGGCAGCTCTGGGATCTTACTCTATTACATTAATCTATTACTTTATTTTGTTAAATGATTATTTTAGAATAAAAATACGATTGCGGTTTCCTGAAGCATGTTATTATATAGCAAAAAAAACACAAAACATAAGCAGCTCACTTTTTGCTGCCACAGCTTAGAATCCAATCTTTCTCTTAGAAGGAAGTGAATAAATCACTCGGCTTCACGGCTGTTGATTTTTTCCGTACTACAAAGTCCTCGATGTTCATTATGGTCTATATTGAAACTTTTCTTGGTGCGGGTATGAAATTCAGCCCTATAGCTAGAGCTTTAGTTTCTACAAAGACCGCTCCTTACAATTTTAAAGAGTAGCTATGGTTTTACCATTGCAACGTATGAAATGAAATGAAATGAAATGAAATGAAATGAAATGAAATTTATTGTACATAAAAACAAAAAACATTTTTGTGAAATCTTACTTATTAATGGGTTAGTAATTAGCGTGAGTGAGTGAGAGAGTGACTTCACTTTTGGGAACTCTGTCTCCCACACTAGGTAATTACCTGTATCGTGGGATGCAGTGCCATCCATTATGAAGTTGGCATTGTGCTTGTGTTTGTGATGCTTTGTATTGAGTTGAGTTCGTGTGTGTGATTGTGTGACTGCATGTATGTACAACTTTTGTGCAATGTGGTATTATGTTTAAACAATTGTGAGTATGAATGATAGTGTGATGGAGTAAGAAGATGTGTAGATGTTTGTTAAGTGAAAGTGAGAATTGTGTAAGGGTGAGTTTGTATGTATGTGAGTGTGTGATTGTGGTTTAATCTGATACCTACTTAGACAACCAGTCTGATTAAACAGCTTTCAGTTTTACATTTTCAATCATAGATGCGATACCATTAATTTTTCTGTGTCAGTGTAGTTTAAGGTTAGAAGGTAAGTAGTTATTAAATATTTGCATTGAAAGTTTATTTTGTTGTCGAATTTTAAGATTTTGTTGAGTTTATTGTACAGAACCGGACCTAGAAAAAGTAAACTTCTTGTTCCAGAATTCGTTCTTTTCAAAGGAACTTTAAACATTTGATCTTTTCTTCTTTTTGTTGACATTTCTTCCCAAAGTTCTGTTGTGACTAAGCCGTGTTGCTTGGTGATTGCTGACCGGATGAAAAGTTGTCTGACCGACAGCACTGAGCATACCTTGAATAATTCGTCGGTCGGAAATAGTCTAGGTTTGAAAGCCAGTACTTTTAGTAGTGCTCTTTGAGATATTTCCAACCTTATTAAGTGCGTTTTAGCTGCAGTACCCCATGACTGTATGCAATAGGACAATATTGATTGAGCCAAGGCGTAATATATTTTGATTAGTGAGTCAAACTTAAGGATGTGTCGCAGTTGCTTAAAAGTGAAAATTAGTTTCCTGACTCTACCTGCCAGCTTTTTAATTTGGCAAGACCAGTTCAAGTTTTGATCGAGCATGACTCCCAAATGTCTAATTTCTGCAGTCTGCCCTAGATTTCCGCACATACAGGAACCAGTCATATCACAGGTGGATTTGTGAATTTTGAGTTCTAGTGGATGTTTTGGTTTAGTCCTTCTGTCGATAGTGAAAGTCATGTATTTAGTTTTTAAAATATTAATTGATAGCAGGTTTATTCTAAGCCAACTAGAAACCAATTCCAAGCCCTTATTTGCTGCTATCTCAACTTTATTCCATGACTGGCCCTGAAATAACAGCACTGTGTCATCTGCGTACGTAATTATTCTCCCTTGTGGTATCTCCAGGTCGCACAATTGATTAATGTATATCAGGAACAGTGTAGGTCCCAGAATGCTGCCCTGTGGCACTCCAAACTTTATATCTGCCTCACTACTCAGTTCTCCATCAATTCTAACCATTTGAGTTCTGCTTGTGAGATAACTATGAAACCACTTCAGAGGAGTACCTCGCACTCCAATCGCTTCAAGTTTAGCCAGTAGAATAGGAATGGAGACTGTGTCAAATGCTTTTGCAAGATCTAAGAATACAGCAGCGCATTTTTTTGTGTCATCCAGAGATTTTTTTATATATTCGGTAACACTTAGCACTGCATCTTCAGTGCATTTCCCAGATCTGAAGCCAAATTGATTTTTTGACAGTAAATTCCTGCATTCCAAATACTTCTTTAGTCTTGCGTTCATAAGTTTTTCCAGCACTTTAGAAAATATTGGAAGCAAGGATATTGGTCTGTAGTTTGTGACTTTCTTCTCATCCCCACCTTTGTGAATCGGGCAGATTATTGACCTCTTGAAAGCTGCGGGCACAATCCCCAAGTCGAAGCTGATTTGGCATATTGTTGTTAAGGGCTTGAGAATATGAGGCAGTATTGTTTTCACTATTCTGGCGTTTATTTTATCCCAGCCTGGAGCTGAGCTATTTTTCAGGTTTTTGACAATATGAAATATTTCAGTTTCGTCCGTGGGCAGGAGACCAAAAGATGTTAAAGAGGTTTTGTTGTTAATTGAGTGATGGGCAGAAACTAGTTCGTCTTCATTTACATTTAGCGAATTAAGTGTGTCTTTCGCGAGGTTTGAACCCACGTTCACAAAGTAATTATTCACTACATTTAGAGACTCGCTTATTGTTGGGTTAATATTCAACAAGTTTTCAACCGGATTTTCTTTTACTGGAAAGTTGCATATCTTTTTAATAGTTTGCCATGTCTTTTTACTGTCTTTCTTATATTTTATTAGTTCATTCTCTTCATGCGTTCTTTTTAGATTCTTCAGTATTTTGTTGCAAATATTTCTATAATGTGTGTATTTAATTTTGATTTCTTTATTGTTTGGCTGGTTTTTTATCGTCATGTGTAGTTTGTCTCTTTTTCTCATGCATTTTATTAGTCCAGGGGTGATCCAAGGCTTGATGTTAATCTTTGATCTTGGTAACTTTCTGTCATTAGTATGTTTCTGGATGGCTAGAGATATCAACTTCATGAATGAATCAGCAGCATTTTCGATATCTGAAAAATTTAGATGGTCGCTCCAGATTGTTTTAGATAGCTCGTCTTTGATTTTTTCGTAGTCGATTGTTGCCGATTTTTGTACCCCTTTTTTCATACAGGAATTCTTACAGTCGATTTGCATAACAACCGGCGAGTGGTCTGTTATAGTGGCTGGTAATATCAACGTGGTTGTTCTCCGTTTAGTTTTAATCATGCAATGATCCAGACAATTTTGTTCTCGCGTTGGAAAGGCATGCGCCGGAAGTAATCCCTGTCGAGCTAACAAGGTAAGATATTCATCCATATTTTTATCAATACTGTTATTTTCTATGTTGATGTTAATATCTCCTACCAGAATTATATTTGACCAGTTTTTTAGTTTGTCCAATTTACAATCTAGTGAGTCTAAGAAGTTAGAAGTGTTTTTATTGAAAGGTGGTCGATATAGTGCCAAAATGCAAATATCATCTATTTCTATAATTATACAGTTTGCATCACTCATGTTTTCTTCATATAATTTGACTTTTTTAAGATTTTTTCTGTAATAAACTACAATGCCGTCATTTTGGTTCATATGATTTATAGTGTGATACGCTTTATAACCTGATAGTTGATGTGGGGAAAAATTTTCGTTCAGCCAACATTCAGTAAAGACAAGAATGTCTAAATCTAAAGATATTCGCTGCAACAGTACCATTACCTTATCAAGATTACAGTTAACCTATTAAGCCCGACTCGCGACGCGGCCGGCGTCGTGACGTCACACAAAAAATCATAACTAAAAAATGAAACCAAATTTTGTGTGTCTGTAAACGACAATATACTGATAAATATTATCACCTATCTCTTAGGCATCAAAATAAACTAATAATCGAGTATGTTTATCATGAAAAAATAAGGTTTTAAAGTCCAAAAACCGGTTTTGCCCAAATTTGGCCTCTTGGGGCTCAAGTGATTAATACTACGTATGTTCATGGATAGTATCGATACTTTTTCACAATTATTGATTTGAAAATACTTGGGGCATTCCTCAGGTTCACTCAAGACACAAGACTTGGAGACATTGACGTTGTCAATGTCTTTTATTACATCACTAATTTGTGACACCATTTTGATTCTTTAGTGTACAATATTTTAATCATGCTTGCCAAGAACCTGAGTAATGAGTTAAACCTTCGAGTGCTCTGTCCCATCTGAAAACTATCCAATCCGATCGCATAAGTAGGTATAGATATCAGTTGTGTGTGGATATGTATATGTAATTGTTGTGTATATAAAAGTGTTAGTATTAAGTAAAAATAAAAGAGACAATAATTATTAAACATAGCAGTAGTGGGCTGGCAATACGTCAGTGATGATGATGATGATTGTTTTTTGAGAACATTCTGTACGATTTTTCGTGTAACGTGAGAAGGTTGACTTGGTATTCTGCGAGCTAGTCAATTTTCCATTAACTTGCTGGTTTCTTTAAGAGTAGCCACTTGTTCCAAGCTCTTGATTTCAATTACAGGTGATCCTTCTTCTCTACGAATGAAAACTCTTCCGCCCTTCGTCCAGCAGTATCTGATTATACGTTGCTTTACAAGTTGACGAGCGTTGTAGTGCAATTGCTTCGCTAGTACGGTAAGGTGTTCACTAATATATATGTTTTTTTTTTCTTCTAGCCCTAAGTTCACAGTATTGAATTTATCTACGTTATTTTGGTTATAGTCCCTGAAAGCCCGCATTACATCTTGTTTTTTATGAACTGAGGAGTATTCGACAATAATAGGTCTGATCTGGTCCTTTTTTGCAGTTAGACGAAAGGAGTTACGTATATCTTGAGGGTTAACTTCCAGTTTCAGAGCGTTGTGAATTTTTCCAATAGTGTCCAGGATTTTATTGTTATTTTCCAAAGGAATGTTTCTTATCTCAATTGTACTATCTCTGGATTTTCGTTCTAAAATCTGTACTTGTTGTTTCAGAGATTCAACCTCAATTTCTTTTTCTTCAAGAGCGTCTATGCGCTGCTTCATATCTATTTGTTCTGATTTTATTTCAGAGATTGATTTTTTAATTTCTTCATTTGACGATAGTAGTACTTCATTTTGTTTCTGGATAGTTTTTATATTGACCTCCATTTTTGAAAATTGAACCTCTTGGTCAGCTTTTAGTTCAGAAAACATATGTCGGAGACTGCTAAGCATGTGTTTCATCACCATTTTGGGGCTTTCAGCAAGTTCATCTTGACATTTTCTTTTTTTCAGGTTAGAGGTGGAATCTAGGTCCAATATTGGCGATCTAAATATGTCTGGGAAAGATCTAGCTTCACTCATTGTTCTCGTTGGTGAGCTCGTGACGTGAGACATTATTATGCGTTTATAATATTTGCCGAACGCTGTTTAGCAAAATTTCTGTTTTTGTCGAGTCTGGCAAAATGACCCAGATGACAAGTGCCAAAATTTCCGCAAAAAGTTTTTACTTGCAGACTCCGATTGTAGTATAATCTGTGTTGGACTAAAAACCACTTTATTATATTCTGTGATTTAGCAGTGACTTAACGTGTTCAGGACTTTATAGCTGTCACTGTCAAAAGTCAGTTTGAAGTTGTCACCGTCAGCTGATTTTCGTTAAATCGTGAAATCCGAGGTTATTCTTACAATATTAAGAAGACCCTATTTTATAAAAGTTTGTTAATTACGAGGGTGGTGATAGTTAGTTGTTTGTGTTTTAATTGGTTATTACTTTTGTGTACTCACTCAGTCTTCTTTGTATGTGTGCTCAAGATTTCACGACAGAAAGTGATAACCAAAGTTTTCATGGAACATATAGGCTTGAAAATGCACTTGCCGTCCTGTGTACTATCCGCAAAACGGTGGCAGCTTGATATGCTTTGGAATGTATAACTTTTCAGCAGGTATGACTTGGTATTTCTTCAGCTTTTTTCAAATTATCACGGAGCAGTTGTAACAGAATGTTTACAGTTTAAAGTGCACACACACACGTGATGGTGGTGACACGTATGGTATGGTATACGTATGGTATGGTATACGTATGGTATGGTATACCATTAAAACGAATGCAGTTTCGGTGGCGAGTGACAACTTCCTTGTATTACGCCGAAGACACTATCTACGAGTATATAAGACAATATTTCGTCCCCAGAGACAGTTAAGGCAAATTGTATGTTCTTCGAAGCACAAAGCTTCATTATGTGTTCTTGGGGGTACGTGAATTCTTGTACCTAACTGCGATGAGAGTTATGTAGACGAAACACGTAGAAATCCTATTAAGTAATATTATAAATGTTTGTATCGATGTATGTTTGTTACTATTTCACGCAAAAACTACTAAATGGATCGGAGTTCAATTTGATACACAAACAATAAAAGATCAACATCAACATCAACAGCCCACTAAACGTTCCCACTGCTGGGACTCGGGGCCTTCTCTCGCAAGGAGAGAGTTAAGGCCATAATCCACCACGCTGGCCCAGTGCGGGTTGGTGGATGACACATGACTTCGAAAGATTCTAGGTACATGTCGGTTTCCTCACGATGTTTTCCTTCACCGTTTTAAGTTAGCGGCATTACGCACATGACTTCGAAAAGACAGTGGTGGTGGTAGTAAGTTACGGCTGGTCTAGTCGAGAGAACGGTGACTGCCGATCCGGAGACCCCGGGTTCAAACCCCACACGCAATAAAAGATAATGGTCTGTAATTACACATAAAGTTATTTTTTATCCCGAAATAGAATGGTATCGGTAATTATGCTGGTGAAATCGCAGGGCCATCATTTATTTATGCTGTGGCATCTACTGTAACTTTAAAGTTATTTACCCATACATATCTCAAATGCTGCTAACTAAAAAAGATGAAGAAAAACATCGTGAGGAAACCGACATGCACCTAGCATCTTTCAAGAGCATATGTCATCCACCAACCCGTAAAGCCCCGAATCCCAGCAGTGGGAATATTTAATGGCCTGTTTATGTTTATATCTTATATTGAAATAATCCTACCTCTTAAGGTCAGGGAGGCCAAATGGGTCCGATGTTTTTGTCCTTGTTTTACTTTTCTTCTCGCTTCAATTTAGCAATGTGTTCTTGAAACTGGCAAACAGTTAGCTCAGTGTGTTGCAATATTTTGGGCTCACCAATGATGAAAATGTCAAGTGTACAAGGTACATTTGTCTTGAACATTTGTTTTGTTTGACCGCGGAGCCTTCACACATACTCTCTCATTAGGCAATTAGGCAATATATTATAAATGTCCATGTATGGATGTTTGGATATTTGGATGTTTGTTGCTCAATCACGTCCTAACGTATGAACGGATCGGGCTGAAATTTGGAACACAGATAGATTATAGTCAGGAAGAAAGTAGTATGGAAAGAAAGTATGGAAGAACACATAGGCTACTTTTTAACCCGGAAAGCAACGGGAACAACGGGAACGGGAACTTCGCGGGTAACACCGCGGGGCGCTGCTAGTTAGGCAATAAACTTGCGTACGCGCCGTGCTGCTTGCTGTTCGTAGAGCTAAGCGGAAAGCGTGAAAACGAATGCATGCGTACGAGACGCACGCATTTCTCTTAAAAAAGGTAAAAAAAAACATTGCGTGTAAAACCAAAAAAACTGAAATAATTGTTTATGTATTTTTATTTCCGTTATTACACAAATATTTATATATTATTTTATCCATATATATTTATATATGGATAAAAAAAGAAACCCAGGAAAATAATACACTGTTTTAAGCGGCTAAGTTTTACAATATGAAAAGGGAAAACTTGTATTATCCAATTCTACGGTTAGATTAAATTGTTTCGAAAACAACAGATGTTTTCCCACTAAAATCCAAATCCATCACAAGTGTATCAACAAAATACCGCTTAGAGCGCTTTCAACGCTGCTCGATTTCTCATATGATGCGAGAGCGCTTCAAGCCACGCTGACTGAAGGTACTAATTTTATCAGTGCTTAAAGTCAAACGAACAATATCTGCCATAAGATCCCACTATAAAAAAAATTTCAATGTATTTATACCTTTACATTATATTTTTAATTTGATTTATTTATAGAACATTGAGTAATACGTTACTATGTCTGTTTCAGAGTACTTTTCAAAAATATCTGATAAATGATCTTAAATCTCTTACTGACAAGTGCAGTGCAGTGCTAGGTAATAATTTAAGGATCGCAGGATTTTAATCGCAGGATTGCTACCACGGCACAACATAACCGTATCACACACTTCGAGATGCTCATAATGTAATCCTGCCATTTTGAGGGTAGATGGAGATCTCCTCATTCCTCAATGAGATGACCGGCAACTTCTCAGTCTTTTCGTGACCACGACGGTCGTAATGTTACCACAATGTCAAGGTAATTAAACCAATTGTAAATCGTGATTAAGTCTTGTGTAAAATTTTGAATGTGAGTTTGAATTACGAAAGTTAAAAAAAAAAATATATCTATGATAGATTTTGTTCCAACTTGCAGTACTGTTAACACAATACATAGGTTTCATATTCCCGGACAGACAGTGCATACGGTAGCCGCCTAGTTGCGCCTGATTTATGAAATTGCGGCGAGCTCACGTCCGTCCGTTCAATTATTGAGGGCGCCACCGTCACGCGTTCATCAATCTTATAGACAACAAGACAAACACACGGATATTGCATGTTCGTTGTGATAGCGGTGTAGAGTGATGGTTAGTTGATGTATGTTATACCATTTCCAAGATATTCGAAAAACTCTGATTCGATTCGATGATTGGAATTTCTTCAAAATCAATAAACTTTCGTCGAATAATTTTGAAGAAATTATTCGGCGAAAATTATTCGAGCCGCCTAAAAACGTAAGAAAATTCACCAGAATCCTTGCAAACCTAGTATATTAACCTAAGGCGTAATATAACGGCGTAACCCTCCTATGACTGGGTATCTTGTGTTGTACCTGGACTTTAGTATACATCTATTTCAACTACAATTATACATTTCGTATAACTACAGGTATACAAAATGCTGTTCAAATAACCATAAAATATTAAGCGTACAACACGCGAGTTCCCACGAAACGTACAACGCAGAGCAGGCGAAGTATAAAAGTTCACCATTTACTGCAATTTAAGCGTGCAAAGGCAAATTAGTTCAATAATTCTCTGGCGCAAAATAATCGGAGTTTATAGGTAAAGTGTGATATTACCAACTCTTACCGGTTTTTACCGCATTTTACATGGTTAAGTCAGCACGCCAGTTATATAAAAAATGTGGAAAATACCTTATATTAAAACTGGCGTAGTTATTACACATTTTTAATTGATTTACGACCTTCAAAACGAATTAACAAAAAATGGCTATGTAGTTAATTTATACGCTGCAGAAGTAAGAGCGAGAGGTATACCAGCAAAATCTCTCTATAACCTGCTTAAAGACCTTGGATTATCCAGAAGTGCAGTGAGTTCTATACTAGAACGAGTATCTAAAGCTGCACTAGTAGGATCATATCGGATTTGGCTGGGCAGGGAGAGAAATACGAGTAGTGAAGGTGAGTGTTGACGTACGTCAATATAAGGGGCCCCTGTTAAACCTACGCCCGAGTCACAAGTCTTGGGGTCTATTCGAGATTTCTCTCTCTGCCACACGATGGACCCGGCACCCGCACGGTGAATCCATGGAATGCTAAGAAGTACGTCTCTCTCTCTTGAAGTACCAAACACACACACAGTATCAAACGAGCAGCGGTCGTGCTCGTAAACTCTCCTTTAAACAGGCCGCTAGATGCGGTTGAAACTAAAGTTAGATCGGACCGACCACATCACAGGTGACAAACATTAATAATTAAAATACGCTACAATAAATAAGGATATCCAGCCAACTACTTCATGTTGTAACTACTGGTACTCGCGGTCTTCTAGGAGTCAAGACCATAATCCGCCACGCTGGTCAAATGCGTTTTGGCAACACACCTGCGCATGACAGCAATGCGCCATGAGCTTTTTTCAAACTACTCTAACACTACAATGCATTTGTCACCTCAGAGACATGAGATTACTAAGTTTTTCTTTTCAAGCAATTTTCACATTCAAATACATGAAAGTTTAAACCTAATACTGTTAAATTTCTAGGAAAAAATTAGAAATACGATTAATTATTTTTCCAACGAACCGGAAAACTGTCAACTGAGAAGTTAAATTAAATTCTGAACAGGTTTAGTATATTTCTGAATAACTATTTTTATAAACACTCAATTATTCAAACAGAAAAATAAATTCAAGCGATCCTTAGAACGTTACTATAGCAGAAACCCATTCAGGTCAAACTTTGAAATTGATTAAAAAACAACTCGCGGAGTTGAGCGTAATTAGATTTAATTTACGTTAATTTATGTGAAAACTCATTTAAACAGTGAAAATACCGTTTCTCAATGTATTCCAAGAATTAGAAATTGTGCGAGAATTTACAGTGTAGAAGGATATTTATTTTTCGAAAATAGAACTGAGGTAGAAAAACAACCAACTGAACCATTACAATTAGAACATGGAAGTCTGATTAAAAATTTCGTTAGCAGTTACTGTTATAAATATTATCTAATATTTTGAGCAAATTTGATCTTGGATTGATATTTCAGAAACCAACCAGCTGAGCATAAATATGTCAGTTGTAATAGCAAGCGAGTAAAAATTTATTTTAATGCTAGATACTAATGTGGAGAAGAGCTTCGGTATCACAAACAGTGTGACGCTCTCTGCCCGCCGCGCCATGGTATTGACAGGATCACCATGTTAGATGGCGAACGCGGTGGGGTTGCAGGAGAAAAGGAGTGTTGGTTGTGCGATTCTATTAATTTTTATCTGAATAGTGGTAGGTGGCAGGACTATTATTACGAAATCGCAAGTCATAGCAATAGGTAGTTTCTCGATCGTATTGGGTCTCGAGAGTTGACTGGTCACTGATTCCTCATGTAACTTTTAATGGTGTCATAATACCATTTAGCGAATCAGTCAAAAATCTCGGTGTAACATTTGATCAAACTTTATCTTGGGATAATCATGTCAAAGCAATCAGTGCTAAGCTATATGCGTCAGGGGGATCCCTTAGACGCCTTCAAAACTTTTTACCTACTGCCACTAAGATTGCACTCGCTCAGTCTCTACTTCTGCCTGTCCTGGACTATGCTGATGTCAGTTTCCTTGATCTTAGAGAAGACCAGATAGATAAACTTGAGCACCTTCAAAATTGTTGTATTCGATTCATATTTGGTTTACGGAAATATGATCACGTTTCTCATTTTCGCGTCAAGCTCAAGTGGTTGCCCATTCGTCTACGTCGTAATGCTCACATTCTTTATCTTCTATACAATATTCTTTTTAATCCTTGTACCCCGCAGTACCTAAAATAATAACCATTATTTTAGGTTTGACAGGACATTCTGACAGAACTGCCATGCTCGGCCGCTAAGGTCAAAATCTAACTTAACCCTGAAGCCACCATCAGCACGTTCCGAAACTTATTATGGCAAATCCTTTGCCTTTCAGGCAGTCAAATTGTGGAACGAGTTGCCTGTTGCTATTAGAAAATCGCCATCGCTTGATTCTTTTAAAACTCACGTTAAAGATTATTATTTGTCTTAGCTGTAGTCACAATCTCACATTGCAATCTTTTTTATTGGATAGGCCTATTGTGTACCTACTATCTATGGTTTATTGCATTTAATTAATGTCTTAAGTTTCTTTTCGTTTGTTATTATGATCTGTTGTATTTTCTGGTTTATATTTATGTACTTCCAGTTATTTATCTATTTTATATTTATTAGTATATGTTGCAAATATTGCATGTAATAATATGTAATCCCTATAAGTATGTATGTTTATTTATATATTTACTTTTTACTGTATGCCACTACATTTAATCGTCTTATTATTCTATTTAGCACACCCCGCTTTTTATTATTTTTATAAACGTTTCCATCCTAAGGTTGCCTGGAAGAGATCGCTTTTAGCGATAAGGCCGCCGATTGTAACACTAGTTTTATTTAATTTTTAATTTTACTGTATTGTTATGTTTCGGTGTATACAATAAAGCGTATCTATCTATCTATCTATCTATTATTAACCCGTTTCTATTGAATGGTTGGTCCCAGGTACTAGAGATGGTCAGTCTTGAGTACAGATACGCTAGTGACGGGGTTAACCCTGTTGGAGATGGGTAGGATATCATAGGTTGTCAGCAGAATGCGGGAAGGTCCTTGTGGTTCTGGTGTAAGCTATAGAGGTGAAAGTTTTTGTCGGTAGAAGCACCAGTTGTAGTGTCTAGTCTGACATAACCTGCCCGAGGGGACATACATTTACGCATGGTGGAGCCCATGCGTAAATATAATATGTCACCCTTATGAAAAACAGGAATATTCAGCGATATCTTATACCTTTAAACGAGCAATTCTTGTATATAAATATGTATAGAATCTGAATCTCGAAAACGGCTGGAACGATTTTCATGAAATTATGTATGCAGGGGATTTCGGGGACAATAAATCGATCTAACTAGGTTTCATTTAGAAAAAAAACGCATATTATGCGCGTTTTTAGGCAATGAAAAACTGTCACATTAGACATTAGAATGCAAAGTTAAATTTCGCCACGTTACGCGACAGCGTAATTAGCTCAGACGGGAAGTCGGGCGAGTCGGGGTCCTGGCGGTCACGAATTAGTAGCTCCGGGTTCGAATCCAGACGGCTTCTCTTTTTTCAATTCTTTTTTTTTAAGAAAACCTATTTCTTGGAGTCTTGTATCTGTAGGTATCTAAGTATATTTAGTATTTGAACCGAGCAAAGCTCGGTCACCCAGGTACTTTATTTAATTACTTACCTGATTTATTTTTATGTACAATAAGATTAATCATATTAGGTAAATTATCACTCGATGGTTCGTTCCAGTTTCATTTTATAAAGTTTCGTGGTCTTCCTATGTTACTCAAATATTTCGTATCACGACTCAGGTCCGCATGTGAGCAGCGGAAGCTTGTTTACTTTTTTATTTACCTTTACTTGTACGTACATATAGTCCAATTTAATGATTTCAGTTGTTTGATTTTATTTTGTTACCATTTTGAAATAATTTACATCGAAAATTGTTATCTTATTGCAAAGTACGTCAGTTTAAAAATATCCACTTGAAAGCTTTACTTGAAGCACACAGGTATCAGACTCTCGTTAAAATAACTCTACTACAGCAGATGATCTTGATATCGGATACTATTTTTCACATTAGCAAAATATAGAAAATAAAAATTACTTAATAAGTATTTTAAGAAAAACAAATCTTTAAATTGTAGTACAGTGTTGTACAGGATTTTGGAAGAAGTTTATAAGACTGTTGTTGCTCTGTATTCCTGTCATCGCCTGAATAAGACAATAAGACAGTACATATTTTTAATTATCCTTTTGGATTTCTTGGTGTATTTGTAGTTGGTGTCTGTTATTGGTGTATTTGTCCAATGAGTAGAAAAAAACAAAAAACATAAATGTCACTTTAAAATAATTGAGCATTGCAATAATAACCATCAATGTGATTTCTCCAACCAGACAACAGAGAGTGTTGAGTCCTCTTTCAACGAAGATCAATTAGTTATCGACGTCGGTACTTATTTCGTACAAGAGATCCAACAAGGTCACGCAGTAGCCTAGTTAACATCGAGCCAACAAAGCGAGGAACATTAATCCGATTCGTTCCTACCGCACAGGTATCGGGTCTGCTCTTAGTAATAGATGATCGCGATTGAGGTTTGGTCCTAGTGCTTGCGACTAATGAAATAAAGCTACGTAAGTTTTGCTACTACTAATACTGCTTTTCTGCCGTCCGCAAGCTTAAATGCCGTTATCTAACATCGGGTCGATTTGGACTTTTAAATGGCACTACAATCAGAAAAAAAATATCTATCGATCTGTGTAACCCGTGTTTTTCTAGGTATGTTAGTTTTTAAGATACCAAAACTAAAAATGCCGTTAAGTCATTTTATTTTGTATGGTTCCAACGCTAAAACGCAGTTAAATAACAATACTTACCTTAAAAGCCGCTAAGGTATTTTAACGTTACCTTTGGCTGAAATTTTCTTTGATTTTCCATTACTTAATTGCCGTTAACTGACTTTTGTACGCTATAGTGCCGTTAAAGCACTTAAATGTTTTTAAACAAAGTTTCATTTATAATTTATATTGTATTTGTCCAACGCTATAAAGCCGTTATGCTTGAATACAACACAAAAATGCAGTTGAACACACTTAACGGCTTTTTAGACTAGTAAATACGTATGCAATTTTGTAAACTTAAAACAGAAAATATCACAAAGCTACCTTAACTATGTGATATAAATTATTTATTTTTTACAATACTAGACTAAAATGCGGCTATGCCACATTACTTAACTAAAATGCCGTTACAAGTTCTTGCGTATGCAGTACGATAGTATGTGACGAAAATCAAGTGCAGATGAATAAGAAGCTTTCGTTCCCTCCAACTTGTTTCGATGGCTTAAAACACATTTAGATGAGTCAAACTAGATCTTGTATAGAAAAAATCGGCTCTTCCAGTGTCATTGATACATTTTGGGACGTATAAATTATGTTACAGAACTCGTCTTTCTTTAGATTTTAATGAAACCACAAATCTATACAATGAAACTTTATCAGGTTTTAATAGACTAACAAGGAAAGTAGAGTAATTCTCTACAAAATCATCAAAACAAACATTCAGTTTGAAGAGTTAACATAAAATATTACAGCCAGATGATGATAGCACCATACCGTATCTGTTGAAGTTTTAAACTCCACAATCAAGCTTACAGTGTGATTTCAATTCAGATGACCTGCACGTTATAATGATTTTAAGATAGCTGATTCAAGTGAAAATTTTAGTAACTATTTTCAAGAAATCCATTAAGCATAAGTTTAAACGTAACCATAAGTCTGACTTTAAGAACCACAACATCATTAATAAATACCTACAGAAAACAACTCAAAAACGGTACCATTTAACGTTGTATTAAAACATTGTCAATGCCGTTATACAGAATACAGAAAAACTAACCGAAGGCTGGTTGGAAAAGCGTAGAAGCTCAATTAATGAATCTCAAAAAACTGTCAGTATTTCCATCTCTCTGTCAAACGCGGAGACACATGATAGAAATTGGTGAATATCAGAACCTATCTACTTTAATGTTTATGCAACGACCAAAAAGCAGTTGACAGTTTGGAAAATAAAAATTATGACTGAATCGAAGACAAAGATCTGATGTATACAATTGGGTTGTTAACAGTGCAATGCAGTTGCAGTGCACAAAATAAATTTAACTATTATGTTCACTTCTTCTCAGTGTCATTTATTTACTAAATGCATTTATTTACTAAAGCATATAACAAATTACGCTTTATTATTTCAAATCTGAACACAGTTTCATGAGTTGCGAACAAGAAGATCATAAAGTAAAGTAAGAAATGCAATAAAGGTAAGTTATATGATTTTGACCATTTTGATGAGACAGTATGAGTTAGCAACTAAAAGTAAATATGAAGTTTATAGCACCAAACAATTTCGTCATTGTGCCAAATAACGCTTCAGAAAGAAGAATTCAAATTAAGCCCCTGAGTTAATCTCAAAAATATGTCGCACATGTGGATTTACTCTGATTTTGAGTTTTATTGTAATAGCTTGTAGGTACAAAAATTATTGCCAGAAAGATTATTTATATTATTTTGCTTTCTTCAATGGCAAATACTTAAAATACCAGAAATTATAAAACTTCGTTTCAAATCAAAAGCAAAATGCAGAAATACTAAGCGGAAGATTAATTTAGTTCAATTCATAGAGCAACATAGCGCCAACACGTAAGCTATTGTTTTGGAAGAACTTGTCGACCGACGACAAAGAATGATAATGCTAGTAAAGCAATATTTAGACTCAAGAAAAATATTTGAGTCTTAGGTATTATTAATTATTTTGTAGGAATATTTATCCAAAAGTTTAAGTGATTGTGACAAAAATAAAACAAAAACATTGATCTCTATTATAGATTTTTGAAAATCTGTTGTAAGTAAGGGCAATAAAAGTAGTATTTTAATTTTAAATGTAAAATTTTGTAATTTTGCCTTGTTATTTTAAATTTTAACTCTTGAGAAATTGTATTTTTAGATACTTAGGCTTGTGTTCGAAAAAAGTTAACAAAAAATGCTGTTTGTTGTTTTTTAATGCCAATAAAAATCTAGTTTTTAAAGTCATTTTTTGTTTACTTATTTCACATAAATCATCACTTTTATTGTATTTTCTTAAATATCTTGTGAGTCATGCTTAGCTTAATTGCAGTTAAAGGTAAAGGTTTTGCATTTAATCGCATTTTAGTGTTGTAAAATGCTCTGAAATAACTGATTAAAACAAATTTATGAAGTTTGCTAGTTTTAAATGCGGTTAAATGACTTTAACCGCATTGTAATCTTGGATGTTTCATGATATAACGGCATTTTAGTTTTGGAATGATTTCAAAATCTGTAGTCAAGTACCATCCAATGAAATTAAACAAAATATCAAGCTAAAATGCCGTTAAACTATACATAACGGCATTTTAGTGGTGATTTTGAAAAGATTTTAAGACAAAATTACAAGACTAGAATGCAAAAACGCTTATAACTCTTATTTTGCACACTTTAACATCTTGAAAATACTATCATTTCAAAGTGTTTTTGCAGCTCTATATAAAGGTATCAAAATTATGGAAATATGTATTTCACTTATCAAATGGCATAATTTTAAAATTTAGAAACAGTTTTCCCGCGATATCTCGAAACTACATTTTGGTACTTAACGGCATTGTAGTTTGCGGACGGCAGTTTTAACAAAAGTTATATAACTTATACCCGAGCTACACGATGCTAGTTTTTCAAACTAGGATAGCAAGCTAGTGTAAGCAAGCCAGCAAGCTAGTACTTCTAGCTTTATGTAGACAACGCTACGCAATGCTGGTTTTGTCTAAGCTAGAAGTTAAGCTAAGCTGAAGTTAGAAGTACCAGCTTGCTGGCTTGTTAACACTAGCTGGCTATCCTATCTTGAATAAAATAATTTTAACAAAAAAAAGAACCGACTTCAAACAGTAAACTAAAAAGTAAAAAATAAATCTCTTTACCACAAAGTAGAACGTACTTCGATAAATTTGAACAGACATGATTAAATAAGTATTTAACAATTCTGAAGTCGGTGCCAAGTAAAACAACTACAGCTGAAGCTAACATTCGTAGAGTAGTCAATCGAACTGACATTTTGAACATAGAGAAGTTGTTGGGGACATATGTATGATAGACAGGAAGGTTGTTGCAACATTTACTTGGCACCGACTTTAGAATTGTTAAATACTTATTTAATCATGTCTGTTCAAATTTATCGCAGTACGTTCTACTTTGTGGTAAAGAGATTTATTTTTTACTTTTTAGTTTACTGTTTGAAATCGGTTCTTTTTTTTGTTAAAATTATTTTATTTTATGATTTTAAGTGATGGTTAGATGAATAATTCTTGAATTAGGTGAGAAGATAAAGATAATATAGATATTTAAGAGTACACGAATCAAGCAGAAACACTAGCTACTGTAAACCGTTAAACAGTTCACATAACTGTCCTTTGTCTTCATCGTCAGACCCCTAATAACAGTCACATCCCACCTAGGTATGTGTAAAGTGCTCATCGATACAGCTTTATCAAGCCTATACTCAAGGTAACTGCTGTAGATCGTTGAGGAGTAGCCTCGACTGTCTTTCGGCTCCTTCATCGGATCGACTCCAGACCTTCATTCAATTGTAGTGCTTTAAAATACCTAATTGAAACATTTTCAAACGCACTAGTCTACCCTTGCAGTTTTTAAAGGTCTAACGATTAATTAATTAGTTACAACGCGATTGAGCAACAAACATCCAAACATAGACATTTATAATGATGATGAAAGACAGTCCCAAGACATCTAGACGTAAAGTGCTCATCAATACAAATTAATCAAGCCCAAACACAAGATAACTGCTGTAAATCTTTGAGGAGTTCCCTCGACAGTATTTTGGCTCCATCATCAGATCGCTTCCAAATCTTCGTAGTACCAATCCAAAATAAATTGTAGTGCTTGTAAATACTTAATGGAAAAAATTATCAATCGCGCTTGTCGCCCCTACATTTTTTGCAAGTTCTCTTCAATTTCTGCAGGATTCCATCATCAGATCCTGGTTTCCTTATCATGGTACTACCCTTGGAATGACTTCTATCCAACAAAAAAAGAATCATCCAAATCGGTTCATAAACAACGAAGTTATCCGCGAACACACATAAAAAAAATATATATATACGGTCGAATTGAGAAACCTACTTTTTTTTAAAGTCGGTTAAAAAATAACCTAGTGTAGTTCGGGCATTATTTACGACAGTAATTTTACTTTAAAATTATTTGTATTCAGGTAAATCATGTATGTTTCTTGAAAGTCACTGACTTTGGTGGCTATACTATATCTTTATCATGTTAATCAAATGGTACTGGATGGGGCACGTAGAAAAATGTAATAACACAGTGGTGTTTACCTCTAGCAGTAAGATAAGATAAGAAAACTCTTTATAAAAACCAACAAAATAAAATATATGCCATCAGGACTTCGATGTAAACAAACATCGCGCATAGTAGATGAATCATCATGGGCTCAAGGTAGAAATCATCAGGCACATGTCCTACTCGTCTTATCAGGCTGTATTGATAATTAATCGTAACTAATTTTAATGAAAATTATTACCTAAAAGAAAACCCAGTGAAATCAAGCAGTACAACGGTCTATTATTAGCCATTGTGATTTTATAATCTACTCAAGAATGAACGCTAACACTAGCACCACACTAAATACCCCTTGATTAATTAAAGGCTTTATTGTTAACACAGGCCGGCGGCCGCAACAAAGCGTGCAGTGCGTGCCGATTTGTAACCTGTCGAAGTGATCGTTTTTCCTACATTTGGACACTTTCGACGTATCGATTCGACAGTGATTGGGAAAATGGGCGGATGGGCGTGTTATTGGAAAGAGGTGAATGCGATTGGCATTATTGGAACATTTCGCAGTTTTTATTAGCTTTGAAATGGTTAGGATGCTCGACGAGATTTTGGCATTTGGAGACTTTTTGTAATTGCCGTCATATCAAAAAACTTGACTAAAGCTTCATTTTTCGTTAATGAACTCATTAGCCGTATTTAGATATTAAGAATTAGATACATTTTCACACCGATTCAACTGTAGGTCAATATTTGGAATATGCCAGTAAGGCATATACTCAAATTATACCCAGGTGTCCATGTGAATTTTTCTATTTTCAATTGCTTTACTATAACTATAAACTACCTATACAATAATAAATTAAGAATGTTTTAAAATTGTAATTGTACCTAGTAAAACTATTATTTACGTGTATCTAAATTAACTACTCTCTTTTATTTGTACTATTATTTTTATTGACGAAATATTGTAAAAAACGAACACTAACTTTTTTATACATATTAAAATTTGCCACTCCACGGACTTTGGGGTTCGTATTCTTTTACATTTGAATCCTTTTTTTAACATGTGTCTCGGATTAATAGAAAAAAAAATTGGCAATCATAGGAACTGCCAATAGAAGTGAAAACTATAACTCAGAATTTGAAGCCTACTTTGGAAACTACACGGGTGTACCGGATGGCGTGGCCTGACCATCACGGCATGACCATCTAGAAATACGTGAGCCAATGGAAAATGCCAACGCATTTCTAGATGGCCAATGGGCGTGGCCCCGAGTTTATCCAAAGATTTCTTATCATACCCGAGCGTGACGCCAGTGACGCTAGAATTCAATTCACACCCCACGAAATATCTGTCTAAAAGCGCGCCTGCGCGCCAAAAGAAGTTTTCACTTCGAAATACTTGGGAGGTGTCAAGGGACATTCTGATGGAACGAAGTTGTACAAAATATTGCAACTATTTACTGTTTCTGTTGCCCTGGTACTGGTACCTAGGGGCAAACGCAATTCTTTTATATTTATGTTGTCCTGGTATCTGGAGATGAACGCTGGGCTATTATTGGAGGCAGGTAATCGAAACTCTTTACTGTTTCTGTTGCCCTGGTACCTACCTGGCTGTTTTTACCGAGTTTACCCGAAGATTTCATATCCGATCCGATCCATTATCATATCCAAGCGTGACGATTGATGAATCCATTTCACAGCCCACAAAAATTTTGTCTATCGCGCGCCTAAAGAAGTTTTCACTTCAAAAAAGGGACATACCCCAAATAATGACAAATCAAATCAAATCAAATATATTTATTGCGTAAATGGGTTTACAAAAGATGGTTAGTGGTTTTAAAGTACACCAAATACTGCCTTTCGGCATGCAAAGTTATAAAATACGTTAGTAAACAGTATTTCTATTGTATGGAAATAATAACACATTCACGTTCACATTATACTCAAATCATCAATAATTTCAGGTAGGTATCATATTTTTATTCAATTCAAAAACAAAGTATAATAATTATTGGTAACTGTAGGTAGTTTTGATTTAAAAACAAACGACATCAATTAATCAGATAGGTATGTGAATGCTGTTACAGCTAGCCATTCACGGTCAACCATGTTCGTCTATTTTTCTTAATGGTCAAGGTAAAATATTGTTCAAAAATATGATATTAAAGTCGTGTTTACAATTTGAATTCAATGATATTATACATATTTAACAAATAAATGTCCAATATTAATAATGGAAAAATAAATATATGTCAAAATAGATTTTTTATTTTTATTTTAGTTGAAATCTATGTCAGAACTTTAAACAAAACATTAATAAAATCATAAAATTCGAAGAAAAATATGTCACTCTAGTCAGTAACTTATTAAAATTTATCAGATAAGTATTCATTTACAGAATAATACGCCTTGTCAAGTAAAAAAGGTGTGTGCTTAAGACCACACGGCAGAAGTGAAAACTTCATTAGCTGATTTTTGTATTAGGTAGGTATGTCGTATTATAATAAAATAGTTTTAATAAAATAGTTTAGTAAATAGTAATAGGATTTTTGTTACCGACTTTCTCCTGTTCCGTCGATTCCACATACACTACACTGGAGACTCCACTACGATTTTCTGGGAATAGTCTCTTTCTCTTATAAAGGGGTTTTCTAAATAGTTTGTAAGAAACATTTTCACTTGGATTTGGCTTCAATAGTTTTCTTTTTCTGGTCTGTTCGACGGGGTCACCCCCGTCGCTAGCGACGCTCATATTTATTTATACTATTGACTATATGTATACAAAACTAAATATTTACACGAAAGAAACGAAATATTTACAAAGCAAAACTAATTAATTTGATTGTGAAAATTATAAAGCACCCGTCGTGTTTTCCCGCCCAAAGAAAAGTCTTTTGGAGTTGGTAGCCGTCAGTGTTGCCACTATGTTTTTGAGCTTGTCGCCAAATAGTTATGAAACAAAATCGCCGGTTTTGATTGAATTATTAAGGGAATAACAGTCTGGAAGAATACATAAGCTTTTTCCTTCTCCAACCTTCTACACTACACTAGTATATTCCCCTTTGTCGGTAACACGTCGTCTAAATCCGCTAAAAAGGTTTTAAAAATTCGCCAGTTTCAGCGACAAAGTCGCTAAAGTGTCAACACTGGTAACCGGTAGCGAGCAGCGAGAGAGAGAGAGAGAGTATCTATTGTCCCATGTCCTCCTCTAACAATTATCTTTCTCGGTCTGGCACGTTTGTTGACCACATTATCTTTCTCGCTCTAGCATCCCGAGCTTACCCGAAATTTCTTATCATATCCGAGCGTGATGATCACGTGATCATCAATCCATTTCACAGCCCACGAAAATTCTGTCCATAGCGCGCCTAAAGAAGTTTTCACTTCAAAAATATTTCAACTTACGACGGAAAACGGTCGTCTCCTTCGTCTTTACTATATCCTCTGGCAAGTTGTTATACAATAATAGTGGTGCCATACATAAAGCGCTATTAGACATTAATGCTGTTCGTCTATAAGATACATTAATCTTGTGATTGTTCCGAGTGGATTTCAATTTATCAAACATGTTTAAATTGTTTCGTACAAACATTACACACTCATAGATATAAAGACAGGGCATAGTAAGTATTTTGAGATTTTGGAAGTAGGGTTTACAGCTCACTCTTTGTTTGAGTTTACAAATTGCTCTTACGCATTTTTTTTGGGCTTTGAAAACTGTTTCTTTATTTGTACTGTTTCCCCAAAACATGAGGCCATATCCAAGTGATGAAGACACGTTACCATTGTAAGCAGTTAGAACTGTTTCTTTACTTACTATTTTAGATAGCATACGAAGTGCATATGACCGCTGGTTCAACTTAGTTCGCACGCTTTCCATATGATGCTTCCAATTTAAACAACAGTCAATATTTAACCCTAAAAACTTAGTGGTTTCGATATTTTTAATGTTTTGGTTAGAATAGTTGACGTTAAGGTTTGCTATTCTCTTAATTCTATTTTTAAATGTCATGATGTTAGTTTTAGTCAAATTTATTTTTAAATTATTAAATGTCAACCATTTGAGAATATCCCTAAGCGCCCGCTCCATTTGACTTTCTATCAAAGACCCACTCTCTCCTGTGATGAGTAGAGTGCTGTCATCAGCAAACATAACCATGGGGTGTTCTGTTACTTTAGGTAAATCGTTTATGTAGATGATGAATAACAGTGGTCCCAACACACTACCCTGTGGCACACCATACTTAACACTTTTGTATTCCGATGTATTTATAGTCTCTTTTTTCAAATCAGGACATATACTACTAATCTGAGTGCATTGTTGACGATTAGTTAAGTAAGACTGAATAAGTTTATTAATATTTCCCCGAATGCCATATGCATCTAGTTTTTTTAGCAATAACCCATGATCTACGAAATCAAACGCCTTAGTAAGATCCATAAACAAGGCATATGCTGGAACATTCCCATCCAAACTCTTCATAACAGTATTTAGAAATTTGTACACAGCTAAGTTTATAGACTTTCTCTTTCTAAATCCTACCTGTTGTGTTGCAAATAGATTTTTTTGCTCAAAAAAGTTGTAGACACTATCATAGATAACTCTTTCAAACACCTTTGACAACACTGGGACAAGGGCTATCGGTCTATAACATTTTATGTCGTACTTATTATCTTTCTTGAATAAAGGTTTAATTATGGTTTTCTTAAGTTTTGCAGGAAAAACGCCATCCGTAATACACATATTTATGATATGGCTCAATACATTGCACACTGTACTCGACACATGCTTTAGTACTTGAGTCGATATGTCATCATATCCAGTGCTAGATGTGTTTTTTAAACTCATTATTATTCTATGCACATCTTGCGGTATTGTAGGTTTCATAAATAATGAGTTAGGGTTTGGGGAAATATTTGTGTATTTTATGTTTGAGTCTGTACTCACGTTATCAGGCATATGGTCAATAAAATTATTATTAAACAACGTCACCACTTGAATAGGGTCCTTAACCAATTTACCATTCATTTTGAGATGTAAGCTCTCATTTGGCACATTATTCCTAGGACCGTTTATGATTTTCCACATAGCCTTGCTTTTATTTGTGGCTCGTTTTATGTAGTCATCATTTTGGGATTTCTGTGTGAGTTTTATTATTTTATTTAGTCTAAGTGATAGAGATTTGAAATTAGATTTATTTTGTGGTGTTTTATTTTTCCTATACGTCCAGAGCAATAATCTTTTCTTTTTACAACAATTTTTTATTCCTGTTGTTAGCCACTTCGGTCGTTGCCGTGGAGTGATTTTTATTTTGCATTTAGGGAAACACAAGTCATAGAATAGTTTAAAAATGTCATGAAAATAATCAAAGGCAATATTCGGATCGCTTTGTTTTAAAATGTCAGAAAAAGAGATAGATTCGAGGCATTCTTTGAATTTGTCCATGTTTTCGCGAGTGTAGCGGCGCTTCTTAATAGTCCAATGCTTGATATGAAAAGTAGGTTTTACTGGGCAGATGAGTAACTGGGATGAATGGTCCGAAACGGCAAGTTCTAAAAGACGACTCTTACATTTTTTTACATTGCATAAAATGTTATCTAAGCAGGTTCTGCTCGCTAATCTGGTTGGTTCATTAATTGTAAAGGTAAGGTTGTAAGCCGCGGCCAGTTGCTTAAACTCATTTACTTTATTGTTGTTTTTTAGTAAATCAATGTTGAAGTCCCCACATATAATTAGTTTTTTAGTACCAAAACTTGTCTCTTCAAGTAGTGCATTTAGTTTTGAGAAGAAAGTATTATATGACATGACAGAATTTCTAGGAGGTCTGTAAACGCATAAAATAATTATTTTATGGTCTATCAGTTCTACTCCGGAACATTCAATTGTACCCTCTACATTGTATTTTTGAAGTCCAGGAATTAATTTAAACTTGTGATCGTCTCGAACCAAAATACAAGAACCACCATGTCGATTTTTTCTACAGTATGACGACGCCAGATTGAAATTTGTAAGTTTCAATAAGTTAATATCGTCTTTGATCATGTTATGTTCCGTTACACATAACACATCCAAAGTCAAGTTATTTTCAATAGAAAGCGTGTCCAAGTTGGCAGCAATCAGATCCAACTTACTCAATAGACCATCTACATTTTGATGCATAATTTTGACATCTTTATAAACGAAAAAAATCATTAGATTTCACAGGAGTTATGGCGCATGTTTGTGTACCTACGTTTACTTTAAATTCTCTGTCCTGATATTTTTCGGGTTGTATTATCTCTTGTGAGCTGCGCAATGTCTGTACTTCAACATTATTAATACAGTTGATACGTGACGCATTATAAAGATTTAAATTATTTTTGAAAGTGATATGCAAAATTTCCTTCATAATGCTTCTACATAGATTTATACTAAAATCTTTTCTACGTAGGTGAATTCTACTATATGACATATCAACATAAGTTGCATGATCATGTTGTCCACATATAAATTCCAATTCATAATTCAATTTTCGCTCTCTTAGGTGCTTGTTATAAAGCACCTCTGTAGTAACCACGTTTGTATTTGAAACTGATTTTAGCCATGAGTGAAGAGTCGACTGAAATTCATAAGGTACACGGTCATTAGTTCCTGAAAGTAAGATTATACAGTCATTTTTATTATAATTTGATGTATCAGTCGTGTTTGTTACGTCAAAAAGGCGTGCTCCGGGTTTCCATATACATTTTACTTCGTAACTATCGCCTAACCACTTTTGAAGTATGTATTGTATGTGTTGGCCTTGTTCGTCCGCTAGTATCAAAATTTTTTTCTTAATGGTATGCGATGTTTTATTTGCTGTTTGCTGAATATGAACCGTTTCGTTCATATTTTTATTTTGTTTCTCATTATTATTTTCAGAAAACTTAATATTGTGAGACAATAAGGTATCAGTACCAGTATTGATCTCTTTGCTATGTGTTTTAGATGTATGTTCATATGTATCAGACGAATCTTGTTTCTGTTTTGTAATTTCTAACAGTTTCTTTGGTGTGCACGTTTGTGTAAATATCTTTTCGTTCCGGGAATATATTGTAGTGTGAGATGTGTCTATTTCCGATAGTTGAGCTGCTACATTTGAACCAGCACTCTCATTTTTTGAAATCGAAGCTCGTAATCGCTTACGTGTAACTTTTGGACTATTTAATTCAGTCTCTAAGTTTAATGCACGAGTTCGTTTGCGATTCTTAAACGGACTTTCTGCATAAACTACCTTTTTATATCTTTCTACAACTTTTTTGAGATCGTCATTTTCATTTTGTAGACGATAGTTCTCTGTGCATAAGTTTTCAATTTCATTATTAGCCGATTGTAGATTCATTGAGAGTTGTTCTATTTGTCTGTTTAGTTCAATATGAGTTTGACTTTCATCTAGTGTATTATTTGGTAAGCTGAGTAATGTACTTTCAAATAGTGTCGATGTTGTTGATGAGAGATTATTTAATGAGTTTGATTTGACAATAGGACGAAAAGTCACATTTTCTAAGTTCATATTTTAGCAAGCAGGTCAGTGCGTGAGTAGGTGGCTTTATTTCTAGATCGATTTATTTATATGTAGTCAAACTGTCGCGTGATCGTTTTCTATCTGCGTCAATGTCATTATTCGGTAGATATGAATTAACTTAGCAATCAATCAGCTGATAGTTCAGTCTGTCTAAAGGTTTCTGTGGCCTTATTGTACTATTATTATTGCCAAAACAGAAAAGTAATTAGGTCAAAGTGCAGTCAACAAATTCAAATAAAGTCAGCGTAACGACATTTTCTTCATTTAAATGTGTGTGGATGTGCTGAATATGGTGAAATATCAACTTAATTTGAACTTTCTACTTCATTGGGTCAATCGGGATAGATTTATAACAGTTGCAGTCATTGGGTCACTAAATCAAATTTTAAATCTTGTTCTGTTAGTGTTTGTGCAAGATATGCAAAATGATGAATGATCTGTGATTGTTTACCATCTCACCAGTGTCTGGATATTGGAGGCTATATGGAGGTTTGGAATCTTGAATTCAGTCACTAAAACTTTTAGAATCTTATCATCCCTTTGAAATCGGCTGAGGCCATATGGACTCAGTCGCCGCGCCGGCCGCGCGCTCCGTTGAAATCGGCTGAGTCCATATGGACTCACTTTTTTTTTGCGGCTTTTGAGCCGTATTTCGTATAGGCGAAGGTTGATATTCCCATGACTGTTTTATTGATATAATACCTATTGGATAGAGCTACAAAATGAGACCGATACCAGCATTCACTCAAAACAAATTTCTCGAAATATCGCCAGTTGAAACCGGCCGGCTCGGGCGCCATGACGCGCGCGTTTTTTAGTGACGTCACGGAGTGAAGTGCGTGTTATTTTCGTTAAAAACAGTGTTTTAGCCTAGAAAATGGTAAGTAATCATTATATTATTCATTTCTTACAGCCTTTAGGAACCCTTTTGCATATTTAGAAAAAAAAATTGTTTTTTAGATTTTTGTCAGTAAACATCGGAATGAGCCATATGGCTTACGAAAATGGCGGCCTTTTTTCAATTGTCGTTCCTCACATTTTGCCTAATTGAGTATAAATTATTTTAATTATCGGTTCTACTAGTATTTTTATAAGATTCCTGAATATATTTTCTATCGATCGGTATATAAATATAATGCCTAAATACCTAAATCGTACCACACGAAATTTTTAAAAAATCGGTTGTAATCGGCATGCAATTTCTGTTCTGTTGTGTATTTTTCCGAGTCGAAAATATAAAAATATTAGTATGAAAGCATATACTTTTTAGTTTCGATTTATAAGGGGTAGATATAGCTGTTTATAAAAATCATAACAACCTATACATAAAACAATATATTTTCTTCACAAACACCCACTTTTTCAAAAGTAACTTTTTCGACTTCGGGTAAAAAGAAAAATTCGTGTAAAATTCAATATAAATATAATATAGAACAATTATACACCGTTTTGTAGCTTATTTCAATAGCTTTATGATATAGTAACTCAATGATGCCTAGATCAAACTAATCGATCACTAGGTATAAAATAGTGCGCAGCGGCGCAAGCCGGGCGCTCGCGCATAGTCTCTCCGAACATCCCCATTTTTGAATTTAGACTTTTCGACCTACCCCCGATTTTAAAAGGTTAACACTTTTATTGTATTTTTTCAATTATCTTGCGAATAAACTTGTTTACGAGGCCGGGGCTGCCAGCATAATCCAACCATTTAGCATTTAGACAAGACATTTAAACACACTTTGAGTTCTTTACATAGTGTTAAAAATAGAAACTGAAAAGAACAGAACACTGTAAACGACGAGTGTCGCGGCAAGCGCCGCTAGCGTCTCCTCCCACACTTCCCTGATTAAAGTTATAAACACATAATTTGGTTTCTTTGTGTATTCTATATCGAAAATATAGGATCCCAGAGAACGATTTGTAATAAAAAAATTGACTGTTTATGAAAATATTATGTAAAGGTTGGATTAAGTACTTATTAATTTTAAACTATTCTTTAAATTTGATTTCTGAACGGCAGGGACACGTCATAAAAACTTATATGTTCTTTCTGTTATAGGTACGCTTTGATTAAAACTATAACAATGTATCAAAATCTTTTATTAAAACTCTGGAAAAAAAATGTTGAGCAAGAGTAACATGCGGCTGAATGACTTAGTATCCATCCTGAAGAATAAATTAAAAACACATTTTTACGCGGGTCGAAAATAGCGTTTCCCTCGCAAATTTAGTGTTTGCGTAAGTATTTATTTCGTGACAGGTTCAATTAATGTGGTACAGTCCGCGAGGTATAAGCTGAGCTTTGCATTTGTGTGAGTGTACATTCACGTACACGCACTTCACCTCTTGTACAGACTGCAGCGTGACGTGTTTAATATTATTTTGTTTTTGTTTGATATAAGTGTTAGTAAAATGGATGCCAACACAAATAAGCGCAAAATACGGAAACCATTAAATAGCCAAGGAAAAGAAATTTTGTGTAATTTAAATAGCTATTTTAAAGACACGAACGATAAAGACATGTCAAGGTTGACTACATCAGCCCAATTGGTATCGACATCGACAGGAATTCCACTGTCAACTGTTAAAAGAGTCTTATTGGAAGGTAAACGTGTTTTGAAAGATGGAACCAAATTCAAATCTCCGAAAAAGACCAGATGCAGGAAAAATATAATAATCATTGATGATTTTGATAAAGCAGTAATCCGTAGAACAATTCATAATTTTCACATTACTGACAAAGAGGTGCCAACAATGAAAAGAATTCATGAAAAATTAAAGGCTGACATTAACTATCCAGGATCAATATGGTCATTGCGAAAAGAAGTATCTCTTTTAGGATTCAAATGGTCAAGGACAGAGAATAACAGAAAAAATTTAATGGAAACGCATGAGATCCGTCACCTACGTATAATTTATTTACTTAAAATTTCCGAATACCGTATTCAGGGCAGGCCTATCGTTTATACCGATGAAACATATATTGACACCACTCACACTTCATCAAAATCATATTCAGATGGCAGCACTTCTGGTTTGAAGAAACCTATTTCTAAAGGAAATCGATTGATAATCGTTCATGCCGGCGGCGAGGACGGTTTCATACCAAATGCGCTGCTGATGTTTAAAGCTAATCATAAAAGTGGTGATTATCATAACAATATGAATACAGAAAACTATACAAAATGGTTACAAACGCAATTAATTCCCAATTTGAAGCCCAATAGCGTTATTGTAGTTGACAACGCATCTTACCACAATTCGTTAAAAAATCCCGCTCCCAACTCAAATAGTCGCAAACAAGATATGATTGATTGGCTCAAGTTACGCAATATCGATCACTCAATATCCATGCTTAAACCACAACTTTATCAGTTGATCATCATCATCATCATCATCAGCCGCAAGACGTCCACTGCTGAACATAGGCCTCCCCCCTAGATTTCCACAACGAACGGTCCCGCGCAACCTGCAACCAGCGGTTTCCAGCGACCTTTGTTAGGTCATCTGTCCATCTAGTGGGAGGCCGTCCAACACTGCGTCTTCCGGTTCGTGGTCGCCACTCGAGAACCTTTCTTCCCCATCGGTTGTCAGTTCTGCGAGCGATGTGGCCTGCCCATTGCCACTTCAGCTTGCTTACTCTTTGAGCTATGTCGGCCACTTTCGTTCTTTTGCGAATATCCTCATTACGGATTCTGTCGCGCAAAGAGACTCCGAGCATAGCTCTCTCCATAGCTCGCTGTGTGACTTTGAGCTTTGTTATGAGGCCCACAGTTAAGTTATCAGTTGATACTGCATAATAAACAACGATTTATTGAATATAAAATTGACATCTTATTAAGAGAACATGGTCACAGCGTCCTTCGTCTACCACCCTATCACCCAGATTTCAATCCGATTGAAAATATATGGGCAATGATAAAAGGATACGTCGCGAAAAAAAACGTGTCAATGAATATGGATACAATAATGAGGTTAGCAAATGAAAAAATTGAAAGTATCACTGTACAGGAATGGAAAAATGTTTGTGACCATGCAATAAAAGAAGAAAAAAAGTTTCATGGATACGACGCCGTTATTGACAATATAACGGAAAGATTAATTATTAAAACAAACGACACATCAGACGAGAGTGAAAATGATAACGAGAGTGATAAAGAAAGTGACTATGGTGCAATGTCTGGTGTAGAAGATGTGTAGTTATTTTGTTGTCTGACTGTACTTTTGGTGATCACTCACACTAATGCAAAGCTCAGCTTATACCTCGCGGACTGTAATTACCTAGAAGTTAATGTCGCGATAAAAAAACACAACTAAATGTACTAAACACTGGAAAACAACAGCGAAGAGCAGTTGACCATATCATCTTTCTCGCTCTAGCATCCTGAGTTCACCCGAAAATTTCTTATCATACCCAAGCGTGACGCTAGAATTCAATTCCCAGCCCCCAAAAAACTGTCTAGGCGCGCCAAAAGAAGTTTTCACTTCAAAAACGTATAAATAATACTCTTATATATACAATACTCTTTGTATTGTACTCTTTGATTAAAACTCTCGAAAAAAAAATGTTTGATCGGTAACGTCAAATGTTTGATCGGTAATGTCAAATGTTTGACTGGAAATTGTGTAGAACAGTTTGTTGAGAAAATGAAAATGTGATATTTTACTATCTTTTTCGCGACTTTTCAATATTTTCTCACCGTTTAAACCTTCCATTAACTACCACAAACATTTCAAAACTAAAATCAGCTATATCGGCTCAGCCGTTGTCGAGTTTTAGCGGACCCACGAACAGCAATTCATTTTTATATGTATAGATTACTTAATTTAAGCCCAAATGGCACCAAATTTTTACTATTACATTTGTAAGTGTTACTGGTACTGGAGAGGAAACCACGTGTTAGCAATATTAGTAATTTATGTAAGTTCTTATTGAAAGAATAGTAAGAATACCGAAATGCACTCTATGGCAACCCTACAAGTCCGGGTTTGATTTGTATATATAGTCTGTGTCTTGATCGTTTTGGCGGGAAACAATCAAGCTCTTTTTGCTCGTAAAACATGTTAATAAGAAAAATCATATGCAGCAGCAAGTCTAAGCGAAAGGTTTAAATTAAAAGTACTAGTATAAAATCAGAAGTGGTTAATCAAACACCGTGGGCGTATTTAACTTGTAGGAGGTATATTTATTTTCCAGCAATATCTAATTAATCCGTGTTACATCACAAATCACACCTTTTCTATAATCTATCCTCTAATTCTCCATCTTTATTAATTCCGACATGCCGGTGTTGTCAGTCCTTTTTTCCCTTCTTGTCTTGCCAGTCCCTCTTTTTATGTCTATCCAATATTGCCATTTTATACTAATTCAAGTTATAAGATAAGAGCCACTGGCCACTGTCCAATACCAGCATGTGGATATATATTCTTACATAAATCTAACATTCGGCCTTTCCTGACACTAAGTTTGTCCTCAAACTTTACTCATAGCTAGCCACAATTGTGTAGGTGTCTTAGTAGGTAATTAATTACTAAAATTACAATTTCCGTTAGTCTTATTTAAATGAAGGTTGAAAATATCCATAGATCTATCAACATGGCACCAAATATTTTCAATTTTAACTTAGATATGTTATACATTTCAATTTCATCTTATCCACACAGAATTGAAAATACCCATGGATCTATCAACATGGCACTCAATATTTTCAATTCCTAGGCCATATGTGAATACACTTCAGTTCCATCTTATCCACCCAGAATTGAAAATACCCATGGATCTATCAACATGGCACTCAATATTTTCAATTCCTAGGCCATATGTGAATACACTCCAGTTCCATCTTATCCACCCAGAATTGAAAATACCCATGGATCTATCAACATGGCACTCAATATTTTCAATTCCTAGGCCATATGTGAATACACTCCAGTTCCATCTTATCCACACAGAATTGAAAATACCCATGGATCTATCAACATGGCACTCAATATTTTCAATTCCTAGGCCATATGTGAATACACTTCAGTTCCATCTTATCCACACAGAATTGAAAATACCCATGGACCTATCAACATGGCACTCAATATTTTTAATTCCTAGGTCATATGTTACCTACCGTTCAGTTCCATCTTATCCACACAGAATTGAAAATACCCATGGATCTATCAACATGGCACTCAATATTTTCAATTCCTAGGCCAGCAAATTATTTAATTATTATCCATTAAAATCACATCTTGTAACAATATATTTTCAACCAACAACCATTACAAACAACTTTAAAGTTCTTTAAAGTTCTTAGCTTTAAAGTTCACACTATAACAAATCATTAATCTCTTTGCAATCAACTAAAACCATGACATGAGTATGTTTAAAATACTTATATGTGATATCATACATAAATCTTCACTCCCTCTAGTTCTCCTTCTTATCTGTCAGCTTAACTAATAAAACATTATTTTATACAAGGAGTGAATCTCAAGTGGTCCAATTTTGACCAACTTGGTTTTGTAAAAAAAATATTTAAGGTACATTAGATTCAGATTCGCTACCACTACTACTACTACTGTCATAATTGCCACTTTTGTCATTATTGGTGATGGATATCCAAGGTTTGATGCGATCGGCTGCCCATATATTACAGTAACCTTTCTGCGCAATACTAGTTCCAGGAATAGTAGATACTTCGTACCTGTCATTTTCTAGAATTTTAGTAATTCTGAATGGCCCTGTGTATTTCGCGAGTAACTTTTTACTTTTACCGTCATTATTCGGAGTAGGTTTCAAAATTTTTACTAAGTCGTTTATTTTGTAAATTGTAGCTTTTACCTTCTTTTTATCATATCTCTCCTTTTGAGTTTGTTGGTCTTTCTCAATATGCTTGCTTACATCACCTCTAATTTCTTCGAAATTTCCGAGAAAACAAGTGTCTTTTAATATAGAGCTAAATATGTTGTCCCCTTTACTAACCATAGGTATAGCAAATAGTACCTCGGCTGGTGTTTTACCTATCCCTTTATTAAGAGTGTTATTTAATCCCCATTGAAGTTTTCCTAACGCGTTATCCCAATGCCTCTCTCCCAATTTATCTGTATATGCAGTTAGGGCGTCTAATATTGTTCTGTTGTATCTCTCGACCTGCCCATTGGCACGGGAAGGTGCAACAGCATTGAGTATGTGATGGATTTTAGAGTCATTACAGTAAAGTTTGAATTCATGTGACGTAAACGACGAGCCTTGATCAGATATTAACCTATTAGGATAACCAAACGTGCAGAAAACCTGCTCTAACGCTCTAACCGTGGGTGAAGTTTTTAGATTCCGTAATGTTGTTAAAATACAGAATTTGGTAAAGCCGTCAACCAAAACTAGTAAGTACGAGTTCCCTTTAGCGCTTTTAACAAAAGGTCCTAAGTGGTCTATGTGAATAGTATCAAAAGGTTTCTCTACTTTGTGGATCGGATGCAGTAATCCTTCTTTAGGTCCCGCTGGTTCCTTACTATATGCACACTCCAAACATGAGCGTACATATTTTTTGATGAATCTTTTCATTTTAGGGAACCAAAAGTCTTTACTAATTTTATCACAAGTTTTCTCGACTCCAAAATGACCAATGTCATCATGGTTGAGTTTACATAATTGAAATCTAGCTATTTTTGGTACTACCCACTTAAGCTCTTCTCCAACCTTTCGAAATAATTTGTTATTTTTAACTACATAATTTCGTTTAAGATCCGGATATTCAGTGTCATTTAAGATTTTGATGATTCGTTGCGACTCTGTATCCTGTAACTGTAGAGTAAGCAACCAGTCTTCTTGGGATATTTTTAGTACGGTCAGACATATGTCAGCATTGTCACCAGACTCTCGAGGCAAAGGATTTCGACTCAAGGCGTCCACATGGGACATTGTATGTCCCGGCTTGTACTGTATGTTAAAATCAAACTCTTGCATTGCTATCCACCAACGTGCTACTCGTGGTATCAAATCACGCTTACTAAACGTAGCTCTAAGAGCAGCACAATCTGTTACCAATGTAAACCTAATACCTAGTAAGTACACTCGAAACCGTTGCAATGAGGCTATCACTGCTAGCGTTTCAAGCTCGTATGCATGATAGTTTTGCTCATCTAGAGAAGTTTTCTACTAAAATAGGCAACAGGTTTAAGCTGATCTAGTTCACTTTTCCGTTGTAACAGAATTCCTCGGCAATGTCATTATCTATAAGTTCTTTAACCATCTCTCGTACCGTTTCTCTTTCACTGTGACTCAAACGATAGGGTCTGTAAACAACAGGAGTGGTGTCGTTTAATTCGATTCTAATTTCAGTTACATTAGTACATCCTAACTCTGACAAAGTTTGTGCAAAACAATCTCTATAGTTGTTTATCAGATTCAAAATTATTAGTTGTTGTTCCTGGGAAATTTTTGAATTAATTCTGACATCATCTAAGGTGAATGGTGTTGAAGGGCCACTGCTAACATTCTGGCATATTAGGTCAGCCTCCGGTGGAGTTGATGCAGTAATTCGTTGACACCGTGCTAGAACAGAATTGCCATTTAAGAAAATAGGTTAGTTTGATAAATTGTGAACTGCAACGTAGCACTCGCCATTATTGATTTTATAAATTCCACCTAACACGCAATAGTTCGCGTCCGCCACCCTTCGAACGCTATTCTCCAAAAAGATATCGCAACTGGATCTATCTTCGTCTACACATTCAATATAGTCGTATTTGTCTATAACAGTGTCTAGTTTTATCCGTAGAACAATTTTATCATTGGGGTAGTTGTCAGTCTGTATCTTAGTTAGTAAGTCTTCGGTGGTTTGTTTCAAAATTTCTAATTTATCATGAGTTTTTATGACTACTATGCCGGATTGTTCAGTAAAATCTTGTCCAACCAACAATGGCTCACTAAGCAAAGATGTCTCAATTATGTAAGCGCATACCTCAGCAGTTACTTCACCGATAGATAAAGTTAATTTTGTCCTACCTAAGGGAGTCGATGAACCATTACCAAAACCTCTAATATTTGGTACATCATTTTTTTCTTGAGGTAGACAATACTTTTCCACAATATCCTGCCTAATCAATGTGCAATCACTACCAAAATCAACATAACATTGTAAATCAACCTTGCCATTCACAATGGCAGTCTTATAATATTTTGAGTCGGATTTATTTGATTTTGTTAGCATTGTTTTCTTATCACCCCTGGATCCATTTTGTAGCTGTCCATTGTCTTTAGGCTTGTAGCAATCATTTGTTGTATGCCCAATGCGCTGACAATTATTGCATCGTAAGATTGGTTTTGGACATTTGTTAGCTAAATGTCCCATTTCTTTGAAATTGAAGCATGAAACATCGTTCACTACTTTGCCACGACAATTAAGAGCTTTATGTCCAGTTTTGTTACATTTAAAACATTTACCATCGTTTAATGTTGAATTTGGTACAATTGCATTAACGGTTCGCCTTATGGGACGTGAATTGTTGGTTTCCCTACATAAATCTTTTAAGAATTTTAATAAATCTTCGGGATCCAAGCACCGTGCTGTTGATGCACTAGCTCGGATTGTCCTATCTTCTATTGCATACACAAGACAGTCGACTGCCTTCTTACCATGTATACCACATGCATTTAAAAGTAACATTTTGTCATAATAATATTCGTCTATGGAATCACCAAATTTCATTTTCCTATCTAGCATTTCCGTTAATAATGCTCCATAATTACTTTCTTAAGTGCTAAGTGCTTCAGTCTCTCCAGCGATGCCGCATCGACTATCGCTATATCGAAGTGTTGAAGTGTATCTACAGCAAAGCCACAATGTCTGTCCGATTACAGGACCAGTGCACAAAACATATCCAGCTACAGAAAGGCGTGAGACAGGGAGATGTTATATCTCCGAAACTGTTCACTGCTGCGCTGGAAGACGTTTTCAAGCTACTGGACTGGAACGGACATGGCATCAATATCAACGGCGAATGCATCACTCACCTTCGGTTTGCCGACGACATAGTCATTGTGGCGGAGTCGCTGGAGGACCTCGGTGCAATGCTCAGGGACCTCAGTAGAGTATCCCAACAGGTTGGTTTGAGGATGAACATGGACAAGACGAAGGTCATGTCAAATGTGCATGTCTCACCTGTACCGGTTATTGTTGGGAATACCACACTCGAAGTTGTTGACGAATACGTCTACCTGGGTCAAAAGATCCAATTAGGTAGATCCAACTTCGACAAAGAGGTCCAGCGAAGGATCCAACTCGGATGGGCAGCGTTCGGGAAACTTCGACACATCTTTGAGTCCAAAATACCCCAATGCCTAAAGACAAAAGTCTTTAACCAGTGCGTGTTGCCAGTGATGGCTTATGGAACTGAGACGTGGTCCTTAACTGTGGGCCTCATAACAAAGCTTAAAGTCACACAGCGAGCTATGGAGAGAGCTATGCTCGGAATCTCTTTGCGCGACAGAATCCGTAATGAAGATATTCGCAAAAGAACTAAAGTGGCCGACATAGCTCAACGAGTAAGCAAGCTGAAGTGGCAATGGGCAGGCCACATCGCTCGAAGAACTGACAACCGATGGGGAAGAAAGGTTCTCGAGTGGCGACCACGAACCGGAAGACGCAGTGTTGGACGGCCTCCCACTAGATGGACAGATGACCTCACAAAGGTCGCTGGAAACCGCTGGTTGCAGGTTGCGCGGGACCGTTCGTTGTGGAAATCTAGGGGGGAGGACTATGTTCAGCAGTGGACGTCTTGCGGCTGATGATGATGATGATGATGAATTACTTTCTGATGGAAAAGCTTTTATTAATCTATCTTGCCATTCAGCCCACGTTAAAAGTACAGTTTGAAGACCTTCGTACCATTTCCTAGCGTGACCATCTAATTTGGGCAAAGCGTAATGCGCAGTTTGTTCATTACTCCAGCCGTATATTTGGGCGCATTCATTAACCTTGGCTATCCAACCCTCAATACGCTGATTTTTCTGTGATGGGTCAAATGCGGGTATTATATTTTTATCATATTTGACTTGTGCATTAGCCCGAGTAACATTTTGTATGATATGTGCGATGTCATTTACACTAAGTAGTAAACTAGGTGTCGAACCCGAGGGCAGTTTTGCTGTATTCTGTTGCTCATCCCTCACTGTCAGCGGGACACCTTCCACCGAGGGCTCTCGATGTAGATCTGCCAATGAACTGGACTACTGCCCTTGGCTCGAACCCGGTATGTTGGTTCCCTCCTTCGCTCGAGCTGCCTCCTGTAATGGCCGTCGGTGCATTACGGCTGCTTTATGGCGCCGCGCTTGGGAGTGTTGATTTTCACAGTTCGACTCTCCACTCTCCGAGTCTTGCGAACGGCGGTGCCTGCTTCGACGTTGTTTTGTGGACTTCCTTGGCGCTTTTTCCGATGATGTCGGCTGCAATCCAGAGCTATATCTACGCCGGCGTTTGCGATGCCGGGAACGCCTTTCGGAGCTGCGCGAGCGTCTCTCATGTCGTTTCAGCTCGCTTTTTTTTACCATGTTGGTTCGATGTAATCCCACTTCTGATATAAAATCAGAAGTGGTTAATCAAACACCGTGGGCGTATTTAACTTGTAGGTATATTTATTTTCCAGCAATATCTAATTAATCCGTGTTACATCACAAATCACACCTTTTCTATAATCTATCCTCTAATTCTCCATCTTTATTATTATTCCGACATGCCGGTGTTGTCAGTCCTTTTTTCCCTTCTTGTCTTGCCAGTCCCTCTTTTTATGTCTATCCAATATTGCCATTTTATACTAATTCAAGTTATAAGATAAGAGCCACTGGCCACTGTCCAATACCAGCATGTGGATATATATTCTTACATAAATCTAACACTAGTAAACCGATAAATATCTAAGTAAAAGTGATAATTGTACATCTGTTATTGAATTTAAGGTACTGTAAAGCGTTTTCTTAATATTTTACTTCAGCTGCAATAAGGCAGCTGTGAGTAAGTTGGTATGATGAAGGATGAAGGATTGATTCCGAAATATAATGCTGTATACTGATCATAGCTGTTTTATTTATGGACTAATTGTCTTCTTAATTTAGAATAAATTACGTACTTAACACACGTCACTGTATAAACTGCTGACTATATTGGATCTTAACTACAAGTGACGCGGGGCGAGAGACTAATCGCTCGACCGCTGTCATCCGCTTATATACTAAATCTTACCACATAAGTACGTGCTCTTAGGCTCCTACATACACCCTTTTCTTAAAAAAAAAAGGAGAAAAACATATAACAATCGACAAAAAACATAACTACATCACACCTTGTTTACACTATAATCTTACGATAAACTTCCGTATTAACCTTGGCACATTGACATCGCATTGTATTGCTCACTCAGTATTCAACGAGTGCCATTGACATATATTTTAAAGCGAACGGCATTTTTACAATTCTGCCAGATCGTGTTACTTTAGATGTGTGCAGATTAACTACAGTATTACTATGCGGGTCTGATTTATCATTCTGAACATTGGCGTTAGTGTCGTCTAAAATGTTAGCCGGTTTTAGACGATCGATCGAAACAGTACTAATTTTATTGTTAATCAAAATTTGGAAAACTTTTCCCTTTCGCGATACGACCTTATATGGCCCAGAATACGGTGACACCAGCGGTCTCCGTATCGCGTCAATTCTCAAAAATACGTGTGAACAAGAACTCAGATCCGCATGTACAAACATATTTTTACCAGTTCCTAATTTCCTATCCTTAGGTCTAATTTTATCAGAAGGTTGCGTGTTCAAATCACGTCGGGGTCACCACTGTAAACACCACTGAATCACGTCGGGGTCACCACTGTAAGAGTTACTGGTACTGGAGAGGAAATGAAACCACGTCACTGTATAAACTGCTGACTATATTGAATCTTAACTATACAAGTGACGCGGGGCGAGAGACTAATCGCTCGACCGCTGTCATCCACTTATATACTAAATCTTACCACATAATCACGTGCTCTTAGGCTCCTACACATTACAGTTAAATAAAAAAAGTTTTTCGCTCCACCATAGTGGTTATATTAGTCAAGTGCACTTGGCTAATTATTCAACAAAACCATAGAGTTCTCATACCTCAATATTCTAAGCTCTGAAACTTAGAAAACTAAATAATTTATTTTATTATATTAGAAAGTAAAATATATTTTTTATTAGAAATTCAACCTACTTTGCTTATAAATGAGAATACCTATAACCAAAAAGTTTGAGCTCATTACATTGATGCCCAAAATGATTGCTTTTAAGGGAATTATTAATTAGCTCGAAGAGAATTTAATAAGCTGTTCTATTTTACAATTCCTAGTAGAAAGGCTAACGACATGAAAGTCTTCGATATACTTAAGAACCCACGACGTTGGTAGATAATTCTAGAAATAATATTTTCTTGGTTATTAATTTCAAAAAGCAACTTTTTTTTCGCAATTAATGTTATACCAACTTTAGAAAACGAAGGATCACAATAGAAATAAGATTATATATGTATGTGTCACACACACCTTGGACCACGGTTACTGTTCTCTAGGTTAACTGATTTTAATGATACTTTTTATTTCACAAGTTGAAACAATTAACACAATTTAAATTAGTGCGGCATATTATGGTGTCCATATCATTAATAGCAATATCTTCCAGTTAACCTCAGATCGGATAAATAAATATGGAACAATTGGTAGATCGGGTAAGCAAATGAGAGACATAAATGTATTTAAATTAAAGAACATATTTATGTACTAGACTAGACATACTGTGCTATCAGCAAAAGCGATTCAATACCATGTCTTTAGGATGTTATCGTCCAGTTATGTGTCTCGTATGTTAGCATAGTTCCACGGTTTTACCCGTGTATTTCCCGTTCCTTTTATTTTAATTGTCTATGTGCTATTCCTTTACATAAAGAATAAGTAAATAGATGAGATATTTCCGCACGGTTCCTTTGTTCCAATCGTAAGCAGATGAGGTGTATCTTAGCTATGGCGATATAGTGATGTGCCGCGACAAACGTATGACACTTCCACACGAGCGACAAGACAAGAGCGATCAGACCGGCGCGTCAACCGCCTAACTAAATCGGCTATCGCTTTGCTAATGCAATATTATATATATACTAGCTGACCCGGTGAACTTCGTACCACCATGTATTTTTTCGTCTACATTTTCTAGACTTTCTGCTGTACAAATCTTGTCCCGTAAATAACAAACAAAGAATTATCCTATTTGGTGCAGTCATTCAAAAGTTATGAGCGTACATACATTTCGAAGATCCATTTTTACGGTTCTGTAAAACGTACTAACTGGACCTTTATGGGTTTGTCATGTCTGTCTGTCTGTCCATCCGTATGTCACAACAATTTTTTTTCGAAACTATCAGAACTATACTGTTGAAACTTGATACAGTTAATAACATTTTACTTCAACGTATATAAGCAATTAAAAGCAAGTAATCCCTTTATGCAGAATACAGAAGACCGTGCGGTCTTGGTGCCTATTTGGTGCAGTCATTCAAAAGTTATGAGCGTACATACATTTCGAAGATCCATTTTTACGGTTCTGTAAAACGTACTAACTGGACCTTTATGGGTTTGTCATGTCTGTCTGTCTGTCCATCCGTATGTCACAACAATTTTTTTTCGAAACTATCAGAACTATACTGTTGAAACTTGATACAGTTAATAACATTTTACTTCAACGTATATAAGCAATTAAAAGCAAGTAATCCCTTTATGCAGAATACAGAAGACCGCACCTTGTGGCGTTCATTAGGAGAGGCCTACGTCCAACGGTGGACGAATATTAAATAGGCTGATAATGATGATGAATCCCTTTATTGTTAATCAAGTTATTACCAAAAATCAGTTTTAATTGTAGTGCTTTATAATATACGATGTTTTTTGTTTGATTGTTTTGGGTTGGGAATCGGACAATCAACTAAGGAGATATTAAGAGAAAAATAAAAATCACCTTGAAATAATTTTATTCAAAAAAAGAAAGTTACTTAGAAAATAAATAATCAATTTAATAAGTTCAAAATAAATCAGTGAATATTATGGAAACATTTTTGACACAGAAAACTTTCACATACAGAGCATTTTGTAGTTGTTTGAGCTGCTCTGAAAGTCTTGCCACTAATAACTTTCCTGTTATACTTTTTATAGCACATCTGCACATCTTCAGCGTACAATTTTCTCTCCAACTTTGTTACTTATGAGATAATGTTTTCTATTAGATTCTTTATTGATACACATGGCCTGAGGAATAGTTTATCTATATACCTTAAAGTATTTCCCAGGCCACGTGTATCAAAAAATATACACACCGGTAAAAAATGGGATGACGGGGGAGGGGTTGTGATTATTTTGTATACTATTTTAACACCTCACAACTCACAACACTATGTTTAAACTCAAATGGTGCATCAGGCGGAATCATTGGGATGCGTGATATCAAAACGTCTTCTCCTTTATACTTTCCTTTCAGTATAGTTGCTTCTATCACGTTGTTCAGTATTTTTTATAGCTAACCGTGTGCCGTTGCAAGGACGCGGTTCGTTCATATTTCACAACATTTTAACTACTGATCCAACTTAAAGATTAGGTATGAGGTGGCAATCCTGGAAAATCCAGCGAGTTCAAAAATTCCGGTGGATAGGTAGTTGTTGACGACATCATCTTGAATCGAATCAACTGATTTATAAATCCTCAGTTCGCCTGTAATTTGTTCTTGAATTTTGAAATTTAATTTATTTGCATCTATTTCATTTACGTAATAGGTATTAATATTTATTTATCATGTGGCTGTCTTGTCCCAATATTGGGCAACGGCTTCCATACCCTCCTTCCACTTTTCCCTTTCTATGGCTAATACAATCCAGTCTTTCCGATATTTGTGGAGGTTGTCTTGCCATCGTTTCTTTGGTCTGCCGCGTCGTCGTTTGCAATCTGGCTTCCTCCGCGTGGTAATTTTGACCCAATAATCATCCGACATGCAGCAAACGTGTCCAGCCCGATCCACTTTCAAATTGGCTGCTTTTTGAGTCACATCGGCTATTCCGGTTTTGGAACGCAGTATGGTGTTTCGTATTCTGTCCGTTAGTTTTACTCCAAAAATATTGCACTCCACAGCAAAAACATGTGTATTCAAATCATTTTGCACAGATAGGGATATTAAATCAATAATTCAAAATAATAAAACACTTTTTTGGCTCTATGTGGATTAGTCAATAAACACTTTAGGTAACGCGGTTTGTGTTTGACTGACACTTGATTGATATAATGACGTAAAACTGACGCATTTTATATCGCGTGCCGAAACTAAATCAAAGTAGGTAGTACCTAAATAATATCGTGAAGCCGACCAAATTCAAAATCAGTACTAATGAGTCTTACGTTTTGTGATTATTCAATTTAATTTGGTTCGCGATATTATCGCTTTTGTTGAGTTTCTTCTGAGTGGGTTTCGAAACGTGACATTAGATCCTCCTATCCTCCAACTGTTTTGATAGACATGATGGAATTTGAACTTTGTGCAGCGGGAATAAAATGCAAATTGACTCCTTGACGTTAGGAACACACATATATTGCTTAGACATAAGCGAGTGCTTGTTTTTTAATATGAACTTTATTTCGTAGCAATAAAGCTCAAATTGCATTAACATTTTAGTTAGAAAACGTTTGTATGGGAAAGCACTTCATTTAATATGAACTTTATTTAATAGCAATAAAGCTCAAATTGCCTTAACATATTAGTTAGAAAACGTTTGTATGGGAAAAAGAAAAGGGCTGTTTTTAGAGTTTTCCCGGCAATTATTCGATTTTTTCTCGCCGTAAAAACCATCCTTGGACTTCAACGAACATTTAAAATAAAGAATTGTTTAAATTGGTCCAGGCGTTGTTGAGTGATGCGCTTACCAACACATTTTGCGATTCATTTGAATATTTTAGATTTGCCATAAGCTCCGGGAAATTTTAATCGAAATAGAGTGAAAAACGTAAATGTTTTAATAAAAGCAGCCAAGTATTTATGACGTACTAAAAAAACTACTCAAATCAGATCGAGTTCAAACCAATTTTCGTTGGTAGTTTGCATGTACATTATATATTTTGTTTAGTTTTATCATTCTCTTATTTTAGAAGTTAAAGGGGGGGGGGACACATTTTACCACTTTGGAAGTGTTTGTCGCGTAAATTATTCAGTGTAGACAAAAATGATTGTAGAAACCTCAACATCATTTTTGAAGAACTACCGATAGACACGTGTAGGTTTGATGAAAAAAAATATTTTATAGGGGGCACCCCTTTTATGTGGTTTACCTCTTTTATACCCCCTATATTTTATATTTAATGCGGTTCACAGAATACATCTACTTACCAAGTTTTAACAGTGTAGTTCTCATAGTTTCGGCAAAAAGTGGCTGTGACATACGGACGGACTGACAGACAAACAGACACGACGAATCTTTAGGGGTTCCGTTTTTACGTTTTACGGAACCCTAAAAAGACTATAATTGATCAGTTATCGAGCGGGATGAAAAATGATAAAATTACTAAAATGGCTATTAAAAAATAGGGGTTGGTGACAAAAGGGTAAAAATTTAGGGTTGTATGTATTTTATAACGCCACATTATAAAAAAATAAAAACAAAAAATTTTGTCCAAAAATTAAAAAAAAAAATTTTGGGGTGAAAAACCCTTGTCACTTAGGGGTATGAAAAATAGCTAGTAGCCGATTCTCATACCTACTGAATATGCATATAAAATTTGGTTAAAATCAGTAAAGCCGTTTCGGAGGAGTAAGGAAACAAACACTGTGACACGAGAATTTTATATATAAGAAGATATAGTCTCTATCATTTCAAGCGAAAAGAAAAGAGAGAGAAACATCAAAGCGATGACATTTTTCGTTCGGCGGTAGACCCCCCGTGCTTTCGATGTAAACCTTTTGTTCTAACTCTACACGTAGTATTTGTAAACTCTTTGGCTATTCCGTACTAGATTCTGAGTTCCGAATTTCAACCCGTTGCGTTCAGACGTTCCAACATGATTATACAATTTATACATTTCAAATTTAAATTTGAAACAAAAAACGACGTGATGAGATAAATAACAAAAAAAATTGCTTCAAATTCAAATTTGAAACTAAAAATGTTTCCCAGGTAGGTCACAGTACACCGTGTACTCTATTATTCATAAAAACATTGCAACGTTTGAATTGTTATGTATAAAGAACTGTCAAACTGTATACCATCCTCCGTTGTGACACGTGTCAACTCTTCTTCCTGTGAATAACAGCTCCGTTTATAACTAAATTTAAATTGGCTTTTTTCAAACCATCTGATTTTCGTTGGTTAATAATGGGTTTCTCTCGTTCTTCATATTTATCTAATTCAGACTTATGTTATGTATAATATAAATTACGAGTATTTTTTAAAATGTAAAAACATTTGTTTTAAGTAAACTAACTGCATGCAATAAATTTTAAGTTGTGTAGGTACCCACGGCTGTACCTAATCATAGACATATTAATAGTTTTTATTTATAACGATAATGTTAGTTCACCATTGCTCAAAAAAATTGTATTATTTATAGTTTGTCCCCGATTTTCTGAAGCAATTTCATGCACTACGTTCTTAAACAAACCCGTCAGTTTACGTGTAAAAGTACAAGCTCGTGCTGAGACCGCGACGCGATACCGCGACAGGAGACCGCGACTGGCACTTGACACTATGGAATTGTATGGGCGACAGTTCGCGGCGCGACCGCGATAGGAAACCGTGACACACACATGTCGCGGTCTCGCCACGAACTGGCGCCCATACAATTCCATAATGTTATGTGCCTGTCGCGGTCTCCTGTCGCGGTCTCGCATCGCGGTCTCAGCGTAAACTTGTACCTTTAAGGTGCGTCCCCCAGCAAAACGAGTTTTTTGTCCAGTTTTCAGAGCTCTCTACTCATTAGCCAAAACAAATATCAACTAGTAAAAAATACATTAAATTTTTACAACTTCTTGGCTTTAAAATGGTAGTTCCTTTTTTTTTTTGTTGATATTTTTATTTTTTAAATAATCTCCTCACAACGAAGCCATAAAAAATGAAATAAAATTGTAATTATCATGCATCTACTCGAAAACCCGCCATTATTTAGATTTTGTACTTACACCAACGGATAGGCAATTTCATTACGAACATTTGGTAGAAATATATTTTTCAAAAGACCAAAATCTGATTTTATAAAGAGTTTATTCTAAAATATGAGCGTAAAACAGCGACAAATCCTACTGTTTCTCTCTTGCTCTTTCTTGCGGTGCGTGATGAGGTAAGAAATACTCAAGATCATTTGCTCGGGCTACGCCCTTAAGATGGTGCCCGATACTGCATCTAAATATAAGGAAGTCGTGATTTCATACAACCACTGTACATATTTATCATGTAAATAATACTACATACATTTATCTATTGAAACATTTCGTGCCTCTAATCCATTGTTTCCATATATTACTGTATTTAATAATATCACCTACAGTATTAGATATATGCTTTGCGCATTTGGTAGCATCATAGATATGATTATTAATTTATTTCATCAATCATAGGTTAATTAAATAGAACCGTAGATCAAAAGAATTCAATGAAAATATATAAACGGAACGAATGTAGTAATAAATAGTACAATGAACTTTTCATTACCCTGTCATTACGGTGCAAATTTCTTTTATTATTTGCACTCATGGTATGAGACAATTTACATAGTCATTATCTTGACTGCTCTATAGTCATATAATTTGTAAAATTATATGTTTCGTAATTATTATTACGGAATTGTTTTGCGAAAATTGCAGGTGCATTTGTATGATCCTAGCAGCTGGCTTTTCATGTAGTATAGAGCGACAAGACGAGCTGGATATGGGTCTGATGGTAAGCAATATGCCTGCCCATAACTCATATACATATGTTCAGTAACACGCAGCTATTGGAACACGAAGAATCTAAATCATAACCTAGTACTACACCGCGGTCGTCACTCAGAGATTTAAGATAGTTTATCTCTTTGCTCAGTAATTTTACTGGAAACATTACCCTTCAAACCGGAACACAATAGTGTTTGTACGTTACTACTTGGCGATAGAATAACTGGCAAAGGTATGGTATTTCCCCAGACGGATTTTGCAAGGAGTTCTACTACTACAATGAATTAAGAAAGTGAAGTGAAATCTACTCGAGTCTTTGGAACATCAATTACGAAATGATGTCTCTTTCTGGTGCTACTTTCTGCCTTCCAGTTCATTCCATCACTATTTAAAAAACAAAAAAAATAATTTAATTCCTCCCCGGACTTCACTTTGAACTCTCAAAATAAAATTATCTTAACCCCTAGATGTAGATGAGATAAACTTCCCTCTACTTACAAACTAACTTAAACAATTACAAAACACTGAATGATACACATCAGAACACAGTTCAGCCGTTAACCCTTCCCCGTATCGCGGGTTTTACAGACCCAAGTACAGGGCACAGTTAGGGGTCTCACAGACCCCACTTGGAAACTTGCACGATTTGTACGGGAATTAGCTGAATTTAATACGCCTGTGTCGACCCCGTCATATGTGACTTGGTGTTTCATTTGGTGACCATGATTTTTGGGATTTATAGGAGCGTTTTGTTTGTGGCGAAATGTTTCAACGTTTTCAGCCAATCCAAGCAAACTTATCAAATTTAATCATGTATTTCATACACGTATACAATGTAGACCATTTGAATGGCAGAAACTTTGAATTAATCCCACTAATATTATAAATCCCAATGTTGAATGATTGCTGCTTAATCACATTAAAACGACTGATCGGATCGGATTAACATTTCTAACACCGTGTGATTATTGTCTAGACTAACACATAAATATGCTACTTTTGAATGCAAGAAACTAACGAGGACTACACGAGTGTAACCATGGGGCACTGCTGGTTTAAAACAAAGGTCAACTTATGTATTATTCTTACATAATATCATCATGTTATCATCTCAAACAAAACACGCTAAACAAGTTTATAATAGTATACTATTTTTAAGCAATAATCATAATATATTCCAGCCCAATTTCAGTCCCGTGAGTCCTTTACGTAAATAATGTTAGTTAAACCTTTGTGATACCACATTTCGTCATTAAGATAAATTTTATTTTAAAAAAATCAACGTTTATGACATCATCACAATACCGACATTTAACAGACCACAACGTAATTATGAAATAACATTTTTGAAAGCCAAAACACTAAATTTACATGAAATTTTCGAAGTGTGTGTGTGTAAATGTACAATTTTTTATGTTGGTGTCGTTAAACTAAATTGCGTTTTTTTTTTTAGGTAAACGATACAGAGGATGATTTTATCAAATTTGCTGTAGTTAAGTTTATTTTAAATATTATTTATAGTCACAAAACACATTCCAACATCCTTCCAAATGTTAACGAAACTGACAAGTTATATTTATGATATGTACAGTGACATAAACATCAAAATATGGCCACCCTACTCAACCCAAGCTTGTGGACCGTTAACATGTGCACGAGCAAGAGGCTAATCGTGTTCTTAGTCGTGACCTTTGATTTAATAACTTTATGTTGAAACTTGGAATTGTATTAATTAAATTGTTTCCCTTATTAGGCTTCAGACGAGTCTTACACGAGATTGAAGTTTTAGAACTGGTTAATCTTGATGCTGTGGTAGCCTAGTGGTGAGAACGTCCAGGAATGAGGGCATAGTTCGTAACTCATATTACACTTATGAGTATCTTTACCAACGACTTCATTGGGGAAATATAGGGAGGCAGCTAACTGAGATATTAAAATACGACGACATACATTTTTGTGGGAAAAACTGCAGCCTTCGTTATTTTCTGAGAGATTTAAGCTGGAACTTTTCAAATTCAGATTGAATAGATATTGTTTACTGTTGTTGTTCTATATCACTATCGCTTACCAACTTCTGAGTTGATGATCAAATGTAAAACTATACTACTATGCGTTAGGAAAAGATGTGTCATTCGCCTACTATAGTAGATCCAACCGTTTATCCTCTTTTTGACAGCACCAATAGAACGTAATTGCGTCATGTTACGCAAAAGTTTACTTTTAAATGCGAGGTTTTAAAAATATGATAACTGCTTAAATTTGCTCCTTGATCCCGTATAATAATCATCTTTCACAAAATGAGTCCATAAGTGCAGTAGTTTTTTTATAAATTCCATAAAATAACAAACGTTTTTAAAAAATTACGTTCTATGGCTATCAACATAGTGATGTTACGAAGTTACGATTGAGATATCGATATTGTTTATGAACTATTTTTACACGGGTGTTTTCCGTTCTCGGCACATAATATCGGATTTATTTTTATGTAAAACCGTTATATTGATGCGCCTCAGGAAAACATACAGCATTATTTGAAGACGTGTTTATCTCCTGGTGTATATCCAAAAAAGAACAAGGTTATGATGACTGAAACATTTGAATATTTATTAAAATAAAGTGTTAAATAACATTTTGTAGTTAGGTAAATTAACAAAGTTTATTTATGTCTGATGTAAACTTTGAAGAACATGATGTACCATTTTCGTTAAGTTCTAAATAAATTAACCTGATATGCTTAATGTGTTAAAATATTTCCATATTTGGCTTAATAATGTCTCATCAGTCGGTCACCCAAAGGTTACTGCTGTACCTGATCTACGTCTACTAGTTGTGCGTCTATAGCACTGTTTCAATAGACTGGACATATCTAATTTTTCAATAACAGGATGAATCAACTGCTATAAGTAAAATTTATTTAAAATGACTCGAAATTTATTCGGGTTTTCTTAGATAGGGACTAGTAATATGTGATAGCACACAAATTATCTTCGTTTTCTATGATTATACTACCACCGCAACAATACTTATGTGTATTCGGTCTGTAACATTTAAAAAAGGTAACAAATCTACCCTTATTCTCGGAAATGTATAGGGTATTATCAATACTCGTGAAGATGTTAATGTGATGACATCTTTCAGCGACATGTACAGCGGACCAGCACGGCGGGCCACGGCCTTTCCCCGAGTTCTAGTGGTGGGAACGAGCCAGAAGGCTGGGTATGGGCATTTTTCGCCATTTATGGCATATCCTGGGGTTTGTGCTAAACATAACATAGTATTTACTCATGGTATTTCGGTTGCCTGGAAGAGATCGCTATTAGCGATAATGTCGCCACTTGGTTCACTAGTTCTAGGATAAGTCCCTGTTGTTTAAGTATTATATTGTGGATAATAAAGAGTTTCTATCTTTTTATAGTCTTTTATAATATTAGTTGGCTAGTAGAGAGCCACCACTTTAAACGTCATTGTTGTATAGTTCAAATGTATAGTATGTATTTGTATAGTTTGAAATGGATATTTTGAATCCGTTAATTATTTATCTTCTAGTTTGCTTTCTATTCTCTCTTGCTTCGTCTAATGCTGGCTTTCATTAGACTCAGTATCTGTTTTTTCTTACAAGTACAGAGTTTTTGTCGTCTAACATAACCACAAATAAAACAATTGTTCATTTTAATACAATTCATTAATTTATAATGTTTTTGGCAGAATAACTGAATTTAAGCTTCTTCTAACTCAAAACGTACGAACATAAGAAAAAAAAATTAAACGAAAGTTGTAGGAAATAAACTAGTCTTTAAAAAAGGTCCGATGCGTTTTATTGATTAATCTAATATTTCAAGAGTTATCGGCTGCAATAGAAAAACTGGTTAATTAAATGAGCCATAAATCGTAAACGCTACATGTCACAGAAAAGTTTTCCGGCCACAAAAGATGCAAAATATTATTTTCTACAATAACGACCTCAACAATTTTTGCCCTAAAGTTTATAGTTTCCGAGATATTAGCCAAGCTCGCAGCAATGTTTTACTTTTAAAAATTCGGCAACCGGACTTTGGGACTGATTTTTCGCAGGCAACCCGACAAAATGTCATGTTCTTATTTGCCAAAATAATCTTTAATTTTATTTAATTTCAATTTAATAACCAGACCGTTGCAAAATGCTAGTATCGATGTACCTGTTTATACTTGGTCACAACACTATAACTGACAAATTAGATCTGCCAAAAAGATAATAAATGGTTGGATTCACTATAGTCTTGGCAAGCAGAGTGTACTACTGTCTTGAATTTCTTTTTGCAGGAGCCCAGCAGTAGATAAAGCTGTTAAACTTGTCAAATCATACTATTGTTATATATGTGAAAATTAGGATATGTTTTTCGCGTTTGTTGCTAAATCTAGTCGTCGGATTGGGTTTAAATTAGGAACACAGTTAAATTATTTGTATAGCAAGAAATTAGTGGAGATCAGAACTATGCATGTAATATCGCAGGGCGCTACTAATGTTTGAATCAATTATAAAAAATAAGTTGAAAATTTTCAAATCGGTAAATTATTTTTTGATTTTATAATACGGAATTCATGCGGCTACTGAAACGAGGAAGATGCTTGGAGATGGGCATCAGGGCCATCGCGATGGATATCTTTTTCTGAATTAATTATTTCTGAAAAGCTAAACATTATGTCCTTTTATACAACAAATACTTCTCAACAGGAGATCTCAACAGAGTTAATGTTTTAGAAGCAATAGTGTCTGAATTTAAATACTCTAAACTGTTAAGTGTACCCCAGGATGCGCGAGCCTTACAGTAAATAAAAGAACCAATTGAAAAAAATATCTAAATAATTTTGGGAAATTGGACATCGCTACTTCACAGCGTCAAGGATTTGAACGGCCGCATACGTCACAAATTCCGTAGAATGCTATAAATTAATAGTTGCTTACCGGTCTACATGTATTAGTATATTTTTATGTACGTATATATGTATTGGGATGTATATTATTATGTAAGTATGTTATTGTATAATTTAGTTTTTATTTCTGTTTTATTTTCTTTAATTGTCCATAGATATCTATAATATTTATAAGTATCAACCACTCCTTTTTTAGTGCTACCCCTCCTCCATACTTTCAAATCTCTCATTTTATCCTATGGTAGCCTGGAAGAGATCGCTTTTAGTGATAAGGCCGCCAATTGCTACTTTATTTTGTTTTGTTTTAAGTGAGTTATGTTGATTATTTTAGTTAAGTGCAATAAAGAGTTAATCTATCTATCTATCGTTAATACAGTTTGCAAACAGGCGAGCAGAGACGGCAGCACCGGTTATACTTGCACACATTATACTGAAACTCCCCCATCGGGGCACTTTAATCGAGCTTGCAACTTCACCCCGTAACACAGATTTGAATGCGCAACAGACAATGCAAATTTTCTTTTGTTTTTATAAGCCTTAGCTTTTTAGAGTGACGAGACGAGCAGCATGTGTCTGATGGGAAGCAATATGCTTGCCCATTGCAACACACCACTGTGTTATTGGAACATGAAGGTCCTACCATTGCCTAACACTGCACTGCACTCGTCACCCAGAGATATTAGAAGATTTATCTCTATGCGCTGTAATTTCACATTACTGCTTGGCGGTAGAATACTGGCAAAGATGGAACTGACAAATACTTCCCCAGTGGACTCTGCAAAAAGTCCTACTACTTACTACAAAATAAATATTTTATCTGTCACTAAAATATATGTATATTTAAACATGCGTGATTAAATATCGTATTGCTGAATATGATATTATGATACAAATATTTATTTCATATTCAGCACGCGAAACTGTTATCCAAATCGCTAATCGGAATTACGTCATACTTAATTCATGTTGCTTGTAACATAGATGATTTGATTGATTTCAGTCGTTTAAGGGATATAGATTTATTTTATGAGTTCCACTAAACGAATCTAGAAATTATATTTTGTACAAGTTGGCTCACATGGTGTGTCTATTAGAAAGTCTGTGGTTTGAAGCGCTATTAATTTCTAGAGAAATCGCAACAGTATTGCTACAGGCACCGCGTAACTACAAGTTTACTAAATGTTAAACTTAGATAGATTTCAGTTTCCTAAATCAATCTTCATCATCATCAACAGCCCACTAAACGTTCCCACTGCTGGGACTCGGGGCCTTCTCTCGCAAGGAGAGAGTTAAGGCCATAATCCACCACGCTGGCCCAGTGCGGGTTGGCGGATGACACATGACTTCGAAAGATTCTAGATACATGTCGGTTTCCTCACGATGTTTTCCTTCACCGTTTTAAGTTAGCGGCATTACGCACATGACTTCGAAAAGACAGTGGTGCGAATCGGCAGCCGCCGTTCTCCCGACTAGACCAGCCGTAACTTAAATCAATCTAAATAAGCCTTACTTTTGTGTGGAGAAAACTTATTTATGCATAACATTCACGTGGAGTCTCCTCCAGTCGGATCGGTCGAACCGGTCGGGTATGTTAGACTTGACACCACAAGTGGTGACCCTACCGCCTAAAACTTCCACGGGGTAAAACTTGTACGGAGGGTATGGAAATGTGAAAGTGTCTTCACATTCTTCCGTAAACCCGCTACAGCCGCTCCGTCTCCGGCCTACTTTCTACACTAGCACACCTGAAGACCCATCTCCCATTTCGGTTGCGTCTACACCACAAACATCGCGTTCCTACTCCGTTCGTGTCACAACCGAGTTTAAAGATCACTCAACAAGAACCTACCAAGGAATAAGAAGTTGTCAACTGGTCCTTCCACGAGGAGGTACCCAAGCCACGCACTCCAAATAGACGAAAAAAAAAAATAGAAATAGAATAGAAAATGTATCCTCATACAAGGAATTTCGATATTACAGAGTCAGACTTTTTAGGGTTCCGTAAAACGTAAAAACGGAACCCTTATAGATTCGTCATGTCTGTCTGTCCGTCTGTCTGTCCGTCCGTATGTCACAGCCACTTTTTGCCGAAACTATGAGAACTACACTGTTGAAACTTGGTAAGTAGATGTATTCTGTGAACCGCATTAAGATTTGAACAAAAAAATTAAAAAAAAAGAAAAATTAGGGTTGCCCCTCATACTGAGAACTGAAACTCAAAAAAATTTTTTTCATCAAACCTACACGTGTGGGGTGTCTATCGATAGGTTTTCAAAAATGATGTTGAGGTTACTAAAATCATTTTCGTACACACTGAATAGTTTGCGCGAGACACACTTCCAAAGTGGTAAAATGTGTGTCCCCCCCCCCCCCTCTAACTTCTAAAATAAGAGAATGAAAAATCTAAAAAAAATATATGATGTACATTACCATGTAAACTACCAACTACCAACGAAAATTAGTTTGAACTCGATCTGATGAGTAGTTTTTTTTAGTACGTCATAAATACACTATTATTGAAACTTCGATCAAAGTTACAACGAACTACAAGAACTATGTGTACTATGTATATTATGTTACTTGCTGCAACGGAACCCTTCATGGGCGAGTCCAACTCGCACTTGGCAACTTTATTTGTATTATTTGTAGTTTTACACCTGACAGCCATCTTGTTCTCACGCGATGTTAATCCACGATGCGGTCTGCGACGGAACGTGCTTACGTAGAAGAAACCGATTTGTTTTTTGTGAATAACCTTATAATTTTACAATCTATTGAATTGGATTCTTCGTGGCACTTTGCCGTTATATAAAGGCATGTAGATTACCATGAGACACATCCCACTCGTCACTTTATATTACATGGAAATATGTTTTGAAAAATTTTCTTTGTTGATTTAATGTATTTAGTAGATAATTTCATCTCATTTTGCATATCAAAGCGACTTAAATGCTAACTTAAGTTAAACAGAATAATAAATGTGATAATATTGGAATCGGATTTATTTATGCTGCTAATTCTTAAGTAATTGCGATAAACTTAAATTTAATAATATACTTACTAGTAGTATCCCACGGTTTTCAGTCCCAGTTGCCGTTACTTTTTCGTGATAAAAAGAGATACGATATTAGTATAAGAATATACACAGAAACACCCAGACACAGAACAAACATCGCTATATATTTTTTTTTTTAAATAAAGAGTGACGAGACGAGCAGGACATGTGCCTGATGGTAAGCAACATGCTTGCCACATAACAGCACAGTGACACGCAGCTATTGGAACATGAAGAGTCCAAATCATTACCTAGCACTGCACTGCGCTCGTCACCCAGAGATCTAAGATGTTATATCTCTTAAGCCCTGTAATTTCTGGAAACATTACCCTTCAAACCGGAACACAATAATGTTTGCACATTACTGTTTGGCAGTAGAATAACTGGCAAAGGTGTGGTACTTCCCCAGGCGGACTCTGCGAAGAGTACTACCACTACAAAAAATATTCTCGCCTTTTTGTATTGTTAAAGCCTTTTTGGAAACATTTGTACTTCTCAGTCGTTCAATCAATCAGAATCAATTCTAGTCCTTACAAATTAACACGATTAAAAACTAAATCTGAGCCACCAGTGATTCAAGTACTGATACCTCGTAGAAACTCGTAAACTTCTGCTTAATCACCTCGTTAATCAACCGTTTAAGCGTGGCTTAAACTATAGTTGGGAATTACTCAAAGTTTGATCCAGTCTAGTGGCAGACGAGCGCTATAGATTTAACTTGGATGGCGTTTTTATGACGGAAAAGTGTTGAAACTTACCGTTTTATGGCTGAAAATTGTTTAAACATGACGATTCATTCCGTAACGCGTTTTTTTTACAATTTGTAGCAAGTTAAAATGTTCTCTGAGCTACATTAGCTAGATAAATTGTACATAATATGTTACATAGCACATACTTTACTGTTATCCCAAGATTATAATGAAAGCGGGAACTATGCAGGAATAATCGTGGAACGCTGCTAGTGTGTACCACCATAATATTAAAATTATTTTTTAAGGTTTATATCAGTTATTTAACGTCAAAAACTAAACGCGAAACCGACCTAAACCTAAACCGAACCTAAACTGTGTCCGCATCCATTTTAAAACTCATACAAATAAACACTACTTAATATTCATATTTAACGAGAAAACTAAACCTTTTTTCAAAATGTACTTATTATACGATGGTGGGACGATGTGGAAAACGTATTTGAACTTTATTGCTAACTTAATATAACATCTTCTCCTGTTTGAAAACCATTCTTTTCTGTCATGTGGTTTCATTTTGAATTTGCTCTTTTTTTAGCAATAAAAATTGCATCTGTAAATTTGTTCTTTTTTATCGTAGGGTGTAAACGCAGTATATACGCCCGATGTAGAAGTCTAGACTTTAGGTAATAATTCCTCAAGTGCCTGACAATTTGCCCGAACATAAAAAGTATTAGCAACTAGATTTTATGCCCGATACGGCTATAATAAGGCTTTTACATAGTATAAATTGCCTGTTGTTGCACTATGGTTACACGCGCAAGGCTAATTGGATTTTATGGACACGATCGATGGCAAATGAAAAAAGACAAATGATGAAAAGGTTGGTTTCAAAACCATGAATTCAAAAAATTAATACATAGCTTTAAGCACGTCAATGTCGTTTAAATTTTAAGCCAATAATAATTGTTGTTTACTACGTTCTCATAATTTTGTGCTCTCGTTAAATCAGCGTTGAAAATGGACACTGAATTCAGTATATTTTTTTCCTAATATATCCTATCCTATTAAGATAATTATAACGTTTCACCAGTTTCACCAGTGCTAATATTTGTATGCTGAATACAAATATTTGTTCCCGTTTCTGAGTGTTTCTTGTATCAAAGGTATCTAGATAATTACAGCTAGGCATATACATATTATATCAGCTATCTGGCTCCCATTTACAAGCTTTGCTTAGTTTGAGGATGGATAGTGTTGCGTAAGAAATGTCCTAGAATATTTATTTATCTATCATACAAATTCGCACTTTTCAAGTACCAATTTTAGATGCAAACACCGCAGTCGTTCTAATTTTTTAAACTTTCAAGTATGAGAATAATAATGTGTAATTTTACTAACATAATAGGGATATCTGACAACAAAACAAACAAACAAACAGAATATAAATTCGTTTTATTTTTAGTAATCTGAGGTGAACCACACTCTTAAGATTTGCACCCAAGTCAACAGTAATGGGGCTGTCGACGAAATGCCTAGTGAAATTAGCTCCGGTATAGCTGAGGTGGGTTACCATGTCAGGCGATGGACATTACGGTTGTGGAGTAGAGATCACAGTGGGAGAGAAATTCCGGTATTGTAATACATCGTTCTCATTGGCCACTGCGGCCTTGCGTGGTCACCAACGTACAATGGCACTGTGCTGTGTTCTTAGGGTCCCGTAAAACGTAAAAACGGAACCCTTATAGATTCGTCATGTCTGTCTGTCTATCTGTCCGTCCGTATGTCACAGCCACTTTTTTCCGAAACTATAAGAACTATACTGTTGAAAGTTGTGTAACATCTTTTTTTCTAGCGCGAAACGGAACGCGGAGTTATCTTTGGTAGCGGTGGGAAAAACGCATCCCTAGCCGATCTAGTTTGTTTCGCGTTAGGACATCACTAAAGAAGCGCTGTCATTGGTCGTCGAATTTGGTGGGGTTTGCATTTGGAGGCCATGTTTTTTCTTGTGAAAAGGCAATCGTCACGCGAGCATCTCAATAATATAATTCATTGTTTCATTAATTTCTGCTGGTGAGTGTTTTTGCAACCGTCTTTCATTTTACCGACGTAATCTCGATAGTGATGGATTCGTGATTTTGTTTTTAGAGCGGGGTTGCTAAAATTGAAATTTGGCGTCAGTCCGTCCGCCGACCATGGGGTCGCTTTGGCCTTCATCACCGCCTCCCTAGTCTAGGGGTAAGTTCTTCCCCCAAATTCATTTAAAACCGCGCTCGCGGATAATCGCCATGTAGGCTTATACTTACTTGTTTCTTGTAGGAGGTGTCATGAGGGAGTGGTGTCAGGAAGAGGTGTCTGGTACCAGTGTTTGGTTCCAGTGGGTGTTTCCGGTGTTTGGCCACAGCGTGGGTCCCAGCGGCTGTTCTGCTGTGACGAGCGGCGCTTGTCGTCGACGCCCAGGATATCACATGTCCCGTTCCCGCGTGCGTCTGTCTACCGAGGCTTCAGGTTTTTGAGTGATGTGGGTTTGTCAAGCCCGGAAGCGATTTCCCGGGGAGGCCGAAGGCCGAGGATGAAGTAGGTTAGCGACGAGGAGATGTGGCAGCCCTAGGTTCTGAACCGTATTATTCGCTTTTTGGTTCTACCACCGTCAAATGTGAATCTTTCTTCCCTCGATAGTGAGCAGGATAGGGTTTTATTTCACGATGTTTACCTAAGCTTAGCTTACAAAGGCAGGATGGGATAATCCCTTGTCAGTCAAGCCGACCTTATATAACTAACTGCGTACGGGTTGCCTCATGATGTTTACCTTTGACTTACATTAAGCTACCAGGGGATTCCTGAAACCTAGGTTCGTACCAATGTGATATCTACTCCAGGAAGCTTCCCTCTCTAACTGTCGGAAGACGAGAGTATCCCATAATATTGTATGAACCGGTCAGTAGTACCCTTATCTGGTGCACACTGTAAGAAGAGATTTGCTTAGGGCTGTTCACCTTCTTCTGTTAGGATTAATGTCATCTATTTTCACTTAGGTTACCATTTATAACCTTCTTTACTTGCTAGATACTAAGGTATCCTATATTACCTGTGAGTCATGAAGCGGCTGGCTTTGGTCCGCTTAGTGTCTAATTATAAGTTTCACTTGCCGTGAAGGGACGTATTCCCTCTATTTACCATTCTATTTAGTTATCATATTATTATATGTCCAATCCTACATTGTGAATGTATGTATTTATATGGTGAGTGCTATAATTCACTACTTCTATTTAGGAAACCTGTGGATTACCTTTCATAGTCCAGAGACTTATTAACTTTTATATTACAAGTCACCCCTTGTAAAACTTACCTTATGTTATAACACACTACTTCTATTTAGTGGGAATAATAATATTTATTTCTTTGTAGTGGTAGGACTCTTAGCAGAGTCCGCCTGGGGAAGTACCACACCTTTGTCAATTATTCTACGCCAAGCAGTAATGTGCAAACATTACTGTGTTCCGGTTTGAAGGGCAATGTTTCCAGAGAAATTACAGGGCTTAGAGATATAACAACTTAGATCTCTGGGTGACGAGCGCAGTGCGGTGCTAGGTAATGATTTGGCTCTTCGTGTTCCAATAGCTGCGTGTCACTGTGCTGTTATGTGGCAGGCATGTTGCTTACCATCAGGCACATGTCCTGCTCGTCTCGTCACTCTTTATTTAAAAAAAAAAACCTTTGGATTGTACTTCATTGTCCATAGATTTATTTATACCTTTCACTTGCATCACTACAATTTAGGAACTTAATTACTACAAGCTACCCCTAGTAGAATATACTTTATATTGTAACACACTACTTCTGGTTAGTGAGTGGCCGTGGGCTATCTGATAGTATTGTATCATTACTATATTGATACTATAATTACTCAATAATGCCTTTAACTTATACAATACAAGTTACCACTTGTAAAACTTTATACTGTAAACCCTAGTGTTTCAATTTGTACCTGCGGTGTTAAATTCTTAAGCAATTCTAGATCATATTCTAAAATTATCCTTATTATCTTGTAGATTCACAGACCTTCAGTGCCTATTAACTTGTGAAGGCTTAATTACATGTTGTACTGATAATTGTATCTTTTCTATTTGTAAACATACAGGATCCAAGAATTGTGGATGCGGTATATTCTCTTAAACCCAACCGGGTGAGTTTTTTTCATAGTCTGGGCTTAACCCCTTTACTATAGTAGTGGTTTTTATCTACCTTGCCATACTCAAGGACCCGTATGCTGTATTCCAATTGTTGACTCAAAGAGGTTGAGGAAATTCTAAAATCGTATTAGCTTCTTCCCTCAACCCTTACTGTATTAGCAGTAACACAACGATCAAGCCCTGACCCTTTACCTTTTACCATTTGTATTCTTTTATTTTAATTCTAGAAATAAATGTTTGAAAATGTCCATTATTTTTATTTTTACTTTTAAGTACTTGAGCCCAAAGAGTGACTTTTCGGGAAGGTTTGATGTTTCAACTTTAACCGGTTGAGTTCTCAACCTATTCCACCCGGATTTACCTTACAGTTGGTAAATAGATGTTTTCTGTGAACCGCATTAAGATTTTAATAAAAAAATATAAAAAAACAGTACATTTTGAGGGTGCCTCATATCTAGAACTGAAACTCAAAAAAAAATTTTTTTTAACATTTTACCACTTTGGAAGTATCTCTCACGCAAATTGTTCAGTATTGAAAAAAAAATTAGATACTCAACATCATTTTTAAAGACCTATTCATAGAAACCCCACACTTAGATGTATTGGTTTGATGAAAAAAATGTTTACCCCTGTAACTTCTAAATTAAGAGAATGATAAAACTAAAAAAAATATAATTATGATGTACTTTACCATGCAAACTCCCACCGAAAATTATTTTGAACTCGATCTAGTCAGTAGTTTTTTTAGTACGTCATAAATACACGATAAATTAAAACATCGATCAAAGTTACAACGAACTACAAGAACTTATGTATTATGTTACTTTCTGCTAAGGAACCCTTCATGAGCGAGTCTGATTTGCACTTGGTCGCTTTTATTTCCTCTGCAGCCGAATTGTGACAGGCGACAACCAATTTGCCCGTCTCGGGCGACCAATGGTGTTCAGAGGTGAGGGCGTCTTGACTCTTGACCATGGGTTCTTGAATTCCGGTATCGGGGCGATGCACCTCAGATGGGCATTGGGCAAGCACCGTGGCAGGATCGCGGATCAACGCGAGAGCGTCTCGCCGTCCTCGCTACTTTAGACTACGTTTATGTAGAAATGTATGTATTCTACGTAAAAGAGTTTTCGGAACGCTCGCAACAAGAACACACTGGCTGGCACAATATTGGTGGACAACAAACAATTCACACACAACACCATTTGACCCCAAACTAAGCAAAGCTTATGCTATGGCGGCCAGATAGTTGATACAATACTTGTATAGTTTTAAATACAAGGTCTCTTAGTTTTTACCTTTTTTGTAAAAGACTACAAACTCAAAACGATGTTTCAAAATTGCATTTGTTTAGCTAACTAATAACTAACTGTAAAAAAAAAGGGACCAATTGACACATTTACATATTTAACTAATATTTCAAAGTCTGCTGAGAAAATATTAAAAATGAATTTCAAGTTTGGATTCCATTTTTTTGTGCAGACTTGCTAGTTAGGCAAAAAGTCTTAATGAGACTAAAGTCGATGTTTTTGAGTGATGAAACTAAAAGAAAGTTTTAACAAAGTTTTGCAAAAGCGTGCTGAAAATATTAAACAATACTGGATCTGCTTAGTTTGCGCGGCATTAAAAAGTGAAACTTTTGCTGTAAAATTGGATTCTTTATGAAGTAGGGATGTCAACTACAGAAGTTTTGTTATAGAACTGATATTTTTACTGAGTTGCTGAAGTAATTTGATAGTTGTCGCGTCATTTTCAGCTCCAGCATCAGTATAAGACTCTGGTCGTGTAGAGCTCTTGGTCTAAAACCTAAGTTTTTTTAATATAATATTTTTTATGACGGAACAAGCAAAATATGCGCATGATGGTTGACAACTTACTTGCTCATTACAGCATCGTATTGCCTATTCGTTTATGAACAATCCAAAATATGAATTTAAACAAGGAAAAATAAGCTTCTTGCATACATGAAAACTATAGCTTAGATACTTATAAAGAATTGCGCAGGAAGGATGTTCTAAGTAAAAAAAACTAAAAGTATAAAAAACGTCTTTATTCGCTGACTACAAGTAAGAAACCGCGACAAAACTATTTCATTAATTTTTTGGTGTACAAAATAGTTTTATTGCATGACGCCCTACTACATTATAGTTCTCAAAAAACATTAAATTTGAATTAATACAATCTTTTGTATTTGCAAGTATCATTATCATAGGCATTCGTTATCCCATGGCTGGTACAGGCTTTTCTCTTAATATTGAGATACAATTTGAACAAGACCAAGGTATGACACCTTGATCTTGTCCAAATTGTGTCCAAGTTTGAACCCTAATAGCGACAATATCGTCGACCCGTATCTTGCCGTTGGGACGACCAACACCTCGTCTACCTCGTCTAGTATTCATAAATCATAGTTTAGCCTTTCTATAAAATAATCTAAACATTATTGTTATGCAAAATAGACACAAATTAGCAACAAAATCCATCAATATAATAATTAAGCAGCGTACAGAATACGCCACCTAGTTTTGTTCGGAATAAATTGCAGGTTATTTTCCGCGCCGTCTACTGCCTTATTGACGTTGACACTTAACGGCACATAAATCTCGCTAGAAATAATTAAAGCGATTCGCTGGATAGACAGTTTTGAAATATCCCAGTGAATAATAAACAGGGAAATTTTTAACGCTTAATATTGTTGTTGTGGGATAATAACGGAGACTTTAAATTTGAACGGCATATTTATCACATTGCTCAGATCTCTACACAAAGAACACAAAGAAAAAGTTTTTGGATCTTCAACTTCAAGGAGATTCAATTAAGACTTGAAGTTTGTCATTAATTTCTAAAGAAAAATATTTTACACGGAAACTATTCAGTCGTTTTTACAAATTGTTTATTTACAACCTTTGGTCTTAGAAGTCCCTCTTAGCTATGTTACTGTTTATAATCGTCCTTAATGATAAACATGAAAAAAAAAACAATGAAAAATAAATAAACATTGGTCAACATTGATATACGCAGATCCACTAAGCTCCAAATTAAACAAAAGTTAGAGATTAAAGATGATGATATGTAAAATTAAAAGTACACTCTTATTATTCACAAAATACACACACACACACTTAATACAAAACAACACATTATTAAAAATACGTATTCATGTTACAAATGTTGGTTCAGGTGAAAATCAAACTCAAAACCCACGGTTCAGTGAGCGAACACTAACTGACCCACAATACTCGTACCATGCTGAATAACAGAGTATAAAATATAAGCATTTTGCGAATTTGTGATTATCTTCTTTACAAAAAAAATCTAGTCAAGAAAAAGCCAATGGATATTCATGAAAGTTGGTGTATAAGTGTAACTAGCATTGCCCCGTGGTGCTACCCGCTCAGTTCCCGTTCCGTAATTTTCCCATGAATAAAATAAAAGTGCTTATTTATTTTATTCTATTCCAGATTATAGCGTAACTGTATACCAAATTTATAGTACCAAATTTAAGCCCGATCCGTTCAGGCGTTTCAACGTGATTGAGCAACACAAATCCAAACGTCCAACCATCCTTACCCCCGCATTTATAATATTTGTAGGATTTGGTCTAACTTAAGCTTAGCTTTTAAATAGATTAGTTTTATTTCGATTAATGATCTCAATAATTCATAATTAACAATAAACTGATCACTTTTGTTAATTGTTGTTATTGATTTCATAAGCTTGGAACAGATGACGCCTCAAATTAGATTTTGAGTAAAACCGTCCAGCCGTCTGTTAAAACTTCCTGTTGCATTGAGTAAATGGAGGGGCTAATTTGCTTTGAAGTAATTTAAACCTACATTTGTGTGCACCATTAGATATCGTCAAGCGCATGTCCTCGTATCGTTACTGTAATAATAGAAAAAAAATGTAGTGTCATGGTACGCCAGGTAGGAACGAAGTAACTTAGGCTAATATAGAAACAACACAATTTGCAAAAAAAATTGCTCAAGTTTATTATTTATGTTACGATCATCTGAAAAATAAAGTCGGCAACACTGGTCACGGGCAGTTTTTTTATTTTTTATATAAAGAGTGACGAGACGAGCAGGACATGTGCCTGATGGTAAGCAACATGGCTGCCACATAACAGCACAGTGACACGCAGCTATTAGAACATGAAGAGTCCAAATCATTACCTAGCACTGCATTGCGCTCGTCACCCAGAGATCTAAGTTGTTATATCTGTGAGCCCTGTAATTTCTGTGGAAACATTGCCCTTCAAACCGGAACACAGTAATGTTTGCACATTATTGCTTGGCGGTAGAATAACTGGCAAAGGTGTGGTACTTCCCCAGGTGGACTCTGCTAAGAGTCCTACCACTACAAAGTTTTTACGCGTCACTTCCTTTATATATTTTTCTTACGGTTTCAGGGTTAAGTACATTTTTTTTAGCTCGCGCATCAAAAACCCTTGCTCCTCCAAGCCAAGTAAGGAGTTTTGTCCAAAAAAATCTATTCCTTTTTTCCTAGACTACATAATTTAATCGTTTAGGTTTCATCGTTTAAACTGATTCAAAACTTTTAGATCGATTTTCAGGATCGTCTTATAATTGGCTCAAAAGTATTTTTAGATATCTGCTGTGATTAAAAACTTGTTTGTGTCTCTATTTTGGGCCGACAGAAGTTATTAGGCTTACAAATTACCTTGTTAGCCACTTTGAATATTACAAGTAAAGTAATTATTTACAATTTACTTAGTCTAATTGAAATAAGTTTGTTCCATGTCAGCTAGTAATAGTCTTTTTAGATAATTTTCTTTTATTATTTGTTCACAAGTTTTTTCACGGTATTAAATCCATGGGTTTGCCTTTGCCACGCGTCTTTAGAGTATGTATTTCTTGTAATAAAATATGTTCTTCTTTCTCCAATAAAGCCATTGTGGTAATGACTTACTTGCACATCTGAGCGGAAAAATATTTAGGCAGTGGTTGCAGGACATTTAAAGTGAAAATGTAAATTCTCGCCACTAGCTCACTTAAGAACCTATACTTTTTGTTATAGAATAGAGTGACAAGACGAGCAGGACAGTAAGCAACAAGCCTACCTATAACAGCACAGTGATACGCAGCTATTGGAATATGAAGAGTTCAAATCATTACCTAGCACTGTTTTACGCTCGTCACCCAGAAATTTAAGATGTTTTATCCCTATGCCCTATAATTTCTCTGGCAACATTGCCTTTCAAACCAGAACCCAACTATGTGTTCACATATCTGATTGGCGATAAAATAACTGACAAAGGTGTGGTTCTCCAGGCGGACTCTGCAAAGAGTCCTACCATTACTTACAATCCTTGTTATCGTCTAATTGTGACACCAAGTTTACCATCCTTTTCCTCTTCTCTTCTTCTTTCTCCTTCGAATACCTACTGTAAGCTGTAAGCTTACAGAAAAACTGGTTTTGTTGGACACACCGCATCGTTTCCGGTCTAGAGCGCCCTTTTCAGTAACGTTTATTCTAGAGGCAATAGTTCACAATCAATATGTGTTCTGTGTCAGCCTTATTCTGGTAGGCAGGGTCCTGGAAGCGGGCTTTGAAAAAGGTTGGGACATTTTTCAAAGCGTACGTGCGTGGATCGCGTTCCGACAACGTTCGTGATTTGGCTGCAGTCACACTGTTACATTGCGAAGAAGTGTATCTATACTTTTTATTTTAATTTGCCTCTTTACAGACTCCGGGGTCCGTGCCATTTGTCATTTCAAATCTTATATATTTTTTACATATTTCTTGGATTACCAGAAGAAGAAGAAAATAGGGGAGGGGGGAGTTGGGAACATTTTAAACCTAATACTAGTGCTTGTCTGTTGAGCCGATCACTACCGTTTGGGATTCCGCTATTGGACTCGACATCATCATTTACCTAAGCCGCCTCCTCCGGGCCCAGAGCCTCCACTACGGCCGCATTTCTATCCCTGATGGCCATCTGTAGATTGAACTCTCGGATGGTCTTCGGTATATCTATACTAATATTATAAATCTGGAGAGGTTTTTTGTTTGAACGCGCTTATCTCCGAAACTACTAGACCGATTTCAAAAATGTTTTCACCGTTGGGTACCTATCTAATCTTTGAGTGATATAGGTTATTCATCTACCACGAAAAAACCCAGAGCTGAGCGCCAATAATAATATAATTTGAAGTCATCATCAGTGGATGCGGGCATCGTTTACAATTCACTTCTCTTCAATATTTTTTCTTATCAGCCAACGTGATTTTTTTAGAATAGAGTGACAAGACAAGCAGAATATGTGCCTGGTGGTAAGCAACATGCCTGCTTGTTATAACAACACAGTGGCACGCAGCTATTGGAACATGAAGAGTTCAAATCATTACCTAGCACCGTACTGCATTCGTCTTATAAGGTGTTTTATCTCATAACTCAGTAATTTTGTACCACTACAATTACTATTTTTTTTTACTATTGATGTGCTTGCACGTCGAAAAAAAAAATCGATTATATTATCTTATTGTTCCAAGCGTACGAAAAGAAGAGAAGTATAACTTCAAAAATTGGCCCGGTCGATCAGTGTTCGTCGATTTACTCAAAATGAAACCTTTCTAAAAAGGATCCCTTCCTTCTCGGAAGTAATTAATACTTTCATTTGTGTGTTCCGGTCCAGAGACTGCTTCGAGTGAGGTATTATGAGACTTTCCTTATAAGTAAGACAAATTGTTTACTGTAATGGTTTACTGAGCTTTCAAATGGAATATGGACTAATAAATGAATTGGGTCTCGCTCTTCTCTATCTTCGTCTGCTTACTACTTACTGATATATTATTCTTATTAGTAATTGATAGTTCTGCACTACTCGCCATCGTGTTTCAAGGTATGTGATGTTGCAATCATGGCTTTAAGGTACCTACTACTTACTCGTATCTCGTATCTAGTATGAGTTACTGATTTTTCTTTTCTACGTTTTATTGGAAAAGATCCCTTTTAGCGGCAAGGTTACCAACTGCTACGATCTTATTGAGATTTCTATTTTATTTACTATTAGCAGTGTTACGTGGTTTTACCTGTGTAGTTATCGTTCCTGTTACTTTTCCGGGATAATGAGTGAGCCTGTGTGTTCTTCCAGATTATAATCTAACCGTGTGCCAATTTTCAGCTCGATCCGTTCATACGTTACGAAATGATTGAGCAACAAACATTGACGTTTATAATATTAGTAGGATGATAATATCCTACCATGGATAAAATAAAGTTTTTTTTTTTTTTATAAAGAGTGACAAGACGAGCAGGACATTTGCCTGATGGTAAGCAACATGCCTGCCACATAACAGCACAGTGACACGCAGCTATTGGAACACGAAGAGTCCAAATCATTACCTAGCACTGCACTGCGCTCGTCACCCAGAGATCTAAGATGTTATATCTCTAAGCCCTGTAATATCTCTGGCAACATCGCCCTTCAAACCGGAACACAGTAATGTTTGCACATTACTGCTTGGTGGTAGAATAACTGGCAAAGGTGTGGTACTTCCCCAGGCGGACTCTGCCAAGAGTCCTACCACTACAAAAGTGTGACAAGCAAGGCGTTTCCAATTTCAAGCCTTTGTTTGATTGTATATTTATATTAAGACGAATACTTCAGCTTTTGATTACGTTTTTATGCCGCTAATTTCAGAAATAATATTTATTTTGTTACGTAACATTATAAACACTGCCTTAAGGGGTATTTCACACATGATACGCAACGGCAGTCGTGCGTGCTTGACGCGTGCTATCTACCGATAAGGCGAATTTCAAATACTATCTTTACGTATGTAAACGTGACTCTATTTTCATATGAGCCCTTTTACGGAAATCAGAATTTTGCTTTACGATAAATGAAATTTGGAGATAAAAGAAGTGGGTTAAAACAATTTTTACGCAATTTTTTCGACAAAATCGATGATGTAACAAATATTTATTCGAATGCAGTGTTGCTATTTTATTTAGAACAATGTCATCAAAGTAGTTTTTTCTCATTACTGATAATATATTTCTACTATAATAATTTTGAGTTTTTCAGTCACACATTCCAAAAAGTTCTGTTTTTGGGTTGGAAATGATAACGTACATATTTGTCTATTGTATAAGGTTTATTATCTTTAAGAGTGCGCGCCTAAAGCCAGGAAAAAATCAGATTTCACCCGCGCGACGCGTTTCTTAATGTGATGTACATAAAGTCGAGAATAGCATGACACAGTTTGGAGGAAAAATCAACATTTAATCAGGAGTCCATTTTTGACCAAGTTTTATTTAATTACTCAATAACTAAACATAAATTTAAAAAAGTGTTCGGTTACTTTACTAGAACGTACAAATAGGAATTTTATTACCAAATTTGTATCCATTATTATTCGACATACAATGTAATTGTTCAATGGATCCCGACTGTTCAGTTGTAATGTTCTTTTATTAGAAAATATTGTATATATTTCAATAGTATTAATACAATAACATATTATTATAGAATTCTAGACCACCAGAAATCTAAATGCTTGTTTTATTCTTTTCAGTTTTTTTTAGTATGCGAGTACGTAGTTTGGTTCACTTTTTACGCAGTCGGGTTTTTGAGTTTTTAAATTATATTTTTTTATTTTTATTTTTTTATTGTAAAAATCTCTGATCTATTTTTAAAATTCTATTCGGTTATTGCACAGATTATAGAAATAAAACACAGATGGAACCTTCGTGAACAACACTGTGAAGCCCGTAATTAGTCATGTTGACTTAAAATTGTCAAATCAACGTTCCAAATTACTTGTATAATGTTGTCAGTCTTAAGAGGCGCGTCTGCGATTTTAACGAAATCGATGTGTTTTTGTAGCCAATTCATGGCCATAATACATTATGTGGAAGTGTGAAATTAATACATACTATTACACATATCCTGAATTTCAAACTGAACTTTTAAAAATCGTTGCATATGCTTCTTGTCTCTTGAAACTATGAAATTGGTTTGGCCAAATTTGTTTTCACCCGTAATTTTGATGTGAAAAAAATATATGAAAACCGTGTTTTTAAAGATTCTAACTTTTATGTAGATACATATATGGGTTAGATCTTGTATGCCAATCTACTTATTAATCAGCAGATAGCCAGGGATAGTTTTTGAAAGTTTTTTAAAAAAGCCTCCTGAATACATCTGTGGAACGACATAATATGTTGCACAGATGTATTTGCTATCACTCAAACAACAGGCGTTTTTGTAGTTGCTCGGCCACGTTATTCACAGAAGTAACTATTATCATAATCTGTGCCAGCCATAAAATACATAATAACAGCCACTGTTCGGCTGCTCACTCGCTTTGTACCTACGTTGGCTTTGTACTATTATCATAATCTGTGCCAGCCATAGAATACATAATAACAGCCACTGTTTGGTTGCTCGCTCGTTTTGTACTTACGTTTGCTATGTTTCGAAAGAGTTGATATAGGTATGTATTTATACCTACATGTAGAGATGCATTTCAATATTTTTTTCGCGTATACCTAGGTAGAAACTGATTTTCGATGTGCGATATAGAATTCTCACATACTAGGTATTGATTGATTGCTATAATCTGTTAAATGCAATGTAATAAAATTATAAAAATATTATCTATACATACCTACCTATACAAATAAATAAAATTGGGTCGTCTGTATGTAATATCAAATTAACAGCTTTTCACTTAGCTCCAATGAAACTAAATACCTACGGTACCTATACCTAAAAACTATTTTTTGTCTATCTCTTTGTTTGTGCCGGCTAATCTCCGAAAAGGTTGGACCGATTATGACATGACTTGCACTATCACATAGGTAGCTGATCTCTTTTTATTACAGTATTGAGCGACGAGACGAGCAGGACATATGCCTGATGGTAAGCAACATGCCTGTCACATAACAGCACAGTGACACGCAACTATTGGAACATGAAGAGTCCAAATCCTCACTTAGCACTGCGCTCGTCACCCAGAGATCTAAGATATTATATTATCTCTCGGCCCTGTAATTCCTCTGAAAACATTGCCCTTCAAAACGGAACACGGTAATGTTAGCATATTACTGATTGGCGATAGAATTACTGGCAAAGGTGTGGTACTTCCCCAGGCGGACTCTGCCAAGAGTCCTACCAATACTAAAGATTTCTTAAGGCATGACAGGTCACTCTTACTTGAGGAAAATAATTAGAAAAAGAAAACCCTCAAAACGGGCGGGCACAGTAAGTGGTTATGAACAAACGTTCATAATGTTTTTTTTTTTCATCATAAGCTTCGCGTTTGTTACAAAAATTATACGTTGTTTTGTTCGGCTGCATCTATCGGTGGTTAGACTTCTTCAAAAGGTGGGTACTGTTCTTAAACACGTATACAGGGTTACTATAAAGACAGTGAGTTTTTTTTTATCGCGTATATGTCCTCTTTTGACCACCAACTCGCCTGATGGTAAGCGACGGTGTGGTCGAAGATGACGCACGTTGACCTAGTAAGAACCTATTCACTCTGACCTTGAAAAGTTCCAAATTGTATCTTTCAGGGAACAAGGAGGCCGACAACTTATTCCACTCTAAATCTGTACGTACGAGAAAAATGGACTCAAACCGTTTAGTACGGATTTTGGGAATATTGAGAAAATTCGGTTCGAGTTGCCTTAATATTTAATTTGTATTTCTCGCGGACTAAGCCGCGGGCAACAGCTAGTTTAATCATAAAGGCATATACCCTAAAACTAAGAACAAACATAGAAACACGACACTAAAAAAATCTGCAACGGACTCTGAAAGAAATAACACTTCTTGAGGCACCCATAAACATAACAATATGTTTATATACAATATCCAAATTAATGCAAAATCAAAAGATAGCTGTGGCAGCAGAAAAGTAAGGATGCACAGATGGCTTCAAAGTCACTTGGATACGGGGGCTGTGGTGTATTCTTAAAATAAATAATAAATTAATAATTTATTTCCGAAACTTTGAATACAACACAATTTAACAAGACGGTAATTCAGCAAGAGTTAAACATATTATACAAAATAGACATTTCCGTGATAGTAAGATATCACGTGTATTTATTTTTCGTCAACCGCGTGATTTTAAATCGAAAATCGACGTGTAGTGTAAACCTTGACTCCCCGTTAAGGTAACGAACGAAGACCTCGCGCGCCTAGAATAGGATTAGATTCTACTTTATACCGGTATTTAAAAAAAAAGATTAAAAAATTAGGATTCTTTGTAGAAATTGAATATACACGTGATTTTGGTTTTAGTTGTAAACCTCACCAAGTATCACCAAGAGGGAGGGAGGGGTTAAAAATGTAAAAAAAAACATCACGTGATTAATTAACAGCCCCTAAATAGTTTGACACCAGATTTTGCATCCCCAGAAATGGCCCAATTTATGTAATGTAATCAGAATTTATCCAATCAAATTTCGATAGAGGAACTATCAAACTGCATTAAACGATCAGATACAGCTCCCGGCATGGACAATATTTCGTACTGTATGGTTAAAAACCTTCCAGATATAGGTAATCTAGTTTCTTTATACAATCGATTTTGGAGTACTAATTTTGTTTCCAAACAATGGCAAAAAGTTAAGATAGTTCCTATACCAAAAACATGAAATGAAAACCGGCCAACGTCAGCTGTCCATACTATTGCCCTGATATAGTATTTTTGTAAAATTTTACAAGCTATACTTACTCGTAGACTTGATTGGTTTCTTGAGAAAAAGACCTGATTTTCAGAGGAAACTGTCGATTTTAGGCGGTCTAGATCATGCCTTGATAATTTATAAGTATGTTGGCTTCATCATCATCAGAGGAAGCCAAAAAGCAACTGCGGCTTTACTTGTTTCTCTTTGGAGCGGGTTCCTAAGCTTAATTATTTTTATTTAGGTCATTAAAAGTGTCATCCGTTATTTTATAAGTTATTTATAGTTTTTTTTCCTTGTGTGGTCTTTTAATAAAGAGTTTTTTATTATTCTCTTAAATAACTCTATATATTAAAAATCCGCATCAAAATCTGTTTGGTAGTTTTAAAGGTCTAAGCAAGCATAGGGACAGACAGACAGTGGGAAGTAACTTTGTTTTATACTATGTAGTGACAATGTATGATTTTAAATAAGATGACCAGAATGATGATTTTTAAAAAAGTTTAAAGAAGAAGATGACTCACAATCGTAAAGCAATGATAGGGTTATAATCTTACAACATCAGACTAAATTTTTTAAACCAATAACAATTGATCGATTTTTGTGAATATTGATTTTAGGCGAATCAGGCGAATTTGAAAATATCTAGCCAAGAAATGAATAAAAACAGGTTTACTTCATATGAAATTAATGAACTAATACTTGTGTAAAACATTTTTTCTAACACTGCACTTTGTCCTTCCTGTACGTTTGTCACAGTAACCCTGTAGAGGTAAATTTCCTAATGTCAATGTTTGGATATCTGTTGGTCAATTACATGGTAAAGTGAGAACGGATCGGGCTGAAATTTAGAAGACAGTTAGATTATAGCCTGGAAGAACTCATAGGATATAGTTACCCCAGAAAAATACGGGAACAGGAATTACGCAGGTAAAACCGTGGGAGCCTATTAGAACGCATAATTTTTTGTTCCTAATTTACTTTGTCATAATGAATGTAGCATAATGTATAGTGTCATAATGCAACTTTCGCATAATAGTTTTTTTGCGTTATGTGTTTTAAGCATAACAATCTAATGTACTACATTTAATTCGACTTTTGATGAGACGCATAATAGTTTTTAGGCATTTTTTTATTTGATCAAATTTTTTTAAGGTGCCTTTTAAATCGCATATTAGTTTTCACCTAATTTGCTTTGTCATAATGAATATAGCATAATATATAGTGTCATAATATAACTTTTGCACAGACGTTTTGTGGCGTAATGTGTTTTAATCATAAAAATCTATTGTACTACATTCGATTTGACCGTTGCTCAGACGCATTTAGGCATTTTTTAATTATTTGTTGTGCTACGTAATAAATAACCAAGTTACATAGGACCCAGTTCCGATTCGGAGCACCCCGACTTCACCTAGTCTTGTCGCTACTACCCCTAGAGTGTATTTAAAAAATGCGGGAGCCAGAAGCTCAAGGGAGGTCCTGAGTGGAGCGATCCATGCGAGGCCAAGCGTAGCGAAGGCGAGCGAAGCGAGGCGGTGACCTCCGTAGTGGAGCGCAGGCCGAGTATGGAGAAGCAACACTCTGGGCTGACCGCAGAGCTTCTGGCGGGAGCCCACCCGGAGTCAAAAATTGCACCATTTGTCTTAGGTGTATGTAGGTTTTTAAGTCCTAAAAATGTTGTCTACACAAATTAGTACAAACATTGCTATACTACTGCATAAATACCGTTTATAGTACCTACCATAAAAATGGTGTTTACCATAAAAAAATAATGGTGTTATTCTCAGACTAACGATTCTTAATCCTCAAAATATACTAAATAATTTCACAGCAACAGTATGATAACACGAATGCGACAATGACAGATACTATTGGCAATGATATTCCATTTAATTAGTAGATACCTACATTACGAATAATAAATATTGTTGTCAAAGTACCCACCCGCATTTGACTTGTTTTTTAGTTAGGCGTGTAAAGTTTATGCCGTTGATCATTATGTTTAAGTATAGTTATGCTTTTCTCAATGTGTGCCTTTAAACATTATGCTATTTATGGTTATGCGTCGAAACCTTATACTAAGTTATCTGTATGCTATATATGGCTATGCGGTTAAACATTATGCTAAGTTATCGTTATGTCATATATGGTTATGCTAGTTAACATTATGCGAAGTCAGTTATGCGTTTAGTTGTTATAGTAAATTATCATTAGTCCTAAAAACGTTATGCATACCTAAAATAGGACAAAAAATGTTATGCCACCCCATATAGACCCTAAAACCGTAAAACCGAGAGGAGCTGCTAGTCTTCTACAAATGTATGTAAATGTTTGAATGTTAGCAAATTTGTTGCTCAAAGCTTGTACAACCATTTCACGGTAATATTATAAATAATACTTATATATTGGTGGACAATTCGCACTCCACACCATCTGATCCAAAATTAAGCAACCTTGTAATATGGCAACCAGATAGCTGATATAATACTTATATAGTAGGAAATACATACTCATTATAGATATGAACACCTAGACACAGTACAAATATTTGCACTGGGTGGGAATCGAACCCACGACTCTCGGCTCTCCGAAGTGTATCCGATAAAAAACCGGTAGGCTAGTAATTTTTCGGCGATTTTTTTACTCCATATGAAATTAATGGCTTAATCTAAAAAAAAAACACTTATGTAAAACACTTTTTCTATCTAACCCTGCACTTTGTCCTTCCTGCACGTTCGTTACAGTAACCCTGTAGAGATAAATGTCCTATTAGTACCTATTATGAAAGTCAATGTTTGGATATTAGGTTTGTGGATGTGTTTTGCTGAATGACAGTTTGGAACACATTGAGATTATAGCCGTTTGTTATTGTCACATTCCAAATCGAAATGCAACTTACAACAGAGCAGACTAAAGTATAATATTCCTAGATGGTGTATGACTGTATGATATTGAAAACGTCGTAACAGTAATGTAACATAGAATATGTAGCAGTTCACACCTGCTCCGGAATCCCCGTTTCGTAGAAACTATGGCTCTGGCTGTGGGCGCCTATCAGAATACGAATAGTGCTATATCTGTGTGAGTAATGTTGTCAATGTAGTTATGCAATTTTATTTTCCCACGCTCACAGACTACGGTCTTAAAAAGTCCCACTATTGTTGTCTTAGCTTGGGAAATCTTCACGTGTAATAAACACATCAATTGATATTTTAAAATATTAATATTATTACACCGATTATGCAAGGATTTCTTGTTACTATTTCCTTTCTATGAAGAAAAGAATTTTGATTTTGCATGCAACTAGAAATTAACTTGAATCGCAAAAAATTAAATTAGTGTAATTTACTCGCTTAGATTACCGATACCGATTAGAAAAATATATATAATTACAGAAAAATTAAAACAACCATCTTTACCACCAAACTATTTTTGATAAAATGCATATAGGCTACCTGTATGTTATAGGTCCAAACAACAAATAAAACCTAAATAATCATTTTAACAGTTCACTTATTATTCACCTTTTTTTTGACAAAACAAGACTTTAAAATCAAGTAACCGTATAATATTAAAAAACTTAACAATTTAAAAATATTTCATTTTACAAACAACGTTATGCATAATATTAACTTCAAAAATATCTTCCTTCAACAAATGTTTTATTTATAAACCATCATTTTATAACCAATTAAACTGCCACCGTTTCACTTAGATAATATATCGAATGACATTACAATACAATACAAAACACTTTATTACTAGCCTCGTGGCTTAGTTGGTAGTAGCTCTGCCTGCGAAGCCGAGGGTCATGGGTTCGATTCCCACCCAGTGCAAATATTTGTGTGATGAATTCAAATGTTTGCACCGTGTCTGGGTGTTTCTATGTATAATAATGTTGTGTGTTATGTGTTCCGGTTTGAAGGGCAATGTTTCCAGAGAAATTACAGGGCTTAGAGATATAACAACTTAGATCTCTGGGTGACGAGCGCAGTGCAGTGCTAGGTAATGATTTGGACTCTTCATGTTCCAATAGCTGCGTGTAACTGTGCTGTTATGTGGCAGGCATGTTGCTTACCATCAGGCACATGTCCTGCTCGTCTCGTCACTCTTTATTTAAAAAAAAAAAAAAAAAAAAATAACTATGTATTTAAAACTATATAAGTATTATATCAGCTATCTGACCGCCATCATACAAGCTTTGCTTAGTTTGGGGTCAGATGGTGTTGTGTGTGAATTGTCCACCAATATTTATTTATTTATTTATTGGCACCATAAACAAAGTTGACAAGAAGTAACACATATAATAACAAAACAAAATGGGCACAAAAGGCGATTTTGTCGCTATAAGCGATCTCTTCCATATAACCTTTTGATTCATGAGGAAACAAAATTTGTATTATTTTGGGCAGTGGTGCCACTAACGAAATAAATAAATACACAAACAAATTTTATGATGTATTAATGATTTTGTTTTTTGTACATTTTTATGTCATAAATTACTCATTTTACAAATTTAACATTTACCAAAATTAAATTTGAAATTATATTAAATTGAATAATACAATGCCCATCAATAATTTGGTCTACGAGTATCTAAAAAAATATAAAATCTATATTTTACCCTAAATTCAGGGAAAATATTTTCCATTTAGTATCGCCACACTAACCTATTTTCGTTGAGGTGTTGTGTTCCATTCATCACCAAAATGAAATCGCCTAAATTATATAAATAACAGTCAAAATATTCAAATTTTCCTATGAAATTATATTCCTCTTTCCTTTTTTTGTTTTTGGGAACATTGTTTGCAATATTTGCAGAAACAAGACGGCATATTTTAAAACAAAACTTAAAATCACACGGGACTCCCGTATAACACGGAAGTCCGTTTCATACTGATTGGAGTTTGTATTTGCTTCGGCGTTTGTATTTCCTTTGTCTGCTTCAGTAGCTCTGTTCTGCGCGCTCCATCTGGTTTTATTTCTGTAATCTGTGGGTTATTGTGCTTCTTCTTGATTGTACCCACACGTCAATATTTTTTTGTCATAGTTTTTAGTTTCTTAACTTCAGTGAGCGGCGTCGAAAATGTCCTTTTTTTCATTTTCTGGCTTTAGGCGCCCCCTTAATCTATTGTTCATATACAGTAGTCACCTATCACTTACTGTACAGCTAATAATCTAAAAGTGAAACATTTTGAATTTGTGAAATTTCTTTACCAATTAGATTTATTTAAATCTTTTTTCATGCGCTTTTTTCGCATTATGAATATGTCACGCTAATTGACACATGTAATTATTAGACTTAAAATATGAATGCACTCACACACTTATAAACACCATAAAACACAAACATTAGAAGATCAAAGAAGGATTTAAAATTGTTTTGTCTGACACTTAGGTTACAGTAAGTTTTTGCCCTGTGCATCGAAAAGTCGGAAAATAATTTCACCATATTTACGACCATAACAAATAAATAAGTGTCTTAATTGATATCTAACTATATAATTCTAAAAATTTACTACATTGCAAATACTTTTTTACTAAGTAATTTGACCGTTGTAGTAATTTGACGTCGAAATCAACTCTATGTCCACAAAAAGCTAATATCAGATGGAAAGTTACACAATGGGTACTTAAGTAGGCGCGAAACGGGCTGAAGTTGAAGTGCCGTTCATATTTGCTCTGTTCGTATCTCGAAAAAAAAAAGAACTTCGCAAACAAGACCTCGGTGAACGCTCAAAGGCAGTTTTATTTTACTTTTATTTTTCTATTGTTATAGGACTAATTGGCAAGTTATTTTTAGAGCTTTTATTTTCCCTCGGAGAACAACAATCTTTATTGGAAAATGAATCTTGTCTGGCGTAGCCTAATTAACGAAAAAATCAATACTCCAATTAGTAGTCTATTTTACAATAATCTGGTGATCTCAAAACCTACTTTGCTGTATCTATATGTATTGTGCCAAAGTGGGCATATTATGTATTGTCTATAACAATCGAATCAACATGTATGTAAGATCTATAGAATAAGAAGCCACATTTTTTAAATTATTACCGCGCTATGCACTTTTTTAGAAAGAAAAAAGTATTATGGGTTTTCGTCATCGACCGACCGTAATCTCAGGCAGCGGTGGTGGCGGCGGCGTAACGGTGTAGAGGCATAGTGTCCAATCTGCGGAGCAATAGAATTATATTCTACCGCCATGCAGTATTGTGCAAACATTACTGTTCCGGTTTGAAGAGCAATGTTTCCAGATAAATTACAGGGCTTAGAGATATAATATCTTAGATGCCTGGATGACTCTTCATGTTCCAATAATAGCTGCGTGTCACTGTGCTGTTATGTAGCAGGCATGTTGCTTACCATCAGACATATGCCCTGCTCGTGTCGACACTCTAAAACTCTATAAGTACTATAAAAAAACAGAATGAGATGTGCGCTTTTAAATGGATGAAATATTTTAAGTTAACGTCAACGACATATTATTAGTACAGTAACTTTGTCGCCTGAAAGTATGGAGTAGGATGAATTAAATCCGGTAGATCTGATTTTATGCAGATTTGTTTATGATGATGGCCTGATGATTGTCCCAAGTTTGTGACCTCGAGCGACGAACGCAACTTTGTCAAAAATCGAAAAAACCGCGAAAAAATCGTTTATTTTTAAAATTTTGGCGATTATAACCCTAAACGACTAGTTTTTGTAAAAACTTTCCTACGGCGTTTATAAAGTAAACTAAATTTGCTACAATATGATACTAGAATCGTCTCTGTACACCTAATAGTTTCTGAAAATAAGTCTTTCAAAGTTTATAATTTTTTTCGTACTTCGCAATTTTTAGCGATATTTTAACTCCTACTTGACCACTTTATGGCACAGTTACTGCGGTTTTTAACCCCCGACCAAAAAAAGAGGTATTATAAATTTGACGTCGAAGTCTGTCTGTCTATCAGACAGACACACATACAGGTCTGTCTCTATGTGTATCTGTCTGTGTCTGTATCTGTCTATGGCACCGTAGAGCTGAAACGGATGGGCCGATTTCGATGCGGTTTTTTTATTAGAAGATACATTTTTGTGTTGATGTTTTGAGCCATTTTTGTTGATGTTTTGAGGCCGCCTCCACCAAATGGCGGACCAAATATTTCATCACAATCTACCTCATCATAAACAAGTCTGCAAAAAATCAGATCAACCGGATTTAACGCATACGGTAATGTATAAAGTTACTGCACTATATTATATAACAGTGCTTTTTGAAACTAACATTTTGAGTTGTCGAAGTTTAACTTCGACAGTCGATTATTTATCGACAGTCCTATGACTGCATTTTTTTTCTATAATAAGTATGAATTTCACAGCTATCTGTTCATTTAAAATGGAATGTTCAAGAAAAAATCCAAACTATTTGTTCCCACTATCCGTGACTTTCTCTCATTAGGAGAGTCCAGGTCATAATCCACCATACTTGCGAAGTTCAATATTTTTGTTAGTTTTTGGTATTTTTCTTTAACGTTAAAGGCAGTGAGTGGGGATGATAAAATTGTACGAGTACATATGCAACTGAAAATAATGTTGAAAATGCTGGCGGGATTTAAACCGATGATGACTACGCGATTGTAAAATCGTGGATAATCCTAATGTGGCTTATGTGGATATTTTGAGTCGACTTACTTAGACACGAAATAATAATATACATTCGTGTAGTAAAGTACGTACAGTTCTAAAATATCTCAAGTTTAAAACATTTTCTTTTATTATAGCTACCTGAAAACAACGTCCAGGCTGGCCCAAAAACTTCCGTTTTTTCCAGGAAAACGTAATCCGAGATTCGTTTCATTTACATAAGCTTACCAGTGACTTATTTTATTTAAGATTCCCCATACACTTGTTGAGCGAGAGTCGGCAATAAATAGCCGCTTCCTCTAAAAAGATATCGAGCAGGGTAAATGAGAAACTCGTCGTTAACTGTACGCAGTCGGGTAGAAAATTGAATTAGTATCGAAGGAGATCGCGTTTTGGGGTACCGCTTTTTGTGAGAAAACGCCAGCGCAGTACAACTTTATTGACGTCTTGCGGCGAAAAAGCTGAGCTAATAATTCAATACAGCGGTTTTCGAACATGCGATGGTAACACCATTTTTTAGAGGACGTGTTTGTTGTGTCTGTTAAGGGTGATACGAAATTATTGTTGAATGTTGTTGAGGAAATTGAGAAATGTTTTCATCAGTTGTTTATTTATTTTAAATTTAAACTGTTTTTACAGTTTGTGAAAATATTTAAAAGCATATAGTAACTACTAAAGTTATTTGAGTTATGTTGGTATAAAACCGTTTTTATTAAGTTTCTATGTAAGCTGGACTGTCCTGTGAATATCCAAAGTCTAAAAATAAAAAAAATCGGGTTCAGTAAATATATGTAAGCCTCTATATCAAGTTATAATATAGGTAGGAATTTAAAAGATGACAATTTCTTAAAATAATTTAAAGCTCATTAAAAACCTATCAACATTAACAACCATGGGTACTACAGCTCCATACTAATCCTGGTCCAATGACGTCACACTTTTACGACAGGGGCTATCAACATTTTACTGATGAACCCAACGAAATCCTCTGTACAAAAAGAGTTCACGCTTAACCTATTTTTTCCGAGCCATCGGCGCAGCGCAAAAGCCTTCACAAACGATATGCCTCGCTCAAACTGATACTTAGTGTTTAACGTATTCTCTATACAAATGTGCTCGCCATGCGGAAAATATGTTTTCTATATTTTAAGTGGGATGGAAAGAAAATGTTTCTGTTTTCTGAAAATGTTTTTCGCTGATATTGGCACAGCCAATGAACAAGTCAGTGAGCTGTAAGCTGACGTTTTAAGAAATACTTAGACAATGTGAGAGGACTTTCGTTTCGTTGCTCATTTAAACTAAAGCAGTGAACTGCATAAGGCAGCTGATAGAAAAAGGTGCTATCAAAGTATTGTTTATAGCATATCGACTATGTGTAAGTCTTTGTTTGCGTTGTACGAAATAAACAAATTTCATGAAGTGGAAAGCAAGCAGTCTCCATTTCAAATATCTTTTGAACTTTCGTGTTTTGAACTCATATCTAGTCTTGGACATCACCGCAAAATTACTAGCTTATTGGTGCTTAACCGGATACACTTCGCAGTGGAATGGGTTGCCTGAGTGGGTCTTCCCCGATATTAGTTACAATCTTGGTGACTTCAAATCGAGAGTGAACCGGTTTATTCTAGGTAATCACGCTCTATCGTAGATCGCATCGTCGCTTAACATCAGGCGAGATGGTGGTCAAGTGCGAACCTATTATAGTTAAAAAAGAACAATTACTTATTGTGTGTTTCATTGTTGATACTACTGTATTCTCCTACAAGGGAAGAAATAAATAACACCTGTTCTAATTATAAATAAATATTGGTGGACAATTCACACACAACACCATCTGACCCCAAACTAAGCAAAGCTTGTAATATGGCGGCCAAGTAGCTGATGTAATACTTATATAGTTGTAAATACATACTTATTATACATAGAAACAAATACACAGACACAGTGCAAACATTTGAATTCATGTTACAAATATTTGCACAGGGTGGGAATCGTCCCACGACCCTCGGTTTCGCAGGCAGAGTTACTACCCACTAAGCGACGAGACCAGTCGACTCGTGGCGGATGTAATTATATACGGATCGTTAAATTTCACATCTCCGAAATCATGTCGCGACATTATTGGATAATATAGATATATACTCTTTACTGTAGTCACCAAAACAATAGCAATACAGTAGAAGAAAACAACAAAAAACAGTATTACTGCCTTATCGCTGAAAACGATCTCGTCTGGTCAGTCATAGGATATAAATATTTTAAGAAAGTATTAAAAAGTGGGGTGTGCTAAATAGAATTAGAAATTATGGTTTCGGTTTTTCCTCAAAAAAATCAAGCCGTTCTACAATTTCGTTCCTTTTAGTTTTTCATCTAATTATTGGTCTTTGAAAAGTTTTTTCATATCTTATGTATATTATTTCTTTGTACTGGGTCTTGTTAAAATTATAAAGTAATTAGCAGTGTCACACAGTTTTATTTTCCAGCAGTAAAAAGCTTATGCGTTATTCTAGCCTGTAATCTAAATGTGTTTCAAGTTTCAACCCGATTCGTTCAGCCCTTCCCACACGATTTAGTAACAAAGATCCCATCAAAAACATAAATGTAAAATGAGAGCCAAGCTCAATACTATGATATACGGCTTGATTGTTGACTTCCACAACAAAATAAGTGAGATGTAAATGGATGCAAAGTTCCAGGATCAGTCCTGCAATTGATTAAAACCACATTGAATATTTTGTAAGAACTTCAAATTTATTGTTTTCTCATAACTTAACATAACATACTAAAGCCTCAGATTTTACAAGGAAAACCGCGGGGCACTTCTAGTTCTACTATAAAGACCGTCAGACTTCAATTATGATCGCTATTTTCTTTTTAAAGGCACTGTATCTCCAGATACAAATGGAAATACAAAATTTAAAAAAAAATATTAAAATTTACCAGTTTCTGACTTTTTCCTTTTTGTGCACCCAATTACCTATCTGGATGCCAAATTTTTACTTTCTATATCACCTGGAACTGGATAAAATGTTTTATGTCTATATCTTAATCAGTGATAAAAATTACGATTTTAGGACGTTAATATCTAAATAACTGTTCGAGGTATGTTTATGAAATTTGGAGCACATATTGATACCCTGCAAGTCTCAATGTGTGAGCAATTTCATAAGTGAATGTGCAATATTTTTTAAGTTATGAGGAGGACAAAAGTAGCTCCAAATAGTTCGTGTAATATTACACATGGTGCGGCTCGCCAGTTTACTTGAATGAACTTGGCTGGCCACACTGCCGTGTGTCTAGATCCAAATATCCAAACATCGGAACTTTCGCATTTATAGTATTATTACTTATTTCCCATGTAGCATCCACAAAACTGCTAGAGATAGTAGACGCTTGGTCTGCACGTTTCGTCTTCGCTAATTGGGTAATACATTAAACCTCGAAAACTACAAACATTAGGTTTTGCCAACTGCCTGAAGTTGAACCTGGATCTAATTTGGAACAGTTTCGTAAACTCACATGCTATTAGAATCACGATAGCATGATGTATTTTAGAACATACAAACCTATAGTAATTAGTATTGTTTTTGTATGCTCAATTTATGTTTGATTTGTGCCTTGATTTGTCTTACTAATATTATGAGAGTTAATGTTTGTATGTTTGATGCTCAATCACATTGCAACGGCTAAAGGTATCTGCTTGAAATTTAAAATACAGTTAGATTACATATAGTCTGGAATAGAAGATAGACTATTTGTCATCGTGGGAAATTACCAGGAAAGGGAACAACGTGGGTAAAATCGCGGAGCGTTGGTAGTGTATCGTAAGTTAAAGATACATGTTGGCTAACACATGACTTTTGTTTGTTTCTAAGTGTTTGTTTGTAAGAGTAGCCTCATAATGTGTTGAGTTTATAATAACGTATTTTGTCTGTGAATAGGAAAACCAAGTTCAATTTAAAAATTTAAAGTTAAATTCAGACACTCATATATACACAATAAAGAACCTCCTCCTTTGTTGTTTATAAAAAAAAAATGGTTGTCTGTAAAGTCGGTTTACTGACGATAGTTGAACGTGACAACTTCAACTACGCCTTAGAGAGAGGTAACGCCGCATGACGTCATGCGGCGAGGTAACGGCGTTAACGGCACATGACGTCATGTTTTGCGGGCGTGCAGCCGGCTTCATCGAATTATATTTCTTAACTTAACTTAGGTTGGTTTGTGCCTAAAACGCTTTATGTGAAAAGTTTCCAGTTTCCACCAATATTTTGTTTTAAATCTATTCAAAAGTTATATTTTCATAATTTTATTAATAGCAAGCAACAATACTTCCGATGTTATGACTGGAGGTTGTAAGAACAATCCATCATGTGGCCTGTCAGCTAGTTTGTTACTCTATATAAAAATAGCCAAGTGCGAGTGCCAAGGCCAAGTGCGAGTTGGAGTCGCCCATGAAGGATTCCGTAACAGCAAGTAACAATATACATAAGTTCTTGTAGTTCGTTGTAACTTTGTTCGATGTTTTAATAATAGTGTATTTATGACGTACTAAAAAAACTACTTACCAGATCGAGTTTTATAAATTGGCTTCACCAATTTTCGGTGGAAGTTTTCATGGTAATACTCATCATATATTTTTAGATCATTATCTTACTTTAGAAGTTACAGGGGGGGGCACACACATTGTACTACTTTGGAAGTGTCTCTCGCGCAAATTATTCAGTATAGGAAAATATGCATTAGAAACCTCATTATCATGTTTGAAGACCTATCCATAGACACCCCACATTTATAGGTTTGATAAAAAAAATGCGTTTTAGTTCCAAGTATAAGTACGCACCCCCAAAATTTGTTTTTTTTTTTGTATTTTTGTATAACAATCTGAATGCGGTTCACAGAATACGTCTACTTCCCAAGTTCTTGTACTTTCGGAAAAAAGTGGCAGTGATTTACCGAATTTTTTACTTACGACTTACTTACTTTTTAATTACGAATCTATGAGGGATCCGTTTTTACGGAACCCTAAAAACGACAAGGAAAAAACGTGCGTATTACAATTTAAGAATAATTTTTCAAAAAAACATATTCAAACGAATAAAAAATTGCCATGTGTTAATCCAGACTATAATTATCTAATCTGACAGTATCCCAAATTTCAATTCGATCCGTTCAGCTGTTCCGACGTGATTGATCAGCAAACATCCAATGACATTTTTAACATTAGCAGGATTATATTTTATCAGAAATCTGCAAATTGCTATTCATTTGAAGCTAGATGGAGTTGTTTGAAAAAATATCAATGTTTATTTGTTTACATAAATATTCCGATATTTAATCACATTAAATAAATACTTGTCAATAATGATTCTTGAACTGTTTAAACAAATAGATATGCATAAACAAATATTGTTTCACGTCACCCCGACTGCATATCAAATAGAATGACAACCCTTCAGTTTAAATTATACATACTATTTTAATAACAACAGAATTATCTAGTATCGTTTGTGAATCGACCGTCTTCCAATTAATATACCGCATACCGTGAAACTAAGCCGCTTGTCCGTCAAGTCGGGGTATAGCAAACTAGCTACTTTACAAATATCAATAGCTCATCATCAGTAAGTATCGTCAGTCTGTATCGCCCCACTTCTGGGGATGGGTCTACATTCCCTTACGTCACTCATTTGTACACGTCATAGATCTTCTGGCTATTGGTCTGTAAAAGGAAAACTTCTTTCAAATCGGCATCAGCGTTAATGGCAACAATAATCTATTAGAAGTTTTCCAGATGCAAATTGGCTTGTCAAAAATAGTTCTAAATTTTGCCAAGTGTGGCACCACTGTTTGTTTTTGTGATTTTTTTCTAACAAAATAAAACATTGGCGCCACCTATGGTGAAATTAGGGACTATCTTTGTCAGGTATTTTTGCTTATTTAAAACGCCCTATTTTGTAAATTATTCAATCGAAAAAAGATCACAAAAGACAATGCCCACGTCCCATACATTTAAAAACCTGTCAAACTTTTTTTGATACTGAAAGTGCGTAGAGATGAATAGTGTCTAATTAGGATTGTTAATGCTTCTAAAAACGTCTGCTGTTGGTGTTTTTCATTTCCTAAATACCAAAAATGAGTTACAGTTAAACCAAAAGTAAGGTTATGTTTACTGTCAAAATACATTAGAATTATGTTTTCTTTCGGATTAGAACAGAAAAGAAAATAAAGAACTATGGTATTATCTTTCAAAATATATTTCTTATCAGATTAAATATGAATAATAGTACTTCTCACTACCAACTGATTACTATAAAATAGTTCTCGGATGGAATTATCATAGGCTACACAAGGCTTAAACTAAGTGCAGGGCTAGGTCTGATGATTTGGACTTGTCTTCATGTTCCAATAATTTATGACACTGTCTTGTCATAAATTATTGGAGCATATGGGCAAGCATGTTTTCTTGCTTACCATCAGGCACATGTATCGCTCATCCTATCATTGTTTACTAAAAAATTACTTAAATCAGTGAAGGTAAAAGAATCCGTTTGTGGAATGTTTTGCCGGCCTCTTTGAGACAGTCACATAGTCACAGCACTAAATCACATAATTCTCAGTTATGTTAAAACCAATATAAATTCCGTCATTGAAACATTTGATCTGGTAATCGGAGTTTGTTGTGGTGAATAATGCATAAATATTACACCGCTTAGAAAACAAGAAGAAAACCATTCATTTTGCTTGTTTACTTTTTTTTGATTTGACAATTTGACATTGGTCTTTGACCTATTTTGATTTGGTAAAAACGTTTCGTTTCACAATTGCATGCCAGCTTCTTCCTCGTTTACATTGCTATAAAAAGCTTTGATAGTTTCTTTGTCGCCGTATTTATACATATCGTTATTTAAATATGTAAAAGTAGTAAATAAACGACATTGTGAAAGAAATTGATATACATAACATCCATATTCAATTTCAATCTAATGCGGATCACTAAAACGAAACGCGTACTTGCGTTTCGTTTTAGTGATCCGCATTTTGTTTTTCCGCATAGTTTCGTTATTGCAATATTTTCCAAGTCAGCTTTGTTGGTAAATGATAGGTTTCATTTAAACAAATGCAAATTATTTTATTTTGCAATGTTAGAAAGTTATATAACTTCGCGCACGAGTACAACAAAAAACCACCGATTTTTTAATGTATATTGGTGGACATAATATTGGTGGACAATTCACACACAACACCATATATAACTCATATGTCTTCACGACAACTATTTTGGCGGGTCAAAAATGGACATGTCCTTTGATTTTAATTTCAAATGTTTTTTTTGAAACGTCACTGTTAACATAACATTAGCTGTTAAAGTGAAAACACCTCATATTGTCTCCTTATAGTTTAGTGTAACCTTATTTATTTTCAATAGTTATTTTATTGTTTTTCTTTGTGTTTTTTTAAATAAACCATTTTAATAATGGTATGTCTTGAACAACACTAGATGGCGTTAGTAAGCCTTAAAACACGTTGATATTTTGTTTCCGGGACAAATTATTCGTTCACTTATATACTCGTTACTCGTATTATTACTTTGTCATTCTTTGAATACAAATATATTTGCAAACAAATGAATATAATCTTACGGGATTTAATGCGAGCGTTTAGTTTTTGGGGAGAGTTGTAATGTAAAGGAATGAAAAGTCCGTCATATTTTTCAATAACACCGTTTCTCTTGTAACATCAACCTAATATTAATTTGGTTCCTGTCTAAAGTTTTGCTTGTAGTCAGCTATTTAATGCAGAAACTACAGTATGCTCGCGGCTTCACCGTGTAAACTTCACTAAGCTTTAATAGCCCCTTTCACCACCTGAGGGGTGCATTTTCGGCAAACAGTTTCTAAGCGAAAGCTGCACACAAAAAGACTACAAAGTTCACGCGAGTAACTCTAAACGCGAGTTAGATTGATATGCCAATCAGACGCGCGAAAACGCGTTACTTGACAAAACTGTCTAGTAATTTATTTTTGTATAAACGTAATACTAACTGACCCGTGTCCATTTCGCTGACGAAATGGGATATATCCTCAAGACAGACAATAAATTACACTGCCATTTAAAAACTTTAAATATGTTTTAGGGAAAGTATTTATTAAGCCGCATTACAGAAATTTTTACTTAAAAATTTTGTAATGCGGCAGAAAACGATAAGGTAAGAAAAAACACTTGTAGTCCAGTAATTTTAGGCATTTTAAACCCCAATCTGGGGAAAAATTCTTAGTGGGCTGAATTTTTGTATACACCCAAATTATACGGTGATATTATGAAGATGTGAAAAATCGACATCGATATCGTGCCGGCTAAAAAAGTTATAAAGGTCAAAAGATCACGAAAATCAGTTTTAGCTAATATTTCGCAACCTATTGCTCGGAGGTCAATAGAAATTGTTCCTCATAAAATTATCTACAAAAAATCTGTTTTTAAGTAAAATTAACGGTTTGCGGATTAAAGCGCTGAGAAAGCGCCTAGAATGCACTCACACACGGTATTGTAAACAGTACACCAAGGCGTATACTCTTAATGTTTCTTATTCATTTTTGTTAGTGTCTTACAACTTTTATCTTATATTTGGACTCTTGGAGTACTCTTTGATAATGTTGGCATAAGAAAAACGCAAAAGTCGAAAATATACGACTACCTCGAGCCCCTTAATTATCAAGTAGCTTGTGATAATGCAACATACATAATCGATCATATTATTATTAGCAAATATATTCCTTGTTTATCAAATCATTTTGGTACAAATACTGTTGTCATTTTAGATGATTATTCTGATACCAGTTAAAATATCAAAGCAATGGAACAACTAAGACGAACCGCTGCCGTTTCAACATCTTGTGATGTGCACTTCAGCGAATCAATGGAAGTTCCTATCAGTCAAGAAAAAATCTTATCGAATCGATTTAACAAAAGAAAATTCATTTAGGTACTTATTGAGAAGTTCGAAGAAGTTGGTATTGCTACAAGACAATCACGTGATGATGCTGACGTCTCAATAGTCAAAACAGCGATTGAAAAATCAATAAATAATCCGACAATTATCGTTGGAGAAGATATAGATAGAAGATATTGAAACAACAGCGGTTCGCCTTAGTTGTTCCAATGCTTTGAATTTTTTACTGGTATCAGAATAACCATCTAAAATGACAACAGTATTTGTACTAAAATTATTTGATAAATAATTAATATATTTGGTAATGATAATATGATCGATTATGTATGTTGCATTATCACAAGCTACTTGATAATTAAGGGGCTCGACGTAGTCGTATATTTTTGACTTTTGCGTTTTTCTCATACCAATATTATCAAAGAGTGCTCCAAGAGTCCAAATATAAGATAAAAGTTTTAAGACACTAACAAAAATTAATAAAAAACATTAAGAGTATACATCTTGGTGTACGGTTTACAATACCGTGTGTGAGTGCATTCTAGGCACTTTCTCAGCGCTTTAATCCGAAAAACGTTAATTTTACATGAAATAAATAAATAAATAATAATAAATATTGGTGGACAATTCACACACAACACCATCTGACCCCAAACTAAGCAAAGCTTGTGTGATGGCGGCCAGATAGCTGATATAATACTTATATAGTTTTAAATACATACTTATTATACATAGAAACACCCAGACACAGTGCAAACATTTGAATTCATCACACAAATATTTGCACTGGGTGGGGATCGAACCCACGACCGTCGGCTTCGCAGGCAGAGCTACTACCAACTAAGCCACGAGGCCAGTCAAAATACAATAGAGTTAGCCTTAATGGCGTTGTCCTCCCCCGTGACCTCCATTATCTTTCCTCCTGTGGTAGCCGTGCGGAAGCCAAGAGGCCCGATCCCCATCGCTTCCAGATCGATGCGTGTCTTAGCCTCCTCCAAGGCCGCCTTATAGGAGACCCCTCTCTCCGCGGCACCCGGCTGGATAGTGAAGATCACAGCCGAAGTGCGTGGGATCCGGATTCTCGGCTTTGGCGTCCTCTCCGCCTTGGATGCCGAGGTCCGGTTGCCTCCTTCTTTGCCATCCTCCTGGCCTTCCTCTTCTTGCCCTTGCTCACCACCTCGACCCAGCCGCTGCTGGCAGCTGGTTTACTCGAAGGTGGTGGGGCCACGTTTTGTTCGACTTCAGCAGGCCTGCCACTCCAAGTCCCGTCCGGTAGTTTTTTGGCCGCCTTCTCTTTTACCTTTCCCGGGCCCTTGCCCTTGGGGTACTTCGGGGGCGGCCACGTCTCCAATACCGCAGTCGAAGCTATCGGCTCCTGGTCCATAGGTGCAGACGAGCACCCAGGGACCGGTACCTGCGCCTCCAGACTGCGGTCGGCGGCCAGTGGAGGTCTGGCGCGCTTCTCAGGCAGAAGGCGCTCCTCCATTGCCGTAAGCCGGGCATTCACCATGTCCCCGACCTGCCGCACTATTCGCTGCTCCAGCTCTTCAAGAGCCGGGGCGAGCCGTGCTGACGGGCCGGGGTGCGCTTTTGGCGGGGGGACCGCCGTGCTCTTCGCCTTGAGCTCCTTACGGTGCTGTGCTACCTCCTATCTGAGGTTCCATATCTCCTGCCTGTGTCGCATATTTGAGTTAGCGAAGACCTTCGCCTCTCTGTCGGTGAGTCTTTTCTCGTAGCCGTCGTGCGCCTCTTGCAAAACCTCAACCGCCTTGAAGAGGGCTTTCTGAAAAGGCCCCGACAGGGTCGAGGAGCGCTTTGCCACGTGTTCAATCGTGGCGTAACAGCGCTTTCGCTGCCTGTCGAACTCGTTTTCACGAGCGAGATCCGCCATTCTCTCCTCGTGCGTGATGGAGAGCCCCCATGACTGGAGATCTTGATCCCGATCCGACCCGGACGTCGGCCTCAAAGAGACGTCCGCTGAGTGGGGCGGAGTGGTCATGCGGGCCACCAGCTCTTCGGCCTTCCGCTCCATATCCCTTTTTGCCTCAGCCAATGCTGCTGCCTTAGCAGCGGCTCAGCCAATGCCCGCGCCTGTCGTCGGCGGTCGACCTCTGCCACGCCTTCGTTCAGCCGGGACTTTGGCGGCCGGAGCATCCGACTCAGGGTCGGTGCTCAATGGGTCACCCTCATGGCATGTCCTCTCGCTAGAGCGCGACCGCTTCCTCTCGCTGCTCTTTCCCCTTCCGGGAGAAACAGACATCGCGCTGCGGTGCGAGGAGTCGGAGTCCCCTCCAGGACTCCAGGACGGAGTTAATTTTACACGTTTTTGTAGATAATTTTATGAGGAACAATTTTATTATGACCTCTATTGACCTCCGAGCAATAGGTTGCGAAATATTAGCAAAAAACTGATTTTCGTGATCTTTTGACCTGTGACTTTTTTAGCCGGCACGATATCGATGTCGATTTTTCACATCTTCATAATATCACCGTAATAAAGGTGTATAGAAAAATTCAGCCCACTAGTAATTTTTACCCTGATCAAACCCAAAATGACTAGACTATTGAGCTCGTTGAGTTTGTATGACGTAACAAGTGCAAAAAATTATAGTTCACTTTACTAAAACAAATTGGCAGTCATAGGAACCGCCGATAGAATTCGTGACGCAAACTACAAGGTTTAATTCATTCAAAAAGCATCTTATGATCACTTTCCGCTCCACTGCTACACCGCCGCTCCGACGTTACATTAGCATCTGGGTTGTAAACCTATAAAATTATCTCAAACCAAAAAAGTGTTTAATATTACGGTCGACTTTAGTTAAAGAAGTTTTTACTTAAAACATTGACAGGCTACGTAAGTTTTAGTAGAAATCATGATCATCATCATCATCATCAACAGCCCACTAAATGCTCACACTGCTGGGAATCGGGGCCTTCTCTCGCAAGGAGAGAGTTAAGGCCATAATCCACCGCGCTGGCTCAATGCGGGTTGGTGGATGACACATGACTTCGAAAGATTCTAGGTACATGTCGGTTTCCTCACGATGTTTCCCTTCACCGTTTTAAGTTAGCGGCATTACGCACATGACTTCAAAAATACAGTGGTGCGTGTGGGGTTTGAACCCGGGGTCTCCGGATCGGCAGGCGCCGTTCTCCCGACTAGACCAGCCGTAACTTAAATAAATAGCCGTAAATGATAATAATACCTAGACCATTTACATCCTATTAAAGCGTAACCCTAAATACTAAGCCGAGAATTGCAGATGCTTAGCGTCGCCAGTCTGCTTTAGCCGTCACGATCATTACCATTTCCATAAGCCACTATGCCACGCCATGATGTCACCCCACCCGCGGTAATAAATCACCTACTTTTTATTACGGCGACTAAAAATTTAAGTGTAATGAATAAAACATTTCATTTTCGGTACACGACAAATCCTCGGGTGTGAATGGAAGGCATTAAAGAGATTTGAAAAGATTTAAGTGGCGATAAAGGCATAGTTTGTTAAATGTAAGAGAGGTTTGGAAACAAAGAACCATTCAGTTTTTATTTACATGCCTGAAGAAAGAATATCCAGTGTTGCGGAATTTTTTAATAATTACCCAACAACTTTAAAAACTAGCCTTTTTAATGAATTTGATAAAAACGCAATAAATTCACGTAATGCGAAATATATAGCCATGACAGACAGACAAACAGAAACACTTTATTATGCACACCAGGAGACATATATAGAGTAGATAACTACAATAAAAAACAATGGTAAATAAAATGTAGTGCCAGCTCTCTTTGCAGAATACCTGTGACAGTATCAAACCAATTCAATATGTATTCTTCGGAGTATGTCGAATAGAAATACACAAGATGTATAATATCTTTACTTTTTAATTTCACTGGAAATATTTGGAAATACTAATGCTTGCCTATTATTGCTTGGCGATAGAATAACTGGCTAAGGTGGGGTACTTTTTCAAGCTAGCTAGCCTATCGGTTTTTTTATCGGATATACTTCGGAGAGTGTGCGACTGATTTGCATGATCTGATACCACCTTGTCCTTTTTTCTATCGGAATGCTCGTAGCTCGAAAAAGCGACATCGTTTCATGGTTGATGTTCCAAAGACACGAACGAAGAGATTCGACTCTACTTTTGTGATAAGAACGTCTAAGCTGTGGAATACGTTGCCTGAGTGGGTTTTCCCCGATGGTTACAATCTTTGTGTCTTCAAATCGAGAGTGAATCGGTTTTATCTAGGTAAACACGCTCCATCGTAGACCGCATCGTCGCTTAACATCAGGCGAGATGGCGGTCAAGTGTAAACCTATAGAAGTTAAAAAAAAAAAAAAAAGCTGATTTAGAAAAGCGTTATATAACTACAGCATACTTCCTGAATTGTTTGTAAGAACACTAAAGCGATTAACATCCGGAAAACGACAGGTTCCTCCCAACCTTAACAAACAAGAAAAAAACAGTTACACAAAACGAGGAGTAGTTAAGTGGAGTCTTTGAGGCAAAATAAAAGGAAACACTTCTTCAACAAAGCTTCTAAAGTTACTTTATCTGATCTAGGTTTCAGATTAGCCCAAACTTTGCTTTCTTGTTTTGAAAGACCATCTAAATAAGAAAGTTTTGACAAATCATTTTAGGTTTCTGAGTGTCTTTATTGCGGAACTTGTTATCTTGTATATTCTACAATTTAGTACAATTTAAAAGCTTTGTCGTTGGAAAAAGGGAAAACTTATGTAAACAGAGTTGAGTTCCCTCGTACTGATTAGACAGTATGGTTACGATCTCAGATCACGTTTGTGTGACCTAACATTACGAGGTAAATAGGTAGCGATAGTTTTCAAAAATAACAAATGCGTGAGCAATACTATGCAAGAGTAGTAGTAATTAATTGTAGTTTACTTAGTACGACTGGTCTAGTCGGGACAACGGTGACTGCTGATCATTGCCCCTGGGAGCAAATACCTCGCGCTCCTCCGTGTTTTTGAAGTCATGTTCATAACGCAGCTAACTAAAAAACTATGAAGGAAAACATCGTCAAGAAACCAACACGTTCCTAAATTTTTTCGAGATCTTGTGCCATCCACGTACCCACAATGGGCCAGCGTGGTGAATTATGACCTTGAGTATCTCCTTGTCAGAGAAGGCAAGGCAAAGTTTTGTAGGCTGCTTAATAAAGTTTTGTAGGCTGCTTAAATAATAAAATATACAAGCACACAAAAAGTGAGATCAGACGAGTAAATATTAATATTTTAGCTAGTAATGTCGTGTTTGTAATAAGAAGATTTAACTGTTTCATGCGTTGCTTCAGTGAATAATCCCTGGTCTTGGTCAAGAAAATCTGGTGATCATCAAATTATCTAAAGAAGATACAGAGATGCGGAAGTACTTATACAATGAGCCAATGCACCCGTCAAGCGGCATAGCCCATATGGCCTCGGCGCCGGATATAATTCATCGTGTGAAAAAAATTGTAAAAAAAAATGAATCTACCCTCAAGAATTTTGAGGTTAGTTTTGACAAAACAAACCATAAATTAAGTTTTATCATCTAAACATTTTTGCGGCAGCAGTATAAAAAAAACTATGAACTAGTAAAATTAATTAATAGAATTTGTCTTAAAATGAGTCTCAACTGAGGGGCTCACCGAGAGTGAATCGATTTATTCTAGAAAAGCGTGTTTTGATGTAGATGACATTATCATTTAACATATAGCCAAAATAACGGTCAAGTGCAAATCTGTGATCGATAAAAAAGTATATGAATAGCATCAGATAACTATTTGAAAGACTTCGAACTAGTAACTATACATCTTAATTGTTGTACTGATTTGCTACAGTCCTACAACTCTACGTGCATGTCTTAATATGTGCCTCCGTGAGTAAGGATGTATGTGTGCCTGCGAATGAGTGTAAAAGTATACTAATGTATGTGTGAGAGAGAGTGAGAGAAAAGTTAAACCCGCATCCTTCATTACTTGCGCACATTATACACTCAGAACACTTATGTAATAGAAGCCATTACTGAAACGCGTATAATTACAGCATAAACATTAAACGGTGAACTCCCGTATGAAATACGATAATTAGAGAAATTAAGAACGGCATTAAAAGTTAACAGTAAGTATTCGTGTTTTGCGGTCTTATAGCGGTTACGGGGTAATTTTAAATCGATACAACATCTAAGTCTACAAAGACGACGAACGTCTTATATGTAATTACTAATTACCTATTGGTGTTAAGTCAACCGAATGAAAACATTAATTTAAGCAATATATATTATATAACTAGCAGTTATCTATACAATAAGCAATACTACAGATAACTAGCAGTTATCTATAGTATTGCTATAGTATTGTATAGTATATGTCTACATATTTTATATAAAAGCGAAAGGTCACTAAATGTCAGAAACTACAAATGATAGGAGTCTGAAATTTTGCATGGTGGTGGATTTTAGCACATAGGCGCTTGCTAAGACGGAGTTTTGCAAAATTCAACCCCTAAGAGGGTGAAACGAGGGATGGGCGGTTGTACGAAAATTCCGTAATTTCCAAATTTATAAGCATGAAATCCATTGAACGTATATTAATTAAATTTGGTACGAAGACCGACTAGATCCCAAAAAAAGAACATAGGTGACTTATTATTATGGAAAAAGGGATGAAAGGGTTGAAATGGGGGATTAAAGTTAATATGGAAGTTCGCAATTGTCGAACATAATACCATGAAACTTCTTATCTAGATACTTGACGTGAAGCAAAGAAAGGTTTGTTCTATCAATTTTGTAATTTGAACTGTACTGGTTAATAGGGGCTTAAATGGAGCTCCGTATAAACAAAAGTTTAGATGGACGTTCATCATTGTTGAAGATAAAACCATGAGATTTTACAACTAGACACTATGCTAATATTATAGATATGAAAGTAATTATGTCTGTTAGGCTTGGAACCCTATACCACTGAACCGATTTCTGAACCGACCACTGAATGATTCTGTTTTGATTTTCTTATTCGGTTGATGAAAATACATTCCTAGTCAACACTTCGCTTTACTTAAGGGAAATATGCGTAAGTAATCTTTCTACTACTACCAGAAGCTAAGTTTAATTTATGATGTCAGTGAAAATCAATGTCCACGTTTACGCCCAAAGTCCCTTAAAAATGAACAACGTGTTTTGATCTATACTATCTTAGTCGTTTTTTTTTGTTAGGTATTTAATGAAACAAAAATACTTTTTGTGTCTCATACTTTTCCATGATCTACCTGATGGACTAATTAGAATGGTATATTTTTAGCCCAATCATCATCCTGATCCTCAACGCACCGTAAAAAGAAACAATAAAATGTTTTAGACTGTGACAACCTATGGTATTGGTATTGGCTGTTACAAGGTAAAGTAAACCTTCAGTAGGTAAGTAACTGTTTGGAATATGTAAGGGACAAAAAATGTTATTATTTATCGTAATTATATTCGTTCTAGATACACCGGTATTTAAAGAATATTTTTGTACTTGTTTCATTAATAGATGTGAGGAATTGACTCGCATGTGTCGCGTCGCGTGCTATGAATTTTTAAATGTTTTCGTCGGTTCAAATGGGGATGTCTGCACGAGCCCACGAGCGAAACATTCCTGGCAATATAGCCGTTCGTATGACGGGTTATATTGCCAGGAGTATCGCCGTTATATGTATGTGTCACAATATTGAAAACCTCTTACTAATCCTACTATCCTACTAATATTATAAATATTAATGTATGGATGTTTGGATGTTTGTTGGTCAATCACGTCCTAACGTATGAACGGATCGGGTTGAAATTTGGAACACAAATAGAATATAGTCTGGAAGAACACATAGGCTACTTTTTATCCCGGAAAACAACGGGAACGGGAACTACGCGGGTAACACCGCGGGGCGCTGCTAGTATGATATTATAAATGTCAATGTTTGGATGTTTGTTGCTCAATCACGTCCTAACGGGTGAACGGATAGGGCTGAAATTTGGAACACGGATAAATTATAGTCTGGAAAAACACATTATCCATTATAATATACATTATCCCAAAAAAACAACGGGAACGGGAAGTACCGCGCTGCTAGTGTTATATAAACCAGAGCATCCTACGGCTTTACCCGCGAAGTTATTTTATTTCCCAATCCGTTCAGCTGATCTCACCCATTGAAACATTTTTATTTTTTGGTTTAAAAGCTGTTCTTTCCGGGTGGTTCAATTAAAATGTTTACTCAGTTGAATGATTTTTTTGTAAAATCCATAAAAAACTATATATCGATGTCCGTCGATAACCAAATACATGTAGTATTTGGTTTTCTTTGTCAGTAGCTGTCTCGTTGAAGAAATGCATTTCACAAAGGAGAATGCGACAAAATGGTCCTCATAACCAATACACAAGTGACTATTTTTTCGTGATAGGCCATATGACATACATTAAGAAAAAAATATTTAAAAAATTCTAATCAACCGGGTACTTGTACATCATCATCATCATCATCAACAGCCCAATAAACGTTCCCACTGCTGGGACTCGGGGCCTTCTCTCGCAAGGAGAGAGTTAAGGCCATAATCCACCACGCTGGCCCAGGGCGGGTTGGCGGATGACACATGACTTCGAAAGATTCTAGGTACATGTCGGTTTCCTCACGATGTTTTCCTTCACCGTTTTAAGCTAGCGGCATTACGCACATGACTTCGAAAAGACAGTAGTGCGTGTGGGGTTTGAACCCGGAGTCTCCGGAGCGGCAGCCGCCGTTCTCCCGACTAGACCAGCCGTAACTTTACTATACGTACTTGTACAGTGGGGTCCAAAATGTTTTATTCATTCAATAAAGTAATTGGGTTTTTTAATTATTTCTATGAAAAAACATAAGCGTATTTATTAGTGATATGGTATATGTTCTTAGCAAGATACGAAGGATTTGACCCTCCTGCACGATTTTAGGTAATTCACTCTAGATGTAGATTAAGTCTTTTATAATCACGGTGTAAAAAATAAAAACTACATATAAATGTTCTGGATATTACGTTGTTTCTTTTAACTGGTTCAGATTTTGATAAACAAGCGTGTATCAAAATCTTTATGGCCCACTTTATGAACTTAATATTTTTTTCTCAATGAGCCCCCAAAGTAAATCGTATCAACCCTTTTATGCGTTCCACTGCTGGACTCGGACCTCCCCTAAAGGTTTATGGGAGGGGGTCGTGGTTTGCCATAATCTCCACGCTTGGCAGGGGGCAAGCATCTTGCTAATCTTGCTCTTTTTTAAATAAACTTTAGTTAGCGACTGTACTAAAACCCGGTTGATTTTCGAAAAACGTTTTAGTGTACATGTATTATATAGCAAGACCTATCATATAACACTAATAATATTTGCATTGGGACCAGGACCACGTTCCATACATATTTGCCCATTCTCCTTTTATTAAAATTGGGTAAGTTGAAATTCATTTTTTTAAATTAAAGTTGCTAGTGAATTTTTTTAGAGAAAAGAAAAATATTGTAACCACCTTATGAATGAACATTTGGTTATATCCTGCACACGTCACATATTGTAAGCTATATCTATATTTTAAGGTTAAGAGGTTTTTTTTGAACGCGCTAATCTCAGAAACTACTGGGCCGATTTCAAAACTTATATCACCGTTGGATATGTACGTAATCTCCTAGTGGTATCCGCGTTATAATATATGTACCACGGACAAAGCCAGGGTGGACCGCTAGTTTAAAGATGTTTATAATCCGTAGGCCAAACTAAAAACCCGATGCGAAGCGATGCTTTCTTAGTAAATTTTGTCACATAATATGTTGAATCGTAATCTTGTAACCTAACAGCCAAAAAATTTAACAGGATAAAAGTAAGCCTATGTGGTGATTCAGGTAATATACTAACTATGCTAATTTCATTCAAGTCAGTTTAGCCGTGACAGAGATGCATTGAAACAAAATGATTAAACATAATTACATACATTCAAACACGCAAACTTTTGCCTTCATAATATTAGTATCATAATTAAAGTGGTATATTAAATTCAAAGCCAAAGTTTCACATCGTTAACAGCATTGAGCGCATTTCTGTGTATTTGTTTCATTTTAGAATTATCTTCTGTGACATTTTAGGTGTAGTAAATGTATTAAGGCCTGTTTGCATTTTGATTTGTGTGAGTGCGAGTGCGAGTGGGAGTGAAAAATCGCGATTGATGAGTGCAGGTGTATAGTGCGAGTACTGTCCAATTCTGTATAGTAGCTGTATTTAGTTCATTCAATTGCCAGCCGTCGGCCCGCAAGTATGGATGAACGTCAAGAAGCGCGCTTGCGATTGGAAGAAATTCTGAAAGAAATATTAAAATGAAGATATTTCGAAATCGGAACTTGGAAAACCAACATGACACTAGCCTTATCCGACATATACTATATATGTATTTTTAAAATTTAAACTGAACATTTCATTGTACGATAATAATTATCGTAAAGCGCTAAAGAATGCGCGTGTTCTTGCTACGAAGAGTTCGAAGCTTTTAGATCGGACAAATACACTTTTATTATATTTTGTATGAGAAAAAAAACGAATTTTCAAAAAAAGTAGAAAAAAAAATTGACGTATTTAATGTACTTAACATCCCCTTAAAAGAATGCAGGCCGATTACCAATAACCCTATAAACATATCTGTATCCAATTCTAATCAATATCGCACATTAAAAATCTGTATAAATACGGAGAAATCTGTATATATTATGGCAACGCTGTTGTTTACTGGCAGGCAAACAGCGAGTGCGGGGGGGTAGGAAAAACGCGCGGGAGGAGGCTACTCGCAAAAAAATAGAACGCGCTTCTAATCACTTCACTACGCAAGTTACTACACACTCGCATTAATCAATCGTTGTCCACACGTGTTTGCTACTAATTACTCAACACCTGCACTACTCACTCGCACTCACACTAATCAAAATGCAAACCGGCCTTTAGCCACAGTAAAGGGCTATTTTCATCAACTCATAAATTATTATTGACTATGTAGGAATAAAATAAACGATAATTAGTAACATTAGATCCATTGAATACAATTAGTGTGAAACTTTGGATGATTAAATGTTTGTTTTTCAATCAAGTCGGAATGCTGAAGTGGGTCGGGTTGAAATTTGGAACAAAGAGAGATTGAAGTCTGAAATAACACATAGCTACTTTCAGTCCCAGGAAAATAAAAGGTACAGGAGCTCTTTGGGTAAAATCATGGGGCGCTGTTACTGTAGTATAAGTGGCACGCACAGTAAAAAAATATTCGAGTATATCTATTTTGGATACATCACAAGCTATTATAGTAGTTATGTAAGCAAGGTTTTGAAAATGCAAGCTATTTTTTCGTAGTGGACCTCTTTGCAGAGCTGCAACTATTTTCTTATCTATGGTCTGGGGAAGTACCACACATTTGACAGTTATTGGCGGTAGCCAAGCAGTTACGTGTAAACTTCACTGTGTTCCGGTTTGAAGCGCAATATTTCCAGAGAAATTTCATTGTATTTTCATGTAAATAATAAATAACGTGTGCATGTAATCGCTACATCTGTCAGTTTGTGCCGTGAACCTTTCGAATAACATTACAAGTATTTTAAAAAAGGTATAATTATGGGTGCATTGTTTAGCATATAATTAAAATCAGCCCGTGTGGTCGTGGCTAATTGTGGTTTGGCGTGCGAACTCACGTGTACGGCGTTTTCAACTCGTGTAGCTTTGACGTGTCATGAGTCAGGCTAAACTTCGAGCTACACTTCATAGCCGTTAATTGACGGAGACACTGTCGTATTTTCCTAACATTTTAAAAGGTAATTTATTTTCACATGGGTTGCAGAGATGATGCATAAAATAGTTTTGAAATGGCAAGTTGATAAGGTTGCATTCTGTTTCTGAGAAAAATAAAGTGGCCAAGTGCGAGTTGGACTCGCCCATGAAGGGTTCCGTTGCAACAAGTAACATAATATACATAGTAAACACAGTTCTTGTAGTTCGTTGTAACTTTGATCGAAGTTTTAAATAATAGTGAATTTTGACGTATTAAAAAAAAACTACTCATCAAATCGAGTTCAAACTAATTTTCGTTGGTAGTTTGCATGGTAATGTACATCATATATTTTTTTTAGATTTTTCATTCTCTTACTTTAGAAGTTAGAGGGGGGGGGACACACATTTTACGACTTTGGAAGTGTCTCTCGCGCAAATTATTCAGTGTAGACAAAAACTATGTTAGAAACCGCAACATCATTTTTAAAGACCTATCGATAGACACCCCACACGTGTAGGTTTGATGAAAAAAAACTTTTTGAGTTTCAGTTCTTAGTATGGGGGGCAACCCTATTTTTTCTTTTTTTTTAATTTTTTTGTAAAAATCTTAATGCGGTTCACGGTTTACATCTACTTACCAAGTTTCAACAGTGTAGTTCTCATAGTTTCGGCAAAAAGTGGCTGTGACATACGGACGGACAGACAGACAGACAGACAGACAGACAGACAGACAGACAGACAGACATGACGAATCTATAAGGGTTCCGTTTTTACGTTTTACGGAACCCTAAAAACTGCTATTCTAATCATATTTTATGGAGGTACATAATACGGAATAAATAATCATGAGTATATTTATAATCTCTGCAAAAGATAGATCATCATCATCATCATCATCAGCCATAAGACGTCCACTGCTGAACATTGACCTCCCCCCTAGATTTCCACAACGAACGGTCCCGCGCAACCTGCAACCAGCGGTTTCCAGGGACCTTTGTGAGGTCATCTGTCCATCTACATGCAAAAGATACATTTCAAGTGATAAATTTACAGGCGTCAGTATTTTTTGAGATGGGAAAATACAGTTGAACTCACGAAACTAATTAACGTTATTTAATAGGTTGGTAATTACCATTACCAACAACTCTGTATATACATAATTATGTATGTATATATACATAAATATATTGTGCATGGAGGTACGTACATAGCAGAGCTACACATCGGACATATCAGGCCACTCAGAAAGTTTTGCGAAAAAAAAGTTTTAATGTAAATGACACTGGCCACTTATAATTATTATGAAAATTTTGATTATTTAAAAAGTAAAAATACCTCTGTTCGATTCTCAAATTTCCCTCCGCATTTTTTCGATAGCCAATGCAAATTTTCTTGTCTCATTAAAAAAAATATCTGACTCGAAAACATTTTCGTGCTATGATTTTTTACGATTAAAAATGTGATTTAAAACCTGATAAGTCATTTGATCAACTTCGAATTGCATTTAAAGATGAAGGTCCTTCAAAATCAACTACCTACGGCTGGTATAGCGAGTTCAAACGCGGTCGTTTTACTTTAGGGGATGAACAAAGGAGTGGTCGTCTTACGACGGCTGTCACCGAAGAAAATGTGCTGGCAGTTTAAAAACTAATTCAAGAGAACAGACGCATTACGTACTGTTACAACCCTAAAACTGCTGATCCTGCAGAGAGTCAATTCCTCGATTTCGATATTGGCGATTCTGCAGTATTTTGCTATATAAAGTCGAAGTCTCGGTTAAATCTCCCAGTCAGTTCTCGAAAGGTTACTCTGCCTCTCAGCCTACGGACCTGGTTCATGCCCGCCGGACCTGAGACCTCAGAGACCCCCTAGAGAAGTGCCGCGCGCGCCTATTTTCCATTTCGGTTGGTCTAGGAAAGGCCCCATACAAAACTCATAAAATTTGTGAAGTGTTTTTTAAATTAATTATAAGTCAAAAGTTCAAATTGATTTTTTTTTTATAGACTCAGTGAGTTTCGACCTAACATTATTGGTGTCAGAAGTGGGATCTATTGTCCCTAGTTGCCTACTATCACGCATCGCGCCGCGCTACTTCGGGTCTCAGTGACTCAACTGTTGGCCTGCTCCGCTCTGAGCTAGAGCCAGCCGCCAACCAGTCACTACTGTCTCCATCGCCGTAGAAGCACCGAGCCGTCAACCGCTGTGCCGTATTTATACAGCACCGCCCTTCTGTTGACCACTGCTCGCCTCAAGGTAGAGAACCTTTGTGCAGCTCCACTGTGCTCTAAAACCCAGTGCCCCGAGCCGCCCAGAACTGACTCCGGCCAGCTCCAGCCGCGACACAGGCTTTCTGTCTGCCTGTTGCCGAGCTGTCTCACCGTAACCTCACCAGCTCCACCTGCGACACGGGCTTTCTGTCCGTCCGTTGCCGAGCTACCCTTTCACCGATACCTGCTTAACTGCGCAACCTCAGTTGCGTATTGCGCAACACTCCAGCTGCCCGACTGCATCGAGCTGCAACCCGACACCGCACCGAATTCCAATGACAAGTGTTCTAATAATCGTCGCTCTGTAAGTGATAATAATTTAATTTTGTTTCTCTGTTTTGCTTCCTTGTATTTAAATTTTTGTAACAAAAGAAAATGGCGAAAGATATAAAAACCGACAAAAAAACAACTTCCACTAGTTCTTTATTAACAATAGAGGAAATTAATTTCACTGTACTCACAAAATTTATAAAACCATTTGATGGCGATAAAAATAAATTATCTTCTTTTTTGCGGAATTGCGAAAACGCGCTATCCTTAGCTACAAACAATCAACAAGACCTCTTATTCAAATATATTTTGTCACAATTAGAGGGCAAAGCTGATTCAGCATGTTCCCTAAAGATATTTGATAACTGGCTAGAACTGAAAGCGTTTTTAAGAGTTACCTTCGGGGAAACTAAACACAGAGACCATCTATTTATAGATTTACAGCAATGCAGGCAAAAATATAACGAAAGCGTGACCCAATACAGTCTACGTTTGGAAACTTGCCTCACTCGCCTACAAACTGATATTACGCATTCCACTAAAGATCCTTCCGAATTAAAAGGTAGAATTGCCAACACGGAAGATCTCGCTCTTCATACATTTTTATTAGGGTTGTCAAGCCATATTTCCAATATTATAAGATGTCGGAATCCTTCCAATTTAAATGAAGCGGTAAACCTTGCGACTCAAGAGGAAAAATTGTACAACTATGTTACACAAGCTAGAAAACATCCTGAAGAAAGACCAAAGTGTAAAAACTGTGGTAAAATCGGTCATTCTGAACGTAACTGTTACAACCGTTCCCCTCCTAACTACCGTGAGCGCCCCATAAATACTATAAATCCAGCACTTTCTCCACCGCGACCCCCTATGGTATCCCAAAACATTACAAAGACCTGTCGTTATTGTAAAAATATAGGTCATGAAATTCACGAATGTCGTAAAAGACAATATAATAACTCTCGCCGCCAGCCTCCTAATTCTTCTAACCCTAAACAAACACATCATCTCTCCCAATATGAGGATGACAACAACATCCAGGAAGATGGTTTTTATGATCAGTCGCATTTAAACTAAAATTGGTTCCGGTCCCGCGTCGTACGGAATCGTCAACGCAAACCGACGCCTCTGATATAAGTTTCTATTTTAATAACGACCTCCCGGCTAATACGTCTAATAGGTCTCGTTCTAATCCGACTCTATCGTCTCAATCATCTCAATCGTCTCAATCGTCTCAATCGTCTCAATCGTCTCAATCGTCTCAATCGTCTCAATTGTCTCAATCGTCTCAATCGTCTCAATCGTCTCAATCGTCTCAATCGTCTCAATCGCCTCAATCGTCTCAATCGTCTCAATCGCCTCAATCGTCTCAATCTACCAAACCGACTCCGTCTACTATGTCCAAATCTACTAAATCAAATATTAAAAGTAAAACTGTTAAATTTTCAAAATCTCTCAATACTTCAGATCAATGCGAGGTCACTTATGAGATTAAAATAAATAATAATACTCATCTGCCTCACATCTATGTTAAAACCCAATACTCAGATAGACTTCTAGTATTTTTGGTCGACTCTGGTTCATCTGTGTCTCTTATAAAAAAATCATCCCTCCAAACGCTACCTCTCATAGACCCTGAGGTAATTAAGTTCAAGGGTATCGACAACGACTCTGAATATTCAACTAGCTTGGGATATTGTCACCTAGATCTCCAAATTTCTAAGAAAGAAGCACTGTATGCTAAATTTCATCTAATATCAGACTCAGTATTTATAAAATTTGACGGCATATTAGGTAATGACTTATTGAAACTGTATAACTGCAATATAGACTACAGAAAGGATCTCCTTACAGTTGGTGACTACAACATGAAACTTAATTTTACGAAGCCTCAATATACCATTCCTGCCCGCTCAGAAATGATGATCGAATGCGGTATACTTAACCCTGAAGTTTCATGCGGACTAATAGAAAAACACGAAGTCCAAAGAGGTGTTTATTTGTCCAGCTGTCTAGTCGAAGTCAAACCTAATAAACATGCCAATGTCTCTATCCTTAATACTACTAATGAAGATGTTGTCATCCAAGCTCTCTCTGTTGAAATTCACCCTTGCGATACCCTGCATGACATCCAAAGCAATTTGCAACCGATTCACACTGTCTCTGCCAACCCTTCTATTTCCAATTCGTCTGTCCCACGAAATCGCATTGATGAGGTAAAAAGTCAAATTAGAACTTCACATCTCAATAATGAAGAGTCCCGTAAGCTTCAAGATCTATGCACAGAATACTCAGATCTGTTCTATCTCGAAGGTGATACGCTCACTTGTACTAATACCCTGAAACATGAAATCAAAACTACTTCCTCTCAACCAATTCAAACAAAAACCTATCGATATCCCGAAGTTCATAAAGCAGAAGTTAACAAACAAATCCAGAAAATGCTAGATCAAAAGATTATAAAGCCCTCTGATTCTCCATGGTCATCCCCTATATGGGTCGTCCCTAAAAAGCAGGATGCATCAGGCCAGAAAAAATGGCGCATCGTTGTAGACTATCGAAAGCTCAATGATGTTACAATTGGTGATGCTTATCCTATTCCAAACATCGCTGATATTCTAGACCAATTAGGTCACAGTAAATACTTCTCAACTCTTGACTTGGCGTCTGGTTTCCACCAATTAAGGATGTGTGAAGCAGATGGACCCAAGACAGCTTTCTCTGTTCCTAATGGACATTTCGAATACACAAGATTGCCATTCGGTCTTAAAAATGCCCCTGCTACCTTTCAAAGATTAATGAACACTGTTCTTTCGGGCTTACAAGGCTTACACTGCTTTATCTATCTTGATGACGTCATCATATATTCCCATAATTTACCAGATCACATCCAAAAACTCAGTCTAGTCTTCGATGCTCTCAGACGTCATAATCTCAAGTTACAGCCTGACAAGTGCGAATTTTTAAAGAAAGAAGTCGCCTATCTTGGCCATGTTATCACTGACAAAGGTGTGTCCCCTAATCCCGAGAAAATCAAAGCAGTACTTGCTTACCCTGCTCCTAAAAACCCAAAACAAATCAAGAGTTTTCTTGGTTTAGTTGGATACTATCGAAAGTTTATAAAAGATTTTGCCAAAGTCACCAAGCCTCTTACTTCTCTCCTGAGAAAAGATGCTGATTTCATATGGGAAGAGTCACAAGAAAGTGCATTCAACTCACTCAAAAGTCTGCTTACTAATTCACCGATCCTACAATATCCAGATTTCTCTAAAGAATTTACACTCACTACCGATGCCTCTAATTACGCTATAGGTGCTGTTCTTTTTCAAGGCGAACTTAACAAAGATCTGCCTATTGCCTATGCCTCTAGAACGCTTAATAGCGCAGAAGGAAATTATAGTACCACAGAAAAGGAACTCTTAGCCATTATCTTTGGAACAAAAACTTTTAGGCCCTACTTGTATGGCCGAACATTTAAAATAGTCACCGACCATCGCCCCTTAACTTGGCTCTTCAACTGTAAAGATCCCAGTAGTAAACTAGTACGCTGGAGATTAAAACTTGAAGAGTATGATTACAAAATTGAGTACAAACCCGGCAGAATAAATTCAAATGCCGACGGGTTGTCACGCCCTCCTATTTACAATATTACAGATAACATTGAAACCGATACACTAACATACCAACAATTTATGAAATCTCGCTCTAGCCCAATTTTGCATGATACTATTATTCTCGAACATAACAAAAGTCTTCTAGACTCACATTGTCCAATTATCGCATACTCTACTTCCATCGATTTAGATTCTTCTAATCCATATACTGAAAACATTCTTAATCTTCTCCATGACAAAAATGACTTTGAAATGTCTGAAAAGGAACTGTATACAGTCAGAACATCTCAAGTCAACAATAAAACTTACTTCCACATGTTCACTAAAGTTCACCATTTTGAATCCGTCACATACCAAGAGATTTTTAAAGTTCTCAAGGATCTACGGAATAACCTTATTGTACTATATCCCGAAGTAAAATCGATTGCTATGTCCGACTTTACCAATCCCTTCGACAAACTCAACTTCATTCTAATCCATGAAATGCTCTCTTTTCTATTTCACAACACTGGCATTCAAATTCACGTTCATCATAATTTAATGAAATATCCAAAACCAAATGAAGTGCCGACCATACTTCTCGAAAACCACGATTGTCCCACAGGTGGCCATATTGGCTCATCCAAAATGTTTAACAAACTCAAGGACATATACTATTGGAAAGGAATGAAAGGCGAAATCGAGAGGTATGTCCAGAATTGTTCGTCATGTCAAAGGAATAAAGCTTTAAGAGGAATAAACAAAGCTCCTATGGAAATTACCACTACGTCCTTTGAACCCTTTCAAAAAATTTTTACTGACATTGTTGGCCCTCTCCCAGATTCCGGTTGTGAAAATTACAAATATATAGTCACATTTCAAGACGACTTAACAAAATACTCTATGGCTTATCCTATCACTGAATCTACAGCCGAAAAAACGACCCAAAGTCTAATCAAATTCATAAGTCACTTCGGCATCCCGAAAAGTATCCTATCAGACCAAGGAGTACATTTTATTGCCGATGTATACAAACAAATTGCCCAACTTTTCAAAATCAAACATATTTTTTCATCTCCTTATCACCCACATCAAATGGTGCTTTAGAAAGGAGTCATGCCACTCTCAAGGAATATTTAAAATCTTATGTCAATGAAAATCAAGATAATTGGCATAGATTCCTTCCCACTGCCATTATATCGTATAATTCCTGTGTACACTCTTCTACAAATTTTTCGCCACACGAACTTCTTTTTGGCTGCAAGCCTCATATACCTAGCTCTATTTATGATACTAATCCTACTGCAACGTATCCTGACTATATAAAAACTCTCAAGCAAAAATTAATAAACACTAGAAATCTAGCTCGTGAAAATATCCTCCGTAGCAAAGAAAGATCTAAAACTTATTATGACAAAAACACAAAGGACCCGACTTATAATGTAGGAGATATGGTTTACCTTAAGCAACATCATAGATTGCGTAAGGCATTATCTTCAATTTGGAAAGGTCCATATCGCGTAATCAAAGTTTATAACAATAGCAACGTCACTCTCCAAGTTAATCGTAGATTTAAAAGGTACCATTTCAACGAAATCAAACATGCTCATGAACACCCTATTTCAGGGCCATCGCGCCAGGAGCCGTCTCAGCCTTCAACTTAACGACGCCGATTACGAATAGTCCCGGCGTATACTTCGATCCCTTAGGAACTCTAAGATTTTATAATGATCACTGGAACCTTATTACTTATTCTGATATCTCTTATTTTAAGCCTCACCTCGAAAATCTGTATTCTATTCTAGAAAACTCAAAAGCTATTTGCAAAACTTATCCTGTCATAAACAATGATTGCACAAATGTCCTAAATCCTTTAGAAAGTCTCTACAGTAATGTAAAGTCTAACTATTTAGCACTGTCTCATCTCACGGATAGTAGTAATAGTAGTCTCAGAATCAAACGCGCCTCGTGGTTTGGTATAGGAGGTCCCATTCTAAGACAGCTTTTCGGAACTCTAGACGAAGACGATGCTAAGTCTTTCACTGATGCTATTAACGCAGTACAGGATGATCAACGTCACATGGCCTCTCTGATGAAACAAAATATTCATATTTTGACATCTTCTATTTCTACTTTCAATACTACTATTCAAAAACTAAATCATAATGAAATAGCATTAAATGAAAACATGATTAAACTCAACGTAATCCTAGAAACAATTTCTTCAAATGCCAACAAGCTTGAAGTTAGCTCTTGGTTAGCTCACATCTCGCAATGACGTTTAGTGCACTAGAAAGTTCCCTTATGATTCTCAACTTCCATCTCAAAGATCTTATAGACTCAATTTTATTTGGTAAACAAAATCTAGTTTACCCCTCTATCTTGAGCCCGTCTCAACTATACGATGAACTTAACTCAAGAAATAATGAACTCGTAAGAACATTCCCAATTCCTGTAAATCTTAACAACATTCACACTCTTCTAGATGTGTCAGATGTCTCATCATTTATTTCAGACAACAAATTAGTATTTGTAGTTAAGTTTCCATTAGCTATTCTGACAGAATACAATCTCTACCATATCTATGCTCTACCAACTCCTCATAATATCCAAGAACCAAATTCTTTTACCTTAATTAATCCATCTGCAAAATATCTAGCAATAACAGAGGACAAATTAACTTATTCAGTGATAAGTGATTTAAGTGAGTGCAAATCGATATCTAGATACAGCCTACTGTGTCAATTGAAAAGTGTTCAGTCCAGTGTGTCAAGTCCAATCTGTGAAGTGCAACTATTTCGCGAACATGTCACTAGTATCCCACAATCTTGTAATGTCAAAATCATGTTTGGTGATATTGACATTTGGCAGAAACTTACCAATAATAGATGGATCTATGTCCAATCAGATTTGACAAAAGTTTCTGTGAAATGTAGTAATAGTCATATGACCGATCATGATATAGTTGGAACTGGTATACTCTACCTTCCAAAAAATTGTAAAGCCTATCATAAACTATTACAATTTGTGCCACAGCACGAATACGATACAAGTTTGTATATTCCGTCACCTAATTTCAATATCATTGACGATGACTGTTGTTCTAAATCTAAAGTAAACAAGAGTATTCCATATTTAACGCCGATAAAGCTTTCTGACATTAATTTAGACTCATTGCAATACGCAACCCATAAGTTAAACCAATTTAACGAAGATCTTACAAAAATCGAAAACCAGCCCTATCACATTAAGTATGGATACTACTTCAGCTTCTTGACAACCCTGTTGTCACTGTCTGTATTTTCTTATATGTTTTACAAATTATATTTATGCCTATGTCCTAGACGAAAGAGAGCTAACTCCAACTGCTGTGTACAAATATTTAACAAATGTTACTCAAGGCCTAATACTAATATTCGGTCTAGAACGGCCATCGAATTGAATGAACGAGATGTCACTGAATCTTCCAATTCTGATAATACTTCTTTATCAAATGTTTCTATGTCTAACCCAAGAAGAAACATACAAATTTAAAAGCTCAACTTTGTTATTTTTACTATTTTACTAAATCCTTTTTACATCATTTATTATTTTAATGATATATTAATATCAAATTCTGATTAATTATTATTTACATAATTTAGTGCTAAGTCTTAATACCATGTTTAATAATAATAATTGTATTGTGTTTTAGCCTTGTGCGTTTCAGTGTTACTAACTTAGTTTTCTATTTCCATTTGATCTTGTGTATTAATTGTTTTGTGTAATCTTTCAACTAGTTGTCTATTTTCATACTAAATTTTAATTGCGTATATTATTGTTTTGTGTAATCGTTTACTTAGTTTACTATTTCCATTTTTAAATTTTAATTGTGTTTAATGATTTGTGTAACTTATTACTTTTTCTAATTCTATATCATGTGAACTTTGCCAGACCAAAATCCTACTCACATACTAACCGATTAGTATGTTCCGTCTTAAAGGGGGGAGATGTTACAACCCTAAAACTGCTGATCCTGCAGAGAGTCAATTCCTCGATTTCGATATTGGCGATTCTGCAGTATTTTGCTATATAAAGTCGAAGTCTCGGTTAAATCTCCCAGTCAGTTCTCGAAAGGTTACTCTGCCTCTCAGCCTACGGACCTGGTTCATGCCCGCCGGACCTGAGACCTCAGAGACCCCCTAGAGAAGTGCCGCGCGCGCCTATTTTCCATTTCGGTTGGTCTAGGAAAGGCCCCATACAAAACTCATAAAATTTGTGAAGTGTTTTTTAAATTAAATAAAAGTCAAAAGTTCAAATTGATTTTTTTTTTATAGACTCAGTGAGTTTCGACCTAACAGTACGAAGAGATTCCGCATACTCTGCAGATTGGTTCAGGAAGTGTTCACAAGATTTTGCAGAAGCATCTTTGCGTAAGGAGGATAGTTTCCTGCTGGGTGCCGCACAACCTCACCGAAGCTCAGAAGCGGGCCCGTGTGGATTGGTGTATGGAATCTGATATAAACATTTTGTGCAGGCTCGTCACGGCACGTTTACGACATTCTGACTAGTAATTAATCCTAAATTTATCAATACAATCCAGAAACAAAGCGTCAGTCGACAGTTTGGCTGTTTCAAAATGTACCAACGCCTGCGAAAGTGAAGTGATCAAGGAGCGCTGGGAAAATTTTGATCGCTACTTTCTTTACTTTGATGGGGTACCTAATTTCAATTCCACTTCGAGACCAAAGCAGCATCAACGCCGAATGGTACAGCATATAATGCCTGCCAGATTTTTTTTCTGCAATGAGCAACAAGCGACCGAACACCGGGCTCCGTGGGTGGCTTCTTCACCACGATAACGCGCCCGCGCACTCTGCGATCAAAACGAGGGACTTCCTGGACTCCACACCGGTCAGAGTCTTAGGATACCCTCCGTACAGTCCTGATTTGGCTTCGTGTGACTTCTTTTTAACGCGCTTTTAATAGCTTCACTTGTAACTTCATAATATTTTTGGATGTAAGTAAATTTTGGAATCTTAATTTGACCCACTTTCCGGTCTTTGATTAGGATGAAATTTTACACACGCTCTGAATTCTGATGCAAATACAGGACTAGCTAACAAACTTCATTACAAATCCAATATGATAGCCTCCTCAATATGGCGGACTGGCTGTTTTAAATCCACCCCCATGATATTGGTATCAAATGAAAGGGTTTGTTGTCAGGAACACGAAAAAAATAGTCACGTGAATTAAATCCAATATGGCGGACGTCCAAGATGGCAGACAGGCTATTTGAAATGCACCCCTATGATATGAGTATCAAATGAAAGGGTTTGCTGTCAGAAATACGAAAAAAAATAGTCACGTGACTTAAATTCAACATGGCGGACATCCAAGATGGCAAATTGGCTATTTGAAATGCACCCCCATGATATGGGTACTAAATGAAAGGGGTTTGCTTAATGGGATACGAAAATAATAATCACGTAACCTAAATCCAACATGGCGGCCATTCCAAGGTAGAGGAAAGCGTGTTTTTAGTTATTTATAAATACAATAACATACATTGGGATAAATGACAGTAAAATAAAATAATTCAAAGGGTATCTAATCATGACAGAATTTTTTTTCTTAGTGATATCTGAACATTATTACATTACAGGATGAAGGACAGTGTTTTCAATGAAATTCTGAGCAAAGGCATAGACTGTCATTTATCTCTAAGTGACGAGCTCAGCGCAGTTCTATACTTATAGTCATTTGAACTCTTCTTGTTCAAGTTACGTTGTGCTGCTATGCCTTGCTCATTACTTTGTATTTTAAAATCAAAATTTTAACATACAAATTCAGTGTCACGTTGTTCGTTCCCAGTGAAATCTTCACCAAGTCAACTAATATTTATATTTAAATACTAATATTTATAAATAATGATGAATAACTGTCTATTAAAATAAAATAAAAAACTGGCAGCACCCCCGAATGTACCTGGTTTCCGTTACTTTTATGGAATAAAAAGTAGTGCTACTTCAGACCGCAATCGAACTACTGTGGTTCTAATTTCAAGTCGATCCTTTTATCTTTTACGATGTAATTGAGCTACAAATACTCAAACATCCAAACTGTCGTACGATATTCGTAGGATATATTTTTTTTAAACATTTTTTGAAATACACTTGAGCGCCATCTCGGCTGATGTTAAACGAGGATGCGGTTGACAATGGAGCGTGCTTATCTAGAAGATACTACTGATTCACTATCAATTCAAAGACCAAAAAGATAAGATTGTATCCATCGGGAAAACTCAGCATTCTACAGCCTAGACGTTCTTATCAGAACAGGACGTCTACTCTCTTTTTACGAAAACGTAATTTTGAAATAAACTCGCGACTTTCCTACTCCGATTCTACTACGATCCGTCGTTTTGTCCGTTTATATGTTCTAAATCTACTCTAATTAGAGTAGGCTTAGAACATTTAAACGTCAAGCAACGTTTTGTCGGACGAAACAAAGTAGAACCGGAGGAGGAAATTCGCGAGTTTTTTTTAATTTAAATTACGTTTTCGTAGCAAGAGAGTAGACGTCCTGTACAGTCAAACCTTTTCGGTCGACTCTAAAAAACATTAACCATAAGAGTGCCGTTCCACCAGATATGTGCTATGCAGCTATGCTGCGAAGATGTGAAATCTACGCTACGAAAATATGTGACCGTTTCCACCTATAGTACGCTAGGTAGCTGTGCGAGGAAGATGCGCTACGAAGATGCGCCGCCGCAAAGTAGCTGTGCGAGAAAGATGTGCACCTCGAGCTATGCTATGTATCGACAGTAGGGAAACGGCCCATAGCACACATCCATAGCACGCATCCATAGCACGCACCCATAGCACGCATCCATAGCACGCATCCATAGCACACATCCATAGCACGCATCCTTCCATACAAAAAACATATCTTAGTTGAATCCGTTTCCACCAGTGCTATGCTATGTGCACCAATGAATATGATTGGTGGATATTAAACGCATCCATAGCATCGTAGCATAGCACATCTCTGGTGGAAAGGCACCCTAATAGCGTAATAATATAACGGCGCATTAAAATACCATAATAAATAAAATTAGCTTATAAAAGCAACGTCCTATTTTTCAACCTCTTTTCCAATCTCATAAATCCCGCTCCCATCGAAGGTTATGAAAACTCGACATACGCACTTGTTCCGGATCAATCCTATAAAATGAAATAAACCGGATGATTTTATAAAATCGTCATTACGTTCGGGAATCCAATAAGGCGAATCTCATTCCACGTTAATGTAATGCTGGCTTCGATTACGCTGTACTCTAAAGAAGTTCAGGTGTACCGTTGGAAGAGGTCTGAACTAAATCAGGTATTTTGAATATTTAGAAGAAGAAAAAATTCGTAAAAAAAAATAGTTTTTTTTTAAATAAAGAGTGACGAGACGAGCAGGACGTGTACTTGATGGTAAGTAACATGCCTGCCGCATAACAGCACAGTGACACGCAGCTATTGGAGTTAGAGCCATGAAGAGTCCAAATAATTACCTAGCACTGCACTGCGCTAGGCATCCAGAGATCTAAGATGTTATATCTCTAAGCCCAGTAATTTCTATGGAAACATTGCCCTTCAAACTGGAACATAATGATATTTGCACATTACTGCTTAGCGGTAGAATAACTGGCTAAGGTGTGGTACTTCCCCAGGCGGACTCTGCCAAGAGTCCTACCCGTACAAATGTATGCTATCTAATGAGGATATCATGGTTATGGTTACGGTACGTATACGGTATTTAAGCTATCACGGTTTCCCGGTCATTCAATACACTACGTGCATGGACATGCTTATAAGTATCGGGAAACCGCTTTACTGTATGGTCGCGCAAAAATTTTTATAACTACTGATAATACTACAATTTTACAACCATGATAACTGAAAATAATGTATTCCAATGTATATTTACTTGATTTCAGTGGTTTAAAGATCTCTTCCAACGTGGTTTGCGCCAGAACGCGAGAGTGTTCCTGCGTTCCCGCCGTGAGCGACGTATTCCGAGAGCTGGCAGCAAGTTTTTGAAAGTATTTAATCAAGCTGAACACTTGTCCTATAGTTCTTCTATTATACTCAACACAAAGGTGCAGACCTGGCTGGTGAGTATCGGGGAAAAATGAGCCAACAAGGAGCCCCTTGGTGGTTTAAGTCGCTATGGGCATCATGGTGTCGACATAACTCGACCGTTTCAACCAGGTGGCTGGGTGTGCATAATTACATTTACTCCAAAAAAAATTCGCTTTCAACGTGTGTCAGGCTCGGAGTAAATAATGTCCTATAACCTTAAAAGTCAATAATGTCCTCAAAGATGTAATTTTTTGAACAAATTTGTTCATCTGCATTTGGGAAAATATTTTTATAATAAAAGCAGAATTCGAAACTACAAGCTTACCATTTTAAATCGGACGTTCTTGCCACTAGGCCAGCACGGCTGTATACAAATACTTGCAGCGTTTAATAAAGTTAAGAATCGTCACCCATATATAGCACATTTATATTAAAAAAAACGCCATCAAAATCTTTGTAAGAGTTTATTCATATAACATCCACATACATACCTATCAGTGCACAAATAGGCAGGCTCAGCTTAACGCCCTACTTATTAAGTTCAATTCATTCAATTCATTTATTCAAACCATAAATTCATAAGAACACTTGGTAACGTCATTAGCAAAAAGGCAAAGAATCTGTGTACATAATAAGATAAAATAACAATGTCAAAATGAATAAAGCGGCTGTAAAGGAGCCTCGTCAATCAAATGCAGCTGTAAAAAGGCTTTGTCAAAGACAAAATAACAAATAATTAATACATACAGTATACAGATACTATATGAGTACAAACATTGTTCAAAAGTTTTATAAATCTATTATTACAAGATTCTAGTTTCGACACATTTTTCTTCCATACGATACTATCTTTAACAAAGACATCTATCTATATTATAATATGCCTTGCTCAATAGGTAGCTTTTTATTTCATTTTTAAACTTTGTTTCATTGAGACCTTCGACTTGTGCAGACGTATAAAGTTAAAAAACGTACAAATGCGATGTGTCATGCTGTCTGTACTTAAATTCTTATCTCGGACGCCCACCAGCTTAATTTTCCTCCTCCTGTTCATTCCTATCGGCTTGTATAATATCAGTACTAAAATCCGAAACGGGATTTGTGATAGAAATATCGAAGAAAAATGTAAAATACGAATGTCAGGGTTTGTTAATATTCTTACGTAATTTCAATCGGAAACAATTTTTGTGGCTGAAATTATTTAGACCGAATTCTATGCTTCAAATTTTATTTTATTGCGTTAGGACTTGTAATTGACAAATTTATTCCTGGCAGAGGACCGGTATCTAAAATTTAAAATTTTTGATAAGAAATCTATCTAATAAGATTAGAAATATAATTATAATTAGAATTAAAAGAGCTTAAAAATTCAGAAAAAAAAACACGATTCGCAAGCTTCAGACTTTGTTCTGACCAGTAGTAGTAGACAAGAGCTTCTAAAGGACAATGCCCACGTCCCATACATTGAAAAACCTGTCAAACTTTTTTTGATACTGAAAGTGCATAGAGATGAATAGTGTCTAATTAGGATTGTTCATGCTTCTAAAAACGTCTGCTGTTAGTGTTTTTTATTACCCAAATGCCAAAAATGAGTTACAGTTAAACCAAAAGTAAGGTTATGTTTACTGTCAAAATATGTACATTAGAATTATTTTTTCTTTCGGATTAGAACAGAAAACAAAAGAAAGAACTATGGTATCTTTCAAAACATATTTCTTATTTGAATAAATAGGAATAATAGTACTGCTCACTACCAACTGATTACCATACGTATGAACATTTCATTTGCATAGAAATATTGTCACAGAAGGGAATATCTTAATTGTGATATAAATATCTCATTATTTTGATATTCGAGACAGTGGTCTTAGAAGGTCCAGAACAATCGAAGCTTTCCATCAGACAACACAAGCATATATGGTTTTATGTAATTATTACCACAATTATGTACCTAAGTAATAAGGAGCACTGAATCACATAATTCTCAGTTTTGTTAAAACCAATATAAATTCCGTCACAAAAACTTGAGTTGTTGTTGATGTCCGATTAGGAATTAATAATATTCTTCTATAACTAATATAGGAAAACTAAATAATATTTAAACAAACAATTAATTTTGCTTGTTTACTTTTTTTGATTTGACAATTTGTCAATTTGACATTAATCTTTGACCACAAAGATTGTTTTACCTCTTTGTTTGACCAATTTGGATTTGGACGTTTCGTTTCACAATTGCGTGCTAACTTTTTACTCGTTTACACTGCTATAAAAAGCAATGATAGTTTCTTTGTCGCCGTAATTACATATATCGTTATTTAAATGTGTAAAAGTAGTAAATAAACGACATTGTGAAAGAAATTGACATACATAACATCCATATCCAATCTCAATCTAACGCGGATCAATAAAACGAAACGCAAGTACCGTTTCGTTATTGCAATATTTTCCAAGTCAGCTTTGTTGGAAAATGGTAGGATTAATTTAAACAAATGCAATTATTTTATTTTGCAATGTTAGAAAGTTATATAACTTCGCACACGAGTACAACAAAAAATCACCGATTTTTTAATATATAACTCATATGTCTGCACGACAAATATTTTGGCTGGTCAAAAATGGACATTGTCCTATCTCTAGAACTTAATCAGTGATGTCACGTAGATCTGAGTTTTACTGCCATTTCAAGTTGTAAAGACATTTGTAGAAATAAAATTGTGACAAGTGCAGTGTAGTTTCGTGATTTGTTGGCTTGTTGTTTTCCTCCGCAGGGAAATATTTTGAGTCAAGTACTGACAAGATAAGGGATCTCGGCCTCTCTCCTGCAGGCTCAGCTCTGCAACAAAGATCTTAGGCGATGAACTAATAGAGCGATCTTCAAACGCGCCCGCCGCGGTTATTATGGAATGCAGATACATATATAAATAAAAATTGAAAGCACAACTCACCGTTAAAATTATTTCTAGGACAATTTTTACATAATTTTGCGGCAGAACTTTAAAGCTCACTTTGGTAACTAATTGGGGTTTATTAATGAACTAGTTTGTGCCTAATGAGCTTAGTTCTGCAACTCTACGAGTAGCTACCCTGATTTATTATGTGGTACTTGTTTTCACGGAATTACACCTTTGAGTTATATTTTAATGACAATAAAGGTAACTTACCCAATTAATTATTCACACTGCCCGTAATAAAACACTCAATATGACACGAAAATATGCAAAACTGAAACAGGCGAAATTGTTATATTACTAAATTGATTGAACAAAAATAAGTTTACAAACATTTTTTCGTTTTAAAACGTTTGCGTTTGGTGTTTTTTTTTTTAATTTTTCGTTTTAATACATCTACCAATGTAGATAAGTTCAATGGAAGCTCAATCATAGATATTTAAAAAAAATCATATTAATATTGAAAATACCGCCTTAGAAACAGAAAAGATTGTAAAATGTAAAGCCGTCCCTATATGTATATATATTATCCCTAAATTACGTTTAGTAAAGTAGAGACAGTGATATCACAGGACAGAATCATCACCTTCAGACGTACATTGCTTGATAAAAGATTTGTTTAAACTCTTGAGCTGTGTTTCATCCATTGTTTATCTGCCACTTTACGCAAATCATCACTCCACCTGACCGCAGTTTAGACGCATAGCATAAACATAAGCAATTCTTTATAATGACACCATTGAGAGTCAGGGCCTTCTCTGACAAGAAGAGAGTAAAAGTCAAAATCCACCACTCTCGAATGATGTGGTTTTTTGAACATACCAATTTCCTTACAATGTTCTCCATACTGTTAAAGCCAATGGTGAAAATAAATGTCATGAAGGTGAGATTCGAGCCTACGACCACTTTCTTTTAAAATTGCACGTTGTAACTACTACGTCATCACGGTAACATAAGCAACGATCTCTTTAATTAACACAAAGTTGTGCTAAAACAGTCAAACAAACAGCCGCCATGTTTCTTAAATCTCTTTCTGGAGTCTCATTTAAATTTTAATTTAGAAACTCGTTGCAACAAGGAGGGAGGAGAAGTGCATTCAAAATTTGCTCTCGATATTGTCGCTAATGCGTCTACCAACTGACGCACCCTCGTGGAACGAAGATAATTTGGCGAGACTAATACCAATACGGGCGAAACTAAACGGGATTTATGTTTCGCCAAGTGCGAGATGTTTTATTAAAGTATAGAGTGACGAGACGAGCATGACATGTGTGCGTGATGTAATACAAAATTTCTGGCACCCTGTTTCTGAGTCTGGCACATAACAGCACAGTGATAGGCAGCTATTAGAACATGAAAGTCCATATCATTACCTAGCACTGCACTGCGCTCGTCACCTAGAGATATAAGGTGTATTATATATTAATAATAATAATATATAATGTATTATTTATATTATTATATATTCACTGGTGTATTCGTGTTGTGTGTTGTGGCCAATGGTCAGTAGTGTGCGGCCTCGTTCTACTGCCGTTTTCCCACCGATCCCCTCTCAAAACCAATATGAAAAAAGGACATTATAGAAACAAGTTTAAAAAGCGGCCGCACGCCTTGTCGGTTAAAGTGCACCTCACTAACATTCGAGGTCTGCACTCAAATCTCACTGCAGTCCACCATCACCTCGAGACTGAGCAGCCGACACTCTTGTTTCTAACGGAGACGCAGATAGGTTGTCCGTCAGACGTGGCGTACCTAACGTATCCAGGCTATACCCTGGAGCACAAATTCCGGCCTCGTGCTGGAGTGTGCCTGTACGCCCGTGACGACATCTGCTGTCGGCGTCTCCGTAACCTTGAGGACACTAGATTTTCTGTCCTTTGGGCACTAATAGACACAGGCATAGACAAAATTATCTACGCCTGTGTGTATCGGTCGCACAGCGGAGATCTGGAGACGACTAGGCTCACGGATTATTTAAGTGAGGTGGCGGACGCGGCTCAACAGAAGTACCCTTCGGCTCAATTAGTGTTACTGGGGGATTTCAACGGCCATCATAAGGAATGGCTGTACCCATACCGGGACACTGACCACGCTGGGCAGGAAACGAGAAAGCTTGCTTTATCGTTAGACCTAACCCAGCTGGTCCAAGAGGTCACAAGAGTACCTGACGTTGAGTCGCATACACCTTATTGCTTAGACCTTCTGCTGACAACTGATCCAGACCATTATTCCGTGGCGGTATCTTCGCCGTTAGGCAGCTCCGACCACTGTCTGGTGAAATCTGTATCTGTCTACCATCCGCCTGATCCCAGCCCTAGAGGCAACCGGCGGATGTGGCGATACAAGTCAGCAGATTGGGACGAGATGCGCTCTTTCTTTGCGTCTTACCCATGGCAGTCATTGTGCTTCGCTTCTGGTGATCCCTCAGTCTGCGCAGATGCTGTGACTAATGTAATACGAACGGCTATGGAATATTTTATTCCATATTCCGACGTCCCATTATCCAGCAAAGCTCGCCCTTGGTTTGGTTCTCAATGCAAAAGTGCTGAAGCACTTAAGTATGAGACATACCTAGCCTGGGTTGATGCTCGACAGCGTAAGGCAAGGGACATACATCAGAAGAAGAAAGCGTTCAACAAGGCTGCTAAGGCAAGCAAAAAGGTTCTTCAGAGGGCTCGTTTTGACCACATTAGTCGAATAGGGAACAAACTAGCTTCGTACCCTACGGGCAGCAAAGCGTTTTGGTCCCTAGCTAAATCGGTCGAATCGAACTTCTGCCGCCCCTCACTGCCTCCAATGCTAAAACCTGATGGGACACTGGCTCACACTGCAACGGAGAAAGCAAACTTGTTTGCATCTCAGTTTGCGGAATCTTCGCGTCTAAATGCTGGTAGCGCGACACCTCCCACTCCACCTGGCTGTTCGACTTTTATGTCAGAGATACGTATTCGCCAAATGAAATGAAAGCCAGTGGCCCAGATGGTATTCCTGCTCTGGTATTGAAGGCTTGTGCGCCTGAGTTGTCACCGATACTGACGCGCCTATTTAGACTCTCTCTCCAAACTGGGCTAGTACCGAAGTCTTGGAAGCTTGCCAATGTGCAACCAGTGCCCAAAAAGGGTAGTCGTGCTGACCCTGCCAACTACAGGCCCATCTCGGTCACGTCTATACTCTGCAAGACTATGGAACGTGTCTTAAACCACAGGCTCCTGACGTACCTAGAATCGAACGACCTCCTCAGAGACCAGCAATACGGGTTTCGCCGAAACCGGTCCACCGGGGATATTCTAGCGTACGTCACTCACATCTGGAGTGAAGCTATTGAGAAACACGGGGAAGCACTTGCAGTCTCCCTGGATATCTCGAAGGCTTTCGACAGGGTTTGGCATGATGGCCTTGTAAGCAAGCTTTCTAGTTATGGTTTGTCTCCTGGGTTCATTGCGTGGATATCGGACTTCTTGAGGGATCGATCCATACGAGTCGTCATTGATGGCTGCTCGTCGGATCAAATGGCTATCAATGCCGGAGTCCCTCAAGGGTCGGTACTCTCTGCGACGCTCTTCCTGCTACATATCAACGATCTGTTGAAACCCGGTATCTTTGGGTACGCAGATGATAGCACCGTTGTAGAGAGTTACATATCTAGCGCGAGAGCCAGCGGGCAGCAAACTCAGTTACTGAGAGAGAGTCTGATCGAGCGTTTGAGCTTGACCCTTGAGGCGGTGTCCAAATGGGGCGATGCCAATCTGGTCAAGTTCAACGAGAATAAGACGCAGGCGTGTCTGTTCTCCGCTAAAAGGAGTCCTTTCGAACTGACTCCTACTTTTAGAGGTGTATCCGTGCCGGTTTCTGACCGTCTTGAGCTTTTGGGCGTTACTTTGACATCTACGCTCAACTTTGGCTCGTATATCGAGTCCAAGGCTAAACTAGCTGCCAAAAAACTAGGTGTCCTCTCAAAAGTGCGAAGGTACTTCAAGTCTGAACAGTTGCTTACATTATATCAAGCACAGATTCGCTCCTGTATGGAGTACTGTTCGCACCTTTGGGATGGATCGGCTAAGTATCAGCTGGAAGCTCTGGAATCGATCGAGAGACGTGCCAAAAGGCTCATAGGCAACGACACTTTTGTGCGAAAAAGACTCCAAAGTCTTGAACATCGCCGAAAAATTGCTAGCCTGTCGGTTTTTTATCGGATACACTTCGGAGAGTGTGCGGCTGATCTGCATGATCTGATACCACCTTGTCATTTTTTCTATCGGAATGCTCGAAGCTCGAAAAAGCGACATCGTTTCATGGTTGATGTTCCAAAGGCGCGAACGAAGAGATTTGACTCTACTTTTGTGAACGTCTAGGCTGTGGAATGTGTTGCCTGAGTGGGTTTTCCCCGATAGTTATAATCTTTGTGTCTTCAAATCGAGAGTGAATCGATTTTTTTCTAGGTAAACACGCTCCATCGTAGACCGCATCGTCGCTTAACATCAGGCGAGATGGCGGTCAAGTGTGAACCTATAAAAGTTAAAAAAAAAAAAGGTGTTTTATCTCTATGTCCTGTGATTTCACTGTAAACACGTCCCTTCAAGCTGGAATACTACAGTAATGTTTGCACATTACTGCTTGTCGGTAGAATAAGAAGGAAAAGTGGAGTACTTCTCCAGACGAACTCTGCAAAGAGTCCAACCACTTCAAAAGCATTATCCTGGATAACCCAACACAGTAAGGCTTTTAATTTTTGAAGGTAAAACTTCTAAACTTACGTTGAGATTTTTTTGGTAGAGAAATATCTTATGGGTTAGCGTCACCGACACCGTAATGTAGCGACGTAGTGTCGGATCGACGGGGGAGCGGGAGAATAGCATATTAACAGCAGGTGATGTAGTGCAGTATCAGTGCTGTTTAGTACTGAAAGGATTTAGAAGAAATTTAGTAAAAGTACTAAACAGCACTCAGTACTAACTTAGATAACTTATAAGTTTTTACATCTATAGATAGTTCAACTGCCAATTTTTTTAAGACAATAGTCGTTACTACTGCCAATTTTTTTAAACAATAACATATTAATGTCGGAATATGAGGCCACTTTTGGCCACGGCGACTGTTTTGAGGAATTAATGTTAGTTGATGTTACCCTCAATAGAATTATGTTCCAATTTTTAGTAGTAATTATTCAGAAACAGTCCAATGTAAAGATGTGAAGTTCATAAATGCACATTATTTATAATTTTTTAATTTAAAAAATAAGGATATTCTCAATTTAATTGTTTGTTTTATTTTGTATGTATATTACGCGATTGCGTAGCCAATTGATGTTTTTTTTTTGGTAGATCATAGTTCAGAGGTTTCCTATATACATTTTTTTCAAATCAGTGAAGCAGTTTTGAAATATAAACACTGTTGAAGACTTCGACTTTGTATTTTGCAGGTCTTGATTCACAGAAAATGAAAAATGCTTCTTGATGATGACAGGCGAGGTGGGCCGAAATTTTAATTTTTTAAAACAATTTTTAGACCTATAAAACAGTGTTTGGAACTCAAAAAAATATATGTGTTAGTTAAGGATCTAGTCTAGGTTAATTCGCAGTTAATAACACGATTTAATAAATTTTACTGTATAGAAAAAAATCCCAAAGTTACCCCTTTTCGTAAAGTTTTTTCAACTTTATGACTAAACTATTGAACTTTTACACTAAATTTTTGTACTCAACGAAAGCCACTAAAAATTTGTAGGTAAATTCGCAGGATTTGAGTTGATAAAAAGTATCAGTTATTTACTATGTTTAAATACCTAGAATATATATAGCGCGCCGTTCGGCAGGACTGCTCAGTCGCGTTTCGGCGCTCGCGGACGATGGACCTGTGCTTGTTTTTGCAATTTTGACAACCGATACGTTTCTAATATTACGATCGCATTGTCACAGTATAACAACATCTTTAGGTATTACTACTGAAGAGCGCTATGATCTCGATTACTGATACCATTTCCATTGGAATTGCAAATAGGTACTAATACTAATAATTGGTATGCTGTTTACTTTATATAGTAGGCCAAAAGGGCAACCTCAAAAACTGATGTGGTCTCAGTAATAAATTCTCTTACCAGCGGATTAAACGGAAAATAGATATGAATAGGTTAAAATGTTTTTCATTAAATTAGAAGTTGGGAGAAGGGAATAATAACTTTGGCAGAAATACCAGGCCTTAAAGGTACACGAAACAAATGAGGGTCTTGAGAAAGATGGAGAGACGACAACGTGAATGTCGCAGGCGAATACTCCCAGCGCAGGATCAAATTTCATAGAACAAGATTTTTGAAAAACAAGCTTTTGTTACACTTGTTAATAAAAAAGAAATAAAAATTTAATGGCCGTCTTCCAGCTCCATCTTTGGATCCTGGTTACCATTGGAAAATAAACTCTTCAAGACGATGCAAATTAGCCCAAATTGGATGAGGTTGTGTCGTTTCAATGCCAAGTTCTTTTGACCACCTTTCAACTTCATCAGCTCAGCACCACGTCACTATAATATTGCACTGTCACACAATGAAAAAATTCAGCTCAACTAATAACCGGGAAGTGACTTAAATTTTGCAAGATTTGACAACAAACATAGACAAAGGTGAAACTAAATAAAAGTTAGTAAAAATAGATGAGCGGAAATAATAAGAGTAGGTATAATATTTGACCGTAATCTGGAGAAGCATCAGAGCACATCTGGGGAAGTACCACATCTTAAGGGGTGGAGGGCCGTAATTTTGAATTTTTAAAACAATTTTAAGACCTATAAAATAGTGTATTAAACTCTGAAAAAATATTTGTATTAGTTAAGGATCTAATCTAGGTTAACTCGCAGTTAATAACACGATTTAAAGAATTTCACTCGATAGAAAAAAAATCCAAAAGTTACCTCTTTTCATAAAGTTTTTTCAATTTTATGACTAAACTATTGAATTTTTACACTAAATTTTTGTACTCTACGAAAACCACTAAAAAGTTGTAGGTAAATTCGCAGAATTTGACGTGATAAAAAGTATCAGTTATTAACCATGTTTAAATAACTACAATATATATAGCGCGCCGTTCCCCAGGCCCGATCCACCGACGGCAGCACCGCCCACCTCGCTGCTCAGGATCTATCAGCAGATCGGTTAGTTTCTCTCCAACAACAATAAGTCAGCCGACACCAGCTCCATCCCCGCAAACGGGGCACCCGCCGAACTCGCCATCGATCGACCCGGTAACAGTCAGGCAGCCGACAGCCCAAGTAAATGCTATAATAATCAGTCAGCCGACAGAGGTTTGCCCCTTTCAACGATCAGTCAGATGGCATCTGCTCTAAAAACTTACTCAGTCAGCCGACAAAGCGCTCCCTTTGCTTTTTCTGGTAATCACCCTAATAATAAGTCAGCCGACATTCACTCACGTGCTTAGCAACGAGTTCGATACCGACTCACGTCGGTGGGTACCTCACCCCCCACACCGATAGGGCACCAGGAGGTGCCAAACACTCTGTCCCCCGGCACTAGCCCGAGCCGAGGTCGAGCCGTCTGAGGCGCCCTCGTGCTAGGTGCCGTAACTACTATTAAAAGGTATATAAATCGTGATCGGTAAGCTCGAAAAAATGTTTGCTGGCAACAAAAGATGTGAAATTGTATTTTCTACAATAATTGGTTGTATGATTTTTCCTTTAAAGTGCATTGTTTTTGAGATATCGGCCGAAAAGTTCCACCGCTTGAAGTTCCACCTGGATCTGTGAGCATTTTGTGATCTTAGTAAGTGATTTTTACCTCATATAAAAAAATGGATCAGAAATTTAGTGCAAAGTTGACCAAAAAACCGTCTATTTTTACTGGCCTTTAAGTTTTATGGATTAGGAAACACTTTAAAAAGATGAATGAAATTGTTAAAGCTGTTCTCAGCTTACAGCATCACCAAAAAAGAAAAAGTTCATTTTTGTATACCGACAAGTGTAGAGAAATATTTCTTGCTTTATATGGCTACAAAATTTTTATCACTATTATAAACAAATCTTAAACAAAAAATGAGTTTAAATTACATAATATGTAGTTAAATTAAGTCAATATTTTACTGTTATTTCTGCACTGTGTCACCGATTCCGCACAGAGCGGCGCATGACAACGGTCTGCGAGACAAGACAGCGTTCAATGCTTACTTTGACAGAAATACCCAGCCTTAATTTTTTTAAATTCGTATGAAATTACAAACCTGGGTAATAATGCGATCTGAAGTGATATAAATAATTTGAAATATTCTTCCCGGTGCGCGCAATACACGCGCTTATAAAGACGTTTTATCGTAGTGGTGGGGGAAATAATGATGCGCTTGAACAAACACAAAACTAAAACTTGCTTTCATGTATTTAGACGATATAATGATAGTGTTATTAAATTTGGTTGAATGTGCGAATTGATTTTAAATTGAAGTAGATTTTTGTTAAAATGTATATGATATATAAAATATATTGGATATTTATGTATAATTTGTCGATTGACGTGACGAAAAAATGGCGCCCTTGATACTAAGCAATGCGTCTGCATGCCGATATGAAGAATATAGGCAATGAAGAATCCAAATTACCGAATTCCACTGCGGTCGGCTCATCACACCCAAAGAAATAAAATTAGTTATAGATAACTAATTTTCCCTTTGTCTAATGACCTCTTTGTCATTTAATTTCTCTGGAAACATTACAGTTAAAAAAGGAACACAATTATTGTTTGCAAGTCACTGCTCATTGGTGGAATAACTGCCAATTGTGTGGATTCTGCAAAGTCTTTGTTGAGTCTACCTCTACAACTGTAACTTTACAATTTTAATGATGTCTAGGTTCATTTGACGTCAAAAACGAAAAATAATATTTTACCCGTTTGTGCTTTCTCAATAATTTCACTATATTTTAAATAAAACAGTTTAAAAAGTTGAATAAAAAACCATTAACTTTTACCGCAACATTTTGTCACCGCCTCGAATGTAAAAATAGAGAACGATTTTTCAACACAGTTTTTACAGTTTCAAATGGGCCAATAAAAATCAAATGCACATAGTAAACTGGAAAATAAAATTAATAGAAGGATAAAAACAAATTTCTAAGTGATTTTTAGTGACAATTTTTTCTTAGCCTTTCTTAGCTTCCTTTATATTCATTTCAGTATAAGGAAATGTCTACATGAAGCATCTAGTTTCTAGTATGCTTCATGTTATACTTATGTCCACATTATAGTTAAGTTAGTTTAGGTTACTTACTAGAACCTTTCGCTTCCTACGCTAGACCAAAGTTTAAAGTTGAAATTGGTAGTAGAAACAATGTGAAAGCAACAGCCATTGGTATCTTAAAAAAAAGAAGCTGGAGTATTTAAAGTTGAGTAAAGCTTACTCATTTACTAATATTATAAAACTGAAGAGTTAATCTGTTTGACGTGATTGAGCAACAAACTTCCAAACTTTGAGATTTATGATAATAGTAGGATGCTCACTTCAATTGTATAAACGTCAAACGTCTAAAAGCAGTTACAGTACAGTTGGTCTAATCGGGAAAATGGTAATTGCTGATCCGGAGCCCCTGGTTTGAATCATCGATATAAACCAATGGATGTGCCCTGCGCACCTAAAATTGGTAATGAACTGCGTCTCTGCACTCTCTGTGTGTATCGTAAGTGGTTTACAAATAACCAATCTACTTGACCCCTAGAATCGCAAGCGACGAGATATGCTGTGGTTCTACTTATTTCGGTTGTGGACGACGAATATTGATAGGTAAAAACGTCCGGCGTCCACCGCTTCCTGCAGCCGACTAGGACGGAAAAAGTGAGCTCACTTTTCCCAACGATAACATGATTCTGAAGTTCGTGAGGGCACATCTTTGTATTGAGATCGTTGGTTTGAATGATATACGTACTGTCTTCTCGAAGTTATGTTCGTAATGCCACTAACATAAAAACGATGAAGAAAAACATCGTGAGGAGCTAGCATATGTATAGTTTTAAAGTTTATGCGTCATTCACCAAGCCGCACTGGGACGCCAGCGTAGCCGTCAAGGCTACGCTCTTTTCTTGCGAGGGAAGGCCCCGAGTCCCAGCAGTGGGAACATTTAGTGGCCTTCTTATGTTTGCGTCAAACGAATAAAATTTCCAATTTTTATTTCGCAGTTTTTCACTAAAATAAAATCAACAATTCACGGAGTGTGGCTGCCACATATCTCAATATAGCAAAACAAATCGCCTTGTCGGGGACGCGGTTTCCTTTAAAACACACATTTTTCTCTTAGTTTGAGAGTACTGGAAGAATTTAGTAAAGATTTGCCGGTTGGCATAGTTGACAGTGAGTATGACGACTAAACTGTAGGGCGTCAGTCTGATTTCGACTGAGCAGATAAAATAAACTTAACTTGATGATCGTAGCAAAAAATATTGAAAAATAAAATGTATCCTATTTTATTTTATTTAAAAAAAAAAGGTAATTCTGTATTGGTCTCATTATAGTGATAAAAGGTGTCTCATTATAGTTAAACTATTTTTATTGACAAATTTAAATTAAAAAAAAACATGATTAGATTTAGCCACCACCAAGCCACCACTGGTTCTTAAATGCAGATTTAAGTATTAATTTAGTAAGTATATCAAATGATAAAAAACATGGCTTATTTAAATGAAATGTAGGATAAAAACTACATGAACATTGTTTATCTATACTAATATTATAAAGAGGAAATATTTGTTTGTTTGTTTGTTTGTTTGTAATGAATAGGCTCCGAAACTACTGGACCGATTTCAAAAATTCTTTCACCTTTGGAAAGCTACATTATTCCCGAGTAACATAGGCTACGGCAGATGGCGCTGCAGTTGATATCTAGGTTATTATTCGAGCGAAGCCGGAGCGGGCCGCTAGTTATTAATAAAGAGACATGATGCACTTCTTTTTAAGTTATTTGTAAAGATAATAACTTTATTTAAGTAGACTCAAGTCAAGTGAAATTTCGTCTATGACTCGTAACTGAAATATCCCAATGCTCTTCACCTAAACATTTTCCTGTTCGATATTCGATGCACGTCTCTTGCAGCCTGTTTCGCAGAAATAGTTAGTTACCTTCGAAATATTTCGTTCCCTTAATATTGAGGTAAATTATTTGAACACTAGGGTGTACTCGACTTTAGTAATATTGCTACGAGAAATTGACTAGAATTTAGTAACGATGTAAAAATAAATTAAATGGAATTCAATTTTATAGATGCTGTGATGTACCAAACACATCCAAATAACAATCGTAGGTTGGAATCACATGATCGATAGGTGTGAATATCTCCTCATTTCACAATGATACACTATTTCAAGTCACTATTTTTTTTTCTGTATTTGATTTTATTTGTTGTGTCAATAAAGAGTATATTTATCTATCTATCTATTAATATTCTCGTGATCATGGCCGTTGCCAAAACATCAGGGGATAATTTATATTAAAATTGTAAAGCTGAAGTGTTTATTTGTTTGTACCCACTAATGCCAGGAACTACTGGACTTATTAGCCATGTAGCCAGACTTACTAACAACTGTGCCACAAAACCTAAAAATTAGCAGAAGATAAAAAAGAAACGTTTGTCCATTACAAGATAATACGAAAAATTCCCTTTGAAATAGTAAAAAAAACTTCGTCTCATAAACTTAAAGACTCGCATTTTATCTTTCGCAATAGCAATATCCAATTTCAAATCGTTAGGTAGCCCAGAGAGAAAGCTCTCGAACATTATGTGACTGGAATATCTTCCACTATTACTGGGTCTTGTCAAAGAATTTCGCTAATGAGAAGGTCAAGGCGTGAGGTATATTTTTCTGTGAAATTATTATAAACGAGCATTGCTCCGCGGTTTTATACGCTTTCACGGAGAAATTGTTTTTATAGATAGAAACCCTTTGTTACCTAACATTTTTAACATAAAATGACAATCCAATTTTTTTTTTTTACATTAGTTAAATAGTATTAAATTAGTGTTTCGGGATAAACATTTTACCTGGTAACCTACCAGGAGCTTAGCGTCACATAGTGGTTAATCCACAAAGAGTTCGATCCACTACCTAGCACTGCGTTCGCCATCCGGATATTAAAGATACCTACTTTATCTAATTTTTCTTTTATTTATTTAGAAACACTTCCCTTCAAAATTTTACACTGTTACGCCTGTTACATTACTGCGTTAGTTCCCAGTAATTAAATTATTTTCAGAGATACAGAACATTGTTTTGCAATATAATTTGCTTGGCGGTAGAATAATTGGCATAAGTATGGTACTTCCCAAAGGCGACTCCACAAAGAGCACATGACGGTAAACATCACACTTGCTCATAGCACCTAAGAGTCACAATGATTAGAACACAGAGAGCACGCAATGACTAGAACACAAAGAGTCATATCACCATCACATGGCCTACACTAACTGCATACGAGTACATGTTATTACGTTACAATAATTTAATAATCTTTTAACAAGCAAACATGTTTAACTTCCCTGTAAACCAGCATTTCATACGGAAACTTTCCGAAGAAATCCACATAATATTTCGTGATCAAAATCTCTTTACCCATATCAAGAGTTTAGCCATTCACCAGTGAAAGGTTGTTTGAAACCAGTTTGGTAGTTTGCTAACTTATACCCGACTTCTCAGTAGTCTTGAAACTCGAATACTTACCAACTTTATGTTTTTATTGTGTTAGCTGAAGTATTATAATATAGATCGTATATTTTAAATGCGTTTCGCTCAATTTAACTTGAAACTTATGAGCGTGTGCTAAAATTTCAGACTTTTAATTTATGTGATACTTAAAAGACTAAAAGATAAAAGTTGAAAAATGCTCTTTATTATATTTTTTTGCTGCCCATTAAAATGTGAAATTGCTTAAATGGATAAAATAAGAATATCTGACAATAAAAAAGGAAGTATTTTACAGCCTCATGCTGTTTTACCCGACTTCATCAAGATGATGGTGATTTATAAAAGTTGTGATAAAATCTTGTTCTTAAAAATGTTTCAGGGATAACAAGGTTTTGATATAATCAGTACATAAAAGCTAGTTATTTATACACTCGTATATAATGTATGTAATAAGCAGTATTTGCAGTTTCAGCCACGTAGTTCCCGCTCCCGTTAATTTCCCGGGATAAAATGTAGCCTATGTATGTAATTCAATTTTGCTCCAAATTTGAACGCGATCCGTTTAACGTCCGACGTGATTGAGCCACAAACATCCCCTCCTTAACATTTATAACATTAAAAGGATTATTGAAATATAGGAATACGAATATCTAGCGGAGTCTCCTACTACAGGTACCTATCCCATGCTTAAAAGGAGACTCCATTATACTTGTTTCATAGGAGTAGTATTTTGAAGAAATAAATATTTTGTTTTTTTTTTAATATAGGATGTTTGGCGCCGGCTAAGGAAATTACATTCCATGGTCGACCAATACAAAGAAATGTAATTGAACCTTTCGAAGCGCTTGGTTTTCGCCTCAAGATATCCCAGCGCTAGCATCGACTTCGTACAAAAGTTATGTCATACAATCCAGAATATACGTTACGCGATAGTTCCGCCAATTATGAATAAATGTTCATGATTCTTTTTTTATTTGGTAGTGTTTCATATTTCAGAGGTGGTCCCATGATATGTAATGGTGGTGATATATAAATGTTATCGAAATCGGTGAAACGATTTTCTAAAATATGGACATAAACCTAAAATTGATATACCTAACTCTAGGTATGTTTAATTGATTTCACAAAAAAATATGAAATTAAGTCTGAGTTTAATTTAACTTTGACGTAGGTTATTGTCTTTTCGGAAAAAAGTATTATTCACAATTATGTACATTTACATAAATTTTAATTTGGTTTTAATTAAACTAAGTTTGTATTTTAATGCAGAAACATGAGAAATAACATTAACGAATTCCTGTCACAAGCTTTTCTTATCTAAGGTAATAAGAGGGCGCTACGAGCACAAATTCTTATGACATCTCGCCCTTTCATTGCAGTTCACCCCTCAAACGTGGGGTTGTTAATAATGTCTTCCCATAAATAATAACTGCTGATTTGCAATTAACGTTACTAAGAGAACAAAGCTGGCTTCGGGTGTAAATCCGCTGTTTAATATTATACTAATTATATTAAGCATTTTGGTCTGAATCGTAATGGAGGACTATTAATGGGACGGTAGAGAAGCTATTTTAACGAGAAGAGGGAGATAATGTTGTAAGATAATTGCTTTGGAAGAAATTGCGTATTTATTTCTACAAAAATAGTCAATGGCAGGTAAGTTGGTGTGTTACCTAAAGCAATTTATTTTATATTGCACTGTAAAGACTGTTACTCGTGTAATAATACACAAGTATCAGTCTTTTTTCTTCGATAATAGGTTTGCGCTGGAATGTGTCATTCAAGTTTATAACGCAGGCGTGTCTGTTCTCCGCAAAAAGGAGTCAATTTCTACAGACTCCTACTTTTCGAGGTGTATCCGTGCCGGTTACTGATCATCTTGAGCTTTTGGGTGTTACCCTGACATCTACACTCAACTTTGGCTCATATATCGAGTCCTAGGCTAAATTAGCTGCCAAAAAACTAGGTGTCCTCTCAAAGGTGCGAAAGTACTTCAAGTCTGAACAATTGATTTTATTATATAAAGCACAGATTCGCTCGTGTATGGAGTACTGTTCGCACCTTTGGGATGGATCGGCTAAGTATCAGCTTGAGGCTCTGGAATCGATGGAGAGGCGTGCTAAAAGGCTCATAGGCAATAATTCTCTTGTGCGAAAAAGACTGCAAACTCTTGAACATCGCCGAAAAATTGCTAGCTTATCGGTTTATTATCGGATACACTTCGGAGAGTGTGCATCTGATCTACATGATCTAATACCACCTAGCCCTTTTTTCTATCGGACTTCTCGTAACTCGAAGAAGCGGTATCATTTCATGGTTGATGTTCCAAAGACACGAACAAAGAGGTTTGACTCTACTTTTGTGATACGTCTCGACTGTGGAATGAGTTGCCTGAGTGGGTTTTTCCCGATGGTTGTAATCTTGGTGTCTTCAAATCGAGAGTGAATCGGTTTCTTCTAGGTAAGCACGCTCCATCTTAGACCACATCGTCGCTTAACATCAGGCGAGATGGTGGTAAAGTGTAAACCTATAATAGTAAAAAAAAAAAAAAAAGATTTTTAATCCGGATTATATAACAAAAGTAATGAAGGATACTGAATACAAAGAGGAAGAAAAATTGCAACAAGATAATACGGACCATTTTCAAAATGGTGCATAAGTAGCATGGAATATTCACGTGTTACAACAATTTTGTACTCAATTCGCCTCTTAACAAAAATGGTTAATAAATAGTGGATATTTCACACACAAATCTGCTTATAGACTACAGGCCCGTGAACAAAATTTACGGGTCAAATGAACCACCAGGAGACCTATGTAGGATGATAGAAGGGTATAAAGTAATAAGATTCAGCACTATGCCGTCACTTGTAAGCTGTCCAATTGAGTACAGTCGAAGAGGAGGGGTTGCAACCCTCGATCATTTCTCCTTGATCATTCTTCCTCGATCACTTCTCCTTGCGAAATAATGGATTAGGAGAGGTATTTAAACCATATGAAATCAATGCCGTACATAATCAAATGTCCAAATTTAATCTGTAAATCGTAGGAAAATCACGAATTTTTCCGACAAACTAATAATTAAAAACTTTAAATTTATAATGTTTATAGTTTCGATACTTCTGCTTATCTATTACAGCCAAACCACACTAGCTACTTTTAGCAGCGGCGACAGGCGACAGACGCTGCGTCACGCTTCAAAAAGTAGCTGCGCTTGACGTCTAGTCGCTGCATCCCGCTTCAAAAAGTAGCTAGTGTGGTCAGGGCCTTATTCTGCAATGCCGTACAAAAATCATGCGACAAGGAGAAATGATCGAGGGTTGCAACCCTTCGACTGTACGCAGTTGGACCGCTTACAAGTGACGGCATAGTGCTGAATCTTATTACTTTATACCCTTCTATCATCCTACATAGGTCTCCTGGTGGTTCATTTACTACTTACATTTTGTTCACGGGCCTGTAGTCTATTAGTTTGGGGCTAGACAATGCATGTATCTATTATAGGAGCCAGGTTGTTGATAAAATACTTTTACATTTTCATATACATAAATATTATGTACTATAGGCACAGTACTGGTTGTGGGAACGTATTGATATTCGATTACGATGGTATTCAACCGACTTCCCGTTCATATCATCGAAGCACCTAATTTCAACATTTTTAAGACAAGACTTAAACGACAAAATGCTTGTTTGACAAGGCTTGTCAAACAAGCATTTTATGATATCGAAAACGAGTTTATGAAGTTAAAAAAAAGTATGATAGCATAAAGCTACATTTTTTAAAACACTAATTTGACATAATATTTCTTTTTATATTACTTCGTATTTTAATTATTTAATCAGTTAGACATTATGTTATTGCAATTTAAATGATCATGTTTGTTAATGTGTAAAATAATTATTATTTTATTGTACAGAGAGTATGAAATTAATGAGTATGAGTACATGTATGTATTCGTCACACAAATATTTGCACTGGATGGGGATCGAACCCACGACCAACGGTTTACGTAGACTTACTACCAACAAATCAGGCCAGCCTAGAAATAGATAGTAATGATTAAATTACTACAAGAACTGATAAAATAGTGAAAATTTCAAACTTTCCACCACTTAACAAGTTTACAAACATTAACGACTTTATAGCGGTTTATTACGTGACAAAAACTATTAAAACTCGAGTAACAGACTAGAATGTTCTGAAATAAATTTACCCAGTGACCTTAGACCCCTTAGACCCACTCACTCAAAGTAAACATTTAAATTGTCATTTTACGTTCAAAAACCGTAAAAGCGTGTAGGTGTTACATCATTCGGGGCCGCGGGTTGAATTGTTCTGGAAATTCCTGCTTTGGGCGGAAAGGATGAGCAAAGCTGGTTATGTCACAGTTTAAATATTACCAGTTTAAACATTTAAATCCAGTTTGTTTCTTCTTTTTTTTGTTTATTTTGTGGATTAGTAGTTTTAATGGTAGTTTTAATAATAAAACTTATTACCCGACTGAAAGAAGGGAAGGGTATTTGTAAATTTATTTATTCTCACGTATCTTCCAAAGGGCTGGATTGGATTTTAATAATTACGATGTCGTTAGATTTGTCTCAATCACTCGAGTATCCTTAAGCAATAATATATTGTAATACATACTGTTATTTTATTGCTGTTTTTTTTCAGTCAGGTCAGTTTTTAAATTAAAGTTATTAATAATACAAGAACAAATATCCAGTGTCATGATGTATGTTCCCAGTGAATTTCTCACTAAGTGAACGAAAGTTGGTATTTACCTATGTGCAATTGTTGTTAATGTTGATGTTTTTCTTCGATTAACTCGACTAACTCCTAAAATACGAGTACCTACTGAACCGATTTTAATAAAATTTTGCACACAGTGAGCAGCTTGATAGAACTTGAGATTATATATCACGCTCCTCAATTCCGCTCAATTCCTTGATTATATAATGATTAAAATATAAATTACTCTATAGTTATACTTACTTAAACTTAGACTAGTTTAACAGAAAATCGTGCAATAATCCCACTTGTGCACAGTAGCCCTGCTCACTCACTGTGACGCACCGATCAGGTAGGATCACAAAGTTCATCTTGTTTTGATTTACTACGAGTAATTTCCAACCGAATTTCGATTTCCGCAAAACTCCTAAAACAACGGTACGGGTACCAGTTTTAGATTTATCGTCACCGCAGACCGGCAACTTTTTTTCGTTCCAGGGATACTGAAATGAGAGTTATTGCGCCAAACATTTGAACGAAAATTGAATACACTCGGATTGTTTCTCATTATGATTTTCATCAATTACAGGGTCTATTACAGGCGTATGGTAAAGGTTTGTTGTTGGTGACAGCGGTTCTAGATATTGGTAAGCTATTAAACAATTTCTGGGGTATTTACATTATTTCGTGTTTATGTGTGTGTATTTTTTTACGACGTTCGTGTATTTATCTAACTATCTTTTATCTATATATACAAAAGGAAAATAGTCCAATCACCTTAGTATGTTCACCTCGGAATTCGAGATACCCAGCTGTAAGTCTGTAAATACTTGTATATTGACACCCTAATAGTTGTCTCAAAACCTAAATATGGTAGGGTGTGAGCAACTATTAAATTTCAAGGTCAAAGGTCAATCGGTTTTTTGCGCTTTCTTTGGAAATATCTCATTGGGTATCTCGAATTCCGAGATTCTTACCTAATTTAAGCTTAAATGACTGGACTAAAATGTTATTTACTGATAGATCAACGCACAGACCAAACCGTAAGAGCTAGAAACTTATAACTTCGCACACATATTCTTCTTATAACGTAGGCACCCACTAAGGAAGGATTTTACGAAATTCGACCCTCGAAGGGGTGAAATAGAGGATGAACGATTGTATGAAACTTTTTTCCTTGGGCATTACATTTAGTACGAATCGAAAACAGCCAAAATAATAAAATATGTACTGTCCAAATAAGTAGTAAAAAATTACAGCGTTTTCCAAAATACAACACCAAAGTGGTGGAATGGTAAGTGTATTTTATGAAACTTTTAATATCTTTTGATATTAAAAGTGTAATTTAAGTGTAATTTCGAACAAATTGAGTACGGCCAAAATAATGGGTAACGTATTGTAGCGGTTTTTTTTGTTCAATCCCTAAATATAAAGGAATCTATGTTTTGAAGTTTTACACGCATGGAAGAAACCTTACGGGCTATTAAGGATTATAGTTATTTAAGTTATTATTCGACTTATGTATACACAATATACTATTATAAATAGTAAAAAAAAATGACAATACAACCAAGCATGTAAATATTGTGTCACTCCGAACTTTTGACAACCCGCGTTCAAACTGCCTACACCTTTACTTTAACCGTAGCAGCAAGTAAAGTTATTTTCCAAAACACAACGCGATATATCATCGTTAGCGGTGCTGCCGAATTCCTGAACGAATGTGTAAGAGGATTAAAACTGCTGCGGTGTGGACTGACTCAGTGCGAAATGAATATATCGTAGGTTCTACTGTTAGTTCCATCCGTCGGGGCAACTTTTTGTTCAAATATTTTTACCATTGTTATCATTTTGGCAACATTGCGATGTTTGGATTGGTGATTCGTATTAGAGCAAAGTGTACCGATTGTGAACGCAAACCGAACTCTTTAAATTTAGAATTACAGTCGTTGTCTCTGTCATTCGAAACAGTTATGACAAAGACCGAGAGATTGATGAGATGATTTTGTGTCGAGATCAATCCGAATAGGTTCAAAATCGCTACGCAGAATCTAAACTAACCAGTAGGCAAAGTACGTACCTAATGTTAGCTCGAAGTGCAATTAGATTATTAAAAAACACTTTAGTGTTATCTTTAATTTGTATGACACAATTATTAAACTTTTGAGAAATGGGGCCTTTCTTAGACCAAACCTATTAGAAGTAAACGTCACGCGTGGAACTTCTCTTAGGTTCTCTAAATTATCTGGTCCGGCGGGCATAAACCAGGTAGGCTGAATATCAGAGTAATCTGCCTAGAATTGACTGAGAAGTAGATGCAAAAACTTGTCAATTTATTGGCCATATACTACAGAATCGCAAAATCAATTGAGGTCAATTGATATTTGCAATTTACGCAATTTTCTAAGTGACGTGGTTGCCTAGTAGTGGCTAAAATGTACAATTCACAAAATTGGTCATAATTTTTGAGGAATTTTTCAGTGCAAATGTACAAGTTTGATGTCACTACTGGTTTCAACGGTGAAGGAAAACATCGTATGGAAACCGGCAAATTTCTAGAATCTATGGAGACCATGTTAGTCATAGTAATGTGTAAGAAATATTGTGTTTTGCTAGACTTGGCGATAGAATAACAGGCTGTACAGAGGCTGTATGTATAGAGTACTTATGGTACTTCACGCAGTGGTTACTTTGCTTACTTATAAAACCTCAATTCTACAAATTTAGTATACTCGTAGTTTAAGTAGTTTACTACAGAATTTATGGTTTAAGCTTCCGTTTTTGCCTTAAAAATATGAATTTAATAAGCAGGTTCTCAGAAAATAAGGACTCATCTAAAATTATAATTATATCCTTCTTAACCAAAAAACTCCGCGTCTTAATTTAGCGGGAACGAAACTTAATAAATTGTTATTAATTCTTTTGCTCAATATTATTAAAAATATCACCACTTTGATTTTTAAAATGAGTGAATGTGTCGGTTTAAAAATGAATAGATTTGGGTTTTAAAGTAGGTTTTAGTCTGAAATAGTACAAAGTACATAGATTACTTTTTATTTTGAAAGACAATAAACTTCCATAGCAAATATCTATGTTTTTTAATTGTACGGGTACAAAGTAACAAGATTAAACCAAGTTAATACAGACTTATCCTTAAATAAGGTGATTACAATATCATGCCTAATCAGAAGTAGTCTCACACTGATTTCAACTGGCGTCATGTCGTATCGTGGCCACATACATAATATGTAATAAGTTAGGTAAGAAAACGATGCAGTCGTTCGATTCAAACCTATTACGTTTTTTTATAGTATAGAATAGAGCAGGGCATGTGCATGATGGTAAACAACATGCCCATAACAGCCCAGTGACACGCATCTATTGAAGAGTCATTACCTAACAACGCACTGCGCTCGTCACCCGGAGATATAAGGTGTTTTATCTCTTAGTTCGGTAATTTCTCTGGAAACATTACCCTTCAAACCGGAACACAGTCATGTTTGCACATTACTGCTTTTTGGCAGAATAATTGACGAAGGCGTGGTACTTCCTCAAGTGGACTTTGCAAAGAGTCCTACCACTGCTGAAGTACTGAAGTCAAGAGTTGTACATATGTTACTGTAAAACCTAAGATTTGTTCGTTTATTGCCCGTGTTACCTACTACCGGTTTGTTTGTTACTGAGTTTGAGCGGGAGAAACATTTGCATCAAAAATCTCCACGAAATTCATTTTAGGAGTTTATGTTAATCTCATAATCAATAATACCAATAGAAACAAGATATTATCTGAACCTGTGAAAAATCTATTTGATGGTCTGCTTGGTAAATGGTTATGAGACCGAAAGAGATGACATTTTAGACCCTATTCAGCTAATTTATGAGATTTATGGTATGTATAAGTTACTAAAAATATATTATTATAAAAGTATCATCATCATCATAAAAGTATCATCACGCTTCAGATATTTAGGCTCTATGCTTACCACGGACGCCCTCGTGGACGATGACGTCAACTATCGTGTAAACATCGCCTGGATTAAATGGATATTCCTGTCTGGTGTGCTATGTGACCCACGAATGCCCGTGACCATTAAAGGCAAAATGTATAAGACAGCAGAGCTGTCAGACCAACCCTGATGAAAGGATGAGAAAGCTGGACAACAAAGAACTTCCATGAACAACAATTTCATGTTACGGAAATGAAAATACTGAGATAGGTCGGAGGAGTTATGCACTTGGACAGAATAAGAAACAAATTTGTCAGAGGGTCATTCAAGGTAGCGCTAATTATTGAGAAACGTAAAGAGTCTAGACTCCGATGGTATGGTCATATAATGACAAGTACCTGGGTGACCGAGCTCTGCTCGGTTTAAATACTAAATATACTTAGAATCCTACAGATAAAAGACTCCAAGAAATAGATTTTCTTAAAAAAAACGAATTGAAAAAAAAGAGAACCCGTCTGGATTCGAACCCGGAGCTACTAATTCGTGACCGCTATGAGCGCCCGACTTCCCGTTTGAGCTAATTATGCTGTCGCGTCAAGAGGCGAAATTTACCTTCACATTCTGATGTCTAATGTGACAGTTTTTCATTGTCTTTAAACGCGCATAATATGCGTTTTTTTAAATAAGACCTAGTTAGATCGATTTATCGTCCCCGAAATCCCCTGCATACATAATTTCATGAAAATCCGTCGAGCCGTTTCCGAGATTCAGATTCTATATATATATACATATTTATATAGGTACAAGAATTGCTCGTTTAAAGGTATAAGATTATCGTCCCCGAAATCCCCTGCATACATAATTTCATGAAAATCCGTCGAGCCGTTTCCGAGATTCAGATTCTATATATATATACATTTTATATAGGTACAAGAATTGCTCGTTTAAAGGTATAAGATAGTTAGATCGATTTATCGTCCCCGAAATCCCCTGCATACATAATTTCATGAAAATCCGTCGAGCCGTTTCCGAGATTCAGATTCTATATATATATAGGTACAAGAATTGCTCGTTTAAAGGTATAAGATTATGTACGAGTAGTAAAGAAAGCTATCAACATCCCGAATAAATCCAGAGGCAAGGTTGTGAGAAGCCTGACCAGTAACGACAACCCAAGACAGAACTTCTTGGCGCCAACTGATGATAAATGAACTAGGAAAAGGAGCAGAAGAAGAAGAGTTTTTAAATTTCTTCACAATGCGTGGTGCCCGCTATTAGACCTTTATCCACAATTCATCGGTTTTGCTAGGAGTCAAAATAATGCCTTTAAAATTAGTTATCTTGCGTTTATTTTTCAAAAACTGTCTCAATATACATATTGCAATCGGTTTAGAAGCAGTTTGCAAACTTTCTACTTTGTTTTTCCTCTAGTCAGATATAAAAAGAGCAACAGCAACAGTTATTTTATAGCTTATTACGTTTTTTCTTAAGATTAAAAATACAAAGTAGTTACTAAATACTTGTAAAGATTAATTTAGTCGATGTAATAACAAGACAAGTTTAATTTACGGTTACACCGGCAGCGCCTGCTAAGGTAAACGTCCACTGTTACACAGTGAGTTCATGAGTCAGTAACTAAGTTATCAAACGCTGAAAATATTGCACGAAAACTGTACACATCCTAAGGAACGTTTTATTGCAAAACTGCTCGCTAAATCGTTTGGGTGTAGAACAGTGTGTAACTAAAGGCCTGTTTTCATTTTGATTAGTGCGAGTGCGAGTAAGTAGAGCAGGTGTTGAGTGATTAGTAGCAAATCAAGTTTGCTCCTGTTCACTAAACACCTGCACTAATCACTCGCACTCGCACCAATCAAAATTAAAATTAAAATAGGCCTTTATGAAAGTGATTTTGATTTTAACTGCGTTGTAAAGGTTAGGAACAGTGTACGTCAAAATGGTGTGAGGGTGCGTAGCCATCTCGTAGAACGCTGAATAGCTACGCGATTCAAGAATTTGTAGCAAGGCTACGAAATGGCTAAGCTGTGCGAATTTCTTTAGAGAATTGCAGAACCATAATTATGTAAAAAGGTGGTATGAGAAAGTATAGCGAAGCTGTGAAACAGTGGGTACCTTAGAAAGTGATTCTTGAATTCTTGATGAAACTTCGTAGAGAGGTCATAGAAAGGTGTGCAGCAAAATATCGTGAATACGCGTAGCAAGCTTGTGGAACGGTGAATAGCTACGTGATTCAAGAAAGCAAGGCAATGGAAAAGCAAGGCTAATTTCAAGGAGTACAAAGATTGAGGTATGTGAAAAAGCTAGTCCCATACCTCTCTGATAGGAGTGGTGTGTTGACAAGTTTTTTTGCTTGCCTTAAATGCCAACCTAAATGTGATGTCAGCTCTCAGAATATTTAGCATGTGGTTATTGGTGAAGGAAATAATTTAAAAAAATAAAAAACTAACTTGTTCTAAGAAAACCGGTCTGACAAAGCAATATTGCCTGGAAGATATCGCTTTTAGCGATAAGGTCGCCAATTGTTTCTAATTTTTTTAGGTTATGTTTTCCGTTTCATTTAAGTTTTGTTTTTAATTTGCAATAAAGAGTTTATCTATCTATCTATCAATATTAAATCTATCTGCACTTTATTTGTTAAATTTACAATAAGATCTATAATAGAGGTAGAAAAAAAATTAATAAAAAAAATTACACATCAAATTAGGTCGAAGAGACCACCGCGCACTGACCCTTGCCCAAACGTGCCCAGAACACTCGCTGCGTTCCCCCTCTGAATGGCCAGGGAGATCTGCTGCGTTAAAAACCAACCTACCCGATGGTCACTCGACTTCTCCCTCAAACGGTGTCCCAATTCCACCACAGACTTTTTTGCTTCAGCACTCCACGGCCCTGCAGTTTCCACGGCAAACGGGATGAAATCATACGCAGAATCTAAGCATGCGTATTTGAGATGTTTGCTTTTGGCGGCCATCTCCGCACCAGCGCCAGCGCTCTTCTGCGTGCCCGTGAGGTGGCAAGATGCAAACGTACTCACGCACGTAGCGTCCCACACCAAGCAGCGACCTCTTCGCCATGGGACCAGCGTAAGACCGTCTGGCCGTTTCCCGTCTGACCGGGAAAGACCCGGCGGCTCCAGCACACTTGGCACATCAGCAGCAACGAGAGCACGTCTCAAAATCTCGTTTATGGCGTGATGACGAGGTCTGCGGCCAACACACCGTGTGCAGCTCAAACCATGATGGCCATTGGCCTCTACGCCTACTCCACAGATGCACGTGTGGGGCTCACACACATCACAACCCAACCGCAGAGCAGCGGCTACCCTCAGGGAGTCATCATCCAACAACGTGCCCACGTGCGGTGAAGGAAGGGCGTGCAGCCAGGCGCCTGACTCCGGTTGGGCGGAAGCTCTCACTCTAGCCAGATCGACACCAGTGCTCCCGTCCTGCAGTTCTGAAAAGATTTTCCTGGAGAGCGCGTCGTCCCAGCCCCTCTGTTGCTCCGGTTTCTTTGGCAGATCTATGTCAGCACATAGGTTGGACCATACGCCACGTGCCTCTGGGGCGTACGGAATGCGAATCAGGTCACCGTTACCAGATAAAATATGAGTGACAAGTTCTGCAACCCCGTACGCTGAAGCCAGAAAAGCAATAGGTCCTACTTCTTGAAGCCGACGCACCCCGAGACCACCGAAACGAATTGGCAGGCTAGCCTGAGACCACTGCGAATTAACCAGCTCAACATTGAGAATACCCTCCAAAATCCACTTCAGACCCTGATCGAAGCGTGCTACTGCCTCCGGGAACTTCCACGTTGGCGCTGTTCTCATAACATGAGTCAATTTGGGCAGTGAAAAACATCCCCTCAAAAGGGCCAGAGAAACGTGTGCTGGAAGGAATTTAAAGAGGTCCGCCAATGAAACCAAACCAGCAGTTTTGTATTCAAGAGTTTCGATTACTCCCTCAGCAAAGACAGGGGCACCTAACAAGCTTAGTGAACCCTTATCCACAGATCTAAGGCCCGGTATGAGAGAGGCGAACCTATCTCTAGACTCTGTTGCCGCTGCACTGCAAGCATAAAATTCACACTTGGTGGTGTTGACCTCCAACCCAAGTTCTTTTAAGGCTGGAAAAAGAAACTGCAAGTCTGCACTTGACTAATTTGATGCATTTGCTCATATGTATGGAAAACATTACGAAAAAATGAGGAAGTCTCCATCTGCCCTCATTTGAACTTCAAAAAACCGCAGGGTTGTCACCACGACGCACACTAACTGTATCACTATATTTGCTCATATTATTGTCTAGAAAATATCTTAATATGAGACTATAGTTTTGCAAAGCCTGGCATAACCCAATTTTATTTGTTTGAGTTAACTTAATACAGCAAATATCAAACATTTCGATGCTTCTTTGACTTGACTAAAACATTTGAAAGATATTTTGCTCATGTAAGCTTTTAGACAAATGTTTGAAACCCATGTGATTTTAAAAATATAATCCACCGACTGTCTTAACATTTTTTCAATAAAAGATAATATTTTTGTAAATTCAAAGCATTTTATTTTTACACAAAACAATTTTGAATCTGTATCTGATCAATATTCTATTCACTTTGATTAACATAGAAATAACAGCTGTCTAACACAAGCGAAAAGTACAGGTTGGGCTAAAATTATCTTCTTCGATAAAAGGAGAAAAAAATAATCTCGCTCGCCGATGGTCCACTTCGAAGAGATTTGTAATCATGTATTCAACTCAGAAAACCCCTTCTTTTTGCCTCGTTCCTTTTATTTTTTATCGTAGTCTGATAAAAATACACGGAAGGCAGTGTGCCAGATTTGTTTTTTATTTGAAAAAGTTTGATTTTCTCTTTGTTTTTAAAGTGGGTCAAGGTATATTTGTACAAGTCACACAACGAGTGCATTAATTAAATAAGGCAATACCGAGAATTTTTATTTACGAGCCTTTTTTTATTCGCTTTGTATACACTATTTTCATTACGATATTCCGTTAGTGATAAGAACGCTTAGGCTGTGAAATAAGATGCCTAAGTGGGTTTTTCCCAATGAATACAACCTTGCTGTCTTCAAATCGAAAGTGAATCGGTTTGTTCTAGTTAAGCACGCTTCATCGTAGGTCACATCGTCGCTTACCAATCAGGTGAGATAGCAGTCAAGAGTAAATCTCTCAAAGTAAAGAAAACCCTTATTATATTATAATTGCGAAAGTTAGGACGGATGGATGATCGTATATCCTACTAATTTATAAATGTTATAAAAAACCTACGTCTAAACAAGTTGACTTCAAAACGAAACAAATAGTCACTCAAATGTGAAAAATAAATTAAAATAAATTTTATGAGCGCTACACACTCATCTTTTTGAAGACGGTGGGTGCCATCCAAATCAAAAAGCTAGTCGATAGATATCATGCAGTAAGAAGGATGTTGTAGGTAGTATCTATCTATCTACTAGTACATGTTAGACTTAGTTAAATACATAAAAAAAAAAATAGTTTCTGCTCAACATATTGACCAGAAATGAACTCTAAAAAAAGCAAACAGGGTTGTTATAGACATTTTTGAAGTGAAAATGAATTAAGCACTTTTTAACTGACTTCCAAAAAAGGAGAAGGTTATATTAATTCGTTTGAATGTTTTTTTTTGTATTTAGGTATACATACCTATTGCTCCGATTCATCATTCATAATTGGCGCGATTGCTCCGCCAATTATGAATCGCTTTTGACGGTTCTTTTATGTTTGGTAAATTATAGTAAAGAGTTAAGTCCCATATGCATATTATCAAAATTATTTATGAAACCGTTCCGGAGTAAGTATCTGATATTTTTTTAGTTAAAAATAAACCAAAATACTTTTATTTGCAGTACCCATAATGTTACGTAAGATAAATGTGCAAAATACATTTTTCTTTTCTTTTTTACCCTACTGAAAGAAGGGTTATGTTTTTCGCGCTTATCTTGTATGTTGACAACAAAATAATAATTAAAAAACTAATCTCCGAATAACCCACCTCTAACTGCTCCCGGCGCAAAAGTGCCCATGATGCTCGCCGCGTTCCCACGCTGAATGGCAATGGCCAACCTTTGCTCCAGGAACGCACTAGAGCGGGAGTCACCCGTATTCTCCCTGAGCCTGCGCCCCAATTCTGAGAGGAACCCTTTAGCCTCTGCACCCCAACAACCCAAGGTCTCCACGGCAACAGGTACAAATTCGTACTGCGACACCAACATACCATACTTTCGCTTCTTCTTATCAGCGGCATCCTCTGCCGCGGCCGATGGTGAGTGGATAGTGCGACCTAGGTGGCTGGCGGCGACAGTGCTGACGCAAGTGGCGTCCCAAATTAAGCACTTCCCGTTCTTCCAGGGCACCAGAGTCAACCCATCTGGTCTCTTGCCGTCCGATCTGCATAGGCCCGGGGGCTCAAGTACGCATGGAACTCCCGCCGACACTAAGGCTCTCCGAACAATGTCATTGAGTGCATGGTGTCGCGAGAACCTTCCTGCACACCGTCGGCAACTCAAAGCGTGATGGCCATTGGCTTCTACCAGGGAGCCGCAGGTGCATACGTGGGGTTCACACACCTTGCAGCCCAGGCGAAGAGCCACCGCAACGCGCAACGAGTTGTTATCCAATAAGGTGCCTAGGTGAGGAGAAGGTAGCGCCTGCAACCAAGACCCAGATTCAGGCTGCGAGACGGCCCGGAGTCTGGCCATATCCGCTCCCGAGGCACATGACCAAAGTTGTGCTTGGACCCGCTTGACCCCAATAGCATCCCACGCCCGTTGGCTTTGAGACTCTACGGGAGTCGACTCCCCGGAGTTGAGGGCACTCCAGACCATCAAAGCGTCAGAAGCATAAGGTAACCTTTCCTCGCCACCATTTGAATTTAGAATAGTAGCGGCAAGATCAGCAACCCCATGCACCGACGCAAGGAAAGCAGGCAGGCCGACATCTCGCGCACAACGCACCCCTAGACCCCCAAACCGAATTGGAAGAGCTGCCTGTGACCATTGACGTTCATCAAGGGATTATCAAAATCGTTGAAGTGGTTTTTAAATATCGTAAGAGCATTAAACTTTACTTAGTTGAGTGTCTGCGTTTGATTTAAGTTTTTTTTTGTGGACTATTCAACACCGTCTGACCCCAAACTAAGCAAAGCTTGTACTATGGCGGCCAGATAGCTGATATAATACTTATAAACTTTTTAAATACATACATATCATCGAAACAAACACATAGAAACACCCAGACACAGTACAGATATATGAATTCATCACACAAATATTTGCACTGGGTGGGAATTGAACCCACGACCCTTGGCTTCGCAGGCAGAGTTAACTACTACCTACTTAGCTACGAGGCCAGTCGAAATGGATGTCGGTTTTTATTTTGGAGAAAATTAAATCATTAGTAGCTTAAAATCTTATTAGAAGTGAAGCAGCGGAGAGAAGACGGTTGACTATCCTCCTTGGATGGCTGAAATCTTGTGAGTTCGCAACACTGCCATTCGTAATATTAAGGCCGATTTAAACTGAACGAACATAGAGCTAGAGCTGGAACAAGAGCATTCTTTCTCGATCTTTTAGTGTAAACGAAAGATCGTTCTTAGCGTTTTCCATATTATATATTCCATAGAATCTTTGCGAACGCAAACAAAACAACGAAAGAATGCTTTACGTTTGTTTACACCAAATGAATTTGATACAGTGGGGATAGAATGAGCATTCGCTCGTCTGATGTAAATCGGCCGTTAGTGTATATTTAGGTAGCTATACTGTGAAACATTACAGAATTTTAATACTAAAATACTAGTTACAAGTTTTCATAACTGTCGGCAGTCCCTGTTACTGTACTCGTATGTATTTTTTTATTCTAAAAACCTAAAAGTTCATACTTACGTGTTTGGGATATGACAGTATTATTTTTCAAGTGGTAAAGATTACTGCTGTAATTTTGACTATGCATTTGTTACTAGTACCGTCGACGGCTACGGCTTAGAACCGGTTCACACGGCGCGGCTGCCAACCCGTCAACCCCGGTTTTGTTTCAATATTCATGAGACCGCAGGTTTTCGCGGTTTCTGCTCCGGAAAGCTACTGCGCAAGAATCGCGCGCAGCAACGCGGGCGCCGCGCGGCTGCCGCAGCCGCCGCGGCGCCCGTGCGTGTTTTGAATTCAAGTTTATATGGAAATCTGCCGCGCTCGCGCGCGGGCGCGGTTGGCAGCCGCGCCGTGTGAACCGGCTCTTAGTTACGGCTGGTCTAGTTGGGAGAACGGCGCCTGCCGCTCCGGAGACTCCGGGTTCAAACCCCACACGCACTACTGTCTTTTCGAAGTCATGTGCGTAATGCCGCTAACTTAAAACGATGAAGGAAAACATCGTGAGGAAACCGACATGTATCTAGAATCTTTCGAAGTCATGTGTTATCCACCAACCCGCACTGGGCCAGCGTGGTGGATTATGGCCATGACTCTCTCCTTGCGAGAGAAGGCCCCGAGTCCCAGCAGTGGGAACGTTTAGTTGGCTGTTGATGATGACGACTGCCGAGTTAGAAACAAATAATAAGCACTTCCACGTGCCAAAAAAACTGTCGAAAGTTTTAGTAAAGTCCAATTGTGAGAGTTATTTTCGATCAAAATTGTTCTCAAGTAACTTATGTTCTGAAATAAAGATGTGCCTACTTATACTTAGTGCCTATTTAAGTTACGGCTGGTTTTGTCTGGAGCATGAGAACCCTGATGCGAATCCCACGCACAACTCTGTCTTTTGTGTGTAATGTGTAATACTAATTTCAAAATGGTGAAAGAAAACATCGTGATGAGAGCGACATCTTTGAAAAATCTTTCGAGGGCATGCGTAATACACCGACCCGTAACGAGCCAGCGTGGTGGATTATCGCTTTAATTCTCTTCTTGCGAGAACAGTCTCAGCTGAGGGAACATTTAGTATTTATTAATTTTTTAAATTTATATTTCTTTTTTTAAATGCTAAATGTTAATACCGTTATGATTATGCTGCTAATTTACTTAGACAATTTTGTTTAACACATGTGGTTTACTCTTGAATGTGGTATATGAATATTAAATTACATTAACAAAACATTAAAATATCGGGAATTCACCCCACCATTTAGCTTTTTAGTTTTTTTTTTAATAAAGAGTGTGAGACGCAACATGCCTGCCACATAACAACACAGAGACACGCAGCTATTGGAACATGAAGAGTCCAAATCATTACCTAGCACTGCACTGCGGTCGTCACCCAGAGATCTAAGTTCTTATATCTCTAAGACCTGTAATTTCTCTGGAAACATTGCCCTTCAAACCGGAACACAGTAATGTTTGCACATTACTGCTTGGCGGTAGAATAACTGGCAAAGGTGTGGTCCTTCCCCAGGCGGACTCTGCCAAGAGTTCTACCACTAGAAAAAATACTATACCCATACACTATAGTAAATAGCCATAGAAAATAATACCAGTGTAGATACGGTTTAGTGGCTATCAAGTGAAAAAAGTAAATGTGTCTTATTTTTATAAATCAAATATTCACTGACCAAACAATTCAAGCCCCGTTTTATCACAGAAAACCAAAACAAACCCTATTTGTTGGATTCCAATTCAAATCCCCAACAGCTTGTCGGTAGAAAGGCTCTACGATTTATAGCTTCGAATAAAACAAACGCTGGAAAAGTATCAATTTATTGTTTCACACTCCGATTAGAATAGACAGTATAATCACATTGTACAATAAGAGCAGTAGATCAATTTCACACTAAAAAATAGAGGTTAAACAATTAGGTAGGTATATTACAGAAATGTGACTATATAAATAAATAAATATTGGTGGACAATTCACACACAACACCATCTGACCCCAAACTAAGCAAAGCTTGTACTATGGTGGCCAGATAGCTGATATAATACTTATATAGTTTTAAATACATACTTATTATACATAGAAACACCCAGACACAGTGCTAATATTAGAATTCATCACACAAATATGAACTTTAAAAAACTAAAAGTACTTATTTGCGTTACTATAGAAAAGCCTTTGAGAAAGGTTCCTTATGAATATCAGAGTTCCATGAAATACCATTTCACAATAAAAGTGTCAGTATGTGCAACGTCCAATCAGATTTTTTAAAATGTTATTTTTTCCTTCTAACATGGTTATAAAGCTGAAAACATGTCTGTTTTAGGCTATGTATTACAGTTATTCGCTATACCAGTATTATTAACAACGGGATATTTACCGTGGTTATATTAATTGTGGAGCAAGTCCGTGGTATTTAAAAAACATACTTGTACTATCATTTAGTTAAGTTAGTTTAAGCGTGGACATCAAATAAAATGTCATCAAAGTGTCGGTGGCTTACTTCATATAACTTTAATGTTAAATATCCAGTAATTAATAATACTAGTAGAATTTTTTTTTTTTTCAAAAGTATTTTAGGACAATACAAACATTCATTACATAAAACGTCATAAGAAGACAAAACGTTAAAAAAAATATAACGAGTAAATCAAGTATACAATCGTTTAACTAAAACTAAACTGAGAACACAAAAAAATAGTGACAGCCAAACATCCATACATCAGTGTCAACGTTACGCCAGTTTCAAATTTCAAGATCAAGTTGAACAAAACATGCAATGCGTTAGTTACAAAACTTGAACAAAATACACGAAGAATGATAATTTGACACTCTCAAAGCCGGGTCACACAGAGGCGATCCGATAGCGATAGCGATCCGATAGCGAGACGATATTTTTTGTAATGTTCGAATTTGTATGCAACCTGACACACAGCAAGCGGGCGCGATCCCATACTCGGTATCAGATCGCTATCGCTATCGGATCGCTATCGCTACCGGATCGCCTCTGTGTGACCCGGCCTTCAATGTTCAAACGTTAGACGCTGCGCGCTGGCGAAATTACGGTAGCATTACCGAATGGTAGCCATGACGAAAAAGAAAAAAAAATGATAATGTGATTTATACACGCTTTACCTTTATCTTATAAAGTACATAAAATACGGAGAAGAACATCTTGATAGTTTCCTTACTGCTCGCATAAAAATACTGTGCTATAATTTATTGTGTTTATTTACAGTGTTATCAAAGAAAACCAAGTTTAGACAATATAAATAATGAATATCGCGTAGTTTCTAAACATTCTTTGGTATGTAAATCACTGCTCTCTGCAAATATACCTTGTAACCAAAACTGCAGAGCAATAGAAACAAATCATAAACTTATCAACTAGGTTTTAGAGTTCAAATTACTACTTATTTGCTACTTGTGGGAATTATAATTTTAAAAGACAGTTAAACACTGTAGGGGAAGCAATTCTAGTAACGGATGGTAAACAACATACGTGACAGACAGACCTGAATCAGGACATTACAAGCTTACAATTATCAGAGCTTAAGGTAAATTTGACGTTGTTATTTGTTACCTTAAAATTTGCAAGTTGAAGTGGGAATGGGCAGGCCATATCAACTTTTACACCACTCCCACACTCCCACACGATGGACCGATGATATTGTCTCGGTCGCGGCAAGTCGGTGGATGGAGGCGGCAAGTCGGTGGATGGAGGCGGCACAAGACCGGTCATTGTGGAAATCATTGGGGGAGCCCTACATATGTCCAACTGGGGACGTCTGCAGGCTGCAGATGATGATTAGATGATTTGTTATGATGTACTCATAAGTCATAATTATGTGTAAAAACACTTATTTTTATTTATCTTTACTGTTTAATAAGTAGGTTTGTGAAGACTTAAGCCCGATTTACACTTCAATAAGTACAATAGCGAGTTAAGAACTCAGACAGTTAAGTAATAAGTTGTAACTAGCATCCAAACGGAAGAAGTGAGTAGTCGTAAGTTGCGGAGAAAAAGACTAGACGCGTTTAGTATTGTTTTAATCTAGAAAACGAATAGTGATCTGTACTAAACTCGCCCGTCTACATGCAGTCACTTAAGGTGCGTCCCCAGCAAAACGAGTTTTTTGTCCAGTTTTCAAAGCTATGCACTCATTAGCCAAAACAAATATCAACTGGTAAAAAATACATTAAATTACTACAACTTCTTGGCTTCAAAATGGTAGTTTCTTTTTTTTTGTTAAAGAATTTATTGTTTAAATAATCTCCTCACAACGAAGCCAAAAACATTGAAATAATTGTATTTATCATGCATCTACTCGAAAACACGCCATTATTTGGATTTTGTACTAACACAACGGATAGGCAATTTCAATACGAACATTTTGGTAGAAATATTTTTTTTAAAGACAAAATCTGACTTTATAAAGAGTTTATTCTAAAGTTTGAGCGTAAAACAGCGACAAATCCTACTGTTTCTCTCTTGCTCTTTCTTGCGGTGTGCGATGAGGTAAGAAATACTCAAGGTCATTTGCTTGGGGTACGCCCTTAAGTTGGCAGGATGTGGGAGACGCGAGGGAGAGGGCTACTTCGCACTGGACTCTCCTAAAAATAGGATCGCGATCTATCCAACTCAACTTAATCAACAACTTAATACGTAACTCGCTTTTGCCGTTCAAACAACATAACTCACCGATGACGCAAGTTAACTCGCTACTATACATATTGAAGTGTAAATCAGGCTTTAAAGAATGAAGATTGTGTGCAAGCGAAAGACAAGATGAATAAAAGTTCGTTTAGGTGCCGGCAAACAAGTTGACCTAATGAAGTTAGCTGCGTTTTTAAGGTGCGAAACGTTTTAAAGGTATCTTTGGTGGAAGTGTACATGCTTTTATGTCCCCTTCCACGTCAATTTTGGGTCAACTTGTTTGCCGGCCACTATAGCAAATCTATATCTATCCTTCTATACTAATATTATAAAGCTGAAGAGTTTGTTTTTTTGTTTGAACGCAAGGATTTCGGGAACTACTGGTCCGAATTGAAAGATTCTTTCTCTGTTGGATAGTCCATGTATCGAGGAAGGCTATAGGCTATTTTAACATTACGCGACTGTCGGATACAGGAGCGGAGCTGGAATGAAAAATGTAACACAAACGGAAAAAAATGTTGTTTTTTGAAAGCTTTCGTTACGTGACAGCATGATGTGTCGACATTAGAAATTGTTCAAAATGTTCAAATGTCCTAATTTGTTCAAAATTTGAATTGGTACGGCCAATTTTCGATAGATGGTACGCCATCTGTGGCAACGCGCACACGATTCAGCTAGTTTAGAAAACAATAGCCATCTTATTTAGTTGTTTGTTAAAAAAATGTGTATGCTTAAAATCAGAAATCAAATCAAAGGCAGAAATGAAAACTGAGTGGGACGTATAATAGGTTATATAAAAAACGAGACAGAATTATTTTTTTATTGTGCATATATCATATATACTCGTATTATGTGCAAATCAAAATAGTAAGGATAGCGATACAGCATTGAAGAAGAGCAGTCGGTGCGCCAAAAGAAATGTTCACTTCAATAATTAACAGTGTAGGTAATTTTATGAATACAAACTGATTTGGATTAACACAAAAGTTTTGTAGACTGTTTCTCATATTACTCCCGATGGTTAAACTATTCTGAACTTTCCTTATTTTATTCTATATCCTCTGTAGCTCCAAAAAAATTCAAGAGTCCCGAGAATTTGCCTTCGCTACCTTAGAATTGTCTTTTTGAAAGAGAATATAATCTTTGTCTCTAAAACATCCCACAGTTTAGACGCTGCGTTAATATTCAACGTAAATAGGCTATGGTAGGCCAAACAATTAAGAACAAAACTTTGTTTTTCTTGTTGTATTATTTGATTTGTTTTTTTTTTTATACGAATAGATATTCGCACCTCAAAGCAAAGTTTTATGTTTCTATAAACGGTAACGTTTATAATTGTCTTGGTGAATTTACATATTCATTTGGTAATTTGCATCTATTTTTTCAATCATTTTCGTTTCGTGTGGCAAAGGTAAATACAATTTTCTGATTTGAAATTTTACACTTTACTAGAACAAAGTGTACGATGTGGTGATTAACAATAGTAGGTATTATTATTTTAAAACAAATGTATTAGTTACTCACGTATGAGATGATCAGAAAGTTTCAATCGATTTCGGCAGTCTTTTTTCAGATAAGTGTGTGAACGTGACTAAGTTCCGTATTGCAAATTTTACGCACTTCCTAGGAAAAGCCCGGTGAATGTGATAGGGACGGGACTTAGGTCGAATGTATTGAACAATCTAGAGCGTGATTAGTACCCTTTAAATAAAAACTGTTCTGTTTGTTATTTATTTGTCCATGCCCTTTTTTTCTATAGGACTGCTCGCAGCTGGAAAAAGTATCATCGTTTCTTGGTCAACGTTCCAAAGACTCGAACAAAGAGATTTGTAATAAGAACGTCTAAGCTGTGGAATGCGTTGCCTGAGTGGGGTTTTCCCGATGGTTGCAATCTTGGTGTCTTCAAATCGAGAGCGAATTGTTTTTTTCTAGGTAGGCACGCTACATCATAGACCGCATCGTTGCTTAGCATCAGGCAAGATAGTGGTCAGGTTTAAATCTATAATAAGTAGTTAAAAAGATATGAATTTTCAAAATTGTGTTGTGCAGAATCCTATCACAATGTTTGTGTTTGGTTCATAAAATACGCATAGTTTTATTTGACGCTTTGAGTTGCCGACGGTGTGCAGGAAGGTTCTCGCGACACCATGCACTCAATGACATAGTTCGGAGAGCCTTAGTGTCGGCGGGAGTTCCATGCGTACTTGAGCCCCCGGGCCTATGCAGATCGGACGGCAAGAGACCAGATGGGTTGACTCTGGTGCCCTGGAAGAACGGGAAGTGCTTAATTTGGGACGCCACTTGCGTCAGCACTGTCGCCGCCAGCCACCTAGGTCGCACTATCCACTCACCATCGGCCGCGGCAGAGGATGCCGCTGATAAGAAGAAGCGAAAGTATGGTATGTTGGTGTCGCAGTACGAATTTGTACCTGTTGCCGTGGAGACCTTGGGTTGTTGGGGCGCAGAGGCTAAAGGGTTCCTCTCAGAATTGGGGCGCAGGCTCAGGGAGAATACGGGTGACTCCCGCTCTGGTGCGTTCCTGGAGCAAAGGTTGGCCATTGCCATTCAGCGTGGGAACGCGGCGAGCATCATGGGCACTTTTGCGCCGGGAGCGGTTAGAGGTGGGTTATTCGGAGATTAGTTTTTTAATTATTATTTTGTTGTCATTGTAAAAAATTGTTAATTTTATAAATACGTAAAGGTTTTATTTGACAGAAGTTTTAAAGTAGTTTAGTTTATTTTTCTTTTGGTTAAATTCAAAGAACGTCTGAGAAAAAAATTGGCTTACCGTTCACTACTTCATTCAAATAAATCTAAAGGTGTGATATTGTAAACCTGCGATTTCAATTCCAATTCAAATCAATTTCAATTGAGGTGACACAAAAATGCCTCTGAATTTGATAGATAAGTCGGTAAGAGGTTGTGGTAAAATATATTCAGTTATGAAATCCATTTTTGCGGCGAATTCCGTTTTTTCGTAGACGTAAAGATTAACACAAAATAGGCAGCTCAAAACTGCGGGAAAACAAATTTATTGGCACGTTATTATGAAAAAAAACCGTTACCTGGTCGCTTTTGTCTCGGGTTGTGATATGTTTTATCTATACTAATATTATAAAGCTGAAGAGTTTGTTTGATTGTTTGTTTGTTTGTTTGTTTGTTTGAACGCAAGGATCTCGGGAACTACTAGTCCGAATTGAAAGGTTCTTTCTTTGTTGGATAGTCCATTTATCGAGGAAGGCTATAGGCTATTTAACATTACGCTACTATCAACTGGAACGAAGCATGAATGAAAAATAAAGTAGCCAAGCGCGAGTTGGACTCGCCCATGAAGGGTTCCGTTGCAGCAAGTAACATAATATACATAGTACACATAGTTCTTGTAGTTCGTTGTAACTTTGATCGAAGTTTTATTAATAGTGTATTTATGACGTACTAAAAAAAAACTACTCATCAGATCGAGTTCAAACTAATTTTCGTTGGTAGTTTTCATGGTAATGTACATCATATATTTTTTTTAGTTTTTTCATTTTCTTACTTTAGAAGTTGGAGGGGCGGGGGGACACACATTTTACCACTTTGGAAGCGTCTCTCGCGCAAATTATTCAATGTAGACAAAAATTATATTAGAAACCTCAACATCATTTTTGAAGACCTATCGATAGACATCCCACACGTGTAGGTATGATGAAAAAAAAATTTTTCAGTTTCAGTTCTCAGTATGGGGGGCACTCCTAATTTTTGTTTTTTTTTTAAACTTTTGTAAAAATCTTAATGCGGTTCACAGAATACATCTACTTACCAAGTTTCAACAGTGTAGTTTTCATAGTTTCGGCAAAAAGTGGCTGTGACATACGGACGGACAGACAGACAGACAGACAGACAGACAGACAGACATGACGAATCTATAAGGGTTCCGTTTTTACGTTTTACGGAACCCTAAAAATGTAACAGAAACGGGAAATAATTTTGCTTTTTGAGAGTTTTCGTTGCGTGACAGCATGTGTCATTCGTCAAAGGTTCGTGAAAGGTTGCGTCATTAGAACCTAAGGTAACCGAATTTGTTCAAAATTTGAATTGGTACGATGAATTTTCGATAGATGGCGTAGCAACGCGCGCGCGTTCAGCTTGTATTTTATATCTTTTTGACATTGTGACTGCCAAGGAAAAAAACTTATTTGATATTATTGTTTTAACTCACATAGATTGGGGTAGTTGACTTCGTAAAGGGGGCGTGACTTAAATTGCCATTTCTTAATTTAATTTGGCATCTTAACTACTAATTCACCTGATGGTAAGCAACTGACGGTTTGATCGAAAGTGATGGACGCTAACCTTGCAAATATTTACTCACTCTGACCTTGAAAAACTCAAGATTGCTCAAAAAATGACAAAGTTGGCAACTTATTCCACTCTGTGACTATAAGAATAAGGAAGGAAGATTCAAATCACAGACTAAGTAGAGAGATACTCTATTCAAATTGCTTCGAACGGATTTTGTTTGACACCAGACAATTGAAATGATTTGCTACTTACTATATTTTATTTTTGTTATAGTGTGAATACGAGTTTTAAATATTTAACGGTCATTTATGATACGTGAATTGCATAGTTTCACCAATTTAAATAAACAAACAAAATAAAACAGAGTGTCGTAACAATAATAGAGCTTAATTTGCAAGTGTTACTAAACCTACCCATAAAAATAGTCAATTTTAAGACTCGATAAAAAAGAATTCTATCGTTTGTCAAAAATTAAATCTGACTTTTCTCGAAAATGTAACATGCACATTTATCAGTTAATCGAAAATTTTACAGCTTTTTAGCTGGCTAAAACAAATGTTTGAATCAAGATTTATAAAAGGTTATGTATAGTAGGTTCAGTAACGCTTAATTTGCAAGCGTTACTGAACCTACAATACCTACACATTAAAATAGTCAATTTTAAGACTCGATAATTATTTTTTTATCCTTTGTCAAAAATTAAATCTGACTTTTCTCGAAAATGTAACATACATCAGTTAATTGAAAATGAAATTTTACATCTTTCTAGCTGGCTAAAACAAATGTTTGAATCAAGATTAATAATAGGTTGTTTATAGAAAAACTATTTTTAAATTTAGAAGATTTATTCATAATAGCTTCTTATTTAAAAGCAAGCAATTCCTCCCAGTATTAAATAGTATTACAACGGGTAAATGAAACTTCCTTCAATTCAAACAAAGATGAACTTATAATAGTGTTGCAAACTGTCAAACTTCGCAATAACGTTTAGTTAATCGATTTTATGGAGATCATTTAGCTCTTTCGAAACTTGGTCTACGAATGGCAAGTTAAATATTTAAACTTATGTGATGCACACTCGGTGTTTAGGTATCCAAATGTGAAAGGTCTGCTAATTGAAATATGCTCGTTTTCTGAATTTATTTTTAAGTAAATTTGTTTGAAATAGTTAATTAAAACTGATATCATTTACGGAAATGGAAATGTGTGTAAAATCAAACATATCCAAAAATGGGGTTAAATCAGGGTTTGTAATTCGATTTTTTGTTGCTAGCCGTTATGGTTATTCACCGCCATACCTCTGTAACTATGGTATATATCCACTATTTATTTAATAATTCAAAAACAAACATTTAATTCTCAAAAAACACTTAATTCTGGCAACATCCTGATATTTCAATTCATTCAGAAACATGTATTTTTTAAAGCAGCATCACCACAATACAATTTTGTAGGTAATATGAGCAAACATCTACATTTAAAATATTATTTTGTTAGGATAGCAGAATAATAAAACAATTACAGTTAAAATATGAGTAACGATAAATTAAGATGTAATTATTTACAGTAATTCTGGTGAAGTGATAAAAAATTATATTGCATTTTTATATTCGAATTATGAGAATTACTTCCGTGACGAATAGTAAGTAGGCTACGATTTATAAAAATACTATGAATACTAAAAACTATGCAAATTTCTTTGTGCCGCAGAAAAGTTTGTATGTACAATGCCTATAAGGTATCTAAGTCTAATTGTAATCTTAGATGAAGATAACATCTAAATATAATATTGAAAAATTTTAAGTTCAATCCAGGTGACAATAAATAATTACTTAGTTTCTAATAATTTCAAATATTCGTCAAAAATTATAAATGCTCACAGAATTAATATTTCAAGTTAATTTGTTAATAAAAATAATTGTTTTTTTAGTTTTAGTGATTTGAATTACATAATTGTACTTGAGTATAGAGCTGATACTTTTTTTTTTATCGAAAATAGGTTTGTATTTACAATGCAGTCTACGATAGAGCTCCTCTACTTAGGTGAAAGTGATTCACTCCGAATATGAAAGTACCCAGCTTATACCCATCATCAAAAACCTACTCAGATAACTTGCAATACATCGGATCGAAAGTTTTAAATTAATTAAAATCATCATCAATTCTTAGGACCGCCATATACGAAAAGTGTATGCGGTCCCATTTGTAGACCATAACGCAACGTCGCTTGACATCAGACGAAATACCAGTCGAGCGCCTAACCTATTATTGATGAAAAAATTTCTATTTGATACTACTCTCAATGAAACAAAAAGATAATAGGATGCGAACGTGTTGTAAATTTACGGACGATGGGCTGAAACCTTGTCATGATAAAAAATCCTATAGAATAACAACCTCAACTTTATTATGCATGCCTTTACTTGTATCGACTCTGTTTCGACACTCCTTTTTAAGAATGTTTTTAAATTATACATATAAATATTCGGGTAAATAATGAAGAGATATTAATATCAACTTTTAAAAATATCAAAATTAAAATGAGCACTTATTTACGTACCTAAAATTTAGTTTCTAAAGTCACTCAATACTAAATTTCTAACTATTTACAACACTTCGCATTCTTTCCGCTACAATAACTTCAGAAGAATAACCATAATCAACGATTTTAAGGCAAATATGGTTTCACTTGAAGACGCTTGGTAATATTTCACTTCGTCCTGAGTCGGAGGAGAGTATGATGCTTCTGACACCAGCCTGTTAGGGCAAGGCAGCATTTCAGAAGGAATCTCTACCAATTTTCTCTTATCTTCAACTTTGACGTCATCATTTTCTTGATCCTGCATTTCATCGTACGTTTTATCATCAGTAACATCGTCATCATCGTCGTAGTCATCTTTTTTTAAAACGAAACTTTGTTTCGGTTGTCTATCAGTGACTCTTTCGACAGTACCTAGGTTTGATTTCAGTTTAGTGTCCATGATGCAGTTGAGACGACTCAAAGAATACTTGAGACGTTTGCTGCGTGTCTCGTTGCGAAGTTTCTGGAGCCAGGAAATACGACAGTCGCAAGTTAGCTTGTTACCTGTGGACAAATAAAAATCAAGCTGCATTATACCATACAAATCATACGATTGTTAAGTAGACAAGCAGTGCCAGTTAGTATAATATGTCTAATCCTACTAATATTATAAATGTCAAAGTACTACTAATATTATAATGCTTGTTATTCAATGACATCGAAATGGCTGAAAAGATTGGGTTGAAATTTGGAACACAGTTATATCATTGTCTGGAATTGCAGAACATAAATAGGAAAATTAATAGGTACAACTGAAATAACGTCACAGCTACCCGAAACTAGGCTGCGCCAGTAGGTATATTAGTAGTCCAGTGCAATTACAGAAATAAATAAACATTAAATTATGTAGTTTGGGGACTATGAAGGATCGATAGAGGGGTGTATTCTGAGCATATATTCCAATTTGAGGGATTCTGGCGTGGTCAGCTCATGGTTATTTCGATGAAAACGCGTTTAATTCGATATCTCGAGAACTGTTAGTGTTAGGCAAAAAATTGTTGAGACCTTTTCTCTTTTCAATTAAATTTACTAACTTTTACGTGAACAACTTTTTTTTTTCATCAATACTTTTCAAGTTTGCTTCCGAAAGGCAAAAATTTTACTTTTTTTTCCTCCCTTTTTTATGGTTCGCCATTTTCTCCCCAACCATTAAATTTTATGAAACTTAACCGATAATCAAAAGTGTAGATCTTTTAATAATGAACAACTTTTTGCTTAAATTTTTTTCTGTTATGACAATACCTTCAGAGTTATGTTACTTTACCGAGCGAAATCCGCGCCACTGCGACACCTCCGCGACACTGCGACAAATCCGCTACACCTCCGGACTTAGGGCTGAACCCAAAATTCATTGTTGGATTGTGTCGTAGGGTTTCTTCTACACAGGGTTATGTGGGACAACAACGTTACCTAATACGACATAAAATGACCATGAGTTGACCTCGCCAGAATCCCTTAAATTGGAATATATGCTCAGAATACACTCCTCTATCGATCCTTCATAGTCCCTAAACTACATAATTTAATGTTTTCTTTTCTTTCAATTTTTTTGCGTAATTGCACTGGACTATAGACACCGCTATGATACTCGTAGTTTCAATAGTTAGATTACGATAGAATTAGCGCTAGATGCGTTGCATGGGAAGGTTTAATGGTAATAGATCAATGTATTTAGCGTTTTACATTAGTGATTATTTGTTTAATTTTAGCGTTTTACATTAGTGATTATTTGTTTAATTTTCAAGTAAAAGAATCAGAATTAAATTAGGTTGAAATCGGAATGAGAGATTTAGTCAAAAAATAATAAAAAAGTATTAAAAAATTATAAAGTTTTTTTGTGGTATTCAATAGGTATCGCATAAAAATATATTTTAAGTTGTTAATTTGTGCGTTTGTGTACATACGTATCTCTGAATGACTGAACGAATTTAAATATAGTTAAATACTTATCAATACCCGAAGTAACATATTGGGCACATTGGCTATTATGTCAGTTGTTTCTATGGGATACTTAAAAGTGTTTGTTTGCTTAAGTTGTTTTGGTCTGTTAACGATTTTAATAAAATAATAGAATAGGGTACAATCCTCAAAAAAACTAAGTAGCCCGTAAGTTAGATTGCCAAACAATATTGTACACGTATTTTTCTTTTGTTTCATAAACAAAAAATGACGAAGATACAGCGCTTCGAAGTTTCGTGTGACGTCACTTGTGAGTACGATTTTTACTCACGAGTGACGTCGCGACCCCCCACTCTCGAAGTTTGATGGTCTATATCTTTGACGATTTTTAATATAATGAAAAAACAAAAAACTGACGGACTAATTAGGATGGTGTATTTTTTACCCAGTCCGGTACCCTATTATTGGTGGACATTACTTACATTACACCATCTAGCCTCAAACTGAAGCTTGTTTTATGTGAGCTATTATATTACTTATTTAGTTATAAATACGAACTTATTATTAAACAGAGAACAATAAATAAATAAATAAATGTTGGTGGACAATTCACACACAACACCATCTGACCCCAAACTAAGCAAATCTTGTATGATGGCGGCCAGATAGCTGATATAATACTTATAAGTATAAATATAGTTTTAAATACATACTTAATATACATAGAAACACCCAGACACGAATACAATGTTTGTATTCATCACACAAATATTTAAACTGGGGGTAAATCGAACCCACGGTTTTACAGGCAGACTCACTGCCAACTTAGTCATTAAGCGAACCACGAATATAATTAAAATAATTTAATAACGTATTAAGTACCTACATTACCTGATGTCACAATTAGCTAAGTTAACACATAGTAGGTACCGTGAAACCCCAGTAAGCTGCAGGTTAGACTGCAAGGTGCTGTTAGAATTTTATACTAATGTTATAAACGTCAATGTTTGGATGTTTGTAACTCAATTACGGTTAACGCATGAACGGATCGGCCTGTAATTTGGAACACAGTTAGATCATAGTCTGGAAAAACACATAATTTATATCACGGGAACTACGCGAGTAACGCCACGGGGCGCTTCTAGTGATGTAATAAATAAATACAAAAAAAGGCTTCATTAGAGACCGACAAATTAATGTGTTTAGGGTTCCGTACCCAAAGGGTTAAAACGGAACCCTATTACTGAGACTTAGCTGTCCATCCGTCTGTCCGTCTGTCTGTCATCAGGCTGTATCTCAAGAACGGTGATAGCTAGACAGTTGAAATTTTAACAGATGATGTATTTCTATTGCCGCTATAACAACAAATACTAAAAATAAAATAAACATTTAAGGGGGGCTCTTATACAACAAACTTGATTTTTTTCCATTTCTTGCTTGATTAGTCCGTCCCAAGCAAACTAGATGGCGTCACTAGTAAAAATAAAAAGCGCTATCGATGTCGTCGTTAGAATCATAAGGTAAAATCAAAACTCTGATATAACTTATATGTTTAAAGAGTATTCGTCACAAACATATCTTATGTGCTCCAAAATGTAGATTAGCTATATATAATAAAAGCATTTTTGTTAAAAGGGTCGAAATCTACAATAATCTACCTAAAATTCTGAAAGATATTGATAGTAATAAAATTTTCAAGCATAAGTTAAAAGAAATTCTTTTGGAAAAGGCGTATTACTCCATTGCCGAGTTTCTAAGAGACAAAGACTTGGCTCGCTTACAGTTTCTCATAAGTAAATAATAACCAGTGACCTGTTTTTTTGTATATGTAATTTAATTTTGTACGAGTCTCATTTTTAGTATTACGCATATTTGACATTTTATTTGAAATCTCTGACATTATTTTAACTAATATTGGTATTATTTATTGACCCAAATATTGTGTACCTTGGACATGTTAATTTGACTTTTTATTGTTTTTGCCATTCTGTATAATTAATTCTGAAATGTGAATTTTAAAAATAAACTCACAACATAAATATTTGCATGCCATAAGGTTAAAGCATGGCGCACCTATATATACTTAGCTTCAACATTATGTAACAATGTAAAATTGTACAACCCATGTTTTGCAAATGAAATAAATTGAATTGAATTGAATTGAATTGAACTTTTTGAATGAAAGCCTGTCTGCGGAAACTGTAATAGTCTATGTATACGGAATTCGGAATAAAGCCAAAGATGTTTTCGCGTTTATTTGCTAATGGTACGTAACCCTTCGTGCGAGTGCGCACTTGGCCAGTTTTATTTTATACTACTACGTACGAGTAAAGCCCCGATGGTGTATTGCAGTGTAAACTGGACAAGAACTTTCAAAACTAAATTTGTTTTTATGAGTCACATAATACGAGCACGTTTATGACTGAAATTAGTAACCGTTGTTGATGGACACTTCAAGTAGTTAAGACGTTTTAATGGTAGAATTAATATCATAATGGTTGTAAGAAATTATAAATGCACTGTAAAACTCATTTTAAACTTCAATTGAATTTAAAATCTAATTCTCACGAGGACTAACAAGGAATAAATATTATTTAAAATGAAAACTAATTTCATAGTTGGACATATCAAACTAGAAAACCTGTGCCATGGTTGACTGGATAGAATTAGATTTCACTGCTGAAACTGTACACCGATAATTTGAAGTGAAATGTTCAATATAATATTTTTTACTTATTTTTAAATTTTCAAAAACACAACTTAAACGGGCCTTCCCATTTTTTTTTTAGTCAACCTGTTAGTATTATTTGAGACCAATAGATGGCGCCACTGGGCAGCCTGAATTGCGTCGTCGTTTGTTTACGGAAATTACCCTAGCCATTTAAACAAATCCAAATCAATAAATTCCTCGTGAACCATACTCGATGTTTAATTAATAACCCAGTGCCCTTGGGAAACCAGTGGATAAGTGAGTTCATAGTGGTCTAGGAAAATCAGTGGAAAAGTGCTTCCACATGCCAATTTCTTTAAACCAGACGATTTGCATATTTGCAACCTAACTGCTTAGACATAGAGGCAGTCAAACGTTAAAATTAAGGATATTAAGGATCATCGGCATCATAATTTGACTGGCCTCGTGGCTTAGTTGGTAGTAGCTCTGCCTGCGAAGCCGAGGATCGTGGATTTGATTCCCACCCAGATATTTGCAATATTTGTGTGATAAATTCAAAATTTTGCACTGTATCTGGGTGTTTCTATGTACAGTCCCTGGCCATATTATTAGACGCACCGTAACATTTTCTACAAAATGTTATTTATCAGCTGACATTGTGCATCTAAATTGTTTTTTATTCGATGTAATGTATTTTGTAACATTCTCTACTTCATTACCTATTATTTAACATAAATAACACATGATTATTATGAGAAAAAAAATATTTATTCACTTTTGAAAAAGTAATGGCGATATTGCAATTTAACGAATATTTTGTAGAGTCACGTTAAGCCTCTATGAGAGCTTTAATTCTGCGTGGCATGCTGTCAATGCTAGACTGTACTGTCTCCTACATTGGAGCATGATGATTCCGTACTTGAATGACCTTTTTCAATAGCTGAATTTTGTTTGTAGTGACGTCTTTAGCCACTTCTCCTGTTATCAGCTCCCATTATTTTTCATTTGGGTTGATGTCGAAAGTTTACTTGGCCAATCCAATAAAGTAACATTTTGCTAATTCAGAAAAGCTTTACTAGATTGTGCTGTAAAACAGAGAGCTCGTATCTTGCATAAAAAATAATGGTTCTCCATTGGGACACCAGTCTGATCTGGGAAATCAACCGGTTTTTTTAAGACTTTTTTGGACTGTTCAACTGTTCATATCGCATCATCATTTTACCAAGTACAAACGTCCAGTACCTTTTTCGCTGATGACTGATCATATGATCACTGCTGTAGAGTGTTTAACAGTCAGAACGATACAGCCAGAATGCAACTTTTCTCCGCGACAACGACGCACAAACAAAGCCTTATTCTGCAAAATTTCGAATGTGATTCCATTACTGACGCAGACCTGTTAAAAATGGAAGAAATACTTGGAAACTCTGTACTAATTAGCTTCATTCCATTAAACACAATATCTAACGCCTCAATCGTGATGAAATTGTGGTATTATACTGATCTCCAGAAAGTTACATCTCATTCGCGCCACTGTTTGAACCAATTCAACCGAATTGTCTTCAATGCTGCTGTTAACTTGGGCTCCTCAGTAGGCAGCAGGCTTTCAAACCTAATTCATTCAACTTTCTTAGAACAGTATGTTCAGAAGCATTGACGTTAGCATCTTGGAGTTGTGATTGTACCAAAATTGTGGTAGCAAAACTATTTCTCAAACAAATTTTGCTTTAATATATCTCGACCCTCGGAGTGGAAATCTTTTTTGTGCCCCATGTTTCCTTCGATTCGGACTCAAATCATCCCCAGAATCAACTTTGGTCCTAATACGTCGTACACTTAACTCAGAAATCTCCAATTTTTGTGATATTTTTGCGGTTTAAAACAGGTTTTCAGTTTTCGTTTCGGCTTTTATGGGTTGTGAAAGGGGTCACTTTTTTACCCATGGTTAAAATGTTTCAATTGACAATTTTAACGCTGCAGGCACAAATAAACAAATAACAGCATTGCATAAAACTATAAAACAAATAAAAATAGTGTAAAAAGTCACAAAAATACATCCGCAACTGAAACAACCGCGAGCGCTATCAAATTAAATTTGTACTTGTTTACGTTTGTGTATCATTTAGCTAGCATTGTGTTGTTGTACGTTAAAAATAATTACAAAAAGCTAGAATATATTAAATCTCCTGAATAAAAATCCATAAAAACTAAGCTAAAATATAAAATTACGATACGTAGGGTCGTAAACCTTTGAATTCCTAAAAAAACTGCAGTGCGTCTAATAATTTGGCCAGGGACTGTATAATAAGTACGTATTTAAAACTATATAAGTATTATATCAGCTATCTGGCCACCATCATACAAGCTTTGCTTAGTTTGGGGTCAGATGGTGTTGTGTGAATTGTCCACTAATATTTATTTATTTATAATGATTAGCCCACATTAATTCATTATTAGACATACCTAGGTATTATCCACGATTGGCCTCGCATATTGCAGATCTTTAGGAAATAACCGTAAATTGGTAAGCCCACTTAAGCGTCATTCTTGTCGCACCCGTCACTTAAAAAAACAAACGTCAATTTGGGTATGTTATGTCCACCAAAACCTTTTTATTTAGTTGATGTATTACCCATTAATAGAATATTATAATCTATGGTATTTGTTTTTATGACATTATTATGGTAATATTTTTCGACCTGTAAATTTCTATTCTATGAATAAATTATAATTATGATTACACTACACGGACTTCTGGGTCTATGTTTTAAATTACAAAATATATGTATAAATAAAGCTGTAAAAAATTCCGGTTATCGGTTCAGTTTTAATTTTCACTTATGCCTAACTATGAGATAAGCTGGAAGCAGAAGCTGATAATTATCAATCGCCTAAGCTGATAATTTGGTAACCTTCTGAAGAAAGTACTATTCTAGGAAGAATACAGCATAAAATTAACCTGTAAATTATTCCGCCAAATTTATAACGTAACAAGAATCCTACAATAAAGAAAATGTTTTTAAAAAACTTCGCAACCCTGTTTCTGTAAACAAATCCGACCGAATTAACCGCCACAAAGAACAGTAAATCAGAACGCGCAAGATAACAATAGTTTTGCGTAAAATGAAGCATCTCTCAGCAAAATATACAGTCCATTAAAATGTCACTGTGCCGTAATAGTACTGGAAGTAAATCAACTTCATTGAAACTAATAGTTGGTAGGTTGTTAGGTAAGAGTAGACTTGCTTTTAAATTTAATTTTACTTATTACTAATTTAGAGAAAAAAAATATTTTTAAAGAATTTATACACACTCATATTAATTTTGAACATTAAAACTGTAATTTAATATTTTTTTTGTAACTTATAAGACACGACTTAGAAAGCTTTACGGAAACATAAATAAATACAATTTTACGTTTTTTCTTACTGAAACCGCGATACAGTAATTTAAAATTATCTTGTTGGAATACTGCATAAAGATTAGGGTAGATGTATTACATACTCGTACAATCAGTCGTCTAAACAAGATGGATGACTTATTACTGTACCATTTTAGAAGAACTGGATTGATTGCCACCTAAAGAAAAGAGCAATAATAGAAGTGATTAGAAGCAAAGAGCTTATATTCGGATTCGGATTTTGTAGTACCTATTAGGTATTTAAAAATGGTTCATAATATGATTACTGTAACGATATCTTAGACACAACACTTAGGTAATCGTTATGCATAGCATTGTGAACAACATCCTACTTCCTACGTCCTACTATAATAAAACATTATGAACATCTACGTAAGTTTGGATATTTGTTTCTCAATTACGTCAATTTTAGTGCAATGTTTCCAGGCAATTTCATATTTCTCAGAAAACATTGCCCTTCGGACCGAAACAATGCAATGGTTGCACATTACTACTGAGCGCGAGAAACGAGAATAACTGACAAAGGTATAATACTTCGACAAGTAGACTCTGCAAAGAGTCCTTCCTACCAAAACAGAAATATGTTATGTATGTAGTATACGACCTTTTCGATTTAAAATAGAAATTATATGTAAATCTTTGTAAGGTAAATTGAATGGTACACAGTGGGCAGTGGTTTACTGTTTATACTGTAGCACAAAACTAGGAAAAGGCCTGATTCATAGTGCGCCGTGCTAACTAATATTCATGTCCGGTAGAAGCTTTCTCATTGTTTATTTAACTCCAAATCTGAGGAACTGGCCTGTTCTGGACCTAAGTTCGGAGTTATGAAGGTCGAAGATATTTGTGTGGTGGCCGCAACGCTTTATGGAAGCTTGAGAGAATATTCGAGATTTATTCTCGGATCTGTTTTTATTTAGAAGAGAGGAATAAAGATTTTGTGAGGGAAATCATGTTATATAGCTGCGTAAAAGTCTTGGATATGTATTCAGTTACTGATAAAGCGTTGTATCATGGATGATCAATATATTTTACTGTAGGGATATCTAGAAAAACGTGTATTTATTGTGAAAGTAAATCGAATCACACTAAAACACACCCTAACATGTTTTGTTTAAGAGACCATTTCGTCAAAAACATAGAGTAGGTATATCATCCTACTAATACATAAATGCAAATGTTTGGATGGTTACATGTTTGGAGGTCAATCACGTCTGAACGGCTGAACGGATCGGGTTGAAATTTTGTCACACGGTCACATTATAAACTGGAATAGCACATAGGCTGATTTTTATTGCGGGAAAATAATAGAAACGGGAACTGCATTGGTAGAAGCGCAGGGTGCAGCTATAAATCACACATATCTACATTTACTGCATATTGGTCCCGTCTAATATTTCCTTTGTTAATTACGGTAAGCTTAAAGCAATAATACCAGTGGTTGTGGAACTACAAGTACTTTTGAATTTAAAATGCTTATGAGTACCTATGTTCCTTTTTATGCTTATACTTGAATATAGAAAGAAGTTCTGAAAATATAATTCAAAATTGAGACACAACAAGTTTTTGGTATAAAATCTTACTAGAAAGAACTATTTGAGATGTCTTAGTGATAATTTGTTCAAAATTGAGGAAATAACATGAGGATTTAAAAAAAACATGTTCATAGTCTTGCTTTCATAGCCTTGCCTGTCTAGGCTCTTTACCCTTTAGTACAAAATCACCGTATATCAAACTTGAATCAAAACTTACACGATCAAAAATTCTGTCGAATATGAGAATAGACTTCAATTAAATTGGTAATAAACTTTCGACGTCTGTGACTTCAAAAAACTCAAAGAGATAAAATTGAGTTTATGTCAACTTTTGCAATTTGACTGTTTGTAGTGCAGCGGTCAAAATCCTATTTAACACAACTTATATCGAACTAAATACCTCATTTCCAGTGACCATAGATATTGCTACAATATCACTAAATTTAAATACATTAGATATCATTTTGAACATGAACGATGTGTTGTTGGATTCGTGGTAATGTATAAATCACCCAATTAATGTGATATTGGCAATCAATTCCAGCTGTTCGATGGCCATAGATTTAATGGTAAATCAGCCGTTTAATGGCAATATCTTATGGACTGCGAACATTGGGGTAAATTACCCGAATTGGAACAAATTGGGGAAATGAAAAAAGTCGGATCGCAGAGGAAATGATAATTAACTCTGCACAGATGGATGGATTGAATTACTTTTTGCGGGAAATGTTCGGATTTGCTTGGGTAATTAATTGATTGAAATACTTTTATACGTAGATCTACTCACGAACTTATATTAACTTTTCATATCTATAATTAAATACTTTTGTAGACGGTTGATGGTTAGCGCCTACGTGTCACTAAGTGGCATCAATAATTAAATAACTGCAATGTAATACTCCAATACGCATTTGAGTTGGATTTTTTGGAGTTTCTGTTCAGATTACGAAAGTAACAACATAGGTGTCCCACAGTGAAGTATATTGGGACCTCTATTGTTTTTGTTATACATTAACGACTTACCAGATATAATTTCTTATAAATGCGTCCTGTTCGCAGACGATATTTGCATAATCATTCCGAAACAGAAAAACGTTAATTTTGAACTAAGCATAAATAAAACTATCAAACCTGTAATCGACTGGATGATCAATAACTGCTTAAATATAAACATAGAAAAGACACACTTAATGCAGTTTCATAACATCAGGACTAAACCACAAAATCTTGAAATAGTTTACGAAGATAAGGAAATAAAAGAAACCACTACAGCTACATTTCTTGGTATTACAATTGATACGCATTGTAATTGAAAAGCTCACATTGAAAACGTATGCAATCTGCTGTGCTGGCCCCTTAGATTCTTGTAAGCCTTTATTCAAAGAGTTAAAAGTGCTTCCTCTTCCCTCTCTGTATATTTACGAAATGTGCATGTTTGTTAAAAAATACCCCGAGCTCTTTAGAAAGTTAGGGAATAATCGCCACTACAGCACTAGATATCCAAATAGATTAGTTTTCCCTCAATGCAATAACGAACTTTATCGCAGAAACTGTTATATAGCCGCCTTAAGAATTTATAATAAGGTTCCAGAATATCTTAAATCATTATCATTCGAAAAGTTTAAATGCAGACTATACAGATGGCATACTGATCACAATTTTTATGATGTTAAACATTACCTTAATTTTAATGCAAACAGATATAGTCCCAAATAATCTCGGCAATATAAACGTGAACATGCTGATTACTTTATCACATAGTTTTTTTAGTTTTTTTTTTTTTTTTTTTGTGAACTATTGCTTTAAATATTAGTAATTATTTGTTGTTTAGATTGTAACTTTAATTCTATAATTCTTTAGATATAAAAAACTGTTATTGATATTATAAATTAAGATGTTTCGAAAGTTTAATATTTGTGTAACTATTTTTAAATTTCGCATGCCTTTTAGGCTGAAATTGTGCAGCACCATATCATATTATTTTAAGAACTTATTTGTAACCACAATTTTTGGCGAATAAATTACTTTTGACTTTGATTTTTGACAATATTTTTTTAATAGTATAGAGTGGACTGGACTGATGGTGGGACTGATGGTAAGTAACACGCTTGCCCATAACAGCACAGTATCTCAAAACTATTAGAACATGAGAGCCCAATTTAATACCTTACACTTCACTGCGCTCGTCACGTAGAGGTATAAGGTGATTTATCTCTATATGCTCTATCATTTCTCTAGATATATTGCTCTCTAAACCGGGACCCAGTGATGTTAGAATTACTGTTAGAATTACTGTTTGGCGGTGTAATAACTGGCAAATGGTAGTTCAAAGCGTAAATACAAGTGATTTTTTTCTCATTTTTCTAATTTTTGATACTAGTAGCGCCCCGCGGTTTTACCCGTGTAGTTCCCGTTCCTATTATTTTCCGGTACAAAAGTGTATATGCTATTCCAGACTACAATTTAACTGTTTTTCAAAATTCAATCCAATCGGTTCAGTAATTGAGCAACAAAAATCCAAACATACGAACTTTATCATTTTTAGTATTCAGTAGTAGGAATATTAATTGCAAAACAAATAAAACAAAAATCTTCTATTGTGCCTGTACTGTTTTGCCAGTCTATGTTGATTACTTATTTTTATAGACACAAGTTATCGTAATGCCGTACATTTACTGTACTATCAAGACTACAAATAGCATTGGATTCCACATCTTACGGCCCGCCCCAGCGACAGTCCCGTGGGTGCGATGTGTTTGAGCTACACAACAAACTACACAAGAGCTAATCAAAATAGATTGCTTCAACTCAGGTTTCTCGAATACCGTATTCAAACGGAACCAACAGACTTACTAATCAGTCGTATAAATAATTAGATACCCATCGATTCATCGCTCATCGCAACTTTCTATCTAACGAGGACGTGAAAAGTTGCAAGTCTCACAAATTAATAAAGAATTCCAAAGCTGAGCCAACAAAGATAAATCACAAACAAAGTTATAAACAACTCACCGTCGAGAGAGATTAAGGCGTAATTTGACTTCATGTTTTCCAAAACACTGTGGACCGCCTCCTGCTTGATCGTCTCCAAGTTGTTATTCCTGAGATCCAGAACGTTCAACTTCTGAATATCATCCAACACGCCGTCGTCTAATGTCCCCAACTTATTATCTGACAAAGAAAGTTTCCGCAGCTGAGTCAATCCGCCGAAACCCCGCTCCGATATAAATTCTATTTCGTTTCCGTCCAGGTTAAGTTCCTGCAGACTCCAAAGTTCCGCAAACGCCAAGTCACCTATCATCGTTAATTTATTGTTTCTCATATCGAGCGTTATCAGATTAGACAACCCTTGGAAGTTCTCTCTAATGACAACAGTCAGCAAATTATTGTCGAGATCCAACTTGATGAGGTTGTTCAATTGCTTGAAGCATCCGTCGTGCAACACGCCCAAATTGTTCTTCGACAAGTATAACCTTTGCAAATTCGGTAGGACGTGGAATACGTCCCGTTTCAATTCGGATATCTGATTTTCGACTAAGCTGACGTTTGACAGCATTATCAGATGAGCGAACGACATTTTCTCAAGTTTCGCTATTTTGTTCTTCGGTAATGTTATTTCGCGAAGCGTCGACGAATTGGTAAACGCGAAGGAAGGTATGCTGTATATGTTAGCGTATTGTATGTTGAGGTATTGTAGGCGTTCGAGGCGGACGATAACTTTGGCAGGGATGAACGTCAACCCTCCGTCGGCTCTAACGTTAAATGTGAGCTTTTCGATTTTAGGTTGAGAATAGAAATTGGTCCAGAATGGATCGTCTTCTGCGATTCCACCATTGAATACCCAGCAGTCTGCTTTCGTGGCTGTTTTGATTTTGATGCTTTCACAGTAGCAGTGTACTTTTGAGCCTCTATCTTGTATATCACAGATGTTGACATAATGCGAGTACATGCTTTTCTCGTTCTTCCATCTTCTTTTGTCGTTCTGTCTGCTTTCAGTGACATTTATTTCGACGGTTGCGAACGCGATCATTAGAATCAAGTACTTAAGGTCCATCTCGTTTCACATCGGGCCGAGTTATATCTGCAACAAAGGAGAGGGCGTTTAGCGAGTTCTTTTGTTTTGTCAGTTCGTACATTAGCGAAGTTGCTGATTAGATTGTATTGTCATGAGGTGCCGTTACGGAGGGGCGTAATTGACTCCTCGGTCATTTAGAAACAAAAGTAGGGAAAAGTCAGCGAATAAACGGTTATACTTTGTCGAGTGAAAATAGGCACGAGTAACTCTCGAAGCAAACTTTGTTAAGATAGACATCGGCGCATTGCCCTAAAATAATAAACTGTTATTATTGTTCATTGTCCTTGAAACACTTTGTCGAGTAATTAGCAGCAAAATATTCATGAGTATTTTCGGTAGTTTTCATTGCGAATACAAAACAGTTGGCTATTAATTCCGAAATTTCCTGTCAAACTGTTCACATTTAGTTGTACAGCTTTTGCTGACTATTATAATTAGTTTAACTTATTAATTTTACTTGAAATCATCTTATTAATTGTTTGAACTCAATTCACAAATCTTAGCTTCTAGAAGCCTTCCAAGCCTATTTTTCACTCACCACATGAAAACTCTAGGGCCTAGTCGGGAGTATAATGATGACGAAATTCTTGGAGTTTATATTGTTTTCGTAGAATATAATATATATATAGAATAAAATTTGATTAAAATGCAATAATTTTTAGCGGCTTTAATTGTACAAAAATGTACTAGCTAAACAGTGTCTCTCTGAGTATGTTGACGTCACAAAAACGTCGATAATTTCTGTAGGTACTAATTTATTTTTTCTCAAAATGTTTTTGACTTTTAAATATCATTTGAAAAAATATTTGGAATACAGCACCAAAGTGATGATAAAACAGTTCGATTAGTTTTTACTACCTATGTGTATTTAAAAGTTTTTATCAAATTACTGTTTCCAGATAACACGGTTGGTCATCATCATCATCATCAGCCTGTGTTCGTCCACTGCCGGACATAGGCCTCTTCTGTAATACGCCACTCAGTCCCTCGCGGTTCACTCGCTGCACTAGTATTATCAATTAATGTATAACTGCATCAAAACATCGGGACTTCCTCCATTATACAATACCATATAAATATACCGTTTAATATATAAATATAACATATCATATAAATATATTTACATCCCATAATTAATAAACGAAGTCAAATCATAAATATCTTTTCTTTACCACCACTTATGATTTTACCAAAAACTTCTGCTCTGAATGATACAAATTCTGGCTTCGAAATCTTTTGTCCGCATTCACTGGTAGGTAAACAGTTGAAAATACCAGCTATAGATTCAATTTGGCCTACGTCCAACCAGCGTGTAACTGGTACAATAAAATTGTATAATCTCTGAGTCTGACACAAATAAAATAAATAAACATTTTAAGTACGCTGCAGTATTATAGGAGAATATGCATTTATGCAATCAAAGAGATTTGAAATTAAAAGTTAGCTTTAATTCGCAGAAAATAAGTGATGTAATTAAAATTAGTCTTCATTTGTAGTTTTTATTTGTATTGACAGGACATTTTGCAGAGTCCGTTTGGGGAGGTACCACACCTTTGTCAGTCATTCTACCACCAATCAGTAATGAGAAAAAAAACACTGTGTTCAGGTTTAAAAGACAATGTTTCCATAAAAACAATTTTTTCAATTACGAAAGTATTATAGCGCCTATCTGGCTGCCATTACACAAGTTTTGCTTAATTTGTGGCTAACAATATTCATTTGTTTTACTTAATACTACTAAAAATCTTGTCTCGGGTTTCCTTGGGTTTAATTAGGGTTCCGTGTTTCAAAATAACAAAACCTTCTCGGTTTTCATTAAAACAACTGTTAGGCCCAATTTTCACGGCGCGGTTTCAAACCGCGCCCGCGCGCGGGCGCGGCAGATTTGTATGTAAAATTGAATTCAAAACTCACGACGCGGTTTACGGCCGCGGCGGCTGCGGCAGCCGCGCGGCGCCCGCGTGGCTGTGCGCGGTTCTTGCGCAGTAGCTTTCCGCAGTAAAAACCGCGAAAACCTGCGGTCTCGTGAGTATTGAAACAAAACCGTCGTGCGGCGCGGTGCCGCGCCCGCGCGCGTCGCTTGAAAATTGGGCCTTAGCAATGAAGTTTCCATTTTGTTTCATTTATTGATATTACCTAGTGAAGATCACAGAAATCGAAATAGTACCTTATTATTTAGATTTCTGTGGTGAAGATTAATAAATACATTTCACACACAGCACCATCTGACCCCTAACTAAGCAAAGCTTGTACTATGGAAGCCAGATAGCTGATAAATATAATACTTACAAAGTTGTAAATACATAGGTACTTATTATACATAGAAACACTTATGAAACATAGTAGAAATATTTGAATTCAACACAAATATTTGTACTGGGTAGAAATTAAACGGATAAATATAAAGCGGAGGTTTGTTTTTAAGGTGTAGGTGTAGGTAGGTATATTTTCAGAGTTACAATTTGATAAGTTGTTTAAGTTCCGACTTGTCTAGCCGGGAGAACGGCGACTGCCAATCCGGAGCCCCCGGGTTCAAACCCCACGCACACCACTGTCTTTTCGAAGTAATGTGCGTAATGCCGCGAACTTAAAACAGTAAAGGAAAAAAATCGTGAGAAAACCGACATGCACCTAGAATCTTTCGAGGTCATGGGTCATCCACCAACCCGCACTGGGCCAGCGTGGTGGATTATGGCCTTGACTCTCTCCTTGCGCTCCTTGCGAGAGAAGGCCCCGAGTCCCAGTAGTGGGAATACTTCATCATCATCATCAGCCGCAAGACGTCCAGTGCTGAACATAGGCCTCCCCCTAGATTTCCACAACGAACGGTCCTGTGCAACCTGCAACCAGCGGTTTCCAGCGACCTTTATGAGGTCATCTGTCCATCTAGTGGGAGGTCGTCCAACACTGCGTCTTCCGGTTCGTGGTCGCCACTCGAGAACCTTCCTTCCCCATCGGTTGTCAGTTCTGCGAGCGATGTGGCCTGCCCATTGCCACTTCAGCTTGCTTACTCTTTGAGCTATGTCGGCCACTTTCGTTCTTTTGCGAATATCCTCATTACGGATTCTGTTGCGCAAAGAGACTCCGAGCATAGCTCTCTCCATAGCTCGCTGTGCGACTTTGAGCTTTGTTATGAGGCCCACAGTTAAGGACCACGTCTCAGTTCCATAAGCCATCACTGGGAATACTTAGAGCCCTCTAAACTTATGCGGCTGCTTATGCTGTGAATATGGTAATAAAATTTGACTAAATCTGACCTAGTAGGTACAAAGCTACAAAATGATGTCACCCATTGACCAAAATATAATAAAACATGGCATAACATAGAACTAACTAATCTACTATTCTAGTAATATTAAAAAACGCGAAAGATTGTACGTCTAGATGTTTGTTGCTCAATAACGTCGGAATTTCTGAACAGAACGGGTTGATATTTGAAACACAGTTAGGTTATAGTCTAGAATAGCACTTAAGTTTAGGCATTTTCTCGTACCACGGGAAAATAATGGATACTGGAACTGCGTGGATGAAACCGTGGGGCGCTGCTAGTGCTAAAATAAAATGCACGTACGTATAGCAGAATCCTACTAATATTATACATGTCAATGTATGGATGTTTGGATGTTTGTTGCTCAATCACGTCCTAACATATGAACGGATCGGGCTGAAATTCGGAACACAGATAGATTATAGTCTGGAAGAACACATAGGCTACTTTTTATCCCGGAAAAACTACGGGAACAACGGGAACGGGAACTTCGCGGGTAACACCGCGGGGCGCTGCTAGTGTAATAATAGCGAGACTTTTCGGTGCAAATCTAATTAAAGGGGCAACCGACCACTGTGTGAGGATAATTTCAAACGATCGTAACGTTTTATGCTCGAAGTCTAGCTCACGCTATCATTGACCTATTTTACTGTGCGTGTCACTGAGCTGACCCTGACGTTGCTAGACACTTTACTGGTTTAAACTTTGTTTCAACACAATAGCAAAAGAATAAAGGCCGGTTTTCATTTTGATTAGTGCGAGTGTAAGTTCGAGTGAGATTGCTAGTGCGAGTGAGTAACCGCGACTGATTACTAGGCACACGCAATAATCAATCGTTGTCCACACGTGTTTGCTACTAATCACTCAACACCTGCACTACTCACTCGCACTCGCACTAATAAAAATGAAAACAAGCCTTAAGCCCACTTTATGTTCCCACTGGTCATTATTCACTAAAAGGCAAGTGCGAGTAGGCGGATGACACTAGACTTGTCATCAAAAAAAAAACTTTCTTGAATCATGCCCGTTTCTTAACGATGTTATGTTAAAGCTTGTGACAAAAAACTTATACTTCTGCATAAGTAGCCCACTATATGTTCCCACTGCTGAGACTAGGGCCTTTTCTCGCAAGGTGAGAGTCAAGGTTATAATCTACCAAGCTGGCCCAGCATGGGTTGATCGATAGCGCAATAACTCGAAGGATTCTAGTTACATGTTGGTGTCCTCACGATTATACGTCATATTACAAACTAACCTTACCTAAAGTGGGATTATAATCTCACGCGTTAGACTATAATCTGAAGGTGTTAAGAATTTATAACGGTTATACATATAACTCGGCACGTGTAAAGTTACTGCTGGTCTAGTCGGGAGAACGCGCCTGCCGATCCTAGAATCTTTCGAAGTCATGTGTCATCCAACACCCCGCACTGGGCCAGCGTGGTGGATTACGGCCTTAACTCTCTTATTGCGAGAGAAGGCCCCGAGTCCCAGCAGTGGGAACATTTAATGGGCGGTTGATGATGACAATGATGACATATAACTCAAACACAAAGGTTATTGATCTCTTTACCGTCAGCGTAAACAAACCAACAACTCCATCAAACCAATTACACCAATTCGTCATAATCTTTACTACAATTAGTTAAATTAAGGCGTCCAATACGATGATAGTTTTAATTTTCTTTTATTACTCCTTTGGTCCCGCCTGCATCCTGTCTAAATGAACGACAATTACACTCTAATTAAGACCTTTGATAACAATCTTAGTTAATAAGTGAATCCGTTTTTAAGTGCCTGGATTATTGGAACGGTCAATTAGCTTACGATTCTTTCATTGAAATTCACGAGAATTCAAATAATTATCACATATGAATATAATAATAAAATACATAAATATTGGTGGACGTTTCACACACAACACCAACTAAACCCAAACTAACGGTTTTCCCCGATAGTTACAATCTTTGTGTCTTCAAATCGAGAGTGAATCAGTTTCTTCTACGTAAGCACGCTCCATCGTAGATCACATCGTCGCTTAACATCAGGCAAGATGGTGATCAAGTGCGAACCTATAACAGTTAAAAAAAAACTAAGCAAAATTTGTACTATGGGAGCCAGATAGCTGATATAATACTTAAATGTACACATGAAGAGTTTGTAGATTAAATTTTTGTAGAAATGCAACGACGTTACTTTTATTATAAAGTTATATTTTAACTGACTTTATCATTCAGAAACAAACGTATATTGATAAATTTAAACGTTGACAGGGTGAATTTTCCCTTCTCAACTATTATGGTAAAAATAAGGCATTTACCCAAATTTCCCGAGTAGACTTCCATAACAGAAATTTGTAAAATGAAGAGACTAGATACACCATTTTAACAGTGGTAACATATCACAAAATGGTAATTAGACAACCACTGGTACAGAATAGCGCCGTTTATCATAACACTGCAGTAAACAGTAACTCATGAACGAAAACTAAAAGACATTCTTTAAAGTAAATGGGCGGCATTAAATTACGTTTAGCTGCGTAATTATGTGTTCTAAATTTCTAAAATGCATGAAATAAGAATGAAATTTAAATTTACTGTTCCGTATAATCGGGCAACATTATATCGGGCCGGCGATTAGCTGTCTGTGGTCGCCGGCTGTCAATTATACGTTGTCTCTGGTCGCGGGAACGACACTTACTTGTTTTTTTTTGTTCTGGATAACGTATTAACTTACTACTGGATTAGTACTGGATTATTGTGCAAAAGGGGTCCTACTGGATGGGCCGCGGTCAGAAGCCGGATCGTTTGAATAGTGCTGGTGAACTACAAAAGTCGGGATTGTAGAACAGGAATTAGACGACGGATGCTCCCTGGTTTGGTCTTCCCCATTCCTTCCAAATCTGTTCCTTTATCCTTGACGGCCAAACTGGGTTTTGGACGGCGCCAAGGACAATAGGTAAGTTTAATTTGTACATTTACGGGGGACAAGTAAAATCGGTTTTAGCCACTAAATTTAATGTTTTAAATCTCGCTGATGGGCCCCGAGACGATAGTTCTGGATAATTATTGAACATTTTCTGGTAGCAGAGCGTAGTTAACCGTAAATACCCCTTTTTTGTTTTTATTTTTCTGGGAAAATATATCAGGTAGGCCAAATATTTGGGGGTTCCCAGTTTATAATTTCTCCCCAAACTGTCGGGAAATTGGTATTAAGTGGTATCCGGCTTAATAGGTTGCGGATATAATTGTTGTGACATTGTCCGAACTTTAAGTTAATTTAAAATTTAAATTTAAAAATGGCTTCGGATTTGGCCAACCAGCTCCGGTGGTTTGAATCCTTACAAGGATTGGTCGGCCGGAGGGACCGGGAGGAGGCGCTGTTAAACAGGGCAGCGCACCTCGACAGGCGCCTGGAGGTCGCTGAGAGGAGCACAGGATCGCTGCGGGATGCAAGGCCGCCTCCAACTGAGGAGCAGATGGAGAGGATCGACGCGGACATGCGGCGCATTCTGGAATTGTACGACGAGGTCTCCGAAGGGGTTCGCCAGCTGGAGAGGTCTCGTCAGGGGAGGGCGAACTCGGGACCCGTCATCAGGGATGCGGGTTCGGGTGTAGTGGGACGCCTTCCCACCCTGGACTTGCCCAAGTTTACAGGTAACCTGCGAGAGTGGAGCGGCTTCCGGAGTATGTTCGCCTCTCTCGTGGATTCACGCACGGATTTGACGAAGGCGGAGAAACTGGCCTATCTCCGCACGTCACTGGAGGGTGAGGCACTCTCCCTGATCCAGCACCTGGAGCTGGACGACGACAACTTCGGCACGGCGATGGAGTTGCTGGAGACGAGGTTTCAAAATCCTCGGCTCCTCGCCGACGCTCACGTGTCACAAATTCTGGGGCTGCCGAAGGTGACTGAGAGGTCTCAGTTGTGGCCACTAACCCTCACGCCCGTGAAGGTGGCGTACAACGCCTTGCGCAGCTTGGGACTGCCAGTAGAACACTGGTCGTTTCTGGTGGTCCACATTCTGCTGGGCAAGGTGCCGCTGGAGTTGCGCGCCCGGTTCGAGCGGGAAAGGGGCCTTCACGGCGACCCGAAGGTCTTCCCCACGTTCGAGGAGCTGCTTCGGGTCCTGGAGTGGGAGGCGAGGATGGTCGAGTCGGCGCCTCAGGAGGCGCAGCCCGCCGCTTCAGCTCATGGCCCTGCCGGAACAGGAGCGCGACCTGTGAATCCCCGCACTCAGGGTGGGGTGAAGCGGACGGCGACGGTGACGAGTGCGTCGGAGCAGGAGTGCCCGAACTGTGGCCAGCCTCACGCGCTGGTGCAGTGTCCGGCCCTGCTTGCGAGGACGACTTCCGACCGACGAGGGATCGTTCGGAAGTTGCGTCGGTGCTACGGGTGCCTGGGGGGTCATTTATTCAATGCCTGCCCCACGGCACGGCCGTGTCCTGGGTGTGGGGTACCACACCACCAGCTCTTTTGCACCAGGAGCGATGGTGCTGGTCGACAGCCCTCAGGGAGGGGGCCCTCCACGGGCGGGGGCGCTCTCACGCAGAGCCACGCATTGTATAACAATGAAGTGGCTACAGCGTGGAGCACGCTTCCTCCACCCCAACTCACGGCAGCACCGGGCAGCCCAACAAGGGGCGTCCTTCACGTGGCTCAGTCACCTCGGTCACAGCCCGCGCGGACGCGGGCGAACTGGAGGGATGGAAGGGTGATACCGGAGTCACCACTGGGGTCACCTCCCCAGCGTTACCCTTCTCCGCCGCCGGATCAGCGACTAATGCAATGGAGGCCGTTCACGCCTCCCCTCCACGAATATCCGAGGCTGGACTACCACCCGCCCTACTTTCGGTATGGCAGGGCGGCTGGATATGCCCCCCCTCCGATGGCCCTTTGCACTCGGCAGCCATACTGGTCTGGGCCTTGTAGTCCGACGGGTTCGGACGGGCCTCGGAGGGATTGACTAGCGTCCGGTCCCTTGGCACAGGATCAACCGGTGGTCCTGCTGCCCACACTCTGGTTAAGGGTTTGGGGTCCCAGAGGCGACTACGTCCGGATACGAGCGCTCTTGGACACAGGGTCCCAGGGATGCATTGTGACAACCCGGGTTGCTCATCGCCTGGGCCTGGCTCGGTTTCCGTCGCCGACTCCGTTGCGAGGAGTCGGGAACACAGAGGTGCGGTTGGCTGGACAGACCCGCCTCTCCTTCTCGTCCGTACATTCCTATTCGGAAAGGATTGCGGTCAGTGCCACCGTCATGGATTCGGTTGTCGGTTGGCTTCCTCAGGCGGACATAGATCCGGATTTTTTGTCCTGTACTAAGGGTCTCAGGTTGGCGGATCCCCGCTTCGGGATGGCGGGTCCGGTCGATCTGTTGTTGGGTTCTGATGTACTAGGTCACATTATGAATGGGAAGCCTAGACTGTTGGACCAGTCTTCGCTGATGGCGCTGCCCACCATCTACGGGTACGCCATTTTGGGAATGGTGGATGAGTGGCAGCAGTCGAATCAGGCTTCCTTTACGGGAACGGCCCTCGCTCAGATCATGCAGAAGTTCTGGGAGATCGAAGAGCCGCCTACCGTCTCTCGGCTGGATCCTGAGCACGTGGAGTGTGAGAACTTTTATCAGGCTCACACTCGGAGAATGGTTTCTGGGCGATTGGAGACTAGGCTGCCCTTCCGGGATAACCCCCCGCGTCTGGGCCAGTCTCGATCATTGGCCGAGAAAAGGCTCAGGTCCATGGAGCGACGCATGGCTCGAGATCCTGTACTTCGGGAAAAGTACATCGAGTTCATGAGGGAGTATGAGGCACTGGGCCACATGTCTCCGGCTCGCGACGACTGGTCGACCATGGACCACTACTTTTTGCCTCATCACGCTGTTTTGAAAGCGTCGACAGGCAAACTCAGGACGGTGTTCGATGGATCCGCTCCGACTTCGACAGGAGTGTCACTGAATCAGTGCCTCCACGCAGGACCGAAGTTACATCGGGATATTGTAGACATCATCCTGAATTTCCGTAGGCACCAGGTGGTGTTGGGAGCGGACATCCGAATGATGTTCCGACAAACGGTCATACACCCCGAGGACAGGAGGTTCCAGTTAATCCTCTGGCGGGAAAGTCCTCAGGACCCTATGATGGTGTATGAGTTGAACACCAACACCTATGGGTTGAGATCAAGCCCCTTCATTGCAATCCGCTCACTGCTGGAGTTGGCGGAGCAAGAACGGGCTCGGTACCCACGTGCAGCCGCAGTTCTGGAACGCGACCTATACGTGGACGACGTTTGCACTGGCGCGCAGACGGTGGAGGACGCTCTGTTGCTCCGGGATGAGCTCACAGAGCTTCTCGCATCTGGAGGCTATGAGCTTCGAAAATGGCTCTCTAACGACCCCAACGTCCTGGCTGGTATCCCGGACGATCACCAGCAGGATCCCGGGCTCTTCGAAGAAGGTGACGATCCGCACGGGATTGCGGTTCTGGGCATGCAGTATCAACCGGTTGCTGACATCTTCACCTTTCGGGTGGCACTGGAAGCCACACGCGCGTGGACAAAACGGACGGTTTTGTCCACCATCGCCAGGATGTTTGATCCAAACGGTTGGATCAGTCCGGTTCTGTTCGCAGCCAAGTGTCTGTTACAGCGACTTTGGACTCTGAAGGTCTCATGGGACGACCCCCTGGTCGGAGACTCGCTTAACATTTGGCTTCGTTTGATATCTGACCTCGAAACGGTCAATCGAGTGGCGTTGCCCCGGCGCATTCTGCCACCAGGCTGTAGTCGGATCAGCCTGCACGGGTTCTGTGATGCGTCCGAGCTGGGCTATGCCGCATCTGTGTACTTACGTACAGTTGATGCTGGAGGCCAGGTTAATGTCACGCTCTTATTGGGGAAGAGCAAGGTAGCTCCTATCAGGACACGACTCACTATTCCGAAATTGGAATTGAGCGGAGCCACATTACTTGCTCGGCTGCTTAAGCACGTATATCAGGAACTGTCCACCTCGATAGACATCCGGAATGTCTATGCGTGGTCAGACAGTCAGGTCGTACTTGCCTGGTTAAGAGCAGCCCCTGACACCTTGGAGACTTTTGTGGGAAATCGGGTTTCCCAAATCCAAAACATTGGACTGGACATGGTTTGGAGACATGTCCCGGGTGAGTTGAACCCCGCTGACTGTGCTTCGCGCGGCTGTTCCGCGCCGGAGCTAGTTGATCACCCCTTATGGTGGGGTCCGGACTGGTTGCGGGAGCCAGAAGCTTCCTGGCCAGCTCTCGGCGCGGACTCGGAGCGAGCAGAGCTGCCCGGAGTCCGCGTGCATGCGATTGTGGCGGAAGTGCCCCAGACCCTGATTGGTTGACGGGTCGTTACAGCAAGTTGGATAAACTGTTGGGGGTAACCAGCTGGATTAAGCGCTTCATCCACAACTGTCGTTACCCTCGTCAGAAGATGTGTGACCAGATCGCCACTGTGGAGGAGCGTCGGAGTTCCTTGCTGCACCTCATTCGGCTGGTGCAGGGTGAGAGGTTTCCGACGGAACTTGAGGCGCTGCGCTGCGGTCGCGCTCGCTTGAAGGGTGCGGTCGCTAAACTGAATCCTTTCACAGATCAGGATGGTCTTCTGCGCGTAGGAGGTCGGCTGCGGAAAGCCAACCTGCCGTACGGCGGCAAACACCCCTTGTTGCTACCTAAAGGAGGTCCTCTGGTGGACCTGCTGATCTCCGATCGGCATATCAGTAACGCGCACGCGGGATGTGGCGCGCTTCTCGCTGTGTTGCAGCGTGAATTCTGAATCTTGTCGGCTCGCAGGGCGGTCCGAAAGGTGCTGTTTAGATGTGTCCCTTGTTATAGGCTCAAGGCGTCTACCATGCAGCCCATGATGGGAGATCTTCCTCCGGATAGGATTTCTCCCTCGAGGCCGTTCGACGGGGTCGGAACGGACTTCGCTGGGCCCTTCTCGGTCAAGTCATCGACGTTGCGTAACGCCAAGGTCGTTAAAGTCTACCTGTGCGTCTTTGTGTGTTTGGCCACCAAAGCAGTCCACCTGGAGCTGGTCTCTGCGCTGTCTACGGAGGCCTTTGTCGCGGCGCTGGATCGCTTTGTAGCGCGAAGAGGAGTACCCTCTTTAATACGTTCGGACAATGGCACAAACTATCGAGGAGCGGCGAATTATTTACGCGAAGTTAATAATTTTTTAAATTCTGGTAATAATATTTTAAGTCTGGCTCTCGCCCAGCGGGGAATCAGCTGGCAATTTAGTGTGCCGGCCTGTCCTCACTGGGGAGGAATTTTTGAGGCTGCGGTGAAGTCTGCTAAAACCCATCTCCGCCGTGTCATCGGGGAGAGCGTGTTAACTTGGGAAGAGTTAGTTACAGTACTTTGCCGCGTGGAGGCAGTGCTTAATTCCCGTCCTCTCTGTCCAATCTCGCCTGACCCTAACGATCTAGAAGTCTTGACGCCGGGTCACTTCTTGATCGGTCAGCCTTTAACCGCGTTGCCGGAGTATCCCTGGAAGGATGAGCGCCCCGGACGCCTGTCCCGTTTTCAGTTATTGCAGCAAATAAGTCAAGACTTCTGGAGGCGCTGGTTGGCCGAGTACTTGCACCTTCTGCACCAACGGGTAAAATGGACAGATAGGACGGAGGCCCCGCGGGAAGGGGACTTAGTATTATTAAAGGAGGCAAATTTGGCCCCCCTACTTTGGCGTAGGGGACGTATTTTAAAATTGATATCCGGTACTGATGGCACACCCCGCGTGGCGGAGATTCTGGTTTTTGGTTCCAGACTTCAGCGCGCGGTGTCCTCTCTGGCCCGCTTGCTTCTTTATTAGATATACGTATTTTTCAAGGTTAAAATTTAATTTAATTTTATTACTATTTTTGGTAAAGTTTTTTTTGGTTTGATTTCCACTTTCGGGTCAAAGTTGGGAATTTCGTTTTATTTGGGGTCCGGATACTACTAAATACTGGTTACTAAAATTGACCTGGAGTTCAATTGGTCGGGGGTTTTGTTCCGTATAATCGGGCAACATTATATCGGGCCGGCGATTAGCTGTCTGTGGTCGCCGGCTGTCAACTATACGTTGTCTCTGGTCGCGGGAACGACACTTACTTTTTTTTTTTTTGTTCTGGATAACGTATTAACTTACTACTGCATTAGTACTGGATTATTGTGCAAAAGGGGTCCTACTGGATGGGCCGCGGTCAGAAGCCGGATCGTTTGAATAGTGCTGGTGAACTACAAAAGTCGGGATTGTAGAACAGGAATTAGACGACGGATGCTCCCTGGTTTGGTCTTCCCCATTCCTTCCAAATCTGTTCCTTTATCCTTGACGGCCAAACTGGGTTTTGGACGGCGCCAAGGACAATAGGTAAGTTTAATTTGTACATTTACGGGGGACAAGTAAAATCGGTTTTAGCCACTTAATTTAATGTTTTAAATCTCGCTGATGGGCCCCGAGACGATAGTTCTGGATAATTATTGAACATTTACTATTACCAAAATTTAAAACCATTGGTATAACAGATTACAAAAAATCACACGAAAAGAGATCTATTCGCGTAGCTACTACGATGGTGCAGACGCTACGCAGATGCTACAAAAACTATTTTTTTCCATATGTGTTCCGGTATATTCTACGTACATGCGTAAGTACTACAGATAGTTATTTATAATTAGATAAGTAATGCTCTGTGTCTACTACTAAACTTAGTAACTCAGTAAATTAACTCATAGTTTAATAAGCAGTATGGTAGAGTTCATCTGATGTCAACTGCCACAGATATTTTAATAAAAGAAAAGGTACGTGTTTACATACTTTAAAAACACAATTTCGCCTTGGGAGTTAAAATAAAGAATGAAATTTTCTTATTGTTTCATAGCCAATTTCTGTTGTCCTGTTGTTCTGTAGCAGTAAAATCGAGGCTGTTACTTGTGATCATGTTATTTGTTTTACTTTTTGAAGTGAAAACTTCTTTTGGCGCACTACAGACAGATCTTTTGTGGGCTGGGAATTGATTCTAGCGTCACACTCGGAAATTACAAGGAAGGGTTTACTCGAAGGGTAAACTCGGGACAATGGCCATAGGGCATCTAGAAATGCGTCAGCATGTCCCATTGGCCATCTAAAAATGCTGACGCATTTATAGATGGCCATGCTCATGGCCACGCCCTGCGGTTTCACGGGCATAGTTTCCAAAATAAGCTATCAAATTATTAGTTATAAGTTTCATCATCATCATCAACAGCCCACTAAACGTTCCCACTGCTGGGACTCGGGGCCTTCTCTCGCAAGGAGAGAGTTAAGGCCATAATCCACCACGCTGGCCCAGTGCGGGTTGGCGGATGACACATGACTTCGAAAGATTCTAGGTACATGTCGGTTTCCTCACGATGTTTTCCTTCACCGTTTTAAGTTAGCGGCATTACGCACATGACTTCGAAAAGACAGTGGTGCGTGTGGGGTTTGAACCCGGGGTCTCCGGATCGGCAGCCGCCGTTCTCCCGACTAGACCACCGTAACTTATACATCGGGACAATGGCCATAGGGCATCTAGAAATGCGTCAGCATGTCCCATTGGCCATCTAAAAATGCTGACGCATTTATAGATGGCTATGCTCATGGCCACGCCCTGCGGTTTCACGGGCATAGTTTCCAAAATAAGCTATCAAATTATTAGTTATAAGTTTACAATTATAGAATTGTTCCTATGCAGTTCCTATGCCTACCAATTTTTTTTTGAAGTGAAAACTTCTTTAGGCGCGCCTACACAAATTTTTCGTGGGGTGTAAATTGGATTCTACCGTCACGCTCGGGTATGATAAGAAATCTTCGGGTAAACTCGGGACCTTGGCAATTGGACATCTAGAAATGCGTCAGCCAATTGGAAATGCTGAAAGGGCGTGGCCTCGCCATCATGGCATGGCCATCTAGAAATGCGTGAGCCAATGGGGAATGCTGACGCATTTCTAGATGGCAATGCCATGATGGCGAGGCCACGCCCTCCGGTTACACTCGTGTAGTTTCCAAAGTAAGCTATCAAATTCTGAGTTATAAGTTTTCACTTCTATCGGCAGTTCCTATGACTGCCAATTTTTTTTCTATAGTTTGTGAACTTGTAGTATAAATACATTTTACTTTGCTCTGCTACAGTAAATTAAAAAAGATTAAAATGAAATTTCAAAAATAAAAATATTAGCTCAGTTTACAAATTTTATTTTCTTGAACACAGCATCTTAGAATAATGCATTTTGTGCTTTAGCACCATTTAGTACACACCAAAACATGGTTTGTAGACTAGGACAAAGGATTAGAGTCGAAAATTGCTTGTATATTTATGGTCAGCTGAACCGCAACAAAACCTACTCGACTTGTTTATGGATCCCCAGATAATTAACATTGACAACATAGATGTAAAGTCACTAGAAAGTTTTACTAAACGATACTTAATAAATTAATAAAATATTAAATCACGGTTTAATACAATATATATTTATTTTTAAGTATTAGCATTTTCTTTGGCTGCGTTAAATTTGTAATCAAATGAATTAATTAGAGCATTTACATATTTTTCTTAAGATATTTTAATTTGGTGAAAAGCTTGGAGTAAAAGTAGACGTACGACATAAACATTTTAATACAGCATTTGTCGTATGGCTGTACAAACATGTTTTCAAACATTTACTCAAGCGACGCCAAATTATAAAAAAAAAAAATAGTAAATTGAAATTTGTACAGAAATTTTCTATGTTTGAGGCTTAAAACAAATGTTATGCGGTAGCATTACTGTGTAACGGTTTGAATGGCAATGTTTCAAGACAAATAATTTAGCAAATAAAATAGTTATTTTGTTGCTCCGGGTAACGAGCGCAGTGCACTGCTAGGCAGCGATTTGAACTCTTCATATTGAAATAGTTGCGTGGCACTGAGCTATTATGGGCAGGTGTGTTGTTTATTGTCAGGCGCATGTTCTGCTCGTCGCGTTTTTCTCTGCTATAAAAAAACGTTAGTAGTCATTTACCAAACTTATGAATAAAGGTGGTAGAATTTCGTATCAAATTTACCAAAAATATAACAATTTAAAAGTCTCTAATCCTCACGTTCTCTTTACGTCTCTTAAAAGTAAGTGCCCCATCTAGTTTCCATACATCAAAGTAAACAAGTAATTAAGCTAGTGCATAGTGCACACAGTGTAAGTGTGAACATCCTTTTGACTAACAGACTGTGTAACCTCCCAGCCCGAGGGATGATCGCCTAATAAATTTTATACAACCACGGACAATGCTCTTGTACCCACCACAAGCCACTTTCAACCTTCTCCAGCGAATTTTAAAGTTGATTGCTGTTTACTTTAAATATTAGCGTGGTGTAGTAAACAGAAGAATAATTTATGAGCACAGAGTACAGCTTATGAAGGTGCGAGCGATAAACTAGTTAAATAAAAGTTGTAGCGCATTAAACTCTCTCTGCACTGTACCACAACCGGCGTAGTTTCTAATTCTAATTCTAATTCGGAATGGGGGTGATTGACCTGCACTGACGTCCCGCTAGGGGTGTATTGTGCACTTCCCCCCAGCCAGCCTACCCAAACCAGCCGAGCTCCTTAAAATAGCGGAGCACGGCCTTGGGTCGCTGGCATACTAGTTTCACTCCCATTTCGTCAGTTGTTGTTTCTCTGTATATTTCATTTGAAGTTTCTTCCAGGAATCCCGATTCTAATCGAATGTTTCTTGTGGCCTCACAGCGTAAGAGCACGTGCTCCACAGTTTCATCCTCCTGCAAAACAACCCCTGCATAGGGGACTGTCAGTAGATCCTATTTTGTGAAGATGGTAGTTTAACTCACAGTGACCTGTGATCAAACCTATCATCAGACGGAGATCTGATCTTGATAGATTTAGAAGTTTATTAGTAACTTTCCTATCTAACAGTGGGAACACAGCTTTAGTGTGTTTGCATTTCATTGATTTATCCCAAAGTTTTTGCTGTTCCTTTTCTGTGTGTCGACATAGCAGGTTTCGCGTTTCTGAAGCAGTTGGTTTGCATAACTCTGCTATGTCAGCCCTGATGTTCTTCTTTGCACCTGCTTTGGCAAGTAAGTCTGCTTTTTTATTTCCTTTGCATATGTAGTGGCTTTTTGTCCATTCAACTGTGACATTATGATTGTGTGCAAGACACTGTAGGGTAGAGTGGCACTCTGCAATCACTCTAGACCTGGTTATGGGTCTTCGTAGGGCGTAAATAGTAGCTGCACTGTCTGTTATGAATTTTATTTCTAGTTTGTTTTCCAGTACATTGCCATCTATATCACCATTTTTATTTTTTTTGAGGACTGATTTAGCTGCTAACAGAAGGCCCATGACTTCTGCTTGCAGTACTGTTGTGGTTTTGTTTAGGGCTAGTGATTCTGCTAGGCCTAGCTCTGGTGAGTGGTACCCACACCCAACCCCCATGCTGTTTTTTGCACCATCTGTAAATATGCTGCAAATTTGATCGCTTTCCCCAGCAGTGTTTGTTTTTGTATGGTCCTCTGTGACCAGCCCATACTTTTTCCCATCTAAATAAGTCGTGGCTATTCGATCCGTGCCTTGGCATGCGCCTGTGACAATTCTCGTTGCCCGATCCAGGATCTTGCAGTGACTCGTGGGAATTCCTGAGCCTTTCCATTGATCTGTCGATTTAATTCTTAGTGCTGCCGCCATTGCCTCTTGCTGTATGTGAAGATGGAGTGGCGTCAGGCCAAGTATTATATCAAGTGCTTCGGATGGTGTAGACTTCACACATCCGCTGATTAGTGAACATGCCAACCGCTGAATCTTTTGTAATTTAGAGATTGTGGTCACCAGATTAGTTCTAGTCCACCACACTACACAGCCGTAAGTGAGTGCTGGTCGAACTATTACTGTGTACATCCAGCGACATAGTTTTGGTTTAAGTCCCCAGTCTTTGCCAATTGCTTTGGTGCACTGCCATAAGATATTAGTAGCCTTTGTGGTAACATGGTCTAGTTGTTTACCCCACAGTAGCTTGCTGTCCAACCAAATACCGAGGTACTTCACTTCCCTACTGAACGCCAATTGCGTTCCAAATAATGTGGGTGGCTTCAATTTAGGTATTTTTATTTTACGCGTAAATAATACCATCTCTGTTTTGTTTGGGTTAGCGGACAAATTTCGCTTTCCACAAAAATTTTCGAGAATTTTAAGTGCTGTTTGCATTTTTTTACACAAGGTAGACTCACATAGTCCTGAGACCATAATTGCTAAGTCATCCGCATATGCGACGGTAGTTATACCTTCTTTGTTTAGAAGCCCGATTAACTCATCTGCTACAATTACCCATAAGAGTGGGGATACTACTCCCCCCTGTGGGCACCCCTTCGTGAGTATGCAGCGAGACTCTGTCGATGACTCTATGTTGGCTGCTCTACTCGACAGCATTGTTGTGATCCATCCATTCACTCTGTTGTCAACATTATGTCTCCTTAGTCCTTCCTCAATACTGGGAAAAGTTGTTTTGTCAAAAGCTCCCTCGATATCAATGAAGGTTACCAAGCATGACTGTCTGATTTCTATCGCGCTTTCGATTTTATGTACAACCTGATGTAGAGCGCTTTCAGTTGATTTGCCCGATTGGTAGGCATGTTGATTCTTATGAATTGGACTGTCCAGTAGTGGACCGTTTCGAATATATTTGTCACATAATCTCTCCAGTGTTTTTAGCAGGAAGGAGCTCAAACTGATGGGCCTAAATGACTTTGGATTTGTGTAGTCTGATTTGCCTGGTTTAGGTAGAAAGACTACTTTCACTTCTCTCCGAGCTTTCGGGATGTACTTCCACGCCAGACAGCTTTTGTACAAAGCTACAAGGTGTGTTTTAATCCTTCTCATACTCCAGTGTAGAAGTGCCGGAAAGATTTCGTCAGGTCCTGATGCCTTGAAAGGTTGGAATGTGCTAATAGCCCAGGACAGCGTTTCATCAGTGACGATTGATGACGCAAAGTCCCAGTCGTCCCTACAAGGTTTCTGGTGTGTTTGATTTTCCCACCCTTCTACTGGTTCCAGCCTACAGTCTGGAAAGTGGGTTTGTAGAAGTAATTCGAACTGTTCCTGTTCAGACTTAGTGAATGATCCGTCAGGTTTCTTTAAAGTTCCCAGTTTGGTCTGTGAATTATTTGATAGTAGTTTTCTTAACCTAGCGGTTTCACTTTCCGATTGAATAGAGCTGCTGTATTTGCGCCACATACTTTTTTTGCTTTTGATTATTTCTATTTTTAACCTATGTCGGGTTTTTTTATATTCCTGCCAATCCTCTTCTTGGTTTGTGTTCATGGCTCTGTTAAAGTTGTGTCTAGCTTTTTTTCTCAGTTTAGTGAGTTCTTTGTTCCACCATCTGTCTTTTTTGTTCAAAGTATTGGTGTTCTCTGTTTTTAGAGGACATGCAGCTTTATAACTTTTGATTAAAGTTTTGGTTAAAAAGTCTACCATTTCTTCTATTTTGTTTGTAGTAAGCTCATTGTTTTTAACTGCTTCTTCGGGACCTTCAAGCAGGATTTTTTCAAGTGATTCTGAGAAAAGACCTTTGTCAGTTTTCTTCGGATTTCGGTAAGTCCGTGGATGGCGTTTACATAATTTCAAACCGAATCTGATCCTTCGATGATCTGAGCCGGAGTATTCATCCGTCGCCACACGCCATCCGCTTATGGTGTCGCCAACTGCGGACGTTGCTACTGTGATGTCTACTATGGTTTTGGCCCACGAAGTGACAAACGTTGGCTCCGCTCCTTTGTTCAAGATGTTAAGATTGTGCCTGAGGGCAAAATCTAGCACATCTTTACCTCTTTCGTTTGTGTCAGGAGAGCCCCATACAGTACAGTGTGCGTTCGCATCACAGCCTATGACACATTCAATATTATTGGTGTTGCAGAATTGTATTAGCTGTTCTAGTTCAGATGGAGGTGCAGTTAGTTCTCCATCAAAATATGCTGAGGCTAGGAAGATGGAGCCGAGCCCACTCTGTTGACCCGTGTCTATTCTTATTACCGTCAGGTCGTCGGTACATAGATGCGTTACTAGTGTTGCTTTAAGAGTTTTGGGTACATATATAAAGGTACGAGTTTTATTTTGAACCGGGGCCACGAAAACGTTACCCGTAAGGGCTGTAAACCCGCTTACCTTGCCGTGGTAAAGGTATGGTTCCTGGACCAGTGCTATTGTGTTTGGTTGTTCCTCCAGAGTTCTGCGCAAGGTGTTAGAGCCTGTGATACTGTGTTGGACGTTAGTTTGTATAATGTCTATTGAGACTAAGCTCTCGTTTCTCAGTGATTCTGAAACCCTAGCAGTATTGTAGTTTTGTTTGTTGTTTGTGTTTTTACTATTCTTTAAATTTTGTAGGTGCTTATCCATTTTTAAAAATGTTCCTACTCCTATACTATCCTAATTGTCTAAGGAGTTGTCAGAGGCGGCGCATTCCCGCTCCGTGTCCATGAGCGACAGGGGCGAGAAGATCGTCAGGCTCATAATGTCGCCTGTGATATCGTCCTCGCCCTCGTCGTCCACTTCCAAGAGACGGTCAACTTCCTCCCTCGTCCAATCCTTGTCCTCTAGGGGCACAGCTTCCGCACTGGTTGCAGCCGCAGAGGAAGTGCCTTCACCGCTTACTGCGGCGCTGGCGACCCTCCCGGCCTCTGCCCTTGGTCTCGCTGATACCCCATTTTTTAAGTCTTTTACTTTAACGTAAATTGACCCAGTAGTATAGTGAAGGCGATTATTTACTTTTTTCAGCTTCTCCACGTCTACTGCTGGGATGCCCATAACGAGGATATGGTTAAAGGTTTGGCCTTTCTGTCGTACTATGTGTTTAAAGATAGGCCAGCCCTCTATGTTAAATGATTTGTTCAATTCAGACAGGAACTCTCTTAAGACGAACGGCCATCTTTCGAGGTCTTCCCTTTCCTCATTGAAGTCTGGCACGTAAATTATGCCTGTGTGATATCTGGGAAGCTCACTCTCAGGTATCACTCTGAAACCCCCGGATCCCTCCCACAGGAGCGGCATCTTCTCGAGTGTCGAGACGAGCCACGCCAGTGAGAAGTCATCACAAGGCGTTATTTTGAGGCAACCGTGTAGCAGCCTAGCTAGGCGCTGTCCGAATATTGGAAGCCGTCTTTCGTCTTTAGGCACAGCCCTATTTGCTTTAAAAAGCTCATACTGTGCCTTGTCTATTGATTTGCGAAGTAGGGTCGCTTTGGTCTTGTCCATTATAATGCCATTTATGTCTTGGACCACCACACGGTACCGCTTGACAGCAGTGGCGTACGAGACCTCTTGCGACCCTTCTTGTCTTAAACCCAGTCCTCCGGTTCCACCCAGCCTTGCCGCCGCAACACCAGGCCCGTGAGCTATGCACAATTTTTTGTCTGCAGCGGCAAGACTCGGTGACACCTGGTCGGAACTGCGTTGGCGTTTGGTCGGTCGTGTTGATTCCACGATCGAACCCGATTTGTCTTCAGCGTTAGACACCACATCGGCCCTAATCGGAGCGGTTGAGGCACCGTCGCACCCCTTTTGCACCCCGCCGACACCCTTGTCTACATGACATGGTGTCTGCAGAGGCCTACTCGGGAGCTGGACCTTACCGCCACCTTTTGCGACCTCTGTTGATGCCGTCGGCTTTCCCACATTTAGTTTCCTCTTTTCGAGGTCTGTAATATTTTCGGCATTCGCCGTCTTATTTGCTGACCGCTCGCTCGGTTTGCAGGCCGTCGCATCAGCAGATCCGTCCACACAGCTACCCGGCACACTATCCCTGACAGGAAGGACCGGTTTGGGGGACATCACCGCTGAGCTTGGGCCCGGCACCCCGTCGACGATTGCACCTACTTGTTTAGCGTCTACTTGGGACATGCACGCCATGACAGCTGGCGCAAGATCCACCAACCCAGTTAGTTTCACAATGCCTTCCAAGCTCCGGTTTATAGCATCAGCCCTTTCAGCCTCCTCTTTGAGGTAGGCCGATTGTTTTTTGCGGTGGTTTTTGCCACCGGATTTGTGTGGCAAGGTGGAGCCGGGCCTAGAAGCCTCGTTACCACCTCGCCCAGTACCTGCCGCGCCCAACACAGCGCCGGAGAGCGCCTCCTCTTGCCGAAGTCTCTGCATCCTCCTCTTGGCTTTTCCAGGGCGCTTCTTCTTCTGCACTGGTCCAGGTCCTTCCTCTCGCGCAGCCGTCTCCTTCACCGCAGGTGCGGCCCCAGTAGCAGCAGCGGCCGGCAGAGCCTGGGACTCCACTCCACCGACGCCTTCGGTAGCACATTTCTCACTCTGCAGCCCGGGTACTGTAGAGCGCCGGTCGCTAGCCGGATCGCATGGCACAACATATTCTTTAAGTGTACTTTCCATAATATACTGAGTGTGTAGATATCTGAAACTAAGATCTAATTAGACGGGCGCTAAATAGTGGGTAAAAGCAGTTGCCCACACTACTTCCCCCCGGTATTTTGCATGTAGGTGGAGAGCGGGCCTGCCCGAGAAACACACGGGTGGCCTCGATCTACACCTAACACGCCGGCCACGGGCTGCCGCGAGGCGGGATGTTGTGCACAGCATACCAAGAGATGATTTGAAATACCGTTCACCCCATCCCTCCCCCCTAGTGCCCTCCCTCTTTACCCGGGCTTGGGACCGGCACCGCACTTATGTTATTGAGCTGAAAGCGGAATTTAATCCAAGCAGCTAGTTTAAGCAATAGACAAAAGCAAAGTGGCGAGGTTTAATTTATATCAAAACTGTGACTAAAAAATAAAAAGGTTTGTGAAGTGTTCATCACGTCTCAAGTATTGGCAAATGAAATACAATTTCTGTATTATCATCTTAGAAAGTGTTCAACAAATATAAATATAAACTTGGTGATCTCCTTCTGCGAGACTGTCGTCTAGGAAGAAAACGAAGTGACAGACGAAGTTTGATCTTTGCACTATCCACGGCGGAGTAAGTGGATACATGTTCCAGAACGGATCGCTCTCCGTCTCCTGGAGGACCTGTTGAGGAGGTGTTGATGTGCCGCTGGTTTCTTTATCACTGGGACTAAATGCGCGAGTACATTGCCGGGTCACATGCCAATGCATGCAAATATGATTTAAATCAATGCATGAAAATATCCAGGATTTTCTTCTTCCAACATGTTCCAGTAACTTTTTTGTAAAAAAAAGTACCTGTCGACGTTCTCACATTTTTTAATTTTACCAATATCGCTGTTACATTGGTACAGTGCACTATGACCATCCAGGTCTGAGTCGTTCAAAGTTTCGGCCGAATGGGTTGATAACTATGTAGCACAAAGAGAATGTAACGAGATAGCTTATATTTTATGTACGAGAGGTCAGCGAGGTAAATGGAGAGGGTGTGTTGCAAACGGCTTATAATGGGTGCTTACAATTTTACGCCTACCCTCTAATGCTGGATAGACTTACCTGTAATTGCTTTCTTACCGATGCTAAGACAAACTTTGTAGCTACCATTACCGTCTTTCTTCATTCATTCATCAACTAGAAGAGCTATAAAAACCGCGGTTTTACCCCCGTAGTTCCTGTTCCCGGTATTTATCCCTAATCTATCTGCTATTCCAGATCATAATCTATGTTCAATATATCAACCCCATCCATTCAGCTGTAACTTCACCGACCTTAGTGATTCGTACATTTACCAAATGAAATGTCATCATACGAATTATTATATCCTGTCAACCTTATAACATATAACAGTAAATTAATAACAATAAAATTGTTTCCCCATTTCCCAATACGAAGTTACCTGTGTCACATATAAAAGAGGCTCAGCAAAACTCATAATTTACCCGTAGACTTCTCTTGTTCCGCAAGATGGACAGATCTTAGAAATGAACAGTAAGCTCCTTATAAAGATGGGTCTTATCTTTCATGGCGTTCAAAGATTATTTTCGTAATTTTCAAAGGTTGTTCGTTTATTTGATAAAAAAATGTTTTACGTGTGTAAGTATGCAAAACGTGTACAAAGCGAATTTATTTTTATCAGAATGTTGTATTTAAATTGCATACTAGCTGACCCCGCTAACTTTGTTGCGCTCCGAGGTAAAACATGAGCAGATTTAGGATTTTATAATTTATTTCAGAATATCATAATTTCATTTTTTTTATTACAATCCTACTAATATTACAAATGTCAATGTTTGGATATATTTTTTTTAATGTTTAGATGTTTGCTGCTCAATCACGTAACGTATGAACGGATAGCTTTTAATCTCGGGAAAATAACGGAGACGGAAACAACGCGGGTCCTTTGGTCGCTGCTAGTAATAAATACAAATAAAAAATCAAATATTTTAGTAGTGATTTATTGGCTGTGTACATATTTTGTGGCATAGGTTGATAGCTCTTCGATGAAGGACATTTTAGCGCTATTCATTTTGTTATACCATATAAGAGATGCCATGAAGAATAATAAAATAGACCATCCAATTTATAAAACCGCCACGTTTTGGCAGCGAACCAGGATCCTGCGAGATATGATCATGGGTCTCCACTTGTGGATAATTTACTCTTTGCAAGTTTTCATAGAAAAGTGGCGACTAAACTAAAACTTGTTTTAACTGAACTCATAAAATAAAATAAGTGTTTGTCTACCGTATCACAATACTTGACTTAAGCATTATATTAAAATTGTTATGCTACTATTACTTATCTTCTTCAAACACATAATATTTTAAGAATAAAATTTAATAAAGTTAAATTTAGTAAACATACTAGACATATAGGCGTATAAATGTAGGTATACAACATTTTTCGCGTAGGATAGCTAAAATAAGTAACCACCGTATAAGTTCGTCTTTTAATTCTCTTTCACGTTTCCATATTCAATCGAATTGCCATCATCACACATGTAATGTTATGTTTGTTTCTTTGAGAAAAGATTATGATTTAAGTCACAAACAACAACAGTCAACATTTTGACGTCATGAACGTCGAAAGTGTGTACATCACATCATCAGTCATCAGCTTACCCTAGCCCACTACTGGATGTAGGTATCTCCTATGCTACGCTACTCACCCCTATACTATACTATATTATACAGAGTATAGCCGAGTGGCAGATAGAAGTGCCTGGAGAAGAAAATGTGTACACAGAGTGTTAAAGAAAAGAAAGTGTGTTTGATTCTCAGACCAACTATGGTAAATCCTCAAAGGTTTGATTTGAAATTACTGAAAAGCAACCTTTATAAGCAGCGGTTAACGCCAAACTGAATCACGCCTCCTACAAGACGTTGGTCAGCTCCCGCCACAGAGGCAGGCTCGCGGAGGTGCACCGCACGCTGGAGAGGTCGGCCAGGTCGACGCATGTTATGGGTCCGATGGTTTATAATAAACTCCCAGAACACATCACCTCGTCTCCCACTATGGGAATATTTAAGTCGAGACTCAAACGCTATCTTGTCGAGCAAACGTTTTACAGCTTCACTGAATTTTTGAATAAAAAGTAATGTACAAATGTACGTAGCAATTTTTGTTTTTTCACATAATTATAGCTATTTCGACTTTGGTGTTGATTAATTGTATCTTTGTGAATTATTTATTATTATTGTATGTGTAGATGTAAATTGACATAGCATTCATATTTTATGTTTATTAAATTATTCACGTGTTTATTTCTTTTCTTAAATCTCAATTTTTACAATATTTATATAAAAGAACACAAAAACATTATAAAAACTTAAACCTAGATAGCCGCCAGCAGCGGGGCAGGGCCCAAGCTGCTGGTTAGGGCTGCAGACTGAGGAACCTCCTGACGATGCGCGCTGTGTCAAGGATGACCGCCTTCTGCATCTGACCCTTGACCCAACCGTCTAGCGAAAGTCTCTTAAGATGTTGGTCGAGACTTTTCGCTATAAGGCCGTTTGCCGACACGACTATAGGGACTATGATCGTCGAATCAACATCCCACATGGCGGTAACCTCGTGAGCCAAGTCAAGGTACTTGCTCAGCTTGTCCTTCTCGGCTTTCACGAGGTTCTCGTCATGTGGTACGGTGATATCGACGATCACAGCCCGGTGCTGAGACCGGTCTACCAGCACGATATCAGGCTTATTGGCGACAATAGTCCTGTCCGTGATGATAGAGCGGTCCCAGTAGAGCAACGCACGACCATTCTCGAGAACTGGCAGAGGTGCGTACTTATAGTACGGCACCTCGGACTATAAATTATTATTATTGTTAATTTAATTAAAACTTAATATTATAATTAATTAATGATAAATGTGTAATAATGACTTGTAACAATATGTTATTAATAAATTATGATTATTATAAAAAGAAACTTTTATGAAAATAAGTTTTTATTAACAAAAAGGTAGGTAATAACCATATTCGAGCTCCATAACCAGATCCTGGATACCATATATGACATTTAATGGCCGTACTGTAATGCATTAGACACACTTGTATAAGGAGTCACGTTACGGTTAAAAAGTTACGGCTGGTCTAGTCGGGAGAACGGCGCCTGCCGATCCGGAGACCCCGGGTTCAAACCCCACACGCACCACTGTCTTTTCGAAGTCATGTGCGTAATGCCGCTCACTTAAAATGGTGAAGGAAAACATCGTGAGGAAACCGACATTTACCTAGAATCTTTCGAAGTCATGTGTCATCCACCAACCCGCACTGGGCCAGCGTGGTGGATTATGGCCTTAAATCTTTCCTTGCGAGAGAAGGCGCCGAGTCCCAGCAGTGGGAACGTTTAGTGGGCTGTTGATGATGATGATGATGTATGAGGAGTCTACTTTATGTACCCACTACTAGTACCTACTCGTGACCTTCTCTTACAAAGAGAGATTTATTAAAATAAATAAAAATAAAGGCCATAACCCACAAAGTTAACCCAGTGGGGGTTAGTTGATTACACATTTCCTCGAAAGGTATCTTGTTTTTAAAACGTGCTACTTTTCTCCCAATGTTTTCCATCACCTCGACAGCCTCATAACGAACTCGTTCATTTGCACTTGAAAAAAATGTCAGAGCTACGGAATTCGAACCCAAGACCTCACGATTGTGAAATCTATCATTCTAGCCAGTAAATCTATCTACAAAACTTACCTCGAGGAAAATTTTGTCTTTTTGAAACCGTTTGATGTCACAAACAACTCAATTTTCATAGCGATTAAATTTTGCTCAAAAAATGATTTTGAACCACCTTGAGTAAAAATTCATAATAATACGGTATATAATAACTTTATTATAGAGGTAGATAATACACGACACTTTCCTGATCTAGAAGAAACTGATTTAGTCACGATCACAATTAATACTACTAGATAATATCCATTAGGTACTTCACACAAGGAACGTATTCCATAATTTAAATGTTGTTAGTATGAAAGTGAAGTCAAACCGCTTAAGAAACGATGTTGCTCTTTCAGGCTACGGTTTCGGGATGTTCAAAAGTAACAAAAAGCGAGTGAATTTCACTGAAAAATTTAGTTAATAGAGTTAAATCGCATAAAGTTTGTTATGAATCCAGGAAATGTTACTACTACATATTTAATTTAATTCAAACCCGTTGCCCTATTATAGAAATACATTAGAATAAAAATACACACTTTCAAACACAAACTTTTGCATTTTAAATAAAAAACACGGGTGATTGACGTTACCTGACTATATCAAACGTGAGTTACCAGTGTATTTACTCGTATTTAAAATATGTAATGACCACGTTAGTTTTCGTACAAACTTTCGCCTTCATAATATAAGTGTGAATAGTGTGATTAGCATAAATACGAGTTAAGCATTGTGAGAAAATGTTTGGTTCATTTTCGCGCTGGCTTAACGGATTTATTTAAAATTTCATGCGAGATCTTACACTTCTACTTAGTAAATGTGTGGCAAAGTTTTCTCATGAAACTACATTATTGTTTTAATGAGCAGAAACGTGAATTAATGTAAGAAGTTGTAGAATTTTATAGGTATTAAAATTTAAATGTAACAAAACGAAAACAAAATCGATTTCAAATTAAAATTAAATTCTGTCTGAATTTAATTTTAAGACCAAATTTAGCATGAAAACTAACGTGGTTATTATACATTTTAAAGTACTTATACTGGTAACTCACGTTTGCTAAAGACAGTCCAGTCTGACTGAAGTTTCGATCGCGTCCGGCGATCATTTTCAAGGCGAGTACGCGAACATGTTCGCAGCTCGTTTAGCACAAAACGTTCAGTGCTAAACGAGCTGCGAACACCCGCGCGCACTAGCCTTGAAAAAGATCGCCGGACGCGATCGAAACTTGAATAGGACTGCAGTGAGGTGCAATAAAATAAAGGTGCAGTAAAACATCGTGAGGAGATCACCGTAATGTATGTTCCAAGGATAATGTTTTAGCGTGTTCAAGGCCTTGACTGTCTATTTTTAGAGAAAAATCCATAGCCTAGCTGTGGGAACACAGAGTGACCTGCTTAAAAAGTTTAGTGTTACAAAAATAATTGAACTGTTATTTAAATTCGGTCTAATTTATTTTCTTATCTTATAAAAAGAAATGAAATTTCTCGTACAACATAAACAACAAAGCAATGTCGGAATACAATAAAACGTTTTGTAGCTTCTGAAGCTTGTCAGTAGTATCTACTGGTCCCGCCTTAAGGCAATCATTAAAACACACTGTACATGCTCTGCACTCAAACATAGAGTACCTGGGTCACCGAGCTTTGCTCGGTTTAAATACTAAAAATACTTAGATACTCTTAGATTTTCTTAAAAAAAAAAGAATACTTGAAAAAAAAAGAGAAGCCGTCTGGAGGATTCGAACCCGCAGCTATTAATTCGTGACCGCCACGAATGCCCAACTTCCCGTCTGAGCCAATTATGCTGTCACGTCACGCGGCGAAATTTACCGTCGCATTCTAATGTCTAAATGTGACAGTCTTTCATTGTCTAAAAACGCGCATAATATGCGTTTTTTTTTTAATGAAACCTAGTTAGATCGATTTATCGTCCCCGAAACCCCCTGCATACATAATTTCATGAAAATCGTTAGAGCCGTTTCCGAGATTGAGATTCTATATATATTTATATACATATATAGGTACAAGAATTGCTCGTTTAAAGGTATAAGATACGCTGTACACTACTTCCCGTGGATAAATAAGCTGTGGCTAAATGTGCAAGGGTGAAAATTTCTTTAGTCGCATGTTATTGAGAATTTTTGGTAGGAGAAATCTTATGAATTCGCGTCATCGACATGCCAATTTTTTTAGAGAGTTTTTTTTTAATAAAGAGTAACAAGACGAGCAGGACAGATGTGCTTGATGGTAAGCAACATGCCTGCCACATAACAGCGCAGTGGCATGCAGCTATTGCAACATGAAGAGTCCAAATCATTACCTAGCACTGCACTTGTCAACCAGAGAATGTCGGGTGACGGCGGCGTATCATTAGAGCGGCGGCGGAGCAGCGGAGCAGAACGTGCTCGTTGGACTCTTTTTTGAATCGTTTTAATCTTGTATGTTTGTGTCACTGACATGCACAATGACAGTACATATTTATAATACCCGTAGCTCTACAGGTGATACTAGTGATGTTTAACACTACAATTCCAAGTTGTACTTATACGTCTTCACTTCTGTTGGCAATCCCTATGACTGTTAATTTTTTTTTTGTATTTTTGCGCACTTAATAATTACTGTGACGTGTTAGGAATAAACAAAATAGTTATTCAAAAATACCATAATAGATGGCGCTAACCTGACACATAACATAATTTGAATATAATTTGTCACAATTTAAGGTTTGTCAATGTCAATTACATTTTCAACAATTTACATTTGCTTTTACCACAGATTAATTAATATATGCGCTTTTACACTACATTTGCAATATTGAACAGTCAATGTCAATTATCTATTCAATTTGGCCCAACGCATAAGCTTTGCCATTTAGCGTGGTAATGCCGCCAGCATGCTGGGTACGCTTCCGATTAGTAGTGGGCTTGAACATCTTGATTATCTGTAGACCTTCATCGGTATATGGATAATTCAGGTGTGCTTAGTGTAAGTAGTTAGGTATGTAGCGTAGTGTAGTTCTCATTGTATTTTAGTTTTGTTAATAAAGGCTCTGCACCTCTAAAAAAAAAACTATTTATCTTAATATTATTATAGCACTAGCATACCTAATCGTACATTCCTTATCATTCACGTTGACATTTAAATCCTCTGTAGATATTTTTTGTGCTCGATTCCAGTATTCTTTCTAAGCGTCAGTATACTTTCAAAATGCTCTCAAATAATATCAAAATGACTAGTCCCAAATCTTATTCGTCAAGTAAGATCCCCTGGGGTCTCACTGCCGACTTACGACCCTGAGATATCCGGAATCATTGCAGGCAGTATTTCAGAACGATAAAGCTAATATTTTCAGGGGTAGGTTTCGGCTGATAATGTCGATCAAATGCTTTTTAGGATAGCTGATTTAAAGGAACGGGGATTTTTTGTTGAATTAGATATTTTGACACACGATTATTGGTTTTTTCTCATTCCATATGAGAATTTTGTGCTACAGTATTAGGGTTATATATGACTTGGTATAATAAACATAAGCAGCGCACTGAATGTTCCCAGAATGTTCCCACTGCTGGGACTTGGGGCCTTCTCTCGGAAGGAAAAAGTCAAAGCTCTAATTCACAGCGGATGACGGTTTCCTCGCGACGTTTTCTTTCACTGTTTTTAAATTATTGGCATTACACACATGACTTTGAAAAGACATGTGTGTAATGCCAATTAATGTAATTTGTAGTGGTAAGACTCTTGGCAGAGTCCGCCTGGCTTTGATTCACGGCGGAAAATAAATTGTCATAAGACATCACTTGGCATTTGGTCAGTTTGGATTTGACTGGCCTTAATGGCTTAGTGCGTAGTAACTTTGCCTGCGAAGCCAAGGGTCGTGGGTTCGATTCCCAAGTGCAAATATTTGTGTGACGAATTCAAATATTTGTACCATGTGTTTCTATTTATAATAAGTATGTATTTACAACCATATAAGTATTATATCAACTGTCTGATCGCGATGGTACCAGCTTTGATTCGTCCTCCAATATTTATTTATTTATTTGTGAGAGAAGATCCCAAGCCCCAGCACTGGGAAATAAATAGAACTGTTTATGCGAAATGTTTATGCTTATGCTATCTAAGGTTTTGTTCTATCCATATCCAGTAATGCGCAAACATTGTATGTAACAAACAAAGACCAGTGCTGCAGTGATACAGTTTTTATCTTGTCAGTGTCAGTGTCATCAGTGACATCAGTGTTTCTAGTAATAGGGCTCTTAGCAGAGTCCGACTGGGGAAGTTCCACACCCCTGCCAGTTATTTTACCGCCAAGCAGTAACATGCAAACATTATTGTGTTCCGATTTGAAGAGCAAAGTTTCCAGAGAAATTACTGGGCTTAGAGATATAACATCTTAGATATCTGGGTGACGAGCGCAGTGCAGTGCTAGGTAATGATTTGGGCTCTTCATATTCCAATAGCTGCGTGTCACTGAGCTGTTATGTGGCAAATGTGTAAAAAAATGCCTTTTCATAGCATTCTGCGATGAATTCTGAGCGCTAAACATGCAACCGGATAACTCTCTCAGAATCGTAACAACGCATGTCCTAGTTCAGAACTAGGCGACTAACATACTACAACATATTATAACATATTCCGCGAACTTTGAGTGGTATAACAGACTTTGTTATTTTATACCCCTCTGCGATATTATTGTAAGGAAAAACTAGGATTTTGCATAACCATGCAGCTAATGTTATTCTGCTGATGGAACATTTTCCAAGTTTATTACGTACGTGACTATGTAGTGGAAAGAAAACGCAAGGTTTTTATTGACCGATGAATGTATTTTTATTATTCAGTTTTTTAGTTCAATCGTTTCATTTGCATATGGGTATAAATATCAACAGTTACACTTTTTTGTTTGTCCGAATGTTGCAAATTAACGCATAGTGTAAATTAAACCAAAAAAAATATTTTGAAAATGTAATTTGTTCGTCACAAAAAAAATATCGTTTTTCAAAATCGATTTCTGTATGTAAAACAAATAATAATACTTATTTTTAAATAAACCGTATTTATATCATACCCAAGGGCCTCGGCCCGACACAAAAAACAGTCAAGGCCCCAGTCAAATAAAATCAGGAAAGCATCAAAATGAAACGGTTGGTTGTATTGCAATCATGCTTTAGACACTTTCCAATAGCCCGCCACTCAGCTTTCTAAAGTTTGCTTTTCCAATCGCCACCAGATTTGCAAAAAGCACTTAACTTCACAAACGCAAATATATTCTATTCAAATCAAATCGTGATTTTATTAAATATTTTACAGATTCTTGACTAAAGTAACCCCGAGTGAATGTTAGGTAGAGCGACAGCTAATCTTTACGCACATTGTTTCAACAATCATTAATGAAATAATATTAAAACTGTCGGCAATTCTCCAAGCCCATCAACTAAGGGGCAGTAAAACGAATGAACTCACAATGCACAAGACAGCATTTTAGGACGGTTACTAAAAGCTAGGTGCATCCGCATAGGTCGCGTCAGCTGCCAATATGTCGCGTGAACGAATTTGTACGTATAAGTTACCCAACGTTAGCGTATCTGCGATAAATCGATTGTTACAAAGTTGCGCAACCGATCTACACTTTAAAAGTCTTTACTTTTCAAGAAAATACATAAAATTTGCTTTAATTCATCTCGACCGCTAACCGTGTCAGCAGTTAAAACCGATTTGTCAATTATGATCATACGATTTAAGCTTCCCGCACGCAAATTGAAATTCGTCGAGCGATCACTAATGAAGCTATTGTAGTACCGCTGGGTAGTACCGGCGAACGGTTTTTACTGTGCAATTAACTGGGAAATCTGGCGAGTGCGGTCAGCTTAAGCGATGGTCAACGAATGGCTCGATGGTTAAATCGATGCAGTAGAATTGCATTATAGTGCTTTACCTCCGATTTCGTGGTTTGACGCTTGCGGTAGAATGTAATACTGGTGAAACGTGCGGTAATTTAGTGGTCATCGTCGCATGTACTCTTATAATCTAATTATATTGTGGTAGCTTTACGAGGGATCAAGCAATTGAGATTTTAGGGAGGATTAATTATTCTGAAACATAACATAATTCTTACGCAATTTTTCAGATGTTTTTAGGTAAAGTAGTTATTAATAACTAAACTTAAATAAAACTAAAACTGTACAGCTATCTACAGTTAGCAAAACTGGACTATCCATTGATATATGAAATTGTCATTCAGTCTATATTATGGCGTAAAGAAAGTTTTAACCTGATTTGTAGGTCGAATATGATAAAAAGCATTTTCACAATTGATCTTGATCATCATCCCATAATAGCTATTCAATACACCATCCAATAATCAAAAAAAATAATAAAGTGGCCAAGTTCGAGTTGGACTCGCCCATGAAGGGTTCCGTTGCAGCAAGTAACATAATATACATAGTACACATGATTCTTGTAGTTCGTTATAACTTTGATCGAAGTTTTAATAATAGTGTATTTATGACGTACTAAAAAAAACCACTCATCAGATCGAGTTCAAACTAATTTTCGTTGGTAGTTTTCATGGTAATGTACATCATATATATTTTTTAGTTTTTTCATTCTCTTACTTTAGAAGTTAGAGAGGGGGAGGGGGACACATCTTACCACTTTGGAAGTGTCTCTCGCGCAAATTATTCAGTGTAGACAAAAATTATATTTAAAACCTTAACATCATTTTTGAAGACTTATCCATAGACACCTCACACGTGTAGGTTTGATGAAAAAAAATTTTTGAGTTTCAGTTCTCAGTATGGGAGGCAACCCTAATTTGTCTTTTTTAAATTTTTTTTTGTACAAATCTTAATGCGGTTCACAGAATATATCTACTAACCAAGTTTCAACAGTGTAGTTCTCATAGTTTCGGCAAAAAGAGGCTGTGACATACGGACGGACAGACAGACAGACAGACAAACAGACATGACGAATCTATAAGGGTTCCGTTTTTACGTTTTACGGAACCCTAAAAACATGGTTATGTACATAGTTCCAATTCTACTGATCTTAATGTTAATACAGAGTTTTTAACACGTCTAAAGCAATTCGCTTACTAACAACCCTCTTCTAAAATTCAACAAAATTGAGCAAAACGATAAAAATTCTAAGGCTATCAGCACTGGTATCCATTTCAGTACACGAGCCATTCGACTGGGAATACCAATGCAAGACGTTAGATACAGGCGTTGTAAAATTTTACTTCTGGACTGGTCTCCTGAGGCAGCGCATTATGACGGGGCGTTAAGTTAAAATAAGCATTACAGCATCCCTGAAACTGAATACAATGCCATACTTTTGCTTAAGACTTTCAAATTCACTTCCAAACCTTGCCAAATTATTGAACTATGGTGAAACTAAAATGTTAGGTATACAGATAGGTATCTCTTCCTTAGTATCCTGACTGGCCTCGTGGCTTAGTGGGTAGTAGCTCTGCCTGCGAAGCCGAGGGTCGTGGGTTCGATCCCCACCCAGTGCAAATATTTGTGTGATGAATTCAAATGTTTGCACTGTGTCTGGGTGTTTCTATGTATAATAAGTATGTATTTAAAACTATATAAGTATTGTATCAGCTATCTGGCCGCCATCACACAAGCTTTGCTTAGTTTGGGGTCAGATGGTGTTGTGTGTGAATTGTCCACCAATATTTATTTATTTATTTTATTTATTTATTGAACTAGCAAAATAAAAATATTTTAGAAGTTGAAACAATTTATACACTTGAGGGTTACATTAACGCGGATAGTGACATTTTTGCAGGCAACTGTAGGATAAAAAGAAAAGAGGAAAGTTAAAAGACGGGTTTGTAAATGATATGTAAAATAATAATAAAACAATATTTCTTGGTTTCACGGAATGTGCCAAAATTGAGAAGTGCTTGGATGGATTTTTGAACCCGGCAATGACTATTACCGACGGGTATCTAGAAATGTGTGCTTAATAAGTGCTAATATCTGGATTTTAGAATAATAATCTTACGTTACTTGAAAATCAACCTTTGTAAACGAAACCAAACTTTATCCAAATAAAGGTTTCATTACATTCATGTCATTCTGTAATGACTTATTAATTTAAAAAAGTGGTTATAAATCACAGCTAGATAAAACAAAGTAGAGATACAATTCCCATTTCACATCAAGCGAGGAAAACTCAATTTTAACTCGTATCCTCTCTGGCCATTAACGCGCTGACCTAGTATTCGATAAGTGTCTATTTATTTCCATTGTTTGAGTACTATTTCAACAAATATTGAATATAACCCGGTATTTCAAATATGCAATTATGCATGGGATGCGGTCACCGGTTACTACCAGATAGTTCATCGTTTCTTTGTTCTTTTCACTTTACATATCTTTCTTTATTATTTAGAGTGACAGGACGAGCAAGTCATGTGCTTTAAAACAAAAAAAAAGCACAAACAGTACAGAGCCTCACAGTAACTTGAGCGTGAAGTGTCCGAATCATTGTCTAGCATTTCATTGAGCTGGTCAACCAGAAATTCAAGATTATTTATGTATTTGCCTTGTAATTAAACTGGAAATATTTTCTTAGCAATGTTTCCACATCACGGTAGAACAGCACGACTTCCCAAGGCAGACTCTTCAAAGAGTCTTAACACTACAAAACCTGATAAATAGCAGACATTCTTAAGTTGCGGTCAAATATGCAATTATGCATGGGATGCGGTCACCGGTTACTACCAGATAGTTCATCGTTTCTTTGTTCTTTTCACTTTACATATCTTTCTTTATTATTTAGAGTGACAGGACGAGCAAGTCATGTGCTTTAAAACAAAAAAAAAGCACAAACAGTACAGAGCCTCACAGTAACTTGAGCGTGAAGTGTCCGAATCATTGTCTAGCATTTCATTGAGCTGGTCAACCAGAAATTCAAGATTATTTATGTATTTGCCTTGTAATTAAACTGGAAATATTTTCTTAGCAATGTTTCCACATCACGGTAGAACAGCACGACTTCCCAAGGCAGACTCTTCAAAGAGTCTTAACACTACAAAACCTGATAAATAGCAGACATTCTTAAGTTGCGGTCACCACTTACATGGGCCACCCATCACAATACCTGCCCGTTTTTTCTTTCGTTCTCTTTACTCTAATATTCGTATTCAAGTTCGATTTCTTATTTATTTTAGTCGTTTGTAAAGTCGATTTACAGACGACAGTTTTACGAGATAACGTCATTGAACATACATAGATGCGTCACAAGCCAAACGCTCAGGTCAATCGTGTATTTTTATCGCATTTTATGCGCTCTCGCTTGCACACTCGGCTCGGGTGGAACGTGATACTACTAGTGCGTGTAGCTGGCGTTAATTTAATTTAATTTCAATTAATTCATCATCATCATCATCAGCCCACTAAATGTTCCCACTGCTGGGACTCGGGGCCTTCTCTTGCAAGAAGAGAGTTAAGGCCATCATCCACCACGCTGGCCCAGTGCGGGTTGGTGGATGACACATGTCTTCGAAAGATTCTAGGTAAATGTCGGTTTCCTCACGATATTTTTCCTTCACCGTTTTAAGTTAGCGGTATTACCCACATGACTTCGAAAAGACAGTGGTGCGTGTGGGGTTTAAACCCGGGGTCTCCGGATTGGCAGGCGCCGTTCTCCCGACTAGACCAGCCGTAACTTTCAATTTAAATTAATTAATAAATCGTTATTAAAAGTTATTGCGTCAAAACACATCCGTGGTCAAAACCAAAAAAAATTAAAAGTAAAATTTGTATACTTATAACACGAATAAGTTATAAGAAACAAACAGTCTATGAACTCTTCTTTTTTCGAAATCTCGAAATCGATTAAAACATCGAAGCGGAACATAATCGAGTGTTTTTCCCTCAGAGTCAAAAACACTTCCGCCGTACACAAAAGCATGAACGTATGAACAAATAAAGGGAGAGGGTAATAATCTTGATATCGGGCCGTCTCGAGGGGCGCAGAACACATCCTAGCTGCCACGGGCCGTTTCTGATGCGCCGAACGCGTGTTTTGGAACAACTTTATGTTTTTCGGATACAATATAGACTGCTGAAATATGGACCGAAATGCGGTAAACGCTTTGTTTGGATTTGTGTTTTGATTAATATGTTTTTTTTAAAACTAGACGAGCATGACGGATGAATGTCATGTTTACTGAATACAGCATAGCACCACATAGAACTTCGAATTCATAGTTTGTTCTTTTTTTTAAATAAAAGTGACGTGACGAGCAGGACTTGTACCTGATGGTGAGCAATATGCCTGCCACATAACAGCACAGTGATACGCAACTATTGGAACATGAAGAGTCCAAATCATTACCTAGCACTGCACTGCGCTCGTCACCAAGAGATCTAAGATGTTATATCTCTAAGTTCTGTAATTTCTCTGCAAACATTGCCCTTCAAACCGGAACACAGTAATGTTTGCACATTACTGCTTGGCGGTAAAATAACTGGCAGGGGTGTGGAACTTCCCCAGTCGGACTCTGCTAAGAGCCCTATTACTAGAAACACTGATGTCACTGATGACACTGACACTGACAAGATAAAAACTGTATCACTGCAGCACTGGTCTTTGTTTGTTACATACAATGTTTGCACATTACTGGATATGGATAGAACAAAACCTTAGATAGCATAAGCATAAACATTTCGCATAAACAGCTCTATTTATTTCCCAGTGCTGGGGCTTGGGATCTTCTCTCACAAATAAATAAATAAATATTGGAGGACGAATCAAAACTGGTACCATCGCGATCAGACAGTTGATATAATACTTATATAGTTGTACTTATTATAAATAGAAACACATGGTAAAAATATTTGAATTCGTCACACAAATATTTGCACTTGGGAATCGAAGCCACGACCCTTGGCTTCGCAGGCAAAGTTACTACGCACTAAGCCATTAAGGCCAGTCAAATCCAAACTGACCAAATGCCAAGTGATGTCTTATGACAATTTATTTTCCGCCGTGAATCAAAGCCAGTTTCATGACAAACTTGTAAAATTTAATATAATTGTATTTAGTATAAAACCTTGTCATTCCTTGTATTATCAATAGAATTTAATTAACCTTTTTCTATTATATTTTAGTAGTGGTCTTAGCAGAGTCCGCCTGGGGAAGTACCACACCTTTACCAAATATTCTACCGCAAAGCAATAATGTGCAAAGATTACTGTGTTCCGGTTTGAAGGGCAATGATTCCAGAGAAATTACAGGGCTTAGAGACATAATATCTTAGATCTCTGGGTGACGAGCGCAGAACAGTGCTAGGTAATGATTTGGACTATCATGTTCCAATAGCTGCGTGTTACTGTACTGTTATGTGGCAGGCATGTTGCTTACCATCAGGCACATGACCTGCTCGTCTCGTCACTCTATGCTATAAAAAAAAAATAGACTAATATTTGAATGTGTGTAATTATCAGAACATACCATATTTATTTTATCACAACATAAATGAATGTATCTATCATTAGTATAATTGGCGTTATGCCGTTCTAATCGATTAAATAAATAAATTGTACATTTATACTGATAATTAAACGCTGAATATAAATATATAATTTGTTTGAACGCGCTGATCTCAGGAACTACTGGACTTATTTCTAAAAATTTTTTTTCATTGGATATTGTCATGATTATTGAGTGCTATAGGCTATTTATATGTACCACGGGCAAACCACTAGTAGAGAATACTACCCTACATCTGAACTTGGAATAATAGTTAGAAGTGCAGTTGAGAGTCAAACCTATGACCGTAAATGTGAAATCGAATGTTCCAGAAGGTCACTACGATTCGATACATTAATCGTCTCATGTTAAGATCCTACTTTTCTTTTTCCACCCTAAGGTTACCTGGAAGAGATCGCTATTAGCGATAAGGCCGCCATCTGTCGCACTAACTTTAAGTGTTTCACCTGTTTCAATTTGTGAATTATTGTTATTTTTGTGTGTTCAATAAAGTGTATCTATCTATCGTCTCGGTCTGATTTTGAGTAAGCAAACACAAATTGTCTCAAAGTGACAATTTGTGCTCAGTAGACATTAAAACTGTATACAAAATTATACCTTTCACGCGTGTAACGTTCGTTTGAGCACACGAAAACTCATTCGTTCCTCCATTAAGGCCATCAAGGATTACTTATTCAAAAATGGTAATTTAGAAACATTTAGTTTCGTTTATTATTCATGTAATTTTCCCTTGTCCTAAGGTTCTTGCTTAGGTTTTAAGAGAAAGTTGGGGAGACAGATTTTAGGGCTACAAGTACCTTTTTGGTCTGGTCTCATATTAATGCTTATTAAGGACTATTTAGGTTGAGCACTGCTTCAAGCTAACACGATTGTTTATTATTCTAGAAGGTAGATATCATACACACGGGATTCTGAACTACTGTGAACTCATTCATGGATATATTTCAAAAACTGTACTTATGAGAGTGTTATAAAAATGTATCCTAAAGGACGGGCAATTGTCTGGATTAATGTTATAAAGAGAAAGCAGTTGATTATTTGTTAGCATCGAATAGGCTCAGTAACTACTGAACTGATAAAAAAAATATTTCATCATTAGAATCCTACATTTTGATTATGATAAATTAAAATTGTAATGTTTTATTTTTCAAAGAAATTGTAAACCCCGTCAGATTATAATGTACCTATCCTAATCCTAACCTACCACTGTAGGATTACAGCCTCACGCGTATTATAATCTATTATAGCGTAGATTATAATCTGACAGCGATTACAATTTTACAGTGACATAATATCCTTACAATAGATAAATAAACATGTCAAATGGGAATCGAACCCAAGACCAACAGTTCTGTGGGCACACTTACAACTTAAGCACGAGTAGTGGTGACTATTATAGTGAGTCTACATTCTATTTTTAACATTTTTTGTCCATACGTTTTATTTACTCTGTATTTTACGCGATAGTAAGTAAATGCTACAATTTAATAAGTCAAAGTATCCAACTCATTAAGTTGAGACCAAAATCAATCATGTTTTATAATTAATTAACCCTTGATTGATGGGTGTAGGTGAAGCTTCCCCTTTAATTTTACGTACGAAACTCACGGTAATATCAATTTACTAGTAGTGTTTCATTAGAGACGGCCGGATATTTATTTAGCCGGATAACCGGATATTGTTGTCTGATATTGGCTAAAAAAACATTCCATCATTTTAATTGCTACAATCTCTTCAGATATTTAGTGTTTTTATGTAAACATAGTTTACCTAGTATTAGTGAAGCATTTTTTTTTAAATGGACATATCGAAGCTGAATATCGTTTTAAACTAGCTATTCCAGCCATGCTGTGAAGGGTCATATTGTTCTGTATTAAATTTAAAATGTGTATGAGGTACTTAATTGGATAAGGATTAATGATGTATTGCTTAAAATTGCTTTCGTTTAAAAGCCATTATTTCTCGTAAGGAGTAATTAATAAAAAATGGCTAGTGTGGGTTATTTCTAAAAGTTTTGATTCCACTTTCATAATAAAAAAACAACTTTGGAACTCGTTGATTGTGTGGTTATTACCTGAAGAAACATTTCAGTGTCTTCAAGTTCAGAACAAATTGTTTTTTTTAGGTTCATCATGAATCAGACAGTAATAAGCCTATACTTGGTAAAAAAAAAAAAAATGTTTGCTGCACGTCATTGTTATTGATTTATAATATAAATCTATAAATGTAATAAATAAACAAAGTAAGAAACCAAAATTCCAGATATGTATTAAATAAGCACAAAACACCATGTTTCGTTGGGTATTGGGTGCTTGTCGTTATTTAGAATTATTTTTACAATGAATATCTTAATCTTATAAATACTCTGATAGATTGCATTTAGTATTACCTTTTTAAATAGTTTAAGCCGTAATGTATTCACAAACGTCCTAGCAAATGTAAGTAAATGAAAAAATGGCCGGATTAAACTCTACCATAGTTCATAAAACAACTCTAGTTTAATTAAAACAAATGTGGTTTATAAAAGTGCATGTGGACCGTTAAAATACTGTGACAGTTAATTACGTAAGTTTCTGTTTGGGGGGTAAAAGTTAATTTATGCCCATTGGGGATTTCACGAACGACGCACTCTCACTCATGCGTGTATACTGTATATGTATAGTTTAACTTTACTTGTGGTACTATAGATTAGCAAAGTTAATGGTATCGGTTCTTCGAATACGATCATGGAAAAAAGTAGTAATGAATAAAAGTAGCTTATAAGGTATTTCAGTTGATAATATAATTGGGTTCCAAATTTCAATTCGATCCATTTAGGCGTTACGACGTGACTGAGCAACAAACCTCAAAATTTTTGCGTTTATAATATTATCCACCAACCCGCACTGGGCCAGCGTGGTGGATTATGGCCTTAACTCTCTCCTTGCGAGAGAAGGCCCCGAGTCCCAGCAGTGGAAACATTTAGTAGTTTAGTAGTTACTGTTGATGTGATGTGAATATTAGAAGGATTATCACCTGACTCCGATAATACAAACTTTGCTTAGTAGCTAAGGTGTTGTGTGAGCAATGTTCAATATTTATTTATTACTAACAGCGCCTCGCTTTTACCCGCGTAAATCCCGTTCCCGTCGTTCCCGTTATTTTCCCCTATACTCTAACTATGTTCCAAATTGCACCCCGATTCGTTCATAATCGATTATAATAATATCAGTACAGGGTAAACACACATAAGTGTGGCCGAGGCAAGGTAAACGGAGTGTAGGATGTCCAGCTGCAAAATGGGTCGACGATACTACGTCTCTATCGAAAGTCGAACCTGGACTCGATTGGCACAGGACCGGCGGAAGATGGCATGATGAAAAGAGAGAACTATGTATGCCCAACATAACCCAATGCAATCAGGCAAAAAAATCGAATAAAAAAACATTAAATTATGTAGTTTGGGGACTATAACGGATCGATAGGGGGGTGCATTCTGAGCATATATTCCAATTTGAGGGATACCGGCATAGTTAGCTCAAGGTCATTTCGATGAAAACGCGTTTAATTCGATATCTCGAGAACTGTTAGTGTTAGGCAAAAAATTGTTGAGACCTTTTCTCTTCTAAATTAAATTTACTAACTTTTATAGAAACCACTTTTCTTTCTTTAATTAATAGTTTTCAAGTTATTGCTTCCAAAAGGCAAAATTTTTACTTTTTTTCCTCCCTTTCGCCATTTTCTCCCCAACCGTTCAAATTTATGAAACTTTACCGATGATCAAAAGTGTAGATCTTTTAATAATGAACAACTTTTTCCTTGAACTTTTTTCAGTAATGACAATACCTTCAGAGTTATGTTACTTTACCGAGCGAAATCCGCGCCACTGCGACACCTCCGCGACACTGCAAAAAATCCGCGACACCTCCGGTCTTAGGGCTGAACTCAAAATTCATTGTTGGATTGTGCCGGTGGGTTTCTTCTACACAGGGTTATGTGGGACAACAACGTTACCTACTTCGACATATGCCAGAAATACGTAACATACATAAAAACACTACGGTACAGACGTGGTAATTGTATTCGATGGCTATCCCAAAGGTATTTCCAACTTTGGCACCAATTCTGCCAAACGGCTGCGCCGATCCCAGCTGAAGCCATGTGTGGATATCATTTTCATCTACAATATGACCGTCACCACAACTCAAGATAAGTTTTTAGGCAACGAGAGCAATAAGACCAGATTCATCTCACTACTGAAAACTTTTGTCATCAAATCAGACATAGAAGTGGAGCAAGCCGTAGAGTCCGGCAAAATTCTCTTAGCCGTACTGATAATCAGACCATCCGCATCCTCTACGGCTCGCTCCACCTCTATGTCTGATTGAGTGTATCTGAGTGTATTTCTGGCATATATAGGAGTACACGTTGAGGAGTATACGTTGTTGTCCCACATAAGCCTGTGTAGAAGAAACCCATCGACACAATCAAACAATGAATTTTGGGTTCAGCCCTAAGTCCGAAGGTGTCGCGGATTTATCGCAGTGTCGCGGAGGTGTCGCAGTGGCGTGGATTTTGCTCGGTAAAGTAACATAACTCTGAAGGTATTGTCATTACAGAAAAAAGCTCAAGGAAAAAGTTGTTCATTATTAAAAGATCTACACTTTTGATTATTGGTAAAGTTTCATAAAATTGAACGGTTGGGGAGAAAATGGCGAAAGGGAGGAAAAAAAGTAAAGTTTTTGCCTTTCGGAAGCAATAACTTGAAATCTATTGATTAAAGAAAGAAAAGTGGTTCCTATAAAAGGTAGTAAATTTAATTTAGAAGAGAAAAGGTCTCAACAATTTTTTGCCTAACACTAACAGTTCTCGAGATATCGAATTAAACGCGTTTTCATCGAAATGACCTTGAGCTGACCATGCCAGAATCCCTCAAATTGGAATATATGCTCAGAATGCACCCCCCTATCGATCCGTTATAGTCCCCAAACTACATAATTTAATGTTTATTTATTTCCGTAATTGCATTGGGTTAACAGGATAAAGAAGGCTGTGGTTGCTGATGACATTGAACAGCCGTGAAACTAAAAACAATGTCCGCATTTTATGTGTTCGATGTATAAAATAAAAACAGAATTGTTCGCATTTTTCCATCGTTTTTATTCGCTCGATTTAACAAGTAGCCCGAACAGTGAAAATAACTTCGGATTTTAAAATGCATACATGCATGTTGCATAAAACTGCGTTGGTTCAATCAAGGCAAAGTATCTGACTCGTGAATACCACGGCAAGAGTATAAATTTCAATCTTTGAAAGCATAAAGGCAATGAAACAAACTTTTTCTGATAATATTGTTATTTTTTTTTTAATAAAGAGTGACGAGACGAGCAGGACATGTGCCTGATGGTAAGCAACATGCCTGTCACATAACAGCACAGTGACACGCAGCTATTGGAACATGTAGAGCCAAAATCATTACCTAGCACCGCACTGCGCTCGTCACCCAGAGATCTAAGTTGTTATATCTCTAAGCCCTGTAATTTCTCTGGAAACATTGCCCTTCAAACCGGAACACAGTAATGTTTGCACATTGCTGCTGGGCGGTAGAATAATTGACAAAAGTGTGGTACTTTCCCAGGCGGACTCTGCTAAGAGTCCTACCACTACAATACATGGTACATAATTGTACCATTTATGCCCGAGCTACACGAGACTAGTTATTCAACATAGAATAGCAAGCTAGTATTAGAAAGCTAGCAAGCTAGTACCTCTAGCTTTATGTAGACAAAACTAGCGTTGTGTAGCGTTGTCTACACGAAGCTAACTTGCTGGTTTACTAACACTAGCTTGCTATCTTAGCTTGAAAAACTAGCCTCGTGAAGCTCGGGCATTATGCATCATATTCAGTTGATAGTTATTTTAATATTTACGACATATGATGACGGGAAGAGCATAATATTCGCCTAATGGTAAGAAACACACTTGCCCATTAGAGTACCAAATACATTAGTAGAGTATCACAGTACCACGCAGCTTTTTTTTAACTGTTATAGGTTCGCACTTGACCACTATCTCGCCTGATCACTTGACCACTACCTCGCGATCTATGATGGAGCGTGCTTACCTAGAAAAAACCGATTTATTCTCGATTTGAAGACAACAAGATTGTAACTATCGGGGAAAACCCAATCAGGCAAAGCATTCCACAATCTAGACGTTCTTATCACAAACGTGGAGTCAACGTTCGTGTTTTTGGAAAATCAACCATGAAACGATGTCGCTTTTTTTGAGATACGAGAATTCCGATAGAAGAAAGGGCAAGGTGGTATTAGATCATGCAGATCAGTTGCTTTTTGAATATGAGGAGTACAAATCACTAGCACCTTTCTGCGATTTATATCTTTATACCGTGTAATTTCTCTGGAAATATTGCTCTTCAATAAACTTACAATAAACATCAAAATTTAACAGCTAAAATATTAGTAGTATTTATCCCGTCTTCATTGTTTTTATTAACATTTATAGTAATGTAAGTGTAAACACACTTGACCCCCATCTCGTCTGAGGTTAAACGACGATGTTTTTTTTTTTTTTAATTTTGTTTCTTTAGCTGTTTATATGCATTTTAGTATCTTAATACAGAATAAATATACGAAACTTCTTTGTAATTCCGATAGGTATTTTAAGTATTAATATTTGTTTGTTTTTTTTACTTTCATAGGTTTACACTTGACTGTCTTCTCGCCTAATGTTAAGCGACGATGCAATCTACGCTGGAGCGTGTTACCTGAATGAAACCAATTCACTCTCGATTTGAAAACACATAGATTGTAACCCACTCAGGCAACGCATTCGACAGTCTAGACGTTCTTATCGCATAAGTAGAGTCAAACCTCTTCGTTTGTGTCTTTGGAATATCAACAATGTAACGATGTCACTCTTTAGAAATACGAGCAGTGCGATAGAAAAAAGGGTAAAGTAGTATTATTTAGTACGTTACTATTAAGCCTTAAAGTCTCCACCTACTTATGCGACTCCCAACAAATTAAATACACTCGAATATGGTTTTTTTTTCTTAACAGTCATGGTATAAAGCCCATATTTGAGTGTATTTTATTTGCCGGGTGGGAGCGGAGTCGTATACGTGGGCGCAGACCTTTATCCATTTAGTCATATGTGTTATGAGTAAAATCTAATACATCATAATCTGAGCATCAGATATCTCTACAAATGTTCACGTTTGTAATATTAGTATGATACTCCGCCGTACATGTAAATCTCAAAGTATATTTACATAATCTTGTTAATATCGTTGAATATTTTGGTCCAAATAAATGTACCAGTATATTCATTTCTTTTAACTGTGCCAGTACCGTCTGCGTGGCTTACCTCTGTCTGTTTAACATGGGTGTTAATTCAAAACATATAAGAATTCATATTTTTCAATAAATACTCGTTTTTTTTTTTACTTTGAATGGTTTGCACTTGACAGCCGAGCCGCCTCACCTGGGATTAAGCAGCAATACGGTCGACAATGGAGTGAACTTATTAGTCCAGTAACTTTGTCGCCTGAAAGTATGGAGTAGTATGCGTTAAATCCGGTAGATCTGATTTTTTGCAGACTTGCTTATGATGTTGGCCTAATGATTAATCCAAGTTTGTGACCTCGAGCGGCGAACGCCACTTTGTCAAAAATCGAAAAAACCACGAAAAAATCGTTTATTTTTCAAATTTTGGCGATTATAACCCTAAACGACTAGTTTTTGAAAAAACTTTCTTATGGCGGTTATAAAGTAGACTAAATTTGCTACAATATGATTCTAGAATTGTCGCTGTACACCCAATAGTTTCTGAGAATAAATCTTTCAAAGTTTATAATTTTTTTCGAACTTCGCAATTTTTTGCAATATTTAAACTCCTACTTGACCACTTTATGGCATAGTTACTGCGGTTTTATACCCCCGACCAAAAAAAGAAGTGTTATAAGTTTGACGTCGAAGGCTGTCTGTCTATCAGATAGACACACATATAGGTCTGTCTCTCTGTGTATCTGTCTGTGTGTGTATCTGTCTATGGCACCGTAGAGCTCAAACGGACAAGCCGATTTCGATGCGGTTTTTTTTATTTGAAGATTAATTTTTGTGTTGATGATTTGAGCTATTTTTGGTTAATGTCGATTCAAGATGGCCGCCTCCACCAAATGGCAAACCAAATATTTTATCACAATCTACCTCAATATGGGTATCAAATGAAAGGACTTGACTAGTAGAGTACTATACAGTATAACAAATTTCTAATCACAAAATGGCGAATTACATTTTTTTTTTCACAAATGCCTTAATATGGGTATCAAAGGAAAGGGCTTGACTAGTAGACTACTATACACTATGACATATAAAATATTGCAAAAAATTGCGAAGTTCGAAAAAAATTATAAACTTTGAAAGACTTATTCTCAGAAACTATTGGGTGTACAGAGACAATTCTAGTATTATATGGTAGCAAATTTAGTTTACATTATAAACGCCATAAGATTTATTTTTCAAAAACTAGTCGTTTAGGGTTATAATCGCCAAAATTTGAAAAATAAACGATTTTTTTTGCGGTTTTTATCGATTTTTGACAAAGTTGCGTTCGGCGCTCGAGGTCACAAACTTGGATTAATCATTAGGCCAACATCATAAACAAGTCTGCAAAAAATCAGATCTACCGGATTCAACGCATACTGGTAATGTATAAAGTTACTGGACTATATTTAGGAGACACCGATTCACTCTCTCTTGGAACTTGAAGACATCTAGCGTGACCTAACAATTAAAAATAATTACGTTGTGGTTTTTAGTAACTTTTGAAGCGAAAACTTCTTTTGGCGCGCTGACCGATTTTTCGTGGGGTGTGAATTGAATTCTAGCGTCATGCTCGGGTATAATATGAAATTTTCGGGTAAACTTGGGACCATGGCCATTGGCCATCTAGAAATGCGTCAGCCAATGGGAAATGCTGAAAGGGCGTGGGCTAGTCATCATGACATGGCCATCTAGAAATGCGTGAGTCAATGGGAAATGCTGACGCATATCTAGATGGCCATGCCATGATGGCTAGGCCACGCTCTCCAGTTACACCCGTGTAGTTTCCAAACTAAGCACCTAGTAAGTTTTCACTTCTATCGGCAGTTCCTATGACTGCCAATTTTTTTTATTTTTTTAGAGTATTTGTTATTACTAAGCTACATTTATGCTAATCAATCCTATCATCGTCAAACTCAAACGTTCTATCATACTGCAAGCTAAAAATAATTTTCACATATTTCAAATTGAAACTTAAATATAATTATCTTGTAGGTTTGTGAGGCGAATGAACTACGGGATAGTAACATTAATATAGTAATCAACGGTGATGTCACGAATAATATATAATATCTACTGAAATTCATTCCCTATCGGATTAACTGTCAATTAAAACTGCAAATATCAGTCATGTATGTTAATCACACGTATGATTATGATAATAAGTTAAACAATAGGCCAATTCTGAAATTAGGTATTAAAATTCAACATTCTCAAATATAGTCAAGAAGAAGAAGGTCATTGACAACGACGCTGTATAGCCCAATGCAATTACGCAAAAAAATCGAATAAAAAAACATTAAATTATGTAGTTTGGGGACTATAAAGGATCGATAGGGAGGTGCATTCTGAGCATATGTTCCAATTTGAGGGATTCTAGCATGGTCAGTTCAAGGTAATTTCGATGAAAACGCGTTTAATTCGATATCTCGAGAACTGTTAGTGTTAGGCAAAAAATTGTTGAGACCTTTTCTCTTCTAAATTAAATTTACTAACTTTTGTAGTAACCACTTTACTTTCCGTCATCAATATTTTTCAAGTTATTGCTTCCGAAAGGCAAAATTTTTTTTTTTTCCTCCCTTTTGCCATTTTCTCCCCAACCGTTCAATTTTATGAAACTTTACCGATGATCAAAAGTGTAGATCTTTTAATAATGAACAACTTTTTGCTTGAACTTTTTTCAGTAATGACAATACCTTCAGAGTTATGTTACTTTACCGAGCGAAATCCGCGCCACTGCGACACCTCCGCGACACTGCAAAAAATCCGCGACACCTCCGGTCTTAGGGCTGAACCCAAAATTCATTATTGGATTGTGTCGGTGGATTTCTTCTACACAGGGTTATGTGGGACAACAACGTTACCTACTTTTTTTTTTTTTTTGTTTTGCGCATATGCCCTAACGTTCAAGATTGTCAGGGGTTTATTACCATTTCGTTATTCTATACTTTTAGTGTTTATCGTATCATATTATGCTAGGTTACTTTTCGGATATTATTTACCTTTGCTTTAATAAGCTGATGTATATATATATTGCAATATATGTACTCATCTTTGATTATCTATCATTTTGTTTTTATTTATTACTTGTTCACATACATTCACACAATATTTTACAAATTTTTCACTGGTGTCTTCATTATTAACTAATTTGGGTAAATTGTCGAGACATATATTTTCTCCCATCGTCTGAACGTTACCTACTTCGACATATGCCAGAAATACGTAACATACATAAAAACACTACGGTACAGACGTGGTAATTGTATTCGATGGCTATCCTAAAGGTATTTCCAACTTTGGCACCAATTCTGCCAAACGGCTGCGGCGATCCCAGCTGAAGCCATGTGCGGATATCATTTTCATCTACAATATGACCGTCACCACAACACAAGATAAGTTTTTAGGCAACGAGAGCAATAAGACCAGATTCATCTCACTACTGAAAACTTTTCTCATCAAATCAGACATAGAGGTAGAGCAAGCCGTAGAGTCCGGCAAAATTCTTTTAGCCGTACTGATAATCAGACCATCCGCATCCTCTACGGCTCGCTCCACCTCTATGTCTGATTGAGTGTATCTGAGTGTATTTCTGGCATATATAGGAGTAGGTAACGTTGTTGTCCCACATAAGCCTGTGTAGAAGAAACCCATCGACACAATCAAACAATGAATTTTGGGTTCAGCCCTAAGTCCGAAGGTGTCGCGGATTTATAGCAGTGTCGCGGAGGTGTCGCAGTGGCGTGGATTTCGCTCGGTAAAGTAACATAACTCTGAAGGTATTGTCATTACTGAAAAAAGTTCAAGCAAAAAGTTGTTCATTATTAAAAGATCTACACTTTTGATCATCGGTAAAGTTTCATAAAATTGAACGGTTGGGGAGAAAATGGCGAAAGGGAGGAAAAAAGTAAAGTTTTTGCCTTTCGGAAGCAATAACTTGAAAACTATTGATTAAAGAAAGAAAAGTGGTTCCTATAAAAGTTAGTAAATTTAATTTAGAAGAGAAAAAGTCTCAACAATTTTTTGCCTAACACTAAGAGTTCTCGAGATATCGAACTAAACGTGTTTTCATCGAAATGACCTTGAGCTGACCATGCTAGAATCCCTCAAATTGGAACATATGCTCAGAATGCACCTCCCTATCGATCCTTTATAGTCCCCAAACTACATAATTTGATGTTTATTTATTTCCGTAATTGCACTGGGTTAGTAATTCGGGAGACAATTCAAATTCTTGAGCAACTTTTATTAAAAAAAAAAAACACTTTGCATGTTCAAGAATTTGATCTGTTAGTTTAAAAATAGGTCTTTTATAAAATTTCAAATGATTTGAAGATATTTTTGGTAGAAAAGTGTTTTCTGTAACAGAATCAATAGATAGCTTTGCTCTCCTGAGTACTCTACATACAATTTGATAATCTATTTTGGAACTACAGGAACGAGCAGACCGGAGAAAAAATGTCATAGTAATAGGTATTCCCGAGCAACACATAGAAAATCGGGAGGCCAGACAAGACGCTGACAGAAATGAACTACACAAAGTTATCAAAACAATCTATCCAGATTGCCCAGAAGAGAGAAAAATACTGCGTCTAGGTAAATACAATGTTAAAAAATCACGCCCGCTAAAAGTAGTTTTTGCCTGTGAAGATACTGCGATAACTTTGTTGAAAAAGCAAGCCAATACAGTTATTGACAAAGTGCGTATTTACTCTGATCAGACTCCACAGCAAATGAAACAAATCACTAATCTTAGAGCTGAACTAAAGGAAAGAGAAAAAAATGGAGAAGAAGGATTAACCATTAAATATATCAAAGGAAATCCAAAGATAATTAAAAAAGAGACAAAAAACTAACTACATCCCCAAATCAGACTATGGATACAATATATAAAACTATAACATATGAAGTAACAAATGATTACTCTGCGGTTACAACTACACCAAAAGCAATAAGTTTCCTGTATGCAAATGCTCGCAGCTTAGTCAAAAAAGGTAAACACGATGAACTGAGATGTATAGTAGAAAACTTTCAAAAAACTTTAGATGTTATAGTCATCACAGAGACATGGATAAAGAATGAGAATGATGCTAAACAGCTACACTTACCAAATTACGATCATTATTATAATTATAGAACGTCTACAGTTGGAGGTGGTGTATCTATTTATATAAAAAGTAATTTAACTCATGAGTTCTTGGATGACCTTTGTGAAGATTCAAATCACTTTCTCTGGGTTCATCTGAAAAATCTTTGCCTGGATATTGGAGTTATTTACAAACAACCCACATCAAGAATAAATGACTTTTTGGATATATGTTCTAAGCAGTTATCTGGAAAGAAGAGGATAGTTCTCTTCGGAGATTTCAACTTAAACCTACTTAGTAAAGAAAATTCTATCAAAGAATACAAGAATGTATTAAGAGAACATGATTTAAAAATACTGAACAAGATTAAAAAGGATCACTGTACACGTAAAACAGAAACTACAGCGACTATTATCGATCACATTTGCACTTCTTTAAAAGACAACACCTTTCACATGGCAATTATAGAATCAGCTTTATCAGATCATAATCAAATCTATTTTGAAATTAAACGAGTTAAAACTGAACCAATAAAAAGGAAACAATATGAAGCAATCAACTACAACCAATTATTTCAAACAATAAAAGACATGCCTTTGAATAAACTTCAACATGATTTCATAAAGTTTGAAGAATCTCTACTCCAAGCTATTTCGAGAAGTAAAGTTCAAAAATATAAGTTACAAAATCCGCCCAGAAAAGATTGGATCAATAAAGATTTGCTACTTAGTATAAATGAAAGGAATGTTCTATGGTCCAAACATAAAGATTCACCAGAGGATGAAACTCTAAAACATAAATACTTAAATAAAAAGAAGATAGTATACAAAACAATACAAAAAACAAAGAATGAATACTACTATAACGTCTTTAAAAGCTGCGAAAAATCTCCTCTAAAAATGTGGCATGTTATAAATGATTTGGCTAAAAATAAAGTCAGTAATCGGCATATTTCGATAAAACTAAATACTCCAACTGGTCCAATTTCAGACACAAAAGAAATAACTGAATGTTTCAATTCTTTCTTTTCAAACATAGGTGCCGTATTGGCGAATCAAATATCTAAAAATTTTCATAAAGCCTCAGAAAAACAAAACTATGATCAAGACCAACACAATAAACAGCTTCTTACTAAATTAAACCCCGCAACTATCGATGAAGTAGCGCAAATTATAAACGATTTGGATTCTAATACTAGTGCTGGAATAGATGGTATTACCACAAAAATGATAAAATGTGTCAAAAATCTAGTAATTGCAAACTTAACCGATTGCATTAACAAGTGCCTAGCTAACGGTGTGTTCCCAGACTCTCTAAAAATCGCCAAAGTTACCCCTATTTATAAATCGGGCAACAAGATGGATCCTAGTAATTATCGACCAATATCTGTTCTACCTGTACTATCCAAAATATTCGAGAAAATACTACACAATAGACTTAGCAATTTTATGGATTCAATTAATTTCTTATATCATAAACAATATGGTTTCAGGCCAAAATCCAACACACTTTCAGCAGCAGTTGATCTAGTTACAACAATAAAACTTAATATTGATAAAAAATTAATTAACCTAGGTATTTTTATTGATTTAAAAAAAGCTTTTGATACAGTCAGTCATGAAAAACTATTATCCAAATTGAAAGCTATGGGATTATCCGGATCTGCATTCAAAATATTTCAATCGTATCTCACAAACCGCTATCAGATTACTAAAATAGACGGAATTGAAAGTAAGCCTCAATTGATTACTTACGGAGTTCCTCAGGGTTCAATTTTGGGCCCTTTGTTGTTTTTAATTTACATAAACGATATACAACACATTGGTCTGAAAGGAAACATAACTCTGTATGCAGATGATACTAGCTTATTTTACTCTGGCAATTCAATGATTTTCATAATAGAGAACGCACAACACGATCTCAATCTTCTTAATAACTGGCTATTAAACAATTTGCTAACTATTAACACGTCAAAAACAAGTTTTATTATATTTGCAGCCAAAAACAAAAGAATTGGAAAATTCAACCATTTAACTATTGGTGGTGCAATGATCAATGAAATCGATAAAGAAATGTATTTGGGCCTGGTTTTGGATAAACATCTCACTTGGAAACCTCACTTAGAACACATTAAAAATAAGCTTGTATCACTGACAGGCTCCCTTCGTGGTATTTCCAAATGCCTAACTAGAAAAGTGCGTTACACTATCTATAATTCAATGATTAAGTCCCATTTGGATTATTTAGTTGAAGTATGGGGAACAGCGTGCAAATCAAATCTCAAAACTTTACAAATTTGCCAAAACAGAGCTATTAAAGCTCTTTTTGGATATGACTATCTAACGCCTACCACCAAAATATATAAAGACACTAAAATAATGAATATTTCTGAGATGTACAGATATAACACATGTATACTAATACGAAAAATTCTAACAAAAGATGTACATACACAAATATCATTTTCAAAAAGAATTAGCGTACAAAAAATTATTACTCGGCAAGCAACCAATATAATCTTATTAAATAAACCTAGAACTAATTACGGAACTCAAAATATTATGTTTGAAGGTGCCTACCTATACAACAAGTTACCTAAGGAAATAAAAGAGGCGAAGTCATTATTTACATTCAAAAAACTACTCAAATTACATATTTTTAAAAATCGATTAGTATAAATACAAAAATTCGTACAACATTTTATTCAAACGTCCTTTAAAATAGGTATAATATTACATTATAATATAATCAAAACATTTGTTGAAATAAACTGCACATAGAACATAATTGATTATTGTATGCATTTTGTCAATGCTTAAAACTCAGTGACAAATAAAATTCAACAAAAAAAAAATCACATTCACAAATGACCTACAAGCTACCAGTGTGCCACCAACTTTATTCTAACGTATTGTTCACTGCGCACGGGTAACGAAGTCGGGACGGTTCAACTTTTGTTACGTATTTTAAATGTACCCCCAACTTACATTTGAAAAAATAATAATATTGGAAACTAGAACAAAATATATTATACACGTAACAAGTTATAAAAATATGTTTAGAAAATACTTTTGTAAGTAATTATCTGATTCAGACCCAAACCATAAAAGTACAAAAATTTTATAACTCCTTGAAATAGAACATAGAATTTGTAAGTTGGAAATGGACCAGTTAAACATTATTAAAGGCTACATTTTATTTTGATTCGACCTGATAGTTATCATGCAAACATTTAAAATAATAAATACCTATTTACCCCCACATTGAAGAAGAAAAAAAAAAGTTATATTAGTATTCAAGTTATATGAAATGCTAATAACGTCATTGTTTTGCGATACTAACGACAGATGTTCGTACTGGAATGGAATTTACTGTTTGCTGTGATCTGCAGCACAATTAAATTTTTACTGCATGTTATATTATGCTTAGTTTGTAATCTCAGTAAAAGAATTTATTGTAATTCAATTGAGATTAATAAATATTCTTAAACCACATTTATGTAATTAAAAGACACTAAGGTTCAAAAATTCGAACGAAGTGATTTAAATCCACTTGCATAATACGTGCACCCAAGTAAATGTATTAGTTTGTCCTGACCACTATCTTTAGTCATTAAGGAAAAAGTCAAGGAGAAACCGAAATTCTGAAGCCTACCTGTATCCACCAAATTGGAATGGCTAATTGGACCGTATAGCTGACGGCAGGCTATTCAAAACAAAACTTACTCTTGCAACCAATGTACACGTACAACCGCTTCTAGCAGGGTTCGCTGATAACGAATTTATCAAGGAGGGTATAGTTTTACAACTTTAATGATTTGAATTAATTTTGAAAACATAACACAAGACTTAATCGTGATTTTTTTAAGGATTGAGTGACAAGACGAGCAGGTCAAGTGCCTGATGGTAAGTAACATGCCGTTCAATAACAGCATAGTGATTCGCAGCTATTGAGACATGAAGAGTCCAAATCATGACCTAACAATGCACTGCGTTTCACCCAGAGATATAAGATGTTTTATCTGTCTACCATGCAGTTTCACTGGAAGTATTGCCCTTCAAATTGGATCACGGTAGAATAATTGGCAAAAGTGTGGTACTTCCCTAGATGGATTGTGCAAAAAGTCCTACCACTACTAATCCTACTAATATTAAAAATGTCAATGTTTGGATGTTGGGATGTTTGGATGTTTGTTGCTCAATCACGTCCTAACGTATGAACGGATCGGGCTGTAATTTAGAACACACTAGTTTTATCCCGATAAAACAACGGGCACAACGGGAACGGGAACTACGCCAGTAAAACCGCGGGGCACTGTTAGTTGATTATATATGAATAATATAATCAACTCTCAACAATCAACCTCAACGTTTCGTCAGCGTTATGCCCGACAACGGCCGCGGTAATGCCCGAGATACACAAGGCTAGTTTTTCAAGCTAGTGTTAGTAAGCTAGCAAGCTAGTGTTAGTAAGCTAGCAAGCTAGTGTTAGTAAGCTAGCAAGCTAGTGTTAGTGAGCTAGCAAGCTAGTGTTAGTAAGCTAGCAAGCTAGTGTTAGTAAGCTAGCAAGCTAGTGTTAGTAAACTAGCAAGCTAGTGTTAGTAAACTAGCAAGCTAGTACTTCTAGCTTCGCGTAGACAACGCTACGCAACGCTAGTTTTGCCTTCTTAAGCTGGAAGTACTAGCTTGCTAGATTACCAACACTAACTTACTTAACTATCCTAGCTTGAAAAACTAGCCTCGTGTATCTCGGGCATACCGTAGAAACTCTTGTAGATAGATAGATAAACTCTTTATTGCACTTAACAGAACAAACAACTTAAAAAACAATCTTAAAATATAGTAGCAAATGGCGACCTTATCGCTAAAAGCGATATCTTCCAGGCAACCGTGGGATGGAAAAAAAAAGTTAAAAATAAAAATTCGGGAGTAATCAAATAAAGAGCAATTTGATACCTTACTACATAATTAAAATATAATACTAATTATTGTATAATAATATAGGTCACTGTGAAGTCATGTGTAACGTATTCAACATCAAAAAGTATATTCTAAACACTTCCGTTCCACTACAAATTGAGCCATATTTATCCATGTGCCATAAAAGCGTCACCTAGCCAAAAACACGGCCCATAACAGCGCGTGAAATATGACGCATGTGTGCGTGACCCGACTCCCTTTGTCCTGCTTTATTATAATATATTCTGTTAATTGTGCCGCCAGCTGACGCGAGCAAATACCGTATTTTTACCGGCTTCGCTCAATCAAAGTATCATGTTAATAGTACAAATAGGAAAATATCCATACTTAGTTGTGTTTCGTTGCTCAACCACTTCAGAAATTTAGAACACAAGGTAGTCTGGACTAGCATATAGGCTACTTTTTAGCACGAAAAAATAACGGTATATGAAGTATATAAGAAAAAATAAGTATATACATACATATGTGAAAGTTTTGATGTTTGTTGCTTAATCACTTTGGAACGGGTTAACGGATCGGATATACATACATTTAGAACAAGTTATATATCATATAGTCTGGAGTAGCACATACATAGGTTACTCTTGAGCGTGGGAAAATTTAAAGAAACCGGTACTACGCAGATAAAAGCGCGGAACGCTGTAACTCTTACTGATATCACTACAACTACTGATTGACTACATATTAGACTACAGGCCCGTGAACAAAATTTACGGGTCAAATGAACTACCAGGAGACCTATGTAGGATGATAGAAGGGTATAAAGTAATAAGATTCAGGACTATGCCGTCACTTGTTAGCTGTCCAACTGAGTGAAATTGAAGAGGGGGGGTTGCTATCCTCGATCATTTCTCCTTGTCGCATTATTTTTGTACGGCGTTGCGGAATAATAGATTAAAAGCGGTATTGAAACTATAAAAATTATAAATTTTAACTTTTTAATTATTAGTTTGCCGGAAAAATTTACTCATTTGATACAGCAAATTTGGTCATTTGATTAAGTACGGAATTGGTTCCATTCAGTTTCAATACCTCTTCTAATCCATTATTTCGCAATGCCGTACAAAAATCATGCAACAAGGAGAAATGGTAGAGGGTTGCAACCCCCCCTCTTCAATCACACTCAGTTGGACAGCTTACAAGTGACGGCATAGTGCTGAATCTTAATACTTTACACCCTTCTTTCATCCTACATAGGTCTCCTGGTGGTTCATTTGACCCGTACATTTTGTTCACGGGCCTGTAGTCTATGTGTGAAAGTTGGGATGTTTATTACATTTTTTTTATTTAATGTAGAGTTACGAGATAGGGAATACTACAAACAACCTGTGGTAAGTAAGCATCATCCTTTCTCATAGCACCAAAGTTCTAAGCCTCGGATGGCATGCTTGGGCAGTTGTTGACTTTGACAAAGAATTCAGTTAGATTGCTAAAAAATGTTGTATACGTATTTTGTCTTTTGTTTCACCAGCGAAAAATTTCGAAGATACATTGCTTCAAAGTTTCGCGTGAAGTGTGATTCGTGGGTACAATTTTTAGCCACGAGTGACGTCGCGACCTTCCACTCTCGAAGTTTGATGTTCCATATCCCTGTCAATTTTACATTTTAAAATACGTGTCCTGTATTTTTCCATAGTCTATCTAGTGTATTTTTGACCGAGTCCGATACCCTGACATGGTATCGTAGCGTACCGTGAATTTTTTTTTTCGTCAGATTTTCAATTTTTTTCAGCTTGTTGTGTTCGGTAACGGCAGTAGATAACGCTGTTAAAATTTTGCTAATGAAAAAAAATAACGGTTATAAAAAGATATTATCATTATTTTGCACTTAAATTGCAAAAAAAAAAACAGTTTTCAAACTAAACAAAATTACAGCAGTTACACCACACACAAGTCTTATTTCTCATGATAATTATATAAAGTTCTATATATTCTCAGCTAATGGATTCATATTACTAAGTTTGGCCAAGGGCAGACTGTCTGGGGAAATCTCCCACAAATGATGTTTCTTCTATCGCACCTCAGGGCATGCGATGAACGCTGGATCAAATAATATGTGCTATATAATGGGAATGCGGTTGAGTTATACAGCAAATACTCATTATATTGGCAGTAAACAGTGAGCTCTAGTTATACATAATATTATGTAAGAATAGTTCAATCTGATATTCGCAATAACTGAAGAAGTTTAATTGAGCAACAAAATTATTTTCTATCATTTATGTTAAGTTATATTTCTTTTGTCGCAATACCGAAAAATTATGAGAGGTGACATGTTTACGACACACGTACGAAAAACTGACACTCTGAAGTTAGCAGAGCTAGTCAACATTTTAGTATACATTTTAACTAACTCCAGATTTATACCTCTTGCGTTGAAGACAACGTCTATTCTATGGTTGAAGTTATAGACTAGCTATTATTAATATTAAGTTATTAGATTTCTTAGCACGAGGATTAAATTTTCAACTTCTTGTCACTTTCACTTCTTCTTCTTTTTAGTAGTGGTAGGACTCTTGGCAGAGTCCGCCTGGGGAAGGACCACACCTTTGCCAGTTATTCTACCGCCAAGCAGTAATGTGGAAACATTACTGTGCTCCGGTTTGAAGGGAAATGTTTCCAGAGAAATTACAGGGCTTAGATATATAACAACTTAGATCTCTGGGTGGCGAGCGCAGTGCAGTGCTAGAGGTAATGATTTGGACTCTTTATGTTCCAATAGCTGCGTGTTACTGGGCTGTCATGCGGCAGGCATGTTGCTTACCATCAGGCACATGTACTGCTCGTCTCGTCACTTTTTATTTAAAAAAAAAACGTACATAAGTACACGGATACACATTTATTTTCTTATTTTTAGTTTTAAAAGATTTTTGAGCTAAAGGGTGAGTGACCCTAGGGTCGACTGCTGGATTGAGTTTAGGTACCCCACATGTACAACTTCTGCTCGGGGGGTAATCTACTCACATTACCCGTAAGTAAGTACACTTAAGTTTGACAGAAGTACTTAACACCTATACTTGTCAAACCTGTTAGTATCATAGTGTGGAAGTGTCCTATTTAAACCAGAATCAATTCTATTTATTTTTAACACAGGCATACTTCGATTTAAATGTTCTTTCAAGAAACACAACACATCTGAAACGCAACTGTACGATAAAAACATACATCATTCTTATCCAACACAGAAAAACTGCGCCACTTTACTTGATTACTTTCCACAGTCCAAAGCTGCGCTAAATTCTAGTGCTTCATCCATATTTCGTGGAATCTTACGTATACCAAGGGCATCCGACTGACACGTGTGTTTCAATAATATATGAGGTGACAAAAGCAGGGTCAAGTAGCCTAGACATTCTCTGTGTCATAAAAATGTCGTAGAGCCTTCGCCGCCGATTGGGACCGAATTAGCTATAGGCGGGCGATTCTGTAAAAGTAAATTGGATCTAGTTTGATGACCGACTCACTTGTGCTACAATTTGATTTTGGAAATCTAACAATCCTACTGTTCTGTCCTACTAATAGTATAAATGTGAAAGTCTGTATGTTTGGAGGTTTCGATGTTTGTTGCTCCAACACGTCGGAATGTCTAAAAAGATTAAGTTGAAGTTGTAGTTTGGAACACGCTTATTTTTTAACTAATAATATAGCACAAAAGCTACTTTTTTGTCCGAAAAATTAACTGAACGAGAACTACGCGGGTAATCGTGGTACATTGCCAGTTATTATTTACTTTGATATTTATTTGCAGACTTTGCCGAATGTATCTCTAATTATAATTGAATGACAGTTGATAACTTACACGAATATTGCACTAGGCACTTGCATCTGCCCGCACTGCATCTGAGACTATTAACATACTACAATATTATAATAAATGTTTAATTGTTACTTATTCACTCTCGTCAAATAATTATAACGTGACTAATTTCGCGTATAATTTAGAAAATGGCTAATTCTTAAGGAAATCTACATTTAGAAAATTGCCATAAGTGCTATTTCAGATTATAATTTGATTTGAGTTCCAAATTTCAGCTTGATTTCTGCAGTTCTTATGACATGGTTGAGCAACAAATGTCCAAACATTAACATTACATTTATAATATAATTAGTGACTGAAATAACTGGCCACCCTATTTATCGCTGAAAGCGATTTTTTCTATGCAACCTTAGGACACAACCTTGAAAAAACTTATAGCCGTAGCTTGCAAAGACTCTATTGATATGATTTCGTTTGTTTGCCAGAACTCCAAAAATCGGACATAAACATAATATAAGACATAATAATATTTTAAAGTTTGGAATAACACATAGCTATTTTTTATCACAAGAAATTAACGGGAACGGTCACTGTGTGGGTTGCTTGTAATAAATAATAATAATTATATTAGTTTAAAAAACTAAAAAACACGCTTTTGCATTTCAAATAGCCAATCCACCACCTTGGAACGGCCACTATGTTGGATTAAGGTTACGTGATTATTATTTTCGTATCCCATCAAACCCTTTCATTTAATACCCATATCATGGGGGTGTATTTCAAATAGCCTGTCCGCCATATTGGATTTAAGTCACGTGATTTTTTTTTCCTATTCCTGACAGCAAACCATTTCATTTGATACCCATATCATGCGGGTTGATTTCAAACAGCCAGTCCGTGATCTTGGGGAGGCCGCCATATTGAATTTGTAATGACGTTCCTTACTTAGCTAGTCATGTATTGTCATCAGAACTCAAAGCGTGTGCTAAATTACATTCTAATCGAAGACCGGAAAGTGCGTCAAATTAAGATTCCAAGATGTTCTTACATACATAGTTAGTTACAAGTGAAGCTAATAAAATAAAAGCATGTTAAAAATAACCATTCATCTTTGTAGTTGTATTCAGTCCTAAATCAAAAATAACTGATAAAAACTCGATGTCGTCTCCGTGTCGATTTCGCTTTTACAGAATAGACCACTAGATGTGGAACGACCTCGGTGGACCTTTGTTTAATAGTTTTTCGGATTCGATTACTTTTTTAGTAGTGTGCCAAATCTGGAGAAGAATGTTGCTAGGTTTAGGGTAAAAAATAATGTTTTTTTCTTATATTTAAATGTAAATTTTACATTTTCAACAATTTTTTTACGAATTTTACATGAAATAAACACCAATTTTTTTTCTGTATTATTTTTGATTTTTTTGTAATTTAAGTGCAATAAAGAGTGTATTTATCATTTTCATTCATTTATGGAAATAAGTTTAAATACATCCTAATTTATCTACAAATACCAATTAATTTCATTTGAAAAGAAAAATATGGCATAATCATTTTATGTTAAATTAAATTACGTATCTACTGATGGTAAGATAGTTATTAATTATTACTGAATTATTGATTACTGATTTGATCTTTCCGACTTTATGGATTACAAAAACGTTCTGTTATTTTTCTAAAGTTTCGTTGACAAAAAATGATGACGTCATGATATAATAACTCATTTTTTGTCAATGAAACTTTAGAAAAATAAGAGATGTGTCCTTCAACCCACAAGTTATTGGATTATTTCTATTTTATTAGTAACATCAAGTCATTTCTACATACAATTTTCTAATTTCTTTCAATATTAAATCAACTGGATTAACAGAAAAGCTACTTTTTAACATGTTAATGTTATTGTTTTTCTTTGAAAACTAAAACACATAGTAGTAAGGACCACGGATAACTCACGTGTGACAGTCACTCACAGACTGTCATTGCCAAACGAGTAGCAATTGCACGCATGTACTATCCTTGAATGGCTTATTTTTATTTTTAAAACATTAACTCTTACTGGAACGACAGCCCAGACAACCCAGTTAAGCAAATTTAGACTCACAACAAGAATTTAGATTTAAATTAACAGGAAGAGGGCAAGCCCACCGGTTATAAGAATTGCATATTGTCTCAAACACATTCATTGAATAAAATAAAAAATATATGGACCCATTTAGCACCGTCTCTCACCAGCCAGGTCTGCACCTCTGTGTTGGGGAATAATATGAGAGCTATATGTGACAAGTTTTTTTTTAAATAAAGAGTGACGAGACGAGCTAGACATATGCCTGATGGTAAGCAACACGCCTGCCACATAACAGCACAGTGACACGCAGCTATTGGAACGTGAAGAGCCCAAATCATTACCTAGCACCGCACTACGCTCGTCACCCAGAGATCTAAGTTATATCTCTAAGCCATGTAATTTCACTGGAAACATTGCCCTTCAGACCGGAACACAGGAATGTTTGCACATTACTGCTTGGCGGTAGAATAACTGACAAAGGTGTGGTACTTCCCCAGGCGGACTCTGCTAAGAGTCCTACCACTACAAAGTTTTCAACTTGCCTCAAATACCTACCCAAAATTTGCTTGTAGCCCTCGGAATATTATGTCAGACTGGACCAACCATATCACTTCTGACTTACCCTTGGATTAATTAAAGTTAGCGGTTGTTAAGTCACGAGTTACACCGTGGAACATAGCTACTGAAGTTATAAAGCTATAATAGAAGAAAAATTACAGGGCTTAGAGATATAACAACTTAGATCTCTGGGTGACGAGCGCAGTGCAGTGCTAGGTAATGATTTGGACTCTTCATGTTCCAATAGATGCGTGTCACTACGCTGCTATGTGGCAGGTATGTTGCTTACCATCAGGCACATGTCCTGCTCGTCTCGTCACTCTTTATTTAAAAAAAAAATAAAAAAAGATCCACCAAGCTAATATGGTCAGTACCTATATTATACCAACATAATTATATTATATGGCATACAAATATAGTGCAGTGTATATTGCCAATGCCCTCCTAACATTCTATTAGTAAATCCCTGTTCCAACCACACGGCCAAGACGTTACGCCACTGACATCAATATCAATTCCCCACCATTGCCAAAGTTCACGATATAACCCTAAACTTTAATGTCATCATTAGTACCTATTAAACGCTGTTCTATGACAAAATTTGACATTACAATGCGTATTTTGTTCGCGCCAGTACCGTTTTGGTGGAGATGGCGGAATTAAACAGATGACGGTAGATAGAAATTGGGTTTTGCGAATGACTGTACTAATGGGTGATTTTCATTGGCCCGGGAAGGCTGTGACCTCGAAATGGGGTGAGAAGTATCGAATCCGGATGTCAGCGCCTTTTAGTGTACCTCTTACTAAGATAACGTTTTATAATACTGTTTGGACTTTTATGTAAGATTTAATGAACAAAATTAATCTTATTGTTATAGTTTCTTGGTAAACATATAAAAGTTAAAAAAATAAATTAAAAAAATGGCAGTCATAGGAACTGCCGATAGAAGTGAAAACATATAACTCAGAATTTGATAACTTACTTTGGAATCTACACTGGTGTAACCGGAGGGTGTAGCCTGGTCATCATGGCATGACCATCTAGAAATGCACCAGCATTTCCCATTGGCTGACGCTTTTCTAGATAGCCATGCCATGATGGGCAGGTCACGTCCTTTTAGCATTTCCCACTGGATGGCGCATTTTTAGATAGCCAATGGCTATGGTCCCGAGTTTACCCGAAGATTTCTTATCATATCCGAGCGTGACGCTAGAATTCATTTCACAGTCCACGAAAAATCTGTCTAGGCGCGCCAAAAGAAGTTTTTACTTCAAAAAACATCTTGATACTCGAGTTATCCAAATAATATCTACAAACCGAAAAAATCCAAAAGTTTCAATGTTTATTTTTTTGTCTGTCTATTTAAAATTGTCGTCTAGAACTGAGAACTGGCGTATTCATTGTAACTAGATCAATTTAAATTCTAATAAAAAGTAGTAGTACTTTCTCAGTCGGATATCTAAGACATCATAATTTAATTTTCTCGCGGGAATCAAATTATGTGAACGTAACATGAGAAAGGGAATAAAATCTTCTCATTTAATAAAATATACGTACTCTGTAAGCTGATAATCTATTTTCGCGATCCGCGAATATTCTGTATACGCTGTATTACATCGGGAATCCCGTAAGCAATTTCCTTTACGTATACATATTCAAATTTATATCTATTTTCTATTTTCATATTCAAATGTGGTTGTAACCGATATGGGTTTGCCAAGCTTTGATGTTAATGTTGTTAACAGTACGAAGTGCTACGCGGTATTACGTAGTCGTTCGTTCGTAGACGCTACGTCGCGTCGCTACGTCGATGTATTGAATTTTTATTAACATTGCTACGGAAAATTTTACTTTTTAAGTTTCAATCTTTGGTTTTATTGACACAATGTATTGACAAGACAATCAATCAATCAATCATATATTCCTTAATGATAATATTACTACATGTAGGACATGTTGGTACCTGATGGTGTAATTTAACTGGAAACTTTGCCCTTCGAACTGGAACATAGTGCTGTTTGCATAATTATTACTGCTTGGCGGTAGAATAACTTTTATTTAATTTAAACACTCCATAGACTCCGGGGTCCGTTACCTTTGTCATTACAATAATCTTTTTTCATTTACATAGATCTTGGATTAGGAGAAGAAGAGGAAAATAAGAGGGGGGGGGGGAGTAAGGGTGTGGTGAACATTTTAAACGTAATTCACTATCACAGTTTCTATTCATTCATATTATATTCAGTATCACAATTATCACAAATAAATAAATATTGGTGGGCAATTCACACACACCGTCTGACCCCAAACTAAGCAAAGCTTGTACGATGGCGGCCAGATAGCTGATATAATAGTTATAGAGTTTTAAATACATACTTATTATACATATGTATAAACACCCAGACATAGTGCAAACATTTGAATTCATCACACAAATATTTGCACTGGGTGGGAATCGAACCCACGACCCTCGGCTTCGCAGGCAGAGCTACTACCCACTAAGCCACGAGGCCAGTATCACAGGCTTATGATAGGTCTTGGCCTTCTAAAGCGTAGAGCTATCCCACTGTTATACTTTGAATGTACTATATTTTAACTTATATTTACTTACTATGCAGTATAGCTATTGATCAACACTGTGTTTCAAATTGGTATGAATAGTTTACAGAAATGCGTTACAAAAATTTTAATTCACAATCAATAATTTTCAGAGAATAGAAACAAAATATACGTAGGTACTTTTGTTGCTTATACACAACAGTTTCAACTCAGAGCATTGAGTTAATTTCCATAAATTCAAATATGAAATCATTAAACAATAATACTAAAACTAGTAACACAGTACAAACTAAAAAATACTCAGAAACATACACCAATATTAAAACAACCAATGTTACATTGAGGATCAAAGTATTCTATATAAAAGAAAATAGATATTTCACTATTGAAATTCGTTTGTCCCTTTTAATTTTGGTCGTCATTGAACCACCTTAATACTTAACAACTAGTCATCAAAATAACGGCAATTAGACTCAAATTACTTCAGCTGCTATGTTCAAAGCTAGGCTTTTATCTAGCTAATTATCACTCCAGTGGTAAATTCTTATAGTTAGTGATCTAATTTTAGGGCTTTAAGTATCTTTGTAATGATGCGTAATGACTAATGAACATGTTTCTGTACTCTGACCGCTGACTCGAATGATATTCAATATTAAGGGATGGAATGTTGATAGACTTCTACTTTTATGAAACTGATTATTTCTCGACTGGAAGGTATTCAAACTACATATATCAGGGAACACCCTCTCAGGGAACGTATTTCACAGTTTAACACTGATTTAAAGAAGGTATTAAAAGTTAAATTCTTAAAGTTTCTTTTTTTTCAAGTGTAGATGTAAGTTTGAGAACACGGCTTGCTTTAACTGGCGAAGTAAAAAAATCCGATATAACTGATTTGTCCGAAGAAATTCCTTTTTCCAAGGACATGTGTCTTCGGCCAAACTGCTCTTGGCCTGTGAGGTGGACTACTTTGACTTTCTCCTTGTGAGAGAAGGCACCGATTACCAGCAGTGGGTACATAAAGTGGGCTATTTATTCCTATGTTCTCACTTCTAGGTCATATTGTAGTATTATAAAAAAAAACTTATAGTCCTAGCGAGACTTGTAATATTTTGAGTAAAGTCAAATCAGTTTAGAAATTTTAGTAGTCTGTGACGTCAAATAACTTACAGAAAATTCAATTTAGTAAAATTTTGTAGTATCGAAATTAGTTCCCTTTCTAACAAGGGATCAAAGTTATTATCAACGATAAGCTTTTATAGGATCAAACTCACTTTTATTCGCACAGCATGAGATTTTACGGCACTACCTGAGGTGGTATTCACGGAACTAATGGTGTAGACGGGATCTCTCTCGATTCTGAAATAAGACTCCCTCGCCACAACTTCAGTTAATAGGTAGTCGTGATCAAAATCAATGAGAACGATCTATTTGCAAATACTCATAAGTATTTTCCTTATCAACAAGCAACTAAGTTATTACTTTTACCAAATACAAAAGTTGTGTTTCGTACAAATTTTTCCTTATTTATTTCACTAAGCCAATTAATACAAGAAACTCGTATAATTATGGTCTTAGTTAAGTAACAGCGTCGAAACTTGTCGTCACGTAATTCCTAACTTGCTAACTTATACCATGTTTCCAACGTCTGGTGTGTATCAAGATACGCCCTGAAGTATTGCTTAGATAACTTGATATTTTATTGCGTTAGCTAGATATTCAGGATTACGAAAGTTTTATTTGGTTCAAAGATAAATATGAATAGCAAAACAGTGCTAACATTAGATAGATTGATATATGAAAGTATTACGCTTCTGTTGACGTAACTTAAATGGAAGTTAGTCAAGGGAATCACAACAATACAATTTTACAAGAATATTATTTATTTAAAATTAAAAGGGCCCTTAAATACGATGATACGTGAAGCCGAGGATTGGGCTGAATGGCTAGTTATTGGAAAGGCCCAAGTCCAGTAGCGGACGATTGTGGGCTGTTTATAAAGATGATGAAAATGCTACTAACTTAACATAACGACGAACATTTAAACTCCTCATTTTATGAAATTGGTTTTTTTTTTTTTTTTTTAATATGGAGTGACGAGACGAGCAGGTCATGTGCCTGATGGTAAGCAACATACCTGCTACATAACAACACAGTGACACGCAGCTATTTGAACATGGAGATTCCAAATCATTACCTAGCACTGCACTGCGCTCGTCACCCAGAGATCTAAGTTGTTATATCTCTAAGCCCTGTAATTTCTCTGGAAACATTGCCCTTCAGACCGGAACACAGTAATGTTTGCACATTACTGCTTGGCGGTAGAATATTTGGCAAAGGTGTGGTCCTTCCCCAGGCGGACTCTGCCAAGAGTCCTACCACTACAAAAACACAGAACAGAATGAATTAACTGGATTCAACTTTAAGTTATTCGTCAACCGTCGTAAAAGTCAACAATCCTTCTAATTAGTCTTTCGTATTGAAACAATAATTTAAGAGTTTCTGAGAATCGTTAAGGCTCTTACGCACTGGAGCAAACTTACACAAAGTAATGGAAACAATAATTATAATTAAATTAATTCATGAAATAATGACATTTAAATGCCGTTTAGATAGAAATAGTGCCGAGTTACACCACATTCAAAATACTCTCTATTTTCATAAAAAATATTACAGAAAAAAAAACTTTAGTTGAAATCAAAACTTGCAACATTCGACAATTATGTTATTAATAAGACAGTATTATTCAAAAACATGCAGTTATAATATTTATAGGATTGAATTTATATTCCTAAGAAATGTTCATTACGTATCAGTAAATATAACTGAACATTCAATATTCTTACAACAAAATTAGAGTCAAACCTATTCGTTTGGGTCTTTGGAATATCAACCATGAAACGTCTCACTCTCACGTCGTCGACGTCTCATTTCATACAATAAATTATAGCAATTACAATAAATCATATCAAAATTTAAAAAAAAATATTATAAGTTGTAGTAGTCTTATTGTAGTAATTGTTGTCAATGCCGTGTACGACATTTTGGTGAACAAATTATTACAGTTAAGTTTATCATAAGTAGTTTATTTAAGTTTCAATTTGTTTATTATTATCGTACCAATAAAATAAAAAATAAAATAAAACCAAAACCGATTTAGTCAGGCGGTAGAAAAGCGGGTCTGAATATGACTTAACAATTTTACGGAACAATCCTTTCGAGGTCAGCCGTAACAAGAACAATAGTAACTTTTGTAAGCCAATCTCATCTTTTAAGATTTCTCTCATCAAACAATTCCGATTCCAAAACTCTGAATTGACTCTTGAATTATCTTGAACAAGATATTTCTGGCGTTTAAAAGTTATTGATTAATTTATACTCACCGCCGTAATTAAACAAATAGTGGTGGAATGTATACGTGTATTTTTAATTGTGTTGTGTGTCTGGATATTTCTATATACCTATTATTACTTTACATTTAAAGTTATATGAGTATAATTTCAGCTATTTGGTATTCATTATAAGTTTTGCTTAGTTTGGGACCGGTTAATATGGTGTGAGGTTAGGTAATCAATATTTATTTTTACAAAACTTGACTAAGGTATTTCATTTGACATTCCACCGTATTTTAATTATTTTAATCAAGACTTGCGCGAGTCAAAACACCAGTTAAAAATTTCAATCAATTTTTTCCAAAAAAAAAACGAAAATTCGAGAGGAGATGTACAGGTTTGTGTTCACTACTTGGCACTACATTTACATTGAACATGAAGAATAAATTAAAACAACGTAAGGAAATTGGTATTTTCAAAAAAAAAATGGCAGTCGTCATAGGGACTGCGGATAAAATAGCTCAGAATTTGAAAGCGGAACTACCAATGGCACAGCAGAACTACGCGGGTGAAACCGGAAGGTGTGGCCATGACCATGACCAAGACCATTTAGACCATCCAAGTTTATTTCGAAGATTTCTTTCATTTACGAACGTAAAGCTTCAGGTCAATTCACAGCCCACGGAAAATGTAATAATAGAATATTTGTCATCCGCCGGCTCCCATTTATCCAGCGTGGTCGATTATGTCCCTGATTATCTTCTTGTGACAAAAGACGCCAAGCCTCAGAAGTGGATACATGCATTGGGCTATTTAGGCTCCGCTTTCGAGCGTTTTTTCCGTGTATCCGATAAATTATGCATACTACATCTATCTGTCTATCTAAATATTTGAAATACCGCTTTTAAAAATAGATAGTTCAAAGTTTTGAGTCACGATTGAATTAGTGTTTATCATGTGTGCGTGTTTTATCTAAGGCCATATATCGTTGCTTTCCATCTGATGAGCGATATTTAAAAGCCATCCACTTAAATAATTAAAAAAGTTACTGACGTAATTAGAATGATTCGTTCCATTTATAACTGTGTCTACTATTATTGAATTCTATTATAATTAATGTAATAAAACAGTGAGGACTATTTTTGTTTGTTTTTAGCTTGACTTCCAAAATGGAGGAGATTGATTAAATGTTTGTCTACAATACATTTTGCCAGCTGCAATCAGCAAACTATTAGTTCTTTGGGCTGCATTTAGTACATCCCACGTAAATAACCTTTTAGTTAATAAAATACTACGCTATCTGTTATCTGGAAGAGATCGCTTTTAGCGATAAGATCGCCTTTTGTACCCATTTTGTTTTTGTTATTATACATATGTGTTACTTGTTGTCAGCTTTGTTTGTGGTGCCAATAAAGTGTTTTGTATTGTATTGTATACTACCAATTATATGCCTTAGAATTTAAATTAAGCGTATTTTCCATTGTCGAGCATTTATATAGTAATAATCGCTTCCCAATGCTTCATAGACTATATCAACGTGCGACACGTATTTGCCTAACATAACATATTTATGCGTACGTGTACATTCCCTGTAGTAGTCCGCCCCACAAAGTAGCCTAATACCCATAAAAATTCCTCTGGGGCTCCAAGGGACAGGTTCAAAAAACCTGACAAGCGACAGTGGAGCTGTTACTTTAGAGGAGGGTTCCGTATCGTTTCAATTTTTAACGCAGCTATATTCTCAGTCGTATTCTGAAGGGATGTCAAAATATATTGTGTTTTATTGGAATTTATTTGGAATTATCGATAATATTTGAAATGGCACGGTTTGAATGACATCGTTGACGTAACTATAGCTTTCTAGAAATAAACAAACATTAACATTAACGTTAACCCTGTTACACATAGCCAACCCTAGCGTATTGCCGCATCAGCATCGCCCGCAATACACTGCACACGGCTCCAGCGACACGAGGCGCAAGCTCAGCAGAACGCTGCTTCGATTGACGTCAAGCCGAGGTTACCTGCGACGGCGGACACGAGGCATCGGCCTCTTTGTATTCCGATCATTCATCGATCAATACATACCCTTAGTACATAGAAATTAATTGTAACTTTTATTTTAATAAATTAGTTTTATTTAAAACTTTGCATTTTTTTGGAACCTCCGGCTACAGCCTACGTAATTGGCGCAGTCGGTAGGATACCTGTAAAGTCAGTGAATCGATCACCGGCCCGGGTATTCTGAACCTACGTGAGAGCTGCAGCCAAGATGTGTATCCAGACATAGATACGACAGAGAAATGCAAATTTGGTAAGTACCTAGATCTTACTAGAGTTGCTCGCCTTTCCTACTTATAATTTCCTTTTAATATTTCCTTTTTCATATATTTTTCGATTTTAAAATTTTTATATACGATTTACCAGTGGTGACTTTCTTTGTGTTTTTTTTTTCTCTTTCGTTTTAGAAAGTTTCGAAAATTTTTCACCCTCGTAAATCGCGTACTGATAGAGCTAGGATTAGAAGTAGAATCGCGCAAATTGATGCAAATAGAAATTTAGAAATTATTTTAGAAGATAGTGTTACATTAAGAAATACTTTTGAGAACAATTTAACCACAATCATGAGTGTAGACCTAGTCGACCAAGTCTACAAGGCTTTACGCCTATTACCAGAATTTGACGGGAACTCAAATGTATTAACGCGGTTTATACATCTATGCGACCAGTTAGTTGCGGAATTTGTTAGAGCGGAGCCCGGGTTCGAATTAAGTAACCTAGCACTTTTAAATGGAATTCTTAATAAAGTTACCGGACATGCCGCCCGAACTATTAACTCAAATGGCATACCCGAAAATTGGCAGGGTATAAGAAATACATTAATCAATAATTTCTCAGACCAACGAGATGAGACCGCGTTGTATAACGACTTAGCCCTTTTAAACCAGAGGCATTTATCCCCTCAGGAATTTTATGAGAAGTGCCAAAGTCTTTTTAGCACTTTAATGACTTACGTCACATTGCACGAGGCAATACCAACAACTATTGAGGCAAAACGGTCCCTTTATAGAAAGCTGACACTGCAAGCGTTTGTTCGCGGCCTTAAAGAACCTTTAGGCTCGCGAATTCGTTGTATGAGACCCGACACGATAGAGAAAGCTCTGGAATTTGTTCACGAGGAAATCAATACCTTGTATTTACAACAGCGCAACGACCAATTACCAGAGCGAAGGGTGCAGTCAACGTCCTCGTCTTCATTTGACTTTTCAGCAAATGCCACTAAATTCTATAACGTTCCACAGCGACCATTGACTTTCTTCCCTCCGCATAATAACACACCAGGACCCTCAAAGCCCATGAGCTTTCCACCACCTAGGCCAATGCAAATTTGGAGACCCCAAATGCCAATAAACCGTGGTCTTACCAGAACACAACAGATGTTCGCTGCTCCCCCACCTAACTACAGAATGCAGAGTAATATCTTTAGATTGCCCCAGAACAGACCAAATTACCAACAACCAAGCCCTTCAGGCATGGGCCCTAAGCCGATGAGTGGCGTTAGCCACTATGTGACAAAACCTGCTCAACCTACCAGGATGTTACATGACTGGTCTAAACACGGAAATCCACCCCCTACAAATTATTTTAAGACGAGAGAGTTAAATTTCAACGACGGACAATACTGTGAGCAATTTGACAATTACTATGACCCTGAAAATGCCTATACTGACTATGATCCGACCTACTATGACACGCCTTACTGTGACACAACGTATGACGTCACACCTTATGAACAGACGCATGACTATGTTCCCGCGTACGTGGAAGAGACACCAGACGAAGACCACCATGGTGATCAGCAGGATTTTATGAAGGTCACGAAATCAGACAAACTAAAATAGAAATCAATCTTCAAACGCAAAGACAACTTCCCTTTATACAAATTAGAAATCCACCCCTGAAACTATTAATTGACACAGGCGCGAACCAATCGTTCATTAGTCCCGATGCGGTAGAAAGATATTACTCAGACATCCAGTGTAATTATGAACCGTTTGAAGTGACCAACATACACGCGACCACCCGTAACAACTATTCCATAACTTTACCGTGCTTTGACGAGTTCAATGAAGATTGCGACATTACGCTATTCGTATATAAATTCCACGAATATTTCGATGGATTAATTGGCTTAGATTTACTGGAAAAATTAGAGTCTAATATTGACCTAAAGGATAAAGTCCTTGTCACTCGCAAATCCACTAACCCTTTGTGCATGTACGACTCACGAAATTGCAACTTATATGAAGACATTATACCAGCAAATACGTCTAAATTGATACGAGTTCCAATTAACTTTCACGACGGTGACGTATTAGTTACGGAACAGACAATATCCAACTGTACTATACCTGATTGCGTCACTATTGTTAAGAATAACCGTGGTATAATAGAGATCACTAACCCGACCAAACATGACGTAGTATTTTCGATGGACCAACCAGTTAGCGCGGAACTATTTAACGCTGAATGCACGCGTACTCAGAAAATATGTAACCGAGCCACAGAAGTGATTTCGCGATTACGTACTGACCATCTGAATCCGGAAGAACGAGCCAACTTAGAGTCCCTTTGTGCTCAATACGCTGACGTATTTTATTTAGAAGGTGAACCTTTAACTTTCACCAATAAAATTAAACACCATATCAACACCACCGATGAACTACCCGTCTATACCAAAACCTATAGATACCCATTCATTCACAGACAGGAAGTTCAGGAACAAATTTCAAAAATGCTCGATCAGGGTATAATTCGCCCCTCACAATCTGCCTGGAGCTCCTCCATATGGGTAGTTCCAAAGAAAGCGGACGCGTCCGGTAAAGCCAAATGGCGAATTGTCGTCGACTTCCGAAAAGTCAATGAGAAGACCATCGACGACAAGTACCCTATTCCGAACATCAATGACGTGTTAGATAAACTTGGTAACTGTCATTACTTCACCACGTTAGATCTTGCAAGTGGGTTTTACCAGGTGGAAATGAATTCCGACGATATCCACAAAACGGCATTTAATGTAGAACATGGACACTTCGAATTTTTACGAATGCCCATGGGTCTTAAAAATTCTCCATCCACCTTCCAACGAGTGATGGATAATGTCCTTAGAGACCTCCAAAACGTCATCTGCTTGGTGTATCTTGATGACATAATCGTGTTCAGCGTTTCACTACAGGAACACATGGTAAATTTGGGAAAAGTCTTTAAAAGACTTAGGGAATCGAACTTTAAGATTCAGATGGATAAGTCCGAATTTTTAAAGCTAGAGACCGCATACCTAGGTCATGTTATAAGTAAGGATGGCATCAAGCCAAACCCTGACAAAATTTCTGCCATTCAGAGATTCCCAATCCCTAAGACTGCCACCGAGATCAAACGCTTTCTTGGTTTGCTAGGATATTATAGGAAATTTATTCCAGACTTTGCGTGTATTACAAAACCAATGACACAGTGTCTGAAGAAAGGTTCAAAAGTTACTTACGACGATCTTAAGTATATTGAAAGTTTTGAGAAATGTAAAGTACTCTTAACAAACGACCCTATTTTACAATACCCCGACTTCACGAAAGACTTCATTTTGACAACTGACGCTTCTAACTTTGCAATAGGTGCTCTCCTTTCTCAAGGATCAATAGGTAGCGACAAACCTATAGCTTATGCGTCTAGGACACTAAACTCGAGCGAAACTAATTATAGTACGATTGAAAAGGAGTTATTAGCCATTGTTTGGGCTACTAAATACTTTCGACCATACTTGTTTGGAAGAAAGTTTAAGGTAATTACAGACCACAGACCCTTACAATGGGTAATGAGTATAAAAGAGCCCGGCTCCAGACTCACACGCTGGAGGCTTAAATTGAGCGAATACAACTTTACGCCCATATATAAGCAAGGCAAACTTAATACCAATGCCGATGCACTTTCTCGTATCGAACTAAATAATGAGAACACACATTTGACTAAGACCAACCCTCCTCGAGTACCACCTTCAGTGGCAGGCTCTTCTACACTTACAGCTAGTTCACTCGTTGTAAACGCCTCTGAAATAAATAGACCAAACTCACCAGATGGATCCGAAACTCTCACTGCTCATACTAGTGCTGAGGATCCCATCTTAGAAATTCCCATTTCCGATGATCCGCTAAACAAATTTCATAGACAGATTTGTTTCGTATTAGTAGGAGATATTAAGAAAAGACCAACTGTGACCAAACCATTTGAGGCACATACTCGAACGACCATACAACTATCGGAATCAAACCTAGAAACTGACGTCATCAGTGCAGTAAAAGAATTTGTCAATCCTAAGGTCAGAACAGGCATAATTATTCATCCCCGTCTTGCAATGTATAAAATCATCCCTGTATTACAGAAAAGTTTCAGAAGCTCTTTTATGAACCTTGTACTAACTACGGTCGAACTAGAAAACGTCAAAGAGTACTTACGCCAACAAGAGATCATTAAAAAGTACCACGAAGGCAAGACAAATCATAGAGGCATAGCCGAATGCTATCTAGCTTTGTCTTCCAAATACTACTGGCCCAAAATGAAAGAATGCATTGCAAAATATATAAATGAATGCAGCATTTGTGGCCAGGCTAAGTACGACCGAAATCCAATTAAACAAAGATTCTCAATAGTTCCACCGCCTTCTAAGCCATTCCAAACAGTTCATCTCGATCTCTTTACCGCCCAAAATGAAAAGTTTCTTACAATAGTAGATGCCTTCTCAAAGTACGCACAAGCTTACTATTTGAGAGACAGTACTGCTCTGAGCGTTGTACAAGCGCTTCTTGTTTTCTGTACACATCATGGCATCCCCTTAACTGTTGTTACGGATGGAGGCCCCGAGTTCACCAACCAATTGTTCTTGGAATTCACCCGAATTCACAAGATACAACATCACAAAATACTAGCGCATTGCCCAAATGACAATGGCATAGTAGAAAGGTTTCACTCCACTATTTTGGAACATCTTAGGATACTGAAAATCGAGAAACGCAACGAACCAGCAGTAAACCTCATGCCTTATGCCATCTTAGCGTACAATAGTTCAATCCATAGTTTTACCAAGTGCAGACCTTTAGACTTAATAACCGGACATTTTGACCCACGTGACCCTATAGATATTGACATATCAGAACACTTATTCCAACAGTACTCCCAGGACCATAGGAAACGAATGAACCAAGTATATGACCTCATTAATCAGACTTCTTTGCATAATAGGACCCAATTGACCGAAGCTCGTAATAAAAATAGAGAACCCGAGAATGACTATTCTCCTGACCAACAAGTCTTTGTACGAAATCCGGTAGCGTCCCGACAAAAGTTAGCCCCACGCTACACACAAGACACTGTGCTCGCCGATCTTCCAATACACATTTATACGAAGAAGAAACGCGGCCCTGTAGCCAAATCTCGCCTTAAGCGAAGCCCTAAACACACCAAATTGTTACAGGACACTACTATGGCTGACAATGACCTACCAGACTCAAGGACAGGAAATGATGATTGACTCGCTTGACCATGGACCAGGACTTCTTCCATTTAAACTAGGAGCTGCAAAAATGGTCTCCCATTATCACTCTTTCCTAAGTTACATTGACTTAGAAAACATTCGTCTTCAGATAGAATCAGTTAAGTCCCAGACGACAGAGTTAAGACCCTTGTTGAACAATAAAACTTTATCTATATTTGATCCCCACCTAGAACATCTTAACAATAAAGTCAAATTAATTACAGAAAAACTTAATATTTTTGAATCAGTTCGTAATAAACGAGGCCTCATTGACGGTCTAGGCTCTGTTATAAAAAGCATTTCCGGTAACCTAGATTATACCGACGCACTAAAATATGAGCATGCTATTAACACGTTGCGCAATAACGAACAGAAATTAGAATCGGAATTTAATAATCATATTAGTTTGAGTAAACATTTTATTTCCCAGAGTTCTCAAATAATTAGTAATATAGTCACAAATCAAGAGAAAATGAATAAAGCATTGAACGCTATATATCAAAGCGATGCAACTAGAGACGCAGATCTGGTTAAATACGCCCATCTGGCACAACACTTATTAATTCTGGGAGATAATATAGAAGATTTGTGCGAGGAGTTACAGAACTTAGAAAATACATTAGCTTTTATTCGTGCATCGAGCACTCCTTATTCGTTAGTTAGCATAGGCAACGTTAAAGAGATGTTTGAGAAGTTAAGGACATTATATTCCAATGATGAAATCCTTAACATAGAATTTAGAAACTTTTATGAAATAATCAAATTAGGGTACTTTTATTTAGGTAAGCAAATAGTAGTAGTTATCAAGGTTCCTATCGTAGTTCCCTTGACTTATGAGTTTTATAAGTTATCCCTCGTTCCCAATATAGACCATCAAATCCTAGTACCACCCTCACCTTTCATAGCACTCTCTAGCAAAGACACTAGGTACATAGAGACAGAATGTCCGAAGATTAATGCATTATATCTCTGCGAAGCAAAGCCCAGCCTTAATACCCAGGACAACGCGGATTGCATCCAGCACCTCATAACTCGCCAAGAACTCCAGCCAACCTGCAAGATGACATCTGTGACCCTGTCAAACGAAGCCCTAGAATCACTGGATGACAAGCATTACACCCTAAGTTTTCCTGTACCAACCAAAGTGAAGATATCCTGCGGACAAGAAGAATATCGGACACTACAAGGTAGCTATTTGGTTACTATTCCACTAAAATGTAACCTGAAAACACCAGGATTCACAATCTCCAACTCAAACGACCACATCAAAGGACATGTCATTAGAATAATGGAAATGCCATTACACTACGAGCCGAGCTCCAAGGATCACCCGAAACTCACCCTCAACTCGCCGAACTTAGAAAAACTTCACACACTAAACAGCGAATTAACAGCCCAATCTTCAATCAACTTAGATGACATCACTGACCCAGCCATATATCACACCACCATACCTATCTACATGATACTATCATTGGGCACTGGCACATTCATTGCCTCGCTACTGTACCGCCGACTACGTGCAAGCAACGAAGACAGAGCATCCACGGAGACACTTAGTGGCGCTCCAGAAGCAACAAACGCAGTCTCGGAATCCTGCAACATCAACCCTAGCCAAATAAGGGTTGATCACATATGCCTACCAGCGACTATCTCGAACAAGTTCTGCAATAGTCACCGTTCTACGGGGGGAGATGTTACACATAGCCAACCCTAGCGTATTGCCGCATCAGCATCGCCCGCAATACACTGCACACGGCTCCAGCGACACGAGGCGCAAGCTCAGCAGAACGCTGCTTCGATTGACGTCAAGCCGAGGTTACCTGCGACGGCGGACACGAGGCATCGGCCTCTTTGTATTCCGATCATTCATCGATCAATACATACCCTTAGTACATAGAAATTAATTGTAACTTTTATTTTAATAAATTAGTTTTATTTAAAACTTTGCATTTTTTTGGAACCTCCGGCTACAGCCTACGTAATTACCCAATAAATACCAAATTGAATCAAAAGAGAGAGACGTACTTCTTAGCATTCCATGGATTCACCGTGCGGGTGCCGGGTCCATCGTGTGGCAGAGAGAGAAATCACGAGTAGACCCCGAGACTTGTGACTCGGGCTGTAGGTTTAAAAGGGGCCCCTTATATTGACGTACGTCAACACTCACCTTCACTACTCGTATTTCTCTCCCTGCCCAGCCAAATCCGATATGATCCTACTAGTGCAGCTTTAGATACTCGTTCTAGTATAGAACTTACTGCACTTCTGGACAATCCAAGGTCTTTAAGCAGGTTATAGAGAGATTTTGCTGGTATACCTCTCGCTCCTACTTCTACAGCGTATAAATTAACTACATAGCCATTTTTTGTTAATTCATTTTGTAGGTCGTAATACTTATTTTGTTTCATCGCGTGGTCTTTAGGTATATTAGTTTCCCACGGTACGGTAAGTTCTACCAGGACTATGCGTTTCGTAGCCCTAGAAAAAAGGAAAATGTCCGGTCTGGATGACGAAACACCTACATCCTCTGGGATTTTGTAGTGCTTTTCATACGTGTCCATTAAAATAGTCCAATCAGGTGCTGAACCCAGGATTGAGTAAGGCTTGTTCTTGGAGTTTGAAGTTGAGCCCTCTTTTACAAAGTTAATTTGTCTTTTGTTTATCGTTATAATATTATAATATTATTATTATATTATAATATTATAATATTATTATGAAATACGTAAAATAAAGTGAATTTGTGACAAATAATAGCAAATTTGAATCGTCATTAGGAAACTACTTATTGCTAGACTAACATTGGGTCAATACAAGCATCAAAGTTTTCGTAGACAATTTTACTAGAATCTATCAAGCGGGCCAAATTCCAAAAATAGTTGTCTTCAAAAGATACCTTCTTGGAATATCTAGTTTCTTCACGATATTTTTCTTTCTCCATTAAATCTGTAGATACTTGTAAACATATTCAGAATAATAGACAGGAATTGAACCAACGCCTTAATCATTGTAAATGCGACATAGAACGTTCTAGCCACTAAGCCACCACCACTTCTTTTATGGAACCACAAAAAATCTTTTTCAGCAAATCGGTTCAGGCATCTTCGAGTAGTCTGTGAACACAAATGTCACCTGTAGTGCGATTTAATACTATTTATGGCAGGTTTCTCCATTCATCTAACACTCCATCTTCTCTATCCTTTAATAGGGCACGTAGAAAGACATAAAATTACCATCCCTACATAGTCGACCTAACATCGACTCAAGTAAACTGTTCTCGTCCACATCTTTAATGTGAACCGTCAAGATTTTGAATACCTAGGTACTTTGCCGTCTTTATTGTTTGCTGAGACCTTAAACTTGGATGTTTTCAAGTCCTGATTAAAACTGTAGTAACTGTAGTATTCCAGTAATACGTACTCTACATTTTTTTTTAAATATAGAATGACGAGACGAGCAGGACATGTGCCTGATGGTAAGCAACATGCTTACCACATGACAGCACAGTGGCAAGCAGTTATTGGAACATGAAGAGTCCAAATCATTACCTAGCACTGCACTGCGCTCGTCATCCAGATATCTAAGATATTAAATCTCTAAGCCCTGTAATTTCTCTGGAAACATTGCTCTTCAAACCGGAACACAGTAACGTTGGCATTAACACACATTCGGCCTCAACGTTGCTTTCCACCATGCAAATGTTTCAAATACAAATACAAATCTGCCATGTCATAAGAACATGAACACATAATTATTGAACCCATTACTAACTAATACTTAGTACTGTATCTCGGTACCTAATGGCTTCTCCCAAAACGAAATTTAAATATCAAAGTTCAGTCAAACATACACCTGTTCTTTAATAAACTAGCATTACCAAAACGTCATCACGGCTTCAACACAAGAGCTAAAACTCATCACAGACGAAGTCGAAAATTGATGGCCGTAAAAAAGTGTTTTAATTACTCATTAATATTTCGCTTCGGTACAGGGAACCCCGATCCTATTGAAATGAACATAAAACTTTGACTTACGACGTGCGACGGCGGGTAATTAAGCTGAATATTCATGAGCGCCGCGTGTCCGCTGTCAACTCGACTCGACAATATTTTAATAGTTATTATTTACGTGAAATGTCTATGATTTCATTACATAGGGAACGGGGAATATGATGGCGCTATATTTGAAACGTTTATCAACCTCTAAACGAATTTTGCATAACATGCAAAAAGTCATCAGTTTTTATAGTGTAAAATTGGTATTGAATTTTTCGAAGAGGACGTCAGACGAATTCAATGATGATTGGACTTAATCTAAGTATTTAATACCTAAAACATTTATTTCATTACGTATTTACGCTTACCATCAGGTAAATGTCCTGTTCGTCTCGTCACTATCTATTAAAAAAAAACAGTATTATGTCCACATTTAAACGTGAGACTTAGTAAAATGCCTGGATATTATATTTTTCACACTTTTACGCCATTTTTTTTTCATGAATAATAGTGCCAGAAATTTTAAACACTAAATAAGCATATTTATTATAGTGCTAAGTTTAATAGACTAATTTTAAATAAAATATTTGGCTTAATAAATACTTATTCAGCCACATTTTATTGATATTAGATAAGCGTTCGACCGCTATCTCGTCTGATAATTATAAATATTACCCGTTAATAAATAATACATTTAATAACAATTGACTAATAGTGTCATACGCTACTACGATAACAATTAAATTGGTAATAAATCTATACTAATATTATAAAGCTGAAGAGTTTGTTTGTTTGTTTGAACGCAAGGATCTCGTGAACTACTAGTACGAATTGAAAGATTATTTTTCTGTTGGATAGTTCATTTATCGAGGAAGGCTATAGACTATTTAACATTACGCTACTATCAACGGGAACGGAGTATAAATGAAAAATGTAACAAAAACGGGAAATAAATATTGCTTTTTGAGAGCTTTCGTCGCATGACAGCATGTGTATATCTTTTAAAAGGTTGCGTAATTAGAATCTAAGTGAATTGATACGACTAATTTCCGATAGATGGCGTAGCAATACGCGCACGATTCAGCTAGTTAGTAATAATTTTTTTTGGATATAACTTTACACCAAGCGATTAAAATTACTCTGTCAATAACAATCGTCCATAATTAACAGCCCGATAGGACGTCAATTCATAAAGTTAAATCAGAACAGAGATATGGTATTAAATTTAAATTGATGGAATCCAATTAAATGTCCTCAACATTCAGTTTTAAATTTGTGACTGAAATTTGAAAACAGTCTGTTATATATTAACTTCGTATTTCATCTAAAAATAGCTTTTTTTAAAAAGCTAAACCATTTTTGAATAAAGAAAAACATTTCGCTCAGGCTCATATTATCTAGTGTAGAGCCTGGCCATAGTAATCCAATGTGGCAAATGCCAAAAAAAAAACTATGATAATCCAATGTGGCAAAAAATTATCATAGTTTTTTTTCTTAAGATAATAATATGTTTCTTTTGGCGCGTAAGGGAAAATGATAAGAGTAAATTTGTACGATACTAGCGCGCGCACCGTTCCAAAAATGGACACCACGAAGTTAACATTTTAGTAAAAATCGTTACTAACTTCAGTTTACTATTTCTTATGTTGAAGATATTATCTATTGCTGTGGTTGAAGTCAAGTTTCTTAGCACGAGTAATAAAGAGAACTATGAAAAACTTCTTGCTTGCGTACATACATAAGTACACACAGACTTTTTTGTGAGAGCTAAACATGCAATCAATCAAGGTGATTATAAGCAGATGAGGTGATTGTTTCGTGGCGTTAAGGCTCGACTAAACCAGCCGTTAGGTTTAGTCGGGAGAACGGCAACTGCTGATCCGGAGCCCCACGTTCGATTCCCAAGCGTACCACTGAATTTTCGATGTCATGTGCGTAATGCCACTATCTTAAAAACGGTGAAGAAAAACATTGTGAGGAAACCTACATTATCCATGACCATTATCCTGTTGATAGGCCTTTAAAAATGACGTTGAGGTTTCTAATATAATTATTGCCTACACAGAATAGTTTGCGCGTGAGATACTTGCAAACTGGTAAAATGTGTGTCCCCTCCCCTCTAACTTCTAAAATGAGAGAATGATAAATTTCAAAAAAATATTTGTGATGTACTTTACCATGTAAACTTCCAACAAACGTTGGTTTGAACTCGATCTGATGAGTAGTTTTTTTAGTACGTCATAAATACACTATTATTACACACTATTATTAAGTTACGGCTGGTCTAGTCGGGAGAACGGCGCCTGCCGATCCGGAGACCCCGGGTTCAAACCCCACACGCACCACTGTCTTTACGAAGTCATGTGCGTAATGCCGCTAACTTAAAACGGTGAAGGAAAACATCGTGACGAAACCGACATGTACCTAGAATCTTTCGAAGTCATGTGTCATCCGCCAACCCGCACTGGGCCAGCGTGGTGGATTATGGCCTTAACTCTCTCCTTGTGAGAGAAGGTCCCGAGTCCCGGCAGTGGGAACGTTTAGTGGGCTGTTGATGATTGATGATACACTATTATTAAAAGATCGATCAAAGTTACACCGAACTACAAGAACTTTTTATTATGCTGCTACGGAACCCTTCATGGGCGAGTCCGACTCGCACTTGGCCGCTTTTATTGAGTTAACGTACAGTTTCAGGGATAGTAAGTTGACCCGCAACTTCATTCCTCCAATTAAGCTGTTGTAGTAGTCAGTTATGGCTAGCACTACGACGTTCTAGGTATATTTTTATTATGCCACTAGCTGAACCCGCTACTTCGTTCGCGTACGTTGATCTTGCGACCTTATTAGTACATTAGTAGTACTTACGTAAAAATATTTGGATGGGTGGTCATTACACAAACCGTGTGAATTTGTTTTTCCACACAAAAATATATTTATTCGAGTTTAGCAACTTCATATTTTATATTTTAGCAACATCAAACATACTCGTAGTAAGGTTGTGGAGTATCGAACAAAACCGTAGTATTAAGTTTGTAGGATTTTTATAGGATACATTACGAAGAGTCTGTAGCTGATGTGCGTAATCTGATATTTACCCACTTATACATTTTTACAGGACGATAGCCTAAGTAAGTGATAGACTTATTAGCCGATGTGATATTTTAGACTCTAAGCCAGACTCTAAGACCATGTGTGTTTCAAATGTCAATCTAACTGGTAATGTCGTTCTGTCGTTAATATTTGTTTCGTTAGGGCCCATGCTTTTTCCGAGATGATAGGTAGTATATGAGACTATAAACTATCTGAGTTTCAAATTTTAACCAAATTAAACCTTTACGTAATTTACATATAATACTTAGTAGTAAGATAACATTTTATTCAATTTTAGAAAAACAACGGTCTGCTTTGGTCACCAAAGCTTGTTGAACACTAAACTTAGTACAGTATTTGGATTGAAATAATATCCGAAAGAACAAAAACCGACTTCAATTATTATCATTTCACGTCAACTAACTAACTTGTAGTCAAGTAAAAAGTTTACTCGACTAATTTAAGAAGCAATGACTACGTCGTCCAGATAAATAGATACTGGTGGACAATTCACACACAAAACTTTGGCTTTTTCCACCGCCAATGTCCCAGCCATACTCAAACCGGAGTGGTCTTACGCGTAACGATGGCAAAAGACCTGACGGCATGAGTTTTTAGCCTTGGAAGTTGAGTCGGATTTAGTGTGGGACGCACTTTGCGTCGATACTCTGGCACCATCACATCTTCCAGAGACACATAGTAGGGCTAGTGCAGCGGCTAATTCAGCTGAGTGTCTCAAACGGTGGAAATATGCAACCCTCGGTAGTGGTTTTATATTTAAGCCTTTTGGGGTTGAGTGCCTGTGAAGGCCGGGAGCTCACCTCATTTTCAAAAGCCTTTCCAAGCGCTTGGCCGACGCAACGCGTGACCAAAATGCTGGCGTTTATTTGGTCCAACGCATAAACATTGCTCTTTAGCGTGGCACTGCCTGGTGGCAGTGGCATGCTGGGCACGCTTCCGACTGATAGTGGGCTTGAACATCTTGTCCTCCAGTTTTTGTTGATATTCAAAAAACCGCCTCCCTGTTTTCCATATAATATAAGTACATGGTAAAAACGGGACCCTATTACTGAGACTTCGCTGTTCGTCCGTTCGTGCGTCCGTCTGTCATCAGACTGTATCTCAAGAACGGTGATAGCTAGAAAGTTATTTTCAAAGATGAGGTATTTATATTGCCGCTACAACAACAAATACTACATTACACATTTTCTAATAAATATCAGATCGTGTTTCGTACCTGAGCTGCCATCTATACTTAATGTGGAAAGAGAAAAATAAAGAAATTAGAAAGGTATTGTCATATTGATGACGGATGACAGATTTGAGCGCGGTGTACCAGGGATGACTTTCGACTCCGACTCCGATAAGTCAAAACTTTCGATTATCATTAATCCTTCGATTCCGAGAGACTTCGGTTCCGAAAATTTTAAAACGGAGGTTATAATCGGAGTTAAAGTGTATAAATATTGCAGATAATCCCTTATTGTGGTGGGTAGAAAACGGAAATACAAAATCCCAACTTCCTAAATCAATTGCTCGTCAATGTTTATCGTGTCCCCACGTGTTTGGCAAAAAAGATATACCCAATAAAAATATATCTCCTGCCAACACTTCTAATCCTGCCTATATGCCTCCAATTTCGGTTCCGACTCCGATGAATAAAATTTTAAAACTCCGACTCCGAAATCGGTTCGGATAAAATGACCTCCATTACATCTCTAGTGTTAATAGTGTCACAGTATACTTAGAAGTTAGTATGTACTGAACTTATTATTACCGTTAGTATTTATATTTTTATGTTATTTCCAAACCACACGACCAAAAATGTTAAAATTTTGATGGAAATGTAATAAAAATGTGTTCTTTCTAACAAAATAAGAATTAACGAAATTGAACAACGCAAACATGAGTTACAACCAAATACACATTCTGACTTTCACCCCTTTCTGCAAGTATATCGTGCAGAATTTGGGGATTAAAAGTAGACAGCTACCATCTACTTAGTATGATCTTAAATCAAGTCAAGTTTCATTTGAATTGAATCAGTAGTTTCGGCGTGATGAGAGTTCCCTAAACAGAAAGACAGACAGACAGACAGACATGAAAGAAAAAAAATACAGTTTCGCCATCAGTATCGACTATGGCGTGCCCCCAATTTTTTTTTTCAAAATATTTTCATTGTACAGAATTCGACCCGCTACAGTTTTATTATAAGTATAGATAGATATAGATAGGTTCGTATATAGTTTTATAGACTTCCATTGTTCTGAAAAAGCAAGGTGCGTTTGGTATTTGCCTTAGAAATTGAATAATTTTACTATATAATTTAAATCAAGTCAAATAATCATTTTGTTAATGTAATATCGCAAATGTCATTTTGTTTGTATGATATTATATCAAAATCATCATCCACAGCGTTTTTTATCCCACTAGGATGTAAAAGCATGTATCCTACTCTTCCATCTGCCTCGATCTCGTTGCGATTGAGTCCTGGTTCGACTCGCGATAGTTATGTCATCTAACAAAAATACAATGTCGTTGGCCCATATTGTTGGTAGATGACCAATACTCCGTTTACGTTGCTTCGGCCATCATTCTGCCTGAATTTTGACCCAACTGTCGTCACACTGCCTTACAATATTTCCTGTTCTACTCCATTTTAGTTTTGTAACCGCTGACCAGAAATTGTATGATATTACGTATAGCTCGAAAAAATTTCATCCCTCTACCTCAATATAATAAATATTAAAAGTGCGTAAAGTCGTGGTGTCCTAGAGACTAGAAAGTATGATTTATTAACATTTAGTGTCCTAATACATGAACAATTAATGTATTTAGGTAAATCAGTATATTCTATATGTTTTGCTATTATAAATGTCATAAATAATATAGCCATAATGGAAGCCAACGCCAGTCACAGTTTTAGACTAATCCGGTATCAGTGGATCCATATTATATATGTGAATCATAATGCAAAAAATATTGTTTGTATTTTACTTAAGTTATTGTCTCGTTATGTTACACCACTGGTATCAACAAAACAATAAAAAGAAACCATAAATTAGTCTGTATTATTTTATCTCGAACACATTTTCTACCCATTTTCATTGTAACCAATTTCGTTGTTTTAAAATTTACGACCTCCATTTGCCCAAATTATTAAAAAAAAACTACACTAAGTCATACTCACAACCTCGGTCAGTCCCGCCATATATCGTGCTACGAAGTCGTTTTATGCATAAATTAAAACTAACATTTGTCACGAACGTATAAATAAAAAAAACGCAGCTATTTTTTTACATTTAATTAAACATACGGCTAATAAAAACTTTATGGTAGAGTTTGTTGGTCACAAAATATGCAAACAAGATTATTTACAGGTAGTAAACTGTAGGTGACAGGTGACACAAAAACTGGCTCGCTGTAATGTACGGAGTTTACGACCATTTTATGATATTATTTGGGGGTCGCATGGAACTTTGGAACGATATCGGGCCATGAACTCAGATAGCGAACGAATCAATGGCGAAAAAGAAAATTTATGAAGCTACATTAGTATCCATAAGAAAATGTTAAACTTTAGTCAATGTGGAGTTTACTGATGGTGTAACAGCTTACACTTGATATCGCAATTATGAGGTCGACGAATCAATGACAAAAAAGTTGTGAAGCTATATTATTATTCCGTAGGTAAATATAACTCCGCCATAGACGGTCCCAAGCCCGGTTTGCGAAAGGAGGAGGGTTGGCCTGTGAACAGCATACACCCATCACCATAAGGGACTAGACAGCCGTAAAAGTATGCCAACGCCGAGCAGTAGGCGGCGGTCAAATAACCTGCTCATACTAGGCTACGGGTGCCATGGGGACTAAATAACCCCTAAAAGATCCGACGTAGAAGGCAATGGGAACCCACTACGATAATTTTCCCAAGAGAACTCCATGGTAAAGGTCAATGATAGAGATGCTGTTATGTCGGACGACCCGACTGACCCTCGGCGCTCGTCGATACCCGGGTCGACGGGTGTGAAATATGAAACCGAAGACCCCCCAACAGTGTGTCATCAGGCTGCTGTGGCAGGTAATGCTACTGAAGACACCAACAAAAAACCATCTTTACGGCCCATACACAGAATAGGCACCTGGAATGTAAGAGGGCTACTACAAACAGGGAAACTTGCGATAGTTGAAAAGGAGATGAGAGAGCTTCAACTCATGATACTAGGAGTATGTGAGACTCACATGAAAGGAAAAGGCCACTTTACGACCTCCAATGGCAACACAATGTTTTACTCTGGTCATGACTCCGAAAGCATAAATGGCATAGGTTTCATAATATCTCGCAGACTGTCTCAATTCGTAACTGGCTATAATACCATAAATGATAGAATAATGAGGATTCGCATAGACTGCACACCACTTCCTCTTAACATCATTCAAGTCTACGCACCAACAGCCCAGTCAACACAAGAAAGCATTGACAACTTCTATAGTGTCCTCCAAACAACAATAGACAGTATCTCAAAACGTGAAATGACAATAGTTCAAGGCGACTTCAATGCAAAAGTTGGGAGTACTGAACATGATGACCACATCCGACACATAATCGGGAAATATGGCCTAGGTGTTAGAAATGAAAGAGGTGAGAAGTTTATAGACTTTTGTGTTAGCAATGATCTAGCAATAACTAACACCAGATTCAAGCACCACAAACGAAGATTATATACATGGACTTCCCCTAATGGTCGATACCGCAATCAAATAGACTACATCACGGTTGCTAACAGATGGAAATCTTCCATAATGAACACAAAAACATTTCCAGGTGCGGATTGTGGTTCTGACCACCAATTGCTAGTTACCGAAATACGACTACGACCAAAATCTTGTGGTAAGAAAACAAAACGTATGATGAGGCTGTCACCATCGGAATATGAACTGTTTCTAAAGAAAACAGAGCCGGAACTAGCCGAAGAGATCCAAATAACAGTAAATAGTGACCCGGAAGAACAATGGCAACATTTCAAGGCAAAAATCGTCAATGCACTAGACACTATGACCAAAAAACCCGTAAGTAAGAAAGATTGGATGTCGGATGAGGTTTGGTCTAACATAGAGTTGCGCAAAAATCTGAAAAATGGCTTGAGATTTGATGATTACCAAGAAGAATACTCTCAACTCAGCAAAAAGATACAACGACAGTGCAGAAGAGACAAAAACCAACACCTGGAGTCTATCTGCGCGGATATTGAACGTCATGCAGAAAGGTACCAAACGGCTGATCTTTTCAAAAAAGTCAAACAGATAACGCACAAATTTAAACCATCTTCATGGCTGATAGACGATAAGGATGGTAACTCAATACATGAGGTCAAGGAAATAGCCGAAAGATGGAGAGAATATTGTGAAGAACTCTATAAAGATCGATCTACTCAATCTCTCTCGCCAACTATATCTATGGAGGAAGAACCCAGTATACTCCGCTCGGAAATTGTAGATGCGATCAGGAAACTAAAGAGAAACAAGGCTGCAGGACCTGATACGATCACAGCGGAAGTTTTAAAAGGACTAGGGCCAAACGGAATCTCCTGTTTACATAACATCTGTAAAGGAATATGGCAATCCGGACACTGGCCATCTGATTGGGTGCACTCATCTATTCTCCCCCTTCATAAAAAAGGCTCCGTACGTGACTGCAATAACTACAGAACATTGGCTCTAATTTCACACGCTAGCAAAATTCTACTATATATCATCAATGCCAGACTGCGATCTTACCTAGACTGGCAAATACCGCAAGAACAAGCAGGTTTTGTCAAAGGAAGAGGCACTAGAGAGCAAATATTAAACCTTCGGCTTATAGTAGAAAAATGCTATGAATATAACACCCCAATTTTTGTGTGTTTTGTGGATTACCAAAAGGCTTTCGACTGCGTTAAATGGAAGGAACTTTGGGAAGTGCTTTCTGGAATGGGTGTTCCCTCTCACCTTATAATGCTTGTTCGAAGTTTATATGAGTCAGGATATGGTACGGTCACTATAGGAAATGCAACTTCAAACCGTTTCACTTTCCATAAGGGCGTTCGTCAGGGATGTGTGATATCTCCCATATTATTCAACATATATGGAGAGAATATTATGCGCCAAACGCTCGAACACTGGAAAGGTGGTGTTAAAATAGGCGGAGTCCACATATCTAACCTCCGCTACGCAGACGATACCACCCTCTTTGCATCATCTGAGATTGAAATGAAGGATCTCTTGCAGCGACTGGAAAGCGTCAGTCTAAGAATGGGGCTTGCCATTAATAAAGCCAAAACCAAGATTATGGTGATTGACCACTTCGCAACCATCCAGCGTACAGACCTACTTCAACAATATAAAACTGTAGATCAGTTTCAATATCTTGGCTCGGTGATAACGGATAGGGGCAGCTGCGAACCTGAAATACGTAGGCGAATTGGCATGGCTAAGACAGCTATGACTCAGCTGAATAAAGTTTGGAGAGACCGCAACATTGCAAATCGGACCAAAGTACTTCTTGTTCGCGCACTCGTCTTCTCCATCTCGTTATATGGCGCTGAGACATGGACTGTCAGGGCTGCTGATAGGCAAAGAATTGACGCTTTCGAAATGTGGTGCTGGCGCCGGATGCTACGGATCCCATGGACGGCCCACCGCACAAATGTTTCGGTCCTAAAACAGCTCAATTTGGAGAAAACTCAGCGTCTGTCTGCAGCCTGCTCTCATCGCATCTTAAAATATTTTGGCCATATTGCACGAAGAACCTCAGATAACCTTGAACGCCTAATGGTGACCGGAAAACCGGAAGGTAAAAGACCTAGAGGCCGAAGTCCCAAACGATGGTCAGATCAGATACCCGAACATCTGGAAATACCAGTAAGCGCTGCACTACACCAGGCAAATGAGCGCAACCGATGGAGACAGCTCATTGACAAAGTCAAAGGGAGTCACGATCCTCAGCATTGAGGGAACGATTTTGAAGAGAAGAGAGGTAAATATAAAAATGTTTAGTCAATATAGACATTTTTGAAGACGCATGTCCAATTTCACAACCATGAGTTCAATGAATCAATGATAAAATTAATGTTATGAAGCTATATATTAATTAATTAAGTAAATACGAGGTTCTCTGCCTTTTCGCCGAAAACTATTTGGCCGATTATCACCTGCCAACTAACGATTGACAGAACTTTATTTGTCCGAATAATCATTTGCCAAACTTATCGCACAATTTTGTTTTATTTCCCAACATAACACTTGCCAGCGTACGTTAGGTCTGCATTTTATAATGACACTTTTCAAAAGGCCAACTTTCATGTAGCGACTGTTTCAGTTAGAGTATATTCATTTAGTTGTATAGTGTTGGTAAGTACTGAGTCTTTGATGCAATTTTCAAGAATTTTATTTACAAGGATGTCATTTTCATTTGGGATATATTATGTATATGCAAGTTGGTGTTATTATTGGAATATTTTTCCATAATTATTTTTCTAATGTAACTCATATCCAAGTGATCTGTGTACTGTAAGAAAAACGATTTGTTTCTGGCACTTTTGGTTACAGTTCTAATCTAACCGATTCCTATCGATTTCACCTAAACTTCGCTCCGCATTTTGAAATTCTGCAAATGTGTATGTAGATTGATGTTGCTATAAAATTATTTGATAAATTTGTTTAACTTTTAAAAATAATTTAAATGTACGAAAAGGGAACTGATACACAGACGAAACGCTATTCGTCTAAAAGTTGTTTGGCGTAGTTGGTTTGGCGAAAGATTTGACAAATTGTTAGTGCCCTGAACGTGTTGTGTCATTATAATAATCTACTATACAATAATTTTGCTAAATTAAACGTTGTCATATAAAAATTTGACAATCGTTAGTTGTCAAAATGAAACATCGGCGAACCGTTGGTTGGCAAGTGATAATCGGCCAATAAATTTTCTGCAAAAAGGCAGGATCCCTCGTAAATATTATTAATAAATTTATGCCAATGTGAATCTTACTGAAGATGTGGTGGCCTTTATCTTATGACGCAATTTTGAGGTCAAAGATGAACATTGAACACCCGTCAACCTTTAAGTATGTTTTTAAGTGCAGTGTACAATTTGTCAGCAACGGTTTTAACGTGGTTTCAACAGTATAAGATAGCAAGTAATATTTCGAGAGATTGTAGCAATATTTGGGTAGGTATTTGAGGCAAGCTGAAAACTTGTCCTATAGTTACCTAACCTATTATACCCCTCCTACACAGAAATGCCGACCTGGTTAATGAGTAGCGGGGCAATATGAATCCTTCGATTTAGATCACCTTGCAGGTAGATATTCCTTAAAAACTTATCTCTTTTTTTTGAGGATCAATAGGGATTCTCAAAAAAGAGATAATTTTGGTTTTATATAACACCATATGCCAGTTTCTCAATTTGATTATTGGCTCAAACTTATTTTTTATACTTTTTGCAAAACATAGCCGATAGAAATGAAAACTTGTAGCTAAGAATTATATTATTTAGTAGCGCTAAATGTTGCACTATCCGTCACCTGTAAAGCTAAAGATATACATTCATTGTGCATGTTGGTGACCGTAACTCAGCAGATATCACCCATTCAAAAAGCGTCTAACGTGCACGTATTACTGCGCCAATATGTCGCCTCTCCGTCGCTACGTAGCTAAGTATATTATAGCATTTCGTTTACGGGAACCCATAAATTTTTGAAGTGAAAACTTCGTTTGGCGCGCCACAGACAGATTATTCGTGGGCTGTGAATACTAGCGTCACGCACGGGAATGACGAGAAATCTTCGGGTAAACTCGGGTCCATGACACATTGGTCATCTAGAAATGCGTCACGCCCTCCGGTTTCAACCGCGTAGTTTCTAAAGTAAGCTATATGAAATTCTGAGTTATAAGTTTTCACTTTTATCGGGAGTTCCTATGACTGCCATTTTTTTCCTACCAAAAATAATCGACGCGGCTCATAAGTTTACTTTTCAAAAATATATTTACGCAACACATTTTATTGGTAGTAACGTACCTATGTAGCAAAAAATACTTGTATTTAAGTATTAGGTAACCACATTTTTTTCGTCGGGGCTAGGTCAACATCTGAAAGGCCAAAATAATTGAACAATTGGCCAACAGAAGTGATTTATGTGTAGAGGGAAAGGTAACTAAGATAAGGGCCTACATTTGTATTGCGGTATCACAAAAAAAAACAGTGTATGATAAACGATAATAAGTTACATACCACATAAATTCTATTACGATACTTATATCTTTATAAATGATACAGGTTTATTAAATAGTTAGTAAAATTTTCATAATTTGAAGAATATACTAGCCAGGAAAGCCCCATTCATTAAAATACTAAGTTTATCAAATAAATTGTAATGTTGATATTTATTGTTTACTAGTAACACTCCACAGTTTTACCCGTGTAAAGGTACAAGTTCGCGCGGAGACCGCGACACGAGACCGAGACCGGACACCGCGACAGGAGACCGAGACCGGAGACCGCGACAGGCACTTGACACTATGGAATTGTATGGACGCCAGTTCGCGCTGAGACCGCGACAGGAGACCGAGACAGGTCGCGGTCTCGCGTCGCGGTCGCGGCGCGAACTTGTACCTTAACGTTCCTGTAACATTTTCGCGGAAAAAGGTTGAGGAACTACTGTCCAAACTTTCATATTTTAAATATCAATAGTAGGACTTGATTAGTACTTATTCTTAGAAATCAAGACCTACTTGTTGTTGTAATTTGCATCTTAACACAAAAAAAAACAACTTAGTAGTCATTAATTACAATTGAAGGGGTATTTTAACCCCTTCAATTTATAACCTGAGTTCATCCCTCGAGTTCCTAAAAGCCAGCTGTGCCATAGTTGCCCAAAAGTTCAGGCGTCCAATTAAGGCTATTTTTCGATCGAGTGATTCCGCAAATTCTCGTTTGCTTTGCACAAGTGGAACAAGCATTTTAAAACAGATATTTTATCATTATTTGCATACCAATAGAAAAACGATTCCTCAATGGTAATTGACTACTTTTAATTTTAACTATTATATTGTAATCACTTAGCTTCCCCACTTTCAGCTTAAAGCCGGGTCACACAGAGGCGATCCGATAGCGATAGCGATAGCGATACGAGACGGGATTTTTTGTGTGTGTGGGCGCGATCCCATACTCGGATACGATCCGGATCGCTATCGGATCGCTATCGCTATCGGATCGCCTCTGTGTGACCCGGCTTTTAGCGAGTATTCATTCATTTCTGGAGATAATATTCCGATTGGTAGCAAAATTTAGGTAGGCATTTGAGGCAAGCTGACAACTTATCACAGAGTTATCCTATTATAACTCTACATAGAGGAGTCGACCTGGCAGGCGAGTAGCGGGGCAAAACGAATCCCTCAATTCAGATCACCTGGCAGGTAGATAGTCCCTCCAAAATTATCTCTCATTATGAGAATCCCTATTTATTAGTTAAGTATAACACCTAATTGAAATTTCAAATTGTTTTATTGCCATTTTTTTATATTTTTTCTAAAACATATTTGCACGCGCCTACAAGTTTTAAAACCCCGACTATACCGACTGCCTTATAATTATTTTTATTCTTTTAACATTAAACGACAACATATAAAAATTTTATACAATTTTTTTAGTTTTGTCATTCTCTTATTTTAAAAGTTACAACCTGTACACACACACATTTTACCCCTTTGGAAGAGTCTCTCGTGCAACCTATTCAGTTTAGAAAGAAAATATGTTAGAAACCTCAATATCATTTTTGAAGGCCTATCCATAGATAACACACACGTATGGTTTTGATGGAAAAAAAAAATTGCGTTTCAGTTCTAAGTATGGGACACCCCCAAAATGTATTGTTTTTTTTTAATGATAATCTTAATGTGGTTCACAGAATACATCTACTTACCAAGTTTCAATAGTACCTATAGTTCTTATAATTTCGGAGTAAAGTGTCTGTGACATACGGACGGACAGACAGACATGACGAACCTGTAAGGGTTCCGTTTTTACGTTTTACGGAACTCTAAAAAACATATTTCCTAAAATGACGTAATCTGGGGGGACTGGGAATTTTTGACCATTATAATAAGCGAACTTACAATTATTCCAAAAAAATGGTTGTCTGTAAAGTCGGTTTACTGACGATAGAACGTGACAACGTCTTAAGAAATCAGTACGCTGATAGCGCGAGTAGTGATACCGCTCGACACGGCGGGTGGCGCCCTCAGCGCTCAGCTTCGTCCGCATGACACGGAAGACGAACTAACGGTAACGGCGGAACGTTACAGTTTTGCGGGCCTGCAGCCGGCTTCATCGAATTATAAGACGTTATCACGTCAAAAATAGAAAAAGTTCTTGGTTTTTTTTCTTTTGGCGTGTACCTATTATTTGTTATTTGGCGTGCAAATAATGAAAACAGTTTAATCTAGTACAACGTTCAAATGTTGTACTAGATTGTTTATTGAACTCATAAATCTTACTAACCTTGTTCATAATTTTGTTCAGTTTCTGTGTTATTGCTCATATTATTCATAATAATAATATTTGTTGAGAGTATTCTCCCAGAATTGAACCCACGTTTTAAGTGAACAGGCCCGCTACAAAATACGTCACTGAACTATTTATAAATCGTGTTTATGCTCTAGACTTACTCATATGCATGCAAAAAAGATTAACCCCAGTACAGCCAACGCTTTGATAATAAAATATCGTAGATAACTGCTTTTAAAGTTTTAAAATTTAATTAGCCTCTAAAAGGAGACATTAGATGTACTTAATCTTTCTAAGTGGCTACTAAGTTGCATTAGTGCTAACAGTAATTCTGTTTAGCAATTTATGTTCTTATATCATTTGCTTCTTTGATGATGGTATTGATTTATTTATGTGAGTAATTTAGTTTGCATACATTTTCATGTTTAAAAATGGGTATGGTATTCTTAACACTTAAATACACTTACTGAACACTCATGTGTGCGAAACCCCTGAGTTTTTGAGACTGTTGAAAACATACTTTAAAAGTCGTGATGGCCTAGTAGCGAGAATGAACGATTACACAATCGTGAGGTGATCGGTTCGAGTCCCGTCTGCAGATCAGAGTTTTTTTTATTAACACGCTTTTTATTACTTTTATAGGCTTACACTTGACCGCTATCTCGCCTGAGTATATTTTTCCAAGTGACAGATGAACGAGCTTGTAATCACTACTAGCGACAATGATAATAATAATTGTTTGAGACAATGCTTTCATTCGGTATAATTAAAAAAGACTAAGTGTGTGCTATGGAGTTCGACTCTGATAGGCACAAGTCAGAGTCGAACTTAAGTGAGTCCAAGTTAAAAATCGCTAAGGGCAGAAAAATAATATTTTACAAATTTTACAATATGTAAATTATTTATTAAATAACGTAACTTTTTTATTGCTAATAATATTTTTTTATTGTTGGAGTACCAAAATACTTTCTTTGTCATAAGCAAGAAAATAGTGATTATCGCAGGTTCGACTCCTATGACAAACGTTTCGAGACTTCTACCCTTAGACTGTCAAACAAGTCTCATAACACTGTATTTATAAACTTTGTAATATACTTACACGCTCGTAACTTACTTAAACACTTTGTGAAGAAGGGTGAATATTGGCAGATCTAAAGAAATTACGTGAAACTTTCATTTTATATAAGTTTTCGGAGTTATAATCCTCGGGGAAGCCCTTGTGTGATATAATATTATGCGGCGGCGCAGATTTGAAACGGCGTCGGTGAGAGAAGATTCGTAAAATCATCATGATAATGAAAGCAAATGAAATAGTCAAAGAATCTGGAATGGCGCAGTTGATATCGGATATAAGTATAAGTTAGATGCATTAACGCATTATTAGCACTTTATGAACCCAGGACTGCTAGGACTCAGGGGAATCGACCTTACGCCTTTAAAATGGGATGTTCTCACCAGTAAGATCCAACGTATTCATGAATAAATGTATCTTGAGATTTTTTAATACGATTTGTTTTATTTATTTATATAGATTTTGTACTGAGTCTATATCATAAGCTGCCTACATCTGAAATTTAATCTAATTTAAAAAAATTAGCATTGAAAATTAAACATTATATGAAAAATACATATTATTGAATTCCATCTTATTGGATACTACACATATTTGTTTACTTCAACAAACTCAGCCCAGACGTGCCCAGACGTGTATCTACATAAATTTTGCTACCGAAAAATTAATAACAGCTTTTCCAGTCTCTGTTTGAACAAAAGAAAGTACTTCATATTACTCATTTCATTTCTTGTTAAAACAATGTTACGTACTCATTTTTAATCCACCTTATGTTTCGACGAATATTGTGTTTACGAGAAAATACCTAGTATAATAAGTTACACAGTTATATCTAGCTACGTAATGACTTCCACGTGTACATAATATCATTATTATTTTCGTCTTAGTACAAGGACCTACGGTTTACAATTTTGTACAGCTATATTTAATTCATGAAATTACATTTTGTGTAGTAAAGTGTGAAATGATAATATAAGTATTTCGTCTGACACTCAAGTCACTTAACTTTGCAGCTATTACAGAACATGACTTAACCTCAATTTTTTTTCAAAAAATTTGCATACAATGAACAAAACTCATGCAGGTGGAAAATACAGTGATTCTATATTTTACACAAAACTGGAGTATAGTAATGTATGCACTGTTATAGATTATACAACTATGTACTAACGGCCCGTTCCGGCTTCGTTCGGGTAATGTCATACAATAAATATTTAAAATAATGCCTTTAAAAATATTGAGACCATTAATCGAAATAAGAACTATTCTATCTCTTAAGTGGGACCAAATTGTACATAAATCGCAACTTTTCTGAATATCGATTGACTTAGTTCAGAGTTCACTGAGAACAAACATCACGACACTGACTTTTTATAAATCAAGGTATTAAAAACGGACAAAGAGATGAATTATCTAACATCACGGGTGAGGTGCACAGTAATTTGTACTCTGTATGTTTGTTGGCAAGTGTGTTGGTTACCATCACATGCATACCCTTCTCGATGCAACGAAATCGCTTGGACCATCCACATTTTTGCCCTTAAAATACTATGGGTACATTTCCCTTGAAACTAAAATACGGTTATTATGCGCGTTATAGATTGACTGTAGAATAACTAGTAAAGTTGTGGTACTTCCTCGAGCGACTTCTTCAGGAAAAAGCTACGAGGCAGCAAATACTTAGCTACTTTTCACATCTTTGTGAGACATAGCTTTATACCGGAAGTTACGAAGTAACTATTTTCCTATCTGTGCCAGAAGATACACACTCGTATGTGACAGTAGTTAGTACGTTGTAAGGCCCCAGGTCCACATTTCGGAACAAACTGCCGATATTATGTTCTAGATTCAGGAATATATCAAAGGGTAAAATCCGAAACAGGTTGAACGGGTGCAATCAACATCCGGGGTAGGGTCGGGTCAAACCGCGTTACATTGCACTGCGCTTTAGCAGAAATGTTGGTCGTCTTAGTTTAGAGGTTCAACAGAACAAAATATGGAGATTAATAAAAATGTATATCGTATAACTCGATTTTTAAATAATTCCTCAATTAAATGATGATTAAAATTTGTTACTCAATCACGTCGTAACGCCTTAACGGATCGTGTTGAAGTTTTGAACAGATATACATAGGTTATAGGTTGTAGCCTGGAGTATCACATAGGGCTACCCGGCAGTTTTCATCCCAAGAAAATAGCAGGAACAGGGGAATTACGCAGGTGAAACCACGGGGCGCTGCTAGTATATGAATAAATAAATGTTGGTGGACATTTCTAATTGGTGTTCGGGGGGTTTCGGCGGCGGTGAGTCGATCCAGCTAGACTTCATTTTTACATAACGTCGTTTTAGCTGTAGGTATTTTCAGGCGGTAAACAACGGAACAAAGTTTGGTCATCCAGGAACTGCACAAAAAACACATTTAGTCTCTTTATGCCCTACAAATATCTGTTTTGTATATTTGTATGGCATAAAGAGACTAGACGCGCCGTTGAGATCGCCACAGCGCGGTAGGTTTTCCAGTATGCTGTCACCGTTACCCCTTTGGATTGCTAGGCTCAACTTTTGTGCATAGTGTGTGGCAGCTCTGGAATCTCCCGAGCTCAGGACCAAGTTCTTCGAATGGTCTTTTGCAAATTGTTTATTATCAAATGATCACGGCCGCATAGACTATAGACCCAGTGCAAAAAATACACAGTGTGCGCTAAGATCATTTTCTTGATTTATTGAATTGTGTCAGTTCTGATATGACTATTACATTCATTACATTGCTAGTCTGACATTACTTTTCCTAGATGGCAGAAAAAGTTGGGTAAATATTTGAGGGAATCTGAAAACTGGTTATATAGTTTTTCTACTATACCCCAACACGGAGGTGCAGACCTGGTTGGTGAGTAGCGTACAAAATGTGCAGCTTTCGGAATATTTTGACATCAGGCGGTGCCAAGTTGTTTAAAATACTTATTTAATTATTTACTGTACCTATTTATCTCATTACAGGCACAGTATCTACCTCAGTATCGCACCTCAATTGAAGTCCTCTGGCAAAATGACGGAAATTTATTACATTTGTTTAATAGTATTGTTTATAATAGTAGAAGATGACATTCATGTAAGTAGTAGTGAAATTTGATTTCCAGATATTTTTGCTAGATAAAATAACATATTCTCAGAAAAATAGCGATTTGACATTGTTTTCGGAGATATCTTTTGATAAACAGGATTATTCGCAGTAATCTAACACAAACAGCCTTCATAATTATAATCACATTTCTTGTACTCTCGCCGAAATGAATTGGTTTTGCGTCTGTATTATATGATCCCTATCTATACACTATAAATAACACACCCATCCCTTTTTTCTTCTACCCTACCGATACTCAAAAAAACAACACTATTCCATGTTTGATATTTCGATGCTGAAGGAAGACGTTTGAATTTATTTTCGTCATGGCAATATAATACCTCTAGTTCGTTTAGTTATAGATTCATTCAAATTGTAGTTTTTTTTGCAAACACGCTCTATAAATAAATAAATATTGGTGGACAATTCACACACAACACCATCTGACCCCAAACTAAGCAAAGCTTGTGTGATGGCGGCCAGATAGCTGATAATACTTATATAGTTTTAAATACATACTTATTATACATATAAACACCCAGACACAGTGCAAACATTTGAATTCATCACACAAATATTTGCACTGGGTGGGGATCGAACCCACGACCCTCGGCTTCGCAGGCAGAGCTACTACCCACTAAGCCACGAGGCCAGTCAATCGTGTATCATGTCATTACCATTAGCTGATAATAGAGGATAATAAACTATGATTAAAATTGGCAGTCATAGGAGCTGCCGACAGAAGTGAAAACTCAACACTAAGAATTTGATAGCGTAGGTACTTTGGAAACTACGCGAGTGAAACCGGACCATGAGCATGGACATCTAGAAATGACGATCATCGACATCGAAATCATCTAGGTGCCGATGTCGACGCTAGGATATCTAGATGGCCAATGGCTATAGTCCCGAAGTTTTTTTATCATTTTCAAACGTGACGCTAGAATTCAATTCACAGCCCACGAAAAATCTTCTGTGGCGCGCCAAAAGTTTTCTCTTCAAAAAATATAAATGTATTAAATGGTTCAACCTTCGTTTGAATAGATTCAGGCACAATGAAGATCACATTCAAAGTATAAAAAAATGTCAATTATAATATTAGTTAAATAACAATATAATTAATTTAAACAACAATATAATTAATTTAAATAACAATATAATTAATTTAAATAACAATATAATTAATTTAAATAACATTATAATTAATTTAATTAACAAAATAATTAATTTAAATAACAAAATAATTAATTTAATTAACAATATAATTAAAATTAATGTTGACAAATAAATATTTTGATTTGATTTGATTAATTAAACTCGCTCGCCAAATACGCCGTTTTCCTATTCAGACAACTACGTAACCAAGTTAATGGAAGACTTAACATTACGTTTTCTAGATATCATTTTGCAAAAGTTCCAAATAAGTTCTTAATATCGAAATCTGCGGTTGTTCCCAGTAGAGAGATATCTTATGCGATATTGAAAGATGAAAGTTAGTCACGATGTAGAAGTTTCTGTAACAAATAGGTTTAAGCAGAATTGAAAAGTCGAATAATCTAGAAGTGAAGTATTTGTTAAGTAGAGATCGCATCTAGTCAAGTGCGCGCAGCGTGGCCAGATGGAGCTATGATCCGTGAAAAGTAGCGGGTAATCAGATGAAAATAGCTGCTAATGGAGCTTAGTGACGTAAACAGGGAGATGTTTATGTTTAGCAGTATTATAATGATAAAAATAACCACAAATACTCGTACATTTTTTTTTTTTTTAACTTACATAGTTTCGCACTTAACAACTATCTCGCCTGAGATGTTAAGCGACGATGCGATCTACGATGGACCGTACTTACCTAGAAGAAACCGATTCACTCTCGATTTGAAGACACCAAGATTGTAACGATTGGGGAAAACCCACTCAGGCAACGCATTCCACACCGTTCTTATTAGAAACGTGGAGTCAAATTCGTTCGTGTTTTTGGAACATCAACCATGAAACGATGTCGCTTTTTGAGATACGCGAAGCCCGATAGAAGAAGAGGCAATGTGGTATTAAATCATGCAGATCAGTTGCACACTCTCCGAAGTGTACCCGACAAAAAACCGATAAGCTAGCAGTTTTGCGGTGATGTTCAAGACTTTGAAGTCTTTTACGCACAAGAGTGAAAGTCAAAGTCAAAGTCAAAGTCAAGCCTTGAGTTTCTATGGTTGTGGCTCAGAGTATTCTCTCACAAGGCAAGAGTCAAGTCCATAAAAAACCACGCTAGCCTAGTACAGGTTGGCGGATGATCTGTCCTGAATGTTTCTTCATGATAGTTTATTTTATTGTTAAATTTAGTGCTATAACTTTACATTTGCATTTAGAAAATTACTCAGAGGTTCAGGCGGGACTCGAACCTAGGACCTCACGGTTATGAAATTGAAGCTTATAGTTAACGTCTTTTAATAAGTTGTTCTGTCTATAAGTATACTTATAACAATTCGTGGTATAACTCTTTAGGGTAACTCAACTGATACTGTCTTAATATTGAAAGCACAAAAATGATGCATTTGTGCTAAGTTTGTTTGAAATGGAAGTAACCATCGATATAAATCAAAAGATGTGCCCTGAGCACCTTGAAATTAGTAATAAGCTGCGTGTCTGTGTGTATCGTAAGTGGTTTGCAAACAACCAATCTACTTGGCCCCTATAATCGCTAGCGGCGAGATTTGCTGTTGTTCTACTTATTTTGGTTGTTGACAACGAATAATGATAGGTAAAAACGTCTGGCGTCCACCACGTCCTGCAACCGAATAGAACGGAAAGATCACTCTTCAAAAAGAAGAATTGTTGGGAAGAGTGAGCTCACGCTCACTCTTCCCAACGTAGACATGATTGCGTGCGCCCTGAAGTTTGGGAGGGCCCATCTTGGGCTCTACGGTCTATGGAAGTAACAGACAACTGCTGCTGCAAGTATTCACAGACAATAAAATTTTGACCATTCTGTCTCTGTATGTAATCTTAAGCCCAAATCTTTTGCATAAAGTTAGTGAAAAGGAAAAATGTAATCTAAAATTAACAATCAAAACGATACCTGCATTTGCAAGATGAATAGCTAACGAAATATTATGTCCGTGGAATAAGCTAGCACTCTTTTCCTAAAATGTCTTATTAGTTGTTCAATTTGAACAAACTGAAGTTGGGTCGGTTGTTTTGTGCTTCATTTACTTATTTTCTAGTCTAGATATACCTAGGTATATTTTCAAAAAACAATGCTCAACTTTTTATAGCAAACATCTACCTACCTGAAGAAAACGTTTATCTCTGCCCATTAGAAACGTAATGCCAGACAGTCATTATAGGTGCCTGAAGCCTACCTAGGGTGGAAGATACAATTTGGAAGGTAGAAACATACTTTATCTAAGGTAGAAACATTCTCAGTCATATCATTGTTATCGCCATAATATGCAAAATTAGTTTTACGATATCCAAAAACAATTTTTGGGTCGACCAAATTTTTGACGTTTGTTAAATCAAACGACTCAAACGAATAAACGCAGCTTAAGTGTGCTGGTGTGATAATATAAATTATTATATACTTTCTGATATATCTATATTTTAAGCGCATAAATTCAGTACTTAGCTTTTGCTACTTCTTATTGAGATACTATCCTCGATACAATAGCAAATACAGTAGTTACGTAAACCATTCACGGTTACGACTAGTGAGACCAATGCTGCTGCTATGTATCTACCGTAAAACTTAACATTTGTAAGTAAACATTGTTTCAGAGTCTAAAAAGTACTCTTGGATCATTGTAGGTTCTGTCGCAAGAAGTATCAATCATCCCGGACCTTATTGCGGGATCTCAATGAAAGAATGAAGTAGGCATGTTAACACACAACATCTGAACATCATAGTATTTTTTTTATCTGGTTTACTAGAGTCAAAAAACGCATAGTATACTCAAAATAGGACATCAGTGCAGGTACAATCACCCCGTCTAGAATTAGATTTAAAATATATGCCCGTGTACATTTTTAAACTCGTCTTCAAAAGCGGGATGTTTTAAATTTGTCATGTCTGTCTGAGGCGTCTTCAGCTTCTATGTAAATGTACAGATTTTACTCATTTTTTGCTTCAAACTTGACGAAACTGAGATGGTTTGTAGAAAAAAATCATGTTGCGAGTTACTTAAGATATTCAAGTTCATCTTTTGCACCTGTACTAATCGTTTATACCCTTATTAATAAAGGCAAACTACAAATTTTAAACGTTTATAAGTTTTTCAACAATGTTAGGCAGAATTTAGTAAATTTATAGATATATGCAATTACTCAAAAAATAATGTTTACCTTAGCGACAACAAAAACGTTAGAACGTCAAAATGGATTTAAATATTTTTTTACGACAGATCCTAATGGTCTAAGATCCGGAATATAATATATATATATATAATTGACAGCAGGTTTTTTTTTCAGAAAAATTAGCTGCAGATATAGGCAGTACCTACTGTACAAATACTGAAACAGAAAATTGTGTTGCTTGACTAGCAACTAGTACTTATATCAGGAGAAAGAGTGAATTTATTGTAGAAAAAAAAAATTGTTATAAAACGTACCCAGTAACTTTTACTTGTTACTAAAACACAGACAACAATGCAATAAATCAACCAAGAAAGTAATTAGTTTTCAAATTTGTTTACATCTACAAACCTATACGTAGTGTGTGATACAAGAGAGTTTGCATACCCTTTGGGGAGCTCAGGTAGTTTTGATTAGATAAACAGGAAAAGGTCAACCGGCTCCAAATGTCAAGCTTTGTTCACTAACTCGTGCTGTGGAACAAGCGAAACATGGCGAGGTGTCGTGATGTGACAGCCTTTGTGCAATGGTTCGAAAATCCTGGGATAAAACAGGATAGATACGTTGCCTGGTTGGCACATGGCGCAAAGCAACCTACTACATCAGATAATAGGCACTTACTGAAATATGTGGTAACGTGATGAATCTTAGGTAATTTTAAACCCCCAAAAGGAGGAGGTCTCTCAATTCGCCGTTTATTTTATTTTTCTCTTGTACCCAAAACTCTAATCTTTTTATAATCCTTTCTGGCATTTAAAAGTAGTTTATACATTTGCTTCAGTTTTCATTAAAATCTTGTAATAGCTTAGGCGTGAAAGCGTCACAGACAAGAGTTACTTTCGTAATTATAATATTAGTAAGTATTTACAAACAATTATTTACTAAGGCTAACATGAACCAAAAACCTGTCTAAAAGGGTATCGGACTGGACTGGGCCAAAATACACCTTATTACACACATCTAGTAAGTCCGTCCGCTAGATCATGGAAAAATATGGGACACATATTTTTTATTTTCCAAAATATTAAAAATGAACAAAGATAAATGTCAAACTTTGAGATTTTCGCGACGTCACTCGCGAGTAGAAATCCCACCCACACGAACCGTCACGCGATACTTCTCAGCACTGTATCTTACATTCTCTTCATCATCATCTTCATCTTACATGTCATTTTTTGTTTGTGAAACAAGAAATCTAACTGATGGATTAATTACTATTTTTTAGAATTGTACCCTATTGAGCAAAGTTAAACCAGAATAGCAACTTTCAAATTACATTTCGTCAAATCAACTTAAAGTGAAAATTATGCTTAACTCTTGTTTTGCAATACAGCCAACAGTTTCATGAGCAGGCGTAGATTTTACACCGGCCAGCTAGATGCTACAAACCAGGTGAGTTAATTGGGAAACCACAGCAGTGAGGCGTGCAGTAATTATTGTCTTTGTGCTGTGAATTTCTGTTTCAAAAGCGAAGTCTGAGCTGAAACGTGTACCTAGCACCCATACTGAAATGTCAGCCCTGTGTTTATAATGTCACCTTGCACTGCGGCATAGAACAAATGCTAATTCCAGCTTTCAGTGTCGAGCTGTGATATGTCTTTGACATTTGTAGTTTTTTTATGAATGAGCGCCTAACGGTTTGCTATACGCTTATTAACTAGTGGTAAGTAAATTTATCAACAAAACACAATTTGTACTAAAATTGAAATTATACCACATCCATTTTTTTTTTGAACTGTTCCTGTGAACATGTAGAGAAAATAAAAAAGTTTCATACATATACGACAAGAATAGTGCCCAACAAACAACCAGCTTTTTCAACACGCTCGTAAAGAGGCTATAATTTCACCGCAATTAGGCATATAATAACAACTGTAATCAAACTGTGTCATTTCCATTGGTATTGTTTACAAGTGAGGTTTAGAGATTTTTTTTTCATTGTTTTTGTTACTTTGTTCTTAAAAAAGTTTCGTTACAAAAAACATTGTATTCAACAGAACAAACTCATTTTAATCATAAGTAATGTTCATATAATTATAATTTTCTATATCTTATAATATTTCAGCAACGCTATGTAATTGCAACGTATGGATATTGCCAATTTTTAGGGTTCCGTAAAACGTAAAAACGGAACCCTTATAGATTCGTCATGTCTGTCTGTCTGTCTGTCTGTCTGTCTGTCTGTCCGTCCGTATGTCACAGCCACTTTTTGCCGAAACTATGAGAACTACACTGTTGAAACTTGGTAAGTAGATGTATTCTGTGAACCGCATTAAGATTTTTACAAAAGTTTTTAAAAAAAACTAAAATTAGGGGTGCCCCCCATACTGAGAACTGAAGTTCAAAATTTTTTTTTTCATCAAACCTACTCGTGTTGGATGTCTATCGATAGGTCTTAAAAATGATGTTGAGTTTTCTAATATAATTTTTGTCTACACTGAATAACTTGCGCGAGAGACGCTTCCAAAGTGGTAAAATGTGTGTCCCCCCCCCTCTAACTTCTAAAGTAAGAGAATGAAAAATCTAAAAAAAATATATGATGTACATTACCATGAAAACTACCAACGAAAATTAGTTTGAACTCGATCTGATGAGTAGTTTTTTTTTAGTACATCATAAATACACTATTATTAAAACTTCGATCAAAGTTACAACGAACTACAAGAACTATGTGTACTATGTATATTATGTTACTTGCTGGAACGGAACCCTTCATGGGCGAGTCCAACTCGCACTTGGCTACTTATTTTTATCTAAAATGAACATCACCCACTGTCACGTCAGTGAACAACAGAGGAGAGGTAGATGAAGGTGGAATGATAAACAGTTATAAAACAAGTATATTAAAGAAATAAATAAAGATTGAATAGGATAAAAAGAAAGAAAACGTAACTTAAAATGAGAAAATTTCGAAATTAATTATCTTGAAGGCCAGTGAGTAAATGCTTCCCAACAGGTTTCCTGGATGTAGTTGTGATCAGTCTGGGCTCGCAGATGTCCACGAGGAGGGCTCCACCTAGCACGGTAGAGATCTCTTGCCAGCAGTCCCCGTGGATGTAGCTGCTTCCAAACGAAAAGGGCTCCACTCAGCACGGTAGAGCTCCCTGTCAGCAGTCTTCGTGAAGGTAGTTGCTTCCAGCTCCACCTAGCACGGTAGAGCTTCTCTGCCAGCAGTCTTCGTGAAGGTAGTTGTTTCTGGCTCCACCTAGCACGGTAGAGCTTCTCTGCCAGCAGTCTTCGTGGAGGTAGTTGCTTCCGGCTCCACCTAGCACGGTAGAGCTTCTCTGCCAGCAGTCTTCGTGGAGGTAGTTGCTTCCAACAGTTTTTCAGGGTGTAAGTACTTCCAAGTTATTTCAAGGGATGTGATCGTTGAACGATAGTGGCTCTCAGCCGTTTAGACCTTTCAAGGTTTATTACTGATCTTGATCGCTTGGAAGTCTTTTGTAGGTTAATGTTCTTCTGTTGGAAGCTGATTTCTCACTGACCTTCTCAGCCGATGAGATTCATAAAGTAAACTTTTGATGATTTGAATCTGGAGAAAATAAACTTTATTTTAATATTGACAATTCAAAGAGGATTAATTCTAAAAACTATACAACCTTATGAAAAAGAGTAAAATTGCTAAGTGACAAATAGTTTTTTGACATGTTTACATTATGTAAACAAACTAAATTTTTGGAAAAACGTAATTATTGTAGATTTAGAATAAGATATATGATACAAGAAATATATCACAATAATCAGAAAATTATTGTCCATCGAATGAACACAATTAAAAGGGAATTAATGATATGAAAATTTTGGTATGTAAATATCTAAGAATTCTATGGATAGATGCTAGTTTTGAGATGAAAATAGTGGTAAAATGTACATTTACATATTGTAATCAATATGTAATGTTACACCACCACCTACATTTAAATCAGCTACCAAATGCATCGCTAATGCTCGTACAAACACCAATTAAAATTATCGTAATTCGGAGCAATCTCTTTTCATTTTCTGAGATTTCGCCCTGAACCTTTTGTTTAATATACCTAGTCGGATGAAATAGAGTTAATTCAATTAAAATCAGTATAATCTCAATAAACCCTAGTTACTTCAACTCTCGATTTAACGTTTTAATTGTAGTTTCGTCTCACAATTCCGCCAATGCCACGTAAAAAATTGACCGACAAAAGTGTACATTAGTGTTCATAACATAATTATGTAAGGTATAATCTGGGTGATGAATTTTGTGCGACGGCGTTGATATATAATTTTTCTCATTGAAAAATAAAATAAACGGGGTTGTTCTAACTATAAACAAACACAGGGCACAAAAGTGAAAAGTAAGGTTACAACGAAAAAGATAGCATCAAAATAATGACACTGTCGTTCTCCCACAACGTGTCATTACTCAGCTATAATTACCTGCTAAATTATATGGCCGTTATAATTAATAAGGTACATAACAACCTGGAATATTAATTATTTAGCGTGGAACGGGAGACTTACTAGTGTTAATTAGGTGCTGTTGCCTGACACGTACCTCGGAACTTGAGCTTGGGTTGAGCCTATTAGAATAGTTAACATATCCTGATGTTTATGCGATACAAGAATTTACCCGTTACTTTGTTCGCGTATAATTTTATAAATGAATATTGCTAATGATACTTTCCTTTGTTTTCAGTGTTGATTCAATAATGTTTGTATAATACGGGGCTTAATCTCGATATAGATCATTGTTTAATTACCACGACATTCATTGAACTCGAGGAACTCGTCATTGGCTCGAACTTCATTACAAGGTAAGAATAGTTCGGGAAGCCTCAGAAATTAAAAACCATCGTAATTTCAACCAATTTCAAGGGAGGATGTTTTTTGGTTATCGGCGTCGTGGAATCCTGTCATAAATAATTTGCTTCGCGGAGTGAGTTCCGAGAAGCCTGATACGGTAGTATTAGTAGTAGTAGTAGTGTTGTGTGCCGTGTTGGTGACCCTGCGATTTCTGAAGACCAAATGAGGGTAGATCGAGATCCCCTCATTTCGCAATGAGACGACCCGCAATTTCTTCTGCTTCTCGTGACCATGGCGGTTGTAACGCTGCCAAAACGTCGAAGTAATTAAACAATGATATAGAATATTGTGATTAAGCCCCGTATAATATAAATATTATGATGTGTTTAAATCACGAAACTTTAAAAACAATAGTGTTGATTTTGTTTTCTTTTTTAACCTACGACGGCACGGAGACAAAAAAAATTATGGTAGTCGCATTGATAATGTCCTTCTTTTTGGAAGTCTGTTAAAAATTGTGGTGAATGATGAAATATTTGACAAATCATATTTGAATTACAATCACTGAACAATTAAAATGTCTGATAATTTTCTTTAGTCCCTTTTGTATATTTGTTCTGTTTTTAGTTTTTGATAAAGAGTATTGACATCTCAAGTTAAATACCTTTTTTCTTTTTGTGTTATTTTTTCGATGCTAATTGTGATAGAAGAATTTATTTTCAGTTGTGCATTTTTTTAAAGAAATAAAAACAAACACCTAGTCATTGCGATGTAGAATTAAAAACCCTCTGCGTCTGTACACAGTTCAGGAACTATTTTTGTTTTTTTTTATTTCATTTTTTTTTTCAAATTTTCTCATTTTGAAAAAATGTATGGTGTGGGATATAAAATTGTGGAGGTTAACTACTTCTCTATAACATAGATGGAGTTGTCATTACCGACGATATCTGTCAAAACAAACTAGCATCGTCTATAAAAGCCTCACACTCACGAGTAATCCGTTAAAGCCGGTTAGTTAAACTACGCCATAACAATAAAGCTCGGCCATTATTCCTGTAGAACAAATCGTCGCCCACGCAATTCGGAACCGTTTGAATATTTCACTGGAGCAATCGAGGCCACTTTGTACCTGCGATCAATTCGGACCGTTTTCTAATTAGGTGCGTTGCTCGGTAGGCAATTCATTATCGAGGAATGGTTAGGGTTTGCGTTTCTTTCTAGTTTTTAGGGAAAAAAAAGAAATTATTGTTTGTACTTAGGTATGAGGTTGATGACCTTTACTACTATGATAGGTCCTGGTTTTAAAACAGTGTCTGTGTACTTATGTGCGCACGCAATAAGTTAATGCTTGTTTTCTTTATTCCTTGTTCTTAGAAGTCTCACTTAAATTATAGATAAATATAATAGATAATATATTCATCACAAGAAGTATTAATTGAAGTTAGTAACAATGTTATCTAGCTAACTTCAGGGTGTCGGTTTTTCGTGACAGTATGCTGCCATTTACTCTCATCATTGTCCCCTAACTCCCCAAAATAAATATAATTCTGTCAATTCTAGTTTTTGGTGGTTGCTGGAAAAGTACCAAACCTAATCTATAAATATGTATAAAAACCAATACCACTTTTCGTTGTACATATTAAGTGAACTCCTAAACGGCTGGACCGATTTGAATGTTTTTTTTTACGTTTGGGTAGGGCTCTGAATAGTTTAAATTCACAAATCAGCCCGGCAGATGGCGTTGCAGTTGGTATCTAGGTTAATATCCGAGCGAAGCAGGAACGGGCCGCTAGTACATAATATATTCTATTGCCAAGCAGTTAAGAGTCAAGTATAACTGGGTTTCGGTTTGAATACCTATTCTTTTTATTTCAGACAAACTACAGGACAAAGAAACGCCAACGTAGTATATACATATATACCTATGTAGGTAATTAGAGCAGTGCTGGGGGAGCTGTTTGACCACTTGACGTTCAGTATACTACTTACTGTATTTAAAATATTAGTTAACGTACTCCATTTTCTTCGTCTATCACTGTTTAAAAAAACTAACATAATTACTTACCAGCAATTTTAATAGTGTCAAATAAGTTTGGTTAGTGTTAATTAAATACATATAAATAAATAAATAAATATTGATGGACAATTCACACACAACACCATCTGACCCCAAACTAAGCAAAGCTTGTATACGATGGCGGCCAGATAGCTGATATAATACTTAATATAGTTTTAAATGCATACTTATTATACATAGAAACACCCAGACACAATGCAAACATTTGAATTCATCACACAAATATTTGCACTGGGTGGGAATCGAACCCACGACCCTCGGCTTCGCAGGCAGAGCTACTAACCACTAAACCACGAGGCCAGTCATGAAAGTCCAAATCATTACCTAGCACTGCACTGCGCTCGTCAGCCAGAGATCTAAGATATTATATCTCTAAGCCCTGTAATTTCTCTGGAAACATTGCCCTTCAAACCGGAACACAATAATGTTTGCACATTACTGCTTGGCGGTAGAATAACTGACAAAGGGGTGGTACTTCCCCAGGCGGACTCTGACAAGAGTCCTACCACTACTAAAAATAGTATATAGTTAGTATTGCGTTAAATACAATTGCAGTTGCAAATTTAACACAAGTAGTACCAAACAGTAGCAGCCTTCACCACTGAAAGTACCTGTAAAAGCCCTCCATAAGCATACCACCTTAAACTTTTACCACTGGGATTCTTTATGGCCATTATCCACCACGCTGGTCAAGTATGTGCTGGTTGAACATAATATAAAATACATATTCAGGAATGTTCCATAGAGTTTATCTCTACAGAAAATCTATTTGATCTATTTTATTTCTATTACTTCGGCTACATTAGCGGACGAAGATTCGTATTGTGTTGGCGCGACAAAAACTTCGTGTTCGGGCATAGAGGCGTTGTTCTTGTCTACATTAAAGCGGGCGAAGACATTTACTACATCGTCTTCGCTCAAATACTACGCGATGAACACGATTTACTATAACACCTACATGTGCACATCTTTTTGTACAAGACTCACTCATGTTGTACGCAAATAAATATATCTTTATCTTTATCTTTATGACACGATGTACCCGGCCACATTCATCGCGTTAACACGAATATTCGCCGTAGCCCGCTAATGTAGCCGAAGCATAACAAAGACAACGTGTATCTTTTGAACTCAACAAAAATCCTTCTGCAATAAAATGCTAGACTCGCCTACATTCTGTAGCTAGGGAATCAGAAACTATAATGAATCAAGTCCCTAGCACCCAGCACGATAGAACACTATCTCATTTTCCGATGTTTTGCTCCAGCTAGTTCAATCACAGATGCAATCACGATCGAACTAATTCATTTTTCCAACTCATCCTCTGCTATTAATGTGTTTTTGTTGTTTTCATGGTAAATTTTATAAAAATAATGTGAAAGGCTGAATGTTACTTGCTTATTCACATCGAATTAACCGAACTGATAAAGATGATAAATTATCTATAATAATTTAAATCTAAGATTATAGATCATGAGTAGCACAAACACTTACCTTAATCACTATAAATGCAATTTTCAATAAAATTTTGCGGTCACGAAAACCTGGGGACGTTAGTGTGATGTAACCCCAATTTCATCAAAAAGGCAAATATGACAACTTCCGATCGTTATTGGAAAAAACTAAACACTTCGAAAAAAAAAACAAGTACCTATGGAATTTTAATGACAATAAGAACAAAACAATTAATTTTAAGTTTAAAATTTTAGAGTTGTTGTAAGTTAATTCGTTTTTGTTGCATGTTCTTATTAGTTAATTCTTATTGTATTTGTTAGGTGTGTAAGTAGTGTGTAGGGAATTTTACAACTGTTTAAATGAAAATGGCGAGGATAATATTATATTTATTGTTATGTCTACCTGCTTTGTGTTTGTTGCATGCCGAAAGGCTTGATATGTGCTTGTACTACCTAATCAGTGTCATCTATATTATATTACTTACATATCGCAATAAAGATATTATGATACACTCATTTATTGATTTTCTTAATCTCTAAGTTTTTTACAATAGATATATAAAACAATCATTATAAAAAACTTAAAAACTAGGGTGCCGCCAGCAGCGGGGCAGGGCCCAAGCTACCGGTGGTTAGGGCTGCAGAGTGAGGAACCTCCTGACGATGCGCGCTGTGTCAAGGATGACCGCCTTCTGCATCTGGTCCTTAACCCAACCGTCTAGCGAAAGTCTCTTTAGATGTTGGTCGAGACTCTTCGCTATAAGGCCGTTTGCCGACACGACTATAAAATATTATGATTTTTCCTCAAAACCAAAACCCACGGAATTTATTGCAATTTTCTCTGATTTTCTACATTTGCAAATCCTATTAATGTGTATTATGATTCCAAAAACGTGTTATAATGGATGATGTACAGATAGCTCTATCACGTAAAAACTGAACATTTGACCTTGTGAAATTTGGTACATAAAATATACTTATATTTTTTATTGCTGGAATATTACGAAAACGAGACCTACGCGGGTGAAACCGTGGAGTGCTACTAGTAACTACAAATTGTGAATTACGGAATTAAAATGTAAAATTGTTTTCAGAAACAAATGACTCAAATAAACTTCTGAACAAAACAGAATCAATAAAATCGCTTAACAAAAAGTTGGCAACAAAGACATGGCGACAAATCCATTTTCTCTTGATTTTCAGTGTATTAAGGTACTTAAAAGCAACGATATCATTATTGAAAGGATGTCTCCTTACTAAAGTGAAATGAACACATTTAATCCCGATTAAACGCATAAAACCTCTTTCAAAAACCAATTAAAACATTGTATTACGTTTATCTACCTTAATAGCGACAGAGTACATCGAGTAAACACTTGCTAGTTGTAATAATAATTTATTTTCTCTAAAAAACGAAGACCGACTTCAATTTATAATTTAATTCAGACACACGACCAAAATTCATAAGACCTTTGTTTATCCTTTTTTTCCTTTTTTGTCCTTTTTTCTATCGGAATGCTCGTAGCTCGAAAAAGCGACATCGTTTCATGGTTGATGTTTCAAAGACACGAACGGAGAGCTTCGACTCAACTTTTGTGATAAGAACGTCTAGGCTGTGGAATACGTTGTCTGAGTGGGTTTCCCCGATAGTTACAATCTTTGTGTCTTCAAATCGAGAGTGAATCGGTTTTTTTCTAGGTAAACACGCTCCATCGTAGACCGCATCGTCACTTAACATCAGTCGAGATGGCAGTCAATTTTGAACCTATAAAAGTAAAAAAAAATAAAAATAAGAATCAATCTCTATGTCATCTAAATACACAAAAGCAAATTTTAACAGAAACCGCCACACCGATGTCGGTACAGTTGGTATGGAGCTCTAAACTGTGGTCTAACAAACAAAAAAAAAGAATCATCAAAATCCATTCACAATTAGCAGCGCTATCGCGTAACACACTTACAAATAAAGTGGCCAAGTGCGAGTTGGACTCGCCCATGAAGGGTTCCGTTGCAGCAAGTAAAATAATATACATAGTACACATAGTTCTTGTAGTTCGTTGTAACTTTGATCGAAGTTTTAATAATAGTGTATTTATGACGTACTAAAAAAAACTACTGATCAGATCGAGTTCAAACTAATTTTCGTTGGTAGTTTACATGGTAATGTCCATCATATATTTTTTTTAGATTTTTCATTCTCTTACTTTAGAAGTTAGAGGGGGGGGGACACACATTTTACCACTTTGGAAGTGTCTCTCGCGCAAATTATTCAGTGTAGACAAAAATGATATTAGAAACCTCAATATCATTTTTAAGACCTATCGATAGACACCCAACACGTGTAGGTTTGATGAAAAAAAAAATTTTGAGTTTCAGTTCTTAGTATGAGGGGCAACCCTAATTTTTCTTTTTTTAAATTTTTTTTGTAAAAATCTTAATGCGGTTCACAGAATACATCTACATACCAAGTTTCAACAGTGTAGTCCTCATAGTTTCGGCAAAAAGTGGCTGTGACATACGGACGGACAGACAGACAGACAGACAGACAGACAGACAGACAGACATGACGAATCTATAAGGGTTCCGTTTTTACGTTTTACGGAACCCTAAAAAACGTAATCGAATTGAGAACCTTAATTTTTTTAGAACACAAATTACATGCGTCAATCGTACTGTAAAAAAATACACTGAAATTTAAAAAAAATGTGAAAGTCAAAAAGTCATTCATACGTCAGTCATACTAGTTAAAACCATAGCGTCGTTATTAAATTAATGTTAATCGATAATAACTATTTCACTGCTATTCTTTTTAAAAGTATAAGTCCTTCTTTTCGAGGTCTATCTGTGCCGGTTACCAACCATCTCGTGCTTTTGGGTGTTACCTTGCCATCGAGAAACGTGCCAAAAGGCTCATAGGCAATTAAACTCTTGTGCGAAAAAGATTTCAAAGTCCTGAACAAAATTGCTAGCCTGTCGGTTTATTATCGGATACATTTCGGAGAGTGCGCTACTGATCTGCATAACTTAATACCACTTTGCTCCTTTTTCTATCGGACTGCTCGTAGCTTGAGAAACCGACATCGTTTCATGGTTGATGTTCCTAAGATACGAACAAAGAGGTTTGACTCTACATTTGTGGTAAGAACGTCTAGGCTGTGGAATGAGCTACCAGAGTGGATTTTTCCGATAGTTATAATCTTAGTGTCTTCAAGTCGAGAGTGAATCGGTTTCTTCTAGGTAAGCATGCTTCATCGTAGGCCGCATCGTCGCTTAACATCAGGCGAGATGGCGGTCAAGTGTAAACCTATTCAAGTTAAAAAAAAAAGTATTTTTTTTAATTTTAGTAAATTAAATGCATTAAACTGTGTAAGTCAAATACACAATTATAAAAAAACACATTGTATGTTTATTTATTTATTGTAATAGAAGCTGACACCACAAATGCTTTTTTGCCAAATAATCAGCCGAGTGAAATGTCACAGTGACGCGACGCTACAAGTAGATTACTTCACACCAATTAACGACGCGACGCGACGATTCAAGTATTTTGGCAGTATTAAAAAAAACATAATATTTCTATTAAAAAATTAAGAATGGGAACTTGAACATGAGAGACATGAAAAATACTTTACAGCCTATTTTCGTACCTCTTTTACAATACAGCGCGACATACGGAACGAGCAAGACTTAGCTATTGCCTAAAAGAATGCAACACGTTTGCCCATTATATTAGCGTCATGTAACTATTTTAACATCAAGAGTCCAAATCACCGCCTAGCACTGCACTATGCTCGTCACCGAGGGATATGAAATTAAATAAAAAAATAAAAAAACTTTGTTTTTAAATACTTTAAAGACATTTCCTTTTAAACTAGAACTCAGTCACATTTGCACATAATTGATTGTCGGTAGAATATAACTAGCATCGGTGGAATTGTCCGGACGGATTCTGCAAAGAATCCTATCTCTCACTACTATACCTACCCAATTAACACTAAAAGCTTTGTTAAAATCAGTCAAGCTTTCTGGAGAAATACAAACATTGAGACACGAGATTTGATATATTAGATGAGTCAAGTGTTATTAAAATTTAGATTAAGTATCTAATATTATTGTATTCATTATCTGTAAAGCCCGTTTTCCAATTTTCAGTATATTTTTTTTTGTGCAAAAATATTATTATTATCCATGTGACCGCTCTCTGTTGCACTAAATCTAATTACAATAAATTCATTATTTGTTTCACTTTGGGATTCATCTTTTATTAGGTGCGTTTAGTCAAAAAACATTACAACTAAATTAGAGAATTTATTGAAAAGAAAAGTTCCAAATACCACATTGTACATAATCATCTAAATACTTGGCGTCGTTGCAATGAGATTTTTATTAAAACCCACTAAAATGATATTTTTTAAACACTCTTTGACTCTTTACATCCTTTAATATCAATCAATTTTGTGTACGTTCATTATGATATTAACGTTTATTTAAAACCAATTTCGACTCCATCTACTACTTTCGAACAAAAAAAATTAGATAGGAATCGCTAAAAACAAATAAGTAAATTTACAATATCCGAGTATGTTCAATACAGATTATTAACTTCTCTATATTTTATTAAAAGAAACTAGGACACAAGAATGTTATCAATTAATTAGTTAACATTTCAAACACTTTTTTGCTATAGGTAGTTCATTGATATTTAATTACATATTTATTCCGATTTTTTCGGCCTAAAAAGTCATCTCAAACCTATGTTCTAAATAAAAGAAGCAACATAGCTGTAGGTTTTGAAAAAAAAAGTTCGTTAGGCGCATTGGTATGTTTTGAGATGGGAAAAACAATTGAACTCGCGCCACTAACCGTTGTCGACACCGTTGTTTCTATGTATACACATATTTTATATGTACGTAATAACTGTTCAAGTTTTCACCTCTGTCGTCAATGTCAAAATGCAACTTTTATTTATATCACTTAAAACAATAACTTAATCAGTCGTTCAACATAAAATATCGTTTACGTAACCAATGCCGTATATGTAAAAACACACTCACTTTCACACTCCTCTTGGTATTTTTTATTTTATTTGTTAGTTGTTATTTTATTTGTTGGTAGTGTTGGTATTAGTTAGTAGTAGTAGTATTTAAGTTAGTTTTAAATATTATAGTAGCATATTTTAAAGTGAATATTAGTAGTATTATTTAAATTAATGTTACTCCCCCTGCCTGTATTTGTATGTAGGCTATTTTCCTTGTGCTGGTTGCCTGGAAGAGATTGCTCTCAGCAATAAGGCCGCCACGTGTGGTGCTACATCATAATTTTTTCTTTGTAATGTTATTATTTTTGTGCCACAGTAAAGAGTTTTCTATCTATCTATCTAAAAAATCAATTAATCATATCCATCAGGAATTCCATTTAGGACCACATTGTTAGATAAATAAATTATTTGTGTAACAAAATTTATCAGTGAATTATTTTAGTGAATATTCAGTAACTTAACATACCAATATCAAATATTCAGCTTCAACTATTCACAAAAACCCACGAACTAACTTTCGTAGCAACTCGCGTATCGTCGCGGTTCGTAGCTTTCGTGTCGGCGTAAGAGACGTCTGCCCCCCACGAAAGCAAGGGTCGGACTGGGCGAAGCAAACACAAAGTTTTACGGAAGTATAATAACTAGATGCGGCAGGGTCGTTGACTTGGTAATTAAGATTACGTGGAGGATTTATGATTTCATTAAACGAAAAATAGTCGTTGTGGAGCATTCCCTACTTCCATAGCGTTTGTGTAAATGTATTGTAATGATATTAAATGAACTTTGAAGCGTCTTTGTAGACTGAAACTATTCAGGTGTTCTAAATTGAGTATTAGATCTGGTAAAATATATAAAATATCCTTGCATGATTCCAGTGTTTTCTCTATAATCCTACTAATGTGAAAGCTTGGATGTTTTTGGTATTGTTTGCTCAATCACGGCAAAACAACAGAACGGTTCGAAATTAAATTTGGAATACAGTTAGAGTATACTCTGGAATTACACATAAGTTACATTTTAACGAGTAAGGGAACTAAGCAGGTAAAACCACGGGGTACTACTAGTAAATCTAATGTTTAAAAATTCAGTGTCAATATTAAGTTTGTATTAATACCTCTCCGTAATAGACTTTAAACAAAAAGAGTTTTTACTTGTACTATATCTAATATTCCCCCTACTTTTCATTTCTCAATCTCATTTTTTTAATTAACAGTATTAAAACAATTTAACTGTCGATCATTTACGAGAAGTATTCTGTCAGTTCCGTTTTTATTGGTAGTAAATCTCCACACGGATCAACGTAAGGATTTTTTAACCACCTTACAAAAAAATATATTTTAAAGTTTGTTTCCTTATTTCTCGGGTACGCCCGAACTGCTTTTTTTTTTTTGCTCGTAAGAGGATATACTCCCCGAATTATCCCATACAAATTTTATCGAAATAAGTTCGACAGTTTTTGAAATTTGAACAAAAATCTACAAATATTTAAAAGCTAGCTAACTTAAAGCGATTTGAGTGTTTCTTGTACGTGTATTTTCTTCGGAAAAACAGTACTACCTACAAGTATCTACCTACTTACAACGTACCTACATGTTTGTATATATATATCTACAAGCTAATTGACTTGACTGGTACTGTCTTCAAATATATGAGTAGGTAGCGCTTATAATATTTATTTATATCAATTTATTCTTCGCTTTTGAGTGGTTTCAAAGACACTTTAATTTTTTGCGCAAAAATGATTTAGGTATTCTAAATATTGGTGTAGGAATAAGAATAGACATTTTAGTATTCTTCACCGACTAGCTCTAATACTTTTTTATTCGCTATTATAATGTTTTTGCGTAAACAATATCGGATACAAATACAACTTACGTTCTGATAACGACAGGTCATAAGTCAAAATTATCTATCTTCCATGGTGCAAGTTTTGCTTGGCTTACCAAGAAAATCTTGTAATTAGGCTAAATAACGTTGTTTGAAAAAAGTGTCGACCAATACTTATTTATTATATTGATAGAGTAAGAATATGAGACGTACTTCTTAGCATTCCATGGATTCACCGTGCGGGTGCCGGGTCCATCGTGTGGCAGAGAGAGAAATCTCGAGTAGACCCCGAGACTTGTGACTCGGGCGTAGGTTTAAAAGGGGCCCCTTATATTGACGTACGTCAACACTCACCTTCACTACTCGTATTTCTCTCCCTGCCCAGCCAAATCCGATATGATCCTACTAGTGCAGCTTTAGATACTCGTTCTAGTGTAGAACTTACTGCACTTCTGGACAATCCAAGGTCTTTAAGCAGGTTATAGAGAGATTTTGCTGGTATACCTCTCGCTCCTACTTCTACAGCGTATAAATTAACTACATAGCCATTTTTTGTTAATTCATTTTATAGGTCGTAATACTTATTTTGTTTCATCGCGTGGTCTTTAGGTATATTAGTTTCCCACGGTACGGTAAGTTCTACCAGGACTATGCGTTTCGTAGCCCTAGAAAAAAGGAAAATGTCCGGTCTGGATGACGAAACACTCAACAATCCTCTGGGATTTTGTAGTGCTTTTCATACGTGTCCATTAAAATAGTCCAATCAGGTGCTGAACCCAGGATTGAGTAAGGCTTGTTCTTGGAGTTTGAAGTTGAGCCCTCTTTTACAAAGTTAATTTGTCTTTTGTTTATCGTCAATCCCTTTTGGGCTCTAGCTACCGAAAGGCTTACGGCTTCACGTATGATTTCAAGTACTCTGTCATGGCGCTGTGAGTAATGACCCCTATTAAGGAGCACCTTGCAACCCACCAATATGTGCCTTGCTGTACATATCGCCTCACTACAAGTATAGCAACATTTTTCAGAGGCTTTTCCCCACCTTACCAAGTTACTCTGGTCAGGGAGGGTCATTTGGAAAGCGTTCATATAGCAAGGTGCGCCACTTTAGAGCTAATGGGATACAAAACTCACCTATGGTTAACCACTCAATTTGCATTTCTAAATTCATAGCGTGCACTTTGTAACTATCATTTTCGTCTTGTTGTAGAAAGTTTTTACCATGTCTCGGTCTTCCCTTTTCTTTCTCGCACCCAACCCAGCTGTATTTACTTGCGCGCCTGCCATAAATTGTTTGTGGAATTGAAGTCTGGATTCAAGGTCCGAAGCGCTTTTGTCTTTTGGGAGAGATGCGATTAATTCGTCTTTCGACTTTCCCAAAACATGCGTTTTTGTAACTCTTAGGTGTTTGTAGAGTTCGGATGGTTTTTTTAGTTTCAGGCCAAAACTATTGTGATCCCTAAATAGAGTAGAGGGATCAGCCGGATGTGCCAATCCAAACCATGACTTCAATATCTTTATGACATTAGCATCTAGTTTTGCGAGGAGGGTTTTACCGATGTCATATACTAGGAAAGGCCAAGTGAGACGTGATGTGAGACATCCACATCGATTTTAAGTAAAAATTACCACTTATCCTTGAAAACGATACGAAATACAACTTGACCTCATAAATCGCGCAAACAGATATCATTTTAATCCTGTCTCTTTCGCAAAAGTAATTCCGATTTATTTCCCTGGGTTCCGTACATCTTAATAAATGAAATCGTTAGTAAGCAATAAAGTTAGAAACACCTGGGGCTGGAATTTATCGTTCCATAGCGCAAAGGTTCAAACTCACTGAGACGTTTTTTGGCTTCACAAAAGGAAGAATTTCTAATAAAGAACAAACGCGAAAAAGTGTACATACTAGTAGCATCCCGAGGATTTGCCTGCGCAGTTTCCGTTCACATTATTTTCCCGTGATAAAAAGTAGTAGCAGTAGAAGGATTTCAATTTTGAACCGTTTTCAATATTAACCGAATACCGAATTCAAATTTGAAACGTTCAGATAGTTTCAGTTCAGTTAAATAGCTGAAATACACTATACTGTTAAAGACAAAATGTCTCATCAGACGCATATTTTGTTTGTTCCGTCACTATATAAAGGAAAAAATCTAAAGAGTACTTTCAATTTCACTTTTCATTTGATAACAAGGTAGACTTTTACGCGTGTTACATATACTCGTATGTATTTTTGTGACGGGAAAATGACGATTCTGTTATCGCTACTGACAGCTCTGTCTGTAGGTATATTCATACTAGTAGTGCCCCGCGGTTTCACCGCGCTAGTTTCCGATCTCGTTATTTTATCGGTATGAAAATAACCTATGTTCCGGATAATTTACTATGCTATTTTTATTCCAAATCCCTTCTGTGTTTTTTTGTGTGAAAGAATAACAAACATACATCTATACAACTTTGAACTTTAACTCTCGAGTTTATAATATTAGGTAGGATTACATTGTGTATGTACTACTGTATCTCATAATTGTTCAAGTTCACTACTGCTTTTGTGTGGCTCTGTACAGATTTTTTTATTCAAGACTAGCGGAACCGTGCGCGCGTTCTTACGCCATCTATCGAAAAATGATCGTACCAACTCAAATTTTGAACAAATTACTTTAAGTTCTAATGACGCAACCTTTAAATGATAGACACATGCTCTCACGCAACGAAAGCTCTCAAAAAGCAGTATCTTTTCCCGTTTTTGTTACATTTTTCATTTAAGTTCCGCTCCTGTTAATAGTAGCGTAACGTTAAATAGCCTATAACCTTCCTCGATAAATAGACTATCCAACAGAGAAAGAATCTTTCAATTCGAACCAGTAGTTCCCGAGATCCTTGCGTTCAAAAAAATAAACAACTCTTCAGTTTTATAATATTATACTCAAGATATTGGATACTTTAGTATTCAAAGCTTATGTGAATTATTAACATCCCGTCAGAGTTTAGTGAGTTTCAGACCTTGTAAGCATTTTCCTTATGTACTTTGTCAAGGCCTTACAAACGAAATATCTTTCAAGTACTTGTATTTTTGTGACTTTGATTTTATAAGATTTTCGGAACATTTCTTCTGTTTTTATATTTTTATCTCCAACATTGGTGCCATCGTTGGAACATTTCTGGATTACAATATTTTGTTTTCTCTTGAATACCTAATCGTGAGACGAGGGTAGATATTGATTTTTGTTATATTAGAATTTTCGCTGGTCTGGTAAGTTAAGGCTGGTCTAGTCGGGAGAACGGCATCTGTCAATCTGGAGTCCATGGTCCAAATCCCATGTGCACCACTCTCTTTTTGAAGTCACGGCGCTAACTTCGAAAAACCGTAATGAAAACGTAGTGGGAACCCAACATAGCCCTTAATTTTGTGAGGTAATGCGTCATCCACCAATCCGCGCTGGGTGAGCGTCTGGAATGTCTCCTTGTGAGAGAAAGTGTCTCGATGGTTTTCAAGGCATCCAGCTAGTGCACATCGACTCATTGCAAAGGTGCGAACAGTAGGTACTCCATAGAAAAGCAAATCTGGGCTTGGTATTACATGAGGAACTCTTCATGAGGCCACCCAGTGTTTTGGCAGACAGATCCGTTAACAAAACATCAAAGTTAACATTTTTTTAATCGACTGTACTGACTGTACTACTGTAGGCAATTTACTGTAGGTATGTTATAAATGTCAATGGGGAGTTTTTGACGTCATACCTAACGTTTGAACGGATCTGGTTGAAATTTAGAACACAGAATTTACAGTCCAAAAAACCCAGTTTTTTTTTTTAATAAATCGTGTTTGAAAAAACCACATAGGCATATAGGGCATAGGCATTTATTCCGGGAAAATAACGGAATAGGAATTAGGCGGGAAGAACTGCCAAAGCAGTCTCTAGCTAGTTTTTGTATAAATTCAAAAAATCTGCGCTTTACCTAAAGTATACGTCTTATATTTTCACGTTACTCGATTTTTTATTCTAAAATACATAATATGTAGCGTAAGTAAATTATAACATTAGTAATGTGCAAACAGTACTGTGATCCGGATTGTAGGGTAATGTTTCCAACGAAATTACAGGGCATGGAGATAAAACCTCTTATATCTTATCTCTGGGTGACGAGCGCAGTGCAGTGCTGCAGGAAATGATTTGTACTCTTCATGTTCCAATAGCTGCGTGTCACTGTGCTGTTATGTGGCAGGCATGTTGCTTACCATCAGGCACATGTCCTGCTCGTCTCGTCACTCTATAAGTACTATATAAAAATAGATTACCACATCAAATTTCTATCAGTGAAAGTCCAGCCAAAATAGATCTAGAATAGGTCGTTTCAGAGATTAGCTAGATGAAAAAGTGTTTTTTTTAGTATAGGCCGCTTATTTAAAAAAACTCGTTGGACCTAAGTTAATAAACCTATTACTATGCTCTGTGGTTTAAAATTTGCCGCGCAATATGGCAACACATCTCGCCAAGATTCTGCATGGAACTAGCAAGTTTCCAGCCATAATTGCATGTTCTGAGGATTTAGAGTGATTGCATTTCTAGAGCACGTAACAAAGCTGTATTCTGAATTCCTGGTGCTTCTCATTTTTTCTGTTTTATTTAGTGTATCTTCAAAGAGCAGATACTTGCAATGGCCCACTTCAGTTTTTCACATCTCGTCACATTCGGGACCCTCTGGCACAAAATAGAGAGAATGTGATTCGTCACCGAAGCGTGGATTGGCTTAAAATCACATGGCCTTAACATCAAGTGAGATGGTGGTCAAGTGTAATCCTATAAATATTGAAAACAAATGGCCTCAAAAAATCTGTTTTTTTTAACGAGTCCGTTTTCTCACTATTCTTATATTTCCTATAAATCGGTAAATTTAGTACAGAGTAACGAGACGCACAGGACATGCGTCTGGTAGTAAACAACTTACGTGGCCATAACATTAGTGTCACGTAGCTATGGGAACATGAAGAGTCCAAATCATTAGCACTACACTGCGTCACCCAGAGACATACGAAAGACGCAACACATAAAATGATTTGTCTCTATGCTCTGTAATTTATTTCGAAACATTGCCCTTCATAACCTTTACATAAATTCATGATTAAATAAAAAGTGCTTACCTAAATTATCAATTTCAAATATTATGATTAAATAAATATACTCTTAATTAATTATATCGATTGGAAATCGATAACCGCATTGATAAAACAAACTCGCAATCAGCTCAAATATAATTTCTATTGTTTAAAATTAAGTCCTTTGTGCTGAAACTAGTCCGGGTTCCGTATTTCATTGGCCGCGAGTTGGAATATTCAATTTATACGACGACTGAGCTTACCACGGCTCCGGATTTACGTGGACGTCCGTCTCACGATCTGGTAGATTTTATTTTGTCGGTTAGGATTGAGTAAGGAGCTTTTCTCTGGTAAAGGTACTTAGAATATTATTGAAATAAAATAGTTTAACTTGCTTATTTGTCTGGATTGCGAATCAAAGCCCCAATACAACCTCTTATATTTTTTACCTCTTATCGTTATTTTTCCCCTACATGGTATGCCCACCATGCAGGAACATGGGGTGGTATGTCGAGCTCGACACCATGAGAGTTGACATAGTGGACCGCTACCGACTAAAACCTCCACAGATTTCTCCTGCATGGCCAGGGTTCAGGGTCGCAGGGCCACTTTTCGCACTCCCGAGTCAACGACCCTTGTCATCGCCCTTGCGGACCCGCCTTGCGGGGGGCGTTACTACCCCTACATTTAGCTCTAGTGATGCGCACCTCCTCGAAGGCCTATCCCTAGGTGGGGTGCCGGACGCCCTGAAACGTCCGATGCCCCAGGCCCTCCTGTGGAGACAGGATGCAAGCTCAGAGTCGCGAATCTCCAGGCTCGCCCCCATTTCCGCTTCCACCTTAGTGGAAAAGCGAGAGGCTTACAACTCTCGCTCATCTTACTCAAATGACCTCTCACTGTTGAACATCTTGGTGAAGACGGTCAGCAGCGAGAGGTTTGCCCTCACCACCGCGGCTAGGGATTGCTAGGGGCAGATGTGACGTGATTGAGCAACAAACATCCATATCAATCAGTAGAATAGGCTAGAGCTACCTTGCTGTTTCCAGACCTTCATTGGATAATTCAAACATGCCTATTTTAAGTAGTTATTACTCAGTCGAACAAACACAAGTTTATAGTAATAACTTACAGCCGCAACCGTCAAATGCGTCCGCCAGACTGGCGGCGTTCCCATGCCGTATAGCTAAGGAAATAATTTGATCCAGATAAATTATGTAGTATTTAATATTTAAATGAAAGATATATTTATATGTAAGGTTTAATTGTATTTTTTTTGATTTTTAAATCATTATAAACGCACATCCTCACTTTTCAATTCCAAGTCATGAAAACTTTGAAAAAGAAGAAACAGTCAGATAGATACACTTTATTGACACACTAATAGAATAAAGAATTAACTTAAATAATAATTAAAGATAAACTTTAAAACTAATACGAAATGGCAGACATATCGCTAAAAGCGTATAAGCGTAACTAAGCCATGTATCTAAGCAATGCCAATTACTAAGACAGAGCAAATTTGATAACACTTCCCAACGTGGCTACCCTACCAATAGCTTGCGAAGCAATTACCCGGTGCGAACTCATTTTGAAAATAATGATTTTAATTAAACTGGACAAACGTATTGGTGGCGCTTTAATTTGTGACGTCACGAATGTTGTGGCTACACCGCGCCAGTTACTCGCCCGCTTCAAACTACTCTCACGCTTATTGCATCATAATTAAGTGCTAGGACCGTTTCCATTGTGGTTAAATAAATTACTTATACGTTAACAAGGTGTTTAAGTACACGGGGTGACCGAGCTTTGCTCGGTTTAAAAGTTAAAAATACTATTTTTTTTTTTTTTTTTTTTTTTATTTAAATTTTACAGCTCCACAGACTCCGGGGTCCGTGACCTTTGTCAATCGTTTTCTTTTTTTGTTACATGAATCTTGGATTGGAGAAGAAAAGGAAATAGGGGAGAGTAGGGAACATTTTCTTGCTAATTCTAGGACTATTTTATTTTCTAAGTCGCCTCCTCCCGGCTCAGCGCCTCCACCACGACTGCATTTCTATCCTTGATGGCCATCTGCAAATTGAACTCTCGGATGGTCTTCGGTGTTGCAGACAACGCTCGCCGCACGAACCGACCGATGGCGTCGTCGGTGTCGTCAGCGTAATATGTGAAGGTCCCCGTGTGCCGTGAGATTGCGACGACCGCATGAGGCACGCTCTCGTGCAGCTTCGTGTTTGCCTTAGTTTTTATTGCGATTACCGACTCGTATGTTAGTCCCTGAGCTTCATGGATGGTAAGGATGCGTGACCCGGTGCCTGAACCATAACCCTGGTTTGTCAGGGTCTCCTTCTCCTCTTGAGTGTGAACTAAAAAGAGGGTGTTTGGTTGGGTGTTGGGTATTTGCGCTCCCTTATACCTTCTCTGCTCTAGGGACTTTATGCGAGGCGCCGAGGAATACATACCCGAGTATATTTCCCTCAGCGCATATGCGACGTCCATTGGGTTTCGATGTGTGCAGAGCAACTCCTGGCTGATCTTTGTTACCAGGTTCGGGCGGTGATACCTCATTTCGAAGAGATTTTCCCTATCGATATAAGGCAGTTGATTGACATCTCCGATGAGGACAATTTCGCCAGCACCAGACAGGCGTGAGACCATTACAATGGCTCCGAAATGGTTCATGAGGGCTTCATCCACCATGAGGCGACTGAAACTCTCTTTTCCGAATCCATTTACGAGAGTAGAAGCCATAGTTCGCACCCTGGTTTTGACCAGGTTTCCAATGCGGTGCGATAGCTTTTCTCTTAGATCTTTTGCTGCCTCAGTTGTTGTGGTGATGATAGCGTCCTTGTCCACGTCGAAGTGTCTAATAACCCATGTTGTCTTTCCACATCCCGGAACACCATTGACCCATTGTATTCTTGGTACCTCCCAATTTGCCCAAGCCGCTGTGACACTTGAGTTCCCTTCGATAATTTTGGCCATCTCTAGGATCTTGTCGTCCAACATAATTTTGGTGCATCGGGCGGTAACTACAATAGGGTCGTTTGGTGGTGTCGCATATACAGGCATTCCCGCGCGCTCTGTCTCTTTCTCGTTCAGTGTCACGAAGCCATTTTCTGCACTGTAGGCTGCCATATACTGTCCTGTCATGGTTCCCTTGATGACCCGGGAAGTAACATTGTTGTAAATGGCTGCTTCGGCCTCCTCGAGTTTCGCCTTTAATAGGCTTTCACTTCCCAGCCTATATAACTGCATGATGTTTTCGCAGGTCTTGAGGTTGACTTGTCTTGTCGCTCTCAGTGTGGCTGTGAATTCGATAAAGGCGTTACGTGCATGACTCCGCGGCTCCGAGGCCGTGACATAACGGGGCGGTTCCACCAGTCCCATGTCGGCTCTGGTTCGGCTAATTAGTTGCTGTGAAGCTGCTTTGAGGGTCTTTGACGTCAAGGGGTTTGATGATGATGAAGGGGATAAGATTCGGAGTACGCTCCTTGCTGCTGCGTTAAAGGCCGCCACGAAAGTCGTGTTGGTTCCTCGGCTGCTGCTTTGATTGGCTGCGGCTTTTTCCGCCGCCGCCCTCTGCTGTGCTCTTTCGGAGCCGGTTTGGGCGGTCGAACTTGGAACAGGATGTCCCCAGCTGTCAGTTGCATTAGTTAGGTCGTGCAAAGGGACTCTGAGGAAGCTCAGATTTTCTCCTCTATCTTCGTATACGACAACCTCGTGATGTTTAGAGGCCTCAATGCAACCCAGCCGGTCTGCGACCCTCGCTCTTGAGTATTCAATCGCCATCGCATCCACGCTTATCACCCGGGGTGTGTCACCCGCATTTCTGCTCAGATGTGCGAGCAGCGCACTTGCCTGTGTGAAAGGCGTCCGACCTTCCGAGTACTCTATTAGTGCAATCGTTTTGTTTTTCGATCGCACCAACCGAAATCGGTGGCCGTCTACCTCGCACACTGGCATAGCATCGTAGGTTTTCCGCTTCATTGTGACTTTAGCGGTACTCCCATTGAGCAGGCACGACAATCCAGGGGACAAACGGGCGCGTTTCCGTTCCCAGGCGAAGCAAAAGCTTACTCCGAATCTTTCTTTGTTGCTGTCCATGAAGAGAGCCACTCCGCGGATACGAATCCCTGCCTCTCCTCGGTCTGCATTCTCCAGTAGCTGTTGGACGGAGATGCTTTTTGAGGGGTTATCTTGGGCGGGGACTGCATTCCGCGCGGCTTCCACGGACAGCGCGGTAGAATGTGGTGGCGAAGGGGGGCGTGTAGAATGTGGTGGCGAAGGGGGGCGTGTAGAATGTGGTGGTGAAGGGGGGCGTGTATTTGAGAGTGTGGAATTCCTATTGGTCGCTATGCGGAATGAGCTTTCCATGAAGGACAGGAGCCGTGGTCTGTTATCTGGATCTGCTAAGATATTTTGGAGATCCGAAACAACCAGCCTCCCGTCGATCATAGATTCGAGCTCATGTCTTGCGGCCATGAATCTGGGACAATCGACCAGCACATGCCAGACCGTTTCGGGTTGGTCAGGGTCACACTCGCATGCAGGACTGCTCTTGAGCTTAAATCTGTACAGATATTCAGCTATTCCTCCATGTCCCGTCAACGCTTGTACCTGGAAAGGAGTCAGTTTCGTGGTTCTCGTCAACCGATATGCGTTTGCTACATCGGGCAAGAACATCTGAGTGACTTTTCCGGTTTCCGAGGTCTCATATCGGTCCTGCCATTTCTTGACCGATTCTTCGCGTATTTTTCGTTTGACGTAGGACAAGGGGATCCCCTCGTAGTCTCTGGATGATTTCATGACCGCCGCCGACTTCGCTAGTTCATCTGCTCTTTCGTTGCCGACGGTACCCACATGCGCTCTTATCCAGAAAAAACGAAGAGATCTCCCTTCTGCACGTATCTGTCCAATGTTTTCCTTTATACACTTTGCCAAGGGGTGACTCGTTTTCGGGTTACTTAGCAGTTCGAGTGAAGATCGGGAGTCACTCAGAACATTGACTTCTGGGTCCTTGCTTGTTAACACCATTTGAGTTGCCCGACAAAGAGCATAAAGTTCCGATTGAAAGACTGTGCATTCGGAGTGAAGCTTGAAGGTCGAGTTCTTGATTTCTCTTCCTTTTTCCCACCATGTGAGAGCAGCTCCAACTTTACCCTCAATCTTACTGCCATCAGTATAAATCTGAGGCCCTTCTGGTAGATTGGAGGTGTCTTCCAGAAGCTCGTACTCTACAGATGCCTGTGTGGACGGATGGGGTTGGTCCAAGTAGTTGACGTTCCGTTCGAGTTCCACTTCTGGTGGGAGGTAATCTTGGGAGAAGTTCTTTTTCACTCTGTACAAATTTGCCGCTTCCTGTATCCTCAGATCCAGGGGAAGCAGTCCAGAAAGGACGAGTGCTGACTTTAAGGAAACAGTACGGTACGACTTACAGATTTTCTGGGCAAAACCTCTTTGGATTGCGTTCAAGTGAGACTTGTTTTCCTCGAGGTCTGCCGCTTGCGCCCATACACTTGAGGCATACATGATGATAGGTTCCGCCACAGCGACGTAGATAGTTCTCGTGATTTCGCCATTTAATCCCCAGGTCACCTTCGCTGCACATGATAGCTGTCTATAAATGTTCGCCACTTTTTTACATTGGGCGGTCACATGTGCTTTAAAGTTGAGCCGTCGGTCGATCAGTAGGCCTAGCAGTTTGACTTCCTCGACCAGATCGAGCCGGACGCCGGACATGACTATGTTTGGAGGTTCATACTTCAACTTTTTTGTGAAAATCATCGCGTTAGTTTTCTGCGCTGCAAAGTTGAGTTTGTTCGTGATTCCCCATTCATTCCACTGTCATGCTCAGCGCCCTGCTCGACTGCTGTTCGATTATGTCTGAACTGCCTGTAAACACGAGAACGACATCGTCTGCGAAAGCTTGACAGTATACTCCCTCTGCTTCTAGCATTCGCAGCAACGAGTCTAGGATTACATTCCAAAAGGTTGGTCCACCGATGGACCCTTGAACGCATCCTTTGGTTGTTTCCTTCTCATAGACTGCTCTTGCATAGTTGACCTTGATTTTGCGGTCGCTGAGGTATGAGTTTACCATGTCGTAGAGGTTTGTTGGGCACCTCTTCTTCGCTAGTTGGTTTTTCAGGGCAGGCCACCATGCATTGTCGAAGGCACCCTCTATATCCAGGGAGATTAAGAGTACGGTTTCTTTACTGTCTACTCCTTTCTTTATGTGTTCTACCAGGTCAAAGAGGGCGTCTTCGGTGCCTCTTTGGGGTATGAAGCCGTACTGTTTCCTACTAATGGTTGGGAGGAGATGCCATTGGAGTCGGTTTACCAGAAGCTTTTCGACGATTTTTCCGGGAACGGACAGAAGACCTATTGGGCGGTAAGATTTTGGGTGTGTGTAATCTGCCTTACCGGGTTTGCGTAATATGACCACGTGCGCCTCTTTCCATTGCTTGGGGAAGTATTTTAGCGATAGGCATTTATTTGCTATCGCCATGAAAACATCCCGTTCGCACTGTATGGCTGCTGCGCAGATATCAGCGGTTAGCCCGTCTGTACCGGGGGCTTTTTTCGGATTCAGGGTTCTCAATACTGATTCCAGTTCCGCTGATGTGAATGGTGGGTCATTTCCCGGTAGATCCATAGGCGTTTCCGCTGTCCGCAACCGTAGCTCTGTATGGCACGGATGGTCTGTGCTTTCAGAGTCGTCGGGATAGAAAGTTCTGGCTAGTAGTTCTGCAGATAGCTGTGGGGATAGAGTGTTCCCTTCGGAGTCTCTTAGGAGCATGTCTTCTTGCCTTGCCGAAGTTTTCCTCATCACTCTGTAGATCTTATCCCACATGCTTTCTCTCTCCTGTCCCTCTCTTCAGTTAAAAATACTTAGATACCTACAGATAAAAGACTTCAATAGATTTAAAAAAACTTGAAAGAAAAGAGTAGCCGTCTGGATTCGAACCCGGAGCTACTAATTCGTGACCGCCCGCCCGACTAGCCGTCTGAGCTATTATGCTGTCTCTGCCACGCGGCGAAATTCACCTTCGCATTCTAATGTCTAATGTGACAGTTTTTCATTGTCTAAAAACGCGCATAATATGCGTTTTTTTTAAATAAATCCTAGTTAGATCGATTTATCGTCCTCGAAACCCTCTGCATACATAATTTCATCAAAATCGTTCGAGCCGTTTCCGAGATTCAGATTCTATATATATATATAGGTATAAACAAGAATAGCTCGTTTAAAGGTATGAGATTTTAATAAGCTATATTAAGAGTGCGCCAGGAAAAAAACAGATTTCACCCGTGCGACGCCTTTTTTAATGTGATATGCATAAAGTTGAGAATGGCATGACACAAGTTTGGAGGGGAAATCAATATTAAATCAGGAGTCAATTTTTGACCAAGTTTTATTTAATTAGTCAATAATTAAACATATATTTAAAATAGTGTTCGGTTACTTTAATAGAGCGTAAAATTAGACACTTTATTTACAAAAAATATAGTGGGGTCATCGCTGATAATTTCGAGTACATGTATTAAAATAGTTTTTTTTTAATTCATGTACTAAAAAATTAAAATGGCACCTGCCATTTTAATTTTTTTATGTAAAAAATCTGATCTATTTTTAATATTCTATAAAAAAAAAAAATTCGGTTATTGTGCTTCTTCTTGGTTGTGGGTACACGTCAATATATTTTTTATCATAGTTTTTTAGTTTCTTAACATCAGTGAGCGGCGTCGAAAATGTCCTTTTTTCGGTTTCTGGCACTAGGCGCCCCCTTAACTAGTTGTCGAACTTAAACGCTGCATTTCTATTTTATTTACTCGCAACATACGCGAGTCAAAAATCTGTCCAATTTTTTAATCAAATCAGACTGTAACTGTGTTTTGTAACCTCGGACGCAAAAACTAAGGAGTGATATAAGTTTGACGTGTCTCTGTAACGAGTGTGTATGGTTGTCTATGACAACGTAGCTGTTAAATGTACAAAAAAAAAATTTTTTGTTTGAAAATTGAATTACTCGAGAGTGTTCTTAATTATGATGATTATTAATTAATCAGTCTAAAATGGCCACCACCACAAAATAGCGGATTTTATATTTTTACATAACTTGACTGAGTTGGAATCATGGAAATCATCAGTATGGAAATCAAATGAAGGGACTTGAATAGTAAAATAAAATCGTTTAATATTTTTAGTAAAAAAGTACGTCCCAGAAAAACCAATACGTTTTAAAACAAACACAAAAACAATACATTAAGCGTTTATGCAGATTTGCTAGACTAATCACCCATTTTAATCCAAATGCATGGACACGACATTTTATTATTGATACTGTTTAATGTAATAAAACAAAATAACATCAGAAAAAAAAAGTTTAAATTAAAAAAAACAAGTTGCTGATCAAAACGAATGCAACAGCAATTCTATGCTAACTTTATTTTCTCTCTAGCTGACCATAGTGGCATTTACTTCCAAACCCAATTATAATTTTCTCTACACCAATTCGTGGAATAGTTTTACAAGCCGGCTACAAGGGATTTCACCGAGTCAAAGTTACAGTCATATTATAGTGCCTAACTTCACTCCAAAAAGGGTAACCAAATGTATGTATCTACATACGTCCGAACATATGCCAATTTGACCTCGCTTCGAAATATCTCCTATGAACATTGAGTTATAAACTTTAGAGGCTTTCAAAATGTTTATATTAAAGAAAAAAATTGGCAGTCTTAAGGACTTCTTATTGAAGTGACAACGTATAACTAAGAATTTGATAGCTCACTTTAGAAACTACGAAACCGAACCGGAGGGCGCTTCTAGTCTGGAATAAATCTGCTAAAAATGGTAGTCGAAGCGTTGTCATCTAAAAATGCGTTCACATTTCTAGATGGCCATGGTCCCGAGTTCATCCAAAGATTTATTTCATTTACATACGTGACAATTTGAGCTTACTTCACAGCCAACGAAAAATCTGTGTATGGTGCGTCAAAAGAACTTTTCAGTTTAAAAACTGCTCACTTAAAAAATATAAAAAATATGCTCACTTTAGGTGGTTTTATTGAATTGGTACGATATTCAGGAATACATACTTAAAGTTTTTTTTTCATAGAAATGTGTCTATTTGTGGTCTAAAACAGACAATGTTTTGAAAATTGTCAATCCAATCGACACGACAAATTAGTGTTCCCTGCAAATTTCAGGTTAGAACTTTGCCAACGTAATTCATACTGCATGGCAGTGAAAATTTATAACAAGTTACCTAATGAAATTAAAAAGCTAACATATTTCAAATTCAAACACAAATTAACAGCTTATTTGCTAGAACACTGCTTTTATGGTATTAATGATTATCTAAACTACAGGAAACCTTTCAATAATCAAGGACCTGTTTAATTTAAAATAAATGACTTTGTCCGTTGACAATAACTTGATGGACATTATTACTTAAATTGACTAATTGGACATAACAAATTGTAGTTTTGACATTGTTTTTTCTTTTTATATGACATCAGAAATTGTATCTCGTTTGAACTGAATGCTGTTGATTTTGTAAATCAGTGTTGTCCAAGTAGGAAAATTAATATATTGTTATACTTACTTTCAAAATCATTTGCACGCCAGAAATGGCAGATTGTAAGGAAACACCATATTATTGTACTTAATAACATCTTCTCTACGTACATTCTTGGCAAATAAATAATTATTTCATTTCATTTCATTTCGGAATGCAGAAAACGCAATCGATATAGTTTAGACATAAACGTATTCTCGTCAGTCTGTTTGTTCGTAGAATAGATCAGGGTGCTAATTCTTAACACAATCTGAAAGGCTGAAATTCGGAAGACTATCTTTGTTTCTGTCTTTCTGAATGGGTAAAACAAAGACAGAAAGGTTTGATTCCGTATCGAGATCAATCCGGCTGGATTCAGAATCGCTGCGCTGAAACTTTTTTAGTATGAGAAATTGTGACTTGATCCTTGGTACAGAAAATAATCGAGAAAACCTGGAATAACAATTTATTATTTGTAGGATGCTCCTCAACATTTAAAAATTCGGAATGTCAAATCTTCACTCCATATCAAAGGACATTGTTCAAAATGGGCTATCCGTGGACAAAATGTTCTTGATAATTTGATTTTGTCAAAAAATCGATTTATTTTAGTAATGAATTATGATGTATTATTTTAGTACCCAGATTAATAGACAAAAAGTTCATTATATAAGTAATTTAATCTATATTTCGGACTTCTCAACCAATTATATTGCCAGTCTATAAGCTTTGAATGATGTCGATTTTTTTCTCGAATAAAATCGATTTCTGTAAATCGATAGAAAAAGTCGTCTTAATAATTATGCGTGAAATAAACAATTGATATCGTATTTAAGTTGTTTTCAAGCGACACTGTAGCTAGCTTTTTTGTGCAATGGTTTTTCGTCGCACCCGCTTTTACTTTACAATGCCACGAAAAACAAAATCATCTACTTAGGCAGTTTTCCTACCGCCGGCGAGAAAACGAGTAACTATCGACTATTTTCTCGCTCAAGAAACGTACAATAGATATACATTTGCGTTGCCTGAGTGGGTTTTCCCTGTTGGTTACAATCTTTGTGTCTTCAAGTCGAGAGTGAATCGGTTTCTTCTAGGTAAACACGCTCCATCGTAGACCGCATCGTCGCTTAACATCAGGCGAGATGGCGGTCAAGTGTAAGCCTATAAAAGTTAAAAAAAAAAAAAAAAAAAAGTGTACCTAAATAAAAGAGATGCATATACAAACAGTTGATCGCTGACTGTTCACACTCCCGGCGAGCACTCGCTTCACTAGTTAGTCGCTGAGCGACAAGCGCTATGAAAGATAACACTCGCTAAGCGATTAGAATTAGAACACGCCGAGAGAGCAACCAGCGGTTCATTTCTGTCTATTCAGTGTGGATCTGAACGTGCACGTTATTTTACGCCGCGAGCGAGTGATACGAGTAATCGCTCGCCTCACTCGCATAGAACCGAGGTACACAACTATGGGAACTACGCACTCGCTCCCCGCGGCTCGCCAACTCGTTTCTAATTCTAGCTTTACTCGTTCATCGTTGCCGGTGAGACAACTGCCTAATGCTGAATAAACAGTAAACAATAATTCCGTCGAACAGTATTAATAATCATCTACTCATTTTAACCACTAACTTGTGAATATTTTAGTTATTATTTTAATCAGCAGCCACCATAATAGAATTGCATCGATTTTATCCATACGATCACTATCGATTTTTTTAGATCGATATTAATATATTTTTTACAATGACAGCACTGAATACGTCGATGCAAAATGCGTAGTTATCAGCTGTTTGTTTATGTTTATTGTGTCATGTGTTTCGTATTTGGAAATTGTGTTATGATGTGTTTTTGGTTGCTGAAAATGCATTCTTGGGACCCTAGCTGACCCTCGGAAATCGTTGGCATCGTCCAATAACGACTCTGGCCCTCCAATGGTACAAAATGTTGTAGTTTTGTTTAAAAATAACCTCGTCAACGTTCGCATTACTTATGGGAAATATGCGTAAGTAATTTTTCTGCTACTACCAAAAGATAATATTCTGATATCAACTGCTAGAAGCCATCAAGTTTAATATATGATATCAGTGACAGTGAATGGCCACGTTTAGCCCAAAGTCCCTTATAAATGAACAATGTCCTTTGTATATTAGCCGATGTTATACCCAAAATAAACGATATTGGTCGACATTTTTCACACTTATGGTCTCACATGTGTCATACAGTCTAAATTAAGGTTGTACTTATTTTGAAAACCAGATAACTGATACAAAAAATAACTAATTTTAAACACATTACACATTTTCGATACATAGAAACACCCAGCCAGAACAGACGACCTTCTTCATTACACAAATTTAAATTCCTAGGTACTAATCAGACGCACCGTTTGCTTGAAAAAGCTGAACATATACTGTCACTTCTATTTAACATGTTTCTAGGTCTACAAAATGCTTTCACGTCGAGTAGGTACTTCAAATATCCCAAAAAATACCATAAAGCAGGAGAAATGCTATAAAAAATGACCCGAATCAATCAAGCGGCGCGCTAATGCGTATAAAATGTGTGAGCCCAAGGCCTTCGTAATTTGGTCAAGTGGCGCCCCCTACGTGAGCCAATATTTCTGTTTTGTTAGGCCACCGTTCCCACATATTGCCATTACGTGCCGTATTACCATGTAGCTCGGTAAATTTTACTCATTTCTAGACGATTGGAAAGCACTTTTTTCGTATTCTATGGATCTTGCGTTATTGGAACACTTAGTCATGATCTGTGATCTTGCGAATCAACCGCATAGAAATAAAGAACGCAAAATAGCTCTCTTTGTAAAATTAACAAATATAAAAAATAACTATGTATTCATAGGTATGTATTAATTCCAAAGTAACGTATGACGACCAATCCTTATGAAAAACTTATCCATACATATTTATGTCAATTTCAAAGATAATTTCTACTTGGAAATAAATTTACGTCATTAAATTTATTGAAAGATAATAGTACATTGTTCACCGAGAGGAGAAAGTGACCGATTACCGTCGAGGGTGTCGTTTGAAGCCCGAGCCGTAGGCGAGGGCTTTAAAACACCCGAGATCGGGAATCACACTTTCTCTCGAGTGATACATAGTGCTTTATACTACACCTACGAGGAAAATAAATTTTTAATTGATTTCTGTGGTAAAAGGTTATCAATCAGTATTTTTGCTGTTTCCTTCAACTGCGGCGGAGTTAAAAAATCTTCTTCATCACTATCACTACTTATCATTTTGATAGTTTTATTTTACTTTTCTACGAAAACTGAATCCTCAAACAACACACAAATTGAAAATGGCGCCAATGGCGTCTGCAATTTTCATTTATGTTCTTTTTTCAAATTGTTTGACACCATCCAACACACAGCTAGTGGCCAGTGTCATTTTGCGAACTTGGAGATAAAAACTCACTGTAAAAACTTTTTGCCTTTTGATATTTAGGTTACCAGCGCATAGTCTTACCCAAAATTAAAAAAGAAAAACCACGTAGGAAATGGATTTTCATACACTTTTCTCTCCCGCTCAGATGCGTTTTCTCGCCGCATATTTGTTCGATATGCAATGACGTACTTTCTACCGTAAATTTGATAAAGTATCAAGGTACTTTCCGAGCAGGTGTAGTATAAAAGCTTTGCCTGCCTTGTGTTTCTTAAATATCACTGAAGTTATGCAGATGACGTTGTGGTCATTGTACTCATAGGCAACTGGATTGGCATATATATGTATTTAATTCTATACTACTATATGTAGGTCAGGTGACTTGGTACGTTAACGTGCTTGCTTGTTTTAAACCGACTTTTAAAAAAAAATAGGTTTCTCAATTCGACCGTATATTTTTTTATTTTTTTATGTAACAACTGCACTACTTGCCTGTTCCTGGTCACTACAGTGCCACATATTTTTTCCCGGTTAACTGTTGCTGGTACTGTAGAGCCACAAGCACGAAACGTTCGGAAACACTTTTTTTATTAATAATCTGTAGTGCATATACATAAATGTATTGACTGTAGTTTTGAATCTTCGAAAGAATCATAGAACCAAGTTTAATTTGTTTCGGTCATCTCAATGAGGGAGTTTCCGACGAGACAAAAATAGTTACACCGTAAGCACTAGATGGCGATAGTGTAGATTCAGCAAGATCTACCTCTACCATAGACTCTCAAAAGTGTAATCACAATGAAACCTCTCTCCATTTTCAATTCAAGGAAAAAGTCTATTCTAAATTATAAGTGATAATTTAAAATTTTAGAGGTTTCGCAAACACATCAATTATTTATTTTAGATACTTAAATTATATATTTTTGCTTAGCTCAGCTGATTAGTTTGGTATGTCTACCTTCTATAAACCCTAAATACATGAAGGAATTTCATACTAAAACAATTTTTCTTCTTACCTTTTCTGTTAAACTCTTAAAATATTGGGAATAAAAATAGCCAATTAAGTTGATAATCGCAATCGATTTTCAGTAAAAATCTTTAGAAATTCTGATGCAGGATGCAGTAGACACCAACTAAGCCAGAGTAGAAGGAAAATTCAAAGATATAAATAGCAACACTGATACGACAATATTATTTTATCCACAGACTAAGTAGAGAGATACTCTTTCGGCTGAAAGACTAGTATCCATAACCAAGAATAAACTGAAAAAATATATATTTTGTCTTTCGTCAGGTGTACGAATTTGTTTTGAAATTTGTGTGTTTTGATATAGTTTTCATTCGAATAATATGCGTACATGGATAAAGTAGTTTATTATTTATTACAATAAGTCGTGCTTTCGCAAATTGAATGAATTGAGTCCCATTATGCCTTACGCTTTTGACAACTAAGTGAAAGACCTAGAAGCGCCTCCTATCATCGTTTTAATTAACCATATCTTTTTGTCTCGTCGGAAAACGCCTCATTGTTGTAACTAAAGGGCTGTTTGCATTTTGATTAGTGCGAGTGCGAGTGATACATAGAACTCGCTTCTAAACTTCACTACGCAAGTTACTTCACACTCGCACTAATCAATCGGTGTCCACACGTGTTTGCTACTAATCACTAAACACAGATTTTAAGTTTTTTTTTCTCTAAATCACTGCCTAGCAGCGCAACGCACTCGTCTAGAAATAAATGATTTGATATTTATCTTTGCCCTGCAATTTGTATAGAAACCTTGCCCTTCAAATTTGGAACTACCTGTGGTCCACATTTGAAGTTAACAACACATTAATCCTTAGCGGTAGTAAAATAACTGGCAATGGTGTCGAACCTCCTTAGGCAGACTCTGCAAAGAGTCCTATCACTACAAAACGATACACAAAGTACTCAGTAATATTTGCACATTACTAGTTTGCGGTGTGATAACTAGCAAAGGTGTGGTACTTCCCCAGGCGAATAATATCTTACAAGTTCTGCCACAAAAGTACATTTTATTATTTGCCAACATTCTTTCACGTACGACTGTTTAGTATTAGGTAGTCATATATTTTATCTTTGTCAATTAATTAGTGCAATCAATACCAAGCAACAAAAAAGTCATAAAAATCACCACAAGCATCTAGTTTAAAAATTCCAGAAGCAGAGTTCGAACAAAGTTTTGAAATTGAAACAAATTGGCGAAAATGAAAATTTCCAATCAATTTGCAGCGCGGAAACGCGCCGCCGGGGTGTGTCCGATCCCACCGATGCAGCTTGTACCGAACAAGACATGAGAGACTACAGTTTCATAGCAGTTTCATGGATTTTTTAGGAATGAAGTTCAGTGGAAAATCAGAACTAGGCTACAACGAGGCAACACACTGGAGACCAAGGGCCACAAAATTCCAACCACATAAGACAGGCAAGATAGTTAGTGAAGTAACGTGACGCTGGTTTCCTTCGCGTCACTGGAGCCAAATTCGGGGTCCGATCCCGCGAGATGGGCAAAGTCAGTAGCAGTGGCAGAGTCAGGGTTTAATACGATAGCGATGATAGAGGGTTTTAGTCGGTAGGAGCACCAACGCTGGTGGCAAGCCTGACATACCCCGATATGCCCCTGATTGGCGGACGATGCGTAAATGCATTTCCTGCACATTTTTGCACTTGTGACACTAGTTAATAAGTAATTCTTTGTAATATTTTAATTTCTTTTGTATCACTATAATAGTACATTATGATATAAGTGCGGTAAGTTGATAATTACAGCCGAGGCTTTATTGCTAGCTCGAGCCGAAGGCGAGAGCTATAATTAGCAGAGGCTGTAATTATCAAAGCGCACGTATGTCATACGACGTTTTATGACATATTTGCGAGGAAATAAACAAAACTCTGACGACATTTTCAAATAAAAACAATACAGCGAAAAAAAACGCGCGGAATAATATTTACTTGATCACAGATCACAGCACAGAGTAAGTAATCACTATGGATCACAGATTAGCAATGCGCGCGCATCGGCGCCTTTTTTTTTTAAGCAACGGCACAGAACCAGCCGGTATGCCATTAATAATAAAGTAAATTAATATTTTTGTGTTTTGTTACAGAAAAAAATAAGTAATTTATGGTCTAAATTAATTAAATTAACGAATTTAATAATTCTTTATTATATTTTACCTCTCAAAGTTAATTTTATTCATAAAATGTTGACCACACTTTTTGACATAAAAACTCTTTACTAAGATTTAAAAAGGTACCGTTCGTTTTAGACGGAGCATATCTCTCTACCTAGTCTGTGGACGGAGCATTTTGAAACCGTGCGTTTTACATTACACATTACAGCACTAGTGCGTAATAAGATACATTACGATACAGAAATTGGTCCAATAAGAGACCCCTTACGAGCAAATATGTTATAAAGTGTTTTTATCTATCTATTGTAGTGGTAGGCCTCTTTGCAGAGTTCGCCTGGGGAAGAACCACATCTTTGCCTGTTATTCTACCGCCAAGCAGTAATGTGCAAACATTACTGTGTTCCGGTCTGGAGATCAATGTTTCCAGAAAAATTACAAGGCTTTGAGATATAATATCTTAGATCTCTGGGTGATGAGCGCAGTGCAGTCTAGGTAATGATTTGGACTCTTCGTGTTACAATAGCTGCGTGTCAATGTGCTGTTATGTGGCACACGCCTGCCACGTCACTGCTTAACTTTAGGCACACGTCCTGTTCGTCTCGTCATACTACTTATAAAAAAAACCATTAAAAATGTAGGTAAACATATGTAGAAGGGCCAATGAATAAGATAACAAAAATTAAAAAACTTCTTTGACTTAATGTTAGAGCAACAGGAATATGCAAAAACTGCTGGCCTTGTACCTAAAACACAATAATTATTACTGTACACAATAGTACCTAATATTAGACACTAATACTATCAAAGAAAGAGAGAGGCCAGCATTTTGATTACATGTACAAATAAATGGAATGAGATGTGGTACATCAAGATTCATAAATCAATAAAATACGCGTGTGTAGTTCGTGAGATATATTCTGTACCAACTTGAGTTCGTTCTCTTGTGAGTTGGGACAGAGTACTCTCCGCTATTGAATTACCCAACTGCAGTACAATCAATCGAAAATTAATGGATCGTCGGTACGTAGTTTTCTCTGGAGACGTTTGTGGTTATAACACCTGACGCTTTCAACAGTTAAAAATAAAACTTGCATCAATCTTACAAAGCAATGCTTGGGTATTTTCTGTATTTGTTATTTTACATTTCAAAATATATGTAAAATATATTTGAGTTTGCTAAAAAAATATGTAAATGACTTTTTCGCTCATGAAACTTAGTAGTACCTACATACATTGTATCTACGAATACTGTGGATATTTTTCCAAAATTTTTAACACAAATAATTAAATGTGCTACAAAATAAATTAAAGCACAACGAGCAAGCCAAAAAAATTGTAAATTTAACATTTCTTAAGCCACTGATACTGCTATGGGTCACACTAAAAAGTGATCTTGTGTTAAATGGTGCTTTTGGTGCCTGTAGAGATTTAATTTAGATGTATTGTATTACTATTGTAACGCCTCGAAATTTTTAATAATTGTAATATTCTTTTATTTATTTTTTAAATAAAGAGTGACGAGAGGAGCAGGTCATGTGTCTGATGGTAAGCATAAATAAATAAATAACTATTGGTGGACAATTCACACACAACACCGTCTGACCCCAAACTAAGCAAAGCTTGTGTGATGGCGGCCAGATAGCTGATATAATACTTATATAGTTTTAAATACATACTTATTATACATAGAAACACCCAGACACAGTGCAAACATTTGAATTCATCACACAAATATTTGCACTGGGTGGGGATCGAACCCACGACCCTCGGCTTCGCAGGCAGAGCTACTAACCACTTAGCCACAAGGCCAGTCAACATGCAAACATGCCTGCCACATAACTTCACAGTGACATGCAGCTATTGGAACATGAAGAGTCCAAATCATTACCTAGCACTGCACTGCGCTCGTCACCCAGAGATCTAAGATGGTAGGTATATCTCTAAGCCCTGTAATTTCTCTGAAAACATTGCCCTTCAAACCGGAACACAGTAATGTTTGTACATTACTGCTTGGCGGTAGAATAACTGGCAAAGGTGTGGTCCTTCGACAGGCGGACTCTGCCAAGAGTCCTACCACTACCAATATAACTAGCTGTTACCCGCGACTTCGTCCGCGCGATATGAATACTAAGGTAACTCAGGCAGTATCTATTTGTATACCCAGACACATTTACTATCGGTTAATCGGCACTATCGATAAATCGGTTCAGTTGTTTAGGTGTGAAAGCGTAAGAGACATTTGTCCCCATACCAATTTCGTCCAATTTCATCCCCATACAGTTTCAAATTACAAAATTGCTAGAACAAATATTTATTTGCTTCGTGTCAAGTGCCTATATACATATATACAGAGTTGCATGGTTTTATCTTGAACGGTTGAGAACTTCCATATTGATATTCATCCCCCATTTCAACCCCAATTTCACCCCCGTACAGTTCGAAATTACAAAATTGATAGAACAAGCATTTATACCTCATTCCAAATGTCTGTGAATAAAAGGTAAACAAACCAATGTCACTCTCAATATGACAGACCAGCATTTCTCAACCTTTGTTTTACAAGATAGTTTGTAGTACCTTTCATTGCTTGCCCTTTTAAATTTTCATCGCAAAAAAAAGCTAAATATACATATGTTGATATCATAAACACCCAAATATATGTTCCCACTGCTGGGACTTGGAACAATCAACACATTGCCGCTGTAAAAAATCGTCAGACACAAGAATCTGCAATTGCTGAACATCTGATTGATGCTAAAATTGGTCATTGGATCGAGATCCACGACCCGAAGGTTCTATCTACCGAATGTCATTACTATGCAAGAATGGTTCGGGAAGCATTGGAAAATAAAAAACACAGGTATATATTTCAACTACGACGCGATGACCACGATGCCAATAACCAAAAACTACCCGGTTTACGGTTATCGGCGTCGCGAAATCCTCTAATAAATAAATGTGTGCATAGCGCACTGAGTTTGGAGAAACCTGATATGGTTAGTGTTGTTTGTAGTGTTGGTCACCCTGCGATTTTTGAAGCCCAAATGAGGGTAGATGGAGATCTCCTCTCATTTCATAATGAGAGTATGGCGGGCATACGTACATTTATTTCTCCCACGTAAAAAAAGGAAAGCCAAAGCATTTGAGTTCGGAGAAGAATTTTTTTTTTTTTTTTTATAGCATAGAGTGAAAACGTTCATTTTATTTTTAACAATAATTAAATCTCGTTCATATTGTCCTCGTATTACCCAAAACTGATCATAACACTATGATGTAATATTCTGGAAACACATACAAAAGTTTCGATCAAAATAACACAAAATTTATGGCATTTTAGAGTGAAAATTATACAAGCTTTTGATAGTAAATAAACAGCGTAATTTGGAACACGTATTTAGAGGTTTGCGATTTTCTCTCAACTCGTTACGACACAAGAAACCTTTTTCTCGGAGTTCTTTAGTCATACTCTTACTCTTTTATTGATAACGAGTAGTTACATGCCATAATATTCAAGATATTCAAATATTACCAATTTGTATTGGTAATATTAAAATTTTCAATAATTAAAAAAAAACAGACGTCAATTTAAGATCCCATTACAATAAAAATCAAATAATACATTACATTAAAATCAAATTACATTACAATTAAAAATTCCAAATTAATGACAAAAAGAAATAGAGCAAAATTAATCCATACTTGAATATAATGGAAATGGACATTTTTACAATAATATGGGCAGGAGAAAAATAAGGCAGGTATGTTAGAAAAATTGGCGCATCCTTAATAAGAATCATTTGATGAAAAGAAGTATAAATGTCTTGAATGCAACATTGAGAGTTTGAGAAACACAGATCAAATTGCTAGTACTTAACATCATATTTCTATCATCCTATCATTACTTTCTATAACTTTGAAAATAAGATAGTATAGAATTATTTGATCAATACAAATCTAAGTATATGGTATTTAAGATCACAATAAAGTCGAATCCTATTTGTGAAAAATAATTTAAGGCAATTTCATAAAAATACTAAGATTAAACGATGTTTATGTTATGGTATCACCTTTTTTTTGGTTTGTTTTGGTTTTCTACACAGCTTGCTGGAACGCACTATAGTTGCATCGTGTCAAGTGTCTAGATACAAAATTTGATAACTTTGAAAATGATGAATTTTCATACGACCGTTCATCCCTTGTTTCACCCCTTAGGGATTAAATTTTGCAAATAACCGTCTTAGTGAGCGCTTACGTGCTAAAAGGGACTTCAATGCAAAATTTCAAATTCCTAGCATTTGAAGTTTCTGATATTCCTTGATGAGTGACCTTTCGCTTTTATATACATATAATTATAATATATATGTATATAATATATAATATCTAAATTACAAAAGATTCAGCGGTTGGCATGTTCATTAACTAGTGGATGTGTGAAGTCCACACCGTCTGAAGCGCTGGATATAATACTTGGTCTATCGCCACTCCATCTGCACATACAACAAGAGGCTATGGCGGCAGCACTAAGACTTAAATCGACAAACCAATGGAAAGGGGCAGGGATTCCCACAACTCACTGTAAAATCCTAGAAAGGGCAACGAGAATCGTGCCAGGCGCATGCCAAGGCACGGATCGTATAGCCACGACATATCTGGATAGGAAAAACTATGGGCTGGTCACAGAGGACCACACCAAAACAAATACCGCTAGGGAAAGCAATGTGTGCAACGTTTTCACAGATGGGGCTAAAAATAGTATGGGAGTTGGGTGTGGCTACCACTCACCAGAGCTAGACCTAGCTGAATCATTAGCCCTAAACAGAACTACTACAGTACTGCAAGCTGAAGCTATGGGCCTCCTGTTAGCAGCTAAATCAGTACTTAGAAAAGAAACACAAACTGACATATATAACAATGAAAAAGGGAACAAATCCATACCAGATATGAAATTTATAACAGACAGTGCAGCCACTATTTACGCTCTACGAAGACCCACAACTAGGTCAAAAGTGATCGCAGAATGCCACTCCACCCTACAGTGTCTTGCACTTAATTATAATGTTACAGTGGAGTGGACTCAAAGCCACAACACATGTCAAGGGAATAAAAAAGCAGACTTATTTGCCAAAGCGGGAACAAAAAAGAACATCAGGGCAGATATAGCGGAATTGTGTAAGCCAACTGCTTCAGAAACGCGGAACCTGCTATGTCTACACATAGAAAAAGAACAACAAAAACTTTGGGATAACTCCGTAAAGTGCAAACACACAAGAGCGGTGTTCCCACTGATAGATAAAAAAGTTACTAATAAACTCCTAAGTCTATCTAGATCAGATCTTCGTCTGATGATAGGCTTGATCACAGGTCACTGTGAGTTAAACTACCATCTTCACAAAATAGGATCTACTGACAGTCCCCTATGCAGAGGCTGTTTGCGAGAGAACGAAACTGTGGAGCATGTGCTGCTACGCTGCGAGGTCACGAAAAGTATAAGACTAGAATCGGGACTCTTTGAAGGAACTCCATGTAGAGAAACAACATCTGACGAAATGGGAGTGGAACTAGTTTGCCAGCGCCCCAAGGCCGTGCTCCGATATTTTAAAGAGCTGGGCTGGTTTGGGTAGGCTGGCCGGGGGGAAGTGCACAATACACCCCTAGCGGGACGTCAGTGCAGGTCGATCACCCCCACCCTGAATTAGAATTAGATTAGAATATATATATATATATGTGTATTCAAATGAATAATTAAGGATTTATTCATATTACATAATCTTTGCATATCAAACTGTCACTCGAGGTTTGTTAAACTTTAATTTTAGCGCAAAAAGCAAACCAGTTTCAACTTATAAATGTTTGTGTCTTCAAACAAACCGAAAAGAAAAACAATTGTCTGGATACATTTTGTACCATTATTATGGCGTATAAAAGATATATTTTTGTGGCCTAAGTGTACCACTAACGATATCCACATTCAATTACTTCAAAATAGGTTTTATCAAACATATTCTTTACTATTTTTACAAGATCCTTATCACGACTCATCGTAAGGAGTCATTTCGATAAACGATTTTGTAGCAGTAACCCTAAACGCCATATTTTTGGTACACTACAACATTTTGATGAAATCGTTTCGCTGTTTTTCGTGAAGTGAGATGAAAGAATTTAAATGTTAGAATGTGTGTAAGTGTGAGTGAATTTAAGTATGAGTGTGCGTGAGTTTTCGTTTTCGGTTGAAACTCATTAAAACATAGTTCATTTTGATTCATTCTTTTGTGACATATAACGTTCTTTACATTCACACGCCTTATTTACCGTTGCTTATATTTCATTATTTTAGGATTTACATATACATACGTAGTTCAGTTAAATTGACGTATCACTAAAACTATTCAGCTAGTCGTTTACCTTGAAGATTACACTAATTGCTATTACAACGATCTTTGAAGGGTTCTAAGTCAAATGTAGTCGTAAAAATAGATTCAAAACTATCGTTTCGAGAAACATCCCTGTACGAACTTTTATCTATTTATTCGGTTAATCTGTCCTTGGACTAAAAGGCCGGATGGATAGGTTCTCCGCTATTGTGAATAACAAACTGTTCGATGGCCATTAATCAAAGTTAACGATGTTACACGTGGAAATGTTGGATTTCTTTTGTAAACAGGAAAAGTATGTTAACTCAGTTTATTAACGTACATGTCTGCATTGTTGACTTAGGTCTGATGGGTATTTAATTTACACAAACGGTGCCGTGCGACCTATTTGCTTTTTTACTTTTATTTTACAAGACTATGTACTGTTAATGGGCCGTTTTCCAGATGAAGATAGACTTGTCAAAAATAGTTCTAAATTTTGCCAAGTGTGACACCACTGTTTGTTTTTGTGAAATGTCTCTAACAAAATGAAACATTCGCGCCACTTATGGTGAAATTGGGAACTGTCTTTGACAAGTCTATCTTCATCTGGAAAACGCCCCATTAACAGTACATAGTCTTGTAAAATAAAAGTAAAAAGCAAATAGGTCTCACGGCACCGTTTGTGTAAATTCAATACCCATCAGACCTAAGTCAACAATGAGTGAACTCAATATATATACGTACCCAAGCTTAGTCAATACGATGTCTAATAATAATATGGGAAGGATTTATTTCGGTAAACATTTAATAATAAAAATAAATAGCTGATATACTACTTGTATAGTTGTAAATACATGTTTATTATACATAAAAACCCACACAGTACAATGACGTAAAATGGCGAGCAATATTTTTTGGTTTACCTATTTACTTCGATGCAACAATAATTCGATTGCAATGTTTAAACTACATACTTACGTGTATAAATTATATCAAATACCTAGCGTTCGAAATAAATTCAGATCAGAATACACTTTAAACAAAGCAAATACCACAGAGCATCAATCGTATAATAATATGCACTGGAATTTATTTCGCCCCCAATAACAAAATACCATTTCGAAATGAATGAGCTCTCTTTTCTCAATTGAAAATATTTCGAAACAATAGTTTCCACTAGCATTTTATATCGTCGCAATATCTTTTACTTCCATATTTGATCTTTGTTATTCAGAATCCAAACGAAAGACGTTTGCGTTTGGAATTTCAGTGCACCGTATTCTTCCAGCTATCTTTGAAGAGACACCTATTCACGGTTTTATTTTTCTAAATCTAATAATTTTAAACGAGCTACTCTGATTTTACTTACGTATTTCTTATTATGTCTCCGGGATAGAAAGTACGAATGTGTTATTCCAGGCTATGGTATGTGTTCCAAATTTAAAGCCAATCTGTTCACGCGTTCTGATGTGATTGAGCAACAAACATCCAAACTTTTGCACAATCTGAATCATGTTATATCTCTGGATGACGAACGCAGGGCTAAGTAACGATTTGTTCTCTTCATGTTCCAATAGAAGCGTCACACTGTGGTATTACGGACAAACGTGTCGCTGACCATCAGGTACGCTTGTACATGTTCTGCTCGTTTTGCCTCTCTATTCTACAAAAAAAATCTCATTACTGTTCTTCCTTATCCCCATGGGGGAAGGTAGGGAGCCGGCTCCGAGGCGAGCCTCTTTGCCAGGGTAGGGCTCCCAAGTTCAAGGACCTCGGTGTGTTAAAGTCTATATTTTGGGCCCGGTTCAGCCCAGACACGGGTAAAAAAATGTCTAGCCGTGAATAGCCACCTTTAATCCGTTTCAGTTCCGCTGCAAAATAATGAAGGCACAGCAGACAAACCGCTTTCTTATAAAAAAGAGACAGATATTGTTGTGGAAAATAGGTTTTTTCTGCTCCCTGTGAGAACACTGAACATCCCAGAGATTTCTTGAAATGAGTGAGCAGGTACTCAGCGTTCTAGAATACAATGGAAGGCGATCTCTCATTTAATTGGTTGTAGAACTATCCTCTACTATTTTCTATTGTTTTGTTTTGTGCCAGTAGTTTCAGTTATGTTTATTAGTTATTATATTCGAACTTTTTATATTGAATATCGAAAGTTACATTTTATCATTATTGTATTGAAATAACTTAATCTAATGCATACGAGTAGCTAATATCCAATTATCTTCCAAATCTTATAAATATCAAAGTTTGGATGCTTGTTTCTCAATCACGTCGTAACGTCTGAACGGAACAAGTTTAAATTTTGGAACGCAGATAATTATAGTCTGGAATAATTACTATACTACTTTTTATCCCGGAAAAATAACGACAACGGTTACTACGTGGATAACACCAACGAGCAAAAATAATCATCATAATCGTGATGATTATGATGATAAATATAACTTTGGATGTTATTAGTCTTGAATTCTTATGTTAACTAGTAGAACCCCGTGATTTTTCCTGCGCAGTTTCCCTTCCCATAACTTTCCTGCCATAAAAAGTCTTGATCTTTGTACTATTTTACACCATAGGGTACTTTTGTAGTGGTAGGACTCTTGGCAGAGTCCGCCTGGGGAAGGACCACACCTTTGCCAATTATTCTACCGCCAATCAGTGATGTGCAAACATTACTGTGTTCCGGTTTGAAGGGCAATGTTTCCAGATAAATTACAGGGCTTAAAGATATAACAACTTAGATCTCTGGGTGACGAGCGCATTGCAGTGCTAGGTAGTGATTTGGACTCTTCATGTTCCAATAGCTGCGTGTCACTGTGCTGTTATGTGGCAGGCATGTTGCTTACCATCAGGCACATGTCATGCTCGTCCCGTCACTATTTATTTAAAAAAAACTATCGTCTTTGTTCCAATTTTCAAGCCGATCAGTTCAGCCATTGGGATTGTGATTCAAATATTATTTCTTATTATTATGTTTTTACTGTATACGAGAATCATGATGGTTTGCTTATTTATAAGGAACTATTTTGCTAAACTATGTTTCGGTTACTAGTCCAGTTTTATTTAACAAAAAACAAATAAAAAAAACATTGTGTTAACAAATATTTGACGTAATAACCGAGATTTCTGAAAAGGCTCCCAGAGTGAGGTTGTAGGTTTCGAATTCCGCCCATGCCTGTTTATATTTCCAAATACAAATGAACAAGTTTTTCATCGCCACTGGCTTTAACAGCGAACATGTTCAAAAAATACGTCTTTAGAGGACACGCGCCATTCGCCAACTCACGTTTATGTCTGTATGGGTTGATTATAGTCTTCACTCCTTCACTGTAGAGAATACACCAGTCCCACCAGTAGCAGAAAATAGTTGATTTTAATTTGGCGAGTGATGTTCAAAACAGTTGGCCCCGAGTCTCGCTAGTTAGACCAAAGAAGTGCAATACTTATGCTATAACTTGGCGATCAATAAGTAAAATAGTTTTGTCAAAACTTGTCACTAGAAAAACGTCACAATTTCATTCCTACACAGTTCGATACTCTGATAAGACTCGGAGCGGAAACATCCATTCACGTTTTTACAGCCACCGACTTTCCCCTTTATTCCAAAAATACAGTATCATTTTTATTCATACCCTGTCACGCACGCAGTGACATCTAAAAATAAAGTCACTATTTAACCCTATTTATAGCATAGTGAACCCCTATCAATGACCTTTCACTAGATCGACCGTTCTCTTGTTCTAATGCCAGTTTCTTAAAGGCCGATTTAAACTGAACGAACATAGAGCTAGAGCTGGAACAAGAGCATTCTTTCTCGATATTTTAGTGTAAACGAAAGATCGTTCTTAGCGTTTTCCATATTATATATTCCAGAGAATCTTTGCGAACGCAAACAAAACAACGAAATAATGCTCTACGTTTGTTTACACCAAATGAATTTGATACAGTGGGGATAGAATGAGCATTCGCTCGTCTGATGTAAATCGGCCTTAACAGATTAATTTGATCAACCCGAAAGTTTGTAAGAACGTAAAAACTACTAAAGAGATTTGGATGAAATTTGGTACTTAGATAGATAATGGTCTGGAATAACACATAGGCTTTTTTATCCCCCGATAAAATAACGGAATCATGAACTACGCGGGTGAAACCGTGGAGCGCCGCTGGTGTAACTGTATTTTTCTATTAGTTACGCCTCTGGTCCAAGAAAGAGATAATATGTGTTTATATATTTTTATGAATTTTATTTATACATATTTATAATACTTAAAAAACACGTGTCATCCGATAACCCGTAATTGGTCAGCGTGATGGGTTATGGTATTTACTCTTTCGTAGTGAGAGGAGGCCCCAAGTCTCAGCACTGAGAACAAACACTTGGTGGACTGCATAAATTAATTCTTGTGATAATCGAAAGGTTCTCACTAATATTTTTGCCGTAAATGAAAGTCAGTTATTGATAAAAAAAAAGATGTCAAATAATTTTGTTGAATCTTCATTTTTGTTGACATTTTTTGCAACAACCTCTTAGATTTTTAGCACATCTAGCAAAAGTTGTTCATAATAAACAATAATTGAGTGTTTTATTGCGTCTAACGGCCAAAGTATTCTATTCTCAAATAATAATACGGCAAAATCGAAAATCACTACCTACATATCACGTAACACCAGTCTAAAATCACACCTTTCAAATTATCCACCCTTGTAATTTCCAGTACAAATGTGATATTCGCGTGCCAATTCTGGGGTCAAGTGGGGCTGGTCGAGCGTTGAAACCTGATTTTCTTTTCGAGGGCCGTTAGATTGGGTAGGAAGCGTTCGGAACCCGATTTGACACTCTACCGATATCGTCACATTACACCCCTATCTGCGTTCGAGGATGTGATTGTGTGAAGTGCGCCTCATTTTATTTCTAAATCTAAGAATAATGAGCTTAAAAGTTGTTTTTGTTTGAACGTATTAATGTTGGAAACTTACGCTAGTGTTTGGAAGATTGTTTTATATACTTACATGTTATGGTAAAGTTGTAAAAACCATCATATTTTAACTGTATAGAGTGAAGAGACGAGCAGGACATGTGCTTGATAGTAAGCAACATAGCAACATAACAGCACAGTGACACGCGGCTATTGGAACACGAAAAGTCCAAATCGTTACCTAGCACTGCACTGCACTGAGCTTGTCACCCAGAGATCTAAGATATTGTATCTCTAAACCCTGTTATTTGTATGGAAACATTGCCCTTCAAACCGGAACACAGTAATGTTTGCACATTATTGCTTGGCGGTAGAATAACTGGCAAAGGTGTGGTACTTCCCCAGGCGGACTCTGCTAAGAGTCCTACCACTACTAATATAATTATACTTATAACTGATATCATTTAACTATTTACTTATATAATTTAACGACGTTAAATTACAAACTCACCTATCCTACCGTAAGATTGTAATCTTACGAGTTAGATACTACGAACCGGACCACTTCATTAAAATAAATTACACGTATAGACTATACAGCGCCATCGTGCTTAAATACATAATGTCTACGTTTCAGCATCAATAAAATATGTTTAAAAATAGATGCTACAGCAAGCTTCAAAAATTTTCATAAAATATTCAGTGCCATCCCTATAGCTTCTAGTATTTTTAAGAAAAATAAAACGTAGGGAGTGACACTTTTATCCGTGCAGCGCAGTTGTGCAGAGTACTCCCATTGTGCTTCAAATGGACACAATCAGGCCATCTGCGCTGTTTTGCTGCTAGGCAAAAAATTCAAGGATAGGTTTATTTTTCAGTACACTAGCAGCGGCCTGCGGTTTTACCGGCGCAGTTCCCGTTCACGTTATTTTCCCGTGACAGAGGCTATGTGAAGTTTCAGAATAAATCTGTGTCCCGAATTTCAACTTGATCCGTTCAGGCGTGATTGAGCAACAAACATACAATTTTCACATCTGTGTTATTAGTAGGATAAGGGTTACTTTATAAAACACGGGATAACTTAAAAACTGAATGCGGTCTAGAAAGTTAATAGTGATCTATGTAAACAAATTTGTCATAATGAGCTTATAAACTTGACTGGCCTCTTGGCTTAGTTGGTAGTAATTCTGCCTGCAAAGCCGAGGGTCGTGGGTTCGATTTCCACCTAGTGAAAATATTTGTGTTATGAATTCAAATGTTTGCACTGTGTCTGGGTGTTTCTATGTATAATAGGTAAGTATGTATTTAAAACTATATAAGTATTATATCAGCTATGTGGCCGCCATCATACAAGCTTTGCTTAGTTTGGGGTCAGATGGTGTTGTGTGTGAATTGTCCACCAATATTTATTATTTATTTATTTAATATTAACTAACACCGTTCTGAAAGAACGTATATCTAATATGAACAATAGAGTTTTACCCTCTTAAACAAATAAATAATAGTTTACTTTCGTGTAAAGCCGCCTGCCTTTACTGCACTGTGCAACGCAGCTATATGTATAAGAAGACTCGAGATGAATGCCTTGTTTTACCAATGTGGTCATCACCCACAATTATAAGATAATTTATCTATTTGCCTTGTAACGTTTCTCTAGCAATATTGCTCTTGAAACTCGAGCACAGTGAAGTTTGCGCATTACTGCTTAGTGGTATAATAACTGCCGCAAGCGTGGTACATACCCTGGTAGACTCGGCAAAAAATGTACTACTACGAGTATAATCTTTGCTTTCAATGTGGCCTCTTGAAAGACACAGATTAGTGTATTTATAAGTGTGCTTTAATACATTTACAGGTAAATTAGTAACTTCGAAATCTGTTTACCAATTTTAATGTAGGTACTACAATAGATAGAGAGGTAGAAGAAGGTAGTTATTGCACATAATAAAACAAAATGAAAAACAATCTTGAAATTAGTAGCAAATGGCAACCTTATCGCTGAAAGTGAACATAGTGAGTCTAATAGTTGATTTTAGTTTAACTAAAAACTATCTCAAATAATAGTTTGAAAGTTAAAATAAGATGTAACTAAATCATTGTAATAACTTCACTATTATCAAATTAATCGTAAAGAAATTGAAAATTTGCACAAATATTTCAATATTTGTCCGAAAATTTCAAATTCCCTAGTACATAATTCAAATTTTATGACTCAGAAAGTGCCAACACCGTCCAATCAAAAAGCTGTCTCCATAGCGCGTCACCAGAGACTGTCGCTGAAAAATCGACAGGTGCATGTGATAGCATTTTAGCTGCGCCATTCGTTTTATTTATTGGGACCTTCCGTTGACGGAGGCAAAAAAAGACAGGCGGATAAAAGACCCCTTCCCTGCCAATTATATTTTCACGTTATCAAAGACGTTTTTTTAAAGGGATTTTTGCCAGTTGAATAAAATTGAGTGACGTATTATAGTGTTGTGTATGAATTGTCCACCAATATTTATTTGTTTATACGTAGGGAATATGGAATAACTTAACGCATTCGATTTAATTATTATACTCACTTAACATACTTAACGAGTACTACATCTAGAATGATGATTACACAAGGGCAACACAAATACTACGACCTCGACTTACCGTCTATGGGGAAAACCGAGGAACAACCTGGCATCCCCAGAGGCATAAAACCTTAGATTAAGAATAAATAAATAAATCAGAGTTTTCCGCACGGTTCTTTTGTACCAATCGTAAGCAGATGAGGTGTATGTTGTTAGTTATGGCAACATAGTGAAGTGCTGCGACAAAAGTATGACACTTCCACAAGAGCGATCAGACCCGTGCTTTCGGTGTGAAGCGTTTGTTCTAAGTCTACACGAAGTATATTTAAACTCTTTGCAGAAAACCCTTCTTACTATCTTAGTAATCCATTTAAATATGTAAAAGAAAACATGAAGCATAGACATTGATTTAAACCCCGTCGCTAATTACACTAATAGTAAGTATCAATCACGAGATATCTACTGTGATGTATTTTTTTTTATGTATAAAATGTATATTCAAAATTTAATACAACAAGTCAATAATACAATAAAATAAAGTCCACAACAAATTAATCAATTAAAAACCGACGCCTAACAGTACCCGGCACAAAAGTGCCTATTACGCTGGCAGCATTATTACGCTGAATAGCGATTGACAATCTTTGTGTCAGGTCAAGGTCTACTGTGATTATAAAATATAATAGAGCAGTCCCCGCAGTCCATGCAGTCATGCACACTGTGTGCACAGGATGCACGATGCTCTTTATTAATAATACTAAGGCGGAAATTATGAAAAATGTGAATGATTGGTGACAGCTAAATAGATTGATATGGAAGAAGACATGCGACGTCAATTCCACTTTGTGAGAAAATAACAGGGATTCAGTTAAATTCTAAAGGACTACTTGAATAAATAACAGCTTGAAGTCGCATAAAATTCATAAAATTATCGACATAAATTTGATAACACACCACGCAGACAAACAGTACAAACCTACGTAACGTATTCAGCTGGGACAATAATTTCGTTATTCTTTTTCGTTTCGAATTTGACATATACATTTGACACCCCTAATGTTTCTCGGATTTGAGAGGCTCCGGTATTGGAACCCTCTTGATCCTCATCGGAGGGGTTTGAATCTGAAATGAGGAAATTGGGTTTCCAAAGACCACTGTCAAATAAAGTCTTCAAACTAATATCCTTGCAAAATGCATAGAGGCATTTACAGCCGCTGAAATAGTGAAAGGAGTCAATGTCAATATTTTTATTACAGTTATGATATAGAAATGGTCTTTGATGAATTTTATTTAAATCTGCTTTCAACTAAATAGGTATTATACTGAAATAACGAACTATTATTGTAAATCAGAAAGTTTGGATGGTCGAAGTTCGATCTCGTCGGTACCTACCTACGCTACGGCTGAAAAGATAGGGTTGAAATTAATATTAATTAGAAAAAAAAAATAGGCAACTTTTTATCGCATGGAAATTGTTGTAAAGAGAACTACGCAAGTAAAACCACAAGGCGCTGCTAGTCTATACTAATATTATAAAGCTGAAGAGTTTGTTTGTTTGACCGCAAGGATCTCGGGAACTACTGGTACGAATTGAAAGATTATTTTTCTGTTGCATAGTCCATTTATCGAGGAAGGCTATAAGGCTATATAACATTACACTAATATCAACAGGAGCGGAGTATGAATGAAAAATTTAACAAAAACGGGAATAAATATTGCTTTTTGAGAGCTTTCGTTGCGTGACAGCATGTGTCTATCTTTTAAAAGGTTGCGTCATTAGAATCTAAGATAACCAAATTTGTTCTAGGTTTGAATTGGTACGATCTATTTTGGATAGATGGCGTAGCAACGCGCGCACGATTCAGCTAGTGCATTATAATTGTGAAGTGTATTTCCTAAATAACGGGTAACTTTTTATTTAAATCTTAATTTTTATTGTTTTAATTATGAAAACAAAATGAATCTCTTCATAAACTACTGTAATTATTTATGATCTAACAGTATCAATGGCACAAATTATGAACGCCAGTCCTCATTGCTATGAATATCGCATTCAAGCCAACATTGACGAGGGTAGACAAGTACTGAGCAACCTGTCAGTTCAGATAATAATAATGTGAGATAGAACTTGGTCGCAGTTAGAAGATGATGTTACATACGTGAAAAAGTCAAGTACTGACTGTACATAATTTAATACGATATAGTGTTTTGTAGAAAGTGTTGATGTTACTTTGTGGTTGATGTGTGGATTTTATTGTGTTAAATAGTTAAGTATGTCAAGTTGTCTGTCATTTCCTATTTACCTTGAACATTTGCTGAATTTCGCAATTTAACGGTACATCCGTAAAGCAGTGGGGTCGGTATATACCCGCTTCCTCCATTCATCTAAAAAAATATAAGTTTTCACGCCTATCGACAGTTCCTGAGGCAGGTTCCCGTTCCGGCTCATTTTTTGATATAAAGGTTTGATATCAGGCTATCACCATTCAGCAAGGCAATGCTGCCAGCGTTATGCCACTTTGGGACCGTTAAAGGTGGGTCGTTTGATTGATTTAACTACAAGTATCTATACTTTGCTTTTAAATCGTAACATCAAATTAAAGAAATATTTGCAGCTGCAAATAAAACCGTACCAAAATTAAAAAAAATAGTTTGAAGGTAATAATGTTGGATGTTTTTGTTCCTTCAGTTCTGTGTTATATTTACCAAAGAGGATGTCATTATTATTTTTTAAATTTTCTGGACATAAATATCATACGCGGATATTTCTAGTAATGTTTTATTTCACTTGATGTGATATTCCATTTTTTTTCTGTTATAATCTGTGTGTGCTTTTTGTTGCTAATTTTGACTGGCTTTTAAGTTAGAACGTGTAAATCAAAATCTACCAGAAGATGAAAGGCACAGTCAGAAATCTGAAATAGTGTGACTGCATTAAATACACCGAAATATATTTCCCTTCCATCTCTCAATTACTCGCGCTGGCGCGTCGGCGAAAATCACGTTAGTTCGGTTTCAGTCGTAGACCTGGAGTCAGTGACCATTGTGATTACTTGCGTACTTAAATTTTATGTTAGAGAATATTGTTGTAAAGCTTAGAACTTACATTGATAAGGAAGATGAGTTTCTCTCACTACAAAAGTGTATGTCCTTGTGATTTTTTTTTTATAGTTTTGTCATAATTGGTAGTTTCATGTCTAAAACTCAATAATAAAAGAAATACTTAAATTTAGTTATTTGCGTGTCGGTTGTAGATACGAAGACGACGACGATTATATTTTGGTTACTTAGGTACTAAGGCAAGCTTATGAAATTAAAATATTATAATATTTTAGTGCTCACACTGGCGAGTCTGTCCACATAATAGAGATGTTAACATGAATTAAGATTTATATATAATTAAAAACAAATTAAGATTTTAATTCAAACTTATTATTAGAATATAGAAAATCACACGTTTGTAATTTAATATTACTTAGTAAATTTATTATACATGATTTAAAATGCTACATTCATAATCTATTGTTACGTGATTGCAAATATCAATATGAGCTTATTACGTCAGTAACCGCAAAAAAAGCTGTCAAAGACTGACTAGACTGTTTACTTCTCTGCATTTTTTTTATAGTTTGTGGTCTTAGCGACGACGATTTTGATTGTCTGTATTCAAATAACCATGAGAAAACAAACTGCATATACAGTCATGAATAGTTGAATAGCAACCAATGTTTTGTGATTAATGATGCCATGTCAGTTCTGTTACAGTAGTTAGTGTTTTATCGGAATAATTTAAAATTACTCTATTATTGTTTATTGTGTACTCATCGAAAATAATATTTAATTTTTTTTATGGTTACCAATCGTCAATCTTCAAAATAAAAGCAACTCCGATAACTTATTTATTTATGCCCCTATTTTTAACTCCTGTTTTCGTTGTTTTATTATTGTTTGTTTTTCAAACATTTTGTAGACTCTTATTTCTTTTTAACCGACTTCCAAAAAGGAATAGATCATGTTTCATCTTAAGATGATTGATTAATGCAGGGATCAGTTGACATTTAAACATAAATTCTAATATTTCTAATATTTATACATCATCATCATCAACAGCCCCACTAAGGGTTCCCACTGCTGGGACTCGGAGCCTTCTCTCGCAAGGAGAGTTAAAGCCATAATCCACTACGCTGGCCCAGTGTGGGTTGGTGGATAGCACATGACTTTGAAAGATTCTAGGTACATGTCGGTTTCCTCACGATGTTTTCTTTCACTGTTTTAAGTTAGCGGCATTACGCACATGACTTCGAAAAGACAGTGGTGCGTGTGGGGTTTGAACCCGAGGTCTTCGGATCGGCAGGCGCCGTTCTCCCGACTAGACCAGCCGTAACTTTAATAAACATACAAAATACATCTAATATACCACATGGTTAACGCGTGAAGTAATGTATAGGGTGTTGCAGGCGCGTAAAAATAAGCAGCAGGCGCCTGTTCTGTGTTGAGACCTGTCAAAGGCATTCGACGTGGCCGATCACACTGAATTATGCTGAAGCTGAATTATTATGGTGTCCAAGGCAAAGTGTATTCGCTTTTGGTGGGTCTCATGCAGAACAGGTCACAAGCTGTGGTAGCGTACAGAGGGGCGGATAAATCTGAATTGTTCTACTCGGACACGGGAGTTGCTCAAGGCTCGTCCGTCTCCAGTATACTCTTTTCCCTGATGTGAGCTCAGGGGAAATAGTGATGTATGCTGTTGACGTTGTCGCGGTAGTCGCGACATCTACGGTCGATCTCTTGGAGCAGATGTTAAACGAGGCGGCGCACCAGTTCATTGTGTGGTTTGGGGACAATGGCTTAGCGCTCAATTTGAATAAGACTCATTTGATGCATTTCTATCTGTCGGGCCACCAGACACGACCGTTGGCCGTCCAAGTGGAAAGGAGACGGATTTTGCAAGTCGATAGCATGAGGTTCCTCGGCTTCGAGATAGATCAGGGTCTAACATGGGAGCCGCACATTAATAAGCTCTGCGGGAAGCTGGAGAGCGCTTGTTTTGCCTTAAGTCGCTTCGCTAAAATTTTGCCTGCTGAAGCGGTAAGGGCTTGTTATTACACTCCCTTCTTCAATACGGCATGGAACTATACGGCAGAGCAGCTGAGTGGGAACGCGGATTTAAGCTCCAAAAACGAGCGATTCGAGCGATCGCTAAAATTCCAATGGACGAATCACATTTTGTGAAACTTGGGATTATGACATTGTCGAGTCTGGTCATATTTCGTGTATGTTAGAATTAATCTGAATTAATACAACACTAACAAGTGCGCGTAATAAAGGCAGATTTGCAGAAGTCCTCCGGACGGGCGAGAAAACAGCCAAATCGATACATATTATGGGTCCAACCGTGTATAATAAGCTGCCAAAGTCCATAACCCCTGCGCCCTCTATCGGCAACTTTAAATTTAGACCTAAACGCTAGCTTACCGAACAGACGTTCTATACCTATGCCGAATTTAATAAACTAAAAATGGAATATTGTAAATCATGACATATATTAAGTTGACATTTTCAGTTATTCTTCGAATTGCAATATTGTTATTTAAATTGATATAATATTATTTACTTAAATTGAAATTTACATTATTTTGATTGACTGGATTGGTAAAATGGATACTGTTAATACCAACATACAATGTATGATAGTTATTGATTTTATTATTATATTGTAACAAACAAACTGACGTGTAACAAATGTTATAAATAAATTATGATTATGATATATCAAATTTGGCAAGAAACTATTTCAGATACGTCAAATAAAATACATTTCATATTGGTTATTTTATTCGACGTATCTGAAATGGTTTCGTTTTTTTTTTTAACTTCAATTCAATTAAATTATTATGACTGACATCACTTGGTATCTAAATTATTATTTATCCATAAATATCCCGAGTTCTATTTCCACCTCAGATAATATAGCATGTTATAGAATCGTCCAGCGTGCGCGTACTATATTTACGCGGTCGGTCGCCTGTGACTACAATAGATCCTATTTTCAGCGTGACAAGATTGACATTAACACGATCTCGCTATGGATTACACTAATTAGACGCCAGCTATTATTAAAATTGATGCCTTAAGTTTTCTGTTGAGTTTTACAGTTGACAAATTATGGAGAGAAGAAATTCTTCAGAGGGTATTAGTGTCAGTTTATTTTTAAAATAAAAAAAAATCTTCAAACGCACTCTATTTTGAACCAAAAATAGCGCCATGGTTCTTTTTTTGTTTGGTACAACAATTTTTACAGGTACCATATCAATTTTATCGAAATTGGTGTAGCTATTTCGGAGATATTAACAAAAACTAAATTGTATTTAGACGATATAGTGATAGATTCTTATGAAATCTGGTCGAGTGTCTGAATTTATTTTTAAATTGCAGCCGATTTTTGTTTTTTTTTTTTGAAGTGAAAAGTTCTTTAGGCGCGCCTAGACAGATTTTTCGTGGGCTGTGAATTGAACTCATTCGTCACGCTCGGGTATGATAAGAAAGCTTCGAGTAAACTCGGGACCATGGCTATTGGCCATCTAGAAATACGTCAGCCAATGGGAAATGCTGAAAGGGCGTGGATAGGCCATCATGGCATGGCCATCTAGAAACGCATCAGCCAATGGGAAATGCTGACGCATTTCTAGATGGCCATGCCAAGATGGCGAGGCCACGCCCTCCGGTTACACCAGGGTAGTTTCCAACGTAAGCTATCAAATTCTGAGTTATAAGTTTTCACTTCTATCGGCAGTTCCTATAACTGCCAATTTTTTTTAAAGAAAATAGATTACCTCTATATTATACTGTATGTAGGTGTAACACAGGTGAGATGACGGTCAACCTTAAGCCTATCTGTCATCCGTCCGTCTGCGAAGCCGTAAGTTCGATTCCCATCCAGTGTAAATATTAGTGTGATGAATACAAATACTTGTTTTGTGTGTTTGGTGATGTATAATTAGTATAATATAATGTAAGTACAATTACTATACAAGTATAACGAGTATATCAGCCATCTGGCTCCCATAATACCAGCTTTTCTTGGTTTGGGGGTAAATTGTAAAATAAAGCAAAACTACATACATAGATAGATTTTGTTACATTATAAACGAATGTTTATAATGTAACAAAATCATAAATATGAAACGTATAAAAACCTCCTATTCCATTTCTGTATCTTAGACATTACCAGTGAACAATTTTGCCTCTGTGACTTTGTTTGAAGTCAAGCGTCGATGTAAATTTACTGAAAAATATTACAGGTAGCCTTGCAAAATATAAATACTAATCGTTTATTTCCCTAAAAATGTGTACAGAATAAAATTGGTAACCCTGTTTGCTGCTTCAGCGTTAAATGTGTTGCAGCAAACAGTGTCTTCCCAAATATGTGCAACTAGTTTGGGTATTTAAATTAACCTTATTATTTAATAGTAGTTAAAATTAAATTATTACAAAAATAAAGAAAGAAGAAACCACACCATGAAAACATTTTTCTAATCCACTCTCATAAACAATTTCTCCAAAGCATCATAATCATATTGCTTAAGCCAATCTTTTATGATTATTTTTAACTTATACATGCCCGAGGACTTAATGTTATAAGAATCAGTTTTTAATTTATTAGACAAAATTACCATGTGTACGCAGTGTCTCCTACTAATGGCAGATTTGTAGGCGGATACTGGACACTTACTACGTATTTTTTGTTAGCTGGTAAATATGGGACGAGTTCTTTATGAAATCTGTTAATAGTTTGACTAGCCAAAGATTTTCCGAAAACACGTCACAACAAACCTTTAATAAATCCCTGGAATGATCTTTAATAGCAACACTTACTTTACTTTTTTATATGAACCAACTTTTTATTTATACGCGAAGGCTGCCATTTAAAACGCATATTTTTTTTCCTAATTTACTTTGTTTTAATGAATGTAGCACACGTAATCTATATATATAAAAGCGAAAGGTCACTCATCAAGGAATCTCAGAAACTACAAATGCTAGGAATCTGAAATTTTGCATGGTGTTTCCTTTTAGCACGTAGGCGCTCGCTAAGACGGGGTTTTGCGAAATTCAACCCCTAAGAGGGTGAAACAAGGGATGAACGGTTGTATGAAAATTCGTCTCTTTAAAGTTATCAAATTTTGTGTCTAGACACTTTACACGAAACAATTAAATGTTTGTTGAATCAATTTTGTAATTTCAAACTGTACGGGGGTGAAATTGGGGTTGAAATGAGGGATGAATGTCAAAATGGAAGTTCCCAACCGTTGAAGATAAAACCATGAAACTTTGTTTTTAGGCACTTGACACAAAGCAAACGAATGTTTGTTCTTGCAATTTTGTCATTTCGAACTGTATGGGGATGAAATTGGAGTTGAAATGGGGCCCGAATGTATCTTACGCTTTCAGATATAAACAATTGAACCGATTTTGACGAAATTGTATACAATTGTTTTTTATAAGCTGTTTTAGTAACCGTAAATGTGTCTGGGTAAACAAATAGGTATGTACTGCCTGAGTTACCTTAGTATTAATTTCGCGCGGACGAAGTCGCGGGTACCAGCTAGTATTATTATATACTGTCATAATGAAAGTTTTGGATAATAGTTTTTTGGCGTAATGTGTTAAGCATAACAATTTATTCTACTTCATTCAATTCGACTAATTATGAGACGCATAATAGATAATGTAATTGAAGGGATACATGCTTTCAAATACCTCGAATCTGAACTCACAAAATTTAATGAAGGAGGAGATCAAAGCTCGCATAGCCTCTGGTAATAGAATAGATGTTTCTACGCATGTAAGACCCTGCTTAACAACAGACTTCTAAATGCCAAGTGTAAACTGACGATCTACAAGGCAATAATCAGACCAGTTGTGACCTACGCGTGTGAGACTTGGACGCTGACCCTAAAAGACGAACTCAAACTATCACTATTTGAAAGAAAGGTCCTAAGAAACGTGTTTGGTCAAACGCGAGACGCCGATTGTTGATGAAAAATTGTTGGTGATATTTTTAAAGTAATATAGAAATAGAGACATGACGATGAAGCCTGTCTTCATCGTCATGTCTCTATTTCTATTGGATAGATGGCAAGATGGTAAGCAAGACGACATAACGACACAGTGCCAAGCGATAAAATAATTTAAGCGAACCCACCACTGTGCATACCTGTGATTGGGACATGTCACTGGACTAGTTCTTTTTTTACCAACCCAATTACCATTACTTTTAGTAAAAACAATTACTCAAACAAAATACTTCTAACACAATAACCATCAAAGACAGAAACGTTACAGTGATAGAGCTAGAATTAATGAGAAAGAGGCAGAATCGGCACTGATAGTTTTTTTTTATTGTTTTTAAACTTTCACGATTTTACTACAATGTGTTCAATTTGTGAAAGTAAAATTTGAAATTGAAATACTCTACAAGACTTGATTACGATCAAAACTGTCATTTAATTACCTCTTCTCTTCTTGACAAATTCTTCGTAACGCTGCGGAAACGTCATATGTCAAGAAGTAATTAAATTATAGTTTTGATCGTGATTAAGTTCTGTAGAGTGTTCAAATTATTTGTTTCTTTTATTCTTTTGGATAAATATAGGGTTTGCGTGCGTGCTGTCAGCATTTATGCTCGTTCATAGGCTTCTTAAAGCGACATCGCGTTGTGGACAGGTCGCTCTTTTCCCTCAAATATAATCGAGGAGAGCGACAGCTGACACGTGTGTCATACTCGTGAATGGATGCTGCTTGTGTTACACATGCTACATACATAGAAATTATAGCTAAGGTTCAACGTTTACATCAACATGTTTATTATTTTAGCATAGTGCTAAGATTTCCATCAATGTATTCAATGTTGCACAAATAAAAAGGGCAATTCTAACAAAAAACATGTATCCTAGTGTCTGTGATGGATCAAGTCTAAATATAAAAGAAATAATTGTTTTGTGCTTCTAATTTCGAACCAAATTTTAATATTATTTACCAGCGTCACCGTTTTAACTCAAAACAATCCAACAATTTTACAATAATTCACGCTTATCGCCTTATCTATCAATTGTTTCCAACAAATTGTAACAAACGGTAAAAGTTACGATACATAATTTAAATAAACTGTCAATTTATCTAGTAGATATATCCGAGAACAGAATATTCATTGCGAAAGTAAATCGTGGCTGCACTCTTCGAGATAAATCTTCATTAAATAACGCTTATCTTGAAACCAGTAGGGGAACATTCCTTTAATGTTTCTTGTTTTATCTCTATTTTTTATTTTCTAAATTGGTGGTTATCCCCATGAAGCGACTTTACAGAAAAAAATGGATTATGTTTTGTTGTGTTATGTTGTTCGAAGGAAATTCAGAAGTGAATTTAGAGCATTTCGGCATTTAGAGCATACGGCTGTCTTTGTTTTTTCTTTTAAAAGCCGTAGTGGCCCAGTGGCATGCAATTCGCAATCGTAAGGTCATCACACATAGATTTAAACCCCGCCTACAGCTCACAATATTTATTTGCAGTGCTGATGAACAAATGTATCGTCAGCACTGGTTTTCACGGTTACCTACTTCGAAATATATGAGTTTAAACCGCGAATGTTTACAAACTATAGGTATTTGATTACATTTCTAATTTGAGATTGTAATGTAACTAATAGAGAACATGCTTCTTAAAGTAGGATAAAAATATAATCTTGGTCACACTACACCAAATAGCCTGCAACGCCCATCCCATATAGAGACTTTTCCGAACGTGCTCCTAACTGCTAATAGATTCCGCTTACTCTATCCCACATATACCTAGGTTTAATTTTAATCTTACATCCAGACCCGTTTAAAGTTTATAACAAGTTTTGCACGTGCTTGAATTGTTAAATATTGAGTACTTTTGAAAATACTTAGATACAGTCTAGTCCTAACAATAAAGTAGTAGTGGTCCTGTTAGTAGTGGTAGGACTCTCGGCAGAGTCCGCCTGGGGAAGTACCACACCTTTGGCAGTTATTCTACCGCCAAGCAGTAATGTGCAAACTTTACTGTTTCGCTGTGAAAGGCAATGTTTTTAGAGAAATTACAGGGCTTAGAGGTATAAAATCATAGATATAGATCTAAGAAGGGTGACGAGCGCAGTGCGGTGCTAGGTAATAATTTGGATTCTTCATGTTCCAAAACCTGCGAGTGTTTTTATGTGTCAGGCATGTTGCTTACCATCAAGCACATAAACTGCTCATCTCGTCACACTTAATTTAAAAAAAATGGAATGTGAATGTAGTTGTTTGAATATTTCTATTTTTGTCTAATGCTGGAAAAAGTTTTCTTAAAGTTTCTGCGCAATTTCTTAATTGTTTTACATGAATGGACTTTCTACGAAGTATTAAAAGACATAGAAAAAACAGATGAATGAAATCGGTGAAGCCGTCCTCGAGTTATAAGATGACTAAAATAATTTGTATTATATATTTGTAAATAAATAGATACATTAACAACCACACTATATCCATTGACAACCATTGAATTCCAAAACATTGCCAAGTATGGTACCAAATGCTATGAGTATGATAGTGCCTTTCCCGAAGATAACCAACAAACTATGATCCTATTTTTGTAAGTAGTATCTAACATTGACAATTTTTCCCATCCATCTGACTGAAACGCTTTCAAGTCACTTTGCTCTAAAGTGGATCAACGTATAAGGGAAGATGAACTCAAACGTACGCAGTCTTTTCTCTCGACCCAATTCAATCAATCTTCAAACGAAAGTAATATTATGTTTTCTATCCAATTCTCCTATGAAATATTGTCTTTTTACGCGAAATAAGATGAGGTGCAATCTTACATGTTTTTCAGGATTGCTCAAAGAATATTATTTTATAAGAGTAAATTTTTGTACGCAAAAGTGCAAATAAATCAAACACCTACTACTATTTTTAATAAGTAAACATACTGTGCAATATTGACGATAGAATCCATTTCACAGCCCACAAAAAATCTGTCTAGGCGCGCCTAAAGAAGTGTTCACTTCAAAAATTAACTTGAGTAAACAATCGGAAACGAATTACAAAAATTACAAAACACTACATTTTTCAATGATCTGATTTCATCAGGTAGGTATACGTTTATTAATTTACGATATTTGTTACGCCAAAATAACTCAGATACAAAAATTGTGCTAAGTTAAATTTTGTAGCAAGAACGTAGGATACGTTCTTGCTACAAAATTAACTTAGCACTTGCACTGCACTTGCACTAGCACTTGTGGAAAATGTTGCTTTAGTGGGTTTTTCCGAATGGTTACAAACTTGGTATCAAGTCAAGCATGATTCTACTTTTTCTGGTTAAACACGCTTCACTGTAGACCGCATCGTCGTTTAACATCAGACCAGATGACGATCAAGTGTGAAACTATCATTTTCAAAAAAAGATGCCAATTTTTTTTTATTAGAAGCTCTACTATCTTATCTAAAATACATGTCAATAGAGATACCAATTTAATGACAATTTCATACAATTTTAATGATTAGTAACTCACAAGCAAATGAACAAGCAAAAAATACATATTAGTAGAGATAAAAATCTTTTTCGTAGAAACCGAATAAAAGCGTGTAATAAAACTCCACAATCACCATCCATTGTTTCAGGTTTCAGCATAGCGTGAAAAGGCCTCCAATGGCGCATTTTTGATATATTCCTCACATTTGTCAGGGAAGTAGATTTGTATCATAATGTATGCACATGGCCACTGCTACATTTATTTCTGTGGAAAGAAAAATGTTATGGAGAATTTTATGACCATAGCGTGAGGCGGGGTCAACCTGCAAAAAATGAGTAGCGTTTTATTCGAGGTGTTTGGTAATATTTTCGAATGTAAAGATTTGAGTGGGTAATTTAATAATGGTTTAGTGTAATTATTTGAAAGTATCGGACTTAAGCACTACTTACTTAGCCAATGTTACTTAACACATTGAAGATCTGGAGCAGAAATCGTTTTGTGGATAATGGACGTGGAAATTGTTTCCTCCGTTTGAAATTGTAAAAATGAAGTTAGGTTAAAAAAAATTGGCAGTCATAGGAACTGCCGATAGAAGTGAAAACTTATAACTCAGAATTTGATAGCTTACCTTGGAAACTACACGGGGGTAACCGGAGGGCGTGGCCTCGCCATCATGGCATGGCCATCTAGAAATGCGTTAGCATTTCCCATTGGCTCACGCATTTCTAGATGGCCATGCCTTGATGGCGAGGCCACGCCCTTTCAGCATTTCCCATTGGCTGACGCATTTCTAGATGCCCAATCGCCAAGGTCCCGAGTTTACCCGAAGATTTCTTATCATACCCGAGCGTGACGCTAGAAATCAATTTACACCCCACGAAAAAATTGTCTAGGCGCGCCTAAAGAAGTTTTCACTTCAATAAAGTTTGACTCTCAGTTCTCTCTCAGAACACAAGACCTAGGATATAAGGACTCGGTTCTCCAGAAGGCACGCCACTTTTAGCATACTGAGATGGCCTCATAATAAACCGCTCTTTTATCCAGCATTCTGACTGAATAAATAATATCTCAAAATTTCAGCAAATCCAAAAGGCAGTTAATATTTTGTTGATACCAATCATAAGATGAGTAAATACATAAAACGTTCAAGTAATATCAGAGTCATAGGCATAAATAGACACTGTACACGCACTTTATTCACGATACCTATATAAAATATTATTTTTTCTATCAAAAAAAGAAAAACAAACTTGGAAATCATCCGATTTTATGCCTCCGTGGTGTATTGGCCCAAGTGTCAAAATGTTCAAGGGTTCTTGATGCCCAGATGCCATAAACACTATAGTATAATGATTAACCATCCTATTTTCTATCCTACTATTGTGGACGTAATTAGAACATTGTTTTTAGCCGATAAATTTCGTTTTTTGCGAAAAAATTCCGATCATTCGTAAGAATTAAACAAATCTGACTGAAATTTTGATGAATGATATGCTAAAATATCTGCAAAGATGCGAAGTTAAACAAATAGGAATTGGTCGACACTCTTTCGTACAGAACCATCAAGCCTCAAACTAAGCAAAGCTTGTACTATCGAAGGCAGATAGCTAACGTATCACTTATAAAATGTACACATTGTACTTACTTACGAGTATATTTATTTATTGGCCTAAAACATACTTTTCATTACATCTATATATATAAAAGCGAAAGGTCACTCATCAAGGAATCTCAGAAACTACAAATGCTAAGAATCTGAAATTTGACATGGTGGTCCCTTTTAGCACGTAGGCGCTCGCTAAGACGGGGTTTTGCGAAATTCAACCCCTAAGTGGCTGAAACAAGGGATGAACGGTTCTATGAAAATTTTGTATGAAACGTGATTTTCAAAGTTATCAAATTTTGTATCTAGACACTTGACACGAAGCAATTAAATGCATGTTCTATAAAAAATTTAGTTTCAAACTGTACGGGGGTGAAATTGGGGTTGAAATGAGGGATGAATGTCAATATGGAAGTTCCCAACCGTTGAAGATAAAACCATGGAACTCTGTATATAGACACTTGACACGAAGTAATCAAAATTTGTTCTAGCAATTTTGTGATTTCTAACTGTATAGGGATGAAATTGGAATTGAAATGGGAGATGAAAGTATACATGGAAGCTTCCATTTGTTGAAGATAAAACTATGAAACTCTTTTTATAGGTACTTGGCACGAAACCAATACATGTTTGTTCTAGCAATTTTGTAATTTCGAACTGTATGGGGATGACATTGAAGTTGAAATGAGGGACGAATGTCTCTTACGCTTTCACACCTAAACAACTGAACCGATTTTGATGAAATCGTTTTATTATAAGCTGTTTTTAGTAACAGTAAAAATGTGTCTGGGTGTAAAATTAGTTATTGCCTGAGTTACCTCACTATTTATTTCGCGCGGACGAAGTCGCGGGTAACAGCTAGTCCATACATACATTTCATTGTTCTCAGAAATACCCAGACAAGAGAACAAACATTCGGATTTTTACTACAAATGTTTGTCTTGGTCGGGAATAAAACCCACGAATCACGGTTTGATGAGTACGCTCACTTCAAACTAATCCACTAGGTCAGTCAGTTCTCTAATAAATTAAGGCAAAATTACCGGGTAGAAGCTAGTCCAGTCATAAAAAAGTTACGATGTCGGTGCTGATGTATTTCTGCGGCCAAGTAATGCCTTCTCGCATTTGTGCCGTTAACATAAATGACCTTTCGAAGTTTCCGCGGAAAGCTCAAGTTTCAACAAGCTTTTCTACAACTTCACTTGTACGTTTGTTTGAAAGTAAATCTCCTTGTTCTCTTTAACGGAGTTTGCCGATGTTGCGTGTATTTTGCTTTATTAGATTTTTACGCAACACTCGTAGGCCTATGTAAACTTTTATTGAAAGCTTATAACTTTTTTTTTTAATAACAAGTAACGAGACGAGCGGGACATGTGCCTGATGGTAAGCAACATGCCTGCCACATAACAGCACAGTGACACGCAGCTATTGGAACATGAAGAATCCAAATCATTACCTAGCACTGCACTGCGCTCGCCAACCAGAGATCTAAGTTGTTGTATCTCTAAGCCCTGTAATCTCTTTGGAAACATTGCCCTTCAAACCGGAACACAGTAGTATTTGCACATTACTGGCTGGCGGTAGAATAACTGGCAAAAGTGTGGTCCTTCCCCAGGAAGACTCTGCCAAGAGACTCCCCGGCCGGACGCTGCGATAGTAAGACGCGTGCTAAGTTACTCCGTAAAAATAAAATCTAAATACGAACATTGAGTTCAATTGTAACTAGTAAAACATAATTATTTGCGTATTAAATTTTTTGGAACAAATACGATCAAATATTCAAAGTTAAGTGTTTTTCGCGAGTTGAAAGTGACCAAAGTTTAATTACTAATGAAAAATTACAATCCTGGATATTCCATAACCTCATAGCCACTGGATTATACATAAAATATGTACAACGGATGAAACCTACTTCTGAAAACACAAGTCAGCGAAACAGAGTGAGCACAGCCGGGACATAGTTAAAGACATTAAAAGGGAAGGAATTTCATAATAACTATAGTTAGATTTAATCAGCTGTTGATAAAACAAAAATATATGATTACTATTGTATTGTTATGGACCACACAATAGTCATTACTATTGTAACTTTTGATAACGCAGCTAAGGTCGGACAAGGCCTAGGAAATATCTAATGTAATAATTATATTGTTTATACTAAAGACAAAACTTAACAAGATAAAGAGGGTAGTTAGGCAAAAGTGACCAGTGTCACAACTGTGTTATTACTGTTGACCTGGGTACCACGTATTAGACAACTTCGGTGTTTTTATTTACAACACTTAATTTGTATTTTGATCGAACTTTGTAATATAATTAAGATTTTATAGATATCAAAATTTACAATCATTATTAAAAATATATATTATATTTATTTATACATATATGTAACTAATAGAAATTGACCACGCAGTAGTCCAACTATTGTGCAATTTTAAATTTAGAGTAAACTAGAAGACGTGTGGGACATATCAAACCTTTAAATTTTTATACTGACCACGCAGTAGTCCAACTGTTGTGCCAATTTTATATTAAGAGTAAACTAACTGACGTGCGGGACATATCAAACCTTAAATTTTTTTACTGACCACGCAGTAGAGTGCTCGCAATATAACTCTGCGCGTAGCAAAATATGGAACTAATTGACAGGCCGTCAACTTCTTATTTACGTCAGTTGACAAAAGTTTGTTTACGTTTGGTGTATTTTATATTTCCAAAATAATTAATAGCTTTTATTATTCCAAAAGTGATTAAAAGTGCTGGCCGTGGCTGGTTCTTGAAAATCAATCGTGGTTGTGAAGAAGAACGATACAATAACGGGCCAAAAGTGCAGTTTTCCAAACGCAGAGCTATTTGACAACTAACATGTAGGGATACCATAGTAATCAAATCTCCACTTATTATCGGCATATTTTAAAGCTGAGGCTTTAGGTTGAGGTGCGGCTTTGGGTTTGATTGTTTTATCGCCAATTTACCCGTGGGAAAATATGTGTGTGCTTAAGACCGAATGTGAGAAACTAGTTATAAATGTTTTTTTTTCATAATATACAAATCAAAATAGAAAACAGTGACACAGCAGTGAAGATCAGCTGATTGTATCTTTCTCGCTCGGGTACACTCGGCGGTTCCATGTTCACCCGATCGACCCTTTCACCTAACAGCGGTGCGCCAAAAGAAATTTTACTTAATTTTTTTATTCTACGTTAGCTTGGATGCTCTTTGATCCTTAACTCTGTATTCATTACTGTATTTTTATTGTAGACGTTTCAGAACGTACTGTTACGTGGTAATGGACAACGCATTATACCACTGCACTCAGATAAATAAAGCGGGTACAATGGGCAATGTAAAAGAAGAAAGCCAAAAGTGGCTTAAGAAAAATGAAATAGATTTCGACGATTGTAGGACAAATCTGCAGTTACTCGAATAAAGAGGCACAAAGAAGACCCACAATACCAAGTAAAATAACTATTAAAGGAACATGGATAGGAACTTTTGCGGTTACCGCCGTGATTCATCGTGATTTTAACCCTATTGAAAAAAGAAGATGATTCTATGGACGCCAATGACTCATTAAAAGAACGTTTATGCGCCAAATTTTCAAATAGAGTTATTTATGGTCTCAATAAAAGATTTACAAGTACTTGTTATTTCGATGTTGGTGTAGGTTGAAAATGACAGATTTTTTATAATGTAATAAACTATAATAAAGTTTTCCTGGTGGCAAGAGACTCGGACAGCCTGTACCAATTACCAATGATACTTGGTCATACTGAACGAAACCAGCACTGCAAAGGCGTTCATTACTTCGAGACATTCGTTCTTGAGTCTCAGCTGTCGTGTAGTTACTTAAATTGCTTCCCTGAAAAATCCCTTCCCGTACCTGTTTAATGAAGTTGTACGTTCCCAATGAACGGGAAGGGAACCTATTAGCTTGACCTGGCAACATTAAGTACGCCACCAGTCACGCGCAGACTTATACTGCGAGCACTATAGTATAACTGTTGTGTCAATTTTATATGAAGAGTGAACTAACTGACGTGTGGGACATATCAAACCTTATATAATTTTTTGTTATTGTTATTTTTTGTTCTCTTTAAGTTTGTTGCAGTACATTTTATAGTATGTTTGGTCACCGAACACCTATAAGGCATTCTAAAAGTAGTTTGACAGAACCTCAAATTCCAAAAACTATCTCAACACATACAGACACAGCAGAAAGTCTCAAAGATACTACCAACGCCGACGTGCGTAAACATAGCGCAGGTGACATGGAAAGTAATACAAAACCATCCATAGCATCACCAAAGAACGTAACTCATGCACCGGGGCAGTCGGACGAAATACATTCTCAGGACCCCCAAACGCTGGACACCACAAAAAATTATAAAAACATAGAGACTGAGACCTTGCCAGACGGGCATATGTCAAAAGTCCCAGCTTACACTAGCCGACTCAGCGAAGCTAAAGCATGCCTACTAAAGATAAAGTTCCGGATTAGAAATATCAAGACTATTAAAAAAGATACAGTAGAAGAAGTTATAAATGCAGTAGATAGACTATACTCACTAGTGAAGGAATCCGAAGAAGGAAAAACATATAACGCTAAGGAAAGTACTAAAAAGAAAAACAAGGATAGAAAAGAAGATGAAAACAGTACCTTGGAACGGAATCAAAACGTTGAAAAACAAACACAAGAGGAAATGTTACGAAAACTAGGCGAACATAGTACGCTGTTGCAGAAAAATATGATAGAAATGGAAGAATTAAAAGAAACTTTAAAAAAACATCAAGGCATTTCGGAGAAAAAGGAAACATATGCCAAAATTGTGACAAAAGCGACCAGAACTCACGAAGCTATGCATTCTGTGGCCATAACATCGACTAATAACAACGACTCTGGAGAACAAGTGTTACAACACATCAGGTCGGCTGTTAATGCCAGGGAAGCTGGACTGAGAATTGATAAAATCAGAAAGGCAAAAGACAGAAAAGTTATACTGGGTTGTCGATCGATGGAAGAGCTAAGTAAAGTTAAAAATAAAATAAGGGAATCTGGAAAGTCTCTGCAAGTCGACGATATTAAGAATAAGGATCCACTCATTATTATGAGGGACGTATTGCAATATCATACTGACGAAGAGCTTCTAAGCGCACTACGGGTGCAGAATAAGCATATGTTTAGAGGGCTCGATGAATCGGAAAACAGAATGACAGTGAAATTTCGACGAAAATCTAGAAATACGCTTTTAAACCATATTATTTTGACGGTATCGCCTTCCCTCTGGAATATTATGACACAAGAGGGAAGAGTTTTTGTAGATCTACAAACGATCAGAGTTACGGATCAGTCACCTATAATACAATGTTCACGATGCCTAGCATATGGACATGGAAAACGATACTGTAAAGAAGCTATTGATACATGCAGTCATTGTGGTGGCTCACACTTGAAAAGTGATTGTGCGGAGTGGCTCGCTAAAGCACCCGCATTGTGTTGTAACTGTAAAAAGGCAAATCTTGAAGATACTGACCATAACGCATTCAGCGCAGTTTGCCCTGTAAGAAAAAAGTGGGACGCTCTGGCGAGATCTGCAGTGGCCTACTGCTAAGGTGGTTACAAGATTAAACTCTACACTTGTGGGTGGGTTTCACGAATATGCAGTGGTCCAGGCAAATTTAGCGAGAAGTAAAACTGCTACATCAGAAATACTTCAAGCAGCGCTGAGTAAAAAACTCGCCTTTGCACTGGTACAGGAACCCTACACCGGAAATACAGGTGAAGTTCGAAATTATTCCGGAGTCACAATAATCCAAAACGTTCAAAAGACTGACAAACCAAACAAATCAGCTATCTTGATATTCGACAATACAATCGACGTAATCCAATATCCGACATTAACAACTTACAATATAGCTGTTGCTAAGCTCAGAACTAAAGCATGGGAAGTAGGAGTTGTGTCGATTTATTTAGAGGGAGAACAAGATATCGCACGGGATATAGCACGAATTAGGCGCATAGTCTCCAGCGTGGGAACTCGAAATGTGATATTGGGAGGTGATGCCAATGCTTGGAACATATGGTGGGGCAGTAGAGAGACCAACCAAAGAGGAGAAGCTTTTGCTGAAATGCTAGACGATTTGGGTCTCGAAATACTGAATTCAGGCACTGAGCCCACATTCGATGTGTATCGTGGAACGACGAGGTACACTAGTCACGTAGATGTGACAACATGTTCCTCTAGTATGCTCGGTAAAGTTGACGGCTGGAGATTGGCGCCAGACTTGACGTGTTCTGACCATAACGCGATCCTCTTCGAAATAAAAGAAATTAAATCTTCAGGTAAGCATATAAAAGGAAATACCAGAATCTACAACACAAAAAAAGTTGATTGGAATGAGTTCCGGGTTGGGTTAAAGCAAACTATGGTAGATAACAACATAAATACACAGGAAATACACAAAATTGACAACAAAATAAATTTGGAAGAATTCGTCGAAAAATTTACCAAAACTTTGAAATTGTTCTGTGACAAAACGATCCCTAAAATAAAAAATCGGACTTTCAAGGGATTGCCTTGGTGGGACGAGAATCTTGAAAAGCTGAAACGAGACATGATTACAAAGAAACGCCGAATACGCTGCGCCTTACAAGTCCGAAGGAATCATGTTATCCAGCAATACCTATTAGCAAAAGAAAAGTACGTGTCGGAGGTCAAAAACGCACAAGTGTCTAGTTGGAAGGCATTCTGTGGAAGACAGGATCGAGAAAGTATGTGGGATGGGGTATATAGGGTTTTGAAATATACTTCTGTTCGAAGGGAAGACGTCCCACTGATTCAAAATGGTAATACACTGCAAGGCCAAGAATCTGCAAAACTGCTGGCAGAAACCTTTTTTGCGGACGACCTTGAGAGCAACGACAGTGCGCACCACAAAGCAATGAGAGCAGTAGCCATGGGTATAAACGAGAGGCAGCATGATGAAACATCTGACCCCCCGTTTTCGGTGGATGAGCTAAAGTGGGCAACTGAAAGCTTTAACCTTAAAAAAGCACCAGGGCGAGATGGACTGTCGGCAGATATCTGCAGAGTCGCAGTGAACTTGGATTTGAGCATTTTCCTTGACCTTCTCAACAAATGTTTGGAGTTATCTTGTTTTCCCAGGGAATGGAAGGAGGCCACAATTGTCATACTCAGAAAAAGTGGCAAAAAAGACTACAGTCATCCCAAGTCATACAGGCCTATTGGGCTACTTCCTATACTGGGTAAGATATTTGAAAAGATGATTGTTAGGCGAATCAGGTGGCATACTCTTCCCTATCTGAGCCCGCACCAATACGGCTTTACACCACAACGTAGTACCGAAGACTCCCTCTATACATTGACTAAACACATTCGTGAACTTCTTAAAAAGCGAAAAATAATAACTTTGGTCTCTCTCGATATAGAGGGAGCCTTCGATAACGCATGGTGGCCAGCCATCAGATGCAGTCTGGCTGCGACCAATTGCCCGCCCAATTTAAGGCGATTGATCGATGACTATCTAAGCGAAAGGACGGTAAGGGTGAGGTATGCGGGTGAGGAGTGGCTCCGTAAAACCTCGAAAGGCTGCGTGCAGGGTTCAATAGGGGGTCCAAGTTTCTGGAATCTCTTATTGGATTCCTTGTTAAAAGAATTCGATTCTAAGGAACTTTACTGTCAGGCGTTTGCTGACGACGTAGTGCTGATTATCTCGGGTGAAACTACACTGGAAGTCCAAAACCAAGCAAATGCTGCTCTGGACCTTGCTTGGAACTGGGGTTTAAAAAACAAATTAATCTTTGGACCTGACAAAACAAAAGCAATGGTCTTAACTAACAGACTAAAATATGATTTACCTGTGCTTACAATGGGCGGTGTCAGCATCAAACTATCGAAGGAAATAAAAATTTTGGGTCTGATAATGGACAATCGCCTAACATTTAATTCACATGTTTTAAGTGTATGTCGAAAAGCCTTGGGATTTTATAAACAAATGTCGCGGGCTGCCAGGATTTCATGGGGACTGCAGCCAGAGATAGTCAGGACCATTTACGTAGCGGTGATTGAACCAACTATCTTGTATGCAGCAAGTGCGTGGGCTCCCGCAGCCCTAAAAATCTCTGTTCAAAAGCAGTTCAATGCCGTACAGCGTGGATTCTTACAAAAAATAATAAAGTCCTATAGAACAGTCTCATTAAATGCTGCCTTGACGCTCGCCGGAATGCTTCCACTAGATTTACGGGTCAAGGAATCAGCATTGTTATTCGAAATAAGAAAGGGATACTCACTGGAGGTCATTGGAGACTACTGCGAGGTGGAGAAAGAAGCAACCTGCACAGAGTTACCACATCCAGCTACCCGGGCAGCGTTGCATTTTGGATCTGTGGCGGACGTTGCGGAATGGAACCAACAAAATAGCTGTGGCTTCAAAATATTCACCGATGGAAGCAAAATTGAGGGAAAAGTCGGTGCTGCTCTGTCTATATGGAACGGCTTAACAGAGACTCAATTTAGAAAATTTAGATTGGAACCATTCTGCACTGTCTTTCAGGCCGAGCTTCTAGCTCTTCAGAAAGCCGCGGAAGTGGCTCTGACCTCACCAGAGAGAGAATGCAGCATATTCTGTGACTCAAGGTCAGCTCTTGACATCGTCTCCACTGGTAATTCCCTCCACCCCATTGCTATAAAATTTAACGCCATAATCGATAACATCAGAGAGCGCGGAAAAATAGTAAAATTATTTTGGATTAAAGCACACGTGGGGTTGGAGGGTAATGAAAGAGCCGATGAGCTGGCCAAGGAAGCTGCACTTAAACGCAAAGCCAAAGCAGATTACGAATTTTGCCCAATATCTTTTGTAAGGCGAGAGATCCGAATGGAGACACTGGTGGAATGGAACCGACGTTATATAGAGGGACAAACTGCGTCAACCACGAAATACTTTTTCCCGGATGCTATAGAGGCTTATTCCATTCTAAGGAAAATGCAGTTGACACCAATAATGGTGCAAGTACTAACTGGACACGGCGGATTCTCAGCGTACCTTTATCGATTCAAGTGCAAGGCGAGCCCGGCGTGCCCCTGTGATCCGGACAAGGAAGAAAGTGTCATACATGCTTTGACTGATTGCCCCATATTCGGCATAGAAAGAATAAATCTAGAACTGGAATTAGGAATACAGGTTACGTCAAACAATCTAGCGTTATTGATAAAAGAAAATGACTATCGGGATAAGTTTATTAAATATTGTACTGCAATAGCACTAAAAATGGTAAACAAAAATAAGTAGGTATATTAAGGGCTAACTTTAGTGTATAATGGGTATATACTAAGAGTAACCAAAACAAAAATGTCACCATAATTGAATGTTAACAGAATTGTACAATATGTAAGTTAAAAAAAAAAAAATAAAAAAAAAAAAAAAAAAAAAAAATGAAAAGATGGATAGAATGAAAAAAAAAAAAAAAAAAAAAATGGAAAAGAGAATGACGGAAAAAAATAAACAATTGGTCGCGTCCCACGATTAATGAATGACGAGAGCTTTGTGTTTTATTAATAGATACAAATTGCTCAGATAATCTTATATTAAAAATGTGAAAATCTAAAGATTGACACAATCTTGTTTGTGGTTAACGACTCCGACTCCGTGTCGGAGGAGAATACTGACGAACATACAAAAAAAAAAAAAAAAAAAAGACTGCCAAGAGTCCTACCACTACACAACTTGTAGCCAACTGGCTAACTGGTGATCCACTCTGGTTTCCGTTAGAAGGAAATTATGTATTAATAGTAAACATACTTTGCACATTTAGGTGTTAAATGATGCTTCGTGAAAAATGTCAACCAATATTTATTTTCTAAAAAAATGTATTTTGTGTAGTACAACTTACTTATCACACATTTAAAATATATAATCGTCTCTATCAAGAACAGAGCGATGTAGAAAGTAAAAGAAGAAAAAGATAAGACTGTGGGACAGCAACCTTAAAAGAAAGATAGAGGCCTAGGACTCGATAGGAAAATGTATTTTTAGATTTCAAAAACATTTTAAGTAGGTGAGTACTGTAGTTTCCCAGATTTGCCATAGACATGTTTTAAAAACAAACTTACACAGATGATATCTGTTAATTAAAATAAATGACCTTCCGAAAGTCCTTGACTTTTGCTTGAAAGTTTGTTCAAAGGTAACTTTGGCGAACCAGATGTGCAACTCCTGCATTCTAATTAATCCCATTTCGCAATGTCGAGTAGTGCGTTTATTTTGTAAAATGGTAAATGTGTTCTTATTTTAAATTGTTAAAATATGTTATCTGTATATTGTAAATGGATTAACTTATTAATTTAACTGGGCTAAGAGATACAACACCTTATATCTCTGGGTGACGAGCTCAGTGAGGTACTAGGTAATGATTTGGACTCTTCGTGTTCTTATAGGCTGTTTGTCACTATGATGTTATGGGCAGACATGATGCTTACAATCAGGTAGATGTCCCGCTTGTCTTGTCATCTTATAATATAAACAAAACTTAATGTCTTAAAACAATTACATACTTTTGAAAAAATATCTTTGTAATTTGGGCTCACGTGGCTTTTTTTTTTAATATACAATTCACACACATCACCACCTGACCCCAAACTAAGCAATACTAGTATGATGGCGGTCAGATAGCTGATATAATACTTATATAGTTTTAAATACATACTTATTATACATAGAAACTTTTACTGGCTACCTTTGGGCTGACGTAGAAGGCCCAGTACTCTACCAAACTAATCTTACTAATTAAACTTAGGTAGGTACAGGCTTGCAAGAATTCCGTTAACTCACCATTTTTGGTTACCGTTTTCTATATACTGTGCATTATTTGACCAACAAAAAATGTAATGTAACACACAACATCAGCTCTCTATTTCTATGTTATTTTTGTAGGTTTACACTAGACCGTCATCTCGCCTGGTGTGAGGCGCCGATGGAGTCCACGATAGAGCGTGTTTTTCTAGACAAAACCGATTCACTTTCGATTGGAAAACACCAAGATTGTTAATTTATACTAATACTAGCGGTCCGTTCCGGCTTCGCTCGGACATAACCTAGACACTGTCTGCAGCGCAATTTGCCGGGCTTATTTGTGAATTTAAACAATCTTCGAATACACACACAAAAAAAAAATCAAATCGGTCCCGTCGTTTAGGAGTTCACTGTCAAATGATTAAATTACTAAAATGGCTCTAAAAAAACAGGGGTTGGTGATAAAAGGGTAAAAATTTAGGGTTGTATGTATTTTTTAACGCCACATTATAAAAAAATAAGAACAAAAAAATTTGACCGAAAATAAAAAAAAATTTTTTTGGGGTGAACAACCCCTAACACTTAGGGGTATGAAAAATAGCTAGTAGCCGATTCTCAGACCTGTTGAATATGCATATAATATGCATATAAAATTTGGTAAAAATCAGTAAAGCCGTTTCGGAGGAGTAAGGAAACAAACACTGTGACACGAGAATTTTATATATAAGACTAGCTGACCCCGCAAACGTTGTTTTGCCTTAGTGAACAACCCTTGTCACTTAGGGGTATGAAAAATAGCTAGTAGCCGATTCTCATACCTACAGAATATGCATGTAAAATTTGGTTAAAATCAGTAAAGCCGTTTCGGATTTTATATATATAAAATTCTCGTGTCACAGTGTTTGTTTCCTTACTCCTCCGAAACGGCTTTACTGATTTTTACCAAATTTTATATGCATATTATATTAAACTTATTATATTCAACAGGTCTGAGAATCGGCTACTAGCTATTTTTCATACCCCTAAGTGACAAGGGTTGGTCACTAAGGCAAAACAACGTTTGCGGGGTCAGCTAGTAAGATTATAAAGCTGAAGAGGTTTTTTGTTTCAATATGCTAATCTCATTAACTTCAGGACCGACTTCAAAAATTATTTTATCTATGTATAAATACGTAATCTCTTAGTGCTATATGCTATATATTATGTACCACAGCCGAAGCCGGGGTGAGCCGTTAGCCTCTAATAAGTTTAGGCTGTTAGCATAGATATCAATTTTATACATTATCCCGACCCGTGGTATTACCCGCGCGGTTTCCTTTCCCCTTTATTTTCCCGTCATAAAAAGTAGCCTATATGTAATCCCACACCAGTTAATTTACATAATATACGTGCGAGTACATTTATACAGTTTCAAATTTATAATATTAGGAGGAACCAGGTTATGACTAATAATAAACATGGTGAACATTAGAATTTGCATCAACAATTGCGCCATTAAACATGATTACGTGGTTAGCTAATAAGGTAGTAAAATATTAAAATATGTGACATATTACTTTAATTAAACGATCAGAAACAGCCAGAATTATGACTGTGCTCGTAAAGAATTCTCGTTAACTGTATAATAAAACAAAAGTTCATAGGTTCGGTTACATTTAAGGCAAAGGTTTCATTTTTAATAACACAAACGAAAGTAAAAATGGGAAACTATGGGACTAGTCATCAAAGCGCAAAGAACACATATATAGAACATAAATATACACAGCTATAAATTGTACAGACTTGATTGAGGTCCCTTTGTATTTTTATAACTCTATTTCGGGAAAGCTCTAAAGAGCTTTGTGTCGTTTTTGATACAAGTGTCATAATTTCACAGCTGGATACCGCCAAAAGCTTATGCACATTGCGGCAATTTCAAATAGTCCAGTTTTTTACGATCTCCCCATCTAGGTACAAGCTATACATGCTCCGCCTCCAAAAGTGCGAAAGCTTTCCATCCAGAGAGAGTCAAGGCCATAATCCACCATGCTGGCCCAGTGCGGGTTGGTGGATGACACATGACCTAGGTAGGTAGGTACTTGTGAGATTCTAGATACTCGTGGTTTCCTCGCGATGTTTTCCTCAACCGTTTTAAGTTAGCGGTATTTATGACACCGAACAGTGGTGCGAACAGACGAAGACAGTGGTGCGCGTGGGATTTGAACCCGGGGGCTCCGGATCGACTTTCGCCGTACGACTAGACCAGACGCAACTTACTAGACCAGCTGTAACTTAAATCGTACCGATATTTGTCTAGACTCCGTTATGTTCAAATCAAACACACATTTCAATAGTATGAAATGTATCCCGCCCTTAGCTTCTACTGTGTCGTGCTGAGACGGTGTTAGGGACGAAACAGGCAGTTGCCAGTTTAACACGCCAACCGTATTCAATACACCATTGTGGCTAGTTATTTGTCAAGGTTCTGGATCCAGCGACTGGAACTCAATCCGTTTGGGGAAAGTTTCTGAGTTATTTGACAGGGATGGCATAATTTTATCAAAATTTACGCAAGCTGGTTAAAATAAATGTTGGCTTGTTTTATGTACAATATTATGTAGTATCAGCGCAGATTTATTAAAGAATAGCAACGTTTCTATACTACCAATTTTATTTCATAGTCTTGGTAAAAGTGTATATTAACCGAGGCGGTCGAGTGGTTAGACTTCACTATTGTGGTAAGAACATCTGATGCAAATAATATAGGCGCCTTGAAATCGAGAGTGAATTGGATTCTATTTCGTAATCTCGCCCTATCCTGGGCCTGATGCGAGGTGGTAGTCAAGCGCAAACCAAAGAAGGCCACAGCAGAGCCACAGCTCCCCAACAACCCTTGGCGATAGGTATCTACAAATTCGTACCGTGGCACTTGCGTTTAGTAAATTAAGAACATTAAAGTCTTTCAGAAATTATTTTTCGGCAAGTTTTAGACAACCCGAAATGAATGAAAAATAGTCATGACCATTCTAGATAGACTCTTTAAAATAAAGCACCGCTAGTACTTATAAAAGGGTTCCATTAGGGTTGTATAATCGTCTTAGCTAAAAATCCCGAACACATTGAGATATAATCCCCTGGAGGTGATCATGCATTTGAAAAAATGTCGTCGATAGATTAAAAAGGTATTTATGGTACATGGACTAGTGATATAAGAATGTTAACTTGTGTCATACAATAAAATGTATAAAGAAGTCAGTATCATTGTTATTTTTTTTTACAGTTACGCCATAGAACTTTGAGGGATAAGCTTATATTTCAAAGTATCCTGTTTTCTCTAAAAATCACACCTAAATAGATTATCAACGCCTGCAGACGGCCATCAGACACAGTGCTTTACTTTTTTTCATCATCATCATCAACAGCCCACTAAATGTTCCCACTGCTGGGACTCGGGGCCTTCTCTCCCAAGGAGAGAGTTAAGGCCATAATCCACCACGCTGGCCCAGTGCAGGTTGGTGGATGACACATGACTTCGAAAAATTCTAGGTATACATATGTCGGTTTCCTCACGATGTTTTCCTTCACCGTTTTAAGTTAGCAGCACCGGCACACGGCAGTCGCCGTTCTCCCGACTAGACCAGCCGTAACTTTTTTTTACTGCCGTGAAAAAACTAATGTAAGGCGAAGTTTAGTTAAGTATAGGTATATTGGTAATTGGTATGTATGTACGTAAGAGGCCTTCATAGGCCTATTCTTTTGGCGGCATCGCATAAGTTGCATCTTATGGATATGGATGTTTGGATGTTTGGATATTTGGATGTTTAGATGTTTGTTGCTCAATCACGTCCTAACGTATGAACGGATCGGGCTGAAATTTGGAACAGAGATAGATTATAGTCTGGAAGAACACATAGGCTACTTTTTATCCCGGAAAACAACGGGAACAACGGGAACGGGAACTTCGCGGGTAACACCGCGGGGCGCTGCTAGTTGGAACTAAATCTAAGGTTTCCTCCGAAATGTTAAAAGTCGCTTATTTTAATTTTGTAAATTATTATAAAAAGCTTGGTCTCTCTTACCGCCAAACTAAATCGGCTATGGCTTTGCTATTGCTGTTTCTATCACTTCAAGCGAGAAGAAAAGAGAGCAGTATTAAGGCTAAGATAGTTTTCGTTAGGCGGTAGACCCGCCGGTGGTGGCTGTCTCAAATAAAAACATTATCATATCTCAAATGTATGTTTGTTTGTAGCTTTTGCATTTCTGGCTGGAAAATAGCGCCAATTATTACAGGTTAAACTTAAAACTTAAAATTCTATTGAGAGAAAAATAGCCAAATAATTATTGAGCTCTAAACTAAATGACTAAAATAAAGTACTAAATACGTAACTACATCGTAGAACTGATCCAATGCAGATAAGTTTTCCTCTCACCTTTTCCTAATTTTCGCAACAACGCGGTTCAAATATTGTGTCTATTCCATAACATTACATATCAATGTACTTCAAAGCAATAGTTACGATTGAGTACAATTTCCAGTTCTTTCCAGTTTTATTCGGTTCTAATTGCCGAAAGGACTATTACGTGGAATTGGTATCGGATATTGAGCACTTTTATCTCGAAAGCCTTTAATAATAGAGCAAGCGGAAAAATATTAGGTTCGATTAATTTTTCCATTTTTGTCGATTATGATTATTTTCTAAGTGTTTTATCCTTAGTGGCATTTTACTTGAGTAGAGACCCGAAATTGAAATGAAAACTTATAAACCTAAAGGTTCTGTATTAGCGGAGGTCTACCGCCTAAGTAAATTGTTTTAGCATTGCAATTTTGTTCTCTCTAAGCTGGAAAAAAGCAATTTTGTAAGGCTGGTAACAGTAAATTTTTATATATACTAGCAGTGGCCCGCGGTGTTACCCGCGTAGTTCCCGTTCCCGCTGTTTCCGTTGTTTTTTTCGGGATAAAAACCTAGCCTATATAGCCTACGTGTTCTTCCAGACTATAATCTATCTGTGTTCCAAATTTCAGCCCGATCCGTTCATACGTTAGGGCGTGATTGAGCAACAAATATCCATACATTACTGGCCTTGTGGCTTAGTTGGTAGTAGCTCCTACCTGTGAAACTGAGGGTCGTGAGTTCGATTCCCACCCAGTGCAAACATTTGTGTGATGAATTCAAATGTTTGCACTGTGTCTGGGTGTTTCTTTGTATAATAAGTATCTATTTAAAACTATATAAGCTATCAGGCCGCCATCATACAAGCTTTGCTTAGTTTGGGGTCAGATGGTGTTGTGTGTGAATTGTCCACAAATATTTATTTATTTATATACATTTACATTAATAATATTAGTAGGATCTAGCCATATACAGTCCGCTAGGTATAAGCTGAGCTTTGCATTAGTGTGAGTGATCACCAAAAGTACAGTCAGACGCAGGACGCTGTGACCATGTTCTCTTAATAAGGTGTTTCTTCAAACCAGAAGTGCTGCCATCTGAATATGATTTTGATGAAGTGTGAGTGGTGTCAATATATGTTTCATCGGTATAAACGATAGGCCTGCCCTGAATACGGTATTCGGAAATTTTAAGTAAATAAGTTATACGTAGGTGACGGATCTCATGCTTTTCCATTAAAATTTTTCTGTTATTCTCTGTCCTTGACCATTTGAATCCTAAAAGAGATACTTCTTTTCGCAATGACCATATTGATCCTGGATAGTTAATGTCAGCTTGTTGTTTAAGAGTTTGTTGTCTGACTGTACTTTTGGTAATAGATGCGTATGCATGTGATCACTCACACTAATGCAAAGCTCAGCTTATACCTCGCGGACTGTACCCTGGTACTTAGATATCTATATGTCTGCGCGTTCCGTCCGTACGCTAGCTCTTGCGGTTTAGTACAGACGTTCAACACGTTGTAACGTTGTACTATTTAAGCAGATATGTTTCTTATTTTTTGCCTAGAAAAATATTACAAAAAAATTGCGCTGAAAAGTTATTCCTTCTGTATTTCTCCAAGCAAACGTTATTCCCCAAAGTAAATACAAGACGAGTCGCTAGGCGTAACTTTATTACCAGTTCATAACAAAACGACCATTCCCGAGTCTTCAACATGGACTTAAAATAACGAACCTTAATATTAAACAACCTTCATTTTAAATTAGTTTTTGAGAACGTTAAGGGTTCTGAATTAGGACAAACAACCTGCAAAATGCAAATCTGCTCGTTTTGCTTATTAAAATTATTTGAACTAGATTCACGATACACTCTCTATCTTTCTGTATACCTACGTGTCTGAATCTCACATTTCTTTCAAAATCAGTGAATAATACATCTACAAACCATAAGTTCAAAACTAAATCAAAATAACACTAGCTGTACCCTGCACGCGTTGCTACGCCACCTGTCGAAAATTGGTACTAACTCGGAAACTTTATTTGGCTCAAGCACAAGGACTACTTATGATAAAGATGATCAAATTTCAAAGACAAACATTCACTTATATATAGATAGATTTAATCATTGACAAGCTATCTAGCATTCTATTCAGTTCAACTTGTTGGTATCTGAAATAAACAATGACAAACAGTATTCCATAAACCAAATTTACTCGTTCTGTATTCAAATAAGAATATGAACACTCAGTATCAGCCTACATACTCATGAATACATTCAGGATACTAGACAGGGAGTAAACTAGTTACCTACTGTAGATCATACGGTGGTTCGTGCGAGAAATACAAAAATAGAGACCTAAAAAGACCAGCGGAGGCGGCTTTTGATTGCGCCCTCTGTGATATTCCGGTAGCAAACAGACGGCGCGGCGGTTGCAGTACATGCCATAACATACTGCACATACCTAAGTCAGCAAAAAATATAATTGTAGCGCAAAATGTTTTATTGTGTTCTGCTGGTAGTTAGTCACAATTAAGTATTATAATAATCATTAAGAATAAACCAACAATAAAAAAAAATTAAACGCGTATTTTACACTATTTTTAAAATTATTTAATACTATAATCACTCCGCGGTTTTGTCCTTTTATTCTTGTTCCCTTAAAAGTAACCTACGTGTTGTTCCAGGTTATAATTTAACTGCGTTTCCATTTTCAACCTGATCTATTAAGACGTTACAAAGTGATTGAGCAACAAACTTTTAAGTATTCAAACATGAAATAATTCAAATAATCCATACTTCAACATTTTTACATTTATAGGATATATATATGTAGGATTAACTATGCCCTGCGGCTTACATAGTGATGATTAACTTTAATAGCATAAATTAATATCGTTTTCCTAGGTCATTTGCTTAATACGTATTTAATATCATTAAAATTCTTAGAGGCGTTACAGCGATACGTGGTAACAAATATAGACAGAAACACACACAAACTCTCATCTATATAACGCGCTGTACTGGAAGAGTAAATCCTTAGGTAAGAAATAGGTTCTTAAGAAAGGAACTTGTACTTTTCGGAATGAAAATTATTGCATCTGCTATTCCAAAAGTAGTAGAAGTCGTAAAAACTTAAATCATAAAATAATTTTAACAAAAAATAGAACCGACTTCAAACAGTAAACTAAAAAGTAAAAAATAAATCTCTTTACCACAAAGTAGAACGTATTTTGATTAATTTGAACAGACATGATTAAATAAGTATTTAACAATTCTGAAGTCGGTGCCAAGTAAATGTTGCAACAACGTTCCTGTCTATCATACATATGTCCCCAACAACTTGTCTATGTTCCAAATGTCAGTTCGATTTACTACTCTACTAATGTTAGCTTCAGCTGTAGTTGTTTTACTTGGCACCGACTTCAGAATTGTTAAATACTTATTTAATCATGTCTGTTCAAATTAATCAAAATACGTTCTACTTTGTGGTAAAGAGATTTATTTTTTACTTTTTAGTTTACTGTTTGAAGTCGGTTCTTTTTTTTGTTAAAATTATTTTATTTTATGATTTTAAGTGATGGTTAGATGAATAATTCTTGAATTAGGTGAGAAGATAAAGAAAAAACTTGACTAGTAGAATAATATTCACTATGATAAAGTGTACAAATCCAGGATGGTCGGTGTACTCAGACCTGTAAAATGGTCCTCAGTGCCCATGTGGGTGCCAAGTTCTCATCAATATTTAAGAGTACATGAATCAAGCACAAACACTAGCTACTGTAAACCGTTAAACAGCTCACATAACTGTCCTTTGACTTCATCGTCAGACCCCTAATAACAGTCGCATCCCACCTAGGTATGTGTAAAGTGCTAATCGATACAGCTTTATCAAGCCTATACACAAGGTAGCTGCTGTAGATCGTTGAGGAGTAGCCTCGACTGTCTTTCGACTCCTTCATCGGATCGACTCCAGACCTTCATTCAATTGTAGTGCTTTAAAATACTTAATTGAAACATTTTCAAACGCACTAGTCTACCCTTGCAGTTTTTAAAGGTCTAACGATTAATTAATTAGTTACAACGTGATTGAGCAACAAACATCCAAACATAGACATTATAATGATGATGAAAGACAGTCCCAAGACATCTAGACGTACAGTGCTCATCAATACATATTAATCAAGCCCAAACACTAGATAACTGCTGTAAATCTTTGAGGAGTTCCCTCGACAGTATTTTGGCTCCATCATCAGATCGCTTCCAAATCTTCGTAGTGCCAAACTAAAATAAATTGTAGTGCTTGTAAATACTTAATGGAAAAATTAACAATCGCGCTTGTCGCCCCTACAATTTTTGCAAGTTCTCTTCAATTTCTGCAGGATTCCATCATCAGATCCTGGTTTCCTTATCATGGTACCACCCTCGGAATGTCTCCTATCCAACAAAAAAAGAATCATCCAAATCGGTTCATAAACAACGAAGTTATCCCCGAACACACATAAAAAAAAAAAAAAAAAAAAAAATATACGGTCGAATTGAGAAACCTACTTTTTTTTTAAAGTCGGTTAAAAAGGAATCTATTTCTCTATTTATCTATTTGAGTTGATGAGTTACAAACTTCAGTTTGGAACTAAAATAGATAAATAGAGAAATAGATTCCTTTTGATTTAAGTTTTTACGACTTCTACTAATGAACAACAAATATCCCAACATCTAAACTTTTCATTTATAATGTCGGCAGGACTAATAAAATAAAAATAATAGTAAAAAATCCTTACACAAAAATAATTCTAAATAAATATGTGACATGATAATTACTACAATTTCCGAACCCAACAATATGTTAAAAGTAAAATAAAACACTCCAACTACTGCACTGCTATAACTATTGCTCTCAGCGATATGGCCGCCACTTGTGTTGCTTTTTTATAAATTTAATATTTTCCTGTAGGTAATATTATTTCTATTTACTAATGTGACAATGATGGGTTTTCTATCTGTCTCAAGACCAATGTATAATTGAATATTTCATTTTTGTTAATTAATTAGTAATTATTGATTACACGTGCATTATTTTTTGGCACGATTTGTAGACGCGTACCTACCGTCTGCAAACAAAGGCAGTTTCATATTCGACACTATTTCCCGCGGGAGGGATGAGAAGCAAAAGTATCAGTAAATATTAGTTTACGGGAACCTACATCGCTATGTTTGCTGTAAGAAAAGTGTACATTGTAACCAACACACGTGCGGTAAAGATTTTACTGCGTAGTTTTGTTTGGGTGTTACCGAACGCTCTGAATGACGAGGCTAGTACAGTTCTAGACAATTATGTTTTGGAAGATAAGACCTCAGTAAGGATAAGATCCTTATTTAGGTCTTATTTTAAGTTACGGCTGATCTAATCGAGAGAACGCAAGTTACGGCTGGTCTAGTCGAGAGAACGGCGCCTGCCAATCCGAAAACCCCGGGTCCAAACCCCACCACTGTCTTTTCGAAGTCATATGCGTAATGCTGCTAACTTAAAACGGTGAAGGAAAACATCGTGATACGGACATGTACCTAGAATCTTTCGAAGTCATGTGTCATCCACCAACCCGCACTGGGCCAGCGTGGTGGATTATGCCCTTAACTTGCGAGACAAGGCCCCGAGTCCCAGCAGTAGGTACATTTAGTGGGCTGTTGATGATGATGATGATGAAGGATAAGATCTACACAAAAAAAATCTGACTCCGACAGCTGTTTAACTATGTGACGTTGGGAATCCTGTGTGGAAGTGTTTAGATATTTGTTGCTCAAGCACGTCGGAACGTCTGAACGGATCGGGTTAAAATTTGGAATACAGATTATAGTCTGGAATAACACATTGGCTACTTCTTTTCACGCGAAAGTAACGTGAACGGGAACTGCGCGGATAAAACTGTGGGTCGCTGCTAGTGTAATATAACCCTTACTGAGGCAGTTTAAAAGATTATAAGGCTTGCGAGAGAAGACCCCGAGTCTCCCACAAACGTTCAATAGTCATAAGCACCTTATATTACTATTTACTAATACTAATTTCATTCACAAAAACCTTATACATATAACAGCTTATTCTTAAACTGTTAAACCACCGCTTTTCACCATCAAATAGAAGAAAATGTGGATAAAGAACAATAACAAGAAAACAAAAAGACTGAAGTGCATATCTCCGTTTTATTCAACGTCGTAAATGAGCGCGCCAAGTGTATTTCTTACGCACGAGACCATAAAGAAGGCCTATTTGAATAACATAACACAATTTGTGCTCGCAAACACACCACGTAATTGTCACTGATAATGGTTTGTTTTATAGTCTGCGTTTTCTAGAACCACTTCCTGGTAAACTGGAAAAAAATCCTTGAAAGAAATTCCCTAGTAAGTTTTTGAAGTGAAAACTTCTTTAGGCGCGCCTAGACAAAAAATTTCGTGGGGTGTAAATTGAATTCTACCGTCACGCTCGGGTATGATAAGAAATATAAACGTAATTAAACGTAAGAAATTCGGGTAAGCTCGGGACCTTGGCGATTGGGGATCTAGAAATGAGTCAGCCAATGGGAAATGCTGAAAGGGCGTGGCATCACCATCATGGCATGGCCATCTATAAATGCGTGAGCCAATGGTAATGCTGACGCATTTCTAGATGGCCATGCCATGATGGCGAGGCCACGCCCTCCGGTTACACCCGTGTAGTTTCCAAGGTAAGCCATCAAATTCTAAGTTATAAGTTTTCACTTCTAGCGGCAGTTCCTATGACTGCCAATTTTTTTAGCAAGTTTCCGTTCGAATTGTGTAGTAGAAGTATGGATTCTACTAATATTATAAATGTGAAAGTTTGTTAGGATATATGATTTTGTTTGTTTCACGGAAAAAGTAATAAACTAATTTTAATAAACAAATAAATATCATAGGAATATCATGGTTCATACTACTACACGCATGGTTCATACTAGCTCCAAATTAATCAAGGCTTGTATATAAAAAATAATGTGTTTAAAAATCAAAAAGTGTAAGCCTTTTTGGGAATTACGGCGAAGACGCTAGCCGCCGTCCCGATATGAATAGCCATGGAAATTATCTGGCCAAGACCTAATGCACACCACATTTATTCATCAGCCACTGGTCACTGGCCAATGCCAGGGTGGTAATGCCAGCTAATCTAACGATTAATTTTACTAGTCATAAGTCCAGAATATTACCTACATTCAACTGATTTTCGTGATTTATACCCCGTTTACATGATTCCAGTCCAGCGACCGAATCCAGCGCTAGATTGCTTACTGGAATAATGGAAACCGGCACTGGAATGCATCAATCCAGTGCTAATGCATTCCAGTAGCGGTTTACATTATTCCAGTAAGCAATCCAGCACTGGATTCGGTCGCTGGACTGGAATAATGTAAACGGGGTATTAAAACCACCTTTTGTATGGTTGATGGTCCAAAGACTCGAAGAGGTTCATCGTCGACCACAGCTTTGTAATTAGAACATCTGGGCTGTGGAATGTGTTGCCTGAGTGGATTTTTCCCAATCGTTACAATCATGGTGTCGTCAAGTCGAGAATCAATAGGTTTCTTCTTGGTAAGCACGCTCTATCATAGACCACACCATCGCTTACCATCATGCCAGGTGGTGGTCAAGTGGAAACATATAATAGACAAAATAAACACAAACGCCACACTCATCATCTTCGCAATAATCCAAGATTCATGTAATAAAAAGAAAACAAATGACAAAGGTCACGGACCTCGGAGTATGTGGAGTTGTAAAATTCAAATAAAAAAAAACAATCAGCCCACATCCCTCCACTGCTGAACATGGTCATCTCTAATAATACGCCACTTAGTCTGGTCTTCAGTTTTACGTTTTCAAACACCACACTCAGATTAATACAAATAGCCATTATACTTAATAATTACGAAATCAGAACACATACTTAACTTTTTGGGCGTGAGAATAAATTAAAATATCACAACAAATTAAGAAGGATTAACCCCATGTCATTTAAATTACAATTTACAAAACGTTAATCTAAAAATGTTACCCAACTTTTTCGTGGATTTGCAAGTAAAATATAGGATAAAGCTTTTTAACATTATGCAAAAGCTCAATTAGTGTAATTAGGCTTTTGGTCTAACAAAAACACCCGTTAATGTTTGTTTCACATCCACTTGAGATTAAAATAGCCTATAATTATTCTAACCATAATGGAAGCTATACCTTTTACACCCTTTTACCTTTTACTAGGCTTGAACAGATTAAGTTGGTGTTTTGTGTGATTAGCGTGCATACCCGTGGTTTTTACTTTACTTAATACCGTAAATGATTATCTACGTTGCTAACCCGTACCTTAGAGGTACCTACTATTTAAACTTCCGGAATAAAAAGTAATCCATGTCTTGATCCTAAGTAGGCCCTTCGTACACTATGCTACGCAATTCTTGGATACTCGACGATTTTAGTCTCCAAGCGACTACCGCCATACAAATTCATTGAGTCTCGTACACCAGTTGCGTCGCCGACATTCGTCCCGCGACTCGCGTCGCGCCAGTCGTGCGCTACCTGCCTGCCGAGATCGTCGCTACATAAGTCGCAGCGATTTTCAAGATCGCGGAGCAGTTATTGAATATTAAATTTGTTTCTGAGGTGGAGTCATGTCAGTAGTGGCTGAATAGGCAATTTACGTCTTGCGATTCAATGCCGTGTGTACGGACCGTGCGCTACTCGATACTCGCGACACGATACTAATGTAGTATACAACATTAGTATCCAATATTTGCGTAGTATAGTGTACGAAGGGCCTAAGTCTATTTCGGACGATACAGTGTTTGCGCCTATTTTCAAAGAGAGGATTTTGAAAATTCTACTTCTTTACTAATATATATTGTTACGCATTTATCACCTATAACATACCTATTATAATAGATGCGTAAGTTTCCATGTAAATCGACGTTAGTTGCACAATCACGTCGGAGTGGCTGAACAGATCAAATTGAATTTCATACAGATTAAATTACGATATAAATAATAATAAAATAATTATTGGTGGACAATTCACACACAACACCATCTGACACCAAACTAAGCAAAGCTTGTATGATGGCGGCCAGATAGCTGAAATAATGCTTATATAGTTTTTAAATACATACTTATTATACATATAAACACCCAGACACAGTCTGTAATATAGTCATATTAGCATATATATAGTCTGTAATATCACGTAGGCTGCTTTTAGCGCGGGAAAATAACAGTAATTAGAACTACGCATATAAAACCACGGGTCACTGCTAGTATGTAAATATATATTCGACTATATTTTTACACACAACACAATCTAGCCCCAAATCCAAATCCAAAGCAAGATTGTACCATCAACGCAATATAGCCGATATAATACACATATAATTTAAATACCCAAACCAGTGCATCATCACTCGCTCAAGGTCGCGCGGTTTTAGCCTACAGCTAGACCGTTCCTCCCAGGGAACAAGTGCCAGTCAGTTGTCGGACGCACGGCTGAGCGCTCGCGCAACACGTTTCCCGCGCATATTGTTATTAGATATGTCGACAACCATCCGCGCCAGACAGGGACAGAGTTACGCGTTATTAACGTTTAGTTGAAAATCGCGACAGGTATTGAGCGCTAATGCGAGCTGAATTGAACTTTGTTGTGTCCCAGTAAGAGTCGCTATTTATATAATTGTTTTCGCTAAGTGAGTGTTCTGTACTTGTACTAATATTTATTCTGTGCCCAAACACAGAACAAATATTAGTATTCATCACACAAAAAATATCCTTATCTGTTACCTTTTCTTAATAACCAAAAGGTTACCTGGAAGAGATCGCTATTAGCGATAAGATCGCCTTTTGTGCCCAAAATGTTTAATCTTAAGTTTTTCCACTGTTTATTATTATTTTATGTTTTGTGGTTTAATAAAGCGTTTTTGTATTGTATTGTAAATGTCCTTATTTGTTCTGGGTGGGAATCGAACCAACAGTCAGCATGTATAAAATTACCAGGGGTCTGCCCCGGCTTTGGCTGTGGTACATAATATATACCCTATAGTACTTAGGGACCACGAACAAGCCTAACGATGAAAAAAAATTTTAAAATCGGTCCAGTAGTTCCTGAAATTAGCGCGGTCAAACAACAAACCTCTTCTACTTTATAATGTTACTTTGTTTTTTTAGGTGTTTGGATGTTTGTTTCTCAATCACGCTGAAACACTTACTGTTTGAGTTGATAGTCACTGAGTGAATAGGACTATTCACTCAGTGAATAGTCACCACAGTCATCATACCACAGTCACACGAGACTATGTACAATTTACCGGGCTATTCTGATGAATTTATAATTAAAGTTCTGAACCACCTGCTCTACGAATATACACTAAATCTTATTGTAATCATTACCTGAAGAAACCGCATCAGCATTTGATTTATACGGCCACTGCGCTCACTGCACCAACCATAATTTCATATTTTACTACGTCCAGTAAAATCTGCATTAGTAATAAAATTTCGATAAAGTTGATGCCTTACGCTGTGTTCCCACGCTACGCCGCTGACTAAAGTGAAGAAGAGTTATATTAGACAAATTTTGAGAGTTTCAAGAGACGTGCAGCTTAGATTTTTGAGCGTGTACATCACAGAACAGATATGTTCTGTGGTGTACACTGTAAAGGCTAAAACAATAGAAATCTTGAAACAGCTGATTTTTTCAAACTAGTAGTCCCATACGGTTTTACCCATTTAATTCCCGTTCCCGCTATTTTCCCAGAATAAAAAGTAGCCTATGTGTTATTCCAGACTATTGTCTATCTAGGTATCAAATTTCATCCACATCCCTGCAGTAGTTGTTGCGTTAAAGAGTAACAAATATCCATCCGTCCATAAATTCGTAAAAAAAATTGTGTTGATAATATTAGTAGGATTTAAATGTTTAATTGAATTACTAGCAGTTCCTCGCCGTTTCACCCGCGTAGATCCCGTTCCAGTAATTTTCCCGCTATGAAAAGTATTCTATGGATTATTCTAGACTGTAACCTATTTGTGTTCCAAATCTCAACTCAACCAATTCAAATGCTCTAGCGTGATTGAGCAACAAACATCTAAACATTCAAACTTTCGAATTTGTCTATACCTAACAATAGGAGAAGACGGCAGAGGTTTTTTGTTTGAACTCGCTAATCACAAGAACTTAGTTTTTTACAAAAGAAAACAAAAATTCTTTACCGTTCGTGATCCCTGAGTACTGTAGGCTAAATATTCTGTGGCAAGCATGTTGTTTACCATCAGGCACATGTCCTGATCGTCTCGTCACTCATTACTTAAAAAAAGTTATGTACTACGAGCGAAGCCGAAGCAGACCGCTAGTAATATTTTACAGTAAGATAGATATGTAGGTACCTACTTTTTCGCTGTTTGTCACGTCTTAAATGAGACAGAAATTACAAATTCTGTTCAAACTGTTCTAAAAAACAATTTTTTAATCAGACTTAGTATGGAGGTATCCGTACAAATCTAATCACTGTACAAAGTAAATACAAAAATAATCAACCACAACACATAACATTATGAATATTTGTTTCTCTACAACGAAATTTTAATACTTAGGTACAGGTAATTGTATATTAAGTGCCTACTTATCAAAGATCTCGGTACTTGGTAATAATTATTATAATGAGCGGCCTTTATACGTTTTACAAAACAAGTAAACCCAGTTAACGCTATTACTAACAAGTTGTAAAATTGTTCTAAGTCACGGGACAATAAAATACCAACATTGTTTTGTAGATTACATCTACTTGGTATAGTTCTTAGGATTTACTAAATACGCTATATGAACTACAATCTATTAATATAATATGTAGAGATTGTAGTTCATATAGCGTATTACTACAATCCACCACTATAGTATGCTAGTGGTCGGAATTCAGTATTATTTATTGTAAACTATAAATCTTAAAAAAATATGGCGATTCTATTCTCAAACTTGTATGTACATTGTACATTTAAAAAATAACTCAAAGGTACGGGCGGAATCATTTCTTTTATCTTTCTAATTCAAAGAGATTTAATTTTCGAGTTCGACTTACAGTTACTACTATTCACCCAAAAGACTGAGAAACTTCAACTCTCGGCATTCATCAGTTTACCGAAGATCATAGTAGTGGTAGGACTCTTGGCATAGTCTGCCTGGGGAAGTACCACACCTTTGGCAATTATTCTACCGTCAAGCAGTAATGAGTTCCGGTTTGAAGGGCAATGTTTCCAGAGAAATTACAGAGCTTAGAGATATCTTAGATCTCTGGATGACGAGCGCAGTGCAGTGCTAGGTAAATGGTTTGGACTTTTTGTGTTGCAATAGCTGCGTGTGCACTGTGCTGTTATGTGGCAGGCATGTTGCTTACCATCAGGTTCATGTCATGCTCGACTCGTCATTCCTACTATGAAAAAAATCATTATACAAAAACTGCATCGAAATATAAGGGATTGACTCCACCATTTATGTGACCACGTGATTGAATTTTATTTGCTTTAGTGACAATTTAAAAACTACTCTGTACAGATTTTACGATCCCTGATGTGGATTAATTGCCTCGTTACTTGTTAACGATTTATTATTAAAACGTGTATAGTTGTAATATTTATATTCATAAACATATTATTATCCAGATTATCGTGTTCAACGTCTGCAGAGTCATTCCTATAAAAGAGTTGAAACGGCAACGAAACCATTTATTTCAAATCCCTAAATCCACTATAAATATCATTCCAGTCTACTCGCCCGTGGATTCGAATGGAATTAAATATAATTCTCAACGTTATGACGGAGTCGTATTTCGCTCTCAATGTATTAAACAATAAAAATCTTCTATCGTATGAAAACTTTATGCGCTATCAACGATTTTTCTCGGCAAATGTATACTCATAAAATAATTGTACCTGCGCGTATATTCTGACTGCGGAATAGAAAGTGTCCAATTGATTGCTAAAGTGGTTGTGTTGCAGCGTCGTTGTAGCCTTGGATCGGCAACGGAGGAGTGTAATCTGTAAAGGTACGTTCGAGTTAGACCACAAAAATCTAAATAATAAGGTACTAGAAGTCGCATGACCGCGTGACATTGTCGCCGCACAGGTGACTTGTAGGCCACCAGTGCTCGAATTGTAGTTTAGTCTTGTTCGAACCGGCAGGCGTGAATCATCTTTGAAACTTGTGTTATGGAGCATAAACAACTGTGGAAGTTCATCCACAACTTGTAATTATACCAATAATGAGATTACATTTCACTGATAGGTATTTTATTTTATTTTAATTGTATTTTTTAATAAAATAAACGGAGCCCAATGATTCACTATGATAGTTATACATTTTTGGTGTGATCGTCATTTTGCATACCATTGCTGCATACATTAATTAACATCTAAAGTGGTACAAGCATAAACAGCAATGTAATGTAAAATTAAAGATATCGTCATAACCTCTAATCTTCCATGGTACAACCGCAGGTAGCGATTGTGAGTTAGTGCTGTGACGGTCCAATTTTACTTGCCCAAAAATAAACGATGAAAATTTTATTTCAAATTTTACATAGTTTTATCGATAAAGTAACATAATAAATCGATAAAAAAAATTGTACGCAATTAACATTACACCCGTAGGTACAATCTTTTAATTCGCGGTAAACATTACTTCATAATTCATTAATTATTAACAAAAGTATATACATACTGGCTATAACGCGCGATTGTTTATCTATTGTAAGCTTTTATTTTTAAGACTTTATTAGTTTTCTTACAAAATCAGCGAGCAACACGGAAGGGAGTAGGCATACACACCGTTTCCCCTCTGTCAAAGTACAAGTCCGCGTGGACCATGGAGTTTGATAATATACTGTGGCGTGGAATACACTGAGGGCGGGGCTAGATTTGTGAATGGTGCTTTATTTTTTATGTGTTAGTGATTTGGCTGTGTGAGTATGGTCGGCAATGGATCGGTACAGGTATGTTTTGTACGTAATAGTGCGGCTTTACGCTAGTGTGCAACTTTCCCCTCCCGCAAGAAATTACAGAAAGATTTGAACAATAATTTTTAGCTAAGGCTACTTCCCTTCCGTGTTTGCGCGGAAGATCGAGTTGCTCGATGTACAAAATATACAACAACCTTTGTTCTTCAACTATACCTAAGCCCATGTGGTGTCAGAATTACATAGTTCAGTTTTCGAAACAATGGTATACCCCATGTGACTCACTTATTTTATAGGTAGGCATATTGACTTTGTTGTAGTGTAATACACCTAATTAATGAAATCAATAATTACCTTTATCGAATGTTAAAATTGGACCGTACTTTGAAATATCGATATGTTTTAATTTTTGTCAAGCACTAGCGTATATGTGAAAAATTGTTTATTTTTTAATGTATTAGTAGGTTCACTGATAAGCGTTTATGGATGTGTGTGGTGCAATCACAGACCCAGGTTGATAATGTGCAGCTGTTGCTGTGTGTGTGGATTTGTATTTGAATAGTACGCGCATGTAGTAGTGACCGCGGGGGTAGGAGAAATGTGGCGACAAGCGTTTTGCAAGTAATTTGATTAGTTATGCCATTTCTATTACCTTATTATTTAGATTTCTGTGATTTCTGTGGAGTTAGACGCTTTTTGGATAAGTGAAATCTTGTGAGTTTGCAACATATTGGTGAAGTCGGTGGTCAGTCGGCGTAATAGCAATATATCTAGCTGTACAGGTTGTGTATTGCGCAATATTCGTGCTGTTTAATAATAAAATTCTAAGTTCTAAGTGTTTCCTCTTATCAGACAGTCCTTGGAACTGTGAATGGACTATATTGAACCCTCTAGATTTTTCCAAAAAAAGTCTATCGCTCATGCACTGCTGACTGCCTCTGACACCAAACCGCTACGCTGTTACACAGCCGCTACGTGGCATTAACATAATATCGATGGCGCGAACCTAGGAGATGTTCCTATACTATGAAACGGTCAACGTGGCAATAGATTTTTTATACCGCGTGCTAAGATTGCATTCTTGATTTTTAGACTATAGAGAGCATTTATTGACAAATTTTCAAACAATCTTCTACAAATTTAGTAGTCACTAGCAGTGTTCCGCGGTTTTACCCGCGTAGTTCCCGTCGTTCCCGTTATTTTCCCGGGATAAAAAGCAGCCTATTTGTGTTCTTCCAGATTATAGGTAATCTAACTGTATTCCAAAGGACAATGCCCACGTCCCATACATTGAAAAACCTGTCAAACTTTTTTTGATGCTGAAAGTGCGTAGAGATGAATAGTGTCTAATTAGGATTGTTCATGGTTCTTAAAACGTCTGCTGTTGGTGTTTTTTATTTCCCAAATACCAAAAATGAGTTACAGTTAAACCAAAAGTAAGGTTATATTTACTGTCAAAATACATTAGAATTATGTTTTCTTTCAGATTAGAACAGAAAAGAAAAGAAAAAACTATGATATTATATTTCAAAACATATTTCTTATCTGAATAAATAGCAATAATAGTACAGCTCACTACCAACTGATTACCATATGTACGAACACTTCATTTGCATACAAATATTGTCACAGAAGGAAATATCTTAATTGTGATATAAATATCTCATTATTTTGATATTCGAGTTAGAGGTTTCCATCAGACAACACAAGCATATATGATTTTATGTAATTATTACCACAATTATGTACCTAAGTAATAAGGAGCACTGAATCACATAATTCCCAGTTTTGTTAAAACCAAAATAAATTCCGTCACAAAAACTGGATGAGTTGTCGTTGACGTCCGATTAGGAATTAATAATATTTTTCTCATTCCTAATATTTCTCTACACACCGCAAAGAAGCTCAAAAAATCTTCCTGGAGCAATCTCTTTTGAACAATCGGAATAATTTTACTGTGTCTGAAATCCGACATTGAAACTGGTAATCGGAGTTTGTTGTGGTGAATAATGCATAAATATTACACCGCTTAAAAAACAAGAAGAAAACTAAATATAGGAAGAAACCAATTCATTTTGCTTGTTTACTTTTTTTGATTTGACAACTTGTCAATTTGACATTAATCTTTGACCACAAAGATTGTTTTACCTCTTTGTTTGACCAATTTGGATTTGGTGAAAACGTTTCGTTTCACAATTGCGTGCCAACTTCTTCCTCGTTTACATTGCTATAAAATGCAATGATAATTTCTTTGTCGCCGTAATTACATATATCGTTATTTAAATATGTAAAAGTAGTAAGTAAACGACATTGTGAAAGAAATTGACATACAAAACATCTATATTCAATCTCAATCTAACGCGGATCAATAAAACGAAACGCAAGTACCGTTTCGTTATTGCAATATTTTCCAAGTCAGGTTTGTTGGAAAATGGTAGGTTTAAACAAATGCAAATTATTTTATTTTGCAATGTTAGAAAGTTATATAACTTCGCACACGAGTACAATAAAAAATCACCGATTTTTTTATATATAACTCATATTATGTCTACACGACAAATATTTTGGCGAGTCAAAAATGGACATTGTCCTTTCAGCCTGATCCGTTCATATGTTACGGCGTGATTGAGCAACAAACGTCCAAACATCCATACTTTGACATTTATAATATTAGTGGGATGGTATAATTATAAAGAGGTGTCGTTACTTCATACTTTCTATCTGCATTCGCTTTACTCGCGCAGGTGCGTTCGCGGCAAAGAATTTATTATACCACGCCTTCCCGTCCGCAGTAACATTTTCATTTAATGTTTTTGCCCAGTGAAATAAGGCCCTTATACGTGTTAACTCTAATGTCTCATTGACACGAATGGTCCAAAGGAGACCGGCCTTTTTGTGCACGTACACTGCGGCAAACTTATCGGGGTCGACGACGGAGGCACTACTCTCGCATTCTACAATTAAGGCTTCATTATAGCATCATTTGTTCCACTTTCAACACAGTAAAATTGTTTGGATGTAGCTTTCTGCTGTTTACAGTAGAAAGCAAGGGCAGGTAAGGATATTGTGTTGGATGAATTGGAGTAGCTATGGTACACAGTGAAGTTGAAGGGATGAGAATACTTAGAGCATTAGACAGTAAATGAGAACAAATGCATTGCTCTTCTTTATACATAAGATACTAGCTGAACCTTACGCACGTTGCTACGCCACCTGTCGAAAATTGGTGGTACCATCTCAGAAATGTTATTTGGCTCATGCATAACTTTGCTAAGGATCATCATCTGATCAAATGCACTGTTTACGATTTTATAAAGAACATACAAACAAAAATTCGTTTTATAAATATAGATCAAAATCTAAAACTAAGGTCTCGTAAACTCTTACGTATATCGTCACTCTTTTAATTATCCACAAGGATCGGAAATTTTCGTGTCCTCGAAAATTATCTATTCTAGGAGAGATATGACCAGCCGATTGCCACTTCAGCTTGCTAAAAGTTGCTGTATCAGTAATTTCGGTTCAATTTATTTTAGTTAGAAACCGAGGATCAGGTTTTTTTTTCAGTATTGAACTTAAGTTGCTATGACTATATACACGAATAGTGAAAACGTCAGTAAAGTATACGAAGATGGAGTAAATTGCAGTTTATTATATAATAGGTTCGTAGTGACGTTCGTAGTCGTAGTAGTTCGTACGAACGTCACTACGAAACTTTAATGTTTTAATAAGTATGTATTTCAAACTATATTAGTATTATATCAGCTATCTGGCCGCCATAATACAAGCTTTGCTTAGTTTGGGGTCAGATGGTGTTGTGTGTGAATTGTCGACATATATTTATTTAAAAACTCTGTCACTACCGAAATCTGTCTAATTTTCGAGAAAATAATAATAATAAGATACCATGGAAATACAGACGTAACATTTTATATGTTATTGACAACATCAATCATTATTTTTCCTTCAGACGTCCTCTTTGCAAAGTCGCATTGAAATTTCTTTTCACAGAGTTACAAGCTTTCCCATTTAAATCGTACGAAAGCTTCTACATCTTTTCTCTTCACAAAATTAATTTTCGAGATCAAAAGTTACCATCCCAGTTTATCTCGTGAGCCCGGAACTTGTTTAATGTTCTAAAGTGTAAGTATAGCAAAAGGGACCAACTTTTTCTCTTAGTGGGTCGCATTGAGAAGTTTTTTTTAATCTATATATATAAAAGCGAAAGGTCACTCATCAAGGAATCTCAGAAACTACAAATGCTAGGAATCTGAAATTTTGCATGGAGGTCCCTTTTAGCACATAGGCGCTCGCTAAGACAGGGTTTTGCGAAATTCAACCCCTAAGAGGGTGAAACAAGGGATGAACAGTTGTATGAAAATTTTGTATGAAACGTGATTTTCAAAGTTATCAAATTTTGTATCTAGACACTTGACACGAAGCAATTAAATGCATGTTCTATCAATTTTGTAATTTGGAACTGTACGGGGGTGAAATTGGGGCTGAAATGAGGGAAGAATGTCAATATGGAAATTCCCAACCGTTGAAGATAAAACCATGAAACTCTGTTTAGACACTTGACACGAAGCAAACGAATATTTGTTCCATCAATTTCGTAATTTCGAACTGTACGGGGGTGAAATTGGGGTTGAAATGAGGGATGAATCTCAATATGGAAGTTCCCAACCGTTGAAGATAAAACCATGAAACTCTGTATATAGACACTTGACACGAAGCAAACGAATGTTTGTTCCATCAATTTCGTAATTTCGAACTGTACGGGGGTGAAATTGGAGTTGAAATAGGGGATGAATGTCAATATGGAAATTCCCAACCGTTGAAGATAAAACCATGAAACTCTGTATATAGACACTTGACACGAAGCAAACGAATGTTTGTTCCATCAATTTCGTAATTTCGAACTGTACGAGGGTAAAATTGAGGTTGAAATGGGGGATGAATGTCAACATGGAAGATCCCAACCGTTGAAGATAAAACTATGAAACTCTTTATATAGGCACTTGCCGCACTTGGCACGAAGCCAAAAAATGTTTGTTCTAGCAATTTTGTAATTTCGAACTGTATGGGGATGAAATTGAAGTTGAAATGGGGGACGAATGTCTCTTACGCTTTCACACCTAAACAACTGTACCGATTTTGATGAAATTGTTTTATTATAAGCTGTTTTTAGTAAATGTGTCTGGGTTTAAAATTAGTTATTGCCTGAGTTACCTCAGTATTTATTTCGCGCGGACGAAGTCGCGGGTAACAGCTAGTCTTTTATATATTTGCACTTGACTCCTCTGATGTTAGGAGATAATGCTGTCTACGGAGAAGCGCGCTTATGTAATAATATGACATATTCTAAATAAAAATGAACAAAAACAACAATACAGTAAGCTTCAGCACCAGTAACACAGTTTTTAAGTTCTCACAATTCTTAGATTCTTTAGTTTTTGACTGGTGTCGTAGCTCAGTTAGTAGTAAGTCTATCTACGAAGCTGAGGCTTTATAGCTAGTAGACATACTATATTTGTGGTAGTTTTAGAACAATACTTCAGCCCTATATTGTTTCGTTGAATAGTTCAATAGAGAAATTCGATTTTTTTTAATAGATAGAACTGAGGTAGAATATTCTACCTCATTTAAAAAAACGAATTTCTCTACTATTAACTAAACTGTCATCTTTAGTAGGTTGACATTACTTGAAAATTAATAGTTTGTAAATGGTTCAAGCTTTCACTTTGAAATGTCGTAGTTAGGCCAATAACCGTAACAACATCATCGCGGCCACTGAACCTGCGGGCCGGATCTTGGCCGTAACTGGACGTTTTCCGGTAAGTAGAGAAAGGTAATGAGAAGTTAGCTTGTTATGTTTATCACGCGCCCGCGGCTCTTATAATGAAACTTGCCCTTACACCGGCAGTGTTTTAAAATTACGGCCCGTAAGACTGCCGTGTACTAGCCTGCTTTTACCATCCACTGCCCTGGCAAAATTCATAACGACTACAGTACAAAATGTTTCTCATTTATTTAATTTTCAAAAATAAGATGGTTCTATTACCACGATTTTTGGTGTTTTTTCTTTGGTTGTTACTATGTTTTTTGTTCAATGTAAATGACTTACAAAAATCAACGCAGTGTCATTTAACTCTTAACTCAGCACACTATAGTCCTGTTAATATTACAAATGTCAAAGTTTGGATGTTTGTTTCTCATTCACGTCGTAACGGCCAAACGGACCGTGTTGAAATTCGACACAGTCAGAGTATAGCTTGTAATAACAAATAGGCTACCTTTATTGATTACGGGGTATAAAAGTGAACTGCGACTACAGGGAAAACCCCCGGGATGTTTCTAGTAATGAATTAGTTACGATTAACTTGGATAGAATTTCGATAACATATTTTCTGATGTGGCAGATATCAACAAATGACCTCTCACTACTACAACGACCCAGTGTAAATAAACCTAAATACAGTTCCATTTCCAAAATAGAAAGATATTTAGAAAATAATGACCACAAGGCTTTCACGAAATGAAAAAAAAAATAGTTGAAGAGAGCCAAAAGCTATTTCGTCGCATTCACAAAAGATAAAAGGAACTTAATCTTAGCAAAATCTTTTTGAGCCAAAAGAATCAGTGTTGTCGGTCAAAGAGGTATGGCGACAAAGTGTGAAAGCAAAATAGAAGCATTTTTTTTTCTGTCCAAAGGGCCGGGCCCCTAACCGGAAAATTAAGCCCGCTTTTACTTTTGTTCGTTTCATCCCCGTTTTTATCAGAACCTAAAGCGCTATTCATTCGCTTTTATATTTTATTTTTAGCACAAAAAAGTAAATACAGAAAATTAATTGTTGTGTCGGTTTAACGATATAGATTTATCAAAATATCACCGAGCAGAAGGCTACAGAAGTAAATCCCACTAGTATCATAAAAAAGCGAAAGTTTGTTCGCTCAATCATTTGTTGCTCAATCTCGTCACAAGGGCTGAATGATTCGGGTTGGAATTTGGAACGTAATAAGATTATAGCCCAGAATATCACATAGGCTACTTTGTAATAGGTTTCTCGTAATGATCACAAAGTAAGATTTCTTTACAATGATGAGTACTTTGAACGTTTCCTTTGATCAAATACACTGTGAATTATAGCATTATAGTATTCCTGTACATCATAAGCAGTCTATTTTATATAGTTTTCAAGCATTCGCGATTTAAACTTATATTTCAAAAATTGCACAGAACTTTAATCACAATCTAAATTAAAACTTAATTACCTTGACGTTTCGGCAGTGTTATCACGAGACGACGGTCAAAATGTTGAGGTAATTAAATTTAGATTGGGATTAAGTCCTGTGTATTGTTTACAATATGAATCCACTTTTCCTATGAGCCAGTTTTCACTGCTGGAACACGAGACCTCTTGAGTAGTTTCCGTGTAAAATAAGTGTGTAAAATATCCCATGTAAACATGGTGACTGCTCTTCATTGTATAGAAATGTACAATAAGAAGTAATGGTAGAGCTATTTGCAGAGTTTGTCTGGGGTCTGGGGACGTATTACTACCTCTCCCAGTCATTCTACTGCTAAACACTAAACTGTGTAAACGTAGTGTGTTCTACTTTGAAGGATAATTTATATCATATCTCCGGGTGACGAGTTTATTACAGTGCTAAAGTACTGATTGGACTCGTTCAAATAGCCACGTAGAGCTGTGGCGTTATAAACTGACATGTTTTGACATGACTATCTACGTTTCATGTCATCACTTCAGTAAAAAAATGCGAATATTTTTGACCGATGTTGGATTAATTATAATGATACTAGCGGCCCGTTCCGGCTTCGCTCGGATTTCGTCATATAAGGACTATTAATCGAAAAAAAACTATCTTATCTCTCAAGTTGGACCAGACTGCTCACGGTGTTTAGGAATCCATCGCGGACAAACATCGTGACAGGAGATTTATATATATTAAGATTTTATTATCTTCATCGTACACAAATGTAATGATAAAGGCAATTAAGATCAGTCATATTGGCTGGATTTCAAAAATCTTGCTAAAATAATTCAGTCTCGTATTTTATTTCTCTGTATCCTAAACCAACAGCCTATGGAAATAATTATTAGATTTCGTAGAATAAAAACATGAGGTTATTAAAATAACGCCCACGCATAATTTGTGGGTACATCAGTTATTAAAATCTTGTATTAAAACATTTCTAATAAATATTGCGTAAAAACATTACTCGGGTTATTTAAATAAAGATAAGATCGTGCCTTGTGGCGTTTCATGGCTGAGGTCCACGTCCAATAATGAGTACTATTATTAGGTGGCCTGATTATAGTATAAGAATTTACGTGGGTGCTCCATATTTTAGTTAATTCAAGTGTGATTTGGTTGTTGTATCTGACTTAAGTTTCAGGTGCATCCGGAAGCATTTTTGAAGGAGTATGCGCGCGCGTGATCGCTGTCCGTTTGGCACTGCGGGCAGCGGCGCGGCGCGCACGCAAGGTCAACGGCTGTTGGCAGGGGTGCAAGTGAGATGTACGGGAGGGTTGCGCAAATATATATGTCACCGTTAATTTGTAAAAACTGTCAGATTATATTCCAACGACGTTATATTATAAACTAACCTAACCTACACTGAGATTATAATCACACACCTCATATTGTAAATTGATGGCGATTGCAATTTTACTATTATATGTACACTCGAACTCTTTGTCGGTGCGTTGTTGCAATCTCACGGCACACGGGCACACGACCTTCACATAATACGCTGACGAGAACGACGACGCCATCGGTCGGTTCGTGCGGCGAGCGACCACCAAAGACCATTCGAGATTTCAACCTACAGATGGTCATTAGAGACAGAAATGCGGCCGTAGAGGAGGCTCTGGGCCAGGAGGAGGCGGCTTAGGCAAAAGACGATGTCGAGCCGATTACCATCAGAATCCCAACCGGTAGTGATCGGCTTTACAGAAGAAATCGGACTAGAGTTAGGTTTAAAATGTTCAACACCCCCCTGCTCCTCCCCTTATTTTCCTCTTCTTTTCCTAATCCAAGAACTATGTAAATAAAAAAGGATTATTGTAATGACAAAGGTCACGGACCCCGGAGTCTGTGGAGTGCTTAAAATAAATTAAATAAAAAAATACTCTTCGTCGGGTGTTATTTACTTTTTTGTCCCCAAAGGTTGGTGGAAGCATCAAGACTACCCATGTACACCACAGTCGCACTCAGCTATTCGAACAAAAGATTCAAATCTCTACCTAATTCTGCACTACGCTCGGCACCCAGATATTAAAAAAAAACAAAAAAAAAATGTTTATACCCGTGTAGTTCCCATTCTCGTTATTTTTTTCCGGGATAAAAATCCTATGAGTTCTTCCAGACTATAATAGCCTGATCCGTTTAAACGTTAAGACGTAATTGAGCTACAAACGTCCAAACAGCCAAACATTGACATTTATAATATTAGTAGGAAGGATAGGATAGTCGTTGCTCCATCACGTAGTAACGTATGTACGGATCGGAAATGTTTAAATACAGGTAGATTATAGTCTTGAAGAACACATATAATTTTATCCCAGCAAAATAATAAGAACTACGCAAGTAACACCGCGGGGCGCTGCTAGTTTTTTATGTATATGTAGATAGATTACTTTCGTTATAACTTACAACTGTCGTGGCCACAATAAGAACTTTCCATTTACATAATTTCTCCCACGATACTAAGTAACTTGTAGTGCATGTAGCTAAGCAAAACTTGTACTAGGTATAAGCACTTGAAAAAAAACGGATATTAATGTAAATACAGACTTAATATAAGCTCTCAGACGAAGAACAAACATTCGTATTCATTACACGAATATTGGCCCTGGGGGAGATACCAACAATGAAATCGAAAATATTTACTATAGTTATACTCGTAGGTAGGCACTCTTTGCAAATTCCGCCTTGAGAAGTACCCACACCTGTCAGTTATTCTATCTCCAAGTAGTAATGTATCTACTAATAGATTCGATAATAGATGAATGCGTTGCCTGAGTGGGTTTTTCCCGACAGTTACAATCTTGGTGTCTTCAAATCGAGATTGAATCGGTTTCTTCTAGGTAAGCACGTTCCATCGTAGATCGAATCGTCGCTTAACATCAGGCGAGGGTGGTCAAGTGCAAACCTAGTATAGTTAAATAAAAGATACTAGGTACCTACTGTATTCCGGTTTGAAAGGCAATTTTTCCGGATAGATTACATGGCAAAACGATAAATTGTCTTGTATACGTATCTGGGTGACTATCGCAGTGCTGTGCTAGGTACACTACCTAGCTCTATGGACTCTATGGACTCTTCATGTTCAAATACCTGCGTTGCACTGTACTGGCATGGGCAGGCGTGTTGCTTTCCATCAGATGCATGTCTAGCTCTTCTCTTCACAAATTGATTAATATAGCTTACTAATTTTATAAATAGTTTGAATATTTGGATGTTTGTAACTGCGTGGGTAAAACCGTGATTATAAATATGTTCTTTATTTTCTTTATTGTACTCATCAATATGAGAGCCGACATAAAAGGAAAGAAAAACTATAAATAACTAATACTACAACTAGCGCCTTCAATAATATAGACTACAGGCCCGGCTGGTCTAGTCGGGAGAACGGCGACTGCCGATCCGGAGACCCCGGGTTCAAACCCCACACGCACCACTGTCTTTTCGAAGTCATGTGCGGAATGCCGCTAACTTAAAACGGTGAAGGAAAACATCGTGAGTAAACCGACATGTACCTAGAATCTTTCAAAGTCATGTGTCATCCACCAACCCGCACTGGGCCAGCGTGGTGGATTATGGCCTTAACTCTCTCCTTGCGAGAGATGGCCCCGAGTCCCAGCAGTGGGAACGTTTAGTGGGCTGTTGATGATGATGACAGGCCCGTGAACAAAATTTACGTAGTAAATGAACCACCAGGAGACCTATGTCGGACTAGGAATAGGGGGGTATAAAGTAAAAAGATTCAGCACTATGCCGTCACTTGTAGAGCCGGTTTTCACGGCGCGGTTGTCAACCGTGCCCGCGCGCGGGCGCGGCAGATTTGTATGTAATATTGAATTCAAAACTCACGACGCGGTTTACGGCCGCGGCGGCTGCGGCAGCCGCGCGGCGCCCGCGTGGCTGCGCGCAATTCTTGCGCAGTAGCTTTCCGGAGCAGAAACCGCGAAAACCTGCAGTCTCGTGAGTATTGAAACAAAACCGTCGCGCGGAGCGACGGCGCGCCCGCGCGCGGGCTTGGCTTGAAACCACGCCGTGAAAATTGGGCCGTAAGCTGTGGGGCTCCCTCCCTAACTCGATCCACCAACCCTTGATCATTTCTCCTTGTCGCATGATTTTTGTACGGCGTTGCAGAATAATAGATTAGAAGAGGTATTGAAAACTAAACAAAATATAAATTTTAAGTTTTTATTTATTAGTTTGTCGGGAAAAATCGTGATTTCCCGACGATTTACAGATTAAATTTGGGCATTTGATTATGTACGGCATTGGTTCCATACAGTCTCAATACTTCTCCTAACCCATTATTTCGCAATGCCGTACAAAAATCATGCTACAAGGAGAAATGATAATATGAAATAAAAATAAAAGTTGGATTAAACTGCGCACGGTGTGCAATTATACAAATCGGTGAAGTAGTTTAGAGTCCATCGCGGACAAACAATGTGACGCGTAATTTATATACATACTAGCGGCCCATTCCGCCTGCGCTCGGATATTGTCATTTAAAGACTATTAATCGAAATAAAAACTATCTTATCTCTCAAGTTGGACCAGACTGCTCGCGGTGAGCCAATTTAATTTAAAATCGGTTAAGTAGTTTAGGAATCCATCGCGAACAAACATCGTGACAGGAGATTTATATATATCAAGAAGATTAAGATATTATCAAAATACCTTTAGTAGTAGTGGTAGGACTCTTGGCAGACTCTGCCTGGGGAAGAACCACACCTTTGCCAGTTATTCTACCGCCAAGCAGTCAAGTGGAAACATTACTGTGTTCCGGTTTGAAGGGCAATGTTTTCAGAGAAATTACAGGGCTTAGAGATATAACAACTTAGATCTCTGGGTGCCGAGCGCAGTGCAATGCTAGGTAATGATTTGGACTCTTTCTGTTCCAATAGCTGCGTGTTACTGTTCTGTCATGTGGCAGGCATGTTCCTTACCATCAGGCACATGTCCTGCTCGTCTCGTCACTCTTTATTTAAAAAAAATCCTATACATAAAACGCTAGTAAAATACTACTTTACATTTTAGGTAATGCAAAAAATGAAGAATAATGATTTTATCATAGTGAAATGAAATAAAATAGCATGTAATTCAATCCAGTCGTTTAGAAAATAAATAAGGAAATAACAAATACACAAAGTACAGGAATTCAATAGATTACGACACAAATATACTAAACCGCCCACTTTATCCAAACAAAATGCTTTAATATTTGTAAAAGTACAAAGTTCTGGGGGCTCTTTGCGAGGGAACTAGTTCTAAATCTTCTTATTCACGTAAAGAGCTTACGGCAAGTCTTTGACAATCGAACGGCGACATTCGGGCTCGCTGTGTAGGGTAGGGGCTTCATTTTTGAAAATCACTCGGTTGCGACCGCTTTTATTGTTGTCGCACAAAACATTTTATTTAGTAAATAAAATAAATATTTAATGTTTTGAAATAGCTATAGGTACTCTTTATATCAAAGAATTGAATTTTTGTCGTTTTCTGACGTCTGACGTAAGTACTTACTAACTCTACTCAATCGTCCACATTTCATTCATCAGAAAATAGGTGACGTCTGGGAGCTTTGGGATTTTACTCTAAAAGTTTTGCGCGCGTACCTCACCTTCTCGAGTTCTGGAACTGGAATGACTTGGAACGTTACTGCGCTGATATTTATGCCTGAGTAACAACCCAAAGTCATTCCAGAAGGTGGGGCCGCTCACTAGGGCTTTGGCCTCTAACTATACGGTGAAGTGGCCAAGGGGCCGCGATGTTACTCGGTGGGCTCCACGACCGTATGTGGAATCGCGGCTAGCCACGGACGTAGAGACCTTACACGGCCTCTCAGTGAGCCACAGGTCGTGTGAGCAAGAAGAGATGTCAATCAATGTCAAAAAAGAAATAAAAATTGACATTAAATTTGCCTTTGTACAGTCGTGAGTTTGTTTGCCTCCTAATAGTGCATTCTAGGAAGGCGTGTAAAAAAACAAAGGTGATACCATAACATAAACATTGCTTAATCTTAGTATTTTTATGAAATTCTCTTAAAATATTTTTCACAGATATGACTCGACTTTATTGCGATCTTAAATACAATATACTTAGATTTGTATTGATCAGATAATTCTATACTATCTTATTTTAAAAGTTATAGAAAGTAATGGTAGGATGATAGAAATATGATTTTAAGTACTAGCAATGTGATCTGTGTTTCTCAAACTCTCAATGTTGCATTCAAGACATTCATACTTCTTTTCATCAAATTATTGTTATTAAAGACGCGCCTATTTTTCTAACATACCCCCCTCATGCCCATATTGTGAAAAATCCCATTTCCATTATATAAAGCTGGTTGACAGTCATGGGGTTCGCGGCGATTTCGCACAGATCTGGTCACTATAAAAGTATTCAAGGATGGACTAATTGTACTCCATTTATTTTTGACATTAATTTAGAATTTTTAATTATAATATGATTTTAATGTACGTTGATTTTTATTGTAATGGGATTATAAATTGACGTCTAGTTTTTTTTTTTATTGACTTGTATTTGTAATATCTGAATATGTTGAATATGACATGTAACTACTCGTTGTCAATAAAAGAGAACGAGTATGACTCCGAGAAAAGGGTTTTTTGTGTCGTAACGAGTTGAGAGAAAATCGTAAACCTCTAAATACATGTTCCAAATTACGCAGTTTACTGTCAAAAACATGTATAATTTTCACTCTAAAATGCCATAAATTTTGTGTTATTTTGATTGAAGCTTTTTGATGTGAGGATTCCACAACGCCGATAACCGAAAACCGGGTAGTTTTTGGTTATTAGCATCGTGTCGTAGTTGAAACATAGATGTTTTTTATTTACCAATGCTTCCCGAACCATTCTTCCGTAGTAATGACATTCGGTAGATAGAAAATTCGGGTCATGGATCTCGATCCAATGACCAGCATCAACCAAATGTTCTGCAATTGCAGATTCTTGTGCCTGACGATCTTTTACAGCGACAATGTGTTGATTGTTCCAAGTCCTAGCAGTGAGAACATTTGTTTGGCTGTTTATGATAAGCATATATATTTAGCCTTGTTATGCGACGAAAATTTAAAAGGGCAAGCAATGAAAGGTACTACGATCTATCTTGTAAAACAAAGGTTGAGAAATGCTGGTCTGTCATATTGAGAGTGACATTGATTTGTTTACATTTCATACACGTATTTTTGGAACGAGGTATAAGTAGCCTGAAAGAGATCGCTTTCAGCGATACACAGACTAAGTAGAGAGATACTCTACGATGATGCAGCGATACGCCCACTGTCGCACTACTTTGCAATGTATCGTTATTTTTTTCTGTATTTCTTTTTTTTAGTATGTCAATAAAGAGTACCATCCTATCAATACAATAAAAAGTTTCTTTATGGCATTGTTTCAGTGTTTTTTAAATAATTTATTAACATGTTTTCAGATCTACATATATGCTAGACGCTACCGTTCGCTCGTGAGCCTAGGAAAGACCGATTCTTTCGATGTTATTATTTATGTGACAGTAACCAAGAAACACATAGGTATTTGTACTACAAGCGAGTGGTTTTCAATAATTAGGCCCTGAGAACCCGTGTGGGCGAGCACTTTGTCTGGCAGACAGAATATGAGACGAAAAATGGAACGTTTTTATAATCTTTTAGTAATTGGGCAGTGTTCTAGGACCACTACAAAGCTGCTTCTACGAATATATTCTTAGCTTTTTATTTGTTCTATTTTGACGAATAAATGAAATATTATTATGATTTACAAATACAAAAATCCTTTATTGCTGTTTGCAGGTAACATAAGATATTAAAGTCGTTTTTTCTGTGCCATTACATACTTTTAAACTGAAAAACAATAATAGCGATAAAATAACTAGAAAAATGTGGTGCTTTTCCACAGAGTCCGCGACCACTACTACAAAAATACGAATACAGATTAATTATATCAGAATAGTCTATAAATATACAATAGTATATAAGTCTTTGATTTTACGTAAAAAAATTGCTAATTTGCTTTTGCTCAAAAATTTGCAATCAAAAATTTCGAATTTGAAGCAGACTGCTGCTTCAAATTCGAGTATAATAATAAGTGAACTTTAAAAAACCCAAATCAATGATAATTTAAAAACTTCCATCCCTACTTGCGCAAGGCACGTCGAGTATATTTAAATTTTAACGCAAAATACCGGAGTCTAAGCGAACAGAATTAATTCCAACGAATGTTAATCGGAACACCTTCCGATTTAAAGGTTCCGCGACAGTTGGCTTGTTCGGAATCTTAAATAAGGCCCCGTTGGATTACTTACTCAGGGTAAATAGAATTTCGCCAAGTTTTTTACTTTTTATTCGACACTTTCAGCTCCCCATGGTTTTACCGGCATTCCTGCAATTTTTAGGCGATAAAAAGCCTCTATGTGCTTTTCTAGACTATAATCTGTGTTCCAAATTACAATCAGGCGTTCCAGCATGATTAAACAACAAGCATCAAAACATTTAAACTTTGGAATTTATTTTATTAGCCGGATTAAAATAACATTTCCGAATGATAAACTGTATAATATACAGTACTGTATTACATATTTATATGTAATATCAGTTTTCTTGCTGTTGTGGCTTTAGGTGATCACATTGTTATGCCATGCAATATATTATGAATATCGGTTAAATTATTTGGTTATTATCTGCGACTCATGGTAGGTATGATCCGCTGCTTAATAATTTAACTTAATCTATCCCTTGTGTTTATCTATGTAATGTATGTATTTACTGCATATTCAATGTCATTCAATTGGGATGATGACCGGCTCAAAAATATACCATTCTAGTAATTATTAAACTATGGAAAAATGTGGGACATATACTTTTTGTTTTATCAAATTATTAATAATCGACAAAGATATATACTCGTATCATCAAACTGACGGAGTGGGGGGATTGTGACGTTACGTCTTCGTAAAAATCATACAGTGAAGTGACGTCACTCGAAATTTCTAAGCACTGTATCTTCGTCATTTATGGAACAAAAAAAAACGGGTGTAATATTTTCTATAATCTAACTGACGGACTAATACGTTGTTTTTAGACTTCAAACCATCATCGTCTCTTCATTTTATCGTTACAAAATATGTGGGAACAAACATCCGCACTAATCAACACATTTTTGCTTTTTAGTTAAACAAAAATAATCAAATCACTGTAAAAAAAAAACTAAGAAAGGCCGCAGGAAAGTATAAAATCCTTTACCTACGACCTGTCCTCTTTCAACCTGCAGGTGGGGTATCTAAGTATTTATAACTACGGTGTCGGGGTTGTTGCGGTGTCAGAGTCGTACGGTCGACTCTAACCCCAATCGACACACTTCGTCAGCATGCTGGATTACGACCTTGTATTAATACAAGAAGTCTTCAGGTCCCAACGGTGAGATCATAAACTATACTGTTCATTCATCTGAACAACCGTACACTATCTTGCCGAAATCGAATCGTATCGTATTGTCAAAAGCTTCCATTTTCTAGGGTCTATAGACTAGGCACTGTTGTATACGGACGCTTCGAACAGAATGGACCTAGCTATGCAAAATATAATAAACCTGTCAACGTTTCTCTTTGTGATAGACCACAATAGAGCGAACATGGTCGGAATCTGAAAACTGATGGTTTGTAATACATATTGTATTTCACATCCGCGCTATCCATATTCAATGGTTCTGCTAGTATTTTGTCGGTGTTGTGGTATGAATTATTAAAAAATTGCAATGAGGTACTCTATAGTCTATTTTATTTATCAACATTTGTAATAGTGTGATAGCTTTTTTAGTATGAAAACTGACGTGGTTATTACACATTTTAAATAAATACACGGTTAACTCACGTTTGATTTAGTCAGCCCAGTCTGACTCAAGTTTCGATCGGTATAATAGTAGTTAGGACACAGTGAGATCATTGTGTTGCAGCGTTCCCGACGCACAGCTCACCAGTGACGAAGAGTTCCAGTGTACACCAGCGCAGCCCTCCCGCACCCTCTCACCTGCACTTCCGCACCAACCGTTGAGCTTGCGTGCACGCCGTGCTAAACGAGGAGCGATCACGCGCGCACACTCTCCTTGAAAATAATCGCCGGACGCGATCGAAACTTGAATCAGACTGAACTGACTATATCAAACGTGAGTTACCCGTGTATTGTGTGTGAATTGTCCACCAATATATTTATTAATTTAAAAAGTGTAATAGCTGTGAGCGTGTACGCAATATTGTCAAGTAGGTAAGTTTCATCTTCGCCCTAAGGGTGTGTGTAAGTGTAGTAAGTTACTAAGCTTAGATTAGCATGACCCTTTCGTCCTTTGTGCTATCTCAAACTAAGTCATCGGATGCAATTACCATACGTCCTTACAAAAATGCATTTAATGAGAATTTGCTTAAAATAAACATTTCACAATTATTTGAAACTATCTCTTAGAATTAAATCATCGGTTGCTTTGAACGAAGGATGTTTAGTTTCTTCCTTGGAAATCAATACACTACAAATTTTGCGATACATAATATAAATTAACAGGACGAGCAAGATATGAGCCTGGTAATAATCAACAAGCTTGTATTTCACAACAGTGTCACGCAGCTATTATAACATGCAGAGTCCAAATCAGTTAGCAGGGCTTAGTGCTGCACTGCACTTGTCACTCTGAAATATAAGATTTTGTACCTCTTTGCCTCATTCACAATATTTACGGAGACTAATCTTAGTTTTTGAGCTTCATACGTTTTGCGTTTGTCAGTCGGTTTACAGCTTTAGCCACTAGAGTACATGTTTAGAACATATTCAACGCTTATACATTTAAATTAATTTGAGATGAAATACACTCACTTGTCACATTGAAAACACATTTTAACAACTTGGCAAGCGTGCTCTCGAGCCCTAAGACACAAGCCTTGTGCTTAGTTTAGGGTTTGTAAACAACCGTCACTTGTGTACACTAGAATCATATTATTGTATCACATTGTTACATTTATAATTTAAACTGTGTATACTTTTTTCCTTGTGTTTTTGTGAATAAATTATCTTTATCTTATCTTTAAATTTCCCTGGAAACATCGTCCTTTACACCCCACTCATATATTCACATTACTGCTTGGTGGTAGAATAACTAATAAAAGTACGGTACATACCCAGGCAAACTCAGCAAAGAGCCATACGACTACTAAAATGCCAAGAGATCCTAACAAGTGCCTTTCATGTTGCATAAGTCGGGGAAACCATCATATGGCTAGTTACTTAATTGGTCTGTTTTACATTTAAAAAAATCACCAGTTACATAGAATTTCAGTATTAAACAGCGCTAATAATGCACAAAACGTTACCTACACTACGTTAGCTACAGATATACTGCTATTACGCATATCAAGAGCAACTCACAAGATTTCAGCCATCCTAAAAACATTCAACGTTCTTCTTCTACTTTTCACTTCTCTGTTCCACCATACAAATACAAAATACAAAAAGCTTTTTGACTTTTTGTAGGTCATATCAGATAAACATTTTAAAAGTTGACCCATACAAACTGGCCTCTTCGAGAAGTATACAATATCTCTGGCAAAACAATTTGTGTTGGTCTGAATCTATACAATGATAGATAATGGTCAGCTGATAATTTAATTTCTAGCTTTCATCGGTGGTGTTGTATTAGCTCATAGCTCCGACGCTACGCTGCCGCTGCCACCGCCGCCCTCCATTCATGTGGGTGTTGCGAATCCATAAAAAAAGACACAGAGTTTCACGTCAAAAAAGATAAATAAAAAGATGACATACTCTGAAAGACCCCAAGTTGCTTGTAATAACAATTATTTGAACAATCGTTTGCACATACATCACCCGTACGGGCTGACGGACTGACATTGGAAGCCCTAAGCTCTCCGGCTCGTAACATTTAATTTCATAAGTAGGTTTATAACGTTCTCCATCAATCATTCATCGCTCGCCTCGGGAATCCGTAAACGAGATATTTTATACTCACAGCTATTTCTTTACGTCAGTGGTGCTCAAACTTGTATAAAAGCTCAATGTTTTATTTTGTTACGTAAGTTGTCTTGATTAGGTCTTAAGTTGGCAACTTAATTTATTGTATGATGGATATTATTGAGAATTAAACAAAAGGCAGCCCACTTAGTGTTCTTACTGCTGAATATCAGAGTTTTCTCCCACGAGAAAAGAGTCAAGGTCAAAGTCTAAACCATCACTAGGTAGCCAATATCAGTGGAAAGTACATGTCCTCGCAAGAGTTTTACTTGGAATTCGCTTTTCTTAATATGATATCCTTCGCGATAAGACCCTGTGGTATTGACAAAGTTGTATATACACACATAAGTGTGGATATTAGCCCTCAGCCCACCATACTTTCAAGCTACGCCTTCACCGTTTTAGTCAGTAATAAAAGATTTGAAAAGAAAATTATTATTGATTTAGACATGTAGTGGGATGGCATGTGTAGGCAGATTCATATCATAATACCTCTTTTTTTAACTTATGGTAAACATGTTGTGTGTGCACTGGGCTCATGATGTTGACCATTATTCATCAAGTTACCAGTCTACTAGTGAAACGCTGGAGCAGCCCACTAATGTTTCCACTTTTGGGACTCCGAGACTTTTCTGGTCACTGGCAAGGAGAGAGTCGAGGACGTGATCCACCACGCTGGCTGTAATACCCCGACGAATGCAGTTATTGAAGTCGGGACCAGAGATTTAATGAACTAGATTGGAAGTCACTCCCTTTTATGCCAGTTCGCCGATTAATCTCCTGGGCTATTTAATTATATTTTACATAAAATGCAGTTTCCTGCTGTAATATTTGCTAGTTACAAAGTATAAGCAATCCACTACAAAATTCCACTGCCAGGAATCAAATGCTTCGACAAGGATAGAATCAAGACGATAATCTACCACATTGGCCTAGTGCGAGCTACCTAGAAAGATTAATAGAAATCACATTATGTTTTCCTTGTTGTTGAAGCCAGACTTAATGACTAGTTTGTACGGACTTAAAGTTTTATAAGCTTGTACTCGTAAAGGAAAACTTGCGCTGGGAAAAAAATTAGGTTGTAAGTTGACAAAAATGCACTGCTGCACACTTTGAGAGCCATAGTTGTAGCTTAAAGCGCTTAAGGTTCCGAGGGGGTTTTGCTACGGTTATGTAAATCTGCGTTCATTAAACCTAACGAACATTCAGTCGAGTTCAGTCGGATTAAGACTCGTTTCAGTTTCCACCGAGTTTTTTCTACCGACATACGGCTAATGAATCTCCTCTCGTTTGGCTTCAGAAGTTTATTCCGAGTTTCATTTAGTTTGTATCTGTTATTAGAAACATAGCGCTTTTAGTAAAATATTTCGAAGTTAATACTACAATAATGAAAATAATGTTAGGTAGAGACATTTTTATTATCTATGATAGGTTTGCGCTTGTCCGCCACCTTACTTGATCTTAAGCGAAGATACGGTCTACGTGAAGCTCGCTTACCTAGAAGAAGGCGATTCACTCTTGACTTGAAGACACCAAGTCGAGAGTGAATTATGAGTGATTAATCTTCACTAATCGTTTTGGATCATAATTTATGGTGAATTTATGGTTCGAATCCGCGTCACTATCTCTTTGAAAGTCACACGATTTTCGTAATGCTGCTTACTTAAGAAGGTAAAGGAAAAGCATGCAAGCATGCGTCATCATGAAGAGAAGTGGTAAAAAAATTCAGAAAACACCGAGGCTAGGAGAGTATACCGCTTCATAGTCATTTTACAATTACTTTTATGAGGCATAAGGGGCTATATTGCACATATTCTCATCAACATCATGCTTGTGATGATTTTGTATGTTTGTTAGTACTAAGTTACTGATATTCTTATTTAATATCGTTAGAAATCGATTTTCAAAATAATCTTGGGACAATATACCAACCACACGTTTTTTTTACAAACACAATTATTTTGCATTTCGACTTTACATTACTATTACATTATTATTATTTCAACTAATTCTCGCTGTATTCCTAATATTTGCTCAAAACGCATAAGAAACCTGTAAAATGTTTGAGTTACTAACATAATCACATAAGTAATCGTTTCGAATATGAGACAGTTAGGCTCATAATTATCTTGAAGGCCGACAATTTCAACAAATACGTATGAATTTTAAAACATATTTCTTGAAATTTGAGTCTTCAACAAAGTACCCTCGCCGGAACTGAAGCACTTATCCACTGACAAGTTAAAATCCCTCAAAGAACTATAAAATTAAAACGTCCCTCAAAGTGATTTCAGCACTAATGGAGTATAAGGTGATTAATGGAGTGAACATTATTTTAATGAGGATAAATTGCATATTTGAGTGTCTCAGTAAAGTCTGTAATAGCTTTCTTAATTATTTTTTTGCTAAGCCTCGGACGGATTTGGATCATTCGTTCGGAAGAGATTTCCATCAAAGCTTTTTTCGCTGTGTTGTGAGAAGGGAGATTTGGGGGGTTGTCTTCGTCATTATGGCAGATATATACAAACACACATATTGTTTTTATCCGGGTGAGCCATTAGGAATAACATTAACTTGTCATGAATCATGAAAACTGCACTACATTACTATATGTATATACACCTGAATTGCACAATAAGTATTAATATAGGTACATTTTGAACATAACACTATCCACATAGATACTAGCTAGAAACTGAGCTCGTGTTACACCAGAACCAGATAGTCAATCCTAATGATATACATCATATTATCTATACTTCTATACTAAATACTAATGTTATAAAGCTGAAGAGTTTGTATGTTTGTTTGTTTGAACGCAAGGATCTCAGGAACTACTGGTTCGAATTGAAAGACTCTTTCTCTGTTGGATAATCCATTTATCGAGGAAGGATATAGGCTATTTATCATTACGCTACTATCAACAAGAGCGGAACATGAATGAAAAATGTAACAAAAACGGGAAAAAATATTGCTTTTTGAGAGCTTTCGTTGCGTGACAGCATGTGTTTATCTTTTAAAGGTTGCGTCATTAGAAACTAAAGTAGCCGAATTTGTTCAAAATTTGAATTGGTACGACCAATTTTCGATAGATGGCGTAGCAACGCGGGCACGGATCAGCTAGTGTATAGATACACCCAGACTAGTATTTTCGAATCAATTTAATATTTTTCAAGTTTTTTAGTGTTTTCGAGCAAACTGCTTACCTCTATATTTCTTCATGACGCGTGTTTACCTCTTTACCTAGAAGAAACCTTCACTTGTTACTTGATGACACCGAGATTGTAACCATCAGGGAAAAACTACTCTGGCAACGCATTTCTCAGCCCATAAGTTCTTATGGAAGTAAAGTAAAACCTCTTCGTTCGAATATTTGTAACGTCTAACATGATACTATGTAACTTTTTCGAGGCACGAGCAGACCGATAGGAAATAAAGCAAGATGGAGGTTAGATCATGCAGATCCGCTGCACACTTTCCGAAATGCACCCGATGAAAAGCCCATAAGCTGACGACTTATCTCCGTTCTTCAATAGCAAAATCCTAGTCAAGAATTCAATTTAAAGCGATTGATAGGCGATTGCCTGCAGCATCATAGGCTCTCAGATTTCCTTCTAAGCACTGCGGCAAAGGTAAAATGGATTCCGTATGCTCGAAAGTCCAAGGAAATCCGACGTCGATTGAAAAATCTTTGTGGGGACGTATAAAAGAGCGCACAAAGATATAGATTTATCTGGAATGTACGATGGTTAGTTGTAACACGATGGCTTTGAGGAGAAACTGCGAAGAATTCGGTACCTACGTTTTGTTAAGATTAATTGAAATGTACTTACTTATTTGTATTTTGACTTATTTTGTCGAAAATAACAAAGTAAATATGAGCAGTGTCGCGTGGTTTTATCTGTGTAGTTCCTGTTTCCGGTATATATTCCTGCAATAAAAAGTAACCTATGGGCTATTTCAGACTGTATTCTGTGTTTCAAATTTCAACCCAAACCGTTTAGATAATCCATCTAAATCTATAGGTAATAGTTTAAAAAATATTTATCGATCAATATTTTTGAACGTTTCTAGAATCTTTCGAGATCATGCGTCATCCACCAACTCGCAGTTGACCAACATGGCGATCTTTTTTACGTAGACGAAATACATTTACGCTTGCCCTTCCGCCTGGGGGAGACGGTCGGATAATGTCGGTTATGTAGTGGTAGGACTCTTGGCAGAGTCCGCCTGGGGAAGTACCACACCTTTGCCAGTTATTCTAACGCCAAGCAGTAACGTATAAGCGTTACTGTGTTCCGGTTTGAAGGGCAATGTTTCCAGAGAAATTACTCGGCTTAGAGATATAACACCTTACATCTCTGTGTGACGAGCGCAGTGCAGTGCTAGGTAATAATTTGGACTCTTCATGTTCCAAAAGCTGTGTGTCACTGTGCTGTTATGTGGCAGGCATGTTGTTTACCATCAGGCACATGTCGTGCTCGTCTAGTAATTCTTTAATAAATAAAAAACGTCGGTTATGGCAGTCTCGACACCATGCGAACATGGTGCCCCAACCGAGTAAAACTTCCACGAGCACGAATTACTGCATTGACTGTCTTCTTGCGAGAGGAGGTCTCGAGTCCCAGCATTGGGCATATTTTAGATAGCTGTTAATAATACTTAATTAAATGTTTATAATTAAAGTTATCAGTACTCGTAATAATAACAACATAAGTTGATTACTACGAAACTCTATGGCTATCATTGAGCTACACAATAAGATCACTTTCTATTCTCGCACATCTTCAAAGGTTCAATCTAAGGTCCTCTTATCAAGAAAGTGCTACGAAGCGACCGAAAGGCCTCATCAATCAGTTGTATTGGTCAAAGGTGACGAAACAAGGGTCGCATTCACACGTGCGCGCCAAATATTTAGATGATTTGGGAATACTTGTGCGGAGGGTTAGGTCGGGAATCCTTGCTGAGGTTGAAACTATTTATATAAGCTTTGTTTCAAATATTGTTATGGAATTAGATTTATATTTTTTCAAATTTTGTAGATTTCTTATAGGTTTCAACGTTGTTGACGTCATAATAACTCATCTCATATAATATCTCAATTCTCAAAATTGTGTAATAGGCTACAATGCTAAAAACATTAATTATTGAGATTGCAAATAAATGTTGTACCTACACGTATTTTTTTGTTTCACAAACAAAAAATGACGATGATACAGTGCTTAGAAGTTTCGCGTGACGTCTCTCGTGGGTACGATTTTTACCTATAAGTGACGTCACGACCCCCACTCTAGAAGTTTGATGATCTGAATCTCTGTCGGTTTTTAATAATAATTTGATAAAAAAATACGTGTCCATTTTTTCCATGACCTAGCTAACTAATAATTAGAATGTTTTTTTTTGACCCCGTCCAAAACCATATTTTTTTAAATGAAATGTCTCTTCCACAAAGTGGATTTTTCTATGTTTCTTCCAGTATGTAAGCGGGCGAGTTCAATATTCCTAACGGAGATTAGCTTCGTAGCCGCAACTCTCTCTTGGCTTTGATGTCCAATAACTTTTTCATTCGCTGCTTTTGGCTTGCAAGATTTACTAAATTATGAGTGCACGGGAAGGTTTCCCTTCTTATGCGCTCATAACTGCTAAATGCAACATTTTGGATTTTTCTAGAGGTAGTAAATCAAAGTACAGAAATAAATGTTTTTCTATGTTTTCTTACGAATGCCCAAAAAGATACGTTACATTTTATCTCATGAATTACGTCAGCGGACATCTTAAATTTCTGTGATGCTTTCAGTTTACTTGTAAACATTGTACAGGCTTTTGGGTTTCATTGGCCAGATCCACGCCAGATTTTTGTAGTGGTAGGACACTCGGCAGAGTCCACCTGGGGAAGTATCACACCTTTGCCAGTTATTCTACCGCCAAGCAGTAACGTGCAAACATTACTGTGTTCCGGTTTGAAGAGCAATGTTTCTAGAGAAATTACAGCGCTTAGAGATATAACATCTTAGATCGCTGGGTGACGAGCGCAGTGCATTGCTAGGTAATGATTTGGACTATCATGTTCTAATAGTTGCATGTCACTGTGCTGTTATGTGGCAGGCATGTTGCTTGCCATCAGGCACATGTCCTGCTCGTCTCGTCACTCTTTGCTTTAAAAAATATGTATATTCATATAAACTAGGTAAAATTACATAAGTAGTAAAGAATAACGATTTCCGACTTATTTAGTAAATCCGACTGCCGTGAAAGAGTCTTTTCATTTTGCTGGATTCACATTTAGCCATTCTTATAAATATTAGGCCTCACAACAAATAATATGCTTTCTATTGGGAAAAGAATTTTGGAAATCGGTTCAATGTCTCCTGAGATTACACACACCAACCACAACCACACAAGGAAACTATGAGTACCTTTTTATAATATTAGTATAGAAATATTTGTATGATGTATGTGGCATGGCATGTCCATAGTACGTAGTGACGAGGTCGAAGTGAAATATCTATTGGCCGGTGGTGGGTGGTCGGTCGAGCGAGCGTCTGGCTCCGGTGGCGCGCGACAAAGGCCTGTCTCTAACACCGGCGGCTGCGGACACTAAGCCTCCCCGTACGCTCACAACATAAGAGTTGTTTAATTACTCTTTATCTTTTTTTGTTTATATGAAAATGTTAATGTCAATGTTTGGATATTTTGATGTTTGAATTGTTTGCTGCTCAATCACGTCGTAACGTATTAAACCGATCGGGTTGAAATTTGGAACACAGATAGAATAGAAGAACACACAGGCTACTTTTCAACCGGCGCTTCTACCGCCTAACTAAATTGGCTATCGCTTTGCTAATGCTGTCTCTATCATTTCAAGCGAAAAGAAAAGAGAGAGAAACATCAAAGCGATGACATTTTTCGTTCGGCGGTAGACCCCCGGGAATATTGCAAGAAAGCGAATTACGCAGGTAAACCGCGAGGCACTACTAGTTTTACAATATTTAAAAAAAAATTCAAAGGAAGGCAAAAAAAAACGGAAACTGTGTTGTCTTTAAACACATTTATAGCATTTATTACACAGCTAAAAAACAAAGAATTAAATACAATACATAAGAGCATAATGTGCCACATCATGCGCGGTGGAAGGGTCAGCGCTGACATTTTGTGTACGTTTTCACGTGCAACAAATTTCCGTGTCCATGATACAGGCACGTCCATTTTTTGAAGTGAAATCTTCTTTAGGCACGCCTAGACAGATTTTTCGTGGGCTGTGAATTGAATTCTAGCGTCACGCTCGGGTATGATAAGAAATATACTGGTAAACTCGGGACCATGGCCATTGGCCATCTAGAAATGCGTCAGCCAATGAGAAATACTGAAAGGGCGTGGTCTGGCCATCATGGCATGGTTATCTAGAAATGCATTAGCCAATGGGAAATGCTGACGCATTGCTAGACGGCTATGCCATGATGCCCAGGCCACGCTCTCCGGTTACACCCGTGTTGTTACAATTACCATTGTCATTGTCATTAATATTGCCATGGTCATTGATAGTTTTCATTCCCATTGTCATTGCCATTGCTGTTACCACGGTCATTAACAGTTTTCATTCCCATTGCCATTGCGATTACCATTGTCATAGATAGTTTTCATTGCTATTGCGATTGCCATTATCATTGACAGTTATCATTGTCAACTTGCAGGTCGTGTTCTTGTCGCAAGTGCGCTTCCTGCCTTACAACTGTAATTTTCCACATCGACTCTCGTAGCTTTTTACTTTTGTAGCGTCCTTTGATTTTGATAGTGTCGTTATACGCCGGTAAAGGGAATTTCATGCGTCGCCGTGCATGTTACAGATTTTCGCCGTTTAGAAACGATTTATTGGAAAAAAGACGTTATTTATAAAAGATTTAGAGCAATGTTCCTGATTTGGGTAGTTGGCATTAAAACTTGCAGTTCCAAATAAAAATTGGATCGACATAATTTAATTTATTTTCTCCGTAAAAACAAAAACCGACTCCAATTTAAAAAGTAATTCTGACAATCGACAAAATGTCATAAGGAGCTATACATCGCCTAGATAAATAGAACGCAAAGGACAATGCCCACGTCCCATACATTGAAAAACCTGGTCAACTTTTTTTGATACTGAAAGTGTATAGAGATGAATAGCATCTAATTAGGATTGTTAATGCTTCTATAAACGTCTGCTGTTGGTGTTTTTCATTTCCTAAATACCAAAAATGAGTTACAGTTAAACCAAAAGTAAGGTTATGTTTACTGTCAAAATATTTTAGAATTATGTTTTCTTTTGGATTAGAACAGAAAAGAAAGAACTATGGTATTGTCTTTCAAAACATATTTCTTATCAGAATAAATAGGAATAATAGTACTTCTCACTACCAATATCATAGGGAATTATCATAGGGTAAACAAGCCTTAAACTAACTGAGTGCAGGGCTAGGTCTGATGATGTAGACTTGTCTTCATGTTCTAATAATTTATGACACAAGACAGTGTGTCTTGTTAAAGGCAAGCATGTTTTCTTGCTTACCATCAGGCACATGTTTCGCTCATCCTATCATGGTTTCTTGAAAAAATACTTAAATCAGTGTAGATAATACTGTTCACCGATATCTTTCTACTGAATCTATATTCAAACCAATGCAAGAGAGGATAAATAAAATATATTGTTTGCTATCATATAATTATATTTACATTTAATAATAACTTTATATATTTAATAGCCCAAAACTACTACATAGCCAAAATACTCTGCTCGTGGATTTATGTGGTCCTGGTGTCTGGCCATCCTAGAAATCTCACGAAGAACTCTGCAATGCAAGTACAGCAGTACTGAAAGATGGCCTCTGCTGGTTGTCCCTATCATTTTCAACTAAAATATACATATTATATCTATTTTATTTGCTTCAGCTTGTGTCTATCTTCTAAAAGCAACTCAGGGTTTTAAAATTGGTAATTGCACAGGTTTTGTAGCAACTTAGCGCTATCCCCGTATTTCCTGTAGAGTATGAACACTTCATTCGCATTGAAATATTGTCACAGAAAGGAATATCTTAATTGTGATATAAATATTTCATTATTTTGGTATTCGAGACAGTGGTCTTAGAAGGTTCATAACAATCGAGGGTTTCCATCAGAAAACACAAGCAAGCCATCACAACAATATATGGTTTTATGTAATTATTACCACAATTATGTAAGTAATAAGGAGCACTGAATCACATAATTTCCAGTTTTGTTAAAACCAATTTAAACAAGAAGAAAACCAAAGTTAGGAAGAAAACCATGCATTTTGCTTGTTTACTTTTTTTTGATTTGTCAATTTGACATTGATCTTTGACCAATTTGGATTTGGTGAAAATTGCATGCCACCTTTTTCCTCGTTTACATTACCAAAAAAAGCTTTGATAGTTTCTTTGTTGCCGTATTTATATATATCGTTATTTAAATATGTAAAAGTAGTAAATAAACGACATTGTGAAATAAATTGATATACATAATATCCATTTTCAATTTCAATCTAACGCGGATCACTAAAACGAAACGCAGGTACCGTTTCGTTATTGCAATATTTTACAAGTCAGCTTTGTTGGTAAATGGTAGGTTTAATTTAAACAAATGCAAATTATTTTATTTTGGAATGTTAGAAAGTTATATAACTTCGCACACGAGTACAACAAAAAATCACCAATTTTTTAATATATAACTCATATGTCTACACGACAACTATTTTAGCGGGTCAAAAATGGGCATTGTCCTTTTAGTTTTTTGCTAATATTTTCAATACCGCCTCACCAATTCCGAGAAAATTTGTATGGGACCATCCCTAAGTTATGTTCTACTAAACACAATAAAAACTGTCAAAATCAATTTACAATTGACGGAGTTATCGCGTAACATACATCAAACCACATTGAGAACCTGCTCCTCTTTTGAAATCGGTTAACAAGAGTAGACATTAATGTTACAGCCACTATTGCAAGTACTGTATCAAATCGTCTTTAATTTATAACCTTACTTTTTTGTAAATTTATAGATATCTACATTAATAAATATTCATTGAATCGTTAGTGACGTGGCTTAGTGGCGAGAACGTGTGGTTTCATAAACCTGAGGTCGTAGGTTCAAACCTTTTTTGGATCTCTTAGTATTTTTGCAGTGTAGTAATTTGTTTTTTTTTAACTTTACTAGGTTTTCACTTGACAGCCATTTCGCCTGATATTAAGCGACGATGCGGTCTACGATGAAGCGTGGTTACCTAGAAGATACCGATTTACTCTCGGTTTGAAGATATCAGAATTATAATTATCGGGGAAAATCCACTTAGGCAGCTCATTCCACAGCCTAGTCGTTCTTATCACAAAAGTTGAGTCATACCTCTTTGTTTGTGTCTTTAGAGTAACAACCATGAAACGAGATAGTGGATTACGGCTTTGACTCACAAATAGCTAGAGGAAACCCCAAGTTCTAGCAGTAAGAACATTGAGTTGGGGCTTCTGATGGTTACGACGCTAAGCCAACGTTTTATATCAAGTTAGGCATCATTTTAATTTTGACAGCTCATAAACTCGAAGAATAATGTTCAACGTGCCCATAAAACTTCACATTGACGCTTTTTACTACTTAAAAAAGAGTGAGCTAAGTAGTCTTTTGAAAATAATCGTAACAAACACAACAGATAAAACTACACTTAAAAATATCTAAAGAAAGTGACAAATCACCAGTTATTTAGCATTGAAAAAGTAAAATAAGAAGTTTAAGTTGGAACGATCAGCCTCTTAAAACTTTACCAGTATAACAACTTTTTTGGGGCTTAAACATAACTTGGGAATACTTGCCACTCGCTTTTAAACTTGGAATTTTAAATCACAGCATTTAATAAGTTTACTTTGTCAAGTTTTGATATCGCTACTTAAGTTACAGCGTTTCAGTACGGCTTTTGCTAATTGGCGTTAATATTTAAAGTGTTTTTGGTAATTTTATCAGTAGTTTAAAATGACAGATATTAATGATAGATGGATGATTAAATATGTTAATAGGGATGTTACCAAATTTTCGGTATTGCTTTAAATAAATAAATTACCGACTTAAATAAATTGCCATATTTTTTTTTTAATATTAGTATTTTCGATGAGCGAGTAAGCAATAGTAAAGTGATTTAGAATTTTCCCGCTAAACTACTAACGACTGATATGACGTCACTAACTGCAAAACATTGGTCGCGATTCATGCCTATATGTCCAGTTTATGTGTTTTCTTACTTCTACTTGAATACAAATAATCAAAATCGTCGTCGCTAAGATCGCAAACTATAAAAAAATGCAGAGAAGGAAAAACAGTCTAGCCAGTCTTCGACAGCTTGTTCTAAGGTTAGTGACGTAATAAGCTATATTGGTGTTTGCAGTCACGTCACAAGAGATTAAAAATATAGCATTTAAAATAATTTATAATAAATAAACTAAGTAAAAAAATATATATTAAAATGTGATATCCGATATTCTATTAATACAAACTATCATAATATTAACACTAAAAATTAATACTACTTTTTAGCCAGTACCTAACTTTTTTTCAAGGCCAGACAGTATAAACGGTTTCAGGCTAGCGTTTTATATGCGCATATAAGCTCGTTTTTGGAACAGCATGAAGGTTCGTTTAGACGCGACTTTTGCCACATGCGCATGTCGTACGTGCTTTGACGCGTTTCTAAGCTTGTGTAAGCGTGAGCCGATGTTAATATTTGATACATTGACACGACACCACTACCACTTTAAGCTAACACGCCGAAATATACCCGTTTACTACCACGAAATGAATTACAATTTTTTTTCACTACTACCTCAATATGTTTATCGAATGGAAAGGCTTGACTAGTAGAGTATATTATACATTATGACAAATTTCAAATCCGAGAATACCACAAAAAAAAAACATTTTTTTTATCACTATTACCTCAATATGGGTATCAAATAAATGGGCTTGACTAGTAGCATGTTGTACAAATTAAAAATCCGAAATAATTGAGGGTAAATCAAAATTTATAATTTTATTCTTGTTACCTGAAAAGACATCGCGTCGGCGGCAGACTGGCAGCTGTTTTTGCAGTTATTTCCGTAAATATTGATTATTCGATAAAAAGTATCGAGACCAAAGTTGTAGAAAATCAAATTTGCAACAACTTTGCTACATATAAAAAAAACTGCTTTGTGAAAGCGCGTAGGTAATGTAATGTTTGTCGAAACGACTGTACACGCGCAGAAAAATACGCTTACCTGAAACCGCCCTAATATGAGGAACGAACTTTTCAAAAGGCAACTTTTTCCACTTACCCTTTCACAAAAGCGGTAAGTCTACCCTAATCCGTAAGCCGGTGTTACGGGAAATTTAATACCGATTATAATTTAATACCGGAACTGACCGCGGTTTCCGAATATTGGAGTGAAATCTGGAAAACGCTGAACGGTCTTTTATAATCCCTCGTTTACACGAGTTAAATATGGATGTGAACAAAATATGCCTTTTCCGTGATTTATTATGATACCATCGAATGAATGTAGTGCATTTTTTTACCTTTGCTTGTGTTATCTTTAGTATTTTTCTACTAACTAGTAGTGCTCCACGGTTTTGCCTGCGCAATACCTGTTTCCATTATTTTCTCGTGATTATAATGCCCATTTATACATGTGCTATTCTAGACCGTAATCTAACCATGTCCCAGATTGTAATCCTATCCGCTCAGACATTCCAACGTGATTGAGTAGCAAACTAAATAATAGGTATTATTTACTCATACCTGTTATATAAATGCGTGTTTGTATAATAGATGTTTGTTACTTTTCAACAAAATACCGAAATTAACTGAAAATAACGAGACCGGGAATTATGTACTCGGGTGAAACCGCGTTATGCTACTAGTTGTCAATCGCGGGGCGCTGCTAGTACTTATATATAATCAATCAATGGAAACTACAATCCTATTAATATTATTATAAATTCGAAAGTTAGTGAGAATGGAAGGATGCACGTTTGTTACTCGTTCACGCAAAAAATAATTTAAAAAATGGGGTTGAAATTTTTAATACAGTTAGATTATAGTCTGGAATATTATATAAATATATTTTTATCGCGGAAAAATATAATGGGGGAACGAGAACTACGCCGGTAGCGTTGCTAGGAATTTTATATACAACTTGATCAGTTGGATTATATCTAGATCTGTATCAGTCTATGAGTAATTGAGATACCCACAGTGTAAGTAGTTAGTTAGGTATGTAGTTTACTGTAGTTTGTATTGCAAGTCTTTTAGTTTTGTTAATAAAGGCTCGGTGCGATAAAACACCATTTGTAGACAATGCGTTACTAGATTGTAGCGCCGCGCGATTGAATTTGATCAACGGTTGCTTCTATGAAGTCATCTGTTTTGAATAATAGACCTACGTCGATCTAGTGTTTATACTTTTAAAAAATACGCAGCGTATACATATCATAATATCTATAGGGTATTGAACAGCGCGCGAATTTTCAAAATCTGATTTTGCGAGCCATATTACGAGCCCTCAACCAAAATTACCCTGATTTGTTTTTTGTGTACCTACACGCCAAGGAGGGCGATGTACACACGAAGATATATAACAATAAATAATAATAATAGTCGTGTCGGCAAACGGCCTTATAGCGAAAAGTCTCGACCAACATCTCAAGAGATTTTCGCTAGACGGTTGGATCAAGGGTCAGATGCAGAAGGCCTCGATCCTCGACACAGCGCGCATCGTCAGGAGGTTCCTCACTCTGCAGCCCTGACCACCAGTAGCTTGGCCCCTGCCCCGCTGCTGGCGGCAAACTAGGTTTAGGTTTTTATAATGTTTTTATGCTGTTTTTTTATACATTTATAGATATTGTAAAAACCTAAATTTAAGAACGATGATTAAATGACTGAATCATTTTATTTCATAGAAAGTAAATTACAAGTTTAAATTGAACACTTTGTGGGTCTTAAAACTCTAATTACATTGGACCCTAGAAACTGCACTAGGCTAATGAATGCCTGTGTTGCGTAATCAGTTCTAGTGTTTTCCGCCTTGATAGAATAACAATATTTACAATAAAATAAAAACATAATTTTAAGATTGCTATACGAGCAATATATTTATAAATATAATAACAATATGTATAAATATATACAAAATATTAATTAAACAGTTATGTATGTATTTGAGCCGAGATTATATTTTTTTTGTTTGGTAGAGCATAGCTCAGAGGTGGTTCCATATAAATCAAGCACAGCGGTTTTTTTAAATCAACATAAATCTAAAATATATTTTCGTATGCTAACCACAAAACCCTGCTGTCTCATTTGAACAATGCGTTTAGGGGATTCACTAACTTTATTAAATTTAGTCGAGTGAAGTAGTAGGTACTGTAGTCTGCAGGCCTACTACGAAGTCCGATAAACGATATATCGGCCGACATTATGGACGTTTCCTACCTCGAAAGACAATCTGTCGGTTGATAGGATCGGCCGTTTCGTTCGATCCGACCCTCATCCGACCTAAGTCTATAACTTCCGAGCGAGATGTATCGATCCGAATGTTTTTCGTGGCAGGCTACAATTCGATTCAGGTGTCGGTCAGATTCGATAATTCGGAGTTTGTTTTCGTAGTAGACCTGCTGTGTTTGTTTTTTCGTGAATAATAAAATTATCATTTTCAAAAACCTTTCCGAGCTCTTGTTTGATGACGTTTATTCAGCACAGTAGACTATACTGTCTACTGTGCTGAATAAACGCTTCAAATTAGTAGTGGGCTAGGTAGGTAAGTCTGTGAATAAAGGTTGTAATACATATTTAAAAAGGTATTATTATTGATTACATTTTTTTGAAGGTTTAGACTTAACCGATGAATTTATTGTCGGGTTCAAACCCCACACGCACCACTGTCTTTTCGAAGTCATGTGCGTAATGCCGCTAACTTAAAACGGTGAAGGAAAACATCGTGAGGAAACCGACATGTACCTAGAATCTTTCGAAGTCATGTGTCATCCGCCAACCCGCACTGGGCCAGCGTGGTGGATTATGGCCTCAACTCTCCTTGCGAGAGAAGGCCCCGAGTCCCAGCAGTGGGAACGTTTAGTGGGCTGTTGATGTTGATGTTGATGAATTTATGATTGGCTGACCTAGTGGCTTAGTAGATAGTAAGTCTGTTTGCGAAGCGTAGTTATTTGTGTAATGGATACTTTTTTTCTGTGCCTTGATGTTTCTATGTACCACAAGTATGTATTTAAGTATTTTATCAGCTAGCTGGCTGCCATAGTACAAGCCTTATTTAGTATTGGAGACACAACTAGATAGTGTTGTGTAAAAAATATTGGATATTATTTATTTACTATTGCTATTTATCTATTACAAGTTGTTAAAAGCATACAAAAAATATTGACGTAGGTACATGTTTCAGATGATACTAAACTTGATACGTGCCACGGGTACGCGATACTTTTCAAGCATTTTCTTTTGTCACATGGTCTATGGTATTATTTCATGAGTCATCAAACTACATTTATTAATGTTACAAGCGTTTCGTTTAGGCGTGAACAAAATCCATTAAATCGTGAATCAATGGCTAGTGTTTCTTGATTACGAACTCTTCGATCAAACAGTGTGCGATGCGACAACTACGAGTGTAGTTACCTATGGTATTAATATGTACTCGTAGTATTAGATACTGGATACCCAATTTCGGAATTCCGGAACTGTTCCGATACTTGAAAATATATTTGGATTCTAAGCACACGTTAAAATTACGTAATCAAACAAGTTTTGTTAGGTACATATTAATTCGACTCTTTAATCAACTTAACCTATAGTTATACATATATGCATTTTTCAATCACATGAACCAAAAGAAGTTAGTAGTCAAAATATCGATATCAGAGTAATGATATTAAAATATTTTAATTCCGAAATTGTAATATCGGAAAAATCTGTAGGAGATTTCGGAATTGCGAAATTTCGGAATTCCGGAGTACATGCCCTACTAGCTACCCTAGCCCCTACTAGTATTATTAATAACAGATTATTTAAAATGGTAACATTGTGAAGAAGCTCAGTTTTGTAAACTTGCTAACTAGATTACTGTTAGCAAACATTCCGATATTAATAATACTGGAAAAAAATATTGGACACACCACACTAATCAAAAACGCGACGGTGCAGTATCATGTAGTATATTGAACTAGAAATGAAATCACTGGCCACATTAGTCACCCGGATCGCAAAGTACACAAAAAATATTTCAAATTAACCAATAATTTTGAAGATAATATAAAATTGTGTATTTTTATGCTCATTGTTTCTGCTGAAATCATTTCTTTAGCAAAATATATACCTATGTACCTTAAAATTGTAATAACCGTCTGTAAGTACAATATAATGCGTGAGATTAGAGTCGTACGGTAGGTTAGGTAAGGTTAGTTTATAATATAACGTCGTTAGACAATGTTGCGGTAGCACATTTTATAAAATAAAAATAGTGATCCTGCTTTACCTGAAAATACTTTAAACGTATGTTCTACACATGTTATTAGCTAAACAAGACAACTACATGTAAATAAACTACCTGCCTTAGTTTAATCATTCATATGAGGCGTATTTTATTTCATTTTCAATTATATCGCTCCCTATTCATTCGTAAACACTACACACGCCTGTCCGTTCGCAGACCGCATACGCAGAACGCAGGGCTAATGTAGTAGCATGTCGGCCGGAGACTCGTGCGCACATCAACAGTGTCATATTGTGTTCAACAAAGTGAAGAGACATTTTTAACAATGGGAGTTCACATTACAGTGGTTTCACTATACCTTTTGTTTGGTAAGTGTTTTTATACAGTTCTTTGTTCGCCGTGACAAACAAATCCAATTATTTTCGCATATACTGACTTTATATATGTATATGGTATATATTTAGATTAATTAAGGAAGTTTAATATCTATTCTTTAACAAATTAATATTTAGATTAATTAAAAAAAAAACTTTCACATAAATAGTTAACTAATTGTACATAATATGCCTTTATGTAATGGTGTTTAATCTGTATTAGATTGCGAAGGTTTTGTTTTGTCATGTACCTGCTATTTGACTAAGAAGTATGCTAATTGTACCCAATCTATGAAGCTATAAGTTTAAAAAAACAATTTTCATCATAGAAAAGAGACATGCACTCTGAGTTTGCGCAGCAAACATAATTAAACTCCTATAACATGCATTATAATGCACTAGCGGCCCGTCCCGTCTTCGCACGGGGTCAATATTTCTTAGTATGCTAAGTCTATTGTCTTGTTACGAAGTTGTTTAAAACTACGATATTTCCTAAAATATTCATTAAAATCAAATAGCATCAAGGTCAATTTTGTTCAAAATGATATATTCGTGATAAATAATGTATTTGTTCAGATAAATATTAACATCATGTTTATAAAAATACCTTCGCCAACAATGCATTCATTCATTCTTCTCCTTCTTTTTCTTATAGCTTCCATTCGGTAATAGAAGGTACGTATCACCGCAATTTTGCCAACGTCCAGCGTTTGAACATGGAGAGCTTTGTTCTATATGTTACTCATTGGAGTATGATTCTTCATTCAGGTGATCAGTCTTCTTCAGATAATCTTGAGCTTGATTATCGAAAACCCCTTTGGTGTAAAATCGAGGTAGCGTGGTTCTTTCTTCAAATACTTCTAATGTACAATTATTGTATGTGAATAGTTGTGTTGGTGTAGAGGCATAAAAACCACCGGACAAATATTACACAATATAAGACTGGAAAGATTTTTAATTTACATGTAAAAATGTAACAATGCATTATTGCAAATTTGTTTACCTAAAATGACGCAACCTTCAAATCTGTGACACGTGACCTCAAAAGTCTATGACACGTACTGTCACAGACTTCAACCCACGCCAAGGAGAATGGTACACGCAGCTAAAGCTTTCAAAGAGAAATACTTTTCCCCGTTTTTATTACATTGTTCAACCCCCCAACCCTTTCTCCGCAATAAAAAGTAGCCTATGTCCTTTCTCGGAGTCTAGTCTATTTGTATTCCAAATTTCATTAAAATCGATTCACTGGTTTAGATGGTAAATCCTTACAGACAGACAGACAGACAGAGTTACTTTCGCATTTATAATATTAGTAAGGATAAGGATTGACTTATTGTGTTATGGATTTTGATTTTGTTTATTTAAATTATATTTTTTTAAATATGGTCACCCTACAATATAAGCAGTAATACAATGCGGCTGAACATGGGCCGCCTTATTGAAGAACGTATCGCAATGACAATGCGGCTAATCGTTGAACCGCCGCATTACAAAACGGCCCTGTTTTTCAAAACAGCTTGCTGTAATGTAATACGGCGGAAACAAAATAATAATATTACCATAGATCGTAGAACCCAAGATGGAAGATCGAAGATCCCAAACTTCAGGGCGCACGCGATTATGTCAACGTTGGGAAGAGTGAGCTCACTCTTTCCGTTCTAGTCGGTTGCAAGACGCGGTGGACGCCGGACGTTTTTACCTATCATTATTCGTTGTCAAAATAAACAAGTAAGCCAAAATAAGTAGAACCACAGCATATCTCGCCACTAGCGATTGTAGGGGTCAAGTAGATTGGTTGTTTGTAAACCAGATACGATACACACAGAGACGCAGTTTATTACCAATTTCAAGGTGCTCAGGGCACATCTTTCTATTGATTTACACCGTCGACGCGCCGCCCGCCGGCCGGCCGCCGCCGCCGCCGCGCCGGCCCGTCGCGTCATTGGATATTTCGATAGGATGGAAATTTTTAACTTCGTAATATCTTTTGAATGGAATGTCCGATTTTAATAACTCAAAAAGGAACCAACAGGTATTATAGCAGTCTTGAATACAAAATAGTTTTTTTGGATAAGAATTAATACGAATGTATGGATAACATGGTCTGAATTTGATCGGCATTTTTATCTTCTTTTAAAATGTAAAAAAGCAGTTGTAGCGACGTAATTACTGTAGTTAGACTTATAGTCGTCCAAGGTTTTTTGTAGATTTTAATACGTTCTATAATATTGTAGAAAATTGTTTTGTTCTATCATTGGTACTTTCCGCAGCGTATGCGATGAAAGCTATTTTATGGCTGTTTTTTTTTTATACCTTGCGTTGGTTTTAGTAAAAAAATCCAAGTATTTCTAATGTTTTCTCATAATAAAAATAGCCTATGTTACTCAGTGATAATGCAGCTTTCTCTTGGCAAAAGAATTTTTGAAATCGGTTTTGTAGTTTTTGAGTTTATTATATACATACAAAAATACAAAAATCCAAAAATACCAATCTTTCCTCTTTATAATATTAGTATAGATATAGATAGATATTATGCATTATACGATGCTATGTATAAGTGATGTTTATTATACTCGTACAACAGAAAAAGTTGTCTTTTTACACGATATATGGTTTTATTTGACTATTTATGTTATCTCATGTTAAGTACGTAATTACACAATCATAATGTATTTAACATTTACGTGTAACCATGACTATAACGTATTACATTGATACCCATCAAATTATTTGATCGACTTGACTCGGTTCGATTGTTGATGTAGTTCAACTGTTTAGCATTCGATAGGACACAGGAATACAAACTCCTTACAAATGAAAGTTTAACTTGCTTGCTCAAAATTATACCCACTGTATTCAACCGTGCACCAAATGCATACCATTTATAAGCTTAAGCAGCCCACTTAGTTTTCCCACAGCTGGGACTCGGGGATTTCTCTCGCATGGAGAGAGTCAAGGCCATAATCCACCACGCTGGCCCAGTCCGCGTTGACGGATGACAGATGACCTCTAAAGATTCTACGTACATTTCGGTTTCCTCACGATGTTTCCCTTCACCGTTTTAAGGTTAAGGTAGCGGTGGTTATACCATTTATTGTGAACTACAAAAACGTACCTACTCAAAAATGTCAGTTATTTAATTGAACATGAAGTCGCGTAATTAGAGGTAGACTGTAATGCGATGAATTTCAAAACCTGCTTGATTATTGCACTGAGATTAGCAAACAAAATCGGTAAATGCTAATTATTTATTAGATATTTTTATTTTATTTTCTATTTCAATTGCTAGCATGCATATAATTTTCAGGCAATCGCTAACTAATTTCTTAGTAAACACATTTTGCTTCACTTCTTAAAATAGTATTTTTGCGATGCAAACACCCTTCAGTTGCTAAGGACAGTTCAGATGCACATTTTTTCTCATCGCAGCCAACTGTCACTTGTCGTTTAATCGTCACCAATTAAAATCTATTACGGAGTCATAATGTAGGGGAACATGCTTATTGTACGTAGGTTTATTACTTTTATAGCTTCGGATTAACGAACCATTGAAATTATTGCAAGATAACATTCAATTTGATTGCAAAATGTTAGTAAATTCAGTTGTATTTGTAAGCTTTTATCCCACTTCAATTAAAAATAATTCTTAACAAAACCGAATCCAAACAGAATTATTCTGATGTTTAGGATGCCTAGAATCATTTATCACTTTAGGTCTTAGTGTACTTAATTTTCGACCACTTCGTTGCTAATTAATAAGCAAATTGGTGTACAAACACTGACTTGTTTGCGATAAAACTTGGTCGTATAAGAACTGTTGTTTTGAGGAAATCAAAATAAGTAGTCTAAGTATCCAGTCATACAACATACAAGTATCCCTAATATGGCTATTTAGTTTTGACATTTTCAAAAATACGGTAAAACATATTTAGGCGCTTTATTTTTACTTAACTAAAGCTTAAAAGTGTTTTTTTTCTCTCGGTCGATTTAAAAAAACGTTGAACCAACATTCGTTTACAAATACGGTCTTCCTCAATTCCTCATTGTCCCAAATGCAACATTATGAGGCACACGACGGTTCAATTGAGCAAATTAAGCCTAAGACTAAGCGGGCACTCTGTTCATAACTCCGATGGTTTGTGTGCGTCTCTTATGGAACGTATTTAACCCATGGGTCATGTTGGCATGGTATGTGTGATAGCTGATGGATTTGAGGGTTAAAAGAATTAAATTGTATCAATATGAATTTTGAGTTGGTTGGATGAATAGCGATGTTTGTTCTATGTGGATATTTTATATATTAAAAATGATTTATTTATTTAATCGGCTATCTGGCTTCTATAGCGTAAGCTTGGGTTATTTATTAGGGGCTGTGGTGTTATATACGAAAAAGTGTCGACTAATATTAATAGTAGCGACCCACTCCGAATTCGCTCGGATATTGGCATATAATGACTATTAATCGAAATAAGAACTAGTTTGATCAAACTGCACATGGTGTGTTAATATGATTAAAACCAGTTAAGTAGTTAGGTAAAATAGTAGGCATTTTTCTCGCCTGAAACACAGGTTCTACCTAGTTTAGGCTAACAAAATTAATATACCTGTTTATAGCTGTAAGAAAATATTGTATAGTTAAGATCTGTTTTATAGAAATAATTTTATTTTATTTTTAGCAGACAAATAACGTTACGCGTAATTTAAATTAAGATTTGCATAAAGTTACCGTATAACTTCGATTAAATATTTTCAAAACCCATTTGATTATGTTAAATAAAATAACTATACATACCCAGTAACTTCATTACTTTTTTACTACATTACTAGCAGCGCCCCGCGGTGTTACCCGCGTAGTTCCCGTTCTTCCCGTTATTTTTTCGGGATAAAAAGTAGGCATATGTTCTTCCAGACTATAATCTGTGTTCTAAATTTCAGCTCGATCCGTTAGGGCATGATTGAGCAACAAACATCCAAACATCCATACATTGACATTTATAATATTAGTAGGAAGTAGGATAGATCCAGACCTAATCCAAAATTCTACCAAAACACAGTGTTACATTTGACTATCGATCCAACCAAGTTGAATATCAAGATTGAACACCACGGTACGAATACTAATTGACGAAACAAACATGGTTCTAAAATCTTCCGAGGTTATGTATCATCCACCAATCCACACTAGGCCAGCGTGGTGAATTATGACTTTAACTCTCTCCTTGCTAGAGAGGTCCCTGAGCTCAGCAGTGGAAACATTTAGTGGGCTGCTTATGATTGTGCGCCTCCCTGATTAGAAAACAACTTTTTTAGGGTTCTATATTACTAAGGTCTGTCTATAGACAGCATCCTGAGTGGTGATAGGCAGTTGAAATTTTCACAGATAATACTTTTATTACCGCTATAAAAACGTATACTAAAATAAATAGGTATTTAACCTTTACGGCAACATGTAGACGCTTGACATATTCACAGAACTTTATGGTATATTAAGTATGTACCTTTAAAATAAATTATTAAATTAAAGTAAAGCAAATATTTGATGGGCCTCCCAGCTCGATATCGATAAGGTTAACAAATAGATGCTTGAAATGTTCACCGAATATTGAGTAATATTATTCATTTTAAAAGTACATAATAAGTAGTAAATATGTTCATTTTCAAATAATAGAATAGGGTACCGGACTGGGTCAAAAATACGTAAGCGTCAGAACCGCTGGACTAGGTCTGATTTTTTATGTTTGATAACCATCAAATGTTAGTACCTTTTTGGTACTATTTGGTACCTTAGCTCAAATAATTAGTACCTCGATGATCAGTGAAAAAACATGAAAAGAAAGTGGGCAGCCATTCTGACGTCAGGTTGGCTGGACCACATCTATTTCACATAGTTAGAGACAAAATTACGGAATTATTTCTTTGCAATTATTTAGTACCTTTTTGGTACCTTACATTTTTATTTTAATTACACCATCCTAATTAGTCCGTCAGCTAGATCATGGAAAATATTGAACACGTATTTTTTGTTTTTTCATAATATTAAAAATCGTCAAAGATATAGACCATCAAACTTCGATAGTGGGGGGGTCGCGACGTCACTCGTGAGTAAAAATCTTACTCACAAGTGACGTCACACGAAACTTCGAAGCGCTGTATCTTCGTCATTTTTTGTTTGTGAAACAAAAGAAAAAATACGTGTACTATATTTTTTGGCAATCTAACTAACGGGCTACTTAGTTTTTTTGAGGATTGTACCCTATTATAAGTATCTTCCAGTCCTCATTTGTATTTCTTCGTCTTTCTTCCTTTTTCCTTAACCTTCCTGCCTTGCACATACATCCTTCTTTTAAGGTCGCCAATTGCCTCTTACTTTTTAGTATAATTTGTTGTTTTTAAAGTAGTTGTTGTTAAAGTTTTTTTGTATAATTTGTTGTTTTTTATTCTAATTTTAGAGCAATAAAAAGTGAACCTTTCTCTCTAATACATCTGTCTAATTCAAATGTGTAATGTACCTACTTTCTGCATTTAATTTCATTTAAATCCACTCAGCCGTTACAGAGATACGTGGGAACAAATATAGACTTAAACGTACAAACTTTCTTTATTATATTGGTAAGATAATCATAGCAAGAAATAAATATATGAAATATAATATAAGCCATGAAATACATACGGAATCTCTTGTTTGAATTCCGAGACCCAATAAGCTGAATTATTAAAAACCCAACCGCCTTGGCATGGTGCATTTATACCCACGTCATAATGAGAGACGGCGCTTCCCCTACGGTCGGTAATTTGTCTAATTTAAAAAAATGAAAGCATAACAAGCTGAATTGTTAAGTAAACTCCGCTGGTATCAACACCCTACTGCTATTTTTATTATATTTATGGGCTTAATGAGAAATAAATATGAACTTATGCTGTTTCACATGAACGTGCCGACTGATTTAGTATTTAGGTACTAAGGCACGTGCTGTGATGGCGTAGTGGGTAGGATGTCTGATTTCAGAATTGGGGGCTCGTAGGTTTGGATCCCACTTGACTGAGCAATTTTTCGATAACAAATTTTGTTTATCATCACCACTTCCTTTTTTAAATTAGATATAGAGTGACGAGACGAACAGGACATGTGCCTGTGCTAGGTATTGGAACATGAATAGTACAGATTATATTACTGTGCTCGTCACTCAACATTGTCTTTTCAAAGTCATATGCGAAATGCCACAAATTTAAAACGGTAAAGGAAATAATTGTGAGGAAACAAACCGACATGTACCTAGAATAGTTTCAAAGACATGAGTCATTCACCGATCCGCACTGGGCCAGCGTGGTTGATTATGGCCTTGACTTTCTCCTTGCGAGAGAAGGCCCAGAGTCCCAGCAGTGGGAACACTTAGTGGGCTGCTTATGTTATGTCTAGTCCCATGAATAGCGGAATTTCTGTAAACCAAACATACGAATACCAAGATACTGGCCTGGCCGAGTTCGGGTTCCACTTCCTATTTGTTAAATTGTAATTATCAAACATGTGAACTGAAAAAAAACTTAAGATGATACGACCAGTAGGCAAATCAAGAGTCGACCTGGGATCCCCGTCCCAATACAGTAGTAAGATGATTCCTTCATCACATCGTTCACAGGGAGACGTTTGTTTATTTTCTCAATACCTATAGCAGTTATGTAGATGATTCCTTACACATCGTTGACAGAGAGAGATTTGTGTTCATTCTTCGGAAAACTAGCTTTAATATATCAACGTAGTGATGGAATATGGATGGAATGACTGGCCTCTTGGCTTAGTTGGTAGTAGCTTTGCCTGCGAAGCTGAGGGTCGTGGGTTCGATTTCCACCCAGTGCAAATATTTGTGTGATGAATTCAAATGTTTGCACTGTGTCTGGGTGTTTCTATGTATAATAAGTATGTATTTAAAGCTATATAAGTATTATATCAGCTATCTGGCCGCCATCATACATGCTTTGCTTAGTTTGGGGTCAGATGGTGTTGTGTGTGAATTGTCCACCAATATTTAAATATTTAATATTTTAATAGGCATTTTTTTCTCTTTTAGGGCTAACACAAAAAAGACTTGCTAGACGAAACCTATTGAATCCTTTCAGCTTTTATATCCGTTACGCCTTCTAGGTATATTGTCATATTATGCGTGCCTCATACTTCGGATTTGGGATTAGCTTAGATTATGGCAACACTCGAGAGACGACGTAAAAGTTTATTGTTCGCCACAAAGTAGCGATCGTTTTGTTCATGCTTGATGACCTTTATACGACCATCTTTACGGTAACTAACTTTATTAAACAATCTATGTTAGTTTTTATATCGTTCAACTGGTCAAGAGTAATCCTAAAAAAGTAAATACTACAAGGAAGTATATAATATAAATTTGTAAGCTGGGAATTTTTCGACGAAGTAGGTACATGTTAACCTCACTAAATGTTAACCTTTTTGCACATATACAAATAATTTATTGATAGCGACAGGTTAAACAATATTACGCTATAGCTACGACAGTTGTTATCAGACACAATTTTGAACTCAGAAAATAATGTATTTCTTGCCAAACAAAAACCAACCTCAATCCAAAATGAAATTGAGACCAAATTTCATAAGAATCTATGACTATATCGTCTAGAAACACGAAATCACATTTTACTTTTTTGTTCATATTTTAAAAACCGCCTCACCAATTTCGATAAAATTTACGTGGAACTCCTCAAAGGAACCTCTAAAGTTTGCTCTACCAACCAAAAAAAAAACCATCAAAATTAATTCACGATTGGCGGTACTATCACGTAACATACATACAAAAAAAACACAACCAAATAGACAAATGTTTTTTTTTTTAAATCGGTTAAAAAGTATAATCAATTCAACAATTCAAAGCAATGATTTAGCCATTAATTATAATGCTATTCAGAAACATATTGTAATTGTACTTAACTTAATCAAATCACAATTATAAACGCGGAAATTTGAATGTTTGTTGCTCGTTCACGTCGGAACGTCTGAACGGATCTGGTTGAAATGTGGAACACAGATTATAAACTGGAATAAGAGAGGGTTTTTATCAATGGAATTTTCCATTGATAAAAAGTTATTTAATGGGTACAGAGAAAGCAGAACCGCCGGGCGCTTCTAATAAAATTAATAACGTGTTCCATACTCCTATTTTCCCCAAACTGAAATTACGAAATCTAGTCACAAGCTATCCAATACCCATTTAAACAGATAAACAGATAATATTAAATGACATGGTAATGAAATAGATAATATTAAGCACAACAACTTTGCTAAAGATCATCACACATGGTCAAATGCATGGTATCCAATTATATGTAAAAGGCATACAGTTTTTCTGTATGTGCTATTCACTTTTATATATTAAGATTAGTATATAAAATGTATATGTTTAAAAAAATGGGTTTGGCTTTTTATTATCCTAATTAGGCATGCAGCGTTATTTCTTTAAATGGAGGACGTGTAGCGAATGCGCCCCGTTAATCATATAGCATTTGAATAATCTGGCCCCGAATTAGGGTGGCCATGCAATGTTATTTTTAGGGTGCAAGGAACCATAATTTATAATCATTAAGGATATTCCAAACAACACAATTTTTTTTACGAAAAAAAAAGAATTTAGTTATTTTCTTTTTGTGATTTATGATATGGAGATATGTGCCCAATATTAGATACCACTGGCTAAAACCTTCATTGTAGTGACACAAGACCAAAATCAGTTTACATTCCTTATAATACTAACTCTAACAAAACCTCAGACCAACTATCATATATCTAATTTTTTCTATAAAACAGAAAAAATTGAGAAACATCGAAGTTTTGAACTTCACTGCAAAGTTGCTAGTTTATCGGTTTTTATTGAATACATTTCGGCGAATGTTCATCCTACTAATATTATAAATGTCAATGTATGGATGTTTGGATGTTTGTTGCTCAATCACGTCCTAACGTATGAACGGATCGGGCTGAAATTTGGAACACAGATAGATTATAGTCTGGAAGAACACATAGGCTACATGGGCTTTTTATTCCGGAAAAACAACGGGAACAGGAACTTCGCGGGTAATACCGCGGGGCGCTGCTAGTGTATGATAATGTTAATGTTCCATATTATGATCGAATTTTTTAATTATAATAAGAAAATTCCTGGGGAAGTACCACACCTTTGCCAGTTATTCTACCGCCAAGCAGTAATGTGCAAACATTACTGTGTTCCGGTTTGAAGGGAAATGTTTCCAGAGAAATTACAGGGCTTAGAGATATAACATCTTAGATATCTGGGTGACGAGCGCAGTGCAGTGATAGGTAATGATTTGGACTCTTCATGTTCCAGTAGCTGCGTGTCACTGTGCTGTTATGTGGCAGGCATGTTGCTTACCATCAGGCACATGACCTGCTCGTCTCGTCACTGTTAATTTGAAAGAAAAAAAAACCACCTCCCCCTTTTTTCTGTCGAAATACTCGGAGTATGAAATGGTGACCCCGTTTCATGATTGACGTTCCTAAGATCCAACCGAAGTGATTTAGCGTCACTTACACTGTGTAATACACTGTCTGAGCGAATCGTTTAGGTAAATCATGGGGCGACATAGAGCCCAAACGCGAGCCAAAAAAAAAAAGATAGAGCAGCTGAAAAAACAGACTCGAAAATCATGATACACAAATAATTAAATATATGTGAACATTCTCCACTAATCATTAATTAGCCCAAACTAAACAAAGCTTGTACTATCAGAGGCAAATAATAAGATTACAGACAAAATTGACAGTCATCATAGGGACCAGTGCTAGAAGTGAAAACTTACCTATTTTACTTACTAATGTTAGTACAAAACAGCACTAACGTATCACAATTTTTCCTGTGTACCTATAGATATGCTGCGTTTACGCATATCAGCAAGTTAGCGTCAATTTACAAGATTTCATCCATCCAAAAAGTGTCCAACGGGCACGCTCCGCTACTCCAACGCCGCTCTGACGATACGGTGCTGCATTATTATCACTCATAAAATTTTCTCCTCGCAAACAGTGTTCTAATTTTTATTAAAATTTCAAAGACGTGATCAAGGTTTTATTTCAAAAATTAAATAAAATCTTCCACTGTTGAATGCTATTTCTATAAAAGCATGTGCCCCCTACACGCGTGATACACGACTGTGAGCTGTAGCACGGCATTTAGCTAATTAATTGTTTAATATACTCACAGGTAAATATGTTCAGGTTGATATGTCTTTATAATGTGGTCAACTTTTATAATTGTTTTAACTGACTTTCAAAAAGGAGAAGGTTCTCAATTTGAACAAAATTTTGAAAATATGACTATAATAGGAACTGACGATATTAATGAAAACTGATACATACCTTAGAATTTTACATTATATAATGCATTGCTACATATCTATATTTTACTATTACGCATGTTGATAACGCGAACTTACGAGATTCCAAACATTCAAAAAAAGGTTTTTCAAAAACAATTTCTTCAAACAATTACTAGTCATCTCACCGTACCGTAACGGTAACATTGTGAATAGTGTAAGATTATTATCTAATGTCTTTAGATTACAAACTAATCTAAGCTAACTTACCTTACATATAAATTCGTTGTTTGCATCATAAAGGCCAGAATCACGGCGGTTGTAACGTTGCCGAAACGTCGAAGTAATTAAATTATAGGTAATTTCTTCTTCTTCATCGTATCGCCACAGTCTATTAAATCATACAGTCATTCAACGAAGCCGTCTAGTCGGGGCAATCGTGCGGGCGTGCGGGGTGAGACGCGGGAAGAGCGCTCCTGCATTACAATGTTAGTATTGCAGGAGCGCGGCTTAGGGTTGACGTCTTCCGTATGTTTTAATTTTATTTTGGTGCCACGTTTTTGACGTGACAACGTCTTATAATTCGATGAAGCCGGCTGCACGCACGAAAAAACATGACATGCGGCGAGGTAACGCCGCATGACGTCATGCGGCGTTACCTCGCTCTGAGGCGTTCCATTTACGGCTTGGAGTTGAAGTTGTCAACTATCGTCAGTAACTTTACAGATAACCGATTTTTTTTTGTTAGACCCTACCCGTGTCTGGACATTATCGCCGTTTCTCCCGAGATCAAAGGCGATGAACTACTGGTAGTTTTTCATTATACTGTGGTATCGCTCTTGGCAGAGCAGTCGTAGTCACGACGAGGCGTCCACGTCGGTGGTAGGGGTGGACACAGCTCTCCCGTACGTTCTCCCGCCATCTCTCCCTATTGGCAGATTGCCTGGCGCAGTCAGAAACGTTGCTTCCTACTCATATTGCGGATTTCACTTAGACAATCCGGCGCATAGGACCTGCCGCGCGATCTGGGTAATTTAGATCGTAATATGTCCTGTATGATGTAAGCAATACGTAAACTGACAGTGTTTGCTATTTAACGGTGACATACAAATTATTTGAAGAAGTCAAGATAAAACAATAAAGTGGCCAAGTGCGAGTTGGACTCGCCCATGAAGGGTTCCGTTGCAGCAAGTAACATAATATACATAGTACATATAGTTCTTGTAGTTCATGGAACTTTGATCGAAGTTTTAATAATAGTGTATTTATGACGTACTAAAAAAAACTACTCATCAGATCGAGTTCAAACCAATTTTCGTTGGTAGTTTGCATGATAATGTACATCATATATATTTTTTTAGTTTTTTCATTCTCTTACTTTAGAAGTTAGAGGGGGGGGACACATTTTACCACTTTGGAAGAGTCTCTCGCGTAAATTATTCAGTGTAGACAAAAATTATATTAGAAACCTCAACATCATTTTTGAAGACCTGTCGATAGACACACCACACGTGTAGGTTTGTTGAATATTTTTTTTTTAATTTCAGTTCTCAGTATGGGGGGCAACCCTAATTTTTCTTTTTTTTAATTTTCTTTGTACAAATCTTAATGCAGTTTACAGAATACATCTACTTACCAAGTTTCAACAGTGTAGTTTTCATAGTTTCGGCAAAAAGTGGCTGTGACATACGAACGGACAGACAGACAGACAGACATGACGAATCTATAAGGGTTCCGTTTTTACGTTTTACGGAACCCTAAAAATGGGTATGTAGTATGTAGGTACCTACTGTCTGTCGAAATTATTGTAAATTACACCAATGTTTATTTTACCCGCTTTCGTTAATAAACAGTCTGTCTACTACATTTAGGTATAGTCGTTGATCGATCTAGCAATTTTTGGAACGATGTTTCTAACAACAAGCTTGGAGGATATAAGAATTTTGTTACGCGATAAAATTAGGCACATTTTTCAAATTATGTTGCTTCTTTATCAACGGAAAGAATTTCGTTCCTGCCTGGAGTCTCATGACACCACGTCTCTTTTTATCCCTTTCTTATTCTTATCCCACTGTTCAGTAATATTTCCCTATAAACAAGCTATAGTACCATCAACTTATGTGTTTCTACACATAAGTTGCTACGGCCAAAAGCGTAACTACAAACCGCCCACCAAACAAAGACAGTTTTTTTTCTAATTCTGTAAAGCCGCCTATACATACTGGTCGAGTGCAGGCCAACGCCAGTGTGTGGAGGGTCGTTTTGACGTGACTTGTGATCACTCGCCGTCGCTCGCCTAGCTGGCCGAGTGACGGCAAGTGGCCAGTGTGTATAGGACTCTTTCGCCTCGACTCGTCTCACTCGTGACCGGTGTCGGTTTATGTGCACAAAACAAAGGCGCTCGTAGCTCGTATTGGCCTGCGCTCGGCCAGTTTGTGGATGCTACCACTCGCCATGTCCTGTTTTGCCGGCACTCGTGTTGGCCTGCGCTCGGCCAGTGTGTGGATGCACTCGTCTTGTGCCGTTTTGTCGACGCTCGCGTTGGCCTCCACTCGGCCAGTGTGTATAGGTAGATGGCTTAATAGGTGGCAACAACATCGCTACATGCTACAGTTAAAGGCTTATTACACTTGGCTAAATTTAGACGACTGAACTTAGTCGCTACTGACGCCAGTAAAATGTAATTCAGTTTCTAAGCTAGCGTACTAAATTCAGAAGCGAGGATTGCTTGCTTCTAATTTCTTTTTATATTTGCTTCTGAATTCAGTCCATTAAATTTAGCCACGTTAAGCCTTTTTAGCTGGTCGGACTGTAGATAAGTTGTCCACATTCTATTGATGACATTATACCTAAAGGTACTAATTAATGTTTATAATTGCTTCAGGTGCAGTGGCAGGGAAGTTATCAATGGTGGAGCTGACCCGCGATTGGAAGCAGAATTTCGGCTGGGAGGTGGTTTGTTCGTGGCAACTCTACGCGAACGATTCTCTGCAATCAGTGAGGCTCTACAAGTCAGATCAGCAGTTCTTAATTTATAGACCTGAGGTAAGTAACCAGCTAAAGAAATGGTTGAACCGTATGAAGTATGATTGATATGCGAATTTTTTTTTACCAATTTAGAATTATTGCTTTTCTCTAAAAATTCAACAACCGACTTCAATTTATAAAAAAAATAATTAAGCAAACCATAATCCTACTAATATTAGAAATGTCAATGTATGGATGTTTGTTGCTCAATCACGTCCCAACGTATGAAGGGATCGGGCTGAAAATTGGAACACAGATAGATTATAGTCTGGAAGAACACATAGGCTACTTTTTATCCCGGAAAACAACGGGAACAACGGGAACGGGAACTTCGCGGGTAGCACCGCAGGGTGCTGCTAGTCCGATATAATATTATTTTGGAACGAAGTTCCTTATCGCGCGTTATGAAAGGGAGCTAGACGGAAAAAAATCTCACGAAAAAGTTGTAACGTTTCGTGCCTATGGCGTGATAGAATTAGAATACGATAACAAATTTCACCCATGTCAACAATGACCGGTTGGCGCAATTAGTAAGTAAGGGGTCACCTATGAAGATAGGTGCCCCCGGATCGAATCCCGGTAGTTACCGCTTTACTGTTTTTGGAACGAAGTTCCTTTTGTTCTTTTTTTCTCTCAACACTCTTTTTGTTCTTTTTTTTCTGGGAATAATAGTTTTTATAAAGGATCCCTCTTATCAACGCATTTAATTTAAATCTAAGTATTTTCTAACAAACAATAACGAAAAAAAAATTCTATTGGCGATTTACCACTACAAACTGACTCTTGCGCTTAAAAATAGATGGCGTTGCACAACTAACCCTATGAGTATTTGGTTAGAGGCTAGACCAACACTAATTTACGACCACTGCCCGAATCGACTTGCACATCAAAGTTCCTATAATTACCAATAGATGGCGCAGAAATCAAAATTTAATCAGCTGTGGATTGTATCCTACTCTAGTGTCATAGAAAATCTGGAGAGGTCACTACCGGTACGATAATTTTGTTCTTTTTTCCTGAGAATTTATGTAAAGTAATCATTCAGAACCGCAAAATAAACCAGAAATACAGTTATTTGACGATTTTCTTTCACTTTTGTCATATTCTCTTCCATTTACAATGGGTTTCATCCTACTATATTCAGCTGCAGGCATCAGTCACGAAACTGTTCCATTCATCCCGGATTACACTTTACGTCGTAGTTCAGACGTAGTACGTCACGTTGCGTGTAATGAACTGATAGTGTGATTGGTTCGAAAGACCTAGCTACCTAGAGTACTAAATTCAGACTGACTAGGTATAGCTTCTCTGATTCTTACTAATGCTTATACACTACACTAAAATCAGTAGCGACTAAATTCAGTCGACCATTAGACAAGTGTTGTATGCTATCAATATTGTACTTTGTCTATGAAAGGAAAACATTAAAAAATAAACGTCATGATTTATTGTCTATTAATTGATACGAGGATTTTAAGGTTATTGCTGTTGTTTTCCTCGAATCACAATATTTTAAATAGTATACTTTGTTTTAGCCTTTGGTTTTGTTTTATCTTGTATCATGCCTGAAACAGTAAAATATCGCGAGAGAAAGAAATTACAAAATACAATGGTACAAAACATAACTGCAGAGAGATCAGATGAATGTAGTGATACTGATCAATTACCAGCCAAAAAACCTAAAACTAATGCAGAAAGAAGAAAAAAATATTACGAGAGAAAGAAATTACAAAATACAATGGTACAAAACATAACTGCAGAGAGGTCAAATGAATGTAAACAACAGACAAAACGCCTCAAGTCAGCTAACTTTACGTCAGTCGTTGTCTCGTTGTATGACTTTGCACCTTAGCGGTCGCATTGTGTACTCTCTTAAGATGGTGTTTTGCATCGTAACATCGTGCAAAAATTATAACAACAAAAGTGAAAAAGAGAGAAGGTATATCATCTTTTCAGTAAGTACATCTCATTCAGTCAATTTAGGAAAATCAATTTATAAACAATTCTTTAGTATACTTCAATTCAAAGTACCTACGTAACGTGTCCGATAGGGATTGCCATCTGGAAAAACGAATTTGATATTCCGGTGGATCCGGCATAAGATGTTATCCCGAACGGATGAATCGATTTTATTTTTGAAGTGAACATTTCTTTGGGCTCACCACGCAAAGATTTTTCGTGGGCTGTGTGTGAATGAATCATCGTGACGCCCGTAAATGAAAGAAATGTTCTGATGAACGAGAGGGAGCAAGAAAGAAACAATCAGCTGCTGTTGTCTGGCTGCTGTCACCGTGTTTTGACGTGACTCCGTCTCAAAAATCGATAAACGCCGGGTGCATCTGTGAAACAGTGTCCCGTTACGATCATTGCCCCGTTACGCTCATTGTAAGCTTATACCGCATCTATTTCAACCAAAAAATGGGTGGTGTAAGTTTTAAGTCGATGTCTGTCTGTCTGTCTATCTGTCTGTGTGTCTATCTCTGTTGTCTCTCTGTCTGTTGTCTGTCTGTGGCAACGTAAAGCTCAAATGGATGGGCCGATTTCAATGTGATTTTTTATTTGAAGGTTAATGTTTGTGCGGTGGTTCGTAGCTATATTTGGTTATTATCGATTCAAGATGGCCGTCTCCACAAAATGGTGGACAAAACATTTCTTTACAACTTACCTCAATATGGGTGTCAAATGAAAGGACTTGACTAGTAAAATACTAAATACTATGACAAATTTCAAATCCAAGATGGCTATCACCACAAAATGGCGAATTACATTACTTTTTCACTACTACCTCAATATGGGTATCAAATGAAAGGGCTTGACTAATAGAATACTATGCACTATGACAAATTTCAAATCCAAGAAAGCTGCCACCACAAAATGGCGAAATACGTTTCACTACTCCCTCAATATGGGTATCAAATGAAAGGGCTTGAATTAGTTCAATGTTATACAGATTACAAATCAGAGGTAGTTGGGGGTAAATCAAAATTTTTGATTTTGTACTTGTTTTTCCACTCGATTCTATTGTCTGTAATAAATATTTCATCAATGTATTGTAATGATGTTGTTACGTTATATACTATCGTATATTATTATATCGTAATGTTCATGTAATATCGATTGACGCATATTTCGACAAAATTCATTCGTAAAACTAATATTTGTAGGCAACATTGGAAATAATATGAGTACTGTTTCTAAATGCAATCCGAATGGCTAACATTCGGAATGATAATAATGAATCATTGTTATAATGTTTATATAATAAGTCAATGCTACTCCTTAAGTTTATGTTAAGTACTTACATTATATATGTTAATAAGTAATAAAAAAATATTATTATAACTTAATTTTTTTATTACAATTCCTTCACTAATTAATTGACAAGAACTTCGTTCCATCCGGGTGTCCCTTAACACCTCTCAACTTTTTTTACATGTATTTTGTTTTTGTTAATTTTTCCGATAGTGATGAACCGATATCGATTAATTTTATGTGGGTCCACATCTGGGTATCGATTCTAAATGCAATCCGAATGGTTCGGAATCGGAATGACAATCCCTGTCTCTGTCATGCTAAACAGATAAGACAAAGACCGAGAGATGAGATTCCGTGTCGGATGCAACCGAATTGATTTAGAATCTCTACCCTGAAGTATGATAATAATCTACCAAACGAAACAAAAATAACTAAAATCGATTTACAATTATTGGCGGAACTATCGCGTACATTACATACAGGCGAATTGAAAACCTCCTTCTTGAACTCAGTTAAAATGTAGTGGACTTTTTTACTAGTTTTAGTAGTTTTGTGATATTGGTAATGGTACCTACCTATATTACCTATCCATTTATTTGTTGCGTTTTACGAGATTATTATTTCCACGGGACGTATTGAACTAATTAGTTACATAAATAAGTTTTGTCATTAAGTGCATAATATGTATTACTAACAGCGCCCCGCGGTATTGCCCGCGAAGTTGCCGTTCCCTTTGTTCCTGTTGTTTTTCCGGGAAAGTAGCCTATGTGTTCTTCTAGACTATAATCTATCTGTGTACCAAATTTCAGCCCGATCCGTTCATACGTTAGGACGTGATTGAGCAACAAACATCCAAATATCCAAACATCCATACATTGACATTTATAATATTAGTAGGATAGGATACCTCCTAATTTGAACAAAAACAAGGCCAAAGATCATCAGATTGTTTTGGATGAGCTCATCACAACAATAACACCCAGTAAATGGACCTCGTAATGCACACCTCTTCATTATTTGGACCTTCCGCCCTAAATGGATCCAAACAATTAAAATTTTGTTTAGAAAGGTCGATTGAGTATCCGTTGTTTTGTAGCATTAAAATAACGCTCAAATTCTTGTTAAAAGGTGAGCATAAACACGAAAATAAAAACCTACGAAAATGTTTACTCGTGTTTTGTGAGTGTTGTTAGTTTGATTTAAATCTGGCAAAAATGTGTGCGTTTGGGAAATTAAAAACAAACAAGGCGGTCATATGTAGATTAGATCTATTGTATACGCTTTTCAATAAAACAAAACATTGTCTTGTATTTGCAAATAAAATATCTAGGCAAATGTGTGACGGGCTAGACGCAGTGAATGGTTCCGTATTTGCTATATCGTCAGCATCATAATCAGTCTACACTCGTTCACTGCTTCGGCATAGGCCTCTTCAATAACAAGCTACTCACTCATCCTACTAATGTTATTATAAATGTCAACGTATGGATGTTTGAATGTTTGTTGCTCAACCACGTCCTAACGTGTGAACGGATCGGGCTGAAATTTGGAACACAGATAGATTATAGTCTGGAAGAACACATAGGCTACTTTTTATTCCGGAAAAATAACGGGAACGGGAACTTCGCGGGTAACATCGCGGGGCGCCGCTAGTCCACTATATAATATGTTAAAGTTGTCTCCGTACTTCTTATACTTCGTTTTGCAAAGTACAAATGACTTTGTTAACTTCATGTGTACCATGGTTATATGTATAAAAATTATTTTTTTTGCAAAGGGTACTGTGGCCCTAAATCTACTGCTCACCGAAATTTGGACTAGCACAGAAAGCGCAGAGCTCTACTAACCTAAGCATACTTACTATACTTACGCCCATGCGTGGAGCATGCTTGAAAACATACTTTAGAAGCATACCAGAAACTATTCCATACTGCGAAACTCAATAGTCATACGCCCCAAGCACTTTTTACATCTCATACGAAGATTAGCAACGTACACTTCAGATGGTTACTACCTTGGCTTAGACTGCCACCGCACCGGTAGGGAATATCAAGGATCGATGCCAGAAAGAGATGTTTTACGGTCTACGGGCGTAGCAGAGAAGATCTAGCACAAGGATCAGCAACAGGCGGACCAGGGTCCGTGTCCGGACCGCGAAAGGTTGAACCTTGGACCGCCAAATATTGTATTGTATACCAAGTATACATTTTAAAATGTAGATAAGGTACACTGTACCTTTATTAATTGTTACAATATTTTTTTGCCATGTAGAATCTAACTTCAACCTACAATCAGTTTTTTTTCTGGACCTCGTTAAAATTTTCGCCCTGCATCCGGACCGCACCTAAAACTACCTACTTGCCGACCCCTGATCTAGCATCTATCGATGATTAGCTAAACGAATCGTAAGCAAAAGCAGCCCACTAAATTTTCCCACAGTTGGTAGGTACTCGCGACCTTTTCTCGCTGGGTTAAGCCGGAATTACATTGCGAAATTAGTGTCATGCATGTTGAAATCAGTTTCACGAAAGTAGTTTCGATATATGCGAAAGTAATTTCGTAAAATAAAAAGTGTCGTGAAATCCACATTATCGCAGTAACCATGGCCCCATCAGCATCAAAGCAATATTCAATGTAGTTAAGAGATGCTTCTATATAAACTTAAAAAAAGACTATCAAGAAAAAAAAGACGTTGGTGGATTCAATTCAATTCAATTGGGTGCAATGAAGTTAGTCTCTGAATTAGCAGGTGAAGATCCTGAGAGCTATAAAAACTATTTCGGGTACCAGGGACACTCTTGTCGCTGATATTCATTGATGAATTGTATATTTTTATCTGTACTCCATCGTTGGTTTGCCATTTTTAAAGCTTGAAGCGCGCGCAATGATAAAAATACACACGTCCGCACAGAACAGGCGCTTTCGCGACACTAGTTTCACGTCGCATCTACACTATGAAATTAGTTGCATGACACTAATTTCACCTAAAAATTGCACAGGGCACGAAACTCATTTGCATTCATGAAATTAATGCATGCATTACGAAAATATTAAATTACATGTGAAACTGTTGTTAAAACTAATGTCACGAAATTAATTTCATGCCACTAATTTCGTAATGTAATTCCGGCTTTACGGACATTCGATTTCGTCAAGACGTTATCTTGTCTTAATATATATAAATCTCCTGTCACGATGTTTGTCCGCGATGGATTCCTAAACTACTTAACCGATTTTAAATTAAATTGGCACATCGTGAGCAGTCTGGTCCAACTTGAGAGATAGGATAGTTTTTATTTCGATTAATAGTCTTTGAATAACAATATCCGAGCGCAGCCGGAGTGGGCCGCTAGTATTATATGTATTATTAGGTAATCATAGGTCACCATTCCCTTTTTTTCAGGTAGACGGCCCAAAGCGCAGTGCGTTGATGAGGCTTCCGACGTCAGAGTTCCAGGTCGACTGCAACGAAGACAACAGGAGTGGTGTCACCGGCAAATGTGTTATGACCCTGGAAATATTTCAGCCTATGAAACAGGACTTGACTTACACTTGTGAGGTGTCTGGCGAGCGACCCACGTTTAGGTCAGAAGCGAAGACGATTATCATTGACGCTTTCGGTATGAATTCGTTCCTAACTAAAAATCCAATAACTAAAACTACTCTAACCACGGACGTTAAAAAAAAATTGGCAGTCATAGGAACTGCCGATAGAAGTGAAAACTTATTACTCAGAATTTAATAGCTCACCTTGGAAACTACACGGGTGTAACCGGAGGGCGTGGCCTCGCCATCATGGCATGGCCATCTAGAAATGCGTCAGCATTTCCCATTGGCTCACGCATTTCTAGATGGCCATGCCATGATGGCGAGGCCACGCCCTTTCAGCATTTTCCATTGGCTGACGCATTTCTAGATGCCCAATCGCCAAGGTCCCGAGTTTACCCGAAGATTTCTTATCATACCCGAGCGTGACGGTAGAATCCAATTTACACCCCACAAAAAATTTGTCTAGGCGCGCCTAAAGAAGTTTTCACTTCAAAAAGGTAGGACGTAGTCTCGCTGAAACAAAAACTGTGTCTATAGAGTCGGCCAGTGCGTTGTCACATGCCTACATACATGCTGACACGCACACATATACAGCGTTTTAGCGAGACTACGTCCCACCTTTTTTATGCTTCCAGGACTCTTAACATTAATTTTAATATTAAGTTAAGTTTTTGCACAGTAAACGTTTTGTCATTTGTCAAAACAAATAAAAATAACACTGCTAAAATCAAAGATCTAACAGATGTAATTGTACCTAATGGTAAGACTCTATGCAAAGTCCGCTTGGGAAAGTACTGCATCCTTTGATTAAGAACAATTTGTCTGAGACCCACCAACAGTTCTGTTATTCCACCGTCAGGCAGTGCATGTGCTGAAATTCCCGTGTTCGCAGTTTGTAGGGCCTATGTCTCAAGATAAATTACGGGATATCTTAATAAATTATCTTAAATCTGTGTGACGAGCTCAGTGGTGTGCTAATTAGTGATTTGGACTCTTCAAACTTAAATAGCTGCGTGGCACTGCACTATTATGGGCAGGTGTGGTTATCATCATCATCAACAGCCCACTAAATGTTCCCACTGCTGGGACTCGGGGCCTTCTCTCGCAAGGAGAGAGTTAAGGCCATAATCCACCATGCTGACCCAGTGCGGGTTGGTGGATGACACATGACTTCGAAAGATTCTAAGTACATGTCGGTTTCCTCACGATGTTTTCCTTCACCGTTTTAAGTTAGCGGGATTACGCACATGACTATGAAAAGACAGTGTTGCGTGTGGGGTTTGAACCCGGGCTCTCCGGATCGGCAGGTGCCGTTCTCCCGACTAGACCAGCCGTAACTTGGTGGTAGCTTAGGTGTGTTTACTTATCCAATATATTGTAGAGTGGTAGGACTCTTGGCAGACTCCTCCTGACGAAGGACCACACCTTTGCCAGTTATTCTACCGCCAAGCAGTAATGTGCAAACATTACTGTGTTCCGGTTTGAAGGGCAATGTTTTCAGAGAAATTACAGGACTTGAGAATATACCATCTTAGATCTCTGGGTGACGAGCGCAGTGCAGTGCTAGGTAATGATTTGAACTGGTCATGTTCCAATAGCTGCGCGTCACTGTGCTGTTATATGACAGGCATGTTTCTTACCATCAGGCACATGTACTGCTCGTCTCGGCACTGTTTGTATAAAAAAAATATCTAGAACAATAATCTTAGTCTTTTGGTGTGAATCTGTCAGAATAAATTTATTTTGACATAGCTTCAAACCAACTTCAAACCGAACAAATGCACTCAGATTGTTCAATCACACATATTTAAGTCGGCGGAGAACTTCCCCTCCGTCATGCCTTGCTTTTGCTGTGGCTTCGCTTCCGGTATCGGTCAGCGGGGTTGGTTGGAGGAGCGAGTCTTAGCATGGCGTGGTTTTGGCTATATGCGAGTTTTGTTACAAAAGAGGTTTAAAAAAACCCTCTTGCATTGTTCATGGCGTAATTAAGCCTAAATTATGGAACAGAAAATAACAAAATAATAGATAGTTATTCATAATTATATTAGATGTAGGTAGGTATACATCGTTCTACCAAAAATTACAATATTAAAAGATTTTTTCGTAATGTTACAGTGGGACCATCCGATGCTGTTATAGAGCCGATAACTGTAAACGTCCAAACATCAGAGCGTGTAAGCGTGAACTGCACTTCGACAGGAGTACCAGCGCCGACTCTCGTCTGGACTATTGGGGATCAAAAGGTACCTGCTGGAAATTTATTAAATTGTTTTAAACACTAAAGCCATAATAGGGCGGTATATAAAATAGTTTTTCATCCCACCAGCTCGGAAAGAGTATTTTTGCTCCTCGATATCAGGGCGCAAAAGTCGTTTTTACCCTCTAGAGGGTAAAGTAAATTTGAATTTAGAACATCGTGTGTACTGAGGTTTTGAATTCAAAACATAATTTAACCTATTTATTTCTACCTCCTTGGTGCCGAATTCATCATACATTTCTTTTTAATTTGTTAAAAACTCATACTCGGAACCTCCTTGGTGTACTTTTTTTTAAATGCTTTGCGCGCAATTTGCTTTTCACGTATGGAGGATAGAGGTAAAGAATGTTATTTCAAACGGCAGAACATTTTAAAATGCTATGAATGAATCAATTGTAATCGAATTGAAGTATGCCAAGTTGCCGAGTTAAATCATTAAATATTATTGACTACTAAAATAGTAACTAATAGATAATTTCAACTACTTGTGCAGTACAAAATAATGTAGTAGGTAAATATAACATCAAATAAATAATTACTATTTTGAGAAAACATGTACTAAATACAATATATTTTGAAGTCAAAACTTCTTTTGGCGGGCCAAAGACAGATTTTTCGTGGGCTGTCAATTGAATTCTAGCGTCACGCACAGAAATGATAAGAAATCTTCGGGTAAACTCGGGACCATAGCCATTAGCCATCTAGAAATGCCTCAACCTTTCCCATTGGCCATTTAAAAATGCGTCAGCATTTCTAGATGGCCATGCTCATAGCCACGCCCTCTGGTTTCACACGCGTAGTTTCCAACGTAAGCAATGAAATTCTGAGTTATAAGTTACCACTTCTATCGGCAGTGCCTATGACTGTCAATTTTTTTTTCATGAATTCTGAGTAGTACGTTTTTTTGTTTCCTTGAAAATGTACCCTGATGCAAATTTAGCGCTACTATAATTTAATGCATTTGGGAGGACACTTTTTCATGTACACATATGAAACTCCTTACCTCAATCGGTCAACTCTCCGTATTTTCACGTCGTATTGTTATTGTTTAAACCATGGCTAAATAAAGTTAAAGTTTAAAACTTAGGCTAAAATCAGTAAAATTGAATACAAGTGAAAACCCGAAATACCATAATAATACTAAGTGATTCTAGCGACCAAGAAGTCTATTTGACGCCAACAGAATTGACTGAAATTGAAAATGCACAAAGCGTTTAGTAATTTCCTCGCTAAGGTAAGGGATGAAAAATTACGTGTTGCACTCGAGTGCAAAGATTTTTCACCTTGTGCCCTTTTGATTCCCTTGCTACGCTCAGGATTCTAATTTTTTAATCCCTCGCTACGCTCGTGATTCAACTTTAGAATCCTTCGCTTGCTCGGTCATCAAAATTGAGCACGCGGTTAAAAAGCCACTTTGCACTCTTGTACAACAAATAACTATTTCATCCCACCACCTCGGAAAGAGTAGTTTTGCTCCTCGATTTCAGGGCGCAAAAGTCGTTTTTACCCTCTAAGAGGGTAAAGTAAATTTGAATTAAGAACATCGCGTGTACTGAGGTTTTAAATAGAAAACATAATTTAACCTTTTCATTTCTACCTCCTTGGTACCAAATTCATCATACATTTTTTTTCATTCGTTAAAAACTCAGACTCGGAACCTCCTTGGTGTACTTTTTTTTTAAATCCTTTGCGCGCAATTATCTTTTCACGTATGGAGGACGGAGGTAAGGAATGTTATTTCAAATAGCAGAACATTTTAAAATGCTATGAATTAATCAATTGTAATCAAATTGAAGTACGTCGATTTAATAATTAAATGGCCATTGGCCATCTAGAAATGCGTCAATCTTTCCCATTACCAATTCTGGGCAATTCGGGGTAATAAGTTTTCACTTCTATAGGCGATGCCTATGACTGCCAATTTTTGTTCATGAATTCTAATTGGTAATGTTTATTTATTTCCTTTAAAATATACCCTGATGCTAACTTAGCGCTACTATAATTTAATGCATTTGTCCGCCCAGACACTTTTTCATGTACACAGATGAAACTCCTTACATCAATCGCTCAACTCTCCATATTTTCACGTCATATTGTTTTAAACCATGGTTAAATAAACTCAAAGTTAAAAACTTAGGTTAAAAATTTGAAAATTGAATACAAGTGAATATCCGAAATACCTAAGTCATTCTAGCGACCAAGAAGTTTATATGATACCAACAGAATTGACTGAGACTGAAAATGCGCAAAGCATTTACCTAGTAATTTCCTTGCTAAGGTGGGATGAAAAATTACGTGTTGCACTCGAGTGCAAAGATTTTTTACCTTATGCCCTTTTGATTCCCTTGCTACGCTCAGGATTCTAATTTTGAATCCCTCGCTACGCTCGTGATTCAATTATAGTATCCTTCGCTTGCTCGGTCATCAAAATTGAGCACGCGGTTAAAAAGCCACTTTGCACTCTTGTACAACAAATAACTATTATACAATGCTAGCTGTGCTCTGCTTTATAACCCGCGACTCTCCAAACTTATTGAATTTCATATATATTTATTTTGTTGTCGGAGCTTTTTTTTCTAAAATAAAAGTAGCTTAAGTTACTCTTTATAACATAAGTTATATGCCAGTTAAATCTACGTAATCAGTCAGACGTTACAGGGACTGGCCGAAACGAACAGCCACAAAAATTTAGATAATAGAAAAAAAAAAATATTCCACTATAAAAGTAATTAACCACCACACCATCAGAAATACAACTTTTACGTACATCTACTCCAAATGTTTTCGAAATACACTTCTACTACACGAGAGTATATAAGTTCACATAGTAGTGTCTTTCGTAAAAACGCTTTCACGCGAAAATTACTATGTATACCGATCATTATGGAAGTTTGTACAGGTATTCTTGGAGGTATCAAAAGCAAGATAGGCTACTTTTACCCACGGAAAATATGGGATCGGATACTACGCGGGTCACACCGCGAGGCACCGCATTTTAATAACGAGAAATAAAGTGATTAAAATTGATTACAGATTCCCGCAGAATTTAGCGGTAGCGGTGTGTGGAACTTCACAAGTAAACTGTACGACGTTTGGTCTTCACTATCGTACACACCAGACGGCGTCTCCAATCCCGTCTGTACGCCCGAGTCCTTGAAGGGATCACAGTTGTTGAAGGGTTTATCTGCTGAGTATAACTCGGCTCTGACCGTTAGAGGTAAGGGAAGCAAATCACTAAAAATGTTTGTGACACATTTGTCTAGCAACGCTCCGCAGTTCTACTAGCGAATAACGGCAACAATGCCGTTGTAATTTTCCCGCACTGAAAATAGTCTGGAATACCACATAGGCTATTCCAGAATATATTCATTTCGACTGTGTTCTAAATTTCCAACCGCTCCGTTAAGCCGTTGCGACGTGACTGAGCTACAAATATTCGAACTATTAGGTATATTAGTAGGATTTCACGGACAAATCCAAACGAGCAACGTCTAAGAGAAGAAGTAAACTTTACAAACATAATTGATTTTGATAAGGTTTGGGACCAATTAGGAAAATATAAAATATCTGTGCAGTAAATATGGGCAGCGAGAATATAAGTACTAAGGTATAAAACCGTCATCTAGTAAACACATTTTTTGAAGTGAAATTTTTTACGGCGCACCATATACAGATTTTTGGTGGGCTGTGAATTGAACTCAAACGTCACGTTCGTAAATGAAAGAAATCTTTGGGTAAACTCCAGGGTATATAATCTGTGGTAAACTCGGATGATCTAGGATCTAGATGGACATGGTCACATGGTCACGGTTTCACCCGCGTAGTTTCCAAACTGAACTATCAAATTCTGAGTTAATTAGTTTTCGCTTCTATCGGCAGTCCCTATGACTGCCAATTTTTTTTTTTTTTCTGGACTCGCCTCATTGTAGGTAAACATTTTTATTTTAAGCTCAATTTCGTTTATAACAGCGTTGTGTTAATCTATGAGTCACTGCAAACATTTTTCCACTGAATCAGTTATACCTACATAGGGGTGACGAGGTAGATGTGACTCATCGGCGACAGCACCCTACTTTTTCCTATGTACATATTACCTGTGAATTTTCAAAAGTACATTAATATTCACCAATACATCGTTGGAAAGTCAAAGGCAGAGCGATTCGACTTATGCGAGCAGTTCACGAGCAACATTGCCATCTCTTTAAAGCTATTGGTCAATTTTTTTAATGAAAAAAATCTTTAGCACTTTGACAAGCTTTTGGTCCATTTTTTAAAGTGATAAATTCTTTAGTCACGTTGTCAAGCTTTTGGTACATTTTTAAAATGATAAGTTCTTTAGCCACGTTAACCAGCTTTTGGTACATTTTTTAAATGATAAGTTCTTTAGCCACGTTAACCAGCTTTTGGTCCATTTTTTAAAGTGATAAATTCTTTAGTCACGTTGTCAAGCTTTTGGTACATTTTTTAAATGATAAGTTCTTTAGCCACGTTAACCAGCTTTTGGTCTATTTTTTTAAGTGATAAATTCTTTGCCACGTTGAGCATTCTTTGGTAAGGTAAAATCTTGCAGGTAAGCGTCACCGACATTATAATGTAGCGATGTAGCGTCGGATCGGGGCCGGAGCAGCGGAAGGATGCGTGCGCGTTAAACGATTTTGGGGGATTAATCGAACTGTGTGCTTTTCTACTTAAATACACAACTTCACTATAGCCAAACAAATACTACTAATTGTTCCGAATTACCCTTACTATCTTTTATGTAGTTTCGCTTAATAGAGTAAAACGGAAATATTTTTTTTAACTGTTTTTCTTTGGACTTGTGTATAACCGATTCTTTTTTTCCAGGTACCAGCACAATTAGCATTTTAAGTCTAATAGTTCTGGCATTAACAAGATAAAATAATGTTATTACCTGATAATGATTAGAAACATAAATCAATGTAAAATTTGATTGATTACATATCACTGGGTATTTCTAACTGTCGTACTTTCAATCATTCCCTGCCAGCGTAGCTGTGTGGGTTCGATTCCCAATTAATCGATTCTCAAGTCAATTACTTCTGTGATGAATATAAATATTTGTTCTTTGTCTGATTGTTCAATTAGTCCAGTAACTTTATACATTACCTGTATGCGTTAAATCCGGTAGATCTGTTTTTTTGCAGACTTGTTTATGATGTTGACCTAATGATTATCCCAAGTTTGTGACCTCGAGCGACGAACGCAACTTTGTCAAAAATCGAAAAAACCGCGAAAAAATCATTTATTTTTGAAATTTCGGCGATTATATCCCTAAACGACTAGTTTTTGAAAAAACTTTCCTATGACGTTTATAAAGTAGACTAAATTTGCTAAAATATGATACTAGAATTGTCACTGTACGCCCAATAGTTTCTGAGAATAAGTCTTTCAAAGTTTATAATTTTTTTCGAACTTCGCAATTTTTTGCAATACATATTTTAACTCCTACTTGACCACTTTATGGCACAGTTACTGCGGTTTTTAACCCCCGACCAAAAAAAGAGGTGGTATAAGTTTGACGTCGAAGTCTGTCTGTCTATCAGACAGACACACATACAGGTCTGTCTCTATGTGTATCTGTCTATGGCACCGTAGAGCTCAAACGGATGAACCGATTTCGATGCGTTTTTATTTTATTTGAAGATACATTTTAGTGTTGATGTTTTGAACTATTTTTGGTTAATATCGATACAAGATGGCCGCCTCCACCAAATGGTGGACCTAACATTTCATCACAATCTACCTCAATATGGGTATCAAATGAAAGGGCTTGACTAGTAGAGTACTATACAGTATAACAAATTTCAAATCACAAAATGTGAAAATTAAATTTGAAAATCACAACATTTGAAAATTAAACGATTTTTTCGCGGTTTTTTCGGTTTTTGACAAAGTTGCGTTCGTCGCTCGAGGTCACAAACTTGGGACAATCATTAGGCCAACATCATAAACAAGTCTGCAAAAAATCAGATCTACCGGATTTAACGCATCCTACTCCATACTTTCAGGCGACAAAGTTACTGGATTAAATAGTAATCAGTTATCTGGTTCCATCTACCCACAGCAGTTATATTCTCTCTGGCATAACATAATATAAGCTTTGCCTAGTTTGGGTCCAGATAGTATTGTGTGAGAAAATGTGGACTCATATTTACTCATAGCTACATTGAGCCAAAAACTTGGAAAATTATTGAACAAAGTCATATCGGAAAAGAAATTGGTAAAATAATTTAAGGCTCAATTGTGTCTAAATTGAACTTAAGTCAAGTTTTGTAATGCTTGTTTTGTTTTGTAATGTAAGTTGGTTAGTCTATGAATATTTTCGAAGCATAATAAGGAATTGCCAAAATTACAAATATGAGTAATAGAAGGGAGAAAAGTATGTAAAATTATTAACATTGACAAACGTTAGTAAATGACACATAAACCTAACTAAATGAAACATGAACGCCACCTGATAAGATTACAACAGGTTTTTTTTTGTTTTGCAAACGCTGTCCCTATTACTTTTGCATTTCGACATTTAATTGGAATCGATAGTTACCTTTTTAATTGTAATACCTACATACACATTTCGTCCTAGAACTTGCTTTGAGATTTGAATTTAACTATGAAACAGATTTGTACAGAACGTACCCAATTAACTCAGCATAATTAAACTTAGCATACAAACGTCTCAATGAATCCACCGACGCGACGTTGAAAAATCATCCTTAGGATAACTTAAGATTAAGAACATAAATTTAAATTCACGCAGTTTGTTGAATGTTTTACATGCAAATGATATAGATAGGTATATTCTTAAAAAGAAAAACAGATTATTCGATAGACATTTTATTCTGGCAGAGCATCGTTGTAACAACTATTTCATTTTTTATGTACGTAATCTTACATTGAGTTCATTTTTGATCCATCTAGCGTGGTAGAAAAATGTTTACAACTGAATATTGCCGTAAACACCGAGGCGTTTTCAAATGCAAATTGACTTGTCAAAGATGGTTCTAAATTTTGCCAAACGTGTCACCACTGTTAGTCTTTGAGAAATGTATCTACAAAATTAAACATTGGCGCGATCTATGGTGAAAATGAGAACTGTATTTGACAGGTCTTTTTGCATCTTGAAAACGCCCCATTCAGTGTTCCGGTAGTGAACTACCGTGACAGCTTAAAATAATGTTTATAGCCATTGTAATAAAGGTGAGACTCCCAGAAGGAATGAACACCACATAACATTTTTTTCTTTGGGACGAATATGCAACATTAGATTAACCTACAATAAAAAAATCACCTTTATTCCTTTTACAGTAAAGATGACATTTCTTTGAAGCGACAAAATAGTTTAATCTGATGAAAGTTAAAATGAACCCACTATAAGTTTTACACATTTATATATGTACCCATTACGTAGTTTTCTTGCATTATCTACGTATTTTAGAACTTTACTCATAAATTACATGAATTAATATAGTTACCATTAATATGATTATTTTAAAAACATTTCTATACAATATTTTGATGAAGGACTCTTTATGGACATCAGTGACTTAAATCTTTCAAATTATTAAAAGTGCATTCAAATATTACTGTGTTTATAAAAATTGTAAATAAATTGTTTTTGGACGTTATTAGTACTAGAGACAAGATGTAAAGAAAATGTTATTGTACCTTTTAGGTACTGAAATATTTGTGACTAGGTCAGTTTTAAAGATATGTCACAAAATATATACTTACCGCCGTATTTCAAACATTTTCCTCTTTATTTGCAAAGTAATATTAAAAAAAATACAAGAACTACAATAATTCCATTAACTTACACAAGTCATTAACTTACACAAAATATGAAAAAAATATCAGTATAGAAATGTTCGACTTGTGACGTCCATCGGGGACTCAACCAAGCAAAATTGAGTTTTATTTTTGTAATACGGCGATCTAAGTAGAAATTACTATGACGAAAACATGCCAAAAGTAACTTAATATAGTTATAATAAAGCTAAATGTAAATAACAATGAGAAATTAATTTAAACCATTGTATGGTATTTTCACATGTCAGGTTTTAAGACATGTTGCAAGGCATTCAAGTTTAGCCAATGAGAGGAGTAGGACTCCAGTGACGTCACATGTACAAACCGCTCTCATTGGCTATTCGTCAATTTTGTGCCTAAATTCAATTGAGCTATATTACATTGGCCCAATTCTGAAGACGAAGAATCACCAAAAAATGCATAAAATAAAATATAATGTCTAATAAAATTCAAGTACCTTTCTATTTTCACACTACAAGTCCCAATTATAATAAGCCTTTTTAAAATATTATGTTATCTTCAGAATTGGTCCGAATGTTTCAAAGTAAATAAATTACAAACTTTAAATTACAAAGAAGGTTAAACAAAGAAGAATTACAAGGTTACACATAACGTATACCTACTAAACCAAAAAGAGTTATACTCGTTAATTACGAAAAACTTTTATTCAGGCGCCATGTCTAATATCACGAAAGAAAAATCTGTTTCGTAAAAAAAAAGTACACTTCCTGTTCCCACTGTTGGTACTCGTAGCCTTCTTTCTTTCACAAGGAGAGCCAAGGCCGTAATTACGCTGGCCCAGTGCGGGCGGCAAATTACACATGTCCTAGAAAGATGAAGAACATGTCGTTTTCCTCACGATGTTTTCACTCATGGTTGTCAAATGTAAACTAGCGCAATTACACTTGGAAATGTAGTTAGGAGGTGTTAGATTAGAATCGACGATCCCATAGTAAATGTTATACATAATTTTGAGTAAAACTCATCCTTTCCAGCTTAGTAAAGGCGTTATGTGTAACCTAATATTTATATGGACTTAATTTTGATTCCTATGTGTTTCCATTCAGTTATCTAAGTTTGTATGATAGAGTATATGGAACGTTTGATAGAACTTAACATTATTACTGTATAAGTTGTCTATTTTAATGTAAATAAATGCATTATGAGGAATGAGTTTGGCGTTATCATGACTTCATGATTTCTAACTATACTATCACAGCGCCATCTTACTTTGTACCGATAGTTATACTGACTAAATTAGACGTATATTATCTACTATTGAAAGAAAGACATGTCACAGCCTTTCACAATTCAAGATTTTTACTTATTTGTGTGTGGTCACAGATATCATGATATTGCTTAAATATTTTTCTGAAACGACAAATAAGAGACTTCAATTTAAAAACTAGACATATAACAAACAGACAACTAGAACCATAGTCACAAATTCAATCAAAATGGGTACGCACCCATTTCACATAACTAAACACACTGTTAAATAATGTTTTTTTATTTGACTTTTGGTTATTTTAAAAACAGCTCAACCGATTTTGATAAAATTTTAATGCGATTTCAAAAGGATGGTCTACCAAACAAAAAATAGGTAGTCTGTATAGTCGGTGGGTTGATTTACGGGCGATAGCTTAACTTGACAACGTCATAATAAAACATTGATAGATGCGGCGCAAGCGTACAATGAGCGTAACGGGACATAACGGGACACTTTATCGTGCACGTGGCGTTGGCGTTCATAGATTTATTAGACGTTGTCAGGATGTCACGTCAAAAAACAGAATCATCAATATCGATTCACAATTAGCAGAGCTATTGCGTAACATACATTCAAAATACCATACGGCGAATTGAGAAGCTCTTCCTTTTTTGAAATCTTTATAAAACGACCAAGGTACAGAGTAGTCAAACTCGTGACAGTACATATCAGTCAGGTACCTCACATTTCAAAAGAACGCGCGCCGGTCGCTCTAATGTTAAGTACTGGCGTATACAAAAAAAAACTTTCGAGGTAGTAGCTATTTGTTTGATTCATTATTATTGACAATAAAACAATAACGTATATACGACCAATACGCAAAATACATAAAATACGGTATACTTTCATTTACAAATGAACAAATTCACGTCAAGTTTTAGAGTCAAATCTTACTGGTAAATACTGATGATGCTGACCTTTTTATGAAACAGGGATGAGATCTCTATCAAACTCTATAAAATACTTTCAATACAGTATAACTATCGGAACTTACAACCAGATCATGTAACCTTCAGTCGGCCCGCCTAGCGAGGAAGATATATTACAACACTTACAAATACAACGGTTACCATGGAGGCCAAGACAAGAATATAACTTTTTTAGTTGAATAAATGAATATAAAGATATTTAAATTATAAATTATTGTGCAGGTTTTCGAAAAAAACTTGTGTTTTTGGACTAAAAGAGACACATTGTTCCAATTATTAATAATAATTTTTACACTCTAAAAATTACAATTATTGGCTATTGACTGCTGGAAATAATTGAACCACAATAAAGGCACAGAGCTCTTATACCAAGCCGAAAGGACAACAACTTTTACTATGGTACTTACTGAGAAATCGCGAATAAATATACCTGATTCGTGAATATTGTTCAATCCAAAAAGTAAACAGAGGAATCTCTATCACTCGAATGTCAAGAAAGATGGAAAAAATAGAGATGATTAAAAGTTTGAGATATTTTATTAATTATGACCAAGTCTCCTTTGTGAAATTGAGCTCAAAAACAGTATAAAATATGTTTTATCAATTACAAAGATATTAATACGTACGTAAGGATTAAGCGGAACACATCATATTTATTTTTTATTTTTTTACTACGGATTACTTAATAAGGTTAGAGTTATAGATATCTGAATTTTAATGAAACATATTTTTTTTTAAATAGTCGATAAGTTATACAATAAGATCAACCCATTTTCAAAAACTGTTTACAATGATGAACAGAACAAGTAATCCTTTCGGCTTAATACATGTTTTAGTGTAACCCTGTACATTGTTTTTTAATAAGAGCAAAGATAAAATTGTGAAGTAAGTTCATGTAAATCTTAGTTTTAAATAAAATTAATTGAACAAAATCTATTTGTTGTTTTTTAAGCAATTCGCCTACAAAACATTGAAGATATTTAGAAAAGTAGAAAAGGAAATCTACGATTTTATGATAAATGTTCGCTACACACGTACACGTAATTATTTAATGATAATAAATATTATAACTACATCTAGCTCTCACTTGGCCTGGAATGTTTATTTTTGTGCGATTTGCAAAAATGTCTTATGACTATGTGTTACAATCTACCCTCATATCTTTTAGGGGCCCTTTTTAGCCCGTACCTATACCTCATGCGTAAACTATGTAAGTATGTCGCTCAAAATAATATACCTATTTTGATGTGTTTTTGTTTGAAATCCGAGATAATGGAGAACGGCTACCCACTTATATTCAGGCCACTGTAGACTGTTTAGTGGGTAGATTTAGTTCTACTGTTACAGTGTGCAATACTCGTATATTATATAATATATATATATAATAGATTTTTTTTTTTAACAAACTTCATGGATGTTAGATGTGAGGGTAGATATTAAATAGTATCGATCGAAAATACGCAACAGTTAAAACGTTTAAATGTTCTAAGCATACTCTAATTAGAGTAGGCTTAGAACATTTAAACGGACAAAACGACGCATCGAAGTAGAATCGGAGTTTGAAAATCCAGAGTTTATTTCGAATTTACGTTTTCGTTGAATTAGAGTAGACGTCCAGGACTTACGCCGTTTCCAAATCTTTATGTACAACTAGCTGTTACCCGCGACTTCGTCCGCGCGAAATAAATACCAAGGTAACTCAGGCAGTACCTATTTTTATACCCAGACACATTTACGGTTACTAAAAATAGCGTTTAATAAAAATAATTTCATACAATTTCATCAAAATCGGTTCAGTAGTAGGTATGAAAGTGTAAGATACAGTCGTCTCCCATTTCAACTCGAATTTCATCCCCATACAGTTAGAAATTACAAAATTGCTAGAACAAACATTTATTGGCTTCGTGCCAATTAATTGCCAATATAAAGAGATTCATGGTTTTGTCTTCAACGGTTGGGATCTTCCATGTTTACATTTATTTCCCATTTCAACCCCAATTTTACCCCCGTACAGTTCAAAATTACAAAATTGCTAGAACACACATTCGTTTGCTTCGTGCCTATCTATATACAGAGTTTCAAGGTTTTATCTTCAACGGTTGGGAACTTACATATTGACAGTCATCCCCCATTTCAACCCCAATTTCACCCCCGTACAGTTCGAAATAACGAAATTGATAGAACAAACATTCGTTTGCTTCAAATCAAGTGTCTATATACAGAGTTTCATGGTTTTTATCTTTAAAGGTACAAGTTCGCGCCGCGACCGCGACGCGAGACCGCGACCGGAGACCAAGACAGGCACTTGACACTATGGAATTGTATGGGCGCCAGTTCGCGCCGCGACCGCGACCGCGACCTGTCTCGGTCTCCTGTCGCGGTCTCAGCGCGAACTGGCGTCCATACAATTCCATAGTGTCAAGTGCCTGTCGCGGTCTCCGGTCTCGGTCTCCTGTCGCGGTCTCGTGTCGCGGTCTCCGCGCGAACTTGTACCTTAACGGTTGAGAACTTTCATATTGGCATTCATCCCCTATTTCAACCTCAATTTCACCCCCGTACAGTTAAAAATTATGAAATTGATAGAACAAACATTCGTTTGCTTTATGTCAAGTGTCTAAATACAGTTTCATGGTTTTATCTTCAACGGTTGGGAACGTTAATATTGACGTTCATCCCCCATTTCAACCCCAATTTCAGCCCCATACAGTTCGAAATTACAAATTTGATAGAACAAAGATTTAATTGCTTCGTGTCAAGTGTCTAGATACAAAATTTGATAACTTTGGAAATCACTAATTTTCATACAACCGTTCATCCCTTGTTTCACCCCCTTAGGGGTTGAATTTCGCAAAACCCCGTCTTAGCGAGCGCCTACGTGCTAAAAGGGATCTCTATGCAAAATTTCAGATTCCTAGTATTTGTAGTTTCTGAGATTCCTTGATGAGTGACCTTTCGCTTTTATGAGACGAACTTCTTAGCATTCCATGGATTCACCGTGCGGGTGCCGGGTCCATCGTGTGGCAGAGAGAGAAATCTCGAATAGACCCCAAGACTTGTGACTCGGGCGTAGGTTTAAAAGGGGCCCCTTATATTGACGTACGTCAACACTCACCTTCACTACTCGTATTTCTCTCCCTGCCCAGCCAAATCCGATATGATCCTACTAGTGCAGCTTTAGAAACTCGTTCTAGTATAGAACTTACTGCACTTCTGGACAATCCAAGGTCTATAGAGAGATTTTGCTGGTATACCTCTCGCTCCTACTTCTACAGCGTATAAATTAACTACATAGCCATTTTTTGTTAATTCGTTTTGAAGGTCGTAATACTTATTTTGTTTCATCGCGTGGTCTTTAGGTATATTAGTTTCCCACGGTACGGTAAGTTCTACCAGGACTATGCGTTTCGTAGCCCTAGAAAAAAGGAAAATGTCCGGTCTAGATGACGAAACACGTATGAAAAATTTTAATGGACACGTATGAAAAGCACTATAAAATCCCAGAGGATGTGGGCCTCTGGGATTTTATAGTGCTTTTCATACGTGTCCATTAAAATAGTCCAATCAGGTGCTAAACCCAGGATTGAGTAAGGCTTGCTCTTGGAGTTTGAAGTTGAACCCTCTTTTACAAAGTTAATTTGTCTTTTGTTTGTCGTCAATCCCTTTTGGGCTCTAGCTACCGAAAGGCTTACGGCTTCACGTATGATTTCAAGTACTCTGTCATGGCGCTGTGAGTAATGACCCCTATTAAGGAGCACCTTGCATCCCACCAATATGTGCCTTGCTGTACATATCGCCTCACCACAAGTATAGCAACATTTTTCAGAGGCTTTTCCCCACCTTACCAAGTTACTCTGGTCAGGAAGGGTCATTTGAAAAGCATTTAGATAAAATTTTAATAGGGCAGGAGACCAGTCATATAGCAAGGTGCGCCACTTTAGAGCTAATGGGATACAAAACTCACCTATGGTTAACCACTCACTTTGCATTTCTAAATTCATAGCGTGCACTTTATAACTAATATATAGATGAGTGAAAATGTCGTAAGTGCCAAACTTTGTAATATTCTAAATAAAAAGTACCTAGGTCCGTCAAGATTGTGATTTTCAGAAAACTTCTTAACTTTCACTGAGATTGAGCTACATTTATGCAAAATTTTGTAATGTTTTAAGTTACAGGCAAAGTATGCAAAATAAAAAGTTCAGTTCTTTAAGTTAATGGGACTTTTTCAGATAAAGACATTTAAAAAATAAATCTTTTACCTATAGGCAGGGCCCTCACAGGGCACGCAGTGCTCCAAAAAAGAATTGTGAAAAAAGGCCTGCCTTTATTAGTCTCGTGACAAGATGTTTATTATGTTCTGACTTACTCAATGGGCATGAGAATGGGTCGTACATTTTTTTTAAACTTGCTGTTTAAAAAAAAATGTACGACGAGGGAGGCTTCCCTTCATTTTTAAATCACGTTTTAATTATTTTAGTATAGAGTATGAAAATATCAAAATAATTGAACAGTCAATTGGCGTAAAGACATGTAATGTCACGTCACTGTGAAATTACCACAGAACAGATATCAAGTAGAAGGCTCGTAGCTGAATGTCACTAGGAAAACCACCGTATCACGTTTGCACACAAACGTGGTTTTGATATATTTTAAACACATTGAAACAATGCAAGTGATTTGTCCCATAGTGACGAACCTAAAATGATGTATTGCATTTAGTTACGTACTCAAAAATGAACCCTATTGCTCAACACAATAAATCTGTTATTGTCAACTATTCAAAATGTTGTTACGACTTTCTTGGATAACTCAATTTTATCTAATTACAGGAAAAAGTACCGTATCCTGAATGTGACTAAGTCGCTTATTTTGTACCATTATCAGGACTTTTAGGGCGTATCGAATACATCAGCGCTACGAACTTTCTAAACTCAACCTTAGTAGAATAGAATAAGGTGGTAACTATTATCATCTTTCAAAAATGTAAGTTGTTTTCACTAGTGCGCACTAGATGTCACTAATTGTAAGATTAGTGACACCTGGTGCTCACTAGTTCTGCTACTTCATACTAGATGGCACTTTATGTAATTTATGCAACTATGAACGCTACATTCTTTAAAATAAGGGATTCATAAATATAAGCCGGTCGTGCTGATAGTGATAAGACAAGACAATGCTGTAACATGTTCATTAAATTATCGATGTTACGTTATTCAGTTTACGTACCTATCGTATAATTTAATCATAATATTATGATTAAATTTGTTCATGTACCATCTTAATTTTATTAACTATAGAGTGTAGCGTAACAGAGTTTTGTAAAAGAACGTAATTACTAGGAAGAAACTACAAAAATACTCGGAGGAAACTAAATATATATCTTAAGTACCTAAATAAAGTAATGATGAAATTGGTCTTGGCAAGTAGCACTAAAATTTGTATTTTAGTAATATGGCGGCCAGATAGCTGTTATAAATACTTACTTATTATACAGAGAGAAGACATCACACACGTACACGCTTCACGTCAGCTCTGCAGAAAAAAAAATCAAAACAAGTGGATTTTTTCGAGCTGCGCGCAGTCCAGTAGTTTCAGTGTAACCGGCAACAGTACAGCGACCCCAGCGCGGTGTATTCGGCCCCCAGGACCCCCGGGATAAGAAGATATTATCAAAAACATCCGACAAATAACTGGAAACAAAGGTTAGTTTGCTAGAAATATCAGAAGACCGCATAGTTGAGAAGCGAACAAAAGACACGTTTCGTCGCATACCCTTATCTCGTCAGTAAAACATCTTTACCGGCACGTTCCGTTTGCCGTACGCACCAAGCTGAAGCACGTCGTTGACAGGCGCCTACGACACCTCTCCCGCCAAGTGTGACGTCACACCCTCTGCACTCTTAAACTCAGAGGCGGACTTAGGAGACAACAACATCATTATCGTCAGCCCCTGCGCAAAAACTGACTGCTGGTGACTGGACATCTATTGGACAGCCCGAAGAACAACCACGTCGAGCGTGTACGTGACCATATTGACAAATTCAATTTTGGGAAAGAAGAAGAAGAGGAATACCCGTGAGTAGGATAAGTAGCTATAAGTTAAGCCTAATCGAGTTGATAAAACCTAGTTAACTAAATTTGCATAACATAAATATACAACCTAATTAAGAAATTCTGTAAAATGTCCGACACAACCAAAAAAGCCGCCCCCTCCACTTCTGCCTGCCCCACCTCAGCCACTGCCAATGCACCCAGACGACCAAGGGTGCTCTCGGTAAGGTCAGTAGCGTCTAACTTACATAAGCGCATCTTAAAAAAAAATGTTAAGACCAGCGCGTCAGACGTGGTGCCGCCGACGCAACACCGGGAGGGGTACCCCGGTGTGCCCGTGGATGTCCCCGAGGTAGAGTCCTGCTGCGCTCGATCATCTAACAAAGCACCATCGCCACCGTGCTCACGAACAGTAAGTGAAACCTCTGTGCCGGTAACATCAGTGCCAGAGTCGAGCCCAGAGCAATTAGCAGCAATAGATAGAGTCCATAACTGGAAACAGTGTGGAATATCACCTCCAAAAGAGTTGACGATGGATGAAGAAACGGACAGCGTGTCAGAATCGTCATTCCCGACCTCCGCCCGATGCAAAAGGACCAGTATGCTGATCGGACACTGCTCAAAGCGAACGGGGGTCGAGATGGACAGCGCCACGAAAGTGGCGAACGACGCGTTACTCCGGGGGAAGGACGCTCTCGAACAATCCACCAATCAAAGACGGGATCTAAAACAAACTGCGATCGAGAGCCTCCAGACGCTCTTCGAGATTGTCCTTTCCCTGGCAGAGTCCAGACATCGTCACATCGCCTCACTCGAACAGGAGCGGACTCGACACGCCGTGGAACTGCTCTCGGTGGAAAGGGCTCACACCAAATCAGTACAAAGAATGAATAACGACTTAACGAAGGAGGTAGCTCTGGCCAGGGAAACACTCAGCGAACTCCAAAAAGAAATCAAAGCCGTTAGAGACTGGCAGAGCTTTGAGTCGAGAGAGCCCCACCAACAAATAAAAGCAACGGCCGAAGCGGTGAGGGATATCAGTGGTTTTCTTAAGTCACCTGCGCAAAGTCAAAACGCCTCCGTCGATTTGACTCCACTGCAGAACGATTATCTCGGTCTAAAAACCGGGATGGAAATTCTTCGGAGACAGGTCGACGAGTTTCGGAGAGACTCAAACGTAGAAAGGGCAGAAACCATCGATATCCTTCACCAAAACGCCAAAACTCTGAAAGAGCTCGCCTCGACTCCTCCACCTCCTACCCCCCCAAACTACTCGGACAGACTAAGTACGATTGAAAAAATGCTAAATAAACAAACGCCACCCCCATCCTCCGCCCCAATCAGAATAAACATCGATGAGCACGTGCAGCCTATTACAGAACGTCTAGAAGCAGTATCGTCGGAACTCCGGACGATGCGGCAGGAAAAATTAATTCTTCCCCCACCAGCCCTAAGCATCGAGGCCGAAATCTGCCAAGCGGAGACGGGCAAGCCATCTAAGCCCAACTACGCGAAAATGGCAGCTAAGCCAATTGTACCAAAACCAAACCACACTCTTATCGTGACAACAGCGAATCCCACATCTCCCACGACGGCCGAAAATCTAATAGACAGAATAGCGTTAGCGCTGGACACGAAAAAGACCGGAGCAAGGGTTGACCGAGTGCGCAAAGGTCGAAACAGGAAAGTTATCCTGAGTTGCAGCACAGAGGAAGACCTTGGGCTGGTTAGAAATCGCGTCCAGCAGGACAAAACTCTAAAGGTAGATACCGCGAAAGCGGGTAATCCACTAATCATCATCCGAGACGTCCTGTCATACCACAAAGACCACGAGATAGTGGAAAACCTTTTGGAGCAGAATAAACATCTGCTACAGGGGGTTAATTTGCAAGAGAGCGCGATTAGAGTTCGGTACAGAAAAAGGGCGCGTAACCAACATGAGTGCCATCCAGTGATCGAGGTCTCACCTCGCATTCACAGAGCGTTTTTGGACGCCGAAAAAGTCTACATTGGGCTCCAGCGGAGACCAGTGGCAGACCACTCGCCTTTGGTGCAGTGCACCAAATGCCTAGGTTTCGGTCACACAAAGGCGATCTGCCGGGAAAGGGATGAATCCTGCAGTCATTGCGGAAAAGCCCATTCCTGGACTCAATGCAAGGCAAGAAAAGAAGACCTGCCACCCAAATGCAAAAACTGCGCGGTTGCTCATCCCAACAGCCCCAACAGAGAACTCGCTCACAACGCCTTTAGTAGCGAGTGCCCTGAAAGGGTAAAATGGGATGGCATAGCGCGGTCCCGAATATCTTATTGCTAAGGGCACTCATGAGGAACGAGGCTCAGTCTCCCAAAGAGTAGGCAAACCAGGTTTGCGCTTCATCCAAGCAAACCTGCAGCGCTCCCAGAATGCAACGACAGAACTCCTGAAGGTTGCGAGAGAAAGGGGAGTTTCAGTTGCCCTTGTTCAAGAACCCTATGTGGGAAATAAAGGCGCGATGAAACAATATCCTGGAACTCGCATTATTCAGTGCAGTTTAAATAGGCAAAAACCAGTTAAGGCAGCCATTATAGTCTTCGGCGACAGGCTGGAGGTAATCCATGACCCCCAAATCGTCACCGAAACGGAAGCGGCAGTCCTATTGGTCGGCACAGGCCTAAAACTGGGAGTGATTTCTGTCTACTTAGAAGGAGACCAAAAAGTCGACGCTTACCTCAGCAGGATCAAAGTATTCAGCGAAAAATTAGCGACAAAAGACCTTATTGTTGCTGGTGACGTGAATGCATGGTCCCACTGGTGGGGAAGCACATATCAAAATGAGAGAGGAGAAGCCGTAAACTCTTTCTTCAACGAAATGGACTTGTACATTCTCAACTCCGGCGATACACCAACCTTCGAGATTGTCAGGGAAGGCAAACTCTGCACAAGCGTAGTAGATGTAACTACGTGCAGCGGGTCTCTCCTGGGAAAAATCGAGGGATGGGAGGTTGACAAAAGTATTACAACATCTGACCACAACGCAATCACCTTCACTTTGCGTCTAGTTAAAGCTCTCGAACAACAGAGGCCAATAACAACACGCAAATACAACACCAAGAAGGCAAAGTGGCCAAACTTTATGTCACAGCTAAAATCTTCCCTTAAAGAAAGAAACATCTCGCCGGAATCAGTGGAGAAATGTGAAAGTTCACTAGAACTTGAGTTGATGATTACGAGCTACACAGCTGGTATACATGAAGCCTGCGAGCACACCATTCCATTGGTGAGCTCGTCGAAGGGAAATCCAACCCCTCCATGGTATACTAAAACGCTCGAAAATCTGAAAAAAGAAGTTCTCAGAAGAAAGAGAAGGATCAGAAATGCCGCTCCTGACAGAGTTGTACTTGTAGTCGAACAGTACCAAATTGCTCGGCAAGACTACAAGGAAAAAGTCAAACAAGCTCAGACGGAAAGCTGGAAAGAGTTCTGCACCAATCAGGAGAAAGAAAGTATGTGGGACAAGATCTACAGAGTGATGAGAAACACTTCGACAAGACAGGAAGAAATACTCCTAAGAGACACCGAAGGTAACACTCTATCCCCGCAGCTATCTGCAGAACTACTTGCCAAAACTTTCTATCCCGACGACTCCGAGAGCACAGACCAACCGTGTCATACAGAGCTACGGGAGCGAACCACGGAAACACCTATGGACTTACCGGAAAATGATCCACCTTTCACATCAGCGGAACTGGAATCAGTATTGAGAACTCTGAATCCAAAAAAAGCTCCCGGTACGGACGGGCTCACCGCTGATATATGCGCCGCAGCTATACGTTGCGAATGGGAGGTTTTCCTGGCGATAGCAAATAAATGCTTGTCGTTAAAACACTTCCCCAAGCAATGGAAAGAGGCGCACGTGGTCATATTACGCAAACCCGGTAAGACAGATTACACACACCCAAAATCTTACCGCCCCATAGGTCTTCTGTCCGTTCCCGGAAAAATCGTCGAAAAGCTTCTGGTAAACCGACTCCAATGGCATCTCCTCCCAACCATCAGTAGGAAACAGTACGGCTTCATGCCTCAAAGAGGCACCGAGGACGCCCTCTATGACCTGGTAGAGCACATCAAAAAAGGAGTTGACAGTAAAGACACCGTACTCCTAATCTCCCTGGATATAGAGGGTGCCTTCGACAATGCATGGTGGCCCGCCCTCAAAAATCAATTAGCGAAGAAGAGGTGCCCAACAAACCTCTACGACATCGTAAACTCTTTTCTCAGCGACCGTAAAATCAAGGTCAACTATGCAAGAGCAGTCTATGAGAAGGAAACAACTAAAGGATGCGTCCAAGGGTCCATCTGTGGACCAACCTTTTGGAATGTGATTCTAGACTCATTACTACGAATGCTGGAAGCCGAGGGAGTATACTGTCAAGCATTCGCGGACGACGTCGTTCTCGTGTTTACAGGCAGCCCGAACATCATCGAACAGCAAGCGGGCAGGGCGTTGAGTATGACAGTGGAATGGGGTAAAATTAACAAACTCAACTTTGCAGCGCACAAAACCAACGCAATGCTTTTCACAAAAAAGTTGAAGTACGAACCTCCAAACATAGTCATGTCCGGCGTCCGGCTCGATCTGGTCGGGGAAGTCAAACTGCTAGGCCTACTAATTGACCGACGGCTCAACTTTAAAGCACATGTGACCGCCCAATGTAAAAAAGTGGCGAACATTTATAGACAGCTAGCATGTGCAGCGAAGGTGACCTAGGGATTAAATGGCGAAATCACGAGAACTATATACGTCGCTGTGGCGGAACCTATAATCATGTATGCCTCAAGTGTATGGGCACAAGCGGCAGACCTCGAGGAAAACAAGTCTCACTTGAACGCGATCCAAAGAGGTTTTGCCCAGAAAATCTGTAGGTAAGTCATACCGTACTGTCTCCCTGAAATCAGCACTTGCACTTTCCGGTTTGCTCCCCCTGGATCTGAGGATACAGGAAGCAGCTAATTTGTACAGAGTAAAAAAGAACCTCTCCCAAGACTACCTCCCACCAGAAGTGGAACTCGAACGGAACGTTAACTACTTGGACCAATCCCATCCGTCCACGCTGGTACCCGCAGAGTACGAGCTCCTAGAAGACACCTCCAAACTTCCAGAAGGACCTCAAATTTATACTGATGGCAGTAAGGTTGAAGGTAAAGTTGGAGCTGCTCTAACATGGTGGGAGAACGGCAAAGAGGTCAAGAACTCGACTTTCAAGCTCCACTCCGAATGCACAGTCTTTCAATCGGAACTCTATGCTCTTTGCCGGGCAACTCAAATGGCGTTAGAAAGCAAGGACCCAGCAGTCAATGTCTTGAGTGACTCCAGATCTTCACTCGAACTGCTTAGTAACCCGAAAACGAGTCACCCCCTGGCAAAGTGCATAAAGGAAAACATTGGACAGATAAATGCTGAAGGGAGATCTCTTCGTCTTTTCTGGGTGAGAGCGCATGTGGGCACCGTTGGCAACGAAAGAGCTGACGAACTAGCCAAATCGGCAGCTCTCACAGAATCACCCAGGGACTACGAGGGGATCCCTTTGTCCTACGTCAAACGCAAAATCCGTGAAGAATCGGTCAAGAAATGGCAAGATCGATATGAGACCTCGGACACTGGAAAAGTCACCCAGACGTTCCTCCCCGATATAGCAAACGCATATCGAATGATGAGAACCATAAAATTGACTCCCTTCCAGGTACAAGCGTTAACGGGACACGGAGGAATAGCAGAATACCTGTACAGATTTAAGCTCAAGAGCGGTCCTGGATGCGAGTGTGACCCCGACCAACCCGAAACGATCTGGCACGTGCTAATCGATTGTCCCCGATTCATGGTCGCAAGACATGAACTCGAATCTATGATCGACAGAAAGCTGGTTGTCTCGGATCTCCATAACATCTTAGCAGATCCAGATAACAGAACACGGCTCCTGTCCTTCATGGAGAGCTCATTCCGCATAGCGGCCAAGAGAAACTCCACAATATCAAATACACGCCTCCCCTCGCCACCACACCCTGATCCGCTGCCCGTGGACGCCACGTGGAATGTGGTTCCCGCCCAACATAGTTCCTCGAAAAGTACCTCCATCCAACAACTACTGGAGAACGCAGACCGAGGAGAGGCAGGGATCCGTATCCGTGGAGTGGCTCTCTTCATGGACAGCAACAAAGAAAGATTCGGAATAAGCTTTTGCTTCGCCTGGGAACGGAAACGAGCCCGTTTGTCACCTGGATTGTCTTGCCTGCTCAATGGGAGTACCGCAAAAGTCACAATGAAGCGGAAAACCTATGACGCCATGCCAGTGTGCGAGGTAGATGGCCACCGATTTCGGCTGGTGCGATCGAAAAACAAAACGATTGCACTAATAGAGTACTCGGAAGGTCGGACCCCTTTCACACAGGCAAGTGCGCTGCTCGAACATCTGAGCAGAAATGCAGGTGAAACACCCCGGGTGATAAGCGTGGATGCGATGGCAATCGAATACTCAAGAGCGCGAGTCGCAGACCGGCTGGGTTGCATTGAGGCCTCTAAACATCATGAGGTAGTCGTATATGAAGACAGGGGAGAAAATCTCACACGACCAAACACATGCAACTGACAGCTGGGGACATCCTGTTCCTAGTTCGACCATCTAAACCGGCTCCGAAAGAGCACAGCAGAGGGCAGCCACGGAAAAAGCCGCAGCCAATCAAAGCGGCAGCCGAGGCACCAACACGACCTTCGTGACTGCCTTCAATGCAGCAGCAAGGAGCCTACTCCGAATCTCATCCCACTCATCACCCCCCTTGACGTCAAGGACCCAAAACGCAGCTTCACAGCAACAAACGAGCCGAACGAGAGCCGACATGGGACAGGTTGAACCGCCCCGCTATGTCATGGCTTCGGAGCCGCGGAGTCATGCACGTAACGCCTTCATCGAATTCTTAGCCACACTGAGAGCCACAAGACAAGTCAATCTCAAGACCTGCGAAAACATCATGCAGTCCTATAGGCTAGGAAGTGAAAGCCTCTTAAAGGCGAAACTCGAGGAGGCCGAGGCAGCCATTTACAATAATGTCACTTCCCGGGTCATCAAGGGAACCATGACAGGAAAGTATATGGCAGCTTACAGTGTAGAAAATGGCTTCGTGACACTGAACGAGAAAGAGACAGAGCGCGTGGGAATGCCAGTTTATGCGACATCACCAAACGACCCAATCGTAGTTACCGCCCGATGCACCAAGATTATGCTGGACGATAGGATCCTTGAGATGGCCAAAACCATCGAAGGGAACTCAAACGTCAAAGCGGGTTGGAAAAACTGGGAGGTACCGAGAATACAGTGGGTCAACGGAGTTCCAGGATGTGGAAAGACAACATGGGTGATTAGACACTTTGATGTGGACAAGGACGCCATCATCACCACAACAACTGAGGCAGCAAAAGATCTAAGAGAAAAGCTATCGCACCGTATCGGAAACCTGGTTAAAACCAGAGTGCGAACCATGGCTTCTGCTCTGGTAAATGGTTTCGGAAGAGAAAGTTTCAGTCGCCTCATGGTGGACGAAGCTCTCATGAACCATTTTGGAGCCATTGTGATGGCTTCAAGGCTGTCTGGTGTTGGTGAAATTGTCCTCATCGGAGACGTCAATCAGTTGCCTTATATCGACAGGGAAAATCTCTTCGAAATGAGGTATCACCGCCCAAACCTGGTAACAAAGATCAGCCAGGAGTTGCTCTGCACACATCGCAATCCGATGGATGTCGCATATGCGCTGAGGGAAATATACTCAGGTATGTACTCCTCAGCACTCCGTATAAAGTCCCTAGAGCAGAAAAGGTACAAGGGAGCGCAAATACCCAACACCCTACCAAACACCCTTTTCTTAGTTCACACTCAAGAGGAGAAGGAGACCCTGACAAACCAGGGTTATGGGTCAGGCACCGGGTCACGTATCCTCACCATCCATGAAGCTCAGGGACTGACATATGAGTCGGTAATCGCAATAAAAACCAAGGCAAACATGAAGCTGCACGAGAGCGTGCCCCATGCGGTTGTTGCAATCTCACGGCACACGGGGACTTTCACGTACTACGCTGACGACACCGATGACGCCATCGGTCGGTTCGTGCGGCGAGCGTTGGCTGCATCACCGAAGACCATCCGAGAGTTCAACCTACAGATGGCCATCAGGGATAGAAATGCAGCCGTAGTGAAGGCTCTCGGCCGGGAGGAGGCGGCTTAGGCAAATGGCAATAAGGCAAAGAATCGATGTCGAGTCGATTACTAGCGGAATCCCAACCGGTAGTGATCGGCTCAACAGACGAGCACTAACTAGTATTAGGTTTAAAATGTTCCCAACTCCCCCCTTATTTCCCTCTTCTTCTGATTATCCAAGAAAGATGTAAAAATAAATAAGATTTGAAATGACAAAAGTCACGGACCCCGGAGTCTGTGGAGTAGCAATTTTGAATAAAAAAAAAAAAAAAAAAAAACTTATTATACATAGAAACACTCAGATACAGTCAAAATATTTGAATCCATCACACAAATATTTGCACTGGGTGGGAATCGAACCCACAATGTAAGGAAATAGTTATGTTCTTTGAGGGATGACCTTGTCATTTAAGTTGTTGTCAGTAAAAATTCAAGATGTTTTTATAACCATGAATAGAAACTTTTTTTCGAGGAGTAGAAGCCATTGAATTTATGTGGAAATTATCATAACATTTTATGTGGAAACAACCATGATATGAGGTTAAAGGTATGATTACAGGATTTTAGATTTTTATAAAATGAACCATAGCCAAAATGGGGGTTTAATGTAAGAAATAAACACGCATACACGAAAACATATAATTATTTTTGTCGGTATTGCTGTTTCGTCTATGTACCTATTTTCTTTTTTTTTTAATTATAAAATAGCTGTCTAAAAAGTGCTCAGAGCAAATCGTGCTTGTTTTGGAAGGAAACCAATTTTGCCTTCATGTAGCTTCTATCCATTTCTCCTTAACAACGGGACTTTTAGGAAAACTGAAATGATAAAATGTACTTTTTTCAAATAAAACGTTAAATTATTCAAATACTAAATTATAAAAGATAATATATTTGTTTCACACAACTGTACAAGTTAGAAATATCGATATTAGCAATTTCAACAGCTTGTGTCCCATCCTTCACTTCAAGTAGTTCCAAAAAGGAATGGCATCGCGGTTGCAGCTTAACTTTCCACAGGTGAGCAATTAAACAAGGTTTTAAAATTGTAGGAGAGTAGGGTGTCCTTAAATACAGCGTTGTCGATTTTTCAGTTGTCAATCTGAGATTTATTTCAATGTGTGCTTAGCGAAAGATTTTTCTACTGATGGTAAACTAAGACAAGGTACCTTGGACAAGAGATAATGTCTTACCACTTATCATCCGCGGACCACGTATAGGGAATCGGGTATTCACTTACGGATGAGAGTGACTATCCAATAGGGTAATTTGTATAAAAACTCATTCAGATAATATCATCAGAATATGAGTTGTTTTTGCGAACATAAATAAGTACCTAATATCTATACATCTATTAATACAGTAGGTTTGAGTGCGTCTGTACAATGAAGCGAACATAGTTCAGATAACAATTGACCAACAAAATTTAAGCAACCGCTAACATTAATTTGTATTGTATTTTATGCTTCTAGGATACCTAAGGATGAACCAACCACCATGAATGAATACCAACACGGAGCGATCGTTCAATTTGTAAATATACTTAAGAGATTATTATATCAATAAATATCTACTAATACATCATCATAATAAATAGTTTTATTTCTTAATCGGTCAAAAATTAAATCTAGGTACCTTTATACTCAGTCAGATTACCATATAATATTCCTATCTTTATAACTCGTACCTACTTATCTAACTCGTGCATAAAATATTTATCACCAACTAGCTGAACCCGCTACTTCGTTCGCGTACGTTGATCTTGCGACCTTATTAGTGCATTCGTAGTACTTACGTAAAAATGTTTGGATGGGTGGTCATTACACAAACAGAGTGATTTGTTTTTCCACACAAAAATATATTTATTCAAGTTTAGCAACTTCATATTTTATATTTTAAGCAACATCAAACACACTCGTAGTAAGGTTGTGGAGTATCGAGCATAGCCGCAGTGTTAAGTTTGTAGGATTTTTATAGGATACATTACGAAGAGTCTGTAGCTGATGTGCGTGATCTGATACTTACCCACTTGTACATTTTTACAGGATGATATCCTAAGTAGTAGGTGATAGACTTATTAGCCGATGTAATATTTAAGACTCTAAACCATGTGTGTTTCAAATGTCAATCTAATTGGTAATGTCATTCTGTCGTTAATATTTGTTTCGTTAGGGCCCATGCTTTTTCCGAGATGATAGGTAGTATATGAGACTATATAAACTATCTGTGTTTCAAATTTCAACCAAATCAAACCTTTACATAATATATACATAATAATAATTAGTAAGATATCATTTTATTCAATTTTAGAAAAACAACGTTCTGCTTTGGTTCTTCTTCTGCACCGAAGCTTGTTGAACACTAAATTTAGTACAGTATTTGGATTTAAATAATATCCGAAAAAACAAAAACCGACTTCAATTATTATCATTTCACGTCAACTTACTAATTTCTAGGCAAGTAAAAAGTTCACTCGACTAATTTAAGAAGCTATGACTACGTCGTCCAGATAAATAGATACTGGTGAACAATTCACACACAAAACTTTGGCTTTTTCCACCGCCAATGTCCCAGCCCTACTCAAACCGGAGTGGTCTTACGCATGACGATGGCAAAAGACCTGACTATTGTCGCTACAACAACAAATACTACATTACACATTTTCTAATAAATATCAGATTGTGTTTCGTACCATGAGCTGCCATTTTGTGGAAAAACATAAGACAGGTACTGTCATATTATTACCTGGCGATAGATGACGGATGACGGATTTGAGTACTGTGTGCCTACCAGGGAAGAGCTGCTTCGAATCCGACTCCGATAAGTCGGAACCTCCGATTACTATTAGACCTTCGTTTCCGACTTCGGCTCCGAAACTTTTAAAACGGAGGTTATAATCGGAGGTAAGGTGTATAAATATTGCAGATAATCCTTTATTGTGGTGGATAGTAAATTAAAATACAAAATCCCAACTTCCTAAATCAATTGCTCGTCAAAGTTTATCGTGTCCACGTGTTTGGCAAAAAAAACCCAATAAAAATGTATCTCCTGCCACCACTTCTAATCCTGCCTGTGCCTCCGACTTCGGTTCCGACTCCGATAAATCAAATTTTAAAACTCCGACTCCGCCTTCGAATCCGATAAAATGACCTCCGTTACGTCCCAGCAGGTCTACTACGAAAACAAACTCCGAATGATCGCATCCGACCGACAGCTGAATCGGATTGTAGCCTACCACGAAAAACATTCGGATCGATACATTTCGGGTCGGAAGTTATAGACTTAGGTCGGATGAAGGTCGGATCGAACGAAACGGCCGATCTGATCAACCGACCGATTGTCTTTCGTGGTCGGAAACTTCATAAGTTCGGCCGATATATCGTTTATCGGACTTCGTAGTAGACCTGCTGTTGTTTACATTGTCACAGAATACTTAGAAGTTAGTATGTACCGAACTTATTAATTCCGTTATTATTTAATTTCTATGTTATTTCCGAACCACACGACCAATAATGCTAAAATTTTAATGAGACTATAGTAAAAATGTGTTCTTTCTAACGAAATAAGAATTAACGAAATTGAACAACGCAAACATGAGTTACAACCAAAAACACATTCTGACTTTAACCCCTTTCTGCAAGAAAACCGTGCAGAATTTGGGGATTAAAAGAAGACAGCTACCATCTACTTAGTATGATCTTAAATCATGTCAAGTTTCATTTGAATTGAATCAGTAGTTTCGGCGTGATGTGAGATCCCTATACACACAGACAGACAGACAGACAGACATGAAAGAAAAAAAATGCAGTTTCGCCATCAGTACCGACTATGGAGTGCCCCCAAAATTTTTTTTTCAAAATATCTTCAATGTATAGAATTCGACCCGCTACAGTTTTATTATAAGTATAGATAAAGATAGTGTAACGTTACATATTGACTACAATATGTAAACGCACATCTACATTTTCATTCCAAAATCACCACTTTTATAGGAGAGATGCGTTCATTTACATACCAAATTTTCATATAATTAATATCCTTTTAATCGTTTCCATACGACAAAGAATAATTTTCTCATCATTATGATATTGTTCTGGAATTATATATCTCATTTTAAACCTGTAATATTTACGTTTTTCTAAAATCTTATTTGTTTACATAATTTCATCATGTCATACTTCAAACACCATTCGTCGCTTAGCAACCTCTACCCTTTTCATAAGGTCGTATAGTTTTTAGAAATTTTTTCTTTGAATTATTAATATTAAAATAAAGTTTTATTGCTCCAGATTCGAATCACTAAAAGTCTTCATTTTAAATGAAATTATCTGGGATGGGCAGTGAGAATCTGGCTTTCAAAAGGGTAACACAAAAGAACAGTGGACTTCCAAGTGACCAACATCACCAGTAAACCTTGAAGGTCTGTTGAACATTCTCTGCTGCCGGCTGGAGCCATTCCCTGCTGCCGGCTGGAGCCATTCCCTGCTGCCGGCTGGAGCCATTCCCTGCTGCCGGCTGGAGTCATTCCCTGCTGCTGGCTGGAGCCATTCCCTGCTGCCGGCTGGAGCCATTCCCTGCTGCCGGCTGGAGCCATTCCCTGCTGCTGGCTGGAGCCATTCCCTGCTGCTGGCTGGAGCCATTCCTTGCTGCCGACTGTGAACCCTACCGTTCAAGAACTACTATCGTTCCTGAAGCAGACCACTGTTCCTGAAGTCGACTACCATTCCTGAAGTCGATTATCGTTCCCGAAGCGGACTACCATTCCTGTGAACCTGCTTGGAAGCCACTACACTCACTTAGCCCCTCAAGCCAGTTAACTCTCAAATCTTTTATTTATTTTTTACACTCTTTTCTCTTGCTTTACCTTTTTCTTAATCTTTATTTCATTTTTCTTTAATATACTTGGTTTTGTGACCTTCTTATTATTTCACCTTCACCTACCTCTCCCACCTAAATTCTCTTATGTTCACTAACGTGACAATAGATAGATAAGTATATAGACTTAGGTCGGATGAGGGTCGGATCCAACGAAACGGCCGATCTGATCAACCGACCGATTGTCTTTCGTGGTCGGAAACTTCATAAGTTCGGCCGATATATCGTTTATCGGACTTCGTAGTAGACCTGCTGTTGTTAACAGTGTCACAGAATACTTAGAAGTCAGTATGTACCGAACTTATTAATTCCGTTATTATTAAATTTCTATGTTATTTCCGAACCACACGACCAATAATGCTAAAATTTTAATGAGACTATATTAACAATGTGTTCTTTCTAACGAAATAAGAATTAACGAAATTGAACAACGTAAACATGAGTTACAACCAAAAACACATTCTGACTTTAACCCCTTTCTGCAAGAAATCCGTGCAGAATTTGGGGATTAAAAGAAGACAGCTACCATCTACTTAGTTTGATCTTAAATCATGTCAAGTTTCATTTGAATTGAATCAGTAGTTTCGGCGTGATGTGAGTTCCCTATACACACAGACAGACAGACAGACAGACAGACAGACATGAAAGAAAAAAAATGCAGTTTCGCCATCAGTATCGACTATGGAGTGCCCCCAAGTATTTTTTTTCACAATATCTTCAATGTACAGAATTCGACCCGCTACAGTTTTATTATAAGTATAGATATAGATAACAACTGGCAATCACTCAGCAGTGGGTACTGCTGAGTGTTTGTAAGCATTTATTTCTCTTGCCCAATAAGGAAAGCTATTTAATCAAGGTTGTATTAGTGGACCAGGGTTATTACGGATGCAAAAATTTAGACATCCACGGATGCGGCTGCGGATTATTTGAAGTTCAAATCCGCGGATGCGGATTTTGGGGCTTTAAAAGGATAATTATTTATATTTTAAGTGCATAAATAACTGAAAATCAATTAAATTTTACCCAACTTTTTATTCATTTAATCATATTTTTAGAACTAAATTCCACAAGTTTGTAGTTTTACTAATGACACAACAACTTCGAGTTTCATAATAAACAATCTTTGTTTAATAATTAAACTGGAAAATTGGTAAATTATATGAAATAAATAGCAATGTTGCAGCCTTCTCAGCTTCCAACCTATTTCTTAGTGGATTATAATTATAAATATTAACCCAGCTCCACTAAATAATTGTTCGCTGGGAACTCTAGCTGTTGGATATGACAAATTTATATCTGGATTCTAATTTGGAGAGAATTTAAAATTCACAACGGTTAAATCTCCACCAATTTCACCACTTCGTCGGTTGCCGAAAGAAGTTAGCAATTACCAAAACAAACACGAAGCTCATAGCTTACATGTAGTTGCTTGTTGATGTAAATCCGTAAAAACTCGGGATTAACTGATGCGATGGATGTGCATGCGAATGCAGATGTCTTAATTAATGCGAATGTTCCGCATTTGCGAATGCGAATATTCGTAGCACCGCTGGTGTGGACACCCTATTAGAAAGGGATGTAGTACTACTTTGATGCCTTTCAGTTGGCTCGTTTTGATAGAACAGTGCACAGTCCAGTTATAGTATACGTTCATGGAAATTACATAAATGGTCCATATTTTTTATGGCAGAACGTTTGCGGAGTTAGCAAGTGATATAATAACATTTTACAATTGGGATGATTGATGATGATGGGGTATTTCTGACCCTGTCGGTCATACCATTCTAATTAGTCCATCAGCTAGATCATGGAAAAATGTGGGGCATTTGTTTTATCAAATTTATTAAAAGACGTCGAAATATAGATCATCAAACTTCTAGAGCGTGGTTGTGACGTCACATCTACATTAAAATCGTATGTAGACGTGATGTCACTCGAAACTCCTTAGCACGCACGATATTTTCGTCATTTTTTGTTTGTGAAAGAAAATGAAAAATACGTGTATATTATTTTTTTACTACTTCGACAAAAAACCCTTTTCAATGTAGACGTGATGTCACTCGAAACTCCTTAGCACGCACGATATTTTCGTCATTTTTTGTTTGTGAAAGAAAATGAAAAATACGTGTATATTATTTTTTTACTACTTCGATAAAAACCCTTTTCAATACTCGAAAAATATTTTCAGAGAACAAAATGGGAAGCTTATCTTGACTAATGAGCAAATTTACGATCACTTTAAAAGCACATACGAAGTGCCTAAACGCGGGAGCTCGTACGTAGTACCAAACATCCAAAGACCTAATGATCCTCTGACAAACTTTCAAAGCACTCCACCTAGCGAAGAGGAAGTAAACTACCAAATTAAGAAGAAAACTACTAAATCAGCTCCAGGCCCTGATGGCATTCCCTACATAGTGTATAAAAAGTGTCCATCAGTTCGTAAACATATCTTAAATATATTCAGTAAGATCTGGTCAGGAAAGCAAATCCCAAAATCATTTGGAAGAGCAATTTTTGTCCTCATTCCTAAAACGCAAGAAGTAACTCATCCAAAAGACACCAGACCAATAGCCCTAACCAATACAATTTCTAAAATTTTTTTCAGTATATTGCAAACAAAAATGACCACATTTATGGCTAGCAATAGGTATTTCAGGCCCAACCACCAGAAAGGCTTCTTGCCTGGTATTTCTGGATGCCTGGAACACAATACATTACTAGCGGAAAGTTTGAAGGATGCCAGAACACATGAGAGACAAATAACAGTCTGCTGGATAGACCTAGAGAACGCATTTGGTTCCGTGCAGCATGAACTTATGTTATTTGCCCTAAAATGGTATAACTTTCCTGCTGTAATTATTGACATAATTAATTCATATTATAATCACTTAAAATTCGTTATAGCAGTAAACAAGGAATACTCAAAACCACTTAAATATAATGTGGGACTATTCCAAGGGTGCTGCTTATCACCAATAGTATTTAATATAGTTATAAATATTCTAGTAGATAAATTAATATCCCGTGAGAAGAAATGGGGCTACCGGTTTAAAATCAACAATAAGTACACTGAGTCAATTTTAGCCTTTGCGGACGACCTTGCAATACTTACACGAAATCCCAAACAGTGTCAAGAATTGTTGAATGATGTTGATGAGTTCTGTACATGGACAGAGGGAATGAGGGCAAAACCAAGTAAATGTCATTGTTTATGTCTGGGTAGACGAGATACCAAATATACTTCTTACGATCCGGGACTCTCCATAAGTGGCCAAAGAGTTGCCACAATTGCAGAGGCTGTGCCTTTCAAATTTCTTGGTAGAAAGATAGACTACAAAGGACGTACACCATCATTAGAGGTAGTTGTTGGAAATTTCATGAACGACCTCAATAAGGTAGACCAACAGCCTATCAGCAATATCAAAAAAGCATGGATATATGACAACTATCTCACATCACGTCTCACTTGGCCTTTCCTAGTATATGACATCGGTAAAACCCTCCTCGCAAAACTAGATGCTAATGTCATAAAGATATTGAAGTCATGGTTTGGATTGGCACATCCGGCTGATCCCTCTACTCTCTTTAGGGATCACAATAGTTTTGGCCTGAAACTAAAAAAACCATCCGAACTCTACAAACACCTAAGAGTTACAAAAACGCATGTTTTGGGAAAGTCGAAAGACGAATTAATCGCATCTCTCCCAAAAGACAAAAGCGCTTCGGACCTTGAATCTAGACTTCAATTCCATAAACAATTTATGGCAGGTGCACAAGTAAATACAGCTGGGTTGGGTGCGAGAAAGAAAAGGGAAGACCGAGACATGGTAAAAACCTTTCTACAACAAGACGAAAATGACAGTTATAAAGTGCACGCTATGAATTTAGAAAAGCAAAGTGAGTGGTTAACCATAGGTGAGTTTTGTATCCCATTAGCTCTAAAGTGGCGCACCTTGCTATATGACTGGTCTCCTGCCTTATTAAAATTTTATCTAAATGCTTTTCAAATGACCCTTCCTGACCAGAGTAACTTGGTAAGGTGGGGAAAAGCCTCTGAAAAATGTTGCTATACTTGTGGTGAGGCGATATGTACAGCAAGGCACATATTGGTGGGATGCAAGGTGCTCCTTAATAGGGGTCATTACTCACAGCGCCATGACAGAGTACTTGAAATCATACGTGAAGCCGTAAGCCTTTCGGTAGCTAGAGCCCAAAAGGGATTGACGACAAACAAAAGACAAATTAACTTTGTAAAAGAGGGTTCAACTTCAAACTCCAAGAGCAAGCCTTACTCAATCCTGGGTTTAGCACCTGATTGGACTATTTTAATGGACACGTATGAAAAGCACTATAAAATCCCAGAGGATGTGGGTGTTTCGTCATCCAGACCGGACATTTTCCTTTTTTCTAGGGCTACGAAACGCATAGTCCTGGTAGAACTTACCGTACCGTGGGAAACTAATATACCTAAAGACCACGCGATGAAACAAAATAAGTATTACGACCTTCAAAACGAATTAACAAAAAATGGCTATGTAGTTAATTTATACGCTGTAGAAGTAGGAGCGAGAGGTATACCAGCAAAATCTCTCTATAACCTGCTTAAAGACCTTGGATTGTCCAGAAGTGCAGTAAGTTCTATACTAGAACGAGTATCTAAAGCTGCACTAGTAGGATCATATCGGATTTGGCTGGGCAGGGAGAGAAATACGAGTAGTGAAGGTGAGTGTTGACGTACGTCAATATAAGGGGCCCCTTTTAAACCTACGACCCGAGTCACAAGTCTTGGGGTCTATTCGATATTTCTCTCTCTGCCACACGATGGACCCGGCACCCGCACGGTGAATCCATGGAATGCTAAGAAGTTCGTCTCTAATAATTTTAATAACTGACGGACTAGTTCGTTTTTTGCCGATTATATGAAGTAAGTTCGAATGTAGCACTACAAAATTCAACGTAAATGCCGCCTAATCCAAGCCAAAATCAAACAATATTTCTAGAAAATGTCTGGAAAACATTGACCCTTTTACTAGAAAAGCTCGCGATTTATGCATGGCTTATAATTTTCGATCGATGCCCCAAAGAACTTACAGTATTAATAGACGAGCCTAGCTTTATACTAAACAAACATTCACATGTAATTGATAATTTGACTAGATGTAACTAGCTACATTCGTTATTTGGCTAATACATTTTATTTTAATTCGACAAACCTACCCGTGCATGAGTGCATAAAATTAGCAGCAAGATGACAAAATAAGCGATTAAGCCAATATCATCAATTAATAAACAAAATCATAATTTTTCAAAATAAGCTCGTGCGATTCCGATAAAACTTAAATGGGACCCCCAAATCGCATATAAGGTCGTATTCAGTCTGATCATGTAGCCCATATCCTTAGCTATTTTGACGTATAACAATTTATACAAAGGGGGCTTGGCCATAGACTTTATTATTTTGAATTAACATCAGAATCTTTTTTTGTTATAGCATGGAGTGACGAGACGAGCAGAACATGTGCCTGATGGTAAGCAACATGCCTGCCACATAACAGCACAGTGACACTCAGAATCTTAACGAAACAAAAAATATAAAGAAGTATATAATATTAGAAATACATTTGAAGGGTACAGGGGAAAAACATGCCATGTCACAAAGACAATGAACTGAGAAAATGGCAAATTAAACTTTGAATCCACGTTGACATTGCTTGTTTTTGCACTGTATCAATATTTTTGAACGAAGATTACGCCGCGACTATTCATGTTACTGCAAAACGTGGTTTGGCGGTTTGTTCTTCACATTTTGGACTACATAATGGCATTGCCAGTTTAAAAAAGATAAAAATGTGACATCGCATGTTTTTCCCCTGTGCCCTTCATTTGATATTAGCGTACAATTTAGTTAAAATTCTGCTACATTCATGAACAGCTTTTCTTCTATAATGTAATCAAAAAAATTCACACTACATTAAGATCACACAAAGTCACTTTGATAAGATAATTATTATAATAAATGCATAAAGATAAGTCTTTATACATTATTGTATACATTTCATGGCCGAATTCAATTGAAATATAATCAAAATTTAAAACCTTTTATTTAGACCATGATTTGTAATTTATTATTGGTATTATTTGATTATTTGTCAAGCAAAACAGTCAATATTGTATAGCCCCATCTCTTTTTTCGGAAGTGCGTGTGTGCTCTCTTCGAGTATTTCACAATCTTGAGGAACAGGATTCTAGTTTCTCAAGATTGGTTGTTATTTACCCGACTGAGGGAATTTATTAAAGGTTCTCACATAATTATTACGTTTTTTACCATTTTAATAATAAACTCGGTTTCTGATTAAATTTCAAAATATTAGGATTTTCTAGGTTTGAGTTTAACGACGCATCAAATATCCACGTTTAACCGTTAAATAAAAATGTTTTAGTTGGTCAAATAATTTAGAACGCATACAAATACTATATCACAAATTCAACAGTTCTTTGACAAAAGAATACTTAGTTAAATTTGTGACTCATTTGCTAAATTGTACAGTAATGTGAATCGGTAAAAAGATGGTAATATTGGTAGATGTTGCTATACAATGAACGATTGATCTGTTTTGCTGAAACATAGTATAGGGTTGGGTATATATAACATATTTAAACTTTTAGGATTTTCAACATTGAGTACATAGACCATAACGTACTTGGTTTGTATTTTTGCGCTTTTTCACTGAAATAAGCTAGGAAAACAGTTTCAGAAAAAGATGCCGCATTTTTTTCACTTTTCCATTGCAAAAAATCGTCATAAGTTTTATTATATTTTTTAATTGATTTCTGTGGTAAAAGGTTATCAATCAGTATTTTTGCTGTTTCCTTCAACTGCGGCGGAGTTAAAAAATCTTCATTATCACTATCACTACTTATCATTTTGATAGTTATATTTTACTTTTCTACGAAAACTGAATCCTCAAACAATACACAAATTGAAAATGGCGCCAATGGCGTCTGCAATTTTCACATGTTCTTTTTTCAAATTGTTTGACACCATCCAACACACAGCTAGTGGCCAGTGTCATTTTGCGAACTTGGAGATAAAAACTCACTGTAAAAACTTTTTGGCTTTTGATATTTAGGTTACCAGCGCATAGTCTTACCCAAAATTAAAAAAGAAAAACCACGTAAGAAATGGATTTTCATACACTTTTCTCTCCCGCTCAGATGCGTTTTCTCGCCGCATATTTGTTCAATATGCAATGACGTACTTTCTACCGTAAATTTGATAAAGTATCAAGGTACTTTCCGAGCAGGTGTAGTATAAAAGATCTTGTTAGAAAAGTTAGTCGTCTATAAAGTACCCAAGACACCAATTTTGTGATTTTTTTACCCCAGACAACAGCATAGCAATTCGGAAACCATACGTCTCGACACTCTCGGTCTTTGTGGTGTCCTGTCTATACTTTTTTTTTAATTTAATTTAAACACTCCACAGACTCCGGGGTCCGTGACCTTTGTCATTACAATAATCTTTTTTTATTTACATAGATCTTGGATTAGGAGAAGAAGAGGAAAATAAAGGGGGGGGGAGTAGGGGGGTGGTGAACATTTTAAACGTAATTCTAGTACTAGTCAGTCTGATTTCGTCTGTTGAGCCGATCACTACTGGTTAGGATTCCGATAGTAATCGACTCGACATCGTCTTTTGCCTAAGCCGCCTCCTCCTGGCCCAGAGCCTCCACTACGGCCGCATTTCTGTCTCTAATGGCCATCTGTAGGTTGAAATCTCGAATGGTCTTTGGTGATGCAGCCAACGCTCGCCGCACGAACCGACCGATGGCGTCGTCGGTGTCGTCAGCGTAGTATGTGAAGGTCCCCGTGTGTCGTGAGATTGCAACAACCGCATGGGACACGCTCTCGTGCAGCTTCATGTTTGCCTTGGTTTTAATTACGATTACCGACTCGTATGTCAATCCCTGCGCTTCATGGATGGTAAGGATGCGTGACCCGGTGCCCGACCCGTAACCCTGCTTTGTCAGGGTCTCCTTTTCCTCTTGAGTATGCACTAAAAAGAGGGTGTTGGATTGGGTGCCGGGTATTTGCGATCCTTTATACCTTCTCTGCTCTAGGGACTTTGTACGGGGAACTGAGGAATACATACCTAAGTATATTTCCCTCAGCGTATATGCAACATCCATCGGGTTGCGATGTGTGCAAAGCAACTCCTGGCTGATCTTTGCTACCAGGTTCGGGCGGTGATACCTCATTTTAAAGAGATTTTCCCTATCGATGTAAGGCAACTGATTGACGTCTCCGATGAGGACAATTTCGCCAACACCAGACAGCCGTGAGACCATCACAATGGCCCCGAAATGGTTCATGAGAGCCTCATCCACCAGGAGGCGGCTGAATTTCTCTTTTCCGAAACCATTTACCAGAGCAGAAGCCATAGTTAGCACTCTGGTTTTGACCAGGTTTCCGATACGGTGCGATAGCTTCTCCCTTAGATCTTTTGCTGCCTCAGTTGTTGTGGTGATGATACCGTCCTTGTCCACGTCGAAGTGTCTAATCACCCAAGTTGTCTTTCCACATCCTGGAACTCCGTTGACCCACTGTATTCTTGGTACCTCCCAGTTTTCCCAACACGCTTTGACGTTTGAGTTCCCTTCAATGGACTTGGCCATCTCGAGGATCTTGTCGCCCAGCATAATCTTGGTGCATCGGGCGGTAACTGCAATTGGGTCGTTTAGTGGTGTCGCATAAATGGGTCTTCCCGCGCGCTCTGTCTCACTCTCGTTCAGTGTCACGAAGCCATTTTCTGCACTGTAGGCTGCCATATACTGTCCTGTCATGGTTCCCTTGATGACCCGGGATGTGACATTATTGTAAATGGCTGCTTTGGCCTCCTCGAGATTCGCCTTTAGGAGGCTTTCACTTCCTAGCCTATAGAACTGCATGATGTTTTCGCAGATCTTGAGGTTAACTAGTCTTGTTGCTCTCAGTATGGCTATGAATTCGATGAAGGCGTTACGTGCATGGCTCCGCGGCTCCGAAGCCGCAACATAGCGGGGCGGTTCAACCTGTCCCATGTCGGCTCTCGTTCGGCTCATTTGTTGCTGTGAATCTGTTTTGAGGGTCCTTGACGTTAAAAGGGGTGGTGCACAGGATGAGATTCGGAGTACGCTCCTTGCTGCAGTGTTGAAGGCAGCTACGAAGGCCGTGTTGTTGCTTCGGCTGCTGCTTTGATTGGCTGCGGCTTTTTCCGCTTTTTCCGTATCTATACTAATATTATAAAGCTGAAGAGTTTGTTTGTTTGAACGCAAGAATCTCGGGAAATACTGGTACGAATTGAAAGATTATTTTTCAGTTGGATAGTTCATTTATCGAGGAAGGCTATTTAACATTACACTACTATCAACAGGAGCGCAGTATGAATGAAAAATGCAACAAAAACGGGAAAATATATTGCTTTTTGAGAGCTTTCGTTGCGTGACAGTATGTGTATATCTTTTAAAAGGTTGCGTCATTAGAATCTAAGGTAACCAAATTTATTCTAGATTTGAATTGGTACGACCAATTTTCGATGGATGGCGTAGCAACGCGCGCACGATTCAACTAGTCCGTTCATAATGACAGAACCAAAGATTGTCATTTCGAATTTGAGTAGGTCGGATTGCGTTTGTAGGACGGAGGCGTTGTGGAGTCGAGTGTGCGTAATATGAGGACCGAACTTAATGTACGGTTATGGAAAACATGCAGATTATGATTCTGGATGTTATCAGGTGTTAAGTATTTTTTTTTAGGAGGTGGCCCTTAAACATGAAGTAAATGGAGTGAACACATGCTTTACTATCATTACAATAATTGTTTTATTCACATTATCAAATTGTTTTTATGATAAACTAGCAACCTGCCCCGACTTCGCACCGGTGCCTTGCTGATATTATACTAAATATACTTATATCTATTGATATGATAAATATACAAATGAAAATGGTTATTGTGGGGTATCCCTAAGAAGTAGATATGTTAAATACTGTCGCGGACTTTTGTGGATCTTATAATACTGCAGTAGGTACATTATTTTGGTCTATCTCGTAGGATTCAGCCATTGTTTGCAATGTAAGTGCAAAATCTATAAATTTATGACATCACATTAGACCTTTAAAATTATCAGTGTTTCGCTATAATTACACAATTACAATACCTTCCTCAGTAATCTATTAAAAACCGCATCAAAATCTATTCGGTAATTTTAAAGATCTAAGCATATTTATGGAAAGACAGACAGCGGGAAATTAGTTTATTCGACAGAATTTGGTGCATTTTTTTAATAGATAGAGTAATTCAAGAGAGAGATTTATTTGTATAATACATGAATAAAATGAGGTTTTTTCCGACGAGACAAAAAGATATGGTTCAATAAAACGATGATAGGAGGCGCTTGTAGGTCTTTCACTTTAATTGCCAAAAACGTTAGGCATAATGGGACTCAATTCATTAAATTTGCGAAAGCACGACTTATAATAAATAATAAACTACTTTATCCATGTACACATTTTATTCGAATGAAAATTATATCAAAACAAGCAAATTTCAAAACAAATTGGTAAACCTGATGAAAGACAATATATATACCTATATATATATATATATATATATATTTTAATTTATTCTTGGCTATGGATACTAGTCCTTCAGCCGAGAGAGTATCTCTCTACTTAGTCTGTGGATAAAATATTGTCGTATCAGTGTTGCTATTTATATATTAGAATTTTCCTTCTACTTTGGCTTAGTTGGCGTCTACTACATCGGGAGTTTTAAAGATTTTTACTGAAAATGGATTGTAGTCAGTAGCGGTTTTTTATTACAATATCAACTTAATTGGCTATTTTTATTACCTATAAGTATTTTAAGAGTTTAACACAAAAGGTAAGAAGAAAAAATATTTTATTATGAAATTCCTTTATGTACCTACTAGCTGAGACCCGCGGTTTCACCCGCGTCTATTTGAGCAAAATGCCTACTAAAATATACATTGCTTTAAAAAGCCATGATCAGTAGGAGAACTATAGAAAAAAATAAAGGGACGCTAGGTAAACGTACTGGGATATACTAAAATGTGTTTTATAGTACCTACAGGAATTTTAAAGTACTTCTGTGTAGATGATATTTTTAGTTTTTTATTTCTTACGGTAGAAGAACAAATTGGTTATCTCTGTAACCTGATGATTTTGATAACGCAACAGATACCTAAGTAGGTAGGTGTCCGTATGAAAAACCGTCTTGGCGTGAATCGATTCCTAGGTGCTTAAATGTTTGCCCCTGTGCTTTAGTAATAGCTACAGTAAACGACTCCTTAACGGGAAATTGTATTAATTTGAAATTAAAAAGCAAATGGTGCCATTTTATGTGGAGGTAATGCATTAACATACCATTCCGCTTGAAGGGAATGGTCGATTTGTGTCAGATTCGATATGAGTGGTGCCCCTACCGACTAAAACACGAACACAGGTATGCTCTCTCACTCTTCTGCGAACCCGCCGCGGGATAATGCACGCCGTGATTGCTTGGGCCGCAAGGTTTGGAGCCCATGGTCACGCATTGACACAATGGGATATGTCGGGATCGAAATTACGTACGGATATGGTACCTTTACCGATCAAAACCCATACCTACAACAGGTTTTTCCAGCCGTGGGTTGGCAGCAGTCTCGGGACCGCTATCGAATTCGACCGTGACTCGATCTGCCATTGCCGCTGCTTTTTGCGGGGACACCTCATGGGACACCCATATCCCTAGGTGCGGTGCCGGACCGCCCTAAGCATTCGGCACACCAGACCCTCCGGTGGAAACAGGATGCGAGTCAAGTGCGCCTTTAGGATCGCTCCAATGTCCACTTTCACGTCATTGGATGAGTGACAGGTAATGGCCTCCTCTCGCTTCTCCTACTCACGCGACCTCTCACTGTTGAGCGTCTTGGCCAAGATCGTCGAGTGCGACAGGTTCGCCCTCACGACCGCGGCCGCAGTTCCGCCTCTGTGGCTACATCGCCTCGAAGAACCTCATCTGAAAGACAACGCTAAGAAACATCGCTGGACCACGTGCCCACAATAAAGTGGTATATATTTTGTTACGGAGTTATTTAAAACTACGATATTTCCTAAAATATTTATTAAAATCAAATGACATCAAGGGCACTTTTGTTCAAAGTTAAATATTTGTGATAAATAATGTATTTGTTCAGATAAATATTAACATCATGTTTGCGTTCTTCTTCTTCTTATTTTTTCTTATGGCTTCCATTCCGTAATAGAAGGTACGTATCACCGAAATTTCGCCAACATCCAGCGTTTGAACGTTGAGAGCATTGTTCTATATGTTACTCATTGGAGTATGATTCTTCATTCAGGTGATCAGTCTTCTTAAGATAATCTTGAGCTAGATTATCGAAAACCCCTTTGGTGTAAAATAGAGGCAGCATGGTTCTTTCTTCAAGTATTTCTAATGTACGATTGCATGTGAATAGTTGTGTTGGTGTATAGGCATAAAAACCAACGGACAAATTTAAAATAAACAACATTACACAATAAAAGATTAGAGATTTTTAATTTACATGTAAAAATGTAACAATGCAATTGCAAATTTGTTTACCTAAAATGACGCAACGTTCAAGTCTGTGACACATGTCTTCAAAAGTCTGTGACACGTCAGACCACGCCAAGGAGAATGGCACACGCAGCTAAAGTTCTCAAAGAGAAATATTTTTCCCCGTTTTTTTACATTGTTCAACCCTTTCTCCGCAATAAAAAGTAGCTTATGTCCTTTCTCGGAGTCTAGTCTATCTGTATACCAAATTTCATTAAAATCGATTCATCGGTTTAGACGGTAAATCCTTACAGACAGACAGACAGACAGAGTTACTTTCGCATTTATAATATTAGTAAGGATTTAGGTTTTGTAGAAGGTAGACATAACAAACTAATCAGCTGAGCTAAGAAGAAAATTATAATTTAAGTATCTAAAATAAATAATTGATGTGTTCACGAAACCTCTAAAATGTTTAATTATCACAAATTATTTAGATTAGGGGTTTCATTGTGATAACACTTTTGAGAGTCTATGGTAGAAACAGATCTTGCTGAATCTACACTATCGCCATCTAGTGCGTACGGTGGAACTATTTTTGTCTCGTCGGAAACCCCCTCATTGTAACGAAACACTGATACTTAAATAAATGGCCCAATACACTTCCTGGCAACATCCATAATCGTAATCTATGCTATTTCGAGTCCATAACCGTACACCAAGTTCGGTCCTCATATTACGCACACTCAACTCCTTTTGGCGCCTGGGCTTGTCAATACCCAGTTCCCCAGAGTGATGTCACATTATTGCAATTTTACATCTATACTTATAATAATAATAATAATCCCGCCATGTGGGATGTTGATTCGACGATCATAGTCCCAACATCTCAAGAGACTTTCGCTAGACGGTTGGATTAAGGGTCAGATGCAGAAGGCGGTCATCCTTGACACGGCGCGCATCGTCAGGAGGTTCCTCACTCTGCAGCCCTAACCACCGGTAGCTTGGGCCCTGCCCCGCTGCTGGCGGCACCCTAGTTTTTAAGTTTTTTATAATGTATATATTTTTTATTTATATTGTAAAAAACTTAGAGATTAAGAAGACGATTAAATGAGTGGATAATAATAATAATACTTAAACTTAGGCTTAAGAAAGGAAATAAATACGTACATAATACTTATAATAAAACTGTAGCGGGTCGAATTCTGTACATAGAAGATATTTTGAAAAAAAATATTTGGGGGCACTCCTTAGTCCATACTGATGGCGAAACTGCATTTTTTTTCTTTCATGTCTGTCTGTCTGTCTGTCTGTCTTTCTGTATAGGGAACTCTCATCACGCCGAAACTACTGATTCAATTCAAATGAAACTTGACATGATTTAAGATCATTTTAAGTAGATGGTAGCTGTCTACTTTTAATCCCCAAATTCTGCACGGTTTTCTTGCAGAAAGGGGTGAAAGTCAGATTGTGTATTTGGTTGTAACTCATGTTTGCGTTGTTCAATTTCGTTATTTCTTATTTTGTTAGAAAGAACACATTTTTACTATAGTCTCATCAAGTTTTTAACAATATTGGTCGTGTGATTCAGAAATTACATAGAAATTAAATAATAACGGTAAAAATAAGTTCGGTACATACTAACTTCTAAGTATTCTGTGGCATTGTAAACACTAGCTAGGGATGTAACGGAGGTCATTTTATCGGAACCGAAGGCGCGGTCGGAGGTTTTAAATTTGACTTATCGGAGTCGGAACCGAAGTCGGAGACGGAGGCAGGATCAGAAGTGGTGGCAGGAGAAACATTTTTATTGGGTTTTTTTTTTTTGCCAAACACGTGGACACGGTTAATATTGACGAGCAATTGATTTAGGGAGTTAGGATTTTGTATTTCCATTTACTATCCACCACAATAAGGGATTATCTGCAATATTTATACAACTTACCTCCGATTGTAACCTCCGTTTTAAAAAATTCGGAGCCAAAATCGGAACCGAAGGTGTAATTGTAATCGGAAGTTCCGACTTACCGGAGTCAAGCTCATCCCTGGTACACCGCACTCAAATCCGCCATCGGTGACATCGGTGACATATATCGTCAGGTCATATGACAATGACAATGCCTTTCTAATGTTTTTCCTACAGATGGCAGCTCATGGTACGAAACACGATCTGAGATTTATTAGAAAATGTGAAATGTCAAAGAAACAGGAATACATGTAATGTAATGTTATCAACCAAAGTCGAACTACATTTAAAAATTAAGCGGTTGGTGTTTGTGGATGCAATCCTTGCTTCTGAATTTAGTATGTTAGGTTACTGAATGCTATGTTAGGTATTAAAAAACCGGCCAAGTGCGAGTGGGACTCACGCACGAAGGATTCCGTACCATTACCAAATAAACGGCGAGAGCTTCTTTTATTGTATGGGAGCCTTAATCATTAATTTTAATTAATTATTTAAAGAGAACATAAAGCGAAATATTCTGTGAACAGTTGAAGCGTCTACTTGTCACCATTATTAGCATCGAGCAAGAAACGGTAAAAAAAAACAAATTTGTTATATAGGAGCCCCCCTTAAATATTTATTTTATGTTGTTTTTAGTATTTGTATCACCGTTCTTGAGATACAGTCTGGCGACAGACGGACGGACGGACGGACAGCGAAGTCTTAGTAATAGGGTCCCGTTTTTACCATGTACATATATTATATTATATGGAAAACAGGGAGGCGGTTTTTTGAATATTAACAAAAACTGGATGACAAGATGATGTTTAAGCCCACTACCAGTCGAAGCGTGCCCAGCATGCTGGCAGCAGTACTACGCTGAATGGCAATGTTTATGCGATGGGCCAAATAAACGCCAGCATTTTGGTCACGCGTTGCGTCGGCCAAGTGCTCGGAAAGGTTTTTGAAGATGAGGTAAGCTCCCGGCCCCCACGGACACGATGCGATGTCTCAACCCCAAATGGCTTAAAGATAAATCCAATACCGAGGATTGCATATTTCCGCCGTTTGAGACGCTCAGCTAAATTAGCCGCTGCACTGGCCCTACTATGTATATCTGGAAGATGTGATGGTGCCAGAGTATCGACGCAAGCTGCGTCCCACACTTGGAGCGGACGGCGGACTCAACTTCCAAGGCAATAAAGTCATGCCGTCAGGTCTTTTGCCATCGTCACGCGTAAGACCACTCCGGTTTGAGTACCTATGGCTGGGACAATGGCGGTGGAAAAAACCAAAGTTTCGGGTGTGAATTGTCCACCAGTATCTATTTATCTGGACGACGTAGTTCTGGCTTCTTAAATTAGTCGAGTGAACTTTTTACTTGACTAGAAGTTAGTTGACGTGAAATGATAATTTAATAATTGAAGTCAGTTTTTGTTCCTTCACATATTATTACAATCCAAATACTAAATGTAGTGTTTAAAACAAGCATTACCTATATGTTTATTATGTAAAGGTATGATTTGGTTGAAATTTGAAACACAGATAGTTTATAGTCTCATATATACCACCTATCATCTCGGAAAAAGCATGGGCCCTAACGAAACAAATATTAACGATAGAACGACATTACCAATTAGATTGACATTTGAAACACACATGGTCTTAGAGTCTGGCTTAGAGTCTAAAATATCACATCGGCTAATAAGTCTATCACTTATTAAACAATTAGGTAAGTATCAGATCACGCACATTAGCTACATAGTACTCTTCGTAATGTATCCTATAAAAATCCTACAAACTTAACACTGCGGCTATGTTCGATACTCCACAACCTTACTACCAGTATGTTTGATGTTGCTAAAAATATAAAATATGAAGTTGCTCAACTCGAATAAATATATTTTTGTGTGGAAAAATAAATTCACTTGGTTTGTGTAATGGCCACCCATCCAAATATTTTTAGGTAAGTACTACTAATGTACTAATAAGGCCGCAAGATCAACGTACGCGAACGAAGTAGCGGGTTCAGCTAGTCTAGAAATAAGTACCTATATTAAAAACAAAAGTTCCGAAGTTAGTTTTATTGATGTTTTCATTAAAGTTATTCTTCAACGAAGATTGGATATTGAAAGGACAATGCCCACGTCCCATACATTGAAAAACCTGTCAAACTTTTTTTGATACTGAAAGTGCATAGAGATGAATAGTGTCTAATTAGGATTGTTCATGCTTCTAAAAACGTCTGCTGTTGGTGTTTTTTATTTCCCAAATACCAAAAATGAGTTACAGTTAAACCAAAAGTAAGGTTATGTTTACTGTCAAAATATGTACATTAGAATTATTTTTTCTTTTGGATTAGAACAGAAAAGAAAAGAAAGAACTATGGTATCTTTCAAAACATATTTCTTATTAGAATAAATAGGAATAATAGTACTGCTCACTACCAACTGATTACCATACGTATGAACACTTCATTAGCATAGAAATATTGTCACAGAAGGGAATATCCTAATTGTGATATAAATATCTCATTATTTTGATATTCGAGACAGTGGTCTTAGAAGGTCCAGAACAATCGAAGGTTTCCATCAGACAACACAAGCATATATGTTTTTTTGTAATTATTACCACAATTATGTACCTAAGTAATAAGGAGCACTGAATCACATAATTCCCAGTTTTGTAAAAACCAATATAAATTCCGTCACAAAAACTTGAGTTGTTGTTGAAGAAAACAATTCATTTTGCTTGTTTACTTTTTTTGATTTGACAATTTGTCAATTTGACATTAATCTTTGACCACAAAGATTGTTTTACCTATTTGTTTGTTGTTTGACCAATTTGGATTAATGAAAACGTTTCGTTTCACAATTGCGTGCGAACTTTTTTCTCGTTTACACTGCTATAAAAAGTAATGATAGTTTCTTTGTCGCCGTAATTACATATATCGTTATTTAAATGTGTAAGAGTAGTAAATAAACGACATTGTGAAAGAAATTGACAAACATAACATCCATATTCAATCTCAATCTAACGCGGATCAATAAAACGAAACGCAAGTACCGTTTCGTTATTGCAATATTTTCCAAATCAGCTTTGTTGGAAAATGGTAGGTTCAATTTAAACAAATGCAAATTATTTTATTTTGCAATGTTAGAAAGTTATATAACTTCGCACACGAGTACAACAAAAAATCACCGATTTTTTAATATATAACTCATATGTCTAAACGACAAATATTTTGGCGGGTCAAAAATGGACATTGTCCTTTGTTTACGTTCTTTCTATGGTTCTTTTTTAATCACAGTACAACATATGTACAGTTAGCCTCTGGATACATATTATGTGTGATAGTTTGGGGCTACACTCAACACTCTTTGAGACAACACTCCCGTGTTGTGTGAGAAATGTCCATCAGCCTGATCAGCCTCGAAAGACGTTTGATGTTGTGATGTCGCTGATGCCGCTAGTGGTGTTTTGTCAATGCTCCGTTGGTATCCATTATTTTCATTTTTGACAATTCAATTCAATTCAATTCATTTATTCGAACCATAAATTCATAAGAACACTTGGTAACGTCATTAACAAAAAGGCAAAGAATATGTGTACATAATAAGATAAAGTAACAATGTCAAAATGAATAAAGAGGCTGTAAAAGAGCCTCGTCAATAAATGCAGCTGTAAAAAGGCTTTGTCAAAGACAAAATAACAAATAATTAAGACATACAGTATAAAGATACTACATGAGTACAAACATTGTTCAAAAGTTTTATAAATCTATTATTTTACCTTATTACAAGATTCTAGTTTCGACACATTTCTCTTCCATACATTACTATCTTTAACAAAGTCATCTATATTATAATATGCCTTGCTCAATAGGTAGCTTTTTATTTCATTTTTAAACTTCGTTTCATTGAGACCTTCGACTTGTGCAGGTATTGCATTATAGAAGCGAATGCCATTACATTTAAAAGAGTTATTTGTTTTCTGAAGTCTGCACTTAGGAAATATAATTTTGTGTTTATGGTGGGCTTTTGGATTCAGATCAGTTAGTTTCTTCAGTTGACTTCGATTTTTTCTTACATACATTATACATTCATAAATATACAATGAAGGGACTGTTAATATGTTTATAGTTTTGAAAACCTCCCGTACTGAATCTCTAGCTGATAAATTATATTTACAGTATTCTTTTTGGTATTCTTTGTAATAATACGTTTCACCTACTCAATCGGCATGTCATCTTTGGTTGTTGGTGACACAGTCGTCGTTGTTTTAGTTCCTCTCATGCATCTTAATAGACAGCCATCAAAATCATCAATAGCGAGGCCTACTCTCATTTCATTCCATCTGGTAATACACAGCGACAGAACCTGACTTTCGCGCGATTATTTATAGATTTACACCTTTCGGAATTATAAGTGGAATTGCACATTTCTATATCTTAGCAATATTCAAGAACTGTATTAATATTGTAACATATCATTAAATTCGTACAATGAATCATTGTAGCAGTCGCCACAAGCAGTAATGCTGGCATGTACTTCATTTTGAAACAATTGAAATTGTATTTAGCATGTTTGAAATTGAATAATTTATTTTAACTTTTTTTTTCACATGGTAACCCGTAACGTAACGTAGGTAACCCGTTGAGGGTTACCTACGTGTGAAATAATCAGTCCAGGGTAGTAATTTTAAATGCAATCCATCATCATCATCATCATCATCATCAGCCGCAAGACGTCCACTGCTGAACAAAGGCCTCCCCCCTAGATTTCCACAACGAACGGTCCCGCGCAACCTGCAACCAGCGGTTTCCAGCGACCTTTGTGAGGTCATCTGTCCATCTAGTGGGAGGCCGTCCAACACTGCGTCTTCCGGTTCGTGGTCGCCACTCGAGAACCTTTCTTCCCCATCGGTTGTCAGTTCTTCGAGCGATGTGGCCTGCCCATTGCCACTTCAGCTTGCTTACTCGTTGAGCTATGTCGGCCACTTTAGTTCTTTTGCGAATATCTTCATTACGGATTCTGTCGCGCAAAGAGACTCCGAGCATAGCTCTCTCCATAGCTCGCTGTGTGACTTTGAGCTTTGTTATGAGGCCCACAGTTAAGGACCACGTCTCAGTTCCATAAGCCATCACTGGCAACACGCACTGGTTAAAGACTTTTGTCTTTAGGCATTGGGGTATTTTGGACTCAAAGATGTGTCGAAGTTTCCCGAACGCTGCCCATCCGAGTTGGATCCTTCGCTGGACCTCTTTGTCGAAGTTGGATCTACCTAATTGGATCTTTTGACCCAGGTAGACGTATTCGTCAACAACTTCGAGTGTGGTATTCCCAACAATAACCGGTACAGGTGAGACATGCACATTTGACATGACCTTTGTCTTGTCCATGTTCATCCTCAAACCAACCTGTTGGGATACTCTACTGAGGTCCCTGAGCATTGCACAATGCAATCCGAATGGCTCAAATTCGGAATGACAAGCCATGTCTCTGTCATTCTAAACAGATAATGCAAAGACCGAGTGATGAGATTCCGTGTCAGATGAATCCGACTGGGTTCAGAATCACTATGCAGACCCGATTTCAATATTTTACCGGTATTTGACGACAAAAATCCAAGTTGCTCCAGGCCAATTATATCATATTTAACCCGTTAATTAATTGAGTAAACAATGCCTCAAATCTTACTATTACCATATTCTGTTACTTTCGTTTTTTAACTAACGTGGTCGTTACACATGTTTGCGCACGCGCGCGTCAAATGAATAGCTGTCATCAGTCAGCTGTCGTGCACTGGAAAAAGGCCGCTGGATGCAACTGAAATTGAGTCAAACTGGACCGATCAAATCACACGTGAGTTAAAGTATAAAAAAATATTCTACTAGTACAACTCGACCGTTGACCGCACACCGGAGTGGACGTGTTTGTCTTAGGACCTACCTACATACCTACGATGAAATGAACCAAGATGTACACCAACAACTGATGTCCCAACTGATGATGTGAATTGAACTGATGACAAAAGGCGTAGAACATACACACGTAAGCCTAAAACTAATATAATTTTACCTACGGGTCCCGACCGCGCACTCCAGCCTACCCGATATTCCCGCCTGTGCGTCAGCACTACCGCGAACTGAAGCTCACGACATTTTCTACAGCGGCATACAGTACTGTGGTCAACTACTTTGGAACCGTTCCCGTCACCATGCCATTAAACCGCTCGCCACCACCGTCACAGATTGATTCACCGTCATTTTCTGCGTTGCAGCACTATTCGTCAGATTCTAATATTGCTGTAGTCGGTCGAGAAAAAAGCATAAGTGCGTCGTTCTCTGCTAGCAACTTAACTACAAGAAATAAACAATCTGCTAAACGAAAGTGCTCGGAGGACGCCTCATCTGATGACCTAAGTAGGGCGGAGATAATGAATATGTTTATGACGTTGCAAAAACAACAGGATGCTAAGCTTGACGTAGTCCTAAATTCCATAAACGAGGTTATATTGTCAGTCAAAACCATGTCAGCAAAATATGACGAAGCCCTAACCAAAATTAATACCCTTGAACGCGAGATGAAGGCAGATAAAAACTATATACAACAACTTGAAAACAGAGTAGAAATACTAGATCGTAAAAATCGCTGTGCAAGTTTAGAACTGAGAAATATTCCACAGTGTCAGAGCGAAACCAAAGATACTTTAAAGCAAATAATCTTTTCCACAGCTACCCGCCTAAATGTTGATCTACAAACTGGGAATATTAAAGATATCTATAGAATTAATGTTAAGACAGGAATAAAGCCTGTCATCGTGGACTTTTCATCTGTATTGCTGAGAGATAGCTTTTTAACTTGTTATAAAAACTACAATAAACAGCGCCTCCAAAATAAATTAAGGGCTAGCGATATTGGCTTCGCAGCTGACGAATTTATATACATAGCAGAAAACCTGACTCAAAAAGAACGTAAATTGCACTACTTGGCTCGTCGTTTTGCTAAAAACCACAATTTTGCTTTTTGCTGGGTAACAAATGGACGAATTTATCTACGAAAAACTGAAGGTTCTCCACAAATACGCATCTCCAATGAGAGTGACTTGGATGAGATGATTTCACCGTGACTATCCCCGCCGCTAGTATTCACAAACAATCAACAGACCCCCGACCTTCAAACGTGTTCTCCTGGCTATGAATACTTACCCCCGTATCGCCTACAGTTAATGATATTACTTTTTTATGTATCGTTGAAGTACTACCTACATAAGAATATACACGCAATTATTACCTTTTATATAAATATTTATTATTATTTTATAAACCTTTCACTATGTTTACCAGCCTTACTAATATCCAAACATTTACTGATCATAATAATATTACACATCACCTATATCAAACTAAAATTTTCCAGAAATATGTATATAAACACCCTTGCATTCTATTTACAAATAATTCACATCGAAGTCAAACTTCCACGCAAACTTTCACACCCACATCATAACACACACAATTCCAAATTCTATCAAAACGCCTACGAAACGCCACCCTCTATTTCCTGTGCAAGATTGCTTTCACTTCAAATCTTGTTTAAAAAAACACAATACATTCGTGTCACACCACAGCTCATTATATCATATGAACAAAAATCTATTTTAGTTTATAAAGTTGCGCAAGTCATACATTTTACGAACAACATTAAGAAGCACCGAGCGACCGCTCGATGCGCCGGCCGGCCGGTGACTGGCGGCGCCGGCGCCGGCAACCCGGGCCGCGGAGTGGGCGGAGTCAAGCGCTCACACTCGGATAGCTATCCTTTGTCCGCCGCGCAGGTAATATTTGCCTGGGCCCATCGCACGCTCGTTGTAAGTTTTTATGCAGCATATTTTTATCTGGATTTATTTTCTACGTTTAAACATTGCGCTCTTTTAAACAACTGTAGACTTAGAATTGTTATAAATTTACTTGAATGCTTTTGTCAATGCCCCGCAAAAAACATTTCAATAAACTACACAGGCGTGCCTGTGTTATTACCAATAATATATTTTTTTGTTGATATTCAATTAAAATGAATAACATAGATCTATTTCGGAGCATTGACAATACTATTCTAATCGACAGTTTTAGAGTTGCACTAGTTGAAAATTGCGAGCAGGCTTTGGGTGACTGTGCGCAACAATATATAATATTATCCCAAAACATTCGCAGCGTAAATGCGAACTTTGACCAATTTTTGATATATCTTACTAGACTACAATTCCTACCCGATGTTATTATATTATCGGAAACGTGGATAGATGATACATTTCAGGGAATTATTATCCCTAATTACAATTGCCATGCATCTACATTATTAAGAAATCAGAATGATGGTTTAATTGTTTTTACGAGGCAAGGGCTTGACGTTGAGATATGTGAACCGGTGTTCAACGATGCAAATTGTTTGGTTAAAAATAGGTGCTGAACTAGGCATAATAGCTCTGTATCGTAGCCCTGCTACACACAATATTAGCAACTTTTTAACATCGCTTGAAAAAACCATTGCTTCAGTTTCTACCTATTCTTGCATAATTACCGGGGACGTGAACATAGATATAAAACCAACATCTACAGATAAAAAATCAGTCGACTATCTCGAACTTACGGCACATCTGGGCTTCATTCCCGGTCATTCTATGCCTACACGTGGACATAATTGCTTGGACCATTCGTTAATCAGAACACGAAAAAGCTCGCGTGTTTTGGTTAGCGACTCTGATGTCACTGACCACGCTGTGATATTAACGGGAATTGATAAATATTATCCAAAGAATGCATCTGTGTTCAAAATGATATCTAAAACAAATCTTAATGATGTTGCTTCTACGCTAGCCGATATAAATTGGGACTTCCTTTACGATACGAGTGATGTAAATATTGCTACTCAGTTTTTGGTTGAGCAGATAGCTAATACTATTCAAAATTGTACTACGCGAACTAAAATAAAAAGTTCTCAAGTTATAATAAAACCCTGGATGACGAAAGGTCTACTGAAATGTGCCAGGAGCAAGGATTACCTACATCTTGAGTCCAAAAAAAACCCTGATAATCCCAATCTAAAAGAAAAATATAAAAACTATCGTAATTTTTTCCTAAAAATTCTTCGCAGTCAAAAAAATAAGTATCATTCAGAACAATTACTAGCGCACAAAAACAATAGCAAAAAACTTTGGACCACAGTAAAAGATATTTGTAATATAAAGGTTGCAAAAAGTGAATCGGCAGACCTCCTTAAAATCAAAACTACAGAAATTGGTTCTTTGAATCACACAAATGCCTTTTTCGCAACAGTTGGAAACGACCTTGCCCGAAATACCTTGGTAAAACTTAACAAAACTGAGCAACAACTGGCCGACGCAATCTCCACTAAAATTACTCCATCAGACTCTTTTTTCTTCACTCCAACTGATATCTACGAGATTAGGAAAAATATCTTGGGGCTAAAATCATCTTCCGCTACAGGGTGTGATGGAATCAGTAACCAGATACTGAAACGAGCTGCTATCGTACTGGCGCCCCCCATTGCTCACATTTGTAATTTAAGTTTGATGCAGGGTGTGGTTCCAAACTGCTTCAAGTTGGCTGATGTCTGTCCAATCCATAAGGCTGTCGCACTCCACTTAGCTCTAGTTTTTTTTGAAGTATTGGCCAGCTTACCGTATCGAAGGCCTTAGCTAAGTCTAAAAATACAGCTAGACTCATTTTTTTGCGGTCTAAGTTAGCGGTGACGTGATCCACAAGTGATACTACAGCGTCCTCTGTCGACTTTCCAGGTCTAAAGCCGAATTGGTTGTTCGAAAGTACGTTGTTTTTCTCCAAATAGCTCAGCAGTCGGTTGTTTACAATTTTTTCCAGTATTTTGGAGAGTGAGGGTAACAGTGAGATTGGACGGTAGTTAGAGACAACAACAGGTTCATCTGTTGTTGTCTCTAACTACCGTCCAATCTCACTGTTACCCTCACTCTCCAAAATACTGGAAAAAATTGTAAACAACCGACTGCTGAGCTATTTGGAGAAAAACAACGTACTTTCGAACAACCAATTCGGCTTTAGACCTGGAAAGTCGACAGAGGACGCTGTAGTATCACTTGTGGATCACGTCACCGCTAACTTAGACCGCAAAAAAATGAGTCTAGCTGTATTTTTAGACTTAGCTAAGGCCTTCGATACGGTAAGCTGGCCAATACTTCAAAAAAAACTAGAGCTAAGTGGAGTGCGAGGTATAGCGCTGAATTGGTTTAGCTCTTATCTTAGTGATAGAAAGCAAAGAGTTCGGATCGCGAACCAATTCAGTGACTACGCATCCGTTTCCTTTGGAATTCCACAAGGCAGTGTGTTAGGCCCAACGCTGTTTTTGGTTTACGTGAATGAGCTGTGCAAATTGGATCACAAAAAAGGGAAGACGTTCACTTTCGCAGACGACACTGCTCTGGTCTTTCACGGCGACAGCTGGAGTGAAGGGGTGGAACTCGCTAGCAGGGGTTTGGCGGTAGTAGCAGAGTGGCTAGAAGTGAACCTCTTAACCTTAAATGCTTTAAAGACAAAATGTATGGCATTTCGAATTACCCAAAAAACCAGTCCTCCACCCATTATACTCAAGCTGCATTCGTGTGGATCACAATTGGACTCATCATGTAACTGCCCGGTGCTTGAGTGTGTTGACAACATCAAATATCTGGGTGTGGTGATTGACCACAGACTGACATTTAATAATCATATTACCACCTTGCGATGTAGACTACGTAAAATGTTACACATTTTTAAACGCCTAGGTACTGTCGCTGATCCTAAAACGTTGCGTATGGTCTACATTGCCTTGTGTCAGTCTGTGATCAATTACTGCATTGTCTGTTGGGGTTCTGCTGCGAAAACAAGCCTGATAAGTGCCGAACGAGCTCAAAGAGCCATATTGAAAGTCGCATACAATAAGCCATTCAGATACCCAACAGACAAACTTTACGAGGTGACTGATTATTTATCAGTACGAAGACTCTTCATTCTGTCAGTCACACTAAGGTTCCACAAAACTTCCTCATTTACTATGACACAATCAAAAAAGGATGGGGATAGACGTAATGCATGGGCATTACCCAAAACAAAAACCAACTTTGGCCAGGGTACTTTTTCTTTTACCGGTCCATACCTTTACCAATTATTGGACAAAAAGCTGGATATTCTTAAAACGTCACACTATGAATGCAAGAAAAAGGTCTCGGCTTGGCTGTCTACCCAGGGCTACGCAGATACAGAAAAAATAGTGACACCGTTTAGGTAATCTAATTTTCCCTCAGTAACTTGAAAAAGTGAGATTAAGTGCAACAAGCAGGCAATCCATTTTGGCGATAAATGACAGCACTATACAAACACACATAAACACATCCACTCATACACACATAATACCACACAGTAACTCATACACACACACGCACACAGCCTATTTAACATAAATCCCAATATCATTTGCTCATACACACCTCTAAGTTTTTACTATTACCTACACACGCATGTCATATTAAAGTACAAAATATATATATCTATAGTACACTATTTATCCATATGTATTATATATATGTTATCAATGTATATGTATGTATATAAATACATATGCACGTATATTAGATGAAGGCATTACTTACTTATTTTTTCTAATTATACCGTCATAAATCAAATCAAATCAAATCAAATCATTTATTTGGCTTGTGGTCCTGGGTTACAAATAGATGATGCAATGATAATAGGGATCTCCAGTTCCCGCTTTGTCAGCATAGTTACATATTAGAATAAATGTTTCTGTTTTTTTTTCTTTTTAAATTAGTTTTGCAAAAAAAAAATGTTTTATGTAATCGTTATGCCTGGTGCCCACGACACAGGTTGCCCTAGTGTGGGTACCAGTGTACATGTGTCCCAACATATTTTGTTTTTATGATTTAAGATACCTGTTTTTTAAGTAACTCTGTTCTTGAACCAAATAAATTTCATTTCATTTCATTTCATTTCAGTATAATTATTGTAAACGTGAAAATGTGTTACGAAAGTTTTTTATTTTTATTTTCGCAAAATTGTATTAGGCTATGTACCTACATAAAACAGAGCACATTGTAACTGTGCAATAAGCTTAACCTTAATCTAAAAAATATGTAACTAGTTGAAATTTACAAAAATGCCTGCAAATTTTAGTCATGTTTTTAAACTATAATTTATTTATTTATTTTCTATATCAATTGCTAGGATGCGCTTACAGCAAGGCCAAAACGCACATAAATAAAATAGTAATAAAAATACTACGACGTCATTATGAATGAAAAGCGAGCTATTGGTATGTCTTTTGCACAGCCATTTACGTCTCTTTTAGCGAAGTGCGCAGGGGTCTGCATTAACGGCTGCTCAAATTTAATGTACTCGTATTACGACATATACGAAACATTGGCTAAATACGAGTTTCCATTGTAACTTTGTAGGTAATTGTTACAACATTCGTAATTAAAAAAAAAAGTGAATGAGCTTACCTGGTCCGTGACGATACCTCCACAGGGTAGTAAATGTTTCTGAATTTGACAATAAATTGGCGAGATTTTATATTTATGAGCTTCCTTTAAATCCCAACCGAAAATAATTATTGAATGAAGCATCAAATTTGTTACGGAAGTTTCATTGACAGAGCTGAGTTAAAAGGAGAACAAAGGCCAACACGTTATGGCTCTTAAGCTCTTATTTGTCGCGCGGTGCGCCGTACGTAATACGATATCGTGTCATCAAAACAAAGTAACAAACTTCATATATTATTATGTCTATGAACCGGCTACAACCCGGCAGGGACAGCCCTGGATGTACGACTTTATGGAACAGGAACAAAAACTTAAGAGTGATGTCCTTTTCTTCAGCATTCCCGTCTCTGCCGGGGCTGACGGCAGATAATGCCATAAGATCTTCCCTTTTATCGTCTATAAAATACGTCACGCTAATTTCGTGATATTTTTTCCCTCCCCCGTCCGTGATACAGCTGATCACACTTGAGAAACCCCATCTGCCCAGCGTGACATAAGTAGTCAGTGAGTGTCACAAAATTAAAAACAAAAGTTCCAAGAGTTCAAAAGAAATTAGTTATAGTCCAGTGCAATTACGCAAAAAAATTGAAAAAAAAACGTCAAATTATGTAGTTTGGGGATTATGAAGGATCAATAAGGGGTGTATCCTGAGCATATATTCCAATTTGAGGGATTCTGGCGTGATCAGCTCATGGTCATTTCGATGAAAACGCGTTTAATTCGATATTTCGAGAACTGTTAGTGTTAGGCAAAAAATTGTTGAGACCTTTTCTCTTTTAAATTAAATTTACTAACTTTTACATCCACAACTTTTCTTATTTTCATCAATATTTGGGAAGTTATTGCTTCCGAAAGGCAAAAATTTTACTTTTTTTTCCTCTCTTTGTTTATTTTTCGCCATTTTCTCCCTAACCGTTCAATTTTATGAAACTTTACCGATAATCAAAAGTGTAGATCTTTTAATAATGAACAAATTTTTCCTTGAACTTTTTTTCTGTAATCACAATACCTTCAGAGTTATGTTACTTTACCGAGCGAAATCCGCGCCACTGCGACACCTCCGCGACACTGTGACAAATTCGCTACACCTCCGGACTTAGGGCTGAACCCAAAATTCATTGTTGGATTGTGTTGGTGGGTTTCTTCTACACAGGGTTATGTGGGACAACAACGTTACCTACTTCGACATATGCCAGAAATACGTAACAAACATAAAAAACATTACGGTACAGACGTGGTAATTGTATTCGATGGCTATCCCAAACGTATTTCCAACTTTGGCACCAATTCTGCCATACGGCTGCGCCAACCCCAGCTGAAGCCATGTGCGGATATCATTTTCATCGACAATAGGACCGTCACCACAACTCAAGATAAGATTTTAGGCAACGAGAGCAATAAGACCAGATTCATTTCACTACTGAAAACTTTTCTCATCAAATCAGACATAGAGGTGGAACAAGCCGTAAAGTCCGGTAAAATTCTCTTAGCCGTACTGATAATCAGACCATCCGCATCCTCTACGGCTCGCTCCATCTCTATGTCTGATTGAGTGTATCTGAGTGTATTTCTGCCATATATCGGAGTAGGTAACGTTGTTGTCCCACATAACCCTGTGTGGAAGAAACCCACCGACACCATCCAACAATGAATTTTGGGTTCAGCCCTAAGACCGGAGGTGTCGCGGATATTTTGCAGTGTCACGGAGGTGTCGCAGAGGCGCGGATTTTGCTCGGTAAAGTAACATAACTCTGAAGGTATTGTCATTACAGAAAAAAGTTCAATGAAAAAGTTGTTCATTATTAAAAGATCTACACTTTTGATTATCGGTAAAGTTTTATAAAATTGAACGGTTGGGGAGAAAATGGCGAAACATAAAAATTTATGCCTTTCGGAAGCAATACCTTGAAAAGTATTGATAAAAAAAAGAAAAGTTGTTGATGTAAAAGTTAGTAAATTTAATTTAGAAGAGAAAAAGTCTTACAATTTTTTGACTAACACTAACAGTTCTCGAGATATCGAATTAAACGCGTTTTCATCGAAATGACCATGAGCTGACCACGCCAGAATCCCGAATATATGCTCAGAATACACCCCTCTATCGATCCTTTATAGTCCCCAAACTACATAATTTAATGTTTATTTATTTCCGTAATTGCACTGGACTATTATATTGATGCGTCGTATTTACATACTAACATATCGACTCGTCAGAGATAACTCTATGAACGGGCTACAAGCCGGCGAGCAGTCCTGGATCTTATAACTTTTTGGAAAAGGAAAAGAAACCTGAGTGATGCTCTTTTCTTCAGCATCTCCGTCTATGCCGGGGGCTATTGGAAACTGCCAAAAGATCTTCCCCGTCAGAGATCATCTATAAAATTTGTCAAAATATGCACTATTTTGTGATTTTTTGTACCCCTCCATCCTCCATTTACCTAGCAGAAACCGACTGAAGACTCCCGATTTGAGACACCAATATTGTAAAAAAAATCACTCTTAGACATCATTATCACAAAAGTAGAGTAAACTTATTCGTTAGTTTTTGGAACGTCGACCATGAATCGCTGTCGCTTTTTCGAGCTTCGAATAGTCCGATAGAAAACAAGGCAAGATGGTATTAGATAATGCAGATCAGCTGCACAACTAGACCGGGGTCGATCATTTTTAAAACCAAAAAAAAATAGTCATCATCATCATCATCATCATCAGCCGCAAGACGTCCACTGCTGAACAAAGGCCTCCCCCCTAGATTTCCACAACGAACGGTCCCGCGCAACCTGCAACCAGCGGTTTCCAGCGACCTTTGTGAGGTCATCTGTCCATCTAGTGGGAGGCCGTCCAACACTGCGTCTTCCGGTTCGTGGTCGCCACTCGAGAACCTTTCTTCCCCATCGGTTGTCAGTTCTTCGAGCGATGTGGCCTGCCCATTGCCACTTCAGCTTGCTTACTCGTTGAGCTATGTCGGCCACTTTCGTTCTTTTGCGAATATCTTCATTACGGATTCTGTCGCGCAAAGAGACTCCGAGCATAGCTCTCTCCATAGCTCGCTGTGTGACTTTGAGCTTTGTTATGAGGCCCACAGTTAAGGACCACGTCTCAGTTCCATAAGCCAGCACTGGCAACACGCACTGGTTAAAGACTTTTGTCTTTAGGCATTGGGGTATTTTGGACTCAAAGATGTGTCGAAGTTTCCCGAACGCTGCCCATCCGAGTTGGATCCTTCGCTGGACCTCTTTGTCGAAGTTGGATCTACCTAATTGGATCTTTTGACCCAGGTAGACGTATTCGTCAACAACTTCGAGTGTGGTATTCCCAACAATAACCGGTACAGGTGAGAAATGCACATTTGACATGACCTTCGTCTTGTCCATGTTCATCCTCAAACCAACCTGTTGGGATACTCTACTGAGGTCCCTGAGCATTGCACCGAGGTCCTCCAGCGACTCCGCCACAATGACTATGTCGTCGGCAAACCGAAGGTGAGTGATGCATTCGCCGTTGATATTGATGCCATGTCCGTTCCAGTCCAGTAGCTTGAAAACGTCTTCCAGCGCAGCAGTGAACAGTTTTGGAGATATAACATCTCCCTGTCTCACGCCTTTCTGTAGCTGGATATGTTTTGTGCACTGGTCCTGTAATCGGACAGACATTGTGGCTTTGCTGTAGATACACTTCAACACTTCGATATAGCGATAGTCGATGCGGCATCGCTGGAGAGACTGAAGCACTGCCCAGGTCTCGATGGAATCGAAGGCTTTCTCATAGTCCACATACGCTATACATAGTGGCCGATTATACTCCTCGGTTTTCTGTATAATCTGCCGGAGCGTATGTATGTGGTATATGGTACTATAGCCTTTTCGGAAACCGGCTTGTTCGGGTGGCTGAAAGTCGTCAAACCTGCGTGCGAGACGATTCGTGATTACCCTCGAAAACAACTTATAAACGTGGCTCAGAAGTGAGATGGGTCTGTAATTCTTTAACAAGGTGTTGTCACCTTTTTTGAAGAAGAGCACCACCACACTTCTGCTCCACGTTTCTGGCGTATTACCGTCAAGTATGACGGAGTCGAACAGCTTCTGGAGGACTTTAAGTACCGGTTTTCCACCCGCTCTCAGAAGCTCAGTCGTAATTCCGTCATCGCCAGGTGCTTTGTTGTTTTTAAGTTGTTTGAGGGCCATCCTAATCTCATACAGGCTGACTTCCGGGATATCTTCGGTAAAGTGTCGGGTCAGCTTGGCTCTGGGGTCTTTTGCCATGCTAACGACAGGTTGTGCTTGTGTTGAGGTGTATAACTGTTCATAGAACTTCTCAATCTCCTCCAAAATCTCGGGCTTCGACGAGACTACGTTACCGCTATCGGTCTTCAGTTTGGCCAGCTGACTTTGCCCAAGAGACAGATTTCTTGCGAACACTTTCGAGCCTTGGTTCCGCTTGATCGCTTCTTCAATACACGAAGTATTGAAGCAACGTATGTCGCGTCGCACACAAGTAGAGATCCGTCTATTGAGCCGTCTGTATACCGTCATGTCGACCGAAGATTGCAACCGCATATCTCGCCTAACTGCCATGAGATTTAGAGTATGATCGGAGAGCTTTTGGGTTCTATTTTGGCGTCGGCTTTTGTAAAATTTCCTGCCAACTGCTTGAACAGTTTCCACCAGCCTGTCGTTTATTTCGTCCGCCGTTACGCATTCATCTAAAGCTTCGAAGCGATTTTGAAGTTCGAGTTGAAAGTTATCGGGATCTTCGATTTGAGCATAATTTGGTCGGAGCGTGGACTTCATAAAAAAAATAGTAGTAGGATGAAACCCATTGGAAAAGGAGGGGAATATTATAAGAAAGAAAGGAAAAATAATTTACGGGCGATCTGAGGTCGGGAAGGGGAAGGGGTCCGTTTTAAGCGTAAAAACGGTTTATCTCGATTTCCGGCAAAACTACAAATCCTATGGAAATAAGTTGTACGGCAAAGTTAAGGTATTAAACTTGTTAGTTTATATTGGAAGTTCAGTATTATATGAAAAAAAAAACTTCAATCTAAATGCGTTTTATACCAAAATAAAAAAATCGAACTTATGTGTTTTTTTTTTCAAAGCGTTTTCTGAGAACATTTGCCATGGTAATGTATAACTTTTTTTACATTATCAGAAAAAAGAGATTTTAGAGAACAAAAAGCTTACCAACTTTATTGAAAAAGCTGATATTTTGACGGGAGATTTTTCGAATTAAAATTAGGGTACTTTTTCAATATTAAGTTAATTTAAGATAAAAAAATACAGTGTATTTAGATATAAAAAGGCAAGTTTTTAGAGTAATTTTTGTGTGTTTACATGAGAAAAAAATTAAAAACCAAAAACTCACTTATTTGAATTTTTCTCATAAATTTTGCGGTTATGTGAAAAAAGTGTCAATACAAAAGCTGTAGATCTTTTTAAACCCTACAACTTTGCCGTACAACTTATTTCCATAGGATTTGTAGTTTTGCCGGAAATCGAGATAAACCGTTTTCACGCTTAAAACGGACCCCCCCATTCCCTTCCTGACCTCAGATCGCCCGTAAATTATTTTTCCTTTCATTTTTATAATATTCCTCTCCTTTTCCAATGGGTTTCATCCAACTACTATTTTTTTTCACTTGTTATTATTTCTACTAGATTATTTCGAAGGCTTCTACCCTGGTCTAAACAGGCACGTAGAGGAAACAACTCAGGCACAAAAGGCTTTAATAATAGAGCAGGAATACCGTTCGGGCTTTATTCACATCTGGATTGTGTAGAACTTTATGAAACTCCATTTGGGGAATGATTATTTCCGACATAAAAGTAGAACTGCAGGGTGGATTCCGAGGTGTCGCGTTACCAGTATAATACACGAAGATTCGAGAACTGAGATGCAAACAATCATCTCTTCTCCTTTGCTGTCTGATCCAGCGTACCATCATGTTTCGGCATTGGCGGTAGTGAGGGGTGGCAAAAACTTGTTTTTGCTAGAGACCAAAGACTCGCTTTGCTGCCCGCGGGGTACGATGCTACTTTGTTCCCTATTCGACTAATATGGTCAAATCGAACCCTCCGAAGAAATTTTGCATGCGTTAGCAGCCTTGTTAAAGGGTTTTTAATAGATACGGTAGATAGCTACAGACTTCACCGGACAGTATTCGAAGCTGCCTAATGGCAAAGATACCAGCACGGAATATCGGTCTGGATCTGTTGTCAGCAAAAGGTCTAAACAATAAGGTGTATTTCGCGATTATGAAATCCCACTTTCTAGAAGTGAGATTATGTACATTATTGTAATCTTACATCTAGACACTAGCCAATTAAAAACAATAGTTCTGAATTAAGTTTTATTGTCATTCAAATTATTTCTGAACAAAGCGAAGCTTAGACATAGAAGAGCGACGTAATAAAATTTGATTTGTACATATTTCTAAGTACAGACATACAGGTACAGACATACAAATATTTAACAGGATTCCTTTTATATCTATTTTCTTACATCACACTATAAAATAATGAGCTTCTGGATCTGTGAGAGTTCTGCTATTTGATACAATCAACGAATCCGTGACAAACACATCCGTTATAGTTTGGGGCTTGATACGTGTTGTGTGACACGTGTTGTGATGTCCATCTGCCTCGAAAGACGTGTTTGATGTTATGATGGTGGCGATGGCGACTTGTGAATGCGTTCTTGGTTTCCACTCTTCTCATATTTGGCAGTATTCTCATTGGCGTTCTTTGTAATAATACGTATTACTTACTCTATCGATTCATCGCCTGACAACATGTGTCAGTGTTACTGGCACCGTCATTTGTTTTGGCAGTATTTGGGTGTTTCTATGTATAATAGGTATGTATTTAAAACTATGTAAGAATTATATCGCTATCTGGCCGCCATAGTACAAGCGTTGCTTAGTTCGGGGTCAGATGGTGTTGTGTGAATTGTCCACCAATATTTAATTTAATTAATTAATAATTAATTAATTAAATTACTTCACGCATTTTAATCGACAGATATTAGATTCGTCCAACATAACGATGTTAACTACTCTACTCCCAATAAAGTCCCGTATTGCATTGCAGCGACACGCGGTGACGTTCACGCGATAATCTGGAGATTCCTTGTCACACCTTTCAGAACTAATAGTGGAATCGCACTTTTCTATATCTGAGCATCTGTCAATACGCGCAGGTAAAACGTAACAGAGCTCGACAATCTGACAGTGAATCATTGTGACTGTCGCCAAAAGCAATAACGCTGGCAAGTACTTCATTCTGAAACAATTGAAATTGAATTTACCATAATACCTTACCTTGTTTGCTATACATTTTTGGTTAACTTTATTTTATTAATTGAAGGTAATGTATAGCAAAAATAATCGGTCTGGACCCGACTTAAATTTCAGCCGCATTCGACGACAAAAATGTATCGTCGATCCAGCCTGACCATTTCACACATCAGTTACACATTAATTCATTGAATAAAGAGAGTATTAAATCTTACTAGTACCGTGTCCTACTACAATTATAAACGTAAAAAAATATTACATAAATTTGTGAGGATGGATGGATATAACTCATCCGTCATACCATAGAACAGAGAATTTACCGCCTAATTAAAACTGGTTTAACTTTGATAAAGAACACTCTTTTTTTCGCTTGAAATTATAGAGACAGCAATAGCAAAGCCAAAGCCGATTTAGTTAGTTAGCGGTTCTAAGTAAACGGGATTAAAGTCATTTGTTATTCTGCTGTAAATGCTTTGAGGTTCGTGGGTCGAGTCATTGAGAGCACGACAGCTTCCCTAAAAGGCGTACGTTATCCTAATTTATAAAATAAATATTGGCAGTTCTTATGACTGCCAGAAGTGAAAACTTATATGTTCTTAACTCAGAATTTGATAGCTCACTTTGGAAACTACGCGGGTGAAACCGGAGCGCGTGCCCATAACCATGGCTATCTATGCGTCAGCATTTCTAGATGGCCAATGGGAAAAGCTGACGCATTTCTAGATAGCCAATGGCCATGGTCCGGAGTTTACCCGAAAAAATCTTATCATTCCCGAGCGTAACGCTAGAATTCAATTCAAGCCGTGAGTCGTGGGATCGTTTCTCACAAAGTGCAAATATTTGTACATTGATACAAATTGGGTATCTGTGTCCGAGTGTTTCTATGTATAAAAAGTATGTACAGTGAAAACTCTTTATAACGTTATTCTTTTAACGATACATCTATAACGTAGAAGCGAACACTATTTGGTTTGGTTGAAAACCTAAACATTGATACACCCTCTACAGAGAACTCGTCTCTGTTACGAAGATATGTGTTCAAATTCAGAGACAGAAAATAATAATTATTGGTGTAATTGTTATTTTACCGGGTAACAAAGGACACAGACTAAACCTTTGCTGCCCAGAAACTTTTGAGGTCCTAAACAGCCGTCTTTATTTTGTTATTGTTAATTGCCTTGAACATGCATCATTATGCTTGCATTGCTAGAAAAGCATTGCTTGAAAATGATGGTCTCGATATAAACACACTAGGATACTTATCGTATTATCAGTCGTAAACGAACTTTGAAACTGTTAACATGGCCAGTAAAAGAAAAGCTTTACGTGCTGATGATAAAGTTTGAGTGATACAAGTGATTGAAAAAGGAGAGAAGCAGAGTGACGTTGAAAGATGTTTTGAACTAAGTCAATCCGCTGTTGCTAACATTTGGCAAAATAAGGAAACAATTCTGCAGGCGGCACTGAAGCGAAAGTTCCCAAAAATTAAGGAAGCCAAAATTCGAAGAATTGTCAAGCAAAGTTTGAAACTAACTATTTGTAATAATTTTATCGAATACATATTGTCTATTTAGTTGTTTTTCTCTTTTCGATCTATATAACGTTATGTCACTATAACAATAAAAAATGCTCGGTCCCTTGAGCTTCGTTATAAGGAAATTCTACTGTATTTACAAATATTTATGTATTATATCACATATTTAGCTTACATAATACAAGCTTTGCTAAGTTTGGGGTCAATGGTATTGTGTGAAAATTGACCACCGGTACTTATTTATTTAATTTTATACAATGTGTATTGAATCAGCACATTACTATTTTAATTTTACCTAGTTGAAACCACTATAATAAATTTATTACTAATTGTCATTATTTACCATTACTGAAATTTACTATGGTTATTGTATGAATTTTGAAAGAAATAGTTTATTCACATTGGTTATGTAGTTTTTGCGTGAAATAGTAGGTAATAAATACGAGTACATCTTATCCATCCTCACAAGCTCCACCCGTGATAGGTTTTTATTCTATCTGTGGGAACAATGTATTTCAAAGTTGATAGCAATAGGTTAGGTAAGTAATTTATACTAGTAGTATATAAGTTCTACATAATGTACTACGACAAATACCGAAAATTGGCCAAATGCTAGTTTAAATTTTAATTTATAACGAAAGTAAATAAACTCACCTGGTGTTTGATGATACCTCCCCTCTACAAGGATAAAAATGTTTCTGAATATACCAACAAATCGGCGACATATTTATATAGCACAAGCCACATTTAAATCACAACCGAAAATAATTTCACAAAGCATTACATATCTGCTCATTTGCGCGAATTTGTTACGTAATTTTCATTGGCAGAGAAGGGTAATAAGAATAACAAAGGAGCTCGTCATGGCTCTTATATGCCGTGCGGTGAGACGTACATACGACGATATTGTGTTTTCATAGAATAGAGTAAGCAACGCACTTATTAACTTTACGAACTAGCTACAATTTGGTAGCAAAAACCTGTATATACGATTTTTCTTAACTGGAATGGAAACTTGGTCTTCTTCTTCTTCTTAGTCGGTACACTCTTGGCAGAGTGGTCGTGGTCGTCATTTTCCTTCGTCAATGATCCGCTATACAATTCGTCGCAATTTGCTCCTAGCAGCCGCCTTCCTGATGCACACGTGTAAAGGCTCATTCATCGCAGCCCTAATCTGGTCCGTCCACCTCATCTAGGGTGCCTTCGACCTTTTCCCGTGCCGAGACACGTGCCTAAAGAATGTTAATATGCGAGCTTTGACCTGGGAAGACCATCATGACGTTCTAGGAGTATTTTGTGACTTATCAAAAGCTTTAGACTGTGTTCATCATGAAACTCTTTTGAAGAAACTGCAGTTCTATAGGGTATCGAAACCAGCTCTAAATTTTATTTCTTCATATCTTAAAGACCGTGTACAGATAGTCGATGTTAACGGTGTGCAAATGAGTCGCCTATAAGCATGGGTGTCCCACAAGGTTCCATACTTCGACCTTTCCTGTTTCTTATAGAACGTGTGGCGGAAAAGTCCAACAATATTTATGGTACATCATCTATACTAAGTATCGAATCACATATGTGAATATTAGACACAAAAGCACAACATTTTTTTCCATACAAAGTTAATAATTCGTTGTTTATTATTTTTATTTGGCAACCCTAACCAGCGGCGGCGCAGCGGTCAGTGACCGCGCCGCGCCGCCGCGCGACCGCGACGCTGCCACCGCCGCCGCCATAGATCGTAGAACCTACCTATATCGATGGCCGCCGTACGCCGCCGCGCCGGCGCAGGCTGAATACCTACCTGTGTCGTTTGAAATCCTACCTAAATATCTAGCATAGAAAACGAACAGGATAGATAAAGATAAAGATTAGGTGTGGAAGCTAGTGCACTGCCATATTCGATTGAGCCAGATAGAATAAAAAGAGATGCTTTTTATTAGCATTCAATAAGCTACGAGTGTACGAGTAGCATACTAAATTCGGAAGCGAGGATTCCTTGTTTCTAACTTGCTTCTGAATTCAGTAGACAAAATTTTGTCAAACGTAAGTAAGAAAGAGGCCTTCAAACAATAATATACAGGAAATAATATCAAATTAAATACAACTATGTAGGTAGGTACATGTTTGAGTCACAGTCAAATAAAAAGTTAGAATAATTAATTTAAATTATTTAAACTCTGAAATAAGTAGGGAAGATACCTACACTAGCTACTTATTTTTGGCTAAATTAAATAATAAAATATATAGATGTCGGCGGACAGCGTCTCGTCATCATCATCATAAGTCGCATTCTTCTGCTGTGGGCGTAGCCGATGCGTATTTCCAAACTATACAACGCCAGAACGCAGCCATAGAAAACTGCTAATGTATGAATTGTAATGTTGTTTTAAAATCTGTTATTACAAACCATACAAGAGTTTTGCGTACTGATGGTGTATAGTTTGTAACGTGGATACTCGCGTCGCGTCTTTCCATTCTATACAACGCCAGAACGCAGCCATAGGAAACTGTTCGCGTACGAGTATATTATATTGTAATGTTGTTATAAATCTGTTATTACAATGCATACAATAATTTTTCGTACTGATTGTCTATGTTGTCGATCCGATGCTGAGATTTGACTCTGGGTGGGCTCCCGCCAGAAGCCCTGCGGTCAGCCCTGAGTGTCGCTTCTCCATACTCGGCCTGAGCTCCACTACGGAGGTCGCCGACTCGCTTCGCTCGCCACCTCCCCCCTGCGTTTCGCTAGGCCTCGTATGGCTCGCTCCACTCAGGACCTCCCTTAAGCTTCTGGCTCCCGCATTTTTTATATACACTCTAGGGGTAGTAGCGACAAGACCAGATGGAGTCGGGGTGCTCCGAGTCGGATCTGGGAAACCAACATCTACAATAAATCAGTCAGTATAACATCTTGATAAAACATCTTAGATCTCTGGGTGACGAGCGCAGTGCAGTGCTAGGTAATGATTTGGACTCTTCATGTTCCAATAGCTGCGTGTCACTGTACTGTTATGTAGCAGGTATGTTGCTTACCATCAGGCAAATGTCCTGCTCGTCTCGTCACTCTTTATATAAACAAAAAAATGCAACTGCTCACGTAGGTACAAATTGTAATGTTAGTTTCGCGCGCTTGTTCCAAAACATACACGATTAGTCCGTATGCGTACTGGCGCTGTATATTTTGTAACAGCATAATACTTCTACGTTACTACAAAGTATACGCGAGTATTTGCGTACTGGCCTTGTATGGTTTGGAAGATCGTAAAAAAACTTATTTACAATCTATACGTGATTAGTTTCATACCCTTGCGTTCTGGCCTTGTATAGATTGGAAATACGCGTAGCCGATGGGTAGTGTTGGATGAAAACTCGCAAACACAATAGGATTTATTAAGTACAGGTAACAAAGTAGGTTGTTTAGCAAAGTACGTATCGTAGAACGCGCGATGGTTCAAGCTCAACCGCTCTGGCCGACCGCCGCACCAGAAGTCTCGTGCGCTCCGTTCGGCCGGGGGAATGTTGACTCATCGAACGCCGACAGGTGGCGCTTGCGTCCCGGACACGACTCGATTGTAACTCGATTGCGATTCGATTCCGACATATATATATATATATATATATATATTTCAATAAAATAGGTCTTAACTATACAATATTTTCTTACTTCTATAAACAGGTAGATTATTTTGTTAGCCTGAACTAGGTAGAACGTGTGTTTCAGGCGAGAGAAATGCTTATTTACCTAAGAGTTACATTTAAGAAGAAAATAAAACTAAACAATTGATTAATAATTACGAAATCGGTAAAAAAAAGGTATTTAAGAACTACTTTGCTTATCAAAATTATAGGTATGCAATTCCTTAATTATTTTGTAACTAATATCATATGTTCAGTTTCCTTATATGACAGAGTCAGCAAATACTCGGAGACAGTTTGTTTACAGTTATATAAATTTTGGTTGTAAATGCATAACAATCTATTTACTCGATTGTAGAATAATGGTCCTTGAAATATGAAAAATCTACTTGTGAAAGCGTGTTTTGTGTGTGCCAGCGAGATACATACAATATCCTTACGTCTCTTGTTAGTATTGTTAGTGGAGTATGAAAGTATTTTGTGCTGTTTTATTGTCGTGTTCAATATAAATAGTTGTCTTACAGTTAGAATGTTACAGGATTTATAGAGCCGTTCCGTAGAGAAGAGAAATGGGCGAAATGTTGCGACCTTCAGTATGGTTCTTTGTGCTCTTTCCACGGAAAGCATTTATGTCTTAGTAGCACCTCCCCATGATGTGATGCAGTATGTTATTATCGATTGACACAAAGCTTTATATACTTGCTTTATTAATTTAGTATCTACGATATGCCGTAACATTTTGAACACATAAATAAGCTTACGAAGTCTGTTTACTAGATTTTTTATATGTAGACGAAAGGATAGTGTGTCATCAATAATAACACCTAAGTATGTGATGTCATTTGCTCTTTCTATGGTTGGGCATTTTTGTAGGCAGACTGTTGGATTTTTGCATGTGTGTACGTATAGATGTAGGTTAGTTGTAGATTGTTTAGATTTACGCATAGCAAAATATATGTATTTTGTTTTATCCGCGTTTAGTGTTAGTAGGTTATTAATTTGTTAGCCAATTATTCACCTTGTCAAAACCTCGCTGAGCAAATTTGTGCAGCTTCATCTTGTTTGGGGCGGAAAATAAAATTGCAGTGTCATCAGCGTATGACAATATTTTGCCATGTTCTAGATTTAAGCTGCAAAGGTCGTTTATGTAAACCAAACAAAGGGTAGAACTGAGGGTTCTACCTTGAGGAATTCCAAAATTAGTGCTTTTCTCGTCAACGCTGACCACATTCCCTATTCTGACACATTGAGTACGGTCGCGTATGTAGTCTGTGAAAAGTTTGTGAAAATGAACTTACCTTTTAATAATCACATTATTATTTAATCATAGTCGCACTGTACCTAACACTAAAATTTCGCTGCACAACAACACAACACAAAGCAGAACACATAGGTATTATTCATTTCACACTACAATCCAAGGTGTTGCGGCGCAGTGCACTTTCAGCGCACCGTAGGTATCAATTTTGCGATAAAACAAACAACAACACGTGGTGTGTTGATGACGCCAGAGAGCGACTGAACTTTTAACTCAAAAATTAAAATCATTAATATTTCAAAAAATTTCAAATTGGACAATTAGGGTTCCGCACTTTAAAAACCCCAAGGCACGTGCACCAACAGGTCGCATAAAATCGCGCATACTTTTTTTTTACAATGAAGAGTGACAAGACGAGCAGGACTTGTGCCTGATGGTAAGCAACATGCCTGTTCTTAACAACACGCACGCAGCTATTGGAACACGAGTATATTTTTTTAAAATAAAAATCGACGAGACGAGCAGTACTTGTGCCTGATGGTAAACAACACGCCTGCCACATAACAGCACAGTGACACGCAGCTATTGGAACATGAACAGTCCAAATCATTATCTAGCACTGCATTGCGCTCGTCACCCAGAGATCTAAGTTGTTATATCTCTAAGCCCTGTAATTTCTCTGGAAACATTATCCAGCACTGCACCGCGCTCGTACCGCATAGATATAAGATCTTATATCTCAATGCTTTGCAATTGCACTATAAACATTGCCCTTCAAACCGGAACACAGTAATGCTTGCTCCATACTACTTGGCGGTAGAATAACTGGCAAAGGTGTGGTACTTCCCCAGACGGACTCTGCGAAGAGTCCTACCACTACTTGTACCGATGTGCATGTATCCTGGGTAGGTACCTAGGTATCCTATGTTCTATTTCCAGGATATAATCTATCTTTGTGCCAAATAAAAACTCCTCACAATCGTAGCTCCCCACTAGGTCGTTCTGTGTTGGGAAAGCTGTAGTTCACTCAGATAACGACAACTAAATCTTAGACCCATAGAAGACAATCGAATTTATAATTCAAATATCGACCAAGCCGAGAACCAAACTCACGATTTTCCGTGCTCAGCCTTACGTATATTTTCTAAGTTTTCTTTGTCAAGGTAAAACCAAACATAAAAAAAAATATGACGGAACTTTAAAAAAATCATTCTTGACGTTTCTAAGCCCGAGCGGCGCGCCATGCCGAAAGGCGAAAAATCCGCAGCGCTTCGACCGGCGCGTTCTCTTATTGGCCGGCGGCATATGGTCAAAGCGATTGACGATGCCGACTTACCGCTAAACTGCCGTCGGGGACTTTTCGCAACTTCGCAAAGATTTTTTTTTAAATAAGGAGTAACGAGACGAGCAGGACATGTGCCTGGTAGAAAGCAACATGCCTGCCACATAACAGCACAGTGACATGCAGCTATTGGAACATGAAGAGTCCAAATCATTACCTAGCACTGCACTATGCTCGTCACCCAGAGATCTAAGATATTATATCTCTAAGCCCTGTAATTTATCTGGAAACATTGCCCTTCAAACCGGAACACACTACTGTTTGCGCATTACTGCTTGGCGGTAGAATAACTGGCAAAGGTGTGATACTTCCCCAGGGGGAGTCTGCTAAGTACTCATGTAGTATCTGTATTAATTATTTGTTATTTTGTCTTTGACAAAGCCTTTTTACAGCTGCATTTATTTGATTGACGAGGCTCCTTTACAGCCGCTTTATTCATTTTGACATTGTTATTGTATCTTATTATGTACATGGATTCTTTGCCTTTTTGTTAATGACGTTACCAAGTGTTCTTATGAATTTATGGTTCGAATAAATGAATTGACTTGACTTAGTATTTATAAGCATATAAGTATAAAAGCTACCTCTTGAATACATTTTATTTTAAATATGATTTGTTTAAGAATTAAAAAATTGCAAATTCTCTAGCAAGGTGAATCATGGACACCATTCTGGCCAAGCGCAAGTTAACAATCACATGATCTCGAAACATATGTTTCTCGGATCATGGCATATTTAAAGTAATTTTAATAAAGCATTGTCTTTAATATTTTAAAAACGATTTAAATAAATAAATAACAATTATATTTGTAGAAGCAGCAACTACGGCGCGGGCTCCCACATTATATGCGTCCGTAATACAGCGATGCCAAGCCCCGGCGCGCGCACCACCGGCGGGTCTGCCCGCGCCGACCCACATTGCGCAACCACCAGGACAGCTGTACGCCACACGCGTGCCCGCTCCGCTCAGCTATGAACTACAGTGTCGTCCACCAACAACGTGACGCCGACAACTGTAGGATCGAAAACGGCCAACCAACAAGCATTTCGACAAAGCAATAAGCGGCTCGAGATTTTTTTTTTTTAACTTTTGTAGGCTTGGAGCGTGTTTACCTAGAAGAAACCGATTCACTCTCGATTTGAAGACACCTAGGTTATAACTATCAGGGAAAACCCACTCTGGCAACTCATTCCACAGCCTAGACGTTCTTATCACAAAAGTAGAGTCAAACCTCTTCGTCCGTGTCTTTGGAACATCAACCATGAAACGGTGCCGCTTCTTCGAGTTACGAGAAGTCCGGTAGAAAAAAGGGCAAGGTGGTATTAGATCATGCAGGTCAGTCGCACACTCTCCGAAGTGTATCCGATAAAAAACCGACAAGCTTGCAATCTTGCGGCGATGTTCAAGACTTTGAAGTCTTTTTCGCACTAGAGTGTCTTTGCCTATGAGCCTTTTGGCACGCCTCTCGATCGATTCCAGAGCCTCAAGCTGATACTTAGCCGATCCATCCCAAAGATGCGAACAGTACTCCATACAAGACCGAATCTGTGCTTTGTATAAGAGAAGTAATTGTTCAGATTTGAAGTACTTTCGTACCTTTGAGAGGACACCTAGTTTTTTTGCAGCTAATTTAGCCTTGGACTCGATATACGTGCCAATGTTGAGCGTAGAGGTCAAGGTAACGCCCAAAAGCTCAAGATGATCAGTAACCGGTACGGATACACCTCGAAAAGTAGGAGTATGTTGAAATGGACTCCTTTTTGCCGAGAACAGACACGCCCCCCCCCCCGGGGATGTCGGGGATGTCTATCTGGCCTTGTCATCCGGTCGCCAACCGGCAGGATAGCGCATCCCGGGATTTTTCGCAAGATAGCGGGGCAGCCTTTCATGAGTGGCTAGCTCACTACTTGGGCCCCCTACTATCTGCAGTCGGTCGCGGCAACCGTGCCTCGGATCCCGTTACCCTCCATGACTAGTGTCCCGATGTAAAGTTTTGGTGTGTGACTATCCGGTCTTGCAGTTATGCAGCAACTGTTCTGACCCGTTTTCCCTAATGGCGTTACCAGACTACAAGCCGGAACACGGCTAGGCCGCTTGGCGGCACGACTCAGTCTGACATACATCGTGATACATCGTGATACATCTGAGATACATCGTGACAGACTGCGACGAGGTGTAAAGACCACTACTCTTTCACAAGAAAATTCGTACGCGGAACTGGCACTTCAAAAAATTACACGACTGCTTTTTGAAACTGACAACGACTCCCACACATTAAAAGCTTAAACGCACAAGAAAAACCCATGTGGCGAGTATGACGTCGAGAAAATTGTTTTGAAGCATAAACAGCATCCTTTGCCGTAACCGTGCCTACAAGCAAATAAGAGTATTTTATGAGTGCTGATAATAATTGGCCAAGTAGAGTCGAAGTTAATCCTTCGCCTCCGCCGCTCCGCCGGCGGCTCCCCTGAGGCGACCGTAGTGCAAAACTCGGTGCTTAGTTTAAACGCGCAATGCTCACCTCAGAGACAATTGACAAAATGCCACCGAATCAAGTGCGATCTTCTTGCATTAACATAACACTGGCTTACCGCCCCGAATCTCCTATGTATACATTTAAAAGACTAAGAAACACTGTCTAGGTTTCGTAGAATTAATGTAATTCACGGCGGATCTTGTATCTTCGCAAATGAAGCACTAAGGTGTGCCGAAAACGTTGAGTTATCAGCATTGTCAGAAGAAAGATTTTGCGAAATATCCGTGATTGATGTTATAGACTTTGACATAACCATCGTTTGCGTTTATCGCACGGGCCTAGCTCACGTCAGAGGTTTCTTAGGTAACTTGGAACGTTTGCTCGATAAGCTCAGTGAAACCGAAAAACATTCATGATTCTCGGTGATATTAACATAAATATCTTAGACAACACTAGCGCTGACTTTGTTTGACTTGCTGAACTACCATGATGTGAGCTCGTTTGTGGACTTCCCTATTCGTATAACAGAAAAGTCATAATCATAATAATTTATTCAATTGCAACATGTACATGACATTGACTTAAAACTTAAATCTAATAGAAACATGACCCTGTTAGGCCGTAGCAACACAATTAATTACAATAAAATAATAGATACGATAGACAACTAATTATTTGACTGAAATAGCACAATCATGTTTTTGTCCTGTAGCGTTAATGACGTGTGTATGAGACATATTGAGATTCTTCTACGAAATCTTTGACGTTGTGGTAGGCCTTAGTAAGTAACATGTTTTTTAATTTTTTACAAAATATTTTTTCGTTTTGTTCTTCTCTTATATAGCGTGGTAATGCATTAAAAATTTGAATTACAATGTACTGTGGGCCTTTTTTTATTATTTCTAGTCTTGGTTTAGGGACTATAAGCTGATATTTACGTCGGAGGTTGCTGTTAAACGTGAATAAGTTAGGGTGTTTCTTAACGAACATGGCAGCTCCTAAAATGTAGATACAGGGTAAAGTTAGTATTTGTTGTTTAATAAAAAATGGTTAACAACTATTGCTTTGGTGGATATTTGCTAAACTACGTAAACATTTTTTCTGGGTAATAAAAAGATTCTTTGCGTCTATACTGTTTCCCCATATTACGATACCGTACCTTAACCAGGAGAAAACACATGCATAATAGGCACTTTTAGCGGTCTTTAGATCGGTATTTGATTTTAGAATAGATAGCGCATATATGAACTGAGACAATTTTGTTTTAGTTTTGGAAATGTGTGCTTTAAAATTTAAGTGAGAGTCGATGTCAATACCGAGTAAGGTAGAAATATTTGTTTCGTCGATGTTCAGAAGTTTTGAGATAGTAGTAAGACTTATAGGGTTTTTTTTTGGAAAGGATGAAACTGTATTATTTTAGATTTTTTAATATTTAATTCTAAATTGTTTGATGTCATCCAAGATTGTATGCGCGTGAATGTCTTTGATTTGATGTACAGATGTAGTATCAGATGAACATTTAAAAAGTAGTGATATATCATCTGCAAACAGTATGCATGGAATTTTTAACATTTTCGGTAGATCATTAATATGAATTAGGAATAAAACACACCCTAGAACACTACCTTGTGATATTGACCATTTTAAAGTTATTGGATCAGATCTAATACTTTGTTGTGTGGCACTATTTTGATGAAAGTGATTGATTGCTACCAACTGTTTTATATCTGTAAGGTTTTAGATTAGGTAGATAAGGTTAGATTTTATCCCGTTTAGGGGTTTACCTCGTATTCCAATATCATGGAGTATTGATAATAGTATTGTATGTGATACCCTATCGTAAGCTTTTTTCATATCAAGTAGCATACCGACAACGTGCTGTTTTTCTTTAACGTGGTTTAAAATTTTCTTAATGTATATTGTATATTGCAAGAGTAGTTGTAGAGTTTTTCGAAAGGCATGTTAATTTTCGTTTAGTAAGTTTTGCTTTTCTAGAAAATTGTAAATGCTATTTGATATTAAGCTTTCAATTTATTTTGAAATCGCAGGTAATAGTGCTATAAGTCTATAACTATTTGTGTCATCAGGCTTTCCAGTGGTTTTTAGGATTGGTCTTATTCTGACAATTTTTAGCCTTTCTGGAAAAAAATCTTCCTCTATTGATTAGTTGAGTAGTTTAGTTATCGGCTCCGTTAATTCTAAGATGCATTATTTTATGAGTGTAGAAGGTAGCTCATCAACCCCAGTACTATGTTTGTTTTGTTTTTTTTTTTGTTTAAATAAAGAGTGACGAGACGAGCAAGACATGTGCCTGATGGTAATCCACATGCCTGCCACATAACTGCACAGAGACACGCAGCTATTGGACCATGAAGAGTACAAATCATTACTTAGCACTGCACTGCGCTCGTCACCCAGAGATCTAAGTTGTTATATCTCCAAGCCCTGTAATTTCTCTGGAAACATTGCCCTTCAAACCGGAACACAGTCATGTTTGCACATTACTGCTTGGCGGTAGAATAACTGGCAAAGGTGTAGTACTTGCCCAGGCGGACACTGCTAAGCGTCTTACCACTACCAGTTGTTAGGTAGTTTTTAATGATACTAAATACCTCTTTTTCTATGGCCGGGAATAGATACAAAGAGTTAGTTGTTGGTTCTCTACTGTAATGAGTTTTTGCGTCAGTACTTGATGTATTAGGTTTGCCAATGGACGTGAAATATGTATTGAATCTATTAGATATGGCAGAAAGATCCTGTAAAACTGTGTCTTTGTATTTAATTTGAAATTTTTTATTGACTTTCTTTGATGTTTTGTTTGTCACTTCTTTTATTATAGTCCACATGGTTTTCGTTTTGTTTTTTGATTTATCCATTCTTTTTATATTACTAAATTTTTTGGAAGTTTTAATACAGTTCTTCAAGATTGTTTGGTATAGTTTGTGGTGCTGTTTCAATATTTCGTTATTTGTATTGTTAATAAAAAAAATTAAGTTTCTTTTATTTTTACAAGCTTTCTTTATTCCTTCAGTAACCCATTTTTGTTTATTTTTTGGTTTTACGTCCATTTTAACGAGAGGCATATGAATATTTACTAATGTACTTTTTATGTGGTCAAATTTGTTGTAGTTGGTATTAATATCGCTATGACTGTTAATGATTTTATTCCAATCAATTGGAGATAAGGAGTTTTTGAAATTATTTGTATTTTGGTTGTTGAAGTCTTTTACTAATGTATTGTTTTGTATTGTTTTGTTTTGCGTTTAATTCAGTATGTTTTGGATTTCAACGTGCAAACAAGCGCTTTGTGGTCCGAAATACCTAAGTCTACAACGTTAGTTTCACAATCTCGCCCTTTGTTTGTGAAAAGTAAATCTATAATACAGGTGGCTGTTGTCGACGTTATTCTAGTTGGCTGGGTTATCTTCTGATGGAAGTTATTTTCGAGCATAATTATAGTCACACTTGTTACACTTGTCAAACTTGTTACAAACTTGTTGTATTAATTTAGTTTGCTTACACTGTGAATGTTAAAGTCCCCACCGATTATAATGTGCTTTTTTGTTTCTAATTCTAAGTTTTGTGAATAGTTTGTCTAGAAAATCAAAAAATATCTCAAACCCACGATCATTACGGTAGGTACAAGGAAATTAAAAGTACGTTTTCTTCTGGAATTTCTATACCACACGCTTCTACGTAGAATTATGTAGATAGATTGGTTAAATCAACACGTTACTTGTACTTTATGTTTTCTCGTAATAGTATGGCTACACCTCCGTGTAGATGTTTCTTCCTGTAGTAGGCTGCGGCAAATTTAAATCTATAAATTTGAGTTAAGTTCTTTTGTAATATGGAAGTTTCCATTTTTTTAGTTTTATTTATAGAATATCACACTAAGGTTACAATAAAACCCAGTGTTTTTATATTTTTAAATATCTCAACAAATGACGAAGTTATGAAGCTTTTCCTTCCCATTTTAAAGTATAAATCGCGCGGACGGCCAAACACCGCGATGACGTCACAAACCACGGTCGGCTCGCGAACAACCCAGCGCTCAGGCGGTTGTTTGCTGCAGCTCGTAGTTAATACTCGTTAGCTCAACACAACAGCCGGTATTATCATGTAAAATAAAACTACAATACGTTATAAGTACTGCATCGTGCCTAAATGTACATGCAAAACGGCGACAACGTCCGAAAACTATTCTTTTACGTCGTTAAAACAGAAAAAATACGAGATAGGTACATAAGTGGTCGGAAAAATTAGTAAGTAGGTACGGTACTCATACGAATAGCAATTAGATATAGTATTTATCTAAATCTAACGATAGAAATAATATATTAATATGGTGAGAGTGTTATTATATTCCGTGTTTATTTATGTTCGTTTTGTTGATTTGTTTGATTTTACTGTTTGACCCGTTGATATTTAAGTAGACATATGGATTTAATTCAATATATTTAGTTTTACTTTAACTTTTACTTATAAAGGCTTACTGGGAAGTATTTGGTAGGATTTAGGTTTTGTTATATTTTTTTTAAAGACGACGTATTGTTTCTGAAAAAAGACAAGTGTAATTGCCAAATAATCGATATAGATATGTACATAAGAATGGTCTACTATATAGTGCAAAGCGTCTTCAAACAGAGTATTTTGAAAAAGTACTTTAGTTACTCTTGCCCAGCATCCCGTACCTATTATTTATTAAATAATAATAATAATAATAATAAATAATAAATTTATTTATTACCAATAACCGCATACAAGAATCTTATAAAATAAACACATGAGACTAAATTAGAGTACATTTAAATACATAAATGTGTATATAAAAATATATATTATATACATATATAAAAATATATATTATATATATTATATACATATAATTAAATACATAAATGTGTATATAATAAATATATAAATGTGTTCAGAGTTATGAATCGTATGAGTTAGAAATCTAAGTTCCTAAAAGTCCTATGTATTTCGGTATCAATGGACTGTACTGTATCTACACATGTATCTTGAATAAATTATGGCTGGTCTCACACGCCACACGCACCACTGTATTTTTGAAGCCATGAGTGTAATGCCACTAACTAAAAAGTGATGAAGAAAAACATCGTGAGGAAACCGACATATGGCTAGAATATTTCGTGGTCATGTGTCATCCACCATCCCGCACTGGGTCCGCGTGGTGGATTAAGACCTGGACTCTCTGTGTGAGAGAAGGTCCCGAGTCCCAACTGTGGAAAAACTTAGTGGGTTGCATGAGAGTGTTATTGCTAGTCGGGACAACGGCAACTACTGATTCGGAGCCCCTCGTTCGAATCCAACGCGTACCACGGTCTTTACGGAGTCATGTGCATAATGCCGTTAATTAAAAACAAAAAATAATAATAATATAATGGTAGATACAATAGGTAGGTGTGACACATAAACGGAACGAAAAACGAAGCGACCGTAAAAAACATGAGGAGCGTAAATGTGTAGACACAACAGTAATCGATCGAAACAGAAGTGAACGAAAAAAAAATCGATAAGCGTAAAAGTGTTGTAGCAGAACGAAAAACGAAGCGAACGCAAAATAAAATCGATGAGCGTAAAGGTATAGACACAACATCAGCAGAACGAAATACGAAGCGAATGAAAAAAAAATCGATGAGCGTAAAGGCGTAGACACACCGCGGATCCCGATGCGGTGGGATGCGGAGCCAACAGCCGCAGCGCGCGCTCGATGTGACGCAGCCTTATCTCCTTCTCCCCGAGCAACGCGCGCGCCCGGTGTAACGCCACGTCTAACTCGGTCGCCTCGCGTTCCTCCTGGTAAATGTAGTCACAGCCTAAATTATTGGAAGCTCACTCAGACATAACTACGCGGACAGAGAATAATTACTAGTTCTCCAGCACTAATTATTTATTTATTTATTGAAAAATGCTACTAAAACAAACATTTTAACAGAAAAAATACACAATTATAAAATAAAGGGGTTGGGGTAAAGTTGGCGTCGTTTTTTTTTTAGCGGCCAAAGATCCGTTATCACTTTCTTGTAACAATAAAATAAATAAAAATAAATAAATAAATATTGGTGGACAATTCACACAACACCAACTGACCCCAAACTAAGCAAAGCTTGTATGATGGCAGCCAGATAGCTGATATAATACTTATATAGTTTTAAATACATACTTATTATACATAGAAACACCCAGACACAGTGCAAACATTTGAATTCATCACACAAATATTTGCACTGGGTGGGGATCGAACCCACGACCCTCGGCTTCGCAGGCAGAGCTACTACCAACTAAGCCACGAGGGCAGTACGCTGATGCTATCTGTGCAATCAGATTTGCTCTAAGTCATACCGGAGCTGAGTTATGGCCTGTCAAAATTATTTATTTTTTGGGTTTTTTGTATGGACAAGTGGCGTCGTTTTTTTTTTTTTAGCGGCCAAATATCCTTTATCACTTTCTTGTAACAATAAAATACCCTGATGCTATCTGTGCAATCAGATTTGCTGTAAGTAATATCGGAGCTGAGTTAAGGCCTTTGAAAGTTTTTTTTGGGTATTTTTATAAGGACTAGTAGCGCCATTTCCGTTAGCGGCCAAAGATCTGTTGTCACTTCTTTGAAACACTAGCTTACCACAATGGCATTCATGCAATCAGATTAGCTGTAAGTCATATCAGAGCTGAGTTATGGCCTTTCAAAGTTTTTTTTGGGTTTTTCTTAAATGGACTAGTGGCGCCATTTCCTGTAGCGGCCAGACATCCGTTATCACTTTTAGGAAACATTATCATTACTTAAAGGTACCTGTGCAATTAGACTTAATGTAAGTCATATCGGAGCCGAGTTATGGCTTTTCATAAAAGTGATAACGGATGTTTGGCCGCTATAGGAAATGACACCACTAGTCCATATAAGAAAAACCCTAAAAAAAACTTTGAAAGGCCATAGCTCAGCTCCGATATGACTTACAGCAAATCTAATTGCACAAGTACCTTGTAGGTATAGTAATATTTTATAAAAGTGATAACGGATCTTTGGCCGCTATAGCAAATGGCACCACTAGTCCATATTAGAAAAACCCTAAAAAAAAATTGAAAGGCCATAATTCAGCTCCGATATGACTTACAGCAAATCTAATTGCACAAGTACCCTTGTAATAAAGTAATGCTTCAAAAAAGTGACATCAGATCTTTCGCCGCTAAATGAAATGGCGCCACTAGTCCATACAAAGAAAACCAAAAAAAAAACTTTGAAAGGCCATAACTCAGCTCCGATATAGTTTGCAGCAAATCTAATTCCACAGGTACCTTTAAGTAAAAATGTTGCTTCATAAAAGTGATAACGGATGTTTGGCCGCTATAGTAAATGGCGCCACTAGTCCTTTTAAGAAAAACCCAAAAAAAAACTTTGAAATGCCATAACTCAGGTCCGATATGACTTACAGCAAATCTGATTGCACAGATAGCATCAGGGTATTTTATTGTTACAAGAAAGTGATAACGGATCTTTGGCCGCTAAAAAAAAACGACGCCACAAGCCCATACAAAAGTACCCAAACCCCTTTAGACAGCGATTTTTTTTATAGCATAGGGTGACGAGATGAGCATGACATGTGCCTGATGGTAAGCAACATGCCTGCCACATAACAGCATAGTGACACGCAGCTATTGGAAGATGAAAGTCCATATCTTTAAGTCCTGTGTAGTGTTTCCAATTAAAAATCACCACAAAAATATCAACTTCTTGACCGTTTCCGACAAAAAAGTATAGTATGTATGTTTCAAATATAATAATTTATTTCTCCAAAAAAATATATAAGTATGGTCTTAAATTTAAAATTTTATTCAGACACTCCACCAAATTTCATAGGAAGCAATCACTAAGTCATCGAGGTATATGAAAGTAAATTTTAGTTGTTTTTTGTTCACATTTCCAAAACCGCTACACCGATTTCGAAAAAATTTGTATGAGACCACCTCTGAACTATGATCTACCAAACTAAAAAAAGAACCATCAAAATTGATTCACGATTGGCGGAGCTATCGCGTAACATACATACAAAAAAAAACATAAACCGACTTCAATTTAAAATTAAATTCAGACAGTCGACCAAATTTCACAAGAATCTATCGCTATATCGTCTAAATACATGAAAGCATTTTAGTTTTTTGTTCATATTGCCAAAACCGCTACACCGATTCCGATAAAATTTATATGAGACGACCTCTGAACTATGATCTACCAAACAAAACCATTAAAATCGATTCCCAATTGGCGGCGCTATCGCGTAACATACATACATACAAAAAAACATACAACTGAATTGATACCCTCCTCTTTTTTGGAAATCGGTTAGTAATTACGATATCATTGGTCTTGCTAAAAATAACAAGTAACTAGAAGAACAAAAAAAAACAAAAGATACGGAATTGGTCACAGCGAAACATCGAGAAAACCCAATTGTATATAGAAACACGGCCAAGTGTGAGTTGGACTCGCCCATGAAGCGTTCCATATCCATTTTTTTTTACATTTATAGGTTTACACTTGACCACCATCTCGCCTGATGTTAAGCGACGATGCGGTCTAAGATGGAGCGTGCTAACCTAGAAGAAACCGATTCACTCTCGATTTGAAGACACCAAGATTATAACCATCAGGAAAAACCCACTCAGGCAACTCATTCCACAGTCTAGACGTTCTTATCACAAAAGTGGAGTCAAACCTCTTTGTTCGTGTCTTTGGAACATCAACCATGAAACGATGCCGCTTCTTCGAGCTACGGGAAGTCCGATAGAAAAAAGGGCTAGGTGGTATTAGATCATGCAGATCAGATGCACACTCTCCGAAGTGTATCCGATAATAAACCGATAAGCTAGCAATTTTTCGGCGATGTTCAAGACAGTGCAGTCTTTTTCGCATAAGAGTGTTAATGCCTATGAGCCTTTTAGCACGCCTCTCAATCGATTCCAGAGCCTCAAGCTGATACTTAGCCGATCCATCCCAAAGGTGCGAACAGTACTCCATACAAGAGCGAATCTGTGCTTTATATAACAAAAGCAATTGTTCAGACTTGAAGTACTTTCGCACCTTTAAGAGGACACCTAGTTTTTTGGCAGCTAATTTAACCTTGGACTCGATATACGAGCCAAAGTTGAGTGTAGATGTCAAGGTAACACCCAAAAGCTCAAGATGATCAGTAACCGGCACGGATAAACCTCGAAAAGAAGGAGTCTGTAAAAATTGACTCCTTTTTGCGGAGAACAAACACGCCTGCGTCTTTCCCTCATTAAACTTGGCCAGATTGGTTTCGCCCCATTCAGAGACTGCCTCAAGGGCCAAGTTCAAACGCTCAATCATGCTCTCTCTCAATACCTTAGTTTGTTGACCACTGGCTCTCGCGCTAGATATGTAACTCTCTACAACGGTGCTATCATCTGCGTACCCAAAGATACCGCGCTTCAGCAGATCGTTGATATGTAGCAGAAAAAGCGTTGCAGAGAGTACCGACCCTTGAGGGACTCCGGCATTGATACCATTTGGTCCGACGAGCAGCCATCAATGACAACTCGTATGGATCGATCCCTCAAGTCCGATATCCACGCAATAAGCCCTGGAGACAAACCATAGCTAGAAAGCTTGCTAATAAGGCCATCATGCCAAACCCTGTCAAAAGCCTATCGAGATATCCAGGGAGACTGCAAGTGCTTCCCCGTGTTTCTCGATAGCTTCACTCCAGATGTGAGTGACATACGCCAGAATATCGTCTACCGAATAAGTCGACCGGTTTCGGCGAAACCCGTATTGCCGGTCACTGAGGAGGTCGTTAGATTCTAGGTATGCCAGGAGCCTGCGGTTTAAGACACGTTCCATAGTCTTGCAGTGTATGGACGTGACCGAGATGGGCCTGTAGTTGACAGGGTCAGCACGACTACCTTTTTTGGGCACAGGTTGCACGTTAGCAAGCTTCCACGATTTCAGTACTTGCCCAGTTTGGAGAGAGAGTCTAAACAGGCGCGTTAGTATAGGAGACAACTCAGGTGCACAAGCCTTCAATACTAGGGCAGGAATTCCGTCCGGGCCACTGGCTTTATGCACATCCAGATTACGTAGCACTTTACGAACCTCCATTTGGCGAATAAAAAAGCAGCAAGTATCATAATATAAAAATTCTTGAAGTTCGTGGTAACTTTGATGGATGTTTTAATAATACTGTATTTATTACGATTACAAAAAAAAAGTTCTTGTTCAGACCAATTTTCGGTGGATTTGCATGGTAATGTGCATCATACATTTTTTAGTTTTGTCATTCTCTTATTTTAGAAGTTACAGGGACACATTTTACCACTTTGGAAGAGTCTCTCAAAAGTCAATGTCAAAGTAATTTATTCGCCAAAAATTTGCTCTCGCGCAAACTATTCAGTTTAGACAACAAAATATTCCAAACCTCAATATCATATTTAATATACCTATCCATAGATACTGCACACATAAGATTTTGATGAAAAAAGCATTTTTGAGTTACAGTTCTAAGTATGGGGCACCCTCAAAATTTATTGTTTTTTTACTATTTTTGGGTCAAAATTTTAATACGGTTCACAGAACATACGGTGGCTGTGACATACGGACAGACATACAGACAGACATGGCGAATTTATAAGTGTCCCGTTTTTTGCCATTTGACTACGGAACCCTAAAAATCAGAGAAAATGATTACGCAACTACTTGCGTAAGTATCACATGACAGCCTTGTTAAAATTGTAAACGATTTAAATAATTTAACAAGTACTAAGCTTCGCAATTACACGGCCGTCATTTTGCCATAGCCTTCACAGAAAATCTACAAAGAAATTCTATTTTTATCAATTCTACTATTCAGATCAATTAGTTTCGAGCAGAAACACTTGTAAATCTGTACCACAAAAAAATTGGGAAACAAACATTTCCACTGAATAAGCCCCTACTGATTCCCTTTAGTTTAGCTACTGGTTGAGGTTAGCTATTTTCGTGTAGTATAGTTGATCTTATTTTAGACATATTGTTTATCTATCAGCGGTAGAATAATACAGCGTTGGAGTTCCGAAATTCAACAATATTATAGTACTTGCATGAAACGGGGAAGATTGACGAAAGAGGCTGAAAGTACTGCAGTGGACCGAACTTGCCCGATACCAAGCGGAGAATTTCGGTGTAGTTTCAGATATAGACACTTATGAACAATATTTACGCTAAGAGAAATCGAATGGTGAAAAAAAATTGTTCTATCTATTGGTCACATGTGTGCACTGTTTGAAGCCGGTAAGCCGGCAAGAGAGTAAGAATATTTAATGTCCTAACACTCTTTGACACCATAAAAAAAGTTTTAATTTTTACTAATCTTAAAAAGTTACCAAGGCAATGCCACTCTTTATTAAGTTACTAGCTGTGCCCCGCGGTTTCACCCGCGTCTAAGGGAATGGTCGATTTGTGTCGGATTCAACACCATGAGTGGTGCCCTACCAACTAAAACCTCCGAGTATTTCACCTTTGCCACACACGGCGCGAACACATGAATGCTCTCGCACTCTTTTGCGAACCCGCCGCGGAAAAATGCACGCCGTCATCACCGGTGACCAACCGTGGGAGCTAGACGTCCTCACGTCTGGACACTTTTGGTCTCCCGCAGCGGGCCAAATGCTCGACCTCATCACCTATCACCATCCAGATGAAGCAGACGGGGACAGCAGCTCACCGATATACCGGCACTAATCTTCCCCTACAGTCCCACCGCATCCGCCATCATACTGCAGTGGGCAGGGAGAACGGCACACCGTAATACTGGTATTCCTCTCTAGCCAAGGTCTCCCCTCTACAGCCACAGTGCCTACCACCAAGCATCACGGCACGTCACAGTCACGCCGGCACCGTCTGCGCCGCGCAACTCCCTCCTGACCGCGTCGCTTGGACCGCAAGGCTAGGAGCCCATAGCCCTGGTGAGCAGTCCTACTGCGGGTTTCTCTTAGCTTCACTGTGACTGACCAGGCCACGGCTCCTACTGGACCCCCGCCTCGTCAATGCGGGAAGTCCTCGGGAAGGAAGCAAATGATATATCGTAGAGCAAGTGGCGGCCGACAGCCATCTACTTTCTATTCACCGTGATCTTTTATTAGATAAGTAGTTGACAATTATACGCATTTTTTATGTGGGCGAACAATTACGCACAGTCACACATTGACATAGTGGGATATGTCGGGATCGACGTTACGGACGAATATGGTACCCCTACCGACGAAAACCCCGGCAAGTTTCTCCAGCCGTTAGTTGGCAGCAGAGTCTTGGGACCGCTATCGCACTCGACCGCGACTCAGCCATTGCCGTCGCCTTTTGCGAGAACACCTTGCGGAAGGCGTCCGAACCGCAGTATTATTTGGTTCCAGTGACCCGTCAGAAACCAGCGACGCGTCACGTCCTCGGGAAATCATATCCCTAGGTGCGGTGTCGGACCGCCCTAAACGTCCGACATCCCAAACCCTCCAGTGGAAACAGGATCCGAGTCAAGTGCACCTCTAGGATCGCTCCTGTATCCACTTTCGCCTCATTGGATGAGAGAGAGGTCATGGCGTGCACTCGCTCCTCCAACTTACACGGCCTATCACTGTCCAGCATCTTGGCCAAGATGGTCGAGAGCGAAAGGTTCCCCTCACGACCGCGGATAGAGATGGCCGCGGTTCCGCCTCTGTACCTACCTACATCACCTCGGGGACCATCATCTGTAAGACAAAGCTAAGAAACATCACTGGACCACGTGAACACAATAAAGTGGTATATTATTCTGTTGCAGAGTTGTTTTAAAACTACGGATATTTCCTAAAGTATTCATTAAACTCAAATAATGTCAAAATGTTTGCGACAAATAATGTATTTATTCGTATAAATATTAACATCATGGCTGTTTATGAAAATTCCTATGCAAACAATGTATTCGTTTTCTTCTTCTTTTTTCTTATGGCTTCCATTCGGTAATAGATATCACCGCAATTTTATTACAATTAAAACATTACACATAGAGTGTCGTTAATGTTCTAAATGTTCTTCATTGGAGTAGGTATATTTTTTTATTCAGGTGATCAGTCTTCTTCAGATAATTTTGCGCTGGATTGTCGGAAAACACTTTAGTGTAAAATCGAGGCAGCAGGATTCTTACTTTAAGTACTTCCAAAGTTCGATTATATGAATAGTTATGTTAGTGTATAAAAACCAACGGACGAATTATAAACAACAATAGGTACACAAAATAGAAAAGAAAGATATTAAATTCGATAATCATCATCATCATCAGCCCGTGTTCGTCCACTGCTGGACATAGGCCTCTCCCATAATACGCCACTCAGCCCGATCCTCGGTCTTACGTTTCCAACTGCCACCAGCCATCTTTCGTATATCGTAACTCCATCGGGTCTCAGGGCGTCCTACACTACGTTTGCCGATTCGCGGTCTCCACTCCAAAACCCGTCTACCCCAACGGTTATCGGGTCTGCGACAGATGTGACCGGCCCATTGCCACTTCAGTTTGCTAATACGTTGAGCTATGTCGGTGACTTTAGTTCTCTGACGAATCACTTCATTACGAATGCAATCCCTCAGAGAAACTCCAAGCATAGCCCGTTCCATAGCTCGCTGAGCGACTTTGAGCTTTCGGACCATTTTGACTGTCAGTGTCCACGTTTCAGCACCGTAGGTCATAACGGGTAGGACGCACTGGTTGTACACTTTTGTTTTGAGACTTTGTGGGATGGGTGAAGAGAAGACCCGACCAAGTTTGCCAAACGCTGCCCAGCCCAACTGGATTCTTCTCATGGCCTCACTCTCAAAGCTACATCTACCTAGTTCGAGCGTCTGCCCTAAGTAGACATATTTCCGAACAATTTCGAGAGTGGTTCCACTTACGGCAATCGGCCCCGGAGCAACGAACTCGTTGCACATGACTTTGGTTTTATCCAAATTCATCCGAAGGCCGATGCGTTGAGAAGCGTTAGCCAGGCCGTCCAGCATCCACTGCATATCCTCCAGCGACTCTGCCATAATGACGATGTCGTCAGCAAATCGTAGGTGAGAGATGTATTCGCCATTGATGTTTAGGCCATGTCCAACCCAATCCAGCGTCTTAAACACATCCTCTAGTGCGTTTGAGAACAATTTTGGGGAAATAACATCCCCTTGCCTCACGCCTCGATGCAGAGGAATATGTTTTGTCTGCTGATCTTGGATTTGGACCGCCATCGTAGCGGCGTTGTATAAACACCTCATCACCTCGATGTATCGCCAATCGACTTGGCATCGCTGTAAGGACTCCAGAACAGCCCAGGTTTTGACAGAGTCGAACGCCTTCTCATAGTCCACAAACGCTAAGCAAAGCGGCCGATTGTACTCCTTTGTCTTTTGTACAATCTGCCGTACCGTGTGAATGTGGTCTATGGTGCTGTACCCACTTCGAAACCCGGCCTGTTCAGGAGGCTGAAACTCGTCGAGTCTTCGGGCGAGACGATTCGTGATAACTCTCGAAAACAACTTATAGACATGGCTCAGAAGCGATATTGGTCGATAATTCTTTAAAAGGGTCTTGTCTCCCTTTTTAAAAAATAGGATGACTACACTTCTGTGCCATGCCTGTGGAGTTCTCCCGGTAAAGAGGACGGTATTAAACAGTTCTTGAATTCGATAATACAAAACGTAAATATGCAATAATGCATTGTTGCAGAACAAATTTGATTACCTCAAATGACACAAACTTCAATAAATATAGACACGTGCTGTCACAGACTTCAGCGACCAAAGAGTATGTAAATTCTCGGTACTAAAACTCTCGAAGAGAAATATTTTTTCCCGTTTTCGTAACATTCTTCATTCATACTCCGTATCTATTAATAGTAGCGTAATGTTATATAGCCTATAGCCTTTCTCGATAAATGGACTATCCAACAGAAAAAGAATCTTTCATATCGGTCCAGTAGTTTCTGAGATCCTAGCGTTCAAACAAACAAACAAACAAACTCTTCAGCTTTATAATATTAGTATAGATACAAAATAAGTTTCATCTAGAAGGTATGTTTTTCATTGAGATTCATTTTAACCTATGTAAAAGATATTATTTACCTATACAAAATAACTTTTACATAAAATTATGATCAATGACTCGTGGTCCCACTAATTTGACCCACTGGTGGGACAGTGTGTCGATTTAATGGGCTCGTAGTCCCACTGTTTGGTGGGACCATCAGTCAACGTAATGCAGTCGCTCGTGGTCCCACTGATTTGGTCATAAGGGCTATAACACAAATATTTTTGTGAAATGAACAGAAAAGTGGAATTTATTATTAAATTATTTTATTTTATTATTAAAGTTTTTCCGCCTAAGGGGGGATTCAAAACAGGAATAAGCCGAAAATAAAAAGGCCAGCATAAAAACGTGAAGCAATTTTTTTTTTTCTCAACAATGAACTTAATGAACAAAACTTAGAGTTTGTTCTCTTTAAACTTATTTTAATTTTTATCTTAACTTTTCTAAAAAATAACCAACTGTGATCTCCTTGTTTATCAGCTGCATTTGTGACTGTATTATTAAGTCGTCTTTTAATAGTTGCAACCGATCTCTTTTCTTTTCGAAAGTATTTTTGCAGTAAAATCTTCTTTAAGTGTATGCAGTAGTTTCAAAACAGTAACATAATTTTTATTTATACTTTTATTGAGTTTTGAATTCCAACTTTCGCAAACGTTATTAGTGCGATGTCTTTCGCTAGATACACACCATTCCCTTACAAATTTTTCAGATTTGACATTATATTTATCAAAGTATGCCATAAACACGTTCATTTTCTCCATGTTCATACATTCAGTTTTGATGTATTCCAAACCTTCTTGAATGAACTCTTGCGGCAAAAGGGGAAGAGCAGAATATAATCCAACTATTCTTATTTAGATTTTTGCTTTCAGACCTAACGTTTTAGCTTTCTTGTAAAGGCTCCGCACGAAATGGGCGTAGTATCTTTTAATAATTACGGTAGGACATTCAGAAAATATTACATCCAAAGCATTGGTAGGAGCAATTTCGAAATCGGCGTGAATTTTTATAGGATTCCATTCTGGAAATCGTGTCTTAATGATGTCAAATAATGCGAAGTATGAGTTTTCTTTTTTGTCACTCATGAGAGCAAAAAATAATGGAGCAACTTTTGTCTTGTCAGTAGTACTCCCCGTGTCTCCATGTATCACCATTAGCTGATAAAAAGGCTTGGGAGTGCTTTTAAAGGTTGCATCAAAAAAAAATTCATCGGTAATTGGTAATAATTGCTCAGTTCTTTCTGATGCAAATACAATGATTCTAGCATCGCCGCCAATACAAGTATAATCTGCTACAAGAAATGATTTGAAATTTGCGGGAATTTCAACCTCATGTAATGTCTTGTAAACCAATTTCTTTAATTTTAGCTGTTTTTTTCTTTCGCTGTACAAAGCACATTTCATGTTGTCGAATGACGACACGTTTGTAACAAGGTTAATGCCTTCGTCTAATAGGGGGTCAAAGTATTTTTTGTAAATTTTAGGCATTGGCTCGTCCGAACTCGCAGCTTCTTTTTTCGCTTCTATAACTTTTAGTGCCACCCTGTTTTTTGCCATATCTGGTAAACACTCGGATTTGTGAACCTTGCTCTTAAACACTGTGTCATCCTAAAATAATAAAATTTAGTCAATATAATGCGAACCCGAAGTAAATTCTAGTTAAGTTTAATGGCAGAGAGAGAGAGAGAGATTTTGTTTACTTGAATTATAAAAAGTAATCAATAAGAGGCGATGAACGAAATCGCGGGAAAAAGCTATGTTTATGAGTACGAATAAGTGAATTATTCAACTTACATCACACACTGTAATAGAACCGGGACATTTCAATTTTCGTTTTTGGCTGCAATGCCAAATTGTCCTTGATTCGGAAATATAACGTTTATGCCGATAGTATTGGTAGCCGTTGCTGAGTAGGATTTTTCCTCGTTTTCTATTTATTATTTGAAACATGATTATGAAAAAAACAGAAAGCTGTGTAAATAATTGCTTAACTTGAAGGACGCGCGACACTGACAGGTACAACGTACAATTATAATCAATTATAATGTATCGTGAATTGTGCCTAAAAAGGCCAGTATCTCAAGTGGCCAGTACCTGAGGAACTCACTTTAATTCAAGTACGTATAATACAAGTCTACGTATAAATTTGATGCAGTGGGGCCACGAACCTACGATTTTAACTATGACTTGTAGTCCCACTAAGCAGTGGGACCACGTACCCATGATTTCAGGGATAGTGGGACCACGAGTAATAGTGGTACAATCCCAGTGGGACCACGAGTCGCAACCCAAAATTATTTGTTTGATACAATATTAACGATAAATATATTTAAAATTAACTGATACTAAACTTAGTTTACTTATGTAGCTCTAATAAATGTTTATTTATGTTTGTTTACAAAGTATTCCGAGTTATTTTTCACTTCTACTGGCAGACCCTACGACTGTCAATTTTTTTTGCAGACATGAGTTTATGTTTTATTAAATTCAAAAATGTTCTGACACTGGTTTTAACACTGGAACTACTGTGGTACCTATACCCTATACACTGTGCACAACAAGTATTATTTTCTTTTGAAATAGACATTCAATTTCCAGTCTTCTTTTCTTTGGAGCAAATGGAATTTGACGTGCTGGATTCTTCTAAGGACTCTGTATTTCTTTGATTACGAGCTCTGAACTCCGATGTATCAAGTGCATGCTGGTGTTGATTTTGTGTATTAAATTTTGTTGTGTATGAAAAGAGACAAAAAAACGTACGATCTCTAATCTCCTAAGTTTCCACTCCTCATTATTATTGTCTATGGATTTTTGTGCGTGTCTCTCGGAATAAGAGGTCTCATTGTCGTTGCTCTTGAAAAAAAGAAAAAAAAACACTTGCAGAAATATTTAACATCATCATTAATGCCTTGCTCCTTCTTTAACTCCATCTTTCACGGACGATATACGTTTGTGAAATATGGAACAAATGCAAGTAACATCATAACATTATGATCATCTTAATTATCTTTAGATCTTCATTGGTATACAGACCATTCTGATGTGTTTAGTGTAAGTAGTTAGTATGGTATGTAGCGTAGTGTAGTTATGTTTGTAATTTAGTTTTATTAATAAAGTAGCTGCCCATTTAAAAAACCATAACTGAGAGGTACACTTCCGCTGACTCTATTATTTTCTATAATATTGTAAGTGACGTTACTAAGTGTTCTTTTTAATTAATGGTTCGAATAAAAATAATTTAATTGAAGTTCTTAGTGTTAAGTACGTAATTTATTCTAAATTGAAGACATTAGTCCATAAATAAAACAGCTATGATCAGTCTTCAGCATTATATTTCGGAATCAATCCTTCATCATACCAACTTATTCACAGCTGCTTCGGGCAGCCGAAGTAGTATATTTTGTAAAATTAAAGAAAACGCTTTACAGTACCTTAAATTCAGTAACAGATTTACAATTATCACTTTTACTTATATTTATCGGTTTACTAGTACTTTTAATTCAAACCTTTCGCTTAGACTTGCTGCTGCATATGATTTTTCTTATTAACCTGTTTTACGAGCAAAAACAAGAGCTAGATTGATTCCCGCCAAAACTCTCAAGCCATAGACTAAACATAAAATCAAACCCGGAATTTTAGGGTTGCCATAGAGTGCATTTCGGTATTCTTACTATTCTTTCAATAAGAACTCATTTAAATTACTAATATTGCTAACAGCTCGGCCATCCTGCTGAAGCGAGTCCTCGCGCTACAATAATAAATTGTTAAATATACATGTTGCAGGGTTTTAAATTTATTTCACATATCTTGACAAAATTATACCAGTAATTCTGCTCTATTTCTATAGTAATAATAATAATAGCCTCTATTCAGATAATGCTTACAATTTTTCAATGTTATTACAATTTAAAATTCTTAAATTTAGATTGCCATCGCACCGTCTGTTTGACCGTTTGACCGGCAGCTGGAGGAGACCTTTGCCAATAAGTATTGGCAAAGGTCTCCTCCAGCTGCCTTCAAACTTCTTCCCAAACGTTAGCTTTTCTGCTGTGGCTTCTATGTCATCGACCCATCTTCTGAGTGGTCTGTCACGATTTCTGTTCCGATCTCTAGTGAACCAGTACATAATTGACTTTGACCATTTTTCGTTTCCTCTAATTATTATGTATCCTCGTAGCCTGCCCATTTCCACTTAAGCTTTCTAACAGTTATTGTAACATCTTTTATTTTTGATTTTGCTCTTAAAGTTGTTGTTCTTATTTTTTTCGATAACTTTTTCCCATCATACACCTTTCCATGGGCGTTTTGGGATGTTTTTAATTCTCTTATGTGGGTATTGTTGGTCACCCAGGTTTGACAGCCATAATGTAATAAGTACGTTATAGTCCGTATCCATTATCATTTAGTTTCTATCCATATTTTAAATAATAATGATGTATGTTACAAGTAGTTACAATTTGTGTTTCAAATTAATGTGCAGGCTGATCCGGCTACAGCCTGGTGGCAGAATGCGACGGGGCAACGCCACTCGATTGACCGTTTCGAGGTCAGCTATTAATCGAAGCCAAGTGTTAAGCGAGTCTCCAACCAGGGGGTCGTCCGATGAGACCTTCAGAGTCCAAAGTCGCTGTAACAGACACTTGGCTGCGAACAGAACCGGACTGATCCAACCGTTTGGATCAAACATCCTGGCGATGGTGGACAAAACCGTCCGTTTCGTCCACGCGCGTGTGGCTTCCAGTGCCACCCGAAAGGTGAAGATGTCAGCAACCGGTTGATACTGCATGCCCAGAACCGCAATCCCGTGCGGATCGTCACCTTCCTCAAAGAGCCCGGGATCCTGCTGGTGATCGTCCGGGATACCAGCCAGGACGTTGGGGTCATTAGAGAGCCATTTCCGAAGCTCATAACCTCCAGATGCGAGAAGCTCTGTAAGCTCATCCCGGAGCAACAGAGCTTCCTCCACCGTCTGCGCGCCAGTGCAAACGTCGTCCACGTACAGGTCGCGCTCCAGAACTGCGGCTGCACGTGGGTACCGAGCCCGTTCTTGCTCCGCCAACTCCAGCAGTGAGCGGATCGCAATGAAGGGGCTTGATCTCAACCCATAGGTGTTGGTGTTCAACTCATACACCATCATAGGGTCCTGAGGACTTTCCCGCCAGAGGATTAACTGGAACCTCCTGTCCTCGGGGTGTATGACCGTTTGTCGGAACATCATACGGATGTCCGCTCCCAACACCACCTGATGCCTACGGAAATTCAGGATGATGTCTACAATATCCCGATGTAGCTTCGGTCCAGCGTGGAGGCACTGGTTCAGTGACACTCCTGTCGAAGTCGGAGCGGATCCATCGAACACCGTCCTGAGTTTGCCCGTCGACGCCTTCAAAACGGCGTGATGAGGCAAAAAGTAGTGGTCCATGGTCGACCAGTCGTCGCGAGCCGGAGACATGTGGCCCAGTGCCTCATACTCCCTCATGAACTCGATGTACTTTTCCCGAAGTACAGGATCTCGAGCCATGCGTCGCTCCATGGACCTGAGCCTTTTTTCGGCCAGTGATCGAGACTGGCCCAGACGCGGGGGGTTATCCCGGAAGGGCAGCCTAGTCTCCAATCGCCCAGAGACCATTCTCCGAGTGTGAGCCTGATAAAAATTCTCACACTCCACGTGCTCGGGATCCAGCCGAGACACGGTAGGCGGCTCTTCGATCTCCCAGAACTGCATGATCTGAGCGAGGGCCGTTCCCGTAAAGGAAGCCTGATTCGACTGCTGCCACTCATCCACCATTCCCAAAATGGCGTATCCGTAGATGGTGGGCAGCGCCATCAGCGAAGACTGATCCAGCAGTCTAGGCTTGCCGTTCATGATGTAACCCAGTACATCAGAACCCAACAAAAGGTCTACCGGACCCGCCATCCCGAAGCGGGGATCCGCCAACCTGAGACCCTTAGTACAGGACAAAAGATCCGGATCTATGTCCGCCTGAGGAAGCCAACCGACAACCGAATCCATGACGGTGGCCCTGACCGCAATCCTTTCCGAATAGGAATGTACGGACGAGAAGGAGAGGCGGGTCTGTCCAGCCGACCGCACCTCTGTGTTCCCGACTCCCCGCAACGGAGTCGGTGACGGAAACCTAGCCAGGCCCAGGCGATGAGCAACCCGGGTTGTCAAAATGCACCCCTGGGACCCTGTGTCCAAGAGCGCTCGTATCCGGACGTAGTCGCCTCTTGGACCCCAAACCCTTAACCAGAGGGTGGGCAGCAGGACCACCGGTTGATCCTGTGCCAAGGGAACGGAGGCTAGTCAATCCCTCCGAGGCCCGTCCGAACCCGTCGGACTACAGGGCCCAGCCCAGTATGGCTGCCGAGTGCAAAGGGCCATCGGAGGGGGGGCATATCCAGCTGCCCTGCCGTACCTAAAGTAGGGCGGGTGGTAATCCAGCCTCGGATGTTCATGGAGGGGAGGCGTGTACGCCCTCCATTCTATTGGTCGCGGATCCAGCGGCGGAGAAGGATAACGCTGGGGAGGTGGCCCCCGTGGTGACTCCGGTATCACCCTTCCACCTCTCCAGTTCGCCCGCGTCCGCGCGGGCTGTGAGGTCGGTGACCGAGCCGCGTGTAGGACGCCCCTTGTTGGGCTGCCCGGTGTTGCCGTGGGTTGGGGTGGAGGGGGTGTGCTCCACGCTGTAGCCACTTCATTGTTGTACAATGCGTGGCTCTGCGTGGGAGCGCCCCCGCCCGTGGAGGGCCCCCTCCCTGAGGGCTGTCGACCAGCACCATCGCTCCTGACGCACAAGAGCTGATGGTGTGGTCCCCCACACCCAGGACACGGCCGTGCCGTGGGGCAGTCATTGTACAAATGACCCCCCAGGCACCCGTAGCACCGACGCAACAGCCGAACGATCCCTCGTCGTTCGGAAGTCGTTCGCGCAAGCAGGGCCGGACACTGCACCAGCGCGTGAAGCTGGCCACAGTTCGGGCACTCCTGCTCCGACGCAGTCGTCACAGTCGCCGACCGCTTTACCCCACCCAGAGTGCGGGGATTGGTAGGTCGCGGTCCTGTTCCGGCAGGGCCACGAGCTGACGCGGCGGGCTGCGCCTCCTGAGGCGCCGACTCTGCCATCCTCGCCTCCCACTCCAGGACCCGAAGTAGCTCCTCAAACGTGGGGAAGACCTTCGGGTCGGCGTGAAGGCCCCTTTCCCGCTCGAACCGGGCGCGCAACTCCAGCGGCACCTTGCCCAGCAGGATGTGGACCAGCAGAGACGACCAGTGTTCCACTGGCAGTCCCAAGCTGCGCAAGGCGTTGTACGCCACCTTCACGGGCGTGAGGATTAGCGGCCTCAACTGAGACCTCTCAGTCACCTTCGGCAGCCCCAGTATTTGGGACACGTGAGCGTCGGCGAGGAGCCGAGGGTTTTGGAACCTCGTATCCAGCAACTCCATCGCCGTGCCGAAGTTGTCGTCGTCCAGCTCCAGGTGCTGGATCAGGGAGAGTGCCTCACCCTCCAGTGACGTGCGGAGATAGGCCAGCTTCTCCGCCCTCGTCAAGTCCGTGCGTGAATCTACGAGAGAGGCGAACATACTCCGGAAGCCGCTCCACTCTCGCAGGTTACCTGTGAACTTGGGCAAGTCCAGGGTGGGAAGGCGTCCCACTACACCCGAACCCGCATTCCTGATGACGGGTCCCGAGTTCGCCCTTCCCTGACGAGACCTCTCCAGCTGGCGAACCCCTTCGGAGACCTCGTCGTACAAGTCCAGAATGCGCCGCATGTCCGCCTCGATCCTCTCCATCTGCTCCTCAGGTGGAGACGGCCTTGCATCCCGCAGCGATCCTGCGCTCCTCTCAGCGACCTCCAGGCGCCTGTCGAGGTGCTCTGCCCTGTTTAGCAGCGCCTCCTCCCGGTCTCTCCGGCCGACCAATCCTTGCAAGGATTCGAACCACCGGAGCTGGTTGGCCAAATCCGAAGCCATTTTAAATTTAAATTTTAAATTAACCTAAAGTTCGGACAATGTCACAACAATTATATCCGCAACCTATTAAGCCGGATACCACTTAATACCAATTTCCCGACAGTTTGGGGAGAAATTATAAACTGGGAACCCCCAAATATCTGGCCTACCCGATATATTTTCCCAGAAAACTAAAAACAAAAAGGGAGTATTTACGGCTAACGACGCTCTGCTTACCAAAAAATGTTCAATAATTTATCCAGAAATTACCGTCCTGGGGCCCATAGCAGGAATAAAACATTATTATTTACTTTTATACCGATTTTAATATTTACCCCCTAATTGCAAACAAAGTACCGAAAAGAAATCACTTACGTAGGGTTCCCGGCGTCGTCCAAAGCCCAGTTTGGCCGTCAAGGAATAAGGAACGGGAGCAAAGGGGAATATGGAAACCAAACCAGACAGCTCCAGACTTCGTCCCAGCAATAGTTCAACCGGTCCAGCGGTTGAGAAGGGGCCAATCCAGTAGCCACTTCAAAAATAATATTCCAGCACTAATCCAGTAGTAATTAACACTTTTAATAACGTATTCCCGCACAATATTAAAGCTTTTATCCCGAAAAACCAGGTTAGAAAGACTAACAAAAAAAACCAGTCATTGTCGTTCCCGCGACCAGAGACAAAGTATAAGTGACAGCCGGCTGTCAACCATAGATCCGCTATGATTTCGATGGCCGATATAATGTTGCCCGATTATACGGAACAATAAATTTATTAAATATCGAAATGCTTGCAATAAATTAATTAAATCAGTAAAAAACAATTACTATAAAACAGAACTAGAAAAAAATGAAGGAAATATGAAAGCAACGTGGAGCATTATGAAAGAAGTGTGTAATTATAGTCAAAACAAAGCCACTTCGCAAGCTTCATTGAATATCAAAAGCAGCCCTGTAAAATCTCTTAATAAAGTGAACAAATTTTTCACTTCAATCGGACATGACTTAGCTAACAAAACATTGAAAAAGCTTGATAAAACAGATTTAGAACTAGCTAAAGCAACTAAATGTACGTCTACTATTCCAATAGGTTCCCTGTCGCTTTTTCTCACAGAAGCTGTTGAGGTATCTGGTATTATATCAAGCTTAAAGAATAATAGTGCTCCAGGGTGGGATAACATGACGGCCAACATTTTTAAATCATGTTCGAAATATTTATCTGAACCAATCGCTCATCTTTGCAATCTCAGTTTTACTAAAGGTGTTTTCGACAGAATTCTAAAAAAAGCCGTAGTCTGTCCTATTTATAAAGATGGAAATAAAAACCTTGCTTCAAATTATAGACCGATTTCGTTATTATCAGCTTTGTCTAAAATTATAGAAAAAAATGTAAACTGGAGGATTATTTCGTACTTAGATAAAAGTGGTACTCTAGCATCTAACCAATATGGATTTCGGAAAAACAAATCAACTGATGATGCAGTACATAAGTTGACATCTTTGATCGCCAAACATTTAGATAGGGGGGACAAGACTGTTGGTGTGTTTTTAGACCTCCAAAAGGCATTCGATACGGTGTCAATCCCAATTCTCTTGTCCCGCCTACAGGAAGTTGGAATCAGAGGTACTGTACTTGAATAGTTTAAGGACTACCTCACTCACATAGCAAACGCATATCGGGTGATTAGAACCACGAAACTGACTCCCTTCCAAGTACAAGCGTTGACGGGACACGGAGGAATAGCAGAATACCTGTACAGATTTAAGCTCAAGAGTAGTCCTGCATGCGAGTGTGACCCCAACCAACCCGAAACGGTCTGGCACGTGCTAGTCGATTGTCCCCGATTCATGGCCGCAAGACATGAGCTCGAATCTATGATCGACGGAAGGCTGGTTGTCTCGGATCTCCACAACATCTTAGCAGATCCTGATAACAGAACACGGCTTCTGTCCTTCATGGAGACCTCATTCCGCATAGCGGCCAAGAGAAACTCCACTATTTCAAATACGCGCCCCCCTTCGCCACCACACCCTGTCCCGCTGTCTGTGGACGCCGCGTGGTATGCGGTTCCCGCCCAAAATAACTCCTCGAAGAGCATCTCTATCCAACAACTACTGGAGAACGCAGATCGAGGAGAGGCTGGGATCCGTGTCCGTGGAGTGGCTCTCTTCATGGACAGCAACAAAGAAAGATTCGGAATAAGCTTTTGCTTCGCCTGGGAACGGAAACGAGCCCGTTTGTCACCTGGATTGTCTTGCCTGCTTAATGGGAGTACCGCAAAAGTCACAATGAAGCGGAAAACCTACGACGCTATGCCGGTGTACGAGGTAGACGGCCACCGATTTCGTTTGGTGCGATCGAAAAACAAAACGATTGCACTAATAGAATACTCGGAAGGTCGGACGCCTTTCACACCGGCAAGTGCGCTGCTCGCACATCTGAGCAGAAATGCAGGTGAAGCACCCCGGGTGATAAGCGTGGATGCGATGGCAATCGAATACTCAAGATCGAGAGTAGCAGACCGGCTGGGTTGCATTGAGGCCTCTAAGCATCATGAGGTTGTCGTATACGAAGACAGGGGAGAAAATCTGAGCTTCCTCAGAGCCCCTTCGCACGACCACACAAATGCAACTGACAGCTGGGGACATCCTGTTCCTAGTTCGACCATCCAAACTGGCTCCGAAAGAGCACAGCAGACGGCAGCCGCGGAAAAAGCTTCAGCCAATCAAAGTGGCAGCCGAGGCACCAACACGGCCTTCGTGACTGCCTTCAACGCAGCAGCAAGGAGCGTACTCCGAATCTCATCCCATTCATCACCCCCCTCGACGTCAAAGACCCCCAAAGCAGCTTCACAGCAACAGATGAGCCGAACGAGAGCCGACATGGGACAGGTTGAACCGCCCCGCTATGTCACGGCTTCGGAGCCGCGGAGCCATGCACGAAACGCCTTCATCGAATTCATAGCCACACTGAGCGCGACACGACTAGTTAACCTCAAGACCTGCGAAAACATCATGCAGTTCTATAGGCTAGGAAGTGAAAGCCTCTTAAAGGCGAAACTCGAGGAGGCCGAAGCAGCCATTTACAATAATGTCACTTCCCGGGTCATCAAGGGAACCATGACAGGACAGTATATGGCAGCTTACAGTGCTGAAAATGGCTTCGTCACACTGAAGGAGAAAGAGACAGAGCGCGCGGGAATGCCTGTTTATGCGACAACACCAAACGACCCAATTGTAGTTACCGCCCGATGCACCAAGATTATGCTGGACGATAAGATCCTAGAGATGGCCAAGACCATCGAAGGGAACTCAAACATCAAAGCGAATTGGGAAAATTGGGAGGTACCGAGAATACAGTGGGTTAACGGAGTTCCGGGATGTGGAAAGACAACATTAGACACTTCGATGTGGACAAGGACGCCATCATCACCACAACAACTGAGGCAGCAAAAGATCTCAGAGAAAAGCTATCGCACCGAATAGGAAATCTGGTCAAAACCAGAGTGCGAACCATGGCTTCTGCTTTGGTAAATGGTTTCGGAAGAGAAAGTTTCAGCTGCCTCATGGTGGATGAAGCTCTCATGAACCATTTTGGAGCCATTGTGATGGCTTCAAGGCAGACAGCCTTGAATTGTTGAGGTGTTGATGAAATTGTCCTCATCGGAGACGTCAATCAGTTGCCTTACATCGATAGGGAAAATCTCTTCGAAATGAGGTATCACCGCCCAAACCTGGTAACAAAGATCAGCCAGGAGTTGCTCTGCACACATCGCAACCCGATGGATGTCGCATATGCGCTGAGGGAAATATACTCCGGTATGTACTCCTCAGCATCCCGTATAAAGTCCCTAGAGCAGAGAAGGTATAAGGGAGCGCAAATACCCAACACCGTACCAAACACCCTCTTTTTAGTTCACACTCAAGAAGAGAAGGAGACCCTGACAAACCAGGGTTATGGGTCAGAAACCGGGTCACGCATCCTTACCATCCATGAAGCTCAGGGACTGAGGAACCGATGACGCCATCGGCCGGTTCGTGCGGCGAGCGTTGGCTGCAACACCGAAGACCATCCGAGACTTCAACCTACAGATGGCCATCAGGGACAGAAATGCGGCCGTTGTGGAGGCTCTGGGCCGGGAGGAGGCGGCTTAGGCAAATGACAATTAGGCAAAGAATCGATGTCGAGTCGATTACTCCCGTAATAGTCAATCGGTAGTGATCGGCTCAACAGACGAGCTATTATTAGAACTAGAATTAGGTTTAACATGTTCCCAACTCCCCCCTATTTTCCACATCTTCTCCTAATCCAAGACACATGTAAAAAAAAAGAATTGAAATGACAAAGATCACGGACCCCGGTGTCTGTGGAGTGGCTAATTAAAAAAAAAAAAAAAAGAACTACCTCACTGACCGTCGCCAACATGTTAAAATAGACCGATTTCTAAGTGATGAAGCTTCCTGCAGTTATGGTGTACCACAGGGAAGTACCTTAGGACCAACATTATTTTTAATTTACATCAACGAATTATGCAAAATCAACATACTGAATGCTGATATTGTGATATTGTCATGTATGCTGATGATACTGTTTTGCTTTTTCACGGATCCAACTGGTTGAATGTTCGGCAGCTTGTCGAAAAAGGTTTAGGAACAGTGACAACGTGGTTGGAAGATAATCTCTTATCACTTAATACTTCAAAAACCAAATATATTTGTTTTATAAAACTGAAAGAAACAAATTGCCTCCAGGTTTTGGCATATTGGTACATACTTACCCCTGTAATCGTTCTACAAATAAAAGTAATAACTGCTCTTGCAGCATGCTTGATCGGTGTGAATCAATAAAACATTTAGGTATTACTATGGATCATAAAATAACTTGGGGTCCACACATTCATGTAACAGCTAAACGTGTAAGAAAATTTATACATGTATTTAAGCTTCTCCGATCTGTAGCTGACCAAAAGCTACTATTGAGTACCTACAAAGCATTGTGCGAGTGTGTTATTGGTTATTGTATCTTTTCTTGGGGAGGCGCAGCCAAAAGTTACATGATTCATATTGAAAGAGGACAACGTGCACTTTTAAAAGTGATCATGAATTTTTCATTTAGATACCCCACTTCAAAATTGTATGGTGAATGCAAAATTAAATCAGTGAGAAAGCTATTTGCATATCACTGTATAATGCGGTATCACAGAGAGGCATCACCATTAGACATTACCAAGCGGCGTGGAAAATACCCTGTACCTAAGTACAAAAGTGTTATTTCATGGCGGCACTATAATCATATGGCACCTATTCTATACAATTTATTAAGATTTAAATACCGAAAAAATAATACAGATGGCGATTTATCAACTCATAATGCATTTGAGCTTAAAAATATAATTTGTGATTGGCTACAGGAATACGACTACGATTCGTTTGAAAGCATTTTTATGCACACACGAACTACAAGATATGTGTATTTTAATACACATATCTTGTAGTTCGTTGTAACTTTGATCGAAGTTTCAATAATAGTGTATTTCTGTATTTATGACGTACTAAAAAAAAACTACTCATCAGATCGAGTTCAAACTAATTTTCGTTGATAGTTTACATGGTAATTAACATCATATATTTTTTTTAGATTTTTTTTCATTCTCTTACTTTAGAAGTTAGAGGGGGGGGGGACACACATTTTACCTCTTTGGAAGTGTCTCTCGCGCAAATTATTCAGTGTAGACAAAAACTACATTAAAAACCTCAACATCATTTTTAAAGACCTATCGATAGACACCCCACACGTGTAGGTTTGATGAAAAAAATTTTTTTGAGTTTCAGTTCTCAGTATGGGGGGCAACCCTAATTTATCTTTTTTTTTGTTCAAATCTTAATGCGGTTCACAGAATACATCTACTTACCAAGTTTCAATAGTGTAGTTCTCACAGTTTCGGCAAAAAGTGGCTGTGACATACGGACGGACAGACAGACAGACGGACAGACAGACAGACAGACATGACGAATCTATAAGGGTTCCGTTTTTACGTTTTACGGAACCCTAAAAACACATGCTTTACTTCGTGCCATTTGAAATTAGGGTCGTGCAAGTATATCAGGAGGTACGCGTAGTGCTGGTTGGATGAATGTTTACCGTAGGTAAAGACGGGAACATCCCGGTTTTGCCCCCGTTTAGGGAAAATCGAATGCTTTCGCAGCTTGTAAGATGCGAATACGCGCGCGCACTCGCCTTCAAAAAAATTGCGGAACGCGATCGAAACTTGAGTCGGACTGGGCTGACTTTATCAAACAAAACGAAAATGTGTAATAACCACGTTAGTTTTCACCTTACCTACCTATCTATAGATAGCGCGCGAGTTGAATGCAGAGCTTAGGAATGCGGAGTGCTGTGACCGCGACAGTGACAGCACTATACACTGCAGGCGCGTGAGGTGGGGCGTGCGGATAGCGGGGGGAGATGCCCCCGCTCTTTACCTCAGACCCCGACTGCATTCAACTTGCGCGCTATCTGTACTATTTCTCCAAATGTATCTTCTCAGGAGCTTTTTCATTTATATGCTGGGTCTGTCCCTAATACTAGTTACTCCATCTTTGATATTCTTGCTAGAAACGTTTACCTTAACGTCGTGCTTGAGCCGGGCGTGCTTCTCTTTGAGCGCGCGGTACTTGTCGTGCAGCGCGCGCGGCTCGTGCCGGGCGGCGGCGCGCTCGTGCGCCAGCCGGGAGCGGACCTCCTCCAGGTGGCAGAGGTGCTGCATCCGCAGATGTTCCACCTGGAGTTACATTTTCAATTTTAGAAGTAGAAACTTCTGTTGACGCACTACCAAAGAGTTTACATATACTACGCATAACGTTAGAACAAACGCACCTTTACACCAAAAGCACGGGTCTTGTCGCTGTTGTGGAAGTGTCATACTTTTGTCGCGGCGCATCACTATGTCGCCATAGCTAACATACGCCCCATCTGCTTACGATTAGTACAAAGGAACCGTGCGGAAAACCCTGATCTATTTACTTATTCTTTATCTAAGCGCACCACACAGATTGTTCATGGGCTGTAATTGAACTCAAGCGTCACGTTCGTATATGAATGCCATCTTCAGGTGAACTCGGGACCCGTAGTAAAATAGTAATGGAAAAGAAATTCGTCAGCATTTCTAGATGCCCATGGAAGATGTAGTGGTAGGACTCTTAGCAGAGTCCGCCTGGGGAAGTACCACACCTTTGCCAAATATTCTACCGCCAAGCAGTAATGTGCAAACATTACTGTGTTCCGGTTTGAAGGGCAATGATTCCAGAGAAATTACAGGGCTTAGAGACATAATATCTTAGATCTCTGGGTGACGAGCGCAGTGCAGTGCTAGGTAATGATTTGGACTATCATGTTTCAATAGCTGCGTGTTACTGTGCTGTTATGTGGCAAGCATGTTGCTTACCATCAGGCACATGACCTGCTCGTTTCGTCACTCTATGCTATAAAAAAAAAGATGGTTAGAAAAGATTCCTTTTCCATTACCATTTTAGAAGAGTAATTTAGAAACAGTATTCCACACAAGAGCGAATATGTGCGAAGTACAACATGAGCAACTGTTCAGATTTGAAGTATTTTTTTTATTTAAATTTGAAATTAATTTTGATAATGTATCGGACTAACTTAGTTAATATCTGTACAGTAGCACCTACCCATATATAATTTCATTACAACCCCAATTTCGCTTATAACTAACAGCGTTGTGTTTATATCTATGACTCACAGCCAACATTTTTCCACTGAATCAGTTATAAAGTGGGGTGACGAGGGGTAGATGTGACTCATCGGCGTCAACCCTAATTTTCCTATTTTACCTGTGAATTCTCAAAAGAACATTCATTTTCACCAATACATCGTTGGAAAGTCATAGGCAGAGCGATTCGACTTACGCGAGGAACATTACCATCCACTTCCAAGCTTTTGGTCATTTTTTTAAGTGATAAATTCTTTAGCCACGTTGAACATAATTTGGTAAGGTAAAATCTTTTAGGTAAGCGTCACTGACATAATAATGTAGCGATGTAGCGTCGGATCGGGGCCGGAGCAGCGGAAGGATGCGTGCGCGTTAAACGATTTTGGGGGATTAATCGAACTGTGTGCTTTTCTACTTAAACACACTACTTCACCATAGCCAAACAAATACTACTAATTGTTCCGAATTACCTTTACTATCTTTTATGTGGTTTCGCTTAGTAGAGTAAAACGGAAATAAAAATTTAAAAAAAACTGTTTTTCTTTGGACTTATGAATAACCGATTCTTTTTTTTTCCAGGTACCAGCACAATTAGTATTATTAGTCTAATAGTTGTGGCATTAACAAGATAAAATAATGTTATTACCTGATAATGATTAGAAACATAAATCAATGTAAAATTTGATTGATTACATATCACTGGGTATTTCTAACTGTCGTACTGCAATCATTCCCTGCCAGCGTAGCTGTGTGGGTTCGATTCCCCAATTAATCGATTCTCAAGACACAAATACAATGCAATCTGGCCACAAACTAGGCAAAGCTTATATTATGCCAGAGATAATATAACTGCTGTGGGTAGATGGAACCAGATAACTGATTACTATTGAACACCCGCACCCAGACAAAGAACAAATATTTATGTTCATCACGGAAGTCATTCTTTGTCTGGGTGCGGGTCTTCAATAGTAATCAGTTATCTGGTTCCATCTACCCACAGCAGTTATATTATCTCTGGCATAATATAAGCTTTGCCGAGTTTGTGGCCAGATTGCATTGTATGAGAAAATGTTGACTCATATTTAGTCAAAGCTACATCGAGCCAAAAACTTGTCAAACTATTGAGTAAAGTCATATCGGAATAGAAATTTCCTATGGTAAAATAATTCAAGGCTCAATTGTGTCTAAATTGAACTTTAGTCAAGTTTTGTAATGCTTGTGATTATGATAATTAATTAATATTTTCGAAGCATAATAAGGAATTGCCAAAATTACAAATATGAGTAATAGAGGGGAGAAAAGTATGTAAAATTATTAACATTGACATACGTTAGTAGAATTCCTTTTGGTCACGCCAGATTGTGAGTGGTGATAATTTTTGATAATTACACGGTGCATTCCCATTTTCCTTACCCCTACCCTCATGCAACACTATGTGACTATAGCTGTGTCAAATCTACCCACAATGATTGATGAACCGTGGGTGACGTCGTGACGCAGTCAGTATCAATGTGACCGCCTTCGGCTATACGAGCGAAGCTGAAGTGTGTTCCCGTCGTGCTCAAAAATAATAGACTGAACATTACGTTCTGGTCAAACCATACATATATGTGAAACGTTTTAAATCCGTGTTGTGTAAATTACTATATTGAAACTAGTGAGCGTGCGAGACACTAAGTCCGCACGCCTCTCCTCGACATCCCAGGCCTGGAGAAAAGGATCAGAACAAGTCACTGAAGTAAGTGTTGCTCCTAGTTTTCCTTCACTGTCATATCTTGTGTTTGTTTTGTACTGCATCATTTTATTTCCATCAACACAATTTAATTTTCTATACAGTCCACTCCTCTTTTTGGGGCCTTAATTACCCCACCATAATTTGGCGTTTCCATAAGTGGTTCTTCGAACCGGGATAATAATTACCCTGAGTGGTTTTTTCAAATTGTAATAATAATTTACATGAGTGGACCCTCAAAATAAATTTATATTTCCAGAGTACAGATGCTGCCATTGTGGCTTACATCCATAAAACATTTCTTTTGAGATCGGATATTGCATCCTTGCTCAGTTACTCCCTTATTAGGATATATTAGAAGCCCTAATAAGTAACTTAATCGAGTATATTCATTACGAATATATTTTAATACCCTGACATTGCGTCAGTCATTTCATTTCTACCCCCGGTATAACTTATTGTATTTAAATTCACAGCGGTTCGCCGTTTCGATCTTTGTAATAACCGGCTAATATTATACGGCCGAATTACGAACATCGATAGTTGTAGTCGTAGCGTAATAAATATATGCGCCGCACATACAACTTAAATTGTCTGTATTATATTGCCTTATTCTTATCATTGCTATCGTATAATTCATCCTTTGCATTTTGTGGTACTTATTTAAGTTATTTACGTAACATTCATAACAAAAGAGTCGAACCTTCTTTATCTATTTATTTCAATATCGAAAAATGTCTCGAAGGAAAGACGCAGATACTGACATTGAGTCAGATGCGAAGTTAAGAATGTTATTGTCTAAACGTGAAACTATATTCGAGATAGTACAAGAGTGTTATGATTTGTCGGGTTCGTCGGAGATGAGCACGAACGTAACGTTGAGGGAAGCTTTCTTAGACAAGTCTTCACAAATAGATTCACTTCGCGTTAAGTTCGAACAATTAGTCGACGACTATAATTCTCGAAGATTAGAGTTAGATCCGACTGCAAAGCCTGACTATAAATGCCTCTTGGCCTTTGAATCACTGTTTAGCAAAGTAAAAAGGGTTAGCACGCAGTACACTTCTCAAAGTTTAACATCTAGTAGTAATTATTCTGCATGTCCTAAAACATCGGGACCGAGGCTTGCGCCGATCGAATTATTATCTTTCGACGGTGATATTAGGTCGTGGCCTATGTTTTACGCGACATTTAAATCTGCCGTTCATGACAATGAGTCATTAACGGAAAGTGAGAAGCTGTACTACCTTTTACCAAAACTAATTGGACGTGCGAAAGTTGCGATTTCGGGCATTACGCCATGCGCTGATAATTATGAATTAATTTTACAGACACTTATTAAAAAATTCGATGATAAGCGAATGCTTATATCCGCTTATCTTACGCAAATGTTTGAGTTCAAACCTTTTCAAGTCGCTAGTGCGCTTAACTTCGATTTATTCACTGATAATTTCGTAAGCGCAGTGAGCGCTTTGAAAAATCTAAAAATAGAACATCAGTTAGCCGATCTAATGATATTGCATATCGCGTTAAAGAAATTAGATTCTGAGACAGTACGGGCGTTTGAGACCACATACGGTAATAAAATACCTACCTTTGACGAATTTGTCCAATTTATTACAACGCGTACAAAGGTTTTGGAAAGAACTAGTGGCGTTACGAATGTTCGCTCAAATAATAATAATATTAAAAAACCGAATGTTGGTTCTGTCTCTAAATTACCAAAGTATCAGGCTTATGTAAGTACTATTGATAAGTCAGCTGAACTTTCTTTGCAACAAAAATGCTTATGCGCCAATGTGACGCATACACATTTATACAAGTGCGCTGCTTTTGATAAATTGAAGGCTGAAGAGCGATTTAAACGGGTTAAAGATTGTAATGCGTGCGTAAATTGTTTGGCACTCAATCACAAGGTTTCTAGCTGCACCGTAAAACCTAATTGCAGGGTTTGCGGTAAAATGCATCATGGTAAATTACATTTTATGCGGAAGGATGTAAACAGCCGCGCGCCGTTATCAGTATCTACTGATAAGGGGGCCGCTACTAGCGCATCGACGCCGGCGCATCTCGAGTCATGCAGTTTACCTGTTCATCCTAAGCCTATTGTTGACGCGTCGCGGCCTGATATAGCTTTATGCGTGCATACACATAATAAGCATTCGGATTTGCCTGTGCAAAAGAAACTTGTGAATAATACGGTCTTGTTGTCGACAGCTCAGGTTGCCGTTTACGATTCTAAAGGCGAAAGACATATTATTCGCGCGCTTTTAGATTCTGCTTCACAGAGTCATTACGTCACTCAACAATGTTGCGAAAGATTAGGTATAAAATTATCGACTACGGAACGTACTATTATTAGGGGTTTCGGTGGTTCGGAGAAGGTTTTAGAGACAAGTAAAATTAACCTAAAGTTCTATTCTCGATTTGATAAAAATATAAATTATGAAATTTCACCTCTCGTAGTAGATAAGGTAACTGATATGTTGCCTACAGCTGTGGTAGATACGTCTGTCCTATCACATCTGCGAGGTTTACCTGTCGCGGACGAGAACTTCGGCGTACCGTCTAGTATTGACGCGTTAATCGGAGCTTCTTTGTTTCCGCATTTATTATTACCGGACGTCCATGCTTCGCGCGGGACTTCGGACGCACCAGCTGCATTGCGCACGGTGCTGGGCTATGTACTATTGGGGTCAGCGCCCACCATACCATTAACAAATATTAATACGGCCTTGACATGTTGCCTCGCTCAAGAGCCTACCGCTATTGACTCGTTAGTCAGGCGTTTCTGGGAACTGGAAGAGCTTCCTTCCGCTTCCGTTAAACATCCATCGCACATTGAGTGTGAGGATTTTTATGTGTCCACTACGACGCGCGATCCTGTGAGTGGCAGATACGTAGTCGGCCTGCCATTTAAGGACGATTCTTATTCCTTGGGGAATTCGATAGACGTGGCTCGTAGACGTTTCATGTGCCTCGAAAGAAAGCTCGAAGCTTCGCCTAATTTGAGGTCGGCATATGATGACGTCATCAGAGATTATCTTGCGAACGATTACGTATCTCGGGCGCCGTCGTACGCTTGCGAGGACCCCGCGCCGATTTACGTTATTCCACATCACGGTGTAATTCGTGAAGATAAATCGTCTACCAAACTTCGCGTTGTGTTAGATGCCAGTAGCCAATCCACTTCCGGTCGGTCGCTAAACGACGTCCTACACAGCGGTCCAAATATGCAGGGTGATTTATTTAAAATGATTTTAAATTTCCGCCTGCATGCCGTAGCTATGACCGCAGATTGTCGTCAGCAGTTTCTGCAAATAATTATGCGCGAAGCTGACCGTCGTTATCAGTGTTTTCTATATCGATTTAATCCGCAAGACCCCCTGGTGCTGTACCAGTTTAATCGCGTTTGCTTCGGCCTGACGTCGAGTCCGTACCATGCACTGCGCACGGTCGCTCAGCTCGTCCAGGACGATGGTGCGAAATATCCGCTGGCGAGTAGTATTGTACTACCTTCGTTATACATGGACGATGTAGCCTTTTCGCTTCCTAATGAAAGTCAAGCTATCACTGCGTCACGTGAAATGATAGATCTGTTTAAAGGTGCGCAGTGGGACCTCGTTAAGTGGAACTCTAATTCCAGTGCGGTATTAGAGTCTATTCCCGACACACACAAACTCCCTACCGAGGTTGAGTTTGACAGGTCATCAAATAAAATTCTAGGCTTACATTGGTCCACCAACGAAGATACCTTTTTCTTTAAAATTTCGGCACCAAGCGATGAAACTTGTACTAAGCGTAAAATATTATCGACAATTGCACGATTGTGGGATATTATGGGTTTTGCAGCTCCGACGATTGTATACGCCAAGATTTTACTGAAAAATCTTTGGGAAATGCAGTTAGGTTGGGATGATACTCCCCCTGCACATATCGTCAAGATGTGGAAGCGTTTCTGCTCCGAGTTACCGGCACTTAACAAATTACGCATACCACGTCATGTGGGCGTGTCCAAACACTGCGAAGTCACCCTTCTAGGCTTTTCTGATGCTAGCCTTAATGCGTACGGCGCAGTGGCATACTTGCATGTCAGCTCAGCTGCCGGTATCACTGTCCGCCTCGTATGCGCAAAGAGTAAGGTCGCACCAACGAAGCCACTGTCTATCGCGCGTCTCGAATTATGCGGAGCACTTTTACTGTCTAAGTTGTTGCGCACTGTTCATGATAATTATACAGCCCAAGTACCTATAAAGACTTACGCCTTTGTTGACTCGAAAGTCGCCTTATACTGGATTAGGAGCTCGCCGCACAGGTGGCAAACGTTTGTAGCCAACCGCGTTTTACAGATTGCAGAAAACGTATCACCTGACATATTTTTTCACTGCGCCGGCACTGAAAATAGTGCGGACATCTTGTCCAGAGGAGTGACTCCTGAGAAATTGATCTCAGATCCACTGTGGCTCCAGGGTCCTCCGTGGGCCTCACTACATCCATCTCAGTGGCCTCTTAAGAGTCTCGATGGTGAGCCTTTGTCCGATATACCGGAACAAAAGGTTTTAACGCACACTGTGTGCACGCCTATAAAGCAATGTGCTTTATATGAGCTCGCTCTTCGCATTTCGTCGTGGAGCAAATTACTACGTATAATTGTGTACGTATATAAGTTTACAAAGTTATTGCCTTGTCGTAGCACTACTGCAGTGTCTGCCGAGGACTTAGATTTTGTTGAAGGCAAAATGCTTCGTGCTCTACAAGCTCAATATTTTGCTGAAGAGTACAATAACATACGAAATAATAAAAATTGTTCACCGGCTTTCAATCGTTTGAGGCCGTTCATTGATAATGGCCTGATCCGCGTCGGCGGTCGCCTTGTCAATTCGGCAATGGAGTATGCAATAATGCATCCAGTTATATTGCCACGCAATGATCACGTAGTAAACTTGATCATTGATTATTATCATGTGAAACATTTGCACTCTGGACCCGAAACTTTAATGTCATTGCTTCGACAGAAGTTTTGGATCTTGTCAGCTCGTCGCCTTGTACGACAGAGAGTTCACAAGTGCAATACATGCTTCCGTCTCAAGCCGCGTCCGACTTATCCTCTCATGGCCGATCTGCCTGAAGTAAGGACTCGACCGGCTCTTAAAGCTTTCACGGAAACAGGCTGCGATTATGCAGGCCCTATTGCTTATACGCCAGTACGTCGTCGTGGTGTACATAGCGAGAAGGCATATTTAGTCTGTTTTACCTGTCTGACTACGCGGAGTTGTCATTTTGAAGTTGCGACGTCACTGAGTACGCCCAGTTTCTTAGCCGCTTTCAAAAGGTTTATCTCAAGAAGAGGCCCTGTAAAGGTTCTTCATAGCGATAATGCTACTAACTTTCAGGGTGCCGCTACGTATCTCAGAGCTCTCTATAAGTTTCTTAGGGATGAATATAACCCGAAACTCGAGCTCGAGTGCGCTGAAAGCCGCATAACACTGAAAAGAATTTGTTCAAATAGTCCTCATTTCGGTGGATGCTGGGAGAGTATGATTAAGGTCGCTAAATCGATATTATTTCGAGTTATCGGCCAACAGCTTCTCTCATACGAGGAACTGTGTACTGTCGTAACGCAGGTCGAATGTTTGTTAAATTCACGGCCGCTGACTGTGCTCAGTCCTGACCCAGCGGAGCCTACGGCTCTTACACCGAGCCACTTTTTGCATACTGTGCCTCTACTCTCATTACCTGCACCTGATGTGAGTTCTGAGAAGGTCAGCTTACTAGAAAGACATACGTTATTGGACAACTTGGTTCAATCTTTCTGGAACCGCTGGAGGTTAGAGTATCTGCACAGTTTGCAGGTGAGGCAAAAGTGGAATACTCTTTCTACACCGATCACTCCAGGCACTATCGTCGTTGTGATCAACGATAACGTACCACCATTGGCTTGGCCTTTGGCAGTTATAGATAAGGTACATCCTTCCAAGGATGGCATTATACGTGTGGCGACTGTGAGATTTGGTGGGAGAACTTACCTCCGTCCAGTCGTTCGTTTGTGCCCTCTCCCGACGCAGTAAAAATTGCTTTTATTTTAATTTATATGTCTTTGCTTTACATTAAGTTAGAAATATTATTTTTTGTACTATTTTATGTTTATTTATACCATAGAATGTTATGGTTTGTTATGCGATGGCAATAAATATTTTCCTTTTTTTATTTTTTCACTCATGCGCATTGAGCGTTTTATAACTAGTACGCATTAAGCGTTAAATATACCTACTTAGTTACGCCTTGAGCGTTTCATTTCAAATTACGCATTGAGCGTTGGTATAACTCTTATTAAAAGAGTTAATCTTCTTACTCTACATAGTTGTTTCTTAAAAGGGTACCCCTTTTGGGCGGGTGGATGGTCACGCCAGATTGTGAGTGGTGATAATTTTTGATAATTACACGGTGCATTCCCATTTTCCTTACCCCTACCCTCATGCAACACTATGTGACTATAGCTGTGTCAAATCTACCCACAATGATTGATGAACCGTGGGTGACGTCGTGACGCAGTCAGTATCAATGTGACCGCCTTCGGCTATACGAGCGAAGCTGAAGTGTGTTCCCGTCGTGCTCAAAAATAATAGACTGAACATTACGTTCTGGTCAAACCATACATATATGTGAAACGTTTTAAATCCGTGTTGTGTAAATTACTATAATAATAATAATATAATAATATAATACTTTATTACACCACAAATTAACAATAAACCTTAATGCTAATACAATATCTTATAATTAACGAAGTAACTTGCAGAGTAATGGGCGGCCTTATCGCTTAAAGCGATTTCTTCCAGGCAACCTTATTATGGAGAAATGTTTATAAATATTTATTTTGTAGTGTGGGTGGTGTGACTCATCATACATGCATACAAACAATAATACCAATACTTATAATACATAAACATATACTTAAATACATACATACTTATATAAACATACACATAATACATGTAAATAATTTCAGAAAAAGTACCTATGGGGAAGAGGAAAGGTAATACTGATATAAGAGTTTCTTGAAAATTGGAAGGGACTTAGATTGTCTAATAGAGAGTGGAAGAGCATTCCACAGTAGAACAGCTTGTACCGTGAACGATTTGTTGAATGAAAGGTTAGGATGTGCAGAAGTAGGAAACTTGAGTTTAAGGGTGCGGGTGGAGCGAAGAGGACAAGATTTAGGTTCAATAAAGTTAAAACGTTTCTTTAAGTATAAGGGAGTCGTAGGGTTGAATAAGATCTTGTAAAGCAGGTGGAGTATGTGTGAATTACGGCGAAGACGGATAGATAACCATTTGAGCTTTTGGCGAAATTGAGAAATATGGTCATATTTGCGAAGACCAAATATGAACCGAATGAAGAAATTTTGTAAACGTTCAAGTTTATCCAACTGCTCTTCAGTTAAATCCAGATAACAAACGTCAGCGTAGTCCAATATCGGGAAAAGAAGAGATTTTACAAGCGCAGTTTTAGTAGAGATAGGAAGGAAATTACGTAGTCTCCTAAGGGAAGCTGCAGAACTAAATATCTTCCGGCTTACTTCTGCCAGTTGAGGGCCCCACGAAAGTTGTCTGTCTATAAGGATGCCTAGATTTTTGACGACTTCACTAATAGCAATGGCAATACCGTCAAACATCACCTGGGAAAGATGGAACCAATCAACCTTCGAGATCATACGGGAACTCCCAATTATAATGGTTTGTGTTTTTATTGGGTTCACCGTGAGGCCAAATGATCTACTCCAGTTTAGCAAGCTATTCAGATCGGTGTTAGTAGCTTGGATAGCCTCATGTAGTTGCTCTAAAGGGGCCTGTGTATATATTTGTAAGTCGTCTGCATACAGATGGTAGGATGAAGCTAATTGTTTTGTAATTGAATTAATAAATATTGCGAAAAGAAGTGGAGATAAAACGCCGCCCTGTGGAACACCGGCAGAAACACTGCACCACATGGAGTAAGAGTCATCAATTCGAATTCGCTGTCGGCGTCCAAACAGGTAACTGCGAAACCAATCAATTGCCGATGGAGATATGTTAAGAGAGCGAAGAAGCTCCAACAAAATGTCGAAATCGACATTGTTGAAAGCGTTGCTAAAGTCCAGCAGCGTTAGCACAGTCAGCTTACGATGACCAATACCATCCCGAACATCATCAGTAATTTCCGTAAGAGCAGTAACTGTACTATGCCCAGCACGAAAACCCGATTGAAAAGGATTTAGTAGGTTATTTTTAATAAGGTAAGAGGAAAGTTGTTGGTGTATAAGGCGTTCTAAAACTTTGGATAGGAAAGGAAGAATAGAGATGGGGCGATAATCGGAGTAGGATTCAGGGTTAGGTTTTTTAGGAAGTGGAGTAATCTGGGCTTCTTTCCATATAGTTGGAAAAACGCCTGATGTTACGGAGTAGTTCAGAATATGCTGAATGACAGGAGCGATTTCGTCGAGTATAGGTATGATCATTTTGCGACTTATGCAGTCGCTACCAACAGCATTGGATGAAATAGATTGAATGCTCTTCTTAACATCACATGCGGCAAATTGATTAAAGATTAGAGGGTCATAATTGGGAGGACTTGTAGAGAAAATAGATTTAAGCGTCTGATCTTTTAGCGGTCCGTTAAAACTGGAAGAAGTGGAGAAGTGTTGATTAAGCTGATTGATGTCTAAGTTTTTTGGAATGTTGTCGTGACGAGATTTACCAACTCCCAATGACCTCAAAAACTTCCAAACTTTTGCAGGATTTTCATTTTCAACAGATTTTTGGATATGTCGGCGTTGTGCGTCCCTACATGCTCTGTTGCAGACGTTACGATAATTAATGTACTTTTCCTTAATATCTATATTGAAACTAGTGAGCGTGCGAGACACTAAGTCCGCACGCCTCTCCTCGACATCCCAGGCCTGGAGAAAAGGATCAGAACAAGTCACTGAAGTAAGTGTTGCTCCTAGTTTTCCTTCACTGTCATATCTTGTGTTTGTTTTGTACTGCATCATTTTATTTCCATCAACACAATTTAATTTTCTATACAGTCCACTCCTCTTTTTGGGGCCTTAATTACCCCACCATAATTTGGCGTTTCCACCTTTAACTAAATGAAACATGAACGCCACCTGATAAGATTTTAACAGGTTTTTTTTAAATTTTGCAAACGCTGTCCCTATTACTTTTGCATTTCGACATTTAATTGGAATCGATAGTTACCATTTCAATTGGTAATACCATACACATTTCGTCCTCGACATTGCTTTGGGATTGGAATTTAACTATAAAACAGATTTGTACAGAACGTACCCAATTAACTCAGCATAATTAAACTTAGCATACAAATCATTACGTATCGCTTATCTAGACTATCTTTGTATATTGAAAATATATATTATATGTCTTTACCTATTGTTATATTTTTTTATTTAGTTCTTTATAGTATACTTCTTATGTATGTAGGTCTATTATTTACAGAATTACTTATTATATAATATGTACAATCGAGTTAAACGATAATTTGTAACACAAAAGATATTATTTATTTAAAAGCAACATAACACGCTTACAACGAATACATCATACCTACACACAATCATTCTCTCACGACTCACGATATCTCTCTCACACCCGCTCTGTATGAGCATTTATATCTAGATTACCCTTATTATTTAAGAAAATTGTTACCTAATTTAGTTTTCATATTGTTTTCTTTAATAAGTACCAAGTTTAGTTAAGTTTAATAGGTACCTAACTAGGTCAAAACAATGTAGAAGGAGCCTGGATTCCCACAACACAGGTCACCCTAGTGTGGGGTCCAGTGCACACTAACACTATTTGAATCCGCACTGCCTACTTTATTTTATTGTTTATCTTTTTTCATGTGTTTTTATTTTGTGTGTATGTTGTATTGGCACAATAAACGTTTTTTCATTTTCAAACGTCTCAATGAATCCACCGACATTGAAAAATCATCCTTAGGATAACTTAAAATTAAGAACATAAATTTAAATTCACGCAGTTTGTTGAATGTTTTACATGCAAATGATATAGATAGGTATATTCTTAAAAAGAAAAACAGATTATTCGATAGACATTTTATTCTGGCAGAGCATCGTTGTAACAACTATTTCATTTTTTATGTACGTAATCTTACATTGAGTTCATTTTTGATCCATCTAGCGTGGTAGAAAAATGTTTACAACTGAATATTGCCGTAAACACCGAGGCGTTTTCAAATGCAAATTGACTTGTCAAAGATGGTTCTAAATTTTGCCAAATGTGGCACCACTGTTAGTCTTTGAGAAATGTATCTACAAAATTAAACATTGGCGCGATCTATGGTGAAAATGAGAACTGTATTTGACAGGTCTTTTTGCATCTTGAAAACGCCCCATTCAGTGTTCCGGTAGTGAACTACCGTGACAGCTTAAATAATGTTTATAGCCATTGTAATAAAGGTGAGACTCCCAGAAGGAATGAACACGACATAACATTTTTTTCTTTGGGACGAATATGCAACATTAGATTAACCTACAATAAAAAATCACCTTTATTCCTTTTACAGTAAAGATGACATTTCTTTGAAGCGACAAAATAGTTTAATCTGATGAAAGTTAAAATGAACCCACTATAAGTTTTACACATTTATATATTATGCACCCATTACGTAGTTTTCTTGCATTATCTACGTATTTTAGAACTTTACTCATAAATTACATGAATTAATATAGTTACCATTAATATGATTATTTTAAAAACATTTCTATACAATATTTTGATGAAGGACTCTTTATGGACATCAGTGACTTAAATCTTTCAAATTATTAAAAGTGCATTCAAATATTACTGTGTTTATAAAAATTGTAAATAAATTATTTTTGGACGTTATTAGTACTAGAGACAAGATGTAAAGAAAATGTTATTGTACCTTTTAGGTACTGAAATATTTGTGACTAGGTCAGTTTTAAAGATATGTCACAAAATAAATACTTACCGCCGTATTTCAAACATTTTACTCTTTATTTGCAAAGTAATATTAAAAAAAAATACAAGAACTACAATAATTCCATTAACTTACACAAGTCATTAACTTACATAAAATATGAAAAAAATATCAGTATAGAAATGTTCGACTTGTGACGTCCATCGGGGACTCAACCAAGCAAAATTTAGTTTTATTTTTGTAATACGGCGATCAAAGTAGAAATTACTATGACGAAAACATGCCAAAAGTAACTTAATATAGTTATAATAAAGCTAAATGTAAATAACAATGAGAAATTAATTTAAACCATTGTATGGTATTTTCACATGTCAGGTTTTAAGACATGTTGCAAGGCATTCAAGTTTAGCCAATGAGAGGAGCAGGACTCCAGTGATGTAACTTGTACAAACGCCTCTCATTGGCTATTCGTCAATTTTTTGCCTAAATTCAATTGAGCTATATTACATTGGCCCAATTCTGAAGACGATGAATCACCAAAAAATGCATAAAATAAAATAATGTCTATTAAATTCAAGTACCTTTCTATTTTCACACTACAAATCCCAATTATAATTAGCCTTTTTAAAATATTATGATGTTATCTACAGAATTGGTCCGAATGTTTCAAAGAAAATAAATTACAAACTTTAAATTACAAAGAAGGTTAAACAAAGAAGAATTACAAGGTTACACATAACGTATACCTAAACCAAACTAAACCAAAAAGAGTTATACTCGTTAATTACGAAAAACTTTTACTCAGGCGCCATGTCTGATATCACGAAAGAAAAAACTGTTTCTTAAAAAAAATAGACTTCCTGTTCCCACTGCTGGGACTCAGCCTTCTTCTTTCACAAGGAGAGCAAAGGCCGTAATTACGCTGGCCCAGTGCGGGCGGCAAATTACACATGTCCTAGAAAGATATCTATTTTTGGAACATGTCGTTTTCCTCCCGACGTTTTCACTCACGCTTGTCAAATATAAACTAGCGCAATTACACTTGGAAATGTAGTTAGAGGTGCTGGCGGGATTTGAATCGGCGATCCCATAGTAAATGTTATACATAATTTAAAGTAAAACTCATGTTTTCCAGCTTACGGAAGATGTTATGTGTAACCTAATATTTATATGGACTTCATTTTGATTCCTAGGTGTTTCCATTTAGTTATCTAAGTTTGTATGATAGAATATATGGAACGTTTGATAGAACTTAACATTATTACTGTATAAGTTGTCTATTTTAATGTAAATAAATGCATTATGAGGAATGAGTTTGGCGTTATCATGACTTCATGATTTCTAACTATACTATCACAGCGCCATCTTACTTTGTACCGATAGTTATACTGACTAAATTAGACGTATATTATCTACTATTGAAAGAAAGACATGTCACAGCCTTTCACAATTCAAGATTTTTACTTATTTGTGTGTGGTCACTGATATCATGCTATTGTTTAAATATTTTTCAGACTCATCAAATAAGAGACTTCAATTTAAAAACTAGACATAATAATAGACAGAAAAGTAGAGCCATAGTCACAAATTCAATCAAAATGGGTACGCACCCACATTACTCACAACTAAACACACTGTTTAATAATGTTTATTTTATTTTATTGGTTATTTTCAAAACAGCTCAAACGATTTTGATAAAATTTGAATGAGACCACCTCTAAAAGACGATTTACCAAACAAAAAATTGGTAGTCTGTATAGTCGGTTGGTTGATTTACGGACAATAGTTTAACGTGATAACGCCATAATAAAACATCGCATCTATCAGATGCGGCGCAAGCGTACAATGAGCGTAACGGAACATAACGGGACACTTTATCGTGCACGTGGCGTAATCGATTTATTAGACGTTGTCAAGTTGTCACGTCAAAAAAAAAGATTCATCAATATCGATTTACAATTGGCAGAGCTATCGCGTAACATACATTCAAAATACCATACGGCGAATTGAGAAGATCTTCAATTTTTTTAAATATTTAAAAAACAACCAAGGTACAGAAGTCAAGCACGTGACTGTACATTTCAGTCAGGTACATTTCAAAAGAACGCGCGCCGGTTGCCCTAAAATCAAATGCTGGCGTGTATACAAAAAAAAAATGTCGAGGTAGGAGCTATTTGTTTGATTAATTATTATTATTGATATTAAAACAATGACGTATATACGACCAATACGCAAAATACAAAAAAAGTCCGGTATACTACATTGATTTACAATTGCACACATTCACAGCAAGTTTTAGAGTCAAATCTTACTGATGCTGACGTTTTTATGAAACAGGGATGAGATCTCTATTAAACTCTATAAAATACTTTCAATACAGTATAACTATCGGAACTTACAACCAGATCATGTAACCTTCAGTCTGCCCGCCTAGCGAGGAAGATATATTACAACACTTACAAATACAACGGTTACCATGGAGGCCAAGACAAGAATATAACTTTTTTAGTTGAATAAATGAATATAAAGATATTTAAATTATAAATTATTGTGCAGCATTTCGAAACAAAAACTTGTGTTTTTGGACTAAAAGGGACACATTGTTCCAATAATTAATGATAATTTTTACACTCTAAAAATTACAATTATTGCCTATTGACTGCTGGAAATAATTGAACTGCAATAAAGGCACAAAGCTCTTATACCAAGCCGAAAGGACAACAACTTTTACTATGGTACTTACTGAGGAATCGCGAATAAATATACCTGATTCGTGAATATTGTTCAATCCAAAAAGTAAACAGTGGAATCTCTATCACTCGAATGTCAAGAAAAATTGAAAAAATAGAGATAATTAAAAGTTTGAGATATTTTATTAATTATGACCAAGTCTCCTTTGTGAAATTGAGCTCAAAAACAGTATAAAATATGTTTTATCAATTACAAAGATATTAATACGTACGTAAGGATTAAGCGGAATACATCATATTTTTTTTTTTTTAACTACGGATTACTTAATAAGGTTACAGTTATAGATATCTGAATTTGAATGAAACATATTTTTTGAAAAATAGTCGATAAGTTTATAGAACTCCTTCCAAACTTTGTTTCAATGACCATTTCATGCTTTCACAAGTAGGAGCTCAGCAAGGAGATCCACTAGGACCACTTGTTTTTAGCTTGGCCATTCACAAGCTCATCGTTGAACTAAAATCCTCTCTTAACATATGGTATTTAGACGATGGCACTATTGGAGGTAAACCGGAAGAAGTATTTCAGGACCTTGGGATACTTATCCCACTCCTCAAGGATCTCGGTCTCGTGGTGAACCCTTCCAAATGCGAGTGTTTCCCCTGCAGCGTGGAAGCGCGCGGAAACTTTGCGCATTTCAGTTCTATGTTACCAGGACTTAAGGAAGTGTCGACTTCGGATTTCACTCTATTGGGGTCCCCGATTTTTGCTGATGCTGTTCCGGAGGCCATTACCTCTCGTACGAGGCTTCTTCTCAGCACTCGTGAACGCCTTAAAAACATTTCCGCGCACGTGGCGATAGTGTTATTGCGAATGTGCTTCGCCGTTCCTAAAATAACATACTTGTTGCGGACGGCCCCCACCTGGAAATATCCGGCTGAAGTGTCTGCGTTTGACGAGGCTCTGAAATCGGCGGTTGAGTCTATTCTTAACGTTGCCCTTGATGAACGTCAATGGTCACAGGCAGCTCTTCCAATTCGGTTTGGGGGTCTAGGGGTGCGTTGTGCGCGAGATGTCAGCCTGCCTGCTTTCCTTGCGTCGGTGCATGGGGTTGCTGATCTTGCCGCTACTATTCTAAATTCAAATGGTGGCGAGGAAAGGTTACCTTATGCTTCTGACGCTTTGATGGTCTGGAGTGCCCTCAACTCCGGGGAGTCGGCTCCCGTAGAGTCTCAAAGTCAACGGGCGTGGGATGCTATTGGGGTCAAGCGGGTCCAAGCACAACTTTGGTCATGTGCCTCGGGAGCGGATATGGCCAGACTCCGGGCCGTCTCGCAGCCTGAATCAGGGTCTTGGTTGCAGGCGCTACCTTCTCCTCACTTAGGCACCTTATTGGATAACAACTCGTTGCGCGTTGCGGTGGCTCTTCGCCTGGGCTGCAAGGTGTGTGAACCCCACGTATGCACCTGCGGCTCCCTGGTAGAAGCCAATGGCCATCACGCTTTGAGTTGCCGACGGTGTGCAGGAAGGTTCTCGCGACACCATGCACTCAATGACATAGTTCGGAGAGCCTTAGTGTCGGCGGGAGTTCCATGCGTACTTGAGCCCCCAGGCCTATGCAGATCGGACGGCAAGAGACCAGATGGGTTGACTCTGGTGCCCTGGAAGAACGGGAAGAGCTTAATTTGGGACGCCACTTGCGTCAGCACTGTCGCCGCCAGCCACCTAGGTCGCACTATTCACTCACCATCGGCCGCGGCAGAGGATGCCGCTGATAAGAAGAAGCGAAAGTATGGTATGTTGGTGTCGCAGTACGAATTTGTACCTGTTGCCGTGGAGACCTTGGGTTGTTGGGGCGCAGAGGCTAAAGGGTTCCTCTCGGAATTGGGGCGCAGGCTCAGGGAGAATACGGGTGACTCCCGCTCTGGTGCGTTCCTGGAGCAAAGGTTGGCCATTGCCATTCAGCGTGGGAACGCGGCGAGCATCATGGGCACTTTTGCGCCGGGAGCAGTTAGAGGTGGGTTATTCGGAGATTAGTTTTTTTAATTATTATTTTGTTGTAATTATTAGTTTATTCCATATCATATTGTCGATAAGTTATACAATAAGATCAACCCATTTTCAAAAACTGTTTACTATGATGAACAGAACAAATAATCCTTTCGGCTTAATACATGTTTTAGTGTAACCCTGTACATTGTTTTTTAATAACAGCAAAGATAAAATTGTGAAGTAAGTTCATGTAAATATAAGTTTTAAATAAAATTAATTCAACAAAATCTATTTGTTTTTTTTTAAGCAATTCACCTACAAAACATTGAAGATATTTAGAAAAGTAGAAAAGGAAATTACGATTTTATGATAAATTTTCGCTACACACATACACGTAATTAATTAATGATAATAAATATTATAACTACATCTAGCTCTCACTTGGCCTGGAATGATTTTTTTGTGCGATTTGCAAAAATGTCTTATGACTATGTTTTACAATCTACCCTCATATCTTTTAGGGGCCCGTTTTAGCCCGTATACCTCATGCGTAAACTATGTAAGTATGTCGCTCAAAATAATATACCTATTTTGATGTGTTTTTGTTTGAAATCCGAGATAATGGAGATCGGCTACCCGCTTATATTCAGGCCACTGTAGACTGTTTAGTGGGTAGATTTAGCTCTACTGTTACAATGTGCAATACTCGTAAAAGATTTTTATTTGACTTCAAGTGCTTCGTTTCAAAAATAAAAAAATTGATTAGCAAACTTTGACACTATTTTCTGTAACTTAAGCATTTTTTTAACAAATTTCATGGATGTTAGATGTGAGGGTAGATATTAAATAGTATCGATCGAAAATACGCAACAGGACTTACGCCGTTTCCAAATCTTTATGTACAATGGGTGAAAATGTCGTAAGTGCCAAACTTTGTAATATTCTAAATACAAAGTACCTAGATCCGTCAAGATTATGATTTTCAGAAAACTTCTTAACTTTCACTGAGATTGAGGTACATTTATGCAAAATTTTGTAATGTTTTAAGTTACAGGCAAAGTATGCAAAATAAAAAGTTCAGTTCTTTAAGTTAATGGGACTTTTTCAGATAAAGACATTTTAAAAATATATCTTTTACCTATAGGCAGGGCCCTCACAGGGCACGCAGTGCTCCAAAAAAGAATTAATTGTGAAAAAAGTCTCGTAAGTCGCCTGCCTATATTAGTCTCGTGACAAGATGTTTATTATGTTCTGACTTACTCGATAGGCATGAGAATGGGTCGTACATTTTTTTAAACTTGCTGTAGCCACCCTTCATTTTTAAATCACGTTTTAATTATTTTAGTATAGAGTATGAAAATATCAAAATAATTGAACAGTCGTTCATTGGCGTAAATACATGTAATGTCACGTCACTGTGAAATTACATAAATGGTCAATAATTTTTCTGGCAGAACGTTTGCGGAGTTAGCAAGTGATATAATAACATTTTACAATTGGGATGATGACAGGATCAGAAATACCATTCTAATTAGTTCATCAGCTAGATCATGGAAAAATATGGGACATTTGTTTCGTCAAATTTATTAAAAGACGACGAAATATAGATCATCAAACTTCTGGAGCGTGGTTGTGACGTCACGTCTACATAAAAATCGTATGTAGACGTGATGTCACTCGAAACTCCTTAGCACGCACGATATTTTCGTAAATTTTTGTTTGTGAAAGAAAATAAAAAATACGTGTACATTATTTTTTAATAAATAATCTAACTGACGGACTAGTTCGTTTTTTTTTTGCCGATTGTATGAAGTAAGTTCGAATGTAGCACTACAAAATTCAACGTAAATGCAGCCTAATCCAAGCCAAAATCAAACAATATTTCTAGAAAATGTCTGGTTAACATTGACCCTTTTACTAGAAAAGCTCGCGATTTATGCATGGCTTATAATTTTCGATCGATGCCTCAAAGAACTTACGGTATTAATAGACGAGCCTAGCTTTACACTAAACAAACATTCACATGTAATTGATAATTTGACTAGAAGTAACTAGCTACATTCGTTATTTGGCTAATACATTTTATTTTAATTCGACAAACCTATCCATGAGTGCAATAAAATTAGCAGGAAGATGACAGAATAAACGAGTAAGCCAATATCATCTATTAATAAACAAAATCATAATTTTTCAAAATAAGTTCGTGCGATTCCGATAAAAGTTAAATAGGACCACCCATAAATCTCATATAAGGTCGTATTCAGTCTAATCATGTAGCCCATATCCTTAGCTATTTTGTCGTATAACAATTTATACAAAGGGGGCTTGCCCATAAACTTTGTTGATTTTGAATAAACATCAGAATCCAAACGAAACGAATGTCAACTCATATGAAATATATAAAGAAGTATTTTAAATAATGACATTAGCGTACCATTTAGATAAAATTCTGCTACACTCATGAACAGCTTTTCTTCTATAATTTAATCAAAAAATGTCACACTACATTAAGATCACACAAAGTCACTTTGATAAGATAATTATTATAATAAATGCATAAAGATAAGTCTTAATACATTATTGTATACATTTCATGGCCGAATTCAATTGAAATACAATCAAAATTTAAAACCTTTTATTTAGACCATGATTTGTAATTTATTATTGGTATTATTTGATTATTTGTCAAGCAAAACAGTCTATGTTGTATAGCCCCATCTCTTTAACATCACATTGTAAATAAAGGGAAACCAGTAGACGAGATATTGCTAAAACACTTTGGGGGATACATTTCGGAAGTATGTGTGTGCTATCTTCGAGTATTTCACAATCTTGAGGAACAGGATTCTAGTTTCTCAAGATTGGTCGTTATTTACCCGACTGAGGGAATTTATTAAAGGTTCTCACATTATTATTACGTTTTTTACCATTTTAATAATAAACTCAGTTTCTGATAAAATATCAAAATATTAGGATTTTATAGGTTTGAGTTCTAATATTACGACGCATCAAATATCCACGTTTAACCGTTAAATAAAAATGTTTTAGTTGTTCAAATAATTTAGAACTGATACAAATATTATATCACTCATTCAACAGTTCTTTGACAAAAGAATAGTTAAATTTGTGACTCATTTGCTAAATTGTACAGTAATGTAAATCGGTAAAAAGATGTATTATATTGGTAGATGTTGCTATACAATGAACGATTGATCTGTTTTGCTGAAACATAGTATAGGGTTGGGTATAAACTTTTAGGATTTCAAAATAAAATAAAAGGAGTATCGATACCTCTAGACTACCTGAAACTAGTTAACGTCAGTACATCTCTCTGTAAAAGTTCACCAAGGATCTCATATTTGAAATATTTTTCATTTAATTCTTTAATGCAGTTATAAAAATCACAACGCAAGCATCTTATTCCAAAGCTGAAAATCCAGCTCGTTGATACTAAAAAAATAAACTTTCAAACGAATCTGCTATTACTTGACCTAGAATTCATTACGACTCCTCAACAGTGAGCGGTCAGGCTATTTTGGACACAACGTGATCTTCACAAATTTTACTAGACCTACGGATGCAAAGAGTAATAACGAATTCTGAGTTGAAGTTACAGTGGCTAGTTAGTCGCTGAGCTCAACGATCAGAATCGACCGGCTTGTCGCGAAAATGGCGTCGTTACGTTCTATCCCAACAATAGTAAGTTGAATCATATAATAAGTAGGCAATTTATAATAAAATTATAACTATTTTTAAATTAAAATTTAACGAATCGTGGCACAGACACGTTTTAAAATCTGTCAAAGGTAAGTTAAACATTAGAATGAAGTCTAGAAGAGATAGGTCGTAACTACGCAATGTAGCAAACAATGGCGACTCTAATACAGAGAGAATGTATTTAGTCATTTTAAAAAAAAGTTTCGTACTTTATCAACAACTAGAGATATAAATGGGGTCACTAAAATTAAACTACTTATCCGAAAGGGTCGCGTTTTACTCAACAATATCAACAACATATTCATTCTATCTAAGTATCTATTTTATGCCGAACAGTTGATTTGAGCATCTATTTTGACTTAGTTCATGTTTGTGTTCTGTATTTATAATTTTATTCAAAATGTGTAATAACCACGTTTTCATGCTAAAAAGGGTCACAAAATACAACGTTACTAGAAAACATTTGCTGGTGTAAAAATGTCGGCACTTGAAGCAATGCATAGTAAATCTTGATTTGAAGATCTCAAAAGTTGTTCACAGCACTCAGTAAAACGCACTCTTTCAGCTAACTTAGTTATACCCTTTCTGAGTTTTATTTCAAACCCACAACACTGGAGGGATGCAACAATAAATTTGTTTTTAATACAACCTCGATTTCCACGCATCAGTTTAAGATCATGTCGATTTTCATATATTAACAAGTAAACTCGAAAACGATAGTATAATTTATAACAATCAATTTATATGGTAACATAAAATAATTTAAATCGTGATCAAATCCTGTACTATGTTTACAATAAGACTAGATAGACCTTATAAGAAATACTTTCGGTAGGTTATATGTTGTTAACAGTAAGATAGAAACTAAAATATGAAAATCGTCTTGTTCTTAATCCCCAAAATTCCACAAAAGAGGACATTCCAACAACCACTCAAACATCAATAAGGTAATAAGGCAAAATAATTGTATAAGTTAGGGGATATTAAGGCTTATCGAGGGGCATTAAGGTGCAGTTTGTAACCACGCCCGCAGGCCCCTCACTCGTTCCGATACGCCGGCATCGGAGTTGTCTTGGATTATTGGATCCGGCTGGAAAAAAGAATTGTTATCTTTATACATGGACGTATAAAAAAGTCGGACGTAGCCTCGCTCAAACAAAAACTGTGTCAATAGAGTCGGCCATATATGCACGTGTGCGTTGTCAATGGATAGCCTGCTGACACGCACACATACACACAAGTATGCGCGTGTAATGACCGTGTAATGATGTGAGAGCGCACACGTGCATATTATGTGGCCGACTCTATAGACACAGTTTTGTTTTAGCGAGACTACGTCCGACTTTTTTAATACATTCTTGATGCATAAAAATCCAGTGTCAGGATGTTGGTTCCCAGTCAACCGATATTCATGATAGTTGACATTTATGTATAACTAGCAGCGCCCCGCGGTGGTACCCGCGAAGTTCCGGTTTTCGTTGTTTTTTCGGGAAAAAAATACGTATATGTATCCTTCCAGACTATAATCTACATGTGTTACAAATTTCAGCCCGATCCGTTCATACGTTAGGACGTGATTGAGCAACAAACATCCAAATATCCAAACATCCATACATTGACATTTATAATATTAGTAGGATTTGGTCCAACTTGAGAGATAGGATAGTATTTTATTTCAATTAATGGTGGACAATACACACACAGTGATTAATTATCTCAATAATTTACAATAACAATAAACTGACTACTATTAATGTTGACTATTGTAATTGATCGGAAGTTTTCTAAGTCTCGAACAGATGGCGCCTCAATAGGCTATATAGACTAATTGGTCAACCCAGATGAAGTTGATCTTAATATATAATTATATGTAAATTATGAATCACGTTGTTTGTCTACGATGGACTCTTTAAACTAGTTAATTGATTTTCATCAAATTTGCACACCATGTGTAGTTTGATCCAACTTGACAGATATGATTGATTTATTTCGATTAATAGTCTTAATATAACAATATCCGAGCGAAGCCGGCACGGCCCGTTAGTATAGTTATAAAAAGACGTAAGGGTAAAGCTAGAACGACAATTCCACAATCATGAAGTCGCATGTTTGAATCCCGCCTGTGATCCTTTTTTTCCCAGTAAAGGTATATGAGTTTTGTTATCATCATTGGCTTTGACGGTGAAGGAAAACAGTGTGAGAAACCCGGTATGTTCCAAGAGACATAATTCGAGGACGTCGTGTCATCGACCGATCCGCAATTGACCAGCGTGGTGGATTATGGCTTTAAGTCTCTACTTTAAGTCAACACTAAACTATAGATAGCGCGCGAGTTGAATGCAGAGCTTAGGAATGCGGAGTGCTGTGACCGCGACAGTGACAGCACTATACACTGCAGGCGCGTGAGGTGGGGCGTGCGGATAGCGGGGGAAGATGCTCCCGCTCTTTACCTCAGACCCCGACTGCATTCAACTCGCGCGCTATCTATACGTCACACGTTAATGCTCGAGCTACACGAGGCTAGTTTTTCAAGCTAGTACTTTTAGCTTCGTGTAGACAACGCTACACAACGCTAGTTTTGTCTACACGAAGCTAGAAGTACTAGCTTGCTAGCTTACTAACACTAGCTTGCTATCCTAGCTTGAAAAACTACTCTCGTGTAGCTCGGGCATAAGAGAGGGAGGGGGTCGACTAAGTGTTTTTTTTATACTTACAGCTGACAATGTCAACCTTGTCTGTGACGTAGACGCCGCATTGCAAGAACTCGTTTCTGGCGAAGCTGTAAAAACAAAAAAATACTTGATGAAATACCTCATTAAATTACACACATACGTAATCGTAGTTACATAGTGTAGCACGGAAGAGGCAGAGGCTTAACCCCAAAGGAAAAGATGTTGTTGTCAATTTCTTATGGTCTCTCCTTTCTTCTTTGATTCTTTCTTCTATTTCTTATGGTTCTTAAAGTCAGAACCCTCTCTCAACCATTTGGGTTGAGAGAGGGTTCACTAAATTTGTTGTTAACTCAGTTATAATTTCTTACGGTTAATTGGATCAGTGAGGCCATCTACGAACTACTCACGCCTTTTTTTAACACGCTTTTATTAGCTACACTTGTAACTAACTATGTATGTAAGAAAATCTTGGAATCTTAATTTTACCCACTTCCCGGTTTTCGATTAGGATGAAAGGGGTTTGGGTACTTTTGTATGGGCCCGTGGCGTCGTTTTTTTTTTAGCGGCCAGAGATCCGTTATCACTTTCTTGTAACAATAAAATACCCTGATGCTATCTGTGCAATCGGATTTGCTCTAAGTCATATCGGAGCTGTGTTATGGCCTGTCAAAGTTATTTATTTTTTGGATTTTTTGTATGAACAAGTGGCGTCGTTTTTTTAATTTTAGCGGCCATCGATCCGTTATAACTTTCTTGTAACAATAAAATACCCTGATGCTATCTGTGTAATCAGATTTGCTGTAAGTAATATCGGAGCTGAGTTATGGCCTTTCAAAGTTTTTTTTTGGTATTTTTAAATATATTTTATTTATATATGGGCGCCATTTCCGTTAGCGGCCCAAGATCTGTTGTCACTTTTTTTAAACACTAGCTTACGACAATTGTATTCGTTTAATCAGATTCGCTGTATGTGCTCACGGATGTTTGGCCGCTATTGGAAATGGCGCCACTAGTACTTACAAAGAAAACCAAAAAAAAACTTTGAGGGGCCATAACTCAGCTCCGATATAATTTGCAGCAAATCTGATTGCACAGGTACCTTTAAGTAAAAATAATGTTTCATAAAAGTGCTAACGGATGTTTGGCCGCTATAGGAAATGGCGCCACTAGTCCATACAAAGAAAACCAAAAAAAAAACTTTGAGGGGCCATAACTCAGCTCCGATATAGTTTGCAGCAAATCTGATTACACAGGTACCCTAAGGTAAAAATAATGTTTCATAAAAGTGCTCGCGAATGTTTGGCCGCTATAGGAAATGGCGCCACTAGTACATACAAAGAAAACCAAAAAAAAAACTTTGAGGGGCCATAACTCAGCTCCGATATAGTTTGCAGCAAATCTGATTACACAGGTACCTTAAGGTAAAAATAATGTTTCATAAAAATGCTCGCGGATGTTTGGCCGCTATAGGAAATGGCGCCACTAGTACATACAAAGAAAACCAAAAAAAATATTTGAGGGGCCATAACTCAGCTCCGATATAGTTTGCAGCAAATCTGATTACGCAGGTACGTTAAGGTAAAAATAATGTTTCATAAAAGTGCTCGCGGATGTATGGCCGCTATAGGAAATGGCGCCACTAGTCCATTTAAGAAAAACCCAAAAAAAACTTTAAAAGGCCATAACTCAGCTCAGATATGACTTACAGCGAATCTGATTAAACGAATACAATTGTCGTAAGCTAGTGTTTAAAACAAGTGACAACAGATTTTCGCCCGCTAACGGTATGGCGCCCATATATAAATAAAATATATTTTAAAATACCAAAAAAAAAAACTTTGAAAGGCCATAACTCAGCTCCGATATTACTTACAGCAAATCTGATTGCACAGATAGCATCAGGGTATTTTATTGTTACAAGAAAGTTATAACGGATCGATGGCCGCTAAAATGAAAAAACGACGCCACTTGTCCATACAAAAAATCCAAAAAATAAATAACTTTGACAGGCCATAACTCAGCTCCGATATGACTTAGAGCAAATCCGATTGCACAGATAGCATCAGGGTATTTTATTGTAACAAGAAAGTGATAACGGATCTCTGGCCGCTAAAAAAAAAACGACGCCAACTTTACCCAAGCCCCTTTTGCACACGCTCTGAGTTCTGATTACAATACATGACTCTAGCTAAGAAACGTCATTACAAATCCAATATGGCGAACTCCCCAAGATGACGGACTGGCTGTTTGAAATCCACCCCCATGATATGGGTATCAAATGAAAGGGTTTGGTGTCAGAAATACGAAAAAAATTGTCATGTGACTTAAATCCAATATGGCGGACGTCCAAGATAGCGGACAGGCTATTTGAAATGCACCCCCATGATATGGGTAAAAAATGAAAGGGTTTGCTGTCAGGAATACGAAAAAAAATAGTCACGTGACTTAAATCCAACATGGCGGACATCCAAGATGGCGGATTGGCTATTTGAAATGCACCCCCATGATATGGGTATTAAATAAAAGGGTTTGCTTAATGTGATACAAAAAAAGTACGTGCTAAAAGCGTGTTTTTTAGTTTTTTTAACTATTATTTACTTTATATCAGACACTCGTTGTATAGTAAGCGACATGATCCTGAAACGCGCGCATTCAACAGGGCGTTACTTGCGTCCCCCAAATACTTGGCCAGATGAAATCTCACTTCTACCATACTCTACGATGCTACATTACCCTACAGCGCCGTTATACCGTGGTGACCCCAACGGGCTTCCAACGCGCAACTTTACTGTGCACTGCCCGATGTCTGATGAGACCTCGCTTGTAACACAAACTACGTTGCTACATTACCTTACGGTGCCATCATACCGTGGTGTCCAATACGCCAGGAGTGCAGCACGGCGCTGCCGGCGTCCGCTATTTGCTCGGATGACAACGCCTCACTTGTAACACATTCTACGCTGCTACATTACTCTGGAGGGGAGTCATATCATGGTATCCCAGAAGAGCGTCCAATACGCCCGGAGTGTAGCAGGACCCTGCCTGCGTCTACATTTGTTTGGCCTTATGACGCCTCCCTTGTACGACATTCTACGTTGCTACACGACTCTAGGGTGTCGTCATACCGTGGTGTCCCCGCCGGGCGTCCAGCGCGCGCCAGATGTCCCTGACGTCCGCGTGCAGCGCGCGCAGGGAACGCAGCACGGCGCCGCCCGCCTCCGCCTGCTGCCCGGACTCGCTGCCCGACGACGCCTCGCTTGTGGTGCCTTCCTGCTGTATGACAATATTATTCTGTTATTTATTTCATTTCTTATATTTAGATTTTTAGAATAAAACAATTGGCAGTGCAAAAATGGGGACTGCCGATAGAAGTTAAAACTTTATATGTATAAATCAAAATTTGATAGCTCGCTTTGGATACCGGAGGGCGCTGCTAGTCTGAAATAAATCTTCAAAGCATGGTCGTCTAAATAAGTCTTCTAAGCATGGCCATCTAGAGTAGAAGATTTTTTTTCATTTACTATCGTGACGCTTGAGCTCAATTCACAGCCCATGAAAAATATACCTATACCTATTTGTGAGGTGCGCCAAAAGAAGTTTTCACTTAAAAACAAGATAAATACATTATAAAAACCTGAACATAGATCGAAACCGGCAACAGGGCAGAGCCTAAGCTATCGGTTGTTAAAACTGCAGAGTGAGGAACCTCAACGAGTCGAAGACCTCGACACAGCGACCATTGTTAGGAGGTTCCTCGACTTGTCGACGAAGCGGTCAACCTCGACTCGAGGATGAGCGCCTTCTGCGTCTGAACCTTCATCGAACCGTTTAGCGAAAGTCTATTAAATAAATCTGGAGTTGTGCACGTGAATATCACAGTAGGTATATAACAATATGTGATCAGGAATGAATATAACCACATGCATGAAAGCCATATTACTTTACACGTCAAGCTCCTACTAAATGACACCAACAAAATAGAATTCGCTAACTATAAATAAAATCATAGAGGGCGACTTTATCAATAATTTGTAAGGACCTATTAGCTAAATAGCATGTAGTCTACTCGTAACTGCTGCGGTGAGGTCATTTTGGATGCTCGGGGCCACAACAAAAACTTTTAGACGTGATAACGTCTTATAATTCGATGAAGCCGGCTGCACGCCCGCAAAACTGTAACGTTCCGCCGTTACCGTTAGTTCGTCGTCCGTGCCATGCGGACGAAGCTGAGCGCTGAGGGCGCCCCCCGCCGAGTCGAGCGGTATCACTACTCGCGCTATCACCGTACTGATTTCGACGTTGTCACGTTCAACTATCGTCAGTAAACCGACTTTACAGACAACCATTTTTTATTAATGGCATCATACAAAACTTATTAGCGATCTAAATTTAATTATAGTTCTAATAATGTATAACACGAATAAGTCCTGTGTAATTTTCTTGTATGAATTCGTCAAAGTTTAAAATTACCAAAGTTATGAAGATTTTTTTGGGAAGCATTCTTCCTAGAGGTTTGGTGGTAGCTCCTAGTTGGGAGGGGTTCATTAAAACTACAGATCATATAAGAACAGGTTACATTTCATTTAAATTCCACAATGGCACATTGATCAAAAGGTTAAAATTCTGTCTGGGTTTCAGCGCTTATGACGTTTTCAAATTAAACCATGTTTTATTATAACATAAAATTTTACACCATTAATTTTAACACAATAAATATTTCAACAAAAATGAAGAAAATATAATATCATAATATTTATATGCCGTAAAGGTGGTTGATGGTGTGATTTTGGTGCCAACTTAGGTGATCTTATCGGATCAGTGACGCACGGTCGTGGAGAGAATTTTCGTAGTAGCGGAGCGTCCGAGCGGTGGTCACCAGGTTAACCAACGCGCGAAGGGCCGCCGATGATCTCTAGGTATGGGTACTTTCAGCTGGCAGTTGCCAAGTTGACGTGCCGTTGCGTTGGTGATGGTAAGAGTCTGGTATGGTGGAAATTGCTAGTCCCGATGTTGTCGGGTTAGCCTGTTTTCGTGAAGGTAGGACGAGATTCAAACACAAGTTGAGGGGTTTAAAGCTTTATTTAAAATATTTATTCTTTTTATATCGGTCTATGATTGCTTGTTTATGCTTATCCTATATATTGTTAGATAAAAAGTATAAATAATAGCAAATGTTTGCTAATAGCAAAACCATTGTCGTTTTTGAAAAATGAACATCTTATTGACAGAGATATTGACTTCATTCAGCATTCTACCAGTAACGAGGTTGCAAGTATCCGCTACCCCGGAAATACAAAGGAAATACCAAAGAAAGTTCTCTCGCATCTTAATCGACAGCCATCAGATTCATTTAAAATAACGATGTCTATTCTACGATACGGAACTACTCCATTCAATAAATGGCAGTAACACGTCGTGATGTTTTCACGATAAGTTGAAGAATTAGAGTCACACCTTTCGGAAGTAATAGTGGAATTGCATATTTTTGTTTCTGCGCATCTCATATAATATGGAGGAATATTGCCACAGAACGGAGTATCTCGACAATGAATAATTGTGACTGTCGCCAAGCAATAACGCTGGCAAGTACTTCACTCTGAAACAATAGAAATTGAATTTACCATGATACCTCAACCTTGTTGCTATACATTGTTATTTAGGTTTAGTTTCAATTTACGGATACCACCCTATTGGCTTATATTTGGTAATACCTAAATCTGCCTGCGAAGATACATGTAGGTAGTGAGTTCGATTCCCACCCGTTGCAAATATTTATGTGATGAATACCAACAAATACTTGTTCTGTTTTTCTATCTATAATACCTCTAAGTACGTGTTTCTAACTATACATATGTATAAGTATATCTACCTACAAACCTACGTGTGTAAAACCTCGTCCAACAAAAACTTCAGCCGCATTGCACGACAAAAACTTAAGCCAGACCAACGCAACAAGTGAGTAACCCGCTAATTGAACAAACAGTTTTTATCTAGTTGATATTATTATAATATCCTATTATATTATTATATTCCTATTTTACAATGCCCATATTTTCACTACGAGTTGGTACTACCTACATTGTGAAATTTGGTTTTATTCTTACAATTCTGACATGTTCAAGAGTTTTACGAAAAACATAATCAGGTTATGGTTTAATATAATAGTAATGTTTTAGTCAAATTGGTTAGGTGTGTACTTCTTCATCTTCACCTCAGACGTGAAGGAGTAACAAACACACGATATCCGTCCTCAATGTGAGGACTTCTCACAAGCTTTTCATTCCTTATATGGGAAAAATGATAATACAAAGTTGGCAGCAACCTTGTATTATCTTATATATTATTAACTTTGTATTATATTACGTAACTTTGAGGTTCAACTCAATGTATTTCGGCAATTACCGAAAATTGGCCTAATGCGAGTTAAATAAATATGCAATATAAAAATTTTTGATTTTCAAAAAAAAAGTTATTGCGCTCACCTGATCCGTTTTTTTTTTTTTTTTAAATGTAGAGTGACGAGACGAGCAGGTCATGCGCCTGATGGTAAGCAACATGCCTGCCACATAACAACACAGTGACACGCAGCTATTGGAACATGAAGATTCCAAATCATTACCTAGCACTGCACTGCGCTCGTCACCCAGAGATCTAAGTTGTTATATCTCTAAGCCCTGTAATTTCTCTGGAAACATTATAGTTATAACTCTAGATAGTTGTACAGTAGGTAAATGTATCTGAATATAACAAAAATCGACGAGATTTCTATAGCACAAGCCTCATTTAAATTCCAACCGAAAATAATTATTAAATGAAGCATCACATATCTCATTCGCGTGAATTTGTTACGGAACTTCATTGGTAGGAATATGTTAGAAGAACAAAGGGCAGTTTGTCATTCATGGCTTTCATTTGTCGCACAGTACGTCTTATGTAAGTGGGTACATGGTGATATCGAGTCGTCATAGAATAGCGTGAGCGTAAGCAACGCACTTAATATAATGGCCTGTTCACACCGGAGCGGTATACGCTGCCGCCTGCGGTAGAGATAATCGAGTGGGTAAGCGGTAATATTACTGTTCACGCCAAAAAATACCGTCTACCCAGGCGGTACGTACAAAACAGCGCGCGGATCCCGCGCGGTATTTACCTTTACCCACAGCAGTAGCGAATACCGCTCCGGTGTGAACAGGACGTCTACTCTCTTTCTACGAAAACGTAATTTCGAAATAAACTCGCGACTTTCCAACTCCGATTCTACTTCGATCCTTCGTTTTGTCCATTTAAATGTTCTAAGCCTCCTTTAATTAGGGTATGCTTAGAACATTTAAACGTCAACAAATGTTGTATGGGACGAAACGAAGTAGAACAAGAGCAGGAAAGTCGTGTTTTTTTTTTCGAAATTACGTTTTCGTAGAAATAGAGTAGACGTCCTGGCCTTTACTTGTGCAGCGAAACCCGTCTAAAACGACTTCTAAGTGACCAAAAAAAATCTTAAGCAGGAAAATGTGAGAGGGAAAATAGAACATTCGTTTACATTTATTACGTTACACTAGCTGACCCGGTGAACTTCGTACCACCATGTATTTTTGAAGTGAAAACTTATTTAGGCGCGCCTAGACAGATTTTTCGAAGGCTGTGAATTGAATTCATTCGTCACACTCGGGTATGATACGGCTTCCGCTAAACTCGGGACCATTGCTATTGACCATCTAGAAATACGTCAGCCAATGGGAAATGCTGAAAGGGCGTGGACAGGCCATCATGGCATGGCCATCTAGAAACGCATCAGCCAATGGGAAATGCTGACGCATTTCTAGATGGCCATGCCAAGACGGCGAGGCCACGCCCTCCGGTTACACCCGTGTAGTTTCCAAGATAAGCTATCAAATTATGAGTTTTAAGTTTTCACTTCTATCGGCAGTTCCTATCACTGCCAATTTTTTTCGTCTACATTTTCTAAACTTTCTGATGTACAAATGTTGTCCTGACAATAACAAATACATAAAATAGAGAATCATCCTATTTGGTGCACTCATTCAAAAGTTATGAGCGTACATACATTTCGAAGATCCATTTTTACGGTTCCGTAAAACGTACTAACTGAATCCTTATGGGTTCGTCATGTCTGTCTGTCTGTCCATCCGTATGTCACAACCACTTTTTAGAAACTATAAGAACAACACTTTTGAAACTTGGTAAGAGATGTATTCTGTGAACCGCATTAAGTAAGTGTTTTATTAATAACATATTTATTTCAACGGATTTAAGCATTTAAAAGCAAGTAATCCCTTTTTGCAGAATGCAGAAGACCGCACCATATGGCGTTCATTAGGAGAGGCCTACGTCCAGCAGTTGACGAATATTGAATAGGCTGATGATTATGATAAATCCCTTTGTTGTTAATCAAGTTATTACCAAAAATAAGTTTTATTTTTATTGTAGTACTTTGTGATATACGATGGCACATGGACAAACAAATCTGATGATTTTCGAACACGGGAGGGAATATGCAACATACAATTATTGACGATGTGAGAAACATGGGTTTTCTAGATAAATACCACAAACACTTTAACGCGCTCAGCATCATGTGTATCGTTTAGGATACACACTGTCATAAGGAGTGTGTATAGTTTATGATACACACTCCCCATTTCAGTTAAAGCAGTGTGTATCCGAAATGCGCACGCTTTCTACTCATTTTCCCAGTGGTTTTGGGATGGGAATTGGACAATCAGTTAAGGAGATATTAAGAAAAAAATCACCTTGAAATAATTTTATTCATTAAAAGAAAGTTACTTAGAAACTAAATATTCAATACCGTCCAGTTTTTCCGATATTTGTGGAGGTTGTCTTGCCATCGTGTTTTTGGTCTGCCGCGTCGTCGTTTGCAATCTGGCTTCCTCCGCGTGGTAATTTTGGCCCAATAATCATCCGACATGCGGCGAACATGTCCAGCCTGATTCCACTTCAAATTGGCTGCTTTTTGAGTCACATCGGCTATTCCGGTTTTAGAAAGCAGTATGATGTTTCGTATTCTGTCCGTTAGTTTTACTCAAAAAATACTGCGCTCCAAAGCCCGTTAGCAAAGGTGTATATTCAAATAATTTTGCACAGATAGGGATATTAAATTAATAATTCAAATTAATAAAACACTTTTGGTAACGCGGTTTATGTTTGACTGACATTTGATTGATATAATGACGTGAAACTGACACATTTTACATCGCATGCCGAAACTTAATCAAAATAAATAATATCGTGAAGCCGACCAAATTGAAAATCAGTATTAATGATCTATGAGTCTTACGTTTTGTGATTATTCAATTTGATTTGGTTCGCGACATTATCACTTTTGTTGAGTATCTTCTGAGTTATCGGTTTCGGAACGTGACATTAAATCCTCCTATTCTTCAACTGTTTTGATAGATATGATGGAATTTGAACTTTGTGCCGCGGGAACAAAGTGCAAATTGACTCCTTGACGTTAGGAACTCACATATATTGCTTATAGGCTCTACAGACGAATCCTTTTATCAGAGGAAGTTGCGAAGAAATGATGTAAAAGTGGGCGGGACTTGATAAAAATGTGGGTGGGACCTGATAAATTTATCAGGTTCCACCCACTTTTACTCAATTCCCTGTCTCCAAAAAATGAGACCGAATAATTGCCAACAGTATGATTTAAATCGTATTTCTACGACTTTTTGGCTATGGTACGATATACGATCGAGTAATCGAAATTGTACACAAAATATTATTTTAATTACCCGACTGAATGAAGGGTTATGGTTTCTTATATGTTTGTAAATTTCTTTACCCCCACTTATCTTCCAAACGGCTGGATGACAATTAAGGTATCGTTAGATTTGTCTCAATCACTCAAGTGTCTCCTTAGATAGTACATTGTATTAAATAATGTTTTTAAACTGTTTTTGTTCAGTCGTGTTTTTAAAATTATAGTTATTTATTTATCTTGAAATGAATAACCACTTTTTTGTCATTAAACAATAATTAACAACATGGAGAAGACCTGAATGAGTATAATTTTATTGTAAATACGTGTTGGTGTGTTTTGTTCCATGTGGGTTTCATTAAGGAATATGGTAGGCAGCACGGCAGGAGGTATCTTTTTGTGTTAAGAAGACAGTGGTAAGACTTTTTGGGGAAGTACCTTCGTCGGTTATTCTACCGCTAAGCAGTAATGTGCAAACATTACTATGTTGCGGTTTGTAGGGCAATGTTTCCAGTAAAATTACCGGGCATAGAGATAAAACATCTCATATCTCTGGGTGAATTTCGCCGCGTGACGCGACAGCATAATTGGCTCAGACGGGAAGTCGGGCGTTCGTGGCGGTCTCGAATTAATAGCTGCGGGTTCGAATCCAGACGGCTTCTCTTTTTTTTCAAGTATTATTTTTTTAAGAAAATCTTAGAGTATCTAAGTATTTTTAGTATTTATACCGAGCAAAGCTCGGTGACCCAGGTACTTATCTATTTATATACATATATACTTTTTATTTTTAAAATTAATAAAACATTCTAAAGTTCTACAACAGTGGGCGGCAAATCATTACCTAGCACTGCACTGCGCTCGTCACTTTCAAGCCAAATGAATTACTCCACTGAATGATTTATTTATTGAATCTTTAATAACTTATTGTGTAAATGTATATCTATACATCATGGCTGTGTTAAAAAAAAAGTTAGTGGTCAAAATACCGACAATTGAGTAACAATATTAAAGTGTTTCAATTTCGAAATTGAGATTTCGAAAAAGTTTCTCCAAGATTTCGGAATTCCGGAATACATGCCCTAGTTTTGAAAGTTTTTAGTCTATTGAAACTGAAACTTACCAGTACTTAAATAAATGTATGAAATTTACCAGGTCCATGTCTTCTATCTCTTTCAATAATCTGTTAGGTTGGTACTCGTCTTGTTTTCACGAAGATAACCGTTTCCACAAAGTCGTTGCCATATGGTTGGTATTGAACAGACATGTTAACTGCTCTTGTTAGTTTGTACTGAGTGCCGACTTCTACGTAGTAATTATATTCTCTTTGCTCTGATCAACGACCGGTCCGTTGCACGGTCGGAATCGTACTGACCGATATGTACGTGTGTAGAGTAATGCTGATTTCTATTCCCTACCGCTTCTATGTCACTTCCTTCTGATAATAGGGTATGTGTGTGGTTGTTTTCAGATATAAGTGAGTGCTTGTTATTTAATATGAACTTTATTTCATAGCAATAAAGCTCAAATGGCCCTAACATTTTGGTTGGAAAACGTTTGTATGGGAAAGCACTTTATTTAATATATGAACTTTATTTCATAGCAATAAAGCTCAAATTGCCTTAATATTTTTGTTAGAAAACGTTTGTATGGGAAAAAGAAAAGGGCTGTTGTTAGGGGTTTCCCGGCAATTATTCGATTTATTCTCGCCGTAAAAACCATCCTTGGACTTCAACGAACATTTAAAAAAAAATCCAAATTGGTCCAGGCGATTCATTTTTATGTTATAGAAGATAGATTTTCGATTTGCCATAAGCTCCGGGAAATTTGAATCGAAATAGAGTGAAAAACATTAGCAAATAAAGTGGCGAAGTGCGAGTTGGACTCGCCCATGAAGGGTTCCGTTGCAGCAAGTAATATAATATACATAGTACACATAGTTCTTGTAGTTCGTTGTAACTTTGATCGAAGTTTTAATAATAGTGTATTTATGACGTACTAAAAAAACTACTCATCAGATCGAATTCAAACCAATTTTCGTTGGTAGTTTGCATAGTAATGTACATCATATATTTTTTTTAGTTTTTTAATTGTCTTATTTTAGAAGTTAGAGGGGTGGGCACACATTTTACCACTTTGGAAGTGTCTCTCGCGCAAATTAATCAGTGTAGACAAAAATGATTTTAGAAACCGAACATCATTTTTGAGTTTCAGTTCTAAGTATGGGGGCCACCCCTATTTTTTTTTTTTAATTTTTGTAAAAATCTTAATGCGGTTCACAGAATACATCTACTTACCAAGTTTTAACACTGTTCTCATAGTTTCGGCAAAAAGTGGCTGTGACATACGGACGGACAGACAGACAAACAGACAGACATGACGAATCTATAAGGGTTCAGTTTTTACGTTATAGGGAGCCCTAAAAAGACTATAAGTAATTGATCAGTTATCGAGCGGGATGAAAAATGATTAAATTACTAAAATGGCTATTTAAAAATAGGGGTTGGTGATAAAAGGGTCAAAATTTTGGGTTGTATGTATTTTTTAACGCCACATTATAAAAATTGAATAACAAAAAAAATTGTCTGAAAATTAAAAAAAAAATGTTTGGGGTGAACAACCCTTGTCACTTAAGGGTATGAAAAATAGCTAGTAGCCGATTCTCATACCTACAGAATATGCATATAAAATTTGGTTCAAATCAGTAAAGCCGTTTCGGAGGAGTAAGGAAACAAACACTGTGACACGAGAATTTTATATATAAGATAATAAGTTCAATATAATTTAACTTTTGTAGTAGGTAGATACGTTTCCATTATTCGTCCAGAGAAGTTACATAAAATATCGTCGTAATTCGTTCACGTAAATCTGTTTGTGTGTTCATGGAAAACTTGGTTGACTCTTCTTCCTCTTTATCACTTAGGTATTTTTTTCTTAGTCTTCAGTTTTAGTTGATCATTTTGATGGAACTTTCTACCTGCCAGGTGTTCCGAGTTGAGAGATTCATTTTGCTCACCAGCCAGATGTGCACCTCCGTGATGGGATATTTATAATAAGTAAGTTATGTGACTAGTTTTCAGCTTGCCTCAAATACCTACCAACCCAAAACTTGGTGCCAGTTCTCGGAATATTCATAAGCTCTATAAAATGACTAGAAGTCGGCAGACAGACCTGGATCGACGACGTTCCAGGTTCCACGAGTTGTGGAAGGCGCTACCATTAGAAATAAGGCGTGCCCAGTCCCTAGCTGATTTTAAATGTCTGGTTAAAGACTTTTATCTAGAGTCTTAGTTGTGAACTGTTAGTAGTTATCTATTTATTTAGTTCATGTATGTATTTGTGGTATATATAACATAATAGTTAGATTCAGATGTATTTTTATTGTATTTTAATTATTATGTGTGAGTATATTTATGTTGTAAATAGTATGTTATTATTTATCTATTTTCTGTTGTGATTAGTATTCGTAATGTTGTTGATAAATTAAATCAAATGTATATTAAGCTAATGTATATAAGCTATGTGTCTATACTAATATTACAAAGCTGAAGAGTTTGTTTGTTTGTATGTTTGTTTGTTTGAACGCAAGAATCTCGGGAACTACTAGTACGAATTGAAAGATTATTTTTCAGTTGGATAGTCCATTTATCGAGGAAGGCTATAGGTTATTTAACATTACGCTACTATCAACAGGAGCGCAGTATGAATGAACAATGTAACAAAAACGGGAAAATATATTGCTTTTTGAGAGCTTTCGTTGCGTGACAGCATGTGTCTATCTTTTAAAAGGTTGCGTCATTAGAATCTAAGGTAACCAAATTTGTTCTAGATTTAAATTGGTACGACCGATTTTCAATAGATGGCGTAGCAACGCGCGCACAATTCAGCTAGTCCGTTCATAATGACAGAGCCAAAGATTGTGATTTCGAATTTGAGTAAGACGGATTGCGTTTGTAGGACGGGTGCGTTGTGGAGTTGAGTGTGCGTAATATGAGGACCGAACTTGATGTACGGTTATGGACTCGGAAAAACATGCAGATTATGATTCTGGATGTTGTCAGTAGGTGTATTAGTCATTTTTTTAGGAGGTGGCCCTTAAACATGAAGTAAATGGAGTGAACACATGCTTTAGTATCACTACAATAATTGTTTCATTCACATTATCAAATTGTTTTTATGATAAACTAGCGACCTGCCCCGACTTCGCACCGGTGCCTTGCTGATACTATACTAAATATACTAATATCTATTGATATGATAAATATACAAATGAAAATGGTTATTGTGGGGTATCCCTGAGAAGTAGATATGTTAAATACTGTCGCGGACGTTTTTGTAGATCTTCTTAACTTTTGTGGGTCTTATAATAGGTACTGCAGTAGGTACATTATGTTGGTCTATCTCGTAGGGTTCAGGCATCGTTTGCAATGTAAGTGCAAAATCTATCAAATTATGGCATTACATTAGAAACCTTTAAAATTATCAGTGTTTCGCTACAATTGTATGCATGTACTATACAAATATACCATCCTCTTGAATTACTCATCTATTGAAAAAACCGCATCAATATTTATTCGGTAATTTTAAAGATCTAAGCATATTTATGGAAAACAGACAGCGGGAAATGAGTTTGTTCGACAGAATTTGATGCATTTTTTTAATGGATACAGTAATTCAAGAGGAAGATTCATTTGTATAATACATGAATAAAATTAAAAAACACTGATACTAAAAAAATGGCACAATACACTTCCTGGCAACATCCATAATCGTAATCTATGCTTTTCCGAGTCCATAACCGTACACCAAGTTCGGTCCTCATATTACGCACACTCTACTCCTTATGGCGCCTGGGCCAGTCAATACCCAGTTCCCCAGAGTGATGTCACATTATTGCAATTTTACATCTAGAAATAAGTATATTAAAAACAAAAGTTCTGAAGTTAGTTCTATTGATGTTTTTCTTTAACGAAGATTAGATATTGAAGTTTGTTTACGATCTTTGTACGGTTCTTTTTTAATCACAGTACAACATATGTACAATTAGCCTCTGGATCTGTCAGAGGTTTGATATTTGACACAATCAATGCTCCATATTATGTGTGATAGTTTGGGCTACACAACACTCCCGTGTTGTGTGAGAAATGTCCATCAGCCTGATCAGCCTCGAAAGACGTTTGATGTTGTGATGTCGCTAGTGGTGTTTTGTCAATGCGTCGTTGGTATCCATTATTTTCATTCTTGACAGTATTCTTTTTGGTATTCTTTGTAATAATACGTTTCACCTACTCAATCGGCATGTCATCTTGGGTTGGTGACACAGTCGTCGTTGTTTTAGTTCTTCTCATGCATCTTAATAGACAGCCATCAAAATCATCAATAGCTAGGGCTACTCTCATATCATTACCATCTGGTAATTCACAGCGACAGAACCTGACTTTCGCGCGATTATTTATAGATTTACACCTTTCGGAATTAAAAGTGGAATTGCACATTTCTATATCTGAGCAATATTCAAGAACCGGATTAATATCGTAACATATCATTAAATTCGTACAATGAATCATTGTAGCAGTCGCCACAAGCAATAATGCTGGCATGTACTTCATTCTGAAACAATTGAAATTGTATTTAGCATGTTCGAAATTGAATAATTTATTTTAACTTTTTGTTTCACACGTAGGTAGCCCGTTGAGGTTTATCTACGTGTGAAATAATCAGTCCAGGGTAGTAGGTAATTTTAAACGCAATCCGAATGGCTCAAATTCGGAATGACAAGCCATGTCTCTGTCATTCTAAACAGATAATACAAAGACCGAGTGATGAGATTCCGTGTCAGATCAATCCGACTGGGTTCAGAATCGCTATGCTGACCCGATTTCAATATTTTACCGGTATTTGACGACAAAAATCTAAGATCTAAAATAATCTATCTATATCACATGTAACTAGCCCGTTAATTAATTGAATAAACAAGGCCTCAAATCTTACTATTATCATATTGTACTACTTTAGTTTTTTAACTAACGTGGTCGTTACACATTTTTGCGCACGCGCGCGTCAAATGAGTAGCGGTCATGCACGTGCATTGGAAAAAGGCCGCTAGATGCAACTGAAATTGAGTCAGACTGGACCGATCATATCACAAGTGATTTAAATTATTTAAAAAATATTCTACTATAATTATTGTAAACGTGAAAGAGTATTACGAAAGTTTGTGAGGACACAATATTTTTATTTTCGCAAAATTTTAATAGGCTATGTACCTACAACTACATAACAGAGCACATTGTAACTGTGCAATAACCTTAATCTTAATCTAAAAAAATCTGTAACTAGTTGAAATTTTGTTACTACTAGTTGAAGTTTAGTAGTGGTAGAGGACTCTTAGCAGAGTCCGCCTGGGGAAGTACCACACCTTTGCCAGTTATTCTACCGCCGCATATTCTAAGTTCTAAGCAGTAATGTGCAAACATCACTGTGTTCCGGTTTGAAGGGCAATGTTTCCAGAGAAATTACAGGGCTTAGAGATATAACAACTTAGATCTCTGGGTGACGAGCGCAGTGCAGTGCTAGGTAATGATTTGGACTCTTCGTGTTCCAATAGCTGCATGTCACTGTGCTGTTATGTGGCATGCATGTTGCTTACCAGGAACATGTCCTACTCGTCTCGTCACTCTTTATTTAAAAAAACAAAATTACAACAATGCCTGCAAATTTTAGTCATGTTTTTAAACTGTAATTTATTTATTTATTTTCTAAATCAATTGCTAGCATGCGCTTACAGCAAGGCCAAAATGCACATAAATAAAATAGTAATAAAAATACTATGACGTCATTATGAATGATAAGCGAGCTATTGGTATGTCTTTTGCACAGCCATTTACGTCTCTTTCAGCGAAGTGCGCAGGGGCTGCATTACCGGCTGCTCAACTTAATGTAGGTACTACCTACTCGTATTACGACAAATACGAAACATTGGCTAAATTCAAGTTTCCGACATTATAATTTTTTTTAAAAGTAAATGAGCTTACCTGGTCCGTAACGATACCTCCACAGGGTAGTAAATGTTTCTGAATTTGACAATAAATTGACGAGATTTTTTTGAGAGAATTGACGAGATTTAAAGGAGGCTCATAAATATGAGCCTCCTTTAAATCCCAACCGAAAATAATTATTGAATGAAGCATCAAATATCTGCTTATTCGCACGAATTTGTTACGGAAGTTTCATTGACAGAGCTGAGTTAAAAGGAGAACAAAGGCCAACACGTTATGGCTCTTGTCGCACGGTGCGTCGTACGTAATACGATATCGTGGCATCAGAACAAAGTAACAAACTTTATATATTATCTCTATGAACCGGCTATAACCTGGCAGGCACAGCCCTGGATGTACGGCTTGATGGAACAGGAACAAAAACTTAAGAGTGACGTCCTTTTCTTCAGCATTCCCGTCTCTGCCGGGGCTGACGGCAGATAATGCCCATAAGATCTTCCCCTTTATCGTCTATAAATTACGTCACGCTTATTTCGTGATATTTTTTTCCCTCCCCCGTCCGTGATACAGCTGATCACACTTGAGAAAGCCCATCTGCCTAGCGTGACATAAGTAGTCAGTGAGTGTCACGACATTAAAAACAAAAGTTCCAAAAGTTCAAAAGAAATTACTTTTATTGAGGCGTCGTATTTATACTAACATATCGACTCGTCGGAGATAACTCTAGGAACGGGCTACAAGCCGACGAGCAGTCCTGGATCTTCCTACTTTTTGGAAAAGGAATAGAAACCTGAGTGATGCCCTTTTCTTCAGCATCTCCGTCTATGCCAGGGCTATTGGAAACTGCCAAAAGATCTTAACCGTCAGAGGTCATCTATAAAATTTGTCAAAATATGCACTATTTTGTGATTTTTGTACCCCTCCATTTACCTAGCAGAAACCGACTGAAGTCCCCGATTTGACACACCAATATTGTAAAAAAAATTACTCCTAGACATCATTATCACAATAGTAGAGTAAACTTATTCGTTCGTTTGTTAGTTTTTGGAACGTCGACTATGAATCGCTTTTTCGAGCTTCGAGTAGTCCGATAGAAAACAAGGCAAGATGGTATTAGATAATGCAGATCAGCTGCACAACAGGCACGTATAGGAGACAACTCAGGCACACAAGGCTTTAATAATAAACCGTTCGGGCTTTATTCACATCTAGTTTGTGTAGAACTTTATGAAACTCCATTTGGGGAATGATTATTTCCGACATAAAAGTAGAACTGCAGGGTGGATTCCGAGGTGTCGCGTTACCAGCATAATACACGAAGATTCGAGAACTGAGATGCAAACAATCATCCCTTCTCCATTGCTGTCTGATCCAGCGTACCATCGTGTTTCGGCATTGGAGGTAGTGAGGGGTGGCAAAAACTCGTTTTAGCTAGAGACCAAAGACTCGCTTTGCTGCCCGCGGGGTACGATGCTACTTAAAGTCAAAGTAAAAGTTCTTTATTCATAAATGTACAATTTATACGTCAATTTTAAAAACAAAAAAAGAGCATACAAAGAGTATACATTTTTTAAGTTTAAATTTAACATTTTATTGTACGATACTCATTATCGTACTAAGTGTCAACCATTAAAATATAATATGTATTTATTACAATTGTAATGAACAAAGTCATTATTTTTACAATTTTATTGTAAGTTTACCATCACTCTTTAAAAAATCGCTGTAACTATAAAAAGTTTGATCGATAAGCCAGCTTTTTAATCGGTTCTTGAAGCTGCCCAAACTTGGGGCTGATTTAACTATTTTAGGAAGAGTGTTATAAACTTCCGGTCCCATAATGTGAGTCAGCTTTTCCGATCTTGTGAGGGAGTGTGGTATACTATCCAGCTTGTCAGCGTTGCGTATATTGCAAGAATGTCTCTCTCCTCGTGTGTCGTTTGAGTCTAAGTTATTTCTGACATACACAGCCACTTGGTAGATCAAGATTGCAGGCAACGTAAGTATACCAAGCTCTTTGAAATATGGTCTAACGAATGTGCATTGCGACACGCCCGCGATGGCACGTACGGACGTTTTTGGGCGCGGAACGCACGTTCCCAGTCGGCAGCGCACGCGTATAGTTCGGCGCCGTACTGTAACCGGGAATGCACCGTGGCGAAGTAACACAAACGAGACACATCCGCAGACACCACTCGGGACACCCGTCTTAGCGCAAAGCACGCACTGCTTACTTTAGCACACATCTTGTCGATGTGGTGTTCCCAAGTCATGCAGCGGTCAATCTCGAACCCCAGAAATGTTGTATTTTGTACCTGCTCAATCCGGACGCCGGCGCCGCGCCGTCAAGCAAGACTTTTTGTATAGTGACGTTTTGTATAGTGGCCCGACAGACAAAAGTGAATAAAATGAGTCTTTTTTGAGTTTACCATAAAGCCGTTGGCACAAAACCACGTGTTTAATTCATTAATTATAGTATTTAATTTATCTTCCAATTCCTCTATTGAAAGGGCGGCACATCATCCGCATACATGAATATGTCTGCCCCCTTTACGGCGTCAGGGAGATCATTCAATAGGAGAGAAAACATGATGTTTGAAACTGACGAACCCTGCGGTACTCCCATAGATGAAGACAATGGGTCTGATTTATTGTCGCCATCGCCAGCATCCACCACCTGCGAGCGGCCTCGTAACATGTCAGTCAACACAGCGTATGATTCCCCAGCTATGCCATAGTGTTTCAATTTTAACGCTAAGGTCTCATGGTCCGTGACGTCGAAGGCCTTCGATAAATCACAGCACAAAACAGCCACTTGCCGTTTGCGTTCACGAGCAACCAACACACCACGAACCACTTCACGCGTTAGAGAAGTCGTAGACCTTCCTTCGCGGTATGCGTATTGTTGTTCACACAGCGCCTCAGTTTCCGATAGGTAGGCCACTAGTCGTGAACTCAAGCCATTATTTTATTTTTTAGCTCCATCGACACACCGTATATGTCTTTTGACTTTTTTTGGGGTATTCTACAGGAGACTATGCGGAATACTTCATCAGCCGAGAAACTGGTCAATCTGAGAGAACGGTCAGTTGGCTGACGTGCTGATACTAAAATTTTACTGACGGTAGCAGCATCGGCTTTAGGAGCCCCACAGGTGGCAGCTGCATTTAAGAAACGAACGTTCATAGCATTTACTGCATCTTTTGGAGAATTAAACTTTATGCCGTTACAATCTTTGACGATATCGGTGAAATTCAACCTTGGAGTATTATTTTTCCCCCTCTCTGTGTTCACGATGCCCCACATAGCTTTAGACGGATTCGTACTTCCGTGTATTATACTACTATAATAGTTGGTTTTAGACATCTTCAAAGTTGAATTGTACTTCCTGTTGAAATCGTCAAACATAGCTATTAAGTCCTCTTCCTCAGGAAATTTGTTAACTAACTTTGAAATGTCAAATAACAACGACTCCAGATTCAGTATATCAGGTGTAATTCACGACGCGTCACGTTTATTAATTGGTTTTCGTTTAATCGGGAAACAAGTATCATGCTTATTTGCTAAAATATTTATCAAAGCCCAATTTATCAAAATCAAAATTTATCAAAAATTCACAAATCCCTGGGCGGTCTTATTTCTCTGATCCACTTCAGACCAATCTATACTGTCAATAGACATAACAAAGTTTGCGCTTGTCCACTTTGTTCCCTATTCGACTAATATGGTCAAATCGAACCCTCCGAAGAAATTTTGCATACGTTAGCAGCCTTGATAAAGGGTTTTTAATAGATACGGTAGATAGCTACAGACTTCACCAGATAGTACTCGAAGCTGCCTAATGGCGAAAATACCAGCACGGAATATCGGTCTGGATCTGTTGTCAGCAAAAGGTCTAAACAATAAGGTGTATTTCGCGATTATGAAATCCCACTTTCTTGAAGTGAGATTGTGTATATTATTGTTTTCTTACATCTAGACATTAGCCAATTAAAAACAATAGTTCTGAATTAAGTTTTATTGTCATTCAAATTATTTCTGAACAAAGCGAAGCTTAGATATAGAAGAGCGACATAATAAAATTTGATTTGTACATATTTCTAAGTATCAAAGTAATCTATGTTTCCATGCGTCACAGGTACAGACATACAAATATTTAACAGGGTTCCTTTTATATCTGTTTTTTTACATCACACTATAAAATAATGAGCCTCTGGATCTGTGAGAGTTCTGCTATTTGATACAACCAACGAATCCGTGACAAACACATCCGTTATAGTTTGGGGCTTGATACGTGTTGTGTGACACGTGTTGTGATATGTCCATCTGCCTCGAAAGACGTGTTTGATGTTATGATGGCGGCGATGGCGACTTGTGAATGCGTTCTTGGTTTCCACTCTTCTCATATTTAGCAGTATTCTCATTGGCGTTCTTTGTAATAATACGTATTACTTACTCTATCGATTCATCGCCTGACAACATGTGTCAGTGTTACTGGCACCGTCATTTGTTTTGGGAGTATTTGCGTGTTTCTATGTATAATAAGTATGTATTTAAAACTATGTAAGTATTATATCGCTATCTGGCCGCCATAGTACAAGCTTTGCTTAATTCGGGGTCAGATGGTGTTGTGTGAATTGTCCACCAATATTTAATTTAATTAATTAATAATTAATTAATCAAATTAATTCACGCATTTTAATCGACAGATATTAGATTCGTCCAAAATAACAATATCAGCTACTTTACCTAGCAGAATGCCCGATGCTATTTGGCAGCGACACGCGGTGACGTTCACGCCATAATCTGGAGATTCCGTGTCACACCTTTCAGAATTAATAGTGGAATCGCACTTTTTTATATCTGAGCATAGCAAAATATGCGGAGGAAAATTGTAACAGTCCTCGAGACGCCGACAGTGAATCATTGTGACTGTCGCCACAAGCAATAACGCTGGCAAGTACTTCATTCTGAAACAATTGAAATTTAATTTATCATGATACCTTACCTTGTTTGCTATACATTTTTGGTTAACTTTATTTTATTAATTGAAGGTAATGTATAGCAAAAATAATCGGTCTGGACCCGACTTAAATTTCAGCCGCATTCGACAACAAAAATGTATCGTCGATCCAGCCTGACCATTTCACTCATCAGTTACCCATTAATTCATTGAATAAAGAGAGTCTTAAATTTTACTAGTACCGTGTCCTACTACAATTATAAACGTAAAAAAAATATTACATAAATTTGTGAGGATGGATGAATATAACTCAATACGTCATACCATAGAACATAGAATCTACCGCCTAATTAAAACTGTTTTAAGTTTGATAAAGATCACTTTTTTTTTAGCTTGAAATTATAGAGACAGCAATAGCAAAGCCAAAGCCGATTTAGTTAGGCGGTAGTAGGGTTCTAAGTAAACGGGATTAAGGTAATTTTTGTGATTCTACTGTAAATGCTTCGAGGTTCGTGGGTCGAGCCATTGAGAGCACGACAGCTTCCCTAAAAGGCGTACGTTATCTAAATTTTTTAAATATATATTGGCAGTTCTTTTGGCTGCCAGAAGTGAAAACTTATACATAGGTACTTAACTCAGAATTTGATAGCTCACTCTGGAAACTACCTACGCGGGTGAAACCGGAGCGCGTGCCCATGACCATGGCTATCTATGCGTCAGCATTTCTAGATGGCCAATGGGAAAAGCTGACGGATTTCTAGATAGCCAATGGCCATGGTCCAGAGTTCACTCGAAAAATTCTTATCATTCCCGAGCGTGACGCTAGAATTCAATTCAAGCCGTGAGTCGTGGGATCGTTTCCCACAAAGGGCAAATATTTGTACATTGACACAAATTGGGTTTCTGTGTCTCAGTGTTTCTATGTATAAAAAGTATGTACAGTGAAATCTCTTTATAACGTTATTCTTTTAACGATACATCTATAACGTAGAAACGAACACTATTTGGTTGGTTTACCTGAAAACCTATACATTGATACACTCTCTACAGAGAACTCGTCTCTATTACGAATTTGAACACATATCGTGTTCAAATTGAGAGATAGAAAATAATAATTATTGGTGTAATTGTTATTTTACCGGGTAACAAAGGACACAGACTAAACCTTTGCTGCCCAGAAACTTTTGAGGTCCTAAACAGCAGTTTTTATTTTGTTATTGTTAATTGCCTTGAACATGCATCATTATGCTTACATTGCTAGCAGAGCATTGCTTGAAAATGATGGTCTCGAAATAAACACACTAGGATACTTATCGTATTATCAGTCGTAAACGAACTTTGAAACTGTTAACATGGCCAGTAAAAGAAAAGCTTTACGTGTTGACGTTAAAGTTTGAGTGATACAAGTGATTGAAAAAGGAGAGAAGCAGAGTGACGTTGAAAGATGTTTTGAACTAAGTCAATCCGCTGTTGCTAACATTTGGCAAAATAAGGAAACAATTCTGCAGGCGGCACTGGAGTGAAAGTTCCTAAAAATTAATGAAGCCAAAATTCGAAGAATTGTCCAGCAAAGTTTGAAACTATTTGTAATAATTTTATCGAATACATATAAAAAATATTGTCTATTTAGTTGTTTTTCTCTCTTCGATCTATATAACGTTAAGTCACCATAACAATAAAAAATGCTCGGACCCTTGAGCTTCGTTATAAGGAATTTCCACTGTATTTAGAATGATTTATGTATTATATCACCTATTTAGCTTACATAATACAAGCTTTTCTAAGTTTGGGGTCAATGGTATTGTGTGAAAAATGACCACCGATACTTATTTATTTAATTTTATACAATGTGTATTGAATCAGCACATTACTATTTTAATTTTACCTAGTTGAAACTACTATAATAAATTTATTACTAATTGTCATTATTTGCCAAACATTACTGAAATTTACTATGGTTATTGTATGATTTGAAAGAAATAGTTTATTCACATTGGTTATGTAGTTTTTGCTTGAAATAGTAGGTAATAAATACGAGTACATCTTATCCATCCTCACAAGCTCCACCCGTGATAGGTTTTTATTCTATCTGTGGGAACAATGTATTTCAAAGTTGATAGCAATAGGTTAGGTAGGTAATTTATACTAGTAGTATTTTAGTTCTACACAATGTACTACGACAAATACCGAAAATTGGCCAAATGCTAGTTTAAATTTTAATTTATAACGAAAGTAAATAAACTTACCTGGTGTTTGATGATACCTTCCCTCTACAAGGATAAAAATGTTTCTGAATATACCAACAAATCGGCGACATATTTATATAGCACAAGCAACATTTAAATCACAACCGAAAATAATTTCACAAAGCATTACATATCTGCCCATTTGCGCGAATTTGTTACGTAATTTTCATTGACAGAGAAGGGTAAGAAGAATAACAAAGGAGCTCGTCATGGCTCTTATATGCCGTGCGGTGAGACGTACATGCGATGATATCGTGTTTTCATAGAATAGAGTAAGCAACGCACTTATTAACTTTAAGAACTAGCTACAATTTGGTAGTAAAAACCTGTATATACGATTTTTCTTAACTGGAATGGAAACTTGGTCTTCTTCTTCTTCTTAGTCGGTACACTCTTGGCAGAGTGGTCTTGGTCGTCATTTTCCTTCGTCAATGATCCGCTTTACAATTCGTCGCCATTCGCTCCTAGCAGCCGCCTTCCTGATGCACACGTGAAAAGGCTCATTCATCGCAGCCCTAATCTGGTCCGTCCACCTCATCTAGGGTGCCTTCGACCTTTTCCTGTACTACCAGGCGCTCTATAGATGTATCGCCGCGCCGAAAGACTTGCCTAAAGAATGATAATATGCGAGCTTTGACCACGGATGATAGACACTGCTTTATGCTGAATTAAACTTGATAATGGTGCCCTTTTCTTCAGCATTTCAGCAGAGTTAGTATTGTAAGTAATCGTAAATGAAGTTACTTATTTAGCTTAGCTTTAGCAAGATGGCGGTCAAGCGACGTCTCACTTGATTTTTATTGATGGTGCGTTCCACGATGAAATACGTTTACTTAAAAGAATCCTATTTACAACTGTTAAGACAATGGGAAATTCTCAATGGGAAAACCAACAGTCAAGCTATCGTATAACAAAAGTGGCCACAATATTCTTCGTTCATATATTCGTCCAAATAATTTGTCGACACGGGCATGTTCGCATAATATTTATTGCAACTCACTCACCATTTTTTCATGTCGTAAATTTAGAGCTACCAAATGTATTCGTTAATATATAAACTAAAGACATACTGCAACGACGATGCAACAAAAGTCTATGTTAAGAGATTTTCAAATATTTTTAGAAATGTATGTATTCGACCAAAAGCAATATTCATTCGGGATCAAATTAAAAACTCCAATAACATGATAAAAAGCATGTGGAAGATAATAAACAATGAGTCTGGAAAAACTAAAAGTCGTGAAATGATGCGCGCAGTTCGGGTTGGCGAAAAAGTCACCACGAAAAAATCGGACCTTGTGGATTCTTTCAAGGCTTATTTTGCTGATATTCCCTTAGAGACAACTAAACACCTAACTTCGTCTCCCTCTCTTCCAGAAGAAATGTTTTCAGAAAACGTTGATTGTCCTTCATCTATATTTGAGTTTCATCATGTTGCTGCCACTGCAATACTAACAACGTTCTTAGACATTAAAGTTAAGAATACAGAGGACTTATGGGGATTATCAGTTAAAGTACTTGAGAGGATTATTAATAACATTGCCCCATATTTAGCAGAATTATTTAACGAATGTATCAAAAATGGCACATTTCCTGACTTGATGAAGTATAGTAAAGTAATCCGAGAGCGGTTCCATGTTCCCACTATCAGCGGCAGAGTTGAAACCCCATGGAAGTTTTAGTAGATAGAGGCACCATTTATCCATACATGGTACTATAATAGAGTGCAACATAACCCGGCCGTGTACCCCAGGAGTTAGGGTATGCGTAAATTCATTTTCTCCACGTACGGAACGGTGGGCTACCTTTGTAGTCCAATATACCTACTTTAGTATATGTGTCCATCCACATTCACACGTACAGCAAGTTCTATGAAGTTTTCTGCTACCTAGAAACCCATAAATGTAAGAATGTTACGAAACTTTAAATCGATACACATCCTAAACAGTCAGCCCAATAAAAAAACTTTGAGAGAAAGCTATAAATTATTTTTAAATACCTATTCAACGATACCCATCTTGACATAGTTTGTTAACTTTCATTTTTTTAATATGAACAATATGGATATAATATATATTTTCTTCAGCATCTCCGTCTGCCAGGGTCATCGGCAGCTATCAAAAGATTCTTCCCCGTTTTCTATAAAATATGTCACCCTAATTTCGTGATTTTTTTTACCTCCCCGACTTACCTAGAAACCGACTATCTCTCTCAATTTGAAGACACCAAGATTGTAAAAAAAACTCACTCGTGAGACATCATTATCACAAAAACATAGTTAAACCTTTCGTTCTTTGGTTAAGTCTTTGGAACGTCAACCATGAATCGCTGTCGCTTTGTAGCTGCACAACAGGCACGTCAGTACATAAGATAACTCAGGCGCACAACGTTTCAATAATAGCGCAGGAATACCGTTCGGGCCACAGGCTTTATTCTAGATGTGAATAAAGCCTGTGGCCCGAACGGTATTTTGTAGCACTTTACGAACGTCCATTTAGCTAAAGTCTCTTGTGAGAAAAATACTTCAAAGTCTTGAACATCGCCGAAAAATTGCTATACTCTGAGCGCTTGTAGCATGAGTCCTATAACAGTTACGACTTGTTTCGTAACACGAAACGTTTTATGAAAATTGCCGTGATTTACAATATTATTACTTAGTATTACAGCTGCTCCACATATCTAATATTTTGAATCATTAATAGCTATTATCAATAAATTAAATGAGACCCAACTAGAATGTTCTAGCCCACAAATAAAATAAAATTGAAATGAAAATAAACGAAATTGTATGCGTACAACGTAACACAAAAAATGTATTTAGTGATGGGATGGATGGGACTGCAAAAATGCATAGTCAATATAGGCTGAAACCTAGGGCGGCAGTTCATAGGGGGCGGCAAATTTAGTAAAAAAATATATGATTTTATTACTTTTTAGAGATCGATATTTTTATCCTAATAATTACTTATGTCATTGATCGATTTAAGAATTAAAGATTTGGATTTGGATCAGAATCCTTGATTAGTTCATTTTCAAATATCATTAACGATGTGTTTTCTCTTTTGGTAAGTTTATTAGGTAAAAAAACAGTTTGGACATGAGAATTGAGCCCCTTGATCCAAAATGCACCATCATTATAGACCAAATTGTCGCTTAACATCAGGCGAGATAGCAGGCATGTGTATCCTATAAAAGTTAAAATAAGAGGTGGTGTCATGGGACACCAGGTAGAAACGAAGTTCTTTCAATTAAATTTAATACAGAACCCAATTGGCAAAAAAGTGCCTAATAGGGATGTTAACAATTTTTCGGAATTACTTTTATATTAAAGATTGACGTTGGTTGGCCATAAAAAAAAAATTTTGTTTTCTTTTCGCTAAAACACTAACGACTGATAATATCTACTAATAACATCACTAACCGGAAAACATTGGTCGCGATTGATGACTGTATGTCCGGTTTATGTGTTTTCTTGTTTTATTGCATTACAAACAATCAAAGTCGTCGTCGCTAAGATCGCAAACTGTAATAAAAATGCAGAGAAGTAAACAGTCTAGTCAATCTTGGAGAGCTTGTTTTGTTTTTGTAATAGTCATATTGGTGTGCAAACACGTGACCACAGATAAAAAACATATTTTTCTTACAGTTTTAGTCTCACATTTTAGTCAGTTCGGTCGCTCAGTAAAATCTCTATCTCCAATCAATCGATATAAGTAGTCATCGATGACTGCTCGTCGCATCAAATAGCTATCGATGCCGATATTCCTTAGGGGTCTGTACTTTCTGCGACGCTTTTGTATCTTATCGATTCTACGTAGCAACGAAATGTTGAAACCCGGTATCATTAGGAACCCAGATGATAGCACTGTTGTAGAGAGTTGATGATTGGCCCCTTAGATTGGTCTATCTTATTGGGAAAAGCTTTAAAATAGTTGTCTGACGAACATATTGACAAATGGAGTATGAGAATTTCAGTGAAATTAAGTTATTAACTTGAAGTTTTAAAGCGAGTATTGGGACCTTATTTTTAAGGATAGTGCCTACAACATACATGAAAATCACTAATTAGAAAATAGGTGAAGTAAGTAATGTTTGTATGTACCTTCATAGCCCCATATCTCAAAAATGGCCGTCTAGGCAAGTTAGCGAGTAAGCATGTGTTCTTAGTACGTACTATCTCTGAGCGCTGTAGCATGACCCGTATAACAGTTACGGCTAGTTTCGTAACACGAAACGTATCGTGAAAGTTGGTGCGATTTGCTAATATTATTACTTAGTATTACAGCTGATGCTCCACATTTCTAATATTTTTAATCATTAATAACTGCACCAGTAAATTAAATGAGACTCAACTAGGATATTCTAGTCTACATAAGATACATGTTATACATTTAAAGTAACGTAAAAGATGTATTAAGTGATGGGATATACTGCTTAGATGAATTGCGAAATAGGCTGAAGACTAGGGCGGCAGATTTTAGGGCGCAGCAAATTTAGTAAAAAAGTTGTATGTTTGTATGTCATAAAACAGATTGGAGATGAGATAAGCCCCCTGATTTAAAATGCGATTGGATTGCCATTGTAGACCGCATTGTCATAAATAAAGTTCTACTTAAGATTACAAGTCGTTAAAACTGATCAAACTGTGGAATGATCTAAATAATTTCACCATCCATATTATGTACTATGCATAGTGCATTTAATAATTATTTACAGTAAGGTACAGTTACACTTGCTAGTCGTTCAGATATTATCTTAGATTATAATACGCTTTAGAAATTAGCCATGTCTTTAGCCTAGTGTCTATACAGCGTGGCGCTTTGGTGCCGACATTAAATAAAACCACATATACAGTATTATATTTATTTTGACCAATTCTGTAAAATTAAATTTCTTTTATCGTTATTATTTACTGAGTTATTCTAAATTTTTTAAAATACCATAATAGAGCAGCCTGTATCTAAAAATTGCAGCGCAGAGGTCATTACACCGCAGCCCACAGTCCATCCATTTTATCAATTAAAAATCAGGCGAGAGACAAATACTAAAGAAACGAGATAGCCGATGCCCTGCAACACACGCGTATGTGTGTGAATGAAATGCAGACGAAACAGAAATAATGCACTTACCATTAACTAATGTTAAATGTTAGTCTTTCTCTTTCTTTAATTTTCCACTAGTTTTGTGCTAGCCGCCGGGATGCGAAGTTGACCGCGTTGTCCCTGACACATTTATCTAAATGGCGCGCTAAATTTTTTACAGTAAATCCTTTTAATAATTAAACTAAGTAAAGTAATCCTAAACTAGGGAATTTAGTAATCTAATTATTATTCGCGAAAAAGACGCTAAGAGTCAATGTCAATAAGATTAGGTTGCTTTTCGTTATTTTTGTGTGTGATTCTGTAAAGGTGAAATACTGCGGAGGCTTTAGCCGATAGGGGCACAACACGTGGTGTGAATCCGACACAAATCGACTATTCTCTTTGTTCCGTATAATCGGGCAACATTATATCGGCCGGCCAAAATCATAGCGGATCTATGGTTGACAGCTGACACTTGACATTGTCTCTGGTCGCGGGAACGACAATGACTGGTTTTTTTTGTTAGTTTTTCTAACCTGGTTTGCTTTTCTGGATAAAAGTGTTATAGTGCTACGGGAATAGGCTATTGGCGTGAACTGTGTTAATTACTACTGGATTAGTGCTGGAATATTATTTGTGAAGTGGCTACTGGATTGGCCCTTTTCTACAACGCCGGACCGTTGCTTCTGCTGGAACGGGAATTCGGGAGGTCGCCTCGATATCGCCTGGTTTGGTTCTTCCCACATTCCCATTTGATCCCTACCTACATTCCTGTCGTATCAAACTGGGCTTTGGACGACGCCGGGAACCCTACGTAAGTGATTTCTTTTCGGTACCTTGTTTGCAATTAGGGGGTAAATATTAAAATCGGTATAAAAGCTTAATAATAATGTTCTAGACTTGCTATGGGCCCCAAGACGGTAATTTCTGGATAAAATACTAAACATTTTTTGGTAGACAGAGCGCGGTTAGCCGTAAATACCCCTTTTTTGTTTTTAGTTTTCTGGGAAAATATATCGGGTAGGCCAGATATTTGGGGGTTCCCAGTTTATAATTTCTCCCCAAACTGTCGGGAAATTAGTATTAAGTGGTATCCGGTTTAATAGGTTGCGGATATATTTGTTGTGACATTGTCCGAACTTTAGGTTGGTTTAAATTTAAATTTAAAAATGGCTTCGGATTTGGCCAACCAGCTCCGATGGTTCGAATCCTTACAAGGATTGGTCGGCCGGAGAGACCGGGAGGAGGCGCTGCTAAACAGGGCAGAACAGCTCGACAGGCGCCTGGAGGTCGCTGAGAGGAGCACAGGATTGCTGCGGGATGCAAGGCCGCCTCCACCTGAGGACCAGATGGAGAGGATTGACGCGGACATGCGGCGCATCCTGGATGTGTACGACGAGGTCTCCGAAAGGGTTCGCCAGCTGGAGAGGTCTCGTCAGGGAAGGGCGAGCTCGGGACCCGTCATCAGGGATGCGGGCTCGGGTGTAGTGGGACGCCTTCCCACTCTGGACTTGCCCAGGTTTACAGGGAACCTGCGGGAGTGGAGCGGCTTCCGGAGCATGTTCGCCTCTCTCGTAGATTCACGCACGGACTTGACGAGGGCGGAGAAGCTGGCCTATCTCCGCACGTCACTGGAGGGTGAGGCACTCTCCCTGATCCAGCACCTGGAGCTGGACGACGACAACTTCGGCACGGCGATGGAGTTGCTGGATACGAGGTTCCAAAACCCTCGGCTCCTCGCCGACGCTCACGTGTCCCAAATACTGGGGCTGCCGAAGGTGACTGAGAGGTCTCAGTTGAGGCCGCTAATCCTCACGCCCGTGAAGGTGGCGTACAACGCCTTGCGCAGCTTGGGACTGCCAGTGGAACACTGGTCGTTTCTGCTGGTCCACATCCTGCTGGGCAAGGTGCCGCTGGAGTTGCGCGCCCGGTTCGAGCGGGAAAGGGGCCTTCACGCCGACCCGAAGGTCTTCCCCACGTTTGAGGAGCTACTTCGGGTCCTGGAGTGGGAGGCGAGGATGGCAGAGTCGGCGCCTCAGGAGGCGCAGCCCGCCGCGTCAGCTCGTGGCCCTGCCGGAACAGGACCGCGACCTACCAATCCCCGCACTCTGGGTGGGGTAAAGCGGTCGGCGACTGTGACGACTGCGTCGGAGCAGGAGTGCCCGAACTGTGGCCAGCTTCACGCGCTGGTGCAGTGTCCGGCCCTGCTTGCGCGGACGACTTCCGAACGACGAGGGATCGTTCGGCGGTTGCGTCGGTGCTACGGGTGCCTGGGGGGTCATTTGTACAATGACTGCCCCACGGCACGGCCGTGTCGTGGGTGTGGGGGACCACACCATCAGCTCTTGTGCGTCAGGAGCGATGGTGCTGGTCGACAGCCCTCAGGGAGGGGGCCCTCCACGGGCGGGGGCGTTCCCACGCAGAGCCACGCATTGTACAACAATGAAGTGGCTACAGCGTGGAGCACACCCCCTCCACCCCAACCCACGGCAGCACCGGGCAGCCCAACAAGGGGCGTCCTACACGCGGCTCGGTCACCGACCTCACAGCCCGCGCGGACGCGGGCGAACTGGAGAGGTGGAAGGGTGATACCGGAGTCACCACGGGGGCCACCTCCCCAGCGTTATCCTTCTCCGCCGCTGGATCCGCGATTAATGCAATGGAGGGCGTACACGCCTCCCCTCCATGAGCATCCGAGGCTGGACTACCACCCGCCCTACTTTCAGTATGGCAGCTGGATATGCCCCCCCTCCGATGGCCCTTATGACTCGGCAGCCATACTGGGCTGGGCCCTGTAGTCCGACGGGTTCGGACGGGCCTCGGAGGGATTGACTAGCCTCCGTTCCCTTGGCACAGGATCAACCGGTGGTCCTGCTGCCCACCCTCTGGTTAAGGGTTTGGGGTCCAAGAGGCGACTACGTCCGGATACGAGCGCTCTTGGACACAGGGTCCCAGGGGTGTATTCTGACAACCCGGGTTGCTCATCGCCTGGGCCTGGCTAGGTTTCCGTCACCGACTCCGTTGCGAGGAGTCGGGAACACAGAGGTGAGGTTGGCTGGACAGACCCGCCTCTCCTTCTCGTCCGTACATTCCTATTCGGAAAGGATTGCGGTCAGGGCCACCGTCATGGATTCGGTTGTCGGTTGGCTTCCTCAGGCGGACATAGATCCGGATCTTTTGTCCTGTACTAAGGGTCTCAGGTTGGCGGATCCCCGCTTCGGGATGGCGGGTCCGGTAGATCTTTTGTTGGGTTCTGATGTACTGGGTTACATCATGAACGGGAAGCCTAGACTGTTGGACCAGTCTTCGCTGATGGCGCTGCCCACCATCTACGGGAACGCCATTTTGGGAATGGTGGATGAGTGGCAGCAGTCGAATCAGGCTTCTTTTACGGGAACGGCCCTCGCTCAGATCATGCAGAGGTTCTGGGAGATCGAAGAGCCGCCTACCGTGTCTCGGCTGGATCCCGAGCACGTGGAGTGTGAGAACTTTTATCAGGCTCACACTCGGAGAATGGTTTCTGGGCGATTGGAGACTAGGCTGCCTTTCCGGGATAACCCCCCGCGTCTGGGCCAGTCTCGATCATTGGCCGAGAAAAGGCTCAGGTCCATGGAGCGACGCATGGCTCGAGATCCTGTACTTCGGGAAAAGTACATCGAGTTCATGAGGGAGTATGAGGCACTGGGCCACATGTCTCCGGCTCGCGACGACTGGTCGACCATGGACCACTACTTTTTGCCTCATCACGCCGTTTTGAAGGCGTCGACGGGCAAACTCAGGACGGTGTTCGATGGATCCGCTCCGACTTCGACAGGAGTGTCACTGAACCAGTGCCTCCACGCTGGACCGAAGTTACATCGGGATATTGTAGACATCATCCTGAATTTCCGTAGGCATCAGGTGGTGTTGGGAGCGGACATCCGTATGATGTTCCGACAAACGGTCATACACCCCGAGGACAGGAGGTTCCAGTTGATCCTCTGGCGGGAAAGTCCTCAGGACCCTATGGTGGTGTATGAGTTGAACACCAACACCTATGGGTTGAGATCAAGCCCCTTCATTGCAATCCGCTCACTGCTGGAGTTGGCGGAGCAAGAACGGGCTCGGTACCCACGTGCAGCCGCAGTTCTGGAACGCGACCTATACGTGGACGACGTTTGCACTGGCGCGCAGACGGTGGAGGAAGCTCTGTTGCTCCGGGATGAGCTTACAGAGCTTCTCGCATCTGGAGGCTATGAGCTTCGGAAATGGCTCTCTAACGACCCTAACGTCCTGGCTGGTATCCCGGACGATCACCAGCAGGATCCCGGGCTCTTTGAGGAAGGTGACGATCCGCACGGGATTGCGGTTCTGGGCATGCAGTATCAACCGGTTGCTGACATCTTCACCTTTCGGGTGGCGCTGGAGGCCACACGCGCGTGGACAAAACGGACGGTTTTGTCCACCATCGCCAGGATGTTTGATCCAAACGGTTGGATCAGTCCGGTTCTGTTCGCAGCCAAGTGTCTGTTACAGCGACTTTGGACTCTGAAGGTCTCATGGGACGACCCCCTGGTCGGAGACTCCCTTAACATTTGGCTTCGTTTGATATCTGACCTCGAAACGGTCAATCGAGTGGCGTTGCCCCGGCGCATTCTGCCACCAGGCTGTAGCCGGATCAGCCTGCACGGGTTCTGTGATGCGTCCGAGCTGGGTTATGCCGCATCTGTGTACTTACGTACAGTTGACGCTGGAGGCCACGTCAATCTCACGCTCTTATTGGGGAAGAGCAAGGTAGCTCCTATCAGGACACGACTCACTATTCCGAAATTGGAATTGAGCGGAGCCACATTACTTGCTCGGCTGCTTAAGCACGTATATCAGGAACTGTCCACCTCGATAGACATCCGGAATGTCTATGCGTGGTCAGACAGTCAGGTCGTGCTTGCCTGGTTAAGAGCAGCCCCTCACACTTTGGAGACCTTTGTGGGAAATCGGGTTTCCCAAATCCAAAACAATGGACTGGACATTGTTTGGAGACATGTCCCGGGTGAGTTGAACCCCGCTGACTGTGCTTCGCGCGGCTGTTCCGCGCCGGAGCTAGTTGATCACCCCTTATGGTGGGGTCCGGGCTGGCTGCGGGAGCCAGAAGCTTCCTGGCCAGCTCGCGGCGCGGACTCGGAGCGAGCGGAGCTGCCCGGAGTCCGCGTGCATGCGATTGTGGCGAAAGTGCCCCCAGACCCTGATTGGTTGACGGGTCGTTACAGAAAATTGGATAAATTGTTGGGGGTAACTAGCTGGATTAAGCGCTTCATCCACAACTGTCGTCACCCTCGTCAGAAGATGTGTGACCAGATCGCCACTGTGGAGGAGCGTCGGAGTGCCTTGCTGCACCTCATTCGGCTGGTGCAGGGTGAGAGGTTTCCGACGGAACTTGAGGCGCTGCGCTGCGGTCGCGCTCGCTTGAAGGGTGCGGTCGCTAAATTGAATCCTTTCACAGATCAGGATGGTCTTCTGCGCGTAGGAGGTCGGCTGCGGAAGGCCAACCTGCCGTACGGCAGCAGGCACCCCTTGTTGCTACCTAAAGGAGGTCCTCTGGTGGACCTGCTGATCTCCGATCGGCATATCAGTAACGCGCACGCGGGATGTGGCGCGCTTCTCGCTGTGTTGCAGCGTGAATTCTGGATCTTGTCGGCTCGCAGGGCGGTCCGAAAGGTGCTGTTTAGATGTGTCCCTTGTTATAGGCTCAAGGCGTCTACCATGCAGCCCATGATGGGAGATCTTCCTCCGGATAGGATTTCTCCCTCGAGGCCGTTCGACGGGGTCGGAACGGACTTCGCTGGGCCCTTCTCGGTCAAGTCATCGACGTTGCGTAACGCCAAGGTCGTTAAAGCCTACCTGTGCGTCTTTGTGTGTTTGGCCACCAAAGCAGTCCACCTGGAGCTGGTCTCTGCGCTGTCTACGGAGGCCTTTGTCGCGGCGCTGGATCGCTTTGTAGCGCGAAGAGGAGTACCCTCTTTAATACGTTCGGACAATGGCACAAATTATCGAGGGGCGGCGAATTATTTACGCGAAGTTAATAATTTTTTAAATTCTGGTAATAATAGTTTAAGTCTGGCTCTCGCCCAGCGGGGAATCAGCTGGCAATTTAGTGTGCCGGCCTGTCCTCACTGGGGAGGAATTTTTGAGGCTGCGGTGAAGTCTGCTAAAACCCATCTCCGCCGTGTCATCGGGGAGACCGTGTTAACTTGGGAAGAGTTAGTCACGGTACTATGCCGCGTGGAGGCAGTGCTTAATTCCCGTCCTCTCTGTCCAATCTCCGGGTCACTTCTTGATCGGTCAGCCTTTAACCGCGTTGCCGGAGTATCCCTGGAAGGATGAGCGGCCCGGACGCCTGTCCCGTTTTCAGTTATTGCAGCAAATAAGTCAAGACTTCTGGAGGCGCTGGTCGGCCGAGTACTTGCATCTGTTGCAACAACGGGTAAAATGGACAGATAGGACGGAGGCCCCTCGGGAAGGGGACTTAGTATTATTAAAAGAGTCAAATTTGGCCCCCCTACTCTGGCGTAGGGGACGTATTTTAAAATTGATATCTGGTACTGATGGCACACCCCGCGTGGCGGAGATTCTGGTTTCTGGTTCCAGACTTCAGCGCGCGGTGTCCTCTCTGGCACGCCTGCCTCTTTATTAGATATACGTATTTTTCATGGTTAAAAATTTATTTAATTTTATTGCTATTTTTGGTAAAGTTTTTTTGGTTTGATTTCCACTTTCGGGTCAAAGTTGGGAATTTCGTTTTATTTGGGGTCCGGATACTACTAAATACTGGTTTCTAAAATTGACCTGGAGTTCAATTGGTCGGGGGTTTTGTTCCGTATAATCGGGCAACATTATATCGGCCGGCCAAAATCATAGCGGATCTATGGTTGACAGCTGACACTTGACATTGTCTCTGGTCGCGGGAACGACAATGACTGGTTTTTTTTGTTAGTTTTTCTAACCTGGTTTGCTTTTCTGGATAAAAGTGTTATAGTGCTACGGGAATAGGCTATTGGCGTGAACTGTGTTAATTACTACTGGATTAGTGCTGGAATATTATTTGTGAAGTGGCTACTGGATTGGCCCTTTTCTACAACGCCGGACCGTTGCTTCTGCTGGAACGGGAATTCGGGAGGTCGCCTCGATATCGCCTGGTTTGGTTCTTCCCACATTCCCATTTGATCCCTACCTACATTCCTGTCGTATCAAACTGGGCTTTGGACGACGCCGGGAACCCTACGTAAGTGATTTCTTTTCGGTACCTTGTTTGCAATTAGGGGGTAAATATTAAAATCGGTATAAAAGCTTAATAATAATGTTCTAGACTTGCTATGGGCCCCAAGACGGTAATTTCTGGATAAAATACTAAACACTCTTCAAGCGCAATAGTATGTATGTTAATGCATTACCTCTACACAAAATGGTACCATTTGCTTTTTAATTTCAAAATAATACAGTTTCCCGTTAAGTAGTCGTATGCTGTAACTATTATTAAAGCACCGGCTTTAAGCACCTAGAAATCGATTCACGCTAAGACTGTTTTTCATACGGACAACTACTTAGGTATCTGTAGCGTAATCAACATCATCAGGTTACAGAGATAACCAATTTGTTCTCCTACCGCAAAAATTAAAAAACTAAAAATATCGTATATAGAGAAGTACTTTAAAATACCTGTATTTTTGTAGTGGTAGGACTCTTAGCAGAGTCCGCCTGGGGAAGTACCACACCTTTGCCAAATATTCTACCGCCAAGCAGTAATGTGCAAACATTACTGTGTTCCGGTTTGAAGGGCAATGATTCCAGAGAAATTACAGGGCTTAGAGACATAATATCTTAGATCTCTGGGTGACGAGCGCAGTGCAGTGCTAGGTAATGATTTGGACTATCATGTTCCAATAGCTGCGTGTTACTGTGCTGTTATGTGGCAGGCATGTTGCTTACCATCAGGCACATGACCTGCTCGTCTCCTCACTCTATGCTTTAAAAAAAAAAAATAAAAAAAACCTGTGTATTAAATTTTGTAGTGGTAGGACTCTTAGCAGAGTCCGCCTGGGGAAGTACCACACCTTTGCCAAATATTCTACCGCCAAGCAGTAATGTGCAAACATTACTGTGTTCCGGTTTGAAGGGCAATGATTCCAGAGAAATTACAGGGCTTAGAGACATAATATCTTAGATCTCTGGGTGACGAGCGCAGTGCAGTGCTAGGTAATGATTTGGACTATCATGTTCCAATAGCTGCGTGTTACTGTGCTGTTATGTGGCAGGCATGTTGCTTACCATCAGGCACATGACCTGCTCGTCTCGTCACTCTATGCTATAAAAAAAAAAAAAAAACCATAAAACACATTTTACTAGAATCCAGTACTTTTACCTAGCGTTTTTTTTTAAAGTGAAAACTTCTTTTGGCGCCCCTTGACAGATTCTTCGTGGGGTGTGAATTGAATTCTAGCGTCACGCTCGGGTATGATAAGAAATCTTCGGGTAAACTCGGGACCATGGCTTTGGGCCATCTAGAAATGCGTCAGCCAATAGGAAATGCTGAAAGGGCGTCGCCTGGCCATGATGGCATGGTCATCTAGAAATGCGTGAGCCAATGGGAAATGCTGACGCATTTCTAGATGGCCATGCCATGATGGGCAGGTCACGCCCTCCAGTTTTACCAGTGTAGTTTCCAAAGTGAGCTAGCAATCAATTCAAATTCGTATGCACCTGCGGCTCCCTGGTAGAAGCCAATGGCCATCACGCTTTGAGTTGCCGACGGTGTGCAGGAAGGTTCTCGCGACACCATACACTCAATGACATAGTTCGGAGAGCTTTAGTGTCGGCGGGAGTTCCATGCGTACTTGAGCCCCCGGGCCTATGCAGATCGGACGGCAAGAGACCGGATGAGTTGACTCTGGTGCCCTGGAAGAACGGGAAGTGCTTAATTTGGGACGCCACTTGCGTCAGCACTGTCGCCGCCAGCCACCTAGGTCGCACTATCCACTCACCATCGGCCGCGGCAGAGGATGCCGCTGATAAGAAGAAGCGAAAGTATGGTATGTTGGTGTCGCAGTACCAATTTGTACCTGTTGCCGTGGAGACCTTGGGTTGTTCGGGCGCAGAGGCTAAAGGGTTCCTCTCAGAATTGGGGCGCAGGCTCAGGGAGAATACGGGCGACTCCCGCTCTGGTGCGTTCCTGGAGCAAAGGTTGGCCATTGCCATTCAGCGTGGGAACGCGGCGAGCATCATGGGCACTTTTGCGCCGGGAGCAGTTAGAGGTGGGTTATTCGGAGATTAGTTTGTTATTTATTATTTTAGTTAATATGTAATCAATTCTTACAAATGCGATGCAGAAACGTCAATTGATACTGAATTGATTTTTTGTTAGATTTAGGCTTAGGGAAAAATATTCAAATTCTGAGTTATAAGTTTTCACTTCTATCGGCAGTTCCTATGACTGCCATTTTTTTTTATAATTCTCTTGGATGTTATAGTAGAGATTTTCCTCAAATAGACGCGGGTGAAACCGCGGGTCACAGGTAGTATAAAATATTTTTGTCATTAGCACGAATTTGTTACAGATGTTTCATTGGTAGATCAGTTAAAGAAGAACAAAGACCTATACGACATGCCTTTTGTTTACCGTGCGATGCGTCGTAAGTACGATGTGCCATTAGAGAATAGCATAAGCAAAGCACTTAATATATTAGCTCTACGAACCGGCTATAATTCGGCAGGCACAACCCTGGATTTACGACTTTTTGCAAAAAGGAACAGAAACACGAGAGTGATGCCTTTTTCTTCAGCAACTTCGTCTCCGTCAGGGTCAGCGGCAGCTGCCATAAGATCTTCCCTGTTAGGGGTTTCCTATAAAATACGTCACCCTAATTTCGAGATTTTTTTTTACCCTGCCCGGTACCAGCGTATCATGTTTCAGCCTTGGAGGTAGTGAAGGATGGCAAAAGCTCGTTTTAAATGAAGAACCAAATGCGTTGCTGCCTACGGAGTACGATGCTAGTGCGAATAGGGGTATATTTAATTAGTATGGTCAAATCGAGCCATCTGAAGAAGTTTTGGCATGCCTTAGCAGCCATGTTAAGCGCTTTTTTTAAATAGACCGGAATAGAATAAAATACAGATTTCACCAGGCAGAAGTCTGAACTGACTAATGTCAGATATACCGCCGCGGTATATCGGTCTGAATATGTTGTCAGCAAAAGGTCCAAACAATTTCACAATTATAAAACCACTTCCTTAAAGTGACTTTTTTTTTTTATAGCATAGAGTGACGAGACGAGCAGGTCATGTACCTGATAGTAAGCAACATGCCTGCCACATAACAGCACAGTAACACGCAGCTATTGGAACATGATAGTCCAAATCATTACCTAGCACTGCACTGCGCTCGTCACCCAGAGATCTGAGATATTATGTCTCTAAGCCCTGTAATTTCTCTGGAATCATTGCCCTTCAAACCGGAACACAGTAATGTTTGCACATTACTGCTTGGCGGTAGAATATTTGGCAAAAGTGAGGTACTTCCCCAGGCAGACTCTGCTAAGAGTCCTACCACTACGAAACAGTGATTTAGAAACTAGCCAATTAAAACAATAATTTCGAAATTAGTTTTATTGTCATTCAAACTATTTTTGAAAGAAGCGAATCTTAGATATTAAAGTATGACGTAAAAAAATGATTCTGTTTGTTTGTAAGTGTTTCCATGCGTCATAGGTATAGATTAACAAATATTTAACAGGGTTTCTTATATCTATTTATTTACATCACACTATAAAAATAATGAGCCTCTGGATGTGTCAGATGTCTGCTATTTGATACAATCAAGGAATCCGAGACAAACAGATCCCTTACAGTTTGGGGCTAGAGAGTGTTGTGTGAGAAATATCCATCTGCTCGAAAGACGTGTTTGATATTGTGATGGCGGCGATGTCGACTTGTGAATGCGTTCTTGGTATCCATTCTTCTCATATTTGACAGTTTTCTCATTCGCAATTTTTGTAATAAAACGTGTTATCTTCTCTACCGTAACATAGATTTGGGTTGTCAGTAGTAGTTGTACCGGTTCTCATACATTTTAATCGACAGCTATCAGAGTCGTTTAAAATAACGAGGGCTGCTTTTTTATGCTGATATCCCGGCGGTATATGGCAGTAGCACGTGGTAACATTCACGCGATAATCTGGAGATTTAGGGTCACACCTTTCAGAATTAATGGTGGAATCGCAAATTTTTAAATCTGCGCAATTGTAAACATGCGGAGGAATCCTGTTACAGTACTTGATATCCTGAGAGTGAATCATTGTGACTGTCGCCACAAGCAACAACGCTGGCAAGTACTTCATTCTGAAACAATTGAAATTGAGTTTACCATGAGAGCTCAACTTGATTGCTATACATTTTTAGTTAATTTTGTTTTGTTAAAAGTAACTTACAGCAGAAATAATTAGTCTGGACTGGACTAAAATTTCAGCCACATTCGACGACAAAAACTTAAGCCGGTCCAGCCTGACCATATCATACATCAGTAACCCGTTAATTAATTTAATAAATAGAGCCCTAAATCTTACTATTACCGTATTCTACAGTAATAAACGTGAAAAAATATTACATAAGTTTGTGAGGATGGATGGCCAACTGATATACCACAGAACAGAGAATGTAGAATGTATTCTAACTAAACTTGCTTACCTTTGATATTGCTCTCTCTTTTCTTTTGGCTTGATATTATTGAAACAGGGATAGCAAAGCCACAGCCGTTTTAGTTAGGAGGTAGAAGGGCCGGTCTAAGTTACCGAGATTAAAGTTATTTATATTATTGTGCTGTAAGTGATACGAGGTTTATGGCACGAGCTGCTACCCCCACAGAGAGCACGACAACTTCGCCAAAGTAAGGCGTACGTTATCCAAATTTATAAAAATAAGAAATCGACTAAGGACGCGAGATGATCGAGAATTGGCCTAGTGGCTAGTAAGCCTGCCAGCGAAGCCACGAGTCGTGGAATCGATTCCGACAAAGGGAAAATATCATCATCATCAACAGCCCACTAAACGTTCCCATTGCTGGGACTCGGGGCCTTCTCTCGCAAGGAGAGAGTTAAGGCCGTAATCCACCACGCTGGCCCAGTGCGGGTTGGCGGATGACACATGACTTCGAAAGATTCTAGGTACATGTCGGTTTCCTCACGATGTTTTCCTTCACCGTTTTAAGTTAACGGCATTACGCACATGACTTCGAAAAGACAGTGGTGCGTGTGGGGTTTGAACCCGGGGTCTCCGGATCGTCAGCCGCCGTTCTCCCGACTAGACCACCGTAACTTTTTAATATGTGGATAATATTGTAATAGGGAAAATATGTGTGAGATGAATACAAATTGTTGTTCTGGAGTGTTTCTATGTTTAAAAAGTGTGTATTTACGATTATTTCAGTGTTATATCTGCAAGCTTTGCTAAGTTTCGGGGTATTATGTGAAAATGCCCACCAATATTTATATTAATAATTTAATCTAATCTATAATTTTATTTAATGTGTATGGAATCAACACATTACTATTTTAATTTTACATAGTTGAAACTACTTAAAAACAATTATTACTAATTGTTATCATTTGCCATTACTGATTTTATAATTTTCTTATTTTCACTACATTTAAAAAATGTATACATAAATTCTTACAATTCTGACATGTCAATTGGTTATACGAAATTTACTATGTTTAAGGTATAATGTGATAGATTTTTTTTAATTGGTTATATAGTTTTGCGTAAAATAATAGCAAATATATGCCATCCATCTTCACAATCTTTCAAAGAGGTTTTCATTCGTTCTGTGGAACAAAGGTATTTTCTAAGCAATATTAAGTTCTACATAATATACTACGACTAATACTGATAATTGGCCAAATGCTAGTTTACATTTTAATTTATAGTTAAAGTAAATAAACTTACCTGGTGTTTGATAATACCTCCACAAGGTTGTAAATGTTTCTGAATATACCAACAAATCGGCGACACATTTATATAGCACAAGCCACATTTAAATCACAACCGAAAATAATTTCACAAAGCATTAGATAAATGCTAATTCGCGCGAATTCGTTACGTAATATTTATTCATTGGCAGAGTTGAGTTAGAAGAAAAACAAAGGAGAGTACTGACTGTACGTCATGACTCTTATTTGCCGTGCGGTGTTTCGTACATAGTACCTACATACCACGATATCGTGTCATCGTAACATAGCGTAAGCAACGCACTTATTAATTCAACAAACTGTCTACAAAAGTAGTAGTTAGTAGCAAAAACCTGGATATACAACTTTTTTGAAGACTTTTTCTGCAGAATCAGATGACATATAATACGATACAACCGATTAAAAGCTAAAAATGAAAAGAAGAAGAAGAGTTTTATCAGCTGACTATTATTTTTATCATTATATAAATTCAGACCAATAGAAACTGTGCATACCTCTCAAAGACGCCAGTTTGTATGGGTTAACTTTTAAAATGTTTTGTAATATCTTATCTTACCTGCAAACAACAATAAAGATGTTTGTATTTGTATTTTTACCCGACTGAAAGAAGGGTTATGTTTTTCGCGCGTATCTTGTATGTTTGTAAATTTCTTTATTCCCACGTATCTTCCAATCCAAACGGCTGCACGGATTTTGACGATTCAGATATCGTTACATTTGTCTCAATTACCCAAGTGTCCTTAGATAGGTATTAAATAAAAAAAATCAATATAGCCGATTTTTGAGGCAAAATTGTGAGTAGTTGAAAAAAAAAATGTTATCTAGCATATCGAGTAGGGTATCAAAATACAGAGAATTTAAAGAGCATTACAAATATGTAAATATGTTGTGTAGTTAACTGCCATTTGGAATAATTTCAAGCATTTTAATTCAACCAACAGTGTTTTTCTTACGTGTTGTTTTTTAGTCGGGTTTTATATTTTTTTTAATTATTGCACTGTAACGGAAACTTGATAGTGGCGCCCTTTTGTTCATGCATCTCTATCTTTCAAGCATAAGCAGCCCACTAAATATTTCCCACTGCTGAGACTCAGGGCCTTCTCTCTCTAGAAGAAACTCAAGGCGATTACCCACTACGCTGGCAGTTCGAGGTCGTAGATGCGCATGAACTCTCAAATTCTTGGAAGATGCCAGTTTCCTCACGATGTTTTTCTTTCACAGGTTTAAGTTATCCGGGGCTATCGGCAGGTGCCAAAAGAATATTCCCCATTAATTCCATAATTAACTCGTGTTATTTCTCACTGTCACTGTGTAGGGAGGTTCGGGAAAGGTTATGTTGACAGGTCTTCGCTGACAGGTTCTTCGCAGTAGCGTCAGGGCTTTGGGGCTGTTTGCTGTCTTTTTTTAATTTTTTGAATCTTCTTTTGGTGCACTTCATAAAGATTTTCCCGTGGCCTGTAAATGAGGCTGATTTCACGCTGTGACTCGATCGAGTTAACTAGGGCCCACCGAGTGTGCAGGAGCGAGAAAAATACTGTCAGTTGCTCTGCTGTGTTGCTGTGTTTACTGTTTACTATTTTAATTTGTTTAGAATTCAAAAAATAATTAAATTAATTTCTGACTTGTTTCTCATTTATCCTACTAATACGATCCATAATAACACTACATAATACAAAATTCAGAAAATGAAGATTTCACTTCTTCCGTGCTAGCACACACATTGTTTTCGTTTGACGGTTTGACGGACGGTAGGCCTGCGCCCACCTTTACGACTCCGCTCCCACCCGACAAATACATTGGCAACATAAATTAGCAGACGGCCAGACAACGAGCGGTCTGCTAATTTGTATTGCCCAATGTAATCTGTATCTTAACATGCATGACATAAAGCCCATATTTGGGTTATTTGTCGGGTGGTAGCCGAGTCGTTTAAGTCTTTATTCTACTTCTATAAAGCACACAATATATTTTGTCGCTTCGTAAACTATTTTTTGTTTTTTTTTTTTAATTGTCGTGTAAATTGTACATTTGTGAATAAAGAACTTTGACTTCGACAACCCAAGCCGAGGTCGAACCATATAAGTTGCCTTGGCGTAGCTCGCGCTAGTTGTCTTACAAGCTATAGTTGAGTACAGTTAATATAGTAAGTGGTGAAGTTATTTAGCTTAGCTAAATTAAGTACTCGTTGAATACAGTTAACGTAAGTTATCTTAGCTTTAAGGGCGTACCCCGAGCAAATGACCTAGAGTATTTCTTACCTCATCGCACACCGCAAGAAAGAGCAAGAGAGAAACAGTAGGATTTGTCGGTATTTTATGCTGAAATTTTTGAATAAACTCTTAATTTATAAAATCAGATTTTGGTCTTTTGAAAAAAAAAATTCTACCAAAAAGTTCGTAATGAAATTGCCTATCCGTTGGTGTAAGTATAAAATCCAAATAATGGCGGGTTTTTGAGTAGATGCATGATAATTACAGTTATTTCAATTTTTATGGCTTCGTTGTGAGGAGATTATTTAAACAATAAATTCATTACAAAAAAAAGTACCATTTTGAAGCCAAGAAGTTGTAGAAATTTAATTTATTTTTTACCAGTTGATATTTGTGTTGGCTAATGAGTAGATAGCATTGAAAAATGGATAAAGAACTCGTTTTGCTGGGTGACGCATCTTAAACGAGATGGCGGTCTAGCGACACCTCGCTTGATACCGATGATGAGGTCCACGAAGAAACATGTTTATAATGTATTTAAAAAACTGTTCAAATAAACAAAAGACACTTAGTATTTAGTACTAAGTTAATCCTTTTCATATTCGTAACATGACTTATACATTCTAATAAGCAACATTTTAAGATATTTAACTTATTGGGATATAGTGACTAAGTCAATTGTTTTCTTGAAAAATTGTGAAGTACCCTACCTACCAGTACCTACTACCAGTAAATACACCACTAACAGACCCAAAAACATACAAGTCGTTTGAAGAAATTCGTGGCATTCTCCATTTTAACTCTGCTAATTATAATATGACCTTCGAAGGGGATTGCAAGATCCATATCGCAACAGTTGTATCATTAGTATTACTAAACAAACTAGCAGAACTTAGTAAAAATCATAGCACTAATGATTGCTCCAAGCAAAATCACGATAAAGGAGATCAAATAGTAATCAAAACGAAAAATGTGTGACACAACATTGGTCGAATGAAAAACGAAGCGAACGAAAATAAATGGATGAGCGTAAAGGTGTGACACATAAACGGAACGAAAAACGAAGCGACCGTAAAAAAATGAGGAGCGTAAAGGTGTAGACACAACAGTTATCGATCGAAACAGAAGTGAACGAAAAAAAAATCGATATGCGTAAAGGTGTTGTAGCAGAACGAAAAACGAAGCGAACGCAAAATAAAATCGATGAGCGTAAAGGTATAGACACAACATCAGCCGAACGAAATACGAAGCGAACGAAAACTAAATGTCGATGAGCGTAAAGGCGTAGACACACCGCGGATCCCGATGCGGTGCGATGCGGCGCCAACAGCCGCAGCGCGCGCTCGATGTGACGCAGCCTTATCTCCTTCTCCCCGAGCAACGCGCGCGCCCGGTGTAACGCCACCTCTAACTCGGTCGCCTCGCGTTCCTCCTGGTAAATGTAGTCACAGCCTAAATTATTAGAAACTCACTCAAACATAACTACGCGGACAGAGAATAATTACTAGTTCTCCAGCACTAATTATTTATTTATTTATTGAAAAATGCTACTAAAACAAACATTTTAACAGAAAAAATACACAATTATAAAATAAAGGTGTTTGGGTAAAGTTGGCGTCGTTTTTTTTTTAGCGGCCAAAGATCCGTTATCACTTTCTTGTAACAATAAAATACCCTGATGCTATCTGTGCAATCAAATTTGCTCCAAGTCATTTCGGAGCTGAGTTATGGCCTGTCAAAGTTATTTATTTTTTGGATTTTTTTGTATGGACAAGTGACGTCGTTTTTTTTTAGCGTCCAAAGATCCGTTATCACTTTCTTGTAACAATAAAATACCCTGATGCTATCTGTGCAATCAGATTTGCTGTAAGTAATATCGGAGCTGAGTTATGGCCTTTCAAAGTTTTTTTTTGGGTATTTTTATAAGGACTAGTAGCGCCAGTTTTTCTTATATGGACTAGTGGTGCCATTTCCTATAGCTAGGAAATGGCGCCACTAGTCCATTTAAGAAAAACCCAAAAAAAACTTTGAAAGGCCATAACTCAGCTCCGATATGACTTACAGCAAATCTGATTGCGCAAATACCCTTAAGATAGTGTACTTTTTAATAAAATTGATAACAGATCTTTGGCCGCTTTGAAAAATAGCGCCACTAGTCCATATAAAAATACCCAAAAAAAACTTTGAAAGGCCATAACTCAGCTCCGATATGACTTACAGCTAATCTGATTGCACGAATGCCATTGTGGTAAGCTAGTGTTTCAAAAAAGTGACAACAGATCTTTGGCCGCTAAAAGAAATGGCCCTACTAGTCCTTATAAAAATACCCAAAAAAAAACTTTGAAAGGCCATAACTCAGCTCCGATATGACTTACAGCAAATCTAATTGCACAAGTACCCTTGTAATAAAGTAATGCTTCAAAAAAGTGACATCAGATCTTTCGCCGCTAAATAAAATGGCGCCACTAGTCCATACAAAGAAAACCAAAAAAAAAACTTTGAAAGACCATAACTCAGCTCCGATATAGTTTGCAGCAAATCTAATTGCACAGGTACCTTTAAGTAAAAATATTGTTTCATCAAAGTGATAACGGATGTTTGGCCGCTATAGTAAATGGCGCCACTAGTCCATTTAAGAAAAACCCAAAAAAAACTTTGAAAGGCCATAACTCAGGTCCGATATGACTTACAGCAAATCTGATTGCACAAATAGCATCAGGGTATTTTATTGTTACAAGAAAGTGATAACGGATCTTTGGCCGCTAAAAAAACAACGACGCCACAAGTCCATACAACCCATAAAGTACCCAAACACCTTTAGACAGCGATTTTTTTTATAGCATAGGGTGACGAGACGAGAAGAACACGTGTCTGATGCCAGTCGACCAAATTTCATAAGAATCTATCGCTATATCGTCTTAATACATGAACGCAAATTTTAGTTTTTTGTTCATATTTCCAAAACCGCTACACCGATTCCGATAAAATTTATATGAGACCACCTCTGAACTATGATCTACCAAACAAAACCATTAAAATCCATTCCCAATTGGCGGCGCTATCGCGTAACATACATACATACAACTGAATAGGGTCCAATCCTCAAAAAAAAACTAATTAGTCCGTCAGTTAGATTGCTAAAAAATATTGTACACGTATTTTTTCTTTTGTTTCACAACAAAAAATTACGAAGATACTAGAAGTTTCGCGTGACGTCACTCGTGCCTACGATTTTTACTCACGAGTGACGTCGCGAACCCCCTCTCTCGAAGTTTGTTTGATGTTCTATATCTTTGTCGATTTATAATATTTTGAAAAACCAAAAAATACGTGTCTCCTATTTTTCCATGATTTAGCTGACGGACTAATTAGAAAAGTGTATTTTTGACCCAGTCCGGTACCCTATTGATAACCTCCTCTTTTTTGGAAATCGGTTATAAATTACGATATCATTGGTCTTACTAAAAATAACAAGTAACTAGAAGAAAAAAAAAAAAAACAAAAGATACGGAATTGGTCACAGCGAAACATCGAGAAAACCCAATTGTATATAGAAACACGGCCAAGTGCGAGTTGGACTCGCCCGTGAAGAGTTCCATATCCATGGCAGCAAGTAGCATAATATAAAAAATTCTTGAAGTTCGTGGTAACTTTGATGGATGTTTTAAAAATACTGTATTTATTCCGATTACAAAAAAAAGTTCTTGTTCAGACCAATTTTCAGTGGATTTGCATGGTAATGTGCATCATACATTTTTTTAGTTTTGTCATTCTCTTATTTTAGAAGTTACAGGGACACATTTTACCACTTTGGAAGAGTCTCTCAAAAGTCAAAGTAATTTATTCGCCAAAAATTAGCTCTCGCGCAAACTATTCAGTTTAGACAACAAAATATTCCAAACCTCTATACCATATTTAATATACCTATCCATAGATACTGCACACATAAGATTTTGATGAAATAAGGTAGCCAAGTGCGAGTTGGACTCGCCCATGAAGGGTTCCGTTCCAGCAAGTAACATAATATACATAGTTCTTGTAGTTCGTTGTAACTTTGATCGAAGTTTCAATAATAGTGTATTTATGACGTACTAAAAAAAAACTACTCGTCAGATCGAGTTCAAACTAATTTTCGTTGGTAGTTTTCATGGTAATGTACATCATATATTTTTTTTAGTTTTTTCATTCTCTTACTTTAGAAGTTAGAGGGGGGGGGGACACACATTTTACCACTTTGGAAGCGTCTCTCGCGCAAGTTATTCAGTGTAGACAAAAATTATATTAGAAACCTCAACATCATTTTTTAAGACCTATCGATAGACAACCCACACGTGTAGGTTTGATGAAAAAAAAATTTTTGAGCTTCAGTTCTCAGTATGGGGGGCACCCCTAATTTTTGTTTTTTTAAAAAACTTTTGTAAAAATCTTAATGCGGTTCACAGAATACATCTACTTACCAAGTTTCAACAGTGTAGTTCTCATAGTTTCGGCAAAAAGTGGCTGTGACATACGGACGGACGGACAGACAGACAGACAGACAGACAGACAGACAGACAGACAGACAGACAGACATGACGAATCTATAAGGGTTCCGTTTTTACGTTTTACGGAACCCTAAAAAGCATTTTTGAGTTTCAGTTCTAAGTTTTTTTTTTTTTTTTTTTTTAACTTTGATAGGCTTACACTTGACCGCCATCTCACCTGATGTGAAGCGACGATGCGGTCTACGATGGAGCGTGTTTACCTAGAAGAAACCGATTCACTCTCGATTTGAAGACACAAAGATTGTAGTCAACAGGGAAAACCCACTCAGGCAACGCATTCCACAGCCTAGACGTTCTTATCACAAAAGTAGAGTCAAATCTCTTCGTTCGCGTCTTTGGAACATCAACCATGAAACGATGTCGTTTTTTCGAGCTACGAGCATTCCGATAGAAAAAAGGGCAAGGTGGTATTAGATCATGTAAATCAGTCGCACACTCTCCGAAGTGTATTCGTTAAAAAACCGAAAGGCTAGCGACTTTTCGGCGATGTTCAAGACTTTGTAGTCTTTTTCGCACAAGAGTGTCGTTGCCTATGAGCCTTTTGGCACGTCTCTCGATCGATTCCAAGGCCTCCAGCTGATACTTAGCCGAACCATCCCAAAGATGCGAACAGTACTCCATACAAGAACGAATTTGAGCCTTATATAACGTGAGCAACTGCTCAGACTTGAAGTACCTACCTTCGCACCTTTGAGAGGACACCTAGCTTTTTGGCAGCTAATTTGGCCTTGGACTCGATATACGAACCAAAGTTCAGCGTAGATGTCAATGTAACGCCCAAAAGCTCAAGACGGTCAGAAATCGGAACGGATACACCTCTAAAGGTTGGAGTCAGTTGAAAAGGACTCCTTTTTGCGGAGAACAGACACGCCTGCGTCTTACTCTCATTGAACTTGACCAGATTGGCATCGCCCCATGTAGACACCGCCTCAAGGGTCAAGCTCAAACGCTCGATCAGACTCTCTCTTAGTACCTGAGTTTGCTGCCCACTGACTCTCGCACTAGATATGTAACTCTCTACAACGGTGCTATCATCTGCGTACCCAAAGATACCGGGCTTCAACAGATCGTTGATATGTAGCAGGAAGAGCGTCGCAGAGAGTACCGACCCTTGAGGGACTCCGGCATTGATAGCCATTTGATCCGACGAGCAGCCATCAATGACGACTCGTATGGATCGATCCCTCAAGAAGTCCGATATCCACGAAATAAACCCAGGAGACAAACCATAACTAGAAAGCTTGCTTATAAGGCCATCATGCCAAACCCTGTCAAAAGCCTTCGAAATATCCAGGGAGACTGCAAGTGCTTCCCCGTGTTTCTCGATAGCTTCACTCCAGATGTGAGTGACGTACGCTAGAATATCCCCGGTGGACCGGTTTCGGCGAAACCCGTATTGCCGGTCACTGAGGAGGTCGTTTGATTCTAGGTACGTCAGGAGCCTGTGGTTTAAGACACGTTCCATAGTCTTGCAGAGTATGGACGTGACTGAGATGGGCCTGTAGTTGGCAGGGTCAGCACGACTACCTTTTTTGGGCACTGGTTGCACATTGGCAAGCTTCCAAGACTTCGGTACTAAACCAGTTTCGAGAGAGAGTCTAAATAGACGCGTCAGTATCGGGGACAACTCAGGCGCACATGCCTTCAACACTAGGGCAGGAATACCATCTGGGGCAAGTATGGGGCACCCTCAAAATTTATTGTTTTTTTACTATTTTTGGGTCAAAATTTTAATACGGTTCACAGAACATACGGTGGCTGTGACATACGGACGGACATACAGACAGACATGGCGAATTTATAAGTGTCCCGTTTTTTGCCATTTGACTACGGAACCCTAAAAATCAGAGAAAATTATTACGCAACTACTTGCGTAAGTATCACATGACAGCCTTGTTAAAATTGTAAACGATTTAAATAATTTAATAAGTACTAAGCTTCGCAATTACACAGCCGTTATTTTGCCATAGCCTTTACAGAAAATCTACAAAGAAATTCTATTTTTATCAATTCTACTATTCAGATCAATTAGTTTCGAGCAGAAATACTTGTAAATCTGTACCACAAAAAATTTGGGAAACATATATTTCCACTGAATAAGCCCCTACTGATTCCCTTTAGTTTAGCTATTTTCGTGTAGTATAGTCGATTTTATTTAAGACACATTGTTTATCTATCAGCGATAAACTAATACAGCGTTGGAGTTCCGAAATTAAACAATATTATAGTACTCGCATGAAACGGGGAAGATTGACGAAAGAGGCTGAAAGTACTGCAGTAGACCGAACTTGCCCGATACCAAGCGGAGAATTTCGGTGTAGTTTCAGATATAGACACTTATGAACAATATTTACGCTAAGAGAAATCGAATGGTGAAAAAAAAATTGGCAGTCATAGGAACTGCCGATAGAAGTGAAAACTTGCTGTTGCCCTGGTACTGGTACCTAGGGGCAAACGCAACTCTTTTATATTTCTGTTGTCCTGGTATCTGGAGATAAACGCTGGGCTGTTGGAGGTAGGTAATCGAAACTCTTTACTGTTTCTGTTGCCCTGGTAACTACCTGATCGTTTTTACCGAGTTTACCCGAAGATTTCATATCCGATCCGATCCATTATATCATATCCAAGCGTGACGATTGATGAATCCATTTCACAGCCCACGAAAATTCTGTCTATAGCGCGCCTAAAGAAGTTTTCACTTCAAAAATTTGTTCTATCTATTGGTCAGTTCAAGGATTTCTATTTGAGCTATAGATAAAGTTAAGATACATAGAGATAGATATAATTTTTAAACATATAAATCGAAAGTGTCGCACGAACACTAGATCGGCGTGTCCGTTTTCGAAAAATGTGTTACGTACCAGTATCTTCACATATCCCCACAACGTAAGATACATCCATCATAGGGTATCTAAATTCAACTCGGCATCATTATTGATCCACCTCGTGCCAACAACAATTCGCTGATGCTAGCGTTAATAAATTGTGACCCAGATAACCCTTAATCAAATCCTACTTTTAACAAAGAAGTCGTTCTCACATCGAAGGCATTCGCGTCTTTGTAAAATAGGTTTAAGACATTAAATCTGAGTTTAAGTATAGTAAAATTTGCTCTAAGCAATTCTAGTTTCCTTTTTGAACCCTTCTTGCGTGCAGCTAGCGTAGTGTATGTAAGCTTTAGTTTTTAAATAAATAATAGATGAAATCATTAGTTTTTAGACAAACAATTATTTTACCTAAGCAAAAGTTAAAATTTAAGACCGAGTAAAAGCGAGTGAGCCGTCCGTCCTCGGCTCTTTTAAGACCCTCACTAACACACTAACGGCTCGGGTCATAATGTATAATGTTTATGTTTACCGAGGGCGCTCGGTGCGGTGATTGGTCGCCGCGGGTCTCGCGCAGCGCGGCGCGGCGTCGCTTGAGCAATATACATATCTATACTAATATTATACAGCTGAATAGATTATTTGTTTGAAAGCGCCAATCACAGGAACTATTAGACCGATTTCAAATTTTTCTATTGAAATCAATATTTCATTGATTGAACCCCGAGTGCTATAAGGCCACTGTACCACGGGCGAAGCCGGAACGGACCGCTAGTAAAGTATGTTAAAAAAGTTAAGACATAATTAGAAGCGCGTGAAACGACCTCGGCTCTTTTAAGACCCTCACTAACGGCTCGGGTCGTAATGTATTATATGTTTACCGAGGGCGCTCGGTGCGGTGACTGGTCGGCGCGGGTCTCGCGCAGCGCCGCGCGACGTCGCTTCAGCACCGCGCGCGCGCGCCGCATGCCTTCCCGCTCGACTAGCGCGCGGTGACGCACGAACTCTAGCTCGGGAGTGTCCGCTTTTGATACTGCGCCTGCAAAAATTACGTTGTAAATTGTTTGTAGGCTTTCATCGAGCCAACAGTAGTCCAATCGTCATCTGAGAGGTTATTACAATACTTCCTTCGCCGTAGAATTTAATGACATTAGCATAAGCACTAAACAATTTCACTGTTGAAACTCGGGACCTTCTCCTACAAAGAGGAGAAGGCGGAAGGATTATACTATTTGTATGCTCTTTCTTTTGTTGTCTTTCATTAATTGATGTGTAAGTTGTACGTTTATGAATAAATAATTTTATATAATAAATAATATAGAGAGTCAAAGCTAGCACGCTTACCTAGTGCGGGTTGATTGGAGACGCACGACTTAAAAAGATTCTAAATACATGCCGGTTTCCTCACGATGTTTTTTTCCGTTTTTTGTAAGTTAAGAGGCATCGTAAGTTTACGCACTTCGAAAAGACAGTTGTGCGCGTGAGATTCGAACCAGGGACTCCGGATTGGCAGTCGCCGTTTTCCAGACTAGATCAAGTGCAACTTGACATTAGATAGGGTCTATTTATTCCCTAAGGATTCCTGCGTGTACAACCAATCGTTTCATTGAACTTATGTAGTTATTCAAGTTTATGTATATGGCTATTTTACTGTATGTGTTATATTGATTTGTAGTCCACGGGGGCCGTTCAAGTATTACGTAAGCAGATTTATTGCAATAATTTAACCCCCCCCCTTGTCATCAAAAGTGAGCAAAACTATTACCCCCCCCCCCCTTATTATGCTTTCGTAAACATTGGTACCCATTCCACCGAAAACGCGTTGCGTTTTCAAGTCTCTAAGTAATATATGGGTTGCCATCTATGTAACAAAATAAAAACTATTGCTGACGTAATCATCATATAGACACCCACCCCCCATGTCATCATAAATAAGCAAAACGCATACCCCCGCCCCCCTATAAGATAAGATAAGACAACTCTTTATTAAAAGCCACACATACATACAAAAAACAAAATCACAAAATAAACTTTAAAATAACTTATGCTAGACATTTTAATTGGCGGCCTTATCGCTTAGAGCGATCTCTACGGTGGTTACGTAACGCGTTCGGTGTAAAGCGTTTGTTCTAACTCTATACGTAGTATATGTAAACTCTTTGTTTGGTTTTGGCCCTGCCCCGCTGCTGGCGGCACCCTAGTTTTTAAGTTTTTTATAATGTTTATTTTCTATATATATTGTAAAAAACTTCAAAATTAAGAAAATCAATAAATGAGTGAATAATAATAATGTTTTTATGTTCTTTTATATAAATATTGTAAAAACTTAAATTTAAGAAACGAAATAAATAGGTACGTGGATAATAATAAATATTGGTGGACAATTCACACACAACACCATCTGACCCCAAACTAAGCAAAGCTTGTACTATGGCAGCCAGATAGCTGATATAATACTTATATAGTAAACGAAGTATTAGCGTGTTACCGATCTCAGTGAAGGGGTACCGCAGGCTGTAGGCCGGCTGGCACGCCAAGTCAGGGAACTGGTCCTCCAGATCATCCAGCTTCCTCAGCTGCTGCCGAAGAGACTCCAACGGACTCGACCAGCCCTCGCCGCGTCTGAACAGACAAACGAATAGTACAGTGACGGGACTCGAGTCCCTGTCTACACAGTAAGAAGGATATTAGGAGTCGGTGCCTTTCTAATACTAAAACCCACTCAAGCAAGGTATTCCACAGCTTTGACGTTCTTATCACAAAACCAGAGTCAAATCTCTTCGTTCATGTCTTTGGAACAGCAACCATGAAACGACGTCGCTTTTTCGAGCTGCGAGCATTCCGATAGAAAAAAGGGCAATGCGGTATCAGATCATGCAAATTAGTCGCACAATCTTCGAAGTGTATCCGATAAAAAACCGATAAACTAGCAATCTTTCGGCGATGTTCGAGACTTTGCAGTTTTTTTCGCACGAGGGTGTCATTGGCTGAGTCTTTTGGCAGTCTCTCTCTCTCTCACACACAATGTCCAGCAGTGGACGAATGTGAGCTGATTATGATGATGATGAATACTTCGATACATCTTAATCTTAATTTACATAAATCTCCTGTCACGATGTTTGTCCGCGATGGATTCTTAAACTACTTAACCGATTTTAAATAAAATTGGCACACCGTGAGCAGTCTGGTCCAACTTGAGAGATAGGATAGTTTTTATTTCGATTAATAGTCTTTAAATGACAATATCCGAGCGCAGCCGGAATGGGCCGCTAGTAATACAGTATTTTGAAAAATTACCGCCCGTCCTTTGTCACACAATGTAACACAGTAACACTTCATCGACCCACTCTCATTGGAACATAAAGAGTCCAAATGATTGGCTAGCACTGCACTGGGGTCGTCGCCCAGAGATATAAGATAATTAATTCTTATGTGCGGTAATTTCTCACTTTTACTTTAAAATTGTTTACTATTTGCATGCTCTTACTTTTGTTTTTTACTAATTGACGTGTAAATTTTACATTTATGATTATGAATAAAGAACTTTGACTTAGCCTACCCTTGTCCACTGCTGAACATAGTCTTCTCCCAAGATACACCATTAATCTATCTTCAGTGTTTCCTCTCCAGTTTATCGTCAATTCACCAAGTTTCAGGGCGTCATGCGCTATATAAAACTTGGCAATACGATATCAACCCTGTACTATAATACTGCTATTCAGACTTACTTGGGCGAATAATTAAGACGTGAAGTTGACGCAGATTTTAACCTCGTGAAGCATCGGCGACGTCCGTGCCCTAAAAAAACAATCGTAAGTTTAACGCTTGATGAAGTAAATAAATTAAATATACTTATTTTTTTTCTCTGTGAATGCCAGACAACAGACCTCAATTTGTGAAAATTTTGCTGAAAAAAGAAAAAACCCTGATACATTATTTGCATATATATTTTGTTTTTGATGATTTTTAAATTTTTCCAAAAGCGCTAAACCGATTTTGATAAGATTTAAATGGGACCATCCCAAAAGTATGATCCATCAAACAAATAATCACTAAAAGCGAAGGAAAACATCGAGAGGAAACCGGCGTGTTCCGAAATAAAACTTCTTTTGGGGACAGAGATCTTGGGCAGCATAATGGGTTATGGTATGGGTATCTCTCCTTGTGAGAGAAGGCCCCTAGTCTCACCATTGGGAACTTGAGATGAATACCTTGTGAATTAATTGAGATTATTCAAGATTAAAATCATAATTACAAACCATTCATGGTCTCCTTGGGTTTCTCATCAGCCGTCGTCGCATCAGAAGAATCTTGGCAGTCTGTCGTGGCACCTGCAAACCAATAAAATAAATAAATATTGGTGGACAATTCACACACAACACCATCTGACCCAGACCCAGACCCAAATCACTCAGATTTGGGTGTGTTCTCGAGTTCTCGGGATGTTTAATAAAGTGAACATTACATCATCTTAAATGTACCTACCTAAAAATTATTTACATTACCTCATATCATGTACCTACTAGAAAATACGTATTCGAAAGAAATCACTTATTTAATTGATCGAACTCCAATGGAAGTTCGTTTGATCAACTATCAAAATGTGACAGACTATAAGATATCTATCTACTATCAGATACAGATATCATATTCAGAGAGCTGGCACCTAATTTTGCTGAAAACTTCTTGAAAGCTGAAAACTTCTCACATACCTCTCCTTAATTGAGGCAATGCGCAAATTTTATACGTTGTAGTTATGTTTAAAGAATAAATAAAACAATAAGATAGACGATTTAGTCGAGGCCTTGCTAGACGCGTGCAAAAATGTTTCGTATTTGAGGCAATTTGAAATTTTAATTGAGTGTTATTATTTATGATTAAAATAGGAATTCTCACAGATCCTTTTAGGGCTTTCTACCTGCTATATGATGTAAATTGAGGGATTCAATTTGCCTCGTTACTATTTGCACCTCTGTGTTGGGGTATTTACTATAGGATAGGTATATGACAAGTTTTCAGCTTGCCTAAAATACCTACTCAAAAATCGGTGATCTCGGAATAGTCTCGTAGAGATAGAGTCGCGTAGGTATCATAATAAATCTAAGGAAATCCGGTTTTTACTTAATTTCCTCACACGACATTTAAAAATATATTCATAATGTTTTTTTTAAGAGGATTATAGCTTATTTTTTAATTTACCTCCATCTTTGTCTAGCTCTCGGCTCCGTCTGGTGAGCGGTTCCCTGAAGGCTACGTTCCCGCGGCGGTGCGGACGCTGCTTTAGCGGACCCTGGGACGCGTCCGATGTCGGCAATTGCTACAAATCACACGCCACGTTATTTTATTTATCTATTACATTTATTTACAAAGGCGTATCCTTTTGTAAATTTAATTTACCAGAGATTCCATTCTGACATATAGAACAGGGGGTCTACCGCCGAACGAAAACTATCTTAGCTTTGATGTTTCTCTCTCTTTTCTTTTCGTTTGAAATGATAGAGATGGCAAAAGGAAAACCAAAGCCGATATTCAGTTGAGCGGTAGGAGGCCCGGTATGGTGACTAGAAAAAAAATTGTCTCTGTTAGATTGAAAAAAATATCATAAATGTAATTTTTAATTGTTTCGCAAACAAAATATGACGAAGATATAGTGCTTAAAAGTTTCCGAGTGGCGTCACGTCTATTTACGATTTTGATGTAGACGTGAAGTCTACATCAAAATCGTAAATAGTATTTGACGAGCGCAGTGCAGTGCTAGGTAATGATTTGGACTATAATGTTCCAATAGCTGCGTGTTACTGTGCTGTTATATGGCAGGCATGTTGCTTACCATCAGGCACATCACTCTATGCTATAAAAAAAAAAAAAAAGTCACAACCTCCTACTCCGGAAGTTTGATGATTTGTATCCTTGTCGATTTTGAACAACTTGATAAGACAAAAAACACGTGTCCCAATGTTTCTATAACCTATGAACTAATTAGAATGGTATATATTCACCAGTGGTATGGCACCAGTCATCATCCCTTAAAGGTTTATAAATCAGCATAAGTACAAAGTGACAGATGTCACAATATGTTTTCGAAATATATATTTCTTGTAACATGTTGCCTTAGGATATTCTCTTAATTCAATTAAATTCTTCATTTCAATTAATTTTCAATTTAATACCGGTTTTATGTCCCTGCCACAGGGCTATCATAGCTTTTAGGACATACATTTATGTAAAAGCAACCAAAAATCAAACTAATTTGAATATTACCACCGTATTCCATTTTACATTTGCTTTGAATTATTCAAGCCAAAAACCTACACATTTTTTATAAATTCATATCAGTTTTAAAATTTTCGATATTTGTGATGTCAAACGAACACGAACACAAAATCAAGCTTATTCCAGGTGAAACAGTGGTTATAATATAATACCCTTATAACACTATTAACATAGATATTTATTCATCAACTAAATAAAAGAAAAATCTCAAAAAAAAATTGAGAAAAGACAATAAACTTACGATCTCTAATCTCCTAAGTTTCCACTCCTCATTATTATTGTCTATGGATTTTTGTGCGTGGCTCTCGGAATACGAGGTCTCATTGTCGTTGCTCTTGAAAAAAATAAAAGAAAACACTTGCAGAAATATTCAACATCATCATTAATAGCCTTGCACTATCTTTCACGGGCGATATACGTTTGTGAAATATGGAACAAGGGCAAGTAACATCATACTGATAGGTACACCTCCGCCGACGGTTGAAGAGGCCAATACACGATCTACCAATAAGCAGTAGAGGCATCTGAAACAACTGCCTATGAACCACTTTATTAAAAAAAATGTCAGTCTTACGGATTACAGATTATAGATAATATATTTATTAATTAGGTAAACGGGTAACTCACGTGTAATAAGGTCGGTCAATCCGACTCGAGTTTCGACCGCGTCCGGCGGCCTTTTTCAAGGAGAGTGTACGCGCACGATGGCTTCCCGTTTGGCACTACAACCTTATTTTTTTTTTTGATTGACCGACCTTATTACACGTTACCTGTTATCCTAATCAATATGTGTAACAACCACGTTAATTTTAATACTAAAAGATAATATATTATTACCATTAATCATACAACCAAAGTGCTGTTCTTGTGCTTATTATTTATTATGTAAATAATTATCAAAATTGACATACATAAATAAAATGTTATTTAAAAAAATATTGTGACATCGGTTTTTCGACATTTTACCTATTTATTCACTCTTGATTTGAAAACAAATCCGGACTGAATAGGTTTCTTCTACATAACCACGTTTCCTCGTAGACCACATAGTCGCTTCACATCAGGCGATATGGCGGTCAAGTGTAAACCTATAATAATAAAAAAATACCTTATTATGTTGTGAATTAAATTATTATTGTGTGGCGACCTGTTGACCATAGTATAGTAAAACTGCCAATTTTGGTAGTGCTCAATAAAAGTCCAATTCTCACATAGCAATTAGTGATACCAACCTTTGATGTGGGATTAGATTTGACGCGAGGCGCGGGTTCGATGACCGCGCTCACCGATGTCTCTTCTTTACACCTACAAGAGGCGAAACATTAAATCAAACTATCAAAGCAGCTCAAACAAACAGGCATAAAACAAGAACATTATTATAAATTTTGAGTTATCTCCGACGCATAAGTTACTAAGAATCAACTGGATTACGACAGCACAATAATTTTAAAGTTTTTTGGTTTCTTTTCTTTAGTTAATACTCCTCATTCTTTTTCAAAATATCGTACATTGTTTCACTAGTCAACCCATCGCCAAGTAGCGATATGCAAATATTAGTGTTGCGGTTTGAAGGACGTTTCTAGAGAAATGACAGTTGTAAGAAATAAATCATCTTACATATCTGGGAGAAGAGCGCAACGTAATGCTAGTTAGTGATTTTGACTCTTCATGTTCAAATGGCTACGTGGGTAGGAGCTACTATAGGTAGGCGAGTTGCTACCATCAAGAGCAAGTATTGTTAGCGCGATCATTTTAAAAAAATTGGCAGTCATAGGAACTGCTGATAGAAGTGAAAACTTATAACTCAAAATTTAATAGCTTACTTTGGAAACTACACGTGTGAAACCGGTGGGCGTGGCCATGAACATGGCCATCTAGAAACGCTTATGCTGACCCATTTCTAGATGGCCAATGGCCATGGTCCCGAGATTACCCGAAGCTTTCTCATTATTCCGGAGCGTGATGTCAGAATTCAATTTACAACCCATAAAAAGACATGTTTGTGGCACGCCAAAAGAAATTTTCACTTTAAAAAAAATGGTTGTCTGTAAAGTCTGTTTACTGACGATAGTTGAACGTGACAACGTCTTTTTCCTTTTAATGCGGTCATAGTATTTGTGTTAAGCGCCATCTAGGTAAAACGTTCTGAAGCTTTTTGAAAAGCTGTTCAAAGCGCCATCTCTGTTCTTCACAAGTTCTTCAAGCTTCATATCGTCGCTTTTCTAAAACATGGACAGACTCCTTGAACGTCATACACATTTCACTCACTAGATGGTGCGAAAAGTAATAAAGCGAGGTAACGGCACATGACGTCATGTTTTGCGGGCGTGCCGAATTATAAGACGTTATCACGTCAAAAACCGGAATGACGACCGTTGCACTGGGCCGGTCAGTGATTTTAGCTCTTATTGTTCATCACGAAATCAAAACGTATGATTGGATAATAATACTATTACGACGTATTCAGTAGCTTTGAATAACATACCTCTCTAGTGAAGGGTTAGCTTTGTGCGAGTTAGATTTCTCCGTTTCTGATCCCGTCGTCATGCTCATTTCGCGGCGTTTGTTCCGACGTTCGATTGACATCTGGAAAGAATTTGAAATACATAATTATGGTTTAGCTTTAGCATAAGCAGTCCACTAAATGTTCCCGCTGCTAGACTAGAGGCTTTTTGTCAGAATGAGAGAGTCAAGCGGTAATCTACCACGCTCGCTGGCCCAGTGCGGTTTGGTGGATGGTGGATAATGTTTGTAAAAAACACATGATTTACTTCGTGCCATTTCAAATTAGGGTCATGAAAGTATTTCAGGAGGTACGCGTAGTGCTGGTTGGATGAATGTTTACCGTAGGTAAAGGCGGGAACATCCAGTTTTGGCCCCGTTTAGGGAAAATCGAATGCTTTCGCAGCTTGTGAGCTGCGAAAACGCGCGCGCACTCGCCTTCAAAAAAATCGCGGGACGCGATCGAAACTTGAGTCGGACTGGACTGACTTTATCAAACAAAACGAAAATGTGTAATAAATACGTTAGTTTTCATGCTTACCTACCTATCTACTACTTCTCCAGATGTTTCCTCTCAAGAGCTTTTTCGTTTCTATGCTGGGTCTGTTCCTAATACTAGTTTATTTATATTAAGGTAATAATTTAACTATTTTTTAAGTTACGGAAAGCTGAAAAGTGTTACTCAATCAGAAATCTGAACCAGAGCGCCCAAGATAATAGCTCAACGTTAACTGTTGAAGTAATTGGACAAGGATTTAATTATGAACTCTTTTTGTTAAACTTAAAAAAAAAATATTAAAACATTACAAAACATTAAAAAAACACTAGTTACTCCATCTTTGATATTCCTGCTAGTAGCGTTTACCTTAACGTCGTGCTTGAGCCGGGCGTGCTTCTCCTTGAGCGCGCGGTACTTGTCGTGCAGCGCGCGCGGCTCGTGCCGGGCGGCGGCGCGCTCGTGCGCCAGCCGGGAGCGGACCTCCTCCAGGTGGCAGAGGTGCTGCATCCTCAGATGTTCCACCTGGAATTATATTTTCAATTTTAGAAGTAGAAACTTCTGGTGACGCACCACCAAAGAGTTTACATATACTACCTATAACGTTAGAACAAACGCACCTTCACACCAAAAGCACGGGTCTTGTCGCTGTTGTGGAAGTGTCATACTTTTGTCGCGGCGCATCACTATGTCGCCATAGCTAACATACACCCCATCTGCTTACTTAGGAACCACAACAAAAAGTAGTACAAAGGAACCGTGCGGAAAACCTGGTCTATTTACTTATTCTTTATCTAAGCGCACCACACAGATTGTTCATGGGCTGTAATTGAACTCGAGCGTCACGTTCGTATATGAATGCCATTTTTAAGTGAAGTGAACAAACTCGGGACCCGTAGTAAAATGGTAATGGAAAAGAAATTTCTAGATGCCCATGGAAGATGGTTAGAAAAGATTCCTTTTCCATTACCATTTTAAAAGAGACTTAGCTTAGAAGACTTATTTATTCCAGACTAGCAACGCCCTCCGGTTTCACCCGCGTAGTTTCCAAAGTGAGCTATCAAATTCTGAGTTAAAAAAATTCACTTCTATTGGCAGTCCCTATGACTGGCAAATTCTTTAATAGTATTTAATACAGATTAATATTCAATTTTGAACAGAGCTGCGTCTTTATCACGTAGCTAAAATGGTTATGTAGTGGTTATTTATATTTCTTCGCGCTCTTCTATCGGCTAACTAAAACTGCTGCAACTTTGCAATTGATGTCTGTAAAATTTTAAACGAAAAGAAAAGAGAGAGGCATATTAAAGTTATGACAGTTTTAGCGAGGTGGTAGACCCTCGTTGCTCGAAATGAAAAGGAAAGACAAAAAGAGAGAACGAGAGAGAGAGATCGCTAAAGAGACAGAGAGATAAAGAGATAGACAGAGAAATAGAGATAGACTGAGAGAAAGTGACGAAGAGATAAAGAGACATATAGAGAGAGATATAAAGAGAAAGACACACAGAGATGATAAGACAGAGAAAGATAAAGATACAAACAGAAAGATAGAGAGACAGATAGAGAATAATTTCGTACAGCCATCACCATTTTATATAACCAGCAGATCATAGTATTAAATATGCTTGTCTCGTCAACGTATTCACGACCGTTATCGGGTCTAAGGTAGATCGATGATTACAATAGGGTACAATCCTCAAAAAAACTAAGTAGCCCGTTAGTTAGATTGGCAAAAAATATTGTACACGTATTTTTTATTTTGATTCACAAACAAAAAATGACGAAGATACAGCGCAGCGCTTCGAAGTGTCGTGTGACGTCACTTGTGAGTATGATTTTAACTCACGACAGAATAGATAATATAGATAGAACGGACACTCCCCACCCCCCGCCAATTTCAAGCTTCCGCCCGCTCGCGGACGCGAGGCGGACTCGACGAAGGGTTATTATATCAGACGATAATTTTCTATGAGAATACGACCATGATGCTGTATTATTTAACAAAATGGTACCAAATTTTTCGTCTATTATACGAAACAAGAATAAGAGATTTTTAATTTCATAAGAATTTCTATAATTCTATAATATATTCTATAATATAATCTAATGTTCTGTGACTAGCCTACCTATAATGAAATACACGATATGTGGAGTGATTAATTAATATATTGTCAGAATAAAGTTTTCTCTTTGGGTAAGTGTACTTAACTAAAAATCAATTCTTACATGGTACCTTTATTATCTCCTATTTTGTTTTAAATCTTCTCCCTTCTGATTGTTGATGAAAGTTATATTTACCTACATTAAAGATCGAACACTAACTAGGTAAGATTGTAAGCCACAGGCAGGTGAACTCACGGGTCACAGCTATTCCATAAAATAATTTAGTAACCCTAGATGACACGCACACATGCGTAAATGTGTTCGAACGACATATGCGTAGTTGTGTGAGTGTAGGTATGTCGACTTCACCGTTTGTTTGGAGTTTAGGCCGAGTATCCGGGGTGTGCTCACGAATGACGTCGCGACCCCCCACTCTCGAAGTTTGATGGTCTATATCTTTGACGGTTTTTAATATTTTGAAAAAACAAAAAATACGTGTCCAATATTTGTCCATGATCTAGCTGACGGACTAATTAGGATGGTGTATTTTTGACCCAGTCCGGTACCCTATTAGCACAATAAGTAAACGAAATTTGATTTCGCGCTTTGCCTGCTGTTAATTACAATTTTGTACAAAATCGAATGCATAATATCTATAAATCGAACTACGCACGAGGTAAAATTTTAAAGATGTATGGATTAATTTTGCCCCGCTACTCGCCAGCCAGGTCTGCAATTCCGCGTTGGGGTCTAATAGGAGAATTATGTGACAAGTTTTCATCATCATCAACATATCATCAACATTATCGTCATCATCATCAGCTGTAAGACGTCCACTATTGATCATAGGCCTCCCCACTAGATTTCCACAACAAACGATCCTGCACACCCTGCAACCAGCGCCTTCCAGCGACCTTTGTGAGGTCATCTGTGTCCAAGTAACAAGTGACAAGTTTTCAGCTTGCCTCAAATAGGTACCTACCCAAAATTGCTGCAAGGATTCAGAATACTAGGAAAGTATCTAAAAGTAAAGTATCAGTACTTACCTCAGCTCTATAATCATGCCTGAGGTCCGCCACTCGTGTCGCGTGCTCCTCTCTCAGGGCTTCGATGGTCGTTCTGTTCTCCTCCGCGAGTCTGGCTCGCGAGCGACTCAGGGTCGCCTGCGTTTGTTCTTGCAACTCTGACAGTGAACGTTCGTTTTCTGCGAACGAAACGTGATGATAAAAATACTACATATTTATATGGTTACAATATTTTTTACACAAACGTACTGAGTATCCATATCGTTATCGAGGAGTGGTATCGTGTCTTAATTGGTTAGTTAAGTCTGCCTTCGAAACTGTTGGTCGTGGGTTCGATTCTTACCCAGTGCGAATATTTGTGTGATGAATACATAATTTGTTCTGTGTCTGGATGTTTTTATGTATTGTAAGTATGTATTTTTGAATTTACAACTATATCAGTATTAATATCAGCTATCTGGCTCCCATATTACAAGCTTTGATTAGTTTGGGGTCAGATGGTGTTGTGTGTGAAATGGAACTGCAAACTGCACTTTTTGTGCAGTGCAAGTGCAAGTGAAACTTCTTTTAGCGCACCACACAGACTTTATCGTAGGTTGTGAATGAAGCTTGTCGTCACGGTCGGAAGTGAAAGATTTGTTCGGGGAAACTCCGACCACACAGAGTGTGCCAGAGCGAGAAAGATACAGCTAGCGACTGCTCTTTAATACTCCTGTGTCGCTGTGCTCACTATAGGTATTCGACGTTCCATTTTAATGTATGCTATTAATTCTCTCAGGCCTATTTACAATTTCTTATCTTATCCCTTTCATATATTATTCAATTCAGCTTACTCTTTCATACTTACGCTTGTCTAGCATCTATGGTTCTCTTTCACACTAACACATTACATTGACAAGCTAATTTTCTTTGATAATTACTGTGATAATGCTACATAATACAAAATTCAGATAATGAAGTTTTCACTTCTGCCATGAAGTCTTAAGCACACACATTTTTTTTATCTATTTTGAAAACAATTATTATTATAGATAAAGATAAACTCTTTCTTTAAACCTCAATAAGGTTTGTCTAGGAAATAGTTAATTTGTAATATAAGTTCAGTATTTTAGTTCATCGCGGAGAAACAATGTGGCATTATATTTTTACAATCAAAGATACATTAAAGATTTATCAGGCATGATTATCTTACCTATTTCAAGCTGCCTCTGTTGCTCAGCCAGTTTCGCTCGATATTCGTTCTTGAGCTTCGCCATATTCTCTCCGTGTTGCTTCTCAGCCGTCTCGACGTCTCGCTGATGTTTCTCGTCTAACTCAGTTAGTGCGTTCTGCAATTTCTGTTGATAGTTGGTCTGTGCTTCAGATAATGCCTGAAAAATAGATACTTGTTGAATTAGGTTGAAGGTTTACTAGATTTTATTAGTTAACGAAAACTAAAAATGTTATTAAATTACACTACAAAGATACAAATGATATATCTGGGTGACGATAGATAACGATTTGGACTTTTCGTGTTCCAATAGCTGGGTGACACTGTGCTGTGCCCATAAGGGCAGGTGTATTGTTTACCATCAGGCACATGGTATCCTATCGAAGCCGAGGTTTCAGCCAAAACTTGAGATACTTTCTCGGTTTCTCAAGTTTGGTCATGATTGTGAATGGGTATTGTTTTATACTGGAATATAAAACTTGATGTTCTTGCCACTGGTTACATAACCTCTCTTATGGTCCGTACGGACTAGAGGCAGCCTCAGGGTGAGCATCTTCGGCAGGCACGGGTCGTGGTGAGGCTGCCTCGGTAGTTAATCTAAACGACATGAGGCGGCAAGCTGAGGCAACCTGCTTCGGGTCGAGCCACGAACGAGCGACAAAATGGCGCCGTATCGTCAGCTGATTTATTTATGCGTCTGTCCTCTCCGCCGTTCACACGCACAACAAACCATGGCGACACCGAATGGCTCGCGCCGCGGCACGCCTCGGGCTGAGGCGCGTACGCACTTACGACAACAGGGCGAGCCGTACGTGCGTGCATAGGCCGTACGCATCTTTAGAATTCAAAACATACTTTAAAATTCATTTGATGTTAAAGACAGATGACACAGACAGAATGTCTATACCGATTAGATCTTACTCAAAAATACCGCGATGCACCTTGTTTTTGGTTGGCCTCGCGAGCCCTTCAGCTGTTTTGTTGACACAAACATAAACATTTGCACACATAAATCTTCTCATAAGAGATAGATAGAACTTGAATTCATCTTGTACAATAAAATAAAACACAACTAACCTCCTCTATTTCCCTTCTATGCCTCTCTGCCTGCTCACTCAGTCTTAATCTCTTGTCCGCCAAAAACTTCTCCTCTGCTTCCCGCAACTCTTCCTGTAATTCCGTTCTCATCTTCCTCTCTTTGGCACTACACTCAGCTCGTATATTCTCCAAATCTTTCTGCAACGACAACTCTAGTCTTCTCCTTTCATCGGCCTTGTTTCTTTCCATCAGGTCCCTAGCCATATCGGGTATCAAAGGAGATTTAATGGGTTTATGATCGTCTTGACTCTCAAACTGATAGACAACTACCACGTTGTCTGAACTCGATTTCCCTTGAGATAGAATAACTCCATCTAATCTAGGACTCGAAAAACCTTTTGAAATGTTGGAATTTGAATCGGACGATTTTATTTGGGGAGCTATGACAGCTTTGTTTAAAGGTTTGAAGGTGGATAATGGACTCCATGGCTTGCCAAAATCTAACCTTGGTGAACGATCAGAACCTAAGCTAGTGGTAGGAGAAATCTTTACTATAGGCGATTTTGGAATGTCTAAACTAGATTTGGATAGCTTCGAATCTTCTAAAGATTTGGAGTTTTCCGTATCGGAATGCTTTGGCAGATCTAGGGTAGGAACTTTTAGTTGAGGTACTGAGGCTTCTCGGTGCGACTTTCGTTCGCTTTCACTTCGTTCTGTGGCTTTGGAATGTTCGTCAACTTCTTTGGTATCTTTATTGTCGGTGACTTTAGGTTCAGAATCGCTTGGTTTATCTTTGTTAGTGTTATTTGAATCGTCTAAATCGTTTAAGTCTAGATTTGCGAATTCTCGATCTGGAGAGTCTAGTGATGTCTCTGACTCTATACTTTCCATTAGATTGATGGATATTTTGCTCTTCTGTGGAATCATTGGTGACCTAAACAAGTAAAAGAAACATTATATCTACTGGTATATTATGAAACAAGGGGTATATTACCAGTATATTACTTTGGGGAATAGACAATTTGAAATTGAAAGTCTTTTATCACTCCTAGTAAACTACATTCCCGGGAACAAAATTTAGGAGTCAAATGGTGGTTACCAGGAGACCTATGTAGGATGATAGAAGGGTATAAAACAATAAGATTCAGCACTATGTCGTCACTTGTAAGCTGTCCAACTGAGTGCAGTTGAAGAGGGTGGGTTGCAACCCTAGATAATTTCTCCTTCTCGCATGATTTTTGTACGGCGTTGCGGAATAATAGATTAGAAGAGGTATGTATAGATTTTTCCGTCGCCTTACCTCGGCCTAGTCTCTTTCTCCACAGGCTCCTCGAGATGGTTCCCGCTGGGTTCGATCTCCCCGGGGCGGACCAGGTCGGATATCTTGTGGAAGTTCTTCTGGAAGAGGTCCGGCTTGATGTAGTCTGCGGCGGGAGGTCGGACCACGCGCCGACGAGGCGACGCCCGAGAGTACGTGTGGCTGTCTGATTCTGAGAAATCACGTAGTTAAAATAAATAAGATACGTTTACGTAAATGTATCAGGTAAAGTAACACATCAATGCCGCTAACTTAATAACGGTGAAGGAAAACTCGTGACGAAACCGACGTACCTAAAATCTTTCAAAGTCAAAGTTTCGTAAATCTCGTTTCGAGAAAAAGCCCCGTGTCCTAGCTCCTAGCAGTGGGAACATTTAGTGGACTGCTTATGCTCACACATTAAAACCTTACAGAGAGTGATATGATTCGTACCTATAGATTCTCTAGGGCTATCGTGTCGCGGCGGCAGCGGCGGCCGAGACGACAACGGCGATAGCACGATCCCGCTGAGAGGCGCCGACGTCATCGGGGACGGCGCCGGTGACGTCACTACCTGCGGCGGCGGCGGCACCGCCTGCTAAAATAGTACACAATAATATAGTTATACATACATTATATTGATTGTAACTTCTTTAAAGGCGGTCTTATAATAACGCAACTTCGCCGATAGCTTGCCCGCCGGTGGGCACGAGAGACGAGACGAGATGGCGGTCAAGTGTAAACCTATAAATGTTTAAAATAATGTGGTGTTATGAGTCCAAACAGGAATGTATGAAAGCTCCTTCGGACAATTTAGAAGCAATGCAATTTACAGATGACCCCAAATCACCTGCAAGGCAGTGACGGGCGGCGGCGGCACCGGAGCGCTGATGATGGAGCTTTGGTTCTCGTTCTGCTCTGATGAACTGTTGGAGCCCGGGCTTATTGTCGGGTCTGGTAGGTTTTCCAGCTTAAATCTGAAACAGGATAAGAGGTCAAATAATTATTAAGTCTGCCAGACATTAGCGACGTATAATTATGGTATCCATTCTTTACACAAACTTTTTTTCACAAATCGGTATGCGATATGGTGAGTTTGTCCAACGTTATACAAACACGGGTCGTCAAATGATTACTATACAAAATAACATTTTATCAAATTGGTTACATTTTAAACGTTATTACATGTTTGACAAACGTTCATTCTATAACGTATTATTTCACAAATTATTCTTTTAATATTTTGTTAAATAACAAAATATATGTTTAAAAATCTAACCAACACTTGACACATTTTTATTTTAGTGTTTTGTTCATTCATTTCAAAAACCACCCGGCTGGTTTGATACAATTTGTATGGAACCATTCGAGAAGCATACCTACCCATCCGAACAAAAAAAAATTGATTTGGGCGTTCTCGAGAAATCAGGTAACATACATAAAAAACTGGTGGTCAAATTGATAACCTCCTGCTTTTTGGAAGTCGGATAAAAAACCCAGTGCTATCATCAAATTTGTGAATGATAAATATAAAAATAAAACCGGTCAAGTGCAAGTCGGACTCACGCACTGACGTATATTAGTAAAAGTTATGGATTTTTTCTGTTATGAGAAGGCGTGTTGCTTACCATCAGACACATGTTTTTGCTTGTCCCGTCACTTTAATATACAAAAAATAAAAAACACAAAATAAAATAAATATTATAAAAATATTTTTTAAATACTGAGTACAATGTGGTCTTTTTGAATTGTTTGACTGTCACAAATGTCGAAATATTTACACAAATTTGATTTTACTCAATAATTTGGCAACACTGTCGTGTCCTTGGACTATGGCCTAGAGTAAATATTTGATATACCCCAGTAAGCTAACCTTGTACGGTTTAAGTATTGATTTAACTGGAGTTTGTATTCATTTAACTTTATACATGACATAATCAAGAAGAATGCTGAGGTAAATAAAAAGAAACATTCTACTCACTATTAAGTGAATGATAATAAAGTGGCCAAGTGCGAGTTGGAGTCGCCCATGAAGGGTTCCGTTGCAGCAAGTAACATAATATACATAGTACACATAGTTCTTGTAGTTCGTTGTAACTTTGATCGAAGTTTCAATAATAGTGTATTTATGACGTACTAAAAAAAAAGTACTCATCAGATCGAGCTCAAACTAATTTTCGTTGGTAGTTTACATGGTAATGTACATCATATATTTTTTTTAGATTTTTCATTCCCTTACTTTAGAAGTTAGAGGGGGGGGGACACACATTTTACCACTTTGGAAGTGTGTCTCGCGCAAACTATTCAGTGTATACGAAAATGATTTTAGAAACCTCAATATCATTTTGGAAGACCTATCGATAGACACCCTACACGTGTAGGTTTGATGAAAAAAAAGTTTTTGAGTTTCAGTTCTCAGTATGGGGGGCAACCCTTATTTTCTTTTTTTATTTTTTTTTTGTTCAAATCCTAATGCGGTTCACATAATACATCTACTCACCAAGTTTCAACAGTGTAGTTCTCATAGTTTCGGCAAAAAGTGGCTGTGACATACGAACGGACAGACAGACAGACAGACAGACATGACGAATCTATAAGGGTTCCGTTTTTACGTTTTACGGAACCCTAAAAAGTAGAGTGTATCACTCGGGCGCAAAATATATTTTTAGCTTAATCCTTCGCTACATTCAGGATTCTACTAAAGAATCCCTCGCTGCGCTCGGGATTCTACTCTAGAATGCCTCACTTCGCTATGGACTAAAAAAGGCGCCGTCGCCATTCAAATATTATTTTGCTCCATTACGATATAATCAATTATTTATTAGTGAAGTAAATAGTTGTAAAAAGCATACTTCTGATAAGAACTGTTCTTGTTTTACTTTATAACATAGGTACCTGACACTTTTCCTGTCGTCTTCGAAGCTGGCAGTTTTCGGTCTTCCAAACAGTACAGTATCAGTTTTCCTATGAAACGGTTCGGTTACTTTCTCCCGAAGGATGCCTTTAGGTGGATCGCTCTTGGTCATCGAGTCCAGTGGGTGAGACTTATCGGTGTCAGGGCTTGGGAGGTCCGACTTTGATAGCTTGAGAAACATGCCGCCTTTTCCTGAAAGATATTATTATTTTTGTGAATTGATTAACAATTGTAGTATGAAAACTAACGTAATTATAAACTTAAGTTGGACTGAATCGATCGTATTACACGTAAATTATACATGAATGAATATAAATTGGATAATATTACAGTTTGATGTAAAAAACACTGTTTGTACAAAATTATCTTTTAAATTTATTAAAAGACTAGATTAATACGTATGTTTGTTTGTTGTTGAGGATTGGATTGGCACATCCGGCTGATCCCTCTACTCTATTTAGGGATCACAATAGTTTTGGCCTGAAACTAAAAAAACCATCCGAACTCTACAAACACCTAAGAGTTACAAAAACGCATGTTTTGGGAAAGTCGAAAGACGAATTAATCGCATCTCTCCCAAAAGACAAAAGCGCTTCGGACCTTGAATCTAGACTTCAATTCCACAAACAATTTATGGCAGGTGCGCAAGTACATACAGCTGGGTTGGGTGCGAGAAAGAAAAGGGAAGACCGAGACATGGTAAAAACCTTTCTACAACAAGACGAAAATGATAGTTACAAAGTGCACGCTATGAATTTAGAAATGCAAAGTGAGTGGTTAACCATAGGTGAGTTTTGTATCCCATTAGCTCTAAAGTGGTGCACCTTGCTATATGACTGGTCTCCTGCCTTATTAAAATTTTATCTGAACGCTTTCCAAATGACCCTCCCTGACCAGAGTAACTTGGTAAGGTGGGGAAAAGCCTCTGAAAAATGTTGCTATACTTGTGGTGAGTGAGGCGATATGTACAGCAAGGCACATATTGGTGGGATGCAAGGTGCTCCTTAATAGGGGTCATTACTCACAGCGCCATGACAGAGTACTTGAAATCATACGTGAAGCCGTAAACCTTTCGGTAGCTAGAGCCCAAAAGGGATTGACGATAAACAAAAGACAAATTAACTTTGTAAAAGAGGGCTCAACTTCAAACTCCAAGAACAAGCCTTACTCAATCCTGGGTTCAGCACCTGATTGGACTATTTAATGGACACGTATGAAAAGTACTACAAAATCCCAGAGGATGTGGGTGTTTCGTCATCCAGACCGGACATTTTCCTTTTTTCTAGGGCTACGAAACGCATAGTCTTGGTAGAACTTACCGGGAAACTAATATAGGTACCTAAAGACCACGCGATGAAACAAAATGAGTATTACGACTTTCAAAACGAATTCAAACAAAAAATGGCTATGTAGTTAATTTATACGTTGTAGAAGTAGGAGCGAGAGGTATACCAGCAAATTCTCTCTATAACCTGCTGAAAGACCTTGGCTTGTCCAGTAGCGCAGTAAGTTCTATACTAGAACGAGTATTTAAAGCTGCTTGCACTAGTAGGATCATTTCGGATTTGGCTGGGCAGGGAGAGAAATATGAGTAGTGAAGATGAGTGTTGACGTACGTCAATATAAGGGGCCCCTTTTAAACCTACGCCCGAGTCACAAGTCTTGGGGTCTACTCGTGATTTCTCTCTCTGCCACACGATGGACCCGGCACCCGCACGGTGAATCCATGGAATGCTAAGAAGTACGTCTCTCTACTGTCTAATCTCTGAATCGAGTGGCGTAATTTGAAAATATGTATGGTACCTAAATTTACTACGCTACTTTTTACTTCGCAAATATGTATTATGAGGAAAAAAATAATTTAAATATTGAAGTCAATCAACAAGATACGAGTATTAAGAATTTCCAGAGAAGTTCAATTTATAAACCAATCGTAGAAATCATTTTGAAATGTACAATGGAGACCTAATGCTTTCGTAGTCACGAGCATCAGTTAGCGAATTCATAAAATTACTAGAACATCTTACCAGTCAAGGTAAATCCTTTATCAACCTTCGCAGCCAACAGCAACGGGTTGAAGTTCTCTTCTTCCGGACTCGTTATCACATGCATCTTCAGATCAATGATCTCCGACTGCTGTTTAAACAACATTTTCGGCCTCTCAAACGACGGACGACTCAACAGATCTCTATCTGACGTATTCCTTATCAACACAGGTTTGGGAGAACTTGGACTCTCCACGCTCCGTCTCAAAGGCGATATTCGCAAATCGCCGAGCTTTTTATCGAACCTTGCCATAGGTGATATGGGAGGACGACCTAGAGGGGTCAGCCGTCTAGGCCCCACTAGGGTGGTTGAAACGTTGTCTTTGACATCTGAAACATGGTTTTCGCTGTCTGTGCTGAATTCCTCATCGCTTTCGGCTTTGGTCTCGACCCGTTCGAGGTGTTTTGTGTTCTCTTCTGAAGTTAGAAGTTCCTGAAATAAGTGACATTTAAACATTAATCAGTACCTTCTACATTCCCTTACCTGGATATAGACAGGTTAAATAGACCTTTAGTAGCCACTAGGGATACATTTCTCTACGATCTGCGGTCATCATAGCTGCACGCGCCGAAAAAGTCTAGACAATTTCAGCAATCAGGCAGGAAAGTAATTCGGGAAATATTACTTTAACATTTGCTATTAAAAGTATTTATTTCGGTTCGAACCGCAAAGGCGTGGAATGCTCTGCCAGCGTCAAGGTTTCTTTAATACTAAAGTGAATAGGACCTCATGTGTTATCGCTATCCATCAGACAACTCGTGGTCAAACGCTGATCTATTTCAAACTAGGTTCAAACCCAAACTATCTACACCAACGAAAAAACTTAACATTACTGCACATCATCATCTTACTATCATATCCTACTAATATTATAATTGTCATACGGATGTTTGTTGCTCAATCACGTCGTAACGTATAAACGGATCGGGCTGAAATTTTGGAATAGGTAAAGGTAGATCACCTATAGTCTAGAAGAACACATAGGCTACTTTTTATCCCGGCAAAATAACGGGTAAGTGCGGTACTACGTGGGTAACACCACGGGGCGCTGCTAGTGCTAGTATAAGTAGTTAATTAAATATTTTTTTAAAAGCCCATTAATATTAAGAAATTCCAAACATGGTCTTGTTTCATAGAATTCTGTAGCTTTGATTTTATCAAACGTAAAAATGTTTTTAATACAGCTTTGAACGTATACAATCAGTCACGCTATATCGCGGAGCGATGGAAAGGCCTGGTTCACACATATTAGACCATTGAAATTAAGTTCCTCAAGTTGTCACAAAATATCTATTCTAGATCTATTCCAGAGAAATTACAGGGCTTAGAGATACATAATAATATCTTAGATCTCTAGGTGATGAGCGCAGTGCAGTGTTAGGTAATGATTTGGACTCTTAATGTTCTAATAGCTGCGTGTCACTGTGCTGTTATGTGGCAGGCATGTTGGTTACCATCAGGCACATGTCCTGCTCGTCTCGTCACTCTTCATTTAAAAAAAAGATATATATACAACTAGCAGCGCCCCGCGGCTTTATTGGCGTAGTTCTCATTCCAGTCATTATCCGATTATCACGCGATTATTATTATTATTATTTTTTTTTATTTAAATTTTACAGCTCCACAGACTCCGGGGTCCGTGACCTTTGTCAATCGTTTTCTTTTTGTTACATGAATCTTGGATTGATTATCCCGCGATACAAAGTACCTATGTGCTATTCCAGACTATAATCTAAAGGTGCGCTTACACGAGGGCAATAATTGCTCGGCGACACGAATGGACCGATCTGGAGCAATTACTGGAGCAATTTCAACAAATTGCGGCAATTATTTCGGCGATATTGCTTCTAATTCCTCCAGATATCTCATATCGCTCAATGTCGCAGATACGAATTGACGAATATCCAATGGGCTTGGAAATTTCTAGCAATTTTTGTATATATCTCATTCGCACTTGTTTCTTTTGCGGCTTGCCGTCTTGCTTCCGCGGGGAGAGCGAGAGGTCGGGTGGCGCCTAGTTGATGAAGCTGCGCCATATCGCTCAATATTGTATTGCGCAGTATTGATGCTTGTTGCCGTTGCCGTAAATTGCTTGATGTAGTCGTGCCGTCATAGTTGACGAGTATTGACTGGAATTGAGCAATTTTAGTTGCCCGTATAAGCGCACCTTAACTGTATTCCTTTCAATAGTTCATTAGTAATGAGTATTTAAATAACACATGATAAAAATGCGTTTCAGCAAATACCACCCTAAGAGAATTCGCCAAGGATTATAAAATCACAAAGACGAAGCCGAACGAAATACCATCCTACTGATTAGAATACAAAATAATAATCTGGACTACATATGACCTTTAAGTAAACTAAATTATTACATATCCGTAACCGAAACTAACGGATAATCCGGAATAATTACATATCCGTAACCGTATCTGAAACCGATATAATTTTATTCCTATACCCGTATACAGATCCGAAATATGATATCCATAACATCCCTAGTGTAAACCAGCACTAAAACGACGCGACGAAACATAAAATTTATGGTAACGTAAAAAATAACAAGCGACGGATATTTCGGGATAATGGTCGACGTAGACGGTAGGACAAGTCAACGACTGTCCATCGTGTACACAGGCCATAACAACGCTTTAGACACAGACATCACAATCAATCTATACTAATATTATAAAGCTGAAGAGTGTGTTTGTGTGTTTGTTTGTTTGTATGTTTGTTTGTTTGAACGCAAGGATCTCTGGAACTACTGGTTCGAATTGAAAGATTCTTTCTTTGTAGGATAGTCCATTTATCGAGGAAGGCTATGGGCTATTTAACATTACGCTACTATCAACAGGAGCCGAGCATGAATGAAAAATGTAACAAAAACGGGGAAAAATATTGCTTTTTGAGAGCTTTCGTTGCGTGACAGCATAATGTCATATTTTAAAGGTTGCGTCATTAGAACTTAAACTAACCGAATTTGTTCAAAATTTGAATTGGTACGCCCAATTTTTGATAGATGGCGTAGCAAAGCGCGCGCGTTCAGCTAGTAAATTATAATTACATCAAACTGGTTTGTTGTTTTAATGTTTGTTACCTTATTACTCAGACAAATTACTGTGGCTGTTTTTTTTAAGTGAAACCTTCTTTTGGCGCTCCACTCACCAATTTTTCGTGGGCTGTGACGACTTAACCGTCAAACTCGTAAATTAATGAAACCTTTGGGTGAACCCGGTACCATTGCCATATAGAAATGCGTGTTATGATAGATAGATAGATAAACACTTTATTGTTCACAATCACAACACAAAAGGAAAAATAAAAAAAACAAAAATAAAAATTCTTAAATCTAGTGTAACAAACGGCGACCTTACCGCTAAGAGCGATCTCTTCCAGGCAACCAGAGGATGGAGAGAAAATTTTAGAAAGCAAAAGACGGGGTTAGGCACTATGTGTCGTAAAGTATCAAATATACATACAGTACCCGGCGATAAGTATTGCACATCGGCCTTTGGAGGGAGACAGTCGGCTGATTTCGGCTTCGTAGAGCATTGTCTCTGTCGCACACTACCTATGTGATGTTTTGTCAGTCGTTGTTTAACAGCCTGTTCACACTAGCTACTTTCAGTAGCTGCGACAGGCGTCTAGCTGCTGCATCCTGCTTCAAAAAGAAGCTGCGACAGGCGTCTAGTCGCTGCATCTCGCTTCAAAAAGTAGCTGCGACTCGCGTTTTTCGGAAGCGTGATGCAGCCGCAGCTGCAAGCGACTCAGTCACAGTATAATGAAAAACCCAGTAGGACGACAATATGCCATCAAAAATATAAATATGAAATTAAAATCAAACTAAATATTACTTATAGAACTTATTACAGAACAACAAAAGAAGTGAGATCTAAATGGGTGCTTGAGTGAAAAGTTTAATGGGCGATCCTGAAATATTTTCATAATAAATGAAACTGTACTCTCAGGATAATTGGTTCAAAACTAAGATCTGACTTGGCTAGTTTTCAAATACCTAATTTGCAACTGTTTATTAATTTCTTTTCCTACAGCTCAAGTGGCTCCCCATTTGCTTTCTTCGGAATGCTCATTTTCTTTCACTGCTTTACAGTATTACTAGCGGCCCGTTCCGGCTTCGCTCGGACATAACCTAGACACTGTCTGCAGCGCCATCTGCCGGGCTTATTTGTGAATTTAAACCATCTTCGAATACACACACAAAAAAAACATTCAAATCGGTCCCGTCGTTTAGGAGTTCACTGTCAAATTATTAAATTACTAAAATGGCTCTAAAAAAACAGGGGTTGGTGATAAAAGGGTAAAAATTTAGGGTTGTATGTATTTTTAACGCCACATCATAAAAAAATAAAAACAAAAAAAAATACCAAAAATTAAAAAAAAAATGTTTGGGGTGAACAACCCCTAATACTTAGGGGTATGAAAAATAGCTAGTAGCCGATTCTCAGACCTACAGAATATGCATATAAAATTTGGTAAAAATCAGTAAATCCGTTTCGGAGGAGTAAGGAAACAAACACTGTGACATGAGAATTTTATATATAAGATATTTAACACTGCCACACCACGTTATCTGAAAGACTGCTTTACATTCTACAGTTATAGCGTACACTCATGTAATCTTATATCAACCAATAATTTGTCCCTGCAAGCGCCCTCTGCACGTTGCAAAACATTATACGGCAAATCTTTTGCATTCCAAGCAGTTGAGTTGTGGAATGCCATGCCCGTGGAAATAAGACAAGCTGCGTCACTTTCCGTATTTAAAGTTCAAGGCAAAAATCAGTAGATTATGTCGAAAGCTTGCTAAAATCTGATTGAAGCTCGTACATCTTTTTTACATAACATTTTGAATTCGCCTTGCCTTCGTATTAGTATATGTAAGAAGGGTCATGGACATATGTTAGAATGTATGTCTATTATATTTTAGGCAATAATTAGTACCTTTTCTAATTAGTTTTTTGCTTCTCTGCATTTTTATCATAGTTTGCGATCTTAGCGACGACGATTTTGATTGTGTGTATTCAAGTAAAAGTACCTACGAAAACAGATAAACTGATAATTTCCAATGTTTTGCGGTTAGTGACGTCATGTCAGTCGTTAGTGTTTTAGCGGAAAAAATCTGAATTACATTACTATTGTATTTATACTCATCAAAAATACACAAATGTTTAAACATTATTTTTTTAGTAAACAAGCTTTAATCTTCAAGAAATAAAAGCAATTCCGAAAAATTGTTAAAATCCCTATTGGGTCAGTAAATTGCTCAATAAATAATAATTAAAGCTTTAATATAGTAGAGCCAAAAGTAGCTACGAATAGTAGATAGAAAAATACTCTTTATTGTACACCATAAACAAAAACACGTATACAGGAGAGAATAACAATAAAACTAGTGTTACAAGCGGTGGCCTTATCGCTAGTAGATAGCATTGTTAGCATTTCTCCCAAATGAAAAAAACTAGTCGTCCTACTGGTATTTTTGTTATACTGTGGTTGCTTTAAAGTTTGACAAAACTACACTTTAAATTCAGTGTGGCCAACTTAACGTGTTTTTGCTTTTAACGTATATCTACAATTATTCATGTCTGTTCTTAACACGGATATTTTCTCGGGAATAAATTAAAAGTTGCTATGTACTTTAGTGGTATTTATTTTCCAACGTACGTTCATGATCCGAATATAACAATGACTGACTGATTGGCAAGCTGAACGCAGTGTAATCAGAGACTTTGTGTCTCTACAGTTTCAATGATTTAGTTTTTTTTTCAAATGATACTAACCTGTGTTGGTTTTAAAATTTTAAGAAAATAAAGCAAGAACTCATGCACAATTTGTCATTTAAAGTCATACCACAGATAATCGTACTGAAATATTATTGCAAATCGATAGTTCATTATTTATCGGGAAAATACAGCCCACCCGATCCAACAATAAATAAATATTGGTGGACACTTCACACACAATATCATGTGACCCTAAACTAAGTAAAACTTGTACCATGGAAGCTTGCGTTTCCAACGTTATTTACGAAACGAAACATGATTTTCTAACGTAAGTATTTTAACATAGATCTTTGTATTTTAGACCTTTAATGCAAATCTACAAACTACGAACCTAGCAACATAACATGACTTATTACCAGCCATTATTTATATTGCTTTGAGGCAAAATGTTAGTAAGATTCTAAAAATGTCATATTTTATTATCTATTTCTATAAATATGTTCAGTACTTTACAGTAAAAACTCCGTATTCGTGCTTCCGCTATTCACGGAATAAAAAAATGAGACCAAATTCCTTATTATATTCCCGGGTATCGATTTTGTTCTATGTTGGTATAAACACTAGAGTCATAGTATGTAGTGACATTTGGATGACATTTTTTTTCTTTAACATCCTAATATCAGGGGTATTTTTTATAATGCCCCCGAAGTTGCACCAAGTTTTCTAAAATTACAAACACATAACTTTTGTTGCGTGCGTCCAAGAAAGAATTCACAAAGAAAGGCCTGCTAATAACTATACTAGTTTTTGCTCAATAATTATAATAGTTTTGTCATAACGGGTAGGACGCACTGGTTGTACATTTTTGTCTTGAGACTTTCTAGTATGGGTGACGAGAAGACCTGACGAAGTTCTTCTAATGATCAGCTCGGCTCAGCAGAGCTGGATCCTTATCATGACCACTCTAATAAATAATACCTACTGATTTTCTTGCAGTCTTTGTAGTTCTAAACGGAAAATAAAAATACCGATAGCCACTTGACTGTCCGCGCTAGCAGACTTTTTTCCGGTCAACTGTCCAACTTTGCTGCTCGATGGACGCGTACAAAAAACCGCGCGACCTCTCCTGATAAAAACGTTCATAAAATAGAATTATAGAATCGATTGCAAAAAGAAAAATACATTTGAATAGATAATAAAACAAAGCATAATTTTAGTTTAAAATATGAACTTTACATTAACGACTTTTTATGAATAAACCGAATTCAAACTTAAATTGTTATTTTTCTCCTGATTTTCCGCCAATTGTGTATTATGTTATTACAACAAACTTATGCTATGTTTTATAGTTTTATAAACTCATTGAAACATATGTGACAATATGGCCATCTACTCTTTGACGTAAATCCTACACAGACAAGTTAAAAACCCTGCACCTAACTACATTGGTACACTACATTTACTACCTTACTACTTTAAAAAAAAAGTACGCAGTTTTATAAACTTTACATAATTTAATATTACTCTACGTATTATTAAACCTGTCTACACTTTTTAAAAATCCAAGTTAGCAACACTGACCGGAACAATTGCTCGGCGGCTGCGACAGACGCAAACAGCCGCAAACAGTCGCTGCATCGCGATGCAGCTTCTTTTTGCAGCTAAATCGCGCGTTTCCGCTTCAGCTGCTAAAGCGCGCGTTTCCGCGTTAGCTGCTAAATCACGCGATTTTGCCGCAAAAAGTAGCATGTGTGGTCAGGGCCTAAGTGCGATAGAGTGCAGTCGCGTCCAGTTCAAAATATATAATTAGAGTTGTTAACACCCCCAAATTTAAATAATTTAAAGTTGTACTGTGGCATCTTTAGGAAAAAAAGGGAAACCTTTACGAGGTCAGTCACGCCAAATTATATACAATGTTTATAAATGTTTTGTAACCGAAGCTGACAGATTTAAAAAAAATTAAGATGAAAATGTAAGTTGTTATTTTAAGAAGGTTCAAGCGCAAGTTGCAAATCCCACTGGAATTTCAAGAAGAACTTTGAACAATATATTAAACGAAGACAGTACTGAAACACATTCTACTGAAATTAAGTTTAGCACTCCAAAAAAAGGGAGACCAAAAAAGCAATTTCGTTTGGATATGGACGATTTTGATTATGATGTTGTTCGAAGAATTGTGTATGATTTTCACTTACGATTTAATGAACTGCCAACAATAAAATCATTAAAAGCTAAATTGTCTGAAGCTATTAATTACAATGGGTCTGAAAAGACGTTGAGAAAAATACTTCACGAGATGGAATTTCGGTTAACTAAAATGGAAGACAATCGAAAAGTTTTAAAGGAAAAGCACGATGTAAGTCTCAAACGAATGGAATATAAATCGATAAAATACACAAATTTCGCGAAACAGGAAAAAATATCGTCTACATGGATGAGTCTTACATACATACATCCCACACTAAAGGGAAATCTTGGAGTGATGATAAGAAAAAAGGAGTAAAAAGCCAATTTCAAAAGGTCAACGTTTGATAGTACTTCATGCGGGAAATAGAAAAGGCTTTGTAACCGGTGCCTTTTTAACGTATAAATCCACGGATACTACAGGTGACTACCACAATGAAATAACGAATAACGATAACTACGAGAAATGGCTGGTTAATCAATTAATCCCAAATATATCTAGTGATTCCGTTCTAGTTATCGACAACGCACCCTATCACAATAAATATGTTGAAAGACCCCCCCAACTCAAACACCATTAAACAGGAAATGATCAACTGGTTAAACAGACACGAAATTCCAGTTGATCCAAAATTAACAAAACCCCAGATTTACGCTATTATACCTATGTCAGCACAAGGAGAGGTATACAGAGTTTTCCGTGAACAAAGTACTTGCCGAACATGGGCATACTGTGTTTCATCCGGATTTTAATCCAATTGAAAATATATGATCTCAACTAAAAGGCTATGGAGCCTCTAGAAATGTGGGTATGAATTTAACTACAGTAAAAACGTTATTGACTGAAAAAGTAAACATGATCGGGACTGAAGAGTGGAAAAAGGTTTGCGATCACACGATCAATGTGAGAATGAATATAGAAGCATTCAACACGGTTTAGACAATTACACTGATAGACTAGTGATAAATACGGCTGATAGTGACAGTGATATTGACCTCTTTGAGAGCACAAATAGTGAAATGGAAGTAATTGAGAATTATAATTATTATTATTTTTATAACAATGTCTCACTTTAACAATAGGTACAATGGTGTTTATTATGTATACTACAGCTGTCATTTTCCAAAGTAATTAAATACGTAAACATAATGTGAACTTTTTTATTTTATTTAACCCGAACCTAAAGCCATCACTTATAGAAAAAATTGTATTTTATACAAAGAATAAAAATAATAATTAAAAGAAACAAAATTGTTTTAACAGCTCCTAATAGATGCCGGGCTATTTGTATTTCGTGCGACAGAGATGACGCTCTACGAATCCGAAGTTGGCCGATTGTCTCTTTCCAGGTGTCGATGTGCAATATTTATCGCCGGGTACTGTACATACATATTAACATTCATACATCCTAATACTTAAAATACTTATATTACATTTTGTAGGTAAGTATTATAATAAACTATAATACTTACCTACAAATATACATACATTATATCATTAAGTAAGACAATTTGAAAAGGTTATGCATGTTACCATGTTTACCATTACTCATCTATCCATGGCCATCTATCTAGTCTAGATGGTCACGTTTAGAAGATCTATTTAGACGACATTGCTTTGAAGATTAATTCCTAACTAGCAGCGCCTTCCGGTTTCACCCGCGTGGTTTCCAAAGTGTGCTATCAAATTCTGCGTTATAAGTTTTCACTTCTATCGGCAGTCCCTGTTTGACTGACATTTTTTAACTTTAATAGGTTTGACCGCCTTCGCGCCTGATGTAAAGCGGCGATGCGGTCTACGACGGAGCGTGCCTAAAACCTAGAAGGTTGTTCTAAGCCTTACTATAACTTCGTTATTTATGAAGTGATTGAGAAAATTCTACATTAAAAGTATTTGAGTAACATTATCTGCTGCATCAGATGCTGGTTGCCTGGAAGAGATTGCTCTCAGCAATAAGGCCGCCATTTGTGGCGCTAGTTTATAAGTGTGTCTCTGTAATATTTTAAGTTTTTTTTTTCGTGTCACAATAAAGAGTTTCTATCTATCTATTGTTTTATCCCACAAAATGATATCCCGCGGATAGTAGATCCGCCTAACGAAAATCGTCTTAGCTTTGATATTGCCGTCTTTTTTCTTCGCGCTTGAAATGATCGAGACCGCAATAGCAAAGCCATAGCCGATTTAGTTAGGCGGCGCGGCGATATAAGGGCTGGTCACATCTGTAGCCAGAAGATAGCAAGTAATTAAAATGAGTAGGTACGTTACCTGAACTGAAGCACAAGTATCATCTTGCATGGACACATCTCGGGCCTTCTTCACGAGCTCACGGTAAACAAGGTCTAATGGGTGCTCCCACTGCGTCTTCTTCGTGTCCTCATTGTAGTAGTAGTGTGTTTGGAGCTTCTCGTCAAAACTACAAAAAAAAAACAACATTGTTTTACAATAAGATTACAGGTGTGTTTTGCAATGGCTACACCTCGTGAATTCATGGTTGATGCTTCAAAGCAGGGATGTTACGGAGCTCCGATTCCAACTCCGATAAGTTCCGATTATTATTACACCATCGGTTCCGACTTCGGCTCCGAGACTTTTAAACCGGAGATTTTAATCGGAGGTGAGGTGTATAAGTATTAGTGCTCCAAAGACTTGAACGAAGAGGTTGGAATCTACTTTTGTGATAATAATGTCTATGATAGGGAATGTGTCGCCTGAGTGGGTTTTTTCCGATAGATTCAATCATGGTGTCTTCAAATAAAGAGTGAATCGGTTTCTTTAATGTACGCATGCTCCATCATAGACCGCATCATCGCACCATCAGCCTGATATTAAGCGATGATGGTGGTCAAGTGTAAACCTATAAAAGTTAAAATAAACATGTTTGACTCTTTGACCAGATGACTTTAATAACTATTTTAACACATTTTTTTTTTTTTTTTTTTATAGCATAGAGTGACGAGACGAGCAGGTCATGTGCCTGATGGTAAGCAACATGCCTGCCACATAACAGCACAGTAACACGCAGCTATTGGAACATGATAGTCCAAATCATTACCTAGCACTGCATTGCGCTCGTCACCCAGAGATCTAAGTTGTTATATCTCTAAGCCCTGTAATTTCTCTGGAAACATTGCCCTTCAAACCGGAACACAGTAATGTTTGCACATTACTGCTTGGCGGTAGAATAATTGACAAAGGTGTGGTACTTCCCCAGGCGGACTCTGCTAAGAGTCCTACCACTACAAATATTTCACATTTATTCAATTCAAACTTACTCAATTTAAAACTGAAAACCAAGATATTACAACTAGAGTATTGACGTGATGCTTGACCAAAATTCTGGTGTTTATAGGCCCAATATATAAGCATTGCCATTCAGCGTGGTAATGCTGACACCATGCTGGGCATGCTTCAGAGCGGGCGGCATCTTGATTATCTTTAAACCTTCATTGATCTATGGAAAATTCAGAGACGAACTTCTTAGCATTCCATGGATTCACCGTGCGGGTTGCCGGGTCCATCGTGTGGCAGAGAGAGAAATCTCGAATAGACCCCATAACTTGTGACTCGGGCGTAGGTTTAAAAGGGGCCCCTTTTGGTGACGTACGTCAACACTCACCTTCACTACTCGTATTTCTGTCCCTGCCCAGCCAAATCCGATATGATCCTACTAATGCAGCTTTAGATACTCGTTCTAGTATAGAACTTACTGCACTTCTGAACAAGCCAAGGTCTTTAAGCAGGTTATAGAGAGATTTTGCTGGTATACCTCTCGCTCCTACTTCTACAGCGTAGAAATTAACTACATAGCCATTTTTTTGTGCTTAGTGTAAGTAGTTACGTAATTAGGAATTTACCATAGTGTTGTTCTCATTAGAAGTTGAGGCTGGTCTAGTCGGGAGAGCGGCGACTGCCGATCCGGAAACCCCGGGTTCAAAACCACGCATACTACTGTCTTTTCTAAGTCATGTGCATAATGCCGCTAACTTAAAGAAACGGTGAAGGAAAACATTGTGAGGAAACTGACATGTTCCTAGAATCTTTTGAAATTATGTCGCACCCACCAACCCGCACTGGGCCAGTGTGATGGATTATGGCCTTGACTCTCTCCTCGCGAGAGAAGCCCCTCGAGTCCCAGCAGTGGGAACATTTAGTGGGCTGTTTATGTTGTTCTCATTGTATATTAATTTTGATAATAAAGGGTCTTCCCATTTTTTAAAAAGAGTTATGACTCACTAGGCTTTCCATGGAGTAGGCAGCGGTTGCATAAGGCCATCTTTGGCAAGTGGCAGGAGATGGCTCTCACTCTCCGGGTCAATCCCCAGCTGTTGGGCATAGTCTGAGATTTCTGAAACAAATAAACAACACTAGAACACTCAAGTTATAACTTGTGAATAGAAACAAAAGTTGATTCCTCAACATAAACATGATCCCAATAGGTGTGTTGGTGAATAACCTTTTAGGAAAAAGTCTTGACAACATCTTAAGAGACTAGACGGTTAGATCTAGGGCCAGAAGCAGAAGGCAGTAATCCTTGACACAGCACGCATCGTCAGCACCCTAGTTTTAAAGTTTATGTTGTCTGCGAAGCCGAGGGTCGTGGGTTCGATTCCCACCCAGTGCAAATATTTGTGTGATGAATTCAAATGTTTGCACTGTGTCTGGGTGTTTCTATGTATAATAAGTATGTATTTAAAACTATATAAGTATTGTATCAGCTATCTGGCCGCCATCACACAAGCTTTGCTTAATTTGGGGTCAGATGGTGTTGTGTGTGAATTGTCCATCAATATTTATTTATTTATTATTAGAGATGCGCCGAGTAACACTTTTGCCGAGTAACGAGTACCGAGTATTACTCGGTTTCATTTTTTTTCAACCGAGTACTCGGCCGAGTAACTCGGTTCAATCAAATTCCCACTTCGCGCGCGTGAACAAGTACAAACAGGTACTCATTCATTAGCATAATTTTGATTTTATTGATTGATTATCAAAGCTTTCCTAAATTAGTAAAAAATACTTTTTGATTAACTGTTGGCTTAATTATATCTACCTAAATGGGATACTTCCTTTTCGCCGAAAAGTCAAATCTTTCACTACGCCAAACAACTTTAAGACAAATAACGTTTCGTCTGTGTATCAGATCCCTTTTGTACATTTATATTATATTAGAAAATAAATTACTTTTACATGTAATATTATAACCACAGAAATCTCCAACATATGTACACATTTGCAAAATTTCAAAGTTCGGAATGAAGTTAAGGTGAAATAGAAAGGAATAGGTTTGTGTAGGTTAGAAACTTAGCACCAACAAGGCACAAGCCAAGCGAGCCAAGCGAGCAAAGCGAGCTTTCCGCGGCAGCGGCCGGCGAAGTGCCAGAACCAAATCGCTTTTGTTTCAGTACACAGAACACAAACATGAGAAAAATAATTATGAAAAAAATACTCCAATAATACCATCAACCTGTATAATATTTGTTCCAAATGAAAATGGCATCACTGTAAATACATTTCGGTGAAAAGGCAGAGAACCCTACCTAAATATATTGCTTTTCTTAAACCGAGTATACTCGGCATTCAAACCGAGTACCGAGGCCGAGTACGAGTATCAAAAAACCCGCCGAGTATGCCGAGTACCGAGTATCAACCGAGTACTCGGCCCATCTCTATTTATTATTATTATTATTATATGCATTGTAAAAAAACTTAAGAAATTAAGAAAATGAATAAATATGTGAATAGTGATATATATATAACAACAAAAGAATAATATTTTATGATTACAATATAATGATGACAATGTATCATCAACCCTGAGCAATTAGGTACACAAAAGATGTCTAAAAGATACTGTGTATTACTTAATTCATGAACCTAATTGGCGTGTGGGAATCCTATTCCCAAGTTGAATCTTATTTGAAAGATATAAAACTTGAAGGCAGTTTCTGGCTTTGGACAAAGCTTGAAACCATGCAACCAAATATACAAGTTATATTTTTTCTTGAGTTGTTACTATGGATTATAATTTACATAGGACAAAAAAATGGCTTTATATTTTGGCACCTATTATAGGTATTTCTATTACTAGGTATTTCAGTCGAGTTTAATTTTATTTTACATTGATGAGCAACTGTGTATTTATTACAAGGATGGTTTTTGTATCGATTTTAATGGTTTAGCTTTTGAGTAAGCACTGATAAGAGTAAAAATATTTGTAGACTAGTACTATTACAATTCTATACATAGGACATAAAAATTAGTGAATTTAGAGACAAAGAAGATAAATATACAAGGTTTTTTTCTCCATGAAGTATTATAAAAGAAAATATATCAAGGAACACAGAGAAATGAATATTTTTGTGGATCTTTCTAGTAGAATATAAAAGATTTCTAAATCTATTGTCATCGGATATTAGAATTTGCTTACAATTAAAAAAAATTAGAGCCTAATTATTTTTTTTAGTTTTATAGTTTTGAATTGTTTTCCTTGTTTCATTTATGAATTAAATAATTAAATATATTCACCTTCTGCAGACGGTTGACTATTTTCGTCGAAAACTTCACGACATACAACGGCAGATGGAGAACTCATTATGCCGCATCATTGTTCTATGTAAATGTAATAAAATTCAACATATTTCCAAAGTATATTCGTTGATTTCTCTTCAAAAAATCCATTTTACAGTCCGCGGTCGAAGAAATAATTGACAAAGTTTTTTTTACTATCAGAATCAGAATCCATGAAGACTAGAGATGCACCATAAAACCATAGCCTATTGTATTTCAGGACCGACAAAATGATACCTAACTATCGAATGACAATCATCCGAGCCCTGCAGGTCTACTACGAAAACAACCTCCGCAAAATCGGATCCGACCGACAGCTGTCCGAATAATCGGTAAGGTAATTAACACTAGAAGTGCCGAAACTTATGACCCCCCTAGAACCGCCGCCGTCCCAATTTTGTCCCAGCATATTTTTAACATCTTTCAACATCATAAAGTACTGAAATAATATTATAACGATATATAAGCTATTTGAAACCATATTTATTCATTTATTTAAATCAAATTATTTAGCTTTCTAAGACTTTTATATAATATAATTTGTAAATAAATTGCATCTTTTGCGAAACTTTTGGCCATACTTATGTGGCTTTGAGCTCATGAACTAGGTAAATTTACAACGGCATCTAGATGGAAAAAGCTATTCGTCAATAGTTATAAATATACAGTATAGGTATGCTTTCATTCAACTGAAGGACATTCAAGATAAAATCATACCAAATTTCCGAAATCATAGCAAACCTGATACCATTATTGAGTCTTTGACTTCTTATGGATTTACGATCAAATCGCAAGTAGATACATTATTACATGTACGTATATTAGGTAAAACGATTGCGAGACATTGTTGGTTTTATTATAGTATTACCCCATTGAATTGACCATAATGAATCCTGATCCAAGTGCACCAATTGCATTACGTTTATAAATAAAGTACAGCAACAAATGACTCCAATTCTTCCATCGTCATATCCCAGTCATTATATTGTTTGTAAATCCCGTCGTGCCTATTCCACAGTGCACTCTAAGATATGCTGTATATATTTTTTTGATGCCATTAGTTGCCAATCATTTTTACAAGTTTCATCCACGTTACGCTTAGCGTGTGGAGTTGGCCCAATACGATTTCTAAAAAAAAATTGGTATACATGTCTACCAGGTGTACTACCAGCTTCAATTGTAGTCCAGACGGTGCCATAAGGAGACACAAGTGTTGAATCTGGGGTCTTTTCTAAACGAGAGTTTGTCAATGCAGATAGCCAAACGTGACAGCTTCGAATTCTTCGACCTCGTCCTTTTCGTTGAACTGTCACTTGATTTTGGGGGTTCAGTTAGGACAGTCGTGAAACTTGAAACTTCTATAACATAAAACTAACATGAAGCAATAGCTCACACAGTACACAACTAACTCCTAATATATGGTAAACTAACAACACAAAACAAAAATTAACAGCGATGTCTTCTAAAAGAGTAAAACGTATTTACTTTGAAGCATTTCTCTCTGAATCGTATTGTCAGATTTGTCAGAAGAAGAAATGAAACTGTTTTCTAACTCGTAGTTGTCGTCAAAATATGCTACAGGTTCGGCATTTGATTCGTCCCCAAAATATAGTTTAAATAGGACACAATAACATACTGTTCCAAAATTCTGCAACGTTGAGTAGACATAATAATAACACGTGCGGTATGCGCTCGAAATAACAAAAACGTGCACTTATTACGCGAAAGAACGATTCACTACATTGAAATTATTTGAAATAATCACTGATCAACAGATTAATCGCCTCCCGTCACCCGCGCATCCAGCTCATGCAATGTTTATTCGTAGAATTACTACTAGAATTTTGGCGGGACAAAAATGACCCGTCGGCAGTTCTAGGTAAATCACATAATATTTTATTCACTATTGTTTTTATTAAATAGAAAACATGTAAATTTTGATAAATACAATAAATAATGAAAAGTCAAAAAGTTTCACGGTATTGAGAAGAAAAAATAAAAAAATATGGACGATGAAACTTGCGGGTGGGACAAAAATGGGACGGTGGCGCTTCTAGTGTTAAATGCTTTCGGAGTAAAGTTTACGACACAAAAACTATCCCCTCTATGTCGGTCGGAATTCGGAATGAACGAAACGCCCGATCTGATCAACCGACTGATTGAGTTTCGTGGTAAGAAACGTTCATAAGTTCGGCCGATATATCGTTTATCGGACTTCGTAGTAGACCTGCTGGATCTATACATATTATATAGTCAAAGTTCATACATTTACAATTTCCACGTCAAGTAAATTCAAAAAATTGACAGTCATAGGAAGTGCCGATAGAAGTACAAACTTATAACTCAGAAAAGTACTCAGAATTTGAAAGCTTACTGTGGAAACCGGAGGGCGTAGCCATGAGCATGGCCATCTAGAAATGCGTATTTCTAGATAGCCAATGGCCATAGCTCTGAGATTACCCGAAAATTTCTTATCATTTTCAAGAGTGACGCTAGAATTTAATTCACAGTCCCACGAAAAGGTTGTCTGCGTGTGGCATGCGAAAAAAAATTAACTTCAAAAACAAACTAAAATCGTCCAAGTGCGAGTGGGACTCCTTCACGAAGGATTCCGTACCTTTAGCAAATAAACGGCAAAAACATCTTTGGCTATATTCCGAATGTCGTATACTTACATAGACTACATCGCAGTTTCCACAGACAGGCTTTCATCCAAAAAGTTTCACTAAAATCCATGGAATGCTAAGAAGTTTGTCTCTTAAGTAACGATACATAATGTTGGTGATTACGCCCTGTCAAGTATTTAAATTATGTAATGAACGATGTCACTATTTTTCATAAGTTTACCACCGCTCTCTGAAATCTTGCTGTACCTACAAAAAGTTTGAGCACACAAAATTAAAAATAAACGGCGGCCATAGGGACTGCCGATATAAGTGAAAACTCGTAACTCTGTATTTGACAGCTATAGCAAATCTGCCAAAAACCCGACCGCAAAGTAAAGTTTGTTAGTTTTCATCATTTTGACGTGATAACGTCTTATAATTCGGTGAAGCCGGCTGCACGCCCGCAAAACATGACGTCATGTAACGTTACCGTTACCGTTAGTTCGTCGTCCGTGCCATGCGGACGAAGCTGAGCGCTGAGGGCGCCACCCGCCGAGTCGAGCGGTATCACTACTCGCTCTATCAGCGTACTGATTTCTTAAGACGTTGTCACGTTTAACTTTCGTCAGTAAACCGACTTTACAGACAACCATTTTTTATTAGTACCAAAGTATATTGTCATCAAATAAATTATTGTTACTAATTAAGATTTCACTGCTGTCATTTTACTATTATTAAGCTCACATATATTATTATTAGGAAAATTGTACAAAATCGATTCAAAATAAAACTATCGATGATTTCTCTACATCCGAGCATCCCTAATCGAATAAATTGTCATTGAAATTTTGTTTTGTTCTTGCCAGAAGCAAAATAAATTAGTCACAAAACGTGTATCCGAACTATAAAGAAGTAAAATGTGTCTATGGATGTAGGTATCTAATGCTGCCAGCTTTAAGAATTAATCTCCGTTAAGCGTAGAAAACTATCCCTTACATACGTAATAGTGTAAATGCAAAATATTGTCTGTATACAATATTACAACTATATATATATAAAGAACGTTTACGTCGGAACGATAAAATCTATGAGATTGAAATTCGCAACTTAGATAGATTAAAAGGCTTGTTACTCTTAGTGAAATTTAATCACTACTGAACATAGTGAAGTGTAACAGCAAGCCGTAAGATAGCATTCACGAAATTCAGCAGCGAGAATTATTGCTTGCTGCTAAAGTGGTTATTACATTTCACTAAATTTAGTTCTTACTGGATTCAGTGAAGTGTAAATAATAGTTGTTAGTAAGCTAGCGTGCTAAATTCCGAAGCGAAGATTGCTTGCTTCTGACTTTATTTTATTGCTTCAGAATTCAGTCACTACATAATTATAGCTAAGAGTAATGAGCCTAAAATAGTAATCTGCCTCTTTAGGGCAGATACAGATATTATTTAGTCTTTATCTCCATTATCGCCATCTAGTGCGTACTTTGGAATTATTAAAGGACAATGCCCACGTCCCATACATTGAAAAACCTGGCCAACTTTTTTTGATTCTGAAAGTGTATAGAGATGAATAGTATCTAATTAGGATTGTTAATGCTTCTATAAACGTCTACTGTTGGTGTTTTTCATTTCCTAAATACCAAAAATGAGTTACAATTAAACGAAAAGTAAGGTTATGTTTACTGTCAAAATATTTTAGAATTATGTTTTCTTTTGGATTAGAACAGAAAAGAAAAGAAAGAACTATGGTATTGTCTTTCAAAACATATTTCTTATGAGGATAAATAGGAATAATAGTACTTCTAAGTACCAACTGATTACCATAAAATAGATCTCGGATGAAATTATCATAGGCTACATAAGGCTACTAACTAAGCGCAGTGCATGTTCTAATAATGTATGACACTGTCTTGTTATATGTTAGGCACATGTCTCACTCATCCTATCATTGTTTACTAAAAAAAAAACTTAAATCAGTGTAGATAATACTGTTCACCGATATCTTTCTACTGAATCTATATTCAAACCAATGCAATAAAGGAGAGAGGATAAATAAAATATATTGTTTGCGATTATATTATATATATTTCTCATTTGATAATAATGTTAAACAATATTTAATAGCCCAAAACTACTACATAGTCAAAATACCCTGCTCGTGGATTTATGTGGTCCTGCTGTCTGGCCATCCTAGAAATCTCACGAAGAACTCTGCAATGCAAGTACAGCAATACTGAAAGATGGCCTCTGCTGGCTGTCCTTATCATTTTCAATTAAAATATACATATTATATATATTCTATTTGCTTCAGCAGTAGTCAGCTTGTGTCTGTCTTCTATAAGCAACTCAGGGTTTTAAAATTGGTAATTGCAAATGTTTTGTAGCAAGTTAGCGCTCTCCCCGAATTTCCTGTAGAGTATGAATACTTCATTTGCATAGAAATATTGTCACAGAAGGGAATATCTTCATTGTGATATAAATATTTCATTATTTTGGTATTCAAGACAGTGGCCTTAGGAGGTCCATAACAATCGAGCGTTTCCATCAGACAACACAAGGATATATTTGGTTTTATGTAATTATTACCACAATTATGTAAGTAATAAGGAGCACTGAATCACATAATTCCCAGTTTTGTTAAAACCAATTTAAACAAGAAGAAACCCAAAGTTAGGAAGAAAACCATGCATTTTGCTTGTTTACTTGTTTTTTGATTTGTCAATTTGACATTGATCTTTGACCAATTTGGATTTGGTGAAAATTGCATGCCACCTTTTTCCTCGTTTACATTACCAAAAAAAGCTTTGATAGTTTCTTTGTCGCCGTATTTATATATATCGTTATTTAAATATGTAAAAGTAGTAAATAAACGACATTGTGAAAGAAATTGATATACATAATATCCATTTTCAATTTCAATCTAACGCGGATCACTAAAACGAAACGCAGGTACCGTTTCGTTATTGCAATATTTTCCAAGTCAGCTTTGTTGGAAAATGGTAGGTTTAATTTAAACAAATGCAAATTATTTTATTTTGGAATGTTAGAAAGTTATATAATTTCGCACACGAGTACAACAAAAAATCACAAATTTTTTAATATATAACTCATATGTCTACACGACAACTATTTTAGCGGGTCAAAAATGGGCATTGTCCTTTTTGTCACGTAATTTTCGTAGTTTCGGGATTGGGAAATCGGGGGAATACTGGTACTGGCAGCCTTCGAGCAATGACGGCAGCATTCGAACAACCTCACAAAACAAAATAACAGTGAATTGTGAAAATCGCGAAATTGAGATTGTGACTTTGTGACTGATTTTTTACAATAACGTTTAAAACCATGGCTTCAGTAAAAGACGTAGCCACATTATATCAAAATCTCAAAACCGAGTGGTCCAAAAAGCCGCGGAAGTTGGACAAATGTGGAGAACTACTAAACAAAATAAAGGTACGTTCCGTGATGACTTGACATAAACGATGAAAATCTTTGTTTTGCTATAATTTCTTCGTCTTTTCTAGGTTGCGCTGACTCAGCTGAGCTTCCTGCCGAGTAACAATGCTTCTGCTAATCAAAAAGAGTTAATACTGGCTAGAGATGTACTGGAGATTGGAGCACAATGGGCGGTCGCCGCCAAGGATGTAAAAGCGTTCGAAAGATACATGTCACAACTCAAGTGTTACTATTTCGATTACAAGTAAGTTTTACGGATTACTCTTGCTTCACTTAAATTAAACTAGCAGCGTCCCGCGGTTCTACCCGCGCTCGCGTCACAGTAGTCAAAAAGTAGCCTATGTGCTACCTATTCTAGACAGAACCTGTTTCACATCCCAATCTGTTCAGGTGTTCTGATGTGATTGAGCAACAAACATGCACTTGGTAATTTTTCCACATTGAATATAGAAAAAAAATCTGTTTAATTTCATTTACAGTGTGATGGAGCAACAAACATCTAATCATTTACATTTTTAATATTATTGGCTATATATAGTAAGATATATGTCCATAGCATAGCAGCTGTGTGCTATAATAAAACTCATGAAACTTCTATGAAACATGAAACATGAAACTATGGTGGGTAGCTCCTAGTATTGAAGTACTTTGATTGAAAGCCATTGTACCTATGTTTTTGTATTCACCTTCACCTATTGGCTTTTGATAGGTACACCTTCCTTTACACATACACATAAACAGCCCACTAAATGTTCGCACTGCTGTGAGCTCGGGGTCTTCTCTTGCAAAGAGAGAGTCAAGGTCATAGTCCACCATGCTGCCCCAGTGCAGGTTGCTGGATGACACATAACTTCCAAAGTTTCTAGGTACATATCGTTTTCCTCACAATGTTTTCCTTCACCGTTTTAAGTGAGCGGCATTATGCACCACACTACACCTTCCTTTAAACTAGTTAAATGTATTAATTTTGTTTTCCAGAGAACACTTACCGGAATCGGCGTTCATGTACCAGCTTCTTGGGCTGAATTTACTCTTCCTACTCTCTCAGAATAGAGTTGCGGAGTTCCACACGGAGCTCGAGAGACTCCCCGTAGATGCAATCAGAGCGGATCCCTATGTGAAGCATCCATTAGCTTTGGAGCAGTATCTAATGGAGGGCAGTTATAATAAAATATTTTTGGCTAAGGTGAGTTAAATTACAAACACTGAAATACGGGAAAGAATATTCTTTCAATTTAGACTTATGAACTGCGACTATGAGAAGCTGAGAACAACTGAGAAATGTGTCAGCCAATGGGAAATGCTGACGCATTTCTAGATGGTCATGCCATGATGGCTAGGCCACACCCTCCGGTTACAATCGTGTAGTTTCCAAAGTAACCTGTCAAATTCTGAGTTTTCAGTTCTATCGGCAGTACCAATGACTGCCATTTTTTAATATGTTGAACGACAATGCGGTATACGATGGAGCGTGTTTACCGTGTTTTATCTAAATACTAACTTCAACTAGGTATAGAATAGATAATAACTTCAAAGCAAGAAGTATTGACTGGAAGTTTGCTAAAACATTGATTGGGTCAGATTTTTCCTTGCACATGTTTTAAAAAAGATTACTCTTATATTTTTTTCTAACATGCCAAATGAAGTGTAACTGCAATAATATAATAAATACATTATTTTCCAGGGTAATGTACCAGCTGAAAGCTACACACTGTTTATGGACACCTTGTTAGACACAGTCCGAGGTGAGATCGCCGCTTGTATTGAGAAAGCATACCTCTGCATCTCGGCTACAGAGGCTGCCAGGAGACTGAACATGCCTTCGCAGCAAGCTGTGCTTGAATACGGCAAGAAGGTAATTTATACAAGAATTTTTGTAAATGTCACTAATATTATAAATGCTAAAGTTTGGATGTTTGTTGCTCAATCATGTCAAAATGGCTGAATGGATCGGGTTAAAATTTGGTGCACAGTTAAATCACATTCTGGAATAATGCAAGGCTTTTTTTATTACCTGAAAATAACGGGAACGGGAACTAAGCGAGCAAAACCGCGAGATGCTGCTAGTATCTTATAAACAAATAAATTTTCGTATAATTCGAAAACCAGCAACCTCTCGTCTTTGATGGTACAACCTTGGCCTGGGCTATACACATAGGGAAAATCGAGAATCAGTCCGGCATCCCCAAAGGGAGTGCCAACAGCATTGCTAACAGGGAGAATCTCATACTAGCTGACTTGTAGCTGATGTGTTATTACTGTGTCCACTGATTTAAAGACACGGTGGTGTAATTTGAATGGAAATAATATTTTGTTAGGTTGATGACCAAGTTCACATTTTGTGGAACTCTTATCGTTCTTAAGTAAAATAGAAAGGATCATAAATCTTTGCGTGACGAGTGCAGTGTAGTGTAAACATTTCCTAGATGATTTGGATTTTTTATGATCAAATAGCTGTATACTGTATAGCACTGTGCTGTAATGGACATGCCCATTGCTCCATTACCATCAGTCACTTGTCTCGCTCGTCCCTTCTCTCGTCAATACAAATAACATTTCTACTTGTTCTGTTTCGTCGTGTCGATGATGTTACCTAAAAGCTCTAAAAAGCTATACCTACATGGTATCTAAAAAAAAATTTAAGAGATTTTTTTTATTTTTGTGTACCTATTATTTTTTGTTTTAATTTTTTGCTATCAACTGGTCAAGGTCAGTATATTGTGTGCCCAGTAGGGTGCCGAGCCTTAGACAATTCTCAAAATTAATTTTCCTAAATATCTCAGCGTAACTGGACGTTGGGCGCGGATAACTGCTACCACTTCAACGCGGCCGAGGAGACGTGTGCCGCCGCCGCCGGCGTCCTGCCGTCTGCGGAGTTAGCCGAGCAGACCATAGAATACGCCCGCCACCTCGAGATGATCGTCTAAGTCTAGTGTAGTATCTATGGTTTAATAAACATGTTTTCTCAAACTAGCGCTCTTTTAATACCTGGTATAATTAGTTTAGCCATTTGTTGAGTCAATTTTAGTAATTAATATTTTTACGAGGGTGAGATGTGCGCCGCCTGCCTTTCGCCGAGCTATTCGAGCAGACCATAGAGTACGCCCGCCACCTCGAGATGATCGTCTAAGTCTAGTGTCTATGGTTTAATAAAAACGTTTTATCAAACTAGCAGTTTTTTTAATACCTGTCGTAACCACGTCGTAACTAGCATACTAATTTGTCGAGTCAATTATAGTTTGTATTTTTTACCACGGCAACGCGATTGAGGAGATGTGCGCAGCCGCACTGCCGTTGTCTTTATAATTCATATCTCCATACGTTCGCCGATCTAGCACAGCAAACCATAGAGTACGCCCGCCACCTCGAGATGGTCGTCTAAGTCTAGTGTAGTATCTATGATTTATTAAAAACGTTTTCTCAACATGCGCCGGCGTCCTGCATTTCGCCGAGCTATCCGAGCTGACCAATGTGACCATAGAGTACGCCCGCCACTTTGAGATGATCGCCTTAAGTCTAGTGTCTATGGTTTAATAAAAACAGATATACTACTATTACGCATATCGGTGACGCGAACTCACAAGATTTCGCCCATCCAAAAATTTTCTAACGCGCACCTCTTGCTCCAACGCTTACAAGTCTGTATGTACTTATTAAATTACTAGCTGTTACCCGCGACTTCGTCCGCGCGAAATAAATACAAAGTAACTCAGGCAGTACCTTTTTTGGACCCAGACATATTTACGGTTTCTAAAAACAGCTTTTAATAAAACAATTTCATAAAAGTCGGTTCAGTGGTTTAGGTGTGAAAGCGGAAGAGACATTCGTCCCCATTTCAACTCCAATTTCATCCCCATACAGTTCAAAATTACAAAATTGCTTGAACAAACATTTATTTGCTTCGTGTCAAGTGCCTATATACAGATAGTTTCATGGTTTTATCTTCAACGATTGAGAACTTCCATGTAGACATTCATTCCCCATTTCAACCACAATTTCATCCCCATGTAGTTCGAAATTACAAAATTGCTAGAACAAACATTCGTTTGCTTCGTGTCAAGTGTCTATACAGAGTCTCATGGTTTTATCTTCAACGGTTGTGAACTACCATACTGAAATTCATTTCCCTGTTCAACCCCAATTTCATACCCCTAACAGTTCTTATTACAAAATTGCTAGAACAAACATTTATTTGCTTCGTGTCAAGTGCCTATATACATACTTACAGAGTTTCATGGTTTTATCTTCAATGGTTGGGATCATCCATGTTGACAATCGTCCCTCATTTCAACCCCAATTTCAACCCGGTACAGTTCGAAATTGATTTGATAAAAATGAAAATTCGTGATTTTCAAAGTTATCAAATTTTATATATTATAAATTTTATTGACATTCAACCCCGATTTCACCCCCGTACAGTTTGAAAATAATTTTGATAAAACTAACATTTAATTACTTCGTGTCAAGTGTCTAGATATAAAATTTGATAACTTTGAAAATCACGAATTTTCATACAACCGTTCATCCCTTGTTTCGCCCTCTTAGGGGTTGAATTTCGCAAAACCCCGTCTTAGCGAGCGCCTCCGTGCTAAAAGGGACCTCCATGCAAAATTTCAGATTCCTAGCATTTGTAGTTTCTGAGATTCCTTGATGAGTGACCTTTCGCTATTATATATATAGAAGATTCCTTGATGAGTGACCTTTCGCTATTATATATATAGATGTTCTGCAGAAGTATCTAATTATTTTTTAATTGCATTTTTAAATAACAAAATAATTTGCTGGCTAAAAAAATTGGCAGTAATAGGAACTGCCGATAGAAGTGAAAATTTATAACTCCGAATTTACTAAGCTTACTTTGGAAACTACGCGGGTGAAACCAGAGAGCGTGGCCATCTATAAATGAGTCGGCATGGCCAATGGGGAATGCTGACGCATTTCTAGATGGCCAATGGCCATGGTTCCGAGTTTACCCGAAGATTTCTTATCATTCCCGAGCGTAACGCTAGAGTTCAATTCACAGACCACGAAAAATCAATCGGTAGCGTGTAATAAACATCAAAGAGAATGTAAATACTACGTAATAAAACGACGTGATATTGCTGTGACCTACAATGGAGAACTGAACTAGTAATTTACATTCTCTTTGAACTAAGCTTTATTCCGATAGAAAAGACATTTAAATCATATCAAAGAAAAAACATTAAGACTACAAGGATGCTACAGTTCTTTTACATACAAGTAACTCAAGATGGCACTACTAAATCATTTATATCACTAGTATATTATGTTTTGATATTTACAACATAGCACGCCAAAATAAGTTTTCACTTCAAAAAATATTTTTAACAAACTAAACAGTCAACCCCACAAATATTATAAATAATGTGAATTCATCGTAGTAAGAACTGGGTAGCGATTCTAAATCATTCGGTTGCATGTTGCATCCGACACGGAATCTCATCTCTCGGTCTTTGTCTTATTTGTTTAGCATGACAGAGACAGGGATTGTCATTTCGATTTTGAACCATTCGGATTGCATTTAGAATCGCTACCCAGATCTTGCTAAAATTGGGGACTCTGGGTAACAAAGAAAACACAAAATAACTAAACTACTTATTCAATTTTATTGTCCTAATGATATAAAGATTGAATATTGTCCAGTTTCAGTAGTTTAGAAAAATATTCAATGGCATTCCGGAGATGCCAATCCTTTGCTTCTAAGCACCTGAAAATAAAAAGTAACAATTAAATATAAAAAAATGATATTAGGTACTTATTTGTACTTTATTTGTTTTGTATATTTTATGATTCGTATTGTACAAAACTTTTTTCGAAGAAATATGCAACTTAGGCTGATTTTATTCTCACGGTGACCGCACGCGCACCGTCGGCGCTGATGGCCGAGATATATCAACTTCCAGGAAGCGTTTTTTAATTATGCGTAGCTATTAGCCCGTGCGGTGGTCGGAGAACTACGCGCTGAGCTATCAGCGCCGATGGTGCGCGTGCGGTCGGCGTGAGACTAAAATCAGCCTTAGTGGCCGAAATTCACATTTCGGGAGAAACCAAATATTATTTACGAAATTAAACTAGTGGTCGCCAAGTTGCCTAAATTAGAAATTTTAGTGGTATAAATGCTAAAGTTCGGATGTTTATTGCTCAAACGTCGGAAAGATCGAATTAGAATTTGAAACACAAATTATGGTATGTAGTAGTAGGTACATATGCTACTTTTTATCACGGGAAAATAACGGGGAAGGAACGGGAACTGCGCAGGAAAACCGCGGGGCACTGCTAGTATTCTAAATTACACACAGGCAGTACAGATATTTTTGTAAAACATGTTGGCAGAATATGCAGGTGGTAAGAATTGAATAAAAAAATAATCTTTATATTCTTTAAAAATATCTAATAAAATATCAATGAGTCGTTTTGAAGAATGTCAGATGAATGAAAAACCTATCAAAATTGCGCAATAGGTAGACAATGTGACTTTTTGTAAAAAAAATTGCTAAGCATATCTCATCTAGAACTCAATGTAGGTAATTAATTTGACATTTTAGTTACTCATACATAAATAACCAGTACCTGGGTGACCGAGCTTTGCTCGGCTTAAATACTAAATATACTTAGATACCTACAGATAAAAGACTCCAAGAAATAGATTTTCTTAAAAAAACGAATTGAAAAAAAAAGAGAACCCGTCTGGATTCGAACCCGGAGCTACTAATTCGTGACCGCTATGAGTGGCCGACTTTCCGTCTGAGCTAATTATGCTGTCGCGTCACGCGGCGAAATTTACCTTCACATTCTAATGTCTTATGTGACAGTTTTTCATTGTCTAAAAACGCGCATAATATGCGTTTTTTTTAAATAAAACCTAGTTAGATCGATTTATCGTCCCCGAAATCCCCTGCATACATAATTTCATCCAAATCCGTCGAGCTGTTTCCGAGATTCAGCTTCAGCAGATTCACCTATATAAATATGTATATATATATACATATTTATATAGGTACAAGAATTGCTCGTTTAAAGGTATAAATATATAATATTCTGAAAACGATCCATTCTATGGTAAGCCGAAACAATAATTATTTTGCTTACTTTTCGCTAGGTTGCTGCGGTAGGCTCGTGATCGTCATAAATATTTCCAGCAACTTCTCTTTGAGCTCATCATCGGGCGGCGCGTCCAGTTTTAGATTAAGATTCTTACTTTGTGTCTGAAAGAAAAGCATATTTTATATTAATTAAAATATTTCCCATGCAACAGGTAGGTAATGACTAATGAGCCGTGTTTAGAAGACACATATTTAAAAAAAAATGGCAGTAATAGGAAATGCCGATAGAAGTGAAAACTTATAACTCAGAATTTGAAACTTACTTTGGAAACTACGCGGGTGAAACCGGAGGGCGTGACCACGAGAATGGCCATATAAATGCGTCAGTATTTTTAGATAGCCAATGGGAAATGCTGACGCATTTCTAAATGGCCAATGGCCATGGTCCCGAGTTTACCCGAAGATTTCTTATCTTTCGCGAACGTCACGCTAGAATTTAATTCACAGCCCACGAAAAATCTGTTTGCGGCGCGCCAAAATAAGTTTTCACTTCAAAAATTTTGCAGTTAGAGTACTAACTGCCGATAAAAGTGAAAACTTATAAATACTTGGTACATTTCTGTTTAATCATCTTTTTGATTCTCCATTTACTTTTTCATACCATTACACTATGAAAGTTAAAAGTAAAAATGAGTTAAACAACCGAAGTCATGGAACAATTAATTTATTGTTTGACTGAATTTTATGCATTTTTAATTTTAGTGCCGGAGCAAAATAGTGACTGGCCGATGTAGTACGGATATTTTATGTTCGAAAATTACTCAATTCTTTTAGAGAGTAGAAAAATTGCTTGCAGCAACAATTTTCTTACTGGTACTGCTGTTAATAGGATGGATATCATATAATAGACGTGTGTAGTTCTTGAATGAATCCTTCAAATGAAGTACTTCAGCTGCGTTTCGTTCATCATTCACTAGTTCACTTTGAATGCAACCATATCTTTAGTTCAATTAGTTCATAATTTGCTGTCTCGCTCTGTAGTACTGAAATAATGTATTGTCTATTTCACTCAAACTCTACTAAGTTGGTTACTCGTTTGTGAACGAACAAACAGTTTAATATACATTGCTTGTGATACAAAGAGTAACATTTAAACAAACAATATTAAAATGGCGATGTATAGCTTACAAACATGTTTGTTTGATTTTGAATATGAATAACAATGCGCTCTGTTGTTTTCATTTTCATTCTGTTCTGAGTAGTGAGTATCGGAGAGTTAGATATGTACAAATGTACTTATGTAACAAAAAACTCGACGAATCAATGATCGATTTTCTAATCATTCGTTAGTCATAGGTCATAGATATTTTGATAACGTTAACGTATTTCTTAAATACTCAAATACAAAATTTTGGTATAATTATGTTATGACCATATTTGATTATGAATTAATTTATGTATTATGTGCTTGCTAATATTTTGTGGCCCGTATACACTATTGGTTGATGTTCAAGTTTTTTAAGTAAATACTTCTTTAGGCGCACCTAGACAGATTTTTCGTGGGCTGTGAATTGAATTCATTTGTCACGCTCGGGTATGATAAGAAAGCTTCGGGTAAACTCGGGATCATGGCTATTGGCCATCTAGAAATACGTCAGCCAATGAGAAATGCTGAAAGGGCGTGGACAGGTCATCATGGCATGACCATCTAGAAACGCATTAGCCAATGGGAAACGCTGACACATTTCTAGATAGCCATGCCAAGATGGCGAGGCCACGCCCTCTGTTTACACCCGTGTAGTTTCCAAGGTAAGCTATCAAATGCTGAGTTATAAGTTTTCACTTCTATCGGCAGTTCCTATGACTGCCAATTTTTTTTTTATATTTTAGCTCCAAGGTAACACAATTAAGTGGCGCCAATGATTACTTTTTGCCACTAAAACGAAACAGTGAAAATTGAGAACTATATTTCAAAAGTCTATATTATAATGCATCTTGAAAATGCCTCATCTGTGAAAGAAAACGGAACTTAAACAAAATTATTTGTTTGTGATATAAACACCAAGAATTTTTACATTGTTACATTTCAATAAAAGCTATATTTTCAATTATTATTGCCTCGACAAATTTTACTCAGAGCAATCACACAGCCATTACAGCCACAGCCAAAATACACATTACACTACAGCCAAATACAGTTAATTTCTAGTTAAGTAAACTAACTAATGAAAGAGTCTAACTTCAATGATAGGCGAACTAGACGATACTACTGAACGAAAAATTCACGGTGATCAGAAAATTTGAACACATCTTTTCAATTCAGTGATACATGATTCATTCATTCATTCATCAGCCGCAAGACGTCCACTGTTGGACATAGGCCTCCCCCCTAGATTTCCACAACGAACGGTCCCGCGCAACCTGCAACCAGCGGTTTCCAGCGACCTTTGTGAGGTCATCTGTCCATCTAGTGGGAGGCCGTCCAACACTGCGTCTTCCGGTTCGTGGTCGCCACTCGAGAACCTTTCTTCCCCATCGGTTGTCAGTTCTGCGAGCGATGTGGCCTGCCCATTGCCACTTCAGCTTAGCTATTCTTCGAGCTATGTCGGCTACTTTCGTTGTTTTGCGAATATCCTCATTCCGGATTCTGTCGCGCAAAGAGACTCCGAGCATGGCTCTCTCCATAGCTCGCTGTGTGACTTTGAGCTTTGTTATGAGGCCCACAGTTAAGGACCACGTCTCAGTTCCATAAGTCATCACTGGCAACACGCACTGATTGAAGACTTTCGTCTTCAAGCATTGGGGTATTTTGGACTCCAAGATGTGCCGTAGTGATACATGATGCGTTTGTCTAATTCTACTTCAAATGAACTAAATGACGTAAATGATGCATTCGACTAGTTCTCCTTCAAATGAAGCGTTCGACTGGTTCTCTTTCAAATGAACTAATGAACTAAATGAGAGATATACTTCAGTGAGTTGAAAAGATATGAATATATCTTTTCATTTCAGTGACACATTTGGCGCACGCCTATCATATAATTAAACAAAACATTATTTTAATTTCTAGCTTTTTGCATTTTGCTAGCCAGTTCACTTAGTTGAAAAACGGCGAACCGAGTCAATGGAAAAAAAAGTTGTGTTCGGATACATGACAGTTAGTGGTGGACTTCGATACGTCCATAGACAAATACGCCTGATAAACGTCATGAGTATTTTTCCCAACTGGCAATTCGTTATCGATTTGCCGACGCCGCTGTCAAACAATTTTGTTGCGTGTGGAAAATCCAGCGGGTTAAAAATTTATTTCTACAATAAAACCTGAGATAAACTCAATTTCATCACAATGAAGAAACACCAAACCCGACAAAAGACTTTAAATGACCCAGTTATAGTGTCACGTGTTAAAAATTACCTTGCTGAGAATGTGGACAAGACCTTCGTCGATGTTAGCCAAATGGCGCGTTCTCTGAAAGAGCGATATCGCGAGTATAGCAACAGAAGCGACACCGCGTTCTGCCAGATGGTAGAATCTGCGTACAAAGTGGTCCTACAAAGCTACGGCCTCGACGGAGCGTCGTCGTCAGAAGGATCAGAAGAAGAATCAGATTTAGAGCTGCTAGATGAAAATAACAGTGCGATGAACGAGCGAATCCTCGCAATGTATAAAATGCAAGATAAAAAACGCCCCGCTGCTCCCAGACGTGACACAAACAAATCGGGCGAGCCTATTGACATTCTTAGCAGTGATGAAGATGGCAGTGTAGCTGCTAAGCTACCAAAAATTAATGACCAAATTACCATAACCCCCCACAACCCACAGGTGCCCTGTGTGCGTAATGTAAACACTACCTCAGAAAGCATACAAAAGGCACTACAAAACCAAAATGCCAGTGATAAAAAACGTAGAATTGAATCTAGTAAAAATGCACCTCCAAAGAAAAAGGTTGAAATTGGAAGTACAAAAACAATCAAAGTCGGTTTTGAAGATATTGGTGGTTTGTCAGAGATAATGACTCAAATCACAGATCTTGTTTTACATATGAAACACCCTGAAGTTTATGCCAAGTTAGGTATAAAAGCACCAAGAGGAGCATTGTTACACGGGCCACCGGGAACAGGAAAAACTTTGCTTGCAAATGCAATTGCTGGCAAACTTCAGTTGCCCCTCATAGCTGTAACAGGAACGGAACTAGTTGGAGGAGTATCTGGAGAATCAGAAGAGAGAATCAGGGAGCTCTTTGAGAGAGCTACTTCGATAGCACCAAGTGTGCTTTTCATAGATGAAATAGATGCTGTTTGTGGAAACAGAATAAATGCACAGAAAGACATGGAGAAGCGAATGGTTGCCCAACTGCTGGCTAGCTTGGACTCCTTAAGCGAAAGCAATTTTTCTGTATTAGTTTTAGCCGCTACAAATAACCCTGATTCATTAGATCCTGCTTTGAGAAGAGCAGGTCGTTTAGAACAAGAGATTACATTAGGTATCCCATCTTTAAAAGCGAGAAAGGAAATTATATCCATATTGTGTAAGAATATTACTATGGATGATGGTGTTGACACCAATTATATTGCTCAAATAACTCCAGGTTTTGTTGGAGCAGATCTGCAGGCTTTAGTAAACAAAGCAAGTACTTATGCTGTTAAGAGAATATTCACAGAAATCCGAGATGCTCGTAGAAGGGCAGAAGCACCTGTAGTTCAATCAGTCAGGAGTGAAGCTGAAATTATTCCTAATGGAGAAGGAGCTATTGAAAATGAAGTGGTAGCACCTGAGGAAAATGCTGGAGAAGCTCCAGAGAAATTACCTGAAGCTGACAGTTCAGTGCCTGATGCAGAAAAACCAGCAGAACCAGTCGAGAAACCTACTTCTAGCGAGGAAATCAACCAACCAGAGAAAGAAATCGTAGAAGCTGCTGACCAGTCATCGAAAGTGGTTGATGATGTGATGGACTTCCTCGGATCTGTGCCTTACTCTGCAAACGAGTTGTCTGGCTTATCGATCAGACAGGAAGATTTTGTGAAAGCTCTGAAAACTACCAAACCTTGTGCAGTAAGAGAGGGTATTGTTACAGTACCTGATGTCACATGGGAAGATGTCGGTTCACTCAACCAAGTAAGAAAGGACTTACAACTAGCTGTATTAGCACCAGTGAAGTACCCAGAACAACTCAGTAAGCTCGGTCTCTCAGCCCCAAGTGGAGTTTTACTTTGTGGCCCACCAGGTTGCGGAAAAACCTTGTTAGCAAAAGCTGTTGCAAATGAGGCTGGAGTGAACTTTATTTCAGTAAAAGGGCCAGAGTTACTTAACATGTACGTTGGTGAGAGTGAAAGAGCAGTGAGGACATGTTTCAGACGTGCAAGGAACTCTGCTCCATGTGTTATTTTCTTTGATGAGTTTGATGCTTTATGTCCACGACGTACGTCACAAGATAACAACGGCGCTGCACGCGTCGTCAACCAGTTGCTGACTGAAATGGATGGCATCGAGAGTCGGGAAGGAGTCTTCGTACTAGCAGCTTCAAATCGACCAGATATAATAGACCCTGCTGTATTGCGCCCGGGTCGTCTAGACCGCGTCATGTACGTAGGGATGCCGGCTACAGCTGACAGATTTGACATACTCCAGAAGCTAACTAAAGGTGGCGTCCAGCCCCAGTTAGGACCAGATGTCGACCTTCAAGTAATAGCAGGAATGACTGAAGGTTACACTGGTGCAGATTTGGCGGGATTGGTTCGCGCGGCTGCTACTAATACCTTGACAACTCACATCACAAATGGCACACTTGAGGGTGATATATCTGTGACGTTTGAAGACTTTAGAACTGCATTATCAAAGTCGAAGCCATCTGTGTCAGCAAAAGAGCAATTGCACTATGAGAAGCTTCGATTGAAGTATGTTGCTGGACTTGAAGATACCATGGAGATGGAGACGGAGCCAGTTAATGAAGAATCTATGGATACTGTGTGAGAATCATTTAAACGCTGTGTGTTACAGAGTTAGGTAGTTTATTTTGACATCTGGAATGAGACCGATAGTGCCAAGGTGTTCCTTTTTTTTGAATATTCATATTATTACTAATTACCAACCTATTGTATTTAGATTTAAGGATCTTGATCTTTGTAAGTGTATGAATAAATAGACGCTCTTATTAAGCCCCTATAATGCACAGTTTAAATTCAATAAATATGAATAAACTTATTTTTACTGAGACTACTGTTTTCTTTACTATAATAGAGCTCCATTATGGATAATAGTAATTGTAGGCAGTATAACTCATGTAAATTCAAAAGTTGCATTGTCTGATTGGAAATTCATTTTCACTTCCACTGCAGTGGCTGACCCTCCAAAACGTCGACCCCAATTGTGGCAGCCGTTTTTGACGCTTAGAGCAGCTGCACTACCTCTGCTCGATAAACCCAGATTTCTCCTATTTCTTTTAAGCAAACTATATAAGTGTGGCATATTTTTAGAAAGACTATAAAATTTTCTAGCTATTTTATAAATACAATCTGGAAAAAAGAGTTTAATAATGTGATTGAGAGTAGGGACTCCCAAATTGGTGGGTTACATATCATATCAGGAAATTCAGTAAACACAAATGTTTACACACAATCATGTAATAAAAGCGTTACCACAACAAAGATAATTAAATTTCCTACTCACCTTGTGAAAATCAGCTTATAATTATCACTATTTTTATAATTAAATCACAAGAAAACTTCACATTAACAAACAAGTCATTTACCGGTTGAAGACTGACACCAAATACCATAAACAAAGCATTTGACAATGTCGACGTATTGCGCGTTTATATCTAGCTCGTTTCTTTCCGTACAAATTACCATAAGCCAAAGTAGGATAGAAATACTCAGTATAAAGTAAACAAGCGAAATTTGGCGCGCATTTGGTTCTAACAAAATTGACCTATTCTCGGTTCCCGCCACGTTTCTAGAGCATCCGGGTATCGTCAAACGCCACTGCAGTGGTTAAGTTTAAGTATATATTACTGATATTATAAATTTCATTGTTTAGATTTTAGATGTTTGTTGCTAAACAATGTTGTAAAAACTAAAGGGATCAAGCTGATATTCAGAACTTACATAGATTTTAGTTTGTAATAACCCCGGCTACTTTTCCGGATATTAACTGTTATCACACTATCGACCCTATCAAAACCATACAAACGGCGCTGTCAAATGCCTATTTTTCACACAACTACGCAAATGTCGTTTTCATACACGCGTCAAGTCAACGTGTGCGTTTGGACTAGGGGTACATAGCTTTGCCCTGTGAGTTCACTTTTCGATGTTTTTTTATAGTATAGACGTATAGAGTGACGAGACGAGCAGGACATGTGCCTGATGGTAAGCAACATGCCTGCCCATAGCAGCACAGTGACACGCAGCTTTTGTACCATGAAGAGACCAAATCTTTACCTAAAACTGCATTACGCTTATCATCCAGGGATATAAGATATTTTGTATCTATATGCCCTGTAATTTCACTGGAAACATTGCCCTTCAAACCGGAACACAGTGATGGTTTCCATTACTGCTTGGCGGCAGCATATCTGGCAAAGGTGTGGTACTTCCCCAGGTACTTCTGCAAAGAATCCTACCACTACTAATAAATTCAACAATTCCCCAGTGGGTTGGTAGTGTTGGGTTAAATAAATAGAACTTTTAACTCAGAAGGAAGTAGATTCAAACCAAAGAAATATAAATCTACCTATTTGTTTTAGTACATTCACATTCTGTTTTTATTTTATAGTTACCCAAGGTTAACTTTTTACTTTGACACTTACTAATATGGTACCGGACTGGGTTAAAAATACACCATCCTAATTAGTCCGTCAGCTAGATCATAGAAAAATATTGGACACGTATTTTTTGTTTTTTCATAATGTTAAAAATCGTCAAAGATATAGACCATCAAATTTCGAGAGTGGGGGCCCAAGTAACAATTTAAATTTAACGTCGTATAAAGGTTAAGTAAACGTTATCTGAATACCATACATCGCTATAATAAAGTCATACTAACGTTATAATAACGTTTACTAAACGCGAAAATGGCCCCAGTTATACGACCTAAATGGTCGTATAATGGTCATACAGAAAGCTCGAGCCAACTTCGTTAACGTCATTCAACAGTCGTACAAATGTTATTGTGATAACCACTTTCGTCGCGCAGTAGTCGCATCCTAACTTTTCGTTCGAAGATTTAATTTAGTGTAAAATAAAAACATACTACAACTTACTGCAACTGGGAAATAATAAGGTGAGTGTTATTTAATTTTCATATCTTGCTTACTTTATCTGTCTCTCATGCTATTTAGTTTGACTGGGAACTGAAGTTTTATGATAATATACCTATGTGAATACTATTCAGATTTTCATGCCCCCTCGTAATTTTGTGTTATAATCATATTTTCATTATCAAAAATAGTTTTATTTTTTTCTAAAAATGTCTGACTGTTGCTTTTGTCGCACACTTACCTCTGTACGACCTGATAATGATGACGATGGTCGCCATGACAGCTAGCTATTAGAGTTCCTCAAAAACATTATAACCCTTTTCGTATTGTCAATATTCACCAAAATTTATTATTTGTAAATCTATTTCAGGAAAGAACACTTCATAGTGCAGTGCCGTTTTTCGTAGAAAAAAATCATTAAACTTCCGTAAATATGGCCGTCTAATCATTATAAAGTCAAAACCTGACTTAAATGCGACTGCAAGTTTGATTAAAGTCAGGACAGGACTTTTAAACGGACATCATGTAATATAAAGGTTATATTTGAGTCGTCAATAAGCAACCCAGTCATTTAAGAGTATTTAATTGACCGCTGTAAAACAAGGTACTGATTGTTATATAAATGGCACTATGAAAACGTCTATATAACATCCACGTTGTATAAATGTTGTATAAAGGTTTTCCAAAAACATAATTTGGTGTGTTCAAAACGTTTATTGGACTATAACGTTAGTATGACTATTGCGTTGTCGTACAAACGTTTTAGCTAAGACTGTAATATAACGTCGTATCGTTTAGTCTCCACAACGTTGCTAATACCAGTTTACTATGACATATTCGTCGCACGACTAATTAGTTGCATTAAAGACATCTATAGGACCTGGTAGTCATCTCATTACCATTGTAAGACTGCTATCCAACTTTAGGTCGTACAAGTCAAGACTTATACGACGTATTTGTTTGTTGGGCGGGTCGCGACGTCACTCGTGAGTAAAAATCGTACTCACAAGTGACGTCACACGAAACTTCGAAGCGATGTATCTTCGTCATTTTTTGTTTGTGAAACAAAAGAAAAAATACGTGTACAATATTTTTTGGCATTCTAACTAACGGGCACACATATTCCATTATAACTAACATAATATTCATTTACTATACTTATCAGGTAATTAATCTGATAATTTTAACAGTATAATATGTAGCCATAGAAAGCCTTTTAAATATTCCCACTGCTGGGACTCGGGGCGCGGGGCCTTCTCTCGCAAGCCCATAATCCACCACGCTGGCCCAGTATGTTGGAGGGTGAGACATGACTTCGAAAGATGTCGGTTTCCTCACGATGTTTTGCTTCACCGTTTTATTCTTTATTGTAACATTTTTGATTTTTGTTTTGTAGTCTGAACCAGAGATGTTACGGAGCTTCGACTCCGACTCTGTTAAGTCGGAACTTCCGATTATTATTACACCTTCGGTTCCGACTTCGGCTCCGAAACTTTTATATCGGAGGTTTTAATCGGAGGTATGGTGTATAAATATTTGACATAATTGTGGTGGAAAGTAAATAGATATACAAAATCCCAACACCTTAAATCTATTGCCCGGCAATGTTTATCATGTCCACGTGTTTGACAAAATAATGTTTTATTTGCCCCCAATAAAAATATGTGTCCTGCAAAAATATCACTTTTGATCTTGTCTAGGCCTACAACTTCGGTTCCGACTCCGATAAATCAAATTTAAAAACTCCGACTCCGACTTCGGTTCCGATAAGATGACCTCCGTTACATCCCTGGTCTGAACATGTTTCATTGGTACATTCGTTTAGGACTCTACGATATACAATAGAATAGAAAGCAGAAAGACACATCAAAAACACACAAACATAATTCAAGTGGAAACAGGGTGCGATCCAGAGTGTTGTTCACGCGCCCTTCACCTCTCTGGTCCGCTTCCGCCTCCGTGGATGAGTGAGAGGAGGTTTCTTTGTCGCCAGTGGCGGATTTACACATTTGTCGCTCCTAGTCAATTCAAATTTTACCACCCAATAGAACATTTCCCAATTTCACTACAGTAGAACTCCAATTATCCGAACTCCGACTATCCGAATCGCCGATTATCCGAATCACAAACAAGTCTAAACAACAGCTTACATTGATGGAGATGTTTAAAAACAATGATTTTTATTTCTAAACTTGTACATAAGTACATTTTATTTATATTTAAAACATGTGAAAATTTCATGTTTCTTTCATTTAATTCAATAAATAAATAGTGCAATATCAAAACGTAGCTTTTATTCTCTCCAATGGCAATTTTTTTTTTAAAAATCCGATTATCCGAATATTTGATTATCCGAATGGGTCCCAGTCCTCATTAATTCGGATAATTGGAGTTCTACTGTATTAAATTTTTGCCAGTGTTGTGACAATATACAAAAAAAATGCATTTTTCCAGTGACATGAAAAAGTGACGAGGATGCAGTGGTAAAGTTGCCAATTAAATTTAAATAAAAGTGGCCAAGTGCGGGTAGGACTCCCGCACGAAGGGTTCCGTACCATAGCAAATAAACGGCAAAAACCTCTTTGACTAGTATTATTTACTCTTTGACTGTACTAGTATTTATTTGAATTCAGACAGGCTGTTTTCCAAAACTTTTTCTAAAATTTTGATTTTACCTTGCGATTTTAAAGACGAGGTCGAAACGACGGTTTTAGTGTACTAGTAGTGGCGCCATCTAGTTTGCATGGAACGGACTAATCGACCAAGAAACGGTAAAAAATCAAGTATGTTGATTGTCAGCCCTTAAGTGCTGACATCCCATACATTTATAAGTATTTAAATACCTACATTTATAAGTATTTAAATACTTATTTTATTTTATGCATATATTTGTTTTTATAGCGGCAATAAAAATACATCCTCTGAGAAAATTTCAACTGTCTAGCTATCACTGTTCTTGAGATACAGCCTGGTGACAGACGGACAGCTAAGTCACAGTAATAGCGGGACCCTTTTTACCCTTTGGGTACGGAACCCTAAAAATGAGCAGAACACGGCCCGCAAAAAGCGAAATGAGCTTGGTTGCGATTTGTTGCCTGCAAGGCATTGTACAATGCGTAATCATGTCTAGTGTTAAATTTTGAAATAACGGCAGTAAACGTTTCTTCGGCTTAATGTCCCGCAGTCGGCAAAAATTTGAGAATTGTTTTACACGCTTCGCTCGATCCCAAAAAGTATTTAATGGCAAGGGTGCGTTGATGCAAATCTGCTATATCTGGTGTCGAATCGAAGATTCATCATCAGCCTACCTTAGCCCACAGCTGGACATAGCCCTCTTATCAGTTCTGCGAAAGATAATACCGTCCTATTATTGTCACTTCAGTTTGCTAATGCGTTGATCTATGCCAGTTACCTTGCTTCTCTAACGAATCAATTCATTCTGAATACAATGTGTAGGATGACTTTAAATTTAAATGGTTATAATATTGCTGTCTTCAAGTCGAGAGTGAATCGGTTTCTTTTAGGTAAGCTACGCTATCTTCTTAGTACGCTTCATCGTAGGCCGCATCGTCGCTTAACATCAGGCGAGATGGCGGTCATGTGTAAACCTATTCAAGTTAAAAAAACCTCTTTAACTGCCAGTGTCGTTAACGTTTACGTCTCCGTAGGTTATGAGTTATGACAGTAGGTATGACACACTGATCTTTAGACATTGTGTGATGACAAGAAGACACGACATAGTATGCCAAACAAATGCTGCCTATCCCAGCTGAATCCCTTGCATGGGCTCACTCCCGAAACTGTGCTTTCCTAGTTAGTTCTGCCTTAACCCCCGGAGCGCTTTAGTATCTAACGGGTGATACTAAGGAACAAATCCCCCGAGCGCTTTAGTATCTAACGGGTGATACTAAGCGAGCGCCGTTCATTTGTTATTTTTTGTCTCGGTCGCCAATAGACAATCCTTTGTTTTCGTTACACGAATCGATTGCCAAGATAACAATCTCGATTTCTATTGGCTGTTTCCAGTCCAAGTGTACAAACATTACAAAAAAATAATTATCAAAGAAATTTCGTCAACATAAATTTTTAGATCCGCCATTTTGCAATTTTTCGAGTGCAAGTACTTCAGATTATTTGTCTCCGAAAATGGCAGGAAACCGTAAACGATGAGTAAATGTGCTGTAATCTACTGAAATATATATGTGTAAGGTACTAACAGTGTTTTTTTTAGTGATAGATGCTTATATTTCGAAATAAAATGTGAAAACTTTTGTCAAGCGTACGAAATTGTCCGTCATGCAGGTTATTTAGATAAATAATACTCGATATAGCGATTGTAGTGTTCCATATCGCCTGGAAACTAACGTATAATATATCTATGAACACTTTCATACCAGATAGTGTCGAGTTTACAGCAATAAAAACTAACGTAAACTATTTTTTCGTCAACTGAGTGCTTTTGTTTGCCGGCAGTGCCGGTGTAGCGGCTGTGTAACGCAATGGCGGACCGTTTTGTTTCGTGATAATTAAATCTTTTTCTTGATTAGATTTTCGTTTTGTGGTGAAAGTGTTACAAAAATGGGTGCATAAAAGGTCCTTCTTTGTCGTGAATGTGTTGTGAGTGTAATAATTACATCGTAAAGTGCCATAATCATGCGAATTGTGCGAGGTGACGACCAAAAATTTGTAAACATCATATTCAACACAGAAATACTAAATTCCGGTAAGTGTAATTATCTCTATTAATCGTAAAAATGATAAAGCGGTTCAAGACCATTGCAGTGATGTATATTTTGTACAATATAATTAACGAATACATCAAAATTTAAACAATTTTAAATCTTCCCAACCGCAAAAAAAAATTTTTGGTGGGAAGCGTGGCACTTTGGTACATGCATTTGTTTACGCGTCATGCCCTGGACGGGTTAAGGACACAAACATTCTTTTAAATAATTTCTAGAGCGACTCCATTTGTAGCAACTGGTCTCGGACTTACGCGCACGTTCACTATGATCTTTGTTTTATCCGAGTTAGTCCAGAGACATAGAATAGATCCAGAGATCTACGCGTAGAGAAGTATGTATCAGCTAGGCCGTGGAGAATCGACTGTAGGTCCTCCAACAATTTAACCACTATGATGAAGCCGCTAGTTATATACAGGGTTACTGGTAATCAGCCTGCATTCGTTTAACAAACGCAATCCGTTAAACTTGCCCCATGTTCTGTATATTTACACAAACGACTTTTGTTCTACAACTTTTGTTAAAACATATCCCAAAAAAAATAGTTTTTGTCCTCTCTACGTACTGTTTAGCGGCTATTTAGTCACAGAATAAATATTAGTACAGAAGCCTCACTTACCAAAAACAATTATATAAATAGCGACTCTTGCTGGGACACAACAAAGTTCAATTCAGCTCGCATTAGCGCTCAATATCTGTCGCGATTTTCAACTCTCTCTTCTAACGCGTAACTCTGTCCCTGTCTAGCGCGGAGGGTTTAAGACATATCTAATAACAATATGCGCGGCAAACGTTTTGCGCGAGCGCTCAGCCGTGCGTCCGACAACCGACTGTCACTTGTTTCCTGGAAGGAACAGTCTAGCGGTAGGCTAAAACCGCGCGACCTTGAGCGAGTGAGGATGCACTGATTTAGTGTTTATTCCCTTCACTTCACACTATACATCATTCGAGCGTTAAAGAGCGTGCGCGCTCTTGTCACGAAGAGTATGATGCTTTTAGATCGAACAAATACACTTTTTTATGTTATTTTGTATGGGAAAACAATATACAATTTTTTATAAACTGTAAAACAAAACTTGACAAACAATTATATTAATAGCGAGTCTTGCTGGGACACAACAAAGTTCAATTCAGCTCGCATTAGCGCTCAATATCTGTCGCGATTTTCAACTCTCTCTTCTAACGCGTAACTCTGTCCCAGTCTAGCGCGGAGGGTTTACGTCTTATCTAATAATAATATGCGCGGGAAACGTTTTGCGCGAGCGCTCAGCCGTAAGTCCGACAACCGACTGTCACTTGTTTCCTGGAAGGAACGGTCTAGCGGTAGGCTAAAACCGCGCGACCTTGAGGAGTGAGGATGCACTGATTTAGTGTTTATTCCCTTCACTTCACACTGTACATCATTCGAGCGTTAAAGAGCGTGCGCGCTCTTGTCACGAAGAGTATGATGCTTTTAGATCGAACAAATACACTTTTCTATGTTATTTTGTATGGGAAAACAACATACAAATTTTTATAAACTGTAAAACAAAACTTGACGTAGTTAATGTACTTAACATCCCCATAAATTTTATGGGGTATAAGGCATTTATGGCATAAAAGGATGCAGGCTGATTACGAATAACCCTGTATATAGAAACAACCATAAATGTTACAAAAGTACGGCAATAGAACTCACCGTGGTAGTTTTAAAAGCTTCTCTCGCCTGGTCTTTGTCGGGCAGGTCCCAGTATATCATCTCGTTGGAGATCTTGTACTCGGCGTCCAGCGAGTGAAGCACGAGGGTCCGAGTGAAGTACAACAGATGTTCGTCTTCTGCCAAGGTTTCCGCTGTCACTTTCACTATGCCGCTTATTCGGAGTATTGTTGTCGTTTCCTGTTATAAAATATAGTATATTTTTTATAGTAGAGAGTGAAGAGACGAGCAGGACATGTGCCTGATGGTAAACAACACGTCTACTTATAACAACATAGTGTCATGGAGTACAACTTCAACTTTTTTATGGCCTCCATTCGGTAATGTTACCGCAATTTTGCCAGTATCCGTCACACAGTAATTAGAACATGAAGAGTCCAAATCATTACCTAGCACTGTACTCCGCTAGTCACCTAGAGATATAAGGCGCTTTATCTCAATGCCCCGGTATATGGAAACATTGTCTTTTAAACCGGAACACAATGATATTTGCACATTACTGCTTGGCGGTAGAATAACTGTCATAGATCTGGACTTCTTCAGGCGGACTCTGCAAAGAGTCTTAGGTTCAACATTTCAGCAACTGTAAGCGACAGCTTACAGTTGTGGTTAAGACATTAACCCTCCGACACAAAAACGGCGGCGTGTTATGAGTTTGACGTGTTTGTGTGTGTGTGTGTATCCGTGGCATCGTAGTTAACAATGTTCGAAAATTGCCACTTTTGTTACCGCTAACCGTCGCACATGTAAACATCCAAAGTAGTATCAAACTTCTATATTAGGCGCTCTCTTCTGGGTGCCTTGCGACCAGGCGCGGTCCCATTTTTGTCATGTTCCCTGTGACCCCCCCTTCGGACCGCGCATGCTTACGACCCTAGCGGGGAGGATGCAGTGCTTACCCACGTGTAGCGAGTATATTTATGGTATTTGAAGGTAATTTACTATTTTGAAGTGAAAACTTCTTTAGGCGCGCTATAGACAGAATTTTCGTGGGCTGTGAAATGGATTCATCAATCGTCACGCTCGGATATGATAATGGATCGGATCGGATATGAAATCTTCGGGTAAACTCGGAAAAAACGGCAAGGTAGGTACCAGGGCAACAGAAACAGTAAAGAGTTTCGATTACCTACCTCCAACAGCCCAGCGTTTATCTCCAGAAATCAAATCAAATTCCGAGTTATAAGTTTTCACTTCTATCGGTTGTTCCTATGACTGCCAATTTTTTTTTGAAGTGAAAACTTCTTTAGGCGCGCTATGGACAGAATTTTCGTGGGCTGTGAAATGGATTCATGATCACGTGATCATCACGCTCGGATATGATAAGAAATTTCGGGTAAACTCGGGATGCTAGAGCGAGAAAGATAATGTGGTCAACAAACGTGCCAGACCGAGAAAGATAATTGTTAGAGGAGGACATGGGACAATAGATACTCTCTCTCTCTCTCGCTGCTCGCTACCGGCGTGTAGTGTTGACACCTTAGCGACTTTGTCGCTGAAACTGGCGAATTTTTAAAACCTTTTAGCGGATTTAGACGACGTGTTACCGACAAAGGGGAATATACTAGTGTAGTGTAGAAGCTTGGAGAAGGAAAAACACAAGGTCATTGGGAGTCAGATCATATTTATAAGGAAATTAACTCATTCTCTCAAACATAAACAACATGGAAGTCTACCATAAACTCTACTTCCAATTTCTATACATACAGATAAATATACGCACATTATAGCAGGAACTTTCCCAATTATATTATTAACACTTTATTCAATCATTTGTGTTTTCGTTTGAATCTTACATGATAATAATGTTAATCATTGCCTTAAGTTATTCCTTTTCCCTTTTTCCCTTTTAATTTAAATTGCTTAACATTGTAGGTACTTAGACCAGTGCCATTTTACATTCTTACTAGCAGCTATATTTCCGGGATAAAAATAGCTTATGTATTCTTCCAGACTGTTATTCCCTTAATAATTCAATCAAAACCGGCGACTTTGTTTCATAACTATTTGGCGACAAGCTCAAAATCATAGTGGCAACACTGACGGCTACCAACTCCAAAAGACTTTTCTTTGGGCGGGAAAACACGACGGGTGCTTTGAAATTTTCACAATCAAATTAATTAGTTTTGCTGTGTAAATATTTCGTTTCTTTCGTGTAAATATTTAGTTTTGTATATAGTCAATAGTATAAATAAATATGAGCGTCGCTAGCGACGGGGTCACCGTCGAACAGACCAGAAAAAGAAAATTATTGAAGCCAAATCCAAGTGAAAATGTTTCTTACAAACTATTTAGAAAACCCCTTTATAAGAGAAAGAGACTATTCCCAGAAAATCGTAGTGGAGAATGTGTAGTGTACGTGGAATCGACGGAACAGGAGAAAGTCGGTAACATAAATCCTATTACACTCACCAACCTTTGTGCGGACAATGTTAGGGGCATCATAGGGGTGCACCGTGTGAATGCATACAAATTTGGAGTAACTTTTAAAAAGCCGGCCCCGGCCAACAACTTTTTGAACATGGACACTTTTTTTACTAACCATAAATGTGTATACAATTTGGGTATACAAATAAGTATTGCCTGAGTAACCTTAGTATTTATTTCGCGCGGACTAAGTCGCGGGTAACAGCTACTTTGTATGTAAATAAAATTTCAATAAATATTTACTTTAATTTCTGGCTTGTTTTACTCGTTTATTCAACTAATACGATCCATAATATTTTATTATAATACGACATACCTACCTAATACAAAAAGTAGCCAAGTGCGAGTTGGACTCGCCCATGAAGGGTTCCGTTCCAGCAAGTAACATAATATACATATCTTGTAGTTCGTTGTAACTTTGATCGAAGTTTTAATAATAGTGTATTTATGACGTACTAAAAAAAAACTACTCATCACATCGAGTTCAAACTAATTTTCGTTGGTAGTTTTCATGGTAATGTACATCATATATTTTTTTTAGTTTTTTCATTCTCTTACTTTAGAAGTTAGAGGGGGGGGGACACACATTTTACCACTTTGGAAGCGTCTCTCGCGCAAGTTATTCATACGGACGGACAGACAGACAGACAGACAGACAGACAGACAGACAGACAGACAGACAGACATGACGAATCTATGAGGGTTCCGTTTTTACGTTTTACGGAACCCTAAAAATCAGCTAATGAAGTTTTCACTTCTGCCGTGTGGTCTTAAGCACACACCTTTTTAGGGTTCCGTAAAACGTAAAAACGGAACCATTATAGATTCGTCATGTCTGTCTGTCTGTCTGTCCGTCCGTATGTCACAGCCACTTTTTGCCGAAACTATGAGAACTACACTGTTGAAACTTGGTAAGTAGATGTATGGTAGGTGTAGTGGTAGGACTCTTAGCAGAGTCCGCCTGGGGAAGTACCACACCTTTGCCAATTATTCTACCGCCAAGCAGTAATGTGCAAACATTACTGTGTTCCGGTTTGAAGGGCAATGTTTCCAGAGAAATTACAGGGCTTAGAGATATAACAACTTAGATCTCTGGGTGACGAGCGCAGTGCAGTGCTAGGTAATGATTTGGGCTCTCCATGTTCCAATAGCTGCGTGTCACTGTGCTGTTATGTGGCAGGCATGTTGCTTACCATCAGGCACATGTCCTGCTCGTCTCGTCACTCTTTATTAAAAAAAAAAAAAATTTATTCTGTGAACCGCATTAAGATTTTTACAAAAGTTTAAAAAAAAAACAAAAATTAGGGGTGCCCCCCATACTGAGAACTGAAACTCAAAAATGTTTTTTTCGTCAAACCTACACGTGTGGGGTGTCTATCGATAGGTCTTCAAAAATGATGTTGAGGTTTCCAATATAATTTTTGTCTACACTGTATAACTTGCGCGAGAGACGCTTCCAAAGTGGTAAAATGTGTCCCCCCCCCCCCCTCTAACTTCTAAAGTAAGAGAATGAAAAAACTAAAAAAAATATATGATGTACATTACCATGAAATCTACCAACGAAAATTAGTTTGAACTCGATCTGATGAGTAGTTTTTTTTTAGTACGTCATAAATACACTATTATTAAAACTTCGATCAAAGTTACAACGAACTACAAGAACTATGTGTACTAATGTATATTATGTTACTTGCTGCAACGGAACCCTTCATGGGCGAGTCCAACTCGCACTTGGCCACTTTATTTTATTATTATCCAATGACTTATTGGGGATTGCGTTTCAAAAGATATATCTGACTCTGCTTTTTTTTTAAATTTTTATAGGTTTACACTTGACCAGCATCTCGCTTGATGTTAAGCGACGATGCGGTCGACGATGGAGCGTGTTTGTTTACCTAGAAGAAACCGATCCACTCTCGATTTGAAGACCACTGTGACCATCGGGAAAACCCTCTCGGGCAACGTATTACACAGCCTAGACGTATATCACATAAATAAGTAGAGTCAACTCTCTTCGTTTGTACATTGGAACATCAACCATGAACCGTTGTCGCTTTTTCGAGCGACGACCATTCCGATAGAAAAAAATTGTCAGTCATGGGAATTGCCGATAGAAGTGAAAACTTATAACTCAAAATTTGATAGTTCACTTTGGGAACTACGCGGGTGAAACCGGAGGGTGTGGCCATGAGCATGGCCGTCTAGAAATGCTGACGCATATCCAGATAGCCATTGGGAAATCCTGACGCATTTCTAGATAGCCAATGGCAATGGTCCCGAATTCACCCGAAAATTGCTTATCATTCCCGAGCGTGACGCTAGAATTAAATTCACAGCCCACGAAAAATCTGTCTGTGGCACACCAAAAGAAGTTTTAATTCCGTCGGTTTTAATTTCAGAAGTTTCAATGATATCGATCGTGCAGATCAGTTGCACACTCTCCGAAGTCTATCCTATAAAAAAACAGGTAAGCTAGCAATTACTCGGCGTTGCTCAAGACACAGTTATATTATCCTTCGGTTGCATGGAAGAGATCGCTTTTAGCGATAAGGTCTTCACTTGTTCTAGGCTAAGTATCTTTGTTTTGTAAGTTTTATATTGAGGACAATAAAGAGTATCTATCTCTCTATCTATACTCACAGTGTGGAACAGTACGTCTACACAGAAGGTCTGCGGATCGTGCTCGAGTCTCGGCCAGCGATGGATGGCCTTGGCGATGGCCGTCGCACCCTCGATGGAGTCCATCTCTCCCTCGTCCATGACGCGCGCGTGCGAGAACAGGGTGCGGTAGTCCTTGAATATAGGACCGTAACCTGACAATAAAACAACATTTATCTAAGAAAAGATGTTTTTTTATAGAACAGGGAATCGGCAACGTCGTCCCGCGGGGGTGTGGTTTTTTTTTAAATTTATATTACAATTGCAAATATTAATTTATACAGCTACCTTTTAAGTTATACCGAACACATTTTCGCAGGGGGGGGGGGGGGAGAGTGATTAGCGACTGCGAAGCCGTGAGTCATGGGTTCGATTCCCACCCAGTGCAAATATTTGTGTGATGAATTCAAATATTCGTCACACAAATATTTATACATAGAAAACACCCAGGCACAGAACAACTGCTTGTAACAATAGCATACCGATGCCTGCGAAATAATTAATAATAGTATTTTCTCGTACGTAAGTGAGTATTGTATTTTTTGAGAAAAAAAAAGGCTTAATCCGTGCAACTCGTATTCTTTACACGAATATTTCCCCTGAATCCACGGCTTTACAGGCAGATTCGACCACAACGTCGCTTACCATCAGTCGAGATATAAAAAAAAAATTACCAACTAAGTTACTAGGCTTTTTTTTCTTTTAAATGTTATAGGTTTACACTTGACCCCCATCTCGCCTGATGTTAAGCGACGATGCAGTCTACGATAGAGCGTGTTTACCTAGAAAAAAAACCGATACACTCTCGATTTGAAGACACAAAGATTGTAACCATCGGGGAAAACCCACTCAGGCACCGTATTCCACAGCCTAGACGTTCTTATTACAATAGTAGAGCCAAATCTCTTCGTTCGTGTCTTTGGAACATCAACCACGAAACGATGTCACTTTTTCGAGCTACGAGCATTCCGATAGAAAAAAGGACAAGGTGGTATTAGATCATGTAAATCAGTCGCACACTCTCCGAAGTGTATTTTATTAATTTAAGGCTATTTCGAACTCACGTAGTTTGTACATATAAGTGATCGTCATAACAGCGTCGTCCATATAAAGGTCCTCGCACAGTTGCCGCTCGTCCACATCCGCGTCCAGTAGGGGGAACATCGTTTCAAGCACTTTGTCCGCGACCGCCGCCGCTTCAGGGGGGGAGTAGTTCCGCTTGTAGGGGGGTAACTCGCCGGGGACGGGTAGTTTTACACCATCCTGGAAGAGAATAAAGAAATTGTAATAAATTATTTAATATTTTATGTATTGATAGGACATTTCGCAGAGTCCGCCTGGGGAAGTACCACACCTGTGCCAGTTATTCTACAGCCAAGGAGTAATGTGCAAGTATTACTGTGTTTTATAGTATAGAGTGACGAGACGAGCAGGACATGTCCCTGATGGTAAGTGGATCCGCTTGGATCCGAAGAAATAAAACTTCCGACCAATTTTCACAGCTTATATTGTTTTAATAAATTAGGTGCAAATATCTTGTGCGTGTTGCTTGACGAGCGGATGATGAGAGAAAGTGACTCGACAAGTTGACGTATGGGAGTGCACTGAAGGTGCCTAATAAACATTATAATATATGGATTGGCTGGAAAACGTTGACGCGCTTTCATCTTGCGTTCCATAATTACGCAGGCGTAAACAGTAAGCAATATGCCTGCCACATTACAGCACAGTGACACGCAGCTATTGGAACATTAAGAGTACAAATCATTACCTAGCACTGCACTGCGCTCGTCACCCAGGGATTTAAGATATTATATCTCTAAGATCTGTAATTTCTGGGATCCCTTCAAAACGGAACACAGCTAACGCTTGCATATTACTTCTTGGCGGTAGAATAACTAAGTTACGGCTAAGTATTTGCCCGGTCTAAAAACATAGTACTCTTCATAACAGGAGCACGTGCACTCTTTAACGCTCGATAAAAGAAATTCCGATACGCATAGAGCTAAACAGTGCTAGAGAGGACAATAAAAACTTTTTTTTTATATTTGCATTGAGTTTTTACAAAAGTTGTAGAACAAAAAATTATAATTTATATTGTTAATAAAATTTATTTTATTACCTATATAAATAATTTTAATTAAAAAAAAAAAGTGTGAGTTTGTTTATTTAAAACTCGTTCCAAATTTTAAATTTTTTTATATTAAATAATTTTTAATTTAAAAAAAAAATTAAATTTTAAATGAACAGAATATACCTGAATGCAAGTATATTCATAACCTGGATGCAGGTTAATTACCACCATAATTTGAAAAAAAAATCTTACATACGCACCTAGTAAATTTGCATTACTTGGATTGATTCATATTTCATGCTCCCTTTCATCTCGTTAAATTTAGTGGTTTCCGTGGGATACTCATTAATGTTGGCTGTTGTTTTTTGGAACAAAATGGAAGATAGATAGACAAACTCTTTATTGAACTTAACAAGAAAACAAAATATAAAGGAAGAAAAAATATATCTTATGTATAAAATTCTCGTGTCACAGTGTTAGTTACCTTACTCCTCCGAAACGGCTTTACTGATTTTTACCAAATTTTATATGCATATTCAGTAGGTCTGAGAATCGGCTACATCCCTAAATTTTTTTTTTAATTTTGGACCCATATTTTTTTTATAATGTGACATAAAAAAATACATATTTTTTTATAGCCATTTTAGTAATTTAATCATTTGACAGTGAACTCCTCCTAACCGGCGGGAACGATTTCAATGATTTTTTTTGTGTGTGTACAAGTGGATTCGAGGATGGTTTAGATTCATAAATTACCCCAGCAGATGGCGCTGCAGACAGTGTCTAGGTTATGATCCGAGCGAAGTCGGAACGGGCCGCTAGTGAATATATGAAACTTACCACTTCCTTCAAACCCGGGAACATCATCTTGAGAACCTTGACGTATCTCTTCGATTCGATATGGTCCAGGCACAGTGGGTTACCCTCCAACACTATAGAGGACAGGGCCAGAGGCCTAAGGTCCAAAAGGCTCGTTATACCATCCAGACAGTTGTGAGAGAGGTCCAGATGTTTCAGCTTGGGAGTGCAGGTCGCTAGATCGAATCCTGATAGTGACCTGAAAAAGTAAAAACCTTAGATAAAGAATAAGTAAATAGAACAGGTATTTCCGCACGGTTTCTTTGTTGCAGTCGTAAGCAGATGAAGTGTATGTTAGCTATGGCGACATAGTGATATGTCGCCATAGCTAACATACACTTCATAGCCGCGACAAAAGTATGACACTTCCACAAGAGCGAACAGACCCGTGCTTTCGGTATAAAGCGTTTCTTCTAACTCTATACGTAGTATATGTAAGTATACTCTTTGGTAAAAACATCAAATAATCAAAGGCAGACTTTATTGAAGTGAAAATTTCGTTTGGCGCACCACACAGAATTTTCGAGGGTTGTGAATTAAGCTCGTCACGCTTGTAAATGAAAGAAATCTTCGGGTGAATTCGGGTGAATTGATCTAGATATTCATGCTTATAAGACCTATTTAGACGACAATGCTTTGAACATTTATTCCAGTCTAGCAGCGCCCTCCGGTTTCACCCGCGTAGTTTCCAAAGTGACCTATCAAATTCTGAGTTATACGTTTTCACTTCCATCACTAGTCCCTATGACTGCCAATTTTTCTTTTTTTTTAAGGTTTCCACACTTGACCGTCATTTCGCCTGATGTTAAGCGACGCCATGCGGTCTACGATGGAGGGTGTTTACCTATATGAAACCGATTCACTCTCGATTTGAAAACACAAAGATGTAACAATAGGGAAAACCCACTCAGGCAACGCATTCTACAGCCAAGACGTTCTTATCACAAGAGTAGAGTCAAATCTCTTAGTTCGTGTCTTTAGAATATAAACCATGAAACGATGTCGCTTTTTCGACCTCCGAGCATTTCGATAGAAAAATACCTTGCCTTTTTGAAGTGAAAACTTCTTTTGGCGTACCACACACAGAGTTTTCGTGGGCTGTGAGCGTGGACATGAGATTAGCCATCTAGAAATCTAGAAGATGACGCATTTCTAGACGGCCAATGGCCACGGTCCCAGGTTTACCCGAAGATTTCTTATCATTCCCGAGCGTGATGAGCTCAATTCACATCCCACGAAATATCTGTCTGTGGCGCGCCAAAATGAGGTTTTACTTCAAAATGAGTCTTTACTTCAAAATGAGTTTTTACTTCAAAAAGAGTTTTTGCTTCAAAATGAGTTTTTACTTCAAAATGAGTTTTTACTTCAAAAAGAGTTTTAACTTTAAAATGATTTTTACTTCAAAATGAGTTTACTTCAAAATGAGTCTTTACTTCAAAATGAGTTTTTACTTCAAAAAGAGTTTTTACTTCAAAATGAGTCTTTACTTCAAAATGAGTTTTTACTTCAAAAAGAGTTTTTACTTCAAAATGAGTTTTTACTTCAAAATGAGTTTTTAATTTAAAATGAGTTTTTACTTCAAAATGAGTTTACTTCAAAATGAGTTTTTACTTTAAAATGAGTTTCTACTTCAAAATGAGTTTTCACTTCAAAAAGGCGAGGTATTGTACATTGTGGTAACGATACTCACGATATTTTGTTGTGCGAGAGCACGAGCCTGGTGAGTCTCTGCCACGGCACCGAGCTCTGCAACTGTCTCAGCTCCATCTGGTTGCACGGCCGGCCCAGGGGGAAGTACAGGAAGTGGCTGATTTCTGAAAATTCACATATTAATAAATATGTAGTTTCATATAATGTTGTTGTTTCTGTGATGAATGCAAATGTTTGCACTGTGTCTGGGTGTGTCTATGTATAATAAGTATGTATTTACAACTATATCTTATACCTTTAAACGAGCAATTCTTGTACCTATATAAATATAAATATATATATATATAGAATCTGAATCTCGGAAACGGCTCGACGGATTTTCATGAAATTATGTATGCAGGGGATTTCGGGGACAATAAATCGATCTAACTAGGTCTTATTTAAAAAAAAACGCATATTATGCGCGTTTTTAGACAATGAAAAACTGTCACATTAGACTTTAGAATGTGAAGGTAAATTTCGCCGCGTGACGCGACAGCATAATTAGCTCAGACGGGAAGTCGGGCGCTCATAACGGTCACGAATTAGTAGCTCCGGGTTCGAATCCAGACGGGTTCTCTTTTTTTTTCAATTCGTTTTTTTTAAGAAAATCTATTTCTTGGAGTCTTTTATCTGTAGGTATCTAAGTATATTTAGTATTTAACCCGAGCAAAGCTCGGTCACCCAGGTACTAAGTATTATATCTTACATGTTTTACATTTCCGATTGCTATTTAGGAAATGTATAGATTTCCTAGGAAATGTGTATAATATAGTTTATTTCACACATTTCCGTGCGATTTTAGGAATCACATACATTTCCTAGGAATTGTATACATTGACGGATTACATACATTTCCGTTAACATATACAAAAACACCTGTATTTTACTTACCAGGCCCCAAAGTGAACTGCGTCAGGTTTAGCTCCGTGTCTCCCTCCATAGACATCGAGAGTCGTTTCCTCAGAATGAGTCGCGGTATGAAATCGACTTGGTTCACGGTCAGGTTCATGCACAGTATCGACAGTTTGAGAACCACCTCGTCTTTTTGATACGTGAAATTGAGCTTGTGAATGGCGAGCAAGGACTCTCGACTTCGGATCACTATGAATGCGCATTCCTGTTTTGTGAACTGTAATGGAAAGCAAAACAGTTTTAGCAATATACAGGGTTATTAATAATCAGCCTGCATCCTTTTAAGGGGATGTTAGGTACATTCAATACGTCAACTTTTGTTCTACAGTTAAAAAAAAAATGATTTTTTTTCTTTTACAAAATATATAAAAAGTGCATTTGCACGGTCTAAAAGTATCGAACTCTTCGTAACAATTCGTAACGAGAGCGCGTACGCTCTCTAACGCGCAAAAAATGATGTACCGAAGTGAATAAACACTAAAAATTCGCTAAACAGTACAAAAAAGTGCAACAAATACAATTTTTTTTTGGGTTATCTATTAAGTTTTAACGAAAGTTGTAGAACAAAAGTTGTTTGTTTAAATATACAGAACATGCCCTTAAACGGATGCAGGCTGATTACCAGTAACCCTGTATTGTATCAAATAGGGTATCGGACTGGGTAAAAATACACCATCTAATAAGTCCGTCAGCTAGATCTAGGAAAAATATGGGACACGTATTTTTTCAAATTATGAAAAAGACATAGACCATCAAACTTCCGGAGTGGGGTCGTGACGTCAGTCGTGGGTACAAATCGTACCCACAAGTGACGTCACGCGAAACTTCTAAGCCTTGTCTCTTCGTCATTTTTTGTTTGTGAAACAAAATAAAAAATACGAGTAGGTACAATATTTTTTAACAATCTAGCTGACGGACTAATTAGTTTTTTTGTGGGATTGTAGCCTATTTTACCTAATCGGTTTTATTTATGAAAATTTCAATTGGCTTTGCCAACGCTGTCTTGGTCTACGCGCACTTTAGTTCTGTCTACTGTTCTATGAAAACCTTAAAATGTATTTGAACTTGATTATAAAAACTCAGTGTTTGTTTGACAAAATGTCAGTGTCAATTGGGATGACGATAGGGTTAAAAAATATACCGTTCTAATTAGTTCGTCTAGTAGATTATGATAAAATATAAATATAAAATATGACACGTATTTTTTGTTTTTATCAAATTATCAAAAATTTACAAAGATATAGATCATCAAACTTCTGGAGTAACAGGGTTGTGAGTTGTGACGTCAAACTATAGGAAAAATCGTACCATATCGTTACGTGACCGAAACTTCTAAGCACTGTGTATCTTCGTCGTTTTTTGTTTGTGAAACATAAGAAAAAAATTGGCAGTCATAAGAACTGTCGATAGAAGTGAAAACTTATAATTCAGAATTTGATAGCTTACTTTGGAAACTACTACGGGTGTAACCGGAGGGCGTGGCCTCGCCATCATGGCATGACCATCTAGAAATGCGTCAGCATTTCCCATTGGCTCACGCATTTCTAGATGGCCATGACATGATGGCCAGGCCACGCCCTTTCAGCATCTCCCATTGGCTGACGCATTTCTAGATGGCCAATGGCCATGGGCCCGAGTTTACCCGAAGGTTGGTATCATACCCGAGCGTGACGAATGAATTCAATTTACAGCCCACAAAAAAATCTGTCTAGGCGCGCCTAAAGAAGTTTTCACTTCAAAAATACGTGTATAAAATCTTTTAATAACCTAACTGACGGACTTATTACTTTTTTTTTGTCGTCTCGCCCATTGTAACCATCGGGGAAAACGCACTCAGGCAACTTATTACGAATACTTTTTTGCTTCACGTATTAATAAGAAACCATATTCTATACCTAGTCTTATTTGGGAAACAATTCAATTCAAAACGAAGCACATCAAAATATTCTCACATTACTGTTTGACGGAAGAATATAAACTTTATATTAACTTGCTAGGAGCGCCCGCGGTTTTACCCGCGCAGTCTCCGTTCCCGTTCTTTTTTTTTCGGGATAAAAAATAGCCTATATGTTCTTCCAGACTATAATCTACCTGTTTTCCAAATTTCAGCTCGATAAGTTCATACGTTACGACGTGATTGAGCAACAAACATCAAAATATTCCAACATTGACATCCTGCTAATATTATAAATGTCAATGTATGGATGTTTGGATATTTGGATGTTTGTTGCTCAATCACGCCCTAACCCGATTTCAGCCCGATCCGTTCATACGAACGGATCGGGCTGAAATTTGGAACACAGATAGATTATAGTCTGGAAGAACACATAGGTTCCCGGAAAAACAACGGGAACAACGCGGGTAACTGCTAGTTTATAATATTACTAGCAGCACCCCGCAATAATATCAGCGTTGTTTCCGTTCTAATTATTTTTTCGGGATAAAAAATAGCCTATGTGTAGTTTCAGATTATTATCTAACTACTAGCAGTGCCCCGCGGTGTTACCCGCGAAGTTCCCGTTTTTGTTGTTCCCGTTGTTTTTCCGGGATAAAAAGTAGCCTATGTGTTCTTCCAGACTATAATCTACCTGTGTTCCAAATTTCAGCCCGATTCGTTCATACGTTAGGACGTGATTGAGCAACAAACATCCAAACATCCATACATTCACATTTATAATAATAATAGAATGATCCAAATTTTAGTCCGATCTGTTAATACGTTACGACACGATTCAGCAACAAACATCCATGCATTGATATTTATAATATAGGATTAGTAGGAAAGATTTTTACCTCGATAAAACACGGAATGAGAGATTTCCCTTTGACTGCTTCTAAGACAGCATCCAAAACGTCTTCTTTATTCCAAGCGGCGGGATATCCAGTTACCTAAAACACGGTACAAATATACATAAAACAGGAGAACTATACATAAGAAGAAAGAACTCACAGAAAGAGTATCATCATATGTAGTTCTCTCAAAAAAATTAATTATTGTGTCATAGACACCAGATGGGACACCAGGTAGGAACAAAATTTTTAAGGGTGATATATAAAATTATAAACAACACAATTTTGACGCAAAAAAAAAATTGTTTAATTTTAGTATTTATAGGACGATCATTTGAAAACGAAAGTTGGCAACACTGACAGGCAGTTTTTACGCTTCACTTCCGTCATATACATATTTTATTTACGATTTTAGTCTAACTTTTTTTTTTCAGTTTCCGTCGCGGAGCAAAATCTCTATCTCCTCCAAGCCTACCATAAGCAACTTCGTTCCAATAAAAAAATAAATAAAAATACCGCTCAAAAACATAAAGAATTCTAAAAAAATAGCTTTTTGGCGCGTTTATACATATGTTGTATATGAATATATTGGTGGACAATTCACACACAACACCATCTGACCCCAAACTAAGCAAAGCTTGTACATTATATTTACATTAAAATAGTTTATAATGCAAGTATTTCTCAAATCGATACCTCAATTCGCAAAACGAATAACTCAGTAGTAGGAAATTTCGCATTTTTAAAGTGTTTATTACTTAATAAGAAATACAATGTCCATAGGGTTTTTTTTCTTCTTTTGGGGCTTTATTTTATTTACTAAGTTATTTTTTTATAATTATCAATTTGCTACTACAGTGTCATTCGTTTTGCGAATTAAGATATCAAAATATCAAATCTGCCCTTCTTTTTTTTTTAAAGTTTCCTTTGTAATCTATCCTTCAATAAAGAGTATTTTAATTTGTTATTGTACTTTTCTCCGGTACTGTTGCGAGAGACGTTTGAAATCAGTGCTGTACCGCATAGAACGTGCAAAACAAGTTTTCAACGATGCATCTACACAATTTCATGTTGACAGAACCGAGTTTCATAACTTTTGTGAAATCTACAACCACGTCATCCAGACAAAATTGTAGGCAAATTTTAGTTTTTTGTTCGTATTTCAAAAACTACCCAACCGATTTCGATAAAATTTATTTGGGACCATTCGGTAAGCATACCCATCCGAACAAAAAAATAAACATTGAAATCGGTTCGGGCGTTCTCGAGAAATCAGGTAACATATTACATTTAAAAAAAAATGGTTGTCTGTAAAGTCGGTTTACTGACGATAGTTAAACGTGACAACGTCTTAAGAAATCAGTACGCTGATAGCGCGAGTAGTGATACCGCTCGACTCGGCGGGTGGCGCCCTCAGCGCTCAGCTTCGTCCGCATGGCACGGACGACGAACTAACGTTAACGGTAACGTTACATGACGTCATGTTTTGCGGGCGTGCAGCCGGCTTCACCGAATTATAAGACGTTATCACGTCAAAAATGGGGGTCGAATTGATAACCCCTCCTTTTTGGAAGTCGGTTAATTACTTGCTTACTTGGATAGATTATTTTTCCAAAAATGTTTAGTTAAATGTCTACAATGCGAAAAAAAGTTTCACTTTTACCGTGGTTTCATACAACCACACAATGTTTTTTTGTAATAATTATACCCTTACCACTATCCCAAAGAACATCTTGTCTTTCTCGTAGAGATCCTCCATTTGTTCATATTCGAGCTGCGCCAGATGCTGAAATAACAAATTTAATTTGATATTTTTTTAACAAAAACTAATAATGAAGTTTTTTTTAAGTTTTTATGGATGTCCTTACATGCCCGATTGCGGTGCAATTCGAGGCACTTAATGAGCAAGTGTGTTGAACAAACGCTAATACCCTAGAATCTCTAGCAGTGATGATACGTCGCGAAACTTTTTTGGACCAAAACAACTCGACAAATAAAAAAACTCTATAACGCACTCGTGAGTAATAACAACGAAAAAATCACAGTTTGATTATGAGTGTCATTACATTTGATTGCGGGCCTGATTGCGGTGAAATTAGAGCACAAAGAGTGTGTTGAAATAAACACTATTACCCTAGAATCTCTAGCAGTGATGATACGTCGCTCGATCTGTTTCTTCCACGGCCAGAACGTGAGGAACTTCATGACGGTGTCGTCGACGCTCGTCTGGACGTCGGCGCGTTCCAGCACTAGCGTGTACTTGTACTGGTCCGAGTCCTCGGATTCGTCGATCTTTTTGTATCGAAACTTTTTTTGGAACAACGCAACTCGTCTAGTAAAAACTCTATAGCTCACTAGTAAGTCTAACGTACAAACGTACTAAGAATAAGAACGAAATAGTCACAGTTTGACTACAGGTGTCATTACGATTTTTTTGTATCTTAACTTTTTTGGAACAAAGCAACTCGACGAATACAAAAAATCTCTAAACTCACACGTGAGTAATCGTAACGAAAAAGTCACAGTTGGATTATAGGTGACATTACGATATTTTTTGTATCGAACCTTGCTTGGAACAATGCAACTCAACTAATAAAAAAAACTCTATAACTCACTCGTGAGTAATAATAGTGAAAAAGTCATAGTTTGATTATGGGTGTCGTTACATGCCTGATTGCGGTGAAATTAGAGCCGAAAGAGTCTGTTGAAAGAATTTGTTTATTTATTTATTTAATACCTACCCTAGAATCTCGGGCGGTGATGATACGCCGCACGATCTGTTTCTTCCACGGCCAGAACGTGAGGAACTTCATGACGGTGTCGTCGACGCTCGTCTGGACGTCGACCCGTTCCAGCACCGGCGTGTACTTGTACTGGTCCGTGTCCTCGGATTCGTCTACCACTTCCCTGACGAAGACGAAGTGGAAATTTCTTTAGACGTGTTAAACAAGGTTTTAGTGACAATTATGGAACTCGCGAAGACAAAGTAAAAATGTCTTTAGACGTGTTGAGATTTTTTTTGGGAGAAAATCATGGAATTCTTGTCATCGTCACCAAACGCTTTCCATTAGCAATTTTTTTGAAGTGAAAACTTCTTTTGGCGCGCCACAGACAGATCTGGCCACGCTGACGCATTTCTAGACGCTTAACATCAGGCGACATGGCGGTCAAGTGGAAACCTATAATAGTAAAAAAAAATGGTTGTCTGTAAAGTCGGCTTACTGACGTTTGTTGAACGCGACAACTTCAACTACGCCTTAGAGCAAGGTAACGCCGGCGGCGAGGTAACGGCGTTAACGGCACATGACGTCATGTTTTGCGGGCGTGCAGCCGGCTTTATCGAATTATACGACGTTGTCACGTCAAAAATTGTCAGTCATAGGGAATGCCGGTAGAAGTGAAAACTAATAACTCTGAATTTGATAGCTCTCTTTACCCAAAGATTATTTTATTTACGAACGTGACGCTTGAGGCCACAGCTCACGAAAAATTTGTAAGTGGTGGGCCAAAAGATTTTACTTTAAAAAAAATCAGGTAAACCGAATTGTAATATGGTTGAGGGTTTTTTCACTCAACAATTACACAATTCATAAAGTGAAGCCATACCTAACAGCCTGTTCCTTGCCTACGAGTAAATTGATGGTCAGTTTGGGTTTCTTCGGCTGCGAGACGGGGCCCAGCCGCTTGAACGCGCTGAGCCGTTTCGAGCTAGAGCGCTCGGAATCGGGAGAATCATCGCAGTTTTCTGAAATCGAGTTACAAATACTGTGTTTAATCCATAGACATCCACTTTATAATGCAGATATTCCAAAAACACGATTTAGGAGTCGTAGACGTTTCCTAATTTCCACATTGGCCTTGTCTGACCAATCTAGAGAGAGATTAAATCTAAAAAGTGGAATAAAATAGACTACAGGCCCGTGAACAAAATGTATGGGTCAATCGGGTTCGTATCGAAAAGACATATAAGCAGAACGCCCTAATAGCAGAACGTCCTAAAAGCAAAACGGCATATTAGCATAACGTCCTACTAGCAACATGGCCTAGTAGCAAAACGGCCTAATATCAAAATGACACCATAGCTGAACACCAGGAGACCTATGTAGGATGATAGAAGGGTATAAAGTAATGGTAGTAGTATAAAGGGTATCCAATCCTCGATAATTTCTCTTTGTCGCATGATTTTTGTAAAGCGTTGCGGAATACTAGATTAGAAGAGATACCTATAAAAATTATAAATTTTCATTTTAGTTTTTCATAATTCATGATTTTCCGACGATTAACCGAGTAAAATTCGTCAATTGATTAGGTACCTACACCATCGGTTCCATACATTTTCAATACCTCTTCTAATCCATTATTTCACAATGCCGTACAAAAATCGTGCGACAAGGAGAAATGATCGAGGGTTGCAACCCCCCTCTTCAACTGCACTCAGCTGGACAGCTTACAAATGACGGCATAGTGCTGAATTTTATTACTTTATACCCTTCTATCTTCTATCAACCTACATAGGTCTCCTGGTGATTCATTTGACCCATACATTTTGTTCACGGGCCTGTAGTCTAAGTTGCCCCTCACCACAAGAGTATGTGGTTCCTACGAAAGAGCTCCCCCCTGGCAGTGACTTAACTTGGTCCACATGGAAGCCACTAGACCGACTTTGGACTCAAGTGGGTTACTACAAATACAAAAATCCTTATTCCTGTTTGCAGGTAAGATAAGATAATACAAAACATTTTAAAAGTTGACCCATACAAACTGGCATCTTCTTCTGGCATGCAATATGTCTGGCAAGACAATTTGTTTTAGTATTTATTTATACAATGAAAAAATAATATAATTTATTGTTAGATATACTGTAGAGTTAACATCGCGATATTAAAAAAAACACAGAATTACATTAAAAACCAGCCAAGTGCGAGTGGGACTCGCGCACGAAGGGGTCCGTTCCATTGTCTGTATCGTAATCTTCCAAGTTAGATTCCATTTTTAGCAAATAAACAGCGAAAACCTATTTTATTGTACGGGAGCTCCCATAATTCTTTATTTTATTTTAATGTACTATATTTAAAGAGAACATAAAACTAAATATTCTGTGAATAGTTAAAGCGTTTCCTGCCACCGTTATTAGTATCGAGCAAGAAACGGTATAAAATCAAGTTTGTTGTATGATAATAGAAATACATCATCTGTGAAAATTTCCACCGTCTACCGTTTTTGAGATACAGCCTGGTGACAGACGGACGGACAGCGAAGTCTCAGTAATATGGTAAAGATATAGATAGAGTAAGTTAGGTTTAAAAACAAGACAACGTTATCGATACGAAGAAGATGAAGAATTCATTCACGTCTCATACGGTCGGTCCAGTCTCATTCGAGTAAGCACCGCTGGATTTCGGTAGAATAACTAACTTGCTTTATACCAGTATTATTTATTTACAAATTTGTTATAAGTTTGTTATTGTTCCTAAATTTTATGTTGTGAACATCATAATTAAGTAATCAATAGGAAGACGATTCCTTTTGCACCACAGTATTTATACTGAAGCAAAAGGCAGAGCCACCTAATTAATTGCAATTGTATTTCTGTTCAATAAATTAAATTCGTCTTTATCTAAACTGCCCCACTGTGGTAACTGTGGTACTTCCCCAGATGGACTCCGCAAAGTGTCCTACTATTAAAATCAATTAATGATGACATTGCATTAAACGATCTTGAGGCATGTCATTAAGTTGATTCACAAAGAACACATATTCACTTCACTGTGATCACCAAAAATTAGCGACTACACGCTAAATTATTGTTTGTCTCGGGGAAAAAACATATTGTTTAATACAATACTGGTGCAAATAGAGCCAGTTTTTGAATGATTCATAGATTTCGTAACAAGATTTCCCGTTGTGCAAGTTTGCTTACTAGATTATCTTCCGATAGGCCGGTCAGCGAGCTCAATGACCTTTGGCCTGGTGTTTTAAGGTCAAGATTTTTACTAAAAATTGTGTGTACAGTTAAAATTTTTACTATCTGGGGCAGCGATTGTGTTTGAATTCCCGTATTATGATAATACATTCTTGAAACTTTAGGCGAGTTTTTTCAGACTTCTTAAATTTTTTTACGCCATTTTTAGCAGGATGGGATTATGTTATGTTGGTGGTAGCAAAAAGTCCGGTTTCATATTCGTGAGTAAGTACTCGTATATTTGAGTCCCGCCCTCACTTTTGAGAATGTTGTCAAGTGCAGCTGTACAAAGTTTATCATCACCACTGGTTTTAACGGTGAAGGAAAACATCATGAGGAAACCGAAAGGTTCAAAGAAAGGCTACTTGGCCAACGTGGTGGAATATGGTTTTGTACTTTTCGATGTGGGAGAAGGCCCCTAATCTCAGCAGTAGACGTAAAGTGCTCTGCTATACCCAAATGGATATATGAAGAGGAAACAAACAGGTGGAAATACCAAAGGCCATTACCATTAGTAGTGGTAGGACTCTTAGCAGAGTCCGCCTGGGGAAGTACCACACCTTTGCCAAATATTCTACCGCCAAGCAGTAATGTGTTCCGGTTTGAAGGGCAATGATGCCAGAGAAATTACAGGGCTTAGAGACATAATATCTTAGATCTCTGGGTGACGAGCGCAGTGCAGTGCTAGGTAATGATTTAGATTTAGACTATCATGTTCCGATAGCTGCGTGTTACTGTGCTGTTATGTGGCAGGCATGTTGCTTACCATCAGGCACATGACCTGCTCGTCTCGTCACTCTATGCTATAAAAAAAAGGCTACCAAACAAATAGTTATGAATAAACTGTTTGAATAATACGACTTTAAATAGCCTAAACGAGGAAGAAATGATAAAACAATTACTTATTGTATCAACCCCAATCATGTTGGAGTAAGGGTAAGCACATCATAGTTCTTTGCCAATTCTATAAATAGAACTAAAATCTTAATAGTAACAAAAAGTAGGGAGCCAATTATCAGTAGATTATTGTAAACAAGTTGACATGACCACGAAACCGAGAGCATAATCTATGAATCAGTGTCGGTCAATGATTCTCATATATTTGCTAATCAAACAGACGCAAAACAAGAAAACCCACGCCTACATACGATCTACGAATATCATTCTAAGCCTTACTCCACCGTAATAAGGTATGAATAGTTCTAACTCGTAGGTTAAAACTAAGCCCATCCTTCGCTAAGGATGAAGTATATAATATTATGCCAATGCCTTTAACAATCATTAAGTTGAGTACTTTAGAACAATCATCATTGTTCAAGGAGGCTGCAAAAGAAAATTTACTATAACACAAAATGAAGCAATCTATCAGATTTTTCGTTCTTTTGGTTGCAGTGTTCGCGTTAGTACAGGTATGTGCGGATTTAAAATATTATAATTCAAGGTTTAGTTGAGGGTGTTTTATTTTAATTTACCTACTCTACAGACTCCGGGCTCTGAGATCTTTGTCATTTGGGTTCTCTTTTGTTCACATAGTTCTTGGAATAGGAAAAGAGGAAGAAAATAGGAGGAAGTTGGGAACATTTTAAACCTAATTCTAGTTCAAGTAATTGTTGAGGGTACTGAAACTGATGATGATTTTGGCTTTGGTGACCCAGCCAAAGCAGTATCGGTACCTCCTATCTTTGGCCTTCGAAAAGGGACATCGATTGATGGCGGCGGAATAACCTTCACAGTGACAGCAAAGCTTACATTCCGGCTAGTCAACGGCAACAGCGTCACTAATATAAGAAGCTAAGCTTCTGTGGCCGCAATTCCACATCCCCAAAGTGGCGTCTTCTGGCATTACTCCCCTTCCCAAGTCCAACAGTGGACAACTTTATAATCGTAAAGATAATAATGAGTATTTTGGATTCCTTATGGCGAAAATAATTAGCATAACTGAGACAGCAAATTTACAGGATAAGTTCAGAAATTTCTATTTTAAAGGTTCTGAAATTAGTTTATATCTCTAACTATATTTTATATTGCTATTTTTGTCCAATCAAAAGGGGATTTAGGCAAAGTTTTTTCTGAGATGTCTAAATCTTCCTTGCTCGCTTGAGAAACTTACTATGTCAAGAGGGTAATTGCTTAGTGTGATTGTACATGTCACTTTGTTAGATTTGTTTTATTTGGCTATATTGTAAGATTGCGTACTAAACTGTAATAGCTATAACATACTTAATTACATTTCACAGGGTAATCTACAAAAGATTATGGGCACAGATCTCTCTTTATTTCTGCTTCTAACTAAATATAAAATAATACCTTACTATCGTACACCCATAGATTAATAACGCCTAGACCGATAACCTTCAAACAAACACTTCATCTTAAGTGAGGCAACAAGCAGCTTGATTTCGGCGTAAGCAGTATGTACTAACTTCAGTACAAACAAAACTTTAATGTCGTGGTGTATGTACACTGTACAGTGAAGGACCATCATGATGTATTTCACCTTGGACCTTGCCAACTGATAGTTCGGACTGACTGAGCCAATATGGCTCACTATGATTGCCTCCCTTTTCTTGCCCGGACCCGGTTTCTAGGCGGTATTACTCTATGCGTACACTCTAATATACCTCTGATAGAAAAGTTAGTTTAATTAGTTGGTAGAATAGCCACACCGTTTAGAATTGATACAAGTGTTATGCTCAGGGTTGGAAAAAACAGTTTTTTTTAATTTTATAAAACAAACAGTTCAAAATGTTTTAAACAAGTGTTTTTTTTGTTTTTTATGTTTTTTTGTTCATTTTAGTTTTGTGCATTCATTTCATTTCTAATAGACGTCATATTTATTCATTTATAGGTTTATAGGCTAGGTACTTTCAAATTTGCAAAATGGTTATTGATTACACAGTTGTTTTATGTTGCGAGTTGCGAGCATACCTATATCTAATCTGTACTAAAGGGTTTAGATTCACCTGTGTCTTCTAACTAACTAATGTTCATTTTTAACAGGGGAAACCCATTGCTATAAATACCGTTTTTAAGAGTTCAATGGGAAAACTCCAACATTTCTATTTTAATACGGGAAATACCCTACTAGTCCATTGAATTACTTTCTTTCGACGGCCGACATTAGGGACTTTCCTAGCAGGACCAACGGGGAATTACCTATTAATTCTAGAGGTATACCTACATTGAAGTGTCTTTCTTTGTAATGTTTTTTTTCTAAAACTCATAATTCCTTTTGTGAGTAGTGAGTAGGTACAAAAAAATAAAATAAATAGCATATACTCAACTGGTTTTATGTCAATCTATTTCGAGCCCTAAATATTAATTTATTTTCATTCAAAAAGTAGTTTTAAACAATGTTTTTTTCTTTATGTTTTAAACACTGTTTAATAATTTTATTTTAATCTTTGTTTTTAAACATGTGATTAAAAACACTGTTTAAATTCAAACTGTTTTAAACATGTGTTTTAAAACAACTTGTTTTAATCATGCCAACCCTGGTTATGCTGTATAACGGAAATAATCTTTATGACTTTACACTACGAACTTACAGTTGACACTTGTCATAAAGCCAATTATGAAGAAGAAGATATATATTATGATGAAGACAACTTATTTTTTACGATCTAATAGTTATAAGCCAGGATCCCTGGTACATTTTTTGCAATTAATTACTATCAAGCTAATTTTGCGTTTTGATTTTGCATTTTGACTAGACACCCAACAATTTCCTGTAAGAAACTCTCGATTGTGGTATATATGGTATATATCTGAGCGTAAGAGTAGGACCGGGATAACGTACCACGCAATTTGTAGGACAAAATGACTCTTAAATTATAATAATATTGGCTAAGCAAAAAAATATATAATTAGCTGGTTAGTATTAATACGTATAATTTATGACCTCGATTATTTATCGATAACGAAACATTTTGGAACCCTTATGTTTATTATTTTTTTATTCGTTTCAACGTAATTTTTCTTTTACAGCACATTGATTGCCATTGGATTGGCGGTTTCGGCCGACCGGTGGTGGTTGGCGGATTTGGCGGATTCGGCGTTGGAGGGTTTGGTGGCTACGGAGGCTACGGTGGCTACGGCGGCTACGGCTACGGACGAGCCTACGGCTACAGACCCTACCCTCGGCTACCGCCTCCCCCTTTCATTGGATAAGAACCTTTAAAACTTGCCAATACAGATTAATTTACAATGCATTCAACCATGTCATTTTATATTGTACCGTCGTACTGTTACTTTTAATTAATTATAATGTGTAGGTATTGACTGATGTATTTTTAAAATAAATTCTAATTCTAATTTAAATCTACTTTTTATTGCAAATGCCTTTAAACATATTTAATTACTCTATATTCAGAAAATTATCAACATTTGATAATCGAAACCAAAAGTAGACGTGAAACAAACTAAGTACTTACCTAAAATAATTTAATTTTCTCTAAAAAAATAAACACCTACTTTAATTTTATAATTTAACTCAAACACTCGACAAAACATCGTAACATTTGTGAAATCTACGAATACGTCGTCCGGGCATGTGTAGGAGAACGTACGTACGTGTCAGATTTAGTATACATTACTGTGTTCCGGTTTGAAGGGCAATGTTTCCAGAGAAATTACAGGGCTTAGAGATATAACAACTTAGATATATGGGTGACGAGCGCAGTGCAGTGCAGTGGTGCTAGGTAATGATTTTGGCTCTTCATGATCCAATAGCTGCGTGTCACTGTGCTGTTATGTGGCAGGCATCTTGCTTACCATCAGGCACATGTCCTGCTTGTCTCGACACTCTTTATTAAAATAAAAAACATAAGCTCGCCCCGCGTCACTTGTACAGTAAGAACATTATAATCAGCAGTTCAAACAGTGACGTGGTTTCATTTCCTCTCCAGTACCAGTAACACCTACACATGTTTTATTTTTTTGGTGACATTTCAAAAACCGCCACACCTTAATAATTACAAGGGAAGGTACCTTAAAGCATTTTTTTTTCTACCTAACAAAAAAGAATCAGCCAAATTGATTCACAATTGGCGGTTTTCGCAATTTCGCTTTGAAGGGCAATCATTCCAGAAAAAATGCAGTGTTTGAAGATAAATCATTTTGACATCTGTGAATGACGAGCGCAGTGCAGTGCTAAGGAATTATTTAGACTCTTTATAATCCAATGCGTGACGTGATGCGTGATGATACGTGATGCTAGATTAATAGTGCAGTACCTGGGTGACCGAGCTTTGCTCGGTTTAAATACTAAATACACTTAGATACCTACAGATAAAAGACTCCAAGAAGTAGATTTAAAAATAAAAATAAAAAAACTCGAAAAAAATAAGAAGCCGACTGGATTCGAACCCGGAGCTACTAATTCGTGACCGCAACGACCGCCCTACTTCCCGTCTAAGCTATTGAGCTGTCGCGTCACGCGGCGAAATTTACCTTCGCATTCAAATGTCTAATGTGACAGTTTTTCATTGTCTAAAAACGCACACAATATGCGTTTTTAAAAAATGAAACCTAAACGTCCCCGAAACCCTCTGCATACATAATTTCTTCAAAATCGTTTGAGCCGTTTCCGAGATTCAGATTCTATATATATATATATATATATATATATATATATAATATATATATACAAGAATTGCTTGTTTAAAGGTATAATATGAGAAACATTTTAGCGCGCAATCCTAATCCTCGCGCCCTAGGCTACTTTCTAATTAGCCTATGGGTTAATCAGTCCCTGAATATTATTAAAGTGAAACTCTTATAACATCGCTCAAACTTTTTCGTCCATCTAGTATATGTCGCCCAACTTTCGGCGAGTTGGAGTAAAGTGAAAGGCGCTTGACAACGCAGCCTAGGCCAATATGACGGCGTTAGCGTTACTCGCTATGTTACTTCAATTACTTACGTATATCGAATATTTTTCCAAAAGAAACGAGTTAAATGTCTACAAAGCGAAAAAAAGTTTCACTTTTACCGTGGTTTCATTAAACCACACAATCATTTTTAATACTTATATGTTGTTATGATAGTTAAACTATGATCCATAATCCTAAATAGCTTACCATTCGATTCCATAGCACCCATATCGCCGTACATATCAGACGGCGAATATTGTGCAGGTAATTCTTCCATTTTGCTGTCAGTTTGCGCAAATAGCGATTGTCCATACATTTGATCAGGTTGTGCATACTGTTGGTCATATGCTTGGTCTCCATAATTTTGTTGAGCAAACTGTTGGACAGGCGCTGGTGCATATTGGCCGGTTGGGAGTTGGTCGAACCGACTGGTTGGCCAAGATGGCGTTGTTTCGATGGTTTTGGCTTCCCACACTGAGGCTTTTGAAGAGGCATGTTCTGCAAATGAAATGTTAAATAAAGTAGCCAAGTGCGAGTTGGACTCGCCCATGAAGGGTTCCGTTGCAGCAAGTAACATAATATACATAGTACACATATTTTTTTAGTTCGATGTAACTTTGATCGAAGTTTTAATAATAGTGTATTTATGACGTACTAAAAAAAAACTACTCATCAGATCGAGTTCAAACTAATTTTCGTTGGTAGTTTTCATGGTAATGTACACCATAAATTTTTTTTAGTTTTTTCATTCTTTTACTTTAGAAGTTAGAGGGACACACATTTTACCACTTTGGAAGCGTCTCTCGCGCAAATTATTCAGTGTAGACAAAAATTATATTAGAAACCTTAACATCATTTTTAAAGACCTATCGATAGACACCCCACACGTGTAGGTTTGATGAAAAAAAAATTTTTTAGTTTCAGTTCTCAGTATGGGGGGCAACCCTAGTTTTTGTTTTTTTTTTTAAACTTTTATAAAAATCTTAATGCGGTTCACAGAATACATCTACTTACCAAGTTTCAACAGTGTAGGTCTCATAGTTTCGGCAAAAAGTGGCTGTGACATACGGACGGACAGACAGACAGACAGACAGACAGACAGACAGACATGACGAATCTATAAGGGTTCCGTTTTTACGTTTTACGGAACCCTAAAAATGTAATGTTTTATTTGATACTCATTCATATAATTGCATTCATTATATTAAGAAAATACACTGTTTCTGAAATAAAAGTAACATGCTGTCCAGATTTTTGTTTTAGGTTTGTTAAGTGTCGGTAAATAAAATAATAATGCCCGAGCTACAGATAGTGCAATCCACGAAGACGCGCCCCACTATTCCTCCTAACCGTTTATAGTATATGTGTGCAAGCTTCTGTCAATGTTTGAGTGTTATCGGTACACACTAATTACCTATGAATGCACAGGCACACTACAATGACTGATGAATGGTTCGCGACTGACGCTCGGAGCAAACGCGATTGGTGGAAAACAAAATTGGTGGGGCGCGTCTTCGTGGATTGCACTGTCACGAGGCTAGTTTTTCAAGCTAGGATAGCAAGCTAGTGTTAGTAAGCTAGCAAGCTAAGTAATTCTAGCGTCGTATATACAACGCTACGCAACGCGTGTTCGTTCGTTCGTGTAGACCAGGGGTTCCCAAACTTATTTTGTCTGCTGCCCACTATAAGAATAAACTATTTTTAGCGCCCCTATTTTTTCACATTTTGTAGTGGTAGGACTCTTAGCAGAGTCCGCCTGGGGAAGTACCACACCTTTGTCAATTATTCTACCGCCAAGCAGTAATGTGCAAACATTACTGTGTTCCGGTTTGAAGGGCATAGTTTCCAGAGAAATTACAGGGCTTAGAGATATAACAACTTAGATCTCTGGGTGACGAGCGCAGTGCGGTGCTAGGTAATGATTTTGTCTCCATTGTTCCAATAGCTGCGTGTCACTATGCTGTTATGTGGCAGGCATGTTGCTTACCATCAGGCACATGTCCTGCTCGTCTCGTCACTCTTTATTTAAAAAAAAAACATATTATGTATCTACTTAAAATCTACTATATCTTCAAATTAAATTAATTCATTATTGTGACCTATATTAGCGGAGATTAAATATTAATTATAAACAAGAAAACTTACTATAACCCAATTTTAAGCAAGAGTTAACCTGATTTTTTTTCTCGGTTTCTTACCGACCCATTTTTGGCCTGCAGCGCCCACAAGGCGGCATTATCGCCCACTTTGTGAAAGGCTGGTGAAGACAAAACTAGCGTTGCCTACACGACGCTAGAAGTACTAGCTTGCTAGCTACTAACACAAGTTTGCTACCCTAGCTTGAAAAACTAGCCTCGCGTAGCTCGGGCATTAGGGATATATGTATTATGTGTATATCTGTGTGTGACTGTGCTCAGTCACACACATCCAAACGTTAACAACTAACGCGTACCTGCTTGTTTATTAGATTGTTGAGAATGTTCAGTTCGCGTGCCTGCTTGTTTATTAGTTTGTTGATAATGCTCAGTTCGCGTACCTGGTTGTTTACTAGATTGTTGAGAATGTTCAGTTCGCGTACCCTGCTTGTTTATTAGATTGTTGAGAATGTTCAGTTCGCGTACCTGCTTGTTTATTAGTTTGTTGATAATGCTCAATTCGCGTACCTGGTTGTTTACTAGATTGTTGAGAATGTTCAGTTCGCGTACCCTGCTTGTTTATTAGATTGTTGAGAATGTTCAGTTCGCGTACCTGCTTGTTTATTAGATTGTTGAGAATGTTCAGTTCGCGTACCTGCTTGTTTATTAGATTATTCAGAATGTTCAGTTCGCGTACCTGCGTGTATATTAGATTGTTGAGAATGTTCAGTTCGCGTGCCTGCTTGTTTATTAGTTTGTTGATAATGCTCAGTTCGCGTACCTGGTTGTTTACTAGATTGTTGAGAATGTTCAGTTCGCGTACCCTGCTTGTTTATTAGATTGTTGAGAATGTTCAGTTCGCGTACCTGCTTGTTTATTAGATTGTTGAGAATGTTCAGTTCGCGTACCTGCTTGTTTATTAGTTTGTTGATAATGCTCAATTCGCGTACCTGGTTGTTTACTAGATTGTTGAGAATGTTCAGTTCGCGTACCCTGCTTGTTTATTAGATTGTTGAGAATGTTCAGTTCGCGTACCTGCTTGTTTATTAGATTGTTGAGAATGTTCAGTTCGGGTACCTGATCGTTTAATAGATTGTTGAGAATGTTCAGTTCGCGTACCTGGTTGTTTATCAGATTGTTGAGAATGTTCAGTTCGCGTACTTGGTTGTTTATTAAAGCCGGGTCACACAGAGGCGAGAACCGCGAGAAAGCGATCCGATAGCGATCAGGTGCGAAGCGATAGCGGTCCGTACCACGACACACAGGGCGATCGCCCGCCGCCCGCGGCGGTAAGGTAGCGATAACATAGCCGGTGTGACACCAAAATAGATTTATGATTTTTATGTTACGGCATCACTTTTGTGTTCTACACATTTCCGTGAAACGCACTATATCGCACGATTACATTGTAAAAAACTACAACAAGTGAGATCGGATCGCGATCGCTACGCTATCGCTTTGCCCTGTGTGACAGCTTGTACCGACTACCGTAGAGTACAGCGCCCACCCCCGCCGCCCGTCCCGCGCTGCGGTGCGTTCTTCCCGCAAAGCGATCTCCTGTTTGTCGTCCGGATCTTGTCGCGCGGGAGATCGCATCGTATCGAATCGCGCCCGCTTGCTGTGTGTCAGGTTGCATACAAATTCGAACGTTACAAAAAATCCCGTCCCGGATCGCTATCGATTTCTCGCGGCGGGAGCCTCTGTGTGACCCGGCTTTTAGATTGTTGAGAATGTTCAGTTCGCGTACCTGCTTGTTTATTAGATTGTTGAGAATGTTCAGTTCGCGTACCTGCTTGTTTATTAGATTGTTGAGAATGTTCAGTTCGCGTACTTGGTTGTTTATTAGATTATTGAAAATGTTCAGTTCGCATACCTGGTTGTTTATTAGATTGTAGTGAATGTTCAGGCTGCAGTTGTAATTGATGCGCCTCAGTTAAAAATGCTCTGGGTATGCCTGAAAACACAGAATAATATTTCAAAATGTACTGTAACACTATTTTTTTTAATTTATGTGTGTTTACTATTGAATGTGAGAAAGATGCATACAACTGAGATGCGACTTTTAAGATAGATGTACAGGGTTATGAGAATGAATAAAATGTAGTGGTAGAATTCTTTACATATTCCACCAGGGGAAGCACCACACCTTCGTCAGTTATTCTATCGCTAAGCAGTAATGTGCAAACATTACTGTGTTCCGGTTTGAAGAGACTGTTTCAAGATAAATTACAGGGGATAGAAATATATCAACTTAATTATAAGTCTGATAAGAGTGACAAGCTCAGTACAATGATAAGCAATAATTTGGACTCATGTCCCAAATAGCTATGCTGGTGACACTATGCTGTTATGAGGAGGTGTGTTGCTTTATATTCTTTCACTTCACATTTCCTCCAAACGTAACTACGTGATTGAGATACAAACATCCAAACATTGACATTTATAATATTAGTAGAATTAGTTAGGTAGGTACATACCTTTCGGATATTGCATGTATCCCGCATGTACTGAAAATAAATGTTATATTGATTAAAATATACTTCTATTAGTAATACGATTTTGTGAATAGAAACTAGAGACTAATAATTTGCATTCAAATGCAAGCCTTTGATTCTAATCTTTGATTCTAGGTTCCGTAGATTTTCGGCGATGAAGTCCTCTTTAACACATCTGTCAATGGTGAACCTGGCTAGTTTCGATTTTGGACTTTTAAATGGCTCGCTAAACCAAATTGAGTTTTGAAAGTTCTATTTAAAGGCGCACATCGGAATACACGAAAAGATTTGCCTCTACTTTTGTGATAAGAACGTCTAGGCTGTGGAACACGTTGCCTGAGTGGGTTTTCCCCGATGGATACAATCTTTGTATTTTCAAATCGAGAGCGAATCGGTTTTTTTTTCTAGGTAAACACGCTCCATCGTAGACCGCATCGTCGCTTGACATCAGGCGAGACGGTGGTCAAGTGTGAACCTATAAAAGTTAAAAAAAAAACGATTGTGCTGTGCAAACGGTGTTAAAAAATAAAAAAGTAAGCAACATGTTTTTGTAGACTATAATCTATGTCTGTGCCGAATTTCCTCCAGATCCTTTTGCATTTTATGCCCCATTGGCGAGAACTTCTATTATTTTGTTATTTTTTCTTTTTTGTTGTGGCTTTTAATAAATAGTCTCCTTATCTTAACTTCCGATATCAAAAGCGAGAGTTCCGAACCTCCTAATAATCTATGCATTTTTTCAATTGCACATATTTTTTAACTGTTATACTTGACCGGCATCGCTTCAGATGTTAAGCGACGATGCGGTCTTCGATTTAGCGTGCTTACCTAGAAGAAACCGATTCACTCTCGACTTGTAGACACCAAGATTGTAAATATCTTTGGAACCTCAACCATGAAACGATGTCGCATTTTCGAGCTACGAGTAGTGCGATAGACGTTCAAGGTTGTCATTCAGAATCTGACAGAAGGAAACTTCGTGAATAAACCTACGTGTTCCTCCTCCATTTCACATATTCCAAGAGCTAGAGCATCAATTTTTGGGTAGGCATTTTGAGGCAACCTGAAAACTTGTCACAAAAAGAAATTTATGTTCATATGTACTTGTAACCAAATAAATTAAATAAATAAATAAAACTCTCCTATTATTATATACCTACCCAAACACGGAGCTGTAGATCTGGGTAGCGATTCTAAATGCGATTCCGAATGGTTCGGAATCGGAATGACAATCCCTGTCTCTGTCATGCTAAACAGATAAGACAAAGACCGAGAGATGTGATTCCGTGTCGGATGCAACCGAATGGATTTAGAATCGCTACCCATGCTAGTGAGTAGGGGGGCACAATAAATCCCTCAATCTAGATCGACTGGCAGGTAAGAAGTCACACCAAGATGACACAACTTTTTTTAAAATTGTTTTTTTTTTTAAAATTACATTGCGAAATTAGTGTCATGCATGTTGAAATCAGTTTCACGAAAGTAGTTTCGATATATGCAAAAGTAATTTCGTAAAATAAAAAGTGTCGTAAAATAAAAACTGTCGTGAAATCCACAGTATCGCAGTAACCATGGCCGCATCAGCATCAAAGCTATATTCAATGTAGTTAAAGAGATGCTTCTATATAAACTTAAAAAAAGACTATCAAGAAAAAAAAGACGTTGGTGGATTCGAGGATGGTTAACAAGAAAGCATTTGGGTGCAATGAAGTTAGGCTCTGAATTAGCAGGTGAAGATCCTGAGAGCTATAAAAACTATTTCGGGTTCCAGGGGCACTCTTGTTGCTGATATTCATTGATGAATTGTATATTTTTATCTGTACTCCATCTTTGGTTTGCCATTTTTAACGCTTGAAACGTGCGCAATGATAAAAATACACACGTCCACAGAACAGGCACAGAACAGGCGCTTTCGCGACACTAGTTTCACGTCGCATCTACACTATGAAATTAGTTGCATGACACTAATTTCACCTAAAAATCGCGCAGGGCACGAAACTCATTTGCATTCATGAAATTAATGCATGCATTACGAAAATATTAAATTACATGTGAAACTGTTGTTAAAACTAATGTCACGAAATTAATTTCATGCCACTAATTTCGTAATGTAATTCCGGCTTTACCATCTTGTGACTGGCCTAGTGGCTTAGTGGTTACTCTGCCTGCGAAGCCGAGGGTTCGATTCCCACATAGTGCAAATATTTGTGTAATGAATTCAAATATTTACACTGTGCCCAGACACAGTCTATCAATATAATTCTATATTTCTATCAGGGATGTAACGGAGGTCATCTTATCGGAACCGAAGTCGCAATTTTTAAATTTGATTTATCGGAGTCGGAACCGGAGTCGGAACCGAAATCGGGGGCCTAGGCAGGATCAAAAGTGATATTTCTGCAAGAGATATATTTTTATTAGGGACAAATAAAACATTATTTTTTCAAACACGTGGACACGATAAACATTTCCGGGCAATTGATTTAAAGAGTTGGGATTTTATATATCTATTTACTTTCCACCACAATTATCTGAAATATTTAGACACCTTACCTCCGATTAAAGCCTCTGATATAAAAGTTTCGGAGCCGAAGTCGGAACCGAAGGTGTAATAATTATCGGAAGTTCCGACTTAACAGAGTCGGAGTCGAAGCTCCGTAACATTCCTGGTTTCTATTAATAATAATTAGTATGTATTACAACTACATAAGTATTATAATATCAGCCGCTATAGTACAAGCTTTGCTTAGTTTGGGTTCAGATGGTGTTGTGTGTGATTTGTCCACCAATATTTATTTATTTTTTAAAGGTAATCTTGGTTGGTTGAACGTACCTGGTTGCACCCAGTTGGATTTATGTTTGGATTGGTCTACGTTCATGAAGGCGGCGGCTGGCACTCGTCCTTTGACTCCCGAGCTCTGTGCCGCTTCCTTATTCACAATCGGATTGGATGGGCCCGGTGTATTTGGTGCTGCTATATTATCTGTAAATTCAAATAATTAAAAGTCTAAATGTGTACATACATAATTTCTGGTGTCAGCAGAACGCTTATAGTATTAAAATTTTTGTCGGGCATGCCGCCGTCCATTTGTCGGGCATGCCGCCGTCCAGGCGAATCACTTCGTCATGTTATTTCCGGTTGTTCGCATCTTGCTAAAGGCGAGTACTTGCACAGACATAACCTAGTAGCCAGGATCATCCACCAGCAACTTGCTCTTCGATACTGCCTTGTCGAGTCCGAGGTGCCGTACTATAAGTACGCACCTCTGCCAGTTCTCGAGAATGGTCGTGCGTTGCTCTACCGGGACCGCTCTATCATCACGGACAGGACTATTGTCGCCAATAAGCCTGATATCGTGCTGGTAGACCGGTCTCAGCGCCGGGCTGTGATCATCGATATCACCGTACCACATGACGAGAACCTCGTGAAAGCCGAGAAGGACACGCTTAGGAAGTACCTTGACTTGGCTCACGAGGTTACCGCCATGTGGGATGTTGATTCGACGATCATAGTCCCAATAGTCGTGTCGGCAAACGGCCTTGTAGCGAAAAGTCTCGACCAACACCTTAAGAGACTTTCGCTAGACCGTTGGATCAAGGGTCAGATGCAGAAGGCGGTCATCCTCGACACAGCAGGCATCGTCGGGAGGTTCTTCACTCTGCAGCCCTAACCACCGGTAGCTTGGGCCCTGCCCCGCTGCTGGCGGCAAACTAGGTTTAGGTTTTTATAATGTTTTTATGTTGTTTTTGATACATTTATTGATATTGTAAAAACCTAAATTTAAGAAAAATTATTAAATGACTGAATAATAGTAAACGTATAATAAGAGAATAGTTTAGTTATACTTGCTATGCTGTTCGTTTATTAACAGACTTCAAAAAGCGCGGAGGTAATTAATTCGACAACCATATTTTTTATGCATGTTCAACGATTTCTCAAGAACCCTTTTGACAAAAAAATGTTTGTTACAAAGGATGCTCGTCGAATCGTCCCATACAAATTTTATCGAAATCTGAGTAGCGGTTTATTTAATATAAAAACTATCATGTATCGATGATTTATTAATTCAATAAAAAGATTAGCGACCTGTCTGAGTTTAATTTTTAAATTAAAGTCAGTTGTTTCGTTATCCACAGAAAAACAATTATATTACTGCGGACTATTCCTTTAAATCTAAATATATGATATGGCGTACCAATGAACCAATAGCCAGTGGCAAAAAAAAGTGGCAGTCATATGAACTGCCGATAGAAGTGAAAACTTATAACTCAGAATTTGATAGCTTACTTTGGAAACTACGCGGGTGAAACCGGAGGGCGTGGCCTGGCCATCATGGCATGGCCATCTAGAAAACTAGAAATGCGCCAGCATTTCCCATTGGCTTACGCATTTCTAGATGGCCATGCCACGATGGCCAGGCCACGCCCATTCAGCATTTATCATTGGCTGACGCATTTCTAGATAGCCAATGACCATGATCTCGAGTTTACCCGAAAATTTCTTATCATACCCGAGCGTGACGCTAGAATTCAATTCACACCCCACGAAAAATCTGTCTAGGCGCGCCAAAAGAAGTTTTCACTTCAAAAGATACGTAAATAACAACAATAAAAAGAACCATAGTACAAATTTTGTTTATTTTACGATAGGTACATGTTGTGTACGAAACTTCTACTAAAATGCACGGTACGATTTTATTTCAACTTGAATTCCACTTGACCGTCATATCGCCTGATGTTAGGCGACGATGCGGATGCGATACTATGCAGCGTGCTTACCTAGAAGAAATGGATTCATGCTCGACTTGAAAGTGGTTGAAAAGCACTGTTCATGAACTTTGGCCACTTGGTGAAAATTACCGAGTTAGGGATGGTGTAACATAAGCACCCTGCGAAATATTCCGAACCCTATGTTGCCCGGAATTCGGGGCCTTGTCTCAGAAGGAAAGAGTTAAGGCTATAATCCACTACACTGGCCCAGTTCGCGTTGGTGGATGAAGTACAACCTCGAAAGATTCTAGTAACATATCAGTTTCCTAATAGTAGTTTCCTTCATCGTTTTTAAGTTAGCGGCATTACGTACACCATATCACAAAAAGTTAATCGCGTGGGATTCGAACCACGGGCTCCGGATTGGCAGTCGCCGTTCTCCCGACTAGACCAGCCGTAACTTGTGGAATGGGTGACAATGAATATTTTTGTTTATGATTACTAACATAGAAACGGGTACCTTTTTCAATTTCTCCTGTCCCTTGTGGAACCAGATTGGACTTGGGGTCGTTAACCGGTCCATCTGCACCTCCAACTACTTTAAACTTCGATCTGTCCATCTCTAAAACAACACAATTAGAAAATTATTTAAAATTACTTTTAATATTTATTTAATTTACGAAGAGAGAGCAGTATTTTGTAGTGGTAGGACTCTTGGCAGACGCCTTGGGAAGTACCACACTTTTGCCAGTTATTCTACCGCCAAGCAGTAATGTGCAACCATTACCGTATTCCGGTTTGAAGGGCAATGTTTCCAGAGAAATTACAGGGCTTAGAGATATAACATCTTAAGTTAGATCTCTGGGTGACGTGCGCAGTGCAGTGCTAGGTAATGATTTGGTCTCTTCATGTTCCAATAGCTACGTGTCACTGTGCTGTTATGTGGCATGCATGTTGCTTACCATCAGGCACACGTCCTGCCCGTCTCGTCACTCGTTATTTAAAAAAAAAATGTAAGTACCATCCAGATACCTTCAGTCGTTTGTGCGTCAATGAGTAACAAACAACCATCACAAAATTTCACATTTATAATATTAATAGCATTTTGGTTTTGTAAAGTTTTGTTACCTTTAAATATGGGTTTCGTCTTATTCTCTGAGAGGCTAACAGCTGCTGGTATTGGGGTCCAGGAATTTGTGAGAGTAACAACTTGAGGAGTAGATGTAACCTTCCTAAAAATATACAAATCATTTTTAGTAAAAATTATATTGGTAATAACTTCATAAGCATAAATAGCCCACTAAATGTTCCCACAGCTGGGACTCGGGGTCTTCTCTGGCAAGGAGATAATCAAGGCCATAATACACCACGCTGGCCCAGTGCAGGTTGGTGGATGACACATGACTTCGAAAGATTTTAGGTACATGTCGGTTTGCTCACGATGTTTTCCTTCACCATTTTAAGTTAGCGGCATTACGCATATGACTTCGAAAAGACAGTGGTGCGCGTGGTTTTGGACCCGGGGTTTCCGGATCAGCAGTCGCCAGTAACTTAACTTGGAAATATTTTTATTCCAGTAAAATTTACAAGATCCTACGGGTGCTTTTTTCAGTGTAAAAAGTAATGCTTTTCCAGACTAAAATGTATGTGAGTCCCAAATTTTATTGTGGTCATATCAGCTTCAATTCAACTTCTTTAAAATTGATTTTGAAAAAATCAAATGTAATATGAGTTTTATGACTTATTGGTCTCATTGGACTAAAGGTGACACATGTTTCAGAGCAGAAGATCACTTTTAAAGCAACATTTTAGAACACAAGTCTTAATTGAATTTAATAATTAAATTTACCATGGGATATTTACTGTGGTTTTACAGTATGTTTACTTGTGTATGAAAATGCAGCATAATATTTGGGACTTATTCCACCATATCATATCTCGCTCTCCAAATTAAATTAAAAGACAAAATAAGAGTAGACGTTATTAGAGTAAGAATGAAGGTAATTCCGATAGCAAAGGCCATTAGAGAATTAAAATGGAGATGGACAGGCCATATTATGGTAAGATGCATACAAAAGTGGTCTCAAAAGGTGACTCACTGGTATCCTCGAGGAGAAAAGAGGGCGACAAATACGCAGATGGGAGGATAATGTGAAGAAGACAGCGGCAACCACATGAGCAAGGAAGGTGGGTAACAGAGAGGAATGGAAAAACTTGGAGGCATATGTCAACAGACAAACACGGATGTAAATTATAAAAATTTGATTAAATATATACTTGTAAAAATGCAATTAATACCATAGAAATAAAGGCTATCTTTATTCCACCATATCACCACATGGAAAATTAAAAGCATCGCTAGGTATCATTTGCATAATTACTGATACCATAATTTTCCTCGGATATACAAAAATCAGTCTGTGTGTTATTCCAGACTAAGACTATATCTATAATATAGTATATATATACTACATTTCATACAGATCCCGTCAGTAACATGCTTGCTAGAGTACCAAACATTCATACATACAAACCTTCATATTTATAATATTGGTAAGATATCATGTAAATGATAATATTAGTGTTGGGAACATTCTCACTATGGAACTAAGTCTGAAAAACAAATCTGCTGTTTCATGTATTTTGTCCACTCTAAAGGGAATTTTAACAAGTTGATATTTTTGTAATTTTTGGGTTTGGGTGGCCCTATGTTAACAACAACAGTCAATTACATATCATCACATTGAAAGTCGATTACATATCATCACAATTACAAATCATCATATTAAGAATTATAAGTAAAGTGTGAAAAGAGAAAAAAAATATGAGAAAAGAACATCTTAAATCTCTGGGTGACCAGCGCAGTGCAGTAATTTGATCTCTTTACATTAAAATAGTTATGTAGTGCTGTTAGTATGGGAAAGCACGTTGCTTAACATCAGGAGCAGGTATTGCCCATCCTGTCATTTTATACATGGAAAAATGTGAACCCATTGAATTAGTGCAGTTGTTTTGTATACTTAACCCATTGTTGAAGTTTCTAGATCATGTTATCAAAACATAAATGTAAGTTAAACTCAAGGATGCAAAAAGAGATAGCGGCCAATAGAAGGCCATAATTCAACACTCACTGTTTCAAAGTCTTATTTTTCTTTTTCAGTCCCTCAATATTTAAATTTTTCCATAGTTTTTGTTTTTCTGTTAAACTTTGCTTTTGTTTTGAAGGCAATGCTGGTTTCACACTGGCAGCACTAATTTTATTGTTCCCAGTGAATTTGTCATTAGATGAGTTCGCCATAGTTTGAACTGCTGAACATCAAAGATTTAATCTTTAGTCACAGTACACGCTTATCACATAACTGAGAAACAATCTGTAGTAGTACATCAGAGAAGTGAGATATACATAAAACATAAAGCATTTTGTGCAATACTGGCTACTCTAACACAGTAATTATTGGCGCTATTTGTCGAAAATACCATTCACTTTGAGTTTTCGACTTACTATGTAAATTTTGTGTTTTACGTATTAGACTCTGCTAAAAGTTCATCGTGGAAGACTTAGGTTTTCGATAATAATTCAGAAGTTAATCAGACAGTGCCTAGTGAGCATTTCATTTATAGTAATAAGTTTTAGTAAGTAAGTAATGAAACCAAACAAGCCAAAGGCAGTGAAGCGGTACCTATTAAAATTTCCTGAGAATTGTAAGTTTTGCAAGAAGTTATCGAAACAATATACTGACTATGATTACTACACCTCTAAGAATCTTACTTCATTTGAATAAACATAGAAAATTAATTAAATTTTCCTAATAACACAATAACATTACAATAATAAGCAGTGTTTACGTTCTGTCAACTGTCATTAGTATTTGACATTTACCCATCCCTGGTTTTTTTATTGCCAATATCATATACTTTGCTATTCGCCACTTGTAATTTCTCGTGTGGATTCAAATACCAATGACGATGAAACTGTTGAGGTTTTGTTTCGTTTAGAATGGACTTAATGTTTGTATTTTGATATTATTATTTTAGAAGTAGCGCTAATTATTAGTAATCAATTATTTGTGGGCGGATTTTTTAACAAAATGTTTACATTATTTAAATTTCAAGCTTGTACTATGACATTGTCAGGAGGGCATGGGCATCGGGAAATTGGGCATCGGCTTAATCGGCAACTCTGGTTGACTTGACGACGGCGTTAGTTTTAGTTCCCATTTTGGGCACGTGCCATTATTTCCATGTAAGGGTATAGTTTTACACATAGCTGGGCATTAACTCGTTAATCCGTTAATCGTTAATTAACGAAGTTAACATTTTGATTAATGGATTAACTTTTAAGTTAACTTTTTAAAAATGTTAACGGACACGTTAACTTCCGCAGAAGTCCGTTAATCGCTAATCCAATGCCTACTATTTACCGCACGGCACCTCGGCGCGGCGCGAAAAACAGGTTCAGACAAGTATGAAACAAAAAGTGCTGGGCGCAGTGTGACCATATGCGGCAGGATTAAGACGTCACTTTAGCCTGTGGCATGAACGGTTGACGTTATATGAAAACTGGCAGTTTTTGGCAGTATTGGTGGATCCAAAATATTTTTTATATCATAAGTCATATTTCCGATAATGGCCACCTCGAGTTCTTTTTGGCTGAAAATTTGAGCATAGACATAGTCAACGTTGACTGACATTTTCAATTTAGTTGAATATTTCTCACGCACCCCTAGTAAACCCAGTAAGATTACAGATTATAGTAACCCATAGCTAGTGGGGAACTCCCCGACAAATTCAATCATACTTTTTCGATCGTTTATTTCGTTTGTCTGCATTGTAACTTTATTTTAATAAAATTGTTGGTAGTTCATTTCAACCAACCAAAGAAAAGTTAAATAAAATGAACAAATCAATGTATAAGAATGAAGAAATGGAGGTATACAATGAAAATTCCAATGGTTAGCATCTTACTAATATTATAAATGGCAATTTTAGGATGTTGTAATGTTTGTTGTTGCATCACGTCAGTACGTGTGGGAACGGGAACAGATTGGGTTGAAATTTGGAAAACAGCCCTCAAGCGCTGCAGTTGAACGTCTGTTATCCATAGGTAAAGACATTGTAACACCAAAGCGAGCCTCGCTTTCAGACGAGAACTTCGACATGTTATTAATGTTCATGAGGGGAAATAGACACCTACGGACATTATGCCCGACGATTGATTACACATTAAATTAAATTATACAAGTATTTGGTTTTTTTCCTAACCAGTTAACTTCCAGAACCTTAACCAACAGGTTTTATAAGTTCACTAAAGCGACGATATAAAAATCCAATTCGCATATTAACGGATTAACGATTAACGAAGTTAACTATTTGATTAACGGTGCCCAGCTATGGTTTTACATATATCAATCGACAAACATAATTATAGTTATAATATAAAAATCAGGCCTTTTATTGAGAGTTGTAATTACATCATTTATTGAAGAGTTTGGTGTCACAAGAGGTGTGCTAAATGAGTACTTCGTTGTATTCGTTACAGTGATTACAGATAATCTGAAGTACTGATTACAAATACTGGCTCCAAAGCACTCATGAGTACTTTTGATTTTGGAATGGAATTGTAATCTTAGAGTGGTATTATGACGACAAGAGACAAGTACTCAAAGTATCATGAATACTAATGAGTTTAGAACTAATAATAATTATAATAGTAGGAGCTAGGAATAGTAATCAGGTAGGAATAGTTGATGTGAAGATTGTGAGGACATAAACAAAAAGACGCAGACAGACACAGACGAAGGTACTTGTTAAAAAATAAATGTTTATTAAATAAGATATTTACTAATGATAAGATATTTTTTATGATATAATTATATTCAATGAAAGCTACCAGAATTTTGGACCTTCGTAACATAAACCTTGATAAAGAAAAATAAATTGTCTCTAACTTAGCTATCTATCTCTATAATTTTGTATCTCTAGAATTCTCTCTATAAATCTCTATAATTATGTCGAATACTCTGTACTTGTCAACAAGTCAATAGTTACCTACTCTGTATTACAGTCGGGTCCTCGCAGTACGAAGTCACCGTCTGTATTATTGAATTGAATACTACATAGGTACGATATGAGTACTTGTCATCAGTACTTAAAGATTTAAGTAACGGTTACAGGTCCTCTCATAAAGTAACGGGTACAAAGTAACGAGTACAGTACTCTGGACACACCTCTAGTGTCACACCGCACCGGTGCGTCTATGGAGGCACTGCGTGTACGATTTATTTAATTTAACTATTATTTGTAACGGGAATATTTATCTATTTAATATGCTGTTAGATAATATTTTAAGCGTCTACCTATTACGGTTAACAATAAAGAGCAAAGAAATCATGTTTGTTGTAAATACGAAGTGGAAACTTTTGGCTGTGGACTGATTGTCACACTCGGAAGTGAAAGGCTCGATTACCCGATCGAGCCTTAATCAAAATGTTAACTTCGTTAATTAACCATTAACGGATTAACGAGTTAATGCCCAGCTATGTGTAAAACTATACCCTTACATGGAAATCATGGCACGTTCCTAAAATGGGAACTAAAACTAACGCCGTCGTCAAGACAACCAGGGTTGCCGATTAAGCCGATGCCCAATTTCCCGATGCCCATGCCCTCCTGACAATGTCATAGTACAAGCTTTGCTTAGTTTGGGGTCAGATGGTGTTGTGCTGTTGTGTGTGAATTGTCCACCAATGGAACGTCAACCATGAAACGATGTCGATTTTTTTAGCTACCAGCGGTAAGATAAAACCGGCTGTTTCTGAGATACCTGGTGACAGACGGACGGACGAACAGCGAAGTCTCAGTAATAGGGTCCCGTTTTTACCCTTTTGATAAAAAGACCTAAAACTGCGGGGTGCTATCAGCTGTCTGGCTCTCATATTACAAACATTACTTATTTTCGTGCTTGATGGTGTTGTTTGAGAAATGTTCCCGCAATAAAAGTAACCTATGCGCTTAAGCAGACAATAAACCTCACTGATTTATTCAAACCAATCATCTGTAATCTCTGTTCAGCCGAATCGACCTGATTAGCAACAAATATTCAACAATTAACATTTATAATACTTATTAGTATCTAGAGTTTTTAGTTTACTTGCAAGCTTTATTTTCCAAGTGAATCAAAACATAACAAATAGTATACTTATATAGGTTATTTTAAGGTTCGTAATATTTTTATGGATAGGTACTTGAAATACGATAGGCACCTATGTATATACAAGTAGTATGTAATATTTTATTTCTTTAGAAAATCTAGAAAACTGTATGACTCTCATAATATCTAGTGTTTATTGTTATTAACGTAAATAAAATGTACCATCAAATACAATATTCTTGGTTTTTGGACACTGAATATAATAATAAACTTTAAAACCATTTTTATTCGCGAAAGAAGCTTATGTAAAGTGTCAATAACATGCCCCAGGCCCGTTCTCTTGCCTTACAAGATGCAATATTGCTCGTTAAACCCACTTGACCTGCTCCTATACAGGGTGTTTCATTATAGAGCAAGCCGCTATGAGAGGAGGCACGTAAAATATGAGCGACGAAATTAATAATTTTGGATTTCTGGGCGCAGTCGCGTTAAGGCAGTGACGTCATGGGTTTAGTTAAGGTGCGTCCCCTAGCAAAACGACTTTTTTGTCCAGTTTTCAGAGCTATCTACTCATTAGCGAAAACAAATATCAACTGGTAAAAAATACATTAAATTTCTACAACTTCTTGGCTTCAAAATGGTAGTTTTATTTTTTTGTTATTGGACTTATTGTTTAAATAATCGCCTCACAACGAAACCATGAAAATATTAAATAATTGTAGTTATCATGCATGTCCTCGGAAAACCTCCATTATTTTGATTTTGTACTTACACCAACGGATAGACAATTCCATTACGAACATTTTGGTAGAAATATTTTTTTCAAAAGACCAAAATCTGATTTTATAAAGAGAATATTCTAAAAAAATTGCGTAAAACAGCGGCAAATCCTACTGTTTCTCTCTTGCTCTTTCTTGTGGTGTGCGATAAGGTAAGAAATAGGTACTCAAGGTCATTTGCTCGGGGTACACCCTTAAATAGAACTGTTTTTTAATACCAGCGTTATAATAAGGATATTTTTCGTATTTTTATTACTAACTAGCAGTGCCCCGCGGTTTTACCCGCGTAATTCTCGTTCCCGTTATGTTCGTTTTGTAACTTCCAGACTATAATCTAACTGTATTCGAAATTTCAGCCTGATCCGTTCATACGTTACGGCGTGATTGAACAACAAACATCCAAACATTCAAATATTCATACTTTGACATTTATAATATTAGTGGGATTAGTGGGATAGTGGTAAATATTTTCGATAGGTAGGTATAGTAAAGAGTAACCACCTTTCTTATTTATATGCGCTTACAGGATATTGACGTGTCTTACTGTAGGTATAATTTGTTTAGAATATTAAATTTATATACATACCAGCAGCGCCCCGCGGTGTTACCCGCGTAGTTCCCGTTCCCGTTGTTCCCGTTATTTTTCCGGGATAAAAAGTAGTATATGTGTTCTTCCAGACTATAATCTATAAGTGTTCCAAATTTCAGCCCGATCCGTTCCTACGTTAGGACGTGATTGAGCAACAAACATCCAACTACCCATACATTGACATTTATAAAATTAGTAGGATCACACTATGTTTTTCGAAACTCGTGGGGGTCGTAAGAGTGCTGGTTCCCACATATTTATTAAAAGGCTGAAATAATAGCTCATAGCTGAATAAATGTAGTAAATAGATTACCTGGATTAGCACATAGATAACTTTGTATCCCGTTAAAGTAGGTTAGTTAAAACCAGTGGTTGTTTAGCGGATTGCATATACCTACTCATACTGAAATATTATGTTTGTTGCGTGATATACCTTAATCGAATGGACCTCGTTTTATGGGTTTTATTCTTAGAGTATATATAAGTACTTTAGTTATTTATTCTCTAAGGTTTTATTAATTTAAAAGACTTTACGTTTTTTCTTTGTTGTGGCATCAACAATTAAACTATATAAAAATCAAAAATGTATTTAAAAACAACACTCAGTAAAGATAGCTTTGTCATTACTAACATTTTAGGTGGCCGAAGCCTAAATAAAACCATCACTCTGTATAAGGTCCTAATTTAACCTTATTACTGCCCAAGTGCCCGTCGAAATCTTCACAGCTTCAATTACCTAATTAATCTACGACAGTCTACTATAGTCTACAAATCAAAAAGCACTTTGGGTACCTAATACGTAAATCAATTAAACTATTAATCATAATTGTGTTAAATTACATAAATATAGATATTTGTGAAAGTTTTTTCAATAATAGGTAAACAATAAGGCTAAAAGGTAGCAATGAATTAAATCTTATACAAATATCCCGTTAAAGTACAATAATAGGTTCGTACCTACTAGTAAAAGTTTATTCCAAAGTCTAAGCCTACCATTAAACTACAAAAATAAATAAATATTGTTCGATACCCTAAAAAACAAATAAATAAATACAATAAGCAAATTTTGGGATATAGGTAGGTATATTCAAAATTGGTATTGGTCAGGTATTGGTGAACATTTCACCAAAAATGTAAACCAATATTTAACTTTAATTTTTGGTAACACATAGCTTTATGGTAAGCACTTAATCAATTTAACATGAACTTAATATTTTGTGTAGAGCAAGCAAAGCAAAAGCAACAGAGTAAAGCATAATTGTGAAAAAATATGCATTCATAATGCAGATTGCATTATGAATGCATATTTTTTCACAATTAAAATACATAGAATTAAGAACACAAAAATTAAACAAGTGTATCATGTGATGAAGTGAAGTGAAGTGACCAAAACAAGTGAATATTGAAATTTAGTTATTATTATTAATTTAAATTTGAGTGACAGTGTGTGTTAACATCCATAATAGAATCAGACGTTTCAGTGAGTACATGTGCGGTTCCGTTTCTGCAAGCTAGTGCACATCTTAGGTAAAAGTTGTCACAAAGAAATTTAATAACCGATGAAGAAAATGTACCTTTGTATTTGGCCTTAACTGGCTTTTATTGCCTACCAAATTTTGAGCTAGCGTGGAAGTAGGACCCTACCTACTAACCTAAGGCACAGATCAGAAAATAGTTACTTCGTAACCTAAGCTGATCTTCACACTGCCCCGCACCATGTAGCGTAGTGCGTGTCCCATTGTGTACTATGGGTTTGGTGCCGGATATGACTCATCAGGTGAAAAAAATAAAATTGAATGTACTCTTAAAATTGTTGAGGTTAGTTTTGACAAAACTAATCATAAGGGAAGATTTATCAACTAAAAACTTTTCGCGGCAGCAGAAAAAAAAACTACGAACTAGTGAAATAAATGAGTAGAATTTGTCCTGAAACTTGCTTACAGTCACGAGTTAAAGTGTTTATAAATAAATAAATATTGGTGGGCAATTCACACACAACACCATCTGATCCCAAACTAAGCAAAGCTTGTATGATGGCGGTCAGATAGCTGATATAATACTTATATAGTTTTAAATACATACTTATTATACATTAAAGTGTCGCTGTTTGTTTGAAAACTCGCACAGTCAACAGCACACTGAAAATGCATCTACGCGCGTTCAGGCAGATCACACACCTACATGAGGAGAAACAAGCACGCGCGTGGATGCGCATGCACCGAGCCCCGCCGTGCGTGATTTTGGACGGGCATGGCGTGTGTTTAAATGAAATGTGTCAGAGCTGACGTGAATCCACAAAACGCAACAACGCGCGTGATTGCGTGAAAAACCTGCGAGATGATGCAGATCTGCACTCTCACAAGTACGCGCTTGGATGCATCGACATGCAACTCACAGACTAGGTAGAGAGATACTCTATGCAACGTGCAGCGTGATGCGTGTTAGTGTGTGAATCGCCTAATGTTACCGTAAATCGTTGTCACACCGCTGTGATGACGATATTGTAGACAGTAACGATATCGTACGATATTGTCACAGTATGAAGAAAAACCACCAGAAGAAGAACGAAGCTTTTGAACTTGAGACTTGAGAAATGCCGACAAAAAATCGACGCGTACGACGACAATAACGCAATAGCACCACAAAAGGTACGACCTCGGTTTGGGCTATCGCCTGTAGGGAAGATCAAGGAACAACCTGAAAATTTCAAAAGGCGGTTTTCTAAATAAGGATTGCCCTAGAACCTAGAAAAAACTATTGTGATTAAAGCAACATTTTTTTCTCCAAAAAGATTCGTAATAGGTAAGTTATGTTTGGACTCTTCATGTTCCAATAGCTGCGTGTCACTGTGCTGTTATGTAGCAAGCATGTTGCTTCCCATCAGGCATATGTCCTCCTCGTCTCGTCACTATATACTATACAAAAATTGGACAGTTCATCTGATTGTCGCTCAAATCACAACTGTTAGGTAATTATTAAAAACCATACACAGAACTTAATCGCGACTAAAGCCGTCATAGGCTATTCACATTTACATTAGTGACGTAGTAGGTTCAAACACCTTCTAAATCTTTGAGTATTTCGCCAAGTGAAGATGTAAAAGTTTGTCGTCACCACTGACTTTAACAGCGAATGAAAACAACGCGAGAAAACCGTTATGTTTTTAGGCTATGTAACTATGTGACGCGGGCGCAGTTTCATACAAAGCTGACTCGCCGAAAACCTGAATTAAGAACGTATATATAACAAAGACACTCATTGTTCAAACGCTGGACGCTGGCGAAATTGCGGTAATATTACCGAAGGGATGCCATGAGAAAAAAAAAAGAAGAAGAAGACCCGCCGCAACTCTGAAACTGAACACCGCTGAAACTTGCCCGCGCGTGTGCGCAAGTGTGAGTACGCAACGATTTAGAGCTATGGATGGGCCCTGAGAATCCTAAAATTGGTAACAAACTGCGCCTGTGTATGTAGCGGAGTGATCATCACCAATCTACTTGACTCCTAGAATGGGTAGTGGCGAGGTATGATGTGGTTTTGCTTATTTTGGTTGGTGACAACGAAGTTTTTCAATTCAATTCTCACTGAGCTCATTCTTCCCAACGATAACACAATTCTATGCCCCTTGAAGTTTGGGAGGGCACGTCTGTAGTAAAAATCTATGCGAGTACGAGTTTTGTATGGATGCGCACTCGTGTCCGCGTCACGCCGATTTTATGGATTGTGGCCTTGACTTTGAGAAGGGCTTCTCTTGCCAAGAAAAAGTCCGCGTCGAGTCCCAGCTGTGGGAAAGTTTAGTGGGCCTATGCTAGTCACGATCAAAAACATTTTTAAATACCACCCGCGCTTCTACCGCCTAACTAAATCGGCTATCGCTTTGCTAATGCTGTCTCTATCATTTCAAACGAAAATAAAAGAGAGAGAAACATCAAAGCATTTTTCGTTCGGCTGTAGAACCCCGATGTTTCGTTCGCTTTATAACGGCGATCCCGCACCCGCGGCGGGCGCGGGTGAAAATCGTTCCTTAAGTCTAACAAGTTAAACCAAATCTATTGATGATGGTGTGAGAGGTGTTTAAGTTATACAATTTCGAACTGACACATATTTCGAGGATATGCAACATCCGCTAACCGCTTTTGTCCAGGGCGACGGATAATGGCCTTGATTATCTTCTTGCGACAAGGCCACGTGTGGAATCAGTGAAACATAGCGAGGTCCTTTTGTTATGTAGGTACATTTCTACGCATTTTAATTACCTGTTACTAGTTTTTTCCGGTAATTATCTCACTGGAATTACGTAATCTATGGATTTTGATGACAAATAGAGTGATAAAACATAGGCTACTTTTTATCCTGAAAAAATAACGGGAACGGGAACTACGCGGCTAAAATCGCTGCTAGTAGTTAATAAATAGTTCTATATTGTTTTAAATAAACTAGATTAGATTCTTAGATTAAGTAAATCATTATTACCTACCTACGAGTATATCAGCTTATTCTAATGTATAATAATAAAACCTACTGTTGCTATCCGCGCGTTATCACTACTGGACCGGGTACCTACAGGAATTTTTCCTTAAAATAAGTGCACTTAAGGCTCAATGTTCCCTCATTAGATTAATTTTTTTATCGTTTTTAGTTATGGTTTTGACTATAATTTCGTGTGATTTTTCTATCAGCTGACGAGGCAGTGCAGTTCTAGTCAGCGATTTAGGCTCTTTCGTGGCATTTGGCGTATAGTCAGTTGTATTTTGAGTCTTGAAAGGCAAAAATGACTAAGTGAAATGTTTGTCGATATTGAGTTATTTACATAGTAGAAATCAGCAAAAAAATCTCGTCGTGTGGTCTAACTTTCGTCTTGCTAGGACGAATTTTAATATCACTGATTAATCTGACAGATAAATTACTTTCGCAGTTTTCGGCGACTAAGCGACTAGAATTTTACTACTACTTTTTTGTACTTCCCCTCCTCCATATTCTCAAATCTCTCATTCCATCCTACGGTTGCCTGGAAGAGATCGCTTTTAGTGATAGGTTGGCCAATAGCTTCTTTAATTTGTTTTGTTTTAAGTGACTTTTGTTTATTTTTAAATTAAGTGCAATATAGAGTTAATCTTCTATTTAATTTAACCGATTACTGAATAACTCTAATTTGGCAGGTTTCAATTTGGTTTGGCAAATCCATTAGAAATAAAAAAGAATCAAGTAGCTAGGACTAATATTTTATTCTCAAAATAATAACCTAAAAACGCTCAGGTGTAAAGTTGTCAAAGTTTCGCTTGGTAATTTTTGCCTTTCAAGCGTCTATTTAAACCATCAGGTGCATGTCTTGCTCGTCCTAACAGTCTATATTTAAAAATCGGTTGTTAGGTATCTAGAGCCATTACGCACGGTTGGAAACATTGAGCCTTAATTTGCTAATAAGGTCATAGCGAATGTGAAGTTAAACAGTCATTATAACGAGTAGGTATAGTTTATTACAATGGCAGTAGGGTGGCGGGATTATAACTTGTTAGAACGTTTTGAAAATAGCTGTGATAAATATTAAGTGTAATTTATAACTGAAGGTACTTTTAGCCTATGAGTGAGGAGGAAACAAAAAGTCAATTTAAACGTGGTAACAATAGTAAAAAGAAAACAATGAAGTTTAACATCTATTGCAATTAACATAAAAAACAAACTTCTTTAGCCTATTTTGACAAATAATTATTTAATGGTATTTATTTTTATTTAGGTATTAAACATTTAGTGAAGTGAATATTATGAAGTGATAGTGTATTGGGAGTGAACAATCGAGAAAGCGTGAAACATACCGGTGCTATTTTTTTGTGTGCTCTTATTTTATACGGAACCTTTGTGGCAAGAATATTCTTCTATACAATATTTATAACCTAGCTTACTATAATTATTTATTCGTTAGTTTGTGAGCTCAACTCTTATTATTATTTTTCGTTGTAACCCTTTTGTTGACATATTGAAAGGCAAAATATGTTTAGTACTTAAACACAATGTTTTCAAATACTTAGACAAGTGACTCAATACCTATTTTGGAATCCATTCCTATTGCGCATCATAAGTAACTGTTTCACACTATTATTCTTTATATAGACTCATTATTTGTTACTTGGGTAACGAAATAATAAACCTAAGGTAATAAAAAGTTTGAATTTAAATACAAATCTACAATGACTTATAAAATAAATCTTTTTGTAAGGTTGTTCCAACAACTCTGTTAGCTCTATGTTCTCCCGAGCCTTTTTGAATTGCATTGAACCTCTAACTCTTGGCTAAGCCTACAATGTATGCATGTCTAGGATATTGGGATCAACATCTCATGTACCTACTGGCCACTTAGTAAGTTAATTAAAAAATAATAGAATTGGGCTAATGTAGAGTTGCCGCTTAGTGTTAAGACGCTCTCCCTTCAAGGTTAGGTCAAGGGTTAAATAAAAAAAAAAAGATTTTGTCGACTCGTACGTTTTGCCAGAAACGCGCAATATTTTTTACAATCTTTGACCCCGTCCTTCCGTTAAAATCACCTTATGTGTGTAAAATATTTTTTTTGTGCTCCGGTTTGAACGGAAATGTTTCCAGCGGAATTACTGGGCTGAGGTCATCTTATATCTATTATTGTGTTGATAATTTTGACTCTTCATTTTCAAACAGCTACGTGGTATTTGACTATTACGGGCTTGTCTACCGTTAGACGCATGTTTCCTTATCTGATTATTTAATACTTAAAAAATCGGAAGCTATAGGAATAAATAGGACTGAGTCCTGTACAAGCAATTTACCCTTGCTAACCACAACATTCACAGCTATACCTATTACCTACCCATAAGTGCTTTGAGCGGTTACACGCATCAATCTAGAAATCCAGTCTGCTTTGAAGCGACTTTACTCGTAACATTACCACACAAAGACTTATATAACTCTAGCTCGCTCCACAATAGTGTGGGCCATGGGAACATGTGTCTTCCCATAGGCGTGAAGTATAGTTATCTCAGGCTGTTCAGTCGGTTTGTAATAAGGAAGCGATTCGGTGCGCGCGCGCACAAAAACTATCGGAAGTTCGGAAAGAAGAAGTGGAAAGTGTCATGGCGGCGGCGGTGATATGGTAATTATGTCTCTTTTGTTGTTTGTTTTGGATTAACAAAATAAAAATGTAATTGCAGCTTCACATCTAAAACCTACATTTTCTAATATTAACCTATCTGCACTGAGCACAAATGCATATCTCTTAGACCGATAAAGTTCTTATACAGGTAAACTTAATTAGGATCTCGAGTCTACTGCCAGTCGGAAGCATGTCTAATAACCCTTGTATTTACACAAATACAAACACTAACTCAAGACTTAGGTTCGCCGGCCAAAACACCGGACAATTTTGAAGTTGAAAATGTTTTGTCGCCTTTTGTGAAGTAACACGAACTCAAATAAACGAAATGGAAGTTAAGTCAGATTTTGTAATTATGTATTTTTTTCTTATTTTGAACTAAATATATGCCTTAATTTGGATCGTACTTTACTTTGGTTTACTTCATTACTCCGTCTTTTATAGATGAAAGAACAGCCAGAATACCAGGCGCGGTCCCAGCCTCGAATTTTGGGAGGGGGGGTCACCAGTACGCAGCCTCAATCAAATTTGGGGGGGGGGGGGGAAGGGTACGAGTAGAAATACAATAAATCGAGTAAAAAAGACTTTACTAGTACCACCCCACGATTTTATCCGCGTAGTTGACGTTCCAGTTGTTTTCCCGCGTTTAAAAATAGTCTATGTATTATTAGACATTTTGTTTTTTTTTTAGATTTTTAGTCTAATGTATATGATTTTGGGGGGGGGTCATGTCCCCGTGACCCCCCCCCCTGGAGCCGCGCATGAAGAAAACAAATAACTCCATTACAAATTTCACGAAAATTGGTTCAGTAGTTCATTAATTGTATGTCGGTTGTTGATATTTTTGGAGAAAAATATTAATTCTAACGTAGATTAAGAAAAGGCATCTATGAAATCATTTAAAAGTTATAGAGTTGCTAAGGTGAAAGAACTATTACAACCATAATATGACGGCAAATGGCGCTTGCAATCCTACACGCAACATTATCTTCCTACCATTATAGGTAGACCACTTTACCAAGAAATAAAGATTTACTATCATTACGTTTTATTTATACGCACTAGGCTGGCAAAAAGAATCAAAGTTTATTGTCTTAACATGAACAACGAAAGGTACAATCAATGTGCTCGTACAAGCACATATTTTTTTATAAAATTAAATGTTTTTTCTCGACAAGTCTTAGTAAGAATTTATTAAATACTAGCGGCCCGTTCCGGCTTCAACCGCATATTGTTTAAAAAAAGTGTTTTTAAGACAATATCCGGGTGAAGCCGGAACGGGTAGTATTTAACGGATAAAAATAGTAGTAACTAATTTAATCGAAATAAAAACTATCCTACCTGGCATCTGGCAAATTTGATTAAAAGTGGTTAAGTAGTTTAGGAGCCCATCACGGACAAAGATCGTGACACGTACCTAATTTATACACATACCATATATTAAATAAATTAAAGTAACTAAAATTAAGAAGATGAATATAGTCTTCGAGTCGAGAGTGTATCTATTTCTTCTAGGTAAACGCGCTCAATCGTACCTAGACCAGAGATCTAAGATAGTGGTCAATTAATAAAATATACATAGGTGTATACGAATATAAGTACTCACCCGTAATCCACACAATGTGTAAAATCGATCTAATCAGCGCACATGACCTAACATCGACCTCGCAAACCTTGACAAAGCAATAACACCACTAGCTATTGAATTAAATATTATTACATCACAAATAACATTGTATAATAGGTATTCTATAACTCCTCTCTAAAGAGTTCGCCTCGCTTGTTATACTAACAAAGTAGCATTGTTACAAATTACTGTCTCTCTTTTTGAAAGACTACATCTTCCAATATCAGGTAAATAGATTTTTTCAAATGACAAGCTCAGTTCAGCGTCGAGTAGTGATTCCGAACTCTTCTTTTTCAAAACACAAGCAAAACAAGGTGGCAGAAACGATCGACATTGATTAAGTGCGAGATTATTGCAAATTTTTTTTAAGTCAATATTATTATAGTAACTAGATACATTACATCAAAATAAATAAGTAACTACCAATCAACATACATTTTAAATCTGGTCAGATAATTGCTCAAGGAATTCATGATGCAAGCATAACTCTGCTGAATGGCTTTGATGTATTTTTAGAAGAATCTTTATACCTAAATTATTGATAATGACGCATTTGCTTCAATTTCTTTTTTTACTTTGCACAAATTAGGTACCTAAAATATTTGACAGACGCCCCATTGAAATGCCTCAGCAGCAGAAGCGAATCAACTCAAGAGTTGCCACCTTGTCGGGAATTTGGCGGTCAATCTTTCGGACTACATCTTAAAGTCCTTAGTTTCGGATATCCAACTGCCCATGTTTATAATGCATCGGATACGAAATAGTAGGTACCTATTGCTGCTTCAATGTCGCATATTTTCTGTGCTATCTGTAATTTACGCCTTCCACAGCGACTGTTGATTACAACAGTAGCTGTGGAAGGTGTCGACATTAAACCTATCCACCTACACAGAGAAATAAATAAAAAACTGCTCAAAAATGCACTGGTAATTTTATTCTAGGTTTATGATAAATTCGTTACCTATGGTTAACGAAGAATTAATAATATAATCCCACAACCGGGTCGATTTTTTTTGGATCGAAAACTAAGGATCCCCCCTATCCATAAAAATCCCTTTACTCCGGATTGTGTAACAGGTGCACCCACAAAACTAAAAATATTCCAATACAGGGTTATTGGTAATCATTTAAGGGGATGTTAAGTACATTAAATACGTCAACTTTTGTTCTACAGGTTTTAAAAAATCGTATATTTTTTCCCACTCAAAATTTAAAAAAATATATTTTTCAGTGTAAAAGCATCGATCTCTTCGTAACAAGAGCGCGCCCGCCCTTTAATTAAAGATCGATAAATGATGTGCCTACGTTACCTAATATGGTAAACGAAGAATCAATGATATAATCCCACAACCGGGTCGATTTTTTTTTGGATCGAAAACTAAGGATCCCCCTATCCATAAAAATCCCTTTACTCCGGATTGTGTAACAGGTGCACCCACAAAACTAAAAATATTCCAATACAGGGTTATTTGTAATCAAATTTAAAGGGATGTTAAGTAAATTAAATACGTCAACTTTTGTTCTACAGGTTTTAAAACATCGTATATTTTTTCCCATTCAAAATAAAAAAAAAAATGTTTTCAGTGTAAAAGCATCGACCTCTTCGTAACATGAGCGCGCCCGCCCTTCAAAGCTCGATAAATGATGTGCCGAAGTGAATAAACACTAAACAGCCGCTAAACAGTGCACCAGAGAACAACAGAAAGGACAATAAACACTATTTTTTTGGGATATGTTTTGAGTTTTAATAAAAGTTGTAAAACAAAAATTGTTTGTTCAAATATACAGAATATACCTTTAAACGGATGCAGCTAGATTACCAGTAACTCTGTATATTTAAAAAACAGTTATCCCAAAAGTTGTAATGCACTAATTAAAAATATGTGTATATATTTCAGGTTCGCCTCAGTGTACCTCATCAGCTCAGCATCCAGCCAGATTCTGCGTCAGTACAACGCGACCGACCTTCCAAACCAAGGGCTCTGTGTCAACCGTTCGACATTTTCAATCAAAGAACTATACAACATTTATAAGGATTGCGTGGTCGTTATCGGGAACCTTGAAATCGCTCCTTTGATGAGGACTAGGAGCAGAGACTTTCAGAACATCAGCTTTCCAAATCTGAGAGAGGTTTGTAAATTGGTATTTTGCTTAGATACAGAGTATGTAAATAGATCAGGTTTTTCCGCACGGCTCCTTTGTAACAATCGTAAGTAGTTGAAGAATGTTAGTTATGGCGACATAGTGATGTGTCGCGACAAAAGTATGACACTTCCACAAGAGCGATCAGGTCGTCTACTCTAATTCAAAGAAAACGTAATTTCGAAATAAATTCGCGACTTTCCTACTCCGATTCTACTTCGATCCGTCATTTCGTCAGTTTAAATGTTCTAAGCTTACTCTAATTAGAGTATGCTTAGAACATTTAAACCTCAAATAATGTTCGATCGGACGAAACGAAGTAGAACTGAAGTAGGAAAGTCGTGAGTTTATTTCGAAATTACGTTTTTCGTTGAATTAAGGTAGACGTCCAGACCCATGCTTTCGGTGTAAATCGTTTGGTCTAACGCTATACGTAGTATATGTAAACTCTTTGGTATTTTGTAATCAATCACAGATCTAGAGTGCCCATTGAAGTCCTGTGTAATTGTTGAATTCTATACAACAATGGCTTCGGTTTTTGCAAATTAACAAGGTGTGGGACCACTGTCAAATCGTACTGACAACATGTTCATAAACATGTTGAAAAACCCCTTTCTGTGGCATATCCTCCTAACACCTATTATAAATGCGAAAGTTTGTGAGTATGAATGGATGTGTGTGACATTTGATATATACATATATCCAAGGAAAACACGCGGGTACTTATTTATCCTGGGAAAATAAAGGGATCGGAAACTAAGCGGGTGAAATCGCGGTTTAAAAATAGTAAAAAAACATTGAAATATATACATATAAATATATTTTTTTTATTGTATAGGTATGTGTGATGAGTCAAGCAGGACATGTGCCTGATGGTAAGCAACATGCGTGCCCATAACAGGACAGTGACACGCAGCTATTGGAACACGGAAAGTTCCAATCAAAACCTAGCACTGCACTGCGCTCGTCAACCAGAGATATGAGATGATTTATCTTTATGCCCTGTGATTTCACTGGAACCATTTCCCTTCAAACCGGAACACAGTAATGTTTGCCCATTACTGCTTGGCGGTAGAATAACTAAATAATAACAAAGGTGTGGGACTTCCCCAGGCGGACTCTACAAAGAGTCCTACCACTACTAAAAATTTTAACGGTCACGTCTCATTTTATTTACATTTTTTACATACGAATAAATTATGAGAGAACGCCCTTTTTCCATATATGTTTCATCTAAAGTGGCTCCATAGATCCCCTGATACCAACAATATGTTAGCAAAACAAAGTTTAACCATATTCACTACAAAACTCCAGCCTGAATCTCATGCATTCCATTGATTACTCATTTCGGCTAAGTTTCGTGCTGGTAAGCTGGTGTCTTGTTTAAGCTGCACTTAACTCATGATACGCGGCTCTCGGTCGCAAACAAGCCAAGCCTGGCAACTTTACGGGGCATGATGCTGGCAACACGAAACTTGGGTGTAACGTACTTGTACCACATTATCTAAGTAAAAGAAAAGTTGGGGTTTGTATGTTGACAGTTTCGAAGGCAACCTAACCTAAACGACTGTTATCTTTGTTTACAACTGTTGTATTTTATATTGCTTATTGACTAGATGTTTAAGGTTAAGACGTTTTCGTCTTATAAATCGATGATTGCCGGCCGCACGCACGAAAAAGTGTCACGTTCCTCTTGAGACGAGCGTGCAAGCGAGAGCGCGGAACAACGGACAGAGAGGCACGAACCTCCTAAGCGTTCCACTTGTGACGTATTTATGTATATAAAATACTAGCTGTTACCAGCGACTTCGTCCGCGCGAAAAAAATACTAAGGTAACTCAGGCAGTACCTATTTTTATACCCAGACACATTTACGGTTACTAAAAACAGCTTATAATAATACGATTTCATCAAAATCGGTTCAGTTGTTTAGGTGTGAAAGCGTAAGACACATTCGTCCCCCATTTCAACTCCAATTTCATCATATATTCATACAGTTCGAAATTACAAAATTGATAGAACAAATATTCGTTTGCTTCGTGTCAAATGTCTATATTCAGAGTTTCAAGGTTTTATCTTCAACGGCTGAGATCTTCCATCTTGACATTCATCCCCCATTTTAACCCCAATTTCACCCCCGTACAGTTCGAAATTACAAAATTGCTAGCACAAACATTCGTTTGCTTCGTGTCAAGTGTCTATATTCAAAGTTTAATGGTTTTATCTTCAACGATTGGGAACTTTTGTATTGACATTCATCCCCCATTTCAACCCCAATTTCACCCCCGTACAGTTCGAAATTACAAAATTGATAGATCAAACATTCGTTTGCTTCATGTCAAGTGTCTATATTCAGAGTTTCATGGTTTTTTCTTCAACGGTTAGGATCTTCCATGTTGACATTCATTCCCCATTTCAACCCCAATTTCACCCCCGTATAGTTCGAAATTACAAAATCCCTAGAGCCAACATTCGTTTGCTTCGTGTCAAGTGTCTATATTCAGAGTTTCATGCTTGTATCTTCAACGGTTGGGAACTTCCATATTGACATTTATCCCCCATTTCAACCCCAATTTTACGCCCGTACAGTTCGAAATTACAAAATTGATAGAACAAACATTGAATTGCTTTGCATAAAGTGTCTAGATACAAAATTTGATAACTTTGAAAATCACGAATTTTCATACAACCGTTCATCAATTGTTTCACCCTCTTAGGGGTTGAATTTCGAAAAACCCCGTCTTAGCGAGCGCCTACGTGCTAAAAGCATGGAGGTCCCCTCCATGCGAAATTTCAGATTCCTAGCATTTGTAGTTTCTGAGATTCCTTGATGAGTGACCTTTCGCTTTTATATATATAGATGTTATTACTTGAAATTATCGTTCGTAAAAGTCAATGCAATGACACGACGAGCAAAAATTCTTAAATACGGTTATATACTACCGCATATTCGAAGCAATAACTCCCTTGTTAGAAAAAAATCTTGTCTTAAACATCGCCATACAATTAATTATTAGTTAATCTTCCCATTATTATACATATATGTACTAGCAACATTCCGTGATTGTACCCGATTAGTTTCCATTCCCTTTATTTTATCTGGATAAAAAGTAAAATGTCTAAATAAAAAGTTTATATTATGCTCTTTCAGACAGAACTATCCTTGATCCATGTTTTAACTCAATCCGTTTTTTATTTCCGTTGGGCAACAAACATCCGAACATCCAAACTTTGACATTGATAATAAATAGTATTATAAGAAGTAATTGAACATACATTTGTTGGTACAAGTTATCTATTCTACGGTATAAGTCTGCAAGTAAATGCCGAAGTAGTTATTTCTTTCTGTAACATAGACAAATCCCTACCTTCCCAGAACTTTCCGCCTGCTCAATAATATGTACTTTATGTCATACGTGCCTCATTTTTCACGATCAAACTCAGCAGTTTCTGTACGAATACAGGATGTTCGGGACTCACAGCGAAATATTTTTTTTAGAAGCTAGTATTTAACCGCGAGTTACCTGATAGGTATTTAAAAGTTACGGTGTAAAGTAAAGTTACGGTGGTCTAGTCGGGAGAACGGCGGCTGCCGATCCGTAGACCCCGGGTTCAAACCCCACACACACCACTGTCTTTTCGAAGTCAAGTGCGGAATGCCGCTAACTTAAAACGGTGAAAGAAAACATCGTGAGGAAACCGACATGTACCAAGAATCTTTCGAAGTCATGTGTCATCCGCCAACCCGCACTGGGCCAGCGTGGTGGATTATGGCCTTAACTCTCTCCTTGCGAGAGAAGGCCCCAAGTCCCAGCAGTGGGAACGTTTAGTGGGCTGTTGATGTTGTTGATGTACCTGATATTTTAAAACATTTATTGGTTACAGTTGACCGCCATCTTGCCTGATGTTAAGCGACAATGCTGTCTACGATGGAGCGTGCTTACATACCTAGTCGTAGAAGAAACCGTTTCGATTTCGATTTGAGAATCAAACCTCTTTGTTCGAGTCGTTGGAACGTCAAACATGAAACTATTCAAGCTACGGGCAATCCGATAATAAGGCAACGTTGTATTAGATCATGCATATTAGGTACACACTCTCCGAATCGGATGCGATAAGCTAGCAATTTTGCGCCGGCCACCAATTTTGTCTCCTGTGACCCCATAAAATTAATTAAAAAAATTTTTGTCTGTAAATCGGTTTACTGACGATAGAACGTGACAACGTCTTAAGAAACTACTGATGGAATGGTAGCATTTTTCAAAAGAAAATTTTAATTTCATTTGTTTAATAGATTTGTATGTAAAAAGTAATCAGTAGAATTTAGTCATTTTCAATCAAAACAATGCAAAAAAGCTTTTAGATGCCGGGTATCGAACCCGGGGCATTTCACATGCAAAGCGAACGCTCTACCACTGAGCTACATCCCCGCTTGAACTACTGGTCGAAATAATTAATACAACTGTAACAAACATGCGGCGAGGTAACTACCGACGGTAACGACCGACGGTAACGGTACATGACGTCATGTTTTGTGGGCGTGCAGCCGGCTTTATCGAATTATAAGACGTTATCACGTCAAAAATATATAATTACTAGCAGTGCCCTGCGGTTTTACCTGCGTAGTTCCCGTTCCCGTTATTTCCCGGGGATAAAAAGGCTTACATGTTCTTCCAGACTATAATCTAACTGTATTCCAAATTTCAGCCTGATCCGTTCATACGTTACGGCGTGATTGAGCAACAAACATCCAAACATCCAAATATCCAAACATCCTTACTTTGACATTTATAATATTAGTGGGATAAATTACCAAGTCATAGTTAGGTAAAAATAGGTCGATAATATTCGTATTATAAACAGGAAAACATAATAAACTCAAAACAGTCTAGACATTGTAGGTACCTATATTTAGTCGCACAATATTTTACATGACCTCTTTTCTCCATATCCTCTATGACCAAATTTCACTTCCACATTGCTATGTTCCCGTTTGAAGGGTAATGTTTCCTCGTTATATTAATTTAAATAGTTGATTGCCAATATGTTGTTAAGGACATGTATATTGTATTATCGTCAATCACACGTATTGGCTATCGCATCACTCTACATTTAAGGGTTACATTTTAAAGTATTAGATTAAAAGCCTCAAAACTCGAATTAGCTTTCTCTCCTATCAACGGAAAGTACAATCGATGATGCTGCTCATTATATCAGTCAAGCTACAGATGCTGATTTCCTAACACCCTGAATAACCATGAAACTTGTTATTTGCAGGTGACAGGTTTTCTGGTAGTATATCGAGTGAATGGCCTGGATTCCCTCGGTCGGCTGTTCCCTAACCTGGTCAGGATCAGGGGGGAACAATTGCTGAACAATTATGCTCTGATCGTTCACGACATGTTTACTTTGAAAGAGGTAAGTAAAGTTACAAAATAGGAATAATAACCAAGAGTATCTAAAAATTTAGCTTTATCGAACTATTTTTATCTCTGAACCATCAAAAATGGTTCACTTTTTTTGGGATAAAAAATAGTACAATTAGTGTAATTCAATAGCCTAAAAAATTAAATCTTTATTTAAACGCCGTTGTACCGTAAGAGTTAGAGTCACACATATACAGAATATACACAATATGGTTATGCCGAGACCTCTCATAGTCATGAGGTCTCGCTCTCGTTGTCACACGCACACATCCTAACACACAATGTCGCTTTTTCGAGCTACGAGCATTCCGATAGAAAAAAAACAAGGCCATATTAAAAGAACTGCACACATTCCGAAATCAGAGACTATTAGTTAAGGTGTTAAAGTTAAGTGGGGTGTTTATACGTTGTGACCGACAGATTGTGTGGTTGACAGACCGTGGTTGTGACAGATATACCTACTTCTAAACGAGACTCGTTGATTGTTGCGGTATGCGAGTAGGTATGGTAAATATATGGAAAAGTTTTCTGCATTCTTTACGTATGTGCCAATTAGTTAGGGTCTTGCTCCTTCTGCACTAGCCTGAATGAAGCAGTAGAGGATATCTAAAGCCAACTGCCCTAAAATAGATAGATCCCATACAAAAAAATAAGTAGTCGTCTAATTACAAAAGGTCTTCTTGCTAGCTTACACCTACTACTATTAGTTTTCTTCCCTAGTTTGATAAACTACCCTCCCGTCACCCGGCCAAGAGAGGTGATTGGCCTGGAAGAGGAAAATGGCTCCATGGATCATTGTGATTCATATTATTACTGTGGGACGATCCGTTATTAGGGAATATGATGTTATTTGGGTAATTTATCGCCTTGTAGACATAATGCTTCGATAGTACTTAGTTGTTCGTTGCTATTAGTTTTTTTTAGTAAAGGCCTGTTTACTTTTTGACTATTGCAAGTGTGAGTGAGAAATAGAACACGCTTCTAATCACTTCACTACGCAAGTTACTATACACTCGCACTAATCAATCGGTGTCCACACGTGTCACACTAATCACTAAAAACCTGCGCTAATCACTCGCACTCGCACTAATCAAAATTCAAACAGGCCTATAGACAACGTATTCGTGGCAGCAATTTCGGCGTCAAATATTTGCATATGCCATGTATTTTACCAAAGATGTTTTGGTATCAGTGCTCGTATAAGCAAAAAATTATTTCTCTCTTCCAAACCGGCTCTCTCATTATGAAATTGGACAACTTGACTGAATAATCTTTCAGTCATTACTGTCCCACTGGAGGAATAAAAAGTCATCGTATCCTAGTGACTAGAACGTGCAATTCCCAATAATAGTGCAGTCGTACGTTCGACTCTCGCCTACATCTTCGAGTATTTTCCAAATTAAGCTAGGATTACAAGTTTATTTGTAGATTTACGGCTTTATCGGTGAAGGCAAACATCATGAGGAAATCGCCATATTTCCATAATTTTTCGAATCGTCTTCGACAAACTTATGATAATGACGCGAACAACGGTCATTACCTAATCATATCAATTATTTAACTCAAATAATATCAAATTAGCTCAGGTGCTCTGCCTACATGTCAATCAGCACTTCCCGTACGACAAGCATCAATCTATGCCTATGTTTTTGAAAATATTCTAAGGAAATTGTAGCCTTACCAGTGATGATAACGAACCATTACAACATCGATTTGTGCAGCGACAGCAAATAAGTACCTAAATACTTATCAAACAAAAATGTATTTATTCCTCCAATATTTTGTCCACAGGTTGGCCTCTACAGCCTGACGAAGATAGACCGCGGCGGTGTGATCGTGTGGGCAGTTCCTCAGGCCTGCTTCGTCGACACTGTTGATTGGAGGACCATAGCACCGCGCTCCCGACACGTCATCGCCCCACAGAACTCCCTGACTGTGCATTGCAATTTCCCGTGTACTTGTACTTGGAACGCGCCGTATAATCATTGTTGGAATAATAAGTCAGTTCGCATTACAAATATTAGGAAGAAATAATAAGAGTTATTTGTTCTTATTAAATTTGATACTAGTATAGTAGTGTAGTGTAGGACGCATTGTGACTAGATGCAGGGAAGATTTAGAAAACATAGCTAGTGAGGTTTGGAAACGTAAAGCCGAGGCGATTGAGTGGTGTAGTACTGGAGAGGCCTATGTGGACCAGCGTGGACTTATTATGATGAAGAACTTTGAAACTATTGAACCGATTTTAGGAATGTTTTTACCCTTACAAATCCATTTATCTATGTATTTATACACATCAATAAAATTTAAATCTCTGTTTGTGATTTAAAAATGGACAGCCTTTTTTACTAAATAGGTACATATGACAGTAACTACCTTAAATGAAAAAGTATAATGTTTATCTCTGTCTGTCTGTCTATTGTGAAACGACTTTGATGAATCTTTGTTTTGTTTGGTAGTACTTTAGAAGGGGTACTATATAACTCAATTTTACCGAAATTAGCTAACCGCTTTTGGAGAAATGAACAAAAAATCAGCAATGTCAGCAAATACATACTTCTCTTAAAAATTAGTCCAGTCATTTCGGCGGCAAAAAATCAAAAAGCGGTAAGCAGATTTCGATAAAATCGAGTTACATGTAGTACCTCTGAAGTTATGATCTACCGAACAAAAGATTCATCAAAACCAGTTCACAATAGGCAATTGCGCTACGTAAATAAAAAAAAAACAAACACCCGAATTGAAGATGTCCTTCTCTTTTGAAGTCGGTCAAATCGTCCCTCTTTATAATACTAGTATAATTTGTAATACATATTGATATTAAATGCATTGGGCTAAGGGTAAACGAAGCTGCAATGTTTGATAATACTTATTTGTTTTTAGGAAATGTCAGATCTACTTAGATGGGCCACAAAAAGATGCTTGCGACGCGCAATGTCTAGGGTGCCGTAAGACAAATTCCTCAGAATGCAATTTGTGCCGGTATTACACTCACAACGGCAGATGTGTTTCTGAATGTCCGTCTAATACGTGAGTATTTTGTTACACTAGTACTGTTAATAACAGGATATGCTTGTATCGTATTAAATGGTGAAGCATAAGTTCCACTTAATGTTCCCACTGCTGGGACTCGGGGCCCTCTTTCACAAGGAGAGTCAAGGCCATAGTCCACCACACTGACCTAGTGGGGTTTGGTGGATGACAGAAGCCCTGACCTCGAAAGATTCTTGGTACTAGTCGGTTTGTTTGTGGATGACATTTTACAACCTTGGAATATTCTTGGTACGTGTCGGTTTCCACACGATGTTCTCATTCACCACTGATAGGCGTGGGACAAACACAAGTGGCGTGTGGCGTGTGGCCTGTGGCGTGTGGCGTGTGACGTGTGGCGTGTGGCGCGGCGTCACTTATTTAATAGTTCATACAAAATGTATAGAAGTGGCGGGGCGCGAGACAAATACAAGTGGCGTGGCGCGGGTGTGGCGCGGGCGCCGCTTCCAAGCGAACGGCGCCATAACAGGGCGCGGCGCAGCCCGCGCCACACGCCACACGCCACTTGTGTTTGTCCCGCGCCTTAAGTTAGCGGCATTACGCACATGACTACCAAAAGACAGTGGTGCGCGTGGAATTCGAACCCGGGGCTCCGAGTTGATAGTCGCTGTTTTCCCGACTAGACCAGCCGTTTGTTGGTAAATGGTGGAGTGAGTCCTCGATATTTCGGTGCAGTTTCATGCACTTTGTTGACGGGTAAACTATAATTAAATGCCGGGGACTCGTTGCACCATTTAACCACCGTAAATATCCCATAACAATTAATAATAACATAGCATAAGGTAAACGATGCTTGAGTATTTTGTTACTAAAATAGAGAATGTCTTAGAGATGGATAATGGGATTTTATAAAATAATTTGGTACTTTATACTAGCGACCCGACCTGGCTTCGTACGGATGCAACACTGATACTATACATAATTATGTAAAAATACTACAGAATATCTTAAACAACATTTACGGTAATTTATTTTCATTTTACTTTGTTGCTAAATTTTAATCTAATCTCGTGTTTTGTATCAAAATATAGAACGATTCAAGGGATGCCATTAAACATATTTATGAACACACCTGCCCTAAGAATACTATTCGAGCGGAACTCCTAATATTATCAGTGTTTCTTTTACATATTATGCATGTATTAGACATATAAATATCTTACACTTGAATCACTCTATCTATTAAACAAAATCAAAATCCGTTGCGTAGTTTCTAAACAGAATTCTAAAGATCTAAACATACATAGGGACAAAAATTGGCAGCCATAGGGACTCACGATAGAAGTGAAAACTTATAACTCAGGAATTGATAGCTCACTTTGGAAACTACGTGGGTGAAACCGAAGGGCGTTGCTATGACCATGGCAATCTAGGTCATCTGAGTTTACCCGAAGATTTCTTTAATTTACGAATGTGGTGCTTGAGGTCAAATGAGGCCCATGAAAAATCTATCTGGTTCGCCAAAAGAAGTTTTAATTTCAAAAACGCCTTTGTTTTATACTGTATGTAGTGACTAGTCGCAACAAACTGAACGAACCCAAGTCACTGGGTCAGAGTGAATTAGTATCTGCACCCACAATCACGTCAATTACCATCATAGCGAGTTGATACTCCAAAACGGTCCTATGATAAAAGTACCGAAAAACATTTTTGATGTGAAAACTTCTTTTAGCACGTCATAGATTTTTCGTGGGCTGTGAATTGAATTCTAGGGTCACGCTCGGGAATTGTAAGAAATCTTCGGGTAAACTCGGGACCATGTGCATTGTCCATGGTCTTGGCCACGCCCTCCAGTTTCACACGCGTAGTTTCCAAAGTGAGCTAGCAAATTCTGAGTTCTAAGTTTTCGCTTCTATCGGCAGTTCCTATGTCTGCCCATCTTTTTTTCTACTTTTAACAGGAATCATTTGTTCACAGGATAATTCTGCCAAACAGCCAATATTGTGTTACAATCGCGGAGTGCAAGAATCTCAAAGGCTGGGTGTGGAATAACACTTGTATGTTTGAATGCCCCGTCGGTTACGTGAAAGCGAACGGTTCCAATAAGCTTCCTAGATGTAGGGAATGTAGAGATTGTGATAAGGTTAGTAAAGAAAACTAGTATCGTTTTGAAACTAAATAAAGGTATAATTTGGGTCAAATGAAAATAAGTTAAAGTGGCTCTTTGCAGTCCACATATTCTATATTCACATCTTAGCTTCACATTTGTGAAGCTAATAAAAGCGTGTTAAAAATGCGTTCATTTGAAACATTTGAAACTCTAAAAAACAATATATAATTTATATTTTGTACGACGTAATGAAAATTTGTTTAAATGAAATGTCTCTATTTTGCAGACGTGCACTGACCTAGATCTCCAATCACTTAGTTCAGTCCAAGAAGCTGAACATTGCGTGTATGTGAATGGTTCCGTGACAATTCACTTGAGAGCCGTAATAGAAGCTATGGAAGAATTGCGAGTTTACCTCAGACACCTGGAAGTAGTTCAGGATTTCATACATATACACGGTTCTCTCACCATATCTTCTCTGGAGTTTCTTCCCTCTTTGAAAAGCATAGGTGGACGTAAACTTTATAGGGGGGCGTATAGCCTGATAGTCCATGACATGAGCAATCTACAAGCCCTCTTCACTAAAAACGTTACTCAGAATATTAAAATCGGCAATGGGACAATCAACATGTTGAACAACCCTATGCTCTGTATGAACCACATTAACAAATTAAGTGTCCGTTTTCCAGTTGAGCCAAATGTTACTATAGACATACCAACAGCGATGAATGGGTATAGTACAGGATGTGAAGATTTGTCTGTTGGAATGCAAATTCGGACGATTGACAAAAACACAGCCTTGATAATGTTTTTCGCTGAAAATCTCAATGCTCATTACTCAGTCCTGTACGTGAGACTCCCAGCAGCAATCTATCAAAATATAATACCAGAAACTTGCAGTGAATTGGAATGGAACACTGTAAACGCTCAAACAAGTTTCAGTAACATGTTTACTGTTGTGAAGCTAACATCATTGCGCCCAGCATCCATATATGCAGTATGTGTTGAGTCCTATGATCTTCATTTCAACACATTAGGAAAGAGTACAATTTACAACTTCTCAACTCCTGTAGGAAAACCTGAACCACCCTTCATTATTGAACTAGCAGCTGATTATAACTCCGAAACTGTCGTTATCCGTTGGGTCGATCACAAGGACTACAAACCACATCTGGATCATTACGAACTGGATGTGTCTCTTGTGGAAATTCATGAAGATGCTGTTAAAGTCAAAGATCAGTGCCAGCATGAAGACGTTTATGTCTATGATCGATCGCGACACGCAGTCGTGATGCGACCGCCAGCGGAATATGGCCGAGGATGTGAGTCTATGTGCGGTGTTTTGTCAACTGTGACTGAAGGAGCTATGGTGGAAGAATTTTTTGATGTTTGCAGTGGTATTGATTGCAATACAAAAGAAGAACGAATAAAAACTAATTCATCCTACGGGAAGTATGTAAAAACGTTGGTTTTGAATATCAATGGCACTAAAAACGATTTTCAGATTTGCGGATTGGCACCTTATCGAGATTATAGATTCAGCATCAGAGGTTGTACCAAATTTCAATGCAGCAGATTTGCTCATAGCATGGTTAGGACTCATCCCACAATTAGGGCTGATATACCCAAAATAAAATCTGTCCAAATGAATAGTTCAAACTACCTAAGCGTTAAATGGGAGCCACCTAAGCTAACAAACGGTCCTGTTTTATCGTATTTTGTGGAAGTATTGCCTAATCGTGATACAGATACCATGTCCCATCTCTTGCCTAAATCGTGGTGTGTCCTTGCAAATCAAACTGACATTGTTTTGGAGGCTGAGGTAGCGGACAAATATTTAGTTAAGGTTTGTACGAGAAGCATGGCTTTCGATAGAATGTGTACGGATTGGCAAACATTTACTCGAGTTAGAGAGATCGGCCCATCTTGGTGGTGGACAGGAACTATCTTCGGAGTTTTAGTGTATACTGTGTCCATCATGGTTGGTTGTTTGTTAAAGAATCGAAAAACCAGTGATCAAGAACCGATTGTGGACACAGAATCGACCCTTAGGAATGAAAGCGAGCCACCAGCTAAAATGTTTTCAGACTTTTCTTACACTGTACCGTTACGAGAATCAAAATTAGATTAGTATTAACTAAACGTTGTGATATTACTGTAAATAAGAAGCGCTTGGCAATACTCAATATTATTTCATTGTATTGAATTTACTGTGATGAATAAAACATATTTATTAAAATCAAAGTTTTTTTGTTTTATCTCCAAAACTAATAGTCCAGTGCAATTACGGAAATAAATAAACATTTAATCATACTTACTGAACTAGAGTACTTGACTTGAATATGAGTACTTGAAATCATACGTGAAGCCGTAAGCCTTTCGGTAGCTAGAGCCCAAAAGGGATTGACGATAAACAAAAGACAAATTAACTTTGTAAAAGAGGGCTCAACTTCAAACTCCAAGAACAAGCCTTACTCAATCCTGGGTTCAGCACCTAAATGGACTATTTTAATGGACACGTATGAAAAGCACTACAAAATCCCAGAGGATGTGGGTGTTTCGTCATCCAGACCGGACATTTTCCTTTTTTCTAGGGCTACGAAACGCATAGTCCTTGTAGAACTTACCGTACCGTGGGAAACTAAAATACCTAAAGACCACGCGATGAAACAAAATAAGTATTACGACCTTCAAAACGAATTAACAAAAAATGGCTATGTAGTTAATTTATACGCTGTAGAAGTGGGAGCGAGAGGTATACCAGCAAAATCTCTCTATAACCTGCTTAAAGACCTTGGATTGTCCAGAAGTGCAGTAAGTTCCATACTAGAACGAGTATCTAAAGCTGCACTAGTAGGATCATATCGGATTTGGCTGGGTAGGGAGAGAAATACGAGTAGTGAAGATGAGTGTTGACGTACGTCACCAAAAGGGGCCCCTTTTAAACCTACGCCCGAGTCACAAGTCTTGGGGTCTATTTGAGATTTCTCTCTCTGCTACACGATGGACCCGGCACCCGCACGGTGAATCCATGGAATGCTAAGAAGTTCGTCTCTGTAGTTTGGAGACTATGAAGGATCGATAGAGGGGTGTATTCTGAGCATATATTCCAATTTGAGGGATTCTGGCGTGGTCAGCTCCTGGTCATTTCGATGAAAACGCGTTTAATTCGATATCTCGAGAACTGTTAGTGTTAGGCAAACAATTGTTGAGACCTTTTCTCTTCTAAATTAAACTTACTAACTTTTACAGCAACAACTTTTCTTTTTTTCATCAATACTTTTCAAGTTATTGCTTCCGAAAGGCAAACGTTTTACTTTTTTTTCCCTCCCTTTTTTATGTTTTGCCATTTTCTCCCCAACTGTTCAATTTTATGAAACTTTACTGATAGTCAAAAGTGTAGATCTTTTAATAATGAACAACTTTTTCCTTGGACTTTTTTCTGTAATGACAATACCTTCAGAGTTATGTTACTTTACCGAGCGAAATCCACGCCACTGCGACACCTCCGCGACACTGCAAAAAATCCGCGACACCTCCGGTCTTAGGGCTGAACCCAAAATTCATTGTTGGATTGTGTCGGTGGGTTTCTTCCACACAGGCTTATGTGGGACAACAACGTTACCTACTCCGATATATGCCAGAAATATGTAAAATACATAATAAACACTACGGTACAGACGTGGTAATTGTATTCGATGGCTATCCCAAAGGTATTTCCAACTTTGGCACCAATTCTGCCAAACGGCTGCGCCGATCCCAGCTGAAGCTATGTGCGGATGTCATTTTCATCGACAATATGACCGTCACAAAAAAACCGTCAAAAGTTTGTAAATTTGATTTAGAAGAGAAAAGGTCGCAACAATTTTTTGCCTAACACTAACAGTTCTCGAGATATCAAATTAAACGCGTTTTCATCGAAATGACCATGAGCTGACCACGCCAGAATCCCTCAAATTTGAATATATGCTCACGATGGGGTGTATCCTGAGCATATTATATTCAAATTTGAGGGATATCATATCGATCCTATCGATCCTTCATAATCCCCAAACTACATAATTGAATGTTTTTTTTTTAATTTTTTTGCGTAATTGCTCTTGACTATAACAGGAAATCCATCTGTTTATTCGTCACTGGTTTTACAAAAAAAGTTGAATTTAAATGTATTGAGAGATTAGCTGACCTTGCAAACTTTTCTGTTTGTTTCGTGATATAAATTTTATCAATTAAATGTCAAAGTAACTTCACATTACAATGTAAAAGAGCGAAGTATAAATTATACATATTTCGTTCTTACAATAACGATAATCAATTTTCTCCAAAAAAAACCAGTACCGGCTACAATTTGAAATGAAATTCAGAAATTCGACCATTAGCCCAATGCATTTAAGCAAAAAAATGGAATAAAAAAACATTAAATTATGTAGTTTGGGGACTATAAAGGATCGATAGAAGGGTGCATTCTGAGCATATATTCCAATTTGAGGGATTCTGGCATGGTCAGCTCAAGGTCATTTCGATGAAAACGCGTTTAATTCGATATCTCGAGAACTGTTAGTGTTAGGCAAAAAATTGCAGAGACCTTGTCCTTTAAATTATATTTACTAACTTTTATACAAACAACTTTTCTTTTTTTCATCAATATTTTTCAAGTTATTGCTTCCGAAAGGCAAAAATTTAACTTTTTTTCCTCCCTTTCGCCATTTTCTCCCCAACCGTTCAATTTTATGAAACTTTACCTATAATTAAAAGTGTACATCTATTAATAATGAACAACTTTTTTCTGTAATGAAGAATACCTTCAGAGTTATGTTACTTTACCGAGCGAAATCCGCGCCACTGCGACACCTCCGCGACACTGCGATAAATCCGCTACACCTCCGAACTTAGGGCTGAACCCAAAATTCATTGTTTGATTGTGTCGGTGGGTTTCTTCTACACAGGCTTACATGGGACAACAACGTTACCTACTCCGATATATGCCAGAAATACACTCAGATACACTCAATCAGACATAGAGGTGGAGCGAGCCGTAGAGGATGCGGATAGTCTGATTATCGGTATGGCTAAGAGAATTTTGCCGGACTCTACGGCTTGCTCTACCTCTATGTCTGATTTGATGAGAAAAGTTTTCAGTAGTGAGATGAGTCTGGTCTTATTGCTCTCGTTGCCTAAAAACTTATCTTGAGTTGTGGTGACGGTCATATTGTAGATGCAAATGATATCCGCACATGGCTTCAGCTGGGATCGGCGCAGCCGTTTGGCAGAATTGGTGCCAAAGTTGGAAATACCTTTGGGATAGCCATAGAATACAATTACCACATCTGTACCGTAGTGTTTTTTATGTATGTTACGTATTTCTGGCATAAATATGTCGAAGTAGGTAACGTTGTTGTCCCACATAACCCTGTGTAGAAGAAACCCACCGACACAATCCAACAATGAATTTTGGGTTCAGCCCTAAGACCGGATGTGTCGCGGATTTTTTGCAGTGTTGCGGAGGTGTCGCAGTGGCGCGGATTTTGCTCGGTTTTTTTTTAACTTCTATAGGTTTACACTTGACCGCCATCTCGCCTGATGTTAAGCAACGATGTGGTCTACGATGGAACGTGTTTACCTAGAAATAACCGATTCACTCTCGATTTTAAGACACAAAGATTGTAACCATCGGGGAAAACCCACTCAGGCAACGTATTCCACAGCCTAGACGTTCTTATGACAAAAGTAGAGTCAAATCTCTTCGTTCGTGTCTTTGGAACATCAACCATGAAACGATGTCGCTTTTGCGAGCTACGAGCATTCCGATAGAAAAAAGGACAAGGTGGAATCAGATCATGCAAATCAGTCGCACACTCTCCGAAGTGTATCCGATAAAAAACCAATAGGCTAGCAATTTTCGGCGATGTTCAAGACTTTGAAGTCTTTTTCGCACAAGAGTGTCGTTGCCTATGAGCCTTTTGGCACGTCTCTCGATCGATTCCAGAGCCTCCAGCTGATACTTAGCCGATCCATCCCAAAGGTGCGAACAGTACTCCATACAGGAGCGAATCTGTGCTTGATATAATGTAAGCAACTGTTCAGACTTGAAGTACCTTCGCACCTTTGAGAGGACACCTAGTTTTTTGGTAGCAAGTTTGGCCTTGGACTCGATATACGAGCCAAAGTTGAGCTTAGAGGTCAAAGTAACGTCCAAAAGCTCAAGACGGTCGGTAAAGTAACATAACTCTGAAGGTATTGTCATTACAGAAAAAAGTTCAAGGAAAAAGTTGTTCATTATTAAAAGATCTACACTTCTGATTATCGGTAAAGTTGCATGAAATTGAACGGTTGGGGAGAAAATGGCGAAAGGGAGGAAAAAAAGTTAAATTTTTGCCTTTCGGAAGCAATAACTTGAAAACTATTGATGAAAAAAAGAAAAGTTGTTAGTGTAAAAGTTAGCAAATTTAATTTATAAGAGAAAAGGTCTCAACAATTTTTTGCCTAACACTAACAGTTCTTGAGATATCGAATTAAACGCGTTTTCATCGAAATGACCTTGAGCTGACCATGCCAGAATCCTTCAAATTGGAATATATCCTCAGAATGCACCCCCCTATCGATCCTTTATAGTCCCCAAACTACATCATTTAATGTTTATTTATTTCCGTAATTGCACTGGGCTACATATTTCATAAGGAATGGAGCACTATATCGTCTAAATTAATGAAAGCAAATTTAAGTATTTTGTTCATATTTCTAACCGTACCAAATTCTATAAAATTTACATGGAAGTGAAACCCACCTCTGAAGTATGATCTATCGAACAAAAAAAGAACCATCAAAGTACCGCGTATCGTACACACAAAAAGTATACAAACAACTGATGATAATGTGCTGTTTGGTACTAACATTCGAAATTAACTCCTTATCAGCCTGCCTAAGGACTGCCGATATAAGTTCTATCGGCAGTCCTTATGACTCTATCGTATCGGCAGTTCCTGTAACTGCCAATATCAGTGAATATTTTATCATTTTTGTAAATATCTTGATAAAAAAGTTGTTTTCAGGATTAATATCACCAACTTATGACAATTAATTGCAAGACATACGTAATTTTTGGGATACATTTTTAGGTCATAGCAAACTAAAAAGAAACATTCTTAATACTCATCATAGTTATACAGGGTTACTGGTTATCAGCCTGCATCCATTTAAGGGCATTTTCTGTATAGTTAAACAATCCATACTTGTTCTACGACTTTTGTTAAAACTCAATACATATCACTTTTTTTTAGGTTTTGGTGTCGTCTCTAGCACTGTTTAGCTTTATGCGCATCGGCTTGTCATTTATCGAGAGTTACAGAGTGCGCGCGCGCGCTTTTGCTACGAAGAGTTCGATGTTTTTAGACCAGGCAAATACACTTATATGTAGGAAGTAATATGCGAACAAAAGTTGAAATATTTGATGTATTTAACATGTCCTTAAAACGATGCAGCCTGATTACCAATAACCCTGTATATTACCATAAGTGAAATGTTTAGTTTCTTTGCTGAGAAATAAAATTCTTTGACCAGATACCTTGAGTAATCAAATTCTTGGGTTGTAAATATTACTTATCAAATGGCTTTAGAAGTAACAGTAAAAACTGATTACTCTCTGGAGCACTGATTTAGAGTAATCCAGTGAATTAGATCAACTAGAACCTTATCTAAGCTTAACGCAGACGAGTTTTCAATGGGCCTAATTAAACAGGGCATTCGCATTTCACGAGTGCTATTTAATTTAAAAATTAGAGATGGGAAATTTGCAAATAATAAATATTATACACCAACCAAAGTTTATATAGCTTAATGATGAACAAGTCATGTGCCTAATGGTAAGCAACATGCTTGTTCATTTACCTACATACCCTTTGTAGTGGTAGGACTATTGGCAGAGTCCGCCTGGGGAAGGACGACACCTTTGCCAGTTATTCTACCGCCAAGCTGTAATGTGCAAACATTTCTGTGTTCCGGTTTGAAGGGCAATGTTTCCAGAGTAATTACAGGGCTTAGAGATATTTTATAACAACTTAGATCTCTGGCTGACGAGCGCAGTACAGTGCTAGGTAATGATTTGGACTCTTCATGTTCCAATAGTTGCGTGTCACTGTGCTGTTATGTGGCAGGCATGTTGCTTACCATCAGGCACATGTCCTGCTCAGCACAGCACAGTGACACGCAGCTATTGAAACAAGAATAGTCCAAATCATGACCTTGCTTGCAATGCGCTCGTCACCCAGAGGAATAAGATCTTTTTAACCGACTTTTAAAAAAAGTAGGTTTCTCAATTCGACCGTATATATATATATATTATGTTTGTTCGCGAATAACTTCGTTGTTTATGAACCGATTTGGATGATTATTTGTTGGATAGGAGACATTCCAAGGGTGGTACCATGATAAGGAAACCAGGATCTGATGATGGAATCCTGCAGAAATTGAAGATAACTTGCAAAAATTGTAGGGGCGACAAGCGCGATTGTTAATTTTTCCATTAAGTATTTACAAGCACTACAATTTATTTTGGTTTGGCACTACGAAGATTTGGAAGCGATCTGATGATGGAACCAAAATACTGTCGAAGGAACTCCTCGAAGATTTACAGCAGTTATCTTGTGTTTGGGCTTGATTAATTTGTATTGATGAGCACTTTACGTCTAGATGTCTTGGGACTGTCTTTCATCATCATTATAAATGTCCATGTTTGGATGTTTGTTGCTCAATCGCGTTGTAACTAATTAATTAATCGTTAGACCTTTAAAATCTGCAAGGGTGGACTAGTGCGTTTGAAAATGTTTCAATTAAGTATTTTAAAGCATTTACAATTGAATGAAGGTCTGGAGTCGATCCGATGAAGGAACCGAAAGACAGTCGAGGCTACTCCTCAACGATCTACAGCAGTTACCTTGTATATAGGCTTAATAAAACTGTATCGATGAGCACTTTACACATACCTAAGTGGGATGTGACTGTTATTAGGGGTCTGACGTTGAAGACAAAGGACAGTTATGTGAACTGTTTAACGGTTTACAGTAGCTAGTGTTTGTGCTTGATTCATGTACTCTTAAATATTGATGAGTTCTTGGCACCCACATGGGTACTGAGGACCATTTTACAGGTCTGAGTACATCGACCATATATTCATATTCATATTCATATTCATATTCATTTTTATTGATAAAAATATTTTTACACGTCAATTCATACATCCAAAATCAGTACATAAATTATTTTTTTAAATCAAACGTCTACATTATTGTAAGTATCAAATTAAATACAAATTAATTTATAAATCACATTTATACATTACTGTAAGTAGGAATCAAATTAAATTAACAATAATAACGATTGTGTCAATTCTTAACTCCAAATTACTTCATATGTCAAATGTGTACATTATGTACCTAAATGTCAAATTAAATTAAAAAAAAAAAAATATGTCAACAATAATAATAATAAACAAACAGTAAAACCTAGCAATTAGACGATTTTAGCATAATATGGTCGTAGTATTTGGTATGTCTATTACAAATAAAATAAAGAAATTCAGAGGCGTTCGTTTATAAACACTTGGGAGCAAATTCATCTATTCGGTAGAACGCTTCCTTCGTCAACCAGAACTTTGCCCTCATTTTAAAACTATTACGAGATGGCGCTTCCTTAACATCTGCCGGGAGGCGATTATAGATGTCTGCGGCCATGACGTGTACCTGCCTGGAGGTCTTCTCGAGGCGGTGCGGGGGCGCGCAGAGCACGTGCGCGTGCCGCGCGGTGCGCAGGCGCGGGTACTCCTCTAAGTGGTCCCAGGCGTACAGTGCGGCTTGTAAAATAAGCATGCACGGCAGCGTCAGGATTCTCAACGACCGGAACAATTCCTGTGCAGGCGTGTCCTCTGGCACCCTGGCTACGGCTCTCACTGCTCTTTTCTGCATCCTAAAGGCGCGTTCCCAATCTGCGGAACGCGCCCAAAACTCTACCCCGTATTGTAGAAGTGAGTGCACGGAAGCGAAATAACAGTTCTTCACCATGCTTGTCGGTAATACACCTGACAGTCGCCACAGTGCAAAGCACGCCCGCCCAATTTTCAGACACAACTCATTTATGTGACTCTCCCATGTCAACGTGTTGTCGATACGAAAGCCCAAAAACAGTGTTTCCTTCACCTGGTCTATTTTAGTGCTTCCGACCACCACATTGAGAGGCATTTTTATGTGACCCGACAGATCGTATTGCACAAAGTGTGTCTTAGTCATGTTCAGAATTAACCCGTTAATTCCGAACCATCGGTGTAGGCCGCACGCGACTCTATTTAGTTTCTGTTCTAACTCTATAATATCTCGTGCCGTCACAACAGCGGCTACGTCGTCGGCGTACATTAGCACATGGCTATTTTCAATGTTCTCAGGTAAGTCGTTAAGGAGAAGGGAGAACAAGATGTTCGAGAGTGAAGATCCTTGCGCCACGCCTATCACCGTTGTGAGCGGCTTTGACCTCACCACACCTCCCTCTCCCACGACCACCTGACTTCGACCCGACAAGTAATCCGACATTAGGCGTAGCACGTTGTTTCGGATGCCGTAGTGCTCTAGTTTCGCGGCAAGTACTCCATGATCGGCGACATCAAAGGCCTTAGACAAGTCGCAGAAGATGACGGCGACCTGCTGCCGACGCTCGCGCGCATTCAGGATCTCGCGGAGTAACTCTCTCGTTATGGACGTCGTCGAATGACCCCTACGATACGCGTGCTGTCTCTCTGATAGTGCCTCCGATTCAACCAGGTATTCGGTCAGTCGCGAGCTCAGACCGTACTCGAAGACTTTGGCAACAGCCGGGATGATAGACACCGGTCTATAGTTATTAATTTCTTCCTGCTTCCCTTTACCTTTGTACAAAGGAGAAACCTTTACTTGTTTGAGGGCCGCAGGGTAGATCCCGTCTTCGATGCATTTGTTGTACAAAGCGGATAATATGTATGACAACGGTTCGGCTGTAGAGTACAACAGCGAAATTGACGTATCGTATACATCACTAGACGTCTTCCTAGCCACCCCGTGCGTAATTACTCTGAATACCTCCCGCGGCGTAAACTTCTTGATTCTCATCGAGCGATCGGCAGGTGATCGAGCACTAGCAAGCGCGTGGACGGATGCAGCAACTTCAGCAGTGGGTGCGTTGCATGAAGTAGATGCGCGAATAAAGTGCTCATTTACACTGTTCACGACTTCTACTATGCTGCTAAATTTTGCACCGTCGGATCGCTGCAGTACCTCCGTGTAGTCTGGCACTCTCCTAGACCTGCCCGTTTCAACTTTGACTACGTCCCACATAGATTTCATCGTGTTAGATGATTTTATTATTAAATTACAATAGTAATTGCTACGTTCTCGCCGTAGCAAGTTGTCGTAAGCAGTTTGAAATTCATCTATCTTTTGCTGGAGTTCGACATTCTCCGGAAATTTCACTAGGAGGTCTTGCATATCTTTTAGCAATGAGTTATGCTGAAATATCTCATCAGTCGCACAACAAATATTTTTATTATGAAGTCGAACCTGTTTCAAAGGAAAGCAAGTTTGAATACTATTTTTAATTAAATTTACAATGGCCGACGCCATATCATCGACTGATTTTACGCTGTACTTTTGCTCAAGTTTAAGCCAGTCTACGCTCTCCATCATCTTGATGAAATTGCAGCGGTTAGCGTGAGTGTAGGATCTGGCTCGGCTCGGAGCACGCGCACGCGGCTCGGGCGCGCACGGCACGCTCCCGCGCACCGCGTAGTGATCGGACAGGTTGCTGCGCACGGGCGCCACGCGCGTCTCCTCCGCTAAACTACAGTCCACGTAAAAGTGGTCCAGGCAGGTACTCGTACTTTCTGTAACTCTGGTGGGGAAATCAACAAGATTGCACAAGTTGTGAATAGCCAATAGATCATTCAATCTTTTTACGTCAGAGTCCAAAGCCTTGCTGATATCAATGTTAAAATCTCCCACGACTACAAGCTCTTTACCAGAGTCACAGATCATACCTAATAATCGTTCAAACACGGAGAAAAACTGAAACGGAGTTGTTACATTCGATCGATAAATACAAACCACTACAATATTTCTGTCTAACAACTCTACAGCGGCTATTTCGCAAATTTGCTCTATCGACAAGGAATTATAACATTCTAACTTCCTATGTTTCAGACCAGTCTTTACAAAAATACACGAACCACCATGTTCTACCGTGGTTCTACAATAATAGGAGGACAAAGTAAAGTTGTTAATATTTATACACTTAATTTCATGGCTTTTACAAAAATGCTCGGTCAAACACAAAACGTCACATTTCAAATCCGATAGTAACGCCACTTCTACTCTACTCGATTTATTTTTAATTGACCTTATGTTTTGGTGACATATCTTTACAAAACCTTTATTAAAAATTATGTTACCACTACGCGGGGGCGCTGTAGCTGCTGAATTAGAGCGTGCAGCCTCGATGACAGTAGTATTGTTGTCCTGGTCCCTCGATGGTCCTCGGTCCCTGGTCCCACCATCCTGGATTTGAACACTTTATCATAGTGAATATTATTCTACTAGTCAAGGTTTTTCTTTATCTTTTCACCTAATTCATCTAACCATCACTTAAAATCGTCAAATAAAATAATTTTAACAAAAAAAAGAACCGACTTCAAACAGTAAACTAAAAAGTAAACTAAGAAGAAACCTACTTTTTTTTTAAAGTCGGTTAAAAAGTAAAAAATAAATCTCTTTACCACTAAGTAAAACGTATTTTTATTAATTTGAACAGACATGATTAAATAAGTATTTAACAATTCTGAAGTCGGTGCCAAGTAAATGTTGCAACAACCTTCCTGTCTATCATACATATGTCCCCAACAACTTGTCTATGTTCCAAATAATGTCAGTTCGATTTACTACTCTACTAATATTAGCTTCAGCTGTAGTTGTTTTACTTGGCACCGACTTCAGAATTGTAAAATACTTATTTAATCATGTCTGTTCAAATTAATCAAAATACGTTGTACTTTGTGGTAAAGAGATTTATTTTTTACTTTTTAACCAACTTTAAAAAAAAAGTAGGTTTCTTCTTAGTTTACTTTTTAGTTTACTGTTTGAAGTCGGTTCTTTTTTTTGTTAAAATTATTTTATATCTCTATGCCCTGTAATTTCACTGGAAACATTGCCCTCAAATTGGAACACAGTGGCGTCTTCACATTCTTGTTTGGCAATAGAATAACTAGTAAAGGTGTGGTTCTTCCCCAGGCTAGATGAAGTGACGATTTACGAAAGCCAGTTGGCAGTTGGAAACGTAAAGCCCAGGATCGGACTGAGTGGCATATTATTGGACAGGTCTGTCCAGCTTTAAGTCAGAGTTCATATTACGGCTGGTATAGTCGGGAGAACGGAGACTGTCAATCCTGAGCCCCCAAGTTAAAATCCCATGCTGTTTTTGATAGTCATGTGCGCAATACCGCTAACTTAAAACGGTGAAGGAGAATCATACATCGTGAGAAGACCGACACGTATCTAGAATCTTTCGAAGTCATGTGTCCTATCATCCACCAACCCGCACTGGGCTAGCGTGATAGATTATGGGCTTGGCTCTCTCCTTGGGAGAGAATGTCTCGAGTGCGAGCAGAGGGAACATTTATTAGGTTGCTTATGCTTAGCCATTTTTATATGTCACTAGCTGAACGCGCGCGCGTTGCTACGCCATCTATCGAAAATTGATCGTACCAATTCAAATTTTGAACAAATTCGGTTACTTTAGGTTCTAATGACGCAACCTTTAACATATGACATATACTGTCACGCAACGAAAGCTCTCAAAAAGAAATATTTTTCCGTTTTTGTTACATTTTTCATTTATGCTCGGCTCCTGTTAATAGTAGCGTAATGTTAAATAGCCTAAAGCCTTCCTCGATAAATGGACCATCCTACAAAGAAAGAATCTTTCAATTCGGACCAGTAGTTCCAGAGATCCTTGCGTTCAAACAAACAAACAAACATACAAACAAACTCTTCAGCTTTATAATATTAGTATCTAAGTCTAGATTCCTTCCTGAATCAATTTATTCTTCGTTACTCTACCGTTTTTTGTTCCTGATTAGATTATATTGGACTCTACAATGCGTTTGTGTGTTGGAAACGTAAATCTGAGGATCGAGCTCAGTGGCGTATTATTGGAGATGCTTATGTCCAGCAGTGGACGAATTTGGGCTGATTATGATGAATCTAAACTAAAATTATAAAGCTGAAGAGTTTGTTTGTTTAAATGCAAGAATCTCGAGAACTACTGGTCCGAATTGAAAGATTATTTTTCTGTTGGATAGTCCATTTATCGAGGACGGCTATTTAACATTACGCTAGGTACCATCAGCAGGAGCGGAGCATGAAGGAAAAATGTAACAAAAACGGGAAAAATATTGCTTTTTAAGAGCTTCCGTTACGTGACAGCATATTATGTATAATAAAATAATAATCTTTGAAAGGTTGAGTCATTAGAATCTAAGGTAACCAAATTTGTTTAAAATTTGAATTGGTGCGACTAATTTTCGATAGATGGAGTAAACGACGCGCACAACGCGCGCACGGTTCAACTAGTTAGGATATATAAGTATTTCTCTAATGTTAATAAAAGGCATTTTATTTTTTGATTAGTTTTATAGTTCCAATTTTTTATTTTTTTTTCATGTTAAAGAAATTTGTTTAAGTGTCTCATTCCTACTCTAAGCGCTTCAGCACCACAGGGCTTTCGGCTTATTCGAGCGCTGGGAACTGGGAACGTTCGTTCTGTGTAATTTTAGTTTGCTATGACGCTGGATTATCGGTCGACGCGGGTCTGATGGAAAGCGTTATGTCAAATAGCTGTCATATCAATCGCTCTAATTATTTCGACACGCTAATATTCAATCAATCTGTTAGTGCTTGGTGCTGAGTGGTTGTGGAAATTTCTTTAAGAAAAAAAAAACGCGGCATTTAAATTATTTATTCTTTTAATCTTATACGATGACGAGACGAGCACGACATGGCAAACAACACACCTGCTCCATAAAATACAGTGCTACACTGTTCTTATAACCTGAAGAATCTAAATTACTGCTGAGCAGTGCACTGCACTTGTACCTGGATATAAGGAAAAAATAATTTATATCTATGCCCTGTAATTTCTATGGAAACATCTTTTCAAACTGGAGCATGGTAAAGTTTGCGGATTACTGCTTGGGGATAGAATAACTGGGAAATGTATGGTACTTCATTAGGGGTCGGAGTCGGGGGTCTCCGCACAGTTCTACCACTACAAGAGAACATTGATAACTTAGTCAGGCATGCTGTTCTTATCTTAATAGTAGTATCTAGCATTCAGCTTACTTACCAATTACCCTTGCTTAGACTTTTAAATAGGAGCTTTTTATAATAAAAAGTCGTCCTCTCTGAGGTCTGTCAACGCGAACTTTTTTGGTTTCTAATATTACCTTTTAAAAGACTCGTGTTCCATTGCATAGGGCACAATGCAATAGACCCTAGGTATTATAATGTGATTCTTGTATCATTAATACCGTTTCTACATCAGTCAAGTACGGGTTGGAATCATGCCCATCAAGAGTGGGTTTCGTTTTTTCTAGGTAAGGACGTCACATCACACCGTGTGGACCGCAACGTCCCCGTAATGGCGGTCAAGTACAAATCTATAATCCAAAAAAAACCTATTAAGATTTTTAGAATATGTTTGTTTCTTCGCAATTCAATCAGTTATTTAATGACAAACCCGCAGGTCTCCTGCTTTCTGCTATGCTTTGATTTTTGATGCATCTGAAAGCAGACAACTTGTAGGTATATCTGCTTTCCATTCCGCTGCATACAGAAAGCCAACGTGGTCGATGACGTCACAAATCAAACTTTAGCAGAACGCAGGGTTATGTGGTAGACCTGCTGCCCTTTACACTCGGGAAAAAAACAGTCAGAGGCTGATTTCCAGCGAAGATCGAACCTGAGTCGCCACGCTTACAATTGTTGCGTCAATACAGAAGATTCAAAGCCAATCGTTTAAAAAGCTAACCGTGATGATAAAACGTAAATAGACTACCCTACCAGAACGACATTAAAATGGTAATTAAAGCCTAGGGCACACGAGTTTGGGATTAAATTCTATTTCTGAATCACGCAAATATCAACTTTGAACTAAACTATTTGGGACTCTTCAGTTATTTTATGTAAAGTAACTCTTACCACCAAGTAAACCTCCGAGTAATTCTAAAATAACTAATGACAACTCTACAGCCTCTACAAGGTCTGTGTCGCAGATATAAAACATTAGGTTAGACACCGTGAGTTGTACGTGTAGTTAGTTTACACGTGTCTATTGTGTGTCCCAAGTGAAGAAGGTATACCTAACTATATTTTTTTACTTATTCACTCTAATACATATCAGTATAACTAGATGTGACGTATTTATTTCTAAAATGAATATACTTTATGAAAATACTTTCACAAATTTAATTTAGTTATTTTACTGACCAATTCGATGAAATTGATAGAAACACTAGCCCTTCAACTTAAACCGACCTCTCAGGCTAACTAAAAGGGGATCTGTTTTTTCTTTTATTGCTCCTTAAATTGACATTTTTTAATCACCAGTAATAAGTATAGCATAAAAAAAACGTTTAACAACTGCCTCATTGTTAAACTTTTTTTTTCTGCGGTTTGACAAAAACGACTCAGTCTCGATAGGTCTATCGATAGGTTATCTAGAGATAAATGAAATGTTTTTGGAACTCCCACTTTTCAATGCGTCTCAATGTTTGGTTTCACTAACTAAAAGGATTCCGGTTTTACTGATTTATTTGTTCTATGCATTTGTTTGCTTACAAATATAATTGTTTATGTTTATTTGTGTGATAAAGATTTTTGACAAATTCACAAGCCAATAAATAAATACATAATATTTAAGATAACACAAACATGTTTTTATTTTTACAACATTTTTTTTGACAAATTTTATTTTGACCTTCAAATTTTGTATCTGCGGTGTCTATAAATGTCTGTGACCTCAAATAAGTACGAGGGTGAAGTTCTCCACATAACCTAATTAAATTCTCGTAAGTTTAGGGCGTAATGTGTACAACTAACATTATTAAACCACAGTTACAAACGCGACTAGTATTTGAACGCGTCTTCAGTTTTGCCAAAAAGTTATGGATACATATTTTGAAGATTAATATTATAAAATAATAGTTAGTTAAAACAAAAGGCAGTTGTCATCAGGTAAACAATGATTATCATATTTCGAAAGTTGAAGTTCTTAAGTTGTTTTGCATATTCCCTAGACATTATTATAAAATCATAAATTACTAGCGGCCCGCTCCGGCTTCGCTCGAATAATAACCTAGATATCAACTACAGCGCCATCTGCCGGGCTGATTTGTGAATCTAAGCCTTCCAGGGTCCTACCCAAACGTATACAAAAAAAATCATTCAAATCGGTCCAGCCGTTTAGGAGGAGTTCACTAACAACTGCAATTGATTTTTATATAAATATAGATTAGTCTAGGTAAGTAATATTACTGATTATTAAAAGTTGTCGAAAATCTCACACAGACGTATCCCGGACACCGTCAAAACTGGGACAAATCCGGGAAAATCCGGACAGACGGTATCCATACTTAGAAACATATCCGTGACATCTAAAATACGTTACTGGATTGCGGGTTCGCCTTTGGGCATTGAAAACTTACGAAATTATACCTCAAGTTATGGGAAAGGGATTCGGAAGTTTTTGACTTCTGAGGTTAGCCAACTAGTTGGATAACAGGGCTTTTAAACCACGGGTTTCATTGCTGGCGGGTTCATGCTACCGTTATATTAGCCGTATCTCTGATTACGGCACACAGTGCACGGTTGCCTACGCTTGATCAAAGTAGAGGCCAAACTTACGAATCCCAAGATACAAGCTGAAGCCTAAACTAATTTGGAGTTCATCAGCATATCAGCAAGCTAATATGTTTGTATATTTGGTAAATTATTGTATTTTTATAAACTTTATGTACTTATTATTATTTTTCTGTTAATGGTAATGTATTTGTATGCGTGTAAGTTACCTACGGATTGTACAATACACATCCAAATTTTTTTTATGCTCGCGTACTTTCTTAAAATTTCGTAAATTTCTGTTTATGTGGTATTTCTTCTTATTTTGTTGTAGGTCTATTTTTGTGATTTGATGGACTCTACTGCCTACTTAACATTAGGCTACCGCAAAAGGCACAGGGTCCTATTAACCTAGTTTCACTGTACCATCATCTATTCTATGACTGTACCCAACAAGTACGTACTATATCTCATAAGGCGACTAGCGCAAGGTCACCTCAGATGGTGCTATATCGGCTTTAGGGAAGATCAAGTCCTGGCATCCTAGAAGGGAGACTCTACGCCCTTAGCGGGGAAGATCTAGCATCAGCCTTTTCATAACCGGTTTTGTAACGCAGTGGCATTCTTATGGAGCACTATTTCAGTTGATTTTTATACACATTATCAACAACGCTTACTTTTACTTTTAGTGTATGTTACTCTAATTGCTTTAGTAATTACACTCTGCTTTTAACAAATGCTTAATAACCATTTCAACATCTACAAAGCGTCTGACACGTACATCCTGCTCTGTTGCTTCGCCGCTGCTCCAACGCTACGCTGTAACACTGCTATACTGTTACGCCACCCCCACCGCTGCCCGTCGATATCATATCGGTGATGTGTAATAAGATTTTCTCGTACTAAAAAAACATAATGCGACTTAAGAAATTCATACTTCAAAAAAGTTACATCCATGATCGCTAGATTTGTCTCAACTTGCATGCTACTCTTCGTGTGAAAAGATCATAAATTTTTCACAGGCAGTTAAAATTTAATACGTAGTAGATATTAATATCGTTAATTATTATTCTCTACTGTTCTAGAACATTTCAGTTAGCACATGCAGACATCATAAACATAATCTAACTCCAGAGTAAACTTAATATACAAGCAATACTAGCACAAATATGCATGCAGATAATACCCACAGTCCTCTGGAATTGAATAGGACGGGCCGTCTGGTATCCCAGACATTCCATACCACCGTTATTATTTCACGTATGGGACCGATGATTTTATGGCAAGTTATTTCTGGAATATCTATTTATTGAGGTCAACACACTGAGGATAAGTGGGGCAACGTACAAGGACATCAGAGGTAGTGTGATAAAATATACATTTACCTATGTCCTTAATTCTCTTGAAAATTTGATAAGTACGTATTCGAATTTCAAGGTTTGAAGAAACCAGTGAGACGTTTTCAAAATGCAAATATATCTGTCAAAATAGTTCTCAATGTCGCCGAAACTGGTGCCAATGTTTATTTTTACTGTTTCTACTGAAATTTATCCAAATAATGCATTGGCATATCCGGAAAAATTGGGAACCATATTTGAAAGGCATATTAGGTTTCTAGAAACATCTCATTAGTTCTAGACATGAGAGATCACACTATAAGGATCTTTTAATTATTTACTAGCGGCCCGTTCCGGGTTCGCCAGGATACTATTAATTTAAAAGACCATTAATATAAATAAAAACTATCATATCTCTCAAGTTGAATAAAATTACACACAAATGCCAACTTTCGTGAATTGGTGAACAGTTAATTGGGAACAGACATTATAACCGTGACTTTTTATATAATAACTAGGTAGCTGACCCGGTGAACTTCGTACCGCAATAATTTTTTCCGTTAATATTTCCTTGTATACAAACCTTGTACCTACTGATTATTACGAACACATAAAACACAAATTCATCTAATTTGCTGCAGTCATTCAAAAGTTACGAGCGTACCAAGAACCATTGTTGAAAGATCCATTTTTAAATGTAAGATTAAGATTATTTTAAATTTATATGACACGTTTGTTATGTTTTGTGTTGAAGGCTATGGCAAGAAAAGAGACATACAAATAATAAAACTTCCTAACACAAGTGCAAACTTCTGAGCTTATCTAAAGCATTACCTTAATTCCAATCCTTAAATACCTACTCCTCGTTCTGAATTCAAACGCCTACAGGCACATTTATAGCAAAGTGCTTAAACTTCTAAAAGAGCATCCACTTCTAACTACCTAAATTACAGCGCTTTTGGAACGCCTCATTTTGACTGTTCAATTCTCTTCAGATCTCATTACAGCTTCGTACAGTTTGTTTAATTGGCTACCCCTGAACATGGGAAATCCTTTTCCAATCGACGTTGACCTATCTCTCCCGTCTCGGCTCATTCAGAATCAGAGTAAGGCAGTTGAAATTACAAAACAGGTGGGTTCTACGAGAAATGGTCGTGTTTAAATGCAAGTATTGCGATACCAATTGAGTTGTTGTTTCAGCTGCTTTTCATGGCTTGAAACTGCCGTATGAATGAGGAGAGTTATAAACTAAAGCTGCTTTAAGTTCCCTTAATGGTGACATACAACGATCTGATTAAAGTCTGTAATTTATGCCTGACTAGCGTAGCCGGAGACTATTTGATACGTTTGGAAAAGCAACTGTGAAATGTATTACAAATTCTAATACTTAGTAACTGCCCGTGACTCACAAATATTTTTACTCTGGGTATTTTTCGGGATGAAATGTAGGTAGTCTATGTATATTTTGTATATGCTGTTTCAGACACAACGTCTAGAGTTCCAAATTTCGGCTGATCCGTTCTTAAAAACGTGATTGTGCAACATATACCTACATATCTAAGCACTCTATCTTCCACGTTTATAATATTTGTAGGAGATCTAGTTCGTCATTGTAAAATTAATACCTAACTGTTATATTATAACCCAAAATCGTGCTTAACCAAAAATCGTGTAAATACCCGCTGCATAGGTAGTTTCAACTGTGAGTAATGTTTACGTAATTTTATTCACCTTCAGGATTTGTAACAAACATATTCTTACTCTTCAAGAATTTAGACGAAGCTGTGTTAGCGTAATGGCGAGATTATCAGAGTTATAATCGTGAAGTCGTGGGTTTGAGTCCCGCCAACACCTGTGCGTGTTTTTTCAAATGAAGATGCAGATATTATTCATAATCACTGGCTCTAATGGAGATTGAAAACATCATGTAGAAACCGACGTGTTCTAAGGAATACTTATTTCGAAGACATTCGTTATCCACCAACGCACACTTGCCCAACTCGGTCAATAATGGCCTTCACTCTCTTGCCATAGAAAAGGCTCCGAGGCCCAGCAATGGGAACACAAAATGGACTCTTTATGCTGTATTTACGGTTTACGGTTGCCTGGAAGAAATCGTTCTCAGCGATAAGGTCGGCAATTGCTACTTTATTCTAAGGTTTTTTTTCTGTATTTTTCTTTGTTAATTAAGTGCAATAAAGAGTTTATCTATCTATCTATTTAGCCTTTGAATGAAAGAAACTTAAATTACATAATTATGTGCTCGTATATCATACTAGCAGCACACCGCGGTTTTACCCGCTTAGCTCCTGTTCTCGTTATTTCCCGGGATTTAAATTTATCTCGTTATTTCCCGTGCCTACGTGTTCTTCCAGTCTATAATATAACTGTGTTCCAAATTTCAATCAGGACGTCTACTCGATTTCTAAGAAAACGAAATTTCGAAAAAAAACTTGCGACTTTCCTACTCTCGTTCTACTTCGTTTCGTCCGAAACAACATTGTTTGACGTTTAAATGTTCTAAGCATACTCTAATTAGAGTAGGCTTAGAACATTTAAACGGACAAAACGACGGATCGAAGTAGAATCAGAGTTGGAAAATCACGAGTTTATTTCGAAATTACGTTTTCGTTGAATTAGAGTAGACGTCCTGATCCGTTCAGACGTTACGACGTGATTGAACAACAAACATTAAAATGTCCAAACATCCAAGCAATGACATTTCGAAAGCCTTTCCGAGCGCTTGGTCGACGCGACGCATGACCAAAATACTGGCGCTTATTTGCCCCAACGCATAAGCATTGCCATTCAGCGTGGTAATGCCGCCAGCATGGTGGGTACGGAACATCTTGATTATCTGTAGATCTTCATTGGTCTATGGATAATTCAGGTGTGCTTAGTGTAAGTAGTTAGTTGGGTACGTAGCGTAGTGGTAGTTCTCATTGTATTTTAGTTTTGTTAATAAAGTCTCTGCTCGAAAAAAAAAAAACAAAAAGAAAAACATTTATAATATCTGTAGTAGGATATAGTATTTCATTGGAAGTTTCAAGTTTTATATATTAACGTTAACTGATTTAAATTAATCAATAATTAGTTTCTTAATACAATTGAAACTTATTGTGAAAATTTATAAATAGTTCTACAGAATAATTATTTATTTATGAAGTGCAATATTCAACCTCCTTGAAAGTTGAAACATTACAAACTACTTATTTCAACTTAGTCCAATACTCCATGAAAGCAATTTCGAAAATGAAACAAGAGTGCATCCCAAGTTCGCCGTTGCATTCAACTTTGAGCTAATAAACAGTATGAGACATTCAAGAGCTATAGTTAAATGTATGATTTAAGATGCATGTTTTCAAAATCACGTGACACGCAGCCATAGGGAATATGAAGAATCCAAATCATTATTTAGCATTGCGCTGCGCTCGTCACTCAGAGATATAAGTTATTTTTCATCTCTGGTATGCCTTATAATTTCACTAGAAACATTGCCCTTTAAACCAGAACACAGTGATGTTTTCACATTACTGCTTGGCAGTAGAATAACTAGTAAAGGTGTGATACTTTCCTAGGCGTACTCTGCAAAGAGTCCACTACAAAACTAATGTAATCAGTCATACTGAAGATTTCCACCAAATAGCACCACTACCAGGTATAGTTTAATAAAATATAAACTAAATACCTACGACCTTTACAAACATTGTTTTAAGATACCACTGTATCATGTACACACGAAGTATACAGGATTCGATCTACCATTTAACCTCGGTAAATTTATATTCCAAACTTAATAATACTAGTACGACCTTTCCACCCATACTGTCATTTCTCAGTACAGCGTGACCTTATAAAGTCGATACAGTATCGTTAATTACCAAGTTCTAGCCGCGGCTTACACCAAATAGCTAAGTTTATCGGAGCAAACATGCTTGTACCTACAAGGACCGACTTGTAAGACAACATTTTGAATACATTATTTAACAGAGTCTTGGATACGAAACGATAACCTTTATCTTTGTATGTTCTGTGTACGTGGATACTTTGAAGTTGATCCGTTTGTAAGTAGTATCAGACTAGTCTACAACTAAATTTTTTTACGTTTTGTCATCTTTAGCTTCTCGTGTACCTACTTCAAGTTATGTTAGTCATTTTGGAAACTTTATATCCGAAATTAAGGCTGAGACTCCACCAAAGCGGAGATGTCTGAAGCGGAGACGAAAAGAGACGTTTTCCAGCTCGGGTGACTCCACCGAAGGTCTGCCTTACGCCGTGCGTTTCATTTCTCGTCTCGGCTGCGCGTCGGCGAGGCACAGCTCACATCTCCGTTTTCATCGTACCATACAAATGCAATGCGAGGTGCATTGTGTTCTTAGTGGTCTCCACTGGGGCTAAGCGGAGACTAGATAATGTGAATAACGAAATTCTTTTCGCTTAAATTAGTCTTCGCTTGCACATCTTCTTATTATTCTTAGTAGTATCGGTATTCTTAGTAGTATTATTTCGACATAGCCTCTGTGAAGTAACTAACAAATTAGCGAAATGGAAGTGGAACATGATAGCATAAATATACTGGCTCATAAAACGTAAAATAAAATGTTTTAAAACCGTCCATTACTACCAATTTAGGCCCGTCAGACTCGAGCACTAAAATTATAAATTTGATAGATATACGTATTGGCGGCAACATTTACTACTGCCACGACATTTGAAATTGTATTTTTGAAAATTTTAAAACGTTAAATATTTTATCGATAACTAGCCGTCCAAACGTCATTTGGGTTGAACAACTAATTAATGGAGTCAAAAAATATGCTATTGACTCTTATTCAACTTACAATCAATCAACGTCAGTTATGAGTTCGTTGCAAATTATAAATCATTGAAACAATTAATGGAAATTAAAACTATTCTACGAGTAAAGCCATCTCAAGTCAGAAAGCATTTCACACAAATAAACTCTCTTTATACACAAAATAAACCGACTTCAAACCCACAACACTTTATTTTTTGTATAAAAAGAGTTTCATTTGCCCTTTTTAGTGCAAAACAAGTTTTCACCAATGGATTTACACAATTTTGTGTTGACACCATCGAATTTCATAACTTTTGTGAAATCGACAACCATGTCATCCAGACAGATAGGCAAATTTTAGTTTTTTCATTTTTCAAAAACCACCCAGCCGATTGCAATAAAATGTATATGGGACCCTTCGGAAAGCATACTCATCCGAACAAAAAATAAACATCGAAATCGGTTCTCGAGAAATCAGGTAACATACTTACATTAAAAAAAAATAAAGTAGCCAAGTGCGAGATGGACTCGCCCATGAAGGGTTCCGTTCCAGCAAGTAACATAATATAGGTACATAGTACACATAGTTCTTGTAGTTCGTTGTAACTTTGATCGAAGTTTTAACAATAGTGTATTTATGACGTACTAAAAAAAAACTACTCATCAGATCGAGTTCAAACTAATTGTCGTTGGTAGTTTTCATGGTAATGTACATCATATATTTTTTTTAGTTTTTTCATTCTCTTACTTTAGAAGTTAGAGGGGGGGGGGGGGCACACATTTTACCACTTTGGAAGCGTCTCTCGCGCAAATTATTCAGTGTAGACAAAAATTATACTAGAAACTTCAACATCATTTTTTAAGACCTATCGATAGACACCCCACACGTGTAGGTTTGATGAAAAAAAAATGTTTGAGCTTCAGTTCTCAGTATGGGGGGCAACCCTAATTTTGTTTTTTTTTTAAAACTTTTGTAAAAATCTTAATGCGGTTCACAGAATACATCTAATTACCAAGTTTCAACAGTGTAGTTTTCATAGTTTCGGCAAAAAGTGGCTGTGACATACGGACGGACAGACATACAGACAGACAGACAGATATGACGAATCTATAAGGGTTCCGTTTTTACGTTTTACGGAACCCTAAAAACATTCAAATAAGCTAACAGATCCGGATCGGATCCGGAGACCCCGGTTTCAAACCCCACACGCACCACTGTCTTTTCGAAGTCATGTGCGTAATGCCGCTAACTTAAAACGGTGAAGGAAAACATCGTGAGGAAATCGACATGTACCTAGAATCTTTCGAAGTCATGTGTCATCCGCCAAACCGCACTGGGCCAGCGTGGTGGATTATGGCCTTAACTCTCTCCTTGCGAGAGAAGGCCCCGAGTCCCAGCAGTGGGAACGTTTAGTGGGCTGTTGATGATGAAGCTAACAGATAACCTAGCCTGATGTTTAACGACAAGCGAGTCTCGATAGTCCGCGCTAAGATAGAAGAAACCGATTCTCTTTAGACTTCAAGTCAAAAAGATTATATCTGTCGGAAATATGGACACAGATAATGCACTCCAAAGTTTATAATTATGTTGTTATATTAGTTATGGCTATTAAATAGAAATCACTGTGTTGGTAAGAAGCTTGTTTGTTAGTTAATCCATTCGAGTGAAGGTCAAAGAGCGTAATCTTCGGACACAAATTTTTGTATGAACCAGATTTAGTAAAATTAATTTGTGTCCATGGTTATTGATGAAATAGAACGTTATGTCAATAAAGTAAATACCTATACAATGCCATATCAAAGAGATTATTTGAAAAACTATGCTTTGATGAAAAATTAAACGTCTATTCGTCGTTATAGAATGTATTCTTGGAGTGTCGCTGCTTTTAACGAAATAGAAAATAAAATATGAAAGCGAACTAGTTTTCTCTAATCCTTCCTAAGCACACCGTATTAGAGAGAGGTTGCACGATCAACTTACGAGGGATTTCAAAGTTTGAGGCTGGCAACACGACACAGAAGCATTCGACGTCGCGTTGCTTCCTGTCTGTGAATTGACTAAATTCAATCAATGTAAACTTCGGCGGATAAGTTTAACGCATTTCCTCTCTAATCTGTTGCATTTCGAGTCTGAATTTTGCATATAATTGTATAATTTCGCAATAAACTCCTTCAGATGTTCGCGGAAAATGAAGTTCTTGTGGGCGTCGACGGCTTTCTATAGAGTTGAAGAGATTATTAAACGGAGGACTGACATTTTGTTCCCATTTTCATGTTATGGTTGAACAGTTTTAGTACTTTTATATGAACCATATAATTACTAACGTATGTAGGAAGATATACGTGACTAAGATCACGTAGGTACCTGGTACCTATTCCATTTTATTTTCTCTATGTAGTTCTTACTTCATATCATGAGGGTGCCTGGAAGAGATCGCTTTTAGTGATAAGGTTGCCAAATGCTACTTATTTTTTTTTGTTTATTTCAAATGAAGCGCAGTAACCTACCTGATAATATCTACCTGATTTTTCTTAATTCTGAACATTTTTTTTATTTGAATTTAAAACAGCGTTAAACGACTTTTCTCATTTTCTATGTAATTTTAAGATAAATGTAATTTAATTAAACAGATATAGAGTCACGATTTAATTGTGCGGGTTTGCTTTTTGCGTTAGTATAAATACTGTTGTGTAACATCAATTTATTCAATTATTATCTGTGATGTTCAATAACATATTATTCCGTTTTTAATATAAACATTTGGAAATTAATTAACAAATAAATAATACTATTTTCTAACGATAACATTAACGCTGTGTTTATGTATTTGTACTGTTTTGTTTTGTACACAATTAAATCAGTAAATGATTTTAATTGTGATTCTGAATCTGAAAATGATAGCTAAGGTATTTGAAATTATAATAACGACTATAATACCCCGTTTACATGATTCCAGTCCAGCGACCGAATCCAGCGCTGGATTGCTTGAATAATGGAAACCGGCACTGGAATGCATCAATCCAGTGCCAATGCATTCCAGTGCCGGTTTACATTATTCCAGTAAGCAATCCAGCGCTGGATTCGGTCGCTGGACTGGAATCATGTAAACGGGGTATAATGGAAACCGCCACTGGAAAGCATCAATCCAGTGCCAATGCATTCCAGTGCCGGTTTACATTATTCCAGTAAGCAATCCAGCGCTGGATTCGGTCGCTGGACTGGAATCATGTAAACGGGGTATTAAGAGTAAACGTATTTTCCAAAAATGTTCTAGCAATCACATGGCTGGGGCATGGGGTGGCTGAGCTCTATATATTTCTGGTTTTCAGCAGACAGAGGCGTGTCCGGAAGATGGGGCATAACCACTCAGCAAGCGGATGGAAACATGAATATAGAGGTTTGAACTTAGCGTCTTCGGCTACCAATCATTTTAGAAAACGAATTTACTGAAACATAATTTATTTATTCCAAAAAAACAAAATCGATTTAAAATTCAGACATTTGACAAATTTTTAACCGACCGAGGAGGTAGAGTGCTCGCAATATAACTCTGCGCGTAGCAAAATATGGAACTAATTGACAGGCCGTCAACTTCTTGTTTACGTCAGTTGACAAAAGTTTGTTTACGTTTGGTATATTTAATTTTCCAAAGTAATTATTAGCTTTTATTATGCCGAAAGTGATTAAAAGTGCTGGCCGTGGCTGGTTCTTGAAAATCAATCGTGGTTGTGAAGAAGAACGATACAATAACAGGCCAAAAGTGCAGTTTTCCAAACGCAGAGCTATTTGACAACTAATATGTAGGGATACCATAGCAATCAAATCTCCACCTATTATCGGCGTATTTTTAAGCTGAGGATTTATTTTTGAGGTTTGATTGTTTTATCGCCAATGTCAATCAAAAACAGTGGGAAAAAATGTGAGTGCTTAAGACCGAATGTGAGAAACAAGTTATATCTAATTATTATTTTTCATAACATACAAATCAAAATAGGAAACACAGTGACACAGCAGTAAAGATCAGCTGATTGTATCTTTCTCGCTCGTGTACACTCGGCGGTCCTACGTTCACCCGTTCGACCCTTTCACCTAACAGCGTCATTAACTAACAGCTTCATTTACTACCGAAGCGAAAATATGTGGGCGGTGCGCCAAAAGAAATTTGACTTAATTTTTTTAGCTTGGATGCTCTGTAATCATTTACTCCGTATTAATTACTGTATGTTTTATTATAGGCGTTTCAGAACGTACAATTACGTGGGAATGGACAACGTATCATACCACTGCACTCAGACTAAAGAGGCTACAATGTATACAATAAAGAGGCACAAAGAAGACCCACAATCCACAATACTAAGTAGAATGACTGTTAAAAGGACATGGACAAGAAGTTTTGCGGTTTTCGCTGTGATCCATCGTGATCTAAACCCTATTGAAAAATAAGATGATCCTTCAAAGAGCATTCATACGCCAAATTTTCAAATAGTGTTATTTATGGTATCAATAAAAGATTTCCAAGTTTAAATTAAATTATCATTATTTCGTTGTTGGTGTAGGTTGAAAATGACAGATTTTTTTACAATGTAATTAACTAAAATAAAGTTCTCCTGGTGGTAAGAGACTCAGACAGTCATTAACCTGTACCAATGATACTTGGTCATACTGAATCAAACTGCACTGAACCAGCACTGTAACGGCGTTCATTATTTCGAGACATTCGTTCTAATCTCAGTTGTCCCATAATTTATAAATAGTTAGTTATATTGCTTCCCTGATCATGAAAATCCCTTCCCGTACCTGTTTTATGAAGTTGAAAGTTTGCAATGAAAGGGAAGGGAACCTATTAGCTTGACCTGGCAACATTAAGTACGCCACCAGTCTCGCGCAGACTTATACTGCGAGCACTATAACCTTGTTTTTTGTTTTATTTTTTTATGGATGTTACCTGATGCATGCCTGATGTTACCTGATGGATCGATGAAAACTGGTTTCGCACTAAAAAGGGCTGGCACCGACTTTAAATAGATGAATGAGTAGCGCTTATAATAATTATATCAGTTTATTTTTCGCTTTTGAGTGCCTATTTGTGGTTTTGAAGTCGGTTTAATTTTTTGTAGAAAATAGTTTATCATAAGAAGCTATCAGATTTACTGAAGCAAATTATTTTTTTGTAAAGAAAACTTCGTATGGCACGTCACAGACAGATTTTTCGTGGGCTGTGAATTGAATTATAGCGTCACGCTTAGGAATGATAAGAATCTTCGGGTAAGCTCGAAGCCATGGCCATACTCATGGCCACACCCTCCGGTTTCACCCGCGTAGTTTCCAAAGTAAGCTATCAAATTCTGAGTTATAAGTTTTCACCTCTATCGGCAGTTCCTACGACTGGCATTTTTTTTGATATTTTTTAATTTCAAAAACCGCCACAACAATTTCGATAAAAAATATATGTATCATGGGACCAACTACTAAATATATTCTCTACCAAACGAAAAAACTATCTAGATAACGTTATCATAGAAATTATGAAATTTAGTCGAGTTTAATTTTAAACTGAAGTCGGTTTCTGCTTTTTTGGAGAAATTTAAATTATTTTGTCCATTATCACAAACAACGCTGCCATTGAAAAATGAACGTTTTCTTATATTTCAAATTCCTAATTGTGTTCTGTGGAGCAAATATTTGAATGACACTTTGATATGGTTTGGTTGGTATTGCGAAGTTGGTTCAAACTTAATGCTATAGATGTATAGACGAAGAGTTATTTGTTTGAAGACTCAATCTGCCGTTTTTTAATGTTTCAAAACCTGAACTTAAGTAAATTTTGTGTCATTTTAACTTTGGAATATAACATTTGACGTCATAAAATTCAAATAAGGAAATAAGTTGTAGGTACGACAAAGTTGTAGGTTATAATAAGATCTACAACTTTTGCTTTAACACTTTTTTTATAAGTCCTTAATAAAAGTAAGTTTTAAAACTAAACGTTTTAGTTTTTTAGTTACTTTAAGTTAGTTTTTTCATGGTCTACTATGCTCCGAAGCTTGATAGGTTTTTCGGCGCTTGAAAGCATTGAGTTACGGCTGGTCTAGTCTAGAACGGCGCCTACCGATCCGAAAGCCCCGAGTTCAAATCCCACACGCACCACATACAGTCAATACGTAATACGGCTAACTTAATACGGTGAAAGAAAACATTGCAATGAAACCGTACATGTACCTAGAATATTTCGAAGGGATGTTTGTGAAATCGCAAAAGTTAAAAAACTGCTGACTTAAAACACTGGCATAGATAAATAATATAGAGATATATAGATACCTACAGATAACAAACCTACACCATTACATAACAAACACAAACTTACGTCTCAAAGGATTACCTAATTTTCCCTGTGGTTTACTTTTGACAAAAACTTGTACCTGAGCAAAGAACACGGGTGAAGTAGGGATGGCGCTGAACAAATACCCGCAACTTCTAAGTGCTTGTTTTCGCTGTGGAAACAAATCACCCCTTTTAAACTGTTATCGAAGTTTAGAAGTTATTACCACAAACAAAGTGAGCGCCAGCCCCCGGTTTCATACGTATTCTGAGCGTGTCGAAGGCAGCAAGTTGTGCGTGGATACAACTTAGTTTACAAACTACAACCATTTTTTTATTTTGTTGTTTCCCTGTAATAGAGTTGGCCATCTAAAGCAGTCAGGCGCGGTCCCAGCGTCGAATTTTGGAGGGGGTCTCCAGTACAGTCAGATTTGGGGGGGGGGGTTACGAGTAGAAATACCTACGATAAAACGAGTAAAAAAGACAACTAGTAGCGCCCCATTTTAATGTAACGTATACGATTTTGGGCGGGGTAATGTCCCCTGTGACCCCCCCTTCGGACCGCGCATGAAAGCAGCAAAGACCTGAGTATCGTAAACTTGATGTTTAAAAAAAAAAAAATTGGCAGTCATAGGAACTGCCGATAGAAGTGAAAACTTATAGCTCAGAATTTGATAGCTTACTTTGGAAACATCACAGGTGTAACCGGAGGGCGTGGCCTCGCCATCTTGGCATGGCCATCTAGAAACGGGTCAGCATTTCCCATTGGCTGATGCGTTTCTAGATGGCCATGCCATGATGGCGAGGCCACGCCTTTTCAGCATTTCCCATTGGCTGACGCATTTCTAAATGCCCAATTGCCAAGGTCCCGAGTTTACCCGAAGATTTCTTATCATAGCCGAACGTGACGCTAGAAATCAATTTACACCCCACGAATAATTTGTCTAGGCGCGCCTAAAGAAGTTTTCACTTCAAAAAGCTGTGTCTATTACAGCATAGTGCGGATATCAGGCAAATGTTTTGTCGTCCTTTCAGTCTTTATTATAAAACTAGCGGTACGCCCCGGCTACGCATGTGGTACATTTAAAATATAACGTAATACCCCGTTTACATGATTCCAGTCCAGCGACCGAATCCAGCGCTGGATTGCTTACTGGAATAATGGAAACCGGCACTGGAATGCATCAATACATTGCCAATGCATTCCAGTGCCGGTTTACATTATTCCAGTAAGCAATCCAGCGCTGAATTGCTTACTCGAATAATACCCCGTTTTAATGTCAAGCGCCTGTCGCGGTCTTCGGTCGCGGCGGTCTCCGCGACACGAGACCGCGACAGGCACTTTACCGGTCTAGACATTGTCGGCGTTTCTCCCAACATCAAAGGTGATGATCAACTGGTAGTATTTCTTTATACTGTGGTCCGATACTAGATTAGAATGGCGGTGACGTTAACCCATATAATTTCCCTATCAAACTCCCTATCCCCATCCCCTACAAAAAAGTGCACAACGTGACTATAGAAGTTTTCACTTGAAAAATAAAGATTAAATAAAATACATAACATACAATACGTTTTTTAAATAGAGAGTATTTAATGTTACAGTTCGCATTAATATTTAAATATGTGTAATTACCATCATTAATAGCCGTCGCTGGTAGGCCTTAAACAAAACCTATGTTGTGCTACCCGCCTAGGCATCAAATTACTGTATAAATTAAAGCAAACATTAGATAATCTAAACATTAGATATTATATCAGTTAATGTATAATTAAGATGTGCTTATATTTAATCAAATATGCAGCGTACAGCGTAGCGTAGCTTAGCTTTCATTGTAATTTAGTTTTGTTAATATTTTAAATGGAGGCCATGCTCTTTTCCCGCTTTGAATAATACTTAGAGGTACAAGCGGGGATTCAAATCTACGACCTCAAGACAGAAATCGTACATTCATGCCACTAGGACACCACGGTTTCAAACTGTACTCATAATTACAGGGCTTAGAGAATAACATCTTAGATCTCTGGGTGACGAGCGCAGTGCAGTGTTAGGTAATGATTTGGACTCTTCATGCTCCAATAGCTGCGTGTCACTGTGCTGTTATGTCGCAGGCATGTTGCTTACCATCAGGCACATGACCTGCTCGTCTCGTCACTCTTTATTAAAAAACAAAAAAAAAGTATAAGCAGACCACTAAATGTTCCTACTGATACTGCGGCTTAATCTCGAGACGAGGAGGACATGTGCCTGATGGTAAGCAACAAGCCTGCCTATAACAACAGAGTGACACGCAGCTATTGGAATACGAAGAGTCCAAATCATTACCTAGCACCGCATTGCGCTCGTAACCCGGACATATAAGGTGTTTTACCCCTTAGCCCAGTAATTTCTCAGGAGACATTGCCCTTCAAACCGGAACACAGTAATGTTTAGACACTACTGCTTGTCGGAAGAATAACTGGCAAAGGTCTCTGCAAAGAGCCCTACCACTGCGAAACTTACTTAAGTATTATACTCAATACTCACATAATCGATCAAATTGGTATCCCATTCAATCCGCGATGCGCCCAGCCATAGCTAAGAGCCAAACTAACAAACAGCACAAGTTCGGAACCCTTGTTCCTGGCATGACACGCAGACTCCCAGCCAGTCGGTTTACTTTACAACTCCGATCGATAAACCGTTGTTGGTCTGAGTCACACGAGTCAACTTTGATCTTTCAAGTCCTTGTAACTTGTAAGTTTGGGATTGCGTATCGCATTCTTGGTTTCGCTGTCGAAAAGGATACTACTGTTCTTAATATGTCTACAATTTAACAAGTGACACTACTTGTTTGGTAGGTTTTAATTCAAGATACTTTGAAAATGGGTACCTAAATTAAGAAAAAAAAGGTAACTTTGTGAGTTTATGAATAATTGAATGGTCTAAGTATATTATTTTCAAACCTATGATTAAATATATTTGTATTGAACAGCAAATGTAAATTACAATCAATTGATTGATTTTGTGCTTATCCAATTTCAGCTACAGCGTCTTTTTTTGTGTTTTTAGACTTGGTTTGCTCTCTGGTCCTACTATGAAGAGGTATACGCCAATTCTAAATGTTTTATTTTAGCCTTAAATTCAACAAACTAATTTGTATTATGTTGTTCTTAAGTTTGCAATCATACGTTTTTATTGACATTTAACACATTACCTTTACCTACACTCGACTGCCATCTCGCAACACAAACGCACGTAGCGTACCTTCTTCTTCTTCATCGTGTAGATGATGTTTCTTCTTACTCGTATTACTACTTTTTGTTTCCTTACTACCTATAGGTATATTTTATAACTATACCTACAATCTAAAAAATATTTTTTTTACTTAATTTTGTACTTTTTAGTATACAGGTTACTAACATGAATACTCAAGTTACGATGACTACCTTGGTAGCGGTTCGCGCCGCGACCGCGACGCGAGACCGCGACCGGAGACCGAGACCGGAGACCGCGACAGGCACTTGACATTATGTAATTGTATGGGCGCCAGTTCGCGCCGCGACCGCGACCGCGACCTGTCTCGGTCTCCTGTCGCGGTCTCAGCGCGAACTGGCGTCCATACAATTCCATAGTGTCAAGTGCCTGTCGCGGTCTCCGGTCTCGGTCTCCGGTCGCGGTCTCCGCGCGAACTTGTACCTTTGGTCAGCTTTAACGTTTCATTTTTTTTTTCACGTAGCTTATGTATGGCAGAGTACTAAAATTGCTGTCTCTCATTGAGCTATTCTCTTCAGTATTGTAATAGTATTGTATTAGCGGTCCGTCCCGGCTTCGCTCGTAGAAGAAAATATACCTCCAAACATATTGGTAGCGGTAGGACTCTTAGCAGAGTCCGCCTGGGGAAGTACCACACCTTTGCCAGTTATTCTACCGCCAAGCAGTAATGTGAAAACATTACTGTGTTCCGGTTTGAGGGGCAATGTTTCCAGAGAAATTACAGGGCTTAGAGATATATTATAACAGATTAGATCTCTGGGTGACGAGCGCAGTGCGGTGCTAGGTAATGATTTGGGCTCTTCATGTTCCAATAGCTGCGTGTCACTGTGCTGTTATGTGACAGGCATGTTGCTTAGCGTCAGGCACATGTCCTGCACGTCTCGTAACTCTTTATTTAAAAAAAAAAAAAATATAGCACTCAGGGATCACGTACATATCCAACAGTGGAAAGAACTAGAAATCGTTTCAATAATTTCTGAGATAAGCACGTTCAAACAAAAAACCTCTTCAGCTATATAATGTTAGTATAGACGGCCGAGTACTGAAATAACTGTCTCTCATTGAGCTGTTAGCTTCGGTAGTGTAATAATTACTTACGAGTCGATCTGTTCCAGCGCCAGCGGTCGGTTCATTCACGCGGATAACTTCCTTGTTTGTTCACGGCGGAGTTCGCGCGATACAGACTTTCTTTATCGTGTTTACGAATTAGTTACCAAGTTACTAATTCATTACAGCGAGTTCGTATGTTTTGTTGGGCCATTGAAGCTTATCTCGGTGTGATTGTTCGCTGGGAACTGAAAATGCGAGGCTTTTTCAGAATAATAGAATTGAGTTGTTCAACTTCAACTTTTTATCTTTGGCTTCTGTATGCGGCATAACCACAACTTCGCCGGTGTCTTGTGTGTTGTTGATGGGCCACTGGCCACTGTTCTCAGAATTGTGCGGTTTAGATGCAGAGTTAAGTTGATCAATATAACTATAGCAGTTTATTTAGTGATTAGTATTTCACCTACCCACAAACTCCAATAAATAGTACACAAATACAATAAACAAAAATATATAATTTAAAAACTCAAACCCGATTGCTTAAAAAATGAACCAAACTACGAAAAGACTTACATACTAAAAAAACTGAAAAGAATAAAACAAGTACCTACTCACAGATTTCTGGTGGTCTAGAATTCTGTAATAGGTATGTTATTGAATTAATAAATAAAGGAACATAGCAACTAAACAGTCGGGATCCATTCGACAGCCAATCAAAAGCCGATATATATACGTGAGATTTTTCGATTGAAAATTGAAAAAAAATTACAGTGTATTTGAGATAAAAAAGGCAGGCAAGTTTTTCGTAAATTTCGTGTGAAATTTTTGTTATTTTTTTAGATGAGAAAAATTAAAAACCAAAAACTTACCTATTTTAATTTTTCTCATAAATTTTGAGGGTATGTGAAAAAGTCTAAATGCAAAAGTTGTAGATTTTTTTTATAACTGACAACTTATTTCCATAGGATTTGTAGTTTTGGCGGAAATCGAAATAAACCGTTTTCACCCCTTCCACTTCCCGACCTCAGATTGCCCGTAAATTATTTTTCCATTCACTTCTGTCATATTCTTTACCTTTTACAAAGGGTTTCATGCTACTATTATTTTATTTAAGTTTTTTGTCATTTTGAAAATCTAACTAATACGAGATACGAGTAGGTACAAGGTAAAATGCCAAGCTTCTACTAATGCAGTTATATTGCAAAACAGTTAAATATTTAAACTAATGCTATTTGATTCAAGATTACAATCAAATAATGATTATTATACAACTGAAATGTAATACCAATCGTTCTCGTATTCGTAATTATTTCGTTTTGATGATTCTAGTCACCGTTATGGACCATATTAATCCACCACATTAATATACAGGGTTACTGGTAATCAGCCTGCATCCGTTTAAGGGCATGTTCTGTATATTTAAACAAACAACTTTTGTTCTACAACTTTCGTTAAAACTTAATAGATAACCCAAAAAAAAATTGTATTTGTTGCCCTGTTTTGTACTGTTTAGCGACTTTTTAGTGTTTATTCACTTCGGTACATCATTTTTTGTGCGTTAAAGAGCGTACGCGCTCTAGTTACGAATTGTTACGAAGAGTTCGATACTTTTAGACCGTGCAAATCCATTTTTTATTTATTTTGTAAAAGAAAAAAAAACATTTTTTTTTAAACTGTAGAACAAAAGTTGACGTATTGAATGTACCTAACATCCCCTTAAAAGGATGCAGGCTGATTACCAATAACCCTGTATACTGAACACGGTAAGTTAACACCACACTCTCGGTAAAAACCATACTTTTGCTAATACATTAGTTTAAATAGTATGCGAATAGATTGAAAGTTTATTGCAGTTAAAAACAATTATTTACTTACAATATTATGTACTTATACATAGTAAAAACCTGTACTTAAACATAGAAGACACAGTAAAACCCTTTCTACAACAAGACGAAAATGACAGTTACAAAGTGCACGCTATGAATTTAAAAATGCAAAGTCAGTGGTTAACCATAGGTGAGTTTTGTATCCCATTACCTCTGAAGTGGCGCACCTAGTATGACTGGTCTCCTGCCTTATTAAAATTTTATCTAAATGCTTTCCAAATGACCCTCCCTGACCAGAGTAATTTGATAAGGTTGGGAAAAGCCTCTGCAAATATTGCTAAACTTATAGAGGCGATATGTACAGCGAGGCACATATTGGTGGGATGCAAGGTGCTTCTTAATAGGGGTCATTACTCACAGCGCCACGACAGAGTACTTGAAATCATAAGTGAAGCCATACGCCTTTCAGTAGCTAGAACCCAATAAAGTAGCCAAGTGCGAGTTGGACTCGCCCATGAAGGGTTCCGTTGCAGCAAGTAACATAATATACATAGTACACATAGTTCTTGTAGTTCGTTGTAACTTTGAGCGAAGTTTTAATAATAGTGTATTTATGACGTACTAAAAAAAAACTACTCATCAGATCGAGTTCAAACTAATTTTCGTTGGTAGTTTTCATGGTAATGTACATCATATGTTTTTTTAGTTTTTTCATTCTCTTACTTTAGAAGTTAGAGGGGGGGGGGGGGGGGGACACATTTTACCACTTTGGAAGCGTCTTTCGCGCAAGTTATTCAGTGTAGACAAAAATTATATTAGAAACCTCAACACCATTTTTAAATACCTATCGATAGACACGCCACACGTGTAGGTTTGATGAAAAAAAATTTTTGAGCTTCAGTTCTCAGTATGGGGGGCACCCCTAATTTTGGTTTTTTTAAAAAACTTTTATAAAAATCTTAATGCGGTTCACAGAATACATCTACTTACCAAGTTTCAACAGTGTAGTTCTCATAGTTTCGGCAAAAAGTGGTTGTGACATACGGACGGACAGACAGACAGACAGACAGACAGACAGACAGACATGACGAATCTATAAGGGTTCCGTTTTTACGTTTTACGGAACCCTAAAAAGGATTGACGACAAATAAAAGACAAATTAACTTTGTAAAAGAGGGCTCAACTTCAAACTCCAAGAACAAGCCTTACTTAATTCTGGGTAGCTGATTGGACTATTTTAATGGACAAGTATGAAAAGCACTATAAAATACCAGAGGAAGTGGGTGTTTCGTCATCCAGAGCGGACATTTTCCTTTTTTCTAGAGCTACGAAACGCATAGTTCTACAAACTTACCGTACTGTGGGAAACTAATATACCTAAAGACCACGCGATGAAACAAAATAAGTATTACGACCTTCTAAACGAATTAACAAAAAATGGCTTTGTAGTTAATTTATACGCTGTAGAAGTAGGAGCGAAAGGTATACCAGCAAAATTTCTCTATAACCTGCTGAAAGACCTTGGCTTGTCCAGAAGTGCTGTAAGTTCTATACTAGAACGAGTATCTAAAGCTGCACTAGTAGAATCATATCGGATTTGGCTGGGCAGGGAGAGAAATACGAGTAGTGAAGGTGAGTGTTGATGTACGTCAAAAAGGGGCCACCTAAACCTATGCCCCAGTCACAAGTCTTGGGGTCTACTCGGGATTTCTCTCTCTGCCACACGATGGACCCGGCGTCCGCACGTTGAATGGGTGAATCCATGGAATGCTAAGAAGTTCGTCTCATTAGCATAAAACCTATTTTTAGTATTTCATAATAAAAAAGTATATAGCGACCTCTAGACTTTAGACGTTCAGACAGAGTATCTCTCTACCTAGTCTGTGGTTCAGACTAACTATTCTTCCTCAAAGATTGCGACTTGGAAGAAGGTGTATTAACCTGTTAGGAGTAGTAACTAATAGCTAATAGGTTGAAAATGTCACCAACCGTCACTTATTATTTTCCTTTTTTTCTCATAATACAAGATAAATGTTAAAAAAAGGAGCCAAATGACAAAGAGCACCCACCCCGGAGTCTGTAGAGTAGCTACATTTGAAATAAAAAGAGGTCAAGTAACTATCTTTCCAGAATTACTTTGAGTAACGGAAGCTTGAATCTGTACCTATTTCAACGCCTGAAAAATCGGAACAAATTCTATTTCCAAGTCCAAAGTTGAATTCAAATCAATTGAATAGCGTTCCAATTTAGAGTTTGGCTTCGAAGCCGCTTACCTAATGCTATTTCCTAGACTAAAAACTGGATACTTTCTTTTTAGGTACTCCTTACGTAGAAGGTAGGTAGGTATTTAAATTTACGACGAGTAACACATTATAACTTTACTACAACACTCTACATTTCAAAATAATTATGGGGAAATTGGTGGAAGAGGGGACTTATGTCCTGGTGTGGACTTAATAGTAGCCTAAGATTATGAAGACAATTAAGTTACCGGGTATTAAGGCTTGGACTGTGCAAACTGGAGTGGTTAGGCTGTGGCATAAGCAGCCCACTAAAATTGCCCACTGCTGGGATTTGAGGCCTTTTCTCGCAAGGAGAGAGTCAAGGCCATAATACATCACATTGGCCATAATACATGTCGGTTTTCTCACGATGTTTTCCTTCACCGTTTTAAGTAAACGGCATTACGCACGTGACTTCGAAAATACATTGGTGCGCGTGGGATTTAAACCCGGGGTTTCCGGATCGGCAGTCATCGTTCTCCCGACCAGCCGTCGGTTTATCTGTGGTCTGCATTAAGGCCGGGTCACACAGAGGCGATCCGATAGCGATAGCGATCCGATAGCGAGACAATATTTTTTGTAATGTTCGAATTTGTATGCATCCTGACACACAGCAAGCTGGCGCGATCCCATTCTCGGTATCGGATCGCTATCGCTACCGGATCGCCTCTGTGTGACCTGGCCTTTAATCGTGTGATCATTCCAATTTCCGAGGAAAAAACTAAATTAAAATTATTTTGTTTATTTGATATCAGGAAATCTCACGCTTCCTCGACCGCGAACGTATCATAGATACTTAAGCCAAGTAGACATTAAGGCACATACTAGTTAGAGAGATAGATTTAACTTCTTACTGGAATGGGAAGTCAACATGCAAATTTAGACTCAATCAACAGGAATTTAGATTTAAATTAATAGGGAGAGGGCGAGCTCACCGGTTGGCCATGGGCCTCTCCCTCATGAGGGGTTAAATATAATTTTACAGTGAATGTGGTGACCTTCATATAGAAGACTTCAAAGACTAAGTAGGGAGTAGGGGGATACTCTGAAGACTTCCAATGATAATTTATATTCCAGGACCTGATAAAAAAATGTTAAATACGCGGACACTTACCTATTTGTTTGTTATAAAAAATCTAGATGAGTAGCAAAGGGTTCTTTCTATAAATAAATATTGTGGGACATGTAATAATGACATTTAAATTGCTTGACTAATTGTACTTCGTTATTTGATATTATTTACACATTCAAACTATTATTCCACTCATAATATTCAGTAGCACCAAACTAAGAAAAACTTGTATTATCCAAATAGGTTTAAATATCTCTGAAGTATATGCGTAAACTACACCTATCAACACACATATCAAACAAGAACATTAAAAAACCTATCAACAGATACAACAACATCGTCATCATCATCATCATCAGCCGCAAGACGTCCACTGCTGAACATAGGCCTCCCCTCTAGATTTCCACAACGAACGGTCCTGCGCAACCTGCAACCAGCGGTTTCCAGCGACCTTTGTGAGGTCATCTGTCCATCTAGCAGGAGGCCGTCCAACACTGCGTCTTCCGGTTCGTGGTCGCCACTCGAGAACCTTTCTTCCCCATCGGTTGTCATTTCGGCGAGCGATGTGGCCTGCCCATTGCTACTTCAGCTTGCTTACTCTTTGGGCTATGTCGGCCACTTTCGTTTTTTTTGCGGATATCCTCATTACGGATTCTGTCGCGCAAAGATAATCCGAGCATAGCTCTCTCCATAGCTCGCTGTGTGACTTTGAGCTTTGTTATGATACAACAACACATACAATCAAATTGTACCACCACAAAACAGAAAACAAAGTAATTACATTGGCTAGGCTAAGATTTCTATAAATACAGCAACACACAAAATTTAATGTTTGCGACATTAGTATTAGACCTCAACTTCGAAAGACACATACATACATATTTATGTATTTTACGATTGTACTCGTACATAATATGGCTATCAAATTCGGTGGTTAACAATCTCTTTGGGTGTTCGTACAAAGCTTCGTGGAATTATCCAGTTTGTATTTACTTACTTACTACTAGTCTGTACTTTGATTATTATCAAGACCGAGAAAATTTGTAGGTTTTGTTATGCTCAGATTTCTAAAGACTAAATTGATTCAAGCGGTATTTACACGGGTCGATTTTCGCCGTGCGGCGAGTCGCTTCACAAATTGCCTCACCAAGCCGCATCGCTAGCCCATTTACACAGGTTACTAAAATCGCATGCGGCTCGGTAATTTCCAACACCTTCATGCGACGGGCGATCGCCTGCAACTGATCGTTTACACGGTCGATTTTAGTCACCAGTCGCATGCGGACGGTCGCCGCGCGGCCAAAGTCGGATGCTACCCAACTTTGGGGCTTGCGGCTTTAGTCACTTGCGACTTAGCCAAATTGCCATTTAGATGGTCGATTTACGCCGCGCGGCAAAAATCGTGCGAATTTAGTCACCCGTGTAAACTCCTCATTACTCAATTTATATTATGTCTCCGACGGGTATGTAGTTAGTTTAATGAATTAAATATCTATACAGCGAGTTAATTATTGCACATTATTTGAGAGTTGACTTGTAATTTATTATTTAACCAACTTCAAAAAAGGGGAGGTTCTCAATTCAGTTGCACAGGTTTTACAGGTTGTACAGGTTTCTTTTGGTTTTTTCATCTGATTCTTGGTCCAACCATCTAGCGAAATCTTCGTAAGATGTTATTTTATCGATTTTCCTAATTTATAAATATATAAAATCTAATTTATTTATCAGCCTGAATCTGGGGCTTGGTTGCAGGCGCTACCTTCTCCTCACCTAGGCACCTTATTGGATAACAACTCGTTGCGCGTTGCGGTGGCTCTTCGCCTGGGCTGCAAGGTGTGTGAACCCCACGTATGCACCTGCGGCTCCCTGGTAGAAGCCAATGGCCATCACGCTTTGAGTTGCCGACGATGTGCAGGAAGGTTCTCGCGACACCATGCACTCAATGACATAGTTCGGAGAGCCTTAGTGTCGGCGGGAGTTCCATGCGTACTTGAGCCCCCGGGCCTATGCAGATCGGACGGCAAGAGACCGGATGGGTTGACTCTGGTGCCCTGGAAGAACGGGAAGTGCTTAATTTGGGACGCCACTTGCGTCTGCACTGTCGCCGCCAGCCACCTAGGTCGCACTATCCACTCACCATCGGCCGCGGCAGAGGATGCCGCTGATAAGAAGAAGCGAAAGTATGGTATGTTGGTGTCGCAGTACGAATTTGTACCTGTTGCCGTGGAGACCTTGGGTTGTTGGGGCGCAGAGGCTAAAGGGTTCCTCTCAGAATTGGGGCGCAGGCTCAGGGAGAATACGGGTGACTCCCGCTCTGGTGCTTTCCTGGAGCAAAGGTTGGCCATTGCCATTCAGCGTGGGAACGCGGCGAGCATAATGGGCACTTTTGCGCCGGGAGCAGTTAGAGGTGGGTTATTCGGAGATTAGTTTTTTAATTATTATTTTAAATTTTACTCTAAATTTAATCTTTTTAATATAACTAAATATTTTAATTTATTTATATAAGTATTTAAACGAGCAATTCCTATCTTTGCATTTAACATTTTTACATACATATTTTTAACCTGAATCTAGGAAGAACGATTTTCCTGAAATTTAGTACGCTGGGTGTTTTAGGGGCGATAAATCGATCCAGCTAGGTTTTCTTATTGGAAAACTTTGTTTTATTCGTTATTCAGGGAATGAAAAACTGAGCAAAGCTCGGTAATCCACGTACCTAATAAATAATACGAAATTAATAAAAGGCTACATTAACTTATATGAAATTAACAAACTTAAGAAGTGAAGTGTCGCTTGCATCGTGGCAGAACGCAAGTGGCGGTAGTTAGATCTGCGGAGTGTGAAACCTTATTATTATTAGTATGGCAAATGGACGAAATTCTGTTTCTCAAAACAATTAGTAATTCTGTAACAAATAGTAGTAGTGGTATGGCTCTTTGCAGACTTCGCCTGGGGATGTACCACACTTTTTCCAGTTGTTCTGCCACCAAGCCGTAGTGTGCAAACATTACTGTCTTTCGGTTTGAAGGGCGATGTGTTCAGCGAAATTGCTAGGCTAAGAGATAAAACCCTTTATATCTCCGGGTGACGAGCGCAGTGCGGAGCTAGGTGATGATTTAGACTCTTCCTGTTCCAATAGCTGCGTGTCACTGTGTTGTTATGGGCAGGCTTGTTGCTTACCATCAGGCATAAATCCTACACGTATTGTCACTTTATATTACAAAAAAAAACAATACCCTGGTTACCTGTTTCAAGCGTATTTGGCCAACAACATATTACAAAGAAAGTCGACAGTAACAATTTGTTATTGTCACAGGTACTTACCCGCATAGTGACTGTACACAGATTTATGCAAACAGAACGAATGGATAGCTTTAACAAAATTGACTGACGCTGGAAGACGAATGCTCCGGACTATTTGGAACCTTTCCTTATCCGGGGTTTATGTAAATAGAGAAATATATTGAAAGTTCCGAGGGCCCTTTATAAACTGCTTTGAAATGATACACTATTTATATTAGAAAGGGATTACTGTGGGCTTTTCAAATACATAATATTCTAATCTATCAGAAGGATGTATTGAAAAAGTTTATAAATGAGGTCTCAGTAGTAGACGTCTCTTTGATGATATAGCTACCTATTGGAACCAGTCGAAACTCAATAAATCTTTGTATTTACTGGTATACCGAAAAGATCACATGACGAAAATAGTTGCTTTAGTACCAATAATAACAATTTTAACTTATAAGAAAAACGACAGGCAAGTGCGAGTCGGACTCGCCCACCGAGGATTTCGAGCAAACTTGTAGTACACATTTTAAATAATTCAGGAACCGAGTTCATAAATTAAATAATATTAGCTTAAATTATTAAGTACCTACGCTTATAAATACTGATGTTCCGTACACTGTAGAATAAACCGGTTGTACTGAAAAACAGCTTATACATTTTAATTCCCTTAAGTCTATCAAAATAAACGCTTTAGCGGCATAGTTGACTGGCCTCGTGGCTTAGTTGGTAGTAGCTCTGCCTGCGAAGCCGAGGGTCGTGGGTTCGATTCCCACCCAGTGCAAATATTTGTGTGATGAATTCAAATGTTTGCACTGTGTCTGGGTGTTTCTATGTATAATAAGTATGTATTTAAAACTATATAAGTATTATACCAGCTATCTGGCCGCCATCATACAAGCTTTGCTTAGTTTGGGGTCAGATGGTGTTGTGTGTGAATTGTCCACCAATATTTATTTATTATTTATTTATAGAGTCAATAATCGTCGTAATTTTTAAAGGTCGTAATTTACTTACCTATCCTTAGAGACTTCATTTTTCATAGATTCTTATATGATACCAAACTAAGACTGAATTTGGTTTAAATTTTAATCATATAACTTCAGACATCCCTCTGGCTACTAGAGCGGCGGATGGACAACAAAGTGATCTTACACGTGTTCCGTAATTTATTTGAGGAATAGAACCCTAAAACTGAGTATGATATTTATTTTGTTGTGTCTGAAATAGATTTTAGTTTGTTTTTTCAGAATAACATGTCGGATGTTTGGAGCGGGTTTGAAATGATTCACCATTTTGCTGTTGCTGTTGTTTTTTGCGATCTGTTGAACCGCAATATAGAAAGTCGTCATTGCAGCTGTCGCGTGATTAATAACTCACCTTTTTGGATAGACCTACAAAACTCCGATGTTGGAGTCAGCAGATTTTAAACTTTTGTCGCAAACCAACCCTCCGCACGGCCGCGTCCCGCCCGTCAAAGAACGGTTCCCGCGAAATACAATGATTACCATATATGGTAATGAAGCATCCACTTTGTCTCCTATGGGTAATTAGGGTTCTAATTCTAATTCTAATTCAGGGTGGGAGTGATCGACCTGCACTGACGTCCCGCTAGGGGTGTATTGTGCACTTCCCCCCGGCCAGCCTACCCAAACCAGCCCAGCTCTTTAAAATATCGGAGCACGGCCTTGGGGCGCTGGCAAACTAGTTCCACTCCCATTTCGTCAGATGTTGTTTCTCTACATGGAGTTCCTTCAAAGAGTCCCGATTCTAGTCTTATACTTTTCGTGGCCTCACAGCGTAGCAGCACATGCTCCACAGTTTCGTTCTCCCGCAAACAGCCTCTGCATAGGGGACTGTCAGTAGATCCTATTTTGTGAAGATGGTAGTTTAACTCACAGTGACCTGTGATCAAGCCTATCATCAGACGAAGATCTGATCTAGATAGACTTAGGAGTTTATTAGTGACTTTTCTATCTATCAGTGGGAACACCGCTCTTGTGTTTACACTTTACGGAGTTATCCCAAAGTTTTTGTTGTTCTTTTTCTATGTGTAGACATAGCAGGTTTCGCGTTTCTGAAGCAGTTGGCTTACACAATTCCAATTAGGGTTTAGTTAGCGCCCGTATTGGTCAGCCGTAGAGATGGCGCGATCTTCCCGATGCTGTGAAGGGGGTGAGGTCGCCCCGCGCTTGCACACGTTGCGGGCGGCGAAGGCAGTCCGGTGACCGCTTTCTAGTTGATAGTTCGATAGCCACTTGTCATCGTAAAAGTTTAATAAAATACACTATTGAGTGAAGTAACTTGTTTTCTTTAATAACTTAATAAAGCATGGCCACACTTTGTTAATTCTTCTAAACGCTTGGTACCACTTTTGTAGTTGTAGGACTCTTTGTAGAGTCTATCTATACCATTGCCAGTAATTGTACTGCCAAACAATAATGTCAACATAACACAGCACTAAGTCAACATAATTGTTTGATGAGCAATATTTCTGTATAAATTACAGGGAATTGAGACCAAGTACCTTATAATATGTCAAGGTGACGAGCGCAGTGCATCGCTAGATAATGATAGGGTTCTTCTTGGTCCAATAGCTGTGTGACACTGTTATGACCAGGTGTGTTGCTTACCGTCAGACAAGGTCTTGCTCGTTTTGTGACTCTACAGTTATACCAGAAGTATAAAAAATAAATATTTTAGACTTATTATTAAAGAAAAGTTTTAACTTCACTATTATCGATTATTACGGGATAACCTATGAATATGATTTACCCATTTGTGAAATAAGGGCATTAAACTGTTCGCATTCAATCACATTTTCAAACGACACCATGTAACCTAAAACTAAACAAAGCTATTTCTATAGATGCCAGTTAGCTGAAACAGTAAAAAATAGTTTGTGTTCACGAAAATTTTGCTTGGTAAGTAATACACAAGATTAATTCGTAATAAAATAAGACGGATTTAAAAAAAATAGTAAAATATCACCAATCAGAAATATCTATGTTTTCAACTCGCTTTTATTTTAATAGTTAATCTTCTGTTATATTACTTGAGGCAAGAGCAACTGTCATTGACTAAAAGTTTAATGTAGATCCTACGATCTGTCAACGGGCTTTGGAACACAATATTCTAAGCTAACAGCGGCAGCGTGTAAAACTAACACCATACTGCGTTCCAAGACTCAAACAGGTGTGACCCAAAAGGCTCCTAACGTGAATTGGAATTAGGCTGGCATGTCGGATGATCTAAGGCTAAGATCACCTCACCGCATAGACTAGTGGAAGGCAAACCATAAACGATGTTGCGGTATACCCAATAAGCGATGGCGGGACGATCTCGATTAACACATCAATGATTGGTATTTACTAGTTCAGGACAATAACTAAATCTAGAATTAGGTTTTTTGCAGTATTTTTTTAATATCTATATTAGTGAAAGCTATCTCTAAGAATTAAAATTAACGTGGTTGTTACACATATATAATTAGGTAAAAGGGTAACTTACATGTGATACGGTCGGTCAATCCGACTCGAATTTCGGCTGCGTCCGACGGCCTTTACACACTGAAGTTTGGCACTGAATTTAGTACCAAACGGGCAGACATCACGCACGTGCACTCTCCTTGTACAAAACCGCTGGATGCGGCTGAAACTCGAGTTGGATTGATCGACCATATCACAAGTGAGTTACCCGTTTACCATATTAAATATACCTAAGAAATCACATAAATGACTAATGTAAAATAAAACCAGTAGCTAGTAGACGCTAACTAGCTAAACACAAATAATTCGTAGACATTTATAGCGCAGATTCTGTAACATAAAAAACGTGCTCTTTCTCTAGCTTAGATATGATTGTATTAATTACTTTAGCCTAAAAGCGTTCTTGAAAATTGCGAAATGGAAATTGCTAATTATCTCGATCTCTACTCTACGGCTAATTGATATCTTGTTATAGACTTTCGATTTGAGTGCCCTCTATTAGTTTTCATCGTAGACTTGGTTCATCAATGATAGGTAAGACCAGGTGGTGCTGATCACCTGAAATAATAATAAAGGTTTATCAAAATACTAGTAGAACCCCCTGCGTTTCTACCCGTATAGTTCCCGTACCCCGTATAGCTATAGTATACTAGCTGAATAGCGCGCGCGTTGCTACGCCATCTATCTAAAATTCATCGTACCAATTCAAATTTTGAGCAAATTCGGTTACCTTAGGTTCTAATGACGCAACCTTTCACGTACCTTTGACGAATGACACATACTGTCACGCAACGAAAACTCTCAAAAAGCAAAATTATTTCCCGTTTTTGTTTTTACGTTTTTCATTCATGCTTCATTCCTGTTGTTAGTAGCGTAATGTTAAATAGCCTATAGCATTCCTCGATAAATGGATTATCGAACAGAGAAAGAACCTTTCAATTCGGACCAGTAGTTTCCGAGATCCTTGCGTTCGAACAAACAAACAAACTCTTCAGCTTTATAATATTAGTATAGATGTGCTATGCCTAATATGCCTGTGCGCTGTTCCAAACTATAATCTGACTGTGTTTAAAATTTCAATCCGATCCAGTCCAGCCAGTCCAAATCATTGTAGGAAAATAGCGGGAATGGAAATTACGCTAATAAAACCACACTTAGTCGCATAAATTAAAGGAAATTGCGAAAAAAAAGTGAAAATCGATTTACTTAGTAGAGATTTTTTTGCAAATCCAACAAAATTTATAGTTAGCTAAAACTTTAAAAAGTTACTTACTTTTGTAAACATGCGCATTGAAACTGCAGCATATTTCATCGAAGTTAAACAACATGGCTTTTGTGATCTGAATAACAAGAAGAAATCTTTTTAAATTAGAAATATAATCCAACATCTATTTTTTTTTATATTTTGTTAACTTTTTGTCGTTTTAATTTTATTTTAAGTTTTAGGTTTTTAGTTTACTTATACGTGGGATCGCTAGCGAAACTTTACTTAAATTTCAACCAAAAAAGGCTGTCAAATGCGGTTGAAACTTGAGTCAAATTTCGCTAACTAAATAAAAATGATTACTATGAAATTAGTTTACATAAAGCGTATTGTTAGGTACTTTAAATGAATAAATACCTAATAATCATGAAAGTCTTTTAAAAGCGACCCAGCGATAGAATACTTTCTTTTAAGTATGAAGTTGCCGGTTCGGTCTCTAGGCTCCAGGCAGCTTTATTACTTTTTAATTACATTTCTTTGATCGTTCTTGAAAGTAGTATCACTTAAATATAACGATTGATTCAAAAATGTTTACCTCATAATAATGATCAGGATGACTTTCTGGTACTGTGTGTCATTCTCAAACCATAAACTTTCATAAGCCATTTTCCCGATTCCGAAGCTCTGAAAAGGAGACGAACCTAATTTAATAAAAAGTTAAGTACGATTTTATCAACTCAGATATACCTATATAAGCCCTTTCTTCTATCGGACTTTTCGTATCTCAAAAAAGTGACTTCGTTTCATGGTTGATTTCCCAAAAACACGAACGAAGAGATTTGTCTCCACGTTTGTGATAAGAACGTCTAGGTTGTGGAATGCGTTACCTGAGTGGGTTTTCCTCGATAGTTACTCTTCGATCTTGGTGTCTTCGAATCAAAAGTGAATCGGTTTCTTCTATGTAAGCACGCTCCATCGTAGATCGCATCGTCGCTTAACATCAGGCGAGATGGTGGTCAAGTGCGAACCTATATTAGTTTTAAAAAAATAAGGATTTTATAATCAATTATTTTATTTTATTTCACGCTAATTCTCGAAAGTTGTAAGTTGATAATAATTTATTAGGAAATTTGGTGTGCCACCGGTGCGCCTTTACTGTGTGCCCTCGCGTGCTCACACAAAAAAAGCCCTGCCTATAAATACACGATAAATTGATAATAAAATTCAGTCTGGTAGGTCGGAACTATTAAAAAATTCGAAAATTAACGTTTTATGGTTTAAAAAAAAGCATTTGCGAAAGACCCTAGTAGACCATAGACTATAGATAGACCTAGACTGTCACTTGAAATGAATCTGACAAAATAAAAATTATACAAAGTTTTTAAAACATATTTTTACGACATAAACATAATCTGCCTTCTAAATGTTTCCAAGGCCTACTTTCTCAAGGCCTTCAAGAACTACTGTATTACTGTTTAGGAAGTGTCCTCGATTTTTTTTTTCTAAATATCGTCAACGTAGCCGGTACAGTTTTATAATAAGTCTGCAAGACGGTCGCTTTAGTGTGTCTGTTTAAAAATATACCTGTATAAATAAAGTGTGATACATTTGTGAGCCGTGGCATATGGAATTCACTCTCGTAAAAGGTGGCATATGGAACCTCTTACGAGAGCGAATGTATAGGAAACTCTTTGGTTTTATAACAAGACTTTATTCCAAATTTAAAATTCCATCGCATTTTGTTTGATTTTCTTTTGTTTTTCATAGTTCGAAAAACGCGGCCCTGGATCTCACGTAACAGAATTAATTGAAATTCGTTTTTGTTATTATTTTCTCTAAATAAGTCCAGCAATAGGTTCCATGACCGAAAAAGTAAGTAACAAGACATTGAATATCTTGTAAAAGTTACTTCAGCTCACAGTTTATTGTATAAAGTATAAACACAACCCCACCACAGATCACACACTTTACCACAGATCAGAAAATAGTCCATTACTTAACAAAATAATATTAAAAGATGTTATTATAGTTACCGCTGTAGTGAGTAAATCTCCGTAGTAACACATGTAGAGTGAGTAAAGAAGAGAGGCGATTACTGCTACGTAATTATTTATTTTGTAAATTGAACCACGGGAAAACTGGAATTTCAAAGCAAAATAATATTATATCTAAGTAGATACAAATATACAGATAAATATATATATAATCTTTTTAGACAGAACAAAAAAAGAGACCACAGTAAAAAATAACAATATATTGTAAACCACTGTGACAGCGAGAGGCCTTTTCACTGAAAGCGATCTCTTCCAGGCAACCTCATCGTCATATAGGAGATTGGATATACAAATATTAATAATTACATGATTATGTAAAGCAATTATTGAGTTCTCGTGTCCCACTGGTCTGCCTGCGCAGTTCCTGTTCCTGCGGTTTGTACGTATTAAAAAAGGAGCCCATGTGCTATTCTGGACTACAATCTAATTGTTAGCAAAATTTCAACATTCCATTCACTGTCGTTCCAAGTAATTTAGCAAAAAACATCCTAACTGACCCTAAACCTAATATTTATAACACTACAAACACCCATTCTAGTAATTTACTCACATTTAAAAGTGTGTTATTTCAGACTATAAACAACAGTCTATAGTTATTTTAAATTCCAACCCAATCGGTTCAGCCATTGCAACGTGATGGAGCAACGAATATCCAAACCTCCCAAATTTCGAATTTATAATAAGTAATAAAAACAGGATTATGGACTTACTTGAGCGGAATATGTGAAGAAGCACGTGATCACACCAACAAAAAGCAGATCTAAGAATATCATTTGATTGAAGGCCTCATCGAGCTGCTTCGATAAGCTAAAAAAACATGGTTGTCTGTAAAGTCGGTTTACTGACGATAGTTGAACGTGACAACGTCTTAAGAAAATACTGATGGAATGGTAGCATGTTTTCAAAAGAAAATTTTCGCGGTTGAAATTTCGTTTCCTTTTAATGCGGTCATAGTATTTGTGTTAAGCGCCATCTAGGTAAAACATTCTGAAGCTTTTTGAAAAGCTGTTCAAAGTGCCATCTCTGGGTACATCATTGTACTAGCACAAGTTCTTAACTTCATATCGTCGCTTTTCTAAAACATGGACAGACTCCTTGAACGTAATACACATTTCACTCACTAGATGGTGCGAAAAGTAATAAAAATACTGATGGAATGGTACTGACTGAGGTAACGGCGGTAACGGCACATGACGTCATGTTTTGCGGGCGTGCAGCCGGCTTCATCGAATTATAAGACGTTATCACGTCAAAAAAGAAAATAATAATATGAAGATACAATTTATTGTAATATGTAGAATGGTATTTGCATGGTCCGCTTATGGAAGTACCACAGCCAGTTTACCAGTTATTTTACCGGCAAGCAGTCTGTGGGGGCACGTTTGTACGTGTCAGAACTAGTATATAAGAAGATGACAGCGGTCAAGCGATCAGTCTCTCGCCCCGCGTCACTTGTGTATAATTAACATCAATATAGTCAGCAGTTTATACAGTGACGTGGTTTCATTTCCTCTCCAGTACCAGTAACACCTAAAGTGGTGACCCCGACGTGATCCAGCCCGACGTGACCCAGCCCGACGTGATCCAGCTCGACGTGATTCAGTGGTGGTTACAGTGGTGACCCCGACGATTGAACAGTGAGTTAAAGAGAAGATTCAGAAGATTTTTTTGGTGTTACTGCGTTAGTAAATTGTTTTGTAACAATGTTTCCGCACGCTGCAGCAGTAAGTAGGCAAGTGGGTCAGCAGGGCATGAAAGACGAGCGAACGAATTCCGCCCGATTCCGAACGATTCCGATTGTGCCCTGGCCGCTATAGGTGTGTCAACGAGATTTCCAGATTTTTGGGTTGACATGCCGCGGTTATTGTTGGCCCAGTTTGAAGCAGTGATGGCATCGCAGAAACAAGGGGATGGAGGAAAGTTCAACATGGTTATATCAAAATGGGGGAGAGACTCATTCCAGACGCCGGTGAACAACAAGTATACGGCGCTGAAGGGCCGACTGCTGCAGGTCTATGAGGATAGTGCTGAGCGACAAGAACTTAGCAACAAGAACAAAATTATAGAGAACACCACGTGCTACGACATCGCTGCTGTGTCCGGGAGTAACGAACAGGTACCCCATTTACCTCTCACGGAGCTAGTCAAGCAGAGGAGGAAGCTGGAGTTAGAAGTAGCTTCACTACGTAGTAACGTAGTAAGGTTCAAAGCCAAGAACGCGGAAGAAGCAGAAGCCGCCAAAAATGGAGCGAAAATAGGACTGGTTCGCGGAAGAAAAGGGCACCAGGTGATCCAGAGTGGCTGTGCAGATTCCATTTCCGTTTCAAGAAAAGTGCTATGCAATGTTAAACAGCCGATAATTGGAGCCGATTGTTCAAGGAATTTTAAGCTGGCAGTAGAAAATTAGGGCAGAGGATATAGAAAAACAGCAATCATTACGCGTTTGGTATTTTAGAAATTACGAGATTTGAAATTACGACAATTACTGTCTACCAGTTTGAAAATATACAAAAAAAATGTAAGTTACTTTTTTAATTTTTTTTTATGTAACTCTATTAAAACTTTTTTTCAGTTATGACCTTATGGCTCACAACTTCATTGTGAGCTACGTCTGAGGCTATAAAATAAAAATTCATAACTTGATTTCACAACACAGGACTCCTGGGATCTAAGGTTCCTCATACATTATATTGATATGATATTTATCAAATTCTTTTGCCCAAATATAAAAGAACAAATAAGTTTATTTATCAACTAGCTGAACGCGCGCGCGTTGCTACGCCATCTATCGAAAATCGATCGTACCAATTCAAATTTTGAACAAATTCGGTTACTTTAGGTTCTAATGACGCAACCTTTAAAATGTGACAGCATATTATGCTGTCACGCAACGAAAGCTCTCAAAAAGCAATATTTTTTCCCGTTTTTGTTAAATTTTTCATTCCTGCTCGGCTCCTGTTAATAGTAGCGTAAAGTTAAATAGCATATAGCCTTCCTCGATAAATGGACTATCCTACAAAGAAATAATCGTTCAATTCGGACCAGTAGTTCCAGAGATCCTTGCGTTCAAACAAACATACAAACAAACAAACAAACTCTTCAGCTTTATAATATTAGTATAGATGAAGCTTGATCTATCTAAATCTAATAAATTTATCCATCTTAATTTGTCCTATTCTGCAGTTTGCGTGCTTATTGAGTAAATTTCATTATTTTGCGTAACAACTTTTTTTTTAATAAAGAGTGACGAGACGAGCAGTACAAATGCCTGATGGTAAGCAATATGCCCGCCACATAACAGCACAGTGACACGCAGCCATATGGAACATGAAGAATCCAAATAATTACTTAGCACTGCACTGCGCTCGTCATCCAGAGATCTAAGATGTTTTATGTCTAAGCCCTGTAATATCTCAAAACTGCCGTATATTTATGCTCTTATGCTCTCATATGCATTAAGTGAAAAGTTTTTGAATTACAAAAAAAAACGCACCAATTTCGTTTATAAGCATCAATCGAATTGAGAACCTCCTCCTTCTTTAAAGTAAGTATGTTATAAAAGGACCCAAACGACAAAGGATACGGATCCTAGAGTATGTAGAGTTGCTGAATCTACCTCAATATAGTCTATCTATATCACTACATAGTATAAAACAAAGTCGCTTTCTCTGTCCCTATATATTTATGTACCTATGGATGACAAATATAGTGTCGGTATGTTTTTAATTAACATTAGTTGTCCCAATGTAGAGAAAAAGTCTCCTCCAAAGATTTACACGTTGGAAAACATAATACATTTTCATCTACATCCATACTAATATTATAAAGGTGAAGAGGTGTTTTGTTTCAACATGCCAATCTCAGGAACTACTGAAAAAAATCTAAAACTCTGTCACCGTTGCGTATGCACTTGATTCTTGAGTTCCATAGGCTATATACTACTAGCAGCGCCCCGCGGTGCTACCCGCGAAGTTCCCGTTCCAGTTGTTCCCGTTGTTTTTCCGGGATAAAAAGTAGTCAATGTGTTCTTCAAGACTATAATCTAGATATATGGATTATAGTAAAAACGATTTCACCTCCGATTTGAGTATAAATCCGAAAGTATTGATCGTGAATAAAAAGTGCGAGAACCAAAGTTGAAGAAAATAAAATTCCAGAATAAAATTGTTTGATAAACTTGATAGTCATCATCAACAGCCCACTAAACGCTCCCACTGTTGGGACTCGGGGCAAGTCTGCGAGAGAAGTCTCGCAAGGAGAGAGTTAAGGCCATAATCCACCACGCTGGCCCAGTGCGGGTTGGCGGATGACACATGACTTCGAAAGATTCTAGGTACATGTCGGTTTCCTCACGATGTTTTCCTTCACCGTTTTTTAAGTTAGCGGCATTACGCACATAACTTCGAAAAGACAGTGGTGCGTGTGGGGTTTGAACCCGGGGTCTCCGGATCGGCAGTCGCCCGACTAGACCAGCCACTCTTGAAACTTGATTGACTCTTCAACTTGAAACTTGATAGTATAACTCTGCAAATATTGATCCTAGAGTAAAAATGACACTAACCAAACTTGTGAGAAATTAAATTTCCAACAACTTTGGATACGGTTATTTTTTGCTCTAAAGTTAAAAATTAATGAGGTATTTCACATACCTACCGGGACTACCGGGATTAGTTAGAAAATCGAGATTTATACTTCCAACCTCTTCTTCGACGTTTAAAAAAAACGACGCTTCCCGATTTTTTTTCTATTTCAGGCTAATTTTATGTCTGCCCCGACTGGACTAACAGGGTTTTGCGAAATTCAACCCTTAAGAGGGTGAAACAAGCGATGAACGGTTGTATGAAAATTCATGATTTTCAAAGTTATCAAATTTTGTATTAAGACACTTGATACGAAGCAATCTAATGTTTGTTCTATCAATTTTGGAATTTCGAAACTGTATGGGGATTAAATTGGAGTTGAAATGGGAAACGAATGTCTCTTACGCTTTCACACCTTAACGACCGAACCGATTTTGATGAAATTGTTTTATTATAATAAATTTACTAGTATAATAAATTTACTAGTAATAATAAAGTTACTAAAGCTATTTTTTAGTAACCGTAAAAGTGTCTGGGTGTAAAAATAGGTACCTAGTGCCTGAGTTACCTTAGTATTTATTTCGCGCGGGCGAAATCGCGGAAAACAGCTAGTATATTATATACCTCGAGCGAAACTGAGACGGGCCGTTAGTAATTCATCTGTAATGATTAACTTTTTGACAGTTACTCACGTACAAAGCCTCTGATGCCGTTCAATGACTTCTTTAATAGATAAACCTTCTCTGTCATCATTATCATCATCAGTAGTAGCGTCATTTTCCACCACGCCCTCGTTGACGCGTCTTCGATCACATTGTCGCATGCGAACCATGTCTTCACCCAGCAGAGTAAATTCCACGCCAATGAGAGCGCACAGCGTTATCATTAACAACTCTGCTCCACAATACACAGCAACTCCAATCAACACTGAAATATATAACAGTATCTACTGATCCGGATAACTTCGTATCGTCATAGGTACCTACCAATAGGGCAAAAAAAAAAACCTAAGAAAAATATCCAAACCATTCCTCAATCCACTAGAACACACTCAATTTTTTTATCAAAATCGGTCTAGCCGTTTAGGAGGAGTTTAATTAAAATCACACGCACAGCAGATTTATACAGGTATACCTACATAGATAAAGGATTGACAAAAACATTTCGTAGTAAGAATTTTTGGAAAGTCCACCTGTAAAAGTACTACACCTTCACCGGTTTTTCTTTCGCCAAATGTGCGATCAAAACAACAAATAACATTTTTATTTTATGTAATTTGTGTGTAATTGTTACTGTGAATTAGAATATAACAAGTCAATTAGCAAACTCGCACTTGAGCAAAAAGATACAGGCTTTTGTCTAGTTTGAGGTTCATAGACAAACAGCTTTTCTGTACAGAGAAATTGTATGTGAAGTATGGGAATTGTACCTACTTTAAGTATCATTTGAATCCTAAGTACTAGACTACTAAGGACTAGATTGGCAAAGATAAGTAAGTCTTTTGTCACAAATGGCATCAAGTTTTACAACATTCTACCTAAATCTATAACGGAACTCAATGATAATAGTTTTAAGACTACAGTGAAATCAATTTTAATCCAAAAAGCAAATTATGAAGTAGACAATTTTATGAAGTACAAATTGGCTTGGTGTCACACTGTTATTGGCAAAGATACTTGAAATTCTCATTTCGGTTGCCAGTATAGTGGTGTCTTTAAATTGGACCGCATTGTTGTTTGTATTTTTTTTGACGTCATATTGTGTAGGTGTGTTTTTGTGAAGTTGAAATTGATTTATTATGTCAACTCTTATATATTCGTCCTATTTTCAAGACACTGTGATTGTGAAATGTGTATTGAATTCATTTGGACGACTTGTAATTGAAATTTATTATTTATTTATTGAAATTTACAATTAGGACATAATGAAATGATTTCTTTTTTGACTTATTATTATTGTATTGACATTGGCTTACAAATATTGAGATTAATTTAACAGCGTAATTGACATTTGTTAATGCCTAAAATTTGTGAAATGTACATGCTTAATTGTATTTATATTTTATTTTTTGCTTTTGACTATTCATAAGTGTATATTGTGTATACCTAAATGAAAATAAATTGAATTGAAGTATGTTCGGCTTCGATAAGAGGAATAAATTTAATAAGATTCTCTGTATATGTACAATGTTTTTGGTACATAAATATTTGTATTTGTATTAAATGGCTATACGTTAGTGCACGGGAAACGTGTGTGCAGAACAAATAAATGTGTATTGTTGAGTGAATGCGTTAATGTGATATAGGTCGTGAGAGGTTAATAAATTTACAATAAATGAAATGATTTTACAAATGATAACTTTGTACCCATCATGCGGCGCGGAACACATATGGGTTCAGCGCTGGATATGACTCATCATGAGAAAAAAAATCTAAGTTACCTTCAAACATTTTGAGATTAGTTTTGAAAAAACAAATCATAAGTGAAGGTATTTCTACTAAAATTGTTTGATGTTTTAATGATAAAAGAAAACTATAATAAATAAGTGAAATCAACTGAATAGAATTCGTCTCAAAATGAGTCTCAAGTCACAAGTTAAGTGTCTGAGTTTAATTTAAAATTGATGTTTGTGTTTTTTTTTTTAAGAAAAAAAAAATCATCCTGTTAAAAATGTATGAAATTCAAATATTTTAAATTACATACAGGCCTTCAAGAATAAAAAATAACCCATCTCACAGTTTGCGGATTTATAGAAACCCAATACCGTTTCATTACAATATAACGAACATGTAACCTTTATCTATAGATACGGTTGATATCCTTTGTTTGACGAAAATAACATCAAGTGAGTCCTCATTTTACGTAATTGTACCTTTGGGTTCGCCCGAATATCCGAGTTTTCCCTTGAGAGAGGTTATTTTTAATTATAACATTAGAAACTTGCAGGCTAGTGTTTAAACTACTCCAAATTTCATGTTTTCATGAGTGTTGTAGTATAAAAAGAGACGTTAAGACATAGAAGCTAGAACATCAGGTTTCACAATTTTATTACAATTTCAAATCTCGCCTTCATTTCTGATTAGGTACTAATTTTCCAATTCAAAATTAATGTTCCTACGACTTTGTGATTTTGTCATCACAACTAGTTTAAAAGGTGAAGAAAAACATAGCTTGAAAACTGGCGTGTAGAAAGAATTTCATGTTTCGAGGACATGTTTGTGTCATCTGCCAATCTGTATTGGCCAGCATAGCTCTCTCCTTGTGAGAGAAGGCCCCGAGTCCCAGCAGAGAAAACAAAACCAGCGTAGTTGCAATAAAATTTATTGTCAAAACTAGACTTATAAACTTTCACCATAAGGGTTGTTGTTTTTTTATGTTTTCACCTAAATCGTCGTTTCTAGACCCTTTAGTCTTTCATTGTGTCTATAAATACATTGGCATATCACTCTGGCAAGTTTTGGAAGCGGATTTCCTTTTTTGCATGCGTGCCCATAACAGCACAGCGACACGCAGCTATTGGAACATAAAGAGTACAAATCATTACCTAGAACTGCACTGCGGTTGTCACCCAGAGGCATAAGATGTTTTATCTCAATGCCCTGTAATTTCATGGGTAAAATTGCCCTTGAAACCAGAACACAGTGATGTTTTCACATTACTCTACCGCCTTAATTACCGCCTACATTACATATTATTCTTCAAGTAGAATAATGTACAAAGGTTTGATACCTATGATAGGTGTTAGGTGCGCGTGCGCTGACATCTATCTGTTAGGTATATTGTGATAATGTTAGGTATTATGTTGACAGATGTTCACTTTTTTTTTAGTAAAATGCCGAGAACTATTTGTCCAAGACAAACTTTGTGCAGGTTTAAAGGGCGAATTTATTCATATATGTAACAATTATAGTGTTTATGAAATAAATAAAATAATAAAAAAAAAATACGTCTCCAGGTGGACTCTGCAAATAATCCTAGTACTATGTACACGTTAGACAAAATAAAAAATAATAATTAATAAAATAAAAAAAAATTACTGCCATAAAACTGGAATCCATAGACCGCCAGATAAACAGCCCAAGATGCTGTAGGGTCGAAGGGGTAGGAGCACTGGATAGGCAGAAGCAGACCAAAGTCTTGCTTTAGCAGCAGTCGTCTCACGACAGTCTCCACTAGCGGTGTTAGAAGATACTGCCCGGAACCAAAGATTCCTACCCAGTAGGTTACTGCAAATAAATACATATTGGTTGTCATTTTCACACAGTATCAAATGTCCCCAAAATAAGCAAAGCTTGTACTATGGAAGCTATGTAATAGCTTATAATTTATAGAAACATCAAGTCACAGAACAAAAACTTGTATCCACCACACAAAAATGTGTTTTTTTTATTTTTTATCCATTCATAAATAACAATAAATGTAAAAATACAATTAGCACCTTTAAACCTCTTAGAGGTTTGTGTTAGTGCTAACATTCTCGAAAGCAAATATACATATACAATTTTAAGCAAATACAAAAATAATTATAACTCATAAATACAATATAAATAATTAAAATACATTCGATATACATAAACAAACTTAATCCTCTAATTAAATCTAGACTTGGGCAGGCAGGCAGAAAAACTTATCTGTCTACCCCCCACATCCAGGTGTTCCAGGTGGGAATCGAACCCACGACCCACGGCTTCGCAGGCGTCTGCCTGCGTACTACCAACTAAGTGAATTACTGGTAATAACAACATGTCTTTTTATGAATAACACGATACAGAGTAACAGCAAATAACTGAATTCAGTAATTATATATCTAATATTGAAGCACATAATATAGCACAGTATAGGTCTCATTGTATTTTAGTTTTGTTAATTTTGTTATAGGCTATGCCCATTTAAAAGTTAGAATTTGAAATAATATTAACGCTTTATTCATGTATCAAAAGAAAAGGACACACAAAAAGTAACAACGATCAACGTTAAAACTAATGCGACAAGTAGACGGCCTTAACGTTAAAAGCGATCTCTTCCAGGAAACCTTACAATAGTGTTATTTACCATAGTGTTGGCTTTTTTGTTTGGGGTATCAGCCGGTAACTCAAACCTATCGTTCAAATAAGGACTAGCAGTTAACTCAGCTATTTATTTTCGGTGTTTTCTTTAAACAACTTTTCTTTCCTAAGAACTAAGTTCTAATCGCAGTCTGTTTGGCTTCCCGTAAAAACCAATGCTACTATTATTATAAATGTTAATGTTTGGATGTTTGTTGCTCAATCACATCTGAACGTCTGAATGGATCGGGTTGAAATTTGGAACACTGTTAGATTAAATCACAAAAGATACACTTGATCTCGGGAACATAACGGGAACGGGAACTACGCGGGTGAAACCGCGGGGAACTGCCAGTATTTCTATTTATAGAACCATCAGAGATGATGAACCACATTCTATAAATTAAATAAATAAATAAATATTGGTGGACAATTCACACACAACACCATCTGACCCCAAACTAAGCAAAGCTTGTGTGATGGCGGCCAGATAGCTGATATAATACTTATATAGTTTTAAATACATACTTATTATACATAGAAACACCCAGACACAGTGCAAACATTTGAATTCATCACACAAATATTTGCACTGGGTGGGGATCGAACCCACGACCCTCGGCTTCGCAGGCAGTGCTACTACCAACTAAGCCACGAGGTCAGTCAATCTTATTGTCAATAGTTATCAATTGTCTTGTTAATCTTAAAATACCGTTAGCACAAACTAAGTATGAATACTTTTCAAATTGACCATAACGTACAAGGCAATTTCAAGTAAAGTCATAACTAAAATTATATTTATTTTATTTACGTATGTAGTATGAGAAACAGCTTATCGCCAGATCTACTTGTAGTTTCTAGTCCCGTAATAAAATTGTTGTATTAAACCACCTTTGGGAAAGGTCTTGTTTGTATTAACCTGGTTAGAAACCGTCTTATGATTTGTAAGCTGCAAATACACAATCTCGGAGATAGCAAGTACGGAATCAAATTAGCAAAGCGAGTTCAAACACAGTTCGGTTCCGTTTCATAGCTACTCGTATAAGCCGTGGTGGTGTAGTGTTGGGAACGTTCCGTATCATAGACGTGAGATTGCAATATCAAACCCTCCTGCACTTTTTACTATTTTTCCACGTGCAGAGAGGAGACATAGGAGTACCTTACTAGTAGTTTTTTTGACGTGATAACGTCTTATAATTCGATGAAGCCGGCTGCACGCCCACAAAATATGACGACATATACCGTTACCGTCGGTCGTTACCATCGGTCGTTACCTCGCCGCATGTTTGTTACAGTTGTATTAATTATTTCGACCAGTAGTTCAAGCGGGGATGTAGCTCAGTGGTAGAGCGTTCGCTTTGCATGTGAAATGCCCCGGGTTCGATCCCCGGCATCTAAAAGCTTTTTTGCATTGTTTTGATTGAAAATGACTAAATTCTACTGATTACTTTTTACATACAAATCTATTAAACAAATGAAATTAAAATTTTCTTTTGAAAAATGCTACCATTCCATCAGTATTTTCTTAAGACGTTGTCACGTTCTATCGTCAGTAAACCGACTTTACAGACAAACATTTTTTTTTTATAATATAGAGTTACGGGACGAACATGACATGTGGCTGATGTTAAGCAACACACCTGAACATAAAACATAGTATAACACAGCTATTGGAACATGAAGAGACCAAATCATTACCAAACACTGCACTACGCTCTTTACCCTGAGATATTAGATGATTTATATCTGTGCCCTATAATATCTCTAAAAACATTGCCCTTCCAAACCGGAACACAGTAATATTTTCACATTACGTCATGGCGGTAGAATTACTGGCAAAGATGTGATATTACTCCAGATGGACTTCGCAAAGGGTCTTACCACTACAGAAAGAATAGGAAAATAATTTATGGAAACATAATGCCCTGAACCAGTGCGAAGATTATGGTCTTGACTCTCTTCCTGTCAAAGAAAGCCCCGAGTCTCAGCGGAGAGTGCAAACAGTAGGCTGTTTATGCTACTAAAAATTGCCTTGCAAAGAAATTTTCAAAGACCAGCGTACATTACACAGTTTGAAAAGGCACATGAAAAAAAGTTCGCGGAAACGGTACACAGTTTCGTAAGTGCGTACTCGTCTTTACAACCCACCTAAGCCTACGTTCAGAACCTCCCATAATAGGGTCGTAAAGTACTGAGAGGCGTCAAATATGCTCACGTAGTATAGGTCTCTAACTAGGAGATAAAGAAAGGGTCGGCCGTAATACACTTCTTCATACAACAGCTACGTTTGCGTAGTAATTATCGAGTTTGTATTGAGCTTAGGCTTCGTCTGACGCCGCTAGGGAGACAGGGTGATAGAACCCGGGTACTCCTACGCACAACTATTTATACTATACAAGGTAGAACTCGGAAAATGATTGCGGAATTTCCTTGTAACCGATTTTCAAGGAGGACGTTCTTGGAATCTTGTTTCATGTCTTCACTGATTAAGTACTCGATGAAACCAAAATATTTTATTTTTGTTTCAAAGGCGATGATGACAAACTATTATAAACTAAATCTATACTAATATATAAAGCTGAAGAGTTTGTTTGTTTGAACGCAAGGATCTCGGGAACTCGCCTCGTGGCCTCGTGGCTTAGTAACTCTGCCTGCAAAGCCGAGGGTCGTGGGTTCGATCCCCACCCAGTGCAAATATTTGTGTGATTAATTCAAATGTTTGCACTGTGTCTGAGTGTTTCTATGTATAATAAGTATGTATTTAAAATTATATAAGTATGATATCAGCTATCTGGCCGCCATTGTACAAGTTTTTTTTGCTTTGCTTAGTTTGGGGTCAGACGGTGTTGTGTGTGAATTGTCAACAAAAAAAAAAAACTACTATTTAGTGTTTAGTTTACTACTAACTCCAGGTTCCGTGATTATTGCTATTTAGGTTCTTTTTTAACATATATCTTGGACTAGTGATCCCCCTCGTGGTATTTATAAAGCCTACAACATTCAGGTCTCACGTACATATCTAATAGTCTAGTCAACCAGTTCAAAAACGTGCAAAATAGACATAAAGCTCATAGAAACATGTGTGATATCTCATTCGATTCGGAATGACGTCTAGAAAAAATGTTTTAAAGGGTTTTTAGCACATAAAAATTGCGATAGCTATTAACAAAATAAGATTACAAAATAAATATTTAGTTAATAATTTCGTAACTAATGACACTTAAGATATTTTAAAAATAGACCTTGAAAGAGGAGGATATTTCCAACATAAAGGTTTAATTACAAGTACTCTATCTTTATTATTAATTCACTTTTTTTAACGGTGAAAGTAGAGCTCCGCGAGGCCGCTAGGGCATAGACGCGGCGTCTAAAAAACCGGCATATCATCTAAAATATTGATTTTACAGTATTCAATATCAATTTAAAAAACTTAAAAAAATACAGTGTAATTTAGATACTTAAATAATATAATGGTAAAAAGTTTTTTCTAAATCGGCCCAGTAGTGCTTGAGATTAACACGTTAAAAGAAACAAAATCTTCAGTGTAATAATATTAGTATAGATTAGGAAAACAAAAAAAAAGGAAATAGGGGGGAGTAGGGAACATTTTCAACCTAATACGTACTAGTGCTTTTTAGGCCGATTTCTCTTGAGCCGATCACTATCGGTTGAGAGTTCGCTAGTAATCGACTCAACATCATCATTTGCTATTGTTTCAGTCACTTCCTTTCGGCTCAGAGCCGGTTCACACGGCGCGGCTGCCCACCGCGCCCGCGCGCGGGTGCGGCGCCGCGCTGCGCAACGGTTTTGTTTCAATACTCACGAGACCGCAGGTTTTCGCGGTTTCTGCTCCGGAAAGCTACTGCGCAAGAATCGCGCGCAGCCTCGCGGCCGTAAACCGAGTCGTTTGTATTGAATTCAATTTTATATGGAAATCTGCCGCGCCCGCGCGCTGGCGCGGTTGGCAGCCGCGCCGTGTGAACTCTCTCTCAGACTGACCATCACGACCGCATTTTTGCCCCTCTGTCCTTCGGTTATACGAACTTATAAACAGAGCAATCTGCATGTAACTTACTTCCGTTGCATAAATTCATTCTTCTCAGCAAAGTAGTTCTTGTATTAATTTGAGTTTTGTTTAAGCCAGTGGTTCTCCATAATTTTCCTAACTCTTCAATGATAGTTGATAATAGCTCTATTTTAGGAGCTAAGACCATGGCCTTTAGAATACCTTTAAAACAATAAAATAAACATGTATTAAAATTGTAACAATGTTTAATTTACGAATTCACGTGATGTAGAATATTTGAGATTGCTGTTTAGAATATAATAAATAAACACTAAGTAATAAAGTATTTATTAAAAAGAGCCATAAGTGATCCTACTAATATAAGAAATGCGAAAGTTTAGATGTTTTGATGTTTGTTGCTCAATCACGTCGTAACGGCAAAACCAACCAGGCTTAAATTTTGAAACATGGTTAGATTATAGTCTGGAAAAGCACATAGGCTACTTTTTATTACGGGTAAATTACAGTAACGGAACTAACGCGAGTAACAACCCGGGGCGCTGTTATTAATTAATGTCTAAGCAATAAATTAAAAAATAAATGAATGTAAGTACTATAAAACTATAAAGTATAACCGGTGGAATAAGTTATCAGAGTGAGTGTTCCCTGATGGTTATTATCCAAGTGTCTTCAACTCGAGACTGATTGAAAAATTTCAAATAAGAAAATTATCTATTATTCAGACCTTCTTCAGATTCTTTATTATTATAATACATGCACTATACAATACAGGAAAACATTAAGGCTAGTGAAACAAATACTTATAGCTACATTATCACCGAAATCGAGTGGGATTGAGCATCTTGATTAACTTAGTACGAGTACATTAATCGAGTGGAGCGTAGGACAGATTTCTTTGTAATTTGGTTTAGTTAATAAAGGCTTTGCTTAAAGAGTTTACGTATAGCTAACTAAACCTATGGCTCTGCCTGATTTATTGAAGTAAGATACGTTCTTTAAAGTTAATTAACATTAGAAGCGTAGCCGTCTCAAATTTAACCCATTTGGGTGTTCTTTCTGCTCCAGTTAATATTTTAGAATGGTAACTTATTGTGACTTTTCAAGAAATAATGATGAAAACTTATTTTTTATCAACAAACCTGAAAAACTGTAAGATGAAAAAGGAAATATTAATACAGGAAGACGGAAAATATTAATAATCAATAAGTATTAATAATTATTGTGTAATAACATACCGATAATTACTTACACCTTACTATAAGTAGTTGTTCTCGAATAACTATTGAGCTACCAGGCAAAATCTTTTTAAAACAGTTTTTGCCTAGTATGACGGTATGGTTTGTACCAAAGAACAGGCTTCGTGTAAAGACCGATTTACATCAGACGAGCAAATGCTCATTCTATCCCGACTGTATCAAATTCATTTGGTGTAAACAAACGTAGAGCATTCTTTCGTTGTTTTGTTTGCGTTCGCAAAGATTCTATGGAATTTATAATATGGAAAATGCTAAGAACGATCTTTCGTTTACACTAAAAGATCGAGAAAGAATGCTCTTGTTCCAGCTCTAGCTCTATGTTCGTTTAGTTTAAATCGGCCTTAAAATAAACATGGTACATAATTTTCTAGAACCAAATTAGGTTTATACCAAAATATGATAGAAATTGCAAGGCGTGTACTAGAATTTAAACTTAATTTAATAAGCGGCTAAAATTGCGTACCCTGGGTGGAAACAAGGAACGGCGGCACAAGATAAGCAATTTCGAAAATCACCCCTCTAGCCACCGTCTTGGCTAAATTCCAACTTAGAGTTACGTAATTCATCACCAGACAAGGCATAATATACGAATGAGGCCAATATTTCCTGACAAAACCTTCGTCCTTAGCGAGAAACTTCATGTTTATTCTCAACAAGTAATTGAAACTTGGACGAAATAACTTCGCGAATTCTTTTGGGTAATCTTTTAACACTTCCATTTTGGGATTAAAAGTCTTCGGGATCTTTGTATAAATATTTTTAGGTAAGTTGGCAACTTTGCAAAGAGGGGTTTGATTTAAGTAGACGTTGACGCTTCACTGGTTATTGTGTTGGAAAAGTTAGAAAACTTAAGTTGGTGGATACTAGTATTAGCTCGTTGATTTGCTTTCATTTCTTCGCTTCGCTTGCTCTTACTTGAATTTTTAGATGATTTGACATTGTAACAGAGAACGTGTTAGAATCTACGGGTTGAAAAGATTATTTTAAGGTATAGGGTTTTTGGATCTATAGATGAGTGAGAAATAGACCAATTCAATTTCACCTTTCTGACTATTGTAATAGTTAGTTTTTGCTGTTGTATACTGTTCAGTGTTTAGTATGTATGTACTATTCAATATTCAGTAGGCAGGTGGAAAGTTTTTTTACATATTTGTTAGAGTTTAAGTAAAAGGTTTAGTTGAGATAACAATCAAAAATATAGTATTTTGTTGTATACAAAAGTTATGACTTTCGCAATGTCTAAGTTTGAGATCATTAGAGTTTGAAGTCTTGCATTTTCGAACACAAGTTGCGGCTGGTCTAGTCGGGAGAACGGCGACTGCCGATCCGGAGACCCCGGGTTCAAACCCCACACGCACCACTGTCTTTTCGAAGTCATGTGCGTAATGCCGCTAACTTAAAACGGTGAAGGAAAACATCGTGAGGAAACCGACATGTACCTAGAATCTTTCGAAGTCATGTGTCATCCACCAACCCGCACTGGGCCAGCGTGGTGGATTATGGCCTTAACTCTCTCCTTGCGAGAGAAGGCCCCGAGTCCCAGCAGTGGGAACGTTTAGTGGGCTGTTGATGATGTTGATGATTTTCGAACAACTCTATTTTTTATGTATTAGCGCGTTACTCAAATGTGATACGGCCAGTGCAGACTGTTAAAAGTTTCAGCCGCCATCGACGTCCTTTTTCAAGGAAAATACAAGGACGGTGACCGAATCATGTTTAACAGCGCGATAGTTGCAAGACAAAATACCGTCGAACGCGATTGAAAAGTAAGTTTGAAGGGCAATGTTTCTAGAGGAATTACTGGGCTTAGAGATATAATATATTAAAAAAAAAAAAACGGCGTTAGGCGCGAGTAGACAGATTTTTCGTGGGCTGTGAATTGAATTCATTCGTCACGCTCGGGTATGATAAGAAAGCTTCGGGTAAACTCGGGACCATGGCTATTGGGCATCTAGAAATACGTCAGCCAATGGGAAATGCTGAAAGGGCGTGGACAGGCCATCATGCATGGCCATCTAGAAATGGGTGAGTCAACGGGAAATTCTGACCCATTTCTAGATGGCCATGCCATGATGGCGAATGCATGCCCTCCGGTTACACCCGTGTAGTTTCCGAGGTAAGCTATCAAATTCTGAGTTTTCAGTTTTCACTTCTGTCGGCAGTTCCTATGACTGCCAATTTTGTTTTTTCCAGTAACAACTATGCCAGTTTTCATAGTAAAACTATAAAATATTTCAAAAACAAACAAACAGAATTATTAATAATATTTTTGCAACAGACATGTTTATTCCTACCCCCACAATTTGACGAGCAATTTCTCTAATAACAGAAAAACTGAACCGAAACGATTTGATTCGAATAACATGCAATGAACACAGTAATTCTATACTTCGGTGTTTATGTTCACGTCTCAGGTAAACATTCTCAAAGCGTTTTATGTCTACAATTTATTTCCTTTTCACCGCAATTTTAAAAGGAAACTTTGAAGAAGTTTTTAGAAATATACGAAACATGATTTATACCTCAATTGGTTGTTTTGTTTGAACTGTACTACTTTTTGTTATATGACGTATTTCCTTCCATATTTTTGGATAAGTCCTTTTAATTTACTTTTAATGATTAGTACTATTATTATAAATGTCAAAATTTCGATGTTTGGCTATATATTGCGCAATCCCTGCGGAATAGGCAGTAATGTGCTAACATCACTGTGTTCCGGTTTGAAGGGGAATGTTTTTTGGGAAGTTACAAGGTGTAAACATATACCATCTTAATACCTATTTCTGGGTGATGAGCGTAATGATGACTTCAAAGTCTAGACTTTGAAGTCTTTTTCGCATAAGAGTGTCGTTGGCTATGAGCCTTCTGGCACGTCTCTCGATCGATTCCAAAGTAAGGTGGTATTAACCACCTTGCCCTTTTTTCTATCGGAATGCTGGTAGCTCGAAAAAGTGACATCGTTTCATGTTTGATGTTCCAAAGACTCGAACGAAGAGATTTGACTCTACTTATGTGATACGATCGTCTAGGCTGTGGAATACGTTGCTTGAGTGGGATTTCCCTCTTGGTTTCAATCTTTGTCTTCAAATCAAGAGTGAATCGGTTTCTTCTAGGTAAACACGCTCCATCGTAGGCCGCATCGTCGTTTAACATCAGGCGAGATGGCGGTCAAGACTCAACCTATAAACCACACACTGCTATTAATAGATAAAATCACGGATCACGCGCTTCTTGAGCATTTACTTTGCGCATACTTGAGCGCATTACTTGAGCGTTTTTTTCCTATCATTGGGTGTACGCCAAATTTATTAGCTCAAACATCGAAGGTTTCGCTCTCTACGTGAAAGGTTTCAGAAATTCTGCATAGTCTTCGTTTTTCTTACCATGTCACAAGAACTAATTTAGTAATATATTATAATATTTATAGATGTATAATTATAAAAAAGAAATTAAATGTTGTAATAAAATTTTGTAAATTAAGACCTGCTTACTATGGCTGTTATGGTTTGTTTGGATGTTTGTTGCTCAATCACATCGTAACTTCTGAACGGATCTGGTTGAAATTTGGAGTGCAGTTAGATTAGTTTAGTCTGGAAGAACACATAGGCGGAGAAATAACGCGAACGAGAACGGCACGGGTAAAACTGCGGGGCGCTGCTGGTATGTATCATGGCTATTAAATGACAAAAAATATTTATTGAGACCAAAACTTAATCTAGTATTAAAATTATTGTTGGACCCCACTCCGAAGACGCGATCCAAAACTAAGACCTATGCAGTCATTGTCTCTTCTGACTACTGATATGACTACAAATAATTCCGAAAAGCCTCAATTCCGAAAGCTGGCCTCAGAGTTGGGTCACATTATATATATTCTATATTCACACATTTTTGTCACAATCCGGCCCCAGCTCAGCATAATGCCGATTGTTTCCAACCGGCGATAATCTTCCGCTGGATGGATGGATCATGGATCATTCTTCTTCGTAATTTTGTTTCACAATAGTAAATTAGACTGCCCCTTTTCAAGGTCATGCCCATCAACATACGACATTGTGGGAACCACAATTAGACTAACATAATTACCACATTAATACAAACCATGTTGTGGTTTGGTTACCACATTATACATGTATACTTCTATACTAATACTAGCTGTTCCCCACGACTTCGTCCGCGCGAAATAAATACTAAGGTAACTCAAGTAGTACCTATTTGTATACCTATTTCATACACAATTACGGTTACTAAAAACAGCTTATAATAAAACAATTACATCGAAATTACAAAATTGCTCGAACAAACATTCGTTTGCTTCGTGTCAAGTGTCTATATACAGAGTTTTATGGTTTTATCTTCAACGATAGGTAACTTCCATATTGACTTTCATCCCCCATTTCAATTCCAATTTCATCCCCGTACAGTTCGAAATTACAAAATCGCTAGAACAAACATTCGTTTGCTTCGTGTCAAGTGTCTAACTATAAACAGAGTTTCATGGTTTTATCTTCAAACTTCCATATTGACAAATTCATCCCCCTTTGCAACCCCAATTCACCCCCGTACAGTTCAAAATTACAAAATTGCTATAACAAACATTCGTTTGCTTCGTGTCAAGTGCCTATATACAGAGTTTCATGGTTTTATCGTCAACGGTTAGGAACTTCCATATTGACATATTCATCTCCCATTGCAACCCCAATTTCATCCCCGTGCAGTTGGAAATTAAAAAATGCTAGAACAAACATTAATTTGCTTCGTGTCAAGTGTCTATATACAGAGTTTCATGGTTTTATCTTCAACGATAGGTAACTTCCATGTTGACTTTCATCCCCATTTTAATACCAATTTCACCCCCGCACAGTTGATGAAACATTTAACTGCTTCGTGTCAAGTGTCTAGATACAACATTTGATAACTTTGAAAATTACGAATTTTCAAACAATCGTTCATCTCTTGTTTCACCCTTTTAGGGGTCGAATTTCGCAAAACCCCGGCTTAGCGAGCGCCTACGTACTAAAAGGGACCTGCATGCAAAATTTCAGAGTCCTAGCATTTGCAGTTACTGAGATTCCTTGATGAGTGACCTTTCGCTTTTATAAATATAGAAGACTAGCGGCCCGCTCCGGCTTCGCTCGAATAATAACCTAGATATCAACTGCAGCGCCATCTGCCGTAGCCTATGTTACTCGGGAATAATGTAGCTTTCCAAAGGTGAAAGAATTTTTTAAATCGGTCCAGTAGTTTCGGAGCCTATTCATTACAAACAAACAAATATTTCCTCTTTATAATATTAGTATAGATTATAAAGCTAAAGAGTTTGTTTGAACGCAAGGATCTCGGGAACTACTGGTCCGAATTTAAAGATTCTTTCTCTGTTGGATAGTCCATTTATCGAGGAAGGTTATTGGCTATTTAATTACGCTACTATCAACAGGAGCGGAGCATGAATGAAAAATGTAACAAAAACGGGAAATTTGCTTTTTGAGAGCTTTCGTTGCGTGACAGCATGTGCCTATCATATAAAGGTTGCGTTATTAGAAGCTAAGGTAACCGAATTTGTTCAAAATTGAAATGGTATTTTTCGATAGATGGCGTAGCGACGATCAGCTAGTAGATAAATTAAAGATCACGAAGTTTCTCCAATAAACAATTAGCAAGGGAGACTAATCCCAACTATTTAAAGACCTTACAATTTTGCCGTTGTTTTACTGTTTGCGGTTAATTTACCAAATGGTTTGGGTCTACTTTTATCATAAGCTGTACAAGCTTTCGAGTAGAATAAGTTGCCGGCTTCATTGCGAGTGCAATTTAGCTTTTAAAGACCAGAGTGAATAAGTATTTTTAGGTCAGCGTCATTCTTCAACCACACGCTTTTTTTATATCTGTTACAATCGTCGTTATAGCCGATATATAATCGAGATCGTTAATAATCAAAGTCAAAATGGAACTTTTGCGGGATAGAAAAACAACTGAGCTCTATTTTTGTAATTTATTTTACTTTTCCAAGGAATTCTATCGCAATTCTAATAACTGAATATTTTACGTTCATGTAAAACGTGTACAACATAAACAAACTTTTACAATATTATACTGAAGAACAATGTTTTGAAAACTTGGCATGATGTTTATAAGCGAAAGTTTCGTTTGCTCATGTGATGCACCTCGGGAGTAAAGTTAATGTTGTTGTAACATTCATATTATAGAAGTTTCTATTGTTTCGAGAAACTTTACTGTGACAGCTAGCTTTAGGTATGCAATTAAAATGCTTGATAAGTTGGCTTAAGTTTAGTTAGTTGAGTCTCATTCGTTTGTTGGTGGTTTCATGATACGGAGCAGAAACGCTCTGCTTCACACAATCATAGCTGAGGCCACATATTGTGCAGCTTAACCAAGATGGTTGTATTTGGAACTGCCGGTATTTGTTACTATACCATAAACTACCATACACTTTTAATTTAAATGAATAAATGTTGTTGGAGAGAACTTGCATTATGGGACTCAGGTGGTTGATTTAATACGTATATATTATTGTTAATACATAACCTGCTTAAAGACCTTGGCTTGTCCAGAAGTGCAGTAAGTTCTATACTAGAACGAGTATCTAAAGCTGCACTAGGAGGATCGTATCGGATTTGGCTGGGTAGGGAGAGAAATACGAGTAGTGAAGGTGAGTGTTGACGTACGTCACCAAAAGGGGCCCCTTTTAAACCTACGCCCGAGTCACAAGTCTTGGGCTCTATTCGAGATTTCTTTCTCTGCCACACGATGGACCCGGCACCCGCACGGTGAATCCATGGAATGCTAAGAAGTTCGTCTCTCTCTTATAATATAGAAAAACAACCAGCCATAATAAAGTATTTGCACTCATTACACAAATGTTTGTCCTGAGTACCAGACGAACTACCAACTAAGTAACGAGACCAATATTGTCTTATTGGTATGGTGGAGTTAGATAGATAGAGTGGTTACAGAGAAAAGGTAAGCAGAGCGTTGGACGTCCACTGGCAAAATAAGCCGACATCGTAGTTACTGTCGCGGGTCAAACCTGGACCCGATTAGCACAGACACCACGACAGTGATGCTTATTCCCAGCACTGTGATCTCCATGGACTGTGAATGATCGTGTCGTTGCTCAATATTACTGTTAAATTTATGTACACTGTAAGTTAGGTCTTGTATGGATTACTGCTCTCACCTTCGAGGTGACTGCGCTAAGTATCAGATGGAGGCGTTGGTTTCATCAGCCGAGGCTCATTCTAGAAGCGTACAATATCGTTTGCCGCTTTTTAGATTAATTGAAACTAAACTAAACGATAAAATAATGGAAAATCAATAAAATTTACATATTTTTTTACTACATCTAAATCTCTGAGACTAGTAGATACAAAAATACCAAAAGAACTTAACTGTAACTAAAAACTTCACTGTAAAGCCTCTTGACATCTGAAAGCGATCAATTTAACTTAGTTCACAAAGACTTGAATTATTATTTGCGTTCCCTTATCACAAAAACGGATGGCTTCTCAAGCAAAAACAATACTAGAAATTCCTTCCATGGAAACTTGTCAATTTCTGCTTTGTTTCATAATAACATCGTCTCTCCCGTTTCCTTGTGTTATGTAAATTAGTTCCGCAGAATTATAATTTCATTCTGAAACGATTATCAAACTTTGGAGCTTAGTATCATCAAGTTAGAATTGGAATTTGATTGAACATGAAAATATCCGACACGCTGGAGTGTTTGCGGGTGAATACTCGTTTTGACAAATTATAGTGCGTGGTATTATGCCTTGAATTAGTGATTCCCCCTATGTAATTATTTTGACTTGTAATATGTTTACTTTTAGGCCGCTTTTATTTTGATATTTTATCGTTAAGGTAAATGAGATAAAAGTGTATCGTAAGTGAAGTAAACTTGACTAAGGTCAGGCGAGAGTTTGGGCCAAGCCTTTAGTATCGCAGTTAGTTTATATCTGGATTGAGTTATGGTTGTTAGGGGAAATGCACTAAATGCTCCAACAGAACAGAATATTCTAGTTTGTGTAACAGAATAAGCTGACCACTTTATGATTCCACTGCTGGGAGTCTGGGACTCAAGGCTTACGAAAAATGTTTTGGAACATATTGGTTTCGTTACTTTTCATTTCATCACGGTAGGCAGATATACTCGTAGTATTGAATTTGATTCAATGCTTTTCTTTGGGCTATTCTCACCCAAGACACATATTTGTGTGCGGATCAGAAATATTTGACGTAGGAAGAGTTTTCTGTGTATCATAAAATGTCTTTATAATAATGTTAGTATAAGCTATGGGCATTCAATAGCTTTGTTAAGTAGATTGAACTGCATACTCCTAACGCTGTGGAAGAAAAATTCTACAAACAATAATTTTATTATTTATTTTATTGGTTTCATAGTGGCAGGGTTTCATACTCTTTACAAAGTTTGCTCGGAGAAGTACCACACTTTTGCCAGTAATTGTACCGCCAAGATATAATGGACAAGCATCACTTTGTTCCAGTTTGAAGGACAATATAACTAGTAAAATTGCAAGGCACAAAGATAAATCTTATAGCTCTAGGTAGCACACGGCAGTGCTAGCTAAAGTTAATGACTCATCATGACTGTATCAATAGCTGCGTGACACAGTAAATTTATGGGCAGGTGGGTTTATTACCATTAGGTATTTGCCCCAATATTCTCATCACTCAATACTTTTTAGGGTATACTATCGATAGGTCTTCAAAAATTATGTTGAAGTTTCTAGTATCATTTTTGTCTACACTGAATAATTTGCGCGAGAGACACTTCCAAAGTGATAAAATGTGTGTCCCCCCTCTAACTTCTAAAGTAAGAGAAAGACAAAAACTTTAAAAAAATATATGATGTACATTACCATACAAACTACAAACAAAAATTAGTTTGAACTCGATCTGATTAGTAGGTTTTTTTAGTACGTCATAAATACACTACTATTAAAACTTCGATCAAAGTTACAACGAACTACAAGAACTATGTGTACTATGTATATTATGTTACTTGCTGCAACGGAACCCTTCATGGGCGAGTCCAACTCGCACTTGGCCACTTTATTTAAAATTTAAATTTGTCACTCCACAGACTCCGGGGTCCGTGACTTTTGTCATTTCAAATCTTATATATTTTTTACATATTTCTTGGATTAGCAGAAGAAGAGAAAAATAAGGGGGAGTTGGGAACATTTCAATACTAGTGCTCGTCTGTTGAGCCGATCACTACCAGTTGCGATTCCGCTAGTAATCGACTCGACATCGATTCTTTGCCTAATTGCCATTTGTCTAAGCTGCCTCCTTCCGGCCCAGAGCCTCCACTACGGCTGCATTTCTCTCCATGATGGCTATCTGTAGGTTGAACTCTCGGATGATCTTCGGTGATGCAGCCGTCGCTCGCCGCACGAACCGACCGATGGCATCAATCACCCAATACTAGAAATAATTATATGTAATTAATTTCAAGAGAGGTCTTATAAAGGGGGCTACGCATTAAACAATGGGGTTACGCGTTAAGTGTAAGTCAAATCAAAGCAAACAATCTTTATTTGAACAGTTTACATGGCATTGTGCGACATAAGTTAAACCGTAATACAAATTTGAAAATTAATCAGGTGAACTCTATTTCCCATACTAGGTCGGTCTTGTGTCGTGGGACATAGCACTTAATATACTTACAATGATAGAATTATTAGAACAAACTTAAAATTAGGGGTGGTTTTTACCATTTGTGGGTAGAAATGAAAAACAAGGCGACTAGGGCCTGTGTTTCAGAAGTACAAGTAGATTTTTAGGGTTCCCCACCCAAAAGGTAAAAACGGAACCCTCTCACTGAGACTTGGCATGGATTGGATGGTCCGTCCGTCCATCCGTCCGTCTGTCCGTCCGTCCGTCACGAGGCTGTATCTCAAGAACGGTTATAGCTGGAGAGTTGAAATTTTTAAAAATAAAATAAAAATAATATTTATAAAATAAAATAAAAATAATATATACAACAAACTTGATTTTTTACCGTTTCTTGTTCGATTAGTCCGTCCGAAGCAAACTAGATGGCGCCACTAGTAAAAATTAAACGCGATATCGAATTCGTCGTCAGAAAATCAAAATCAAAAAATTAAAAAAGCTTTTTGAAAGCCTGTCTGCGGAAATTGCGATTTATACGGAATTCCGAATAAAGCCAAATAGGTTTTCGCCGTTTATTTGCTAATGGTATGGAACCCTTCGTGTGGGAGTCCCACTCGCACTTGGCCGGTTTTATTATAATTTGTGGGTAAATGATAAACAAGACGGGCAGGGCCTGTGTTTCAAAAATACAATTTCCTCGAATATCACAAGTACTTGTAGAATGCGTGTGTGAAAGTGTGCGAGTATGAAAGGGTGTGTTTTGAAAGTGTGTGTTTGCGTTGTGTGACGTAAGCCTACTAGTATTTTAATGTAAATGTATGGATGTACCCACATAAATCTGAATAGTAAGGTATCTTATTATTTAGATTTCTGATGTAGCTTCCTTTTGTGAATCAATGGTTTCAATATATGAGTCTATGAAAAGACTAAAGACTGATGACTACGTACGACCAAGTAAAGCAAAAAACTAGAAACAAAGTAATTGCTGTTCGAGTACTGCAATCAAGACTTGAAAACCAATTCCGAACTACTCCGAATTTGTTTCGGCCGGCATTATCGAAAAACTTCTGTATCGGTTCGACTGGCGAGTTTCAGAGCACACTTCGAAGTCTCACCTAAATGATGGCACTTCAATAGTGTGTTTGATACAGATTGATGGAAGATTGGGTTTTGGTACGTTTTTGCTGCATTTTCTGTGTGTAGAAACTATTATATTATAGTATCTTTTTTACCCGACTGAAAGAAGGGTAATGTTTTTCATAAGATACGCATCTTGTATGTTTTGTAAATTTCCATTTTCTAGCATATCTTCCAAACGGCTGGATTGCTTTTTAACCGACTTCCAAAAAGAGGAGGTTATCAATTTGACCACAATTTTTTTTATGTATGTCACCTGATTTCTAGGGAACGCCCAAACCGATTTCAAAATTTCTTTTTGTGTTCGAATGGTTATGGTTTCCGAATAATCCCATATATATTTTATCGAAATCAGCCAGGTGGTATGTGAAATATGAACAAAACACCAAAATTTGCCTACAATGTTGTCTGGATGACATGGTTGTAGATTTCACAACAGTTATGAAACGCGATTCTGTCAACACAAAATTGTGTAAATGCATTGTTGAAAACTTGTTTTGCAATAAAAAGGGCAAAATAAACTCTTTTTATACAAAAAATTCAACCGACTTCAAAACCACAAATGGGCACTCAAAAGCTTACTATATAAGCGCTACTATTCTATTTGAAGACACCGACACAGAATTTTATCACCGTGTAATTATCAAAATGATCACCAATCACAATCTGGAGTAACCACCCAATCACAACATTGGAGTAAACAACCAATCACAAACTGGAATAACCAGTTACCTCGGAATGCATGAACAGATGGTTAGGCTATAAGAAATATCACACAGTCTACTTTTTGTCCAAAGAAAATTACAGAAACGGGAACGACATAGATGAAACCGCGGAGCGTTGCTAGCTAATACAAATAAAAGTAATGTCCAGTTACTTAACATGTTAATAGTCAACGTAGAAATAGCCATAGAAGAGACCAGTTTGTATGGGTCTACTTTAAAAAGTTGTGTACCATCTTATTTTTCCTGCAACCAGCAATAAAGATTTTTGCATTTGTGATACAATATATTTAGTAATACAACCAATTATTTATGTCAAGTCGTGTTAAGTATACGTTGATATTTGTGTATCAAAGACGGTCATAAGTTACAGGCATAGGAACTTGAAGTGACCTGATTATGTCTTTGAAAAACATTCAGAATACCTACTTTTTAACTGTGATTCCATTACAAGTTAGAGAGAACACAATCTAATTGACTCTGACTTTACCTGGCTTGACCTCCCAACTTGGAAGAGAATATCAGTTACTTAAGTGTAATGAGTTTGCCAACTTGACTAGACGTTTTCGGACGATGACTTTGTTGTGGTCTAAATTACTGCGGTCCATCTGGTTGAACCACAAAGTTTATGAACTGTTCTGATATATTTGCTCTAGATGTAGAATAGTAGGATAATACCTACCTACGCCTACTGTAGGCATTGATGGGGATTATTTACAACCCAATTTAATTAAAAATTAAACAAACCTGGGTAGATATACACCTACACTTTTTAATAATTATTTAATCAAATTTTAATGTTATGATATACGAATATTAATGCTTGTGGCTTAGAAGCCAGATTGTCTACATCATTGTAAATATAGGCTTCTGATACAAAAAAATATTCAGACACAGAACGTGATTTAAGATTCCCAGAGCTTGTAATTGGAGACATCTCTCACAAGCAGAAAGTCAAGTGCATAAATCCATCACGCTGGCCAAGTCCGAATTTTTTGTTCATCGTTAAATCCAGTTTTGGCGACAAACTTGTATATCAGAACTTGTAAAAATACTCAGAGGTCAAAACTGCAGGTGAGGGTTGAATCCACAGCCTCACTGTAGCAAAATATGACGTTCTTGCAAAGTCTTTGACCGTCGGCATTCTTTACGTAAATGTGTTTTTGGATACTAATCAAACCCACGACATACACCTTTGGCTAAATGAGCTAGAAAGCTAGTTACCGGACGAATGTATTGATAACAAGCTGGATGTTCCGTCCGTGTGCATTGCAAACTAAATAATAATAAATGAATAAATAAATATTGGTGGACAATTCGCACACAACACTATCTGACCCCAAACTAAGCAACGCTTGTAAGATGGCGGCCAGATAGCTGATATAGTACTTATATAGTTTTTAAATACATACTTATTATATACATAGAAACACCCAGATACAGTTCAAACATTTGAATTCATCACACAAATATTTGCACTGGGTGGGAATCGAACCCACGACCCTTGGCTTCGCAGGCAGAGTAGTAGCCCACTAAGCCACGAGGCCAGGCTATAATTGGAGAAGTGTTGCCCTCCAAGCCGATGGGTTCGATTTATAATATTAGTGAGCTTAGATAAGGTGACGTAGTTCTATTATTGAAGTTTTATACTTTTGTAATAAGCAAATTTTAACTGTGAGATGCGTTATCTGAATGGGTATTCTTCGATTGAAATAATCTAGGTCATCTTACCAAGATTGAACTAATTACTTCTCGAAAACCACATTCCTTCGTAGATTTGCTTCGTTGCCGAACTCCTGCCCAAGCCTCCTTCACTTATTTGTACCTAGTTTTATAATCGTAAAAAACAGTAAGACAAATCGTACAGTAAAAAAATAGTAAGACAGTAGTACTGAAACAAATTATACATACCTACGTATGGATATCAGTAAACCATGCGTGATTCTTTTAAGATAAACCCTCCTCTGTGGTCCTTGCAAGGATCTCTCGAGCCTCTTAGCGCCAGGGCTGGTCGATTGACTTTGAAACTAGATAGCTCTTCAACTCCAATAGGGCTGGAGCGAATTCTTTTTTCGTGATTTTTTGCGCGATTTGTCTTTGAAGAAAAATGTTTGAGCTATGATGTGACAAGTGGAGGTGACAAAGGTTATTGAGTGTTGCTCTTATTCTGGAGTATGTATTTAAAACTCTTGTAGAAAATGTTGTTTCAATAAAATTGAGATATTTTTGAAAAGCCCTTAACGTATAAATTACAAAATTTTGCTTTTTATAGCAGTTGTGCAAATCATTAGCTCCTACCTGACTATATCCATTAGTCATATTTTTCAACATAGCCGAACATGAAAACTTCACTTAGGTCAATGTTTTTGTAGTGGTCGAACTCTTTGCACAGTTTGCCTGGGAAAGTAGCGTACCTTTGCCAGCGACAAGTAGTATTGTGAAAATATTTTTGTTTTGAATGGCTATGTTCCGAGAGAGATTACAGAGCAAAGAGATAAATCATTATCTATATGGCAAGGTTCTGTAATGGACAGGCGTGTTGTTTACCATTAGGTAGATATCATGCTCATCCCGTCATTTTTATTTAAAAAAAGGTTTTCTTTAATGTTACATCCACAAAATCACGAAAAATTAATTTCTGTACCGATATGACTTGGATCAAAACATGCGACAACGTTGTTGCTCGCGTACCTAAAACTTGAATTAATGTTTAAGATAAAACCGAAATATGCCTAATACGTAGTCTAAGAAAATACCCTAACTACATTCACAAAAGTTTCTTAATAACTTGCTTTCAACAACGCCTATGGAAAGCCCAAGAAACATTCACAAAAGTTTCTTACTAACCCGATCTCAACACCTAGTTTCTTTTACACCAATTCGGCCAGTCTGAAGAAATTCCCAATCGCCCAACTTCTGAACCCATCACCAGAGCCTCCAAGTTCCCGAGGTAATCAGCGACGTCGCAAACCTATCAGAGTTGCTATCAGAGTTCGGACGACACGTTGTAATCAAAGTTCGCCAACTGTCGTCGCTGACACCCTTCAATCTGGAAATTAATGGGGTTTCATATTCATCAGACCCGTGTCTTGAGACTTGATTTGGCCGGTGCTGGTAAGTAATAAATCATGTTTATGTTATTGATATTGGCTGCAAGCCTCAAAGGCTGCACTATTTCTATAAACTACTCACCTAATTTCTAATAATATCGTAATTGCCAAAGTTTGGACGTTAGTTCCTCAATCAGGTCGATGTCGTAACGTTTAAATAGATGAAGTTGAAATTGAGAATACAGTTTGATTGTTATAGTCTAGAAGAACATACAGGCTACTTTTATATCGGGAAAATAACGGGAACGTTGTGGGTAAAAGCAAGAAGCCTTGCTATTCATTACTATGAAAATCTTACATCCTTCGAAGCTATTTCTGATGAAGGAAAAAATTAAAAAAGGTTATCTTTAAATACATCTCTGGGCTGGAAAAGTGTCGTCACAATATCTGATGTTGTAGATTCCAATAAGCGACGACTACCGCTTACCATCATGTAGACCGAGTGCTTATTGACACTCAACCACACCGCTGCTTACCATAGAGAAAGTTAGTAATCAAACAACATTGCAAGTGGAGTCTGCAAACCCAATTAAAGTTGGGTTTATTTCTCAAATTAATAGCATCTTGTTTCTAACTTGGCTTTTTTTTCACTCTCTAGGTAATAACTGAAAACACATTCATTCACATCAACAACGTTAGGATACCATGAAAACTAGCTTACAAGGGCAATGTTTCCAGAGAAACTATACGGCTTAGAGATATAATATCTTAATCTCTGGGGGACGAGCGCAGTGCAGTGGTAGGTAATGATTTGGACTTTCAAATTTCAATAGCTGCATGTCGCTGTGCTGTTACGTGGCAGGCATGTTGTTTACCATCAGGCACATGCCCTGCTCGTCTCGTAACTCTATGCTTAAAAAAAAACTACACCATCCCACATACCTAACTAATCTCACACTAAGGACATCTGAAATAACCATATTTTGAAAGACCAAAGAAGAAGATGTTCTTCAGTGTTTCAAAGGAATCAAGCCTACTACCAACTGAAAGCGTACTCCACATGCTGGCTGCGTTACCAAGCTGAAGGGAAATTACCACACTTTGAACCAAATGTTGGGCACTGCATAAACTCAGAAAACATTTCAAAATACATTGTTTTCGCCAAAATAACGCATTTTAGCGAAAACAATATTTTAAGCACCGTAGCGCAGATCCTAAATATCCAGTACCTTACTTATCCACTAATAATAATTTTTATCTTCATATTTTGATACTCGAGAATGAACAACGTTATAATTAAACGAAAATTATAATTAAGAACGTGCTTAAATTTTATTTATGCATCATAGACTTCACAAGTCTGTTAAATATCTGCGCAGGGTCACAGACGAATCTGACCCCAATAAATCTTTTCTCTGCCCAAAGTCTGTCAGATAATCCTTCTAATATCTTCTAAAAGTCAAAATAAAGTAAAGTGCCACTTTCGGTCGTTCGTTTTATGAATGCGCTTCAAAGTCCATCGATTCAGAAACTATCAAACTCAACAGAATCGAAGGCAAATACTTTCAGCTAGTGGATGCCACGATTAGACACAAAATACTTTAGTCTGAAAGGCTCCGACTAAATCACTTTTAGAAGGGTTTAATGGTATGGAACAGTTTACCTCGAGTCATTAGCTAGAATGTAGTGAAAAAGCATTGTATATAACATAACGCACTATGAAATAGAAAGTTATTAATACCATAAACCTTCGGAAAGTTTATGGTATTAATAACTTTTATTTATTATGATATTGCTATGATAAAATGTTGTATTTTTTCCGTTTTAGATTAATCTCCATGGGTTCATGCTTTTAAAACGTCTGGTATCCCAGTGTGAGTTTGTAAGTACGCATATTGATAAGTACGCTTTCATTATCTTTTGCTGTCTTGGTGACGTCATTTTGTAAAATTATTACAGAATATTATGTGTTTTTGGTGCTAATGTGCTAGGTGCGAGTGGTAGCCTTGTAAGTTACTTTTCAAGTGATATTAGACATTTAAAAATAAATAAAGTGGCCAAGTGCGAGTTGGACTCGCCCATGAAGGGTTCCGTTGCAGCAAGTAACATTATATACATAGTACACATAATTCTTGTAGTTCGTTGTAACTTTGATCGAAGTTTCAATAATAGTGAATTTATGACGTACTAAAAAAAAACTACTCATCAGATCGAGTTCAAACTAATTTTCGTTGGTAGTTTACATGGTAATGTACATCATATATTTTTTTTAGATTTTTCATTCTCTTACTTTAGAAGTTAGAGGGGGGGGGGACACACATTTTACCACTTTGGAAGTGTCTCTCGCGCAAATTATTCAGTGTAGACGAAAATGATTTTAGAAACCTCAACATCATTTTTGAAGACCTGTCGATAGACACCACACACGTGTAGGTTTGATGAAAAAAAAATTTTTGAGTTTCAGTTCTCAGTATGGGGGGCAACCCTAATTTTTCTTTTTTTTTAATTTTTCTGTTGAAATCTTAATGCGGTTCACAGAATACATCTACTTACCAAGTTTCAACAGTGTAGTTTTCATAGTTTCGGCAAAAAGTAGCTGTGACATACGGACGGACAGACAGACAGACAGACAGACAGACAGACAGACATGACGAATCTATAAGGGTTCCGTTTTTACGTTTTACGGAACCCTAAAAATTGGTTGCCTGTAAAGTCGGTATACGGGCAAAAGTTTTACGTGACAACGACTTTGAGTGGTAAAATAATTTTATAACATATTTGCTCGTAAAGGGTCTCTTATTGGACCAATTTCTGTATCGTAATGTATCTTATTACGCACTAGTGCTGTAATGTGTAATGTAAAACGCACGGTTTCAAAATGCTCCGTCCACAGACTAGGTAGAGAGATATGCTCCATCTAAAACGAACGGTACCTTTTTAAATCTTAGTAAAGAGTTTTTACGTCAGAAAAGTGTGGTCAACATTTTATGAATAAAATTAACTTTGAGAGGTAAAATATAATAAAGAATTATTAAATTCGTTAATTTAATTAATTTAGACCAAAATTACTTTAATTTTTCTGTAACAAAACACAAAAATATTAATTTACTTTATTATTAATGGAATACCGGCTGGTTCTGTGCCGTTACTTAAAAAAAAAAAGGCGCCGATGCGCGCGCTTTGCTAATCTGTGATCCATAGTGATTACTTACTCTGTACTGTGATCTGTGATCAAGTAAATATTATTCCGCGCGTTTTTTTTCGCTGTATTGTTTTTATTTGAAAATGTCGTCAGAGTTTTGTTTATTTCCTCGCAAATATGTTATAAAACGTCGTATGACATACGTGCGCTTTGATAATTACAGCCTCTGCTAATTATAGCTCTCGCCTTCGGTTCGAGCTAGCAATAAAGCCTCGGTTGTAATTATCAACTTACCGCACTTATATCATAATGTACTATTAATGTGAATATTCATTCGTAGTCTGTCACATTATCACTACACAATCGTTTTACAATTAACTGGCAACGTGTAAACTTGTATGCAGGCGCCTAAGCGAATCGGCGACTCGGGCATGGTTAGCCCGCCTAAGAGCGAGAGAGACAGACATAAAAAGTGAAAGGCACGCGTCCCTCTCACTCGCTCTCATTGTGAGCGCATAACGTGAGCGGAGAGTAACGCAGTTTCTTGAAGTGTCACCCGGCAAACCAATTTATAAGACGTTGTCACGTCAATATTTTTGTACTATCGACGAATGAACTCATCAGGTGCACCAAGAGCTAATTTTGGCTCTATAAACTTATCCGTAAAGGAGGTGTGCGTGACTTTATATTATACCCCGGAAAGTGGAAATATTACAACTGAACGCAGCCAAGACGTATCGTTACTCTTGGAGAGAAAATACTGTCAAAATTGAAAATGAAAAGTTTAATTGCAAGTGCCTGCACGAAATACATTAGCAAAACGATTACCGAGATTGCAGTCACAACTTCCACAGGAAATTTATACCACTATTCGTGCTCTACAAAATAAATAATGACAAGTGTAGTTTATCATGTTTTATTAACGTTGTTAAGTAAGTAATTTGAAATGGGTTTGTTATTTTTTTTGAAAGGAAACTAATCAAATTTTTTTACAGCCAAAACAGATGTTTCTCCTAAATAAATAAAGGAATAGCTTAAATTTATTTCTTGGTTATTTAACATCAACACCCACCCAAAAATACGAAAAAAAATTCCGGCAATCATCTTATTTCCACGGGTCTCGCGCAATATTTTTAATTCAAGTAAAATTATCTCTACCCCATTAATTAGCAGCAAACAAAAATTCAAGGTCCAACTCTAATTCTCCCGTTTCAATTTTAATTTCAACGTAATTACTGGACCGTTATTTATTTACGAGTTTTTTTCTTTTTCGCGCTCACCGTTGGGTCACAGTTTTAATCTCTAAGGAAATTATTTTTAATTGCAGTTGGGTTCAAAGGTAAGGGCGAGGGATGTAGTGCTATGCCGTAACAGCTCCGCTTCTGTTGCTTAGGCGCTGCGTGGGATGGTAGGCGCTTTAATGAGTAACTTGTTGGGGAAGGTAATTTTTGGAGAATAATAAAATATAAAACACTGTCAAGTACCTACAAGAATATGGCTGGAGAATGTTTTAAAAAGTGTATGTTGTGAACAGTCAGTCAGGAATAATTAAGCATAATACATTCACAGAGTGAATAGGCACCTTCTAGGTTAGAGCGTATCACATTCGAACAACTTGTACTGGTACATCTGAACTAGGAAAACCACTCTAAAGCTACTGGCACTAAAGGCCGATTTCGATCTCACGACCTCATAATAGTTAAATTAGATGTTCTCGACACCACGGCATATATTACCCCTTTTCACGTTATTTACGTGTTTTTTTCTTTTGAGATAAATAGATAGAACACTCTTTATTGTGACACAAAAAATTATTATAGAGAACTTATGAACAAGTGCCACAAATGGCAGCCTTATTACTAAGAGCAATCTCTTCCAGGCTAACAGCGTAAAGGAAAATAGCCTACGTACTTACTTCCACTTGTAGGCGGGTAAGCGGCACTAATTTCATATATACGTATACTCGTATCACTGCATAAAATAATAAATATTCACCTACAAAATATATGACTATAAAATTTAACTGATAAATAGTAATAATAATAAATGTAAACCAACAAAACTGCTAAAGAAGCAAAAAAAGAACTTACTGCACTTCTGGACGAGCCAAGGTCTTTCAGCAGGTTATAGAGAGATTTAACTGGCATACCTCTCGATCCTACTTATACAGATTCTTCAAAAATAAAATTGATGCGGGCGTAAAATGAGAGCAACCTGTGTTAGTATTCCATAAGATAAACAGTGAAAGTGACCGAGCCTGAAATATCTGAACAAATTTTGTTTAACTGATTCCCTTGGATTATCATTTTAAGGGTAGTAACAAAGATAACGCCAAGGGTAAGGAATAAGAGAGGAGACTTATTCCCAAGTTGAAATGAGACGACAGGTTATACAGGAATTATATACTGCGCCTTTTGCTTTTTTTAGCCGACTATAATCTATCTGTATTCCATTTTTCAATCCAATACATGTGTTCGGATCCATATGCTTCCCGAATGGTCCCATATAAATTTTATCGAAATCGGCTAGGTGGTTTATGAAATCTGAACATATAACTAAATTATTATCTTATATATAAAATTCTCGTGTCACAGTGTTTGTTTCCTTACTCCTCCGAAACGGCTTTACTGATTCCAACTAAATTTTATATGCATATTCAGTAGGTCTGAGAATCGGCTACTAGCTACTTTTCATAACCCTAAGTGACAAGGGTTGTTCACCCCAAAATTTTTTTTTTTAATTTTTGAACAAAATTTTTTGTTTTTATTTTTTTCTAATGTGGCTTTAAAAAATACATTCAACCCTAAATTTTTATCGTTTTATCACCAACCCCTATTTTTTAATAGTCATTTTAGTCATCTAATCATTTTTCATCCCGCTCGATAACTGATAAATTATAGTCTTTTTAGGGTTCCGTAAAACGTAAAAACGGAACCCTTATAGATTCGTCGTGTCTGTCTGTTTATCTGTCTGTCCATCCGTATGTCACAGCCACTTTTTACCGAAACTATGAGAACTACACTGTTAAGAGTCTGTGGCGCCACTCGCCGGGTCAACATCGACTCCGTATCCAATTAACAATTAAAAATAAATTAACACCTTTTCCATATCAACAGTGAAATAAACAAAGTTTTAACATATTAGTCTAATGTGTACAAGTGTTATCGAATAGAAATTCAGCTAAACAAAAGTGAAAATCCAAATATACCTAAGTGTTTGTGAAACCGCCATGTTTATGTATTTCAAGATAGTGACAACATAAAAACAAAACAACATCAAGGAACAGTGCATAAAATCATCGCGACGTTAATAGGTATTCCACTGAATTACGAGTAATACCAGCCACCATAACAAGTGATAAGATTCCATAACATTGAAATAACCTAAAACACAAACTAGCGTCCTTGAAACGAAAGCGCGCGAATCTCAGCATTTCCTGGAATTGGCCGTCCGCCGTCCGCGGGCGAGCAGTGCATAAGGTCATTGACCGCGCGCCGAATCAAGAAGAACTAGGGATGTGCAATTCCGTTTGCAATTTTGTTCTTAAATAAACAAGATATCGACGTATGACATTTCCATTGCGAAAATGAGGGAATGCAAGGCCTGTTTGAAATATGTTAAAGTAAGTGAAGTTCTAAGCTGCAAAAAATGCAACGGTCTCTATCATTATCTTTGCGTGAAAATTACCAAAGCCCATTATCAAGCGCAAATTCAAGAACTCCAACGAAACTGGTCCTGTCCCGAATGCATTGTCTCGTCACGCCGTCCTAGAAACGATAACACTCCATTATGCTCCAACATTCAAGCTTCTCCTAGTGCCGCAAATAGCTCGAATTCAAAAATTTCATGGAGGTCAAAACCTATAAGCCATCGCTACTCAACCCGCACTAATAAGTGTACTAACAGCATTCATGATAACTCCAACTCCGAAAATGACCTATCAGTGGATGAATTAATTGGTACCACCTTAGAATGTAATAACAGCATCATCCAGAAAAAACAGCATCAAGAGTCCATTATGGAATTACAGCTTAATGCGTCAAGAAGTAAAACAGTAAGCCCTATACAAATCTCCGATCCTTCAACTATAACATTGCAACAATTCAGCTCATTGTTAGACTCCAAACTCGAAGATATGAAAACATCTATACTAAATGATATAAAAAGAGCTATCCAGGACGAGCTCAATGATGCTGTTAGAAAACTTCATGATGATGTAGAACACAAAACCTCCAAATTCTCCGCAACACAAGACAATTTAAAAAAAGACATACTAGCGGCTGATCAGAAGATAGAGGAAGTTAAAAGAGAACTCAATAAATTAGAAAACTCGAAAAAAATCGTATTATATGGATTATCTGAAAAATACCACGAAACACAAAACGACCTTTTCATGCAAGTCACTAAAATATTTCATGATGTTATGGATATTAATATAAATCCATATATAGAAGAAATACAACGAATAGGTAAACGTGGCAATAAAAAACCACTAGAAATAGAACTAATAAGTAAAAGAATGAGCAAATATATAGTGGATAACGCCCAATGCTTCAAAAATACTGGGCTGGCCGTGGGAGAATTTCTAAGCGGATATACATTGCAAGACAGAAATAACCTTAGAAAATCCCTACGAGTAGCTAGACAAAATGGAGACCATGCTGTCATAAGAAACAATGAACTATTTGTAAACGGAAAGCTAGTATTAAACAAATCAACACCAGTAGAAGACAATCTTTCAGGTACAGAAGAAATAGAAGACAATATAAACATACGAAACCAAGAAAGAATGAGAGATGAGATAAACACCCAAAATGACAATAATACGTTTTTTCGATAATACGTTTACTGTTATTTTCCAAAATATTCAAAGTATAGGAAATAAAATATTTTTACTAGAACAGATGTTAACAGAAGTAAAACCTGAAATTATCGCCCTAACAGAAGTATGGAGAAATAAAGAATTTTGCAACTCAATAATACTACCTGAGTACAAAATAGCATCGCTATTTTGCAGGAAAGAACATGGTGGAGGTGGAACATGTATAATAGTAAAGGAAAACTTAGAATGTATTGAAAGAAAAGACATAGTTAAATATTCTAAAGAATACATTATTGATATAAGTGCAATAGAAGTTCCTAAGCTTAGTTGTATTTTTGTAGGATTGTACAGAGGAAATCGTTACATACATATATTTTATGAGCAACTGGGAAAAATACTGAACCTATTGAACAAAAAAGAAAAAAATAAACATGTTTTCATTGGAGGGGATTTCAATATCAATATTTTAGACAAAAGTAAACAAACACGCGAACTATTCAACTTTATGACATCTTTTAACCTTATGAACGTTATCAATGATCCCACTAGGGTAACTAACACCACCGCTACTTGTATAGACCTTTTATTCACAAATTCTAAAACATTGATATGTAATACATTTGTAAAAGATTATGGATTATCCGACCATAGAGCAATAAATGCTGTGTTAAATATCCAACACATGCATTACGATAAAAATAAAATTTGGTACAAAGAAAAAAGAATCTATTCGAAAAGTAACATAAATAACTTTAAAGACGCGTTAAAACAAATTGACTGGGAAAATATAATGAACATAAATAACGATGTAAATAACAATTACAATTTATTTCAAACATTAGTAAAAGAACTACTAGACCAATTTATACCAGTTACAAGAGTTAAAATAAAAGATAATATAAGAAAAAGTTGGCTTACAAAAGGCCTTAAACAGTCATGTAAACATAAAAGAAAACTAAAAACTATTTTAAATGAAAGCAGGAACCCTGTTATAAAAAAACACTTTCAGGAGTACAGCAAAATACTGAAAAGATGTGTAATAGCTTCAAAAAAAATTTCGTATGTTAGACAAATGGAGTTGTCTGATAATAAAATCAAAACAATGTGGAACATAATAAACACAAAAACGGGCAAAATGAAAACTATCAAGAAGGAAAACTTAACTCTTCAATTAAATCAACAATACATTGAATGCCCTAAGGCTGTTTCGAATATATTTAACGATTACTTTGTGACCATTGGCAAAAATAATAAAGATGGTAATGAAAAATTAGGGCATTCTGTGGTAGACCCTCCTAACAATTCAATGTTTTTGCACAGCATAAGTAATACAGAAACGCTCAAAATCATTAAAGGTATAAAAAATAAACGTAGTTTCGGTATAGACGAAATTCCACCAATTCTGCTGAAGCAATGTGCCGAAGAACTTTGCTCCCCCCTCACATTTCTAATAAACCAAAGTTTCCACAAAGGTCAGTTCCCGGACCCACTTAAAATCTCTTTAGTAAAGCCAACACATAAAAAAGGTGATAAGAAAATTCATACCAATTACAGACCCATAGCATTATTGCCCACATTTTCAAAAATTTTTGAAAAAGCGATGTATAATCAACTATACACATATTTAGAAAAGTATAATGTGCTAGATGACAGCCAAAATGGATTTAGAAAGTCAAAATCTACTACATCTGCAGTTTTCAAATACGTTCAAACAGCTCTCCAACAGATTAACGACAGAAAGCTCTCTTTAGGACTATTACTAGATATGACAAAAGCATACGATAAGGTCTCCTACAAAATTTTACTCAATAAATTATATGGTTCTGGCGTGCGTGGACCTGCCTACCTGTGGTTCAAATCCTACTTATCCAATAGAAAACAAATAGTACAAATTGAAAACTTTAACTCGCAAACTAAGGAAATAAAAGCAATACGATCTGAGGAAAGAACGTTAACTAGTTCAATACCCCAGGGTAGCGTCTTAGGATGCATTTTATTCCTCATATACATAAACGATCTTCCAAAAATTCTAAATAAAAATGCCGAATTACCAGTACTGTTTGCAGACGACGTATCAATTTTAATCAAATGTGAAAAAGATCAAAACCCCAGCGAACTACTCAAAGAAACACTGAATAAAACAACAAAATGGCTACATGATCATAATTTAGACCTTAACGACAACAAAACCAAACTTATGAACTTTAAATCAAACCAAAGCCCTCCACTAAACTTTAGCTTACATTTTCGAAACACAATATTAGAAAAAGTAGAGTCATTTAACCTATTAGGACTGAACATAGATACACATTTAAATTGGAAATCCCATGTTGAACAAATTAAAACTAAACTATCACGATTTACTTACGCCCTCTTTGAAATTAAAAACAGTACTAATACACAAACAGCGTTAACTGCTTATTACGCATATGCAAACTCATGGCTGAAATATGGGGTAATGCTTTGGGGAAACAGCGTTAATGCAGAAGAATTATTTATAATGCAAAAGAAATGTCTCAGAATTATAGCTCACATAGATAATACCACCAGCTGCCGACCCCTCTTTCTGAAATATAACATACTCACCTTACCTTCACTTTACATCCAAGAACTTTGCACTTTCGTCCATAAGAACAGCCACATCTTTATTAAAACTAAAGACACACATAATATAAATACGCGTCATAAAGAACGACTAGCTTTACCATACTCTAGAATAAAAATGTTAAATGAGAGCCCTCATTACATGGCTATTAAAGTTTATAATAAATTACCACTTAGCATAAAAAACGAAACAACATTTTCTTTATTTAAATCTAAACTTAAATCATTTTTAATTAATAACTGTTTTTATTCCGTAAAAGAATATTTGAATAATAATACTTAATTTTCAACCTGAATAAAAAATATAAGAATATGTTTTAATAAACTTACATAAATATTGGGATGTTATCACATCTCGTATTTTTATATAAATAACATTAATGTTATTATAAATGTTATAGATAAATGTAAGCTATGTTCTTCGATAATTATATTTTATTAGTTATAGTGTCTTAATGTACAAAACTCTCTTGTAGTTACCATTTAAGTACTCATTGTAACACTTTTGTCGCTTTTGTGACATTTGCAATGCCCGTAAAGGGCGACTAAGTTGTAAGTGGCTATACCTATTATTATTGTAAGATCATAATGTACACTTAGTGGCAAATAAAGATTTGAATTTGAATTTGAATTTGAAAACTTGGTAAGTAGATGTATTCTGTGAACCGCATTAAGATTTGTACAAAAATAAAAAAAATTAAATAGGGGTGCCTCCTATACTTAGAACTGACACTCAAAATTTTTTTTCATCAAACCTACACGGGGTGTCTATCGATAGGTCTTCAAAAATGACGTTGAAGTTTCTAAAATCATTTATGTCTACACTGAATAATTTGCGCGACAGACACTTCCAAAGTGGTAATATGTTTGGTTCCCCCCGCCCCCCTCTAACTTCTAAAATAAGAGAATGATAAAACTAAACAAAATATATGATGTACCTACATGCAAACTACCAACGAAAATTGGTTTGAACTCGATCTGATGAGTAGTTTTTTTTTAGTACGTCATAAATACTTGGCTGCTTTTATTTGTAACTGTTTTTCACTTTATTCCGATTAAAATTTCCCGGAGCGTATGGCAAATCTAAAATCTATACTACAAAAATGATTCGCAAAATGTGTTGGTAAGCGCATCACTCAACAACGCCTGGACCAATTTGGACAACTTTTTTTTTTAAATGTTCGTAGAACAACGTTCGTTTTTCCCCATACAAACGTTTTCTTACTAAAATATTAAGGCAATTTGAGCTTTATTGCTATTAAATAAAGTTCATATTAAATGAAGTGTTTCCCCATACAAACGTTTTGTAACTAAAATGTTAAGGCAATTTGAGCTTTATTGCTATGATATAAAGTTCATATTAAATAACAAGCACTCGCTTATGTCTAAGCAATATATGTGTGTTCCTATCATCAAGAAGTCAATTTGCACTTTATTCCCGCTGCACAAAGTTCAATTTCCATTATGTCTATCAAAACAGTTGGAGGATAGGAGGATCTAATGTCACGTTCTGAAACCCACTCAGAAGAAACTCAATAAAAACGATAATATCGCGAACCAAGTCAAATTGAATAATCACAAAACGTAAGACTCATTAGTACTGAATTTCAATTTGGTCGGCTTCACGATATCATTTATTTTGATTTAGTTTCGGCACGCGATACAAAATGCGTCAGTTTTCACGTCATATGTCAATCAAGTGTCAGTCAAACACAAACCGCGTTACCAAAAGTGTTTATTGACTAATCCACATAGAGCCATTAATTTAAAAAAAAAGTGTTTTATTATTTTGAATTATTGATTTAATATCCCTATCTTTGCAAAATGATTTGAATACACACGTTTGTGCTGTGGAGTACAATATTTTTAGAGTAATACTAACGGATGTTATGTTTGCTACATGTGGGATGATTATTGGGCCAAAATTACCACGCGGAGGAAGCCCGATTGCAAACGACGACGCGGCAGACCAAAGAAACGATGGCAAGACAACCTCCACAAATATCGGAAAGACTGGGCTGTATTAACCATAGAAAGGGAAAAGTGGAAGGAGGGTATGGAAGCCGTTGCCCAATATTGGGACAAGACAGCCACATGATAAATAAATATTAGTACCTATTATGTAAATGAGATAGATGCAAATGAATAAAATTTCAAAATTCAAGAACAAATTACAGGCGAACTGAGGATTTATAAATCAGTTGATTCGATTCAAGATGATGTCGTCAACAACTACCCATCCACCGGAATTTTTTAACCAGCGAGTTAAAAAAATCCGGTGGATGGGTAGTTGTTGATTTTCCAGGATTGCCACCTCATACCTAATCTTCGGTAGTTAAAATGTTGTCAAATATGAACGAACCGCGTCTTTGCAACGGCACACGGTTAGCTATAAAAAATACTGAACAACGTGATAGAAGCAACTATACTGAAAGGAAAGAATAAAGAAGAAGACGTTTTGATACCACGCATCCCAATGATTCCGACTGATGCACCATTTGAGTTTAAATGACTACAGTTTCCAGTGCAGCTTGCTTTTGCTATGATCATAAACAAGTCCCAGGGGCAACCTTAACACGCTCACCAAATTTTGACAACTTTTAATTTTTGTTTTTTTAGTGTTGAGTTGTGAGGTCCTGACATCCTTTTTTTTACCGGTGTGTATATTTTTTGATACACGTGGCCTGGGAAATACTTTAAGGTATATAGATAAACTATTCCCCAGGCCATGTGTATCAATAAAGAAACACATTTCGTAATATTATTTCTCTGTGTTTCTCTCTTGAATGCACATTTATTAATTTATTATTCAGCCAAATATATTCTCAAGAAACTTACTATCACTCAATTCAGGGAACAAATAATTATAGTTTTACTAAAGCGATCTGCTCAGTTAGCCGGAAATGAAGTGCCATCAGACCCTATTATGACAAGAAGACCGTCTAATAGAAAACATTATTTCATAAGTTACAAAGTTGGAGAGAAAATTGTACGCTGAAGATTTGCAGAGGTGCTACAAAAAGTATGACAGGAAAGTTATTGGTGGCAAGACTCTTAGAGCAGCTCAAACAACTACAAAATGATCTGTATGTGAAAGTTTTCTGTGTCAAAAATGTTTCATTACTTTTCACTGATTTATTTTGAACTTAATAAATTGATTGTTTAGTTTCTAAGTGTCTTTTTTTGAATAAAATTATTTCAAGGTGATTTTTATTTTTCTCTTAATATCTCCTTAACTGATTGTCCGATTCCCAACCCAAAACCTCATTGGTTTTGGGTTATGATAATGTGTAGAAAGCGTGCGCATTTCGGATACATAAGGCTTTAACTGCAATGGGGAGTGTGTATCATAAACTATACACACTCCTTATGACATTGTGTATCCTAAACGATACACAAGGCGCTGAGCGTGTTATAGTGTTTGTGGTATTAATCTAGAAAACCCATGGTTCTCACATGGTCAATTGTATGTTGCATTTTCCCTCCCGTGTTCGAAAACCATCAGATTTGTTTGTCCATGTGCCAGGTAATCAAACAAAAAACATCGTATATCACAAAGCACAATGATGAAAATGAAACTGATTTTTGGTGATAACTTGATTAACAATAAAGGGATTCATCATCGTTATCAGCCTATTAAATATTCGTCCACTGTTGGACTTATGCCTCTCCTAATGAACGCCACAAGGTGCGATCTTCTGTATTCTGCATAAAGGGATTACTTGCTTTTAAATGCTTATATACGTTGAAGTAAAATGTTATTAACTGTATCAAGTTTCAACAGTATAGTTCTTATAGTTTCGAAAAAAATGGTTGTGACATACGGATGGACAGACAGACAGACATGACAAACCCATAAATGTCCAGTTAGTACGTTTTACGGAACCGTAAAAATGGATCTTCGAAATGTATGTACGCTCATAACTTTTGAATGACTGCACCAAATAGGATGATTCTTTGTTTGTTATTGTCGGAACAAGATTTGTACAGCAGAAAGTCTAGAAAATGTAGACGAAAAAATACATGGTGGTACGAAGTTCACCGGGTCAGCTAGTATATTACATAATATTTACCTACAATTTTATCTGGATGACATGGTTGTAGATTTCACAACAGTTATGAAACTTGATCCTGTCAACACGAAATTGTGTCAATGCATGAATGAAAACTTGTTTTGCACTAAAAAGGGTAAATAAACTCTTTTTACACAAAAAATTCAACCGACTTCAAAACCCCAATTAGACACTCAAAAGTGAAAAATAAGTTAATATAATCAATATAAGCGCTATTCACTTATCTATTTGAAGTTATTTTTCACTTTTGAGTGTCTATTTGTGGTTTTGAAGTCGGTTTAATTTTTTGTATAAAAGGAGTTTTCTAGAGTCTTCTCGTGACGACGGCGGTTGTAACCTTGAAACCTTGTAACGCTGCCGAAACGTCGAGGTAATTGATTGTTAGTTTTGATCGTGAATAAGACCTGTAAAGTGTTCACATTATGTGTTCAAATTGCGAAAGTTTATGAAGAGTATTACATGTATTATTTCTTAGTGGTGTGAACAATAAATAAAATAATTTTCATTCATTACTTATCTGAGAGAAAGCTGCGTCGTTTCTGCAAATTCCATTATACCTACTCGATGTAATTCGCAAGTACATTCGAGACTAACTCCCAAAGTAACAGCTGGTCGCCGCGTCGCCTTCTCGCTAACAAAGTGGATATGAATCTGTTTCCGCCTGTTTCTAAATTACAAACTAAGATAAACTATGTATACGGCCTGGCTGTGTTGTTTCATTTCGAAAATCCTATTAATATTATAAATGCGAAAGCTTGCACGTTTGTTGCTCAATGAAGCCAGAACGTCTGAATGGGTGGGGTTGCAATTTGGAACACTGTTAGATTATAGTCTGGAATATCACATAGGCTTTTTTAGTAAAGGAAAATAACGGAAACTGGGTGGATAAAACCTGCCGGCCGCTACTAAAAGATAACAGTTATTTTCCAATAAAAAAAAAAAAATGGTTGCCTATAAAGTCGGTTTACTGACGATAGTTAAACGTGACAACGTCTTAAGAAATCAGTACGCTGATAGCGCGAGTAGTGATACCGCTCGACTCGGCGAGTGGCGCCCTCAGCGCTCAGCTTCGTCCGCATGGCACGGACAACGAACTAACGGTAACGGTAACGTTATATGACGTCATGTTTTGCGGGCGTGCAGCCGGCTTCACCGAATTATAAGACGTTATCACGTCACAAATATCTCTGTATAATTTCAATTTTAACATTTTTAACTTGAAATACATATTATGTCAGCTTTTCCGAATAAGAGAATGTAAAAGATCAACGATTTGAAGTCAGCGTGTATGGGTTTCTATTACGTTAGCTTGCATCTCTCTCGACCGCACCATCGGAAGAGTTGGTGATTAAACGTGGACTTAAGTACGAAAAAAAAGAAGATACAAACTTTTGCGTAAATTCACATCGTTTTACTATTTTCTAAGATGTCAGTAAAGGCCTGTTTACATTTTGATTATTGTGAGTGCGAGTGACTGAGTGCAAGACTTCACTACGCAAGTTACTACACACTCGCACTAATCAAAATGCAAACAGGCTTTTAGGCAATTAGGTACGAAATATTATAACCTTTCTGTACAACCCTTGCTAAAAATGTTCTTAAAATAAATGAAATAAATCGGTGGGGCGGCTTTGTGGCGAGCTGCCGATGAGTTGCGACACTGTGTACCCTTGTTCCCTCGGGTTGAATTAGACTCCTGATTTCAGCATGTAGATTTGATTAATTCATTCTTGACATTGACTTAGCCTGCCTTAGCCAACTCTCTGAACTTTCACCTCTGGGTATGATTCCAAAAGCAGTTGTACTAATTTGTCATTACTACTAGCTTAAATGAAGACGGATTTTAGTAGTGGTAGGACTCTTAGCAGAGTCCGCCTGGGGAACTTCAAGCTTTCAACTTTTAATCACACAAGCTTTGCTTAGTTTGGGGTCAGATGGTGTTGTGTGTGAATTTTCCACCAATATTTATTTATATATTTATTTAACTTTTGCCAGTTATTGCACCGCCAAGCAGTAATGTTCAAACATTACTGTGTTCCGGTTTGAAGGGCAATGTTTCCAGAGAAATTACAGGGCTTAGAGACATAATATCTAAGATCTCTGGGTGACGAGCGCAGTGCAGTGCACGAGCACGAGCACGATATGTGCCTGATGGTAAGCAACATGCCTGCCACATAGCAGTGACATGCAGCTATTGGAACATGAAGAGTCCAAATCATTACCTAGCACTGCGCTCGTCACCCAGAGATCTAAGATATTATATCTCTAAGCCTTGTAATTTATCTGGAAACGTTGCTTTTCACAGCGGAACATTACTGCTTGGCGGTAAAATAACTGACAAAGGTGTGGTGCTACCCCAGGAGGACTCTGCCAACAATCCTACCACTATAAAAAAGAAACGAAGTTTGGGTTAGCGCAGAAGGCACAGAGCCCTACTAACTTAAACTCACTATACTAACTTAAGTACAACATCTACGTAGAACGTACCTTAAACTTTTCTCCATAAACTTACCATACTCACTTACCGTAAAAGAAATAGCGCCACGAGTACCAGTCAGGTAAAAGCAGCACATTCATTTTCATTTTAAGGGGCCCATGACATTGCTGTCTCTCTCGAGCACATAAATATGATCTATTAAAGGCTCGAGTAATTAGTCGCACCTGCCTAAATATACTTTGAAACGGGAAGTAAAACGTAGGTACCAACCAAACTTATAACTCAGTTAATGACATTTTATTTACACTTCATTCAATAAAATTATCGTGTATCTCTAGCAGAAATAAGCACAACTGTTTAAAATTAATTAAATACCTATATTTACTAAAAATTTACAGAATGGCTACTTATTATAATTTACAGAGAAACGAGGCACGCGACAATTTCACTTATTGCTTTCGATCGCTTTGGTCCGATAATCACAAGAATGAGCATTCCTGTCCATCATTTCACCTTTATTCACACGCTGCCAAGGAAAATTCTATTCTATGGTAATACAGTTACATCACTCAATCGTTTTTGCTTAAATTTGAAGACAATTTAGCCTCCAAGACTGGAATAAAACTCTTCTTTTCAAGTTAATTCAGTAATCAGTAGGCATGTATACATCACAAGTCGCCCATCGACATTCACGTAACACTTGATTGGGCCCATTCGAAAACTGGTACGTCAGACCCAATTTATGACTCAATTAGTTTAATTAATAGACCTTTTCAAGTAGACTTCAAAACGTTTTTGTGACTCAGCCCCTAGCCCATCTAAACCCTCAGCTCTTTTAGTATAATTTATGAACCTAGATTCGTACAGTATTCGTAGTCACACTGATTTATCCCCATCCCTTAAATTTTCGTCTTTAGACTAAACTCACCACAAGACTAGAACTCAAATTTATTGCAACTCGGATTTACAAGAATCACGGCACTGATACTGGCAAAAACATCTGAGGATCCCCGAGCTTCGGTTCAAAACGAATGTTCACTTTTGTATCGCCATCGCCTACTTCTAGAAAACTGTTCCAATCTAACATCCAATAGAAACCATTTTTTCTCGGTGGAGGCAGTTCAGAGTCACCTGGTTGCTCAGGTAGCGGCCCACCAAATGAATCTTCTAAATCGGCTATAGACGCTCCGGAGTCTGAATCTGCCGAAACGGAGTCCGCCGGAGCATCTGTCGAAGCACTTTTAGGCTCTTCTGTTACTGTGGTCGTTTCGGGTGCTTTCGTGGTTGTGGTATCATCATTGGTTTGTCTTTTACTTTGTTCATTACTAACATTTAATTTTGTATCTTCTTCGGGACTAATACCTTTGTTAAGTGGCAGAGGGATAACTTTCACAGATTCATAATCAATAGGGGCATAATTTGGTTCAATGGGCTCAGCAGATTTAGTTATACGAGTTTTAGGCATGTCAAATGGATACACTTGTTCTTTCGTTTCAGACGATGAAGTATCCAATTCAAAAGGTAATTCTGGACGAAGTGGTTCATACAGGAAGTTGCTAGGAGAAAATGCTGTACTTTTTGACTTAGTCGTTGTTTTATCATCACTAGGTGAAATTAAATCATATGTTAGAAGAATATTTTCCGGTAACTGAACTGTACCATCTATAACTCTAGCTGGGGGCAAAGGTTTAAAGCCATCAAGAGGAAGAAGAAAGTGGTCTTGACCTGGTTTACCTGTTAAACCATGTGCGTCTAGAAAAGCTTGAAGTTCAGCTGGGAAATCTTGTTTTTTCTTCTCGGCTAGTTTGGCGTTTTGGGTAAGAGTTTCTTGTAATTTATGAGCACTTAACGTTTTGACTGGCTTTGGGGTAACATCTGGCAAAGGGATTCTTTCTACCCTTGGTGGTCGCGTATACAACTCCTGTAAAGATGATCCATCTCGTGGCGTATAAGGTAAAACCACCATGACTGTGCGATCAGAATTCTTCGTTGTACTTTCTACTTTTGGTGCAAACGTAGTAGTTGATGGCTTATCATTGTTAGTAATGATTATGTTTTCTTCGATAATTGGCTGGTGTGTTCCTGGAGCAATTTCATTTTCTTCTGGATTGTACGGTTTACTGGTTGTTGATGTCGTTTTCTCTCCTGATTTATCTTCTACTGATACAGATGTACTTTTGGCATCTTCAGCTCGAATATCGTTGAGAAGCTCTAAAATTTCATCTCGTGTTAGTCTAGGTAAAAGTGAATTGCCTTGTAATATGGTCTGGACTTGTTTCACTGTTTTCTCTACATCTACAGCTTTACCAGCAGCCGATACCACAAGTATTGCTGCCAAGCAGCAATAGAGGGGATGCATTTTCTGTAACAAACAAATAACATATATTAAATCTTGTGCGATCGTAGGTTTTATCCTATAAATATTTTATTACTGGATCACCAATCATCAGACTAAATTCAGTCATCAGACTGAACATGAAATGAATAATTCCTCTAACACGTTTCCTAGTTCATCGATTGTACGATGCCCCATATACCGTTTCCCAATTTCCGATACGAGTCTCTGAACGCTTAATGAAGCAATATTATTTCTTTCCGAAATACACTCATATTCCCAGTAACAGATTATCCTTAATACACCGGTCTCAGCAAAAGTACAGTTGGATAACTCCCGTACCATAATCGTAATTTTCCAAGTTTTGCGGGTACCAAGGTACTGGGGGATAATATTAAGAACTTGGTATCTGTTAAAAGTTTTGATTACCGATCAGCTTTTATGGGACCGTCTTACATGTAATGATCTAAAAGATAAGCAATTTTGTGAAAGATACACAGTTTCGTCATTACTTATCAGAATGTAATCCTGCTAAGTAGTTCAGTAGAGGGCTGAATATAAGCCCCCTATAATATTCTGCGGAGTCTGTACAATTCGTGTATTGTGCCGAGGGGAAAATAATAATTTCTTTAATATTAACTGATGAATTTTGGAGGGAAAAAACAAATTTTACTTCCAACAAGACACCACTTAAATCAGGAATAGTACGAAAAGGCCCTGAAAATAATATTATAAAACGTAATAATTATGGACCCAAATACATACGATAAGAGACCAATAGAACAGCATTAAAACACTTAGGAATATCTTACAATAGAAGACTTCCTCGCAGAGATTAGTTTCAATATCGATAAAGGGGGTTGTATAAACAGCCCACTAAATGTTCCCACTGCTGGGACTCGGGGCCTTCTCTCGCAAGGAGAGAGTCAAAGCCCTAATCTACCACGCTGGCCAAGTGCTTCTTGGTTGGTTGGTGGACTTCAAAAGATTCTAGGTACATGTCGGTTTCCTCACGATGTTTTCCTTAGCGGCATTACGCACATGACTTCGTAAATGCAGTGGATCGTGCCGTTCTCCCGACTAGACCAGCCGTAACTTCTAAAGGAACTGATAAAAGGGTTAAATGTCACTAACTATAAAAGTTATGTATGTAATCGTAATACGTTGTAAAACAATACTTTTCGTAACACCTAATGTGCAGGGCACTAATAATGTGTTATTGCAACCAATATAATACAACTAGGTATCTATTATAATGCGCTAAATAAAAAATCTTTAAGTTTTTGAGTTGCGTTAGTCTTGAGTAAGTGTTTGGGATACAGTGATAACACATTATGTCTTAACTATTATTACTTAAATAAGTTTTGTTCATCTTAAAAAAATACACAGTAGTATCTCAATGTCCGCTTCGGTAAAGACCAATAGGGTTAACAGTTGAATTTCAGTAATAAATATTATAGTAATTTATATATGACGATTTGAAGATTTCGCGAAATAGGTCAGAGGTATATATTAGCACTAGCAGCGCCCCGCGGTGTTACCCGTGAAGTTCCCGTTCCCGTTGTTTTTCCGGGATAAAAAGCCTATGTGTTCTTCCAGACTATAATCTATATGTGTTCCAAATTTCAGACCGATCCGTTCATACGTTAGAACGTGATTGAGCAACAAACATCCAAATATCCAAACATCTATACTTTGACATTTATAGTAATAGTATATTTGCCACTTAACGTGATAATTATAAAATGTTATTTAAGTCTTTGATGTTCTTCTGTACCTAGATAGTTTAGCTGAAACCAAATAATTGTGTACGTCATCCGTATCCTCCATTCAAAAACGATAGTGTGCACATAACTTATTGACAACCAGAAGGAAGTGTCGACACTACTTTTTTTTACAAAAAAACATGATTACTCAACAACAGTAGACGAGAGAGACGTACTTCTTAGCATTCCATGGATTCACCGTGCGGGTGCCGGGTCCATCGTGTGGCAGAGAGAGAAATCACGAGTAGACCCCGAGACTTGTGACTCGGGCTGTAGGTTTAAAAGGGGCCCCTTATATTGACGTACGTCAACACTCACCTTCACTACTCGTATTTCTCTCCCTGCCCAGCCAAATCCGATATGATCCTACTAGTGCAGCTTTAGATACTCGTTCTAGTATAGAACTTACTGCACTTCTGGACAATCCAAGGTCTTTAAGCAGGTTATAGAGAGATTTTGCTGGTATACCTCTCGCTCCTACTTCTACAGCGTATAAATTAACTACATAGCCATTTTTTGTTAATTCATTTTGTAGGTCGTAATACTTATTTTGTTTCATCGCGTGGTCTTTAGGTATATTAGTTTCCCACGGTACGGTAAGTTCTACCAGGACTATGCGTTTCGTAGCCCTAGAAAAAAGGAAAATGTCCGGTCTGGATGACGAAACACCTACATCCTCTGGGATTTTGTAGTGCTTTTCATACGTGTCCATTAAAATAGTCCAATCAGGTGCTGAACCCAGGATTGAGTAAGGCTTGTTCTTGGAGTTTGAAGTTGAGCCCTCTTTTACAAAGTTAATTTGTCTTTTGTTTATCGTCAATCCCTTTTGGGCTCTAGCTACCGAAAGGCTTACGGCTTCACGTATGATTTCAAGTACTCTGTCATGGCGCTGTGAGTAATGACCCCTATTAAGTATCTACCTGTATCTACCTGTTACATACGTAATAACGTAGTGTAATTGATATACTTCCTGTCGATCAAAATAATCTTTGAGTATATAATTTATTTGTTTTGTATTTTATATATTCAAACTTCGAAAACTGTTTTGTGAGTTGGATTAGGTAAGGCGACAGAAATAAATAGGTATACGTAGTGTGTTGGACGCCCTAAGACTAGATGGAGTGATGATATAGGAAAGACGACTGGTGACTATTGGAAACGTAAGACTGAGAGGATCGGGCTGAATGGCGTATTATGGGAATGGCCTATTTATTTAGAACAATTGTATACTATGCTAACAGCTTATGCCAACACGCATAGGAACCAGTATTTCATTAAAATTTATAATAACATCTTTAACACTTATAATCACAAATACAATTTAAAAATTAACTATATACTATTTAGATGTAAGTCTATGTCTATGCCTATGTCAAGTAATGGGCGAATACAGATAATGATGACAGAAATAAACGAGTACTCAAATAAAATCCAAGAAACAACTTTTGTTGTGTTTATCCAACTTTTTTTCAAATACGACAAGTACCTACATACTTATTGATTCTCACCCAGTGCAAACATTTGTGTGTTGAATACAAATATTTGTACTGTGTCAGGGTGTTTCTATATATAATAAGTATGTATTTAGAACTATTTGAGTATTATATCAGCTATCTGGCCGCCATAGTACAAGCTTTGCTTAGTTTGGGGTCAGATGGTGTTGTGTGTGAATTGTCCACCAATATTTGTTTATTTATTGTGCAATCGTATACTTTTAGTTTTTGCCCCATCGTCTTCCTTTTTTATTTATTTAAAATTTAGCAACTTCACAGACTCCGGGGTCCGTGACCTTTGCCATTTGGGTTCGTTTTTGTCCCATTGTTGCCTCTACATGGGTTTCAAGACCAAGAGTCACCTCATTCGCTTACGTGAGTGTCGACAACACACATTGCGTGACCGCACGCGATACTTTCTATGGCTGGTTGGAATTCTGTAGGTCGTTCGTCAGCTTGAACGATGGTCAGTGATGCAAGAAGGTCTTTCCCACGCGTGCAATACGTGAGGTAGACAATTTATATGCGGATATTCTTTAATTTTTTTGCATTGATCGTGTGTAAATCTTTAATAATGATTTTTACATCTGCAATTACATGCAAATTTACCCGTTTCTCTCTTATTAAATTTTATAAAAAAAATTAGATTTTAATTTTTTTTATTTAACCTCTATTGCTCCAGTTCTAGGCAAATGACTACCTTAATTCCTTCCACTTAATCCGATTTTGAGTTTCCATCGTCCAATTTTCTTTCTTTAAAATAAAATAGTATGTGTAGATATTCATTACAAAACAAAATATGTATTAAAGCCTTTCTGCGAAATGATATAAACAAAAAAAGGACTTCAAATTAAATTTAAATTCAGACACCCGACCAAATTTCACAAGAAGCTATTTATTAGTCATCTAGTTAAACGAAGGTAAATTTTAGTTTTTTGTTAATGTTTCAAGAACCGCTGCACTAAGTAATTTACAGAAAATTTATAAGGAGCCACCTCTAAAAAAAAGAGAAAAATCAAAATCGATTCACAATTGGCTGAGCTTTCACGTAGCGCGTACTTTAAAAAAGGGCTGTCCCAATAGCCCGTGGACAGAAATAAAATAAATCGGACGTTCTTCGCCAATAAACCATCGCTTGTTCAACTTGCCAATAAATAACGGAGAATACAACACAGGACTCAGTCTAAGGTTAACGTTTTTTAAGAAGAGCACTCTCAACGCCACGGCACTTAACCACAACAACGAAAAAAAAACTGACCCACAACATTTTAAACCTCACTTTACGTCCCACAACGAAATTAAAAGGCGTCTTCAAACGGCAAAAGAATTTAATTCCGCGAAGACGAGAAGTTGTTTCCTTATTTTCATTTTTCTGCAACGTCCGATTGTTAAAATGATTTCGCTTCATAAGAAAATGGAGGAAATACTTTAGTACTCCTCAGGGTAACTCGATTGGATGAAAAATTACTGCCTAGTACAAGCAGAAGTCGCCGGGGGAAATTATAATTCACGATTCTCGACACAAAGGTATAGGAAATCGTTGTGATTGAGATGAATTTACTTCTTGACGAGCGGTTTGCTCTTCTTTTCACTCAGAATGATAATTAAACCGTTTGCTCATACATATAGTGTAGGATTTTTGTAGTGGTAGGACTCTTGACAGAGTCCGCCTGGGGAAGGACCACAATTTTGCCAGTTATTCTACCGCCAAGCAGTAATGTGCAAACATTACGGTGTCCCGTTTTGAAGGACAATGTTTCCAGAGAAATTACAGGGTTTAGAGATATAACAACTTAGATCTCTGGGTGACGAGCTCAGTGCAGTGCTAGGTAATGATTTGGACTCTTCACATGTCATGCTCGTCTCGTCACTTTTTATTAAAAAATGTATGTATTAGACTCAAAGATTGAAAATAAATAATTATTGAACGAGATAGCAGTGGGCAAAGTAGGATAGGAAGGAAGGAAAGGATTCATTAAAATCCCTTAGCATAAACAGTCCACTACATATTCCCACAGGTAGAACTCGGGGTGATATATTGCAAGGAGAGAAGAGTCAAGTTCAAAATACACTGGATCGGTTGTTGCAGCTTTCCCGACTAGACCGGCCGTAACTTATACTAAAGGTATATCAACTGCAACTTACAAAGTCACGCAAACGTTAGAAAATGTATGGGAAACACGAGCACCCCTAGCTCAGATAGAACTACATTTTCCATGCTTTTCTTATGTTTACATTACGTTACGTTAGACGCAATTACTACAAGGCTTGTGGAGTTTTAAGTCGGTAGGGAATAGGTACAGTGGTGTCGAGTGCGACATAACCCGACCGTCCCGGACGGCGGCTTTGCGTAATTGCATTTCATCCATAAAGGAAGACGCAAATACTTCGGTTACAGATCACATAATGCTGCCTTTGAAAAATGCCCACGTTGTGAAATTTGTATTAATAGAGTCCGAGATAGTACTGTTTGCCGTATGAACGACTGTCGACTGTCGAGGGCTGTGAAGTATGACTTCTGACGATTTGAGCAGATACAGACTATGAACATGTCTCTATGTGGCTCGGTAACTAAAAGTAAACCTAACCATGTTAAAAAGAAATTGTATATCAGAATGATATGGGTAGTAGCTAAGCAGTAATAATAATATTTCTGTATTAATTCTACACAACTTAATTTTATTTAATAGTAATGTGTAATTGTGAAATCAGTTTTTCAAGTAATAATACCTAAATATCTTCATATTTTGCTAGACACACACACACACTCCTTAATATTTTTTTCGGTAATACGATGTTTATTTAACCGCTAAAAAGTGGCTAGTAGGTATTGCATTATGCAATACATAACAAATGTTATTATTGTTATTTATTTTAACTTTTGATTACCGGACTGTGACAGTAACTCTGAGTTTGTGAGTGAGTAACTGCTAAAACCAGGATGAGTCTAACTTAATAATAGCCCATTGCTCCTAGTCGTAGTTGAAAGCTTACCCTAACGAACTTTCAGTTTTTCAAAAATAACGAAGGCCTACGTATTAGGCCATATGTTTGTTGCAAAACTGCCTCTGATGCAGTGTGGTTGCAAAGAAATGTATTATGTTATCTAAGCCGTAGTACGTAATGCAGATATCATTGAAATCAGTATTTACAAATCGATTAATATGATAACCAGAAATACTTCTATTAAATATATGGCTCTACAATATAAAATGTTCTTATTACTATTTAAATTTTGATTAAAAATAGGTATCTTTTGAACTGTTTATTTTACTAATATCAGAAACGCGTAAGATTGAATGTTTGTTGTTCAATTACGTTGGAACATCTGAACAGATTGATTGAAAAAAAACAAAGTTAGAATATAGGTAGAATGAAATATCACATAGGCTACATTTCATCGCCGGAAACAGGTGACAGTCATACCGAAATAACTATTTTCTTATCTGTGGTCGTACCTACTATTAATTTTGTTATATTTTTAATTAGGTTTACTTTGAGTGTTAATTTATGATAATGATAATTTAATGGTAAAAATGTGTTTTGCAGCGACTACAAGATACTGAAATTTGTTATCTTAATAAACTAGTTTTCTTCCTTTGAACTCTAATTTTTTATTACAAAACGTTCTTATGTAATACATTTCTCAATAAAATTAAATTCTGTAGACTCGATTTGAAATAAAGTGACCAAGTGCGAGTTGGACTAGCCCATGAAGGGTTCCGTTGCAGCAAGTAACATAATATACATAGTACACATAGTTCTTGTAGTTCGTTGTAATTTTGATCGAAGTTTCAATAATAGTGTATTTATGACGTACTAAAAAAAACTACTCATCAGATCGAGTTCAAACCAATTTTCGTTGGTAGTTTACATGGTAATGTACATCATACATTTTTTTTGGATTTTTCATTTTCTTACTTTAGAAGTTAGAGGGGGGGGGGGGGGGGACACATTTTACCACTTTGGAAGTGTGTCTCGCGCAAATTATTCAGTGTAGATGACAATTATTGTAGAAACCTCAACATCATTTTTGAAGACCTATCGATAGACACCCCACAAGTGTCGGTTTGATGAAAAAAATTTTTTTGAGTTTCAGTTCTCAGTATGGGGGCAACCCTAATTTTTAATTTTTTTTGTTCAAATCTTAATGCGGTTCACAGAATATACATTTACTTACCAAGTTTCAACAGTGTAGTTCTCATAGTTTCGGCGAAAAGTGGCTGTGACATACGGACGGACAGACAGGCAGACATGACGATCTATAAGGGTTCCGTTTTTACGTTTTACGGTACCCTAAAAAAGAATATGCCCACACACATTCGTTTCTTTCTAACATTATTTGGTAAAGTTCGTGGAACATTTTTAAACCTATCATGGGCGGTCACTATACTAGAGTAGAGTGAATCGGGTTTTCTAGGTAAATAAGTTCCATCGTATACCACATTGTCGCTTATATAGCATCAACACAAATGGCAGTCAAGGCAATCGATTATACATAAAAAACCGGTTGTTTGGCAGCAAACGTGGTCTATGGGAATGCATCCAAACATTTGAGATTCAGTCTACATTAAAACCACATCAAATATCCCGTAATTATTGATAATTTTCTGATTTAGACGCCGACATAAAATTGCGGGACTAGCAAATAACAGACAAAGAATTTCAAAGGAACGAAACCAGACAATTTCCATCTTCCTTTTCAGACCCTTTAAAGCGTTTTGTTTCATGCAGTGGTGTTTATTTTCACTCCCATCACCTTCAGTGGGAAAACACATTTATTCGTTTGCGAGATTCTGCGGAATTGTGTTTGCCATCAAAATAAACGGGCAAATAGAATGGCTAGCTCGTAAAATATTACTGACAGATTCAGAACACGAATAGAAAATACAGAAATGTCAAGCAGTGTTTCAAAAATAAAATTAATGTTTCGATACGGGTAAATTCCTTTGGATGCCAATGCTAGCTCGGGTCAGAACGTGTGACCTATTTCTAGAGCGGCGAAGCGTGTCTTAACGCAGCTGATCCTAGGCGTGATTTTCAAGTTTCAGCCAAATCCCTACGGTGGAATACTGGCTGTTTCATTTACTAGAATTAGAATAAGGCTTACGCTTGAACATGAACAAGCTTTAATTCTTATTAAATAGTTATTCACTTCAAAGATGACATACAAAATAGAAAAAATTGCGGTATTTAAATTTTATAAAGATAAGCTCCAAATATTAAATGTACTATAAGCACCCCACGATTTTAGCCACGCTGTTCCCATTTCCGTCAATTCACCTATATAAAAGTAGCCTATGTGCTATTTCCCTAGATAAAGAATAAGTAAATAGATCAGGTTATTCCGCACGGTTCCTTTGTACCAATCGTAATCAGATGAGGTGCATGTTAGCTATGGCGACATAGTGATGTGCCGCGACAAAAGTATGACACTTCCACAAGAGCGACAAGACAAAAGCGATCTGAATGTATAATATATATAGATACAATAATTAGTTTTCAGTTAAGTAGTATGACATGCTGATGTACTAAAATATAGATTTGCTATACATAGTGAATCTTTTCGCATGCCTTTTAGGCCGAAATTGTCTAGGTGCTAAGTATTTGTAAGACCTTTAATGTAACCACAATTTAAAGCGAAATAAAGAAACTTGAACTTGAACTTGAACGTGTAAAGCGTTTGTTCTAACTCTATACGTAGTACTTATATATTATGTAGACTCTTTTGCTATTTCAGCATTTAATATAACTATATTACATTTCAACCCGATCTGTTCTGAAGGACTTTCGCATTTAGAACATTAGGAAGTAGGATGTTTGAAATAAATAACCGTGATGATCTAGTAACTAAAATATCCAATTTTACTATCGTGAGATCGTATAACAACTTAATGAATAGTTCGGCAGTAATTGACATGATTTGTGTCTTAAATATCTTAAAAGTCGTGTATTCCACATTTTTTTATTTATGATATACATAGTTTGAGTGCTAATACGGCTAACAAAACTATCCGTCTCAACACAAACAGCACTACATTGTTCACAGACAAGCTTGCGAAACTCAAAGACTATTATATGTCGCAGTGCACGTTTGCCAACAATAAAATAAAATCTTTAAAACACTTCCAAGTAAATCCGACGTCACTCGAAGCAAATCGAAACAAGGAGCCCGGAGCTTATATCCCGTTTCCCGGGATAAATGCCGTACGTGTGCTCACATCACCTGGCCAAACATGTCTGTTTATCTTCTCCTAGAATTGTGTTTGCTGTACGAATGAAAAGGGAGGCGCTCATAAAAATCTGAGTGACAGGTTCAAAGGCAACATAATGTAACAGACGTAAATATAGGAAACAGAAACGCACATGATGAACTAAAATCATTTATTTATTTACTACTAGCACTCCGCAGTTTTAGCCGCGTAGTTTCCGATCCAGTAACTGTTGCAGGGTAAAAAGTAGCAAATGCGTTATCCTAGGCTGTATGTAATCTTTGCTTTTTTTTTTAAATATTGGTGGACAATTCACACACAACCCCATTTGACCCCAAACTAAGCAAAGCTTGTAATATGGCGGCCAAATAGCTGATATAATACTTATATAGTTGTAGATACATACTTATTATATGTACATAGAAACACCCAGACACAGTGCAAACATTTGAATTTATCACACAAATATTTGCACTGGGTGGGAATCGAACCCACGACCCTCGGCTTCGCAGGGAGAGTTACTACCAACTAAGCCACGAGGCCAGTCAAACTGTAATCGAACTGTAACTGTATCAAATCTAACTGTATCGTAATATTAAACCCGATTCGTTTAAACGCACCGATGTGATCGATCAACAAACATCTAAACATACAAAATTTGACATTTGTAATATCACTAGCAGTATCACGCGGTTCTACCCGCGCATTTCCTATCCCCGTTATTTCCCCGTGATAAAAAGTAGTTCCACACTAACTGTAGTAGTTTCCGTTCCCGATCCATTCAGGCGTTCAACGTAATTGAGCAACAAACATACAACATCCATTAATGTGATCTAAAGTTTGAACTTTTAATTTAGTGAATGAGTAGGTACTCGTATACGTTACTCATTTAAGCCATTTGATTGGTATGTACACTGTGCATAAACATAAATATCATAACGTAATAATAAAAGACATTATACAATTTCATGATAACACAATTACATAATAAAAAAATGGCAGTCACAGGAACTGCCGATAGAAGTGAAAACTTATAACTCAGAATTTGATAGCTTACTTTGGAAACTACACGGGTGTAACCGGAGGGTGTGGCCTGGTTATCATGGCGTGACCATCTAGAAATGCGTCATCATTTCCCATTGGCTGACGCATTTCTAGATGACCAATGGCTATGGTCCGGAGTTTACCCGAAGACTTCTTATTATATCCGAGCGTGACGCTTGAATTCAATTCACAGCCCACGAAAAATCTGTCTTGGCGCGGCAAAAGAAGTTTATTTGTACAGTAATGTTATGTGAAGTAAATTGTACAGTGCCTATGTAAATTGTAATATTAATCAACTAGTTTTCTTCTTTTGATCCCTATTTTTTTACCCCAAAATATTAAATTCGTTCAAATGCTCCTCTTAAACGATACCGACGTGTCGTGCTCACTTTTCTAATAATCTTCTCAATAATATTAAATTCTATAGACTCGATTTAAAGAAATGGATATGTATTGGATTTATCTCGATATCAATGAATTTAGCATTCAGTAAATTTTGTGGAACATCGTTGAAAGATGTCATAGTTGCTCACTATTATACTAGAGTAGAATGAATCGGTTTTTTCTAGGTAGGTAACGTATTTAACGTTACATCGTGGACCAACGATCTCCATACACAGATGTGCCCTCCCAAACTTCAGGGCGCACGGAATCATGTCATCGTTGGGAAGAGTGAGCTTACTCTTTCCGTTCTTGTCGGTTCCAGGAAGCGGTGGACGTCGGACGTTTTTACCTATCCCTATTCGTTGTCAACAACCAAAATAAGTAGAACCACAGCATATCTCGCCGCAGGCCATTCTAAGGGTCAAGTAGATTACTTGATTGTAAACCACTTACGATACACACAGAGACGCAGTTTATGACCAATTTCAAGGCAGGCGCGATCCCAGCGTCGAATTTTGGAGGGGGTCACCAGTACAGAGCCTCAGATTTGGGGGGGGGGGGGGGTCACGAGTAGAAATACAATAAATCGAGTAAAAAATACTACTAGTAGCGGTCCATTATAATTTAACGTACATATACAATTTTGGGGGTGATGTCCCCTGTGACCCCCCCCTCCTAGGACCGCGCATGTTTCAAGGTCGTCAGGGCACATTTATTGGTTTATATCGATGTCGTGGACCGCATTGTCGCGGTCAGGACAATCAAGTCAAGCTAATTGATTATAGATAAGACACTGTCTATATTTGCACGTGGTCTATCTCTTTCATACGTCTGGGAATATCACAAATAGTGACAGGCTGTTTTCTGGGCAAAAGATTGTTAAAGTAGATGTTTAGCTATGCGTAAACATGATGCGGTTTCACGGTCCGCTGGAGTGTGGGTAATGCAATGGTTTTCTACTATTTGGACGGTTAGCGTAAGGCGGAATTTCTCCGTATATAGTTGGTTTTTGTAGTAAGTTTTAAGATAATTCTGTAGTTTCCTGTAAAAAGGTTTCCGTTAAGACGACGCGACGCTTCGTTTTCTTCGTTTATTTGCTATTTCTTGACTTATTCCTGATAATGGTGCTAAAGATGAAATGAAAAGATGCTAAATTTACGGTTACTAAAGCGTCATGTGTGATTCACAACCCTGAAGATGTAAGCTAGAATCCCGATTGTACGTTTGAGTATTTTTCTAAGTGCATCCACTATCATATAATCTATCTATATAATAGTCCATGAGCACCCTATCTATAGTCATTTGTTATCACCATAGAATCAAGGCTATAATCCAGGACACTTAACCCAGCATGACCTCGAAAAATTCTAAAATTCGTGGAGCACGCATTTTGACTTGTCTCGTGGCTTAGTGGGTAGTAGCTCTGCCTGCGAAGCCGAGGGTCGTGGGTTCGATTCCCACCCAGCGCAAATATTTGTGTGATGAATTCAAATGTTTGCACTGTATCTGGGTGTTTCTATGTATAATAAGTATGTATTTAAAACTATACAAGTATTATATCAGCTATCTGGCCGCCATCATACAAGCTTTGCTTAGTTTGGGGTCAGATGGTGTTGTGTGTGAATTGTCCACCAATATTTATTTATTTATTTTCAGATATTTTCCTGAGTGTTGACAAACTTGTGCATCTACACTGATAGGTGTAGGCAGGAATTAAACCATTTCTCCAATTCAGAATTGCACGATTAAACCACTACACCACCAACACTTCATCAAAAACATGAGTAGTATTGTAATTAACTCTTTCAGATGCCGATCTATAAATACTCGTAAAGTGAATCCAAAAAAAGCTACGTATCTTTCTGTAAGCTGTATGAAACTGAGCACTGATCCAGGATTTCCATAAAGCACAATGAAATAGAAAACAATTTACGCGTGATTCATGGCCAATGACAATGATCGTCGAATTATTCTGGCTGGCAACGCGCCCTTCTGCCGCCTAACTAAATCGGCTATGGCTTTCCTATTGCTGTCTTTATCGTTTTAACGAAAAGAAAAGAGAGAACAATATGAAAGCTATGACAGTTTTAGTTAAGGGGTAGACCGTTGTGTCGCTTAAGTATTGGAGTTTTCTTATTTGGTATTCCTGGTTTTATTTCAAGTGTTCAAGGAGTTGAATAAATAAACGAAGCAAACCAAAATTGAATCTAGGTGGCCTCTTATTTTAAAGAGGTAATAAAGCTTGTGGGTTTGTGACATTTAGGAGACAATTTCTGAACCCGTTTTGATTTTTTGCCTATATTACTTAATTCGCATTATTCGTAAGTGCATACGTTACCACGAATAATGAAAAGAGTAGTCATATTTACAAAATAAGTCGGAGAAAAATGGTTTAAGGAAAACGTTTTTTTTGAACGCTGTCTTAACGATGAGAAAGAGATAAAGGATTGAGTTCTAAAGAAAAGCTTAGATTTTTATATTGCTTTACAAAAAAGTGTGGAAAGACACTTTTACAACTAGTAGAGCTACACGGTTTAGCCCGCGTAGTTCCCATTCTCGTTATTTTCCTGAGTTAAAAAACCTACATATGTATTATTCAAGGCTATAAACTGTATTTCAAATTTCAATCCAATCCATTCAAACGTTTCGACGCGATTGAGCAATAAACATCCAACTGAAAATCCATTGACTGAAAAATTGTGATGATTGACATTATTATTATTGTGTGCTATTTTTTGTATGTGGGTTAAGTTACCTGAAATAAATTAATTTTGAATTTTGAACGCAAACTTTTGCATTTATACTCGCCCAACGAAGTGGCATGCCCACAAAAGTTAAGTATAAATATCAATATATAGTACAATATATTTATATTTATTGACTGGCCTCGTGGCTTAGTTGGTAGTAGCTCTGCCTGCGAAGCCGAGTGTCGTGGGTTCGATTCCCACCCAGTGCAAATATTTGTGTGATGAATTCAACAACTGTGTCTGGATGTTTCTATGTATAATAAGTATGTATTTAAAACTATATAAGTATTGTATCAGCTATCTGGCCGCCATCACACAAGCTTTGCTTAGTTTGGGGTCAGATGGTGTTGTGTGTGAATTGTCCACCAATATTTATTTATTTATTTTATTAACAATAAGTATAAATATATAGATATATAGTCCCCAGATAGTTTTCTGTACCTATACAAAAAGGTCAACGATTATAATTATTTTAAAATATTCAGTTATTTTAATGAGGCATGTTTAGAATGCAAAATACCTGTCGGAATTATTCCCAATTACGCCATAGGTGACGATGTTTCATTTTGTAAAATAATCCTACTATATAATATTATAAACGCGAACGTTTGTAGCAATGTATGTATGTTTCTTACTCATTAACATAAAAAATAGTGATGGGATTTGGAAAAAAATGGGTAAATAATAAATAATGGTCTAGAATTACACATATGTTATTTTGTATCCCAGGAAAATGACGGAATCGGGAACTACACAGGTGAAACCGCGGGCGCTGCTAGCATGAAACAAATCATGTTGATAATTTGACAAATAATAATTTACTCATTTATCACTCATAGGTATCTGTACTTCTGAAAGCGCCGCATTCTTTAAATGCTTTTATTTTACTTGCAATGTATGCATGTTTATATTGAAATTAAAACTTTGTTAGCCGCTTTGAGACTTTTTGATTTGAGAAAATCTTACGGGTTTGCGTGAGCGACTTGCAAATGTTGCCGTAACGTCGGAACGGCGGTGGAGCAGGGGAGCGAGACGAATCGAATAGATTCGAATCCCGTTGGCTCCTTTGAGTATTTTCCCAAGAGCAATGTTTTCAACGGTGAAGAAAAATATCACTAAACGGTGTCTTAGAAATAGTCAGGTCCATGAGAGACATATTTTAAGAACAATGTGATCTGCTAACCACATTACAAACATAACTGTGTTCCGGTTTGAAGGTCAATGTTTCCCTCTGTTCCCTATGTTGATCTCTGGGTGACGAGCGCAGTGCAGTGATAGGTAATGATTTGGACCCTTCATGTTCCAATAGCTGTGTGTCACTGTTCTGTTATCTGGTAGGCATGTTGCTTACCATCAGGCATATGTCCTGTTAATCTCGTCACTCTTTATTAAAAAAAAACACTATTGGATGTGCATGTTGCATGATGGATTATGGTCTTCTGAGATAATCCCGAGTGAGAGAAATCTGCTGTGGTAACATAAAATAGGCTGCTTATGAGGTAAATTTTAAGATAAGAGAGTCAACCGTTTGTGGTAAATTTGACAACGATATTTATTCACCAACAATTTGGTTCGTTACTATTAAGAAAATGCGTCATATTTTCGTGCAGCAATTATTTAATCTCATAGAAAATGTAAACCACACATAAATACTCGTAAACCCCTGTGGCACCGAGCTCGGCGAATTGCAAGTTAGCAGGACCTTGTCGTTATGCAAAACATCTATAAACAAAACAAAACAACTCCTACCAATAAAATAAATTCCCGAAAGGATCCTGTGCAAGGGATTTATAATATTGCGAACAATTTTCTCAACTATAAATAAAATCTTATATCCAAAAGGGACGTGAGGATAATATTTTGACAGTAACTGCCTCCTTCGAAGTTAATCGAAAGACATTTTTTATGTTAATGTTTTTTGGGGGTTCTGCAGATGTATCATTGAATGGAGTTGTCATTTTGCACGTGAATTGAAAACTCAATTGATTTGAATGATTCATCATCATCATCAAAAGTGCACTAAATGTTCCCACTGCTGGGACTCGGGGCCTTCTCTCGCAAGTAGAGAGTTAAGGCCTTAATCCACCACGCTGGCCCAGTGCGAGTTGGTAGATGACACATGACTTCGAAAGATTCTAGGTACATGCCGGTTTCCTCACTATGTTTTCCTTCACCGTTTTAAGTTAGCGGCATTACGCACATGACTTCGAAAAGACAGTGATGGTGCGTATGGGGTTTCAACCCGGGGTCTCCGGATCGGCAGGCGCCGTTCTCCCGAGTAGACCAGCTGTAACTTACTAAACCAGCCGTAACTTTTTTTGAATGACTAATATTCTAAAGTTACGGCTGGTCTAGTCGGGAGAACGGCAACTGCCGATCCAGAGCCCCTGGTTTGAATCCCACGCGCATCATTATCTTTTCCATGTCATGTGCGTTATGCCGTTAGCTTAGAAAGGTATAGGAAAACATCGTGAGGAAACAGACGTGTTCCTAGAATCTTTTGAGGTCATGTATTATCTATCAACCCGCATTGAACCAGCGTTGTGGATTATGTCCTTAACTGTCTCCTTGCAAGAGAAGGGCCCGAGTCCCAGTAGTGGTAGGTACTTAATATTTAGTGCGTTATTTATGATAGCTTGCTAATATTGGATTACGTTGAACACCTACGCTACTATTGTTCGAAAGTTTCTGAGTAACTTAGCTAGTAGTTAGCTTAGTTGGTAGTAAGTCTGCCAGCAAAGCCATAGATCGCGGGTTTGATTTCTACCCAGTGGAAATATGTGTGTGATGAAAACAGATATTTGTTTTGTGGTTGGGTTTCTATCTTTAAGCATGCATTTACAATTATATAATTGTTATATCAGTTGCATCAAAATAACATTTTCTAAGAATTTTCATTAGCACCAGTACATTATTTTAATTATATTTACTGTGACAGGGTCTTCAATCTTTATTTTACGTCGTCGATGACTGTACGAAAAACCTATGAATCACGAATTTACGACTTGACCGATGTAAACACGACCCATAACCGTTGGGGCCGAGTTTGCGATCGTTCAGCGTTTTATCTGATGATAACTCTCACTCCGACTTGTTATGGGACCATTGATATGGGACTTCCCATGAGAGAATGGTCTTTTGTTTTGATAGAATTACATAGTTTATCTAAACGCGGGAAGTTAGATAACCATTAAGGGTGAGCGTCAATTGTTTTTGCGAGTTTAACGTACATTGGAAGTAGTTTCGTTGCCTATTTCAATTTCGTCGGTTCACTTCAGATAACCATTTTTTTGAGGTTATACTTTTTGGGCGCGTTAGGATAAAATAGAGAGAGAAAAGTTTTATGACGCGCAAACACCATGACGGAAAACTGGCACCTTATTTTAGTCGGTTAGTCAACATTTTAGTACCTACACGTTGTAACTAATTTCAGGTTAATACCTCTTGCGTTGAAAATATTATCTATTCTATAGCTGAAGTTCTTAGCACGAGAAATAAAGAGCATGCGTACCTAAGCACACGTACATACACTTTTTTAAACAATACAGAGGCTAATTTAAACAATACGGGAGCGAGAAAAAAATCTTAAATGACCCGATGGAAAAACTACACGCTTGTCAATTTCAGTTCAGTGCCACGGAGCTATCTGAACATGAATAATTCAAATGACTGCCTATTAGCAATGTACTGAGGTCATCGTTCAGAGATAAAATGATTTTTCTCTTCGCCTTGTAATCTGGAAATATTCCTTTCAAACTATAGGTACCACCGCATTGCTTGCACATTACTGCTTGGCGTTACAATGACTGACAACGTAGACCTTTCCATAGGCGGACTCTGCAAAGAGTCCTTACTGTATCATTTTACCAATTTCTTTGGTTTACCGCAGCATCCGAGATGACAGACTTTCTTTCAACTAGCAACTTGAGAAGGTAGTTAATATGTTCTAGCATCAATTGAGTTAGAATTTTGCAATTATTTGATATAGCGGATACAGCTGAAATTGATCAACAAAAACAAAACAGCTTGTGATAGTTGAAATTTCAAATCTATACTTCTATACTAATACTAATATTATAAAGCTGAAGAGTTTGTTTGTTTGATTGTTTGTTTGTTTGTTTGTTTGAACGCAAGGATCTCGGGAACTACTGGTCCGAATTGAAAGGTTCTTTCTCTGTTGGATAGTCCATTTATCGAGAAAGGCTATAGGCTATTTAACATTACGCTACTATCAACAAGAACAAAGCATGAATGAAAAATGTAACAAAAACGGGAAATAATTTTGCTTTTTGAGAGTTGTCGTTGCGTGACAGCATGTGTCATTCGTCAAAGGCTCGTGAAAGATTGCGTCATTAGAACCAAAGGTAACCGAATTTGTTCAAAATTTGAATTGGTACGATGAATTTTAGATAGATGGCGAAGCAACGCGCGCGTGATTCAGATAGTGAAATATATACATTTAGGTCTTGGTTTATGGCTTGTACGACTTGTCGTTATTTTGCCTGCTTGTAATACATTAAGTTTTGTTTCCTTTTTTAAACGCCTTCAAAAAAAGAGGTTCTCAGCAGTATGTTTGTTTGTTTTTATTTGAAGTGAAAACTTCATTTGACGCATCACACACAACATTTTTCGTGTCTGTGAATTGAACTCGAGCGTCACGTTTGTAAGTGAAAGATTCGTTCGGGTTACCTCGGTACCGCCGAGGGTGCCTGTAATAGCCTATACGCCTATAGCACTCAGGGATCACAAAAGTATCCAACGGCGCAAGAATTTTTGAAATCGATCCAGTAGTTCCTGCAATTGGAGCGTTCAAACAGAACTCGTCTTCAGTTTTATATATTACCATAGATTTTTATTGAACTGAAAAGTTTTTTTGACGCACCACAGACCACACAACATGTTTTTTTGCTTTATTCTTGTAGTCCATTGAAATGTTACATTTGGGGTTGCGTTTTTTAGAGGACGCAATTTTATTTTTTTGATGTGTAGTGGTGCTACATATTTCTCCACGTGCGGATGTATTTTATTCTGTTTTTAATTGTGGAGCCGATTTCGAATAATTTTAGGTACGATTTAAACTTCAGTGATAACTATATTCTTTTTATTAGCTATTCGCTTATAATTTTTTATTTATAGTTCTACGACAAAAAGTTAGTGGACCAAAGTTGTATAGAATTTAATTTGCAACAAAAAATGGTAACAATTTTTTTTATCAAATAAATAGTTTAAGAGATATACCGTAGAAACCATTTCAACCCCTATTTTCAAGATGGCGGCCGTGGGACAAGGGTCGCCAAACCTAATTAGGGTGGACCAAGTAGTTGCGGCCGAGTGTGCAACGGCACCCATCGATTTTCGAATTCTTTACATACATTGCTATGATGTGGATGATATTTTATTTAAAAAACAAGTGAGCGCAATTTTTTTTCGAAAATTAATTAACATCAGTTTAGTTAAAATTACTTGCGGCCACTTATAGACTGGCAACCTATTATCAATGTATTCTCCTAATCATAAATGATTGTTCAAATGTGAATTGGATTAAATACGTGATGAACGTAGAGATTCTGCAGCCGCATCTCGTACTATTCGAAATTCGAAGACAAACATCTTTCCATATCTTACTTAGGCACTGCCGTTCAACATTTTAAGATATTTTGATGTATAGACGCTATCATTTCGTCTCAACTATTCTAAAGTGTGCAAGTCTGCCATTGTTCTTTACTTTAATTTTATTTATCTAAACGACTTAGTGATAGTTTATTAAGGAATTTGATCGAGTGTCTGGATTTCATTTGAAGTTGAAGTCGGGTTATGTTTTTTTGGGAAAAAAACATTGAGAGTCATGTTTCTCGGTTTCACTTTACAACACATTTTCGTTCACTTTACGCATGTGTTAGATTAAGGGTTCCTTGGAACCCTTCACCTAACGTTTAAATTGACTAAATGGGTGGTTTATACGTGTCAAATCCTGAATAATGTGGTATTTAATGGGCTATTGTAATAAAAAGAAAGGAATTGATGAAAGTTTAGTCAATTTAAACGTTAGGTGAAGGGTTCCAAGGAACCCTTAAGGGGGCGCCTAAAGCCAGAAAACGAAAAAAGGACATTTTCGACGCCGCTCACTGAAGATAAGAAACTAAAAACTATGACAAAAAAAATATTGACGTGTGGGTACAATCAAGAAGAAGCACAATAACCGAATATAATTTAAAAAATAGATCAGAGTTTTTTACAATAAAAATATAAAAATGACACCGAAAAAACCCGTTTTAATTCGAGTACTCGAAATTATCAGCGATGACCCCACATTATTTTTTAGTAATAAAATTCCTATTTGTACGTTATAGTAAAGTAACCGAACACTTTTTTAAATGTATGTTTAGTTATTGAGTAATTAAATAAAACTTGGTCAAAAATGGACTCCTGATTAAATATTGATTTTTCCTTAAAACTGTGTCATGCTATTCTCGACTTTATGTACATCACATTAAGAAACGCGTCGCGCGGGTGAAATCTGATTTTTTCCTGGCTTTAGGCGCACTCTTAATCTAACACATGCAAATAATAACTACCTATTACTTTTTATCGTCACAGCACACTCATTTTGCGGGAGACTGCGAGTGAAACGAAAGGTTTAAGTTTGATATAAAAGGTGTGTTCCGCCAGTCTCGTGTGTAACCCGTTTCCCATTACAGGCTGCCTTTCTCATCTGAGTCGACACACTGGGACCTATCTATATCCATCATCGTCACGCCTGACTGGTTCCAATACCGCTTTCTATGGTAGTTTATGGATGTCCTATCTATTTGCAAATGTTGCTGCAGAAAGAATTGCCTTGTACATGTTTTGTAACAAGATCACTGTATGAACAAGTGAAGCCATTATTAGACTACGTTGCAAAAACTAGGTTAAGTTTTTTTTTCTTATTTAAAAAATAAATAAATATTGTTGTTTAGTAAATACATCCCCACACAGCACAAACTAGCCCCAAAACTAAGCAAAGCTAGTATTATGGAAACTAGATTGCTGATATAATGCGTATGTAATTCTAGATTCACACTTATGAGACACTAGCGGTCCACCCCGACTTCGACCGCGGTACATATAGCCTATGACATTCAGGAATCACATATATATCCCTCTGCGTTAGATTTTTAGAAATCGGTCTAGTAGTTCCTGAGATTAGCGCTTTCAATTCAATCCTACTAATATTATAAATGTCAATGTATGGATGTTTGGATGTTTAGATATTTGGATGTTTGGATGTTTGTTGCTCAATCACGCCGTAACGTATGAACGGATCAGGCTGAAATTTAAAAATACAGTTAGATTATATTCTGGAAGAACACATAGGCTACTTTTTATCCCGAAAAAATAACGGGAACGACGGGAACGGGAACTACGCGGGTATAACCGCGGGGCACTGCTAGTCATACATAAAAATATACAACCGAATTGAGAACCTCCTCCTTTTTGAAGTCGGTTAAAAAGTAATATGTTGTAATTATTTGCATGCGTAAAAAGTACAATTTATTGTATGGTGAAACCGAGGAACTTGACTCTCAAAAATTCGCAGACAAATCTCAATTCTCCACTCCATCTAAATTTTAAGTTATCTTCGTTTCTATATGATGGAGGATGACCTCGAGAGAATCTTGGAACGTGCCAGTTTTCTCTCGATGTTTTCCTTCACCGATAAACCCTGTGGCGATGCTAAAACTGTACATCTGCACTTGAAGAAATACTCATAGGTGCAAAGGGGGTTCGAACCTACGAACTTACGTTTGTGAATCGGACGTAATCCACTAAAAAACTACGGTTCCATTCATCTGACCTCAAAGGTACATTTAAATGAAATTCTCGTCATTTCAAGCCTCTGGTCCATAATCAGGCATTATGAAGCAATCACAGCACGAACACTAGTAAAATCGCACAATGGCTGGTCACAAAACATTTTCACCCATCGAGTCTATTGTTACAATCCGTTCACCTCCGTGCCGCTGACGACCGATTGCTTCTATTGTCATATGAATAACGCAGCTTTTTGAATAATAACAGTTGTACGGTACAAAAATATCTTGTGTACTAATATTTTTAATGTCAAAGTCTGGATGTTGTTTGTCAATCAAGAAGGAACCCCTGAACGGATCGGGATGAAATTTGGAACACAGTTATGCTACAGTCTGGAATGACATATGCATATAAATATATAAGTAACAATCGGGAAAAACCCACTCAGACAACTCGTTCCATAGCTTAGACGTTCTTATCACAAAACTAGAGTCTAGTCTTTGTTCGAGTCTTTGGAAAATCAACAATTAATCGATATCGATATTTTCGAACTACGAGCAGTTCGATAGAAACAAGCGTAAGGCCGCTTGTAGACGTCCGTTTTTTTCACCGGATAACGGACCGTCAATAAACGGCTATCCTTGTATACATATTTTTTTTACCGGATGGATGGACTGCCGTCTATATGCGTTAGTTTTGAACTGGTAGTCAGAGATTACACACGTGTGAAATGTCGAATAATAAGAAAAAAAAACTCGTATTGGCCTACTATTTGTACAGGAAGAAACAAAAAGAAAAACGTAAAAGGTCATCGTGGGTGCATCCTATATTATTGGAAAGGGAAAAATATGGTGCATTTCAAACTCTTTTTACGCAGTTGGAAGAAGATGAAACTAAATTTTACAATTATTTTCGGATGAAGAAAGAAACCTTTCAACTATTATTAACAGCCATATATGATAAAATAAGACACGAGGATACTGACATGCGTAAATCTATTTCCCCGGCAGAGAGATTAGCCGTTACGTTAAGGTATGTTAAAGAGATGTTCAATTTCAAATTATAGAAAAGGGGATTGATTACCTGTATTAATTAAAACAAAATTTAGTAGGTAGTAATTGTTTTATTATACTCAAAAAATAAATTAAGGAGTTTTAGAAAAATCGAAATCGTAATCAGGCGATGTGATTGAACTTAATTCAGTAATAATTGAAGATTGGGAATCATCTTGCTGCATGAGTTCTTGAGGCATCCTGGATGTGGATGGAATGAGTTGTGTTGGCTGATATTCATAGGGCATCCTGGATGTCGATGGAATGGGTTGTGTTGGTTGATATTCGTGTATCCTGTAGTCGGGTGTAGTCGGGTGTAGTCGGATGCCTCGATTAATATTGTAATTGTAATTTTGCTGCTGCATGGACGCTTGATTTCTCCGAGTTAAATTTCTCATAACTTTAATGACTTCATATTGGAATTCAACATAATCGTCATCACTATACTTGTCTACAATCGGAGCAATACCTTTGAAAAAACACATACTCTTACTCTTGTCTTCATCTTCAACTGATTTAATTAAAGTAAGCATTTGTCGATCAACTTCGCTACAGTCTGTCTTTCTCTTCTTGCTTGTTTTTGTTAAATCGGTAGTATTGGCTGGTGCGGTAGGGTCATTATTGGTTTGTGAGTCAGTTTCTTTGTTGTGAGATTGTGTGATGTTTTTTTCTGATGTAATACTTGCTTCCGTTGTTCGGCGAGTCACAATTTTACACAAAAAGAGCATTTGATCGTAGAATTTATATTTTCGTAGACTTTTTGCACCAGAGCCGGATTTACATTCCTTAACTTTTTTGTGATATTTCATCCAGTTATCTCTTGCATTGTTCCATTTTTTTATGATATCTTTGCCTAAAAAAGAAAAAATTGTTACAGATATTTAGCTGCAGGGAACACATTTAGTGATCTACATTACAGTTTCAGAATGGGTATAAAAACTATCAGCTGTATTGTACAAGAAGTATTTGAAGCATTGTGGGAAACCCTTTCTCCAATTTATATGAAACTACCATCGGAAGACGAATGGTTAACAATAGCAAAAAATTTCGAGACGAATGCAGATTTTCCTCATTGCTTGGGAGCCATTGACGGCAAACATATTAGAATCATCAAGCCAGAAGAAAGTGGATCAATGTTTTTCAACTACAAGCACTATTTCTCAATAGTATTAATGGCTGTGGTAGACACAAACTATAATTTTGTTTTTATTGATGTTGGAGCCTACGGCAAAGAATGCGATTCAGCAGTATTTAAAGAAACAGAATTTTGGAAAAGAATAGTAGGCGATAAATTAAATATTCCTCGACCTAAGCAGTTGCCAGGTGCAGGCAGTGAGTTACCTTATGTATTTGTTGCTGATGAAGCTTTCGCTTTACATCAACACGTACTTCGTCCTTACGGTGGGCATCAACTTGACTCAAAAAAAAATATTTTCAATTATCGTCTCACAAGAGCGCGACGCCACGTCGAATCCGCATTTGGTATTTTATCCAATAAATGGAGGATTTTGCATAGACCATTAAATGTTTCAACAGATACTGCTGTTAACATTGTAAAAACATGCTGCTTATTACAAAACATAATTCATAAAGTAGAGGGTATTGCTAATAATGCTACTGACAATGCTAGTTCACACATGGTGTCTACTCTATGCCATTTGCCTCGTTCCCATTCAACACGAGGTAATGTAACAGCAAATATGATTCGTAACAAATATGCAGAGTATTTCATGTCACCAGTAGGGCGTGTACCATGGCAAAATCAACATGCATAAAAAAATAATGAAAATAAAATGTTACTTACCAAAATCATTTTTTTCTTTCTCGGACATCGTTTCAAAACCTTCATTTAACGCAAGACAAATTTCTCTCCAAGCGGCAAAACTCGACTGTCTATTTTTATAGCACTCTTGGGTTTTGTCCCACAGTACAGGCCTATTTTCAACCAAACTTATTAACAATTCCATGTCAATATCATCCATTTTTGCAAAAAACGCAGGTAGACGGCACTCAATTAACAGAAAACAGGCAATACGTCCGGCAGCGTCAACACGCACCAATACACTGGCGTGGATGACCGCCATTTCTTACACCGGACCGGTGTCCGTCGCGCCGAGGGGAAGCGGTGGTGCATCCGGCGTAAATTGTTCGCCGGACCGATGTCCGGTGCATGTACACACATTCATTATAATTCATACACCACCGCGAATCCGGCAAAAAACACGGTCCGTTATCCGGTGAAAAAAACGGACGTCTACAAGCGGCCTAAGGCCTACTGTCCACGCACGCGTCTTTTGTCGAATGCATGCATCCTACGAACAAACGCAAGACGTGCGGCTGTCGTGTCGTTGTCGTTTCGTGGACACAGACTTCATTATTTGTACGCAAGATGCAAGCATTCGTCTTGCATCCGACAATTGTCGAAATCGTGCGGATGTCGTGCAGCTACGTGGATAATTGGCCTAAGGGATTATTCAGCGATAAGGCCGCCAGTTGTTTTACTAGTTGATCTGGTTTCCTATATTTTATGTATTATTTTAAGGTGTGAATGATAACGAGTTATCATTCATTCATTCGTTATTAATTCATGCAGATCAATTGCACACTTTTCGAAGTGTATCCGATTTGAAATCTAAGAAAACTCGATTTGCTCTCGATTGGAAGATATATATATTTACGAATATTATATTATATTTACGAAGTTACATGATCGTAACTCATGTTATAGCATAGGCTAAAAGGGGCAAGAAGTTACGTTGATATTAAATTCAAGACGTTTACGATGCTTGAATATCATAGTGTTACACACTTGTGCTGTTAGACGCTCACTAATGAGATTTATACGCTAACGAAGACAAGGTGACTTTTAATGAAGGCCGTTAACAAGTTTTATCTGAAATCTCTGAGTTCTTTGTGTGATTTGCAGTGATCAAAGTTAAGACTAGAATATTGTTGAGCTTGACATTATAAACCATATTTATACTAAGTTTTTAATGAGGTAAAGTGACTTGATGAGGTAGACGGCTGTCTTGTAGTAAGCAACACGCCTCTTCATCATCTCCATCCTCCATCCATCAAACGTGGTCCATAGGGACCCCCCCGTCTCAGGGGACATGTCCCCCCACACACAGAGTACCATACGTTAAATTGAAATAACTGGAAGGACAACTACGTGGGTGAAATCGCCGGGGCTACTGTTGAAGTCTTTTTTATTGGCAAATTGTGTTATTATTGGTTACCCCAAAATTAGAGGATGCAACCGCGCCTGCTGTCCATAACATGACAGTGTCAAGAAGCAGGTCTTAGAGATATAATATCTTAGATCTCAGGGTGACGAGCGCAGTGAGGTGCTTGAAAATTATGTGGACTCTTCGTATTCTAATAGCTGCGTGTCACTTACATATAACAGCATAACGCAATCCTGCTCGTCTCGTCACTCCATAGTATAAAAAAAACATTTTCAATATGAAGTGTATGTGAAATTTGTAGTGGTAGGACTCTTAGGCAGAGTCCGCTTGGGGAAGTACCACACCTTTGCCAGTTATTCCACCGCCAAGCAGTATTGTGCAAACATTACTGTGTTCCGGTTTGAAGGGCAATGTTTCCAGATAAATTACAGGGCTTATTAAAACATTTTAGACATCTGGGTGACGAGCGCAGTACAGTTCTAGGTAATGATTTGGACTCTTCATGTTTCAATAGCTGCGTGCCACTGTGCTGTTTTGTGGCAGGCATGTTGCTTACCTTTGTTACTTTTTGCTTACGTACTTGTCACGCGTTATTTAAAAAAAAAGATACATATCTCTATTACAATAAATAATAGAAGATAGATGCCTTATAAATTGTCAATAAATACTAGTAGCATAACAGTACTAGAGCAACGTTGGGTGTTGCATCGTTAGTGGCCATACAAGGCCTCTGTAGAGCGGCAAGAGGGCCATAAAATACCCTTACAACCTGATATCGTGCCAATGCTCTCCCGCCCAGGGCAGCGATGCCAAGAATATGAAATCCTGAAAACTTAATGAATATGTAGCACAAAATTTGTGGCGACTGGAGTCATACTAAGTAACTTTATTTGATGCCATTAAAAGTAAGTGTTTTAAAAAAGTGTCTACGTTTTTAAATTTGACTTTAGAACTAGATTGTCAATTATAATACTAATTTAAAAGAAAAAAAGTTAAGGTTAAACAAATTTAAATTCGAAATTAGATATTCAATACATAAGGGTTGTTTTTAAAGAAAACAGTAATTTTAATTTGATTGGCAAAAAAGTGAGTTGTCTGGTCGCAGTGTGCTTAGTCAGGTCTGCAGCTCTGTATTAGGGTACGAGTATAAATATAATTCGAGAGGTATGTGACAAGTTTCCAGCTTACCTCAAAAACCTATTCAAAAGTTGTTGCTTTCGGATTATTAAATAAATAAGTAAATATTGGTGGACAATTCATACACAACTGATTGTGTGTGAATATTGCGGGAGCTTGGACTGTTCACGGCACGCGTTTTTCATTTCAATTAGAAAAATTAAGAAACTCACAACCTTCCTCATGTCAAACTTCAACTGATCTTAATTGTTCTTTAAATTAGTTTTTGTATATGGTATATCCCATCAAAAACATAAATGTGAAATGAGAGCCAAGTTCAACACTTATGATATATGGCTTGATTGTTGTTTACCTATCTGGATGCCAAATTTGAACTTTCTATATCATTAAATTTGGAACTAGATTAAATCTTTTATTTCTATAACTTAATCAGTGATAAAAATGACGAGTTAAGGACGTTAATATCTTAACAACCGTTTGAGGTATGTTCATCAAATTTGGAGCATATATCCTGCAAGTCTTATTGTGTGAGCAATTTCACAAGTGAATGTGAAATAGTTTTTAAAGTTATGAGTAATTCGTGAATGGTTCGTGTAATATTACACATGTGGCGATTCGCCAGTTTACTTGAATGAACTTGACTGTCCACACTGCCGTGTGTCTGATAACAAAAAGCATGGACCTAGGAGTTCGTTGAGTGTAATTTTCCATAGCAAAAAAACATTGCCCTACGAATCGGAATACATTAATGGTAGTAACCTAAGTCGATAGTCAGTTTTAAAGTTTTTAAGCTACTCGTAAAAGCATAAGACACGAACGAATAAATTATTTCATTTTTTTGCTTCTTCTTAAATCATAAACCATTCATTATCCAGGAGTAACTTTGCTCGTAAATAGTTAGTCTTGAGTTGACTCTTAAATATATTTGTAATAATTATTGGTTTAACACTTGACCGTCATCTTGTCTTATGTTAAACAACGAACTCTACGTTGGAGTGCGTTAGCCTCAATATTAACCTTAACATTAAGCATGATCGATTTTTTTGTAAATTGACGGTTAAGTTACCAGGAAGTACATTTATGTTGTTGGATTACAATCTCCAGTGGCGTAGGTAATTAATATTGCTTGTTTTTGTTGGACGTGTTTCAGTTATTTTACGAACCAGGATGAAATATTTTGTGTAAGTAACTCAATTAGCCGTGGATGGTGTGTGATGTCAACGATTTTATTACGGTTTCAGCTTGCATGAAACGATACTTCCTTTGAATGAAATGGAATTTAAGTAAATTCCAGAATAGCTCTGCCAATTGTGAATTGATAAAATGTTTTCTTTTTGTTTGGTGGATTATACTTTAGAGGTGGTCTTACACACATTTTGTTTTAATTTTTTTTTTATAATACCAACAAAAATCTTAAGTTGAATTTTGATCGAAAATTAAAATTACGTGGTCCAACGTAAACCTTCTGGTTGGAACAGTGCGCTTATTTAATTTCACAAAAACTATGAAATTTGGCCAAATGGTTAGCTGAGTTTAATTTAAAATTAAAGTCGGTTTTTGATTTTTCAGATAAAATTACATTTTTTTGTCAGGATTTTGTCTCTAAAGCTTGTCTTGTGTGAGACATAATGAACACAAACCGTTTGGTAAATTTTTTGGGAAGATCCCGAATGGATGAGTATTAGAAATTTAACTTTTTAAAATAGAGACTGCCGCTGGAAGTGAATACTATAACTCAGAATTTGATAGCTCTCTTTGGAAACTACGCGGGTGATAACGGAGGGCGTGGCCACCGCCATAGCCATGATCCCAAGTTCAGCTGAATCTTTCTTATCATTCCCGAGTGTCACGTTATTCATAGCCCACGAAAAATCTGTATGTGGCGCACCAAAAGAAGTTTTCACTCCAAGAAACCGAGTTACGACTTGCTCTGCGATAGAAATATCACTAGGCTATAATAATGTTTGTTACATTACCAGACAATATATTTACATCAATTTCTAAAACATTATATAGAGGTAAATAATCAATGCTTGCTGATTCAGATAGTTGATTATTCACATTTTTTTATTTAATTTAGATAAGTAATTACCAATACTAAATACAATAATAATAAAGTAGCCAAGTGCGAGTTGGACTCGCCCATGAAGGGTTCCGTTCCAGCAAGTAACATAATATACATAGTACACATAGTTCTTGTAGTTCGTTGTAACTTTGATCGAAGTTTTAATAATAGTGTATTTATGACGTACTAAAAAAAAACTACTCATCAGATCGAGTTCAAACTAATTTTCGTTGGTAGTTTTCATGGTAATGTACATCATATATTTTTTTTAGTTTTTTCATTCTCTTACTTTAGAAGTTAGAGGGGGGGGGGGGGGACACACATTTTACCACTTTGGAAGCGTCTCTCGTGCAAGTTATTCAGTGTAGACAAAAATTATATTAGAAACCTCAACATAATTTTTTAAGACCTATCGATAGACACCCCAGACGTGTAGGTTTGATGAAAAAAAAATTTTTGAGCTTCAGTTCTCAGTATGGGGGCACCCCTAATTTTAGTTTTTTTTTTAAACTTTTGTAAAAATCTTAATGCGGTTCACAGAATACATCTACTTACCAAGTTTCAACAGTGTAGTTCTCATAGTTTCGGCAAAAAGTGGCTGTGACATACGGACGTACAGACAGACAGACAGACAGACAGACAGACATGACGAATCTATAAGGGTTCCGTTTTTACGTTTTACGGAACCCTAAAAATGATTAGCTAATAACAAAGCTAAAAGTTACGAAGTACGGATGTATGAAAATTACGTTTCTTTAATCCGTATATCATGTTCATTAGGTTCACACCCACACTGTGTTTGTGGATGGATTTCAAGGAATTTCAAGGATTTCAAGAACAAGAATTCCCAGAACAAGGATTCCCTGTGTTTGTGGGAGCCAGAAATACAGGAGCCAGTTTAAAATGAAGTAATGTTTTTCAATTGCGATTGCTTAGCTATAATGATGACCAAGTCATTGCTTAAAAACACCAGTCACCGGGTTTTTTAACACACGTTATGAAATCGCGACTCAGTCAATTGGACGATTCGTTATTGGCAAGATGGCATTGAAGTCTCCAATACCGCATCGTTTTCAAATAACCTACGGTGAAGAATTAAACAAATGTAACTATAAAACTTCATCAATTAAAATAAGAAAATATAGTAAAACTCGGGCCATAAACAAAAAATAACTGAAGTGTTTTTTTTATGTAGAGTGATGAATTCCACAAAATGTTTCAGTTACTACTACTCAAACATATGAATAAAATACTGATTCTAACTTTGCGAAAAGTAGGAGCAAATGGTAGAGCTACTATCGAAGTTATGCTCCGCACATACCTATCCCATTACTACTTTAGAAGTTTAAAATCATCTTAGTGGTGTTGTAATGAGAAAGTACAAAAATAACTCATCATTACATTGAAGATGCCACTAGTGCCACTAGTGCCACTTGTGGCACTTGTGGCACTAGTTAATAAGCATTTCTGTGTAATATTTTAATTTGTTTGTGTCACATTAAAGTATTTCTATCTATCTATCTAAGATTTTAGAAGGAAAAAAAAGGTTTTGAACACAAACTAGGAAACTAGGATTCTTTGCTTAGGCTAATAAAATATCAAATTCATAAAATTTAGTTATTTTTTAAAGCATAACAAATGCTGTGGTTTTGTTCTTGTCATAATAAATCTCTTTCAATAAACGGTTTAAATTGTCTATGTTAGAGTTAATTTTAAGCCTTTTCCCTACAGTTATTCTTTATGAAGAGGTTGACAAACTACTGACTACTTCTTTAATGGAATGAAAGCAGGGAAAGTATATTATTAAACTTTGGTATTCTTGTTCTATTCTATTTCTGATAAATAGTCTAAATCTTATTACTTTATACCCTTCTATCATCCTACATATGTCTGCTGGTGGTGTCTTCATTTACTACGTAAATTTTGTTCACGAGCCTGTAGTCTAAAACTCCTTGGTACCAAAACATGAATGAAATAATAAGTAAAGTTGTACTTGTATCTACAAAGTGAATCTACATATATGTCCTGAAATTCTTAGCTCAGCACCAGCAAATAATCAGCAAACAGAATATTTCATCAAGCCGTGTCCCAACGTTGCATGTTCTAACTAACATTTGACCTTTCGCATGGCGCAACAGAGTCAAGCATCACTAGATACGAGTAGGTACTAGTCACATATGAGTACATGAATGTGGAAAATAATTGAACAGAGGTAATAATAGAAGGTAGTTTTTAGTATTCAATTTTATAATGATTTTTAAAGAAGTGTGACATTAAGTAGGTGATCTTCGACAACCTCAGAAATATTGACGATGGAACGTTAACATTGATTTGTGGATTCTGGATTTAGAGTATTTTTTGCCTCATAGAAAACATCTTCTTTGGCAGTTTACTCATACTTAATACTTATATCCCACTAATATTATAAATGTCAAAGTATCTATATAGTTTGGATCCCACTATATTAATATTATTAATGTTAAAGTATGGATGTTTGGATATTTGGATGTTTGGATGTTTGTTGCTCAATCACGCCGTAACGTATGAACGGATTGGGCTGAAATTTAGAATACAGTTAGATTATAGTCTGGAAGAACACATATCCTATTTTATTCCTGGAAAATAACGGGAACAAAGGGAACGGGAACTACGCGAGTAATACCGGGGTAATACCGCGGGGCGCTGCTAGTACTTAATACGTAAAGACACTTGAAGACAACACTACTTATTTACAGATTAAAAAATATGCTGTTTTAACCGCTGCATAACTGCCCTCGTGGCTTAGTTGGTAGTGAGTCAGCCTGCGAAGCCGGGGGCGTCGGTGCGATCCCCACCCAGTGGAAACATTTGTGTGATGCATACAAATATTTGTACTGTGTCTGGCTGAGTTCTATTTACATGTACTTAGTAAGTATTTACAATAGGATACAATCCTTAAAAACTAATTAGTCCATCAGTTAGTAGCATCTAGAACAAAAAATGTTTAATTTCAATTTTGCCCCTTTTAGTGCGTTTGACGTCACATAATATCTTTTCCAAAATTTGATTGGTTTTTGGATCGTGAAATCTTTGAGTTAATGTTTGGAGTAAGGTTATATTAGACTAATGATCCGTCCCGGCTTCACCCGTGGTACATAATGTATAGTCTATGACAAGCAGTAATGTGCAAACATTACTGTGTTCCGGTTTGAAGGGCAATGTTTCCAGAGAAATTACAGGGCTTAGAGATATAACAACTTAGATCTCTGGGTGACGAGCGCAGTACAGTGCTAGGTAATGATTTGGACTCTTCATGTTCCAATAGCTGCGTGTCACTGTGTTGTTATGTGGCAGGCATGTTGCTTACCATCAGGCACATGTCCTGCTCGTCTACTCACTCTTTATTTAAAAAAAAATTACGTTTATAGGTAATGTTAGTATAAAATGCGTCAGCCAATGGGAAAAGCTAAAAGGGCGTGGCCTGGTCATCATGGCATGACCATCTAGAAATGCGTCAGCATTTCAGCACTCATGGACATCTCCAACGTTGAAGTAACTTCTTGAAATTAGTCTAGTTGGTAGTTCATGAGATTAGTGCGTTCAAAAACAAAAACATCTTCAACTGTACCCATAATATTGGTATAGATCAGTAAATGTAATATAACTGAAAAGGTTGTCTGTGTGTCGCGCCAATTGCTGAAATAATCAGCATGTTTTCTAAAATGTTTTACACGAGTAACTAATAAACACATTTTCAGTTCGTTTAATATGTTATATCAATCGTAATTATCCAAATGGGGCTTTGTTTGCGTGGTAATAAGAAATTAATATCAATTCAATATTGTGAAAATAAATAGTCCGGTGTTCTGTTTAAAATATTCAGTGCTGTAAATTGGATTGTTTGTTATGCTATCAAATTGTTCTACTCATATTATAAATTTGGATGTTTGTTGTTCAAGATCGTTGGAATGCCAGAGCGAATGGGGTTGAAATTTGGGACACAGTTAAATTATATTTTGTAGTCTGGAATCGCGAGAAAATTATAGGAACGAGATTGACACGGGTAAAGGAGCGAGGCACTGCTAATCCTATATTATAAATGTCAATGTTTAGATGACTGAATGTTTTTTGATCAATCACATTGGAATGTCTGAACGGATCGGATTGAAACTTGGAACACAGGTACCTACATTATAGTCTGGTAGAACACATAGACTACTTTTTATCCCTGGATATAATGGGACCGGAACTTCGCGGAAACCGCGGGGCACTGCTAGTTTTTAATATAATTCATATTGTTAGAATCTATTGTGAACAAATTGTGCGTCGGTCAAAAAAAAAAAAATGAACGGGTATTGGTGACATCCTACTTCTTACTAATTATAAATGTCAATGTATGGATGTTTGGATATTTGGATGTTTGTTGCTCAATCACGTCCTAACGTATGAACGGATCGGGCTGAAATTTGGAACACAGATAGATTATAGTCTGGAAGAACACATAGGCTACTTTTTATCCCGGAAAACAACGGGAACAACGGGAATGGGGACTTCGTGGGTAACACCGCGGGGCGCTGCTAGTATTACATAAAATAACAATGACATGTAGCTTATTACAATTACATGTAGCTTTAGGGGATGATTGCCCCCTTAGATTGGTCTGTCTTATTCGAAAAAGCTTCAAAATAGTTGTCTGACGAACATATTTACAAATGGAGCATGAGAATTTAAGTGAAGTTAAATTATTATTTTGGAGCTGTTAAGCATAACGGCCGACGGAAAGTGTCTGGGAGTATTGGGACCTTGTTTTTAAGGATACTGCCTACAGCATACGTTAAAATCACTAATTAGAAAATACGTGAAGTAAGCAAATATTTGTATGTACCTTCATTACCCCATATCTCAAAATTGCCCGTCTAAGCAAGTTAGCGAGTAAGCATGTGTTCTTAGTACTTACTAACTCTACTCAATCGTCCACATTTCATTCATCAGAAAATAGGTGACGTCTGGGAGCTCTGGGATCTTACTCTATAAGCCATTGTTACTTTGTTTGCTAGATAGCTTGATTAAACTTGTGTTTTTTAACAGTTGGAATCAAATTAAATGAAATAATCGATTATTGGTCGACACTTTTTCGTTTTGTGCTGTAAGGTCGTACATACCAAACGTTACGAAATAAATTGAAAACTATGAATCAGTTTTAATTTATTAATGTTTAAAGTTCAACAATGTTAGATGCTTCTATCGCTGAAATGATAGTGTGAGGAGTAAACAGTAACGTTGAGGTAAAAATCAAGTGTGATTATAACTGAATTTATAAAAAACCTTACAATAGACTTAAAAAAAGGGGATATAAATCATCAAGATCATGGTTATTACACGACAGACCAAGTAATACAAAAAATAACAGTAGTGTGATTTTAATAGTGTACCTATTACTTTTTTTTAGCTATTATTTGCTAGATAGGAGTCACGAGCATCAGCTAGTAAATACAAAGGTAATTTTGTGTGAGTAATGTCAATAATGAGGTTATAATCCACGAATGTGGCAATAAACGACCATTACATGCAGTTATGTGATTTTGCGGTTAAATTAATTTTATTTACATTTGTACAATTTGCTATTCACTAAACTATTTGCTAAACAAATATTGCATATCAAATTGCGTCAAAGCAAATCAAATTGTGAATATGAGTTCAAAATTAATAATATTAACTAAAACAATTCAATGTTGTTGTCACCTTGTAAGACAAAAAATGGCATTTTGCAGGTTTCCCGCCTGATGGTAAATGGCACAGCCACTTACCTACCTACCTATAAATACATGTTTTACTAGTAAGTGCTGCAACGACATTCGCATGTGTAGAAGCGTAACTCACTTTCGACCAGTTTTTACCTTTTAATCGCCACGTTATGTAACTTTACATGTATATTGTAGACTGTGGTATTACTATGCACCCATTTTCTTGCATGTTGTGATTACAAGAAATATTTTTTAATTGCCAAGTTTGAGAAACTTTCGGCAATAAAAACATTGACGCCTAATTCGATTTGCACTTTTTCATGGGCACAACTAAATGTTTTTGGCATGCTGATCAAATGATTAAAAAGTAACAGTGAGCTACGTTTTTATGTAAAATGGTGGTCAAAAATGATTCATCAACATCATTTGTCATCTGATTTAATCTATGCCAAGCGGATCTCGAGGATTTAAAATATGTTTATGGCATATACCTATAAAATATTACATCTTTAGAGAATTACCTGAAAGCAGCCTGTCTATGCCCCAGGTTTAAACCGAGACAATGTCAGCGACATGTCATAGTTCTGTCAAAATATGACATTGATAATGATTGACTCATAGATGAGTCGCTTCATCTCCGTTTTTTTTAGTTCTAACTAAAAAAAAGGAGATGAAGAGTTTCATCACCTTGTAACTTTTTGTTGCCATCGATTCTACAACGCAAAACATCATATTTATTTTCAATAAGAAGTGTAGTAGTTATCAGGGCGAGACCAATACTCCAATCAATCAAACAAAACCAGTTTAGTGAATTAACTAGCGGTTTTGTTGGAAAGTTTTTAAAAGACATTACTTTGTTACAAATTGTTTCCTGATACGACTTTAAATGGATGAAAATTAAGATTTTTGTAGTGGTTTTCCATTAAAGTTTTCATTACTTGATGGATAACCGATCCAGCACAGACACTATCGCAGTTTGACCATAGAATCATCGCACACATTAGAGCAAATCCGAGGCAAACGGCAACATTAAAGATAGCCTAAAGGCCGATTTACATCAGACGAGCGAATGCTCATTCTATCCCCACTGTATCAAATTCATTTGGTGTAAACAAACGTAGAGCATTATTTCGTTGTTTTGTTTGCGTTCGCAAATATTCTATGGAAAACGCTGAGAACGATCTTTCGTTTACACTAAAAGATCGAGAAAGAATGATCTTGTTCCAGCTCTAGCTCTATGTTCGTTCAGTTTAAATCGGCCTTAAGATGATGGAAATGAAAATGACTAAAACTGGTCTCCACTACTTTTTAGTTAGAAGAGTTTTACTCTTCAAGTAATTAATTAATTTTCTGGACTCATTATTTATTTTGTGGTTGAAATCATTATTAAATAATTGTACCCAATCGTAGACCGCATGGTCTAAGTGACACACAAACGAAATGACGGTAAAGTGTACCTAAACCTATAATATTTAAAAAAAGCAATTATTAATCAAAACACTTTTGACTAAAAATAAAATAAACATTCCCAGTTACAAAAAGGTACAAACACGAACACTAATCACTAGTCTGTTACCTACCTAAGATTTCTAGTCCGAGTATAAACCATACACAACGTTTATTCTACGAAAAAAATACGTAATGAAATCAAAATTAACCTTTTAAATAATCCAATCGACCTTACCAAAAAAATCCAAGCAAGGACAATCCGTATCCACAATCACAAAACACAAGTAAATTGAAATACCTACCGTGAAATTCCACAGCACAAATTGCACAGAACGCAGGCAGAAATTAGACTGGCGTCGCGGCTCCTACCACCACTCCGGCTGCCACCACCAGTCGGTGACTGGCGAGGTTAAGGGCATCGCTGATGAGGTATGAGGTAATAAGAAAACCAAGTGATTTGTTTTGAAAATAGCCTTATTTGGGTGAATCTGTTTTTAGAACTGAGAGTGGAAATAAAATTGGTCACACTGTTATTAATCTTACTCGTACTAATAATATTTTTACCCTACTAATATTATATGTCAATGTTTGGATGTTTGTTGCTGAATTACGTTGTAACGTATGAACGGATCGGACTGAAATTTGACTAAGACTGAGAGTGGAAATAAAGTTGGTAAAATTGTTGTTAATGTTACTAATCATATTTTTACCCTACTAATATTATAAATGTCAATGTTTGGATGTTTATTGCTCAAGCACATCGTAACGCATGAATGGATCTAGCTGAAATTTGGAACACAGTAAGATATACAGTCTGGAATAATACATAGGCTAATTTTTATCTCAGAAAAACAACGGCAGCAGGGTAAAACAGCAGAGCGCTGCTTGTATTTTGTAATATTAGTAAGTATGTTTTTGTTAAAGGTTAGATGTTTGTTGCTCAATCACGGCGTAACATCTGAGCGGCTCGGGTTGATATTTGGTACACAGATTAGGTCTAGAGTTACACATAATTTACTCTCTTACTCGTATTTTATCTCGGGTAAAATTAACGTAATTTTCTAAATTGCTCATGTCTATGCTTCGTTCGAGTCATGCTTATTAATCAGTGCGTCGCCGTCCATTGGCTTATTGAACGTTCCTGAATAAGGAGTTTAGTATTTTACAGTTTAGTATAAGGAGTTTAGTGTTAACTGTTCTCTAATAGTACGATTGTTTAGGTAATATCAATGTACGTATTATTATTGTCATCATTGACCGTTTATTGTCTAAAGTAGATAATTTGGTATAGCACCCGATCAATACATCTGAATTTGACCAAATAACTGGATTCGGGAGCGAATAGGGCGGTCTCATTTTGGGCAAGTTAGATATTGTAATGAGGTCGGCGGTTTTTTCTGATCGTCTGTGTTTTTACCCCAAACTCAATCCTAAAATTATGACTAAAATTATTATCCGCTTGATATAAGTGGTAACTATATTACACGAAATGACGAAACTCAACAAACTTCACTTTGCGATCGGGTTTTTGGCGGGATTTTTTTATCATTACATTCAGAGTATCAAGTGGTTAAAATATGTTCGATACAATTAATAATACCTTAAGCTGTAGCTTATATCGGACGTTTATATGACATGTTTATAAAATAAAATAAAACACCAATGTATTCCAAAAATTAAACAAGAATTATGTAAATAATTTTTTTTGGAAACTTTAATTTGTTATAATTGTTTAAGCGTTGACCTCAAACGAACTCAGTAAAACAAAATTGTGCTTAAGTCAGGTTTTGTGATACGGAAGTAATCTATGCTATCACATATCATGAAAGCAAATAAAACAAGCTTTCAAATTCACTTTCAGATATGTCTATAAATACGCAAGCGATAGAATTTCAAACGGAAATTGCGTCTCAAATGCATTCGATTATCAAATAGTAGCGCCAAAAATTCGCTCACCGAATCAGACTCATTCATATTCATACAATAAACATGTCATTTAAATGATGCAACCCATTTAATTACATAATACTCAAACGAGCACAGACACACTTAAGCCACTACTGACTGCAGTATATTCTGTGTCGAGTGAAAGTGACCAATGTCAATACAAGTTTCTTAGTAACTGTTGCTCAACTGTGACGAATTTAATACTAACTGTTACGTATTCTGTAAAGGTATTGAAGATACTGTTGCTTTATCTAGGACGTAAAATTGACGTGTGGTTTGGGATACTGTTTGAATGACTATCTGTAAACTATTTTGTTTGAATGTTGTGTACTTACAATCGGGTGATGCTACATCATGTGTACAATAAGTGTCTATTAATGAAAATTAAAAAAAAGATACGGTATCATGGGACACCCAGGTAGGAACGAAGTTCCTTCCGATAATATACCTACCTACTCGTAGAATCAACACAAATTGCAAAAAAATATGTTAATTTTATTATGTACTTATGGCATTGCTTATGGTAAAAAAAAGATTGCAACACTGGCCACAGGCAGTTTTTACGCGTCACTTTTGTTTTATACCTCTATGGTTTTACTCTGCCATTTTTTTCAGTTGGGTTGCGCAGCTAAATCCCCATTTCCTTCGAGCCTGCCGTAAGGCCGGAAGTGCCGTACCTAATCCTAAAAAACCCCACACTTAAAATACAATAGTTTAAAATTTCAGGAGACACGTATCACGGATAAACGTATTTTTTTTAAAACTAATCGTATTACAATTCACGTTCACTGCTTACACAAATTACCCTGCAGTTCTGACACAGTCTCTAGAAAAGAAGTAGTGGTGTCACGAGACACATCGTAGGAATGAAATTCCTTCGGAAAATATAAGCAAGACAAAAGAAAATAACTATTGCATAATTTTATTATTTATGGTACGATCATCTGAAAAATAAAGTGGGCAACACTGATCACGAGCAGTTTTTACGCGTCCGTGCATTACTTCCGTTACATATTTTTCTTACGGTTTTCATTCATTCATTTATTTCAATATTACAATCCATATTGTTGATGATTTACAAAGTCAAAAACTTAAAAAATAACATATGAATACATTAAAACGCAAAACAAACATGAAATCATAATAAAAATCAAATGAGTTTTAGTCTCACATTTTGAAAAATAGTAAAATTCCTATCTCCTTCAAGTCTCACTTTTTTTTTCAGTTGGGTTGTGCAGTAAAATCCCTATCTCCTTCAAGCCTGCCGTATAGAACTTCGTTACAAAAACAACCTAAATGACAAAGGTCATGGGCTCTAATCAGTGCCTAATTAGAATTAAAAAATAGTGGGCATGTACTTATATGTAGGCACACAAAAAGTTAGTACTTCTTTTCTTTATTCCTGGTCCTAAAAAGTTTAACTTCAACCCATGGACGTATAAAAAAGTCGGACGTAGTCTCGCTAAAACTAAACTGTGTCGGCCACATTTGCACGTGTGCGTCGTCAGGTTGTCACTGATACGCTGACACGCACACATTTACACAGGTTGCCCGTGTGAATGACCCACTGATGTGTGCGTGTCAGCATGTATGTGGCAGCACACACGTGCATGTTATGTGGCCGACTCGATGGACACAGTTTTTGTTTTAGCGAGACTCCGTCCGACTTTTTTTATACGTCCATGCTTCAACCTCTATGGTTTAACAGACAATATCTTACACGCAAGAACTATTAACCTGGAATTAGTCATAATGTTTACTAACACGTTGACTAGCTAACTTCTGGGTGTCGTTTTTTCGTGACGGTGTGCATGCGCATCGTAAAAGTTGACTCCCAAAATTGTTGCCTGACGTGTCAAAATAAGTATATAACTTTAAATTATAAAAAAATCCGAAATAACGAAAAGCTACTTCGATTTAAAATTAAATTCAGACACTCCAAATTTCATAAGAAGCCAAGTAAGTCATCGAGGAAAATTTTAGTTATTCGTTCATACTCATTTTTTTTTAAATCATCACGCCGTTTTGATATGTTTATGTAAGACCACAAGTGAATATGCCAAAACAAAAATAGCAACATCAAAATTGATTCACAATTCTCGGAGCTATCGCGCAATATAGGTAGATACATACAAAAATCACACAATTTAGAATTTACAATTATTACTAGTATATTTTTTATAGAATTGAGAACCTCCTCCTTTTTTGAGGTCGGTTAAATAAGATACAGTCTCTAGACCAGCCTGTATAGTGACTGTATAGTTAATCTGCGGCAGACGGAAGCGGCGGAGTAACGTAATGTATTACGAAACTCGGAGTAACCCGCAGTGCTCGATCGTAAAGGAAAGGTTGTACGGCGAGACGGAAGTCTCGGGGCTTACCTTGTTTTTGTATGAGGCTTCCTTGAGAAGTAGGACGTTATGTTTTATTTCGTATTACATATATTATAGGTAATACTGGCAGCACCTTACTTTTACCTGCGTAGTTCTCGTTTATGTTATTTTGCTGTAGTAAAAAGTAGTCTATATGTGATTTTAGACTATAGTTTGACTGTGTTCCAAATTTAAAACCGATCTGTTTATCCAGCCAGAGGAAGTACCATACCTTTGTTAACTATTTTAATGCCAAGCAGTAATGTGCAAAAATCACTGTGCTCTCTCCGGTTTGAAAGGCAATGTTTCTTTCTTTCAATGTCTGATGTCGATGTCTGTTTCAGTGAAGCTTGACAGTAACGACACAAATGTCACCATACTTTTCAAATTGGTAGCTGGAACGGCTGGAACGGTTCACTAATGTTACACAAACATATTTTGACAAAACATCACGTCAATCCTTGTAAAAAAATGTGATTGACGCATGCACGAGTTCACTTTGATATTTTTTAAAGAAGAAAACGATCCGCCACTCGACTCTGTTGGACTGTTGCTTCCACAGAAATCTAAATAATAAGGTTTAGATTTCTGTGGTTGCTTCCCATGTGGCGTCCGAATTAATTGAAGCCAGCCGTGTGGTCACAAATTTCGAATTTTTCACGTTGTGGTCTCAAACACGACGCTAACTCTTGTAGTTTGCATAGGCTTGAAAAAAAAAACCAGAAGTAGAAATTATCTTTACCAAAACAATTTAGCTTACATAAAAAAAGGCTGCACCAAAAATACTTGCAAATAATGATAAAAATAGAAAAACTCAAAAATATCTTCTTTTTACACGAAGGTAGGTAGGTACATATATGGGACACGAACAAACTAGATCAAGAAGGTTCCTTACGTACAACAACATTTTTTTAATTCAAGTCAGAAATACTAGGATTATAATCTGTTAACTTTATTTGTTTGTTTTGAGTATACCTATCGCACCGTATACGTATTGACATTCAACTTTTAAAATATTTTGTGATATCTCATCTTACCTGCAAACAGAAATAAAGTTTTTCATAATACCAGGAAATTTAAAATCACCAACTCATACAAAAACAAATAATACAATTAAAAAACAAACACACGAACACACTAAATTCCAGAGAATTCAGTCAAAGAGTCCCCCGCGCACCGATCCTTGACCGAAAGTCCTCAGAACGCTAGCCGCATTCCCCCGCTGTACAGCCAATGAGATGCGCTGCATCAAAAACCAGCCCGAGCGAGGGTCCAGCCCTTTTTTCATAATTGTATTTGTGTTTTGAAAAAAACAAAAACGATTTCAATTTAAAATTACAGACACTCGACTAATAATATTTTTCGAAAATCAGTGCACCGAATTCAGTAAAATTAATATCGGACTATCTCTGAACAAATAAAATAAGAACCTTCAACATCGATTTATTATTAGCAAAGCTATCGTGTAACATACACAGAAAATACATGTAAATACATGTAGGTAGTGGTAGGACTCTTAGCAGAGTCCGCCGGGGGAAGTACCACAACTTTGTCAGTTATTCTACCGCCAAGCAGCAATGTGCAAACATTACTGTGTTCCGGTTTGAAGGGCAATGTTTCCTGAGGGCTTAGAGTATTTCATTTGGCAATGTTTCCAGAGAAATTACAGGGCTTAGAGATATAACAACTTAGATCTCTGGGTGACGAGCGCAGTGCAGTGCTAGGTAATGATTTGGACTGTTCATGTTCCAATAGCTGCGTGTCACTGTGCTGTTATGTGGCAGGCATGTTGCTTACCAACAAAAAAAAAGAAAAAAAAACGAAACCGAAAAAAACGACCGAAGTGAAAATCCCCTGAAAACATTTTTTTTCCAATTCAGTTAAAAAGTATCTAGGTAGCTACTTATAAAATACGTTTAACTTGTGGTTCCACACACAACCGCATGAAAGGTAAGTAATAGAGCGGAATAATCGTGCTTCCTTAACTAAATGATGTGGACGACCCGATACGAAAAGGCCCCAGCACTTTACTGGGTCTTTAAGGGCCGCAAGTACTTTAAGGTTTTTCTTGTTACCCCCATTCCGGTTGACGTGTTGCCATGTCTACCGGAAGATGACTTAATTAGGAAAAATAATTGCTCGTCGTCCCTTCCCCTTGTCGAACGCTTTCCAAAATTGTATTTATAATTGTATTGCTTTCTCTTTACAGTTGAGTTGAGCTGAAAGAGACAGCAATAGCGATTGTAAAAGCAATTGAGATAGGCGGTGATTAAGTGGTAAGTTTACGGGCGTCTTTGGAGGGATGTGTAGGTACTGTGTAGTTTGTCTTCCTCGCTTGATTGAACGTTAGCTGTCGTGCTTATGTATCTGAGAGCGTAAAATAATGCCCTCGATAAGATAATCCAGATTACCAGGGAACTATACATATATCTCGAAATACCTTATAGCATAGATTAATACGAGTACGAGTTAGTAAGCAAATTCACTACCGACTAAGGCATGAAACAAATCATTTAGGTACTTGTTTAAATAGCCAGTAATACTAGCTAGCGGTTCCTTAACGTCAAGCTAGCAACTTTGTAACGTAAAAAAGAATAAGAAGTAAAAAATAGGACTTAAAAAGATATTTATATATTTTCCACACTTGCCAGCAAGACATTAACAGACACGCACATTGCATTGTGAAATGTCCTCGATGTTGTAAAATAAAAATTCAATTCCATATCCTATATGCATAGATTTTTAACTTTTATAGGTTTACATTAGACCACCATTTTGCCTGATGTTAGGCGACGATGCGATCTATGGTAGAAAATGCCACTTGAACTTGACAACACTCGCATTAAGACACAGAGAAGATTTCACACCTAGACGATCTTTTCACAAATGTAGAGTCAAACTGTTTAGTTCGATACTTTGGAACAGGAACCATGAAGCGAAAACACCTTTACGAGCAAAATGCTTGGATTTATACAAGGTGTTGCAGAAAGGTGCAACAATATTTATGGTAGTTCATCTACATTAAGTTTAGAATCATGTATGTGAAAATTACGAATGAAAGCTCAAAAATTTTTTTCCATAAAAATTTTTTTTTTTTTGATTGTTATTTGATTTGACATACCCCTAATGGCCAGATCTCCGCACGGATTTTTGTACGACGTCGCGGCGTCGGCGGCAATGTCGTTTGTCTGCTGTACATGCTTTAGGGTTGAAACTGGTGATTTGGTGGAAATTTTACGTCAGACTTTGACTCCAATTATCTCGTGATCTACCGTGCTGAGGGGAAAGAGACCTTGGGTGATGAAGTCTACATCAGTGTTAGAATAGACTGTTAAAATATTGTTGGGGGTAAATCCACCACGTTGTATATTCGATATGACCGTCAGAAAAATCTTAAAATGTTATACATAATTATGACTGTATATTTATTACTTTATTTTAGTAATATATGTTTAATAGTTTTTTTAATTAATGTCGCTCGCCCCTGTTTGTATTTGTAAGTAGGCTTTTTTTTCCTTTGTGATGGTTGCCTGGAAGAGATTGCTCTTAGCAATAAGGCCGCCACTTGTGGTGCTAGTTCATAAGTATTTCACTGTCATTTTATTAATTTGTCTGTATCACAATAAAGAGTTTTTATCTATCTATACTATATATATGTTTTGTATAACTTCGTGGCTACTGACCGCCGACAGTGGGATTAGGGTAATCGCACACGTGACCGTGCCTCAGGGCTGCACTACAACTTTGTGGTCTGCACGCACTAGTCCCGTGGTGATTTGAGCTCGTGCACTAAACGACGTGATTAGAATACTAAGTAGTTAGTTTATTGGTGAAAGTGCAAATTTGTATTTAAATTTTAAACATGATGAATTTTAAACTTCTTGCAAAACATCCAAACTAGCTCTGCGTTTTGGTTTCGTGGTTAACGTATACTTTAACGATGCTATTATTTAGTTTAAATAAAAGTATCCTGTGTTTGTATCGAGGATCATGTTAAACTTCAATAAAATTCAAAAATAAATGTATACTGCTTTTCATAAACTGAGAAAACGAGCACGATGGTGCATTGCATTGGCTGACGTTCCACTTTTGTCTTCCTTCTCTTAGAAGCGATTTTCCGAGCGGTTGAAAGACCATCACACTCGGCGGTCCCGAGTTCACCCTATCGAGCCTTTCACTTTCGAGCGTGACGATCATTCATAGCCTACGAAAAAACTTGTGTTCAGGGCGCCAAAAAAGGTTTCGTTTAAAAATGTAGACAGAGTCACCCATGTCCTTGTCACATTGAATATAAACTAAAGCGAAGAAAAGAGTATTTTACTTTAATTTTGAAAATGTCTTCATTATTAAAGTAAAAGTTATAGGATGCAATCCTAAAAGAAAAAATTGTCCGTCAGACACAGATTACAGATTACAGAAATAAAACGCCGTCATTGCAAAAAAAATATTGCAAACGTATGTTTTCTTTTGTTTCAGAAACAAAAAACGACGCAGATACAGTGCTTAGAAATTTTGCGTGACATCACTTGTGGGTACGATTTTAACTCCCAAGTGACGTCACGACTCACGACCCCCACTCTGGAAGTTTGATGATCTATCTATATCTTTGTGAATTTTTAATAATTTGATAAAACAAAAAATACATCTATATATATAAAAGCGAAAGGTCACTCATCAAGGAATCTCAGAAACTACAAATGCTAGGAATCTGAAATTTTGCATGGAGGTCTATTTTAGCACGTAGGCGCTCGCTAAGACGGGGTTTTGCGAAATTCAACCCCTAAGAGGGTGAAACAAGGGATGAACGGTTGTATGAAAATTCGTTATTAACAAAGTTATCAAATTTTGTATCTAGACACTTGACACGAAGCAATTAAATGTTTGTTCTATCAATTTTGTAATTTCGAACTGTAGGGGGGTGAAATTGGGGTTGAAATGGGGGATGAATAGAAGTATGGAAGTTCCCAACCGTTGAATATAAAACCATGAAACACTGAATATAGACACTTGACACGAAGCAAACGAATGTTTGTTCTATCAATTTCGTAATTTCAAACTGTACGGGGGTGAAATTGGGGTTGAAATAAGGGATGAATGTCAACATGGAAGATCCCAACCGTTGAAGATAAAGCCATAAAACTCTGAATATAGACACTTGACACGAAGCAAATACATGTTTGTTCTAGCAATTTTGTAATTTCGAACTGTGCGGGGATGAAATAGGGGTTGAAATGGGGGATGAATGTCAAAATGAAAGTTCCCAACCATTGAAGATAAAACCATGAAACTCCGTATTTAGTGACACTTGACACGAAGGAAACGAATGTTGGTTCTAGCAATTTTGTAATTCCACACTGTAGGGGTCAAATTGGGGTTGAAATTGGGGATGAATGTCATTATGAAAGTTCCCAACCGTTGAAGATAAAACCATGAAACTATATATAGTGACACTTGACACGAAGCAATGAATGTTGGTTCTAGCAATTTTGTAATTTCGAACTGTACGGGGGTAAAATTGGGGTTGAAATGGGGGATAAATGTCAACATGGAAGATCCCAACCGTTAAAGATAAAACCATGAAACTCTGTATTAAGACAATTGACACGAAGCAAATAAATATTTTTTCTAGCAATTTTGTAATTTCGAACTGTACGGGGATGAAATGGGGGACGAATATCAATATGAAAGTTCCCAATCATTGAAGATAAAACTATGAAACTCTTTATTTAGGCACTTGGCACGAAGCCAAAAAATGTTTGTTCTTGCAATTTTGTAATTTCAAACTGCATGGGGATGAAATATGGGTTGAAAAGAGGGATGCGACCTCATATGAAAGTTCGTCAATGTTGAAGATAAAACCGTAAAATTTTGCAACTAGACACTAGAAATCCATACCATCCTACTAATATTGTAAATGTCAATGTATGGATGTTTATTGCTCAACCACGTCGCGTCGGAACGGATCCGGCTGAAAATTTGGAATACAATTAGATTGTAGTCTGGAAGAACACATATACTTTTTATCCCTGGAAAATAACGGGAACGGGAATTACGCGGCAGAAACCGCGGGCTGCTGCTAGCTGTATTACAAATGTGAAAGTAACACTGTCTGTCTGTCTGTTATGCTTTAACGCCTAAAACACTGAACCGAACTTGATGAAATTGAATAAAACTGTTTTAATATTAGCTGATTTTAGTAAATGTAAATTTGTATGGGTGTACAAATACTGCCTCAGTTACATTAATAAATATCTATTTCGCGCGGACGAAGTCGCGGGTAAAAGCTAGTGTCTTATATTTTTACACGATGTAGCCGTGATGACGGACTAATTAGAATGGTTTATTTTTGACCCAGTCCGCTACCCTATTGGCTATACTACCACCCGCCCATAATAAATAATAATCAATTCACCTAAAAAACATACTCGTATTACTTACATAATATTATGAACAAATGATCAATAGTTGGCAGCCTCAACAATGATCATAAAATATCGTTGTAGTTTGATAAACCTAGCTTCAAAGGGTGCTTCATAAAGTGTGTGCTCAAATACGGCGATAGAGACCTATTGTAGCCTGGAGCAAATTTAATTAACAGTACCTACGCATTCCTTGGAATGTGTAAGAGCCGGTTCACACGGCGCAGCTGCCAAACGCGCCCGCGCGCGGGCGTGGCGCTGCGCCGCGCGATCGTTTAGTTTCAATACTCACGAGACCGCAGGTTTTCGCGGTTTCTGCTCCGGAAAGCTACTGCGCAAGAATCGCGCGCAGCCACGCGGGCGCCACGCGGCTGCCGCAGCCGCCGCGGCCGTAAACCGCGTCGTGTGTATTGAATTCAATTTTATATGGAAATCTGCCGCGACCGCGCGCGGGCGCGGTTGGCAGCCGCGCCGCGTGAACCCTCTCTTAGTCTGTAGGTACTATGTACTGTTAGAGACGATTCACACGGCGCGGCTGACAACAGCGCCCGCGCGCCCACAGCGATTTCCGTATAAAATTGAATTCAATACACACGACGCGGTTTACGGCCGCGGCGGCTGCGGCAGCCGCGCGGCGCCCGCGTGGCTGCGCGCGATTCTTGCGCAGTAGCTTTCCGGAGCAGAAACCGCGAAAACCTGCGGTCTCGTGAGTATTGAAACAAAACCGTCGCGCGGCGCGGCGCCACGCCCGCACGCGGGCGCGGTTGGCAGCCGCGTCGTGTGAACCGGGCCTTAATCCTACCAATATTAAAAATGACAATGTTTGGATGTTTGTTGCTCAATTTTTATCCCGAAAAAACAACGGGAACGGGAACTACACAGGTAACACCGCGGGGCGCTGCTAGTGTTGAAGATATATTGATGTACCAGCAGCGCCCCGCGGTGTTACCCGCGTAGTTCTCGTTCCCGTTGTTCCACTTTCACAACAAATACTTTACATAGATATTTTTTTTTATTATTTCGAGTAATCTAAAGTCTAAATAATTATTTTATGACGTTTAACGATTGCGTTGAGAAGTCGTTGTAATGTTCTCTTTATGAAATTAAATCGCAAAAACAAGCCTTTGGCAAACTTTTCACAGGCTTTACTACTAAAAACCACTTTGACAAACGATACTTTCATTATAAGTTGCAGAAAATTAAATTGAAATTTTTAATTTTTAAAACGCAATTAATACTTTTTAGGGTTCCGTAAAACGTAAAAACGGAACCCTTATAGATTCGTCATGTCTGTCTGTCTGTCTGTCTGTCTGTCTGTCTGTCTGTCTGTCTGTCTGTCCGTCCGTATGTCACAGCCACTTTTTGCCGAAACTATGAGAACTACACTGTTGAAACTTGGTAAGTAGATGTATTCTGTGAACCGCATTAAGATTTTTATAAAAGTTTAAAAAAAAAAAAAAAATTAGGGGTACTGAGAACTGAAGCTCAAAATTTTTTTTTTCATCAAACCTACACGTGTGGGATGTTTATCGATAGGTCTTAAAAAATGATGTTGAGGTTTCTAATATAATTTTTGTCTACACTGAATAACTTGCGCGAGAGACGCTTCCAAAGTGGTAAAATGTGTGTCCCCCCCCCTCTAACTTCTAAAGTAAGAGAATGAAAAAACTAAAAAAAATATATGACGTACATTACCATGAAAACTACCAACGAAAATTAGTTTGAACTCGATCTGATGAGTAGTTTTTTTTAGTACGTCATAAATACACTATTATTAAAACTTCGATCAAAGTTACAACGAACTACAAGAACTATGTGTACTATGTATATTATGTTACTTGCTGGAACGGAACCCTTCATGGGCGAGTCCAACTCGCACTTGGCTACTTTATTTCAATAATGATCTCGAATAAAATTATTTTTCATTTCTTCACAACATAAGTAAAAGTCATAAAAATACAAAATCGATGGTAACAACAAAAAAATATTAGGAAAATACATACATAATATTAATTATACTTTTTCAATTGAAAAGTAAGGAAAATACATTTCCGGTTTAAACTTGTAATCGTAAAAACCTCTGAGTGCCCAACTCTTCAATCGCTGTTTACGCTAACAGACGCTTAAGAGCGGTAAATACTGCTCATATATTATGTATATCAGTTATTAAACGAATGTATGTTAAAAAGAGGACTGTTTGTTTCTGGAATTATAGTTAAAGACGTATATGTAAATAATAATAATAAATAAAAATTGTCTTTGATATTCAACTAAATATGACTTTACAATCGTTAAAAAGTTACTTATAGCATAGCAGACTTGATTATATTTGACATAAAATATTCGAAAATCTACGAATTAAGATCTATGCTAGATTGCCACGTTCAGTATTTACTTATTTTCATTAACGTAAAATCACTGTTATTTGAACAGAAAAAAATTAAACACAGTAAAAAAAGTGTAAAAGTAAATATGTAATAAATCATATTTGCCAAGCATACCTGGGTTATGCAGCTGCGCCAAAAGTAACGTTTAGTTTTATTGTTGTAATTTGTCAATACAGATAGATCTGTTTAATTTAAATTACGTGTAAAATGTGTTCAAGTCATTAGATGGCCGTAATTTATTAAACTTCATATTTTAAGCCACTTTCGAAATACACATGCAAAAATATTTACTAAATGTATAAATATAACACTCAGATATACCCTACTTATACGTGATTTTTTGTCACCAATATGTAATAATATACATATATATATATGTATTTATTTTCAATTGAAACTGCAGGAAAAACGTTTCCGCTTTTACACCCAATCGTAAAAAAACCGATAGCTCAGACTGTCCAAGTCTTAAACGGCTGTTTAACAACTTTAAACCCATCGTTTAAACCTCAATAAAATACGCCCCTCCTGTAAACCCAAGCGTTTTTCACTTAACGGTGGGAAGGAAGGAGCTTTAGCAAAGATAGTGAAAAGCAATTTCTAGTTAGGAAATCTTTATATACAGGAATAACTATGTGGTAATCTATTATTACATTACTTATGTGACGAATTGTCTGCTTTCTATAATTTTAAAAAGTTTTTGTTGGGATTTTTTAATTATAAATCTATATAAATTCATAAAAATCAATGCACCTTTCCGTTGTAAGTGAACTCCTCCTAAATGGCTTGACCGATTCGAATGATTTTTTTTGCATACGTTTGGGTAGTGCCCTGGATGGTTAAGATTCACAAATCAGCCTGGCAGATGGCGCTGCAGTTGGTATCTAGGTTATTATCCGAGCGAAGCTGGAATGGGCCGCTAGTTTATGTAAACATTTTACAATATTAACAACCTTTTTCATATTTTTTTTAACAATGACAATGTTGAATATGTAAATACCTAAATAATATTTCGATTAACATACATAAATGTTTTAATTTTAAGTAGGTTTAATCACTGTATTTATTTATTGTTTTGTGGTATAACAAAGTGTTTTGTGTTGTATTATATCAAATATACAAACAAGGTCAGACAAACATTTTTCTAGAAAATTAACAATCAGATTTACCCACAGAAATCTAAATAATAAGTTTAGATTTCTGTAGATTTACCTAAGTAATTGAATCCAAAATGAAACGTTGATTAGTGAAGAGCTAATCCAGAATATTCTTTTTTTCATAAATGTACCTACGTAGTGTGAAACTTCTCTCGTTACGAGCGTGCGTGACATGTCAGCTTGTGGGAAACGGAACGCTGAACTTCATAACACATGTGCCACTACTTAAAACCAGTGGAGAAAACGATGAACTAGTAATTTTATACACGAGGTTCCTAGTATCTTTAACTGATACGATAGTACCGCCGTAGGGATTATATCTTCTATAAATAATTGATGTTGTGTTATTTATTGTCAACTTTGTTTGTGGTAATAATAAATATGTATAAAAGTGTTTTTGTATTTTTTATTTTTTTTAATAAAGAGTGACGAGACGAGTAGGACATGTGCCTGATGGTAAGCAACATGCCTGCCACATAACAACACAGTGACACGCAGCTATTGAAGTTGAAATTGAATTGAACATGAAGAGTCCAAATCATTACCTAGCACTGTACTGCGCTCGTCACCCAGAGATCTAAGTTGTTATAATTATCTCTAAGTCGTTATAATTATATCAAGTCCTGTAATTTCTCTGGAAACATTGCCCTTCAAACCGGAACACAGTAATGTTTGCACATTACTGCTTGGCGGTAGAATAACTGGCAAAGGTGTGTGTATTGTATTATAATTTTTTGATCAGACTTTCTGACTTCTGACTAGATACGTGTGTATACCAATCTCCGACTTTGTATGGTATCACTAATCTCTAGATCCTAGAACAATCAGTCTGTAAGAATTAACTTGTGTGTATGAATTTCAATATTAGACAGAATTAATGTAGTCCAACTTTATGATTTGTCATTATGATTTATTTGACAAATAATTTGACACTTTTTGAAGCTTCGCTTTTTAGCTGGATAGGTGTGTTAACTATATGTTTGCTACAAAATAAGTACCAAATATTATTTTCTACATATATAATAAACTTTAATTGGTTTAAAAACATTCTATTTATAATATTATTTCCTAAGTAGATACAATATACTTATACGGGACTGAACTTTACGGCAAAGCTGCGGAGTGGGAGCGAGTATTTAAATTGCAGAAGCGCGCGGTGCGTGCAATAGCAAAAATCCCACAGGATGAATCCGCACGGCCGTATTTTAAGAGGTTTGGGATCATAACATTACCGGGACTCGTTATATTTCAAGTCGCGGTTTATGTGAGATTAAACCAAACCTCATACAAAACACTTGTGAGTAAGCGCAGGATGGACAAACTTGTCGAAGTGCACCGCACACTCGAAAAGTCGGCCCGGTCAACGTATGTCATGGGTCCGACCGTTTATAACAAGCTGCCCAAAAAAATTACTACTGCACCAACTATGGGCAGTTTCAAGTCTAGGCTCAAACGTTGGCTTGTCGAGCAGACGTTCTACAGCTATAATGAATTTGTTGAACACAAAGGTTAGATAGGGATCTAATGTTTATTGTTTAATATTTTATTACTATAATTATTTACTATTACAATTTTACTATTACAATTTATAACTTTGACATATTAAGTTATATTCAATTCAAATGTATTTTAATTGACATTCCAGAATTGGTTTTATTTTAATTTTATTAATTATTATAAATTATCCCAATTATTTACGTACTATTAAATTTTTTCTCGTTGTATAATTTTGACATATTAATTAATTTATATTGAATTTCATATGTATCTTTTATTGCCAATCCAGAATTATTTTATGTGTTCATAAAATAATTTGTTTCTGTAGTGCCTAATGTTTTAATTTTATTTATTATTTTTGTGACATATAACAAGCGTTATGAGTAAATGATTATGATTATGATTATATTTCAGGCAAGTAAAACAACAGAAATTGACTTATTTATCTTTAAATACCATACACAAGTAACATAAACTTATCACAAAGTATCAGTCTATCAACAGTATTTTTCTCTCAATATTCTTCTCAAAATCTTCCCCGAAGGATTCTTAGGGATTTCTCCCAAGAACATAACCTCTTTCACCCTTTTGTACGGAGCTACTCGTTCTTCAACAAACTTTTTAACGTCTTCAACATTCAATTTTTGTCCTTCTTTGAGTACAATGAATGCTTTGGGAGTCTCTCCTTGTTTCTCATCAGCAATGCCAACGACCGCTGCGTCGAGAATTCCTGGGTGTTCTTTAAGGACGCTTTCCAACTCGGCTGGTGGGACTTGGTAACCTTTAACCTGAAAAATGTTGTATGTAAATTATCCAATGTTGTTTTGTACTCATTAAGTTGTTTAATTTTATTCAATAAGATGTCAACATTTTAAAAAATATATTTGACCAACCTCCTAATTCCGAAAATATTTTTTACATTATTTAGGAGTTAGTTTGCTATACCTATGGTTTGGTCTTAACCATGACTTATTAATAACTAAATCCAAAATCAGTTTGAAAATTAAGATCAGTTTTGGTCGCAGATCACGATTTGTTATAAGTTTTGATTTATAGTTCTGTTGGTTTCAAATTGTTGAAATTATGGCTAGAACCAACTCGTTTTATTTTCTGTTTGCATGTACTTATTATTATAAGAGCAAATTAAAGTTGTATTTACCTTTATAAGTTCTTTTAACCTATCAACTATAGTAACTGCTCCTGTGTCGTCTATTTTTGCCATATCACCGGTTCTGAACCAGCCATCTTCTGTAAATGCTGCCTTAGTAGCTTCAGCGTTATTTCTGTATCCTTTCATCACTTGAGGGCCTCTGATGAGAATTTCACCAATCTGAAAATAACATCGTTGATTTTATACATTTCGAAATGTATCATCTTTTTTCATAAACTAACGTGTCTAATAGAAAAAAAGCTGACTTTTGTAGTCCAGCAAAATTGACAAACAAATTTCAACGTTATGATGTCGAACCAACTCAATTAGAATTGAGCTAAGTCAAGTTTTTCACGGAAGCCAAACTCGATAGTTAAATTGAATAACACATTTTCATAGAAACGATATCCGATTTTAAATTACTTAGAAGAAAGTCTTTGTTGCAAGACCTCTGTTATAACAATGTAACAAAATTAACAACAAAAATGGCAATAAAAATGGATAAATACCTCTCTTTGACCTGCAATTTTTTTTAAACATTGCTATTCAACCGGAAGTCAGTAATGTTTACATATTACTAGTTGACGATTAAATAACTAAGAGCAACGAGATACTTTTTCAGGTGATTTCTGTAAAGGATTCTACTACGGCCATGAGGCTGCGAATAATATTACCTCGTTTGGTCCTAAGTTCTTCATTTCAGAATTAACAATCTTTAGCTCTGTGTTGGATATGGCATAGCCAGCACTTGAAAAGTTGTCTTCTCCAGGAATCATCGATGTTGCTAGTGGTGCAGTCTCCGTTAAGCCATACAGCTGGACGAAGTTCATATCTGGCTGTTCAATCAAGGAACAGTAAATTAATAATTATTAAATTAGTAAATAAACGTAACCATTCCACTCTAATGCAATGACAAAAGAGCAGAGGTGTCTTAGAAAAAGTCCGCCGGGTTCGACCGAAACTTTAGTAGTACTAGTGAACTGACTACGAGTAATTCATACTTATGTTACCAGTAAATAAAATAAAAAAAAGCAAAAATACGTTAGTTTCTTGACGTTCTTATTGTTAGGACACGGAACTTTCTCTCACTATGATAGTCAAGGCCACAATCCACCACGGTAAACGACTATAATCACTTAATTCGGAGAATCAAATAACAAGTGAGCATTGATTGTATGATATTGAACATGTTAACAATAAAGTGAAACTAATTAAATAAAGAAAACGTTCAATAATTTAAAATAAATAAGACAAATAATTCAAATTGAATAAAGTACGAGTAATTGAATAATATTATTATTAATTTAATAAATAGAAATGTATAAAACGACTAGCAGCGCCCCGCGGTGTTACCCGCGAAGTTCCCGTTCCCGTTGTTTTCCGGGATAAATGATGAGGATGTAGCCTATGTGTTCTTCCAGACTATAATCTATCTGTGTTCCAAATTTCAGCCCGATCCGTTCATACGTTAGGACGTGATTGAGCAACAAACATCCAAATATCCAAACATCCATACATTCACATTTATAATATTAGTAGGATTGCACACCAAGCCGCGTTGTAAACGCTATATAAAATATGAAAATTAAAAGATAATGATAATAAGGTTTTTGAAATATCAGTATTTATCAATATTTTCTCTCAGCATCACGTAAATCCCACCATTCTCTTTTGGTTGCCTCTCTTATTTAATTATTGGTTATAAATTGGTTATAAATTGTCCCAATAGTTACTTTTTAACCATGTATTTTGTACATATTATATTTTTCGATGTATCTTTATCATGTGTGTTAAGTTGATTTCACAAAATTTACAAAAAGAGCTGAGTGTCTCAGTTTGAAGTCGGTATTTGTTTTTTCGTATTTTTTAGGGTTCCGTAAAACGTAAAAACGGAACCCTTATAGATTCGTCATGTCTGTCTGTCTGTCTGTCTGTCTGTCTGTCTGTCTGTCTGTCTGTCCGTCCGTATGTCACAGCCACTTTTTGCCGAAATTGTGAGAGCTACACTGTTGAAACTTGGTAAGTAGATGTATTCTGTGAACCGCATTAAGATTTTTACAAAAGTTTTTTAAAAAAACAAAAATTAGGGGTGCCCCCCATACTGAGAACTGAAGCTCAAAAAATTTTTTTTCATCAAACCTACAAGTGTGTGGTGTCTATCGATAGATCTTAAAAAATGATGTTGAGGTTTCTAAAATAATTTTTGTCTACACTGAATAACTTGCGCGAGAGACGCTTCCAAAGTGGTAAAATGTGTGTGTCCCCCCCTCTAACTTCTAAAGTAAGAGAATGAAAAAACTAAAAAAAATATATGATGTACATTACCATGAAAGCTACCAACGAAAATTAGTTTGAACTCGATCTGATGAGTAGTTTTTTTTTAGTACGTCATAAATACACTATTATTAAAACTTCGATCAAAGTTACAACGAACTACAAGAACTATGTGTACTATGTATATTATGTTACTTGCTGGAACGGAACCCTTCATGGGCGAGTCCAACTCGCACTTGGCTACTTTATTTGTAATGGCAGTTGGCTTTGGCAGTTGGATTCAGGTTACCTCTGCTGCTTGCTGTATTTTGGACTAGCGCAGGCTTAAGACTCTACTAAACTAAACACTTAATAACCAACATGCATGCAACAAAGAACAGTGCTGCAAAAATACTTGAACTATTGTTCTATAATAAATCTATCACTTAACCCTTCGATGTTATGGAATAGGATAATTCTGTCACAACATCATTACTTCCAGTTCCAGTTTTCAGTATTACTTCCACTTTGCCATTATCAGCTAACACGTACTTAAGCTGCCATTTTCCAAAATATTCGGCAAAAGTGTAGGCGGGCCGAAAACTTCGAATTATTGAATTAAATGCATCAGACGTCAAACAAACTCAAAGAGACAAAATTAAGCTTAAACGACGCTTTATAATTAGGCACTTGTATCACCTAGTCACATAATTTCTGAAAAAAATGTTTCCCTTTCCACTTTAGTCTACCCTTTCTGATTAACCTTAGTATCTACTTATTTGATTTGGCAAAGTGATTGCAATGCGTCGCTCCGTTTGTGGCAATTGTGCACGCCTGATGCCCAGAGGGTATGCTAGGCACTAACGGACAATGCTAGGCAATACTGAGCATTAGCTGGGAAGGCACGCGCTGTGAATAGATTATGTTCCTCCTAGTTATGCTAGACATTGCTAAGATTATTATGAGCTCGAATTGGAGCTGTAATTTTCACGTTGATATTTGAATTATTGGAATTGATCTGCGTTATATTATATTAGAGATAGAGATTATTGTTTCATAGTTACCTTTCGAAAACATTAAGAGGTACCGCTGAAAAGTACGTCTGTAGATTTTATTGTGACTATCTACATACCATGAGATTTACGCGCATCGCTGTCTTTTCGATGTCATGTGCGTAATGCCGCTTACTTAAACCGCGAAGGAAAACGTTGTGAGGAAACCGACATGTACCAGGAATATTTCGAGGTCATGTGTCATCCGCTAACTCGTACTGGGCCAGCGTGGCGGATTATGACCTTGATTACGAGTATCTCCTTGCGAGAGAAGACCCAGAGTCCCAGCAGTGGGGACATTTAGTGGACTGCTTCTGCTAAATACCATGAGATTAGGCCTGAGTTTGGTAAAAAACTGCAGTTCTTATCTAGTTGTGTACGTAACATTACTTTTTTCTCGATTTCCAGATGAATCCAATTTTAAAAGTGCTTCAAAATGGACAGTATTTAACGTCTATTTCAGTATTGGTGCACAAAGCCGAAACTCTTCTACTTTTACATTTACGATTCTCGATTCTCGACATTAGAAAAAATATTAAGAAAGATAATATAGCATTGATGGATAATTCAGTTGTGCTCAGTATTAGTAGTAATAGATTAGGGTAGGTATATAACGTGTATACCTACCGTGACGTTCAGAGTATGTAATTCAGTTTTGTAAATAAAGGTTCTGCTAACGTAAATTTATCAGTCATCATCATCATCATCACCAGCCCACTAAACGTTCCCACTGCTGGGACTCAGGGCCTTCTCTCGCAAGGACAGAGTTAAGGCCATAATCCACCACGCTGGCCCAGTGCGGGTTGGCGGATGACACATGACTTCGAAAGATTCTAGGTACATGTCGGTTTCCTCACGATGTTTTCCTTCACCGTTTTCAGTTAGCGGCATTACGCACATGACTTCGAAAAGACAGTGGTGCGTGTGGGGTTTGAACCTGGGATCTCCGGATCGGCAGCCACCGTTCTCCCGACTAGACCAGCCGTAACTTTTTCAGTAAATTTATCAGTACTAGCGTGTAAACTAACATGCACAGTAATGAATATCAACAGCGTAACACGCATATATATGATGTGATCATGTTCAAAATAAATATATCAATATTGATGGACATTTCACACACATCATCATCTTTCTAGCCCCAAACAAAGCTGTACTATGAGAACCAGATAGCTGATTTAATACTTACATATGTATCTTTAAATATAAATTTGAGTAGTGGTAGGACTCTTTGCAGAGTCCGCCTGGGGAAGTACCACACCTTTGCCAAATATTCTACCGCCAAGCAGTAATGTGCAGACATTACTGTGTTTCGGTTTGAAGGGAAATGATTCCAGAGAAATTACAGGGCTTAGAGACGTAATATCTTAGATCTCTGGGTGACGAGCGCAGTGCAGTGCTAGGTAATGGTTTGGACTATCATGTTCCAATAGCTGCGTGTTACTGTGCTGTTATGTGGCAGGCATGTTGCTTACCATCAGGCACATGACCTGCTCGTCTCGCCACTCTATGCTATAAAAAAAAAAAAAACATACAAAACACCCTGGCACAGTAGGTACAAATACCGCTCTTACTTAAAATACAAAAAACATCGTTAGGTAGGTATACGTTACATCAGCAGCGATTCTAGCGTTCCATCAATTGTATGGATGTCCGGTCTTTATCCCTCTCATACCATCAAGTTTAAGAGGACAGGTAGGAAAATTGAGTCAGGGTTGTGGTACACTGGGAGAACTTGCTATTTGTTTGACATTCGCTTAACATGATCAACAAACTTGGAACGAAAGGTACGCGAAATCTTAATTTTCTTTGTGTTAGGTTTAAAAATACATCAATTGGAAACATTGAAACAATTACAGACGCATAATAAAGTTGCCTAGAGCTTTAAGATAAATTATCTAAAATTGACTAGGCACACTATGTTGTAATCTAGTCGTCCGATTAGAAATTAGCAAAGTAATTAATGGAATTTGCTAAAATAATTTTAACAGGGGTAAGGGAATAGTCCACAAATAAGTAGCCTATTTTATTTATGTTCCTATTTTTAGGACTTGGAGGCTTCTGTTAGAAGAAGAGAGCGAAGGTCATAATCCATGAAGCTGGTCAAATGCTGGTTTCCTCACGAGGTCTTCTATTACCGATAGTAAAGCCAGTATTGATGAAACACATTATAGAGCAAGAGCCCGTGAACCCCAGACCTTCGTTATTCTATAAAACTTGAAAACTTGTCAGCGCATGCTCCCAACACAGGTGAGAACGATGGACCATTATGAAGTTTGGGCCATCTTTACAAATTTTCAGCTCCTATAAATAACGAAGGTCTGGAGTTCATGAGCTCTTACTCCATTAGATAGATAGATTAGATAGATTAACTCTTTATTGCACTAAATTTAAAATAAAAGACATAAAAACTTAAAGACTAAAATTAAAGTAGCAATGGGCGACCTTATCGCTAAAAGCGATCTCTTCCAGGCAACCGTAGGATGGAAAAACAGATACGAAAATAGGAAAACGGGAAGTACAAATAAAAAGAGGTGGATACTTCTATAACATTACTAAAAAAAAATAATCAACAAAAAAAAATCCAGTAACATGAATAATATATACTGATAAACCTACATAAAAATAATTGTACATCCTAATACATATAATAATTTGTATAAAAAAATAATAATATACTAATACATACATTAAAAGTTTAAGTATGGATACATAATTAAGAGTGATTATTTCAACTAGGTGACGACTGCGAAAAGTAAATTTGTTTCACATGTTCTTTAAAAACAGCAAGCGATGGAGCTTGCCTAGTAGATACAGGCAAAGCATTCCATAGCTGAACAGCCTGAAAAGCAAACGACTTGCCGTAGAATTCACTGTGTGCTGAGGGCGATTGAAGCGACAAGTTATGTTTCGATCTGAGAGGCAGAGAGTGCGCGATGCTCCAGAATGTAAACAGGTTTTTCAAATAGCGTGGGTATGAGGGGTTAAACAGTACATTATAGACAAGAGATAAAATATGAGCATTCCGACGAAAGCGAATGGGAAGCCACTTGAGCTGCATACGAAACTGAGACACATGATCATATTTGCGTAATCCAAATATAAATCGTATACAATAATTTTGAAGACGCTCAAGTTTATTTAGCTGATCTTCATTGAGATCCAGATAGCAGGCATCTGCATAGTCCAGAATGGGAAGCAGAAGAGACTGTGCAAGCGCAATTTTGGTAGCAGTTGGTAAAAAATTACGGAGGCGTCTCAACGATCCACCAGATGCAAAGAGTTTACTGCTAATACGTTTTAAGTGAGGCTCCCAACTCAAAGTGCGATCAAAAATAACGCCAAGGTTTTTGACAGTTTCACTATACGGAATTACAATCCCATTAAATGTAACTTGTGGGATAGTAGCCCAGTCGACCCTGGCAATCATGTAAGGACTGCCAATTATGATCACCTGAGTTTTGGTAGGGTTAACGTTTAAGCCAAACGAGTTGCTCCAATGTATAATTTTTCGTAGATCGGCGTTAACCGTGTCAATAGCAACGTTTAGGTCAGAGAGTCGGGCTTGAGAATAAATTTGTAGATCGTCTGCATAAAGGTGGTAGGAAGAAATTAATTGTTGAGAAATAGAGTTAATGAAAATAGCGAAGAGAAGTGGAGATAGCACGCCGCCTTGAGGAACACCAGCATGTGTACTACACCAAGACGATAAAACATCGTCGAGGCGAATACGTTGCCGGCGTCCAAACAAGTAACTATGAAACCAACTAATTACTGACGGCGATATGTTAATGGAGCGTAGTGTCCCAAGCAAGATATCGAAATCGACGGCATTAAAGGCATTACTGAAGTCTAGCAGAGCTAGAACAGTAAGCCCACCGTCGTCCATACCTTTGCGGATGTCGTCAGTGATCTTAACAAGCGCGGATACAGTGCTGTGCCCAGGACGAAAGCCAGATTGGTAGGGATTATGGAAGTCTTGCATGTTGAGAAAGTGATTTAGTTGGGTGTGGACAAGACGCTCAAGGACTTTGGACAGGAAAGGAAGAATAGATATAGGACGATATTCAGAAAAAGATGTAGGATTAGGTTTTTTCGGTAAGGGAATAACTTGCGCACCTTTCCAAATCGTAGGAAAAACTTCACTGGAAATGGATTCATTGAAAATTACACACAATACGGGAAGGATAGTGTCAAGGATAGGCACCAGCATGTTGCGACTGATACTATCACCGCCAACAGCATTGGAGGAGATTGACATCACACTCTTCTTAACATCGCCTTCAGTAAATTGAATAAATGCAAAAGGAGTGCCAGTAGGGGTTGGTAGGGCCGAAAGGAGATTAAGAGTAGACTGTTTTACCGCATTTGAGACAGTAGATGTAGACGAAAAATGTTTGTATAGAGCATCGAAATCAAGATTATTTGGAACAGAAATTGAGCGAGATTTACCAACTCCCATAGTCTTGAGAAATTTCCAGACTTTGCCTGGATTTTCATTTTGAATAGATTTGAGAACATGTCGGCGTATTGCGTCTCTACACACTTTATTGCAGCGATTTCGGGCCTGAATGTACTTGTATTTATTGATGTCTGTAGGACGCGATTTATAACGAGATTTAGCTGCTGCCTTTCTATGTATTAAGCTTTTAATTTCGTCAGTGAGCCAAGGGGCAGCTAAGTGCTTGATTTTGATCTTACGTAGTGGAGCATGAATGTCGTATAATTGTGTGATGAGTGAATTAAAGATAGCGACTTGATCATCCACCGATTCCGCATTTAAAACGGGGCCCCAATCAATATTTTTGGCGTCATCGACAAGCGAGTCATGGTTCATTCTACCAAAATTGCGATGCAAGACGATTTTGGGTTTAGATTTTGGGGGGCGAATTTTGTAGGATAAAAATACTAGATCATGAAATAAAAACTCATCAGCAGTGTACTGACCGTGCGTAGCAACATTATTGGGAGAAGAGACTATCATTAAATCAAGTAAAGATGGGGTGCAGTTAGGAAAGTGATGAGTAGAATTGAGAGGAAGAATATGCAGATTAAAAGATTGAACTATCGATTGGAGTGAAGAGGAGCGAAGATCTTTCTTATGAAGGCAAGTATTAAAGTCACCCATTAAAATGGTGTGGTTGTAGGTAGGTATTAAGCCGTGTAAAAGATTCTCAAAAGAAGTAAAATAGTTGACGTTTTTGGAAGGGCTATAATAGACTCCGAGAAGCACTCTAGTATGTGAGAGAAGTACTTCAATAAGAAGATGCTCACCCGCGTCAGCTGGGGACGGTTGTGGCGACTTACTCAAAACTGAGAAAGGAATGTTTGCTTTAAGGTAAATTCCCACGCCCCCGCCGACACGGTCGACGCGATCATTTCTTATGAGTATGAAACCGGGGAGAGAATATGAGGTCGAGGGAAGACAAGGTCGAAGCCAGGTTTCGGAGACTAATATAGCATGGATGTTATCATGATCAAGAGACGCCAACATTTCAGGATAGGAAGACGGAATGCTCTGCGCGTTGATGTGAATGACGTTGAAATTTTTCGGAACATTAACAAGGGTGCTTTCCAGGAAGTCAGACAACGGTTGAAAACTGTTGAAGCTTTGACTGCTGCTCGTGAAACCTGATGACGCCGATATGAAATCATCGTCACTGTTGCAGTCATCATCACTGAACATATTCTTTAACATTATAATAACTACACAAATAACATAAAATTAATAATTTCCTAGCAGTTATATACAAGTAAAGATAAATTAAATAACAATAGTAATAAATAAGTTTAGTTGGTATCTATAATGTTACCACCTGTCGGGTTGTGTGGAAAGGACTCCATATTTCACTACACTCCTAAGCTAAATAAGTTGTGTAATACTTACACATAAAATAGCACAGAAGCAGATCCTTAAAACTTACAATTTAAATATACATATTACCTATTCTATGACTTTACAGTGTTTTACAACATTGAAAATTGATTTAAGAAGCCACAAAAGAAAAAAAAAGTTAATGTCGGACAATTGGCATTATGCAAATATGACAGTGACAGTTGCTATTATACAATGTGTCAATTCATTACTCTGTGAAGGTATTAGAGAATTTAGTTCAAAATAAATAAATTTGCAATTTGCCTACATAAAGGTATTTCGGTTCTAAAAGTTTTTACAATTCCACTCAAATTCAATTTACAATAGAAAGAAGTGATGGGAAAAACACCAGATGTAAACTGCATATACAATAAGCAGAAGTTTCAAATTGTTAATGCGTGCGAATTGTTAGTGAATGCGAAGCTCAGAAAGTGATGCGAAAACAGTTAATGTATACTGCACATAATAGAAAATACAACAACCAAGTTACCAAAGAAATAAGGAATAAGGAGATCTACTTCAATGGGGCTCTTCGTGCAGCTTTCGCTCCCTTTTTCACTGTCTCAACTTCGGGTTTCTTCAGCTGTATCGAAGTCGGCGCTTGAAGATTTTCAAGTTCAGTCCGGTTACAGACGCTATGGCGCTTACCGTCAGAGTCAAGTACAATAACGAAGCCGTCACGCGTCCAACACTTCCCGATTCCAAAGCGCTCGCGGGCTGACATGAAAGTTTGATGCCTGGGCTTCGTCAGGAACTCGGAAAGAGTAATCCCCGAGTTTTTCAATGCAGTCTTCGCATACCATACTCGCTGACGCGTCGGCATATCTCTACATTTGAGTAGAATAGGTCTGGATTTGTCCGGGCCAGAAGAACATCCCATGCGATGGCATCTATTGACATCGGCAGCAGTGAAGTTGGGAATTTTTAGCCATTCAGAGATCACCTTTATAACTGTGGCAACTGTGTCCTCACTTTTGGCTTCTGGGACTCCATGAAACAACAGAATCTTGCGTCTTGCACGCATCTCCTGCTTATCTACTTCACTTGCGATAAGGGAAATTTGATTCTGCAAGGACTTTAAAGCTTGTAGAATGAATGAGCGGAAGGAAGTAAACTCATCGGCCAAAGATGTTGAAGCTTTAGATGTTGAAGGCGAGATCTGCAGCTTTCCCTGGAAGTCGTCCATTCTTTGTATGAATAAAGCCTGCAGCTTCTCCTGGGACTCCAAAATAGCCTCCATTTCGTGGTAGTTAAAATATGTTGTGATGTGGCTTGTAGGTTGTGTTTACAAGTACTGTTAAAACTGTGCACACAAAGAAAAAACACAACCTGACAGGTATTTATACACTAATAATCAATGTAACATTGGAATATTAAGTGATTTCAATTTTAAAATTAAATATAAATATGAGAACTTATAAAAGCTGTATTATTGGTAGCTACCCGCGTCGCGAAACGCGCATTACGAGTAGAACTTGGAATAACATTCAGATTAGAACCTGTGACCCTAAAATTGTGAATTTGTAGATACGTTTTGATCACTTAGCATAATTTTTTTCCAGGAAAATGTTGCTCAATAGGTAAAATTACTAAAAATAATAATTTGTCCGTCAGTTATATTACCTACTAAAACAATACTATAAAAATTTGTTTTGCTTTGTTTAAAAAAATGACGAAGTTACAGTGCTTAGAAATTTTGAATGACGTCACTTCACTTCACGATACGATTTTTACGACGAAGTGAAAATTTTCAGAAGTTTGATGATATTCTTTGATATTTATAAAATGAAAAATGCATATTCCATAATTTCGCTGACCGAATGAGACCTATATTTGTGACCTATTTATTATTCCAGTTGAAATATTTTATTAAAAATCTAAAGTACCTATTTAAATCTAAAGGATTTCACAAAGAATTTTGAAGGAAACCAGAACATTCGGTCCCAAGTCCCAGTAGGTCAACCATCTTATCCTAAGGTCCCGTCAGCGGTTTGAAGCTATTACCGTGAAGGGTCGAAACGGCGTACAAACGGCTTGTTGCTCGCGGTCCGGAGAGTCTACTGCCTAACTAGAACTGTCTTAGCTTTGATATTGCTATCTCTTTTCTTTCCGCTTGAAATGATAGAGACCGCGATAGCAAAGCGAAAGCCGATTTAAATAGGCGGTAGAAGGGCCGTGCTGTAGACGGCCAATCTCGAGGAAGTGACCGTTTGCGAATCCACACTAAACATTTACTGTGATTTGATAACCCGTACGTACTTTGAGACGGGGATAACGCAAGCTATTCTTTGCAACGAGCGAAATGGCAACGTATTTGGAAGCGTAAAACTGGGTTAGCTAGGTGAACACTGAACAGGTATTCACTGATGAGCGGGAAATGGACGGGTAAAACCGAGGACGCAGCTAGTATAGTACATATTAACATACTTACGTATAGAATTGACACTCTCGTCATAGAATAAATAACTCTCGCAATGTAATATTAGTATCGATATTTCCAAAAAAAAAGCTGTTACTCTATTTTTTATGTATTTACTAAGTAGTTATGTAAAGAGCTTATTAAAGGCTTATTACTTCTGGCTAAATTTGGTAACTGAATTTAGAAGCAAGATAGAAGCAATGAATCTTCACTTCTGAACTTAATAGGTATGCTAGCTTAGCTGTAGCTACTAAATTTAGCCAAGTGTTATTAACGTAATTTTCAGTAGTTCTATGCATTGGGTCGCGGTGGTTTACAGTGCGTATATTGTTTTACAAGCGGCTCGTTCCGGCTTCGCTCGGATCATAACCAAGACACTACCTGCAGCGCCATCTGCCGGGCTTATTTGTGAATCTAAACCATCCTTGAATCCATTTGTACACACACAAAAAAAACATTCAAATCGGTCCCGCCGTTTAGGAAGAGTTCATTGTTAAATTATTAAATTACTAAAATGGCTATTACGAAATAGGGTTTGGTGATAAAAGGGTAAAAATTTAGGGTTGTAGGTATGTATTTTTTTATGCCACATTATAAAAAATAAAAACGATTTTTTTGTCCAAAAATTAAAAAAAAATATTTAGGGTAAATAATAGTGAACAACCCTTATCACTTAGGGGTATGAAAAATTGCTAGTAGCCGATTCTCATACCTACAGAATATGCATATAAAATTTGGTAAAAATCAGTAAAGCCGTTTCGGAGGAGTAAGGAAACAAACACTGTGACACGAGAATTTTATATATAAGACTAGCTGACCCGGTGAACTTCGTACCACCATGTATTTTTTCGTCTACATTTTCTAGACTTTTTGCTGTATAAATCTTGTCCCGACAATAACAAATACATGAAACAAAGAATCATCCTATTTGGTGCAGTCATTCAAAAGTTATGAGCGTACATACATTTCGAAGATCCATTTTTACGGTTCCATAAAACGTACTAACTGGACCTTTATGGGTTTTTCATGTCTGTCTGTATGTCCATCCGTATGTAACAACCATTTTTTTCGAAACTATTAGAATTATACTGTTGAAACATGATACAGTTAATAACATTTTACTTCAACGCATTTAAAAGCAAGTAATCCCTTTATGCAGAATACAGAATACCGCACCTTGTGGCGTTCATTAGGAGAGGCCTACGTCCAACAGTGGACGAATATTAAATAGGCTGATAATGATGATGAATCCCTTTATTGTTTATCAAGTTATTACCAAAAATCAGTTTTATTTTCATTGTAGTGTTTTGTGATATACGTCTTCTCCTTTATACTTTCCTTTTAGTATAGTTGCTTCTATCACGTTGTTCAGTATTTTTTATAGCTAACCGTGTGCCATTGCAAAGACGCGGTTCGTTCATATTTCACAATATTTTAACTACTGATCCAACTTGAAGATTAGGTTAGGTTAGGTATGAGGTGGCAATCCTGGAAAATCCAGCGAGTTCAAAAATTCTGGTGGATAGGTAGTTGTTGATGACATCATCTTGAATTGAATCAACTGATTTATAAATCCTCAGTTCGCCTGTAATTTGTTCTTGAATTTTGAAATTTAATTCATTTGCATCTATCTCATTTACATAATAGGTATAAATATTTATTTATCATGTGGTTGTCTTGTCCCAATGTTGGGCAACGGCTTCCATACCCTCCTTCAATTTTTTCCTTTCTATGGCTAATACAGTCTAGTCTTTCCGATATTTGTGGAGGTTGTCTTGCTATCGTTTCTTTGGTCTGCGGCGTCGTCGTTTGCAACCTGGCTTCCTTCGCGTGGTAATTTTGGCCCAATAATCATCCGACATGCAGCAAACATGTCCAGCCCGATCTCACTTTCAAATTGGCTGCTTTTTGAGTCACATCGGCTATTCCGGTTTTGGAACGCAGTATGGTGTTTCGTATTCTGTCCGTTAGTTTTACTCCAAAAATATTGCACTCCACAGCACAAACGTGTGTATTCAAATAATTTTGCACAGATAGGGATATTAATTCAATAATTCAAAATAATAACACACTTATTTTTTTAATTAATGGCTCTATGTGGATTAGTCAATAAACACTTTTGGTAACGCGGTTTGTGTTTGACTGACACTTGATTGATATAATGACGTGAAAACTGACGCATTTTATATCGCGTGCCGAAACTAAATCAAAGTAAATAATATCGTGAAGCCGACCAAATTGAAAATCAGTACTAATGAGTCTTACGTTTTGTGATTATTCAATTTAATTTGGTTCGCGATATTATCGCTTTTGTTGAGTTTCTTCTGAGTGGGTTTCGGAACGATGACATGATTCTGTGCGCCCTGAAGTTTGGGAGGGCACATCTGTGTATTGAGATCGTTGGTGGTGATGTCTAATCGTTGTGTTATAATCGGGATGACGACTCAAAAATCTACCATTTTAATAAGTCCATCAGGTTGATTATGGAAAAATATAGGACACGTATTTTTTGTTTTATCATATTGTTAAGAATCGACAAAGATATACATAGATCATCAAATTTCCGGAGGTCGGGGTCGTGACGCACTTTGTCGTAAAAATCGCACCCACTCGTTTCTAAGGTCTGTATCTTCGTATTTTTTTGTTCCTGAAACAAAATCAAAAATACGTGCACATTATTTTGTAATCTATTTGACAGAATGAGTATATTTTTAGTCGTCGTGACTATCCCAAATTCCCGATTTAAGTTTAATTTTGTTTTTATAAATTTATCTGACGTCATTAACGTCGATTTCATTACCGATTTAATATCGCCCAAATAGATTGATAAATGATTAGTTTAAATTGACAAGCTCGCGTAAGGCTTTTCTAAATGTATACTCATACTCATTTATTTACAAACTATCCGTACATGTCAGCAAATTAATAGTAATTGTTTATGGAAAACATAATAATTAATATTTACATTACACACTCAATAATTCAATTTAAAAAATACAAGATGTCAAACTTTAAATTCAAATTACACACTCAATGTATTAAATTATTAAACATTACAAAATGTCAAACATCAGATCTGATTTATAAAAGTAAATATTGAATAAAAATTTTCAGAATTGTATAATATATGTATAATAAATAGCTAAGTGCTATCACGTAATTTCTTTTAGCGTCATGAACTCGTTATCAATGTCATAAAAAGATTGTTTGATAAGCCAGATTTTTAGCCTTGTTTTAAAAATGACTGAATTATGTCATATAATACGAATACAAGTAAAACACGGCGTGAATTCGTCTTTGCTCACTTGTGTATATACTCACTATTTATCATGTTCGTTGAGAAATAGTGTAACATAAATGAGTATCCATTATTGTGACATTAGATAGAATTTCTTGGGTGGGAAATTGTAGTAGGTGTGATACACAGCTTCCTAGAACAGCTATTGCGAAATACCTTACGTTATTCTTACGAACTTTAGTATAAATCTGGTGTTAGTACCAGAGCAGTTACTGGGAAAATATATCTTAATATAATATGTGGGAGGCGATTTATATTTTTCAAACTCAAATTAATAAACTATGTTTATGGCGATGAACTAAACGAAACTAAATTACAATGATAACTACACTATTCTACATACCTAACTAACTACTTAGATACCTACACAAAACACATTTCAATTATCCATATAACAATGAAGGTCTAAAGCTAATTAAAATGATCAATAAAGTTAACTGTTATGGCTACTTGATAATTTTATACAGAACTAGCTGACCCCGCAAACGTTGTTTTGCCTTAGTGAACAACCCTTGTCACTTAGGGGTATGAAAAATAGCTAGTAGCCGATTCTCATACCTACTGAATATGCATATAAAATTTGGTTTAAATCAGTAAAGCCGTTTCGGAGGAGTAAGGAAACAAACACTGTGACACGAGAATTTTATATATAAGATAATGTGACTTTTAAAAATATTTTGAGGGTCCACCACCAAAACAACAGACTTTATAATTTGACAAATTTAGATCGGTATTTCATAGGTACATCTTTAGAACCGTTTATCTGCCAGAGCCAGGATAACACAAACTTCATAATAATGGTTCATCGTTCTTACCTATGTTGGGAGCAGTTGCAGACGAAATTTTCAGTTTTTTTTTAAATAACGAAGGTCTGAGGTTCACGGGCTCTTGCTCTATTGGAAAATATTAAAATTGATTCAGGCGTTCACAAAAATCTGGTAACAAAAAAAAAAGGTTACCTATTCTAAATAATCAAAAACATGATATATTATCAAGCTGCGAACACCAATCACGTCTGAATAATCGATAGACCAATGATTGAAGGTCTAAAGGTAATATTATGGTAAATATGAATAATGAAATTTCGCAAGGGCTCTACTAGGTGGAAGTGTGAAGTATCACAAAATTTTCATGGGTATATGAATAATTTATTCAGGAGTGATTAGCGTAAGTAATTAGGAATGTAGTATAGTTATTATTGCCTATAATTAAGTTTATTTTTACAATACTGCCAGATCATATAAAACATGAATTCATACAGTAATAAATGCAAAATTAATTTTCATTTAAGCTCGATCATAGCACCTTGAGCATAGCATGGGAAGTTGGGAAGCCTATTACAAAAAAATGTTCTCATTGCTGGAACTCGGGGGTCTTAGGGAATTAGGGAAGACCCCGACTTCCCCCTAGTTGGGAGGGCCTAAGGAGAGACTCAATTAAGGTCATAAAAACCATGCTGGCCCAGTTCGGGTAAGCAGATGACGCATGACCTCGACAGATTCTGGGAACATGCTGGTTTCCGTGCCATATTTTCCGTCATCCTTATGTGATCCACCGGCCAAATGACCGGTGGTGATGACATTTTTTTTATATTTACCGTGCAATTTTGTATATCTGCAGTTAAAAAATAATCTTTAGGTGCAGATGGGATACGAACCATTAGCAACGCGTTTATAAATCTCACGATCTAGCTACTCCATCAGGGTCAAATCGACTTTAAAACGTTGAGCAAATATTTGGAATGCGGCATAAGTCCTCCCTATCCACAATCCCTAACTTAAATCACTTAACTTCTCTTTTGATTGCACTCTCAATGTTTTCACTTAAAGTGAAATAAATCCAACCCAAGACTGCGGCTCGGAGATCCCGGGAGAAAAAAATGAAAATACCGCAAGGAATATTATGAAAACCGCGTTAGCTTTGCTTATTTTCTCAGGAAAATTGAATTTCCCCCTTAAAAAGAGCAGGAAATATACTTCCTTGAAGCAATATAAGTCGAGACTTGCATCAATGTAGTTGTAATTGCGCTTTTGAGTAGATTTTCCCTTTTAAATCTGCACGCTGAGTTATGATTCATTAAAGAACGTTTATTCGTTTTCATTTCACTTTATTACTACAATGATATGACGAAATGAAGCCCAGCTCAATAGTAACTTTATGTTTATTTTTGTTAGTGTAGTTTTTGAATGTCGGGTTACGAAATATACCTTTCAGATAATTTAGTGTTGGATCGAAGCTTACTATAGTGTTGTAGTTTTTAATGGCTACCGCAGAGTATGATGTTACAAGTTTTATCCTGCGGGTAACTCGCTGTAAGTTGCGCTTTTTCTAGCAGTTCAAGTATTTAAAGCTACGTCGACGATTTATAGTGTCAATAATGACAAATGGTTTAACTAGATTCAATATTTAAAATTGACGGGAATACTCGTAGTAAAGGTGGGCCCGCACTGGGCGACGCGACGCGACGCGACGCGCCGCGGCCAGATAGTCACAGATAAGTAATTTTACGTTCACTCATTAATTCTATGCTGCCATATAAAAAAAATTACAAAACTGGCCAAGTGGGCTTTGACATTTTGTGACCTTCGAAACGGAACACAGTGATTGTTGCAAATTACTGCTTGGCCGTAGAATAACTAGCAAAGATGGTAGTTCCCCAGGGGGACTCTGCAAAGAGTCCTACCACTACTAAACTATCTATGGGTGTTGAGCGCTTTGCAGTGTTAGGTAATGATTTAGACTTAATATTCTATGCTGCCATCTAAAAAAATTAACAAAACTGGCCAAGTGGGCTTTGACATTTTGTGACCTTCGAAACGGAACACAGTGATTGTTGCAAATTACTGCTTGGCCGTAGAATAACTAGCAAAGATGGTAGTTCCCCAGGGGGACTCTGCAAAGAGTCCTACCACTACTAAACTATCTATGGGTGTTGAGCGCTTTGCAGTGTTAGGTAATGATTTAGACTTAAAGAGTCCAAATCATGTTCAAACGCTGCGTGACGCTAGGTTGTTATGGCTTACCATCCATGTTCTGCTCATCCTGTCGCATTATACATATGCCTCACTTTATACAGAATGAAACATTATGGCGTTAAGATATAGTTATATCAAACTTTTTCAGATTAGAAAACTGTTAGGTTTATTCCGAAACTTGATCAAAAACAACTTCAACTGGTTGCATAGCCAAATTGACAAGATAATACCACAATTTAACTATATATCGACTGTGTTAACATTAAAACGCTATATATTTATAAAGGAACTACGTAGAGATATTCCGGTATGCATTCATAAAGCAATCTACATTTAAGAAGTTCAGTTCGATTAACTCTTTTGTTGTTCGACCATCTTGTTTTACTTTTCACACTAAAAAAAATGGCAGTCATAGGAACTGCCGATAGAAGTGAAAACTTATAACTCAGAATTTGATAGCTCACCTTGGAAACTACACGGATGTAACTGGAGGGCGTTGCCTCGCCATCTTGGCATTGCGTCTAGAAACGCGTCAGTATTTCTCATTGGCTGACGCATTTCTGGATGCCCAATCGCCAAGGCCCCGAGTTTACCCGAAGATTTCTTATCATACCCGAGCGTAACGTTAGAAATCAATTTACCCCCCCCCACGAAAAACTTGTCGAGGCGCGCCTGAAGAAGTTTTCACTTCAAAAAATAATTTATGGTGATTGTTAATTTCGTAAGATTCCATTCAAAAGATCGTATATTTTGCGTACGATTTCGACTTTGCAATCGTACATCGTACATGAGCCAAAAATATCTTATAAATACGATTTAAATCGTATTAACTCGTATCGTTTGGCAACACAGTTTGTAACAGTAATGTTTGTCACTGATTCACTGACACTGACATTTAATAATATCTCGAAAATGACGGCAGATTCAAGATTTACTTATCTGTGCTAGTAGTAGACTCCGTGCCATCACTGAAGTTTTTTGGCGAAATTATTGAACTAAGCCACTATAATATCATAGGTTTCATCTGTCATTGTGGAATACGACAGTGGCTCCTTTCGCCAACGGTCACGAGTGGTGGCGCGGAGTCTATATTGCGATCTGTGACGATTAGGCCGCGGCGCGTCGCGTCGCGTCGCGTCGCCCAGTGCGGGCTCACCTTTAGATTTCGTTTGTGTTTCGTTCTTTTGGTCGCTTTTATTTAGTAGGCTTCAAATCATCTAATAATACCATTTCTAAGCTTTAACTCTAAATTAATCTTACTATTACTAGAATATCGTAGGTCTAAAACTACCTACAGGAATAAAAAAATAATACATATAATATACTAGCAGCTTTTTCCGGCACCGCTCGGATATTGCCATATTAAGTTTCGGAATAAAAACTATCCTATATTTCAAGTTCGATGAAATTGCACACGGTGTGCAAAATTGATGAAAATTGATTAAGTAGTTTAGGTCCATCGTGGACAAACAACGAGATGCGTTATTAAAATAATATTATTAAGATTAAAGAAGATTTTTATAGAAATACACATGTATACGTATAATTTCTGTAATTGTACTTCCTCGTCTTTCTACTCTTTATTTCTCCTTTTCGGACTTGACTGCCTGAAAGAGATCGCTCTTAGGGATACGATTGCCAATCGCTACTATATTATTTGAGGTTGTGTACAATTTGTTGTTTTGTTTACAAATTACGTACGATAAGGAGTTTTTTTTTATCGGGCAGAGCCTTTATTAACAAAACTAAAATACAACGAGAACTACACTACGCTACATACCTAACTAAGTACTTACACTAAGCACACCTGAATTATCTATAGACCATTTAGATGATTTGGACTCTTCATGTTCCTATAACTGCGTGTCACTGTATTGTCATGTGGCAGACATGTTGCTTACTATCAGGCGCATGTCCTCATTCATTCATTCTCATCACTCCTCTTACTCTTCACACCTTATTAAAAAAAAACAATGAAGGTCTACAGATAATAAAGATGTTACAGATAGTAAAGAGTTAATATATCTACTTGATGATCGTAAACAATCGTGGTAAACAACCCTATGAAATATCTGTACGTCAAAACCGGACGTACAGGTGTTCATAGATCTACAATTCCTGGCAGCGCCGGCCTGAATGTAGCGAGGTGTTTCTGAAGCCGTGAACTGGCCACTCCAATTTCCGATCATTGTCACTTGCGTTTCAATCACAGAATCGGCCGAGTTGCTTCACTTGATCGAATCTACGGACACGGGCCGTTGTAGAATGGTCTAACATGATAGTTTTATTTACTGTTTTCATTTTTAGGATTCCGTAAAACGTAAAAAGGGAACCCTTATAGATTCGTCATTTCTGTCTGCCTGTCTGTCCGTCCGTATGTCATAGCCACTTTTTTCCGAAACTATTAGAACTATACTGTTGAAACTTGGTAAATAGATGTATTCTGTAAACCACATTTAGATTTTTAAACAAAAATATGAAATAATTAAAAAAAATATAAAACCCGACTAAAAACAACACGTAAGAAAAACACTGTTGATTAAATTAAAATGCTTGAAATTATTCCAAATGGCATTTAACTACACAACATATTTACATATTTGTAATGCTCTTCAAATTCTCTGTATTTTGATACCCTACTCGATATGCTAGATAACATTTTTTTTTCAACTACTCACAATTTTGCCTCAAAAATCGGCTATATTGGTTTTTTTATTTAATACCTATCTAAGGACACTTGGGCGATTGAGACAAATGTAACAATATCTGAATCGTCAAAATCCGTTAGGCCGTTTGGAAGATACGTGGAAATAAAGAAATTTACAAACATACAAGATACGCGCGAAAAACATAACCCTTCTTTCAGTCGGGTAAAAAGCAATAAGTTTTAGGGGTGCCCCATACTTAGAACTGAATCTCTAAATTTTTTTATTAAAACTGTACGTCTATGGATACCTAGGTCTTCCAAAATGATGCTGAGGTTTCCACAATATTTTTTTCTATACTCAATGATTTGCGCGAGAAACACTTCCAAAGTGGTAAAATGTGTGTCCCTCTGTAACTTCTGAAATAAGATAATGATAAAACTAAAAAAAAAGGTGTGATGTACATTATATACAAACTTCCACGGAAAATTGGTTTGAACTCGATCAAGTAAGTTGCTTTTAGGGTTCCGTACCCAAAGGGTAAAAACGGGACCCTATTACTGCGACTTCGCTGTCCGTCCGTCCGTCCGTCCGTCTGTCACCAGGCTATATCTCAAGAACGGCGATAGCTAGACAGATGATATATTTCTATTGCCGCTATAACAATACATACTAAACATAAAATAAGTAATAATATTATAAATAAAAATATAATAAAATAATAAATAATATTTAAGGGGGGTCCCCTACAACGAACTTGATTTTTACCGTTTCTTGCTCGATTAGGCCGTCCCAAGAAAAGAAGATGGCGCTACTAGTAAAAATAAAACACGATATCGAATTCGTCGTCAGAATCATGAGACAAAAATCAAAATTGTAAAACATCTTTTTGGATGAAAGCCCGTCTGCGGAAATTGCTATGTATACGGAATTCCGAATAAAGCCAAAGAGGTTTTCGCCGTTTATTTGCTAATGGTACGGAACCCTTCGTGTGGGAGTCCCACTCGCACTTGGCCGGTTTTATTTTAGTACGTCATAAATACACTTTTATTAAAACATCGATCAAAATTACAACGAACTACAAGAACTTATGTATTATGCTACGAAACCCTTCATAGGCGAATCCGACTCGCACTTGGCCGCTTTTATTATTAGATAGTATAATTTGATCGTACGATATAAATAGAAATTAGATTATTTACAAAGTGACAGCGTCAAGTTGAGGTTGAATTGTCAGCTGAACGGTGGTCATTGTATAATTAGGTTACTTTACATTTTGAATTCATGATTCGCTTAAATACATGTTTTGTTCTGAACTTTGTGGTTATTTATATGGAAAACTAGCCACGCCTCGCGGTGTTACTCGCACTGTTCCTTTTTAGGGTTCCGTAAAACGTAAAAACGGAACCCTTATAGATTCGTCATGTCTGTCTGTCTGTCTGTTTGTCTGTCTGTCTGTCCGTCCGTATGTCACAGCCACTTTTTGCCGAAACTATGAGAACTACACAGTTGAAACTTGGTAAGTAGATGTATTCTGTGAACCGCATTAAGATTTTTACAAAAGTTTAAAAAAATAACAAAAATTTGGGGTGCCCCCCATACTGAGAACTGAAGCTCAAAATTTTTTTTTTCATCAAACCCGTGTAGGTTTGTGGGGTGTCTATCGATAGGTCTTAAAAAATGATGTTGAAGTTTCTAATAATATTTTTTGTCTACACTGAATAACTTGCGCGAGAGACGCTTCCAAAGTGGTAAAATATGTGTCCTCCCCCCTCTAACTTCTAAAGTAAGAGAATGAAAAAACTAAAAAAAAATATGATGTACATTACCATGAAAACTACCAACGAAAATTAGTTTGAACTCGATCTGATGAGTAGTTTTGAGGTGATAACGTCTTATAATTCGATGAAGCCGGCTGCACGCCCACAAAACATGACGTCATGTACCGTTACCGTCGGTCGTTACCTCGCCGCATGTTTGTTACAGTTGTATTAATTATTTCGACAAGTAGTTCAAGCGGGGATGTAGCTCAGTGGTAGAGCGTTCGCTTTGCATGTGAAATGCCCCGGGTTCGATCCCCTGCATCTAAAAGCTTTTTTGGATTTTGTTTTTTGCATTGTTTTGATTGAAAAACTATTGAAACATTATATGAAATGACTAAATTCTACTGATTACTTTTTACATTATTTTTTACATTATTTTATTAAACAAATGAAATTAAAATTTTCTTTTGAAAAATGCTACCATTCCATCAGTATTTTCTTAAGACGTTGTCACGTTTTATCGTCAGTAAACCGACTTTACAAACATTTTTTTTTAGTACGTCATAAATACACTATTATTAAAACTTCGATCAAAGTTACAACGAACTACAAGAACTATGTGTACTATGTATATTATGTTACTTGCTGGAACGGAACCCTTCATGGGCGAGTCCAACTCGCACTTGGCTACTTTATTTGTAATTTTCTCGCGATACAAAAACATATGCTATTCTCGACTGTAACCTGTGTTTTCAATTTCACGTTACGTTCAGCCGTTCCAAAGCAATGGGGCCGTATAAATTGAGCAATTTTCAATTTCAATTCTCCAATTGAGCGACAAACATCCGAACTTCCATATTGATAATAAGATATTAGCAATTTTAAAAATACATACATTTGTTTTATAGATTTGGTGGAACATCCGAAGTGCATATTGTTAGGACGACATTAATTCTGTTCTTTGTTTCAGATATTTTTTGGAATGAAGTTCCTTACTTACTTGCTTGGCTTGGAGAAATTTGGGATTGCACGGCGCGACCATACTGAAAAATACAATACAAAACACTTCATTGGCACCACAAATAAAATAGACAACAAGTAACACATGAAATAACAAAACAAAATGGGCACAAAAAGCGATCTTATCGCTAAAAGCGATCTCTTTCAGATAACGAAAAAACAAACGAAAAATAACCCTAGGAAAAATAGGTATAGGTACGTATAGCGGAAGTGACATGTAAAAACAGCTCGTGACCAGTGATGTCAACTTTATTTTTCAGACTAGCTGAACGCGCTACTTCGTTCGCGTACGTTGATCTTGCGACCTTATTAGTACTTACATAAAAATATTTGGATGGGTGGCCATTACACTAACCGAGTGAATTTGTTTTTCCACACAAAAATATATTTATTCGAGTTTAGCAACTTCACATTTTATATTTTTAGCAACATCAACCATACTCGTAGTAAGGTTATGGAGTATCGAACATAGCCGCAGTGTTAAGTTTATAGGATTTTTATAGGATACATTGCGAAGAGTCTGTAGCTGATGTGCGTGATCTGATACTTACCCACTTATACATTTTTACAGGATGATAGCCTAAGTAGGTGATAGACTTATTAGCCGATGTGATATTTTAGACTCTAAGCCATTTGTGTTTCAAATGTCAATCTAATTGGTAATGTCGTTCTGTCGTTAATATTTATTTCGTTAGGCCTGTTAGGCCCCATGCTTTTTCCGAGATGATAGGTAGTTTCTAAGCCTAAGTAGGTGATCGACTTATTAGCCGATGTGATATTTTAGACTCTAAGCCATGTATGTTTCAAATGTCAATCTAATTGGTAATGTCGTTAATATTTTTTGTTCGGGCCCATTCTTTTTCCGAGATAACAGTGCATGAGACTATAAACTATTTGTGTTTCAAATTTCAAATAAATCAAATATTTACATATACATAGAATACTTAGTACTTAGTAAGATAAAATTTTATTCAATTTTAGAAAAACAACGATCCGCTTTGGTTTTGGATTTCGACCCGCTACAGTTCTATTATAAGTACAGATATAGATGAACGTACTGTAAATCTTAACATTACCACATACTGTAAATGTTAATATTAAGCAATCATTTCTGCAAATTCTTTATTCGTTCATATCTGGTATCCCATGACACAAATACTGTTTTTACTAAAAAAATATTTAATTATCGCATTATAAATGCTTGTATGTGTGTGTATAAACATCAAATCATTCCGATTCGTAGTAGCGTGAATGTTTTCTGACATCGTCTCTGTAGATTTAGCTAAAAGTGGGTATACGGTTATTTTTCCATTTTCTAACGTCACCTTCTATGTGGATGAATGCAGCTCTACGTAGCTCTAAATCTGTCACCTGCACCATTGCCCACATCGATCTAGCAGCTATCGGCACTTGCGTTCAGCGTAAAGGCACCCGATTACTGGCTTGGCGGAATCGATGACTCGGCTGTGAATTGCAGGCTCTCTTGACTGATTTCACAGTAGTGCGGGGTATGTAACAGATCATGTTAACTGTGAGTTACGGTGAATGACAATCTTACTAATATTAGGAATGCGAAAACTTGATATTTGGATGTTTGTTGCTCAATTTGGAACGCTATTTGGAAGATTTGAAATATTATAGTCTGGAAGAACACATAGGCACTCTTTATCCTATTAAAATTTAGTAGTGGTAGGACTCTTGGCAGAGTCCGCCTGGGGAAGTACCACACCTTTTGCCAGTTATTCTACTGCCAAGCAGTAATGTGCAAACGTTCATGTGTTCCAGTTTGAAGGGTATTGTCCCCAGATAAATTACAGGGCTTAGAGATGTAATATCTTAGATCTCTGGGTGACGAGCGCAGTGCAGTGCTAGGTAATGATTTGAACTCTTCGTGTTCCAATAGCTGCGTGTCACTGTGCTGTTATGTGACAGGCATGTTGCTCACCATGAGGCACATGTCCTGCTCGTCTTGTCACTCTATGATATAAAAAAAAATGACGGGAACGGGAACTACGCGGGTGAAACCGCGGGGCGCCGCTTGGTTTTACATAAGTCCACGAGGTAAATAAATGAGTTCATTTAAAAATTTCCGAAATTTTCCTTCATGTCAAAATTTACCAATTTACCGATATTTTAAACCCACAAAGAGGAACAATGTGAACAAGCAATTACACAACGATTCCGGCCAAAACTCGAAACTCGACTTCCAAATATATCGAAAAGCGACTTCAACATTAAAGGTAACTTTCAAGCATAAATTGGCATAAACGGCCGTCATTAGCCAACTCTAAAACTTCAGGTACCACGCGAGAAAGCAAAAGGGTATTTAAAGTCGGAAAGTTTGAGAAGTTTCGTTAATTGTTCTCTTCCACAGGTATTTTGCATTCCTTTACGTTCTCGGTCTAGTTGTTGAACTGTGACACGCCTCGGGGGTTGCGGCACTGATCTTTGAGAACTTGCGAACTTGCCTACAATCGTGAGTAATTGTATTGGGTTTTAGTAACGCAATAACTTTTTACTAAGTCAAGTGACTAAACAAGAGGGTATTAGTAATTGGGATGAGAACTGGGTTGAAAATATACCATTCTAGTTAGTCTGTTAGGTAGATTATGAAAAATTATGGGACACATTTTTACATTTTTTGTTTATCACATTATTAATAAAAATCAAGTAAGCTATGCAACTCGTGACCAAAATGCAGGCCTTTATTTTGCTCAGCGAATAAGTATCGCCATTCAACGTGGCAACGAGGCCAGCATTTTGGGCACGATTCCCACTGGCACTGGTCTTTTAGATTAAGTTCGTGTACATTTTGTAAATAAATATATTTATATATGTATTCGTTTATATATAATTGATACTTCTTAATCCTATGTTATTTTAATTTTATTTTGTAAATTCTTCTTGTCCATCTACCTGATGAACTTACTAGTTTTATCTAGTAATATCGCCAATTATTATATGTGCTATTCACCACGATTTTGAAGTGAAAACTTCTTTAGGCGCGCTATAGACAGAATTTTCGTGGGCTGTGAAATGGACTCATGATCACGTGATCATCACGCTCGGATATGATAAGAAATTTCGGGTAAACTCGGGATGCTAGAGCGAGAAAGATAATGTGGTCAACAAACGTGCCAGACCGAGAAAGATAATTGTTAGAGGAGGACATGGGACAATACATACTCTTACTCTCTCTCGCTGCTCACTACCAGAGTTGACACTTTAGTGACTTTCTCGCTGAAACTGGCGAATTTTTAAACTTTTTTATCACGACATTAACTTCTAGGTACTTACCACATCAATTGAACCTGTTACGAAATGTTAAATTTGCATTTCACGTCCATTGCAAAAAAGTTATGGTTGTTATAATTTTATCACAGCACTTACACTACGTAAACACACAAAATGATACCCATTTTCATAAGAAGGTGCTTACACAAATACACTATAACACAACATATTTATGCATTTTTAGCGAAATACATAAATATGACATAACTAAATAGCAAACACTAAAAACTTGCGAGTTTTAAACGGCATTTTCGACCCGCGTATTTTTTTTTTTAATTTATTCTTGGCCATGGATACTAATCATTCAGCCGTAAAAGTTTTAAATTAAAATTATTTTGTAGTCATTATATAGTTAAGTATTTCTTATTTTAGTTTTCACTTCTGCCGTGCGGTTTTAAGCGCACACATTTTTTTTTTTTTTAATAAGCACAATTATGATTTGACTTATTTATGTTAAGTGTGGAAACTCTTTTCTCTTATCGTATTACTCTTATTTTCAACAAGAAAAAACACACTATCGACCACCGCAATACGCCCACTACCAGAAAAAAAGCTGAACGGCTTTTTGTAAAACATGTTCATTAAATACATTGTCTTAAAGGCTGAATACAGCAATGTAACATCACTGTTTGTAGAGACTCAAGGCAACGACATTCTTGATTCAAAATTAGTTCAAAGTCTGGAACATCGCCGCAAAGTTGCTAGCTTATCGATTTTTATCGGGTGCATTTTGGAGAGTTTGCAGTGGATCTGCATGATCGTAGATTGCATCGGCGCTTTACATTATACTACAGTCGAGGTAGACGTAAAACTAGCCTGAAATAGAAAAAAATCCGGGGAGCGATTTTTTTTTATGAAACGTCGGGGAGGGTTGTTGGAAGTATAAATCTCGATTTTCTAACTAATCCCGGTAGAGGGTTCGCCACCATCTTGTTTTAAAGTTTTTGTGAAATAACTCGTTAATTTTAAACTTTAGAGCAAAAATGACGGTCACCAAAGTTGTTGAAAATTTAATTTCTCACAAGTTTGCTTCATATAGTTTTTACGCTAGGATCAATATTTGCAGAGTTATACTATCAAGTTTATCAAGAAAATAATCGCGAGATGCCAGTCAAGTATAGATAAAGATAAGTATAGTATAGATATATTTTAGATCTCTGGGTGATGAGCGCAGTGCATTGCTAGGTAATGATTTGGACTCTTCGTGTTCCAATAGCTGCGGGTCACTGTGCTGTTATGTGGCAGGCATGTTGCTTACCATCAGGCACATGCCCTGCTCGTCTCGTCACTCTATACTATATAAAAATATAAAATAAGTATAAACATCCCCCTAAATGTTCCCACTGGTGGGACTCGAGAGGAGACTACTGGAACTCCTTCACCCGCAAGGAGAGAGTCAAGGTCATGATCCACCACGCTGGTCCAGTGCGGGATGGTGGATGACACATGTGCCCCAAAGAGTCTAGGTAAATGTCGGTTTCCTCACGACGTTTTCCTTCACCGTTTTAAGTTAGCGGCATTACGCGTATGACTTCGAAAAGACAGTGATGCGCGTGGGATTTGATTAGTGGGACTTCCGGATCGGCAGGCGCCGTTCTCCTGACTAAGCCAGCCGTAACTTGTCAGTCAAGTGTAAATACATACTCGTATTTATGTAATTATAAAAAAAAAAGTTTTAATAGTTGATTCTATCCTGCAAAGAAGTTCAACTACTAAGGAGTAAGTAGTTTGTTCAGTCGTTGAAATTATTTTACTCAAATAAAATGGATAACCTAAATAGAATCTTACACATAAAAATATCTAGAACATAAAGCATCTCCATTCGCAATTTCATCTAAATACAGAAAGCTTTTAAATGAGTAATAGGCAGATAAAACAAACTTCCGTATTCGCCGTATCATGATAATTTTATTATGATCACAACACGTATACACTTTCCTGTTTAAGAACTCTATTCCAAAATCTTGTTTCGAAACACACAAATTTAACCTCACGACACCTCATTCGCTGCACAGTTAATTTTACCTGAAAACAACCGAAACTCGTAAAGGAGAACCGACACTATAAAAACTTAACTGACTCTCGACAGTGCAGTATATATAAACCGAAAAAAAAACATAAAACTGACAAAGCACACCTACACACAGAATGAGACTGCAGTTAATCGTTTTTTTTTTCCAAATTCAGAAATTGTGAAACAGACATTGAGTGTGATACGATTATTTAGTAGACGTTATTTTCTCTCTTTTTTATATGTCATACTTTTTCTCTAAAATAAAAATAGGTTTAATTTGTTTGAGAATTTTAAATCCCATTAAACATTTGGTCTTTGTCTTAGGTTATCTACGCGTTTAACATAATAAATCTTATCTTCACTTTTGTTTGGCAATTCAAGTTTTCAATTACAGTGTATCCCGATGGGATTTGCCAGTGAGTTTAGACGAAACGAAATATTTATTTTAAAGTATTATGATAGATGGCCCTGGCTGTAGGTACACCTAACATAATTTGAACATTTTTTATTCCAAGTTAAGGTTCTGCCAATCTAATTTGGGCAGATTCACTTACATATGTTTAGACAAATTAAATTCTGAAGACTATCAAGTTTGTTTCGCCGGAGCTAAAGCTATGTTCTTGATTCTATTTTTACTTTTATCATCATCAAATAAATTTGATATAGATTAATATTTAAATACCACACACACACGCACCACTGTCTTTTGAAGTCATGTACGTAATGCCGCTAACTTAAAACGGTGAATAATAACATCGTGAGGAAACCGACACGCACCTAGAATCTTTCGAAGTCATGTGTCATCCACCAACCCACACTGGGCCAGCGTGGTGGATTATGGCTTTGACTCTCTCCTTGCGAGAGAAGGCCCCGAGTCCCAGCAGTGGGAACATTTAGTGGGTTGTTGATGATGATCTTACAGTTTTTATTTCTGAAAACAGCTCAATTCTGAAATTCGTGCCTTAAAACTAAATTATAAACTAAAATACGTACATAAATGGACTCATGGCGTTTATATTTTAAAACTCACACAATATGATTTAATTTAAAATGTTCATGTTTATTTTATAACCATCTAAAACATCCATACATGAATTTATAAACATGGTCAAATAAGCACACAAAGCGGCATGAAAAACTTTCAAGAAATGCTTCATTCGGGGACATGTGTTGTTCTCCAGTACGCACTTAACTACCATGGCGGACTATAGCCTTACCCTGACCTTTTTTTGATAGTTCCTTTTTTGGGGGCATGCTAATTCTCAAAAATTGTAAATCTATAATTTAGATAGATAGAAGATAGATAGAAAACTCTTTATTGTGATACAGACAAATTAATAAAATTACAGTGATTAATGAACTAGCACCACAAGTGGCGGCAATTTGTTGTTATCGGAGAACTCGGTGTACCCCCGGTGCGTCTATGGGGGCTCCGCGTGGGGACACAAAGAGCCCTGGCCTTTACTCTTGTGAGGGAACTTCTAATCCCAGCAGTAGGAACAAAAATGGGCTTCTTATGCTCGTGCGTTTATATCACAGACACTCCTAGTACAGGTGTACACGACGCATTAAAAAGCTAATGGTTCCCACACAAAAGACTTTTAACATAAACAATACTAAATTATACGCGATGAGTCCAACTTTGTGAATTACTTTCGCAATAACGCCAGGGGAGACAGTGTTGCCAGAGTGTTGCCAGTCACACGGGTATTTTACCGTTTTACAGGCGAAAAAATATTGCATCAGTCAAACTTTGTTACGTCGTACCTCGGGATAAACTTTGTTTCATTATTGTTGTTCTAATTTTTAGACGCTGCCTGGCTAAAAAGTCGAAATACTCGAGACATGAATAATATAGTTTATCTTTGAAGTTTAGAGTTTGAATACAACTTTAGTACGTAGATAATAATAATTATTATACTATTCACTTAAAACACATTTTCCATTCTCCTTCATCCTCTTGTAACAAAAAAACTTGTGAAGTGCAAACGGTTCGGAAACAAAATATGCCAATTCATCGTCATTCAAAAAACTCACTCAAACGCTGATTCCAACCAAACGATAAAAAGTTCCTCTCAAAATTACCCTAAATATTGGGAAAGTTTTCCTAACTTGGCATCAACTGAGGGGTGTTGTATGGCAGTGACGTCAAATTTTGTCATGAAAATGGCGATTAAAATGGCTTATAAGGATAAAGCTTAGATGGGGACAATGGCTTTGATACCGCACATTGTAAACGATCTACCGAAGTAAACGTTTTTGTGTACTAAAGTTTTAACGGCTCGTGGAATAAATATTTTCTTTTTTAACTTGAACTTGAAATATACGATGTATCCTATGCACATTTAATTTACAATTATTAATGATTGACTGGCCTCGTGGCTTAGTAACTCTGCCTGCAAAGCAGATCGGATCGAGTTCGATTCCCACCCAGTGCAAATATTTGTGTGATGACTTCAAATGTTTGCACTGTGTCTGGGTGTTTCTATGTATAATAAGTATGTATTTAAAACTATATAAGTATTATATCAGCACTCTGGCCGCCATCATACAAGCTTTGCTTAGTTTGGGGTCAGATGGTGTTGTGTGTGAATTGTCCACCAATATTTATTTATTTATGTATTTAAAACTATGTAATTATTATATCAGCTAACTGGCCGCCATAGTAAAAGCTTTGCTTAGTTTGGGGCCAGATGGTGTTGTATGTGAATTCTTCGCCAATATTTATTTGTTTATTATTACTTAATTATGTACGACGAGTACCTACAACTGTACTGTCACACAGATATGTACTTTAAATGTGTACTCTTTGTTGTATGGTCCATGAGTATGGTATGTATTTAGAATGCTTTAAAATAGGTATTCTTCATAATATTCATAAATATGCTCTGTAGTTAGTAATGGTAGCCAAAAATGTAATTTTGACAGACGTACTACGTATATGTGTATCGCAAATATGTGGTTATGGAATTCTGAACGTTGTAGTTGTGATAATAAAGATTAAGTTTATTTATTATTTAGTGAATTTAGCCAGACTTGACTTGACTTTGACTTTGACTTTGGCCAGTACTAACAAAGAGACGTGCTTGCTCTTTATCAAAGTTAAGATTTTTATTTGGGCGGTATTGAACATTTTGGTGGGAACCTCAGACCTATGTAAGTTCTAATTTCTATTTGGCATATGTGTCCCGAGAAATCCACTGGCCGCAAGCAGTATTCGTTTATGAGTATGACGCGTGTCTCGCTGTCTCGGCTAAAACGATCATCATGGTCGACAATCATCATGGCCGAGACAATTGAGTAAAGGATAGAATACAACTCACCACACGACGTCACTACAAGAAGAAGCATTCAAGCAACCATGAGTGCGCGAGTATCTGTTTAGCGCGTATCTATTTACAAAGAAAAACACATTCATTTCGTTAGATACAATGTATGCTTATTCTGAATTTCCTCTATCCAAATAACAAAATATTTTCTACCTATGCGCATACCCGAAATCACGCATGAAGCATACTCATAACATAATAATTGAAATCATTCCATACACTTACCACACTAACTTACCTAACTTACCGTATTAATTTAGTACTAAATACAAATCCCACTACCAACCATGATAATTAGGAAAATATATAATTAATTAGTTTTTGCTTGTTTTTTTTTGTAAAGCCCATTAGTGTAAAATTTTAGAAAAAATAGGTTACTATCCAACAGATAGTTTGGGATCAATAAACCGAGATGTTTCAGCTTCCAGGATGTTCGAAACCACTTTGTTCCATTTCTGTAAACTGTTTCAATAAAAACAATAATAACTCCTTTTCAGAAAACATCAATAACATCCATCCACTACGAAAGTACCGATTAACGAACCACGCTAAGACAATCTAAGAAATACTCCTGTTTTGTAGCTTTTACAGCTATACAGGTTGGCTAAATTTTAATTGGGGTTTTCGTAAAAAGTGGAAAATAACCACATTAATTCATAATTTTTGACAAAAACGAAACTTGACATTGACTCCATAGTTTACTATTTTACTGTATTTTTTAATCCAACGTGATCACTTATAATAATCATTTTAATAATAATAATCATAAACTCGCTAGGCGGTTGGATCAAGGATCAGATGCAGAAGGCGGTCATCCTCGACACAGCGCGCATCGTCAGGAGGTTCCTCACTCTGCATGCAGCCCTAACCGCCGATAGCTTGGGCCCTGCCCCGCTGCTGGCGGCACCCTAATGTGTTTTTTTAATAATGTTTATTTTTATATATATATTGTAAAAAACTTATAAATGAAAAAGACCAATAAATAAGTGAATAATCATGTTACCAATCGCAGGCCAAACTCTTACAAGAGAGATTGTTATTTTGTAAAAATTATCGTATTTTCTTGGAGTCGTTGTTGAAAAAATAATATCACCTATTAGGCAAGTAACTAGTAAATGTGGTATATTTAGAATTAGCACAACACTCGTTTCTTTCATACTGTTAAAAAATATTGTTTTTTTTTCCCTAAAACATAATCCTTCTAAAATTGCTAGTCTATCGATTTTTTATCGGATACACTTCGGAGAGTGTGCGACTGATTTACATGATCTAATACCACCTTGTCCTTTTTTCTATCGGAATGCTCGTAGCTCGAAAAAGCGACATCGTTTCATGGTTGATGTTCCAAAGACACGAACGAAGAGATTTGACTCTACTTTTGTGATAAGAACGTCTAGGCTGTGGAATACGTTGCCTGAGTGGGTTTTCCCCGATGGTTACAATCTTTGTGTATTCAAATCGAGAGTGAATCGGTTTTTTCTAGGTAAAAACGTTTCATCGTAGACCGCATCGTCGCTTAACATCAGGTGAGATGGCGGTCAAGTGTAAACCTATAAAAGGTAAAAAAAAAAAAACGAATTTGAGCGTAGCCAATTGACGTTGACTTTTGGAACACCTTGTATAGTTGCCGAAAATGTAATGGATCACTTAGGGATAGGATCACATACTATGCATGAAAATAGTTTACAATCGATGATTAGACATATGTACCGCATATGCACAAATACACACAAAAATCGATTTTGCCGTTTTGGACAAGTTTGATTTCAAACACTGAATCACGAGAATTTTATACCTCTATCCCTCAGACAAACTATAGTCTTCAAAGTTCTATCAGTCAAAGAATCGAATAACTGTATGTATTAGTATAAACTTAATACATACATATTCAGAAGCTAGTAAGATAAAACTTGTAAGCTAAACAGGTACCACACAACGTTATACTCCATAATGTCCTCATTGAATCACTCTTTTAGGCATTCATTTCCCTTCTATACGTAAAGGAAAAATTGATAGGTCTATTTCATTTCTTTGCAAATGTTATTGAAAGTCTTTGACAGGTGAGCTATTGAATACACTTGGCATAAATAGAACCTATTTCTAAATGGATGAAAGGAACCAACGGAAAGTGCCAACCGTAAGCTATTACTGATTCTCGTTACTTGGTAATCGCGGTTGTATTCCAGAATTGTATGATTGAGATGGAAACAAAATGTTGGTATTGTATATCAACATCAACATAGATAGGTATAGATAGTGCAATCCACGAAGACGCGCCCCACCAATTGTAGTATGCGTGTGCATTCATAGGTAATTAGTGTGTACCGATAACACTCAAACATTGACGGAAGCTTGCACACATGTACTATAAACGGTTAGGAGGAATAGTGGGGCGCGTCTTCGTGGATTGGACTATCTGTAGGTATGCGATAAGTCAGAGGTGAGAAGCTACATACTTTTATGACAGAGGTTCGAATTTCGTCTTTATACCCCGTTTACATTATTCCAGTCCAGCGACCGAATCCAGCGCTGGATTGTTTACTGGAATAATGTAAACCGGCACTGGAATGCATTTGCACTGGATTGATGCATTCCAGTGGCGGTTTCCATTATTCTAGTAAGCAATCCAGCGCTGGATTCGGTCGCTGAACTGGAATCATGTAAACGGGGTATTACTTTTGAGTATTTTTTTGTCCAGTCATCCAAATGTCAATGTAGGGATGTTTGGATGTTTGTTGCTCAATCACGTCCTAATGTATGAACGGAGCGGGCTGAAATTTAGAACACAGATAGGTTATAGTCTGGAAGAACACATTTTATCTCAGAAAAACAACAGGAACAACGGGAACGGGAACTTCGCGGGTAACACCGCGGGGCGCTGCTAGTATCTCATATATCAGGGTGATGAGCGCAGTGAAGTGCCAGATTACGACTGTGCTGTTATGGGCAGGCATGTTGCTTACCATCAGGCACATGTCATGTTCGTCTCGTCACTCAGTATCGAAACTCATTGCGTTTCGTGTAAACCTTTTTAATTATAATTATCTATTTCATTACCATTTTATGTGAACGGTCACAATGCAATACGCGTATAATTTCTTAATACTCATACCTATAGTCCGGTCAAATTAGACCAAAAATAAGAAATAAATCTTACCGATTTTCAGCTTGGTGGGAATTACCTAAATTCCCACCAAGCTGAAAATCGGTAAGATTGTTTGAAATATCATTAAAAACAAAATACGAAAGTTCCCCATCTTTCCCCTGTAAGGAATTTTTTAATTCAAGGTCAAGGGTAAAAAAAAAATGTTTGTCTGTAAAGTCGGTTTACTGACGATAGAACGTGACAACGTCTTAAGAAAATACTGATGGAATGGTAGCATTTTTCAAAAGAAAATTTTAATTTCATTTGTTTAATAGATTTGTATGTAAAAAGTAGAATTTAGTCATTTTCAATCAAAACAATGCAAAAAACAATGCAAAAAGCTTTTAGATGCCGGGGATCGAACCCGGGGCATTTCACATGCAAAGCGAACGCTCTACCACTGAGCTGCATCCCCGCTTGGACTACTGGTCGAAATAATTAATACAACTGTAACAAACATGTGGCGAGGTAACGACCGACGGTAACGACCGACGGTAACGGTACATGACGTCATGTTTTGTGGGCGTGCAGCCGGCTTCATCGAATTATAAGACGTTATCACGTCAAAAAAATGAGTTTATCGCGGCTTTTAGCAAAATGGTAAGTTTTATCATAAAAATACCCCAGATAAAAATTGTAGATCATAAAATTTTCTACAAAAAATGCATTAATACTTTATTTCTACGAGCCACCGTTTTTGAGAGTCCCAAGTCAGTCAGTTCTACTGCCAAGCAGTAATGTGCAAACATTACTGTGTTCCGGTTTGAAGGGCAATGTTTCCAGTGAAATTACGGGGATTAGAGATATAACATCTTAGATCTCTGGGTGACAAGCGCAGTGCAGTGCTAGGTAATGATTTGGACTCTTCATGTTTTTTTTTTTTAATAAAGAGTGACGAGACGAGCAGGACATGTGCCTGATGGTAAGCAACATGCCTGCCACATAACAGCACAGTGACACGCAGCTATTGGAACATGAAGAGCCAAATCATTACCTAGCACCGCACTGCGCTCGTCACCCAGAGATCTAAGTTGTTATATCACGTTCCAATAGCTGCGTGTCACTGTGCTGTTATGTGGCAGGCATGTTGCTTACCATTAGGCAAATGTCCTGCTAGTCTCATCACTCTTTATTTAAAAAAGACGTGTGGCACTCGGGGACTGCCGCGGTAAAGCTATTGCATGCATTTTTTATCAACTTATGCAATTATATTTTTTTAAATTTGATTTCTACAGTATTTTTGGGATAATGTTGAGTCTGAGTCACATTTGTTTTTATCATAATCAATCTATTCTATGTCATAATGCTGGTAAGGTTGAGTACAAAATAATATAAACTCATTAAGGTAAAATTTCTACAAAAGATTTAATACAAAATGCTACTTATTTACATTAAGGTTAAAGTTATACAAAGAGATTAAGTACAAAATATCACTTATTGACAGCAATTATTCAAAACAATCTCAAAACCAAATGAGTCAAACAAACTCTCTTACATCATCATACTGTCATATACTTCTCTTAAAATTAATCACACTAACTAAATAAATATTGGTGGACTATTCACACACATGAAAATCTGACCCCAAACTAAGCAAAGCTTGTACTATGGCGGCCAGATAGCTGATATAATACTTATACAGTTTTAAATACATACTTGCTACTAGCTTTACCTGCAACTTCGTCTGTGCAAAATAAATATTAAGGTAATAATACAATTTCATCAAAATCGGTCCTGTTGTTTAGATGTGAAAGCGTAAGATACAATCGTCGCCCATTTCAACTCCAATTTCATCCCCATACAGGTCGAAATTACAAAATTGCTAGAACAAACATTTATTTGTTTTGTGTCAAGTGTCTATATATTATACAGAGTTTCATGGTTTTATCTTCAACAGTTGGGAATTTTCATATTGACATTCATCCCCTATTTCAACCCCAATTTCACCCTATACAGTTAGAAATCACAAAATTGATAAAACAAACATTTAAGTGCTTCGTATCAGGTATCTAGAGACAAAATTTGATAACTTTGAAAATCACGAATTTTCATACAACAGTTCATCCTTGTTTCACTCTCTTAGGGGTTGAATTTCGCAAAACCCCGTCTTAGTGAGCGCCTACGTGCTAAAAGGGACCTCCATACAAAATTTCAGATTCCTAGCATTTGTAGTTTCTGAGATTCCTTGATGAGTGACCTTTCGCTTTTGTATTTATAGAAGACTAGCGGCCCGCTCCGGCTTCGCTTGAATAATAACCTAGATATCAACTGCAGCGCCATCTGCCGAGCTGATTTGTGAATCTAAACCTTCCAGGGTCCTACCCAAATATATACAAAAAAAACATTCAAATCGGTCCAGCCATTTAGGAGGAGTTTACTAACAATGAAAAGTGGCATTGATTTATATTTATATAGATATATAAAATATGAAGAAACACCCAGCCACAGTGCAAACATATTTTTTTTATAATGTGACTCATCACTCTATATTATAAACGAGCAGGACATGTGCCTGATGGTAAGCAACATGCCTGCCACATAACAGCACAGTGACACGCTGCTTTTGGAACATGAAGAGTCCAAATTATTACCTGCAGCACTGCACTGCGCTCGTCACCCAGAGATATAAGATGTATTATCTGTATGCCCTGTAATTTCACTGGAAACATTGCCCTTCAAACCGGAACACAGTAATGTTTGCACATTACTGCACTGGGTGGGAATCGAACCCACAACCCTCAGCTTCGCAGGCAGAGCTACTATACCCACTAAGCTCATGGCTTCTAATTTGCTCGCCAGTCTAATTCACTAACATAAGATTATTTTTATTAGTTTATTATTACTTCATTACACAACTGTTAATGTTTAATTTTTTTTATTTTCCTGTTCAATTCAATTCATTTATTCGAACCATAAATCCATAAGAACATGTGGTTACGTCATTCACAAAAAATCAAAGAATCTGTGTACATAATAAGATAAAATAACTAAGGTAAAAATTAATATAAGCAGCTGTAAAGGAGCCTCAGCAATTTAAAGCAGTGAATTGTGTGTGAATTGTCCACCAATATTTATACAGTATACTAAGTACATGATTGAGTACAAACAATGTTACACCAAAAGTTTTATAAATCTACTATTTTACCTTACTACAAGATTCCAATTTCAACACATTTCTCTTCTATATGTTATCTTTAACTTTGACTAACACTTGACTTTGTTGCCTTGCTCAATAGGTTTTTATTTCATTTTTAAACTTGATTTCATTGAGAGCTTGTGCAGGGATTGCAAAAATATAGAAGCGTAGGAAATACAATTTTGTGTTTATGGTGTGCTTTAGGATTCAGATTTAATTTCTGCCATTGACTTTGATTTTTTCTTACATACATTATACATTGATAAATATATGTACAATGATCCCTTCATTGCTATCATACTAAAGTTGTTATGTGGTGAAAATCTCCCGTACTGATTCTCTAGCTGATAAATTATATAAACCATGGATTGCTTTCTTTTGCAATATGAAAACATAGTTCCTGTCCGCAGCCTTTGGCTGTAGCTTCTTCCACAGATTTATCATAGGCACAGGTATTTTCAGATGAAGCTGCTCCTTATCCCATATCCAAGGCTGTTTCGTATTTTATTGTGTTCAGGACATACGCGACACTTGACAGTACACACATTTAGATCTCTTTTTATTTGGACATATCCAACAACATCATCGCATAACATAATCTTGAAGATCTGAAACAAGCAAACAAACGCTTATTATATTTTACGCACATAACCTAACTTTGTAAACAGTGTTAAAGAAAGATGAAGTTCTAAGCCGAAAATCATCTATTACATATTTATGTACTAGGCTGCTTTATGTATTATACATAGGTAAATAGTATTAAACGTAAAACTGTACTTACAAAGATGTTTTCACGTTCATGAATTCTGAACTACAAAAGTCTTTGTTTCTTGATTTCAAAAAAGTTTGCCTTCTTTGGCAAATTGGAACTACCTATTACCTTTAGTAAATCCAGATTCCATATTGTTAAGCCAAAACATCTCAATTATAGCACGCTTCTTGGAACATGAAGATTTTGAGCTTTTTCACTAGGTACTTATATTTTGCTTTTATGTTTTATGGCACTTTGTTTTTTGTTTATTCATATTTAGTGACATTGACATTCATGTACATCCAAAAATTTTAAACGTCGCGAAATCAGTGTTCCATTTACTCAAAATATTTATCCCTAAACTTAAGTTAAATTAAAAATCCCTAAAATTAATTAAATAGTGAGCTAGTGAGCTTTTACGCTGACATTATTGCTTCATTGATATACCTATTCCAAAATATGCTATGATAATAGCCGTTAGAAAGTTATTTTCCCGTTCTCTACGTAGGTACTCAAATCCACTACGTATCACGGGAAATCCGTTAAGTTGGCAACACTGCTAAGAGCATTTAGTCTGTAAATGTAAAAACATAAGATTGAAAGTCGAATGACCGAGTGGGGAGGACGGCGTGACAGTCTTCCCTCCCTCTTTTTTTGTGAACATAAGAAAGAGATGCACTATTAGTAACAATCGGTCTCCAGGCCCGCGATAAAAGCTATGCAATAGCTTAAAAAAAAAATGAACAAAAGCCTAAAAATTGCTTTCACATATTTAGACGATACAGTGATAGATTCACATGAAATTTGGTGGCGTGTCTGAATTAAACTTTGAATTCAAGTAGGTTTTGTTTTTTTTTTGAAGAAAATATAATACATTATAAGAAAGACAGTTAATATTATACTTGCAATCCATTTAGAAAGTTAGTTTCAGATGCGGTGGATTCGGAAACCAAAACAGCATTAATCCCGAGTTGTCGCTGTCGCGGCGCGGCCGTCGCTCGCGGCATCTAGCGGTGAAGTCGCGCGGAAACTTTTCTCATTACGCTGAGTGCAAGCGAGTGACGTGAAGTGACGTGCACATGTGAAGAATTCGCTTTACACTATACTAGGGATGTTACCGAGTCTCAACTCTATTTCTGAAGACTTGGAACTACCGATAAAAAAATTGTTGAAGTGAAAACTTCTTTTTGCGCACCACGGACAAATTTTTCGTGGGCTATGAATTGAAATTTAGCGTCACGCTCGGGAGTGATAAGAAATTTTCGGATAAACTCGGGACCATGGGCATTGGCCATCTAGAAATTAGTATGCATTTCCTATTGGGCATATATGCTGACGCATTTCTAGATGCCCATGCTCATGGCCACGCCTTCCGGTTTCACCCGCGTAGTTGCCAAAGTGAACTATCAAATTCTAAGTAATAAGTGTTCACTTCTACCGGCAGTTTCCTATGACTGTCCATTTTTTTAAAGTGACAAGCAGTGCAGGACATGTGCCTGATGGTAAGCAACATGCTTGCCCATAACAGCGCAGTGATACTATTGGAATATTAAGAGTCCAAATCATTATCCAGCACCGCGGTGCGCTCGTCACCCAGAGATATAGGGTGTTTTATCTCTTAGAAATATTGCCCTTCAAACCGGAACACAGTAATGTTTGCACACTACTGATTGACGGCAGATTAACTGGCAAGGGTGTGGTAACTCTGAAAAGAGATCTCTACCACTACATTTTTTTTTTACTTCTTACTGCATGATCATGATTATGTGGAGCTTGGAGACATCCTCTGCTAGACATAGGCTTCTTCCATAGGATTCCATATTGAAAGGTTTTCTGTTGCCTCCATTCAACAACATTACGCGACCGAGACAATATTTATCATCAGCCCATCGTGTGGTCAACTTCTATACTAACTTTAAAATCGATTTGCTTTTGAAACTTTCAAATCATCATCAGTCTCTTTTCTTCCGCTACTGGACATAGGCCTCTCCCAAATACGCCAATATGTTCTGTCCGCCACTCAGTCCAATCGTCGGCGTCGGTCTTACGGAGGTTTTTAATAACCTTTATTTGGAGGTTTTTAATAACGACAACAAAATTTAAGTATGAAAACTAACGTGATTGTTGAACATTAACTAAACGGTTACACACATGCTATAGTCAGTAAGTAAGAAACGTGCAGCGGTAACGCGATTGCACTCTTCTTGAAAAATTTCGCCAGATGCAGTTGAAACTTAAGGTGCGTCCCCCAGCAAAACGCGTTTTTTGTCCAGTTTTAAGAGCTATCTACTCATTAGCCAAAGCAAATATCAACTGGTAAAAAATACATTAAATTTCTACAACTTCTTGGCTTCAAAATGGTAGTTTTATTTTTTTGATAATGAACTTATTGTTTAAACAATCGCCTCACAACGAAACCATGAAAAAATTAAATAATTGTAGTTATCATGCATCTCCTCGAAAATCGTCCATTATTTTGATTTTGTACTAACACCAACGGATAGACAATTCCATAACAAATATTTTGGTAGTTTTATTTTTTTCAAAAGACCAAAATCTGGTTTTATAAAGAGTTTATTCTAAAATTTGAGCGTAAAACAGCGACAAATCCTACTGTTTCTCTCTTGCTCTTTCTTGCGGTGTGCGATAAGGTAAGAAATACTCAAGGTCATTTGCTCGGGGTACGCCCTTAAGTCATACTGGACTGACTATAGCACAATAGAGCAAGATATAGACGTCAGAAAATACGTGACGTCAGGCGGCCCCAGGGCCGCCAGACGTCACGAACGACACGAACGACGTCAGAACGAAATGTGGACGATTGAGTAGAGTAGTACGTACTAAGAACACATGCTTACCCGCTAACTTGCTTAGACGGCCAATTTTGAGATATGGGCCAATAAAGGTACATAAAAACACAGCTTACTTCACTTATTTTCTGACAACTGATTTTTACGGATGTTATAGGCAATATTCTTACAAATAAGGCCCTAATACACCCAGCTCACTCACTTTCCGTCGGCCGTTTTCCTTAACAGACGCTTTAAAACTCCCAAAATATGTGGCACTGCAGAATGTGGCACCGTACAGATCAAACGAATAGGCCGATTTCGATGCGGTTTTTTTTATTTGAAGGTTGATTTCCGTCCGAATGTTTTTAGCTATGTTTGGTTGATATCGATTCAAAATGGCCGCCTCCACAAAATAGCGGACAAAATATTTCTTCACAGCTTACCTTAAAATGGGTATCAAATGAAAGTTTTTGACTAGTAAAACACTATGCATTATGACAAATTTCAAATACAAGATGGCCGCTACCGCAAAATGGTGAAATTTATTTCTTTTTTCACAACTCCCTCAATATGGGTATCAAATGAAAAGGCTTGACTGGTAGAATGTCTTGAAGGCCTTTTCCTTTTCCACAAACATTTCACCACATTTCATTCATCAGAAAATAGGTGACGTCTGGGAGTTCTGGGATCTCGGACTACAAGTGAATAACCCGTAAATTAATTTTAAAAGAAAAAAAAATGCTATTTGGGTTGTTGTGTTGCGTTTATTAAATGCATGTATTTTTCAATGCTACCAGCATTCTTTCTATCATTACGTTAGGCCTGATCTGCTTTACGAGCTATAAGTTGATATTCTATGTACTTATGTTCATTTTGTGTTCTATATCTAACCAGATTCTAAAAAAGTGTACTGAGGTGAGAAAAACCAACTCCTGTTACATCCCTAATACCTAATATCATTGTGGATTAATACTTAGGTTTTTGCAGCCGTGAAACGCTTGTCCATGATGACAAAATGTATAGCCTATGGCCTGTGTCTCTTCCTCTCTTCAGCATATTAGCGGTTACAATAAAATTACTTGTGTTTTCAATTTGGGTACACGTGTTTCATCGTTTTGCAGATACGCAGAATTTAAACAACCGTGCATCTGCAAAATAAATGTTACGCACTGGTGCAATATCTTATACCTTTAAACGAGCAATTCTTGTATATAAATATGTATATATATATAGAATCTGAATCTCGGAAACGGCTCGAACGATTTTGATGAAACTATGTATGCAGGGGGTTTCGGGGGCGATAAATCGATCTAATTAGGTTTCATTTAAAAAAAAAACGTATATTATGCGCGTTTTTAGACAATGAAAAACTGTCACACTAATGTGACAGTTTTTCATTGTCTAAAAACGCCTAAACTAAAATGTCTAAACATTAGAAGGCGAAGGTAAATTTCGCCGCGTGACGCGACTGCGTAATAGCTCAGATGGGAAGTCGGGCGGTCATGCGGTCACGAATTAGTAGCTCCGGGATCGAATCCAGACAGACGGCTTCTCTTTTTTTTCATGTTTTATTTTTTTAAGAAAATTTATTTCTTGGAGTATTTTGTCTGTAGGTATCTAAGTATATTTAGTATTTAAACCGAGCAAAGCTCGGTCACCCAGGTACTTTCATTTATTTGACTTTTGCAAATGGTAATAATGGTAATACGTAAAAATGCTATAGGTATATATTTATGGTCACCGAACAGCTTCGGAATAGAACAGTACAGTATTATCGAAGAATATTGATATTACATGTATCTAATTATATTAATTATCTATTAACACGCCACAATCTAGCCGAGAGTACGGTACCTGCCGAATCCATTATCGATTTGAAACATTTCAATTTCCTCACAATGTTCACTGATTTTTTAAAAAATTAGCAACATTACCCAAATGGCTTCCAAAACACAGAGCTGCGTGTGCGATTTAATCCGATTCGGCAGGTACCGTACTCTCGGCTAGATCGTGTTAATAGATAATGAATATAATTAGATACATATAATATCAATATTCTTCGATAATACTGTACTGTAGGACTCGGAGCCTTGGATAGCCTTGGAGAGCCTTCTATCACAAGGCTCTCCTTGTGATAGAAGGCTCCGAGTCCTAGCGGTGGGAACATAAAATTTTTGTGGGTTACTTATGTTATGCTATCTAAAAATGTATATAATGGAGTGTAAAATTACGCATACTCGTAATATCTACCTTTATTATTCGCTAGTCTGAAACAGCATTTATCATTTAGAATTTTGCAACATCGATCATATTGTAACATGGATGGATCTATAACTACTTGTGTTAAAAAATGATGAACTAAGATAACAAAGACGGAAACATTTTACTATTGTTCCAATTTTAAAATACTTTTTGCAGAAATGTACTTATATATATTATATTATTCAAAGACAAAACTTTCATACCACGTAATTAGCTAAAAAAGAAAATGTACCCCGATTGCACTTTGTGATCGCCTTTGTAGTTACGTCAACCACTGAAACGATTTAAATTCTTGCTCCAAGAGTTCCATCGTCAACAAAAACTGATCCAAGTTATTAAGGGCCTTTAGAAAATAACCTCTCGAAACAAATTAACGGACAAACTATTCCATTGAAAAGTTGTCCGTCTTTTGGCGAGTTTGGAACTCTTTGAAGCCAAGGACGAGTAGCTGGTGGCACAGAATAATACTATTATAGGGATAAAGAAACAATTTGAAACTGTTTCAAATTTTGTAGGACGTTGACTAGGCTTGGAATTACCTGGAATTTTGATATTGAAACTCTAAAATACGGAATATGTAAGTAGCGTGTCAACGCCAAACGAGATGCGAACAAGCGCGCGTATAGCCTTGAAAAAGATCGCCGGACGCGATCGAAACTTGAGTTGGACAGGACTGACTATACCATACGTGAGTTACCCGTGTATTAGTTTTAAAACTGTTAGATTATAATCTAACAACGTCAGATTATAATCGAACAGTTTCTAATCTAGAGATTAAAATCTGGCGGAGCCGGTGTTGACAATTTAACGCTGAGAGATGAGAGAAGAGCACGCAATGAATTCCGATTGAGTGAATAAAATTATCGATAGACTTATCCCTCTGTCATTGTTATTGTCTGTCGTAAAGTCATCAACAAACGCTATGATACTATTAAACAAATAAATAACTTTCTTTTTTGTAACTAAATAATTTGCTTGAATTTTCTCAACGACTTTGTTTTTGTGCAAGTCGAAAGATTAATTTGTGACTTTGCTGGCAGTAAGCGCCTCGGAAAGTTTTAATAGACTTTGTAACTTAATGAGCCCAAAATAATTATGATTATTGTATTGTTTGCTTTTGATGACAGGCTACTAATATTGATATTTACAAAATGACATCGAAATAAGTTTTACGTATATGTTATTGATACTTGTGGGTATCACAATCTCTAATATAAAAAAAACATTTACAGATTTAAGGTAACCCTTAAATAAAGCAGCAAATACTTTGACACAGGCCGTAAGGATAAGTATAGCATTCCACGTTCAATAACTAACTAACACTGGTAAATACTTGTGTAAATAGATATTTATTTTTCGTTATGTTTACCACTTGAGATCATTCGAGAGTACTCATTTAATATTCTTTAGTAATAAAGATCAGGTACTCCATTTTCTGATAAGTAAGTCTTAGTGGGCTGTTTTTCGGGAACATTTTCTGGGACTTACACATGACGAGTCAGGTATGAGTCTAATGAAATTTGTCGTCCTATATTTATTTATGAGAAAGAAAAGAAAGTGGATCTTGAATTGAAGTTGATGTCGGTGATGATAGATAAATATTGTCTCAGAAATAATAACTTATTGTTTGTGACACAAAAAACTATCAACAAAAAGTTTTTCTGAACAGTTTGTTTCCCTAAAATAGATCTAATTCTTCTTGACAACTGAAATTTCCTATTAAATGGTTCATTTTGGTTTTGGTTTGGCCACTATTGATAACAACTAGATGTTCCCAAGTATTTTTTCACCCATATGCCAGAATGATAGATTCTAACACCGCTTTGTTATACTCGAACCAATACCAGGAGAATATAATAATGCAGTTTTAATAGTCAACTAATAATGTCAACGGTAAGAATAAACAGTAAAAGGTGTGATAAAAATATTTTCAAGTGAATGAAGAACTTACAAATCGATTACTACCTACTTACTTAAATATTAAAAGGTTTTTTCCATTTAACTGTTAAAGGTTTACACTAGACCGTTATCTCTCCTGATGTTAAACGACGATGCGGTCTACGACGGAGCGTACGTACCTAGAGTAAAGCGATTCACTCTATGCGGATTTGCATATACCAAGATTGTAACCATCGGGAATAACCCGCTCAGACAACGCATTCCACAGCCTAGACGTTTCTATCAGAAGAGTAGAATCAAACATCTTTGTTCGAGTCTTTAGAACGTTAACTATGAAACGATGTCGTTTTTTCAAATTACGAGCAGTCTGATAAAAAAAAAAATTGGCAGTCATAGGAACTGCCGATAGAAGTGAAAACTTGCTGTTGCCCTGGTACTGGTACCTAGGGGCAAACGCAACTCTTTTATATTTCTGTTGTCCTGGTATCTGGAGATAAACGCTGGGCTGTTGGAGGTAGGTAATCGAAACTCTTTACTGTTTCTGTTACCCTGGTACCTACCTGGCCGTTTTTACCGAGTTTACCCGAAGATTTCATTTCCGATCCGATCCATTATCATATCCAAGCGTGACGATTGATGAATCCATTTCACAGCCCACGAAAATTCTGTCTATAGCGCGTAAAGAAGTTTTCACTTCAAAAGGCAAGGTGATATTAGACCTAGCAGAACAGGGGCACTTGGTTTTCCGGGAGAGACCGCTTTTAGCAATGAGGTCATCTTTTGTGCCCATTATGTGTTAATGCTTTATGTGGTGAAGATAAAGTGTTTTGTATCGTATGGAAATACATAAATATAGTTTTTTAACTTTCGCAATTCGAACTCATATTGTACCTTAAATTAGAAAGGACTCATGATCTAAATCATTATTTCATCTCTGAAAATAATCCTAGTAATTTTAGGTTTGTATATTTGTTGCTCAATCACATCATAACGTCTGAATGGGTTGAAATTCTGAACACAATTAGATAAAAATCTGGAAGCACACAGGCTACATTTTATCCCTATTATTTTTTATTTTATTATTTAAATTAATAACGTAAACGGGAATTACGCGGGGCGGTTCTAGTGTTTACAATACGACAAATATAAGCTGTATATAGGCTTTGACATTGTCAAGGATAACAATAATAAATATGTCTACATTGAATAGTTATGTTTGCGTCGATGAGCGTGTCGCCATCTGGTGATCGCCCGCGGAGTACGTGCCGACAAACAATCCCAACGGATTGCTGCTGTTGACACACACCTTATTTGATCACAGCTGATTGATATTAGTGGCTAAAAGATAGAAATATCTTTGATGTGAAGGAGTACCTACAGGGTAATGCTGATTACATGTTAGTAAGTGATTTTTATATATTTTATTTGAAAAAAAAACAACACATTTGAATGAACACAAACATGTACTAAGCTATAGTGGATTTTCCATCTTCGATACGAAAACATATAGGGTTATCCAGAACACACGTACTAAGCCTAAGTGGCTATTTTATATTTCATAAAAAAAAAATGAAGTTTATAAAGATTACATGTAGGTATTCTTACATAAGGTATTAATACATAAGCTTAAGTGAATTTCCTATGGTTGATATAACAGATACAGATTCAGAACACACGTACTGAGCCTTATTGGATATTATTTCCAGTAGCCTTGCTATCTATGATATATCGCATGCAAGCTCTAGTAGTTTTGCTACTTTTGATATGAAAAAAATACAGGGATATGCTTTTCTATCCTTAATCGTGGACAAAAACAACTGTTCAATACTAACCTAAAAATGGTTGTCTGTAAAGTCGGGTTACTGACGTTAGTTGAACGTGACAACTTCAACTACGCCTTAGGTAACGCCGGCGGCGAGGTAACGGCGTTAACGGCACATGACGTCATGTTTTGCGGGCGTGCAGCCGGCTTCATCGAATTATAAGACGTTGTCACGTCAAAAAAAAGTAGTAGTTGCCGTTTTATCTTTATTAGCAACTACGCGGTTTTTCCTGCGTAGTTTATTTTCCCATAATTGTTCCACAATAATAAGTAGTATACGTGCTGTTGCAGATTATAATCCAATTGTGTTCTGTATTATAGCCCGATTAATATGACACATTTTTTCTATAGGTTAGGTATGTGTAAATACTCAGAATTGATGGTTGACATGTTATAAAATTTAATTTATTGACATGTTGTATTTTTCTTAATTTACATGTAAGATATATGTTAAGTAGAAACTTATTTTAAATATTTTTTTAATATATATAATTTAATACTGGACTTTAATTATTATTTTTGATATTTATTATTAAAATACCTTATGGACATGATATGGACAAAGTGCATGCAATAAATCAGTATGAGTATGATCCGTTCAGCCCCATCCGCAGTGACGTAATTTTTTTTTTAATAAAGAGTGACGAGACGAGCAGTACATGTGCCTGATGGTAAGCAACACGCCTGCCACATAACAGCACAGTGACACCCAGCTATTGGAACATGAAGAGTCCAAATCATTACCTAGCATCGCACTGCGCTTGTCACCCAGAGATCTAAGTTGTTATATCTCTAGGCCCTGTAATTTCTCTGGAAACATTGCCCTTCAAACCGAAATACAGTAATGTTTGCACGTTACTGCTTAGCGGTAGAATAACTGGCAAAGGTGTGGTCCTTCCCCAGACGGACTCTGCCAAGATTCCTACCAGTAATTGAGTAACAAATATTCAAACATCGAAACCTTCGCATTATTAGTAAGATAAAACTGTATAATTAGTTTACTACAATTTGGCCAATAGATGGCAATAATATCATTTTCGTTCATGGTGGGGTGTTCTGTACTTTAATTGTGCTTTGTGTTACATACTGCTTGAAATTCAACACTTTAGTCGATTTTGAAGAAAAAATCGCCCTACTTTTTTAAATTAAGCTGCTATTTTTATGTCTATCTTCTAATTGGATTGCATTAAGTAGTTATAAACTATATACAACAATTAAAAAAAATGAAGTATGGTTATTATATAAAATGTAAGAGAAAACCATCAAATTTTACCCAAAACACGATATTTACTCAATGATCAATGCTCATTTCAAAATGCTCCTATGATGCTGAAATACACCGTTAAAGGCGTACCTTTGAAGCTGCGCTAATAATCGCGTCAAAAGCATCGGGCACCATCTTTGGGTAAATTGTTTGGGTGTTGAGAAATAAATAATACTTCCAATGATTTTATCAATATAATGACGTAATAAGATTGTACGCAATAATCCTCTTGCCAATGAGCACTCGAACCATCGAATTTGATGGTTCGATAAGTAAATCGAACCATCAAAATACTGGTAGGATTTCCTTATTGTTATCTTAAAATATATACTGACTTCTAAATTACGCGTTTGTCAGCAATGGACTCTTAAACTGCAAAACATTTTTCACAACATTTTAATCAAATTTGCACACCGTGTGTGTGTGAGTTTGATCCAACTTGAAAGATAGGATAGTTTTTATTCCGATGAATGGTCTACGAGTGGTTATACGAGTGTGACAATATCTGAGCGAAGCCGGGACGGGCTACTAGTAGTGTCAAAAATAGCATTCACGTGTTTAAATTCGATTCACGTGGTTGCGATTCAGTCATCAATATTATAATGGTCTTGATATTATAAACGCAAAAGTTTGTACGAATATATGGATAAATTTGGTACATAGATAGCTAATGATCTGAGATCTGAAATAACACATACCTATACTAGTTTTTATCCCCGGAAATTTACAGAATCGGGAACTACGCGAGTAAAACTGCGGGGCGCTGCTAGTACCTACTTAACACATACACATATTTATTTATAAATATAATCTATTTTCGTTATTCGTATGGAGAATTTTCCCCTAAGGTTGCTAATTGGAAATCTTCTAATCAAGAGTTAATTCTTCTTGGCAATTCACGTCACTTTACTATTATTTGACCTAGGTATTTGACAATATTATTTCAATTTATAACGTATCTTATTAACGACATCTTATTTAGGTAAGTAGTAAAGACGAGAACACAGTAAAATTTGTTCATTACTGCTTGGCGGTAGAAAAACTGGCAAAGGTGTGTGAACATCTCCGGACGAACTATGCTAAGAGTCCTACAAAAATTAAATGATTTATTTTGGGTAGTACATAAAGAGAAGTACATAACCTAAAGAGTAAATAAGTGGATAATTTAATCTATCGTTTCCTAACTTTTAACTGATTTCAAAATAGTAAGAGGTTCTCAATTCAAGTTGAATGTTTGTTTTTGTAGGTACGTATATTATGCGATAACTCCAATTGTCTAAATTTCGATGTTTTTTTTTTTCGATTGGTAGATCAGAGGTACTCCCATACAAATTTGATTGAATTTGTTGTGGTGGTTTTTGAAATGTGAACAAAAGCCTAAAATTAATTTAATTAAGTATATCATAAATTACTTTCATTTATCTAGAGGAATTTTGTTCTTTTTCATTTAATTATGATTATATTATAAATTACTTTCATTTATCTAAAGGATTTTTTTTTGAGATTTTTAAAAATTTACTTTCAATTTACTTTATGAAATTTGGTCAAATTTCTGAATTTATTTCTAAATTGAAGTCGATTTTTGTATTTTCGGAGAAAATAAATAGTATTAATTTACATAAATAATGATTGACAGTAATATTGACTGTGTATTTTATGGCAATTAGTAAACAGCAAAAGTAGATTCAAACTACTTTGTTAATGAACGGACTAGAGTCACAAAACATACTTAATAACACCAATTTGCCTCATATTATTTGAACAAATTTTCCTAAAACCCGGACAAAAATTGTCTGAATTTCTTAGGAAAAATATAATAACATGAACAATTTTCAAACTCATTTTACTAAGCGACAAAATGTGAACATTTTTCAAGAAGTGCAAACCGAAGTGACCACAGCTTCTATAAATTCAAATTTATTCATTCACAATTTAATATTGAAAAAGCTGCGCCAGTTCTTGGGATACAGAAGTTGCATGTTGCTGATTTCACAATAAAAAAGCGACGCTACGGTTGCAACAAAATTAGTTAGTTTGGCTTAAAACTTTAATTAGTTCACTCAAGTTGAGATTTTAAGTATGCAAATCAAATTGCCAGTAAACCTTTGCTAACTTCGGGCGGTTGCGAAGTTGAATTATTTTTAAAACGGTACGTAAAACGGATACAATTTAAACTTGTACTTAGGTATAACAGTCTTGATGCCTTGTACTTACCTCTATAGTTTCATATTTGAATGGTTTGATATCAACGTTGGAATACGCTTTCAACGCTAGAATTCATAGTAATCAACACACAAAACATTTTTATTCGACTCCAAAATTGACTGTGAATAGAGTAAGTTTAAAATTAAAATTTATTAGTAACTGCAGCAGCTAGATTACGCACTACATCATTTTCATAGTCATTGTGTATGCAATTTTGATAATTATAGTAGTACTTATTTTTAATCGATTTCAAAGAGTGAAATGATCGGTTGTATGTGTTTGATCCACCCGCTAGTTTTGGCGATTTTTTCTGGCTACTTCATGTAGGTCGTCGATTCATCTGAAAGCAGGTTGGCCTACACTATGTGTCTATACACGATCTCCTTTTATCTCCACTCCTTTACCTCAACGGAAATCGGTTCGTTTGGCTAAGTGGTAATAAGCCACTACCACTTCACCTTGCTGATTTTCTGACCTATGTCGGTGACTTTGATTCTGAGTCGGATAACTTCATTCCGAATTTTATAAAAAAAAGTCATTACACCGAACATAGCATATCAATATTCATGAGCTTTTATGCACCATATTCTCCATAAATTATATGGTATACCTGAATAGTAATATTTTTCTATGATTTTGGACTTCTCCCATTGAACATTAATAGTAATATATGAATAGATAATTAATCAATAATGTTTTGTGAGATCGCATTTTCGGTATGCTTGAAATTCACAATCTTAAAATAAATAAATTGAAATTATTAAAGCGATACCTACATGTGAAATAATATAATTACTTTCCCGTCACAGTGTGTATCCTTCTAGGAAAGGACCACTGAGAGTACAACCTTTCAGGTAAAAGTAACAACGAGTATAAAGCCTTTCTGGGAACATTTTGTAGGGAACAAGTTTCGGGAATATGTACGGAACCCCGTTTTACGAGTTGCAGATGTTTATGGCCGCCAATTTTACGAGCTTTAAAGTATAAGTAATGGCACATCTCCATCGCAGTCACTTTTTGTAAAGCAACATTTTGCAAGTTAATGGCTTTCCCTGACTTTTTAATATCTTTTGATATCGCGGGTCGAAAAATACCCAAAGGTCATAGGTCAAAGGTGTGCATCTCCGAATCATCTACCAAATTAGGCAAGGGTGAAGATTTAGACATAAATATAATGACTGTCTATCTTAGACCCATCGTTGTGTATGGAGCTGAAAGTAGTAAAACCAAGGAATGCAATAACAGACGGTTGCATGGAGTGGTCTAGTCGGGAGAACGGCAACAGCCGATCCGGAGACCCCGGGTTCAAAACCACGCGGACCTCTGTCTTTTCGAAGTCATGTGCGTAATATTGCTAACTTAAAACGGTGAAGGAAAACATCGTGAGGAAACCGACATGTACTTAGAATCATTAGAAGTCATGTGTCATCCACCAACCCGCACTGGGCCAGCGTGGTGGATCATGACCTTAACTCTCTCCTTGCGAGAGAAGGCCCCGAGTCCCAGCAGTGCGTGCGTTCAAATTTAAATCCAAAATAAAATTTTCTTTCAGATATAAAATTTCTTCTTTTAATATTTATTGGGTTACGATTGATCTCAACTCAAATGTTAAAGTCGAAAATTGAACCCGCTTGCTTACAAGATAACTATTTACTCTTCGTTTGAGGACACGCAGGTTATAAGCAGCTTTTCCACAAGGAAACTTTGTTATGATACTTTGTTAATCACTTTCTAACTTTGATATTCTACTAGCAGCGCCCCGCGGTGTTACCCGCGAAGTTCCCGTTTCCGTTGTTCCTGTTGTTTTTCCGGGATATTTAGCCTATGTGTTTTTCTAGACTATAATTTATCTGTGTTCCAAATTTCAGCCCGATCCGTTCATACATTTTTTTTTTCTTTAAATAAAGAGTCACGAGACGAGCAGGACATGTGCCTGATGGTAAGCAACATGCCTGCCACATAACAGCACAGTGACACGCAGCTATTGGAACATGAAGAGTCCAAATCATTACCTAGCACTGCACTGCGCGCGTCACCCAGAGATCTAAGTTGTTATATCTCTAAGCCCTGTAATTTCTCTGGATACATTGCCCTTCAAACTGGAACACAGTAATGTTTGCACATTACTGCTTGGCGGTAGAATAATTGGCAAAGGTGTGGTACTTCCCCAGGCGGACTCTGCTAAGAGTCCTACCACTACAAAAACGTTAGGACGTGATAGAGCAACAAACATCCAAACATCCATACATTGACATTTATAATATTAGTAGGAAGTAGGATTCTAAGTAACACTAACGTTCTTAACGTAAGCTTATTAAACGTTCTCACTGCCGAGCCCTTCTTTCTCGAGGAAAAAGTCAAGGCCATAATCTGTATGCCATAAAATCGAGAGTGAATCGATTTCTTCGTGGTAAGCACGCTCTATCGTACATCATCGCTTAACATCAGGCGAAATGGCGGTCAAGTGAAAACCTTTAAAAGTTAAAAAAAAAAACATCACGCTGACCCAATACAGCTAACCTGCTACAATTTTAGACACTTGAATTTTTATCAATATTTGGTATAAAAACAGACAATATTTGTTCAAAAATAGAGCATATTTGAAGAGACAAGACGAACATCCTAAACAATCTAAAGGCCAAACCATATCCTAAACAAAGCCAAAAAACTAGTCAGCTTCTTTACATTTTCTCGAGGAATCCGACAACATGTTTCCTTATTTTATGGTAATGCCTTCTAAGTCTACGCCTGGGGCGGAGCGGTTCAAACGAAACATGTGGATGCCCCTTTGAAGACACCAATTTGCCCCTAGGCTTTTTCTTGTTAGTGGAAATAACCGGGTGCAAAAATTTTACTTTTTAAAGTAGATATAGAGCTTTCTCTCTCCGAAAAGTATTTCCAATTTTATATCAAAACATGAGTACTTTTTGGACTTTTTCTATATTTGTGTTTTTATAGTATATAGTGACGAGACCAGCAAGCCGTGTGCCTGATGGTAAGCAACATGGCTGTCCATAACAACACAGTGCCACGTAGCTATTAGAACACGGAGAGTCTAAATCATTACCTAGCACTGCACTGCGCTCATCACCCAGAGATACTTATAAGATGTTCTATCTATATAGCACGGTCGGGGCAGACATTGAAATAGAAAAAATTCCGGGGAGCGATTTTTTTTTATGAAACGTCGGGGAGGGTTGTTGGAAGTATAAATCTCGATTTTCTAACTAATCTCGGTAGAGGGTTCGCCGCCATCTTGTTTTAAAGTTTTTGTGAAATAACTCGTTCATTTTCAACTTTAGAGCAAAACTTATAGTCACCAAAATTGTTGGAAATTTAATTTCTCACAAGTTTGTTTAACATAGGTTTTACCCTAGGATCAATATTTGCAGAGTTATACTATCAAGTTTATCAAAAAAATCGTAATGGGTGGAATTTTATTTTCTTCAAGTTCGGTTCTCGCACTTTTTAGGGTTCCGTACCCAAAGGGTAAAAACGGACCCCTATTACTGAGACTTGGCTGTCCATCCGTCCGTCCGTCCGTCCGTCTGTCACCAGACTGTATCTCAAGAACGGTGATAGCTAGACAGTTGAAATTTTCACAGATTATGTATTTCTATTGCCGCTGTAACAACAAATACTAAAAATAAAATAAGTAAAAAATGTGCGAGAACCAAAGTTGAAGAAAATAAAATTGCACCCATTACGATTTTTTTGATAAACTTGATAGTATAACTCTGCAAATATTGATCCTAGCGTAAAAACTATATGAAGCAAACTTGTGAGAAATTAGACGAGAAATTTCCAACAACTTTGGTGACCATCATTTTTGCTCTAAAGTTGAAAATGAACGAGTTATTTTACAAAAACTTTAAAACAAGATTGTGGCGAACCCTCTACCGGGATAAGTTAGAAAATCGAGATTTATACTTCCAATAACCCTCCCCGACGCTTCATAAAAAAAAATCGCTCCCCGGAATTTTTTCTATTTCAGGCTAGTTTTATGTCTAGCTCGACTGTACTAATATGCCATGTAATTTCACTGGAAACATTGCCCTTGAAGGGCAATGTTTCCAGTGAAATTACATGGCAGGAGCACAGGAACACAGTCCACCTGGGGAAGTACCACGCCTTGGTCAATTATTCTACCGCCAAGTAGCAATTTGCAAACATAACTGTGTTTTGGTTTGAAGGGTAATGTTTCGAGAGAATATATCGTCTCCTCGCAGCTATGGTCCAGTAGCTGCGTGACACTGTGCACTGTGCTGTTATGGGCAGGCGTGTTGCTTACCATCAGACATAAGTTCTGTTCGTCTCGTATACTTAAATATTTTAAAAATAAACTATTGAAAACTATGAAATTTTTTTAAAATCTTTCTTCTAATATCTACTAAGAAGATGTAAGATGGATTTCGTTTTGTGTCAGTAATCTGTGTGTTCAATCGTACAATTATCTTTGAGTGATCAAACTAAACGTGTTAACATTCGATACCAATTCGATGTTTCGGTTTAACGACCAAAACTAAATTCTAGAATTTTCACAAAGTCGATACCCTCACTCGATGTAGCAGAAATCTCTAAGTTTATTTCGCTAAGTCTGCTTGGGAAAATAATTTTCTTAAAGCGAATCCAGAATTGTAGGAATCGTCAAGGGGATTTAAGAATGTAGTATTTAATGTTACATTGAAAATAAAATCCTTTGAATAATATTATTATGTTTATCTATTTAATTATAATAATCCAGTAAAGTGTGTAAAGGGATTTGCATCAGGTTTAGTCTCAGGCTTTCGCTGGTTTTATGGGTAGGTATATTTCGAAGTTCAATGTAAGGACACAGCCAAAACCAAAAAAGTCCTTTGCTTTTTCATGGTTCATTGAACGCAATGTCTTTTGAATTACCTTTCTGTCTTCGAGAAAAATCTTTTATTATTTAAATAACGTAAATTTAAATATTAATTAAATTTATTTTTATAATATGACGATTATATTACGATATGATTTTATATTTGGTCATGTTTTTCAGAATTATTTTAATTTTAGGTTGTATGCTAAATTTTTTTCTTTATTCATGTTTTATAAATTTTTGGTAATGTTGCACATAAATAATCATGATTTCAATAATTCGAGCGAGTTAAATAGCAAGCGGCTTAGCTCGAAGCGATGGTAAAAGACCTGATGGAATGCCTTTGATTCCGTGGAAAATGGGACGGCCCTTGGTCTGGGATGCAATCTGCGTCGATACTTTGGCACCGTCACATCTTTCTCGGACACAAGTTAGTACAGTCGAGGTAGACATAAAACTAGCCTGAAATAGAAAAAAATCCGGGGAGCGATTTTTTTTTATGAAACGTCGGAGAGGGTTGTTGGAAGTATAAATTTCGATTTTCTAACTAATCCCGGTAGAGGGTTCGCCACCATCTTGTTATAAAGTTTTTGTGAAATAACTCGTTCATTTTCAACTTTAGAGCAAAAATGATGGTCACCAAAGTTGTTGGAAATTTCTCGTCTAATTTCTCACAAGTTTGCTTCATATAGTTTTTACGCTAGGATCAATATTTGCAGAGTTATACTATCAAGTTTATCAAAAAAATCGTAATGGGTGCAATTTTATTTTCTTCAACTTTGGTTCTCGCACATTTTTTACTTATTTTCTTTTTTGTATTTGTTGTTACAGCGGCAATAGAAATACATAATCTGTGAAAATTTCAACTGTCTAGCTATCACCGCTCTTGAGATACAGTCTGGTGACAGACGGACGGACGGACGGACGGATGAACAGCCAAGTCTTAGTAATAGGGGTCCGTTTTTACCCTTTGGGTACGGAACCCTAAAAAGTGCGAGAACCGAAGTTGAAGAAAATAAAATTCCACCCATTACGGGTTTTTTGATAAACTTGATAGTATAACTCTGCAAATATTGATCCTAGCGTAAAACTTATATGAAGCAAACTTGTAAAAAAATTCCAACAATTTTGGTGACCATCATTTTTGCTCTAAAGTTGAAAATGAACGAGTTATTTCACAAAAACTTTAAAACAAGATGGCGGCGAACCCTCTACCGAGATTAGTTAGAAAATCGAGATTTATACTCCCAACAACCCTCCCCTACGTTTCATAAAAAAAAATCGCTCCCCGGATTTTTTTCTATTTCAATGTCTGCCCCGACCGTGCAGATTAGATTTAGATCTAGCGCGGCAGCTAAACAAGCTGAAGACTTCAAAAGGCGCAAATATAGCTGTATTAATAGCGGATACATGTTTGAGTCCTTTGGGGTCGAAACTTTGGGACCGTGGGGACCGAGTGCCAAGAGAATTTGTAAAGACTTATCCAAACGTCTTTGTGATGCAACTCGTGACCAAAATGCAGGCCTTTATTTTGCTCAGAAAATAAGTAAGTAGGTATCGCCATTCAAAGTGGAAACGAGGCCAGCATTTTGGGCACGATTCCCACTGGTACTGGTCTTTTAGATTAAGTTCATCTACATTTTGTAAATTAATATTATATTATGTAGGTATATAAATATATATAATTGAAACATTTTAATCTTATGTGTATATGTTATTTTTAATTATGTTTTTGTAATTTTTCTTGTTCTAGTATAAGTTTATATTATTCCTTAAAATGACAAGATTAGGTACTCTATCATAACATATTATGTTTAATTCAATATTTTCTACTTTGACGTCAGTTAGTCTATTTTTTGTATTATAATTTGTAGTACACATTTCAAGTGCGTTTTATTCTTTTGTAGTCTTGCTGAAATAGAGCTAGGTATTGATGAGGCTCGTTTTATATGATTATCTAGTCAGTAAGTGTAATTATACTTTTAATAACGGTATTGTTTCAAAGAGAAATACGTAACTATTTGAAAGATAAATAAATATTGGTCGATATTTCACACACAATATCACCTGACCTGACCTATACTAAGCAAAGATTGAACTACGAAAGCCAGCAAGCCGATATAAAACTTTCATAATTGTAAATAGATACTGATTATAGATAGAAACACCCAAACATAGCAAAACTATTTAGAAGTATATTCGTCACACAAATATTTGTACTCCTCGGCTTCGCAAGCAGACTTACTACCAACTAAGCCACGTTGCCAGATAGGTATATTTAGAGAGCTAATGAAATGATAGCGCTACAAAACACTAATAAATTGACTTTAAAACTAGTTACTTCAACCACTCAACTAACACCATAGGATTAATTTACTTCAACTACTAATAACATAACAACTCCGACAGTAGACCTCTCGATACTGAAACGGTGCAGGTTTCAGGAGCAATATCTTCGATATCAAATTTAAGCCAAATTCACTGAACGCGTAGCGTAGTTTGCGTAGCTTACAAAGGTACATGGACTAAGAGCCCATGAACCACATACCTTCGTTATTTTATAAAAGCTGAAAGTTTGGCAGCGTATGCTTCCAACACAGGTAAGAACGATGGCCCATAATGAAGTTTGGGTCATCCTGTCTTTGGCAGATACAAAAAATGTACCGATCTAAATTTTGACAAATTATAAGGTCTGATATTTTAGTAATACCCTTCAGAATATAATTAAGCATCACACTAATAATTGCTAGACACTTAAGTGTAAGTACCACGATGTTAACATCGTGGTAAACACTTGCCAGTCACCCATGTTGTGCTAATTAATGTCCATGCACTTATAATTCTACTTGAGCCATAATATGCGCAGATTTTTATACATAATACTTGGGTAACAATTAGCAGCCTAATTATTATAAGCAGCCCACTAAAAGTTTCTACTCATGGGACTCGGGGCCTTATAGTACCGTTTATCTGCCAAAGTCAGGATGACCCAAACTTCATAATGGTCTATCGTTCTTACCTGTGTTGGGAGCATGCGCTGACAAGTTTTCAGCTTTTATAAAATAACGAAGGTCTGGGGTTCACGGGCTCTTGTACTAGAGGCAACTGATGTTCAAACCGCTAACGAAAGTATGTACAAAATTATTTATAGTTGTTTTGACGAATGCATGCAAAAAAAAACAGCGTCTGAACCATAGATCCAGACGTTACCCTGTTTGGTTTACCGGCGACATTGTTCGTGATATAAAACATAAGAACAGATTGCATAGGTCTTGTACACGAACGAAATCTAGTTCCACATATAGATTATTTTCAGACCTTAGGGCTGACCTGAAGCGTCGTACTGCTAACGCGTATAATAGTTACATGAAGAGCGTGGAAAATCAAATCAGGGCGGAACCGCGCCATTTTTAACGTCACATAGTCTTCGCTTTAAAGGCGGTTTTGAGCCTACGGTCTCATACAGAGGAGTGACATTGACAGGAGTGGACGCTGCTGAAGCATTTGCCAATTATTTTGCTAGTGTCTTCTTGTTGGCCAAACCGACACCGCTCAGTGCTGAAGCTGCGTATGATTTAGACAGTGGTGCAGATAGTAATTTTGTAAATATCACCCAATTTACTCAGAGTGACGTCATGTTTGGTATAAATAAACTAAAGGCCACTAGTTCTATCGGGCCCTATTCTATTCCATCCGAGGTATTGAAGAGAGCAAAAAAGTATCTTTCCGTTCCGCTCTGCCATATTTTCAATACCGCATTAAAAACAGGACGATATCCTTCTCACTGGAAAGTGTCTAGAGTCTGCCCCATTCCAAAAGGCTGTAATAAGCTTGACGTCGAGGAGTACCGGCCGATTGCTATCTTGTCTTCACCGGCAAAGATATTTGAGAATATTATACACAAATATGTGTATGATCAAGTCGAAAAATACCTTTGTAACGCGCAACATGGCTTTAGGCGCAAGTGGTCGGTCGACAGTAACCTACTTGTCATTACAAATTATGTTTCCACTTGTCTGGATCGTGACTCTCAGGTGGATGTACTCTACTTCGACTTCCGGAAGGCGTTCGATAGGGTCAACAATGACATTCTGCTGGCTAAGCTTGCAGGCATAGGATTTGCCCCGGGGCTTCTTAAATTGATTGCCGATTACCTTCGAGATCGCCAGCAGTTTGTTAGACTTGGTTTGTACGAATCCAAGCCCTATCATACGCGTTCTGGAGTGAGTCAGGGGTCAACAGTGGGGCCGCTCCTGTTTTTGATAATGATAAACGATCTGCCTGCTGCTTTGAAATTCGCACGCTGTCCTCTCTATGCTGACGACCTGAAACTGTTCGCTGAGATCAAGTCTCATGCGGACTGTTTGGCTTGTAACATTACATATTGATTACAATATGTAAATGTACATTTTACCACTATTTTCATCTCAAAACTAGCATCTATCCATAGAATTCTTAGATATTTACATACCAAAATTTTCATATCATTAATTCCCTTTTAATTGTGTTCATTCGATGGACAATAATTTTCTGATTATTGTGATATATTTCTTGTATCATATATCTTATTCTAAATCTACAATAATTACGTTTTTCCAAAAATTTAGTTTGTTTACATAATGTAAACATGTCAAAAAACTATTTGTCACTTAGCAATTTTACTCTTTTTCATAAGGTTGTATAGTTTTTAGAATTAATCCTCTTTGAATTGTCAATATTAAAATAAAGTTTATTTTCTCCAGATTCAAATCATCAAAAGTTTACTTTATGAATCTCATCGGCTGAGAAGGTCAGTGAGAAATCAGCTTCCAACAGAAGAACATTAACCTACAAAAGACTTCTAAGCGATCAAGATCAGTAATAAACCTTGAAAGGTCTAAACGGCTGAGAGCCACTATCGTTCAACGATCACATCCCTTGAAATAACTTGGAAGTACTTACACCCTGAAAAACTGTTGGAAGCAACTACCTCCACGAAGACTGCTGGCAGAGAAGCTCTACCGTGCTAGGTGGAGCCGGAAGCAACTACCTCCACGAAGACTGCTGGCAGAGAAGCTCTACCGTGCTAGGTGGAGCCAGAAACAACTACCTTCACGAAGACTGCTGGCAGAGAAGCTCTACCGTGCTAGGTGGAGCTGGAAGCAACTACCTTCACGAAGACTGCTGACAGGGAGCTCTACCGTGCTGAGTGGAGCCCTTTTCGTTTGGAAGCAACTACATCCACGGGGACTGCTGGCAAGAGATCTCTACCGTGCTAGGTGGAGCCCTCCTCGTGGACATCTGTGAGCCCAGACTGATCACAACTACATCCAGGAAACCTGTTGGGAAGCATTTACTCACTGGCCTTCAAGATAATTAATTTCGAAATTTTCTCATTTTAAGTTACGTTTTCTTTCTTTTTATCCTATTCAATCTTTATTTATTTCTTTAATATACTTGTTTTATAACTGTTTATCATTCCACCTTCATCTACCTCTCCCACCTAAACCTCATAGGTTCACTAACGTGACATTTGGCGCCCAACCTTCAAAAACAACCCCCCCTCTCTTGCTTATTCTTTGATTCCTCAACCCTTGATTTCCTCAACCTTTACCCCCTTAACCTTTGATTCCTCAACCCCTGAATTTCTTCTAAATTCTAAAACATACTTACACTAGTATATATACCTAATATTTTCTTTTCGGCACTCTTTGGATTAATAACTTCCCTCTTTTATCCTCTCCTCCCCTCATCTCCCTTCATCCTCATAATATCTCATCTAAACATTTCATCACTTGATCATTCATTTACTCTAATCACTATTGATCTAATATCTAGATAATTATTACTCTAACAATGGACAGAACCATTAAATTTGAGTACCTCAACAAATCCGAACTGGAATATGAGGTTAAGATTAGACTAGAGGAGCCAGTCTCTTCCATCTCTTTACTGCGCAAGCAAATTGCACAATTAAGTCAACAGTTTCCCTCTGAGGAAATTTTTAACTCACCTTATACTATCGAAGAGGATTTATGTCAAACTGAAATAACGCTGAATTATGTTGAATCAAAATTAAACAAACTAACAAAATCCGACTCGAGATTAATCAAATTTATTCAGACCTTTTTAAACCATTTACATTTTAGACTCGATCGGATCGACATTGACATAAATCCTACCTTCTTAGATACATTCAAAACACTTAAGGAAAAATATGACAGTTTAATCAATAAATTTAACTTATTTATTCTTCCAGACCCGATTCAACCTGAAATTGTATTGGCGGAGGTCGTTAACGCAGGTCGGTCGAACCCTCCACAGTTTTCTTCTGCGACTCAACAAGTCGCCCACTCACAGGTACCTCTTAATGATTCTGAACTCTTCAAAGATCTTAGACGTCACTCTTTCGATGGTAAATCTTGTCCAAGATCATTTTTACTTAAACTAGACGAATATTGTTTTTGTCGTAGAATTGATAGAAATTTATTAATTTCAAGAGCCTATGAAATTTTTACTGACAACGCGTTACACTGGTTTCGTTTTAAAATTGGTCAAAATCCAAATTTAACTTGGGACGATGTTTCTAATTCTCTCATTAAGGACTTTGGTGAACATGATTACGATTTCAAATTACTTGAAGCTATTAAAAATCGTACTCAAGGTTCGAACGAGAATATTATAATCTATATTTCAATAATGTCAGGTATGTTTTCTTGACTCTCTAGAAAATTATCCGAATCTGAAAAAGTAGAAATTTTATTGCGTAACATTAGACCCTGTTACTCTGTCTTTGTAGCATTAAAGGACATTTCCTCCATTGATTCTTTAATAGCTACTTGTCAAAACTATGAGAAATTTCTCGATAGAGACAAACAATTTAAAGAACCAGTTAATAGTTCTCTCATGCCTGAGTTTTCTTATAAAAATACTGCTTCAACTTCATATAGAAATTCGTCCCAAAACTATACGAAACAAGTAAACACCGTTTCTAAAAATACACAGTCTAATTCTATGACAAATTCTAATTTATTTTGTGTACGTTGTCGTACAACAAATCATAACTTAAAAACATGTAAAGAACCTCATTATACTGTATGTTTTAAATGCGGTCTGAAAGGATTTAGAACTCCTGATTGCCCTAAATGTTCTAAATCTAATTCAAAAAACTAAACTATGACTTAAAAAGTAAATTTGATATTGATGACTGGAAAAATTGGTTAGAAACTATTAAAAAATTTTTCTCTTGTTACAAAATTTCTTCAACTCTTTACTCTAATGAAATCGATTTTAAACGACCTTTCATCAATATTAATATTAATAACTTATCTATTTCTGGGTTATTAGACTCGGGTAGTTCTATAACTATCTTGGGAAATAACTCTCATCTAGAAATAATTAAACTCGGTTACAAACTTTTTAAGTCAGATTTTATTACCGTCTCTACAGCTAATAACGAAAAAGTCAATTCTTTGGGTTACTTTGACTTACCTATACAGTTTAATAACCAAACACATTGTATCAGGACCCATGTTTTTCCTGAGATTTCACCATCTTTAATTCTAGGAATCGATTTTTGGCAAAAATTTAATCTTTTACCAAAAGTTCTTTCCTCTTTGATTAAATCTGAACATAATTGCCAATCTATCTCAGAAAATAAATTAGTGTTACCGTATGATAACTTATCGTCTAACCAGAAAATTATTGCGGACGACATTATTCAACGCTTCAAACTTATTTCTTTTGAAGAAAAAGGAGAACTGGGCTTGACTAATCTCATAACTCACAAAATTGACACTGGAGATGCTCTTCCTTTCAAACAGAGATGTTATCGATTATCTCCTGAAAAACAAAAAGCTTTAATTAACGAAGTTGACAAAATGCTACAATGGAAAGTGATTGAAAAAAGCGAAAGTCCTTGGCAATCTCCAGTAATCATCACTCCGAAGAAAAATGGCGAATGGCGTTTTTGCGTAGACAGCAGAAAACTCAATTCTATCACTCGTCGTGATGCTTATAACCTACCACTGATTAGTGAAATTTTGGATAACCTCAGAAATGCGAAATATCTATCTAGCATCGATATTGCTAAAGCATTTTGGGAAATTCCGCTAGATGTCGCTGATAGAGACAAGACTGCTTTTTATGTACCTGGAAGAGGTATGTTCAGGTTCACAGTTATGCCGTTCGGATTAACCAACTCGCCGGCAACTCAACAAAGGCTGATGGATATGTTATTCACTCCAGAGTTTGAAAACAAGGTATTTTGTTATTTAGATGATATAATTATAATTAGTGAAAACTTCGAAGAACATATCTCTCTGTTAGTGAAAGTTCACGAAAAATTATCTTTTGCTAACCTAACTATCAATTTTACAAAGACTCAATTTTTTAGAAAGGAACTCAAGTATCTTGGTTTCGTCGTGGATGAATTTGGTCTACGAGCTGATCCTGAAAAAATAAAATCAATTCTTGAATATCCTGTACCTACCAACAGAAAAGAAGTTCGAAGATTCATTGGCACTTGCAGTTGGTTCAGAAGATTTATTCCAAACTTCAGCACTATTGCATTTCCTCTTAATAGATTGACGTGCTCTGGGAAAAATGCACCTAAGTTTCTCTGGAATACGGATGCTGCTTTGGCTTTTCAAAAACTTAAAGAAGTTTTGGTTACAGCTCCTATTCTTGCCTGCCCAGATTTTAATCTTCCATTTTCAGTTCATTGTGACGCATCAAACTATGGTATTGGCGCAATGCTGACTCAACACCAAAATGATCAAGAAGTTGTGATTGCATACATGAGCAGAGCTCTTAACAAGCACCAACAAAACTATTCTACCACTGAACGTGAAACCCTTGCAGTTATTACGGCCCTGGAACATTGGCGTTGCTACTTAGACAACGGGATGCTATTCACTATTTACACAGATCATGCTGCTCTTAAGTGGTTTCAAAACTTATCAAATCCTTCGGGAAGACTTGCTAGATGGTCTCTCCGTTTATCCTGCTTCAATTTTATTTTGAAACATAAGAAGGGTAAAGATAATGTTGTTCCTGATCTTCTCTCTAGATCTACAAATCAAGATTCTGGAATTCAAGGAATCAATCCCATCTCTACAAGTAATCCTGTCGTCGATCGTGATCTAGAACACTACAACAAGATATTTCTCGCCTGTAACTCTAATCCCGATAGTTATCCTAATTATCATATTAGAGATAATAAACTCTTTCGTTGTATTCACTCTTCTAATGAAATTAATGAAGATTTCATTTGGAAAGAAGTTCCTCTACCAAGTGAAAGAGCTGCCATAATTATCAACAATCACAGTACTCCTCAAGAACCTCATCTTGGAATCTTCAAGACTTACAAGAAAATCTCTTTATTATATTATTGGCCTGGAATTTTTAAAGACATTACAAATTTCATTAATAAATGTGACACGTGTTTGTCTTATAAACATCCTAATCATTCTCCTTACGGACTTATGGGCAAACCAAAAATTTGCTCTAGACCATTTCAATCTATTTCTTTAGATTTAATGGGTCCTCTTCCAATGACTAGAAAACGTAATCAATATATACTGGTTATTAACTGTAACTTTACTAAATATACTTTAATTTTTCCAATTAAACGGGCTACCGCGTCTATTATTATTGACATTCTAGAAAACTGTGTATTTTTAGTCCACGGTACTCCTCAAACTATAATAATGGACAATGGCTCTCAGTTTCAATCTCATGAATTTAATAATTTTCTCAATAAATACAAGGTTCCTTTTATCTTTTATTCTCCTTTTTATCATCCACAGTGTAATCCCACTGAACGTTACAATAAAACTATTGTTACAGCTTTGGCTTCTTTAGTCGGTGACGATCATAGATCCTGGGATATCTTCCTGCCGAAGATCCAGTTCGCAATGAATTGTAATGTTAACCTAACAACTGGTTACTCTCCATCATTTTTAGTGTTTGGTAGAGAAATTATCCCTTGTGGATCTCTTTATACTCCAACTGAAAACATAGAAGAGTTAGTTTTCTTGCCTCGGGATATTTATGCATTGAATTCTGGTCTTCTCTCTTCTACTTTTGATAAAGTACATCTTGAACTTTTAAGAGCACATGCTAGAAACAGTGCTCATTATGACTTACGTCGTTCTGTTAAGGAATTTAATGTTGGTGATACTGTTTGGCGTAAGAATTATGTTCAAAGTAACGCTGCCACCTATTTTAGTGCTAAATTAGCTCCAAAATTTATAAAATCTAAAATCATAAATAAATTGTCCCCTTTAGTTTACATTTTAGAAGATGCTAACGGTATCACTGGCAAATGGCATATCAAAGATATAAAAGGATAAGCCATCGTTTCTTAATTTTCTTTATTTTTTATCATCCCTTTAACTTTTACTACATTTACTTACATTACATTTACTAACATTACATTAACCTCCATTATTTTAATTACTCTTTAGTATTTTTAACGTATTTAAACGTTACCCAAGACTTAGTGGTCTTTTGTTTTTTTTTACTTTCTCAAGTTAATGAGCTCTAAACTCATTAACTCTTTAACCAATGAGTAACCAACTCTTGGAATTTGTATGAACACTAAACTCATACTCTTATCTTGAACCCTAACGTTCAAGATATCTTTTGAGCCCTACCGCTCATGTTAGCTTTTGAGCCCTTATGCTCACCCTTAATTACTTTTTTTTCCCTTATAAAGAGCGGATGATAACTCTATAAATAAGCCTAACTATCAAGCCCTATGTTCATCCCTTTTATCATCCTTATTTCTTCTATCCATAGAGCGGGTGATAACTCTTTAAATAAGCCGACTATTAGAGCGGTCGATGACTCTTTAAAAAAGCCTGCCATCGCCGAGAGTGTATGCTTTGAGTGTTCGTCATTGAATGTGAACTTACACCCAAACAGAATGGAAGTGATGAGTGAAAGACTTGAAAGGTTACGTGAATGAATTTGTTTGTGTGAAGGTAATACCTCTCTTAAACCCATTAGAAATTCTTACCAAATTTTACAGAAGCGTAAAATTTCCGCAGTCGTGGGGAATAATGTAACATTACATATTGATTACAATATGTAAATGTACATTTTACCACTATTTTCATCTCAAAACTAGCATCTATCCATAGAATTCTTAGATATTTACATACCAAAATTTTCATATCATTAATTCCCTTTTAATTGTGTTCATTCGATGGACAATAATTTTCTGATTATTGTGATATATTTCTTGTATCATATATCTTATTCTAAATCTACAATAATTACGTTTTTCCAAAAATTTAGTTTGTTTACATAATGTAAACATGTCAAAAAACTATTTGTCACTTAGCAATTTTACTCTTTTTCATAAGGTTGTATAGTTTTTAGAATTAATCCTCTTTGAATTGTCAATATTAAAATAAAGTTTATTTTCTCCAGATTCAAATCATCAAAAGTTTACTTTATGAATCTCATCGGCTGAGAAGGTCAGTGAGAAATCAGCTTCCAACAGAAGAACATTAACCTACAAAAGACTTCTAAGCGATCAAGATCAGTAATAAACCTTGAAAGGTCTAAACGGCTGAGAGCCACTATCGTTCAACGATCACATCCCTTGAAATAACTTGGAAGTACTTACACCCTGAAAAACTGTTGGAAGCAACTACCTCCACGAAGACTGCTGGCAGAGAAGCTCTACCGTGCTAGGTGGAGCCGGAAGCAACTACCTCCACGAAGACTGCTGGCAGAGAAGCTCTACCGTGCTAGGTGGAGCCAGAAACAACTACCTTCACGAAGACTGCTGGCAGAGAAGCTCTACCGTGCTAGGTGGAGCTGGAAGCAACTACCTTCACGAAGACTGCTGACAGGGAGCTCTACCGTGCTGAGTGGAGCCCTTTTCGTTTGGAAGCAACTACATCCACGGGGACTGCTGGCAAGAGATCTCTACCGTGCTAGGTGGAGCCCTCCTCGTGGACATCTGTGAGCCCAGACTGATCACAACTACATCCAGGAAACCTGTTGGGAAGCATTTACTCACTGGCCTTCAAGATAATTAATTTCGAAATTTTCTCATTTTAAGTTACGTTTTCTTTCTTTTTATCCTATTCAATCTTTATTTATTTCTTTAATATACTTGTTTTATAACTGTTTATCATTCCACCTTCATCTACCTCTCCCACCTAAACCTCATAGGTTCACTAACGTGACAGGCTTTACAGAGAGATATAAATGCGATAGTACAGTGGTGTTTGAAGAACGCAGCGGAGTTTAAAGCTTCTAAATGTAATGTAATGTCTTTTGGCCGCATGCGATATCCAATGCACTTCGATTATAAAATAGACGGGAGTGTTATAACTCGCTCCGCTATCATGAAGGATCTGGGCGTTATATTTGACCAGGGATTGACATTTCATGACCACATAAATGAACTGACGAAGGAATCATTTAGACGTTTGGGGTTTGTGCTCAGGAATGCTAAAGATTTAAAAAATCCCCAGGTCATCGGCTTGATCTTCGGAGCCCTAGTCCGTTCTAAACTAGAAAGTTCTTCGTCTGTTTGGAATCCCTATGAGAAAAAGTACGTACTTCAAATTGAAAAAGTGCAAAAAGCGTTCCTTAGATATTTATATAAACGTATCTATGGATACTATCCTTTCTTGTATCCTACGAATTTCTTGCTCGGTTGCCTGAATTACAATTCTTTGGAGGTTCGTCGGGAAAACCAGCAGCTGAAAATTATATGTAAAATTTTTCGTGAGGACATTGACGCTCCAGAACTGCACGAGGAGTCATGTAGATTCTACGTACCCGACAACTATTGTCGCGGTAAGTACCACAACCTGTTCGCTATGCCCCGCTACCGCACCACGGCCCACTCCAGGTCACCCATCCCGCGCACTCTCACCGCGCTCAACGCCTCTTGAAGGCGTATCCGGAATATGACATTTTTGATGACACATGACCTCGTGTAATGTCAGGTTGTTTGTCATATTGTGAATCTCACGTAAAAACTGTTTATTATAGTGCTCGCAGTATAAGTCTGCGCGCGACTGGTGGCGTACTTAATGTTGCCAGGTCAAGCTAATAGGTTCCCTTGCCGTTCATTGGGAACGTACAACTTCATAAAACAGGTACGGGAAGAGATTTTTCAGGGAAGCAATATAAGTAACTACACGACAACTGAGACTCAAGAACGAATGTCTCGAAGTAATGAACGCCTTTGCAGTGCTGGTTTGGTTCAGTATGACCAAGTATCATTGGTAATTGGTACAGGCGGTCTGAGTCTCTTACCACCAGGAAAACTTTATTATAGTTAATTACATTATAAAAAATCTGTCATTTTCAACCTATACCAACATCGAAATAACAAGAATTTAATTTAAACTTGTAAATCTTTTATTGAGACCATAAATAACACTATTTGAAAAAAAACGTTCTTTTAATGAGTCATTGGCTTCCATAGAATCATCTTCTTTTTTCAATAGGGTTAAAATCACGATGAATCACGGCGGTAACCGCAAAAGTTCCTGTCCATGTTCCTTTAATAGTTATTCTACTTGGTATTGTGGGTCTTCTTTGTGCCTCTTTATTCGAGTAACTGCGGATTTGTCCTACAATCGTCGAAATCTAGTTCATTTTTCTTAAGCCACTTTTGGTTTTCTTCTTTTACATTGCCCATTGTAGCCGCTTTATTTATCTGAGTGCAGTGGTATAATGCGTTGTCCATTACCACGTGACAGTACGTTCTGAAACGCCTACAATAAAAATACAGTAATGAATACAGAGTTAAGGATCAAAGAGCATCCAAGCTAACGTTGAAAAAAATATTAAGTAAAATTTATTTTGGCGCACCGCTGTTAGGTGAAAGGGTCGATCGGGTGAACATGGAACCGCCGAGTGTACCCAAGCGAGAAAGATACAATCAGCTGATCTTCACTGCTGTGTCACTGTGTTTTCTATTTTGATTTGTATATTATGAAAAAATAACATTTATAACTAGTTTCTCACATTCGGGCTTAAGCACACACATTTTTTCCCACGGGTAAATTGGCGATAAAATAATCAAACCCAAAACCGCACCTCAACCTAAAGCCTCAGCTTTAAAATATGCCGATAATAGATGGAGATTTGATTGCTATGGTATCCCTACATGTTAGTTGTCAAATAGCTCTGAGAATAGCGCAGAGTTATATTGCGAGCACTCTACTATAGTGCTCGCAATATAACTCTGCGCGTAGCAAAATATGGAACTAATTGACAGGCCGTCAACTTCTTATTTACGTCAGTTGACAAAGGTTTGTTTACGTTTGGTGTATTTATTAATTTCCAAAATAATTAATAGCTTTCATTATGCCGAAAGTGATTAAAAGTGCTGGCCGGGGCTGGTTCTTGAAAATCAATCGTGGTTGTGAAGAAGAACGATACAATAACGGGCCAAAAGTGCAGTTTTCCAAACGCAGAGCTATTTGACAACTAACATGTAGGGATACCATAGCAATCAAATCTCCACCTATTATCGGCATATTTTAAAGCTGAGGCTTTAGGTTGAGGTGCGGCTTTGGGTTTGATTATTTTATCGCCAATTTACCCGTGGGAAAAAATGTGTGTGCTTAAGCCCGAATGTGAGAAACTAGTTATAAATGTTTTTTTTTCATAATATACAAATCAAAATTGAAAACACAGTGACACAGCAGTGAAGATTAGCTGATTGTATCTTTCTCGCTCGGGTACACTCGGCGGTTCCATGTTCACCCGGTCGACCCTTTCACCTAACAGCGTTGCGCCAAAAGAAATTTTACTTAATATTTTTTTCAACGTTAGCTTGGATGCTCTTTGATCCTTAACTCTGTATTCATTACTGTATTTTTATTGTAGGCGTTTCAGAACGTACTGTCACGTGGTAATGGACAACGCATTATACCACTGCACTCAGATAAATAAAGCGGCTACAATGGACAATGTAAAAGAAGACACCCAAAAGTGGTTAAGAAAAATGAAATAGATTTCGACGATTGTAGGACAAATCCGCAGTTACTCGAATAAAGAGGCACAAGGAAGACCCACAATACCAAGTAGAATAACTATTAAAGGAACATGGACAGGAACTTTTGCGGTTACTGCCGTGATTCATAGTGATTTTAACCCTATTGAAAAAACAAGATGATTCTATGGAAGCCAATGACTCATTAAAAGAAAGTTTTTGCGCCAAATTTTCAAATAGTGTTATTTATGGGCTCAATAAAAGATTTACAAGTTTAAATTAAATTCTTGTTATTTCGATGTTGGTGTAGGTTGAAAATGACAGATTTTTTATAATGTAATAAACTATAATAAAGTTTCCTGGTGGTAAGAGACTCAGACAGCCTGTACCAATTACCAATGATACTTGGTCATACTGAACCAAACCAGCACTGCAAAGGCGTTCATTACTTCGAGACATTCGTTCTTGAGTCTCAGTTGTCGTGTAGTTACTTAAATTGCTTCCCTGAAAAATCCCTTCCCGTACCTGTTTTAAGAAGTTGTACGTTCCCAATGAACGGGAAGGGAACCTATTAGCTTGACCTGGCAACATTAAGTACGCCACCAGTCGCGCGCAGACTTATACTGCGAGCATTATAACTATTCATTCATTAATAATTATTATTTTTTTAACATTTCTGACATATTTTGATTGATTTGTTATTTTAAATTTATTACATTAGAGATATTGGACAAATTTGTTGAATTATGTTGATTATTGTAATTGGCAACTTGCCGTTTTAATTAATAAATAAATCCTATATTTATAATACCACATTGGCCTTTTTTTGTATTGAACTGCTTCTAACTAGAAAAGCGACGTGGTTTCATGGTCTATGTTTCAAAGATACAAAAATAAAAAATAAAATGATTTGACTCCACTTTGTGTATTAAAAACGTCTTATCTATGGGACATATTGCCTGGGTGGGTCTTCCCTGTTAAATAAACTCAGGGTGTCTTCAAGTCTACAGTGAATTGGTGTCTTCTACGAATAAGTAAGTACGCTCCATTGTAAACTAAATTATCGCTTGATATCAGACGAGATGGCGGTCAAGTGCAAACCTATTAGCGATAAAAAATACCAAAATGGTTCATATATCGTGTAATGTACGAACAATTTCAGTACCAGTAAAGTTGTACAAAAGTTAACCTACAAGGTTCCGTAGAACTTTTGTACTGAGCGAAAAAGGGCACGCTGATCTCTTCTTCTTCCTACTAGACTTTATCCTATTTACTTGGGGTCGGCTTTCCTAGTCCTTCTTCTCCACTGAGCACGATTTTGTGCTGCGTCCGTGTTGATTTGAGCATCTTTGAGGTCTTTTTGAAGCGTTGTCAGCCAAGTGGAAGGTGGTCTTCCACGTGAATGTGTCGTCGTAGGCAGTGCGAGGGCAAGCTTCACCATGTGATCGTCTGTGCGTCTTTGCACGTGGCCATACCATCGTAAACGCTTCTTTTTGACTTTATCGACAATGGGAGCAACCTTGAAACTAACTCTGACGTACTCATTTCGAATTCTGTCCAGTCGTGTGACACCCGCTGACCAGCGTAACATGCACATTTCTGCTGTGTGTGGTTTGTTAAGGTGTTTCTTGGTTGTTGCCCAACATTCTGACCCGTATAAAACTGCAGGTCTAATGGCAGTCTTATACAGGTGCCCTTTGATTTTGAGAGGCATTTTTCTATCACACATAACGCCTGTGAGTTGTCTCCACTTCATCCATCTTGTTGTGGTTCTATGAGTAACGTCATGTTCAACTTTGCCATCATTGCTAAGTATTGAGCCTAAGTACTTAAACTGTGTAACTGTGGGCAGGACGATATTTTCTATTACAATCTTGCAATCATTTGGGTCAGTGACATTGTCAAAAATGCATGACATAATATGTCATACTATGACAAATATTATTTATGTTCGGTCTTTTTACGGCTGATTTTGATAACGCTGATCTCATCATTTATAATGAACAACATTCACCACACAATCCACTTTCAAATGGCAAAAACAAATCAGGATATTTTTGAATGAAACAATTGAAGTGTTTTACAAACTTACAAAATAATGAGATGGTTTCCATTATATGCAAGTAAAAAATTGGTTTTAAACTGTCATTACAATTTTCCTTGAAATTTGTCCATTAAAAGTTATTCCGAAGAAATACCGGAATTATCCAGGTAAATCCATTCATCCATCATCATCCATTCCATTCCTTCATGGAAATTATAATATGTATGTATTATGATATTTAGCTCAGGTTGATTGATTAATGATTTTAAAATGAAGACAGATCATGTTATTAAAGATGACCTTTTTTTGATTCAAAGTTTTAAAATACAAACGTCATTATAAATGATCTTACAATTTATATTTGGGTCTGCCAGTCAGTCTGCTTTCGAAAACGAGGCGATGACAAAATCCCCACACATATGAGAACTTTGGTACCGCCACAGGTGGCTTACATCAAAAGACGTCATATTTTTCAAGGAATTAGAATCATTTCGTTTCTTGCTATCCTACCGTATCTACCCACTTGTCTCCAGAGTTATCGTTGTTCCACCTCTGGTAAAGTTCCGACACATAATTAATGATGGCATATCGAGTTATGCGTCGTAGTCATTTAACACATGACAGAGCGTGGTGGCCCAGCGTGCTGATACGTTCTTTGTTCAAAAATAGTAAGAGACCTAACGCACTGACCCTATTCTAGCACATGCAGTAACTCTGAATTCCGTTTCCTAAACGATAACTGATGTATTTGGAAAGTATACTCCTACCAAGCAACAGTACATAGGAGAGCTAAAACTGCAGGTAAAATTGAAGCAGTCGTTAACTTTGATGTTCCAATTAGCAAACCGGTTCATATTATATTGGTGGTGGACAATTCACACACAACACCATCTGACCTCAAACTAAGCAAAGCTTGTACGATGGCGGCCAGATAGCTGATATAATACTTATATAGTAATTTCTGGCAAATACTTAGTATGAATAGTTGTAAACGTGTTCAAAAAAAAAGTGACTATTTGACAAAAAGCCTATTTTTGTTCATTTATGCAACATTCACTCCACCGTAGACAGTTCTAGAGCAGAAACCGACGTACGGCACGTTCCCATTGTTTTCTTTTTCCAGAACGGAGAGGTTATGATTACGTTATCTCGAGTTTCCACCACGCTGCTTCAATGATTCCGCACTTCAGCTTTGGATTCTTTCGCTTAAAAAACAAGATTTTGCATATGTGGAGCTACGAGGATATGGTATACTAACCCGGAAGGGACTCTCTGTCTTCACCATTCCAAAAAATACCAACCAAGAACCAATTTAATAACCAGTTTCATAAATATTGTGAAACCTTTTAAGCACCGCTTGATTTTGCGGGTTCCTTTGTTAATGCCATTGTAGAAGTAATTCGTATTTAATTGTGATCATTGTGATCATAGTGGCAATATCGCTTTTGATTTACTATACTTTTTCCGTGTTGTATAAACTAAGTCGTAGGCAGATGCAAGATTAATTAATAAATCATTTCACCACACAGCTTTACAACCTCTTCGTTTCAAAATTTTATCTCGAAAATAATTGTCTCCATTATTATTATTTTGACCGTTATTTTGCTACATTTCTGTAGCAAAATAATGCACGAGGCTAACTTTAAATACAATATGAGTAATACATATGTACGTAATACGTGCTTCGGTTTATTTTAGAAATTACATTTTCATCCCCCAACCAATTTATATAAACCCAATAAAATCATAACTTCGTTGAGCCAATACGTCTGGGTGTAAATAAATATGTATATTTTAGTCTCGCTGAGGTTTGAAATTTTGAATATCCCCTAAGCTCATGTCTGGACTGCATATTTACCGTGTCTAGCCCATTACTATGGTCACTTATTACGATCATTTTTAGGTTCGATTCACGTTCACTTTTCGTGAAATAGGATTGCAAACTTAATTCATTTCTGAATTGGGAAATAAAAAATGAAAGATGCATAGTGAAAAATGAGGAATATGAAATACCTAATTAAATTAATAATAAAAACCCCCGCCATTTTGCTATGGCTCCCATCTTTGATTTTAAGTTTATCATAGTATTTAATTCCCTTTCATTTAATACCTACCTACATCCTGCACTGTGGATGATATAAGTAGTAGTAGGATTGGTCGAGGCAACGCGTAATCTAAATGATGGTGTTTGTTTGGCCCAACGTATAAGGATTGTCATTCCGCGTGGTAATACTATCATCATCATCATCATCATAATCCATAGGTCTCTCCAATAATACGCCACTAAACCCGATCCTCGGCTTCCAACCGCCACTAACTGCCTTCCGTAAATCGTGGCTCCACCTAGTCTCAGGGCGTATACCATATACTACGTTTTCCAATTAGCATATTCCACTCTAGAAGAAAGACTGATCGCGCCCGGCTGCCCGGCGATGCGCACGCGAAAAAGTAAACTCCAAATAAATAATAATTATACTCGGGAAATTTACAAAATAAGTGAATAAAAAATACATAAAAGTGACCCCACCAACTAAAGTGACACAGTGGACCGTGAAAATTAGTGCATGCAACCATATTTCTATAGCTTGGAACAATATTAATATACCGAAACCATTATTCAAACAACAAATAATAATTAGCCATCGATTAGCGCGCGACGCGTGACGCTTCAAATTCCTGGAATTGCCAAACCTCGCCCCCCGCGCGCCGCCCCCACACCGCTGCACCGCGCTGTCTCATGACGGGAGCGTGGACCACACACACATGCGTACACCATAAACACACTAGTCACCCAGTTTATGCAACTGATAATAATACGGGCTAAGGTTTTGATCGAGTCCCACGCTAATTAAGGAGATAAAGTACGACACCACTAATTCTGACATATACGTGAGTACGTTAATTCGCCTGATATTTTATTATCTTTACTTCTACTACTACAAATTTGCAAAAGATGAGATACTGCACGGGCTGCTCGAAGCATATTCAAATAAATGAATTATTACGATGCACCAAATGTCTTGGGCAATATCACTTCACATGTATGGGACTAAAAAAAGACTACTATAACACTCATCTACTAGAACTTGAACAATCGTGGCTTTGTCCAAAGTGTAACAATTGTTTACGTCAATCTGGAAAAGAACATGCAGAGGCACGCTCCTTGCGGTCACAAACGAAAGGCGCTCCTAAAACTCAGCCATCGGTTAATCTAAACACTACTGTCCCAAAAACTCCAACGACTCCGCTATGCAATAACAAAGATCTCTCTATTGATGAATACATCCAATGCAATCAATCTGTCCCGGGTGACACACAAAATTCTGAACCAGGTTGCAGCATAAACTGCACACAGCAAAGTATTGTGACCCTGGAACAAATTAGTCGATTATTAGACTTGAAACTAGAAAAAAATACAACTCATATACTGTCAAAAATCGGTGAAATTAAGACGTACATACAAAAAGAAATTAGCGCTGCAGTAAAGAAACTTGAACGTGAAATCACGGAGCATAAACAAGAGACTAATGCCAAATATACAGAAGCAAAAACAGAAATTGAAAAAATTCGAAATAAAATTACAGAACTGGAATTTGAAAATGCAGAACTAAAGAAACAAATATCAGACCTGACACTTACAACAAACACATCCCATAACCTTCTAAATAATGACAAATCCAAGAAATTTGTTTTATATGGATTAGAGGAGCATGGAGAAAACGAAGAGCAACTGCATGATCGCATCATATCAATATTCTGGGATATACTGAAGTTAGACCTAACTGGATACATAGAAGAATTTAAAAGAATCGGCAGAAGAGGATACAAAAGACCGCTTCTTATCGAAATTATAAGCAAAAAAACGACAAAATACATACTAAGAAGTAGAGAATATTTTAAATTTACTGGCTTAGCAATAGCCGAATATTTAAATGAAACAGACCTGAAAACGAGACAAGAACTTAGACAAGTGATGACAGAAGAGAGAAGGAAGGGAAACCATGCTGTGATTATGAATAATAAACTCTTTATAAATGGTAAAGAATATAATAATTATCACGACGAAGCCAAAAATAACTGTTTTACGACTAAATATCCTCTAGAGGAAGAACTGGTACAAGACCTAGAAAGAGTACAAATACCGAATACTCCGCCTAATGATATGAATGAAAATGAAAGAATAATAGAATATATTACAAATTTAAGTAAGAAGTATAAAAAATAAAATTGCAGATATGGAAAGTGTTATAGAAGAAAACGAACCGATAAATGCTATGTGTTTAACCGAAACATGGATAACGGAAGAACAAAAAAACTCTATACACATTCAAGGATACAAGTTTGTAGCAGGATATAGGAAAAAACATATAGGTGGGGGTGTAGCTATTTTGCTGCAAAATGATATTGATTTCAAAGAACGACCAGATATCACAGAACTTACAGTTGAATTCGCTGTTGAAACTTGTGCAATAGAATTACTTAAGCAAAACGTTATCATAATTGTAATTAATCGTTGCGATCGTAATATTGAGACGTTTTTTGAATTTTTAGACAAACTTCTTCTAAAGATAAAACTACTTCAATTGAAAAAACATATTGTTATAGGTGGAGATTTTAATTTAGATAAATATAAAATGCCTAATCACTATCAAAAATTACACGACAAAATGCTTGAATACAATTTGCACCAAAAAATTACAGAACCAACAAGAGTTACAGACAAAACATCATCTTGTATAGATTTACTATTCACAAATTACAAAAACCAAAATCGTACAAGTGTAAGAGACCTAGGGTTATCTGATCATAAAGGACTATATTATCAATTCGAATCTAATTTCTACAAAAAAACATCAAAAACAGTTATAATGAAAAGAATATTCTCCATTCAAAACGTTAACGCATTTAAAACCGCTTTATTTGAAATAGACTGGACTAAAGTAATAAATAAGAATAATATCATAAATGATAATTATAATAACTTTGACAAACAACTCGGTGAACTCTTAAACAAATATATACCTTGTAGAAAATTAATCATTAAATCCTCTAACAAAAATAAATGGCTCACTAAGGGATTGAAAAAATCTTGCAAACATAAAAGAACATTGCAAATACTTGTAAATGAAACTAACAACAAAACATTAAAAAACACTATGACCATTACAAAAAAGTATTGCGGAAATGTATAAAAAAATCTAAAAAAAAACAATTATACAAGACATATGGAAAAAGCAAGCAATAAAATTAAAACTATGTGGAAAATAATATCAGAAACGACCAAAAGACAAACAAACAATAAAAACATGAATATTAAACTCAAAGTAGATGATACAGTAGTTGACGAACCATACACAATAGCAAACATTTTTAATGACCATTTTTCGTCTATTGGCAAAGCAAGTTCAAAAATCATCAGTAAAAGTACACACAAAAGTAAAACAGAAATGTTGAACTCAATGTATCTATCGCCAGTAACTGAATCAGAAATATACAAAATTATTAAAACTCTCCCTAGTAAAAACAGCTGTGGAATAGATGATATTCCCCCAACGCTTATCAAAAATTGTGCCAAAGAAATTACTCCACTGGTAACTGAGCTAATAAACCAATCAATTGACGAAGAATGCTACCCTGACAAACTAAAAATAGCCATAATCAAACCAATTCCAAAAAAGCGGGGGCAATCTACAGATATTAACGAATACCGACCAATTGCATTACTACCAGCTGTTTCCAAAATTTTTGAACGCGTGGTGTCTAACCAAATCTGCAATTTTTTAGAAAAGTATCAACTCTTAGATAGCAATCAATATGGGTTCCGCAAAAATTCCTCTACAACCCTAGCTATTTATAACTTTGTACAATGTAACATAAAAGATAAACATTACGCCATAAGTCTGCTCCTAGACATGACCAAAGCATACGATAAAGTATCACATAGTATACTATTGCATAAGCTCAACGAAATAGGAATCAGAGGAAAACCCTACAATTGGTTAAAGTCGTACCTAACTGATAGGAAACAACTAGTGCAAATTAACTATTATCCAGATACCAACACACTCGACAAAGTAGCAGAAACCTATGAAGAAGCAAAATTATGGATAACATTACACGGTTTGGAGCTCAATGAACGCAAAACTAAACTAATTCAAATGCACCCGTACCAAAAAAACCCATTAAATCTCTCAGCACTAACTAATAAAATCAATATAAGTGAAACACAGACCGCCACGCTTTTAGGTATTACTATACAGGGTTATTGGTAATCAGCCTGCATCCTTTTAAGGGGATGTTAGGTACATTCAATACGTCAACTTTTGTTCTACAGTTTTTTAAAAAAATGTTTTTTTTTTCTTTTTCAAAATAAATAAAAAGTGCATTTGCACGGTCTAAAAGTATCGAACTCTTCGTAACAATTCGTAACGAGAGCGCGTACGCTCTTTAACGCGCAAAATATGATGTACCGAAGTGAATAAACACTAAAAAGTCGCTAAACAGTACAAAAAAGGGCAACAAATACATTTTTTTTTGGGTTATCTATTAAGTTTTAACAAAAGTTGTAGAACAAAAGTTGTTTGTTTAAATATACAGAACATGCCCTTAAACGGATGCAGGCTGATTACCAATAACCCTGTAGATTCACACCTTAATTGGAAAAGTCATATCAAAATAATAAAAAATAAATTGTCACAATTTGTATACGCTTTATCTGTTTTAAAATCCAACATAAATCTAGTATCCGCCAAAACTGCCTACTACGCGTATGCTCACTCTTGGTTAAATTATGGCATAATATGTTGGGGAAACAGCACCGATGCATTTGAATTACTGATTATGCAGAAAAAATGTATCAGAATTCTAGTTAACATCCCTCAACGTAACAGTTGTAAGCCCCACTTCAAACAACTTAACATCTTAACAGTTCCATGCATGTATATTCTAGAAGCAGCTACTTTTGTTAAAAAACATCCAAGCTTATTTACATTCATCACTAGTGGCCGAAGGCAAAACCAGATTACAGCTCCAGAACCAAAACTTGAAATAGTACGAAAAGGGCCTCAATACATGTTTCATAAAGTATTTAACCACTTACCTAAAAGTGTGAGAGACGAAACAGACATCAAAAAATTTAAAAATAAACTCAAACAAATACTCATTTTCAAGTCTTATTATAAAATAGAAGAATATCTAGAAGATAAAGACGTTTCGATATCAGGAATTATATATCGTTTTAAGATTTAATTGATAACCACCTAATATTATAATTATAAATATGTATGTACAATACTATTCGCAACACCCTAACTACAGGGTATAATGTGTAAGATTATTTGTAGTGCATTTTACTAAATGTATCCTACTCATATACATATTATGTATCGATGTATACCTCAAATAAATAAAAAATAAATAAATAGAACTCGTCTACCGGGTTATCGGTTCTGCGGCATATATGAGCAATCCACTGCCATTTCGGCTTGCTGTGCTGTGCTATGACGGTGACGTTTGTTCTCTGATGGATAACTTCATTACAAATACAATCCCTAAGATATGTTTTAATTCTTTATACATTAAACTACAACATATGAAAGTTGCATATTGGCTCAAACATATTCACTAAATAAATGAAATACAAATTAAAAAATGTATGGATCCTTTTTGCTCCACTCGTTACTCACCAACCAGGCCTGCACATCCGTATTGGTGTACGAGTATAATAGGAGAGCGATGTGACAAGTTTTCAGCTTGCTTCAAACACCTACCCAAAATTTGCCACCAGCTCTCGGAATATTAGGATTACACCCATGCCTACTCATTGCAAAAGTTTTTCATTACACGAATATATGTATTTGATTTTTTCGACATATTGCGATTGTGACTATCCGTCAGAGTCGTGATGCAAAAAAACAAGTTCTAATAATAATTCAACTGAAAATTCGAAACCAGTGGTACGGACTTTGGCTGCTTAAGCACCTTAAAACAGTTTTACATCTAGCTGTGAACAAAATAAAATAAACATGCAGAATTTTATATGTAAATTTATTTTCTCTGATTTTTCTATTTTCGCTGAATTATTATGGAAACAGATTTGTTTGAAAGTCTTAGAATTTCACTCCTTCTCTTCATATTAAATATGTACATTCTTCAAAGCTATAATGGTAGTTTTTCTTAACTAGTAGGTACTGACAACTAGTAATCTTACTAACTACTGAACTTATTGTGTGGGATGAGTCTATGACTTATCAATGCAATTTCGTGCACAGTTCCATATGTTAAAAAGATTGAGAATTTGTTATGTGAATAAATTTATTATAATAAGTTATTTGAATAAAAACTAGAAATGACAAGACGACGAAGAATAAGAAGACATCAGCCGACTATTATTTTATTCACTTATTCTTTTTTTTGTCGTATAAACTATATTCTATTTTCACTGTATAAATAAAGACTAAAACAAATTGTTTTGCCTGACATATTATTGGATGCCTCCAGAAGAAGAGGCCAGTTTGTATGGGTTCACTTTTAAAATGTTTTGTATCACCTCATCTTACCTGCAAACAACAACAAAGATTTTCGCATTTGTGTATGTATGTATGTTTAAAAAAAATTGAAGTAAAGAGAACTAGGTATCTACTTCGTATTAGAAGTTATTCGCGTTGATCCTTTATGCATTTTTGAACACTGCATCTGTCGGACTTTATTTTTAAATCTAATCTCCTTCTGTATTCATGTTTTCACGAGCTTTAACAATACGCGTGTTCCAAAAAACTGGTGAAATAGTTTCGACGTTTTAACTGAATATTCTCGAAACTGAAGTATGTTTGAAAAAGTTCACTTTGTTAAGCGCATTGGGATTTAGAATGTTCGTCACAGATGGACGAGCAGGCAGTATTGGCTTTTTATCGGTTTAGACAGAAAAAGTATGCCCATCAACGAATTCTTTGTTTTTAGTATAGGTATTGTTGGTAGTGTCCTGTAGTTTCTAGAATACTCTAGAATAAGTTTACTTACCGTTTTTATCATAAATATGAGATAAACTAGCGATTAAAATTTTTTGTCGACCCATGGACAGCATCGAAGTCGATAAATTGATAGCGTACATTCACAAAGTTCAATTCAGAATATAATTTATCTCTGCAAAGTTCTCAGTTTTGATTATTTTCGGATTTTTCTAATAAATGCATCATTGTGTCATGTCATCAATGCATCATGGGGTTTTTTAAATTTTGATTTATTTTTATTTTCTACTAGTAGCATACCATTGTTTCACTCGCGAGGTTAGTTTATATCCCGGAGTAAAAAGTAGCCTAAGTGTAATGCAAGATCCGATTTATGCACCAAACTTCATACAAATCCTATGGTTTCTTTTTGAAAGAGCAACAAACATACATAATATTATACAATACAAACAATTGCATTCATATTCGTTAACAATTAACATTTTGGCTTGGGATGTGAAACGTTTAAGTTGGATTTTGTATTAAATAAATTTTGTTGTTACAACGCAAAAAGAAAATTAAAAAATATTGAACATGAATGTACTCCAAGATTATACCCCTTAAAAAGGTCTAAAAAAGTACACAATGGTGTATGTCTATTTATTAGTGATAACCCATAATAACCATTTTTATTAGTATATTTATCATCTACATACATTTATTAGTATTGTATCAGGCACCCGTGCGAAGCCGGGGCGGGTCGCTATTTATATATAATTTAAAATTCAATTTCAATTAGATACAATATACTTTGAAAACAAAATCTGAAAATTGTGAGTTCGCCGTAAGCCCGTTTCTGTATAACTGTGAATGTCATCGTCAAAGTACTTAGTTCGTATTAATCCAGTCATAACTATTCATAGAATACCTTTGTAGTTTGTTTAGCATACTAGGATCTCGCTACCACTCAAGCGTTTTGGCAAAAATCTTGAACCATACACAAAAAACGAGTTATCTAATATTTGATAGTAGCTAACGCGATAGTAACGCTTCACGTAAAGAGCGATAGCGAGGACTCAAGAAAGCTTTCAAAGGCTCAAGATCCTAAGAGCTGCGAATGCGCTTTAATCATAAATTCAGAATGGATGTTTGAATTTAGACGATTTATGAGATTTCTAAAATATAAACGCAAAATGTTAAAAAGGTTTTAGAGAATTCAAAGGATTTCTCCGTGTTAACCAAAATTGCAGCGTGTTGCAATGCACATAATTCAACTTACTGAGATGGGGATCTTCTCGGGATCCCGAGAGATTCTCACATTAAAGAGGGCTTAGTAGCTGTAGTTGGTCACCCACGGTGAAGCTAATACGAATTCGTGGTGGGTTGCTCGTCTAGGCTTGGCCTCTAAGATGATACTGACGCAGCCATATAGGTTCTGCGCTGTATCGGCATCAGCGCAAAGCGCAACTAAGGTGGGCCGCGATGTTGGGGGTAGCCATCGCGATTCTGGCCGCGGCGGGAATTGACCACCGGTATTGCGCCACCTTCTCTATGTGCCACGGCCTTGACGATTTCACTATCGTCAGATGGAAAACGCTGTGGGGCTGCCGGGGAAGAAGAGTATTGCGGTGCGCCGCTCTTCCTGTCTTTTGCAGCCGAAAATTGGTAGGCGGCTGTACCACAGATTTGACCCGTCGAGCTGTCCAACTGAATACAGTCGAAGAGGGGAGGTTGCAACCCTCGATCGTTTCTCCTTGTCGCATGATTTATGTACGGCGCGGCGTTGCGAAATAATGGATTAGGAGAGTTATTGAAACTGTATGCAACCAATGCCGTACATAATCAAATGCCCAAACTTAATCTGTAAATCGGCGGAAAATCATGAATTTTTTGGACAGCTCACAAGTGACGGCATAGTGCTGAATCTTATTACTTTATACCCTTCTATCATCCTACATAGGTCTCCAGTTGGTTCATTTACTACGTAAATTTTGATCACGGGCCTATACTCTAAAAGAAATAGTGTCGTTCTCACTAAATTTCAAATGAAATGACGTAAAATCGTGGCCTAGGTCACCTCGATAAAGCAATTTACCGCAGTAATTGTGCAATTTGCTGAATAGTGTAGATATTTCCTATGAATATTTATTAATGGACCAATTTTTATGGAAATTTGCACTAACGAGAGCTTATTTTCTATCATTTAGGATTAATACACTGACTGGCTTAGTTGGTAGTAATAAGTCTTATTGCAAAGCCGTAGGTCGTGGGTTCGATTCCAACCCAGTGCAGACATTTGTGAGATGAATACTGTTGCTGACGAAGTGTTGATCTGATATCCCACTAATCCTACTAATATTATAAATGTCAATGTATGGATGTTTGGATTTTTGTTGCTCAATCACGTCCTAACGTATGAACGGATCGGGCGGAAATTTTATTCCGAAAAACAATGGGAACAACGGGAACGGGAACTTCGCGGGTAAAACCGCGGGGTGCTGCTAGTGTATAATAAGTATGTATTCACGATTGTATAAGTATTATATATCAGCCATCTGGTTTCTTTAATATAAGTTTTGCTGAGTTTGGTGCTAGATGGTGTGAGCCATGTCGACCAATATGTATATGTACAGCGTTTGATTTTACAATCTTAAGTAGATATAAATTTACTATGGCCTGTAATATCACTGGAAACGTTGCTCTTTAAACTGGCACACAGTAACGTTTGCACCTTATTATTACTTGGCGATGAATAACTGGCAAAGGAATGGTTCTTCTCCAGGCGGCCACTACAATGGATCACTACAAATGCGTATAATATCTTTGTACGCTGCGCGTTCAGTGAATTTGGATTAAATTTGATTTAGAAGATATTGCATACACATACAGTTTTGGTATCTTGTGAGACGTCTTCTCTTGGAGTTGTTGTGTTAGTGGAGTAGTTGAAGTAAATTAATCCAATGGCGAGGTTATTCAATTTAATCTAACTAAACCAGTTCCTCCTCTGCTTGCATCTCGACTGTTTGCCGAACACCGATTTAAGTTAAACGTATCGTGTTGGTAAAGTAATTAGAAAATTATCCATTCTAAACAACTTTATCAGCATTTAGAATGTATAAATTGTTAGCAGGTACTTTTAAAACGAATATTACGTTAGTTATTGTACACGGCAAATGTAGAGCTTTAATTATTGTGGTCGCCTCTGGAAATAAATAACCCTCTAATTTTTTATTGCTAGCCCGAGCCAGTTTGTTACTTGGATGTGTGGATGTATTTTAATTAAACAATGCAAACCATAATGTCGGGACTGCTGAATGAAATGCGATGATTTGTAATTCATATAGATAACTGCAAAATGATATGATTTCATCTAGAAAAAAAAAACTAAAGGCGATTTTCGTTATTATTAAACTTAGACATAGAAACAATAATAATTTTAAGAAACTACGAGAGTGAAAAACAGAAAAACAATCGATTATTTTCTGAAACCGCTTCACAATTATATTTATTTTATGAGCTATCTATTATTGAGAAAGCAATCAATAGAGTGCAACATATGTATTTTCATATCTTCTGCTCGACAAAGTCCAATTATGTGTCATGAAACGTCAAAACAAAGCAAGTGATTGTGGCCTTTCAAAATGTAATAAGTAATACAGAGAAGATTCCCTAGAGATTAAAATGATTCGAATTTGGGACGTTGAAATTGGTATGAAAATTCTTACCCATAGTATCATTATAAAAAGACTTTATTAAAAACTCGAACTTGTATTTCCAAATATCGAACTGGCCACTCGCACGCACAGAACCAAAACACATAAAAAAATATAATAAGGCGCCATTGAGTCGAATTTTGTTAGTGTATCACTTTAATTCTTTTATAATTCTAAAATGTCTTGAAGCGATAGTGAATTGACCCCGGAGTTAATCAAATTGGACGCTTTAGGGATTATTAACCCGTCCAGGGCATGACGCGTAAACAAATGCATGTACCAAAGTGCCACGCTTCCCGCCAAAAATTTTTTTTTGAGGTTGGGAAGATTCTAAATTGTTTAAATTTTGATGTATTCGTTAATTATATTGTACAAAATATACATCACTGCAATGGTCTTGAACCGCTTTATCATTTTTACGATTAATAGAGATAATTACACTTACCGGAATTTAGTATTTCTGTGTTGAATATGATGTTTACAAATTTTTGGTCGTCACCTCGCACAATTCGCATGATTATGGCACTTTACGATGTAATTATTACACTCACAACACATTCACGACAAAGAAGGACCTTTTATGCACCCATTTTAGTAACACTTTCACCACAAAACGAAAATCTAATCAAGAAAAAGATTTAATTATCACGAAACAAAACGGTCCGCCATTGCGTTACACAGCCGCTATACCGGCACTGCCGGCAAACAAAAGCACTTAGTTGACGAAAAAATAGTTTACGTTAGTTTTTATTGCTGTAAACTCGACACTATCTGGTATGAAAGTGTTCATAGATATATTATACGTTAGTTTCCAGGCGATATGGAACACTACAATCGCTATATCGAGTATTATTTATCTAAATAACCTGCATGACGGACAATTTCGTACGCTTGACAAAAGTTTTCACATTTTATTTCGAAATATAAGCATCTATCACTAAAAAAAACACTGTTAGTACCTTACACATATATATTTCAGTAGATTACAGCACATTTACTCATCGTTTACGGTTTCCTGCCATTTTCGGAGACAAATAATCTGAAGCACTTGCACTCGAAAAATTGCAAAATGGCGGATCTAAAAATTTATGTTGACGAAATTTCTTTGATAATTATTTTTTTGTAATGTTTGTACACTTGGACTGGAAACAGCCAATAGAAATCGAGATTGTTATCTTGGCAATCGATTCGTGTAACGAAAACAAAGGATTGTCTATTGGCGACCGAGACAAAAAATAACAAATGAACGGCGCTCGCTTAGTATCACCCGTTAGATACTAAAGCGCTCGGGGGATTTGTTCCTTAGTATCACCCGTTAGATACTAAAGCGCTCCGGGGGTTAATAATCTACTTCCGGAAAAATTGAAAGATAATTACCTAAAAGCTTATGACGATTTTGATCAATGGAAAACAACAAGAAAAGTGAATTGTCTCGCACAAGATATGAAAAGTAGAGTATTCACCTCTGGAATAAAGCAATGTCTTGTGTCATGGGCGGCTTGGATCTCTCACTTCACTCAGGACTCTACAATCCCTCGCTTCGCTCGGGAGTTGACTCGAGTCAAGACAGTGCTTTACTCCCTTAGTGAATAATCTACTATTGTTGATGAAGTTAGGTACTTTTCATCTGGTAATTACTGTTTTAGTTTTGGCTCAATCATTTCTACACATATTTAGAAAACACTTGACACATATTTCACGATATTAATACAGTAGTACCTGGGTGACCGAGCTTTGCTCGGTTTAAATTCTAAATATACCTAGATACCGACAGATAAAAGGCTCCAAGTAATAGTTTTCTACAAAAAAAAAAGAAAATTGAAAAAAAAGAAAGCGTCTGGATAGACCTACTAATTCGTGAACGCCTGACTTCCAACCTGAGCTATTATACAGTTACGACACACGGGGAAATTTACCTTCGCATTCTAATGTCTAATGTGAAAGTTTTTCATTGTCTTAACGCGCAATAAATGACGTTTTTAAAAAATAAAACCTAGCTAGATCGATTTATCGTCCCCGGAACCCCCCCAATACATAATTTCATGAAAATCGTTCCTGCCGTTTCCGAGATTCAGATTCTATGCTTATATGTATACAAGAACTAGCTGTGCCCCGCGGTTTCACCCGCGTCTATTTGAGGAAAATCCATACTAAAATATCCATTGCTGGCCACTTTATTACGTTTTACGGAACCCTAAAAATACGTAAATAAGCAACAATGCATTGTTGTAGAACAAATTTGATTACTTCAAATGACACAAACTTCAAATGTAGACACGCGCCGTCACAGACTTCAACGACCAAAGAGAATTTAAATTCACGGAACTAAAGCTCTCGAAGAGAAATATTTTTCCCCGTTTTCTTTACATTCTTCACTCATACTCCGTACCTATTGATAGTAGCGTAATGTTATATACCCTATAGCCTTCCTCGATAAATGGAGTATCCAACAAAAAAAGAATCTTTCCTATCGGTCTAGTAGTTTCCGAGATCCTAGCGTTCAAACAAACAAACTCTTCAGCTTTATAATATTAGTATAGATTGCTCGTTTAAAGGTATAAGATTTAAAAAATCATGTTTCCTAAATACTAGGTGAAATACTTTTAAGGTTAGATAATTGGCGGTTAATTATTTTGATAAATGTAAAGTTTTAATTATAAAGCAAATTAAATGCTTTAAATATACCATTAAAAGACAAAGTTCTTGTTCTGCGGTGTGATGCCCCTAAACATTTTTTTTGTTATTGATATTGTTTTTTTATAATGTGGCAATAAAAAATACATACAACTCTAAATTTCATCACCAACTCCATTTTATCACGAACCCCTATATTTTAATAGCCATTTTAGTAATTTAATAATTTGACAGTGAACTCCTCCTAAACGGCGGGACCGATTTGAATGTTTTTTTTTTGGTGTGTGTACAAGTAAATTTGGGGATGGTTTAGATTCACAAATAGGCCTGGCAGATGGCGCTGCAGACAGTGACTAGGTTCCGAGCGAAGAAGAAATGGGCCGCTAGTATTCTTATATTTATATTTTGCACCATCCTCAGTTTCTTTCAAATGTCATTTGCAGCGTGTGATATAGAAATATTGTATTTCATTTTCTTGGTGCATTGTTTAGCCAGACAGTTTTATTACCTACTAAAAATGTGAGATTTTCTGTAATAAATAATGGTATATTAACATTTTTTGCACTTAAATAAAACAAAACATTTCTTAAATAACTAAAAATGTTGTGAAAAATAAATTGGTAATGCTTCATGGGGCCGTTGAAGCTTCCATTCGAGGAACTATGCAATAAGTTCGTTATCAAATCAATATTATTCTGTTACCAGTGATTTAACAAATTTATCAACAGGAATACAGTCGAAAACTGTACCAAGATCATCTAGGGGTCCACTATTTTATGTCGTAGGTAAGTACCAGATTATAATAGCCGGATTACAGTAGAAAAAAATCAAATTTACAATTACTGTAGGTACTGTTCAATATAATATCAAAACGAAATAGTGTCTCTTCAATATCCTTTCCCTTCATCTTTCTATTCACACAAAAAAAAATCATTTCCTTCAGTTCCTGTTTCCGGCTAAGAAATTTACAGACAATCGCTTGATCACCATTATGGGGAACAAATCGACCAAAAGGCGAGTAAACAGTCAGTATTTTTGTGTGATAAAAAGAAAAATTGTTTGTACTAAGAAGGTAAAGAAAAATAATATTATTGGCGTAAAATTACAACTCATGGATAAGGACTGCGTCAAAAATATGTCATTCTAAGAAGTCTGTCAGGTAGATTATGGAAAAATATGGGATACGTATTTTTATCTTATGAAATGTTAAAAAATCGGCACAGTTATAGATCATCAAACTTCTGGAGTTGTGATGTCACGTCTTTGTAATACTGTGGCTTCACTATGAGTTGAATATTCGTAACGTGTTAGCGCGACAAAAACATCGTATTCCGACCAAGACGATGTTCTTGTCTACATTAACGGGCGAAGATTCGTGTCGAGTAGGCCGATGTATTGTGCTTTGATTATTTACTTGTCTAACGTAGAAACACCAAAACTAACAAGGTTCCAATACTCCCAGACACTTTCCGTCAGCCGTTTTGCTTAACAACTCCAAAATAATAATTTACTTTACTTGAATTCTCATGCTCCATTTGTAAATATGGACTATGTCAGACAACTATTTTGTTGCTTTTTACAACAAGATAGACCAATCTAAGGGGGCGATCATCCCATAATCATCGTACAATGAAGTACTCTCAAAACTTCTGAGCACTATTAGAGTACAGGCCTGTGAAAAAAAATTAAGGGTAAAATAAAGCACCAGGAAACCTATGTAGGATGATAGAAGGGTATAAAGTAATAAGATTCAGCACTATGTCGTTACTTGTAAGCAGAGAGCAGTTGAAGAGGGGGGGGGGAGTCCCAACCCTCGATCATTTCTCCTTGTCGCATGATTTTTGTATAAGGCATTGCGAAATAATGGATAAGAAGAGGTATTGAAACTGTATGGATCCAATGCCGTACATAATGATCGAGGGTTGCTACCCCCCCTTTTCAACTGTATTCAGTTGGACAGCTTACAAGTGAGAGGATAGTGCTGAATCTTTTTACTTTATACCCTTCTATCATCCTACATAGGTCTCCTGGTGGTTCATTTGACCCGTAAATTTTGTTCACGGGCCTGTAGTCTATATATCTTCGTCAGTTTTTGTTTGTGAAACAAATACAAAAACGGTGTATTTTTTATTTAACTTCCGGAATACTCAGTTTTTTAACCATCATTCGCATTCATTTATTTTTAGAAGTTATTGCTGGTTAAACCTTTCAATAGAAATTCCCCTTTCTTTCCATATACCTTTAGTATATTTGGAGTGGATTCGTAGCTCAGCATGTGGACTCTTTGCCACTTAAGTTGGTTTTGGCTAACTCAAGTGGTAATTTAGATTCCAACTAAATATACTTACAGTCATGTTATGTGAAGGATGTGGATTTTGTAAATAGGGATGTAAGAAAAAAATACGACTATATTAGAGTCATGCAATGTTTAATTAGTAAGTATTCAAATCTTGTTCCTCCTATATAATATCTTTACAATTAGGTACGCTGTTTTTCAATTTTGCTTAAGCTTAAAATATATAGATGAATTTGCTATTAAATCATGTGTCAGATACGTCTTTAAAATAATATCTGTCTTGAAATTTGTGAAAGGAAATACACTGGGAAACTTCGGAAAAAATAATGTAGCATTGCTAACCCCACATAGTCCCTGCAAAAATACAATATTAGTATATAAGTAACAAGTATATATGTCATCGTAAACTAGTACCCGCCAGTTGATAATAAAACGTACAGATTACAAACCTACAGTAGGTATTTTGAATTAGGTTAGTGACAGTTTTTGTTCATCTGCAACTTCTACTGTTAAAGCGATAGCTATCCTAAAAGCCATCATTCATCCATCATCATAAGAAAATTCATTATATTTCTTGATCTTAACTAATCTTTAATTTTTACAGACTATAAGAGACACATTCAAGCTATCATCCCCAAATCGTTTTAAACAAACACCAGGTTCCCCATAATCCTGAAAATTTAAGAAGCCCTTCTAAAATCTGGCGTGGATACTCGATCACTCAGGTATTGTCGGTAATCAGCATCTCAATGTCCTATCTGGCTCCTATAGTTATTCCTAAATTCATGCTCATGATTTATGCACTATTCTAAAACTAATGATATGTGTAACTGTAGGACATAGACATTGCAAATACGAGTAAATGTAAAAACCCTTTAGACCCCCTTTTCTTAGTTCATACTCAATGTGTATCTACATATTAAAAGTGTAAAAATGTCCACTTGTTTATTTATTTATTTTTGATTACTTTGTTTCTTTTTATAAATATGTGAAAAATGTATATAAGTGGATGTGTGTTGTTTCTGCAGATGTTTTTTTTTTTAGAAAAAAGGAAAGATTCAAGAAATACTTCGATCAAAATTTACCGTAGAGAGTATCAAATAACTACCGATCCCGTTTAATGGCCTATCTTTATACGTGGCATTGACCAAATTGTGAGACTAAACCAAAATAAAAGCCAAAAATCAAGAGTTGAAGTGGATATATTTTTTGTGATAACGCATCATTGATATGCTTTAAATTTGCCAAAAATCAGGATGCACACTCGATCAATACATTGTACTTAACAGGAACTCTCACAAGAGTAAGATTGATGCCAGTATGTGTACCTACTTACTTTTTCAATTGGGCACTTCTTCTTGATTCCAAACTTTCGTATCGCCGATCCAACGTAAGGGTCTTTCATTATCAAATCGCACAGCTTGAAATGTGATTCCACGAATGAACGCCTGTATTCATTGTGAAGATACTCGAAATAAAAGAGATCCAACTTTAAAAGTAAATAAAACAACATGTTAATAAAATTTTAGCACGGCCGTGACTTAGGTAGGTATTTTAAATTTTCACTATGTACCCGAGAAAAAAGAAGTAATGGACAAAAAAAATAACTTAGGTAGCACTTTTGTTTGAGGGAATACATAAACATTTTGGGTTTAGACGTACAATTTATAACAAAATTATTAATTTTAATTTTCGTCGTAAATAAAATAGACTTCAGGCCCGTGAACAAAATTTGCGTAGTAAATGAACAACCAGGTCACCTATGTAGGATAATAGAAGGGTATAAAGTAATAAGATTCAGCACTATGCCGTCACTTGTAAGCTGTCCAACTGAGTACAGTCGAAGAGGGGGGGTTACAACCCTCAATCATTTCTCCTTGTCGCATGATTTTTGTACGGCATCATTCATCCTACATAGGTCTCCTGGTGGTTAATTTACAACGTAAATTTTGTTCACGGGCCTGTAGTCTAAAAGGAATTGTCCAAAGAATCTATTCATACAAAAGTTTTGTGGACGTACATGTTGATACGCAGATAATCTGGACTGAGCTGGTGAGGTTGTATTGTATTCACTACAGCAGCAGCTATACTACCAAGGCGCCAAGGCGTTTGTAAGGATGTATAGAGTATGTTTGTTACTCTTTCACGAAAAAACTATTGAAGGGATTTGGACGACATTTGGTAAAACACAGCGATATAAATCAATAGATGTGCCCTGAGCACCTTGATATTGGTAAAAAACTGCGTCTCTATTTGTGTCGTAAGTAGTTTTTACACAACCGATCTACTTGGCCCCTAGAATCGCTAGCGACGCGATATGCTTTGGTTCTACTTTTTCTGGTTGTTTACAACGAATTGTGATAGTTAAAAAACTTCCGACGTTCACTACTTCCTGCAACAGACTAGAACGGAAAGAGTGAACTCACTCTTCCCAACGATGACATGATTCCGTGCGCCTTGAAGTTTGGGAGGGCGCATCCGTGTATTGAAATCGTCGGTATAACATATTTATGTAGACTTCCTGGCCGGTAGTTTTTCTAAATATTTTTTTTTAAATATAGTTCGCACAGATTACTTGAATAGGTTTTACTTATACTTAGGTTTACTTGACCGCCATCTGCGACGATGCGACCTACAGTGAAGCGTGCTTACCTATATAGAAGAAATTGTTTGAATAGGTGATAAATGCTTGACCTATTTTGAATATTATTTAAACAAAGTCATTTTGTAAAATTACGTTGTTTACCTTTTAAACTGAAATAAATAACCAGACTGTGGTCTTACCGTGATATTGTTGTCCCAAGTATGTTTTGTAAACGCATGCAAATTGAATATGTAAGGAGATCCTCTCGCATATTTCCTGACGTTTACAGTGAAATTATATAAGTATTTTTCATTCCAATAAGATATCTCGGCTCTTTCAGGTATTGCTTCTAATGATGCAGTGCCACAATGAACTTCCTGGAGTCAAAATACACAAATTTACTCATTTTCGTACTTCAATTAAAAACAGACGAAAAAAACACAATTATTTTGTTTATAAATTAATTATTTATTTATTTGCAGTAACCAAATCATACAACACACTTATAGAAACATAAGGCGTTCCTTTTGTTTCTGAGGGCATGGTTGGCTTACATCGGTCTGTCTTTTTTAAAAAGGCTTTAAAATAGTTGTCTGACGAACATACATATATACAAATGGAGTACGAGAAATGAAGTGAAGTTAAGTCATTATTTTGGGAGTTTTAAGCATCTGTTAAGCAAAACGGCCGACGGAAAGTGTCTGGGAGTATTGGGGCCCTATTTTTAGGGATATTGCCTACAACATAGATTTACGTCAAAATCAATTGTTAAAAAATACGTGAAGTTATGTTTTTATGTACCTTCATTACCTCATATCTCAAAATTGGCGTCTAAACAAGTTAGCGAGTAAGCATATGTTCTTAGTACGTACTAACTCTACTCAATCGTCCACATTTCGTTTATTAGAAAATACGTGACGTCTGGCGGGCCTGGAATCTTACTCTGTAAGTACCATCCGTTGAAAAACGTGCAGATTCTTAAACTAGTGCTGTTTTTTTTATTAAATTGTGCAATAAAAAGTAGTCTGTATTTAACTAGGTACCTCTACCGGAACGTTAGGTACTGTGATCCGAATAGTCTAGTTCTCCCCATTATTTACTGCCCATCACTTTATATTTTTATTTAGTGGATTTTGTAAATAGGGATGTAAGAAAAAAATACGACTATATTAGAGTCATGCAATGTTTAATTAGTAAGTATTCAAATCTTGTTCCTCCTATATAATATCTTTACAATTAGGTACGCTGTTTTTCAATTTTGCTTAAGCTTAAAATATATAGATGAATTTGCTATTAAATCATGTGTCAGATACGTCTTTAAAATAATATCTGTCTTGAAATTTGTGAAAGGAAATACACTGGGAAACTTCGGAAAAAATAATGTAGCATTGCTAACCCCACATAGTCCCTGCAAAAATACAATATTAGTATATAAGTAACAAGTATATATGTCATCGTAAACTAGTACCCGCCAGTTGATAATAAAACGTACAGATTACAAACCTACAGTAGGTATTTTGAATTAGGTTAGTGACAGTTTTTGTTCATCTGCAACTTCTACTGTTAAAGCGATAGCTATCCTAAAAGCCATCATTCATCCATCATCATAAGAAAATTCATTATATTTCTTGATCTTAACTAATCTTTAATTTTTACAGACTATAAGAGACACATTCAAGCTATCATCCCCAAATCGTTTTAAACAAACACCAGGTTCCCCATAATCCTGAAAATTTAAGAAGCCCTTCTAAAATCTGGCGTGGATACTCGATCACTCAGGTATTGTCGGTAATCAGCATCTCAATGTCCTATCTGGCTCCTATAGTTATTCCTAAATTCATGCTCATGATTTATGCACTATTCTAAAACTAATGATATGTGTAACTGTAGGACATAGACATTGCAAATACGAGTAAATGTAAAAACCCTTTAGACCCCCTTTTCTTAGTTCATACTCAATGTGTATCTACATATTAAAAGTGTAAAAATGTCCACTTGTTTATTTATTTATTTTTGATTACTTTGTTTCTTTTTATAAATATGTGAAAAATGTATATAAGTGGATGTGTGTTGTTTCTGCAGATGTTTTTTTTTTTAGAAAAAAGGAAAGATTCAAGAAATACTTCGATCAAAATTTACCGTAGAGAGTATCAAATAACTACCGATCCCGTTTAATGGCCTATCTTTATACGTGGCATTGACCAAATTGTGAGACTAAACCAAAATAAAAGCCAAAAATCAAGAGTTGAAGTGGATATATTTTTTGTGATAACGCATCATTGATATGCTTTAAATTTGCCAAAAATCAGGATGCACACTCGATCAATACATTGTACTTAACAGGAACTCTCACAAGAGTAAGATTGATGCCAGTATGTGTACCTACTTACTTTTTCAATTGGGCACTTCTTCTTGATTCCAAACTTTCGTATCGCCGATCCAACGTAAGGGTCTTTCATTATCAAATCGCACAGCTTGAAATGTGATTCCACGAATGAACGCCTGTATTCATTGTGAAGATACTCGAAATAAAAGAGATCCAACTTTAAAAGTAAATAAAACAACATGTTAATAAAATTTTAGCACGGCCGTGACTTAGGTAGGTATTTTAAATTTTCACTATGTACCCGAGAAAAAAGAAGTAATGGACAAAAAAAAATAACTTAGGTAGCACTTTTGTTTGAGGGAATACATAAACATTTTGGGTTTAGACGTACAATTTATAACAAAATTATTAATTTTAATTTTCGTCGTAAATAAAATAGACTTCAGGCCCGTGAACAAAATTTGCGTAGTAAATGAACAACCAGGTCACCTATGTAGGATAATAGAAGGGTATAAAGTAATAAGATTCAGCACTATGCCGTCACTTGTAAGCTGTCCAACTGAGTACAGTCGAAGAGGGGGGGTTACAACCCTCAATCATTTCTCCTTGTCGCATGATTTTTGTACGGCATCATTCATCCTACATAGGTCTCCTGGTGGTTAATTTACAACGTAAATTTTGTTCACGGGCCTGTAGTCTAAAAGGAATTGTCCAAAGAATCTATTCATACAAAAGTTTTGTGGACGTACATGTTGATACGCAGATAATCTGGACTGAGCTGGTGAGGTTGTATTGTATTCACTACAGCAGCAGCTATACTACCAAGGCGCCAAGGCGTTTGTAAGGATGTATAGAGTATGTTTGTTACTCTTTCACGAAAAAACTATTGAAGGGATTTGGACGACATTTGGTAAAACACAGCGATATAAATCAATAGATGTGCCCTGAGCACCTTGATATTGGTAAAAAACTGCGTCTCTATTTGTGTCGTAAGTAGTTTTTACACAACCGATCTACTTGGCCCCTAGAATCGCTAGCGACGCGATATGCTTTGGTTCTACTTTTTCTGGTTGTTTACAACGAATTGTGATAGTTAAAAAACTTCCGACGTTCACTACTTCCTGCAACAGACTAGAACGGAAAGAGTGAACTCACTCTTCCCAACGATGACATGATTCCGTGCGCCTTGAAGTTTGGGAGGGCGCATCCGTGTATTGAAATCGTCGGTATAACATATTTATGTAGACTTCCTGGCCGGTAGTTTTTCTAAATATTTTTTTTTAAATATAGTTCGCACAGATTACTTGAATAGGTTTTACTTATACTTAGGTTTACTTGACCGCCATCTGCGACGATGCGACCTACAGTGAAGCGTGCTTACCTATATAGAAGAAATTGTTTGAATAGGTGATAAATGCTTGACCTATTTTGAATATTATTTAAACAAAGTCATTTTGTAAAATTACGTTGTTTACCTTTTAAACTGAAATAAATAACCAGACTGTGGTCTTACCGTGATATTGTTGTCCCAAGTATGTTTTGTAAACGCATGCAAATTGAATATGTAAGGAGATCCTCTCGCATATTTCCTGACGTTTACAGTGAAATTATATAAGTATTTTTCATTCCAATAAGATATCTCGGCTCTTTCAGGTATTGCTTCTAATGATGCAGTGCCACAATGAACTTCCTGGAGTCAAAATACACAAATTTACTCATTTTCGTACTTCAATTAAAAACAGACGAAAAAAACACAATTATTTTGTTTATAAATTAATTATTTATTTATTTGCAGTAACCAAATCATACAACACACTTATAGAAACATAAGGCGTTCCTTTTGTTTCTGAGGGCATGGTTGGCTTACATCGGTCTGTCTTTTTTAAAAAGGCTTTAAAATAGTTGTCTGACGAACATACATATATACAAATGGAGTACGAGAAATGAAGTGAAGTTAAGTCATTATTTTGGGAGTTTTAAGCATCTGTTAAGCAAAACGGCCGACGGAAAGTGTCTGGGAGTATTGGGGCCCTATTTTTAGGGATATTGCCTACAACATAGATTTACGTCAAAATCAATTGTTAAAAAATACGTGAAGTTATGTTTTTATGTACCTTCATTACCTCATATCTCAAAATTGGCGTCTAAACAAGTTAGCGAGTAAGCATATGTTCTTAGTACGTACTAACTCTACTCAATCGTCCACATTTCGTTTATTAGAAAATACGTGACGTCTGGCGGGCCTGGAATCTTACTCTGTAAGTACCATCCGTTGAAAAACGTGCAGATTCTTAAACTAGTGCTGTTTTTTTTATTAAATTGTGCAATAAAAAGTAGTCTGTATTTAACTAGGTACCTCTACCGGAACGTTAGGTACTGTGATCCGAATAGTCTAGTTCTCCCCATTATTTACTGCCCATCACTTTATATTTTTATTTAGCTAATCATTTCGACAAAGTTTTTTGTAGTTAACATTTGACTTTTTTGCTGTGTTATATTTTATGTTGGATCTTTGAATAGACCTATGAAAATCTTTCATTCAGTTACGTTTTTCTCTAATTTCGTACCCTTAGTCCAAAACATGGGTTATTTGTTGATGTGCAGACTAAGGGTTTATTATTTGAATTTTGTTAGAACCAAATTAACTTAACTTAAATTTAATTGAACTTAATTAATTATTGTATTAAGAGTAAAAATCTTTAATTTAAACTGTCTTTGTAAAGTTATTATCACGCCGTTTTAGTACATTACCTTTGTTAAATATTCTCATAGTTTGTAAAATGTGCTATTAAAATTATAAAATGCTCTCATAAACTTGAAAATGTAACTTCCGAACAGAATACTTACAGAATAATGTTTTTCATTAAATTTAGTAATAAATTCAAAATACCTACTTACATAAAATACAAAAAATACAAATATACACGTCTTAACTAGGTACATGTTGGATTTGGAGTAAATATTCGTAATTATAAAACATTCCGAGTCATTACCAGTATGTTTTCATCGCCGATATTTGAAAATAAAGCTATTAAAAACAGATTGAAATGAAGTTGTTTTTAGAAATATAATAACACTATCGGCCTATGTACTCAAACAATATGAGTTTCATCAGTGACTCTGTTTCTGGCATGACAACAAAATAATAAAATATAGATACTTAAAATATAACTACTACAAATAATGCACTCAAACAAACAAACTGACGCCATAGTCACGGTATAGTCCAGTCGTTATAGTAAGTTCACCTCGGAATTAGAGATACCTAGCTGTAAGTCTGTAAATACTTGTATATAGACACCCTAAAAGTCGTCTCAAAACCTACATATGGTAGGGTGTACGCAAGTATTAAATTTCATGGTCAAAAGTCACAAAAATCGTTTTTCTGCGCTCTTTATGTAAATATCTCATTTCCTATGGGTTTTTTGCGGTTTATATTATCATAAATATTGTAGAATACAAAATTCTCTACAAATTTTGTTTGATAATTTTTTTGTACGGTGAACCGTTTTCGAGATGGAGGGTGGAGAGCGCGCGGTCACAGTACGCACTTGATAATAAACACGTTTGAAATGTTGATGAGCAGCTGCACTTGTTGATGGAATATTTGAAAGCTGCACAGGTTTATTAAGTTTTGTAGACTTGACGTAATGCATATTATAACGAAGATGATCGAAACTTTTCACAGATTTCGGAGCATTATAGACTGCCAATAAGGTTAGAGTTCCACTCTCTAATCATCTCTGGGCCGAACAATTTTCTTCCTTCAATGCTGCAGCTAGTTCATCTAAATTTTCTGCAACTGCAAGAGTGGTTGTGGTTCGCGATGCGGATGCAGGAAAGCGGGCTTGCAATGCTCTTTAGCTTGTGGCCAATGTAATGGGCAAGCTTGTCTCAATGCTCTACCATATCAGAGCGACATTAACGAAGATGGAACCTTTAACCCCGAAATCATGGAAGAACTTGAGATAAATGTCGTTGAAGACGATAATGAAGACCAGTTTGAAATTTACCAGCAGCCGGAAGTCGACGAAGAAGAGGAAGATGATGATTAAAATTAAAAATTATTTTGATATTAATTAGGTTAAAATTCAAATATAATTCCTCTATTTTCATTAAAAATTCTGCAATTACATGGGCAGGTAAGTGTTGTTAAATAAACTAGTACTAAATAAAACGCAGATAGGTTAGCAAAAAACTTTAAAACTATAATATAATTCTTTCTTTGCGCTAAGACGAGTATCCCGAGTGGTGTCTGCGGATGTGTCGCGTGCGTATTACTTCGACACAGTGCATTCTCGGTTACAAACAGTATGGCGAGAACCGGAGCTAGAGGCAAAATTGTTAGTTTAATTAGCTCCATCGACACACCGTATATGTCTTTAGACTTTTTTGGGAGTATTCTGGAAGATATTATGCGGAATACCTCATCAGCCGAGAAACTTGTTTGTCTGAGGGAACGATCAGATGTTTGACGTGCTGATACTAAAATTTTACATACAGTAGCTGTATCAGCTTTAGGTGCTCCACAGGCAGCAGCTGCATTTAAAAACCGAACATTTATAGCAGTTACGGCATCTTTTGGCGAACTAAACTTACTACCGTTACAATCTTTTACAATCTCGGAGCATTTCAACCTAGAGGTATTGTTTTTCCCCCTCTCCGTGTTCACGATTCCCCACATAGCTTTAGATGGATTCGTACTTCCGTGGCGTATTATGGGAGAGGCCTATGTCCAGCAGTGGACGAACACGGGCTGATGATGATGATGATGATGATGATGATGATGTACTTCCGTGTATTATACTTGTTCCGTATAATCGGGCAACATTATATCGGCCATCGAAATATAGCGGATCTATGTTTTGACAGCCGGCATTCAAGTGACGTTGTCTCGTTTCGCCGGTACGTTCGAGAGACTCCTGGCTTGCTTTTCTGGATAAAAGTGTTATAGTTCGCGGGAACGACGAGTTTAAAAGCTTTAGTATTGTGCGGGAACACATTATTAACGTTAAGTGTGACTACTGGATTAGTGCTGGAATATTAATTGTGAAGTGGCTGCTGGATTGGCCGCTTCTACAACGCAGGATCGTTCTGGAACGGGAAGTCTACGGAACTACTGTCTGGTTTGGTATTCCAAATTCTTTCCAACCCTGTTCCCTTTATCCTTGACGACCAAACTGGACTTTGGACGACGCCGGGAACCCTATGTAAGTAATTTCTTTTCGGTACCTTGTTTGCAATTAGGGGGTAAATATTAAAATCGGTATAAACGCAAAATAATAATGTTTAATTCTCGCTTATGGGCCCCGAGACGGTAATTTCTGGATAAAATACTGTACATTTTTTGGTAGACAGAGCGCGGTTAGCCGTAAATACCCCTTTTTTGTTTTTAGTTTTCTGGGAAAATATATCGGGTAGGCCAGATATTTGGGGGTTCCCAGTTTATAATTTCTCCCCAAACTGTCGGGAAATTAGTATTAAGTGGTATCCGGTTTAATAGGTTGCGGATATATTTGTTGTGACATTGTCCGAACTTTAGGTTAATTTAAAATTTAAATTTAAATTTAAAAATTGCTTCGGATTTGGCCAACCAGCTCCGATGGTTCGAATCCTTACAAGGATTGGTCGGCCGGAGAGACCGGGAGGAGGCGCTCCTAAACAGGGCAGAACACCTCGACAGGCGCCTGGAGATCGCTGAGAGGAGCACAGGATTGCTGCGGGATGCAAGGCCGTCTCCAACTGAGGAGCAGATGGAGAGGATCGACGCGGACATGCGGCGCATTCTAGATGTGTACGACGAGGTCTCCGAAAGGGTTCGCCAGCTGGAGAGGTCTCGTCAGGGAAGGGCGAACTCGGGACCCGTCATCAGGGATGCGGGTTCGGGTGTAGTGGGACGCCTTCCCACCCTGGACTTGCCCAAGTTTACAGGTAACTTGCGAGAGTGGAGCGGCTTCCGGAGTATGTTCGCCTCTCTCGTGGATTCACGCACGGATCTGACGAAGGCGGAGAAACTGGCCTATCTCCGCACGTCACTGGAGGGTGAGGCACTCTCCCTGATCCAGCACCTGGAGCTGGACGACGACAACTTCGGCACGGCGATGGAGTTGCTGGAGACGAGGTTCCAAAACCCTCGGCTCCTCGCCGACGCTCACGTGTCCCAAATACTGGGGCTGCCGAAGGTGACTGAGAGGTCTCAGTTGAGGCCGCTAATCCTCACGCCCGTGAAGGTGGCGTACAACGCCTTGCGCAGCTTGGGACTGCCAGTAGAACACTGGTCGTTACTGCTAGTCCACATTCTGCTGGGCAAGGTGCCGCTGGAGTTGCGCGCCCGGTTCGAGCGGGAAAGGGGCCTTCACGGCGACCCGAAGGTCTTCCCCACGTTTGAGGAGCTGCTTCGGGTCCTGGAGTTGGAGGCGAGGATGGTCGAGTCGGCGCCGCAGGAGGCGCAGCCCGCCGCTTCAGCTCGTGGCCCTGCCGGAACAGGACCGCGACCTACCAATTCCCGCACTCAGGGTGGGGTATAGCGGTCGGCGACGGTGACGACTGCGTCGGAGCAGGAGTGCCCGAACTGTGGCCAGCTTCACGCGCTGATGCAGTGTCCGGCCCTGCTCGCGAGGACGACTTCCGACCGACGAGGCATCGTTCGGCGGTTGCGTCGGTGCTACGGGTGCCTGGGGGGTCATTTGTACAATGACTGCCCCACGGCACGGCCGTGTCCTGGGTGTGGGGGACCACACCACCAGCTCTTGTGCACCAGGAGCGATGGTGCTGGTCGACAGCCCTCAGGGAGGGGGCCCTCCACGGGCGGGGGCGCTCCCACGCAGAGCCACGCATTGTACAACAATGAAGTGGCTACAGCGTGGAGCACACCCCCTCCACCCCAACTCACGGCAGCACCGGGCAGCCCAACGAGGGGCGTCCTTCACGTGGCTCGGTCACCTCGGTCACAGCCCGCGCGGACGCGGGCGAATTGGAGGGATGGAAGGGTGATACCGGAGTCACCACTGGGGTCACCTCCCCAGCGTTACCCTTCTCCGCCGCTGGATCCGCGACCGATGGAATGGAGGGCGTACACGCCTCCCCTCCATGAACATCCGAGGCTGGAATACCACCCGCCCTACTTTCGGTATGGCAGGGCGGCCGGATATGCCCCCCCTCCGATGGCCCTTTGCACTCGGCAGCCATATTGGGCTGAGCCCGGTAGTCCGACGGGTTCGGACGGGCCTCGGAGGGATTGACTAGCCTCCGTTCCCTTGGCACAGGATCAACCGGTGGTCCTGCTGCCCACCCTCTGGTTAAGGGTTTGGGGTCCAAGAGGCGACTACGTCCGGATACGAGCGCTCTTGGACACAGGGTCCCAGGGGTGCATTTTAACAACCCGGGTTGTTCATCGCCTGGGCCTGGCTAGGTTTCCGTCACCGACTCCGTTGCGAGGAGTCGGGAACACAGAGGTGCGGTTGGCTGGACAGACCCGCCTCTCCTTCTCGTCCGTACATTCCTATTCGGAAAGGATTGCGGTCAGGGCCACCGTCATGGATTCGGTTGTCGGTTGGCTTCCTCAGGCGGACATAGATCCGGATCTTTTGTCCTGTACTAAGGGTCTCAGGTTGGCGGATCCCCGCTTCGGGATGGCGGGTCCGGTAGACCTTTTGTTGGGTTCTGATGTACTGGGTTACATCATGAACGGCAAGCCTAGACTGCTGGATCAGTCTTCGCTGATGGCGCTGCCCACCATCTACGGATACGCCATTTTGTGAATGGTGGATGAGTGGCAGCAGTCGAATCAGGCTTCCTTTACGAGAACGGCCCTCGCTCAGATCATGCAGAGGTTCTGGGAGATCGAAGAGCCGCCTACCGTGTCTCGGCTGGATCCCGAGCACGTGGAGTGTGAGAATTTTTATCAGGCTCACACTCGGAGAATGGTCTCTGGGCGATTGGAGACTAGGCTGCCCTTCCGGGATAACCCCCCGCGTCTGGGCCAGTCTCGATCACTGGCCGAAAAAAGGCTCAGGTCCATGGAGCGACGCATGGCTCGAGATCCTGTACTTCGGGAAAAGTACATCGAGTTCATGAGGGAGTATGAGGCACTGGGCCACATGTCTCCGGCTCGCGACGACTGGTCGACCATGGATCACTACTTTTTGCCTCATCACGCCGTTTTGAAGGCGTCGACGGGCAAACTCAGGACGGTGTTCGATGGATCCGCTCCGACTTCGACAGGAGTGTCACTGAACCAGTGCCTCCACGCTGGACCGAAGCTACATCGGGATATTGTAGACATCATCCTGAATTTCCGTAGGCATCAGGTGGTGTTGGGAGCGGACATCCGTATGATGTTCCGACAAACGGGCATACACCCCGAGGACAGGAGGTTCCAGTTGATCCTCTGGCGGGAAAGTCCTCAGGACCCTATGATGGTGTATGAGTTGAACACCAACACCTATGGGTTGAGATCAAGCCCCTTCATTGCGATCCGCTCACTGCTGGAGTTGGCGGAGCAAGAACGGGCTCGGTACCCACGTGCAGCCGCAGTTCTGGAACGCGACCTGTACGTGGACGACGTTTGCACTGGTGCGCAGACGGTGGAGGAAGCTCTGTTGCTCCGGGATGAGCTTACAGAGCTTCTCGCATCTGGAGGCTATGAGCTTCGGAAATGGCTCTCTAACGACCCCAACGTCCTGGCTGGTATCCCGGACGATCACCAGCAGGATCCGGGGCTCTTCGAGGAAGGTGACGATCCGCACGGGATTGCGGTTCTGGGCATGCAGTATCAACCGGTTGCTGACATCTTCACCTTTCGGGTGGCACTGGAAGCCACACGCGCGTGGACAAAACGGACGGTTTTGTCCACCATCGCCAGGATGTTTGATCCAAACGGTTGGATCAGTCCGGTTCTGTTCGCAGCCAAGTGTCTGTTACAGCGACTTTGGACTCTGAAGGTCTCATGGGACGACCCCCTGGTTGGAGACTCGCTTAACATTTGGCTTCGTTTAATATCTGACCTCGAAACGGTCAATCGAGTGGCGTTGCCCCGTCGCATTCTGCCACCAGGCTGTAGCCGGATCAGCCTGCACGGGTTCTGTGATGCGTCCGAGCTGGGCTATGCCGCATCTGTGTACTTGCGTACAGTTGACGCTGGAGGCCACGTCAATGTCACGCTCTTATTGGGGAAGAGCAAGGTAGCTCCTATCAGGACACGACTCACTATTCCGAAACTGGAATTGAGCGGAGCCACATTACTTGCTCGGCTGCTTAAGCACGTATATCAGGAACTGTCCACCTCGATAGACATCCGGAAGGTCTATGCGTGGTCAGACAGTCAGGTCGTACTTGCCTGGTTACGAGCAGCCCGCAGCCTCTCACACCTTGGAGACTTTTGTGGGAAATCGGGTTTCCCAAATCCAAAACAATGGACTGGACATTGTTTGGAGACATGTCCCGGGTGAGTTGAACCCCGCTGACTGTGCTTCGCGCGGCTGTTCCGCGCCGGAGCTAGTTGATCACCCCTTATGGTGGGGTCCGGACTGGCTGCGGGAGCCAGAAGCTTCCTGGCCAGCTCTCGGCGCGGACTCGGAGCGAGCGGAGCTGCCCGGAGTCCGCGTGCATGCGATTGTGGCGGAAGTGCCCCCAGACCCTGACTGGTTGACGGGTCGTTACAGCAAGCTGGATAAGTTGTTGGGGGTAACTAGCTGGATTAAACGCTTCATCCACAACTGTCGTCACCCTCGTCAGAGGAGGAGTGACCAGATCGCCACTGTGGAGGAGCGTCGGAGTTCCTTGCTGCACCTCATTCGGCTGGTGCAGGGTGAGAGGTTTCCGACGGAACTTGAGGCGCTGCGCTGCGGACGCGCTCGCTTGAAGGGTGCGGTCGCCAAGTTGAACCCTTTCACAGATCAGGATGGTCTTCTGCGCGTAGGAGGTCGGCTCCGGAAAGCCAACCTGCCGTACGGCAGCAGGCACCCCCTGTTGCTACCTAAAGGAGGTCCTCTGGTGGACCTGCTGATCACCGATCGGCATATCGGTAACGCGCACGCTGGATGTGGCGCGCTTCTCGCTGTGTTGCAGCGTGAATTCTGGATCTTGTCGGCTCGCAGGGCGGTCCGAAAGGTGCTGTTTAGATGTGTCCCTTGTTATAGGCTCAAGGCGTCTACCATGCAGCCCATGATGGGAGATCTTCCTCCGGATAGGATTTCTCCCTCGAGGCCGTTCGACGGGGTCGGAACGGACTTCGCTGGGCCCTTCTCGGTCAAGTCATCGACGTTGCGTAACGCCAAGGTCGTTAAAGCCTACCTGTGCGTCTTTGTGTGTTTGGCCACCAAAGCAGTCCACCTGGAGCTGGTCTCTGCGCTGTCTACGGAGGCCTTTGTCGCGGCGCTGGATCGCTTTGTAGCGCGAAGAGGAGTACCCTCTTTAATACGTTCGGACAATGGCACAAATTATCGAGGGGCGGCGAATTATTTACGCGAAGTTAATAATTTTTTAAATTCTGGTAATAATAGTTTAAGTCTGGCTCTCGCCCAGCGGGGAATCAGCTGGCAATTTAGTGTGTCGGCCTGTCCTCACTGGGGAGGAATTTTTGAGGCTGCGGTGAAGTCTGCTAAAACCCATCTCCGCCGTGTCATCGGGGAGACCGTGTTAACTTGGGAAGAGTTAGTCACGGTACTATGCCGCGTGGAGGCAGTGCTTAATTCCCGTCCTCTCTGTCCAATCTCGCCTGACCCTAACGATCTAGAAGTCTTGACGCCGGGTCACTTCTTGATCGGTCAGCCTTTAACCGCGTTGCCGGAGTATCCCTGGAAGGATGAGCGCCCCGGACGCCTGTCCCGTTTTCAGTTATTGCAGCAAATAAGTCAAGACTTCTGGAGGCGCTGGTCGGCCGAGTACTTGCATCTGTTGCAACAACGGGTAAAATGGACAGATAGGACGGAGGCCCCTCGGGAAGGGGACTTAGTATTATTAAAAGAGGCAAATTTGGCCCCCCTACTCTGGCGTAGGGGACGTATTTTAAAATTGATATCTGGTACTGATGGCACACCCCGCGTGGCGGAGATTCTGGTTTCTGGTTCCAGACTTCAGCGCGCGGTGTCCTCTCTGGCCCGCTTGCCTCTTTATTAGATATACGTATTTGTCAAGGTTAAAATTTAATTTTATTTTATTACTAAGTTTTTTTTGGTTTGATTTCCACTTTCGGGTCAAAGCTGGGAATTTAGTTTTATTTGGGGTCCGGATACTGCTAAATACTGATTGCTAGAATTGAGCTGGAGTTCAATTGGGCGGGGGTTTTGTTCCGTATAATCGGGCAACATTATATCGGCCATCGAAATATAGCGGATCTATGTTTTGACAGCCGGCATTCAAGTGACGTTGTCTCGTTTCGCCGGTACGTTCGAGAGACTCCTGGTTTGCTTTTCTGGATAAAAGTGTTATAGTTCGCGGGAACGACGAGTTTTTCGGGATAAAAGCTTTAGTATTGTGCGGGAACACATTATTAACGTTAAGTGTGACTACTGGATTAGTGCTGGACTATTAATTGTGAAGTGGCTGCTGGATTGGCCGCTTCTACAACGCAGGATCGTTCTGGAACGGGAAGTCTACGGAACTACTGTCTGGTTTGGTATTCCAAATTCTTCCCAACCCTGTTCCCTTTATCCTTGACGACCAAACTGGACTTTGGACGACGCCGGGAACCCTATGTAAGTAATTTCTTTTCGGTACCTTGTTTGCAATTAGGGGGTAAATATTAAAATCGGTATAAACGCAAAATAATAATGTTTAATTCTCGCTTATGGGCCCCGAGACGGTAATTTCTGGATAAAATACTGTACAATACTACTATAATGATTTGTCTTAGACATATTCAAAGTCGAAATGTATTTCCTGTTAAGATCGTCAAAAATAGCTATTAAGTTCTCTTCCTCAGGAAATTGGTCAACTAATTTCGAAATATCAAACAACAATGATTTTAGATTAAGTATGTCAGGCGTAGCCCACGACGCGTCACGTTTGTTATGTGGAGTTCGTTTTATCGGGAAACAAGTATCATACTTATTTGCTAAAATATTGATCAGTGCCACCGCAAATGTTTGAGCGGTTTTGTTTCTTTCGCTTACCTCGCACCAATCTATACTGTCAATAGATATAACAAAATTTGCCCGGTTATTCTGCGAGAAATCACGCGTGCGGCGAGTGAGCTGTGCTGGCGTTGAGTGTGCAAATTTCACCACTCCACGTACAGCTAAGTGATCCGACAGAAGCGTATTTATTGAGTTTGCAGAAGTAAATTGTCGCGCTACATTTGAGAAAATAAGGTCAATCACTGTTTGTGAGTTTTCTGTTATACGAGTAGGGAAGTCTACAATCGAACTCACATCATGGGAGTGGATTAAGTCGGACAGATTTCTAAAGTCAGCGCTAGTGTTGTCTAAAATATTTATGTTTATGTCACCGAAAATCATGAATGTTTTATCAGTTTCACTGAGCTTATCAAGCAAACGTTCCAGGCCACTTAAGAAACCTCTAACATGAGCTAGGCTTGTGCGAAATGATAGTAATGTCAAAGTCCATAACGTCAATCGCGGAGATTTCGCAAAATCTTTCTTCTGACAATGCTGATAACTCAACGTTTTCGGCATACTTTAGTGCTTCATTTACAAAGATGCAAGATCCGCCATGGATAACATTATTTCTACAAAAACTAGACACTAACTTGAAGCCTTTTAAGTGTATACATAGTAAATTTGGGGCGGTAAGCCAGTGTTCTGTTAATGCAAGAACATCGCACTATTCTCTCTGATATCTGTCTGATATTCTGTCTGATATGCCTTCGAAACTTAATATTTTGTCATTCATAATTATGTTTTTTACTAAGAATCCCATTCCATATACACCCTGTTTTTTTCCATAGTAATGAAAAATGTATCCACCATATTCCCGTATTTCCTCTCCTTTACTTCTCACTTCACAAAGTCCAATAATATCCCATTTTATAATTCTTATGGCTTCCTCCAGTTCTTCTAACCTTGTGTCCGTCATTAGTGTTATAACATTCAATGTTGCAATATGTGTTTTATTACATAATTTACTTTTAATTTCATTATTTAGTGATACATTTTTAGGGGGTGGTGGTCTGACAATCCCACGGGGACCAGCCGGGTTGCGGTCGTTCCGGTTCTGGTTGCTGATAATTAGTTGCTACTTATTTTGGTTTGGTTTCATATTAACAGATAACAATTTTGATCTAGGTCTTATTAGGTCGAATGCATTTTTTCTGTTTTCGTTTCTTTATTTTTCATTTTTTTATTTTTTTATGATGCATTGATTATTAACAAAAGTCGTAGAACAAGTATTCTTCAACAACAAGTACAATAGTAAAAGTTGTAGAATAAGTATCTGAATCTGACAAGTATTGTTTGTTTAAGCAGAGAAAACATGGCCTTAAATGAATGTAGTTTGATTACCAGTAACCCTGTATATATTAGTCTAGTCAACAAGTTCAAAAACGTGCTAAATAGAAATTAAGCTCCTAAAACATGTGCGACTTCTCATTCGATGCGGAATGACGTCTAGAAAAATGCTTTTAAGGGTTGATTAGCACATCAAAAATTGCGATAGTTATTAACAAAATAAGAAAACAGAAAGAAGGTAGGTATTTAGTTATTTATTAATAATTTCTTAACCAAATATACTTAAGAACTTTTGAAAGAAGATCTTGAAAGAAGAGGAAATTTCCAATATAAGATTTTAACTCCTATAACTCTATATTTATTATTTAAACACTTTTTTTTAACGCTGAAAGTAGAGCTCCGCAAGGTCGATACGGCATAGACGCACCGACTACTATACATAATATGTCTATGAGAAAAAGCCCCGAGTTTAATTTGTGGGAACAGAAACTGGGCTGTTTATGCTTTATTCTTTTTTTAAATCGTAAAATATATGGGTATTTGCTCAGCTAAACAGCATGCGTCACTGATGCATAGTAAGAAGAAAATAAATGCTCTGTTCTAAACTAATAAATTCCCTCGATGTCTATGGTTGGTAGAAAATCTGTATCAACTAACTTTTCTTCCATATTTCTTACAAAATATGGAAGAAAAGTTAGTTGATACTAGTTAGTTGATAGTAGTTAAGTATATCTTTAAATCAGTCAAACATTTGTTAGTTCACTGCTGAACGTACTATTGCTTCCTGTCTTACGTTTGTCGTTAATTTATTGAACTTTTAGAAGGTATTAAGGTACAAGTTCGCGCTGAGACTGCGGCAAGAGACCGCGACTAGAGACTCCGACAGGCACATAACATTGTGAAATTGCGCCAGTTTGCGCCGAGACCGCGACTGAAGACCGAGACACACACGTGTCGCGCCCAAACAATTCCATAGTGTAAAGTTCCTGTCGCGGTCTCCGGTCGCAGTCTCTGCGCGAACTTGTATCTTTACGTGTGCCAATTCACGGTCTCCATTTCTAACCATAAACAAACTTCATTCAGATACAACAAATATCCACGTTTATCGCCCAGTCTATGCTTATCTTCGGTGAAAATTGAATTGAAAACCAAGCGCTTAAGATTCATTGTAATCGTTCTATTTTTACCAACAAGTACAGAACAATTCGGCATTTTGACTATTTACGAACACAACTTTCTCTTAAGGCACTTCAGAGCGACTGATCAAATGTCAGAGCTAGGCCTGAAAAATTAACCGTATGAAGGAGACATGGCCACGCCCCCAAGGCATATCCCCCAATATCCGTGGTGCAGATTCAGACTATATTAATAACTTTTAACGGAAACTCCCACAGGAGTAAGATCGAGATCATAATCAGTATGTGTACTTACTTTTTCAGCTGGACAATTCTTGGTTCCAAAGTTTCGTATCACCGAACCAATGAGAGGGTCTTTCAATATTAAATCGCAAATAATGTACTTTTACGAATAAACGCTTGTACTCGTTGTGTAGATACTCGTGAAAAATCGGATCAAGCTTTGAAAACAAATTAAACAACTCATATTTGTTTTCATAAGGCCACGTGAATACTTTTACTGATGAATGCGTATAAAACAACTTGCAAAACTGGGCTTTATGGTGAATACTGTTTAATAAACTGATTGTGTGAAGAAAAAGATACTCTTCAGATATATAGATACTCTTCAGACTCTATTTGCAGCGATAGTAAAACTTTTATAGGAGATGAAAATTTAAAAGAGCGAGCAAAGACGCGTACAGCAAAACTCTCTTGTTTTTTTGTAAGAACAAGTTTGAAAAATGCTTGTCTGTGAAAAAGTGGTGTTATATGTTCGTTTACGTTTTAGCCGTACCGTTAAGCTTTCATAATCAGATTCAAATCAAATTAATTTTATTTGGAACTTAAAAAAGTATATAAAATAGGAGTCCACTGGCTCCGAGCTAGTTAGAACTGTGTTTCGGAAGCCAGTGGCATCTTCCAACTTGTACATGAAAAAAAGTTACAAATATTTAAATTAATACATTAATCATTTTAATTTGATAGTAAATAGAGAATTAACGAAAATGAACTGACAATAATTTAAAACAGTTATAAGCATTGAATTGATATAACTATGATAATACGAATTGAAAATTAGTGTTGTAACAGAAGCATCCAATAGTGAAGTTCCGGCAAACGTCAATAGATGGCGTTACGGTAGAATTAGAACACGCTAACGTTTGTTAACCAGCAATCTACATACATCCAGTGTGTCGTCCATTGCGGTATCCATTCGTAGGCTCCTCTAACGTATATAGCGGACAGCTGCCTGGCCCTATACCACGTCTACAGAGTACCTACTACGAGTCACAGTATCGGACAGCTGCCTGGCCATACTACGACATCTCTTCCCTCCGCGTTGTTTCCGGATTTCTTTTTGTTTGGGCATTAATAAATCACCGTTCCGTGTGTATTCTCTATTATTCGCCATCATCACCCACTACAACTGACGCCCAACGTGTAATAATAGAGACGCACCGGTACTTTAATGTCTGAAAAAACTGAAACACTAGAAAAAACTAAGGAAGAAAGAAGGACGTCGTCAAAGTCAAGCCCAGTGTTGAAAACTAAGAAACAATTACTTGCAAGACCAAGAAGAACGTGTCAAGCCAAAGCAAAAATGGCTGTAACATTTTCCGAAGAACAGTTTGAAACACTTATCACTACACTGTCATCAACGGGCCGTAGTCGTTCATTTGCCTCCTGCACTGCTTTGTATTATGGTGAAAGATGTACTAAGGCTGTAGAAAACTTTTTATCTGCAGTTCGTGTGTACAAACGCCTTGAAAAAATAAAGGACTCCGATGCTCTTGACGGTTTACCCCTACTACTCAAAGAAGAAGCTGGAACATGGTGGCAAGGAGTAAAAGACACCGTAAACACATGGGACGATTTTGAAAGCGCTATTCGACATGCTTTTGGCCCTAAAAAACCTGCATACGTCATATATCAGGAAATAATGTCCAAGAAGCAAGAAGCGAAAACCGTCACAGAAGCATTTATACACCAGAAAAGAATGTTGTTTGCACAATTACCGCAACCAAAATTGACAGAGGTACAACAGTTGGACATGATTTTTGGACTGTTGCATCTGAACGTACGAGAAAAAATTCCTCGAGATACAGTGCACAACTTTTACGACCTCATTTCGGCTGCACGAGGAGTTGAAGATATTATTTTTGAGAAGAAGGGAAATTTCAGTGAGCAGAAAGATAACAAATCAGAAGACACATTAATTGATTCATCTGCTACTTCTGAATCAAAAAAATCTAAAGTGCGCTGTACCTTCTGTCGTAAACCAGGACATCTGATGGCTGATTGTAGAAAGTTAAAATACAAACAAAGCATAGAGCAAGACAGCAAGAAAGAAGACGTGCAATGTTTACGCACTGTCACATCTACTCCAAAGGTCACATGCTATGGATGTGGTGCTCCAAATGTATACCGAGCCAACTGCGATACATGCAACAAATCAAAGAGTTTTGCTAATGCGGACATTGGATTTTGCTCAGTCAACGTGTCAACTGACGCTAGAGCCAGACCGGTCATATTTCCCAAAATTGAAGGCGTAACAGGATCTGCTTACGTTGACACGTGTGCAAAATCAAGCATCGCTTCGCATTCCTTGTACCAGAGACTAAAGGAAAAGGGTCATACGTTTGAGAGAGTACTAGTAAATTTCGCATTGGCAGATGGTGTAAAAAAGCGAGAATGGGTACTAACTACAAAAGCTTCTGTCACATTGGAAAATAAGACCATTACGACCACTTTCTTAGTCTTGCCTGGAAAGGAAGAAAATCGTACGCTTCTAGGAGTAGGATTCATACAGGATGCTGGCATGGTGTTGAATCTCGCACAATTCACGTGGCATTTCGAAGGAGAAGATACCACATACGAACTGTTTAAGGAAGACTTCGTAATTTTTAATAGCCGCACAGATCAAGTAAAACCAACAATGCAACCAAATTTGCCAGAAGGTTCTGCGACGGCGAATAAATATGAAGGATGTCTTGCCCCAGATGCTAAAAAAAGGAAACTTCTCTTTGATGGACATGATCCCGTAATGGAATCGCTGTACGATGATGCTTGTAGATCGATCGATACAATAGACATAATGCTGTCGCCGCATTCTGAAAATTTGTTCCCAGATATAAATTTAGACCCCAACATTGGCTGAAGCTAATGACGCCCTTTCATAATAAAAACTGATGCCAGTAATCATGCAATCGGAGCAGTTTTGGTGTAGGGGGAGAATAAATAGAGATTTGCAACACTATCAAGAGTTCAACTATTGATCTTAGTATTGCGTACATCATCGTAGTCATCTTACATTTGACTGTGAACATTTGTTGCTATCTAGAACTGGCTCTCTCGTCGGGTCGTCGTCGGAGCCAGAGGGGGAGACTGTAACAGAAGCATCCAATAGTGAAGTTCCGGCAAACGTCAATAGATGGCGTTACGGTAGAATTAGAACACGCTAACGTTTGTTAACCAGCAATCTACATACATCCAGTGTGTCGTCCATTGCGGTATCCATTCGTAGGCTCCTCTAACGTATATAGCGGACAGCTGCCTGGCCCTATACCACGTCTACAGAGTACCTACTACGAGTCACAGTATCGGACAGCTGCCTGGCCATACTACGACATCTCTTCCCTCCGCGTTGTTTCCGGATTTCTTTTTGTTTGGGCATTAATAAATCACCGTTCCGTGTGTATTCTCTATTATTCGCCATCATCACCCACTACAGTGTTAATTTTTTTTTGCAGATAATAAATAAATAGGTAGTTCATGGCAAATATTAATCAAAAGTAAATTTTGATGATCACCATGAAATTGCCAATCACAACACAAAATTACAACGACAATTATAGTGACTTTCCATTGTTTGCCTTTTAGAACTAAAATAATCAGACTTTAGTTTCTTACCGTGACATTGTTGTCCCAAGTATGTTTTATAAACGCATACATATTGAATACTAGCTGAACGCGCGCGCGTTGCTACGCCATCTATCGAAAATCGGTCGTACCAATTCAAATTTTGAACAAATTCGGTTACTTTAGGTTCTAATGACGCAACCTTTAACATAATGACATATGCTGTCACGCAACGAAAGCTCTCAAAAAGCAATATTTCTTCCTGTTTTTGTTACATTTTCCAGTCATGCTCCGCTCCTGTTGATAGTAGCGTAATGTTAAATAGCCTATAGCCTTCTGGACTATCCTACAAAGAAAGAATCTTTCAACTCGGACCAATAGTTCCAGAGATCCTTGCGTTCAAACAAACAAACTCTTCAGCTTTATAATATTAGTATAGATGTAAGGAGATCCTCTCGCATATTTTCTGACGTTAACAGTGGAGTTGGTTAAGTATTTTTCGTTCCAATAAAACATCTCTGCTCTTTCAGGTATTGCTTCTAAAGACACAATGCCAGAAAAAACTTCCTGGAGCCATAAATTCACTAATATTTGTACTTTAATAAAACAAATGAAAGAATAATAACACAATTTTACAGTTTATACAGTACCAGCAGCGCCCCGCGGTGTTACCCGCGTAGTTCCCGTTCCCGTTGTTTTTCCGGGATAAAAAGTCTATGTGTTTTTCCAGACTTTAATCTATCTGTGTTCCAAATTTCAGCCCGATCCGTTTCTACGTTAGGGCGTGATTGAGCACCAAACATCCATACATTGACATTTATAATATTAGTAGAATTATAATATTAGTAGGATAACAGTGTCATACGGACGGACAGGCAGGCAGACAGACATGACGAATCTATAAGGGTCCCGTTTTTGGCCATTTGGCTACGGAACCTTAAAAAATATTATCGATCGGAAATTTAGAGCAAAGTTAAATTCTATTCTTACTGGCTTAATACTCGTAGAGAGCTCTACTAAATGGTTAATTTGTCAAATTTCCTTCCGTCGATGGTATTTTATGTTGGTCTATATTTTATGGTAATAAAATAAAAACTATACTTACATAACTACAATAAACAAAAAATGCAAATAAACACGTCACAAGTTGAATAAATAGTCAGAGTGAATATTACAAAATGTCGACTGTTGAGTCATTGGGTGTCTGGTTTATTTCCGATATTCTAAATTAAAGCCATTAAATCAGATTGGAATAATTCAGTTACTAAAAATATAATAAAATTGTCTGATTATGCACTAATATAAATGGGTCTCGTCAGTGGTTATATTTCAGATTAGATAACAAAATAAAAAATGCACTTAAGAGTGCGCCTAAAACCAGGAAAAAATCAGATTTCACCCGCGCGACGCGTTTCTTAATGTGATGTACATAAAGTCGAGAATAGCATGACACAGTTTGGAGGAAAAATCAATATTTAATCAGGAGTCCATTTTTGACCAAGTTTTATTTAATTACTCAATAACTAAACATAAATTTAAAAAAGTGTTCGGTTACTTTACTAGAACGTACAAATAGAAATTTTATTACCAAAAAATAATGTGGGGTCATCGCTGATAATTTCGAGTACTCGAATTAAAACGGGTTTTTTCGGTGTCATTTTTATTTTTTTATTGTAAAAAATTCTGATCTATTTTTAAAATTCTATTCGGTTATTGTGCTTCTTCTTGATTGTACCCACACGTCAATCTTTTTTTTTGTCATAGTTTTTAGTTTCTGAACTTCAGTGAGCGGCGTCGAAAATGTCCTTTTTTCGTTTTCTGGCTTTAGGCGCCCCCTTAAAATATTATGATTACCTACTACAGATATACTTACTAACGTCAAACTAGTAGAAAACATAAAATTTATAAACTTACATTATTACATGTTACATTCACAAATTATGTGGGGTATAATTATAAATTGTTCATAACATTCGTAATATATTATTTACATCATTAGGTAAAAGTCACAAAATCAAAGAGAATAACATTAAAACAGAAAAATTATAAATTCAATATAAATTAACAATTTGAGACATTTAGTATTGAGACATTGGGCTCGTGAGGGCCGAGAGCTCACCTCATTTTCAAAATCCTTTCCGAGCGCTTTTTTGACGCAGCGCGTGACCAAAATGCTGGCTGGCCCAACGGCAAAGCATAAGCATTGCCATCCAGCGAGGTAATGCCGCCAGTATGCTGTGCACGTAGGGAAGTTTAGTTTCAATGGAAATTACTAATTAATGGCAATTTAATTTTGTTTGTGTACATATATGTTACCAGAAATGTATCACTACATCTCATCATCTACTCCTAGGAAACGTATACAATTCCGAAGCTCTTTAGGAAATGTATAAAATAGACAGACAGACAGACAGAAACACTTTATTATGCACCAGAAAAATACATACAATCAAACAATATTCAAATATCAATATTTAAATATGGTTTTGAAAGTTATTTAAGACGCATATTTAATCCTGGAAAATTTATATATTTCTTAAGAATTGTATTTTACACCTTAACCCCTTAACCTCTTAATTGGGTCATTGTTCGTGGCTCATACTTCTCTTTTTCTACTTCAACTAGCCCAGGCTGTCCTAGAAAGCTAGCGTTCTTTTCAGGGTGGTAAAATGTCTCCGGTACAGATGTTGTGCTCGGATATTGTCATTTAAAGATCATTATTCTAAATATAAAACAGGCCAAGTGCGAGTGGGACTCCCGCACTAAGGGTTCCGTACCATTAGCAAATAAACGGCGAAAACCTCTTTGGCTTTATTCGAAATTTCTTATAAGTACATCGCAATTTCCGCAGACAGGGAAAAAGTTTCATTTTATTGATTTTTATCTCATGATTCTGTCGATGAATTCGATATCGTGTTCTAACAATACTAGTGGCGCCATCTATTTTATTTGGGACGGATTAATCGAGCAAAAATCAAGTTTGTTGTATGGGAGCCCTTAAATAATGTTTTCATTTTATTTTTATATTATTTTATTTTTTTTATTTCATTTTATCATTTTATTATCATATATTTGTTGTTATAGCTGCAATAGAAATACAGCATCTGTGAAAATTTCAACTGCCTAGCTATCACCGTTCTTGAGATACAGCCTGGTGACAGACGGACGGACAGCCAAGTCATAGGGTTCTGTTTTTACCCTTTGGGTACGGTACCCTAAAAAGCGATTAAATCTTTCGAGGTGGATCAAATTAGGCTATATCTCTCAAAGTGGACCAAATTACACATAAATGCCATTTTTCGTGAATATTGGTTGACTTGGTGAAGATTTACACTGGAAACAAACATTATAAGACTGGATTTTTATATACTAAGATTTGGAACTTTGAAAAGAAAATCAGAAAGTCACATGCAATATTTTTTTTATTACCCATCCATACAAACTATTTCAATTAGTCAAATTTTTATTCTATTATGAATCTCAGAAGCATTTCAGTTCTTGTTTGATTTGACAGTATATTGTTTAATAGTCAAATAAATATATCCCTTTCCGATGATGTCATGAGATGGTTCGGTTTTGAATATAATTTCTGTTCGGCATTTTTGAAACGGAAACACATAAGGAAATTTCGGAAACGACATGGACACATTCAATAATCCATTTGGGCCCTGGAAAAATATATGGTAATTCATAATTTTACAATAATCCATTCGGACCCTGGAAAAAAATATGGTAATTTATCAGATTATCAGAGCCCCGCGGTTTTACCAACGAGGTTCCCGTTCCCGTTATGTTCCCGGAATAAAATTTGGAACATAGATAGATTATAGTCTAGAATACTACATAGGCTACCTTTTATCACGGGAAAATTATGTTACGGTTACGGGGTTAGGGGTCGGAAAATTGTGGGATGCGACAGTACTGCAAAATAATATACCTACTGGTGAAGGCTAAATATCAAAGAGCCTTGAACATCAGAGACAGTCATCAGGCACAGTCCGTCAGTTATCTGCCTGATTTAAGCCTAATTAAGCCTGTAGGCTTATCTGATAACTGACCATACGGTTGGATCAAGGGGCAGATGCAGAAGTCTATCACCATCGACTCCAAAAGTTGCAAGTTTATCGGGTTTTTATCGGATACATTTTGGAGAGTGTTCAGTTGATCTGCATGATCTAACTACTAACTTGCTCTTTTTTCATCGGACTGTTTGTAGCTCAACATTGTTTCATGGTTGAAGTTCCAAAAATCTAAACGAAGAGTTTAGAAGTTTACTCACGTTCGGGTTGAGTGGATTTTTTCCGATGGTTAGAATCTTGGTGTCTTCAAGTCGAGAGTGAATCGGTTTTTCTAGATAAGCACACTATATCGTAAACCGCATCGTCGCCTAACATCAGGCAAATAGTTAAATGCAAACCTTATAAACTATCTATTAATGAATTGTAAGTATCCGCTAGCAAAAAGATATAAACAACTGAAATTAAAATGATGAAGCGATTCTCCACGCGTGCGTGACAAATGTCGACTGGATTGTCCTCCGTAATTTTTTACTTCTGATCGTAGTTAATTTTGGTGACTTTGTTTGTCGATAGCGTTGAAAAAATCCATGGTTTCCCCAAAAAGTCTCCAAATCTTTTTAATGTTATTAATTCGAAAGTTTGTACATCTTACCGTAAAGTTATTAACACCGTTAGATCAAACGCGACCTAACGCCTGAGGTCAGTAGGCTAGGTTAGTTTGTAAGTTTGTTTTTAACCGACTAAAAAAAATAAGGTTTCTCAATTCGACCTTAATTTTTTTTTGTACATTATTACTGTGTTATACACGTATGTATTTGATTGTTTGGTTTTGATACTTTTTCAAGCAGACACTACTCGTACTGAAGGGACCTGGATTAAAGTTCATACAAACCCAAATTTTATACAGTTAAACTAACACATAAGATTTGTTTTTATCCCAATAAATAAAGGGATCGGGAACTTTTTTTAAATATTGGTGGTGGACAATTCACACACAACACCATCTGACCCCAAACTAAGCAAAGCTTGTGTGATGGCGGCCAGTTAGCTGATATAATACTTATATAGTTTTTTAAATACATACTTATTATATATATAAACACCCAGACACAGTGCAAACATTTGAATTCATCACACAAATATTTGCACTGGGTGGGAATCGAACCCACGACCCTCGGCTTCGCAGGCAGAGGTACTACCAACTAAGCTACGAGGCCAGTCAAGTCACTTTGCCTACGAAGCTGTGGCATGCTCTTAGTTAGAAATAATAATACAAACCCAATTACATTTATAACATACTTTGTCTAACGGACATTTCAATCCAAGCTCTCGAAGTCCTGGTCCTATAAAGTCATCTTTTTTTATCAAATCACACAACTTATAGTGTAATTCCACGAAAGAACGTTTATATTCATTATGAAGATACTCATAGAAGACCACGTCAATCTGAAATACAAAAAATATTCTAGAAATAAGGGTTATCCACACTTTAAGAATTGCATCTATGGTGAATCAATACGGTATCTATTTTTTTTCCCAAGTTTGCTATCTGTATTCCTCTGCGAGGTTACATTTCTATTTTCCTTACGTAAAATATACTGACTAATAAAACTGCAAGCTCACACAATCTTTACAGTATTATATTTTTAAAATGGTTGTCTGTAAAGTCGGTTTACTGACGATAATTTTACGTGATAACATTACTTATACCCCGTTTACATTATTCCAGTCCAGCGAAAGTTATTGAAATCAAGAAATTCTGGTTCTACACTGGCATTATACTGGCAAGTAACTGAATTTTTTTTGTACTCATAAATTTAGCCTTTCTGCTTACGGACCTATTTTCGAGTTTTTAGCTATTTTAAGCACTGAAATAAGGAAAGCAGGGCCGGAAAATATCATTAAAAAGTAATTTTTAAAAGTACCTTACCGTCACATTGTTTCCCCAAGTGTGGTAGTTGTATCCCCAAAAATTGATCATATAAGCACCCCGTCTGCTATATCTTCTAACGTTAACTGTGGCGTTGATTACATATTTTTCGTTGCTATAAACAAGTTCTGCCCTTTCTGGTATAGCTTCGATACCTTGAACTACGTCGCTGTAGACTTCCTGAAAATAAACATGGAAAAGTTTTTAATAAAGCGTGACGAGACGAGCACGACATGTGCCTGATGGTAAGCAACATGCCTGCCACATGAAAGCACAGTGACACGCAGCTATTGGAACATGAATAGTCCAAATCATTACCTAGCATTGCACTGCGCTCGTCACCCAGAGATTTAAGTTGTTATACAACAAAATCAAAATCCGAACTATTTGTCATGTGTGTAAAACTGTGCAGTTGTGTTAAGGCAAACAGGGACTTTTTACGCATTAATAATACAAACAACTTCTCATGATTTATTTTGTTTTGTTGTAAATAATCTAAAAAATGCGCTAAATCATTTTCATCAGTTTAGGTAATAAGTACTAGCAATGCTCCGCGGGTTTATCTACGTAGTTCCCATTCTTATTATTTTCCCACTGCGACGAAAATTTGGTTATGTGCTATTCCTCACTATAATCTGGTGTGTTCTAATTTTCAAATAGATCTGTTCAGGCGACGACGACGTGATAAACCAACATACATTTACAATTTCCAAATAGACTTTCAAATTAACTTTCACATTTATAATATTACTAGTACTATATAATAAACGGGGGTAGTTCCCGAGATAACATTCGCTCTAGCGTATAAAATAAATTAAAATAGTAAAATGACAATTAAAGATTTGGGACTTGCTGTAACTAACCTGCAGAAAACGATGGACCATATAATGGACGAGGTGGGGTCGCTGAAATCCATAATCAGCGACCAGAACGAGAAGATTTCGAAGCAAGGTGAGACAATCACAATACAACTTGACATAATCCAGCAACTAAAATGCTTAGTTGAAGGTACTTCGAAGGCGAAACTTGGCCCCGACACTACATCATGCACTATTTCCCCTGCGATATCGCGTCCTCCCCGCCAAGCCCGGCTGAATGCTATAGCTTCGGTAAATTCGAGCACTGGGTACGCGACCGCGACAAAAAAAATAAACACCACAGCCGCTATACACAGCAGCCGTAAGAATACAAAATCTGCATTTTACACTAAAAATATTATGAGCGGTTCTAATAGAACAAAAGCTATGTGGAAGATAGTTAACACCGAAAGAGGGCGTAATAGCTCTGTACAAATAAACGTCACTGATGTTATTTTAGACCCAAATGGCCAAAAATTTAACACAAAAAAACTGGCCCTCAACTACATGAACGCCAGGTTCCTTGGCGCGGCCGAGGCCTGCCAGGCCCCGCGCGCCGACGTCGCGCGCGCCCTGCGCTCGCTGCGCGCGGCGCGCCCGGCGGCGGACTGCTCGCTCCGGCTGCAGCCGTTCAGCGCTGACGAAGTCTTTCGAATAATAACATCGCGCATTCCACCAAAGATCTCAAAGGATGTGTATGGAATAAATATGAAACTTTTGAGAACGGCCGCGGGCCCTTTGTCTCCCATACTAGCAGAGTTATTTAACCGCTGTATTAAAGAAGGAGTCTATCCCACCCCGCTCAAGTTAAGTAAAGTCGTTCCTATTTTTAAAGGGAAAGGTAAAAGGTCCGACACCGATGGGTATAGACCGGTTTCCATCATCCCTGCGATTGCGAAGGTCTTTGAGAACGGGTTGAGCAGCAGGCTGGTCGGCTATCTATGCGCAACCGATTCTCTCTCTGATAAGCAATATGCTTACAGAGAAGGGCGGTCAACGACGACTTTGACGAGAAAGCTTGTCCGCCGCATAGTGGAAGCACGTGACCGTAAGCCTAAATTGCAAGTTGCTGTATTATGCTGCGACCTCTCGAAGGCCTTCGACGTCGCAGACCACGCGGTACTCACCGCCAAACTGGAGCACTACGGGGTGAGGGGTATGCCTCTTTCCCTGCTAAAAAATCTACTAGAGAACAGGGCGCAGATTGTGGTCGGCGATGCGGGCAAGGAAAAATCAGAACCACTATCTTCTAAAATGGGCGTGGCTCAGGGGCGTCTGTGTCAAATTTGCTCTTCTCTCTTCTCCTCAACGATTTGCCCGACGCGGTAACATCAGCCGAAATCCTGATGTATGCTGACGATGTAGCGGCCATTGTTACCGCGCCGACCGAGGAAAAACTGGAGGAAAAACTCACCGAGGCAGCATCTCAACTCTCCTTCTGGTTTTTTAACAATGGGCTGGTGTTGAACCTGAGGAAGACCCACTTTCTCCATGCGAACCTATCAGGACACAAAATGAGGCCTCTAACTGTGAAAATAGGGTCCACAACATTGAACCAGGTGTACTCCACCACATTCCTCGGTTTTGAGCTGGACGCCGGGTTAACGTGGGAGAGTCATGTGGACAGACTAAGAGGAAAACTCGGTGGTGCATGTTTTGCGCTGCGGCGAGTGGCACAGGTTGTGCCCGTAGACGTAGCACGAGTTTGCTACTTCGCCACAGTACACTCGCTTGTGCAGTACGGCGCCGAGCTGTGGGGGAGGTGCGCGGAGTGGCACAGGGTATTCCGGCTGCAAAAACGTGCCATCCGGGCTATCGTGGGGATAGACGATGAGACATCCGTTAAACCATATTTTAGGAGTCTGGGCATTCTCACACTACCGTCAGTGGTGATAATGCAAGTGGCATTGTTTGTGAGAACTAACCTAGACTCCTTCGATGTCTGTGGGGTGAACCATCGCTACCCCACGAGAAGTGCGGGCATCCTCGCTACGGTCGCACGTACGTTGTCCAAATCGACGAAAATAACCCATGTTATGGGTCCAGACGTCTACAATAACCTGCCAGAACATGTGAGGGCCGCACCTAGCTTATTAAGTTTTAAATCTCGGTTGCAGCGCTGGCTTGTTGAGCAAGCGTTTTATGGATATGAGGAATTTTATGCCTCGCCTTTATAAATCAGCAAATTATTGTTTATTTAAACTAGTTGACATTTTTTTCATTGTAATATTATAATTTAATTAATTTATTATTTATTGACATTGTTAGATATTGGAATTAATATTCATTTGACATTATATTGTGCAAAGTTACTTATTGTATATCGAATGTTGTGTTATAATTTGTGTATACGTACTTATAATGATTTGACATGTAAATTGGTTTTATGAAATAAAAGATTATGATTATGATTACTACCCCACGGTTTTACCCGCATAGTTCTTGTGTCAGTCTTTTTTTTTTCAAGTATCATATCTGTTCTTCCAGACTATAATATAACCGTGTTCCAAATTTTAACCCGATCCGTTCATATGTTAATACGTGATTAAGAAATAAACATCCAAATATTCACATTTATAATATTAGTAGGATTAATATTAGCAGAAATTTGTATGTTCACACATTTCATCAAGTGTCAAGAAAGAACATTGTTATGATCTGTTCAGCTACAGATTTTTAGTCACCATCACTGTTTGTAGATATGTTACGTCACTCCATAATTATCCACTCCACTCAGGGTGTCATAATACATTCAATTTTATGTATTAAATGTATGACACAAACTGGTAACACAATTTTTTATAAATATACCGATAACGCACATCGCAATTGCCAATGTGTGTATAGTATAACTGTTACTATACAATATAGTTTTGAAAAGTTCATAATATGACGCTTTGTAATTACTAAAATTAAAAATATGTATCTACAGGCAACATTGAAATCGTACTAATATTATACAGGGTTACTGGTAATCAGCCTGCATCCGTTTAAGGGCATGTTGTGTATATTTAAACAAACAACTTTTGTTCTACAACTTTCGTTAAAACTCAATAGATAACCCAAAAAAAAATAGTGTTTGTTGCCCTTTTTTGTACTGTTTAGCGACTTTTTAGTATTTATTCACTTCGCCACATCATTTTTTGCGCGTTAAAGAGCGTACGCGCTCTTGTTACGAATTGTTACGAAGAGCTCGATGCTTTTAGACCGTGCAAATACATTTTTATTTATTTTTAAAAGAAAAAAAAACACAAATTTTTAGAAACTGTAGAACAAAAGTTGACGTATTGAATGTACTCAACATCCCCTTAAAAGGACGCAGGCTGATTACCAGTAACCCTGTATATGTTTGGATGTTTGTTGTTCAATCACGTTGGAACAGCTGAATAGATAAAGTTGAAATTTAGAATTCATAATATAGTCTGAAATTCCACATAAATACACTACTTTTTATCCCGGAAAAATAACTGTTACGGGAACTACGCGAGGAAAAACGTGAAGCACTGCATGCTAGTACCAATATAAAAGCACTCTGTTGATTGTACCCATATCCATAATACTTTTAACTAAAATGTCACTTACATAGCCAACTAAAATAAATGGTAAAACGAAAACAAAACATTTGACGTCGGCCATGACGATCAACATTTCGAAACACATTACATATGTATAATGTATATTGCCTTACATATTATACTGTTCAAAATAATGACTTTATAATAAAATCACCGATCGTTATCAATATAATAGCTGATAGAAATTAAGTACTCGTTTATTTGAAATTGCTACAAATATCAGTGTTGATATTCTTTTCTACGCATGATGGTAATGACAAAGGTATTTTTTACGCATCTGTATCAATGACTATATCAAATTGAAGGTACCCACGGTGTAATTATAAAAATTAACTTTATTTTTGTGGTTCACTTTATAGTCTTATCTAAATACCAATTTGAAGTATGTTTGATAAAATTGGTTTGTTAGGTACATATTGTAGTAAATTTTGTGGTTTGTTCAATTTTTAAACTACCCGCGGGCTAATAGCTTACGGGTTAATTTAAAAAACTGTTTATTCTTTAACGTATACGCAGATTTAGCCTTTATAAATGGAAACTATACAATGTGTGGGCATTAATTTGCCGTAATCTTTAGGATGTACCTGCTCTTGAAACTTTGTTTCTTTTTTTGTACAATGGATGAAAACAATACAGCTAATGCTAATGAACCATCGATATTTATATCGATGCCATGAACCCGGAAGACATACAGAACTTTTGTTAACTCATAAATATGATGTTAGGTACCAGATCATTAATTTTAGGTAACAACATTTTATTAAATTGCATCCATAAAATACTTTAAAATACCTCTTCTAATCCATTATTCCGCAACGCCATACAAAAATCATGCGACAAGAAGAAATGAGCGAGGGTTGCAACCTCTCCTCTTCACCTGCATTTAGTTGGACAGCTTACACGTGACGACATAGTGCTGAATCTTATTATTTTATATCCTATCATCCTACATTGGTCTCCTGGTGGTTCATATGACCCATACATTTTGTTCACGGGTCTGTAGTCTATTACGACAATCTTTATTCATTAAAATGAATGTTTGTCTATTATCACATGTCTTTTACATAATTGTAAACACTGCATTTGATCATGTGATGATCTTTATTAAAGTTGTGCATGAGTCAAACAAGATTTCTTAGTTGGTACGACTAATCTTCGACAGGTGGCGTTGCAATGCACGCAGGGCATAAATCATTGCAAAACTTTATATTGTCTCTTTTACTTTGTTTGACGTTAAAACGTTGAAATTTTTCGTCTCGATTTAAAAAGTATTATTTGGAATAGGTATCGTGAAAAGATAATATTTGCACAATAATAGGTACTAACTTAACTAAAAAAAATTGGGAACAATTGTACAAAATATAGGAAACCTCTGGAGCAAAAAGCTTCCATGTTTACAACCTATAATTCAATAGGATCTAAATTTTTGCTCTGTAGCTACCATTTAGCATTCGGGGCCAGTCGTTAATCATCCTGTAGTATTAAAAGTACTGTGTTCCGAGGAATAACTTGCAAGATTTATGACGGCGTTCTATAGATGATGGGTGTGCAGTTGCCCATCTTTAGGCTTTAGGCGCCAATTTCTTGTGATAAAGAAAGCGAAAATTGACTTGCTATCTAACGGCAGCTAGTTTAAACAAAAGAAATGAAAAACAATTCCAAATCGAACACTTTATTTTTCTTACAAAATTGGTTTTGGCCACGTTTTGGCCAACCAAATTGAATATTTTTTAACTGTGGTTATAGTATTTTTAAGCCCGTTACTACTTCTTTTATATAACAGTCCCATCATAGTAGTTAGTTACAACTAGCTCGGCATGACATTGAGTAGTACCGCTATGTCTGGGCTTACCAGTCTGTCCGGTGAAGTACCTATTCTTTGGTGGAAAAGGTGATGGCTCTTTGGTAGTTACTGAATTCTTCAAATATCTTTAGCTATTTGTCTGGAAACAAGGTACTGACAACTTGATGTACTTCCCTTATGCTCGCGAGTTCGCAATGTTCAATAATAATTCTGAAGTGATTCCTGTTTTGTCAGTAAAATGTTCATTTGTATCTGCCAGTCTCGAAAAGATAAGTAGATTTTACTAATTCATGTGAATTATGCCCGTTTTCACCAATAGCCCCTAAAATTTAAGTGTCTCCTAAGCCAATATAAGGGACACCTAACGAAAGTTTTGTTTTCACCAACGATTAAGTGACACCTAAAGCATTAGGGGGCCCTTATAATTTAGGGGATGATTTAACGACCCCGTAACACTTAGGTGACACATATTTTGTGAGTAAACAATATCACTCCTACATATTTAGCAAGATAACAAGATAAAAATGGATAGTGACTACGATTTATATGAAGATTTAGAAGCAATTGAAGATATAGAATTATTACGTGATCGACGTTTGTCAAGGCGACCTCGTATTTACCGCGAAAGGTCGAAGGATTTTCAAAAATATGATGACAAAGACTTTTTCATAAGATATAGGTTATCAAAGAAGAGTGTTTTATTTTTATTGCAAAAAATTGAACATTTATTAGAATTCCACGATGACAGGTAAGTACTTAATACCTACCTTTATAGGTAGCGAATTGGGTAAAGTGTTTTCTACTATTTACATACATAGTAACTGTTAATTGCTAATGTTACTTGCTTAATTTTGTATTCCATAAAAGTAACTTTGTACTTACTTACTTTTATCTTATTTACAGAAATAAATCTAAGTCCATTTTATTTTTCTTTTGAGGCCCTATCCTGCTTTTATACCTAATATTTTTATAGGTACACCTATTTTTTTAACCGACTTCATAAAAAGAGACGGCTCTTTATTCGGTTGTATGTTTTGTTTTGTTCTTTTTTGTTTGAAGTGTGTTTGTAGAGAACGTGTTTGTTCTTGAACTTTAAAAATGTATATGGGACTTTCGTCCCATATAAATTTTATCAAAATCAGAGTAGCGATTTCTGAAATAAACAACAAAAATGTAAATTTTATCTACCTCGATGACTTTGCTACTATTCCGAAACTTTACTGTCTCATTGGAATAGTATGTTTGAAACTTTGGATTTGATTTCACAAAATTATAAAATTAAATCGAGCGTTTGACTATAATTTGAAGTACAAAATTACGGGTGACATTCGAACCTGCAACTTCAACCGACAGTGTTCTACTAAACCATGACAGCTTGTGCTTAATGTTAATGAAGGCTATATTTAAAAACATACTAAAACCGTTTTGTGGTTTTACCCATAAAGTTCCCGATCTAAATACTTTTCCGGGATAAAAATTAGGTTATGTGTAATTGTGCAATTCCAGACCATCATATATCTACATATGTACCGAATTTCATCTACATCTCTTTGATAGTTCTTGCGTGAAAACGTAACTAACATCGATTCATCCAAGCATCATTACAAGCTTGCACATTTATACCTAATCTTACTTCTACTAATGCGAAGTTACAAAAAATGCAAAAATGTTCATGGTAGGATGTTTAGATTTGTGTTGGTCACTCACGCCGCAACATCTGAACAGATCGGATTAAAATTTGGAACACAGATTATTTTTAGTTTCTAAAGAACAACACACACGCTACTTTTCATTGCAGGAAAATAACGGGAACAACGCGGGTGAAACCGCGGGACTCTGCTAGTAGTTTATACAACAAGAACCATGCGCACTGCAGAAACACTTAACGTTATTCTGATAAGTAAATGCCGCATATCTTGTCTTTTAACTCGTAAACGTTGACCTCAGATCATATAAATTTAGCGAGACAGCAGTAGATACACGAAATTGGCAAACCGCCACAGAATGTATCTTCATTAGTTGAACCGTGACCGGTAGAGACAGGGAGGCCGTTGCTCAGCAGTGGGCCACTACATCGAAACAAGACGATAAATTTAGAAGTACTTAGTGGAATTTTGTGCCCTAATCTGGTTTTGGTATCGTTTATCAGTAAATAACTTTACTATTCCACTCACTATTTCGTGAATTTCTGGGATACTACCAAACTAGACTTACGTTGAGTCGACGTTTTTGTGTAGTATTTTTTCACATTTTTTTTATAGTAAATTTCATATAAAGTTTGCAAAGTGTCGAGACCAGCAGGACATAAGCTTGATGGTGAGCAACATGACCGCTCATAACAACGTCACGCGGCTACAGGAACACAAAGAGTTATTATCATTACCTAACACTGCACTACGCTGCGCAAGAAATGAAATACTCTAAGCTCTCAGGAAACATTGCCCTTCAAACCGGAACACCGTGATGTTTTCACATTACTGCTTGGCGGTAGAATAACTGGCAAAGGTGTGGCACGTCCCCAGGCGGATTCTTAAAGAAAGGGTACTTGTAGTGTTTGAATTATTATTACCTAGTTGTATCACAGCATCTAGCAACGTTAAATAGCCTACAAGCTCTTTTTGTGAGGTACGGCTATCCTATAGTGTCAATATTTTTAAATTCACTTGCTTTTTTCAAAGCAATTTTTAATCAACATCATCAACCAGCCCACTAAATGTTCCTACTGGTGGGACTCGGGGCCTTATCTCGCAAGCAGAGAGTTAAGGCCACCACCATCCACCACGCTGGCCCAGTGCGGGTTGGTGGATGACATATAACTTCGAAAGATTTTAGGAACATGTCGGTTTCCTTACGATGTTTTTCTTCACCGTTTTAAGTTAGCGGCATGCGGCAGTTAGCACATGACTTCCAAAAGACAGTGGTGCGTGTGGGGTTTGAACCCGGGTTGATTGGTGGATTGGTAGGCGCTGTTCTCCCGACTAGACTAGCCGTAACTTGAGAGGCGTTCTTAGCGTGTTTATATATTCAAACTGTTTAGCTTTCTAAAACAGTTAGGTACTTACTCAACATTTAAATAAGATTTTCTTTGAATATTTTATTCTGACGCTAAATACCTTTATTGAAAAATTTGCTATTTAGAAATAAATCCCATTGATAAATTCACTATGAATTAAAGTGTATAGGGCTTTCCAATCCAGCAACCCGCACTGGGCAAGCGTGGTGGGTTATGACCTTAACTCTCTCCTTGCGAGAGAAGGCTCCGAGTACCAGTAGTGGGAACATTTAGTGTGCTGTTAATGTGTACAGGGCTTTAAGGACTTCCCATATCATATTTGTTACTATTCGTAAGCGTACTATGGTCATTCACCTTAACGTTGAAGAAAATAATTGCGGAAAATCGGCATGTTCTTAGCAAAATATCTTTCGAAGACACATTTCCCAACTTCACGACTAACCTATATAGTGTATTATGGCTTTGACTCTTTACTTCTGAGGTTACTTTTGAGGAAAAACCGCGATAAAATGGGCTTCTGGGCTATTTATGGTACTACATTATCATGATCAAAGAGCGTTTTGACTTCTTGACAAATTCAAATTCAAAAAAGTAACTTATCAATCATACTGACAAGTGACAGAAAATGTACTCCACAACTTGTCCACAACGAACTGGATTGCTTTACCGGCTTCAAGAACTAGCATAAGTTGAACAAAAAACAAAACTAATTTACTAGTACTTCATAAACAGACAGTATTACTCTATAAGTTGAGATAAAGTTGGAAACTAATACTTTTCTAGGCCACATGATCCTTGGATGTTAGAACACACGACTGAGGCACTATCGCGGAATGTCAACGATGAACGAAGTTGGGCGATAAAAACCAACCGACGCTGTTTTTATGAATATATTCAATTTGATGCACGACTAAACTTCGATTTTAGTGAAGTGGCAAATATCGACAAAATAAGGGCCTTTATACAACGTGCTATTTATAAATTCTAAATTAATATGTTGTTTTAATACGTAACTTATCATAATATATCGTTTTACTTGCTTAAATTTTAACTACGTGATCGTTCACAAAAGTCGGTGAGGTTATTTAATATTAAAAAAGTTAAAATTGTGTTATTTAATTCTGTAACAATTTGTTAATCACTCATGGTCACACACGTTTCTTTTTAAAATCAAATTTATATTTAAATAAACGTTTTCACAAAACTGCTACCTTCGAGGGTGGTGTGTTTCGACGCTTAAATTAAGGCCTATTTAGCCAACTCAATGGATCTGTCGAGACGTTTTTATTGATCATAATGGATGCGTATTGAGTGTTTGAAACTCGGAGATAACAAAATATGTAAATCAATTTAGGATTCAATACGTATCGCTGAAAGGTTCATTTATTTTTAGAGTGGTAATGGAACTGTCTATCACAGCAAAATACGTTATATTTTTATATAAAATAGGCGTTACATTGAAAGAAATAGCTGAACCAAGTTATTAAGCAGCAAAGTTTTATAATACTTTTCCATTTATCGAAATATCAAGATCGTTTTCATAAGATCTTAGTATTTCGAGTACTTTAACTTCGTGTTTAGTAAGTTTTATTCTAGTTATGACAAATTGCAGGAAAATAGCGGGATATAAAACTAGAATCCCGAAGTTTATTTCAGGTAGATAATAGTTTCATCTGATCTTATCGATATCGATAAAATGGAATGTTTTGTGTCGACAGAAAGCACCCCGCACTAACCAATCTCCATTATGGAAAATGTGCAGCGTGGGACAGCGGTAGATAATGACATTATTTACATGACAACAGTATTGATTCTGTTTAGTTTAAAAGTTTACTGCGTGTAAAAAACTGGGAATAAAGCTACGTTCCGTTAATTCCGTTTCACTGTGTTAATAATTTCATAATTTAATTCCTGTATTGGAAGTTTCTTAAATACCCTTTTCAGACATCGCCTAAAAATATTCATTTTGGCTAATCTACAAACTATACAACAGATTTAGTTTTTCACAAGATACATTATAAGACAAGCTCGCAATGGACGTAAAAATATCAACTTTGGTGATCGTACTACGTACCTATATCCAATTTTTACAACATTTTTAAGTTGCCTTTTTAGCTTAGGTACCTACTTATTAGGTACCTATAAATACAATCGATAGTCGAAGTTATCGATAAGCCCCCGGCATTATGTAATCCTCATCTCTCGAGATGTGCACCGCGGGATGCCGTAATGGTATTGTTTGTATTACGATATTTTTTACTAGGAAATAAATACTTTACGAGCCTCTTACGTAATACCACTGTAAATTGGAGGCGAGAGGCTTCTGCCGGCGTATTGTTTATAGAGCCTTTGTTATCTAGAGGTTATTTTGAGGATATAGGGGCGCTACGAAATTACTGGGAGTATGAAGTTTGCAGACCTTGTTGCTTGAAACTCGTTTATCTTGTGATGTGTTGGGAATTCCGGTGACCTCATATTAGGATAAACATTGTAGGTACTGGAAGCGGCAAACGTTCAAATATTGATCTTTGGTGAATTAATTTAGTACAGTGGCCTTGAACTATATTAGTCTTTGCTGAAGATGGGTAAAGCTCGAATTTCACTACACGGACCGATACTAATGTCTTTTCTGTGTGTAGGTTTTTTATGTGCTTTATGGTGATATGGTACCTATTATTTAATTTAATTAAATTGTGTAAATAGGTGGGTGTCTTAACATTACGAGTGTAATAAAATTGAGAGCTAAATAACCGACAATTCATTATTATAGAATTTATCAGGCATGCCGATGCATAACAAGAAAGCCAATAAAAATATGAACTTACAGTTATTAATATTTTTCTGTGTATTCTTTTTCTTTCTTAATAATAGTTGTATAAGTACTGTCAACACCTATCTTTAAAACGTAACATATTTCGGAAATTTAATGGGTCGCCCATAAAATGTCTAGATTACATCAATTCCGCTAGTAGATTTATATCAATTCTGCAAGATTACCATCATGTTAAATGTGCTGTGTTGTGTTTTTGCAAATAAACGATTTATTATGAAGGTATGACTTATGAAAATTACCCATGTGCTTTTGAATTCAACTCTGCTAAAAGTGATTAGCTTAATAATATTTTTATCTTAAACTAAGAGAAGAAAAGGAGCATAGGGTAGAGTAGGGAACATTTGAAACCTACATTATTGTAGGGTTTTTTGGTCAGTTCCTATACACAGCAAAAAATCGATCTTAAAGTCAAGTGCCATAAAAGCCCTTCCAAAATCACAAACAAAAAAATAAATTCGACACAAGAGGCCAAAGGGAGTTATTTGTCGTGGACCGATTGACCGGTCGGCGACAGCGTTTCGTTTATAGCACATTAGCGCGAAAGAAGGACTATTACGTCGGCTGGCTCCTCGTAACGACGCCCATAGTTCACGCTCAATCGTTGGATTAAGCTGCTATTTGTATCAGTCAGGAACTGTCGCGCTTACCCTATTTAACAGGAGCAGGGGTTGAGGAATCGCGCTGTTAACAAAACGCTTAATCTGTATTAACTTACAATTTAGTCAACTTATCTCTTACTGTCACAACTTACGATTAGAACAATGGAAAAGAAAAAAGTAACGTGTAAAATACAACTGACTTGACGTCAACAAGATAAGTCTTGATAGCGTCAACTTTTAACAAAAAACATAAAGGTTGCCAATGTGTCATGTCCAAAATTTTAGTGGCAACTTTGACGGTTTTTTGTGGGATTTGTTACCGTAAAATAACAAATACGTATCGTCCGATTACAATATAATGTCGGAAACGATAACCTAACCTAATGATTATATATCTTTATATATATAAAATTCTCGTGTCACAGTGTTTGTTTCCTTACTCCTCCGAAACGGCTTTACTGATTTTAACCAAATTTTATACGCATATTCTGTAGGTATGAGAATCGGCTACTAGCTATTTTTCATACCCCTAAGTGACAAGGGTTGTTCACTAAGGCAAAACAACGTTTGCGGGGTCAGCTAGTATCTTTATAAATTCGCGCGTATTTTAAAGTGTTTTATTACGTTAAAAAACCAATGAATCAAACTACCGCTAATCACTGCGCTCCGTTGTTATCGGCTGCATAACCCAAGTTTCAGATTTGTTTTATCTGTAGAAGTAATTTCGGAAACATTGCCCTTGAAACTGAAGGAATTGTCCAATATTTCTCCACTGAGCCACTTTTCGACCTCATTTCAATACTGAACGCCTCAGTCTCGAGTCAAATAACAAAATTAATGCCGAGAGCACACGAGTTGTTACAAAAGTTACTGCTACCTACCACTAAGCTCACCAGATACACACATGAGATTTCTGGATAGAAATTTAGAACTTGATAACTTAAATTAAATCAACCAACAATCGGCCTTCTGGCTCATTTGGTAGGAAGTCTGCCTGAAGAGTTTTAGGTTATGGGTTCGATTATCTTGTAAGACAAATATTTTTGTGTGATGAATTTTCACATAAATATAGGTGTTTTTTTGTGTGGGGAAGCGCATTTACGCATCGTCCATCATGCAGGGACGTGGTGGCGTATGTCGAGCTTGCGACACTCTGAAAGTGGTGCCTCTACCTAGAAAGACCCCACATTACAGGCACTGAGTCACTATTTGTAATACATACTATACTATGGAATGCGCTGACTGAGTAGGTATTCCCTTACGGGTCTATTTCTCATCGCAGTTCAAATTTTATAGTCACACAGTCATAATTTGTAAACGGTATAAGTTAGAAACAAATGTTGATAATTGGTGAATAAAACATTTAATATTCTGCAAGATATGGTAAGCTTGTTTCAATAGAAGTAATTATTTATACTAAAAATTAACACGAACGGTCAAAATTGGGGTCATTTTTCGCATTCTCATCGTGTCACATTTCTCGGCGCAGTTATACATTTGGTTACTGGTTCACTAAATTCCAGTACATTTGTATGTTACATTTATACTAGTGTCATCTAATAATATACACTTTACACACAATTCTATTAAAAAAATCATATTATAATTACTTTGAAGTTAAAAAAAAATTGAATATTTTGCTCACCTACGTGGCGTCACCTATGTGACCCCACGTAGGTGAGCAAAATATTGTAATTGTCCATGAAGGTGATTTTCAATCAGATCAAAAAAAGGTGAATCACTGTGATTTATGAATGTCTATGTCCTTGACATTATTTTTGTCATAATCATTTACTGTCTAATGAATATTTACACTCTCAAATAATAGTTCTTATTGTATTCCTTACTCTAAGTTACTTACCTAATATTTTTTTAACACCTGAAAAGTTGCTGCGTCACCTTCGTGGATTGTAACGTTTCCTACGTGGCAACAAAAAACTCAAAACGTCTTTTTTCGAACATGGCTTAAAATTTAACTTACTGAATCAAATATAATACTTTTCATATTGAATGCGTTATGTTTAAAAAACCAATTCAAATAAATAGTAATTAAAATGTTCCATGAAGGTGGCGATGAGAATCGTGAAAATGAGAACTAGCCACGGATAAAAGTTGAGTGTTTTTAAGTCAAGAGAACACCAGTTTCTGCTTTTCACAGCTGTTATAATAATGATAAAAACCTTAGGTAAATAGGGTTGTGTACTAAATTTAAAAAACTAGTTAATAATATAGCTTAATGTTTATATTATTCCGAAACATCTATATTTTTGAAAAAAACTTACATTTACAATATGTATTTTGCATTTCAAAAAATCAAACAAATTTCTGCACAAAAACGCTCCAGACTGTCATGGCGTTTTAAATGACGTCACGCCGTGGCAAACATATGTGTTTGTATAAGCACATTGTCAATGTTTTTATTTTAAAATGAATCCCTCGTATTACAAGAACTGCATAGTGCCTCAGTGTACAAGCACAAGTATAAATACGCCAAACAAATTATTCATCTATGTTCCAAACGATCCACAATTGCGAAAAAAGTGGCAAACACTTGCGAGGAGGAATGATGCCCACTAAATCAAGAATAAATTTTTGTGAAGATCATTTTCATGAAAGTATTTGACACAGTATAATCTTAGTAAAGTATATGTAAAAAAACCTGATGATTTTCCTCAAAAATAGTGGTAAAACAATAAAAAAACTAGTTCAGTAAAGCGGCTGAAGAACTAGTATCCATGGCGAAGAATAAATAAAAATAAAAAATAATTATATTTGTTCTATGAAAATGTCAACAACATTAGTGATGTCAAGTGATGTTTAGCACGGCGTGACGTCACATTTTCTGATTGGCGTTCACTGTCACGTGACAAAATGGCTATTTTTTAAGATTTTCTTTTCTAAAAATATTAATAATCTTTACGTATAAATAATAAATTGTTTTATTTTTTAAATCTCTATATCTTAATCAATAGTAAGAACCTCTAATCCATCCTATTCATTCTTAGTGGAAACAAGCCTATTGTGTCACTGTCATTCATACTCGTACAGAAAGAAACAAGTATTCAAATACAGCCACAATAAAACAAAGACACTATTTAACTCATAACACAGCCATGAAAATAAAATAAAAATGTACTCGATGTATAAATGTCAATCAGCTATGGAGTCTAGATATATTTTACATATTTATTTCTTCGTTCCGGGAAAGGTTTGAATTCCAAACATGTCCGGGAAATTCGGGATTTCTGGTAACCGTATCTACAACTGGGGCGAAGCCGGTGAAATTAAAATTTGCTCAAATTATTCCCTATGTTAGCGCAAATGGGTCACCGCTTGTTTTCGTTCCGAGAAAGCGCAGTAATGAATAAAACATTAAAAATATTGTGGGGATAAGCGGCACATTGTTCATGGCTTAGGATTGTTGGCCCTTGAGTGTTTTTGAATGCGTAGCGTTTTATGCGACTGTGTAATTGCTTTGTGAATACATTGGGGAGATGAAAACGGCGCGAGACGACGCGTGACCGTGAAAAATATTCAACAACTTCAAATATATTATTAATAATATTATTAGTTGGACTTTTGAAAGAGAACAATTATTTAGCTAAGCTGAACTTTTTTTTTTGTAAAGGAAAGTGTTTTAGTTTTGCGTCACAGGCATGCTAAATATTAATTGTATATTATCCTAGCTGTACCCTCGGTTTTACTGCGTATTTCTCATTCCTGTTATTAAACCGAAATAAAAAGTATCATAATGTGTTATTCCAAGATAATTATGTTCTATCTATGCTCCAAGTTTCAACTCGAGCGATTTAAGCGACGTTATTGAGCAACAAACATCCAAGCTGTCGCATTTAGAATATTAAAAGAATTATTACTATCGATCTTGGGCATTATACTGGGCATCGTGGGAATTTCCAGCAGACTTCTCAATAACGACATACATCTACATATTTGTGGCATGGAGAGGTCGTCGGACTAGGAGAGATAATTTCGTTTGCTCGCGGAGGTGAAAGTGAAAGAACCAGAAAAAAGATCTGACTTGATCCCGTTTCCACTTGAAGGCCGGGGGAGTCGGAAGTTTAGAGTCATTCAGTACCCTGCCTAAAGATCGGCCCTTCTGATGAGGTGACACGGCGTTGCAAGGACTGCAAGGTCTTGTCAAAACTGCCAGCGTCCTTGCAAGGTCTTCAAAGGCGCTGGGAGTTGCAGAATTGCAATCAAATGCGAGAGTGGTCCCGCGACCAAGCATCTGCCGCCGTGTCCCTGCACTGCGGATATGCCTAAATTCATTTCCCCACAAAAAAGGGTTTCTCGTTCAAGGTTTATATAGCGTATCATTCTGTCCCATAATATTTAGTTCATTTTTTTTGGAAAGTGCTGACAATCAATAGTTGTCCTGAAAATTAAAATATCTAGTTCAAAATTGAATGACAAAAACATAACAACTTTTTTGTTTTGTTTTGTCATGTGTTGTTATGTAACATTCCGACGCCTGCGAATTTCTTATCTAATTGTATACAATTTATTTATATTTAGTGTCCCTACTCATTGAGAAAATAATTTAAACCAGCTTATCAGAAAAAAAAACATAACATTCCTAATATGAGTAAGAGTTCTCCGATTTCAAGGCTTCTGACAGACAGTCACAACTGAATTAATACCAATACCATCATCATCGGCCTGTATTCGTCCACTGCTGGACATAGGCATCTCCCAAAATACACCACTCAGCCCGATCCTTGGTCTTACGTCCTCAACCGTCACCAGCTGTCTGTCATATATCGTCACTCCATCTAGTCTCAGGGCGTCCTATATAATACCAATATGTACTATCAATCCATTAGATCTCGATAATGAAACTATAACATTACATATTTTACCTTAACACCCGCAATAGCCATAACATTAACAATACCCAGCAACCATTCAAACCGTCTCAGATTTCCGGCTCCGTAAAAGAAACGCTTCAACCCACTAAAGCAATTCTCGAAATGGCATCCCATTTCTCGCAACGTTAGAGCCGCACATACACATAAAAATAAAAATTTCAACAACAGAGACTGGAGTTATTCGATGCTTGGAAGTCGATTGACCGCGGATGGGATAGCTTTTAAACCGCCAATATCTGAACGATACTTTGATGCTTGTTCAGTGAAGATTCGAATCTGATGGCTTGATGTTTGGTGTAGACTTTTTTACAAGCTATAACTGTAAGATCTAAAACGTCTTTAACCCCGTATTCCAATCATAAACTCAAGGCTCGGGATAAAAACCTGTAAAAAGTTTGAGCTGAAATAAAATACCAGTTATTGACGTCCTAACGTTAGTAAAAAATATTCAAAGATAATAAAATGTGTGTATATTCAGTTTTGTAATACTGTGGTGGGTGTATTCCCACTAATGTTATAAATATGAAGGTAACTCTGTCTGTGTCTGTTACGCTTTCATAACTAAACTACTGAACATATTTAAATGAAACATGGAGTCTGAGGCACATAGGCTACTTTTTAATGAATAAAAGGGTTTAAAAAGTTAAAATAGAGGATGAAATATGTCCGTGTCCCTACACGGTGGACGGTGCGTCAATGCATTTCCCCCACAAAAAAAAGGGGATAAAATGTAGACTTGTATGAAGTTTTTTGAGGCCACCAATCAGGTACTGGTACTGCTGGGGCTCGGGATTTTCTCTCATAAGAGTCAAGGCCATAATAATCCACAACACTGGTTAATCAAGGGTTGGCCGATGACGCGTGTCCTCGATACATTTTTTTTTTGGAACACGTGGGTTTACTCACGATGTGATACGTCATCGTTAAAGCCAGCTGTGCTGAAAAACTCGTACATCTGCACTTAAGAAAATGAATCAGATGTGCATACAGGATTCAAACCTACCACCTAACAGTTATAAATGCGACGTATTCGCCACTATACAACTACTATAAGCATTAGTAGCCCACTAAATGTTCCCACCGCTAGGCTCAGGGCCTTCTCTCACAAGGAGAGAGTCAGGCCGAAACCCACCTCGCCAGCCAACTGTGTGTTGGCTTATGACCCATGACCTCGACAGATTCTAGGACGACGTCAGTTTTCTCACGATGTTTTCTTTCATCGTTTTTTTAGCGTCAGCGGTATTAAGCACATGATTTCGAAAAGACAGTCATTTGCGTGGGATTAAAACCAGAGGCTCCGGATCCACAGTTGCTGTTTTCCTAGCTGGTCTAAGTTGTAATTTTCCCGACTAGACCAGCTGTAACTTCACTAGACCACTACTTTTTTTAAATTTAATTTAAACACTCCACAGGCTCCGGGGTCCGTGACCTTTGTCATTACAATATTTTTTTTTTTTATTTACATAGATCTTGGATTAGGAGAAGAAGAGGAACATAAAGGGGGGGGGGGGGGAGTAGGGGGGTGGTGAACATTTTAAACGTAATTCTAGTACTAGTCAGTCCGATTTCGTCTGTTGAGCCGATCACTACCGGTTAGGATTCCGATAGTAATCGACTCGACATCGTCTTTTGCCTAAGCCGCCTCCTCCTGGCCCAGAGCCTCCACTACGGCCGCATTTCTGTCTCTAATGGCCATCTGTAGGTTGAAATCTCGAATGGTCTTTGGTGATGCAGCCAACGCTCGCCGCACGAACCGACCGATGGCGTCGTCGGTGTCGTCAGCGTAGTATGTGAAGGTCCCCGTGTGCCGTGAGATTGCAACAACCGCATGGGACACGCTCTCGTGCAGCTTCATGTTTGCCTTAGTTTTAATTACGATTACCGACTCGTATGTCAATCCCTGAGCTTCATGGATGGTAAGACACAAGACCACTACTCGCTAGTAATTATTAAATTTGTAATTGAATCCGTCCGTAGTAAAATTTTGCAGCTTAAAGATCGTCAAAAGGTTCAACAGTTCCGCTTTCTCTAAAGATCGTAAGCTTAGACAATTAACCACAACATAATTACTCACAAAATGTCCGCCATAATTTTATTATAATCTTTGCTAAAAACGTTTCAGAGTAAATACGATTTAAAATAACTTTAATCTCTGCACAGCGCCCCTGTTTACGGACGCTATCTAAAATGACCGCTGGCGTTTTGGCAAATATAATGTACAGTGGACTTCCCGATGAGCTCCAGAATGCCAGCTTCGACGATGATAACGTGAAAATTTAAGCTAAAAACAGAAGAACTAGTTGAAACAGTGTGATAAAGAATATGCTTTGTGATGTTGCCAGAAATGTCGGTCTGTGTTGGGTCGACTAACGTTTCAGCTTTGAGAGGCCTTGTCGAGAGATTGGGTGTTTTGTACGGAATTTTCGCTTACAATCTTGAAACAAAAATGTTAAAAGTGTACTTATTACTAATAAAAAAAGTGTATTGTATGATTGGTGAGAATCAGTGATAGTGATCTTTCACTCTCACTGACGTGACGTTCACGCTACTATTTCTGGCTATTAGTTGTATCGCATAATTATGTCGTTGCAGTGCTTTCAAACGTATTTTTAATTTATTTGGACTTATAAATTCACGCAGATTTTTTTGGTTTTACTGAAATACTACTTCTCGCAAAAAAAAGCTGCTAAAAAGATAGTGAGCGAATGATACCTACATATTGAACACTAATTCGAGTGAATGTGAAAACATTTTAACAAAAAACTAATGTTTGCCGACATCAGAGGATAACTAAAAGAAAAATAATATACCAGCTACAAATTGGCAGATTCTAGATCCTTCCAGCAAATGACGTTGGGAAAAGGGCCCTTTCAGGAATTCCAAGTCGTTTCTTGATCATCCCTTCCGGAAGCGGCCCAAGACGATGTCGTACTATCCCCTTGCACTTACCATTGTATGAGATGTAGCACTTTTTTTTTCGGTAAAATTAGATTAGTGGAGCCCTACGTCTACAGGACTAGCTCAAAGCTCGGTAGGTACTAGTAGAGACTTTTTGAGAACATCTTTAAAAAGTCTTTGTAAAAAAGTCTATTGAAATGTTACATGAGCTTTGCATTTCTTAGAACACGCAATTTAATTTTTGGAACACATTTTGGGGGGTCAATAGAAGCTTAACCCCAAGTTTGTAGGGTTGCAACCCTTCCCCCCGGCCATCACCTTGGAAAACTCCTTTTTTGATATATCTTTCAAACTACCAACCCTACAAAAAATTACAAAGATATAATTTGTAGCAAATTTTTTTTTTACGAGTTTGCTTTATTACTTCTTTCTGAAAAATCCTACTTATATTACAATTGTCAATGTTTGGATGTTTCTTGCTCAACCACGTCCTAACGTATGAATGGAGCGGACTGAAATTTAGAACACAGATAGATTATTGTCTGGAAAAACGCATAGGCAATTTTTTATCCCGGAAAAACAACGGGCACTACGCAAGTAACACCGCGGGGCGCTGCTAGTCAAAAATAAAGAAGGTTAACCAAAGGTTTACCGGAGGACAAGGGTGGAAACTCCACAAACTTGGGGTAAAGCTTCTATTGACGTCCCACAAATGTCCCAAACATAAAATTGTGTCCTCTAAAAAATTTGTGTAATATTAGGTCCTTAAATCGTAACATTTCAGTGGACGGTGCAATACAACTATGTATTGCATGACATTTAAATGTTCAAGAGCATTAAATTCAATACAGAAACCAAAGCAGTTTATAGGAAAATGACGTTAAACTACCATGCAGCAATGTGAGGGAATGCAGAATTTGAGGCCGATAAATCACTGCCGGTGGAACGGTTGACAAATTGCATTGAGTTATGACTCCCCATCGCTCCACGATACTACTCGTGCAAACTTTGCTTTGATAAGTTTGCTACTTATTAGGCTTTCTACAAAAATACAATGTTATTTAATTTTTAAAATTGGTTTCTCTACCTAAAAATACTAATCAATACCGATAGAATATTCGTAATTCATCACTACATAAGGAATGGGCTTACTTGAATTAAGATGTGATTTTGATAACTTCTGTACGATATATGTATACTGAAAAAAAGCGAGCAATATAAGCGTTCTATGGTAAGCAAAACAGTTATTTGATGATGAAGGGAAGTAGCTATGACGAATGTCTAGTTCTCCACCGATAAGATGATTAACTTCTTTGCCTTGTTATTGCTCTGGAAACAGCCTTTCGAACCAGAACACAAGCAACGTTTGCATTTTAATATTGTTTATTTCTAGAATAACTAGAAAAAGTGTAATAATTTCCCAGAAGATTCTGCAAAGAGTTTAACCAGTTGTTTATTAATTTTCAATAAAAAGTGCTATTTCAGACTCTGACCAAACTGTGTTACAAGTTTCAAACTGATCCGTTCAGATGTTCAGACGTGACTGCGGGGCAAACATCTAAACATTTACATTCGTAATATTAGTAAGATTGTTTTTGTTTATGGGGTGTTCAAAGAGTAAAATTGTATTTTGTTTTAGAACTATAATTTGAATGACGCCATCTATTTTCGGAAGTCATTCATAGTAGCCAGTCGGAATTTCTGTACATTGCTTGTCCCAACACGGCATCGCAACTCCCGTCACGTACCACCTCCCGTGATTTTCATTACGTTCGGGCCCTGGCATTGACACAATTGTATCAACGTTTTGTGTTCGCGCTTTCTGTTATCGAGTTGGTGGAAATTGGCTTTCTTCTAGTCACGAGGCACAATCAGGTCTATAACATATTAACACGAAACTGAACACTTTCTTAGTTTACCTGCAGAAACATTTTTTTAAATACCTACAGAGAAACGGAACGGGCAAGACATGCATTTGATAGTAACACTCTCACTGCCAAGCACTGCGCTCATGACAAGCATTTAAGATGATTTATCTCTTGACCTTGTCTCTGGAAACATTGACTTTCAATTTTGATAACAGCAAAGTCTGCACATTACTGCTTGGCATTAAAATAACTAGTAAAAGTGTGGTAGTTTTCTGGCCGTTCTCTGGACATACTTGATGGATATATAAATATCATAAGTAAACATATCTCTCTTTTTTCTACAGGTTCACAATTAGTTTAAAATAATTGAAGTCTCAAATTTCAGCAAATAGAAAAGCTTTTAAAAACTGTTTATATAAAACTCCCATCAATTACTGTGAAAGCTTTTCAAATCATAAAATATTTCAAAAATTGTTCAAAATTCTAATACTTTTTATGGACGTAAATCACGATACGCAGATAATCTCGACTGAACTGAAGGAATCGTGTTGTAATCATTATAATAAAAAAAAAATTGGCAGTCATAGGAACTGCCGATAGAAGTGAAAACTTATAACTCAGAATTTGATAGCTTACTTTGGAAACTACACGGGTGTACCGGAAGGCGTGGCCTGACCATCATGGCATGGCCATCTAGAAATGCGTTAGCATTTCCCATTGGCTCACGCATTTCTAGATGGACATGCCGTGATGGTTAGGCCACGCCCTTTCAGCATTTCCCATTGGCTGACGCATTATTAGATGGCTAATGGCCGTGGCCCCGAGTTTACCCAAAGATTTTTTATCATACCTGTTTCTGTTGCCCCGGTACTGGTACCTAGGGGCAAACGCAACTCTTTTGTATTTCTGTTGTCCTGGTAGCTGGAGATAAACGCTGGGCTGTTGGAGGTAGGTAATCGAAACTCTTTACTGTTTCTGTTGCCCTGGTACCTACCTGGCCGTTTTTACCGAGTTTACCCGAAGATTTCTTATCACATCCGAGCGTGACGATTGATGAATCCATTTCACAGCGCACTAAAATTCTGTCTATAGCGCGCCTAAAGAAGTTTTCACTTCAAAAACTACGTATAGAGGTATTAATAGATCAAAAGAATGTTTGTTTGTACGTCCAATACAAAATCATAAAATATGCATTTAATATCGTAACGATCTTTAGCAAAGTTGTTGTGCACGATCGAAAGAAGGTTTGGTGCGACCAATTTTCTTCAGGTGGCAAAGCAACGCGCGCAACATACGGCTAGTAAAATACAAAAAGACTGTGATGATGTATTTCCTGACATTTTTTCACCAGGTCAACTCAACAAAAATTAGGTACTTACAATTTTATCGGAAAAGGTGTGCTGGTTTTTGAAAGATCAACAAAAAACTAAAATTTGGTTATCTCTATCCTGGCTATGTATTCGTAGTTATGATAGTTATCATAAAATTGAAAAGTAAAACTTAAAGTTTTTGTTTGAATGATGTTCTGGAATACACAATTTTTTTTTAAATATAAGGGTTCTCCACACATTGAAATAAAAAGTGATATGTATTTTATTTCTTTTTGGCTATTAGAACTAGTATAAGATCCCAGTTTGATCAGATTAGTTTATTGTAACTAGAATGCCCTACCCCACATTTCTATTATTCTATATTCAGAGAAAAATCAAATTAATTTCAGAATACTGGATATTTTTTTATAGATGAGTAATTAAGTGAAACAACTTCGTGACTGTGAAAATGGGAAAACAGGATGAGACCAGATCCTGGAAACTAAAAATTTTTTGTGTTCTTTGCGAAACATAAGTTCGGCGGTGAAAGTTTTTGAAAACACTTTTTTCTTATTTAAGTTCCAAAAGTGCTAGGTGAAAATTACCAAAACAAAAAGTCTTTTGAATACTTAAAGTTGTATTACATTGTAACATCTTCAGGTGAAAGAAGACGGACCAAATATTTTTTTTGTTTGTTTTGAAAGCTAAATTAATGTTTCGATGTGGATTATCGGCCTCCTCTACCATCAGTACAAACATAAAAGTGACCTGTTTATGTTATATTTTGTCGATATCAAGATTAAAAAATGTATTTACATAGTTTATCTTAAGAATGGAGGTAGGTGATAGGTTATTTACCATATTAATGGCACCTCACTTTATTTGCATTGCCAAAGAAAACAACGTTCGGTCGTCGAAAAACACACAAACGTTAGACGGATGTTATAGTTTTTTTTTTTAATTACGTTAATATTTTGTTAAATCGGGGATTTAATAATTATTTTATCATTTTTCGATTACTTTTTAACCGTCGTGGGTGTTTTGCAAAATTTTTATTTTGCTTTTTATTTTAATTTTTTTAGTGAGCATGGATAATTAATTTTTTTTGAAGTGCTTACTATTATTCTTCTACTTACCTGTTGAAATCTATCGAGTTTCCTTGCTGTATAGTAGCTATAACAAAATTAAATATTTTAATGCAGTGCTCTCTACTAATTTAGGAACCCTCACTTGTTGACTACAAATCCATCACCGAAAACTTCATCAAAATCAGACTAGTCGTTTTGGAGAAAAATGGCACCGTTGATTTGCACAAACAATGTTTACTGCTGCACTCCCTGGTAAGTTATCACCGTAAAACCGTAAATCTAATAACATGCACCAATTAAACCTTAACCTATGTCTGAAAACTGCATCAAAATCGGACTAGTAGTTTTGGAGAAAAATGGCAACTTTGAATTCCACAAAAATGTTTACTGCAGCGCCCTCTGCTAAGTTGTTCCCTTGAAACCTATTTAAGAACATGCACCAATTAAACCTTAACCTATCTCTGAAAACTGCATCAAAATCGGACCAGCTTTTTTGGAGAAAAATGGCAACATTGATTTGCATAAAAAGGTTTACTGCAACGCTCCTTGATGAGTTGTCACCGTAACACCTATCTAAGAACATGCAACAATCAAACCTTCACCCATTACTGAAAATTGCATCAAATTCGGACTAGTACTTTTAGAAAAAGATGGCAATATGTGTTTGCACAAAAATCTTCTCACCCAAAATGCATATAGCGTCTCCGTTCCTTCGCGGGTAATAAAATACTGGAGCTAAGGTTACATTTAAAAGCTTTCTTAAATTATACGCAATTTATTATGACTACTACGAATTACTAGAAAACATTTAAAATAAAATTTGATTGAAATCGGTTAAGCCATTCTCAAGTTATTGAAGGAATAGGAAAAATAGGGATTATTATTTTCATGTGTATAACATAAATATTTTATGTAGATTAACTTCATTAACCCACACGTTTTTTGTGTGCGTGGTCTGAAATTGCAGTAATGTTTTTAAATTTCTGAAACATTTTATTTTTAGGTAATAAATTCTGGTTAATAAGTAAAGTTTCAGACTGTAAAGTAATCCCGCTGAATTATAAAATAAGTCTTGCGGGAATAGGGTTAGACCAACACTCGAGGCGAACGAAAGTGAAATATCCATAAATTTACATTAGAGCAACGACTTCGATGTTTGTCCTCTCTACTACAACTCGGCTACGCAGAAAGAGTACTGGTTGTTATGATGGTACTTTTTGCATCGCTTAAGGATGACTGGGTGGGCTAGTACTTATATATTCTACGTCTTTTTTATAGTGGAAAGCTGTAGAGTAAAGATACGACCAGGACATGTGCCTGCTGGTAAGCAACATTGGCATGTTGCTGCCATTCAGCCATGCAATGCCATCCAACTGCGTGTCACTGTGCCATCATGAACACGGGTCTATAATGGCACAGTGACACGCTGTTTTTGATTCTAAAGTGATCAAGCAACAAACATCCAAACATCTAAATTTTCACATTTGTAATATTAGTAAGATGAAATAAGTAAAAAAGTCTCTAGAGGAAGAGGCTACGGGCCAGTTTGTATTAGTTAACTTTTAAAATGTTATGTATCACCTTATCTTACCAATAAACAGCAATAAAGATTTTTGTATATGTATTTTAGTCCAGTAACTTTATACATTACAGTAAGCGTTATTAAAAAATCGTTTATTTTTCAACTAGACTAGTTTTTGAAAAAGCTTTCTTACGGCGTTTATAACGTACCTAGACTAAATTTACTACAATATGATACTAGAATTGTCTCTGTACACCCAATAGCCCTTTCATTTGATACCCATATTGAGGTAGATTGTGATAAAATATTTGGTCCGCCATTTGGTGGAGGTGGCCACCTTGAATCGATATTACCAAAAATAGCTCAAAACATCAACACAAAACTTAATCTTCAAATAAAAAAAAACGCATCGAAATCGGCCCATCCGTTTGAGCTCTACGGTGCCATAGACAGATACACACACAGACAGATACACAGAGAGACAGACCTGTATGTGTGTCTGTCTGATAGACAGACAGACTTCGACGTCAAACTTATAACACCTCGTTTTTTGGTCGGGGGTTAAAAACTGCAGCAACTGTGCCATAAAGTGGTCAAATAGGAGTTAAAATATTGCAAAAAATTGCGAAGTTCGAAAAATACTATAAACTTTGAAAAACTTATTCTCAGAAACTATTGGGTGTATAGAGACAATTCTAGTATTATATTGTAGCAAATTTAGTTTACTTTATAAACGCCGTATGAAAGTTTTTTCTAAAACTAGTCGTTTAGGGTTATAATCGCCAAAATTTGAATTCGCGGTTTTTTCGATTTTTTGACAAAGTTGCGTTCGCTGTTCGAGGTCACAAACTTGGATTAATCATTAGGCCAACATCATAAACAAGTCTGCAAAATCAGATCTACCGGATTTAACGCATACTACTCCATACTTTCAGGCGACAAAGTTACTGGACTAATTGTAAAATATTGATTTTCTTCGCTTTCGTAGTAGAGTTGTGTGTACAAATATATACAAATATTTATTAACTTATATCTTCAAAACTTTCTATCTTCTAGCTTTTAACATAAAAACTTGAACATCTCAAGTTTGTGATCTCGAGCGGCGAACGCAACTTTGTCAAAAATCGAAAAAACCGCGAAAAAATCGTTTATTTTTCAAATTTTGGCGATTATAACCCTAAACGACTAGTTTTTGAAAAAGCTTTCTTACGGCGTTTATAACGTAGACTAAATTTGCAACAATATGATACTAGAATTGTCTCTGTACACCCAATAGCCCTTTCATTTGATACCCATATTGAGGTAGATTGTGATTAAATATTTGGTCCGCCATTTGGTGGAGGTGGCCACCTTGAATCGATATTACCAAAAATAGCTCAAAACATCAACACAAAACTTAATCTTCAAATAAAAAAAAACGCATCGAAATCGGCCCATCCGTTTGAGCTCTACGGTGCCATAGACAGATACACACACAGACAGATACACACACAGACAGATACACACACAGACAGATACACACACAGACAGATACACAAAGAGATAGACCTGTATGTGTGTCTGTCTGATAGACAGACAGACTTCGACGTCAAACTTATAACACCTCGTTTTTTGGTCGGGGGTTAAAAACTGCAGCAACTGTGCCATAAAGTGGTCAAATAAGAGTTAAAATATTGCAAAAAATTGCGAAGTTCGAAAAAAACTATAAACTTTGAAAAACTTATTCTCAGAAACTATTGGGTGTATAGAGACAATTCTAGTATTATATTGTAGCAAATTTAGTTTACTTTATAAACGCCGTATGAAAGTTTTTTCTAAAACTAGTTGTTTAGGGTTATAATCGCCAAAATTTGAATTTGCGGTTTTTTCGATTTTTGACAAAGTTGCGTTCGCTGCTCGCTGGCACAGTGACACGCTGTTTTTGATTCTAAAGTGATCAAGCAACAAACATCCAAACATCTAAATTTTCACATTTGTAATATTAGTAAGATGAAATAAGTAAAAAAGTCTCTAGGTTGTGGAATGCGTTGCCTGAGTGGGTTTTTCCCGATGGTTACAATCTGGGTGTCTTCAAATCGAGAGTGAATCGGTTTCTTCTAGGTAAGCACGTTCCATCGTAGATCGCATCGTCGCTTAACATCAGGCGAGATGGTGGTCAAGTGCGAACCTATCATAGGTAAAAAAAAAAAAAAAAAAAAAGAGGCTACGGGCCAGTTTGTATTAGTTAACTTTTAAAATGTTATGTATCACCTTATCTTACCAATAAACAGCAATAAAGATTTTTGTATTTGTATTTTAGTCCAGTAACTTTATACATTACAGTAAGCGTTATTAAAAAATCGTTTATTTTTCAAATTTTGGCGATTATAACCCTAAACGACTAGTTTTTGAAAAAGCTTTCTTACGGCGTTTATAACGTAGACTAAATTTGCAACAATATGATACTAGAATTGTCTCTGTACACCCAATAGCCCTTTCATTTGATACCCATATTGAGGTAGATTGTGATTAAATATTTGGTCCGCCATTTGGTGGAGGTGGCCACCTGGATGTACCTTGTTATCCTACTTTTTTTTTTTTTTTCAATTCACACACGACACCATCTGACCCCAAACTAAGCAAAGCTTGTATGATGGCGGCCAGATAGCTGATATAATACTTATATAGTTTTAAATACATACTTATTATACATAGAAACACCCAGACATAGTGCAAACATTTGAATTCATCACACAAATATATCGCACTGGGTGGGAATCGAACCCACGACCCTCAACTTCGCAGGCTCGGCTACTACCAACTAAGCCACGAGGCCACTAAGAGGAATTATATACCTACGTTTGCAAGTTCGGGAAGTTGAATTAGTTTATTTCTTGTTGGTCAAACACGTCGTAACAACAGAAACCATCAAGTTGACGAAGTTTAGAATTTGGATAGATACAGATTGTGTAATCCGGAAAATGATGCCTATTTTTTTCCCGAAATAGAAAGCATACTTACATAACTGTCCGCTTGTAAATTCTATGCGTACGAAGTCACAACTAGATAAAACGTAAAACGAAAATACCTAATAAGCTATCTACAAAAGCACAACGTGAAACTCACTAACGCGTAGAAATTACTAAAATCTCTTTTCTATTCTTAAACCTCTACAATTCTACATAATCGAATAGGAATTTGGTAAATAAAAGAGTTTAAATGGAAAGTTTTCCAGGAGTTGAAGTTGGCCAAAAAAAAACGTCTATTATTACTGGGCTAATAGTGTATTCTAGCAGTTTTATGGAGATATCACCTTTCTGGCTTATCTACATCGTAGTGGTAGGACTCTTAGCAGAGTCCGCCTGGGGAAGTACCACACCTTTGCCAGTTATTCTACCGCCAAGCAGTAATGTGCAAACATTACTGTGTTCCCGTTTGAAGGGTAATGTTTCCAGAGAAATTACAGGGCTTAGAGATATAACAACTTAGATCTCTGAGTGACGAGCGCAGTGCAGTGCTAGGTAATGATTTGGACTCTTCATGTTCCAATAGCTGCGTGTCACTGTGCTGTTATGTGGCAGGCATGTTGCTTACCATCAGGCACATGTCCAGCTCGTCTCGTCACTCTTTATGTAAAAAAAATATCTACATAATATATCTATCTATACACATAAAATACAAAAGTGAGTGGAGTTGACTGATAGATTATCGGGCTCAAGCTGTTAGCGCTTTAAATTTCCTTCACGTATTTCTCTTATAACGTAAGCATTTACAAAGGAAGGTTTTTACAAAATTGCACACCAAAGAGGTGAAATACGTGGTTTGTATATTTTTTATTCCGTAGACATAAATATACAACGAAATAAAATAATTTTAACAAAAAAAAGAACCGACTTCAAACAGTAAACTAAAAAGTAAAAAATAAATCTCTTTACCACAAAGTAGAACGTACTTTGATTAATTTGAACAGACATGATTAAATAAGTATTTAACAATTCTGAAGTCGGTGCCAAGTAAAACAACTACAGCTGAAGCTAACATTCGTAGAGTAGTAAATCGAACTGACATTTGAAACATAGAGAAGTTGTTGGGGACATATGTATGATAGACAGGAAGGTTGTTGCAACATTGACTTGGCACCGACTTCAGAATTGTTAAATACTTATTTAATCATGTCTGTTCAAATTAATCAAAGTACGTTCTACTTTGTGGTAAAGAGATTTATTTTTTACTTTTTAGTTTACTGTTTGAAGTCGGTTCTTTTTTTTGTTAAAATTATTTTATTTTACGATTTTAAGTGATGGTTAGATGAATAATTCTTGAATTAGGTGAGAAGATAAAGCATTATTTTTCTTGTAATCTTGACTAGTAGAATAATATTCACTATGATAAAGTGTTCAAATCCAAGATGGTCGGTGTACTCAGACCTGTAAAATGGTCCTCAGTACCCATGTGGGTGCCAAGTCTTATCAATATTTAAGAGTACATGAATCAAGCACAAACACTAGCTACTGTAAACCGTTAAACAGTTCACATAACTGTCTTTTGTCTTCATCGTCAGACCCCTAATAACAGTCCCATCCCACCTAGGTATGTGTAAAGTGCTCATCGATACAGCTTTATCAAGCCTATACACAAGGTAACTGCTGGAGATCGTTGAGGAGTAGCCTCGACTGTCTTTCGGCTCCTTCATCGGATCGACTCCAGACCTTCATTCAATTGTAGTGCTTTAAAATACTTAATTGAAACATTTTCGAACGCACTAGTCTACCCTTGCAGTTTTTAAAGGTCTAATGATTAATTAATTAGTTACAACGCGATTGAGCAACAAAAATCCAAACATAGACGTTTATAATGATGATGAAAGACAGTCCCAAGACATCTAGACGTAAAGTGCTCATCAATACAAATTAAGCAAGCCCAAACACAAGATAACTGCTGTAAATCTTTGAGGAGTTCCCTCGACAGTATTTTGGCTCCATCATCAGATCGCTTCCAAATCTTCGTAGTGCCAAACCAAATTAAATTGTAGTGCTTGTAAATACTTAATGGAAAAATTAACAATCGCGCTGGTCGCCTCTACAATTTTTGCAAGTTCTCTTCAATTTCTGCAGGATCCCACCATCAGATCCTGGTTTCCATGGTATCACCCTTGGAATGTCTCCTATCCAACAAAAAAAGAATCATCCAAATCGGTTCATAAACAACGAAGTTATCCGCGAACAAACATAAAAAAAAAAAAATATATACGGTCGAATTGAGAAACCTACTTTTTTTTTAAAGTCGGTTAAAAATCATAGAAACGTTAAGGCCGATTTACATCAGACGAGCGAATGCTCATTCTATCCCCACTGTATCAAATTCATTTGGTGTAAACAAACATTCTTTCGTTGTTTTGTTTGCGTTCGCAAAGATTCTATGGAATACCAACCTATCTAATATGGAAAACGCTAAAGGCCGGTTTGCATTTTGATTATTGCGAGTGTGAGTGCGAGTGCGATTGCGAGTGCGAGTGACTGATTACTATGCACTCGCAATAATCAATCGGTCTCCACACGTGTTTGCTACCAATCACTCAACACCTGCACTACTCACTCGCACGCGTACTAATCAAAACGAAAACAGGACTTAAGAACGATCTTTCGTTTACACTAAAAGATCGAGAAAGAATGCTCTTGTTCTAGCTCTAGCTCTATGTTCGTTCAGTTTAAAAAATCGGCCTTAAGAAGAAACATCATAGAAAGTTGCGAGAACGGCAACTACGCAAAACGAGAAAACCGTGCGGTGTCGTCAATCTTATATATAAAATTCTCGTGTCACAGTGTTTGTTTCCTTACTCCTCCGAAACAGCTTTACTGATTTTTACTAAATGTTACATTATGCATATTCAGTAGGTCTGAGAATCGGCTACTAGCTATTTTTCATACCCCTAAGTGTTAGGGGTTGTTCACCCCAAAAATTTTATTTTTAATTTTTGGTCATTTTTTTTGTTTTTATTTTTTTATAATGTGTCGTTTAAAAATACATACAACCTTAAATTTTTACCTTTTTATCACCAACCCCTGTTTTTTTATAGCCATTTTAGTAATTTAATCATTTGAGAGTGAACTCCTAAAATACGGGACCGATTTGAATGTTTTTTTTTTTGTGTGTGTATTCGAAGATGGTTTAAATTCACAAATAAGCCCGGCAGATGGCGCTGCAGACAGTGTCTAGGTTATGTCCGAGCGAAGCCGGAACGGGCCGCTAGTCTAAATATAAACAAATAATATAAACATTCCAAATTAAATCGTGTTAAATTGTGGCCCAACCTACGCATGTCCCGTGACAGGTATGGCGTGATACAAAACGGGGCATGATCGATTTTGATTGATCATTCGTCCCGTGATCCCGTGGTTCCCGCAAATTGCTGACATTGTTGCGGTTTACTTTCTTTAGTGAAAGCGGCGAAGCCGATTGAGTGGAAATATTTTGGATGCTTCTTTTGTGCCCTTTGTCTTGCTTATCAAGATTATCTTTCGGATTGAGATAATTGCTTTTAGGAAACCGTTTTTTTTTTTTGTAATTGAAATAAAACAAGTAGCTACTAGAAGTAAGGATCAAGTAGTAGAATCGAGTAGGTACAATTGGTTAAAGACAGGTGGTTTTGGCCAGGTGTTGTTCGGTACCGTAGGAGTAACTATCTACGTAAAGAGGCAAGGGTAAAATAACAATAGCTACCGATGGACGTCAATAGCCTGTATTATGAGTTTTTAAAGATTGACATGGATGGAGGCTTTTACGTTGTAGTTTGGTCAATTACCTACATCCTAAAATTGCACCAGAGATAAGACATCTCTGAATAAAAGTGATAGTTCACCAAACATATTGCTGTAAGAATGTATTGTTTGTTTGTATTATTTATTTATTTTTTGAATTTATTGATTTTGATAAGTCAAGAAATACGCTTTTAGAACTATGGCACTTATTCTTGCTATTTTTAATATTTAGCTCGTTTTTAATTTTTCATGCCAGTTCAATGTAAACAATGAAGCCAACATCTTAACGAGAAATTAAAGAAAACATATAAACTTCATAATCTATTTTGTTATGTCTATTCTGATGTTTATTTAGATAATCATTAACAAATCTTTGTATTTGTTCCGTGGTATCCTTGACAGAGCTTGTCTTTAAAACATCACGTACACCTCACGTACTCCCCACAACCTTATTATTAGTCGATGTGTCTTCGAACGTGCTACTCTACGTTTATTTCAAGATTTAATAGTTAAGTTAAACCTTCCATAAGTTAGAAATCAATAATCGTGGTTTTCGCCACAAAAGACATTATAACTAAAAGCGTTAAACTTTATTTCGATAATTAATTGGCAACATCGCTATATTTATTTTACACTGTACACTTAAAATTATCACTCTATTTGTCTTACCGTAGTCGTAAACTAAATAAAACTAATAGCGAAGTTAAATGTTGTTATAACGATCGCAATAATTCATCGCATTGTCTACAAACAATTTAATATGTAACTGGCAGCCATTCGCAATCCCATTAACATACCCACAGGCCTTCTTGGTAATCCTCGAGAGGTTCTCGGAATCGGTTCATCTGTATAAATAAAATGAACAAAGTACCGGAATAATAAGCCCATAAGTGTTCCGCTCCCGATTGAGTGGAACTTCCGCTTCGCCATTTAGCAATATTTTCGGGGTCACTAGCTTAGCTAAATAACGAGGAATAATGTACGAGACAATCTGCAAACATGCAGTTAACTACACGGACTCTGAACCTGAACAGATATGTCCTTACCAATTACCAGTCGACACATACTAGATGTGTCTTAATAATAAGTTGGCCGACATTAGACATTAATAATCAGTCAGTCGACATTTATGTGGCAAAACAACAGTCAGATAATACAATTCACAACTTTTGCAACGTAATCTCCAAATAATAAATTACCGACTGTGACACTGAACCTGAACAGAATATAATAACCCTACTATAATCAATTGGCCGATACGAGCCGATCTGACGTGCCATTGCACTATTTGTCGTACTAGTCGAATATTGCAAGTTTATGGAGTGTTTTCAAGAATGATTTCGAGTTCGAGCGTAAGTATAGTAAATAATTTTAGGTAAAAGGACCGTGTTTTCTGCGCTAACCAAAAGCTAAGTAAGGAATAAAGACCATCTGCGGCCAACTTCCATATCGCTCATTTGGAGCGGCATTGATATAACTACAGAAAAGAAAATTTAATATAATTACACCGAAATTATTAATTTATCTATGACAAGAGTGAAAACGCAACAACTATTTGTTAAATATACAAAATTATTACACGTAGCCATTGATTGCTAGAATCTTCAGTATGATTTTGAAAAAATCTTAAAACTGGCATAAACTATGTGTAAAATTTTCTAACTTTACTTTAAAACTGTTTTAAAAATTAAAACTAATAATATTTGTACCATCGCACTATTTGTAAACGAAGCATCTGAAAACTAATTTTGTATTTAAATATGCTTGTTATCTTTCACGTAAAAACTAATTTGCTTTAATAGGATGGACATATTGATCAAACTAGAAAACACAAGACAATATCCTGATGAAACACAAGACGTTGGCGAAATTGTGCTCACCAAACATTTATCTCACACAAATATATATCACCAAATAGAAGCCAGAAATGAATCGAAGATGAAGAATCAGATGACATAAATAAAAACCAGAAATTAATAGAAGATGAGGAAGAAGAAGACTTTAATCAGCTGACAATTATTTAAAAAAAAATCTTTTTGTTTTTATTTAAAAATTAAGACTAACAAATTGTCTTGCCAGACATATTGCATGCCTCTCGCAGAGGCCAGTTTGTATGGGGCAACTTTTAAAATGTTTTGTATTATCTTATCTTACCTACAAACAGCAATAAAGATTTTTGTATTTGTATTTGTATTTGAGCAAAAGCAATTATAGTTTCCTACATCAGAATAACATCATCGGTGTGGCTGCTAGTTAATGCTAGAATAAAAACTTTATCAAAAATTCAAAACGAGATTTTGTGTTATCTTTAAGTTATTTTAATAACATTTAGACTGATCTGCCCGCAACCTTGTCGGCGTAAAATACAGTAAAATCATATTCGCTAAGGAACTCTGCATTTTTTTAGAAATGAATAGTAGCTAATTTGATATTCCAGAGTTGAATCTATTTTAGTTTCAAATATTAGCTTCATCTCCCCGATTTTTACTACGTGATTGGACAAGGAACCACTAAACCCACATTTTATTTTATTTAGTAGAAAGTTTTTCGTGTTTCGCGGAAAAATGTTGTTTTGGTACACTACATACCAAAATACCGCTCCCAGATTGGTTCTACTCTGATTATTAGCCTAGGTACCTTGGCTAAATAAGTGACTTTTTAAATTTAAGTACCTTTATTATGTGACTATGCATACCTACTATAATTATAATAATACCACGAAATTCAAATACACTGAACGCGTTTGTATTAGTAATTGGTTTTATAGGTTTGGTTTCGGTGACAAACCAACAGCAAAATTTCTTCTTTTCACTAAAAGCATAGATTGTAGCTTAGCAGTTTAACTTTAGAAGTTTCGTAAAGTCATTTGTAATGATATTTATTTTTATTACACATACAATATTGTATCTTTGGACAACGTCCCTTAAAGGTTGAATTCCGGCTTAATGGTTGGATGTTAAAATTTCTTGACAAGAGTTTTAAAGCCCTTACAAACATAAAAGTTTGGTTAAGTCAATTTATTGTTCTTGTAAAAGAAAACGTGTAATCTTTTGTAAGTGACGTTTCAAAATGTATAATGTTATTTATTCCTATGATGCGAATAAATACCTTTAATTTAATTGAATTAATAATAGAATCCTTGCTGGACATGCAAAAATCATGAAATAAAACTTATTTCTATCCCAAAAAGAATAAAGAGTTCGTTTCAGAAAAATGGCAACTAATTGCATATCAATCAAAACAATACGAAGTCCAGAAAGTACGCAGTCATTCTTCATCACGAGTTAGCGCGGTCCAGCGGAGGGTTTCTCATCCACTGATTAAAACTCCGCATTTATTTCAATTACACTGAAAGGCGTAACCTGAAATTAGGCTCGTTTACTTTAATTAATGCTTGCGAAATGCGAGAAAAGTTTTTTAACGGTCGCCGCGTAGTTGGCTCTTTTTGTGGCACCGATGAACTACTTTTTGTAGCCAAATTGCTCATTACCATTGCAAACCAGTAACACGTTTTCATACTTAAAATATTTTATTTTAAAATTACGTTGTTAATAATAAGTAGTGTTCACCAAGTCGAATTATGTGATTATACATTATTTTATAGTGATTTTAAAGCAAATAATATATTCTAAATTTGACCAGACTTTAAAAACAAACAAAAGAGTATGCGTGTGTCAAATAAGTAAATGATATTGTGATTAATGTTTCTTTATTGATTTAATGTAATTTTATGAACATTTTTTAAATATTTAAAAAATTACATCAATTAAAAATAAAAATTACCATTCTGAACTCTTCTTCTATTTAAACTAGGTATAGGTAAGTGTGTTAAATTTCATCCTCCTCCGTATTAATAATAAATCGATTTTAATAAAATTCTATGTAAATCCCAATACTTTGATATTGCTGTACCTATCTTTTATCTTCTCGCTTGAATAGAAAGAGATGGTAATAGCAAAACCAAAGTCGATTTAGTTAGGCGGTAGAGGGGCGGGTCTACTCGTCTTCTAGCCTGTTAACTAATTAAAAACAAGCTAAATAAGTTTACAATATTTTATCTAAATACTAAGACACAGTTTCAAAATCTGGAGTTTGCGGGTAGCCATAAGCAGGAAGACGCGAAATTACAATTCGCGGTAACCTCTCAGGTGTGAATTTTTTGTTTATGGATACACGGAAAAATGTTGGGGTATTTTTCTCGTGGTCAGGCTCAATTCCGCAGTGTTCAGGCGAATTTATTACCATGAGCGTTTTCGTTTTATCTTTTATCTTTCATGATACTACGGTAGTTTTATGTGTGCCGGAGCATAATTTAATAAAAAAGTAATTTCGTTTTCGTTTCTTTCCATCACGACTCGGGGAATTTTATCGTCGTTGTTTTCTGGACAACGCTAAAACACGGCGAGAAAAAGAGATGCGAAATTTAAATTGAAAAGTTAGAGTGCATTTGGGATGAGCTTAGCGAGATAAGCATTTCAAAACGCAGTTTAGCACCTAATGTTGGTGACATCTGCAATGCAGCTTTATGCATTGATTTTTAGTGAGTGGTCCAGGCGGATATTTTTTTCAAAGTCTGCCTGGGGAAGTACGCCTTTGCCAGTTATTCTACCGCCAAGTAGAAATGTGCAAACATATCAATATACATTACTGCTCAATTCAGAAAACATATTCTACTTCTGATCGCAAGAACATAACAGGGCCTGGAAATGGGCGTAAAACCACCAGTTTCTGCTAGTATTTAACATACTTATTTCAACAGCTTTCTTCAATGACCCTGAATGTGGTAATATAAGTAAACCTTAACATAAGTAAAATAAATTAACCTACATGTGAAGCGGAACGAAGCAACTTATTCTGTAATTAATTTTACGTAAGATTATTTTTCTATAACGTTTTGCCAAAGCTTTCCCTATAATAATTTGTGTCTAAATTTCTAGTGTTAGTGCTAAAGAAGCCAGGTACAAAACCTACGACGTTTCCACCTTGCCCAATTCCATTACGTAGACTGTTAAATTACAGCGACATTACAAAAGAAATGTAAGCTGATATCTTAACAACAGCGGATAGGTAATTGTTAGTCTAGATTTATGGCTCCTTAGGGGAAAATATGTCTCCTTTATAAAAGCCTATTGTTAACGCAACCTCCTTGTGAAGGCGCGGATTCGTATTAGGCTGGAGTCTAAATTTGAAAATGGATGGAGATATACAATTTACCGTTTTAGATGAACTCTCTGAAGTTGGCTCTTGGAATTAAGGGGGCAGGGCCCAAGCTACCGGTGGCTAGGGCTGCAGAGTAAAAGGAACGTCCTGACGATGCGCGCTGTGTCGAGGGTGTCCGCCTTCTGCATCTGACCCTTGACCGTGTAGAAAACAGAGTTCTTGAGTTCAATAATTTTGCTATAAGGCCGGGGGGTCTACCGCCTAACGAAAAATGCTTTGATGCTTTGACGCTTTGACGTTGCTGTCTCTTTTCTTCTCGCTTGAAATAAAAGAGACGGCAATGCCAAAGCATCAAAGCGTTTTTCGTTAGGCGGTAGAGGCCCGGTTACCGACACGACTATCGGGAATATGATTTTCGAATCAACATCCCACATGGCGGTAACCTAATGAGTCAATTCTAGTACTGATGATTATTATTTAATGTGATTTTTAAATTTTGTGTGAAATAAACACTACACTTACGGGAAACCTGGTTGATATATTACGTTACTTTGTATAGTTTGTCTGAGAGTACGTTATATTTACAGGCCGTCTTTTTTTTTCTTTTCAACTGTATATGCTGAAAATGTAATCTTAGAAGTTGACTTACACGTAAGGTCGAAACTGAAATTAGAAGATACATTTATTTTAGAAATGTTATAAAAATTTAAAATGTAATTACAACAAGAAATCACGTCGATGTTAACATCTTACAACTTATATACTAACTTATTCCCCTGTGCTAATAATAAAGATTTGATTGATAGATATAAGTATCAAATAAAATAAATAATTTCGAAAAAAACAATATCATCTAGCACCAAATCAAATTCAATCCAGTGTATTTTTTTTAACTAACCACGATAAATATTATGTCATTATCGATGCTACTGTCTTCCTTTTTGTTCTGTGGTAGCTCAACTGTCGAAACGAAAACAAAACCGTGCGAGAAATGACAGAAGTCAAAAGGACGAATGAGCGTATCTCTAGTTAAAATCTTCAGGGGAACCAAAACCTCTTAACAAAATGAGTGGTTACACAACCATCTTAATTAGATACGAGTATATTGAGCTAATTAACCTAATTATGCCCCCTTGCCTTGATGTTATTGAGCGTTTCTAAGGAGGAATACAGCGAGTTAGGAAGAAATGATACGAGAAATCACCGCGTGTCTACTGTCTTTGGGCAATAGGGTACAATCCTCAAAAAAACTAAGTAGCCCGTTAGTTAGATTGCCAAAAAATAATGTACACGTATTTTTTTCTTTTGTTTCACAAACAAAAAATGAGGAAGATACAGCGCTTCGAAGTTTCGTGTGACGTCACTTGTGAGTACGATTTTTACTCACGAGTGACGTCGCGACCCCCCACTCTCGAAGTTTGATTGTCTATATCTTTTGAAGATTTTTAATATTATGAAAAAACAAAAAATACGTGTCCAACATTTTTCCATGATCTAGCTGACGGACTAATTTGGATGGTGTATTTTTGACCTAGTCCAGTACCCTATTGTAGGAGTATGTATTTACTTGTACCAGCGTATTTCAAACCTTTGTTCAAATCTTACGTGAGGGAAAAACTGGTCATATTGTTGAACAAAGTCAAAACGACATTTAACGTTTGCTACATCAGTTAAACTAAACGAGACTAATTTTATCTTAAGTGAGATTATTTGATGTTAGATTCGAATACGTGCCATTTACTTACTTATCAACGAAAAAAAGTAAAAAACGAATAATACCTAGATCCATAGACGTATAAAAAAGTCGGACGTAGTCTCGCTCAAACTAAAACTGTGTCACTAGAGTCGGCCACATTTGCACGTGTGCGTTGTCACGTTGTCACTGATAGGCTGACACGCACACATATGCACAAGTAGCGCCGCTTGTAATGACCCACTGATGTGCGAGTGTCAGCCTGTATGTGACAGCGCACACGTGCATATTATGTGGCTGACTCTAGTGACACAGTTTTAGTTTGAGCGAGACTACGTCCGACTTTTTTTATACGTCCATGACCTAGATCATTGTTATCTATGACAGGGTCCTGACCACTACCTCATCTGGTGTTAAGCGACAATGCGGTCTACGATAGAACATGCTTACCTAAAAGAAACCGATTTACTCTCGACAGAAAGACATTAAGCCTGTAAATGTTATTGTAAAATTTGTAAATACCATCAGATTATAATCTAAGAACGTCAGATTAAACCTTCTTCTTAGATTGAAATATAACCTTCTTCTCTTTTTTCTTCATGGCTTTCATTTGGTAATGCTACCGCAATTTCGCCAGCGTCCTGAAACATAACCTAATCAACAGTAGAATTATAATCTCACGCGTTTGATTTTTGATCTGACACATCCATTGGAAAAATTCTTCTTGATATTTTTAATTTCTTCATTATGGCTATTTAAAAAAAACTGGTTTTTTACTATCTAAACCATCTAGTTTTCGACGTTAAGGGTAAACCACCCAACTAACGAGTTGCTGTTTGACAAACCGAACTCTGTCTATACCTATATCGATCAAATGAATCAATTGTAAACCTGCATGTTTACTTAGCAACGTCAACAGAGCAAAATTGGGTCATTCTAGCGTACATTATTACTGTTGCACAGATTTCAACATTTTTTAAATATCATCACGTTGTTCTGTGTGAATATCAATAAGCGTGTCTAGTAAAATTACTAACGATTTTTGGGTATTCGCAAGACAATATTGGCAAGGCGAAATTGGCAAGGTGATGTTGGTAAGACGATATTGGCAATGATCAATATCATCATCTCATGGGAGATGGACGGTTACATCGATACCACGAGTAGTGCCCTTGCCGACTAAGACTTCCATGGAGATCCACCTTTGCTGCCTTACGACAGAAACGCCGCACCGGAATGCTACTGCGTTCTTGGACGAACCCGCCGCAGCTTGCCTGTCCCTGGGCTTGTCTTAGGAACACTCCGGTTACCAACACACTTGAAATCAAGACACACAGTGATCACATCGAGGTCAATCCAGTAAAACTGTGTGGGCACCTTTGGGCACCCAAGCCCACAAATCACACCGAGGCGGCTCAGGTTCCGCCGCCTACCACTTTTTTACAACAGCGGACAGGGAAAGGCGTAACCTACATGGCCGCATTGGCGTCGGCTTGCACGCAAAGCTTACATTGTGAGTAGTCTTTCGGGTGATTGATACATTTATTACACAAACTAACCAGTTCCAAACTAAGCAAAGCTTATAATACAGGATGTCAAATGACTGATATTGTACTTTTATAATTGTAAATGTATACTTGTGATCCATAAAACACAGAAGAAACATGTATTGTATATTCATCACATATATTTTGTCTTAGGAAGGATTCGCACTCACGACCTCTAGCTCCACATCGAAGTCACAACTAACTAAACTACGAGGCTACTCAAATACAAAAGTTGTTCTAAACTCTCTAGAGTTTTGTGAAGCAATATTTCCCACTATTCAATCTATCGATACAGAACAAGTTGTTGGCTCCATTCGTTAAATTAAAGACACGTCCGCCGGACCGATACCCGCCATGTTGTCGCCCAACTTTATTTAATTCTGTAGCCGTACCAAGTTTCCTACATTTCCTAAGCTCCGACTTTGAGAACTTAAAGTGTGGCGCGTGGCAGTAATGGCAGCCTTACTGCCACGGGTAGTGGGGAGCTTTAGCGAACACGTTTAAAGCTTATTTGAAGAAACAAATAAAAAGGTTAAATTAACACAATTTTATGAAATGCACACCTCGTCTTACAATATTCCTTATTTCTTTTCCCCCTAAGGTTGCCTAGAAGAAATCGCTGTTAGCCATAAGGCTGCCAATCGTCCCGCTAGATTTAAGTTTATTAATTGTATAAAGTTGGAAATTATTTTTATTTGGTGTATTCAATAGAGTGTGAATCTATCTATTTCATGAAAAGGCAGAAGATTTTCTCAAATACGAATAGTATTGCCAGAGGTTAGTGTGTTCTAGTCAATAGATCAAACTCTCCTGCTTTTGATATTCGTATAGATGTAATAAAGTTGTAAAGATACTTTGATATGACACATGCATCACCATGGTGATGCATTATTGTTGGCTGTGATTGATTGCAAAGCTGAGAAGAAAATAGTTTCACTCGGTAAACAAAAGTATCGCTTCAGGCTACACTATTTACAGTTAGATTTGTATCAAATGTAAGTTCTCTGTTAGATAATTTTTCTTTTATATACTAATCATCAGGGTAAATCTTTGGATGTGTGAATGGTTGTGGCTTAATTACAACAAATAAACTATATTTCATGGATTGTGTTAAAATTTAGAAATTATTGTCACGAACATTTTCTACATACTTAGGGCTATTTTTATATTAGCAACATTCTATGCATATGTAGTTCTATCTTCAGTTTTTCTTCTACAGCTACTGCTTGGCTTACATATATCGTCATTTCATCGAGATTCACAGTGTCATACGCAACGTCTACTGATTCACGGTCTCCACTCCATTACATGCCTTTCTCAATGGGTATCGATCCTAAGACAGATATGACTAGCCCACTGCCACTTTGGCTTGCTAATACATAGAGCTATGTCCATAATATTGGTCTTCAGAACGAAAACTTCCGTTTCAAATACGATTCCTCAGAGAAACTTCTGATGGAACTCCATAGCGCATAGTATAACTTTGAAGTTATGGACGGTATTAACTCTCAGTGTCCACGTCTGGACACCGTAGAACATGACCGATAGAATATAATGATTGAAAACTTTCGTGTTTCGGTACCAGCAAAAATAATATTTCATGTAATATTATTACTAAACTTATATAACATTATGTATAGGTATTACATAAAATTATTTAAAAAATCCACAATGTACATAATTATCCAGTTTTTATATAAAAACCATATCTCACTGAATCAAATTTATTTTGCATAATTATGTGAAAAGACAGTCTGAATTAAATATTAAGCACCTAGCCACCGTTTTCCTTATTATTACGGAATCCAAACATCTGCAATTTTTTTGGTGCACAGCCAAAGAAGCTTAATAAACTCGGCTAAATTTAGATAACTGAATTCAGTGAAGTGTAATAGCATTAAGTGAGCTAGCATTCTTAATTCAGAAGCGTAGAAGAAGCAAGCAATACCTTCTAAATTTGATTCAAAATTTTCATCTGAATTCAGTCACTATATTTAGCCAAGAATCATGAAGTATAGAAATTTTTGTAACTTTTCACCTCAATATAATTCAAAAAGATATAAGAGTCAAGTTTACTAATGCAGTGGTTAGATTACCTAAAACTAGTACTAGACTAGTGCTAGTACTAGTGCGACGCGACATACGCTGCTACAATACTATGAGTATTGAAGAAGCGATTAAGCGGAACAAAGGCTCGAAAGTGTTCGCAAGAAATCTGTCTCTTGGGCAAAGTCAATTGACCAAATTGAAAACCGATGATGGCAACGTCACCTCGTCGAAGCCCGAGATTTTGGAGGAGATCGAGAAGTTCTATGAACAGTTATACACCTCTGCGCAAGCACAACCTGTCGTTAATATGGCTAAAGACCCCAGAGCCAAGCTCACCCGACACTTTACCGAAGATATCCCGGAAGTCAGCCTGTACGAGATTAGGATGGCCCTCAAACAACTTAAAAACAACAAGGCACCTGGCGACGACGGAATTACGACTGAGCTTCTGAGAGCGGGTGGAAAACCGGTACTTAAAGTCCTCCAGAAGCTGTTCGACTCCGTCATACTTGACGGTAATACGCCAGAAGCGTGGAGCAGAAGTGTGGTGGTGCTCTTCTTCAAAAAAGGTGACAACACCTTATTGAAGAATTACAGACCCATCTCACTTCTGAGCCACGTTTATAAGTTGTTTTCGAGGGTAATCACGAATCGTCTCGCACGCAGGTTTGACGACTTCCAGCCACCCGAACAAGCCGGTTTCCGAAAAGGCTATAGTACCATAGACCACATCCATACGCTTCGGCAGATTATACAGAAAACCGAGGAGTATAATCGGCCACTATGTATAGCGTATGTGGACTATGAGAAAGCCTTCGATTCCATCGAGACCTGGGCAGTGCTTCAGTCTCTCCAGCGATGCCGCATGGACTATCGCTATATCGAAGTGTTGAAGTGTATTTATAGCAAAGCCACAATGTCTGTTCGATTACAGGACCAGTGCACAAAACATATCCAGCTACAGAAAGGCGTGAGGCAGGGAGATGTTATATCTCCGAAACTGTTCACTGCCGCGCTGGAAGATGTTTTCAAGTTACTGGACTGGAACGGACATGGCATCAATATCAACGGCGAATGTATCACTCACCTTCGGTTTGCCGACGACATAGTCATTGTGGCGGAGTCGCTGGAGGACCTCGGTGCTATGCTCAGAGACCTCAGTAGAGTATCCCAACAGGTAGGTTTGAGGATGAATATGGACAAGACAAAGGTCATGTCAAATGTTCATGTCTCACCTGTACCGGTTATTGTTGGGAATACCACACTCGAAGTTGTTGACGAATACGTCTACCTGGGTCAAAAGATCCAATTAGGTAGATCCAACTTCGACAAAGAGGTCCAGCGAAGGATCCAACTCGGATGGGCAGCGTTCGGGAAACTACGGCACATCTTGGAGTCCAAAATACCCCAATGCTTGAAGACGAAAGTCTTCAATCAGTGCGTGTTGCCAGTGATGACTTACGGAACTGAGACGTGGTCCTTAACTGTGGGCCTCATAACAAAGCTCAAAGTCACACAGCGAGCTATGGAGAGAGCGATGCTCGGAGTCTCTTTGCGCGACAGAATCCGGAATGAGGATATTCGCAAAAGAACGAAAGTAGCCGACATAGCTCGAAGAGTAGCTAAGCTGAAGTGGCAATGGGCAGGCCACATCGCTCGCAGAACTGACAACCGATGGGGAAGAAAGGTTCTCGAGTGGCGACCACGAACCGGAAGACGCAGTGTTGGACGGCCTCCCACTAGATGGACAGATGACCTCACAAAGGTCGCTGGAAACCGCTGGTTGCAGGTTGCGCAGGACCGTTCGTTGTGGAAATCTAGGGGGGAGGCCTATGTCCAACAGTGGACGTCTTGCGGCTGATGAAAAAAAAAATAAAAATAAAAGTACTAGACTAGAGACTAGACTAGCATTTGGCTATTTACAACAAATCACGGTTCTTACTGTTTCATCAATGTCTTCTCCCTAAACCTTATTGATTTAACTTGTTCACAAGTCGCAAGTTTCAACTGAAAAGTACAATTTACAATTGTAAAAGTTTTGAGTGAAATAAATTTTATTTACGGGTTTTACGAACACCTAATAAAACATTTATGGGTCGGATAAGAAAGAAAGTAAAATAAAAAAGGCAGGCTTGTCTCGAGAATTAACTCTTTCTGAGATTTTACTTATCTTGGCGGATTTTATTCTTTGAAGGGTTGAATTGAGGATTGGTTTTTACGCAAAATTATTTTTGAGACTTCTTAGGCATCTGCGGTTAAGTTATTTTGAAAGATTGCGAACTTTTTAAACAAGAGTTCTAATTAATTAGTATCTAACCTTATTTTTTGTTTGCTTAAGAATGGTACAATGATTTGAGTAGTAGACATTGTTGTTATAAATACTGTAGACAATTATTTTCGAAGATTAAGTTTATTGAGGTTAGTTAATTAGCTAATCATGTCTTGAGTCTAAAGACTCCCAAGTTGCTAGTATTTTTATTTATTTTAAATGCTTTATTTAGTCTTTCAGCATTCATTTCAGTTAACATTTTCAAAAGTTCAATGTACATCATTTTATTAACTGGTAACACTTTTTAAAGGGTCCACCTTGAGAAGTATTTTTTTAACACAGTTTTACTAGTTATTTTCCCATTAATGTGTTCCAATTTGAAGGACAGCGTTACTGGAAAAATTTCAAGTCAAAATGTAACGTATCTTATGTCTCTGAGTGAAATGCTAGGCAGTGATTCGAAAGCTTCGTGACCAAATAAATGCTTAGCACTGTGCTGTAGTAGTAGCAGCAAGCAAGAAGCGTATTGCTTACCTCCTTTCACACCCTGCTCGTCTATTACATGTTGTTACTAAGATTGTTCACACCTATGCCTTTGTTTTGCGTTAGTTTTAGTTTTGCGGAAAATAATTTATCGTTATAAAAAATAGCGCAAACGGTGTACCTAATTGGCTCTATTGTGAAGTAAATTATTCATCTATTAAATTTGATTTTCATCCAGGATAAATCTCCTACTACGTAGGAATGTTAAATAATCTGTTCAGTAGCGTTAAAGCAACCGGATAAAATAGCTGTAGTCTGATAGACAGGAAACATTTGTTTTTTTTTAACTTTCTTCATTTCATTTTTCTTGAGTCTAGGCCTGATCTTCCCAAAAAAACGCCGACAATTCCAAATTTGACAATGTTTATAGATGAGATTAAGAACTTTGTGCAGAGGGTAAAGTTTATAATTTTGTAAGGCAATCTTAACTTGAACAATCTCATATTGCTTGAGCACGTGTGATACGAGTTTGGCTTAACTCGGCGGTTACAGGATTAAAACTGTTTAGTTATAAGGAACTCCGAAAATTTACGCTTAGAAAAGCCATTTCAATGTTCCATTTTCACTAAAATACCAACTAGAACAGTAGATAGATGACTTCTACGATTAGATAGATTGTTTATCACGGTTTCATATAAAAAAGGAATATTTCTAAAAACATTTTCGACAGTCGGGTTATTAGATAAAAAAAAAAACAACTCTACTGGTACATCCTAAGATTAGAGCGTCAAACAAAACTCAAGCTTTTCGCTTAAATAATACAGTGAGCTTAAAAACACTTTTAAATTGATTCCCAAATAACAAGTAAAATAGCATATAAGAGTAAAATACAATCACAAAAATCAATTGATCCGTACTGTTTGTTCTACATTAGTGGGTAGCTGAGCAAGTACTTCTCTTTGGTGAATGGCTACATGGTGCCTTGTGGTTTCTTTGCCGCTTATGGCGGAAACGCGGGAACGATCCCACATTCTTCCGCGAACCTCGTGGCTCATCATCTCCAGGCAATCCCCTAGCGTATACTCGCATCACCGGCGCCGAACGGCGCCGAACCCAATAAACCCACGCCGTGATCACCTCAAGGACCAATTAGTAAGTGGGTGCTAATCACTCCTACTTCTGAACATCTTTAGTCCCACGTGTTGGGTTAGGTCTATGGTCTCTACATCTACCATTTTGTGGCTGCAGAGGATAGGGAGTGCAGCGCACCACAATACCGGCAATCTTCTTCCTCTGCAACTATCGATATAGATCATTTGATTTATATCGATGCCTGCACCACCATATCGTCAAGTCGTGAACCCCTCATAGGACGGGGGTCAGAAAGGATTTACAAACTTCTTTTTTCACGTCAATGTAGGAACTACCCATTTTATAGCATTTTAGTCTGAAATAGATTGATAAATAATAAGATTTTGCTATATTGGATCGGCACACGATGCACAGCACCTTCGATTGATTAGGTATGCCGTGTGAACGCGGGCTGTACGTGAAAACGCTTTGGTTTTTATAGCACAAGAACCGACACTGAGCGCAGACTACTCGTTTATCTCGTAGTTAAATTCAGGAACAAGAAATAGCGGTCCATATTAACTGTTGTAAATTTAAATCGTATGAATTAAAAAAGAAAGTCAAAAGAACTGCCGATAGAAATAAAAATGTAAAACTGATAATTATGGATTAAACAGCTCTAATTTTACACAACACGTCTCTTGTTTAGCCACAGATAACTGTTTTACGCATGTCGGTGACGCAAATTGCCCATTATTATAAATACCCATCCAAAAAGCGTGTTACGTGCCAAAAAAAATGCTAAACGTGGTTGAAGAGGATTTCAGTTCAAAAACAAATTAAATTGTTTTTACCAGAGATAGTAGATAGATGATAAAGTAGGTATGTACGCCACATAACGCATGCGTGCGTACCTTCAACAAGTAAAATTGTAAAAGACATAATGAATAATTGTATTATACTTTAAAGAAACTTAGATAATGATAGTGCAAACCTACGGTTATTAAAACAGCCATGTTAATGACCTTTAAAATGTATTCAAATTATTTCTAACAACGCAGTTATTAATAACAGTACTACTGCGCAAAGGATATCCATTCAAATGTCAATCAAAGTACTACTGCGCAAAGGATATCCGTTCAAATGTCAATCAAATCAAATCAAGCAGATGTGACATTGTTCATCTAATTAACTTTTAAAACATAATTCTAGTTCTTTTCTCTGACGTATGGCTCACATATTTGTACCAAATATTCAATAACGCAAACCAGGACAAACAAAATAAAGGGAAAATTAAATACTTGTACAATCCTATCTGGCAACCCACATCAAAAAGTTTGACCTCGGGGAGTTGGAAACTTTCATATTTAGGTTTCGTATTGGAATTCTAGTGTTTTTCTAGGATGACGAAAATGCTTGTGAGGATCCTTCTATACAGTTCCACCGCTTTAGATAGACGTGATGTTTACAATACCTTTTTTTAGGGTTCCGTAAAACGTAAAAGCGGAACCCTTATAGTTTCGTCATGTCTGTCTGTCTGTCTGTCCGTCCGTATGTCACAGCCACTTTTTGCCGAAACTATGAGAACTACACTGTTGAAACTTGGTAAGTAGATGTATTCTGTACCGCATTAAGATTTCAACAAAAAAAATTAAAAAAAAGAAAAATTAGGGTTGCCCCCCATACTGAGAACTGAAACTCAAAAATTTTTTTTTCATTAAACCTACACGTGTGGGGTGTCTATCGATAGGTCTTCAAAAATGATGTTGAGGTTTCAAAAATCATTTTTGTCTACACTGAATAATTTGCGCGAGAGACACTTCCAAAGTGGTAAAATGTGTGTCCCCCCCCCTCTAACTTCTAAAGTAAGAGAATGAAAAATCTAAAAAAAATATATGATGTACATTACCATGTAAACTACCAACGAAAATTAGTTTGAACTCGATCTGATGAGTAGTTTTTTTTTAGTACGTCATAAATACACTATTATTGAAACTTCGATCAAAGTTACAACAAGAACTACAAAAACTATGTGTACTATGTATATTATGTTACTTGCTGCAACGGAACCCTTCATGGGCGGGTCCAACTCGCACTTGGCCACTTTATTTTATTCACAATTATTGTAACAACCAATTGAAACATATCCAATAGGTACATACAATTGGATAAGCATCAGCAACCTTGGCCACTCCAACTATATTTTGTTATTGGAAAATAATTTTACGTTGTAAGTAGTACGTAAATCCGTTATTTGTAGTTCAGCATTTTTTTACTTATGGTGAATTTAAACAATTTGACATAGTTTGTCTCTCGCATATAAAATAGAATGGACACTCCTAATCCCGTTAACCGTTCTCACTCCAATTGCCGTAGCAAGTACTCGAGAAAAAAAACTTTCATGTGTATTCAAATTAGATATGAAAAATGTCAGTGAAGAAAGTCTGTGCAGTGTTCCTTATTATATGATTGAATGAACTGTCATTAAACCAAAGCATTTCATTATAAATCAATAAATTGAAGTAAGTGGACATTGTACAAACTTTAATACTATTATCACAATGGACACAAAAAATATGTATGTAAAAAGCTGTGATATTATTTTATCATCTACGTGGCGTACTAGTTTGATAAATAAACTGTAATTACGAGTATATCTGAACCCAATGCTGAGGAAAAAACAAAGATTTCTTAACACTAGCAAGTGAACTTACACAGAGGCACAGCTATTTAAAAACCTAATTCTGAACCTGTACTTTTGTTATATGTAAAAATGTAAAATAAGATATTCGTATAATACATCGTTTTATAAAATTTCGGAAGAAGTGTTAAATGTGGCTTGACATTTTATGCAAGGAATATGCAACGGTTATTTGAAAATTTCCCCAAGCGGACTCTTAGCAGAGTCCGCCTGAGGAAATTAAGGGGAAGTACCAAATCTTTGTCAGTTATTCTACCGCCAAGCAGTAAAGTGTAAACATTACTGTGTTCCGGTTTGAAGGGCAATGTTTCCAGAGAAATTACGGGGCTTAGAGATATAACAACTTAGATCTCTGGGTGACGAGCGCAGTGCGGTGCTAGGTAATGATTTTGGCTCTTCATGTTCCAATAGCTGTGTGTCACTGTACTGTTATGTGGCAGGCATGTTGCTTACCATTAGGCACATGTCCTGCTCGTCTCGTCAATCTTTATTTAAAAAATACAATTATATATTACTTCTTGTTCACAATTGAGTACTATTTGGCCACGTTTTGGACGTTCGCAAGGTATTTAAAAATACTGTTATTTATAAAACTCTGTTTTTTTATGATTCTTTTTTTTTAAATATAATGTGGAGTGACAATACTTGACCTACTCGGTCATGTACCTAATTGTTATTGTTAGTAACACACCTGTTTATAACAACACAGTGACGGGCAGCTTTTGGACATGACATGATGGACACGAAGAGCCCAACTAATAAGGTAGCATTGCACTGCGTTTGTCACCCAGAGATATAAATGTTTTATCTTTATGCCCAGTAATTTCACTGGAAACGTTTAAACAAGGACAGAGTAATGTTTGCACATTACTGTTTGCCAGTAGAATAACTGTCAAAGGTGTGTTGGTGGCTTCCCCAGGCAGACTCTTAAAAAAAGACACAACACCTAGAACCACAAAAAAAAATATTAAATCGCACCCAAGTTTTTCGAAGAGAGTGTACACGTAAAACAGTTTTATCAGACGCCGAAGTTATGAAATTGGATTCTGCGAGACCTAAGAGACTTTATTTTCAAAATAGTTTGATTTTGGGGTAACTCATGAAACCAAAGCTTGACTGGGATCAAGCCATTTTCATTGAAAGTATTAGGGGTAGGTATTAGGGGTTTGATTGAAAACTCACTGTATGGGGAAATATTACTGATTTATATGTTAATATTGTTTTTACTTGGTCCTTTTAATCGTTATTACTTTTGTGTGGCCGTAGTCAGTAGTTCAGGTGGATGCCTTCTTCACCATCCGGCACTATTCTTTGCTTATTGACGTTATTCTTGCCCAAACAGTCATATAACCTCAAGGCACAGCTTTCATCTGCTTAACTACTTAGTCACGTGCCCGAAAATTAACTCTGAACCCAGAACATTATCATTTAATTTAAATTGTAATAAGAAAATCCAAAATATGTTTGCGCCTCGAAACGTGGACAAACGATATGAATTCTGGTAGAAGAAATATTATGAAGGCCTATTCTATAATTAATATGTATAGGATTCAACTAGATTCTGATTTATAAGAAAAACGATAATTTACTTGTTAATAATTGAAAGAATATATGCCTTGGTTTGTGACATTTAAAACTTTGTGTTTTAGCAAAATAAATAAAAGTATTGGAACTATTCGAATGTAATATTCAACGGGACAACAACAGAGAATCATATAGCGTGGGTCCTAGGGCAATCCACAAAGCGTACACGTGTACCTATTTTATACATGAATAAGGTACACTTTTTGTTATATTGTGCTCAATTTGCAGAAAATGTCACTACTTTAAATTATGACAAACATCATTTTGTATTTTTCTAAATATAATTTTATTAAAAACGTAAATTTTTCGTCAGAAATTCTTGTTGCTTGTGGTGCCAGAGCGGGTGGAAAACCGGTACTTAAAGTCCTCCAGAAGCTGTTCGACTCCGTCATACTTGACGGTAATACGTCAGAAGCGTGGAGCAGAGGTGTGGTGGTGCTCTTCTTCAAAAAAGGTGACAACACCTTGTTGAAGAATTACAGACCCATCTCACTTCTGAGCCACGTTTATAAGTTGTTTTCGAGGGTAATCACGAATCGTCTCGCACGCAGGTTTGACGACTTCTAGCCACCCGAACACGCCGGTTTCCGAAAAGGCTATAGTACCATAGACCACATCCATACGCTTCGGCAGATTATACAGAAAACCGAGGAGGATAATCGGGCACTATGTATGTATGTGGACAATGAGAAAGCCTTCGATTCCATCGAAACCTGGGATGTGCTGCAGTCTCTCCAGCGATGCCGCATGGACTATCGCTATATCGAAGTGTTGAAGTGTATTTACAGCAAAGCCACAATGTCTGTCCGATTACAGGACCAGTGCACAAAACATATCCGGCTACAGAAAGGCGTGAGACAGGGAGATGTTATATGTCCGAAACTGTTCACTGCCGCGCTGGCAGATGTTTTCAAGTTACTGGACTGGAACGGACATGGCATCGATATTAACGGCGAATGTATCACTCACCTTTGGTTTGCCGACGACATATCCATTGTGGCGGAGTCGCTGGAGGACCTCGGTGCTATGCTCAGAGACCTCAGTAGAGTATCCCAACAGGTAGGGTTGAGGATGAATATGCATGTTGCAGGTTGCGCAGGACCGTTGTGGAAATCTAGGGGGGAGGCCTATGTCCAACAGTGGACGTCTTGCGGCTGATGATGTGTTGCCAGTGGCAAATCTTAAAACAAGTTTTTAAAACTTCAACATATGTATGTTTTAATAAACGACTTACACAATATCTTACTTTAACAGTATTTCTACTTCTTGTAGTAACGACTTTTTTTTTGACTAGAGCCTTTGCTTACAAAATGAAAATGAATACTACACTAGACTTCATAGGTACCTAGGTACATCTAACAAAATTGTCAAGTTCTTGATGGCATGATCACGCAGATTATTAAATAAAGAATGAAATGCGAAATAATCAGATAGAATAACAAGTATTTTTAATTATGGTAATTAATTTATTGTAATACGAAACACAAAATCGTAGAAAAAACATTCATTATCTTCCTAATTTCGGATATAACCAGACCGTGGTCGTACCGTACCGTTACTCGTGAGAAAATTAAACAGTGTTTCAAAATGAATAAAAGATTAGATTCAAATTTTAATTAATTCAGAGTAATGTAAATATCAACTTTGGTTAAATGAAAGGTTAAGTTTAAAATTACAACGTTATATTGAGAAAACTCTTCAATTAGGCTGCCGTCTAATCTATCCATTCCTTCTTAATCCACTCTTGATTCAAGAAACAATGAAAAGCAAACTTGTATTTCAATTGGATCGCCTTAAACTACCACGACAGTGACTAATCTGTAGGAAAATATAACCAAATTGAAGAATTCCACTCTCGATACAAATTTCACCTAAAAACTATATCGATCATTTGAGAACTCCAGACACATCAGACTACGATGTGAAATATTTTTTATTTTATTTACAAAAGTAGAAGATAAATTTTATGATTTCGCTTGCTGAAACTGTTGGATGGAAAAATAGGGCCAAATGATGTCTGCTTGATAGTATCTGAAATGTATCCGATAAAAAAACTATATTAGGAAAAGAAAAAGAACAATGCACCGATCTTACTACTTAAGACGCCAAAGAAGCTTAAGACGTGTAAATTGTACAGTTATGAACTCAGAATAAGGAATAAGCGTCGTGTCTATGGTAGCGGGGCGGGCATTTTTGAAAAAGGACTTTTCATCTGGAGCAGCCAGCGCACCACGTTTTGCGACGAATCGCTATAATTTTGTTTTATTATTTGTAACCCACACGTCTTAAGAAGATATCTATACTGATAAAGGCGCAGTTATGAATAAAGAACTTTGACTGACTATAAGACAGATCAAACTTGACGTCTCCGACAAATCAATAGTTACTCCAATCTCTTTGAACGTGAAAAATCGTGAAGTCGTCTTCAGAAAACTAAACTTCCTATCTCAATTCAGAAAACTAAGATTCATATCTCGACTTCCAGTACTGATTTTCAAAGTACCGCGGATGGCTTCGTTAGGCCCTCCCGACAAAGTAACGGTTATAGCGAGTTACCTGTTCGTACCTGTAGGTATGTACGACGCCTTCTTGTTAGAAGCCAGGATTTATGTGACTCGGTGACGTCATCCCTTGATCTTGGCGGAGTCAAAAGTATCTACGAGAAACAATGTGCACTGAACTGTCATGAGAAAAGGTTAAGGCTATTCAGCTTAGTGTGGTTTATGTTTATTTTAGAAATGAAATCTGAAATCCGAAACTAGAGGAACTATATTATTCAAACTTGGCAAGTATACGTATTCTGTGACCCCCATTAAGATTTTTACACAAAAATATTTAAAAAAACAATAAATTTCGAGGGTGCTCCATACTTAGAAATGAAACTCAAACATTTTTGTTTCATCAAACCCATACGTGTGGGGTGTCTATGGATAGGTTTTCAAATAGGTTTTTTTCTATACTGAATAATTAGCGCGAGCGACACTTCTAAAATGGTGAAATGTGTGTCCTGTAACTTTTAACCTGTTACTTCTTCATAACTTCTAATATATTAGAATAACCCTGTAACTTCTTCCCTTAAAACAATTATAAAACTAAAAAAAAATATGTATATTACCATGCAAACTTCCACCGAAAGTTGAGCTCGATCTAGTAAAAGTTTTTTTTTATTACGTCAAAAATACACTATTAATAAAACATCGATCAACGTTACAACGAACTACAAGAGCTTTTGTATTTTGTTACTTGCTGCTACGGAACTCTTCACAGATGAGTCCAACTCGCACTTGGCCGCTTTATTATATTGTTTGAAAGGCAAACTAGTCGAGAGTGGTCTTTAATATGTTTCATCCGAAATCAGTTCAGCTATTTCAAAATGATAATTATGTGCGACCTAAAATTTGGAATCATTTCGTTCGAGGTTTTAAATTTTCATGAAAGGTTTAGTCATGTTAAATTTGTACCCAGTAGTGAGATTAAAACTTCTAGATTTCATGATGATGAGTTTCATTCATAATTTTGCACAAATATGTTTGGTTTAGGTCATCCTAAATCAAATATTTGGATAAAGGTGGACAGTGTAGTAGGAGGAAGGCTTTGGGTGGGACATTTATATCGGTAGTTTCACGTCTAATTATCATAAAATATATCCTAAAGCATTGCGAGTCAAATTACAACACGCATCTAGTGATATCATAAAAATAAACAAAAGCAAAATATCTTTAGTAAAATAAGAAATCAGAACAGTTTTTAATAGAAATATCCCAAGGAAGCCGTCTGTCCACAAACAGTCGTAACCTCCGTCGTAAACACGAAGTAATAGAACATTAAGAAAGTTGCCGGTTCCGCATTATGGTATATTGTGATTGGTTCTTTATCCTGCCTTCCTCAACCTTTAATGAAAAGAATTACTAGTTTCGTTTTGTTTGTCTGTCGTAAGTTTCGAGGACAAAGTGTTACTCCAAAGGTAAGTAAATTCCATAACCATTCGAACTATCCAACCACTTTTAATGGACTTCAGTTAATCATTACAGGACAATTATTACTCTACGCACATCAGGATAAGGTAGAAGAGTGTTAGCATAACCATCCTGCTAAATGTTCCCACTGCTGGGGCTCAGGGCCTTCTCTTGCAAGGAGGGAGTCAAGACCACAATCAACCATGCTCGTCCATTGTGGGTTGGTGAATGACGCGTAACACAAAACGATTCTACAAACATAGTGGTTTTCTCACGATACTGCCTTCGTACTTTCCTTCGCCAATGGGAATCGAAACAAGGGCTCCAGATTGGCATTTTACGCCATTTACTAATCGTAACTTATTTATATCAATACTGTTTTGATGTAAGTTTAACATACTGTTAATAAAAGCAAAACATCAGTAAAATGTGGTATAATTTTTCATAGGTGCAAATTCTAAGATGAGAAACAAAACCTTGAGGCACAAACATAGTAATTTCATAATTTAAAAAATAAACTCGTCACCAAGGTCTCAAGAACAATTTAATCTCAAGAAAGACTTAAATACTACTGGTAGGTATTCTGAATTTTAATTATATGAAAATATTACTATTTAAATTCTAACACACGGTGTTTGTAAAAGAGCTCGCTAAAGTCTCAGTCAGTATAATAGCGAGAATTGAGACTTAGGCTAAGAACTCATGGAGCGATTGTCATCCGCAACCGCAGCGCTGCGGACACGGAGCTACGGTTTTATTTTAAAACTCACGAGAATGCTTATTTTTGCAGTTTCATTTCAAAACTCGCTAATTTCGCGGAATCGCGGTGGTTGCGGGTGAAAATCGCTCCGTGAGTTTTAGCCTTACCGTCGCGTTGCAAACATTTTCGACTTGCGGCAGCCGTAAACCTGTCATATTTTTGAGTAAACCCAGATTGGCATAGAAATGTTTACCATCAAGCAAACTCCAAGAAACAAAAGCGAACACTTTATTCGAAGCAAAAGCGAGCTACAACGCTGTAAATTTTTGGCGTGAAGGAACAACGCAATTGAAATTTCCGACATTTTAGATGTCGACAGAAAACATTGTTTTAAACGATAATAAATCCATGATGTGTGTCTTTACTAGCAGCTCTCGACGGGTTTGTCCGCGTTATTCCCGTTATTTCCCTGAGATAAAAAGCAGCTTAAATGTTATTCCAAGTTATGTTCTTTGTTCCATTTTTCAACCCTATCCGTTTAGACGTTTAGACGTGTTGGAGCAATAAATATAATCAACTTTCGTGTTTAAAATACTTAGTAGTCGGAAAAAAATTTGAAAACTATCAGTTGGATTTAAATTTTACCGAATCCCCTGTGCGGCGCGGCGTCCTAAAAAAAGTGGCGCTTTTTAGCTACTTCTTATTAGGGAGGTAAGAGCATGAGTTCACATCAGACAATCCTCGTCCTCATTGCCACGATAGCATCTGCATATGAATATCAGCATAAGTAGCCCACTAAATGCTCCCACTGCTAGGACTCGAGACCTTCTCTCCCAAGGAGAGAGTCAGTCAGGGCCATAATCCACCAAACTGGCCCAGTGCGAGTTGGTGGATGTCACCACTTCGAAAGATTCTAGGTGTGCGCAACCCGACCGTGCGATGACCGGCGGGTTCGAAGCGGCGATCGGGGCTGTCGGTTGACAGCGTGCACGGTCCGGTCCACGCGGTGGTGGCTGATGTTAAATGATGATGTGGGATCCTGAACTGGACCTAGACTATGTCGATCTGACTGATCTGATGTGATACTAATTGAAAACACTGGAATCGTTTTTTAACACTGGTTTATTGAACTAAAGTTGGACGCAACCGTCCTTTGATCATTTGGCTTACAAGCCTGAACTTAACACTAAGAGTTGAGCCGAATTGACCCAACCGTCCCGGCGGATGGCCTCGTGGACAAATATGGTGAATAATAAGTTATTGACTGACTACCGGAACAACCGTCCGGCTGATTACCTGACCGGCTTGAGGTTAAATAATGACACTTATGATTGACTTTGAATTACTTTGAATGTCGGAGACAACCGTCTCGGCTGAGAGCCCGCCCGACAGAGTTTGACTTGAATTATTGACTGAGTGCTGGACACGACCGTCCAGCTCGGCGCCCGCCCGAAAGAGTTTGACTTGAATTATTGACTGAGTGCTGGACGCGACCGTCCAGCTCGGCGCCCGCCCGAAAGAGAAAAGGCTTAGAATCTTGACAGATGATATAAAAATTGAAAACAGATTAAATATTATTTGACCTCTTCCGGTTGAATGCATAGATTAGAGAAACATGTTTATTTTGAATGAACACTAGGTACATGTCAGTTTCCTCACGATGTTTTCCTTCACCGTTTTAAGTTAGCGGCATTACGCACATTACTTCGAAAAGACAGTGTTGCGCGTGGGGTTTGCAACGGGGGTTTCAAGACTGGCAGTCGCCGTTCGCCCGACTAGACCAGCCGATATAACTCTTGAATATCAGCAACGCACCAACAACCAAGCCATTTTGATATCCAGCATAAAGTTTCACCAAACGTCCTCTTTTTCCAATATTCCGATTTCATGTTTGCATGATGATTTCCAGCATTTGCTGTCGTGGAGTCGTCTATCGTCGTTAATCTATCATTCATCAAACATTTACTTGATGCAATCAAGTAAATGTTTGTGTGAATCATTATTTCTTCAGCCATTGGTTTTAGATAAGCAATCTCTTTACAAACTGCTGACAAGTTTAGCACAGATTTAGCATTGTTGTAAGAATTTTACTTATCAAGGTCAACATTTATTTCACGATGCTGCGATGCGATGATGATTGTTTTTTTTTCACCTCAGCTTCACTAGTTGCTGTAATTGTGGCCACGTCCTTAGGTCTTGGAGTGATGAACATTATTTTTAGACATTCTTGGAAACCTTTTAGATATTGTATTTAGTTTTAGACGAACTATTTAATATGATTTGTTTTGTGAGCTTACTATTTGTAATTTCTTGGGATTGATATAATATGAAATATTAGATCAAAGTAATTAATTCAAGTATTATACGACATATTATAAAATATTCATCATCATCAACAGCCCACTAAACGTTCCCACTGCGGGGACTCGGGGCCTTCTCTCGCAAGGACAGAGTTAAGACATAACCCACCACGCTGGACCAGTGCGGGTTGGCGGATGACACATGACTTCGAAAGATTCTAGGTACATGCCGGTTTCCTCACGATGTTTTCCTTCACCGTTTTAAGTTAGCGGCATTACGCACATGACTTCGAAAAGACAGTGGTGCGTGTGGGGTTTGAACCCGGGGTATCCGGATCGGCAGCCGCCGTTCTCCCGACTAGACCAGCCGTAACTTAGACCAGCCGTAACTTAACGTAACTTAACATAAAATATTACTAGGATAATATTATCCTTCGAGTTTCTAATTAAAAGGGCCTTCGACCTGAATAAAATAAAACTGTAATGTGATCATACGTAATAGTCATCGTGAAAATCTGACTCGCAGTTGACCACTTTTTGAAGTGAAAACTTCTTTTGGCGCACCACACACAGATTGTTCGCGGGCTGTGAATGAAGCTCAGCGTCACGCTCGGAAATTAAGATAATGTTCGAGTGAACTCTGGACCACTGAGTGTGCCAGAGCGAGAAAGATAGTCAGCTGCTGCTGTCTGTTTTTGTCACTGTCTTTTTTAGGGTTCCGTACCGAAAGGGTAAAAACGGAACCTTATTACTGCGACTTGGCTGTCCGTCCGTCCGTCCATACGTCTGTCCGTTTATCACCAGGCTGTATCTGAAGAACGGTGATAGCGAGACAGTTGATATTTTCACAGATGATGTATTTCTATTACCGCTATAACAACATATATAATAAAAATATAATAAAATGAATATTTAACGGGGGCTCCTATACAACAAACTTGATATTTTACCGTTTCTTCCTCGATTCGTCCGTTCCAAGCAAACTAGATGGCGCCACTTGTACACGCTATCACCTCGCCATTTAAATCGTAAGGTAAAATAAAATAAAATAAAAAACCTTTTGGATGAAAGCCTGTCTGTGGAAACTGCGATGGTTTATGTATACGCAATTCAAATAAAGCCAAAGAGATTTTCGCCGTTTATTTGCTAATGGAACGGAACCCTTTGTGCGGGAGTCCCACTCGCACTTGGACACTTTTTTAAATTAATTTTTGATTATAGATACTAGTCAGTCAGCCGTATCACTGTGGTTTCGCTGTGTTTACTATATTCAATTTATTTGTAATCGTTTTTATTTTGTATTGTAAATGATTAAATAGTTAGTTATTTCTTATTTTAGTTATCACTTGCGCCGTGTGATCTTAAGCACTCACTTTTTTATGTCTGTCGGTAACAAAAAATCCTAACGTATAATATTCAAAACCATTTCATTCGTCTTTATGTCTGCCGAATCCCTTTAAGTATATTCATAGTTCATGCGATGTCCTATCTGCCTCTGTATAAATTCGATGTTCTTGCATTTAATTTCCGATTCTGTCACTATCTCGTCTTCTATTACCGCAGGTTGATATAGGAGCGTCTTTGAACCCACAAGTTTTATGGTTGGTGGCAGAATAACACACATTTTTACCTGTAACTATTTTGAATATTGTAACACAGAGAGCATATCGGGAAATAAAGGTAAGTATACCGTTTTTGTTACACCCTCACACCCACACAAACACCCTCTCACTCAAAATCAAGGTATATAATATTATAATGTTTATATATATGTATATAAAATGTTAATTATGTTTTATTTGTGTAAAAAATGTTTAGATACATTACATGTTTTTTACCGTAGTAACTAACGGAAGGCACTGCCTTTTGCAACACAGTATTATGTACTAAAGCGAAAGGTAGGGTTCCTTGAAATTGTAACAGCTTAGTTGGTTATGAAATAAATTATGTTTATGTTTATGTTCCAATTTAATAAATACTTTATGCTGTTTGTGAAGAAAAAATACACAAATTACGATTAACTATTATTAAACATACGAGGTGTGAACAAAAAAGGTGACTTGTTTCAAATATACTTATTTTACTACCAGCATTCCGCGGGTTACTGTTATTTTCACGGGATACATAGTAGCCTATATTGTGCCCTAGACTATGATCTAATTGTATTCTAAATTTCAACTGGATCAGTTCATAAGTTACGACGTGATTGAGCAACATACATCGCAACATCCAAACATTGGCGTTTATAATATTACTAATATTTCCTTATGCCCTTTTGCAGGCATGCAAAAATAAGGCCTTATTGGCATGAGGTTACAAAATAATCAGAATGATTTACTCAAACATTATCAAATACATATTATCAAAATTTGGAATTAATCAGTACTTATTACGACATTAAATTAAATTGTTATAACTCAACCTAGTTAAATACCCAGTAAGCATAGTGCGCAACTCATCTGCATGATTTATTGCCACTTTTCCGTTTTTTCTCGTGGACTGCTCGTTGTTCGCAAAAAGGAAATCGTTTCATGACTGACATTGCAAAGACTCGACCGCGGAGCATTGACTCCATTTTTGTAATAAAAACGTCTAAGCTGTAGAATGCGTCGCCTAAGTGGGTTTTTCTTGATGGTCACAAAGTTATAATCTTGGTGGCTTCATGTCGAGAGTGAATCAATTTCTTCTAGAAACGCAAGTTCCATCGAAGACCGCATCGTCGCTTGGAAAAATAATTGCATTATAACTTCATATCGGCGGATATATTCACGAAAAACAGTCGTTCAAAAAATAGATCGAGATTTAGCGAGCTAGTGCGTGCGATACGAACACATTGATCGCTAGATCGGCATGCATATGAAATCGACAACTGTGTGTAGTGCGAGTAGTAGTAGGTTTTTTTTTTTTTTTTGTTTTTTTAAAGTTGTATGGACCCCCTTCGGGTAAAAGCCTCCTCCAAAGCATTCCACGTTTCTCTATCGGTAGCTAGCTCCATCCACCTCCGGCCCGCCGTCGCAGCCAGCTCGTCCGCCCACCGGGCGCGCTGCCGACCTCTCGCTCTGGTGCCTCGTGGTCCGCTCCATTTTACAGCCCTTACGGTCCATCTGTCATTGTATCTGGCAACATGACCCGCCCATTTCCATTTTCTAATAAGTGAGAAATCTAGGGCATCGATGAGTTTGGTTTTTTCGCGAATGACATTGTTTTTCACTTTATCTCTTAACTTTATGCCAAGTAGACTTCTTTCCATTTTTCGAGTTAGTGCGAGTAGTAACAATAACATAATTAAAAATTTTGACAAACCCCCGACTACCTCGGATTTGCAACTTGTAAATACAACATTCTACTAGTCATCAAATCCTTTTATTTGATACCCATATTGAGGTAGTAGTGAAAAAAGTTGATGTAATTCGCCATTTTGTGGTGGCGGCCATCTTGGATTTGAAATGTGTTATAGTAATTAGTGTTCTACTAGTTAAGCTCTTTCATTTGATACCCATGTTGAGGTAGGCTGTGAGAAAATATTTTGTCCGCCATTATATGGAGGCGACCATTTTGAATCGATATCAACCAAACATAGCTAAGAACACTCGCACGGAAATTAACCTTCAAATAAAGAAACCGCAATCATAAGTAAAACGAACTTTATTTATAAGTCCATAGCGAACATTTTGCCAGTGTTGATACGATGTTAATGTCGCCATACAATTCTAGGAATTCATTTACTGATAGTACACGAGTATCTAATAATTAATAGGGTAGTGCTATAATCACTTCATGATCACTTCGTCAGGTTTGTCAGATTATCGGCAGTCGATATCGTTACTGTGTAATTAACGCCTATTACCTGTTAGTTCTGATAGCTGATATTGTTAGACGGTCTGTAATGTGGTTTAATTATATTTGTGTAATTGGGAATACGGTATGCTTTTGTAAGTGTTAATAGTACAAATGTTTGTAAGTAAGTTTGTGAGTTAGTTTAATAATCTTAACATTAATTTAAATATTTTATTTTAAGAATAAGAATAATTTATTTACGCACAGAAAGTTACATCATACACAAAAACTTCGCAGGATAGCAGAAAAGGTTGACAATATCATTACAGTATTTGTGTATATAAATGATGTTTAGCGGGCCCCAAACTAAGCACCGAGCTTGTATCTTGGGGTCCTGGTGCAAAGTAATACAAATCTTCCTGGGCTGAAAACTAAGTTGCAAGAAAACATTTTACAAATTATGCATTCACGGTTAAGCCGTGAAGTAAAAATAAATGCATGCATGTTAGGGTTACGAAATAAAACATTACATCCGTTTTAAGTTTGATGCGTATGTGTAACTCTTTGTATTTGTATGTACATATTATTGAATGATTTTTTTAATTGGGAAATTGACATTACAAAAAAAATGCAAAATTCCATCTACACCTAAAGGTTACCTGAAAGAAGGGAAAACCTTTTTGTGTGTGTGGACAATAAACAGAAGATACGAGTACCTACCCATATATCATCATTAATAATTGTGAAAGTTATTTAAATTAGTAAATGCTGTACTCGATTTATTCTATAAGTACCTAAGTATTATGTAATTTACAACATACTTTAGGTTAAGAACAAGTGGGTGCCCACTAAACTGTTCTAAAGTATGTTCATAAATAAGTGCTTAGAAGCTTGTCAGATCAAGAGCGTTAGCTTGTAGTGACAGACTGTAGGACTTTAAAGCTCCGTATCTGAAGTCGCGAAATCATACCATTCCGAAAATTAATTATGTACACAACACTAAACAGACTTAATCGAGAATAAGGAAAAAGCCTCTTTCTTTCTCCCTATTCTCAATTTCACAAAGCTTACGTAGGTGTCTGGCACGTGAAGAACGAAAATATCCTTCAACGACCATTCAAACATTATATATTAAGCAAAAGGAGCGAAACGACCCAAAATTACTAAGGATTGTACCCATACCACGCAAATAAATCTTTACTTCACTTTATTTTACTTTACAATTATTGTAATACAGAGCTAAAACACAATCCAAATCGCCAGTCTCAACCGCTAGCAAAATCCTCGTGTGGCTGATTATTAGAAATAGAAATAATTTATTTGCACACAGAAAGTTAACATCATACACAAAACATCACAAGATATAATAAAAGGATGACAATTAATTATTATAACAGTGTTTGTGTACAGAAAGACATATAGCGGGCCTCAAACTAAGCACAGAGCTTGTATCTTGAGGCCCTGGTGCAAAGTAGCACAAATCTTCCAATCAAAATTATTCGTCGATATAATAGTATAATAGTAATGTGCAAACATAACTGTGTTTCGGTTTGGAGGGCAATGTTTCCAGAGAAATTACAGGGCTTAGAGATATAACATCTTAGATTACTGGGTGACGAGCGCAGTGCAGTGCTAGGTAATGATTTGGACTCTGCATCGAGATATGATTCTATATGTGTCATAGCGGCCAAGTGACGAGAATGTCTGAGATCACTAGTGAGTTCCTGAAATAACATCTTTTGAAGACTTTGGCATGTTTCATCCCTCAAGCCGCAGTTGGCTGACTTGTCGGATTATAACCCTGACTCTCTCCCTGTCTAGAAAGGCACCGAGTCCCTAAATAGTAAGGACATAAAATGTATAAACAATACTAAAACCTTAATGTGCCATTCTAGATAACAACCCATTTTTAGGGTTCCGTAAAACGTAAAAACGGAACCCTTATAGATTCGTCATGTCTGTCTGTCTGTCTGTCTGTCTGTCCGTCCGTATGTCACAGCCACTTTTTGCCGAAACTATGTGAACTACACTGTTGAAACTTGGTAAGTAGATGTATTCTGTGAACCGCATTAAGATTTTTACAAAAGTTTAAAAAAAAAAACAAAAATTAGGGGTGCCCCCCATACTGAGAACTGAAGCTCAAAAATATTTTTTTCATTAAACCTACACGTGTAGGGTGTCTATCGATAGGTCTTAAAAAATGATGTTGAGGTTTCTAATATAATTTTTGTCTACACTGAATAACTTGCGCGAGAGACACTTCCAAAGTGGTAAAATGTGTGTCCCCCCCCCCTCTAACTTCTAAAGTAAGAGAATGAAAAATCTAAAAAAAATATATGATGTACATTACCATGAAAACTACCAACGAAAATTAGTTTGAACTCGATCTGATGAGTAGTTTTTTTTAGTACGTCATAAATACACTATTATTAAAACTTCGATCAAAGTTACAACGAACTACAAGAACTATGTGTACTATGTATATTATGTTACTTGCTGGAACGGAACCCTTCATGGGCGAGTCCAACTCGCACTTGGCTACTTTATTACTTACTGTGGTAGGAAGCGTGTTCTGGCAACAACTCTAAGTTTATTTTACTTGATGCAAGTCTAACCACGGCTTCATAGACGAAAATCAAACAAAATATACCAATTAAATCATAAAGAACAAAGACATGGAGTTCATCGCTAGAAGAATACATAAAAAGGGTTAAGTTCGGTATTTGCATAACGCTGTTTCGAAAAGGTAAGCCGTAGCCACCGAACTCACTTTTCCATTAAGTCAATGTTTGCCCAATACACAAACAAAGACTTACAGTATAAGAAACTTTCACCAAAATAGGTTAACGAAGTGGAAAGTCAAAGGGAGAAATCTTTAATTCATTTCGTTGTCTCAACCACAAAACAAATTCAAATTATCCGTGTCAATATTCAAAAATATACCGAGCGAGTGCGGTCAAGCGAAAAGAGCCCTTGCTGTCCCTGTCTTACATTACAAAACTTGTCCTAAATGCTAATAAAAGAGATCGTGGCCCGCCCGGGATCTTCCACAATGAATATTTCATGATCGGCCGACCGTGACCAGGTATCTAGACCCCTGACCTCTCATGAACGATGCGTAGCGTTGTGAGTCGTAGCACTGCAGTGTTTGTACTAACACGGGTAACCCTATTCCGTCACCGCATTCTAAACATTTATTCAAGACTGACGCAAGCCAAGGATCAGTAAAATTTGGTCAACATTTTTGACATGCATGGAAAAGGGTACAAAGATAAAACAATTGTGCTAAGATACATTTTGAAATAATATGTAAAAAAAGTAACGTAAATATTGGTGGACAATTGACACAAAACATATTTGAAAATCAAACTTTGGTATTTAGATAGACGGACAGACAGAAATCTCCTTATGACACAAACAAATAGAAATATGTATGCCAGTAAGATATTTATAAGCAAGCACCACAAGTGGCGGCTTTATTGCTGGGAGCCTTATTAGATCAAAGGTTTTGCAGGTAATTTTGATAAGGAACAATTTAAAACGATATCTTGAATCACAGAACAGAAATCAATTCTTTAATCACCTTCGTTTTGTTCATAACTCGTCGTATACAATGTTAATGAACTGTTAAATAAAAAAAACAATTAGTCGATAACAATTACTGTCAGTAACAATGACATTTGTATTGTAGGATGAATCAGTCTATGAACGTATAAAAACCTTTTTGAACAAAACAGTTCTCCTAATTTTTTCATTGTAACAAGGAATTACTTTCTGGTTTTATAAACCAGATATATCTCAATCGATTGAGTATTACTACTTAGCCATATCCGAGCTAACCATATACATCCAACACTACTTTGACTAAGCAAAGTTGAAATTATTAAGTTCTTTTATCATAGTTTTTGATGCAACAATTACAGTATAATATAACTAGAGAGAAATCCAGTTTCTTCGTTAACAAAACATTGTTTTAAACTATCACCATTATTTGCTATAGAAGTAACATTAACTACGGGATAAATACTTTGGTTATTTAGTGAAACGTGGACACTATGCCCACAGTTCTCGTTCCATTTCATTCGCATGAAACTGCATCTAAATATCTGAAACTCGCTCTACCATATGCCAACGGTAAATATCAATAGCACTAGTATAAAAAACAACAAAAACTGGACGTAAAAACATCGTACATTCATTCTGCTAGGATTTAAGCAAAAGCTACGAATCCGATGGCATTAGTCCTTGGCCTACTGAAATATATGATATTTTTTCCAAGAAATAACGAAGCAGAAAAAGCATACAGTTGTACGGTTCGGTTTATGTAAACCTTTTGTTTGTTGAAGCTTCTAAAACACAGAATTCAGTAGAGCTGCAGATTTTCTGAGCTCCATATAAACTGGCCAGCTCAGTGCCAGTGACGCAGATGTTGTGCGTTTATTTTCGCATTAATTTTTCATCTCTGGGTTTGGTTTCGGCTGCGTTAACCGTAGTTCGATCGGACTTTGTTTTTGCTTTAATTTCCTTTATGATATTGTTTTTGTACGAGTTGTCATATTCTGCCCAAAGACTAGGTAGAGAGATACTATTCTGTCCATTTGTGGAACTTAATGCCTACAAACGCGAGGGAAAGGACAAGGCCAGATTAATTTAAATATAACTTATATAACTATAATTGAGGGATATATTTTAAAAGCAGGCAATGTACTTACCACATTTTTTTTCATATTATAGAGTGACGAGACGAGCAGCACAATGTGCCTGATGGTAAGCAACATGCCTTCCACATAGCAGCACAGTGACACGCAGCTATTGGAACATGAAGAGTCCAAATCATTACTACTCTTTGTAGAGTCCGCTTGGGGAATTGCCACACCTTTGCCAATATTTATACTACTAGCAGTAACGTAAAAAATGTTTGAAGGGCAATTTTTCCTGATAAATTACCGGGCATAAGAATAAATCTTGTTATATATCTGTATAACTAGCGCGATGCAGTGCTAGGTAATGAGTTAAGACTCTTCATGTTCCAATAGCTGCTTGATGCTGTGCTGTTACGGGTAAGCGAGTAGCTTACCATCAGGCACATACCCTGCTCGTTCCGTCACTTTATACTAAATAAGTTATACATACAGTCAAACATAAAATCTTTTCCTTAATCGAATTCATTTCAAAACTTTAGTTAAACCTACGCTTGTAACTGTTGTAGTTTATTTTTTATGAGTGAGATACATCTATTACATCGTAACTAAATTTGTCTTTACTAACAACAGAATCCTCGACGGCAAATTGTTCATGTTGTGTACTTATGTTGCTGCATTCACTCAATTGAGTTTCAACCCCCAACTAAATTATTTACACTAACAAAACTTTGCTTTTGAGCCGTACGTTATGTTTAACCCCCTCCCCCTCTCACTTTAAATTAATTCCACTTTACTTACTGCTAACTTCATTACTTACCCTTTTGTTCCCCCCCATGTTAAGTGTTAAGACCAGCTGTCGTCAGTACCCTTACTTAATGCCTAGCAGTTTGGGTCTATTCACACAATTGGAATCTTAATACGTTTATTATATTTTGCAAGTTCGTAAAACCTGAAATGTACAAGCAAATAAGTAATGCTACATTCTCCCTTCAAATTGTACAGAATAAGGAACAGGAATGTTGTCAGGGTTTGTTTTAATCTAAGTGTTTTAGAGCTGCGAAGCTTCCGCGTGGTGTAAAGAAATTATAATCTTTACATCTTTACATCTGTAATGAATTTTAGCATTGTAGATATATTTTAGAATTGTAGATATAGTCTGTTTTCCGGCAGATATTGCATCTGTACAAACAGATATTTTTCATAATGTTTATATAATTAATATTTCTAATTTCAGTGTCAACATTTTTTTTTTGTTTTATTCGTATTGATTGTCACTCTATATTACTCTATATTTATATGTATAAGTAGCAACTGCGATTGGCTGGAATGTAACTTACATCTTATCTATACTAATATTTTAATGCTGAAGAGGTCTTTGTTGAACATGCTGATCTCAGGAGCAACTAAACCGATTGCAAAAAATATTTCTCCGTTGGATATGTGTACTTTCATTCTTGAGTTACAGCACTCTAGGCTCTAAACATTACATACCACGGGCGAATCCGGGACGGACCGCTAGTAGAAAAGAAACTATTTTCTAGAGAAATGAATATTTTCTGATTTCTAAGAAGTCTGTGTGTTTTCATATACACTTATAATATATCTGCAAAGTACAAGTTTATTGATCTTGAGATCTGAATTTGACGAATCATTTCATTTTACAAAAATAAATATTGATATAATTGTATACAAACAAAAATAAATATAAACAGTATTACTCAATTTATTTACCATATAATATCTAATAAACAATTAATGTTCGAATGAAATGAAATGAGTAAAAATAAAAATGAATAAAAAATGAAAAATAAATAAAATGAAATTAATTAACGATGTATCGTACCTAACTGACATTCTGAATTACAAATTAATTTCACATGATTTAATTTATGTATTGGTTATGACATTATTTTGCTTATTTGTTTACATTTACGGGTATCTTGTTAATATTAATGAAATATGTTTTTTTAAATCTTGTACCTACTTAAATCTAATATTTTGACATAAACCTAAATTGTCTGTATACCATTTGTGGTAGAAATTAGCGAACTCATGTAAAATTGTACCATTTATGTATACCTAATATGTGCATATCACCTAATTTCACAGCCAATAAAGATTATTATTATTAAAACACATTATCTTTCAGTCTAGTGACCGATTAATTTTCTCTACACGTTCGCCCTAACTATATAAATGTGTCCATGATCACACATGTTTTCGTTTCGTCTAGGGAATGAGTAAAATCCAGTTAATTTAAATTCAGCACTAAGCCCTAGTGGTGACTGTATGACTAATTTATATTGCGACGTCCCTATTTTAAACTAAATAGTAGAACTCAGTTCCAGAATTCTCTTTGGGCATAGTGTAAGTAATAAAGTTAAATATTTTGTAGTGGACCTATTTATTACCAGAGAAAGTAAAATATTTTATTCAAGATTATCTTTGTAGGTTTTATTGCGTTTTAGTTCAAAGTCTAAGCCACGTAAAATTGTTTGTGTGATCTAGTTTGAAAGACATTATTCCAGAATAATCGAAGGGCAAATATCAATAGAAAGATTGTTGTATTTTATTGATAAAATAAATAAATAAATTTATACATTACAACAAGTTTATAAATTAATGTAATTACTGATATCAGTATTGCTGTGAGAAACTTTTTCTCAAGCAACTTACTCAATACTCAAACAAGTACAACTTAAGTATAAACTACACTAGATGTCCACTCGGCTTCACCCGTGGTACATAACAACACTAAAAGAATTTTTTAAATCGATTCAGTAATTCCTGAGAATATCCCGTCCAACATAAAAAAAATCTTCAGCTACCTGCTACGCCACCTGTCGAAAATTGGTCGTACCAACTTAGATTTAGAATAAATTTGATTTGCAAAGGTTTGTAATGACCCAATTCTTAGACACATGTTGTCACGTCAACGCATGGTACGAATGCCTCAAAAGGAATATTTTCTCCCGTTTTTTGTTACATTCTTCATTCATGCTCAGCTCCTATTTATAGTAGCGTTATGTTATATTGCCAATAGTCTTCGGCGATAAATGGACTATCCAGTAAAAAAATATATTAGTAGTTCTCAAGATCCAAGCGTTCAAAAAAACAAACAAACTCTACAGCTTTATAATACTAGTATAGATATTCTTTGGTAAATTGGTTTGGTATATTAGTTGGTAGGTAGTTTATATTCTGTCATTTTCTATATACATATATTATTCTATATACAACGATATTGGACACCATTTTGCGTGGTTTTTGGTTCCTATTAGAAAACAAAAAATAGAACGGAATTATTCTAACCGCTACGAAATTTTACCATTTCCCACTCTGTTACGAGACCAGTGTAAACATTATATACTGGGAAGCGAAATGCAGTGAAAATGAAATGTAAATGGGATCTTCGGAGTGTCGAACAATAATACAGCGGTTCACAAGTCCAAGAAAAATATTCAAACCGGGCTAGGGCATTCGTATTTTGTAGGGAATTTATATTCGTACAAAATTTAAAGATTTATGTTTTCCAAAATGTTTGATGAAAAATGTGTTTTAGTATAAAATAATTTTGTTAAGTGTAGCCGCAAGACGAAAACATCGTGAGAATGAATCTAATAGCCACATTATATCACTGAGAGGTACTGTTTTTAACTTACTACTATACATTTCCGTTACTATAATATTGCCACACACTTTCGTAATAAAAACGTCATAGAATGCGTTGCCTTTTTGTAAATTTCAACTAGTTACAAATTCTTTTATTTTAAGCTTAAGAATAAATTTACCGCACAGTTACAATATGCTATGTTGTCTACATGGCCTGCTAAAATTTTGCTAATGTAAAAAGTAAAAGTGTGTAGAATGTACCTAAATAAATATAGTTTTAATTTAGTTTGAACTAATATCCCTACGGAAACAAGAATAAATTACTTAGCCAGTTGTCGTCCGTCTACTTCCTAGGGCAAATTTTTCATCCACGAAAATTGGAGATTTTCAAAAACTGCTGAAAGCTTTTGGCAGCAAATTTACTATTTGGCGTAAAACCACGTACAGCTATACGTTTTCTTCGAATAATAAATCAGAAGATGGGAGGTCCTTCTAACAATGAATATCGTAAACTACAAACGCTGACCGTACGTTTTAAAATTTTAAAAATATTTCGGATCTCTAAACGAATTCAATTTAGCCCAACAATATTTAAAAGCTTTGTTTTTAATTATTTTAAAAGTATTTATAAGAACCATATTAATTAACTAACGAAATAGGTACTTGCATTTAAATACAGTTCAAAATAATTTAAACGAGGTATTTTAGACTACGAATTACACATCTATATATATAAAAATCAATGCCACTTCTTATTGAACTCCTCCTAAACGGCTGGACCGATCTGAATGATTTTTTTTGTATACGTTTGGGTAGGGCCCTGGAAGGTTTAGATTCACAAATCAGTCCGGCAGATGGTGCTGCAGTTGATATCTAGGTTATTATTCGAGCGAAGCCGGAGCGGGCCGCTAGTTCCCTATAAATAATGATTTTACTGGACGACACTCATATCATGTTTAAAACTGAAAGTTTTTAAGTATGTTAACGAAATATGAGTTTGTTAACATTTTATTAAATTTAAGAGAATTTTCACTAAATACAACTATAAATATTGGTGGACTAAATATTTTTTTATTTTTTTTATTTTTTCATATTTCATATTATTTCATATTTATCTTTATTTGCGAAAATGGGTACAAAGGGATCTTAAAATATGTTTACAAAACTCCTTAAAACTTAAAATATTGGTGGACAATTCACACACAACACCATATGACCCCAAACTAAGCAAAGCTTGTATGATGGCGGCCAGATAGCTGATATAATACTTAAATAGTTTTAAATACATACTTATTATACATAGAAATACCCAAACATTTGAATTCATCACACAAATATTTGCACTGGGTGGGAATCGAACCCACGACCCTCGGCTTCGCAGGCAAAGCTACTACCAACTAAGCCACGAGGCCAGTCTACGAGAACTATTATAAAAGTTGCACATTCACTAAAATAACATTCCTACTTAGATTTCTTTTTAGTATTTCTGAGTAATTGAAAACGTTTCTTCATTAGATCGAACTGAAAACGATACGTTTTAGTCAAAAAAGTAGCAGAGTTGTTATCCATCAATTGAATGAATGAAAACTCTTTATTGTGAACAATACAATTACAAAGATACATACAATTTAGGAAGACAGTGAAACTAGTGTAATAACTGGTGGCCTTATCGCTGAAAATAATTTCTTCCAGCTTTGGGATGGAAAACAATGTCCGATTCCAATTCACTTCCAAAATCACAACAATTTGTAATTAAGAAATAAGTAACGTTGGAAATATGGATATTACTAGCAGCACTTTACTCGCGTAGTTTCTGTTCTCATAATCACGATAAAAGGTAGCTTTTGTGTTATTTTAGACTATACCTAATTATAGATAATGCAATCCACGAAGACGCGCCCCACCAATTTTGTTTTCCACCAATCGCGTTTGCTCCGAGCGTCAGTCGCGAACCATTCACCAGTCATTGTAGTGTGCGTGTGCATTCATAGGTAATTAGTGTGTACCGATAACACTCAAACATTGACGGAAGCTTGCACACATATACTATAAACGGTAAGGAGGAATAGTGGGGCGCGTCTTCGTGGATTGCACTATCTGTAGTAGTGGTAGGACTCTTTCAGAGTCCGTCTGGGGAAGTACCACACCTTTGCCAGTTATTCTACCGCTAAGCAGCAATGAGCAAATATTACTGTGTTCCGGTTTGAAGGGCAATGTGTCCAGAAAAATTACGGGGCTTAGAGATATAACATCTTAGATCTCTGGGTGACGAGCGCAGTGCAGTGCTAGGTAAGTAATTATTTGAACTCTTCATATTCCAATAGCTGAGTGTCACTGTAATGCTATGTGGCAGGCATGTTGCTTACTATCAGGCACATGTCCTGCTCGTTTCGTCACTCTTTATTTAAAAAAAACATGATAATAAAATGGCTTAGTGATCCGATTTGAAGGACAAAATTTCCAGTGAAATTACAGGGCATATATTATGGATACACCATCTTATATCTCCGGGTCACGAGCTCAGTGTAGTGCTTCTTCTTCTTCTTATCGTGTCAGCGATTCAATTTATGACCATATTTAAAACTATTCTTTTTTAATTAATTCAGTTATTGTTGTACAATTTTCGATATTTTGTAACAGCAATAGAGAATCTGTCTGTGTGAAAGATATGTCTGTCTGTGTGTGTCTCTTTTATATTTATGTACATTTCCAATATGTTTTTTTCTCATTTACACATTTTTTTAACAGTGAGAGGCTACAGAAACTCCAATAGGGTTTGCTTCGTACAAGTCGCTTAGTGTGCAGGTGGTAGGGCGCAGTGGGCAATATGAGCAGTGCAGTACTAGGTAATAACTTGGACTCTTCGTGTTCCAATAGCTGTGTGTCACTGTGTGTTATGTGGAAACTATGTTGCTCACGACCAGACACATGACTTGCTCGTTTTTTAAAAATTAACTGTTTTCCAAATTTCATCCCGTTTTGTTTATCTATATCTACCTATATATTTGTAGTATTAGTTGGTTGGACTAAAATTAGTTTGGAGTCTGTTGCCACTTTATATGTATGTTGTATGTATTTATAATTGTGTAACTCTATGTTAACAAATCGTAAATACACTTTAATTTCTAAATCTATTAAGGTACTAGTAGTGTGAGTCTCTAATTTCATCTAACACTCTCCATTAAATAAACATTTTGTAAGTTACTTTGCCCTTTCACTACGACTTATGTGTCATTTATGATAATACCTAGTCCCAGTAGATTGTTAGGGCAAGCCAATATAACTAGAGGTGAACCTAGAATAGGGCTACCATTCTCCTCGTCTCGTGTACCTGAAATGTTTAAATTGTAGAAAATATGTCAACCATTCATGTAGGGGGAAACAAAATGTTTGAAATATTATATCGCACGATTCAATTGGACAACGATATAATAAAAAAAATATATTTAAAAACCTTGTGAATCCATGCCGTTTACAACACTATCTTTTTCAAATGTAGACATACTCAACAGTGATCGGGAAGTTGAATGTAAATTAACCATTTCAGTAATGCAAATTAACCATTCATGAAACTATGTGTTATTCTTTACAGAACGACATTACATCCAGTTCTTTAATAAAGAAATATTCTATAGCCATGTATCTTGTAACCTTTCCAGTTGGTTGTGTTTAAAGAGAGAGAGATATTATCCAAGCTAGCTCCGGTTAACATGAGTAGAAGTAAAATTAAGAGTTTGAATAGAAACCACAAGTTTAACTAATTAGATTTTATTATCGTATATAAGTTTACAGTAACCACCAGAGGGGTGGCCTAAATGTAGTAGTAGTTCTGGGGGAGTATAAGTTAAATTTAAAGAGAGGGTCGGGGTCGTTTGCAAATCGAGAGAATTATATTGCTATTCTGGTGGGACACACTGGCCTGTGTAAGCCGCGGAGAGTCGGGTCGCAGTCCTTCTGGGGGGTTCAGTGGTGTCAGCTGGACATGGCGATGGTGCTCCTGTGTCCTACGCGGGGGTAGCTCCTCTGTCTTTCAAGCAGTGAGTGGTGGACTGCTACCTCAAGAGTTGTAGATCCCTTGGTATATCAGCCGGCCATAAGAGTTGGCCGTTAGGGTCTCAGCCCGGTGATGGAACCCTGGAATTGGTCGAAGGTGACCATTAGAATGTTGCCCCCAATATGAAGATGACTGCGACATCCACGGCTTGCTTCGTCGAAGCAGAACAGACCCAAAAGTGGTCCGCTCATGATAGATTATAATGAGGCAGTCAACTTTACATTTTGTTGTACCTGAGCAAATTACAATTGCATAAAGAAAGCATAAATATGAGAAATAGCAGGAAAGTTTATAACGGTCGAAGGAAAATTAACCGTCATTTACTTTTCTAGTTACAGGTAGGTCATTGACCTTCAATTCTGACTTCTCGAATTCGCCGGCCGTTGACCTTGGTTTTCGATTGTCACAAGATAATTGCTGAATCCAAACGAATATCGTTCTGTCGCGGAGACTCCCGTAAATCATCGGCCGACAAATTCGATGAGCTTAAAACTAACACAATTCATACACCATATGTTTACACAATTATACACGAAATATTAATAGCGATGCAACAGCGATATATAATGTAAATTGGAACACTTACCCTATGGGGTTCGTTTCTAGTAAAGTTGACTACATTTTATCACAATTAACAGTAGCGTAGTTTATTTTAATGTTTTTAAAACAGAATTACTTCGAATGGCGTCTGCCGGGAATGCGTTCCTTTTTTATAACTTTATGTCACCTATTGTCGTCTCACGCTATTGGATGGTTTGAATTTGTCGCGTCCCGATTGGTCCGCGACAGCGTTCCGTTTTACCATCTACGGCCGTTTTACGATTTAAAGGTTTCCTAAGACAGCAAGTCTATTTTTAATGATTTTAAGGGAACGGTGGAATTGACCACCGTTACATACCCCCCTTTTTAGGTCAGGATTTTTCCTAAGGAAAATCCGGAGAAAAGTTTCTTGAACTTTTCGGCTGTCTTGAGAGTGTAACATTCTGTGTTCCTGGTATCTGTAGAGTGTTGTAAGGACAATCATTAGCTGGGCTTTGACCTTTAGGGTCAGCTGTAGTTGTAGACTCAGGATTTTAGAGATAGTCATGCTATCTAGGTTTAACATTGGGTATCAAACACTTTTAGAGGTTTGAGTGACCTTGGATGTTAAAAGTTTGTGAATTACGCCGTTAGTGAGCGTATTCACTTTAAGAGTTTGTTAATGTGATCGGTGCTCCCCTTACCGACTTTCCGGGCACATAACAAGTTAGAGAAGGTGACACTATCTAGGTCTAACATCAGGCATTCAACACGTTACAGGGTAGACTGTAACTGAATGTTGTTAGTATGTGAATCCCGCCGTTAGTGAGCGGTATTCACTTACGCGACGTCTTGCGTGAGCGACCTCGAAGCGAACGCGAAGCGGCGCGGCGCGGTGCGAAAACAACAAACAGTCAACACTAAGTGGCCTACGTGACCAAACGCACGTAGAGTGCAGTGCGGCGCGGCGCGAAACGAAGCGAACGCGGTCAGTCGGTTTGATATTTTCGCGCGGACTGGTTGCGGTGCCATAATTTATTTGTGTAGAATGTCAGATGTAGAATTTTTTATTCATTCTATCCAAGAACGTCCCATATTATGGGATAAAAGGAATAAAAAATATCACAACCGATTATTATCTTACCGTGAATGGGAGAATTTGGCCAAAGTAACTGGGACTACAAGTAAGTACAACACATTTTTTTTTTATTCTCTTTGTATAGGATGTTGTTCAAAATACAGCTTAAAGTTTTCTCTTGCTTGTGCGGCTACTCGTGATGTAGCATCAAATCTCCAGTGTGAATGACGTTGTGGTGTTTGTGGCATATTTTGATATGTTTCCCGGAAAGACGCAAATTCAGTTTCAGTTATTGATTCAAAATCACGTATAACATTGTGCATTAAACATATGGCTTTTACGATATGGACTGCATTTTCTACATTGGTTTCGATAGATTTCTGCAGAATTCTGAATTTAGAGGTTATTGAACCAAAAGAACATTCCACCACCATTCTTGCTCGAGATAAGCGATAATTATAATTATCTTTAGCATCCCCTTTAGTCGTTGATCTCTCTGGAAATGGTCTCATTAGGTACTCTTTGAGAGGAAACGCCGCGTCTCCTAGGAGAACATATGGAGCTTCAATATTTGAGCCCGGCAATACTTGTTCTTTAGGTATTTTTAGTCTTCCTTGTTCTATTGCACTTCGAAAAGGGCATTCATCAAAAACACCAGCATCGTTTTCTTTTCCATAAGAACCCACATTAATCATTACAAACTTATAATTAGCATCAGTGACCGCTAACAACCCAATCGAAAAGAAGGATTTATAGTTATAGTACATTGAACCAGTTTTTTTTGGTTTTTTTAAGCGAATGTGCTTTCCGTCAATACATCCGATGCAGTTAGGAAACTGCCATCTGTCCCAGAAACATTGCGCTATGTTCTTAAAGTTATTTTCTGAAGGCTCGGGCATGTGCTTCGTAACTAATTGTGTCCATATAGCTTTGCAAACCTGTGGTACGATTGTGGAAATAGCTGATTTTGAAATTCTGAATGAGAAAGCTAGTTGCCGGTACTGTATGCCCGTGGCCAAATACCTGAAATAATTGAAAAGTATTAAGAATTAATTTGTTTGTTTTTTAGGTGATATAGCTAAGAAAAAATGGAAAAATTTGCGAGACACATTTACGAAAGAATTGAAAAAAATTCCGAAACCTCGTTCTGGAGCTGACGCTGAAAATGAGCCGAAGTATACAGGCACTTGGCCGTATTTTGAGAACATGTCATTCTTAACGGTAATTTTGAAACCCCGAAAAACAGAAGGAAATATTATTATACCAGAATATTACTCAACAGAAGGAAATTCAACATACCTGTCAGAATCTACAGACGTTGCTTGCCTGGAAGAAATTTTGAGCGTGGACGTGGCTGACAATGACAACACCCAACTGAATGAATCTGCGTCTATTTTACAAGAAATACCGCAGAATACATCTATAGATATCAACTCACGTCAAGCGCCTTCACCTTCACCTTCACCCTCGTTGCCAGCCATCACAAAACAAACAAAAAAAACACGCAAAAGAAAAGATAATAGCTTAGAAGCATTCCTCGATATAGAGAGAGAAAAGATAAAAATTTTTCGCCAGGATCAACAAGATAATGCTGATGATGACCTTCTTTGGTTCAGATCCATATTACCTTATATGAAACAGTTGCCAGCACTGAAAAAAATACATTTTAGAACGCAGATGCAGGATCTTCTACTAACGGAGCTGGCAAAGTTAAATCCACCATAATCCGGTTCTCAACATGGATTTTACACTTCTTTGTGAAATTATTGAAATACTTATACTACTATAACTTTAATAAATATTAGAGTTGATTTATTATTTCATAGTTTTCTTACCTTAAAGTCACCATCAATCGTTCTTCTATGGAAATAGGTTGCTGGAAATTAGTTCTAGTGAATCCCAAAACAGGTTTTATAGCTTGCACAATATAATCAAACGTTGTAGGCAACATTCGAGAATATTCCTTGAATAACAGGGGTTGAGCCCGTAATTCTTCATACAAATTGTGAAATTCCCCATAAATATGCCTTTCTAAATACACAATATTAGTTTCATTTCTCTGCCGTACATACTTCTTGAATATTTGATATTTCATATATGAATTTTCCAATAATATTCGCTTGCGTCCGTCCATGACTGAATGGCGGCGGCGGTGCTTGACAATTCTCGCGCATGTAGGACAAAGCTGCTGCATCGCACTCTACATGCGTTGGTCACGTAGGCCACTCAGTATTGATTGTTTGTTGTTTTCGCACCGCGTCGCGTCGCTTCGCGTTCGCGTCAAAGTCGCTCACGCAAGACGTCGCGTTACACCTAATAGTGTCAGAGTTAGAGATAGCCATGCTATCTAGGCTTAACATCGGGCACCCGAACACTTTTAGAGGTTCGACTGACCTTGGATGTTAAAAGTTTGTGAATTACGCCGTTAGTGGACGTATTCACTTTAAGAGTTTGTTAATGTGATCGGTGCTCCCCTTACCGACTTTCCGGGCACATAACAAGTTCATTTGCGCCTAGGGCAAATGCAAATCTATGCAGTGACCGACTCCACACTTGTCGATTTTCCGAGCACTAGCATAGGATTTTTAGAGAAGGTGACACTATCTAGGTCTAACATCAGGCATTCAACACGTTACAGGGTAGACTGTAACTGAATGTTGTTAGTATGTAAATCCCGCCGTTAGTGAGCGGTATTCACTTACACCTAATAGTGTCAGAGTTCCTGTAACTACGAGTACACTCCAGCATAATGTTTTGTCCCCAACTTAGATGGAACATATTAAAAGTTATTTATTTTTAGATTATTTAGTATTGGATATTATTATTAGAGAGGTTGATGGAACAGCATCAATTAGTATAAACAGTATTTAATGATTATTGAAGCAGCATTATTTAGTCAGACTTCATCAATAAGTTTAGATAGTATTAATTAGTAGAACAGCATTATTTAGTTTAGACTGCATCAGCAAGTTTAGATAGTATTAATTAGTAATAGACAGCATTAATTTGTTTAGACTTTATTTTATTTAGTATAGACAGTATTATTTAGTTTTTTTTAGGTAGTATTATTAGTTTTAGTCATCATTATTTAGTTTTAGGTAACATTATTAGTTTCAGATAACATTATTTAATTTTAAGTAGCATTATTAATTTTAAATAGCATTATTTAGTTTAGGTAGTATTATTTAGTCGAGTTATAGGTTTACTAAGTTCACCTATACTCCCACGAAGCTCAACTTCGTAAAGTAGTTCAGTTTGCGAGTACATTTTGTAGCTTAGGTATGTGTTCCAATTTGAGTACAACAATAGAAATGTAAAGTTGTCATAGTAATGACACAAGGTTAATTGCAGAAGCAATTTAATATAATTAAAAATTAATGTGGGAATATCCGATAGGGAAGTCATCCTTCAGGTAGTTAAAAATTTTGTAAAAGAACCAAAGTGTTCTTACAACTTAAAAAAACTGTAAAAAATTTAAAAAAATTAAAAGGATATATCACACATTCACTAGTACCTTGAAAGTATTAGGCTATTAATATGCAATATCACAATGCAGAAGTACTATTGGTTTAACAGCACTGGCAGTGGTGAGGTAGGTCACCCTAGAAAAATATAAGTACCCTATAATAAGAAGTACCCGATGTGTGGTCATTAACTACTAACTTCCAGAAAAATCTATGAAAAAAAAATTTTAAAAATAGTTGTGGGTATAGTAAAGAATACAGGTAAGTAGTAGGAACTATCCACACACAGGTAATTTTACACACAAGAAATTGCCTTAGATCTAGAAAATTATAGCCAACACCATAAACTATCAAGAGCACACCTTAAAAAACAATATAAAACCGACTCGATTGCAAACTTTAGTAGTTGGGCGCCAATGTAGCCTTGGTTCCCATGGCTGGATGGCCAAATTTAGTCTGGATATAGATCCACAAGTAGTAAGGGGTCGATTGCTAATCGGTAGATTCATATGGTTATCTAGGTGGGTCACACTGGCCTGTGTAAGCCGCGGAGAGTCGGGTCGCAGTCCTTCTGGGGGGTTCAGTGGTGTCAGCTGGACATGGCGATGGTGCTCCTGTGTCCTACGCGGGGGTAGCTCCTCTGTCTTTCAAGCAGTGAGTGGTGGACTGCTACCTCAAGAGTTGTAGATCCCTTGGTATATCAGCCGGCCATAAGAGTTGGCCGTTAGGGTCTCAGCCCGGTGATGGAACCCTGGAATTGGTCGAAGGTGACCATTAGAATGTTGCCCCCAATATGAAGATGACTGCGACATCCACGGCTTGCTTCGTCGAAGCAGAACAGACCCAAAAGTGGTCCGCTCATGATAGATTATAATGAGGCAGTCAACTTTACATTTTGTTGTACCTGAGCAAATTACAATTGCATAAAGAAAGCATAAATATGAGAAATAGCAGGAAAGTTTATAACGGTCGAAGGAAAATTAACCGTCATTTACTTTTCTAGTTACAGGTAGGTCATTGACCTTCAATTCTGACTTCTCGAATTCGCCGGCCGTTGACCTTGGTTTTCGATTGTCACAAGATAATTGCTGAATCCAAACGAATATCGTTCTGTCGCGGAGACTCCCGTAAATCATCGGCCGACAAATTCGATGAGCTTAAAACTAACACAATTCATACACCATATGTTTTACACAATTATACACGAAATATTAATAGCGATGCAACAGCGATATATAATGTAAATTGGAACACTTACCCTATGGGGTTCGTTTCTAGTAAAGTTGACTACATTTTATCACAATTAACAGTAGCGTAGTTTATTTTAATGTTTTTAAAACAGAATTACTTCGAATGGCGTCTGCCGGGAATGCGTTCCTTTTTTATAACTTTATGTCACCTATTGTCGTCTCACGCTATTGGATGGTTTGAATTTGTCGCGTCCCGATTGGTCCGCGACAGCGTTCCGTTTTACCATCTACGGCCGTTTTACGATTTAAAGGTTTCCTAAGACGGCAAGTCTATTTTTAATGATTTTAAGGGAACGGTGGAATTGACCACCGTTACAATCTAACCTAAAAATGTAATAATAAGAAACAAAAATTAGTTTATTATGTAATAACCAGATGTATGCTTTAGGTGGAGCTCGAATCTATGACTTTCCATATAAAACAAATAAATTACATTGCGGCAGATTTCCATATAAAATTGAATTCAAAACACACGACGCGGTTTACGGCCGCGGCGGCTGCGACAGCCGCGCGGCGCCCGCGTGGCTGCGCGCGATTCTTGCGCAGTAGCTTTCCGGAGCAGAAACCGCGAAAACCTGCGGTCTCGTGAGTATTGAAACAAAACCGTCGCGCGTTTGAAACCGCGTCGTGAAAACCGGCTCTTACATACGTCGTGACTCAGAACCGACTAGGCAACAAAGTCAGTCATTTTTTCTTACTCTTATAGGTTTACACTTGACCGCCATCTCGCCTGATGCTACGCGACGATGCGATCTACAATGGTGCGTGTTAACCTAGAAGAAATCGATTCACTCTCGATTTGAAGACATTAACATTGTAACCATCGGAGAAAACCCACTCAGACAACGCATTCCACATCCTAGACGTTTTCATCACAAAAGTAGAGTCAAACCTCTTCGTTTGTGTCTTTGTGACATCAACCATGAAACTATGACGCTTTTTAGAGCTACAAACAGTCCGATAGAAAAAAGTGCAAGGTGGTATTAGATAATGCAGATCAGTTGCACACTCTCTTAAGTATATCCTATAGAAAACCGATAAGCCAGCAATTTGGCGACGATGTTCAAGGCTTTGAATTATTTTACGGATCACGTTCAGGATTTGTCTAGTGAGGAAAAACTAGTATGGCAACCCTCTAGTAGTCATAATACATTCACGCTTAGTGCCTTCTGCTGCTGTTCTGAGGCAGAGTAAGTAACGACCCCTCAGGATGGCGATTTATGCTTGTTAGGGCAGCTATAAACATCTGCTTAGGAATACATCGAGATGAGAATAACGTGTTTTAGTAATAAATTTAAGTACGGACCACTGGTATCTGCTGTTGATAGCCAGACCTCTGATAAGATACGGGTATAATTCACAGGTATAGTATTATTCACAACCTAGGCTTAGAATAATTATTGTGAAGTGCTAAGTAGACTCCTCATGGTTTATTAGCTGCGTTACACTGTGTTTTGTGCGTAGGCGTGTAATTTACCATCAGTTGTATATCCCACTCGTTCCGTCACTCTACTTCTATACTATAAAAACAACTATATATTCACTAGCATAATCTAACATCTTTATTAAGACTCCTGTCCAAATATCGTCCAGCCACAGATACTGGTAAAACGACTAAAGTTACGGCTGGACTAGTCGGGAGAACGGTGACTGACGATCTGTAGTTCCGGGTATAAATCCCTCTGTCTTGCAGAAATCATGTGCGTAATCGCAATAACTTAAAAACAGTGAAAGGAAAACATCGTGATATGGACTTACCTACAATCTTCGGAGGTGCGGGTTAGTGGATGACACATGGTCATCCACTAACCCGCACTTTACAGCGTGGCGGGTTATGGCCTAGATTATCTCCTTGCGAGAGAAGGTCCCAGCAGAGGGAAAATTAAATGGCTATAGGTTCTCTGGGCTCTTGTAAGCCAAATGTAAAACACTTTATATGCAATACAGTATTATCTATTTATATAACAGAAATGTGTTCCACCATCCACTTTAAACATACCCGCCCAAATGTTTCAAATAAGCCTACTCAGATTCTAAAAGCTACTTGACACGCCAATGTAATAATGCTGGCTTCGTACTTTATACAAAGAAAACCGGACTCCATAAAAGTAAAGGGCCCATTCACACCATTAGACAGCGATATTACCTCTTTTTCTGCTTAGGATTAATCCCGCCTTAAGCTCGGGCCTACTTTGGGAAATTATCTTCCCCTCTCCGCACTATCATGAGCCTTTGTTTGTATTGTATCATTATGGGGGTCGGTTTTTTTCTATTCGAAAAAAAGGGAACTGTTTTTGTTTTTATTGACTCTATTTATAAGAAAGTATTGTTAGTGTGTTTTGGCACTGTTAACTATTTGTAGCGTGAAAATGTAGTCGATAGCTTTCAAATTTACATTTTTGGCGAATGGTAACATATTTAAAAACTCTTAACAATTTTTTGTACTTGTAGTTTTTTTTTCAAATTTAAATTAGCTCAAATTTCAAAATATTTTTTTCGTGATAAAATGTTACCTATGTGCAATTCCAGATTATATTATGTGTTACAAATTTAAATGCAATCCGTTCAGACGTCCTGACGTAATTGAGCAACAAACATCTAAGCATCCGAACTTTCACATTCATAATACAGTAGAATAATAGCGAATATTATTATTTTAAACACAGTCATAGTCAGTCAGTAGTAGCTTTTCACCCAAAAACAAATATCTGCGGTCAAAAAATCTGTAATAAAATGACGGCTAAAAACCGTCCGATTTACCCAAAAGTTGTGAGCTAGCACGCGTCCACACGCCAAAAATTTTGTTCAATTAATTAATTCCACAGTTGCTAAGGTTTTCGAAACCTTAAAACTGAAGTTTCATTTTCCTCTCTAATATAATTATTCGCCTCAGGCCTTAAAATAGGCTCAAGGCTCCATTTGAATCGGACAAAATTTCATTACGAAACAAATACTATGTTTCTCGTTATATAAATGTGAGGGATCGGATATTTATGTTGCTGAGTGAAACCTAAAACATATCATAATGGTATCCTGAATAATGTAATAAGAAATAACAAATATGGACCAATATTACCGTTGGTAAATGTGATACAGTCAAAAATGTACTGCCATATTAATGGTAAACCAGCTTACATGGCAAACTTCGTACCATCATACTTTTTTTTTGACAATATATAGTTTTTTTGTATACAAACCTTGTCCTGGAATTAATAAACATAAAACAAAGAATCATCCAATTTGCTACATAAGTTATGATTGTAGTTACATACATTGCGAAAATCCATTTTATATATTATTTATAGACATTGATAAACGTTACAAAACTTGACTGAAGATCAAACTTTGCCTTTTTAATTTAGTTTAATATTACGAGAATAAAAAAAACTGATTTTGCTGTAGTTACTCAAAAAGTTTAAAAATAATGTTGGCTTGCGTAAACATTGACGAAATGTTCAGAATTCAGAAAGTAACCCCTTTTTTCGTAGCTATCCATGTCATCAAGAAATCGATGTTATAAATAGGCTTTTTGAGTTGAAATTATGCTTTCGCAATTTGTGTATTGTATCATTCAGGCTGAGATTTCTGAGCAAGAGATAACAAGTGGTGATCAAGTGGATCTAATACTTAAATATATAATTCAGACAAATGAAAGTGGTATTTTCATTTGTATGGTATTTTATGCTAGGCCCGAAATAAAATAAAATAAACTTGAATTGTGTTGCTTTGAAATGTACGTCTAAAATTGTTACATAGAATTCAGCGAATACAATTTCGTAATAATATTACTGTGGCAGGTTTATTATCACTTTAGAATCTTATACCCCGTTTACATTACTCCAGTCCAGCGGTCGAATCCAGCACTGGATTGCTTACTGGAATAATATAAACCGGCACTGGAAATCATCAATCCAGTGCCAATGCATTCCAGTGCCGGTTTACATGATTCCAGTAAGCAATCCAGCGCTGAATTCGACCGCTGGACTGGAATAATGTAAACCGGGTATTATGCCGTGCCAGAATAATAAAACAATAAGAATTATTTTAAGTTATTCTTTATAAAGTTATTTCATATTAAACTAATTTTGATTGCATTATAATAATAATTATCACTAAATGATTCTCAATAGGTACTATTCTATAATATCACGCTACGCTTGAGTAGCGCTGTGATATAATATGCTCTGCTGAAATCTGTTACGTTCGTCGTTGAAACGTCCTGCAAATGACGTCGGGTTATTCAACAGTCATTGAGAATGGGCACTTAGTGTCTCCGGAACAGTGTTTGCCATCACGAGCCATTCGATATTCCATTTATGAAGACGACAGCGCCCGGGTGGGTAATAAATAATGGCTGATAATGACGGCGTTACCCTGTTATCGCGGACAAGTGATCCTTGAGACATGGATTACCTAGAAACACATTTTTCGTTGAGTCAGAGGTTACCCATGTATACTGGGAAAACGAGATAATATAATTTGAAAACTGACGTGGTTGTTTTTCGGCGAAACCGACTATATCCCAAGACAGTTACCAAAGAATTAATTGAAAAAGAGGTCGTTAAACTTCTGAACTTGAGATATTAATTACTCAGTAATAGATTTTCCGCTGATTCAGAAATCACTTCTTGTGTTCTAGGAAAACGAGACTGTTCTTGTACCTTGTATCTTGAACAAATTTACTTCTGGACGATAAAGTATTAAATATTATATTCATCAAATATCTTAGTTACTAGTGTCATATTTATTATGTTTCCTGTAAGCCACATCTCAGTATTCTTAAAGAAACTATCAAAATAAAAGTGTAACCACGATGGTGCTACACTTGGCACTAAATTGAAAACTGTGTCTCATTCATAGATCCTCTCAGTAGTAGGCTGCTACATTTTTTAAAAAAGAAATCAAAATATTTTTTTAAGGAACTGAGCCTTTACCCTTTGAAATCGGCTGAGGCCATATGGACTCAGTCGCCGCGCGCTCCGTTGAAATCGGCTGAGTCCATATGGACTCACTTTTTTTTGCGGCTTTTGAGCCGTATTTCGTATAGGCGAAGGTTGATATTCCCATGACTGTTTTATTGATATAATACCTATTGGATAGAGCTACAAAATGAGACCGATAACAGCACACACTCAAAACAAATTTCTCGAAATTTTGCCAGTTGAAACCGGCCGGCTCGGGCACCATGACGCGCGCGTTTTTTAGTGACGTCACGGAGTGAAGTGCGTGTTATTTTCGTAAAAAACAGTGTTTTACCCTGGAGAATGGTAAGTAATCATTATATTTTTAAATTCTTACAGCCTTTAGGAACACTTTTGCATATTTAGAAAAAAAAATTGTGTTATAGATTTTTGTCACTAAACATCGGAATGAGCCATATGACTTACGAAAATGGCGGCCCTTTTTCAATTGTCGTTCGTCACATTTTGCCTAATTGAGTATAAATTATTTTAATTATCGGTTCTACTAGTATTTTTATAAGATTTCTGAATATATTTTCTATCGATCGGTATATAAATATAATGCCTAAATACCTAAATCGTACCACACGAAATTTTTTAAAAATCGCTTGTAATCGGCATGCAATTTCTGGTCTGTTGTGTATTTTTCCGAGTCGAAAATATAAAAATATTAGTATAAAAGCATATACTTTTTAGTTTTGGTTTATAAGGGGTAGATATCACTGTTTATAAAAATCATCGCAACCTATACATAAAACAATATACTTTCTTCACAAACACCCACTTTTTCAAAAGTATAACTTTTTCGACTTCGGGTAAAAAGAAAAATTCGTGTAAAATTCAATATAAATATAATATAGAACAATTATACATCGTTTTGTAGCTTATTTCAATAGCTTTATGATATAGTAACTCAATGATGCCTAGATCGAACTAACCGATCACTAGGTATAAAATAGTGCGCAGCGGCGAAAGCCGGGCGCTCGCGCATAGTCTCTTAGATGTTGGGGTAGTTTTGAATTTCGACCTACAGTCGATCTCAAAAGGATTTATAACAAAAAATAATTACAATGAGAACTACCCTGATCAAAAATTCCCCTAACTTACTACTTAAATGAAGCAAATCTGAATATGAATGACCAGGCCCACTACCAGTTGAAAGTATGCCCAGCATGATATTACAAATTCAATAATGTAAGTGTAACTTTAAAATATGAAAAAGTTTCATATCCCTTAGTTTATTAGTCCTCCTGATCGTAACTGTCATGGCTGTAGAAGCAAAGGGATTTGATCGGTTGATGGAGATAGGAGTTTGTGTGGGGTGCCTAATAATTGATTAGATACCTGCAAGGGTTCATGATTGAACTGCTTATAGGCTATCTACGTCGTGTTAGTTTGCTGTTCATTTACATTGTCTGAACTGGCTTATCTTGAGCATTTGTCTGTGTAAACTGGTCTATCATGAAGTATAATCTTGAATGGCAACACGTTGTGTTACCTTATCTAAACATTAATAGTATCTATTATTCACTCGACGTCTATGCGTAAACGCAAATTTTAGGGTTCCGTGCGTAAAGGGTAAAAACGGGACCCTATTACTGAGACTTATCTGTCCGTCCGTCCGTCCGTCTGTCAACACGCTGTATCTCAAGAACGGTGATAGACAGTTGAAATTTTCATAGATTATATTTTTCTATTGCCGCACAAATACTAAAAATAAAATAAATTAAATATTTATGGGGGGCTCCCATACAACAAACTTGACTATTTCCGTTTCTTGCTCAATTAGTCCGTCCTAAGCAAACTAGATAGCGCCACTAATAAAATAAAACGCTCGATAGCGCGTTTTATTCCATATGAATATATTTATGTATGCCTAAAAAATAACAAATAATTTTCTTCACAATTTTTGTCTGTCTGTCTGTTTGTTACAGCTAATTTCCGAAATGGGTGGACCGATTATGACGGGGCTACTACTAAATAACTAATATTCTAATGCATAACTTAGGCTACTTTCTTTCGAGAAAAATAAACAGGGTTCCGCGAAACAAACAAAAAACCCTTTAAACGCGCGTGAAGCCGCGGGCAAAGCTAGTTGTACAAAAAATCACATTACCTTACAATTAAGATTTACCAAGAAGCAGTTTTCACACATTTTTGTCATATTTGGTGACGTTTTACAAAAGATACTCTTTATACTTACACGCTAAAAACAACATTAAATATTTTCAGTCGTTTTATTGGCAACGTACGTACGAATGTCTAAAAAATACTCAATTCTGAACTTTATTTGCCGAGAGATAAGGATTTAAAATACTCGAGTGCCAGGTCCCAGGTGTTATCGGTAAGAATTGAAGTGTAATTCTGAACAAGGTTCTCGAATACGAAAATCTTTTATTCTTAAAAATTCCTCCGGATTTTTTCTTTGGAAAATTTGAGGGCAATTTACTTCGTGATCGAAACATCTGCTACAGGCTTAAAGGCTTTGCTACAGTGAAAGATAGTGGAAATTCAAGTCTGAGTGAGACAAAACTTTATGTATGAAAATAAAAGTTTCGGCTATGGGTCAGATCACAGATAAAATCTAACTGCAAATGAAATACCTTTGTTATAATTATAAGGTTTTTTGCTCAGCTATATCGTAAAACCTAAACCAATTAAAGTGAAATTTAGAAAATGATAGTTTTTTAAAACAACAACGTACTAAATTAAATGCAAGGGCATAGGAGATTTTCTTAATTAAAACTTTGCGGGAATAAAACTACGAAGGAATCACGCTATTTTTTAGCTACCATAAAAATACCTAAGCAAAATTAATAACTCTTTACGGTTTCACTCGCTCCTCGCTTGTTTCACTTCAAAAAAGATCAAAAATCGACTCTCCTGGCCCAAAACAAATATCTCTCACCTCTTGGTTATCTTTCAGTGTCAGCAAACCTTTATCTATGAATGATTTTGCAACTGAATGTTCTTTTGAATGATCTTTTGGGGTTTAATTCTATTTTCATTCTTACATTGAAGATTTTTATGCAAATATTTTATAAAGTCTTTTATTGGAATGTTGGCGCTGGGGTACGAAGAACCACAGCTAAACCGAAAGAGCCATGATAAATATGATCGTAATGTGCAATTTTTCATCGATACTAGGTTTGTGCTTGACCCCATTTCACCTAATGTTAAGCGACGATGCGGTCCATGATGTAGCGCGCTAACCTAGAATAAAATACTCTAGACTACTCAATACTCGCTCAAGACTTGAAGACACTCAAATTATAGCCATCAGGATATATTTTCGTAGAGCTATGACTCTTTGCAAAGTCAGCGTAGGGAAGTATCACATTATCTTTAGACCTTTATTGGTCTGGTAATTTAAATGTGCTCAGTGTAAGTAGTAAGTCAGGTTTGTAGCTGTAGCGTAGTGCAGTTTACATGTATTTTAGTTTTGTTAATAAAAGCTCTGCCCGTTAAAAAAAATAGCACACATTTGCCAGTTATTCTACCGCTAAGCAGTAAAGTACAAAAATGACTTTGCTTCCAGTTTGTCAAGAAACGTTTCCATAGAAATTAGAGGCCTCAAAGATAAATCATGTTGTGACTATGGGTGACAAGCACAATGCAGTGTTAGATAGCAATTTAATTTTTTCTTGTTATGAACATAGCTGCGTAGCCTGCGTAGCACTGTGCTCTTATGGGCAGGCGTGTTGCTTACTATCGGGCGCATGTCTCGCTTGTCTTATCACTCTATATTACAAAAAAATATATACTTAGTTAAAATACCTACTTAGGAAACACATTCCAAAGTTTAGTTGTTCGTATTTGTCACCTCTTAAAGTGCAAAAAATTTAAGCTGTTTCATACCAAAATGCTCTACACTACACCAATTATTATTTAAATCAGTTGATTTCTTAACAAGGATTCGGGATTCGGGAGGATTCGTCTCAAGACCGATTTAAACTGCACGAGCATAGAGCTAGAGCTGGAACAAGAGCATTCTTTCTCGGTCTTTTAGTGTAAACGAAATATCGTTCTTAGCGTTTGCCATATAAGATATTCCATAGAATCTTTGCGAACGCAAACAAAACAACGAAATAATGCTCTACGTTTGTTTACTCCAAATAAATTTGATACAGTGGGGATAAAATGAGCATTCGCTCGTCTGATGTAAATCGGCCTTTATAATACCTAAATATTTGATATAACAATGTACTCCGTATTGCTAATATTTAGAGTAGCCTAAGACTACTAGAGTACTAGAGTCCGCCTGGGGAAGTACCACATCTTTGCCAGCCAGCTTTATTCTGGCGCCTAGCAGTTATGTGCAAACATTACGGTGTTCCGGTTTGAAGGGCAATGTTTCCAGAGAAATTACAGGGCTTAGAGATATAACAACTTAGATCTCTGGGTGACGAGCGCAGAGCAGTGCTAGGTAATGATTTGGACTCTTCATCATTCATCATTACCATCAGGCACATGTCTTACTCGTCTCGTTACTCTTTATTTAAAAAAAAAGATCAACGGAAAATTAAAAAACATATAAATTACTTTAAAATGTCGTTTATTTACTCAGAAGCACCTTTGGTAGAGAGCCTATTACTAAGTTTACAAATAATGTAATTACGAATTACTTAAGCATATCTATTTCATAATATTTAATAACTGTGACTGAGATGAACCTATACATTATTAGACTATCAAATATTAGATATTTACATAAATAGTACACATTTATTACCAGACTAATGCTACATAATGATCCGTTAAAATACCTAATACATGCATAAAAGTATTCAATTTCAATTAAATTCAGTAAGAGAAAAAAAATATGAATATAAGTTACTTATATTGCTCAACTAGCAGCGCCCCGCAAAGTTCCCGTTTTCGTTGTTTTTGGGATACCTAATAACCTATGTGTTCTTCCAGACTATAATCTATTTGTGTTCCAATTTTCAGCCCGATTCGTTCATACGTTAGGACGTGATTGAGCAACAAACATCCAAATATCCAAACATCCATACATTAACATTTATAATATTAGTAGGATTATATCTAGATGTATATTTTGTTAAACATTTAAAATAATAAAAATATTGACTGTTGAATTGAAAATGTAAAAATTGCAACTCTTTTTTTAAATTTTGCTTCAAACTTAAATCGCTCTGACATGACTAAATCTAAAGATCATTATTAATTATAATTGTTAAACAATACTTATTCAAATGCGTTTTAAATTATACTTATTCAAATAGTAATATCAAATCAGTTTCACAACCTGCATTATATTCCACAAGCGAACGTTTAACAAATCTCATACCCGCTTAAAACTCCCTGATCCCTTTGGGGACCACTAACGCAAACCAAACAAGCTTATCTTTTGCGGTTGGGGTTTTGGTGCCAAAAAATAATTTAAATACAATTTAAAATCTTATTTATGGCTTCAGAACACTTGAGAACTCGAAAAAAAATCGAGTCAAGTGTCAAAAATGTTAGTTTATATTTCAAGTACACTAATTATAAATAAAAGATACCGTTAGAAGCGTCTTGAAACGCTCTTGAGAATAATAGGCTTAAACACGTACAAGTAACGCGGCACTTCATATGCTGAAGCGTAAACAACACACTTAGGTAACCTGACACCCGTTTGCCGCCAAAATTGTAAAACGCAAGTACATACGGGAGTAATAAGCGGATACCTAGTCATTGTTAAAAAATTCCAATCTACAAGGACATAGTTCGACAGTAACGCAACCATCTTGGTTTCTTTATTGGTTTTAAGAACTGTGTCTTTAATTTTCAAACATTAAAATAGCAAGATCATTATAAATATCATGAACTATAAAAAGAGCTGCACGGTCTTACCACCCTGTTACGAAAAGTGGCAGTTTTTGAGAGACCAGTAGACTTTTTTCCAAAAATCTCACGTATTATGTACTATGGATGTTTAAAAAAAGTCGGAGATAGTCTCGCTAAAAATAAATTGTGTCTACAGAGTCGGCCAGTGTGCTGTCACATACAGGCTGACACGCACATACTCACAGTGAATGTGAATAACTTCTGAACATTATTTACAAATGCTCACTGATACTTTCAGCTTATATCTTAATTATTTTGAAAACATATCATGGGTGTAGGTATAGTCGCACATAGTCTCACTAAAAACAAATTGTGTCTACAGAGTCGGTCGGACAGTGCGCTGTCACATATAGGCTGACACACAATGTGAAATAAATTTCGTCCGCTTTAAAAATCGTCACGGGAAATCGTAACTTCACTCCATCTATAGTCCATTGCTACTCTGAGACAAAATTCCTAGGTACGGAATGAAGAAAATCGTAATTGTCAAATATTTTCGCAGTAAAATTACAACATTTGAAGCGTGTAATTCTTGACGTTTCGAGATAAATTCGTTCATGCAGGCAACTCCCAGCTGGGCTCGTCGCTGTATTTCTCAGTTTCCTTCAGGGGTTTGAACACGGAAAATTTTGACAGGAATCCTGGAATGGAAACATGATTGGTAAGTTTGTTATTATAGAAAATTATAGAAGCAATATACCTACATGGATTCTAAGCTAGCTTCTACACTATTCTTTAAAGGAAGCCTAGGACATATTAATCAATAGAAATAGTACCTATAGCGTGTTTGGCCTAAGTTTGATTCTGTTAACCTTTTTTTTATTTTTTTAACTCAACTGGATTTTTTTATTAAAATATGCATAAATTGCTAAATTTTACTATAAATTATGCGCTTAACACCAATAAACAAAAAACAGGTCAACAAATTGAACTTTACTATAAAAACAATTTCAGAAAATGAGTTTAATCAATACAAATTAATTAGAATTCCCATTAAGCGAATGAAACGAAATAAACTCAGATTTATTAACTCAATCATTAATTTAATTAATCCTCTGAAATAACTTCACTGTTTTAAATGAAAAGTGTTAATAGACTGCAAAGGTAATTTTATAATTTCAATTACGAAGTGACAAAATTGCTGACGCGACGAAGTTTTGTACATTTATCAATTTATTGAGCATGAAATAGGTAAAAATTAAATACATTATTTTGTTTGTGTCAAATAGTTGCAACCTAATTTTTAAACTGTTAATTTTATAACTGTTCTGTTACTTAGTATGTAAAGTTTGCGTAATGCCGCTAGCGTAAAAAAAAAACGGCAAAGGAAAACATCGTGAAGAAACCGACCTAAAAACTTTGAAGTTTATGGTCTGGGCTGAACGGGCTAGTAAGACTACATATGTAGGTACCTAAATTAAAATTGTTGTTGGTATTAAAGCAAACACTGAATAAAAATATTTTTGTAAGCTGTTGTAACGGTACGAGTATACGCCAATCCCATATTTTTTACGTAAAATAAATGTAACGTTAACGTTTTAATTGACTAAATATAGTTGGTAAATATATTAATATATATACCTGAAATTTGCCAAGAGACAGGAATGAAAACCGCATGGGAACGTCAATTGTAAAAATTACCTGTAATTACTCCAGCAACCAGTGCAATTACAATTGTAGCTATTAACGCCAAAAATTGATACAGTCCTTGAGAGCCAGCTGATCTACCCTGTGAACAAAAGTATTCTTGTGATTATATTCATGATCTAGACACACGGTAGTGTGGCAAGCCAAATTCAAGGAAATAATCTGGCGAGCCGTACCATGTGTAAAATACTACACGCATACTACACGAGCCATTTTGAGCTACTTTTGTCCTCTTCATAACTCAAAAACTATTTAAATTCCATTATAAGAAAAACACCGTTTTGCATAATTAATTAAATTTGTTAAATGGTACTACAAAAATAATTACTGCAAAAATGCAGAATCATATTTTTTTAAATGCGATTTGGACTTTTTTGTAGTACCTATAAAGTAACGAGACAAACATGGCGTGTGTCTGATGGTAAAGCCACCTGATGGTAAACGCACCTGCCCATGACAACACAGTATCACGCAGCTATTGGAAAATGAAGAGTCCAAATCATTACCTACTACTACTGCACCGCGATCGTCCAGAGACAAAAATTAATCATTATATATATTAAATTATATATTAGATGATTTATCTCTATGCCCCGTTATTTATCTGAAAACAATGCCCTTCAAACAGAAACGCGGTAGTATTAGCATATTGTTGCTTGGCGGTAGAATAACTGGGTAAAATGAGGTACTTCACCAGGTGGATTGCTGCATAAAGTCTTACCAGATCCATAAATTGTCACGTTAAACGATTGAAATCAAATCATGTATGTAGTTTATGGTCCTGGGTTACAATAGATGATACAAATATGGTAATCGATTTTTAGTTACCGCTTTGTCAGCATGCATGATAAGACATCTTGTCTTATTTTTTGTTGTCAATTAGGATACAAAAATAAAAATCATGGATAAAAGTTTGATATCGACACCTTAATTCGAAATTAAGAACTAATATAAACTAACATTAATAATAACCTTTCATTATCAAGGTCTTAATAAAATATTAAAATATCGGAAAAGATAGTGAAAACTCACGTCCTTCATTGCTGGGAATATATCGTGAAGCGCGCTCTCTCCATAGCCGTCTTTAGTGGCCAGAACAGCGAACAACACCGACAGCAAGCCCGAGTACACGCCTGGCATGCCGTGGAGATTGTTTACCCCGCAAGTGTCTAGGATGCCAATCCTGGCAAGGCACGGCTGTGGAATAATAAGTTTAGCATATATTCTGGTTCCTTTGTTGGTTAAACAAAACCGAACGGTTGAAAAGTGAAAGTAAAAAAATGGCAGTCATAGGAACTGCCGATAGAAGTAAAAGCTTAGAACTCAGAATTTGATAGCTTACTTTGGAAACTACGCGAGTGAAACCGGAGGGTGTGGCCTGGCCATCATGGCATGACCATCTAGAAATGCGTCAGAAATCATTTCTGACGCATTTCTAGATGGCCATGCCATGATGGGCAGGCCACGCCCTTTTAGCATTTCCCATTGGCTGATGCACTTCTAGATGGCCAATGGCTATGGTCCCGAGTTTACCCGAAGATTTCTTATCATACCCAAGCGTGACGCTAGAATTCAATTCACAGCCCACGAAAAATCTGTCTAGGCGCGCCTAAAGAAGTTTTCACTTCAATTAGAAAAAAAGGCCAAAATTTTAAAATGTATGTAAAAAAATATTAGTTTTAGTTAAATTCTTAAATTGAATCGCTGAAGAAGACCAGGGCAAGAAGTGCAAGGACATAAATAAAGGTTGAGTGATGGATTGATGCAAGGTTGCTCATTGCTAGATTGATGCATTGGGATTAAATGGTTCTAATTATACCTAATATTCATTCGTTTGTTGTCACACAAAACTACTGTAATAACACTTCACCTACATCTATAATTTCTGTAGCATTTTAGATTTTTGTTGGCAATAACTGAATCTGCAACTTAACTCGTACTATGAAAGGCTAAAAGGTATTTGTAGACCATGAGTACGCATATATATTTTTTCATCCCAACGTAAAGCAATTAAACTCGTAATTAAACTTTTATAGGCATGACTCGAACTCAAACTCAGAACCTCAAAATCACCAAATTGATTCCCAATCAATTCCAATCTAAAGTCTAGACAACACGAAATAATTTATCGAGTTAAAACTTCACTAAATGGCAAACAAAAGTGGCAACATAAACAACTCGCACCCGACCGTTGGAGTTTTACAACACTTCATAAAACACCTATTAAGTTCACACGAAAAACATTGCGAGTTAACTTAAGTTGACTTGTGTAAGTTAAGTTAGCTAAGTGATGTTTTTATAGCACATCCTCTGGGGAGCACTTAGAGGTAAAGTTTAGAGCCAACGGAGAAAAAGTTGAAAAGTACAGCAGTATCGTACGTGTTTATTTGAAATCTGTCAAGAGACAAAATGCGGTGGAGGACTGACGTGACCCAAATAAGAATTATACTTCACTAACGTAGTTAACTTAGCGAGACAATAAGATCACTGTTCCGAGCTCAAAAAGGCTAAATTACTCTACATTCAGACCACAACTAACATCTTGTTCTCTCAAGGGATCCGTAAGGTTTTTGAGATGAAAATGTATTTAAAGTTTTTGCAAAATTATCAGCTCTTCTGCTGTAAGTTTTGCTGTATGATTAAAAAAATAATATGGATAATTCATCAACGATAATTTAAACGATGGATCGACATACTCGTACAATCAAATCAAATTATATTTAACTCGAAAAGAACAGCAGAAAAACATAATTTGTTTTCTTTAGCTTTCCCAAAGAACGATATCAAAATTAAAACAAGAATAAGGAAGCTAACATTTGTTTTGTAAGTCTCGTTGACGATGAATTATTAAGTTATTGCTGTGAGCAGTTGTTGATGTTGAAACAAATATTCTCTCCAATAAACAAACGATAAATTCTGTAAAATGTTTTCAAAATGAGTTCCAATTTATCAAACATAGTTGAGAGAAATCAAAATGTCCGTCCTCAATCACCCACACATAAAGTTTGCTACTTTATGTATAAATCGTCAAAACGTTGAGTCTACAACTGATGATTGGAACAATTTGGAATAACATGAGTTTATAAACGTTTGTTTGCACCAACAAATCTAATTTAAGAACACTCACTCACACCTAGAGGTACTAAACTAATACAGGAGGATATATTTAAACGAACCAAAAACTTGGTGACGTCGTTAAACGCTGAATTCCTTAAAGTGTGACCAGTAGTGTAACCTGGTTTGTGGCTATTTGTCTTTTCGAGGTACCTTCTAAATTTATGTGGTGTACTACTCTTAAACACACCATTGTACCTAATAGACAAAATAGCGACGAGTCAAAGTTATTTAAGTGTACTTACTACACACTCTACAAAACATTCCTAAAGTTTGATAAACTGATCTCAGCAGTAATATAACATTGTTTAATTAATTAAAAAAGTAAAAGAATGCGCTCATTTAAAAATATTCTTAAAACTACTCAACCTATTACAATTCAATGACCCACAACTCAACGACCCACATCTGAGATGCTCTCCCAGACTGATTAAAGTCTAGAAATAGCCCACATACTCAATTCCACTATCTATCAATGACCTACATACTGCAAGTATATTAAAATGCAGTATGTTGGTCATCATATGATTGTATGTGTCGGCGCACGGGCGCCGTCCCGCGCCTCGCGACATCTGAAGCAGTAGGCAAGGGATTCTAACGGGTTGTAAATATTGCAAGTCTAAACATAATACCCTTTTGCACTTAGAATCTAGTAATTCACAACCCATTCAGAATCCCTTGCCTACTGCTTCAGATGTCGCTTTATCTGTAAATCAGCTTGCTACTTCTGCGAATGTTTTACTGTCCACAGCTATGGTGTCCGTGACCAGCGCGCTGGGCCGGAGCTGCACTGTACGTCTGTTGCTGGACAACGGCAGCACAGCCAATTTTATAACGGAGAGCCTTACGGAGAAACTGGGTTTGTCACGACGCGGTGCGAGTACCAAGGTATCAGGTCTTAATAATAATGTATCTACAAGTACACAGTCTTGCAATCTCACAATTGAGTCTTTTTACTGTGCGTACAAGGTTGATATTGAGTGTCATATTTTGCCTGCCATTACAACGGTGCTGCCGTCTTCATTTGTAGACATCTCCCGTCTCCCTCTTCCCGCAGGTCTTAAGCGAGCAGATCCAAATTTCAATATCCCGAATGCCGTGGATATTCTTGTCGGAGCTGAAGTATTTTGGGACGTTCTATGTAGCAAGTCTATGAAGTTAGGTAAACAATTGCCTTCATTGTATGAAACCAAATTTGGTTGGTTAGTTTCTGGCGCTATTGTGCAACAATCAAGTTCCTCACGCTCACACACTTGCAATCATGCAAATCTTCAGTCAACTCCCGACCTTATGAAGTTCTGGGAGCTTGACACTGTTTCTTCTAAACTCTCTTTATCCTTAGAAGAGAGAAATTGCGAACAGCTTTTTTCAGACACCACATACCGAAAGGATGATGGTCGTTTCGTTGTCACGATGCCTCTTAAAGGCGATCCCAATACTTTAGGTCAGTCTTATAATACTGCCAAAAATCGTTTCTTGTCTATAGAACGTAAGTTTCAGCGCGATCCATTATTTAGAGATAAATACATGGAGTGCATGCGCGAGTATGATTCGTTAGGTCACATGACTTTGGACACTACAGACCCTACATTTTCATCTTCGGACGCTGTAGTCCACTTCATTCCACATCATGGTGTCATTCGTGAGGCCAGTACTACCACAAAACTGCGCGTAGTGTTTGACGCATCTTCCCCTACAAGTTCGGGAGTGTCGCTTAACGACATACAGATGGTCGGCCCCGTAGTCCAGGACGATCTATTATCGATTTTAATACGTTTTCGTCAGCATAGGTACGTAGTCTCAAGTGACGTGGAGAAAATGTATAGGGCCATAGAAATAAATCCTGTCCAACGACCTCTTCAGAAAATCATTTTTAGGTTCGATCCCAAGGAACCTCTTCAAACCTATACGTTGTCAAGATTGACGTTTGGGACCTCGAGCGCTCCCTACTTGGCAACGAAGTGTCTCGTAAGCTTAGCAGATAAGGTTCAAGACAGTCGTGTGAAGTCGGCAATACAACAAGATTTTTATGTCGACGACTTTCTGAGTGGGGCTAATACAGTTTCAGACACTATTGCGCTATCTAGGCAGGTTCTGTCCGTCTGTGCATCGGCTAAGTTTAACCTCAGGAAATGGCGTTCAAACCATCCTGAGATTTTGTCACACATTACAAATGCAGGTGAGTCGAGTCCTTTACAATTTTCTGAGCAGAGTCCCTCTAAAACGCTAGGTCTTAACTGGGTGTGCGACTCTGATTCACTTGTATTTGCTATCAACATCAAACCCGCTGAGAGGGTCACTAAACGCCGTGTCCTCTCAGTGATTAGTCAGATTTTTGACCCACTGGGGTTGGTAGGTCCATGCATTGTCCAGGCAAAAATAATTATGCAACGTCTATGGATCGACAAGTATGACTGGGATGACGAAGTATCACATGAAGTTGCTAATCTGTGGTCTACATTTGAACAAGGTATTGCATGTCTTAATTATTTGAAGATTCCACGTTGGGTTTTGCGTGACGTTTCTGCCACACACGAAATACACGTCTTTTCCGACGCGTCTATAAAGGCATATGGAGCGTGTGTCTATATTCGGTCTTGTGGTAGTGACGGGTCAGCAGGCGTCCAACTTCTAGTATCTAGAAATCGCGTAGCGCCTATAAAACCAACTACGATTCCTAGGCTCGAACTTTGTGGAGCTTTGTTAGGTGCAAGACTGTGTACTAAGGTACAAGAATCACTCACTCTGCACATCGATAGATGTAGATTCTGGTGTGACTCAACGATCGTGTTAGGTTGGTTATCCACTCCGGTTAATCAGCTGCATGCATTCGTCAAACACAGAGTGAATGAAATACAAGAAAGTACATTAGGTCATACCTGGAACTACGTACCGTCTAAGGACAACCCGGCGGATCTTGTTTCGCGTGGCTTAGGGGCTGACGTCATTGCGGACACACCTCTCTGGTGGTCGGGTCCCTCTTTCCTATTACGGCCTGAGCATGAGTGGCCTAAAATGCCATACGAAATGAAACATAATTTGCCGGAAGTAGTGACTCATTTCATTAATAGTGATAATTCCAATCATTCATCTTCAGACATTCAGTCATCTTTCATACACCATTTAGTTATAAAATATTCTAGCCTAAGTAATATTCAACGAATAGTTGCATATGTACAGAGGTTTATTTACAATTTGAAAAATAAATCTAATAAATTGTGTAGTAATCTCTCTTCAATGGAGTTGCATAATTCATTAAATCAAATTATACTTGTCTCACAATTAGATGCATTTCCAGATGAGTATAAACTTTTAAAATCTGGTCAGTCATTGCCTCGGAAAAGTAGATTACTTTCACTCACTCCATTTATTGACAGTGAGAATCTCATTCGCGTGGGCGGGAGGCTTGACAATTCCCCCTACGAATATAACGTGAAGCACCCCGTAGTACTTTTTAGTAAACACCAAGTAACTAAACTGCTGTTTCAAATGCAACATTTAGATTTACTACATGCGAGTCCTCTCTTGCTCTTATCACATATTAGACAAACATATTGGCCCATAGGAGGCAGAAACCTCTCTAGATTCACTGTTAATAAGTGCCTTACATGTTTTAGACAGAGAGCTCAAAATGTGCAGCCTTTGATGGGTCATCTGCCGGTCTCGAGGACACACCTTGAGTCTCCATTTCAAAATTCATATGTCGACTATCTCGGCCCTGTGTTGACCGCCGATAAGAAAGGCCGTGGTTGCAAACTTTCAAAGTCATACGTGTGCATCTTTGTTTGTTCCGCAGTGAAAGCTGTACATTTGGAGCTCGTCTCAGACCTCACCTCTGAGGCTTATAGGGCCGCTTTAGATCGTTTCGTGGCGCGTCGAGGCAAGCCTCGAAGCATCACGTCCGATAACGGCACTAACTTTGTTGGCGCGTCTAACGACATTCATAGATTTTTAAGTTCATCGAACATTGAGGGTGAAATGGCCCAAGAAGGTATTGAATTTATTTTTACGCCTGCCTATAGTCCACATTTTAACTCACTAGCAGAAGCTGCTGTGAAATCTTGTAAGCATCATTTAAAGCGCCTACTTAAACTGACCCATTTCACATTTGAGGAAATGTCAACTTGCCTCACCCAAATAGAGGCGGTCTTAAATTGCCGCCCTCTTACTCCTCTCTCTACAGATCCTAACGACCTTTCGGCACTCACTCCTTCACACTTTTTGATTGGGCGACCGCTCTTATCTGTGCCGCACCCTACGGTGACTGACGCTAACATCACTCGACTGACAAGATGGAAGAGAGTCCAACACATACGTCAGCATTTTTGGACGCGGTTTCACAGAGATTATGTTTCTCTCCTGCAGACCAGAACAAAATGGCGACATTCCACAGGGGAGCTGAAGCCAGGGACCTTGGTCCTGGTCAAGGAACGAGCGGCGCCGCCATTGCTGTGGCCTCTGGGTCGGGTCATCAAGACCTACCCCGGAGTGGACGGCATCTCGAGGGTTGCTGAGCTGCGGACGAAGAAGGGCACGATTCGTCGTGCCTTTAACAACATCTGCCCTCTTCCTGAAGGCTATTGAAGATACTTCAACCCGGGGAGGATGTCGGCGCACGAGCGCCGGACGAGGGGACGAGAGGAGCGAGGCGCGGGGCGGCGCCATCGGTCGTCAGCTGCGGCCGCCGTCTGCACAACTCGGCTCAGCGACGCGTCACGCAACGGGCGTTCTAGCTATATAATATTCCTTTGTGACATTCGGAGTAAACCCTATTTTAACACAGTCCACAACCTTTCATTTATTAACCCACTAGGGCCTTAACAGTATGATTCCATTATTTATTTATGGTTGTATTCAGGACCGAACGTATCGACTCGACGGCCATCTTACGTAAGGTTTTAAATTAGTTTGTTAAACAATAGACTTTGTTTTTTGAAGTGAAAACTTCTTTTGGCGCGCCTAGACAGATTTTTCGTGGGCTGTGAATTAAATTCTAGCGTCACGCTCGGGTACGATAAAAAATCTTCGGGTAAACTCGGGACTATAGCCATTGGCCATCTAGAAATGCGTCAGCCAATGGAAAATGCTGAAAGGGCGTGGCATATCCATCAAGGCATGGTCATCTAGAAATGCCTCAGCCAATGGGATATGCTAACACATTTCTAGATGGTCATGACATGATGGCCAGGCCACACCCTCCGGTTTCTTTAGTAAGCTATCAAATTCTGAGTTATAGGTTTTCATTCTATCGGCAGTTCAAATGACTGCCAATTTTTTAAAATTGTATTAAGTCGATTTTACCGTCAAAAATTTGTATCCAAACACGCTGATAACTCCGGCTCCGATGCCCACAGCGATGGCGCCCCCGGCTCCAATATACATGTTGCACACAGAGCCCACTGCAACACCGCCGGCGAGTGGAGAGTTCTGGATGTGGACCATGTCTAGTTTGCCTTCGTGTGTTAATGCTGCCGATAGGAAGAACGTCGTCACCTGCAGAATAGTAAGTACCGATATCAAATTCACTTCATTTACTGTAGGTAGTTTGTTCATAACTTCTTTCGAGTTGTACATAATATTACTCTGTAAAATAATGTGATAGGAAGCCAAGACACATGCATGATGGTAAGTAACACGTTTAACACTTAGTGCCATGCCGTAATTTGAACACGGATAATTCGAATTACTGCCATGTATTGAACATATGTGTCGACGGTACACATTATATAAATAATATTATCTTTTATTACTTAAACAACATTCAGTAGAACCTTTAAAAGTTTGCATGGTACGGAATTGGTTGTTTTAGCTCAACACAGATGATTACCGACACCACTACCAGTGTTACAAAGTAACAAGTTTCAAATCACAGTGATAGTCCAATAAAAATCTGAATAGAATAAAATTAGCCACTAATTTTTAGTGAATGGCGTGACCAACACACCACGAATATTATATGAACGTGAAAGAAAGACTGCTTTAAAAGTATACATTAATAGCCACAAGAATCAAAGTGAGCTTACCGTTGCAGAAGCTAACGAGAGATAAGTATTCACAACCGCTCTCTGGTACTCTGGGTCACTCGTGGTCAACGCTGAATTGAAAGATGGCCAGTAGATCCACAGGAATATTGAGCCTGAAACAAAAAATGTAAACATTTACTTTGACTGTCATGTTTTTTTTTAGTTTAACCTCAGTTGTCCTACTGCTGGGCAAAGGTCTCCCCCAATTTCCTCCACTTTATCCTGTCCTGAGCTATCATCGTCCAATCATTTTTAAACGCTCCGAGCTCGTCCTTCCTTCCAGGGTTCGTCTTTTATCGCGTTGGAGGACGACCCTGGGGTCGACTGGCCGATGGCGTCCACTCTGTAGAAACCCGGGCCCACCGATTGGGATACATTCTGGTCACATGACCCACCCACTCCCTTTTAAGCTTGGCAGACCTACCCTATAATTATTATTCACGGCGTAACTCGCGACTTTACCAGTTCAGCATAAGCACCCCACTAAATGCTCTGCACTAAATGCACTAACTGCTGGGTCTTGGGGCCTTCTCTCGCAAGGAGATCAAGGCCATAATCCACCACGCTGGCCAAGTGCGGGTCGGTGGCTGACCAACGACTTCGAAAGATTCTAGGTACATGTAGGTTTCCTCACTATGTTTTCCTTCACCGCTTTAATTAAGCAATATTACGCACATGCCTTCAAATAGACAGTGGTGCGCTTGGGGTTTGAACTTTGAACCCGGGTGCTCCGGATCGTCAGTCGTCTTTTTCTCGACTAGATAGTCATCTAGTCAGACCAATTATTTCTTACCACTAACCAGTTATTTCTTCATACCTTATTTACACCATGTACACTTTAAATTTGAACAAACTTTGAATATCATTACTTTGTATCTAATCAAAAGTAAAGGATACAAAATAATAAACTATTCAGGCTTCAAAAACTACAAACAACTCTTCTATAGAATTTTTTGTCCCATATTAACTTCCCCGTACCCTACCTAACCCCTTAAAACCTTTTGTTTACCATAAAATTAGTAGATAAACATTTCTCAAGCTCTATATACCTGTACATTACATTAAATTGGTCCAGTACTTTGGGCGTGAAAATGTAAAAGACAGATGTACAGACAGACTTCTTAATTCGCGATGTACATACATATAAATGAAGAGTCTGTGTTCGTATGGTTATGTAAATTTTAATAAAGCTACACAGACAGACACTGTGTTCATAGCTTTAATTACTATTTGGTCATAATAAAAATGAATTCATTTTATTAGTATTATTATGTATAATAAGTATGTATTTAAAACTATATAAATATTATATCAGCTATCTGGCCGCCATAGTATAAGTTTTGCTTAGTTTTGGGTCAGATGGTGTTGTGTGTGAATTGTCCACCAAGATGTATTTATTAACAACTAGCTGTCCGCCCCTGCTTCGCCCGTGTTAGTAAACATTATAAATATATTGTCTACAGTACTCAAGGATCACGAACATATCAATGGTAAAAGAGTTTTTGAAATCGGTCCAGGGCTTCCTGAGAATAGCGCATTCAAACAAAAAAATTGTTCAGCTTTATAATATTAGTGCACATTCAAATAAATATCATTCGGACTCCTCACTTCCGATAGTCAGTGTCACTGTGCTGTGTGCTACGGGCAAGAATGTTACTTACCATCAGGCATATGTCCTGCTCGTTTTGACACTCTATACTCCTAGGCAATGACACTCTTGTGCGTACAACACTTCAAAGTCTTGAACATCGCTGCAAAATTGCTAGCTTATCAGTTTTTATCGGATACACTTCGGAGAGAGTGCAACTGATCTGCATGATATAATACCATCTTGCCCTTTCTTCTATTGGACTTGTCGTATCTCAAAGAAGCGACATCGTTTCATGATTGATGTTCCAAAAATAGGAACGAAGAGATTTGACACCACGTTAGTGATAAGAACGTCTAGGTTGTGGTATTGCCTGAGTGGATTTTCCCCGATAGTTACAATCTTGGTTACAATCTTCAAATCGAGAGTGAATCGGTTTTTTCTAGGTAAGCACGCTCCATCGTAGATCGCATCGTCGCTTAACATCAGCCGAGATTGTGGTCAAGTGCGAACATAATATAATAGCTAAAAAAACGAACGCTATAAAAAAAATACAAAGCTCTGTCTGATAGATGATCTGATGGTTAGTTGTTGGCCCCGACTACCAACCAGAGGTATTTATTATGCGTAGTTTGTGTGTAGTTTGCTCTACACTTGAGGGTGCTACACTCTACATTTGGCGCGCTTCAGACGTATGCTTTGGGATGAGTAGAGAAGTGATAGGTACTTTTAAATCTGTATTAATATGGTTATTTAAGACGAGATTATTCGGCACTCGCATTAGTTCACTGCCATTGGCATCAAAATATTTACAAAATAAATATTAATAATTTACAAATTTCATACCAATAAAGTAATTATGTAAATAAAAAATCTACACATTTTTAGAAGTTGTTTGGAATTTAAAATTCGTCTTAGTTTTTAATATTTTATTAGTCAAGCTCTTTCATTTGTCACCCATTTTGAGAAAAAAGTAATTCGCCATTTTGTGATGACGTTGTTTTCTACTATATAGACAAACCTTTTCAATTAATCCCACACTGAGGGAGTTGTATAAAAAATCGTAATCTACGATTTACATACAACTATAGCTAAAAACTCCACGACAACATTTTTCAACCATAAAAATCGAAAACAAAATAGGATCTCATCCATTCGGAAGCTACAATGCCACAGAGAGACACACAAACATGTCAAACTTATATCGCTTCGTCGTGTTCGCGTTGGGGATTAAAACACACACACACACAAGTTCTCTGCAAGTATTTACCTAAGCTCTGAAACAAAAGGGCCCTATAGCAAAGTATCATCACTCGCTCAAGGTCGCGCGGTTTTAGCCTACAGCTAGACCGTTCCTCCCACGGAACAAGTGCCAGTTGGTTGTCGGACTCACGGCTGAGCGTTCGCGCAACACGTTTCCCGGACCTAGTTGAAAATCGGAACAGGTATTGAGCGCTAATGCGAGCTGAATTGAACTTTGTTGTGTCCCAGCAAGAGTCGCTATTTATAAAATTGGTTTCGCTAAGTGAGTGTTCTGTATTTGTACTAATATTTATTCTGTGCCTATAGCAAGTAGGTACCTACATACCAAGCATCGCAGTGACGTCAGAAACGTAAGTTGGTCCGTTCAAATCCACAGTGGCTATCTGGCCCGTAGCTGGTTCTGTGGCTTCTTTCTTGTACCTCAACGCCATGCTGACGCCAAGACCGAAGTAAGCGCCGTAAGTGTGGATAGCGATCGACCCTCCAACGTCTGCCGCCTAGAAAACATATTTTGAGTCGACTTTAAAGTAGAGTCTTAGTTGCGAACTGTTAGTAGTTACCTGGTAAGCATTAATTTGGTACATTTATTACATTAAAATTTAGTTAATGTATGTATTTGTAGTATTTATAACATAGAAATTACAGGGCTTAGAGATGTAACATCTTAGATCTCTGGGTGACGAGCGCAGTGCAGTGCTAGGTAATGATTTGGACCCTTCATGTTCCAATAGCTGCGTGTCACTGTTCTGTTATGTGGCAGGCATGTTGCTTATCATCAGGCATAATATGACCTGTTCGTCTCGTCACTCTTTAAAAAAAAAAACATAGTAGATTCATATTATTATTATGTGTAACTATATTTATGTTGTAAATAGTATATTATTATTTATTTATTTTTTGTTGTGATTAGCACTCGTAATGTTGTTGATAAATTCAATCAAATGTATACATTATGCTAAGGGCCATGTTATTTTCTTTATTACCTAATTCGTGCACGGTTACCTGGAAGAGATCGCTGTAAGCGATAAGGCCGCCAATTGAAATATCATGTTTAATACATTTAGTTAAGTTGTTTTTCTTTTCCATTGTGGCTTTTAATAAAGAGCTATCTAATCTTATCTTAAACAGAAGTATAATTTCATGAGTAAAAAACCCGAAAAGCAGTGAGAAAGTGTGGGGTTCGGTATAAATGCGTGGTAACTTCCAGTCTGAATCTGTAAAGGTTTTCTACCTATCAATACACATAATGTTTCGTCATAATTATTTATTTTACAGAACCGTGTAGTAATGACTCATAATGACTTCGTCTAAGCCGTTCGTCTTAACAAATTGCTCACTGATTGACGGTAAACAAGACGCCTAAGCACAGCACAGTGTCGCGCAGGTGTAGGAACATGAAGACTCCAGATCAATATTACCTAGCAGTGGTAATATGCCCTGTAATTTCACTGCGGTCAGCGTAATTACAGATCATCACGATAATTTAATTTCACCAAATACGATTTTAGCAAATTATTCAGTTCATTACCTAAATATCCCTCGGGAGCTAACTTTAACGTGTTATAAGCCTATGTGTTAATCCAGGTAATGTACTCACCACATATTTAATTCAATTCAAATATGTTCAGTCGTTTTAAAGATATGTGGGGAAAAACATACGTTCATATTCATACATTCATAGAAAACATGAGTAATTTAACGAAACATAAAGAAATCACACAATTAAATTTGCTTTTGTACATAATTTTTACGATCGTTTTCCAATTAGTAAAATTTCCATTATATAACTTTAAAAGTCAGAAAACAAATCTTATTAAAATTCAAGGAAAATTACGTACCTACTGTGGAAACATTTGTCTAGTTATAACAGTATGGTTCAAAAGAAAATCGTACTTGATTACGTGGAAACCAAAACATATTCTAAAGACATCTCTATCTTTATATATTTTTTATGTTAAGAGAAACTCATTTTTAATTTTAACTTCTTTTGAGATGTAAGCATGTTGTGTATACACAGTTAGGAATATAGTTTAGGTCGAAATTGAACCATGTCATATATTTAAGTTTTGACTGTATTCCGTTTTGTATACCTGAATAAATAAATAAATAAATAAATAGATCATAAAAATAAAAAATAAAAAAATTAAACATCTCTATCTATTTTGTCCATGGATTCTTTTTGTAGGCGAACACTGCCAAGAGTCCGGAAGGACCACACCTATGCCAGTTATTCTATCGCCAAGCAGTAACGTGCAAACATTACTGTGTTCCGGTTTGAAGGGCAATGTTTCCAGAGAAATGACAGGGCTTAGAGATATAACAACTTAGATCTCTGGGTGGCGAGCGCAGTGCAGTGCTAGGTAATGATTTGGATTCTTCATGTTCCAATAGCTGAGTGTCACTGTGCTTTATACGGCAGGCATATTGCTTACCATCAGACACATGTGCTGGCTGTCTCGTCACTCTTTATTCAAAAAAATAAAAATATCTTCTCCAACTTGGATGCGGTTAACGTTCGGATATCGACAAGCTCTCCTCTATACGGTTTATAACGCCACAAAATTGTTGTGATGTTATAATATAGTTTTATACTACACCTGCTCGGAAAGTACCTTGATACTTTATCAAATTTACGGTAGAAAGTACGTCATTGCATATCGAACAAATATGCGGGGAGAAAACGCATCTGAGCGGGAGACATTGTTTGACACCATCCAACAATTTGAAAAAAGAACATGCGAAAATTGCAGACGCCATTGGCGCCATTTTCAATTTGTGTGTTGTTTGAGGATTCAGTTTTCGTAGAAAAGTAAAAAAAAACTAAAACAAAAAAAAAACTAGGTGTAGTATAAAGCACTATGTATCACTCGAGAGAAAGTGCGATTCCCGATCTCGGGTGTTTTAAAGCCCTCGCCTACGGCTCGGGCTTCAAACGACACCCTCGACGGTAATCGGTCACTTTCTCCTCTCGGTGAACAATGTACTATTTAAACTTTAATTGCGATTTAAGTCCAGTTTTATATTTTGTATCACACATTAATAGTTATTAGACTCGAAAAACGAATGTGACAGGGTTAACCTAAAGTACTTCCTATTATAATTTGTGATTAGAAAGTTTTGATTTCGGCTTTTCTCATGTTATCAATGAAAAAATCCGATACTACTTTTTTATAGAGTAGATTGAAATATAAGAAAATCTGACAGGCTCAATTGTATCCCTTTTGTTCTATACTTTGCCATGTTTTTTCCTTGCTTTATCACAAAGAAGGTGTTTTTTGACGTGACTAGTATCACGTCTAGATATGTAATTTAAAATAATAATGTTGTTTTCTCTTCGTAACTTAGTATTATTCATTAACAAATTAATAAGTCCTTGAAACAACCTGTCGAACTTTATCTTGTAATGATTCCTGATAATTAATTTATTTGCGCGCTGAAGAGATTGCGTTCATTGATGTAATTAAATAATGTCCTTCAGTTTTGTTTGTTGTCTTAGAAATATTGTTATTCATGCTCAATTATTTTTTGTTTTGTTCTACGTGAAAACATTTTTTGACGTGACAACGTCTTATAATTCGATGAAGCCGGCTGCACGCCCGCAAAACATGACGTCATGTAACGTTACCGCCGTTACCTCGCCGCCGGCGTTACCTCGCTCTAAGGCGTAGTTGAAGTTGTCACGTTCAACTAACGTCAGTAACCCGACTTTACAGACAACCATTTTTTTTTTAACTCACATAGATATTTAACATGTTTACAAACCCTAGACAAATTATTGTATATTCAAAGTCGCAACCATACCATACTCTTAGGCTCTTTATTAATAATTATTATCACGAAAAAATAACGGGAACTACGAAGCTAACACCGCGGGGCGCTGCTAGTAGATATATTATTATTATTATTTATACATTATTATGACACACCTTATGGTCGATTTAAACTGAACGAGCATAGAGCTAGAGCTGGAACAAGAGCATTCTTTCTCGATCTTTTAATGTAAACGAAAGATCGTTCTTAGCGTTTTCCATATTAGATATTCCATAGAATCTTTGCGAACGCAAACAAAACAACGAAAGAATGCTCTACGTTTGTTTACACCAAATGAATTTGATACAGTGGGGATAGAATGAGCATTCGCTCGTCTAATGTCCATAGAGTAGCTTGGAAAGTTCTTCCGTAAACAGTAGTGGTATCGTACATGTTACTATAAATTATATTTGGATTGCATTGCTAAACCGAACAATGACTCCCTTTGTTAAGCACAATGCAGGTATAAAATGTGAACAGATCATAATATAGATTAGAAATATTGTACACTTATTCTAACGAACGTGGTTTTGGCTTAGTAGCATGTACCTATGTTGTTTGTTGTCAATTGTAATGTACTAATTCCAACTAATTCCGAACCGAGTTGAGCCAAGCTGAGACACAAATTATTTGATTGTTTGCCACAGTAATAAAAAAATTCTACAACCTTTCTGACATAATGTGTTTTTTTTATTGGTTTGAGGAAATGAAAACTTTGATGAATAGCTGTTTGATCATTTAACTAATTAGCGAGTACAAAATCCCGAATTAATTGCGTCTCTAAGCATACAGACAATACAGTATACAGACAGACTACAAGATAAGGTACAAACAAAAAAATAAAAAATGTTTCTATGTATAAAAGTAGTATATCTCTAACAAGATAAAGTTAGTAAAAACTAGCAGCGCCCCGCGGTGTTACCCGCAAAGTTCCCGTTCCCCGTTGTTCCCGTTGTTTTTCCGGGATAAAAAACCTATGTGTTCTTCCTGACTATAATCTATCTGTGTTCCAAATTTCAGCCCGATCCGTTCATACGTTAGGACGTGATTGAGCAACCAACATCCAAATATCCAAACATCCATACATTGACATTTATAATATTAAGTAGGATAATACGACAAAGTATGCGATTTTCAGTGATCTTAAATTTCCAGTTGACAAAAAAATCTGATGAAAAGGCCATGTATACATATTTTAAAAAACATGTTTTTTTTAAACAAAGAGTGACGAGACGAGCAGGACATGTGCCTGATGTTAAGCAACATGCCTGCCACATAACAGCACAGTGACACACAGCTATTGGATCGTGAAGAGTCCAAATCATTACCTAGCACTGCACTGCGCTCGTCACCCAGAGATCTAAGTTGTTATATCTATAATTATATATAAAAGCGAAAGGTCACTCATCACGAAATCTAAGAAACTACACATGCTAGGGAGTCTAAAATTTTGCATGGAGTTGCCTTTTAGCACGTAGGCGCTCGCTAAGACGGGGTTTTGCGAAATTCAACCCCTAAGAGGGTAACATGTTAACATCAGGCTGTTAGACTCGTCACTAATTATTTAAAAAAATATAGAATAGAAAATTGTATTATGATAATATTACCTTAAAGATGTCACCAACGAGCCAGATATTCACGCACCCTATAGCAGTTTCAACGATAGCAATGAAGAGAAGTTGTAAACCGCTGGTGATGCCGAGTAAGGCTCCAAACGTGATAAGTACAGTCGCTGACATAACATCGGCCTCTGTAACGTAAGAAAACATATTACAACTTACATAAACTTTCATTTGTTACATGAGTATGAAGGTTGAAGGGTGCAATAAAAAGTCAATTTTAAAATTATGAAAAAACTAGACAATGGAGCTTTAATATTAGTAGTACTATCTTTTTATTTACTTTATTAAAATATATGTTTTTAATAGCCTCGTCCATTTAGCATTACAAAAGCAAGTTCTTGATTTTTTTAAAGGTCACGTGCACTCGCCCACAAAAGATACTAGTGATGTAATTGTAAATGTTTATTCAATTCATTGTCAGCACAAAAACCGCTATAACCATTTAAATGTACATTTATTCAGATCACAAAAACGTTAACAATCAATTAATTCAATTGACTCTTAAAAGAATTAACGATTTTTTCTTCACCCTATTAAAAACAATTTCAGAGCATTATTTTACGTAATTAAAAGGCCTTTGTCTATTAAGGGGAGGAAATTGAATATTTAAAATGCTGCCTTACAAACTAGGGGCACCCCAAATATTCCATTTTATAGGCTTCATTATAGGCCAAGAGAGTGCTACTTACGTACGTAAGTTTGTTTTTCAAAATGTGAAAATACAAAGAAATGTTTAAATGAATATCTTACAATAATACATAATATCTTAAGTGTGTATTTAAAAATAAAAATATGAATTGTATAATTTGTTAAACGTAAATTTGGTAAACGTTAAGCCTCGGTCACACATAGCGAGTACTCGCTGCGAATGCGTAGTCGCCGCGAGTATTCGCTGTGTGTGACAGGCTATTGTGCTATTGTGTTATATGTGTGTGGGGTGTAAGGGGGAAGCGCTAAACATCTAGTTTCCCCAAATGTCAACCTCTCCTGCGCGCGGTACACCCTGCTGCCAACTAACGAGACTCTGACGACCGAACCAATGGCGGTATATCCATTTAAAAGCCAGTCCTAAATTGACCTGGCCGGTGACGGGCAGCGGCGTCATCGGTGCAAAGAACTGGCTCCGCGATCACCAACCCGCCTGCCAAGCGTGGTGACTATGGCAAACACCCCCCCATATGATGGTCACAAAAAAGAAACGGCCCCTAGTCCCCGGCGGCTCCGTTATTCCAGGCGTTGGTGGCAGCCTTGGTTCCGGCGGAGCATGGGGTGCTAAGAATCCCCGGCAGACGCCCCGCCACCAAACCCAACGACTCGACCTGGCAACGTACAACGCACGGACTCTGAGGGCTGACGAGAAGATTGTGGAGTTGGAAAAAGAAGTGGACAAGTTGCGCTGGGATATCATAGGGTTATCCGAAGTCCGTAGACAGGGCGAGGACAGAATAACCCTCGAATCCGGCAACTTAATCTACTACCGGGAGGGAGATCAACAATCCCAAGGGGGTGTCGGGTTTATCGTCCGCAAGTCTCTTGTCAACAACGTGTTAATGATCGAGAGTGTGTCGAGCAGGGTTGTATACCTTGTACTTAAAATAACCGACCGGTATTCATTGAAGGTCATACAGGTATACGCACCGACCTCGACACATCCCGACGAAGAGGTTGAGACCATGTATGAGGACATCTCCAAAGCCATACATGTCTCGCCAACACATTTCACAGTTGTGATGGGAGACTTCAACGCGAAACTAGGCAAACGTAGCGGTCATGAGTTGAGAGTGGGACAATTCGGATATGGGCAGCGGAACCCAAGAGGGCAACGTCTAGCTGATTTCTTGGAAAGGGAGAGCGTCTTTATGATGTACTCCTTTTTCAAGAAACAGCCACAACGAAAATGGACCTGGATTAGCCCAGATGGTTCCACAAAAAATGAGATCGACTTCATTATGACGACTAAACGGCAAATATTCAGCGATGTCTCTGTGATCAGTAGGGTTAAGACCGGCAGCGATCACCGTATTGTAAGAGGCACGCTGAATCTAAACATTAAGTTCGAAAGATCACGTCTAATGAAGTCCACGCTCCGACCAAATTATGCTCAAATCGAAGATCCCGATAACTTTCAACTCGAACTCCAAAATCGCTTCGAAGCCTTAGATGAATGCGTAACGGCGAACGAAATAAACGACAGGCTGGTGGAAACTGTTCAAGCAGTTGGCAGGAAATTTTATAAGAGCCGACGCCAGAATAGAACCCAAAAGCTCTCCGATCATACTCTGAATCTCATGGCGGTTAGGCGAGATATGCGATTGCAGTCTTCGGTCGACATGACGGCATACAGACAGCTCAATAGACAGATATCTACTTGTGTGCGACGCGACATACGCTGCTTCAATACTTCGTGTATTGAAGAAGCGATTAAGCGGAACAAAGGCTCGAAAGTGTTCGCAAGAAATCTGTCTCTTGGGCAAAGTCAATTGACCAAACTGAAGACCGATAGTGGTAACGTCGTCTCGTCGAAGCCCGAGATTTTGGAGGAGATTGAGAGGTTCTATGAACAGTTATACACCTCTACACAAGCACAACCTGTCGTTAGCATGGCAAAAGACCCCAGAGCCAAGCTGACCCGACACTTTACCGAAGACATCCCGGAAGTCAGCCTGTATGAGATTAGGATGGCCCTCAAACAACTTAAGAACAACAAGGCACCTGGCGATGACGGAATTACGACTGAGCTTCTGAGAGCGGGTGGAAAACCGGTACTTAAAGTCCTCCAGAGGCTGTTCGACTCCGTCATACTTGACGGTAATACGCCAGAAGCGTGGAGCAGAAGTGTGGTGGTGCTCTTCTTCAAAAAAGGTGACAACACCTTGTTGAAGAACTACAGACCCATCTCACTTCTGAGCCACGTTTATAAGTTGTTTTCGAGGGTAATCACGAATCGTCTCGCACGCAGGTTTGACGACTTCCAGCCACCCGAACAAGCCGGTTTCCGAAAAGGCTATAGTACCATAGACCACATCCATACGCTTCGGCAGATTATACAGAAAGCCGAGGAGTATAATCGGCCACTATGTATAGCGTATGTGGATTGTGGACTATGAGAAAGCCTTCGATTCCATCGAGACCTGGGCAGTGCTTCAGTCTCTTCAGCGATGCCGCATCGACTATCGCTATATCGAAGTGTTGAAGTGTATCTACAGCAAAGCCACAATGTCTGTCCGATTACAGGACCAGTGCACAAAACACATCCAGCTACAGAAAGGCGTGAGACAGGGAGATGTTATATCTCCGAAACTGTTCACTGCCGCGCTGGAAGATGTTTTCAAGCTACTGGACTGGAACGGATACGGCATCAATATCAACGGCGAATGCATCACTCACCTTCGATTTGCCGACGACATAGTCATTGTGGCGGAGTCGCTGGAGGACCTCGGTGCTATGCTCAGGAACCTCAGTAGAGTATCCCAGCAGGTAGGTTTGAGGATGAATATGGACAAGACGAAGGTCATGTCAAATGTTCATGTCTCACCTGTACCGGTTAATGTTGGGAATACCACACTCGAAGTTGTTGACGAATACGTCTACCTGGGTCAAAAAATCCGATTAAGTAGATCCAACTTCGACAAAGAGGTCCAGCGAAGAATCCAACTCGGATGGGCAGCGTTCGGGAAACTTCGGCACATCTTTGAGTCCAAAATACCCCAATGCCTAAAGACAAAAGTCTTTAACCAATGCGTGTTGCCAGTGATGGCTTATGGAACTGAGACGTGGTCCTTACTTGTGGGCCTCATAACAAAGCTCAAAGTCACACAGCGAGCTATGGAGAGAGCTATGCTCGGAGTCTCTTTGCGCGACAGAATCCGTAATGAGGATATTCGCAAAAGAACGAAAGTGGCCGACATAGCTCAAAGAGTAAGCAAGCTGAAGTGGCAATGGGCAGGCCACATCGCTCGCAGAACTGACAACCGATGGGGAAGAAAGGTTCTCGAGTGGCGACCACGAACCGGAAGACGCAGTGTTGGACGACCTCCCACTAGATGGACAGATGACCTAACAAAGGTCGCTGGAAACCGATGGTTGCAGGTTGCGCGGGACCGTTCGTTATGGAAATCTAGGGGGGAGGCCTATGTTCAGCAGTGGACGTCTTGCGGCTGATGATGATGATGATGAAGATGATGATGATGATGATGATGATGACAGGCTATTCGCTGCGAGTAGACTCACTCGCCGCGACTTGAATTCGCCGCGATTGGAATTAAGCATGTTTAATTTTATTCGCGGCGACTGCGCAATCGCCGCGAGTATTCGTTGTGTGTGACAGGGTATTCGTTGCGACTAGCCATTCGCGCGCCGCTCTCGACTGGACTGGACACGATCGTGCTTACAGGTCGATTCGTCGCTTTTTCAAGTTTTTCATTATGAGTCAAAAAAAAAAGATTCCCTAAAGTGGGGAAATATAGAAATTATTCGTTTCTTGAATGCATATAGGAAATATGAAGAGCTGTGGGATACTAATAACAGCAATTTTTTAAAGAAGAATGCAAAGGAAGTCGCCTTCATAAAGTTGTGTAGAACTCGCGGTGTGTGACAGGCAGGCAGCGAATTGTCGACTGCGACTATTGTTCGCGGCGAATGCACTCGCAGCGAGTATTCGCTATGTGTGACCGAGGCTTCAAACATTCGTTGTTTAAAATTTGTGTCTATGTTTTAATATCAATTATAAAAGCTTAGGAACTCCAAGCCAAGTATAAAAAAAAAAAAAAAAAAATTGAACTGCGGATATTAAAATCCATCTAATTGTATCAATGTAAGCATTTTATTGTCACTTTTTTAAGTTTATAAATGGGTTGAAATGTTGCTCAATTTTCAAACCTTTAAAATATGACATTTTTGTTATTATTGGATAACAGTTTATTAATAACACCACCTCTTCACCTAAACCGTTATGATAGAATCCTTGACCTTTTTATACAAGTCGTCTCACCTTTTCGCAATTAGGTTTGGAGGTCACTAGTCTAAAATTTACTAATTATTTCAGAATTGTGGTGGTTTCTACAAAAGCCTCATTAGAATCGCATTTCCAACGCGAAAGAGCTACTTTGTTCCTTGTAAGTGAATAGCTTCACGTTACATAATTATACATTATCTTCATTTAATTTTAGAACTTCTTTGGGGGATGCTGCTAACGTTGGGTATGAGATTCTCGCAAGGAAAGCGGCTTATTAAGCAGGTGGGGGATATTACGGAAGACGCAAAGGATTTATTTGGCATTTGAAACTTTACAACTTAAAATGATTTATGTAAAACTCAGGGTTTTCAAATTTTTTTGTTCCTTAGCATTTCTTGTCAGCAATGTTATTTATTATTTGCTTGACTGACATTAATGATCATAAAGTTTTCAGAATTTATTTTTATTTTCAGTCAGATGGTTTGTGGTCATTACAGCTTATATTGCAGTAATACGTACCTTATACTAGCCCCCAAAATTTATTTTAAGTAAATATATAATATATATAAAAGCAAGTAAATCTTTATAACATCAGATATCTGCCAGTTAAGGTCCCGTTAAAATCGGTCCAACCATTTTAGAGTTTAGCCGGAACAAACAGACAGCCAGACAAACATTAAAAAAAACATTTATAGGTTTATACTTGACCGCCATGTCACCTGATGGTAAGCCACGATGCGGTCTACGATGAAGCGTGCTTACCTTTAAGAAACCGATTCACTCTCGATTTGAAGACCCTAAGATTTTAACCATCGGGAAAAACCCACTCGGGCAACTCATTCCACAGTCTAGACGTTCTTATCACAAAAGTAGATTCAAACCTCTTCGCTTAGGTATGTCTTTGGAACATCAACTATGAAACGATGCCGCTTTTTCGAGCAACGAGAAGTCCGATAGAAAAAAGGGTAAGGTGGAATTGTTAAAAGATACTTTGCTTAGACTAATATCCCTAGGCGTATGGATTTTAAGCCTTACCAAGCAACGATTTCTTCGTAATGATGATCTTTCCATCCGTCATATGGAAGAAGTTCTGGCAGAGCACTGCCCATTGGACGACCATGGCCGCCAGCAACAGGTTGAAGCCGAGTGCGCTGTAGCAATACTTCTTTAGGAAGGTCATCAGGAAGCCGAAACCAATGAAGATCATCACATGAGTGTCTTCAAATCCTGGATGGAACAACATTTTTGAATATTAGAATAATGAATTAATTTTTTTTTTTTGTAAAAATCAAAAACCAACTTCGATTTAAAATTAAACTCAGACATTCGACTAAATTTAATAATTTGTATGAAATCAAGTAAACACGTCGTGCCAATGAAAAAGCGACGTAATACCATTATGTCGTCGAAGTATGTACATTTTTGATTTTTGTTGATATTTCAAAAACTGCTGCACCAATTTCGATACAATTTATATGGAACCATTTCTGCAGTATTATCTACCAAACAAAAATAATTATCAAAATAAATTCACAATAATTAACAGAGATGTCGCGGAAGGTACATACAAAAAACTTACAGCCGAATTAAGTAACTCCTTTTCTGTAGTCGGTAAAAATAATTTGTACACATCATGTATTCTTCTTGTTTTAAAAAACCTACATACTACATCTTACGTTTTGATTTCATTAAAATTTTACTTTCAAATTAGGGTGAAATGGATGCATCTTTTTAGAAATAAAAAACCCAGAATGAGTAATTTTTTCATTGATAAAAATCTATTACAACCGCTTGAACGTTACCTAACATAAATTTATTTCAGTACATTAATACTAACCCGGTTATTCAATACCTTAATTAATTCTTACAACGTATCGATAGGAATTACTCCATTTAACGTTTCTGTTCCTGTCAGATCGGACATTTAGTGCTCCCATTGTATCAACTTAGTCCGTTTTTCCCGTTCTGCCGTCTTCAAACTATAAAACAGATAACCAACACTTGCTTCTTTTAGATATAAATCTGATTTAAATATTTTTTTTAATTTACAATATATTATTTAATTATTTAACCATCACCATAATATACATAAAAATCCTTTTTAATTTCATTTTTTCATGCAGAATCAGAGTATTTTAAGATCCAGACATCACATGCCTTGGTTGTCAGAGCTACTATCCTCATACAGCGTTTAAAATAAAAAAAATCAAATAAATTTTTATTGCTGTTAGTAACTAAGATTACAAAACACAAAATATTTTGAACATACAAACCTGCCCATATAAACCTATACAAACTTGCCGCATCGAGAAACAATATATTTACCAAAACAATTTGAAAACTTACACAAAAAGTTTAAATTATATTAGTCAAAAAATAAAACAAAGAGTCGTAAATTTAAAATTATAACTTTACCTACGTGTAAACAAACAGAATTTTATTTTGCTACGGATGCCGACTTTTAAAATTTCGACACAGTGTTGAAATTCGGAATCGGCCAAGAGAGTGATAACAGTATTATAACTTATGAACGGCAGCATTGTTGTTCTACGCACACGCTACATTAGATCCATTATAAACCCGAACAAATAAACAGCAACAATAAAACCTATTCAATTCTTTTCATTATATCTGTATTTTTTTTCAGCCAGTAATTGTTAGGACGTCCGATGAAAAATTGCAAATGAAATTACGGTGCTCATTGTTTTTCTGGATTCAAAATTGCCCTCGGGGGTGAAATGGAATAAAAAAGGTCTTCATAGAGATTGTCGCGCGTGTTGTCACGAGAATTATTATTTTTATGGCCCGAATCCATTTTAGTGGAACGTTGGAGCGGTACAATAAATAAAATGTTAAGTGTCCAATGGAGGTTATAACGAGTACTTTAGCATTGAAAGTTTCAAGAGACGAGGCTATACGGAGCGTATAACTTTGATTCATTCAAGTTTGCAAAGCGTTTGGTACATTAGGGTATTTTGTGAGATATAAACTGTATAGTACTTAGTTTTTTAGATGGTTGAGTGCATAAGAGTTCCTATTGACAGTAAGTGGGTATCTAGTGCCGGGTGTTTTTGTCGATGAAATACGCGCAAAATACTGAGAGTTTCCAGCTCTTAAAACTAATTTTGATATGAATGAAGTTTAGCTAAAAAAATGTTTACTTCTTATAAACAGACAATGCATTGATTGACTTCCTTCAATTTCAGTAAATACATAGTTGGTTAGATAATTAACATTTCTAATTAATTAAAGTCCCGAGTATCCAACTAAAAAGCCTTGCAGAACAACATAATAATATTATATTATATTATAGCCTCAAGATAGGAACGCTCGAAATTGAAGCTGCAAACAAGATTCAAGTTGCACAGAGAGTCATGGAGTAAGCCTTGCTTGGCAATCGGCTCGGCATCAAGCTACAAGGCTGTTAAAGCAACGTTTAAATTTAACACATCGTCACACGAAAGTGCATACTAATTACGTAAATTACAATTATTACGTAACTAACACATTATTTTTAATAAATATTAGAAGTGCAAAAAAAACTGTGAATATGCTAGGATGCCACATCAAACTTACATACTACAAGCGTATTTACGGCAAACGTATGGTAAGAGAGGGGTTAAATTTACAATACCCGTCTTTTTGAAGCGGCGAATGACATGACAATTTGTGTTAAAATTGATAAAATGCTATTGTTTGATGCCAATTGAAAACGTATATTGATAATGTTGATATGATGGATTTATTTGATAATAATTATATGTACGCGTAAAGTTCACAAATTGTACTAAAATTCAAACTAGGCGGTTAATTTTTTGGCGAGAAATATATTGTTATATTCTGTTACAGTAATCCATTTACAGGACCCATTTGCATTTTGTGTAAATTTTATCATCTGCATAGATTTACCATCAATAAATTAAATCTGTATTGAGGATACTGTAATCAATCAATGTCCGAAATTGGTCGAACCACTTGGATTAATTGCAAATTAATTGGGAGCGTTCAAAGTAGAGATGAGGGTTATCCGGTTTATTACCGGCCAATAAGGTATAACAATAAAATCATTTTATTTGATCTTGCTTTCCTTCGAGAGAAGCAACTTAAATTACAAATCAAAATAAATATATAATCGAACAGACAAATCTTAAATTTAAATTATTGCATACTACTATGCTCGCCGTTCCTACATGACATAAACTACAAGTTGAATGCAAATAGCAAATAGGTATGTACCTATTGGTTAATATGAATGTATACACATGAGACTAAGAGCAAACACTATGAAATGATAGATTGAAACCTATTTTTACGCAACTACAACTGCCTAATAATATTTGTATAATTTATTAAATCGGCTTGGTTAAGGTTGTCTTAGTTACCCAAGTAGAAAAGTCTTTTGCATTTGACCCTTTGATATTGGTGGCATTATGATCGCTAAAATTTATTATATTACGACATTTTTACTTTATTTATTCAACACAATGTCAAAAAATCTATATCTACATTGGACTTATCTTTATAACAGCTTATGTTTATTTTAAAAGTGCATGGTTTATGAGTTATCCCAATCATGCATTATCTTACCAAAGAAGTTACAATATCAATTTATAGAGACTTAATACATTTTACGAAATTAGTAATCTGTATTATGGTGTACCTCCTATGAAGAAAACTCGCTATTAAATATACATTATTTTGATTATCCGGAAATTTTGATCTACCTTAATTTTCCATCTCTAGATAAATGGAAACAATTCTTTATTAAGAGCGATTAAGTGCGTCAAGGTAGGCAAGATTTTGTCCTGGACATGGGATTACTGGCAAATTGATGGCTCTTAACTTTAGTATTCGATGGTTTATGGTTAACAATAAGTAACCTAATAAATTTTGGTACAAACGTCAGCTTATCTTGTCCATAACTATTGAAAAACACATAAACAACAAATTAGATTTACGGAAATATAAAACAAACAACTTGTTTGTATTTATTTCAGCCTAAAGTATTGGGTTGTAGTGGACTTGAACGTCCGTATTAGGTAGGTACTTTTAAATGTATTTATTGATTTAGGTATGTGTATTACAAATGAGCTTAGATTAGCTATGCAGATAATATAAACCTTAGTTTTTATTATCATCATCATCCACAGCCGCAAGACGTCCACTGTTAAACATAGGCCTCCCCACTAGATTTCCACAACGAACGGTCCTGCGCAACCTGCAACCATCTGTCCATCTAGTGGTAGACCGTCCATCAGTTGTCAGTTCTGCGAGCGATGTGGCCTGCCCATTGCCACTTCAGCTTAGCTACTCTTCGAGCTATGTCGGCTACTTTCATTATTTTGCGAATATCCTCATTACGGATTATGTCGCGCAAAGAGACTCCGAGTATAGCTCCCTCCATAGCTCGCGGTGTGACTTTTATCTTTGTTATGAGGCCCACAGTTAAGGATCACGTCTCAGTTCCATAAGCCATCACTGGCAACACACACTGATTGAAGACTTTCGTCTTCAAGCATTGGGGTATTTAGGACTCCAAGATGTGCCGTAGTTTCCCAAATCCGAGTTGAATCCTTCGCTGGACCTCTTTGTCGAGTTTAAAAAAGGACGACGACCTCTATTCGGTTGTAGCTATGTTTTTTTGCATGGTATGTTGGTGTTACAAAAATGTTGTGTTGGCAAAAGAGTGTTATGTGTAAATTGTGCCGAAATCGGTATGGTGATTTTTCAAATATCAACAAAAAACTAAAATGTTGCCATTTATATGGACGATTTACTTAATTTAGTCATAACTTTTTACTAAATTTACTTCGAGTGTCTGAATTCAATTTTAAATTGAAGTCGGTTTTTTACAGAAACAATCAATTATTTACCATCTAGTCAAAGCTTAAGCCCCAATAAATTGTCAAACAAAATTATATTGATAGAAAAACTAGCTAACCGGATATTTATTTTACTTTTATGGTTGAGGTTAAATAAATGCTGCAATCTACATTAAAAAGATAATTGAACTCATAAAAATACTAATCCAATATCTTTCCGTTAAAGTGGATCAGATGTTACCTAACCTTCACCTAAACCTAGATTTGTTGAATGGCCTTAATAAAATCTAATAACTCCCGCCCGATGCCCACAATAAAACCGAAGAACGGTTGAAATCTTTTAAATCACAGCTCGATTGTCAAGAACGCCCTATTAGCTCCACATTTCACGATGATCGGAAAATTCACGATCATTGGGAATTCCCGATCATCGGGAAATTCGAATTGCTGAAACGTAAATTACATTTATACGATCCTCCATTGTTGGCGGTGGCTAATGCTGGCTTAGGTGGAACAATCATCCCTTATTACTGGGATATATCTCTGAGTAGGGCAGCATATTATTTTTATGACAAGTTTACAAAACCACAAGTCACTATACTTATATATATATTATACTTGTATTGATACTACGTCAGTGTCTTTTTTTGCCATAGGTATGCAAAATAATTGTATTGACACCGTTATTTCTTAGGTTATTTAAAAAGTGTGATCATGGCTTAAGTAGTGATTTGTTGAGGTTAGTACAGTGGATAGTGGATACGTTGTGATTCCTGTTTGTTTGCATAACATTATCGACATTACATGGATCTCTTTCTTTTGGGTAGGTACATTTCGCTTAATTCACCGCTTAGACGACTATCAAAATAATGCACAACGCTTACGAGGAGCAATACCATATAAACAAGTGCAGAAACATAATATATTACTCTGCAATATGCACTTGTAGATTTCATATCACCGAACTTCTAACCAAGTACTCGGGAGGAAAGTAATTCCATCGCCAGACATAACGAACGAAATAATAAATGATTGATGTCGATACCACGGGATCGCGGAATCATGTTACGGCATAATCTCATTCATTTCGGTTTGTTTCCAATACGCTTTGTGGATCATCGCTTTGACAGCTGCTCTATTGTGTTACGAGCCTGAGGATATTGTGTCTACGCTAATTTATTAACGGACCAATAAATGTAGCAAACTAGGTACGATCGTTGTATTGCTACTTGCTACGGTTAGTCGGAGAGAATTCGAGTCAAAATTTATAAGATAAAATGTGAACTGTATTCAAATGATAACTATAATTGAGAATTGTTTGGTTGAAAATGAGTCTGATATAATGTTTTGGCATAAAATATAAATTTTCTTAAATCACCAAACTGTATTAGTTTTCTTTCACCATCTTCTATTTTGTACGAATTGTAGAGAGTTCTGTACATATTCTTTGCATTCACTTTAATTGCATATTTGTTTCCAATTTTATTGCTGACAGTGACAGTGTGAAAAAAAACAAATTTTGTTTTTTTTTATGTTTAGTCACATGCCTTAAAACTTCAGAGTTTTAATATTATGTAATTTAAAATTTTTCATGATGATAATTCTATATTTAAAGATGTTTAACTCCAAAATGATATCCGTTAATTGTACTTATTTTGGATTAAACAAAACACACTGACGATTTTCACCTGCATCTTGAGGGTTAGTGGAAACTATGATTGCCCAAAAGTAAAAACACCACCAACATTGCTTATTGTTTCATGTAATGATTTACAAGTATTCCATTATCACTTGTGAACATCAATGAAGAAAAGAATAAATTGTGAATTCATAGAAAAACTAAACTCGTATTTGGCCAGCGTTGTGGATTATGATCATACCAGAGGAAACATAATAACCGTTAATGCTTTAAAACTGCTACAATTGGCGCCAATTAGGAGGTTGTCTGATTACAACTGCTGATTGATGATAACACTGATGATTTTATCCGTATAATGTTACTAAAAACAAATGTAACGATGATAAATGCAATTCAGACCTTTCGTGTCATCACCATAAATAACCTAGCACGCCATGCAACAGAATCTAACCATCAATTCCGCCCAGTTCCCATATTAATCACCTCCCGACACGACAATGCAATCCGAGACGTCCAAGACACTCCAAACTAATAACTACCCTATCAAATTACTCCTCGAATCGCGATGTTAAATTGAAGTGCATCTGAAGAGGTAACTATACAGCCGACCAGCTCAATTCAGCGCTAGCAGTGTACGAAACTAACCTCTACTCTCGTGGGGTTAAAGTATAAAATTCGTGTTGTCGTCGCTTAAAGCGGGATTAATGTGGAATTTCAAGTAAATTAATTGCAAGCCTCTTCTCAGGGAGAACATTATTTTAATTGACACTGTTTGTGATGACATTTAAAATGTACGGTGGCTATTTAATACGGGCTTTTTTAGGCCACGAGTCGTTAGCGTTTATTCAAATGACCTACAATAAATGGCTCATTTCTATGAAAATTTTTCAACAGTTTTGTTTCGAAGTACATTTTTATATTATTTTGGAGCAAAAACAAAATGTATAATGGTCATAATAAACAGTAATATTATTTACATATTTTTTGGGTCGCGTCGCGTTTGAGCCAAGAAAAATTACAATTTACTTTATATTGTAACTGTCAAATTATTCGATGTTCTGTTGCAAAAGGTCAAACAAAAATTCGCAATTTATGATGTTTTTAAAAATAGTTGCAAACAAAACACGAAAATATGACTTATTTAATAAGTCCTTTTTAATTATGTTTTTGTTCAATTAGTATAAACAAAAATATACTAGTTTATGTATAATTAAAAGAAACAAAAGCACTCGGAACTCTCCAATATTAAACATTAATAAATCATAGCCTGAATGTAGTCTTGCTTACAAATCAACGGGAGAATTCCCAATGATGAATAGTTTTCTTAATTATCTTGACAATAATTATCCTGGAAACTGTAAAGGAATTGTTTCAACAAAAACTCATTCTTGTGTATAATATTCATAATTTACATTTTAATGTGAATCACGCCTCGTTGTAGTTTTATTATTATACCATTACTATTGGCTGAAGCTTTTGTATTTTTAAATCTTAATCTAAAATCAAAATAACGATGAATGTTAATAGCTTTTAAAGGACATACTTTCATTACCTATGTATATAGCAAAAGAAAGCTTGTATACAGTTTAGCTACCGTGTGTACCTAAAACGTAATTATGTAGTTCTGCATTTCTACCGCCTCAGTGAATTATTTTCTGGTTATGGCTCTCTCATCGGGCAAATTAGCTTACGTAGTAAGATACCCTGAAACTAGATAGTGACGTGAGAGATATACGTATAGTGGCCAGTGGATGAAAACGTAAAGATAACGATCGAGACGAGTGGTGAGTTATGAGAGTGACCTATGTCCAACTGTGGACAAAGATTGGCTTATGATACTGGTGATGATGATTCTCTAATTTTTCTCATAAAGAAAGAGTAACAGCAAGGGCAGACCCCACATTTGTTAAATGGTATACCCTCCGATCTGGTAACTTGTGTTTGTGATTCAGTTTTATCTTGATAAGTACACTTTAGTTTGTAAGCCGCATCATCACTTAACATCAGCCGAGAAGGCGATGAAACACACGTTATACACTCTGATTGTTCCTGGTCGCCGTCACATTAATGGCTATACATATCGTCTAGTTTCATCTCTCAGCACAGTACCCTAAATATCATGCATTAGAGCCACGAGTTAATACCGCTCCGTGAAGTTGGAACAAGTTGCTAACTTTACTGGAGCCAATCAACGCGCGAGCCACACTTGCGAGCCTGAGGGACTGCGCTCGAATCCTTCATGCAATGTAATACAGAAATACAATTTACCGTTGGAAACGTATAAGGGAACTAATTTACATTAACAATTTATTATTCATTCTTTTGTAGAAACTTTAAGACAATTGCCTGAAAATTTGATAATAAATCTCTTTTTGAATTAATTTCATCTATACCTAATCAAACACGTACAAATTAGCTTAGTTTGAATTTTCTTCTTGAAAACTAAATAATTTTCAAATCTCTCTCAAAATGACCTAGTAAGTGTTGGACATACAGAGTAGTCGTTTCAAAATGTATAATTTATGTAATTAATAGTAAATTGAACAATTATGAATAGGTACCACTCTTAATAAAATGGAACAAAAAATATCAAACTTCAAAACTAGCTAATTATATCACTTTAAAAACCTCCTTTTCTCATATCGGTTCATTATTATTATATGTTACACTATTAATCTAACTAAAACACAATATACCGAGTTTCCTCAGCTACTGTTAAGTCACTGGAGCAAAGTAAACCTGTAAATCAAAGTGTGGCAACATAACCAAAACCAATGTAAATCTGTGTCCCGCTACCAGAAGCTAATAAGTCAGTTGAGAACCAGATCCTACTTAAACGGATATTTAAGGGGTATGTGTGCACTATCGGATAACTTACTCATTCTAACGTAGAAACAAAAATCACAATATAATATTTTTTTACTAAATATCAAATTACCAACTTCGAATTTACGTAGATTTTCTATAAAATACTGACCCAATTGTTTTATTATTTCTATAGCCATTGTGGTGGGTAAAATCATAAAACACAAAGTTCGTTATCGGATGAACGTTCGAAATAAGTTTTCAAGAAATGGTTTCAAACTTTAGTCTCCTTATTGGATGGCTATTTATCAAAACTCATAAAATTTACAAAATTTTCAATAAAAAAAAAAGTTGCGCTAAACTCTTGTGCTAAGTTGAAAAAACTGCGTTGCACAAATTTTTTGAAGAACTTGTTTTATTTCACCAATCTTGAAATCACGAAAAAAATACAACAATTCCATACAAATAAATAAATGTATAATTTAGCAAAATGTATGTAAAGTCGATTATAGTTCAGTGCTAGTTCTATAGGAAATATTGTATGACTAGCGGTTACGGTTACAGCACTCAGAAATCGCGTAGGTACCTACACATACAACGGAGAAAGAATTTTAGAAATTGGTCCAGTAGCTCCTGAGATTAGCACGTTCAAACGAAACATCTCTTCAGCTTTATGATATTAGTATAGATTATTATGAGTATCTATGTTGCACCTTTTTCAGCGAAATACAAGTATTTGCATAACACTGCATGTATTCTCTGAGTTCATTATCTGCAAACAATAAAGATTATACGTAAGTGGCCGGATTGTGAAGCACCTTAAGTACCGGCAAACTCACGGCCCGTTAACGGGCGTTTAAGGGCCGTATATCAACCGGCAACTGATCTGTTGACGCCGCGCAGAGCGGCGAGCCCTAGAGACTTTCGCCCTCGCGGTCAATCTAAACATCGTCAGCGCGGCGGCACTGATATACTACGAAAGGATTTATAATGATAACGAAATACCTGTCGCTCAAATTTTTTTTTTCCTATGCTTTCATTTGTAACGTCATCAAAGCCATGACAAAGCAGACGTAGTCTGTTTTCCGTATTATGCAGCGGAACTGAAAGCAGATATAGTTGTGTGCTTTCATCGGTGAAAGCCGAAAACAGGAAAATTAGGCGGTAGATCTGCCGATCAATTTGTGCACAAACATTTTGGAGCCAACTTTAAATTATTAAAATACGTATAAAGTCTAAAAGTCTACTGAATATTGTTTAATATTTCAACGAAACGACATAAATATATAATCATTTCCGAGGTTTGCATATTGTCGCTTGAGCTGAGCATGTCAGCACATTTAGTCGATGTATCAGCCCCATTACATGTCTCTGGAAGATGTAGTGGCGTCAAAGCATCAAACGCAAGTTGCGTTTTTCATACTAGGGGCCAACGCACCGTCCAAGACAGGACTTTGTCAGGACTTTTTCCATAGTCAAGCTTAGGCTCATGTGTAGCTGGAGCATCGGCAGTGATAAATAAATAAAATAAATTAGTAAAGCCCAGTTTATGATATAATTCAGATTGCAGCAGGGTGACCACTTCGTCCCACCTCGTACGTAGTTTGGATTGGCCATCTGCCAACCTGCTATTCGTCCGTTAACTAACAACAGCGTGTAAGTATTTTTACCAACTTTACAGGAGACAACAAAAACTGTGCTTTGTTGAGAGGCGAACCGACTTAGCCAACTTTTCGAATCACGGCTTCTGATTGGCTGAAATCTGAACCATGTGACCGAATGGTTAGCTGCGCAATGAGCATTTGCATCTGAAGCTATACAAATGTAAAAACCGCCAATTTTCGTCTTGAGCGATGTTGTAAGCTAAGGGACGATTTAACGTATGTCCTCCAAGGACCTGTTTCTAGAAACATGCTGATCTTGACAACGTTTTCATGACTATCAAATCCAAAGTGGTGATGAAAAAATTATGCATCTGCACTAGGGAAATTATCAGAGGTGCAGACGGGATACAAACCTTTAAATATAAATATATTGGTGGACAATTTACACACAACACCATCTGACCCCAAACTAAGCAAAGCTTGTGTGATGGCGGCCAAATAGCTGATATAATACTTATATAGTTTGACCTCACAATTGTGAAATCAGACGTTTTCTACACTAGCCACCATGGCTTCCCTGCCTATTTTTAACTTCCCTTCCTACCAGCTCACTTCCTTAAGATGGCGCCTAGTGCCAGAAAACGAAAAAAGGACATTTTCGACGCCGCTCACTGAAGTAAAGAAATTAAAAACTATGACAAAAAAAATATTGACGTGTGGGTACAATCAAGAAGAAGCACAATAACCGAATAGAATTTTAAAAATAGATCAGAGTTTTTTACAATCACAAAAATAAAAATGACACCGAAAAAACCCGTTTTAATTCGAGTACTCGAAATTATCAGCGATGACCCCACTTTATTTTTTGGTAATAAAATTCCTAATTGTACGTTCGAGTAAAGTAATCGAACACTTTTTTAAATTTATGTTTAATTATTGAGTAATTTAATAAAATGTTGGTCAAAAATGGACTCCTGATTTAATATTGATTTTTCCTCCAAACTGTGTCATGCTATTATCGACTTTATGTATATCGCATTAAGAAACGCGTCGCGCGGGTGAAAACTGATTTTCCCTGGCATTAGGCGCACTCTTAAAATTTCTGTACTTTTTTTATAAACCACGTAATTTTTCATCATAAGAAATTTACCTATTGGTTAACTGCTTAAGGCGTCCTTTCATTTGTCGCCAAATAGTTCGGATCCAAACCAGGCTCGTCGTAATTATTCCCTTCGCCCTCGACAAGGGACGTGCATCTGACTGTTTTCGCAGAATAAACGATGGTATCCACTAGTTTCCGCATGTTGGACCCAGATTTATTACGCTAATCATACTGTCAGCCTATTTGTTTAGGCGATCATTTGACGTAATATTACAAAATTACATAAAGGCAGTAAGTACAAACAGAGTCGAAGAGTTTACACTTCTATGGTCTGCAGAGTTTTACAGTACAATCCAAAAGCACATCATAAACATGAAATGGTACAACAGTATTAGGATAAGCATATTATACTGTAGACAATTTTATATGACAAAACCTTATTGTAGCTGAATCTTATTGACAAGGTCCCTATACAGCTGATTTAGTTTTCATTAGACGTTATTTATTTATTTTATTTTGTACACATATTTTTTGCTTTTAATACAGCTGGGTTGGGTGCGAGTAAGAAAAGGGAAGACCGAGACATGGTAAAAACCTTTCTACAACAAGACGAAAATGATAGTTACAAAGTGCACGCTATGAATTTAGAAATGCAAAGTGAGTGGTTAACCATAGGTGAGTTTTGTATCCCATTAGCTCTGAAGTGGCGCACCTTGCTATATGACTGGTCTCCTGCCTTATTAAAATTTTATCTGAACGCTTTCCAAATGACCCTCCCTGACCAGAGTAACTTGGTAAGGTGGGGAAAAGCCTCTGAAAAATGTTGCTATACTTGTGGTGAGGCGATATGTACAGCAAGGCACATATTGGTGGGATGCAAGGTGCTCCTTAATAGGGGTCATTACTCACAGCGCCATGACAGAGTACTTGAAATCATACGTGAAGCCGTAAGCCTTTCGGTAGCTAGAGCCCAAAAGGGATTGACGATAAACAAAAGACAAATTAACTTTGTAAAAGAGGGCTCAACTTCAAACTCCAAGAACAAGCCTTACTCAATCCTGGGTTCAGCTCCTGATTGGACTATTTTAATGGACACGTATGAAAAGCACTACAAAATCCCAGAGGATGTGGGTGTTTCGTCATCCAGACCGGACATTTTCCTTTTTTCTAGGGCTACGAAACGCATAGTCCTGGTAGAACTTACCGTACCGTGGGAAACTAATATACCTAAAGACCACGCGATGAAACAAAATAAGTATTACGACCTTCAAAATGAATTAACAAAAAATGGCTATGTAGTTAATTTATACGCTGTAGAAGTAGGAGCGAGAGGTATACCAGCAAAATCTCTCTATAACCTGCTTAAAGACCTTGGATTGTCCAGAAGGGCAGTAAGTTCTATACTAGAACGAGTATCTAAAGCTGCACTAGTAGGATCATATCGGATTTGGCTGGGCAGGGAGAGAAATACGAGTAGTGAAGGTGAGTGTTGACGTACGTCAATATAAGGGGCCCCTTTTAAACCTACTACCCGAGTCACAAGTCTTGGAGTCTATTCAATATTTCTCTCTCTGCCACACGATGGACCCGGCACCCGCACGGTGAATCCATGGAATGCTAAGAAGTACGTCTCTAATTGTAAATAACGTTACCGAGTGTTTTTTCTGAATTAATGGTTCGAATAAATTACTTACCGTGTTAGGTTTTTGTGTACAAAATGTATTAAGTACCTACTAAACCTTTCTAAAAAGAAGATGTCTTAAAATCTCACAGTTGTTTCTTGAATCATCTGTCACAGATCCAAAGAGATTTTTTACTCAAGCAGATGGCGTGGGTTAGGGGATCTTAAAATGCTGTTGGGAGGTAGGTACTCTGTAACGTTTCATTTATTTTCCAATTGTATGTGAAATGTTTGCTTTCAAATGAAATGTGTTTCAGGCGTATTTCGTAACTGGCTTGGATATTTCTTTATTTTTAGATAAACGACCTCGACGAACATCGGAAGTACCGGCCAGATTTAGCCGTAGATAGGGAAAAGGAAAGACGTTAGAGAGGCTTTTACTCAAGTATGGAACAAAATAGACACAATAATAATATCTTGAGAGAGTTGTCAGATTGATGTTAAATTCCTACCAAAATTTCACTCAATTTTCTTTATGTGACCAGCTATATTCAAAAGTTACGGTGGCCTGGTATGCAATCTTTTTATTAAAATTTGTATTGGTATAAGGATTAATATAATTGGATGCAAAACGACTTTTACAACAGCAAACTTTATAACGTCAATGCAAGTTTTTCCTACGCGTCGTGACAGATTAAAAACGCATGAAAGGTCAACAATTACAGATTTTTTTGTTAATTTATAATATTTTTTGAATTGAGCGTAACAGATACTTGTTGAATTGATAAATATAAGTACACAGTCCAAACACATATATGCGTACAATGTCAAAATTTTCACCTTACACCTACCTACCCTACACTGTTCCTGGCGCAAAAAAACGCATAACATGAAACTTTTTCCTAATCTTAGGTGCATTCTGATATTGAAAAAAAAATCACCTATGTTATTTGTTTTGACAATTATTTCATAGATTGTATTAATATGTTTAAAAAATTTGGTGTGTATCACGAAAGCGATAGTTACAAATTACAAAACGACGCAATTATTTTGTTCAAATTTTGTTGTTGAATATGTTAAACAAATTTACACGATTATGTTTGGGAAAAGGTTTGTCCTGAGTTGTTGGCTATCAAACAGACATAGAGACATGAAATTTATAGTACGTTGCTAACGTACGGTAAATTTACCGATTTATATTTTATTAAATACATGTATGTACAGCGAATAAATTGCAACGTTCTTCTATGAATATCTTGATAGGTCCTTGAACATTCTTTTGAAATCTTGTAAACGTCAATTTTAACAAATACACAATAAAACGTGTTCCTAACTAAATAACTTTACTGTTTACTGCAAACAAATTTACATGGTCATTGGTTCAATCAGTTTTATCGAAAAAAAAAAACAGGAATATTTGAAGTTTGGCATCGCTTTCTTTTTAGTCTGTGCCAACATCCAGGTCAATGGGGGCCCGGATGTGATCCCGAGTGGGAGAGTCAGCCAAGTCGTGAACTTGTAATTGGCTCAGTCGCAGCGCTATAATTAAAGGTGCAACGATACGGTACGGACGCAGGTTCACTTCTGCGGAAGCTCAACTAAGCTACTACCTACAACTAAGCCACTACATGCAACAAAACCACTAGCTGTGGCATGTTGATCTGTAGTGCGGGTGCATGCGAGTTTTGTTTGCACAAATGTGAAATTATGCGCACATAGAGCTGATACTTGAGTAAACTTAAACAAAATATTCACCAACGAAACGACGACGTAACATATATGAAGTAATTACAAGTACATTGTTTATTTTTAGCAAATTAAGCAATCTCTATTATCTATACTATCCTACTATTAGGTATTATAAATATCCCTTCAGGCGACGTGGTTCGACAGCGTAGTTCGATCAATCCAACCACATGAACTTTTTTTTCCCGTTGGTTCGATCAATCGGACCACGTGAACTTTCTTTTCCTGTTGGTTCGATCAATCGGACCATGTGAACTTTTTTATCTCGTTGGTTCCAAAGTTTGGATGTTTTTGCTCAATCACGTCGTAACATATGAGCGGATCAGGCTAAAATTTGGAACACAGTTAGTTTATAGTCTAGAAGAACATTTTTTATCACGGGAAAATCAAGGGAACGTCTGGAACGGGAAATACGCAGGTAAAACCGTGGGGCACCGCTCGTAATATTATAAAGCTGAAGAGTTTGTTTGTTTAATCGCCAAGATCTCGGGAACTACTGGTCCGAATTGAAAGATTATTTTTGTGTTGTATAGTCCATTTATTGAAGAAGGCTTTAAATAGATAACATATCATTACGAGATTATCAATAGGAGCCATAAACCAAATGGCCCTGGACGGATATTATTGATTTTTTATAAGTTTTCCGTTAATAAAGTATCTTGCGCTACATTAAGTTAGGTTTTTTTAATTTTTTATCCATTTTCAATTAAGTTTATTATATTAAAAATTTCGAAAAACCCACAACGGTAAGACCGTTGTGGGTTTTTCGAAATTTTTAATTTTGTGTTTTATATTTAACTTATTAGAAAGCATTGACAATTATCTTTTTTAAGTATGTACAGTTGTTGTTCTACTTGCCTGTCGAGTTTTATCGAGTTTTCTTATCATATAATAGCTACAACAAAATGAAATATTTTAATGCAGTGCCCGTACTAATTTAAGACTCAACTACAAACCGATCATTGAAAACTGTATCAAAATCGGAGTTGTAGTTTTAGTTTTGGAGAAAAATGGCAGCATTGATTTGCATAAAAATATTTCCTACAACGCCCCCTAGTGAGTTGTTGCCGTAATACCTATCTAATAACATGCACAAATTGAACTTTAACCTATCATTGAAAACTGCATCAAAATCGAACTAGTAGTTTTTAAGAAACAATGCAATATTGATTTGCCCATAAAAGCTTACTGCATCGCCCTCTGGTGAGTTGTTACCGTAATACCTATCTTAAAACATGCAATAATTAAATTTTAATCCGTTACTGATCATTGCATGAAAATCGGACGAGTAGTTTTAGAGAAAAATGGCAACATTGATTTGTACAAAAATTTTTACTGCATTGCTCTCTGGTTAGTTGTCACTGTAATACCTATCTTAAAACTTGCATCAATCAAACCTAAATCTATAACTGAAAACGGCATCAAAATTGGACAAGTAGTTTTGGAGAAAAATAACAATACGTGTTTGTACAAACCTCTTCTCACCCTAAACGCATGTACCGTCTCCATTCCGTCGCGAGCTAAAAAAGTTGATTGTTCAGTACTGTACAGATACTGCTACAAAAATTCATCATCTGCAGCCTGCAGACGTCCACTGGGCATAGGCCTCCCCAAAGAATCCCACAATGGCCGGTCTTGTACCGCCTCCATCCACCGACCAAGACAATAATATCATGGCTCCATTAAGTGCTACAAAAATAACATGTTGTGATTTAAATTTACCTCTGATTTTAAACTCAAACCGACCAAGACAATAATATCATGGCTCCATTAAGTGCTACAAAAATAACATGTTGTGATTTAAATTTACCTCTGATTTTAAACTCTTCATCAGTAGGGCCGGCGTAACGCACGAAGACGAAGTAGAGAATCATCAGAATCACTTGAAACACCATTATTGGTGCATACTGAAAACTGCCGCTCTTCATCTTGTGAGTTTGTTATCTGAAAAAAAAAGTGAAATTAATTTTCATCATCTGCCTGAATGCATCCACCACTGGACATATTTATGCCTCTCCCATATAACGCCACTCAGTCCAATCCTCGGTCTACCTTCTCCAACTGTGACCATTGACCATATTTATCGTTCTAGCCTCAGGGTGTCATACGCTACATTAATCAATTAGCTGTTTTCGCCCTAGAACCCGTTTCTACCCCAACGATTACAGATTACTGGCCCGTGCAAAAAATGATGGGTCATTTGAATCACCAGGATACCTATGTAGAAAGATAGACAAGTATAAAATAATAAGCTTCAGCACTATGCCGTCATTTGTAAGCTGTCCAACTGAGTGCAGGTGGAGGGGGTCCTGGGGACCAGGGAGAGCCCGCTCTCCCTGGTCGCAACCATCGATATTTTCTCCTTGTCGCATTATTTTTGTACGGCGTTGCGGAATAATGGATTTAATCAGGTCTCGAAACTGTATGGAACCTATGCCGTACATAATCAAATTACCAAATTTACCCTGAAATTTGCTGGAAAATCAAAAATTTTTTCGTCACTAAAAATAATTAATATATTAAAGTTTAAATTTTTTACAGTTTCAATACCACTTTCCGCAACGCCGCGCCGTATAAAAATCACGCGACAAAGGAAAAAAATCGTGGTTTGCAACCTCCTTTTTCACCTGCGCTCAGTTGGATAGCTAACTTCCAAGTGACGGCATAGTACTGAATCTTATTATTTTATATCCACCGTACACACACCACACCACACTACTAAAATTTATTTATTATCTACCAATATTTTTATCTTCTTGTCTTTCTACATTGGTATCCTGGTGGTTCAAATGACTCAGCATTTTTTAACACGGGCCTGTAGCTCCCCATTATTTATGTTTATAAACTTTTGAGCTGATCTGTGGGCTAGTTCATGGATGCAGCTCAAGCACTTGAGCCGTAAGCTGAACCGCAGTTCAAGTATTGCTAGTGATTTACCTATTTATTTTTGCTTATTACTTTAATCCAGCTAGGAGCTCTAGGACAACAGCAATAAGCTGACTTCATACTACTACAATAATAGCAAGCACTATCCAGTCCACTAACATGAAACGATTCACTGTAAGTGAACTTTTTGCATTAAAAAAATCGTTCTTTCTCGTTGACAACAACACCACGCCTTTTGAAATTGTTCCATCAGCCCTCGAAAAATTATAAGGACAACGTCACCGCCAGCTACTTTGACTTCTAGCAAACTTAGTGGTGTACCACACCTGAAAATAATTACAGTTTTATTGCTGATAAAAAAGTAAAACAAACCAGATAGCAGCATAGGATCAAGTCTTGTATTTATAGCCTGTCCTCTTGGCTAAGTGGGTAGTAACTCTATATGCGAAGCCCAGGGTTGTGCGTTTGATTCCAACCCAGTTGTTGTCTGATTAATTCAAACATTTGTACTGTGTCTGGGTGTTTCTGTGTATGATAAGTATGTATTTACAACTACTATGTAAGTAAATATTGGAAAATCACTCGAGAGATTAGGCGTCTCTCGATTGATTCCAGAGCCTTCAGCTGGTCATCATGAAACTTTGTACACATATTTTTGGAGGTATTATAAGTAACATAGGCTACCTAATATCCCTCGAAAATAAAGGTAAAGGGAACTACGCGGGTGAAACCGCGGGGCTTTGCTAGTAGGGTAAATATGTATGTATCTTTCAATGATAAAGCTGGGTCGACGAACCACTTGATTATATATAATATTAGCGCGATGTATAGATTAAAAATTCAATTACCGAGCAATAAGGTGGAAGAGAAACGTAGATATTTATATACCAATAGCTATGGAGGAAAACTTCCCACCTCCATCAAGCTTTTTATACATTTAACCCTAAATAAATCCAAAGGTTAATCGGCCTCTCTCCGAAAAGAAAGTACTTTCTTTCTATTTATGAAAAACCTAGCCAGTTTTTCAGAGGCTTAAGACGAGGTAGATATTTATCTCTTTCGTAATTTTTGGCTCTGAAGTGAAAAAACACGAACATTTACCACTAACTAGAGGTAAAAAATCTTCTAAAAAATCTAGATATCAGCTGTCTAAGCAAATTGATATATATTCACTTTTATAACAATCGTTTTAAAGTTGAAACTTCATTGGTCTATTTCGATACGTGATTTCTAGGAGTAATCACTTTAGCAGTCTTCTCAGAGTTTCAGATGAAGAATAATAAAATTTGGATGTGCAAATTCCCATTGAAATACCACGTTCTAATTTAATATCTGTACATACAATCCTGCTAACATTATAAATGAGAAAGTTTAGATCAATGTTGCTCAATCACGTCGGAACTTCGAAACAGATTGGGTTGAAAATTGTAACACAGATATTACTCACTAGCGGTCCACCCTGGCTTCGCTCGTGGTACGTATACCCTATAAATACCATTCAGGGATTACGTACAGATCTAACGGTGAAATAACTTTTCAAATCAGTCCAGTAGTTCCTGGGATTAGCGCGTTCAAACAAAAATCCTCTTCAGCTTTAAAAATATTAGTATAGAGAGTCTGGAATATCATATAGGCTATTTTTATTACGGGAAAATATCGGGAACGGGAGCTGCGCGAGTAAAACTGCGGGGAACTGCTAGGGCGTAGCTATAGTATTTGATATATCCTATTTAAAAGATTGGCCTTCAAACCGGAATACGGCGAATATGTTACTTACCCAGGCGATCTCTGCGTAGATACTGACCACAATACTGAACTGCTATTTACAAGTAGTAAATCACTAAAATATATCAAGTCATGATAAAAATATATGATAATGGTGCAAATATATTCTAAAATAACCAGCTAAATAAGAAACATAACTTTGTATAATCGGTAAAAAGTACCAATCTTCTGTTTTTGTAGATCAGCGTTCTTATAATTTTCAACTACCCAACAGCAGCTATTTTGTTAATTAAGACAATCTCACTCCGTGCAATTTGTGGCGATCGTGGTGCATGCAGAATGCAGATGTTTCAAACTTGCAGCGAAGTATTTGTTATTGTGCTTGTAAAGTTTGTATTCCGAGGTCAACTGTACTGGCGCTATTCGTTGTAGGCCATTTGTAGATTTGTTATTTAAAATGTAAAATGTTATGCGATTAATAATCGCCTTTTTGTTTATAACATTTTTTTTTAAGCAAATGTCCAACAATATATGTATATACAGGCTGACTGGTTGAACACTTTATATATTGATATAGCGTGTTCAGTACTCGATTCTCTTTCTATTTACGTAAAAAAAATAGGTGCTTAATATTTGACTAATTTAACTTTAATTATCCGCCAATAAAATAAGTAGGGCCACCAGCTCTAAAATTAAACAGCTGCGCGAAAAGTACCGTCTTGTCTTGACGTACCTATGGTCGTTAACCCCGTTCGCTGATACTATCTATTACTTATTCTGTGCTAGAGCGCTCGGCCAGCGATGCGACGGCGCCGGGGATTCACTCGTGTTACAGAATACTGCATAGTAATTTTTTAGCTGAGCTGGCGACCGATATACACTGTGTTGACCATAATTTCCGTGTCTTTGCACATTAATGTAGGTAATGAAGGTTTTCTTTGTAATTTATTTGTATTTTTACAATTATATATTTTTAAGCCCTGTGACTGATGTGACTATGATTTCTCATATCCTTGAATATCTAAAGTGTTCAAACAGTTAGTATGTATATTTATATATTGTTGGACATTTCACACACAACACCATCTGTCCCCAAATTAAATAAAGCCTGTACTATGCTTATATAATATATGGCTGATATATGGTTGTAAATACATACTTATTGTACATACAATAATTATAAATCATATATAACGGATTAGTTAGGTACGTAGGGTTTGCCTACGTTGCTCAGGAATGATGTGTGACTGTCTTTAGCCGATAAAGTATAAAATTCGCAATGTATAGTTACATAGAATCATTATCAGTCTGCTGGATAGACCTAGAGAACGCATTTGGTTCCGTCCAGCATGAACTTATGTTATTTGCCCTAAAATGGTATAACTTTCCTGCTGTAATTATTGACATAATTAATTCATATTATAATCACTTAAAATTCGTTATAGCAGTAAACAAGGAATACTCAAAACCACTTAAATATAATGTGGGACTATTCCAAGGGTGCTGCTTATCACCAATAGTATTTAATATAGTTATAAATATTCTAGTAGATAAATTAATATCCCATGAAAAGAAATGGGGCTACCGGTTTAAAATCAACAATAAGTACACTGAGTCAATTTTAGCCTTTGCGGACGACCTTGCAATACTTACACGAAATCCCAAACAGTGTCAAGAATTGTTGAATGATGTTGATGAGTTCTGTACATGGACAGAGAGAATGAGGGCAAAACCAAGTAAATGTCATTGTTTATGTCTGGGTAGACGAGATACCAAATATAGTTCTTACGATCCGGGACTCTCCATAAGTGGCCAAAGAGTTGCCACAATTGCAGAGGCGGTGCCTTTCAAATTTCTTGGTAGAAAGATAGACTACAAAGGACGTACACCATCATTAGAGGTAGTTGTTGGAAATTTCATGAACGACCTCAATAAGGTAGACCAACAGCCTATCAGCAATATCAAAAAAGCATGGATATATGACAACTATCTCACATCACGTCTCACTTGGCCTTTCCTGGTATATGACATCGGTAAAACCCTCCTCGCAAAACTAGATGCTAATGTCATAAAGATATTGAAGTCATGGTTTGGATTGGCACATCCGGCTGATCCCTCTACTCTCTTTAGGGATCACAATAGTTTTGGCCTGAAACAAAAAAAAACCATCCGAAATCTACAAACACCTAAGAGTTACAAAAACGCATGTTTTGGGAAAGTCGAAAGACGAATTAATCGCATCTCTCCCAAAAGACAAAAGCGCTTCGGACCTTGAATCTAGACTTCAATTCCATAAACAATTTATGGCAGGTGCACAAGTAAATACAGCTGGGTTGGGTGCGAGAAAGAAAAGGGAAGACCGAGAAATGGTAAAAACCTTTCTACAACAAGACGAAAATGACAGTTATAAAGTGCACGCTATGAATTTAGAAATGCAAAGTGAGTGGTTAACCATAGGTGAGTTTTGTATCCTATTAGCTCTAAAGTGGCGCACCTTGCTATATGACTGGTCTCCTGCCTTATTAAAATTTTATCTAAATGCTTTTCAAATGACCCTTCCTGACCAGAGTAACTTGGTAAGGTGGGGAAAAGCCTCTGAAAAATGTTGCTATACTTGTGGTGAGGCGATATGTACAGCAAGGCACATATTAGTGGGATGCAAGGTGCTCCTTAATAGGGGTCATTACTCACAGCGCCATGACAGAGTACTTGAAATCATACGTGAAGCCGTAAGCCTTTCGGTAGCTAGAGCCCAAAAGGGATTGACGACAAACAAAAGACAAATTAACTTTGTAAAAGAGGGTTCAACTTCAAACTCCAAGAGCAAGCCTTACTCAATCCTGGGTTTAGCACCTGATGGGACTATTTTAATGGACACGTATGAAAAGCACTATAAAATCCCAGAGGATGTGGGTGTTTCGTCATCCAGACCGGACATTTTCCTTTTTTCTAGGGCTACGAAACGCATAGTCCTGGTAGAACTTACCGTACCGTGGGAAACTAATATTCCTAAAGACTACGCGATGAAACAAAATAAGTATTACGACCTTCAACGTTTTGAAGGTGTGAAGTACAACGTTGTGAAGAACAAAAAATGGCTATGTAGTTAATTTATATGCTGTAGAAGTAGGAGCGAGAGGTATACCAGCAAAATCTCTCTATAACCTGCTTAAAGACCTTGGATTGTCCAGAAGTGCAGTAAGTTCTATACTAGAACGAGTATCTAAAGCTGCACTAGTAGGATCATATCGGATTTGGCTGGGCAGGGAGAGAAATACGAGTAGTGAAGGTGAATGTTGACGTACGTCAATATAAGGGGCCCCTTTTAAACCTACGCCCGTGTCACAAGTCTTGGGGTCTATTCGAGATTTCTCTCTCTGCCACACGATGGACCCGGCACCCGCACGGTGAATCCATGGAATGCTAAGAAGTTCGTCTCATTATGTATTTGTAATTCTGAATTCTGTACGGCTGCATATAAGTATGCTTAGTTAGTAATTTAAGGTTAGTGGATTCCTGCACAAGCTCATAGTGAACAATATAAACACTCTCAGACCTATTACCTCACCAGTGTTACCCTAAAAAATAGAGTATTTCATAATATATCTAAACCGATTATTGGAGCTCTTTACGGCCGGCTGGCGATAAAAATTTTGGTTTTGAACTGAAGAAAATATGAGACTAATACCGTTGTAAAAATATATAATACTAGCGGCCCGTTCCGGCTTCGCTCGGAATAATAACCTAGATACTGACTACAACGCCATCTGTCGGAATGATTTGTGAATTTAAACCATCCAAGGTGCCACCTAAACGCTTGCAAAAAAATCATTTAAATCGGTCCATCCGTATAGGAGGAGTTCACTGTCAACACACGTAAGTACAGAAAAAATATATATATATATAAAGAAGATAACTAAAATCAAGCGTAATAACTATGTGTAACCAGTGTTGCCAACTTTATTTTTCAATTGATTGAACTATAAATTATACTACTAAGTAATATTTTTTTTGCTAATTGTGTTGCATCAATATTGACCGAAGAGCTTCGTTCCAACCTGGTGTCCCGAGATACCAACCTCTTATTTATTGTTCTTTTCTTTTTCGCTTTAAACACATTTTTTTTACGAATTTGTTACTAAAGTAAGAAATTTCTCACTATCTGTCATTATAAAAGTTTTGTTATTACATTACAGTGCAGTGAGTAAATTAAAATTCTAGTTTTACAATTGTAATTAAGATAGCATTTAATAAGTCCTTATCAGAAGATTGCGCGATAACCCCTTATGGAGCCAAGAGCAATCGAGTTATGTAATACCTGTAATAATGGGTTTACAATGTTTGCCAGACTTTGCGATAAGATCTTTAGTATTCACAGATATAGAGTGGTAGATATCGCTACTTTATTTCATACTAGCTGTACCCTGGGCGCGTTGCTACGCCACCCGTCGAAAATAAAATTGACTGCTCAAAAATCAAAATTGTCGTCAAAACCTTCGTTGGCTCACGATGCAAGATGCACGATGCTTTGCTAAAGATCATCTCAGGATCAAATTCATAGTTTATTATTCTATTTGTGACATACCGACAAGCATTCATTTTTATTCGGATGGTGGATTTTATAAATTTTAGATTTTAGAATCCTCACTTAAACAAGATAGAGTGTAAGTCAATTTTTGTAATGCGATGTTAGTATTATCGCTAACACCACTTGCGGTGTCTATCCTTATTAAGGTATGATGATAAGATCTCTATTATTAGATTAGTTTGAACTTGTAGTGACTAGTTTACGGAAGTTTAAGTGGCGCCAATGGGTGTGTAATTTACACTATATTGTAAACGGAAGTTTGACTTAATTTATTACGATTCTGAGGGTAGTTCTGAGAGTTTTGGAACGAGTGAAAAAGAAAATAGAGATATTTGATCCAACTACGTACACCGTTGTTAAAAGAACGATTTAAGAAGTCTACAACTTGTGCTTGTATTTGCATATGAACATAGGTGTAGGTTTTTGTATTTTATTTATAGATTTTTCCACAGAAATATAAATAATTCTGTGGATTTTCCGCTTCAAACATAAAACATATTTTTAGTTATTTGAAGTTTTTCTGTTTATTATCCCTATAGTATAGAGTGACGTGGTGAGCAGGAAATGTGACTGATGGTAAGCTACATGCCTGCCCATAACATCACAATGACACGCAGCTATTGGAACACGAAGAGCCTAAATCAAAACCTAACACTGCACTGCGCTCGACACCCTGAGATATAAGATGTTTTATCCTTATGCCCTGTAATTTCACTGGAATCTATATATATAAAAATTAGGGATGGGCCGAAATTCGTTTTACATTCGGTTTAACCGAACTTCGGCAGCTTGAGCCGAACTTCGTCATTCGGCCGAATTTCGGTTAAAATGCCGAACATTCTGCACTAAATATACTTGCACTATCATAATAGAAATTAATGAAAAAACATATCTGTAGTAACAGTGAAATAACATAAGTCTGATATACTCATAGTCATTTATTTGAATTAGAAAAAGTAATCATACTATACGTGATAAACAAAAAACTTAAATTGGTCTTTTTAACTACCAGTCTCAAAAATCTTTGGTTACGTAATTAAATCGCTCTTCTTACTAACCAAACCAGCCATAGAAATATTTCTTTCTTAATCAAAAAACAACATTTTACTGCTCTTCTCAACAAGTCTTAGAAATGTCTCTTACTTTATCAAGAAACAAAAATTAAACTACTTTTCTAAACAATAATAATAACATTACTAACCCAGGCGCGGTCCCAGCCTCGAATTTTGGGGGGGGTCACCAGTACGCAGCCTCAGATTGGGGGGGGGGGTCACGAGTAGAAATACAATAAATCGAGTAAAAAAGACTTTACTAGTAGCGTATTGATTAGGTAAACGGGTAACTCACGTGTAATGAGGTCGGTCAATCCGACTCGAGTTTCGGCCGGCGGCCTTTTTCAAGGAGAGTGTACGCGCTCGATGGCTTCCCGTTTGGCACTGTTTGGTTTACTAGTAGCGCCCCACGATTTTACCCGCGTAGTTGACGCTCCAGTTGTTTTCCCGCGTTTAAAAATAGTTTATGTACTACTAGACATTTTGTTTTTTTTTTTATTTTTACTGTAATGTACATGGGACACTGAAAGTTTTGAGAAACTAAAAAACTAACTTGTATGAAAAAAAATATGTACTAAATCTTTTCAAAGAACTCTCCACCAGCCTCTATACAAAGTTTCATGCATCTGAACCAATTTTCAAAACATTTTTTCCAGTCCTCCGCATACACCTCTTCCACGGCCTTCTCAAACGCTGTTAGCACGTCTACCGGCGATGAACACTGTATCCCTTTGAGCTGATTTTTAATTTTAGGGAATAAAAAAAATCACACAGAGCCAAATCAGGACTGTAAGGAGGGTGCCCCAAGACTCTGACCGGTGTGGAGCCCAGGAAGTCCCTCGTTTTGATCGCTGAGTGCGCGGGCGCGTTGTCGTGGTGAAGAAGGACCCCGCGGAACCCGGTGTTAGGTCGCTTGTTTCTCATTGCAGAAAAAACTTCTGGCAAGCATTTTATGCTGGACCATTCGGCGTTGGTACTGCTTTGGTCTCGAAGTGGAAATGAAATTAGGTACCCCGTCAAAGTGAAGAAACTAGCGATCACATTTTCCTTTCGCTCGTCGATCGCTTCACTTTCGTAGGTGTTGGTTCATTTTGAAACAGCCAAACTGTCGACTGCTTTGTTTCTGGATCGTATTGATAAATCCAGGATTTGTCACCTGTCACAATGTCGTAAACGCGCCGTAACGAGCCATCCAATTTTTGTATCATATTACGGCACCAATCCACACGGGCCTGCTTCTGAGCTTAGGTGAGGTTGTGCGGCACCCAGCGGGAAACTATCCTCCTTACGCGAAGGTGCTCGTGCAAAATCTTGTGAACACTTCCTGAACCAATCTGCAGAGTATGCTGAATCTCTTCGTACATAATGCGTCTGTTTTCTTGAATTATTTTTTTTACTGCCAACACACTTTCTTCGGTGACAGTCGTCGTAGGACGACCACTCTTTTGTTCATCCCCCAAAGTAAAACGACCGCGTTTGAAGTCGCTATACCAGCAGTAGATGGTTGCTTTTGAAGGTCCTTCATCCATAAAACCAATTCGGAGTCGATCAAATGACTCGTCAGGTTTTAAGCCACATTTGAAATCGTAAAAAATCATAGCATGAAAATGTTCTCGACGCAGATCCATTTTTTAATAAAACAAAAAAAAATGGCTCTCAAAAAAATGCGGAGGGAAATTTGAAAATCGAACAGTTGTATTTATACATTTAAATAATCGAAGTTTTCAAAATAGTTACAAGTGTCTTATACATAGAAACTTTTTTTGCAAAACTTTCTAAGTGACCTGGTTTATGATTTTGGGGGGGTCATGTCCCCCGTGACCCCCCCCCCCTGGAGCCGCGCATGTACTAACCAACCATTAGAAATCTCTCTTACCTAGTCAGAACACACAATGAAACTGGAAGATCTTAATAATGAGTTTTAGAAATCTTTGCATAGGTAGGTACATACTGACTTAAAAAAAATACTAAATTATATTGGTCTCCTTAATAAATGGTCTATAAAAAAAATGTACAAGATATGAAACAAAAATTAAATAAACTTTGCATTCTTCTGACACACATCTTGTCATCATCATACTTCTAGCGTACACCAGCAATAAGGTAAATTTTTCATTTTGGCAACATTTAGGAATCATTTATTATTTAATAGTTTGGACTATTATTAAACAGTATTTATCTCTAATATATTTCGGTTTCGTTTTTGTTCATACACATTTCCAGCCTCTGAGAAAAGTCGCAACACAAAAAGTCACAACACGAAAAAGCGCGGCGAAATTGAACCGAAGTTCGGCCGAACTTCGGCCGAATTTTTCATTTTTACCGAATGTTCGGCCGAACTTCGTATTCGGTTCAAACCACATTCGGCCCATCCCTAATAAAAATCAATGCCACTTTTCGTTGTTAGTGAACTCCTCCTAAACGGCTGAACCGATTTGAATGATTTTTTTTGTATGCGTTTGGGTAGAGCCCTCGATGGTTTAGATTGCCAAATCAGCCTGGCAGATGGCGATGCAGTTGATATCTAGGTTATTATCCGAGCAAAGCCGGAACGGGCTGCTAGTATTTTATATAAGAAACTTTTTTGTAATAAAACATCTGAAACTGAGAATGCGTTTACTGAGTGAGTATTTCTTGGTAGATGTATTGTATCATATCATTGATCTTTAGGTAGATTTGAGTCTACAGTGAATCAATTTCTTTTAGTTTAGCGCGGTCTGTTATAGACCGCATCGTCGCGTTGCTTGATATCAGGCGAGATGGCGGTCCAATGCATACATACCTATTATCGGTAAAAAAATAACAACTGTATTTTATAACAGAACCCGTAAAATAAATATTGGTGGACAATTCACACACAACACCATCTGACCCCAAACTAAGCAAAGCTTGTACGATGGCGGCCAGATAGCTGATATAATACTTATATAGTTTTAAATACATACTTATTATACACAGAAACACCTAGACACAGTGCAGTGGTGAATCCACATTATGTATTATTATAAATTGGCAATAAAAAAGAATTTGAGTGCAAACATTTGAATTAATCACACAAATATTTGCACTGGGTGGGAATCGAACCCCCGACCCTCGGCTGCGCAGGCAGAGCTACTACCAACTAAGCCACAAGGCCAGTCATTGCGGAAACATTGCGGAACGCTTATTTATGGGTTCGGCACCGGATAGGACACATATGAAAAAAAATTATTGAAATTACCCTCAAACATTTTTAAGTTAGTTATGATAAAACAAATGGTAAGTGAAGGTTTATCATTAAAAAGAAATCGCGACAGCAGAAAAAAACTATCTAAACATTTGTTGCTTGCCAAAATCAGCGTATTTCGTCTTTCGAATAATCCCTGTTTCCAAAAAAAAAATCTAGGAATTTTATGTGATGCCCATCAAACCTAAGGACGAAAAAACGAATTTACATTGCAAATATTTTAACAACTCCTAACTTCACAGTGCATAAAATATCGATAAATAAAAGAATTTGATTTGCAATTGGTTTTACTTTTAAATTTATTTTAAAACAAACTTCGAAAGGCTTTACCCAAAGTTTCAGATTGTACGGAATTACGATTATAATTAATTCAGAGAGTTTCGGTCTATTAGAAAGTAAATGAATTATTCATTAACAATGGCTTGACTATATAGACAAGTCTGTTTCGTTATTTAACCTGGCAAAAGCCAAATTATTTTATGCTGTTCTGCAATAATATAATAGGTTCTCGACTTCAACTTCTTTTTCATCTGGCTTCCATTCGGTTGTATGACCATAATTTCGCCAATGTCTTGTGTTTCAGCAGGATATTCTTTTGGAATTTGGTCAGTCTTCAGATTGAGTAGTGGTTCTTGCAGTTCAGTGGTCAAAAGCTCGCCTTTGAGTATTTTTAACACACTTCAAAAATGTAGGATGTTCTCAATTCAGTTGTGTTTTTTTTGTATGTATGTTACGCGATAGCGCCGCCAATTGATTTCGATGGTTGTTTTTTTGTATGTATGTTACGCGATAGCGCCGCCAATTGATTTCGATGGTTGTTTTTTTGTATGTATGTTACGCGATAGCGCCGCCAATTGATTTCGATGGTTGTTTTTTTGTATGTATGTTACGCGATAGCGCCGCCCATTGATTTCGATGGTTATTTTTTTGTATGTATGTTACGCGATAGCGCCGCCAATTGATTTCGATGGTTGTTTTTTTGTATGTATGTTACGCGATAGCGCCGCCAATTGATTTCGATGGTTGTTTTTTTGTTTGGTAGATCATAATTCAGAAGAAGCCCCATATAAATTTTATAGAAATCGTTGTAGCGGTTTTCGAAATATGAACAATAAATCTTAAATTTGGTGTTGTATTATGGTGATAGATTCTTATGAAATTTGGTCGAGTGTATGAATCTAATTTAAAATTGAAGTCGGTTTTTGTTTATTCGTAGATTTTTTTTTATTCCAAGTGCAGATTTACAAGCGTGGCGCTTAGACTTGACTTGACTTTAACGATGAAAGAAAATATCTTGAGAAAATTGCCATATTCCTTGAGATCATGAGACATCCACCACTCAACATTGGCCGGGCTTGGTGGATTATGACCTTGACTATCTCTTTGTGAGAGAAGACACTGAGTACCGGCGTAGTGGCAGTATAAATTGGGCAGCTTGTTTATGTTGCAGCTTTGCTTGTCACCCACGTAGTTATAAGTTGTAGTTAGTCGGGTTATCATTTCAATAGGTAAGAAATTACTTCATGGTTCTGTCACTACATCTAAACTGTCCATTCTTCATACCAATGTTTTCAAAACATTGCCACAGTATTAACTGACAGAACAGCTCACTTTTGTTTGCATAGAATGATCAAAGCGGTCAAAAGCGACTAGGTCATTTTGACCGCCACTATTTTTCACGGGATATTGCGTAAATTTTACGTAGAACGTCCTCAATGCATGATTATAAGATTTAAAACATGCCAATTAAAGAAGAGTAAAAACTTGATGAATGTAAAAATTACATTGTTTTGGACATTTTCAGCCAGGCGTAAAAAAATCTTGAACTTGGTAAATTTTATAGGAGGCCTAACAACGCCCCGTGGTTTTATCAGAGCAGTTTCCATTCCCGTTACTCTTCCAGGATTAAAACCTATGTCTTATTCCAGACTATAATATAAAACTGAGCTCCAAATTTCAATCCGTTCAGACGCTCCGACGTGATTGAACAACAAACATCCAAACTTTCGCATTTATAATATTAGTAGTATTGGTTTTTATTTAATTTAGAAATGAGTTCATTATAGAATAATTAGTTTCTGAATTCTTCACGGATCAAATTATGAGGAGAGGAGGAGAGAGTACTTATTAATACTTATTACTTACCTAAGTAAGTAAGCATACAACTCAGGCCCGCTCTCCGCAACTACGTACCTATCTGTACCTTTAGTTGTAATAGAAGATTTTATTTATAATTTTATTTATGAAGGAATAAGTTATGAAATTTTTAAAATACAATAACACAAAAAGTACTCGAACGCAAGGGTTGATGTAGAAAAACATACCGAAAAACATTAAAATATTTATTGAGTGATTTATATGGCCTACAATTTATAGTAATTATATTTTTTTCCATCCATTCGAATTTACAACCCGTGGATAAAATACACTCCAAACAAATTTATTGCGTAAAAATCGTTAAAATATGATTTACTACAAACATACGAACTACAAACGAATCCTCGATAGCTCTCGGATTTTCCAGGAAAATTCAACCATAAATATACTGGAAGTAGTGTTAATTATCGACTGTACAATAAAATATTTCGCAACAATTTTTTTTTGTAAATAATACATATTGTGGAAAAATACTTGCGGCGTTTTCAAAGCTGTTTTTTTTTGTAATAATTAAATCATAAGTTAATAAAAAAAATATACAGTAACGAGTGAAAATTAAATCCAAGTTAATCTATACGGTTAAAAGTTAAAAAACAACAAAAAAATGCAGGCATGGAATATTCACAGTTTTTAAGTCTACCTATTTGAAAAATGATCCATACTAACCTAATATATAAATGAGTAGGACCAATAATAATTTTCACAATATAATAATATTATATAGGTAGGTAGTTAAACTTTTATATTGGAAATTTTCTCTTGTTTCAGGATCTTATTTTAATCATTAGTTACGAAATTATTAAGGAATAACTAAATACCTTCATTTGTAATCTTATTTTGTTAATAGCTATCACATTTTTTTATGTACTAAAAACGTTTAATTTTTTTTCTAGACGTCATTCGAATTGTATGAGGTATCACATAGGACAGGAAATAGGAAATAGGAAAGGACACATGTTTTTAGGAGCTGTATGTCTGTTTTGCACGTTTTTGAACTTATTGGCTAGACTAATAAAACATATACGACGCATAAAATGAGAAAATTACCAGCAACGTCGCGATTCAAAATCGAATTCCGGCAGTTTGAATAACACCCAGTTCGTTCGAAAAATCATTATGTAATTGAGTGCACGCTAACGGGATGAAAATTTTAGAATGAACGCTCGGCCGGCACTCATTGAATTCATGGCTTAATATTTGAACAGGACGGAGTGGAAATTAGCGTCAGATTATTATTGTTGGATATAGAATTTATAGTTTTAGGAGTAAATTTGGAATTGGTTATTCTTGATTGGCTATATAAGTAGATATTATTATTGATTTTAAATTTCAACTGAATTGTACCTATTACCTACATGAATTTAGTTTAAAAATCTGCGGTGAAATAATTGACTGTACAACTCGTATTTGTTTTTATTAACATGTTTCGTATAAAAAAGAAATGTTAGAAGAGTTACCATATTTTTATCAAATGCCTGGTGATAACACACGTCTAGTACAGCACCCTACAGTTTAAATAAATATTGGTGGACAATTTGGACACAGCACCATCTGACCCCAAACTAACCAAAGCGTGTACTATGGCGGCCAGATAGCTGATATAATACATATTTATTTAGAGTTATAAATACATACTTATTATTCATAAAAACTCCCAGACACAATACAAATATTTGAATTCAACGCACAAATATTTGCACTGGGTGGGAATCGAACTCACGACCCTCGACTAGTTACTACCCACTAAGCTACGAGACTAATTTGAACAGGAAGAGCTATATCTTTGAATTACGATTGTCGCCGGAAATATATGAACATATGTGATCTTACATCTGATGGTATTGTTTTTTAACCGCAGCACATATAACTAACTACACATTGTAAAACATAACAAAGCAGGTAGTATGCATATAGTAGTAGTAAGTTTAGTCCAAAATAAAATATGTTGTAAAAGAAGAATAATAAATTCAAAATAATATAAATTTGCATGAGCCAAGAGATGAGCAAAAAGTACTATTAAGAACTTATTCTACCTCCAATGTAATATTATTGAATAAGCAATTTCGAAATGTGACGATAAAACGCTGTTATTACGTAAATTAGATTAAATCATTTATCTTTTATAATCTCCTATGGGAGAAACTAGAGTGGGCGTAATAAAGAATAAAAATACAGTAGGCAGGAAATAATTAAATTAAGAAAACATGTGGTACAAGCGACGTTAAATACGTAGGAGGACATTCGAACGAACAAGGCCCATACCATAGGTTTTATGTGTTTTTGCGAAATATCACTTATCGTTGACCACAAATGTTAACATTTTTTTTTAATATATGTAGAGTGACGACACGAGCAGGCCATGTATCTGATGGTAAGCCACATGCCTGCCACATAACAACACAGTGACACGCAGCTATTGAAACATGAACAATCCAAAATATTACCTAGCACTGCACTGCGCTCGTCACCCAGAGATCTAAGATATTATATCTCTTAGCCCTGTAATTTATCTAGCAACATTGCCCTTCAAACCACCGTAACACAGTAATGTTTGCACATTACTGCTTGGCGGTAAAATAACTGGCAAAGGTGTGGTACTTCCCCAGGCGGAGTCTGCTAAGAGTCCTACCACTACAAAAATATTTGCCCTGACAATAAGGTTTACAAGGGTGAATCATAAAACTATTGTACGAATCGGAATGTAAAGAAAAATGTGACTTGTGTTACGATTGAAAATGTTATTTCAGATGTGAAAATTTCTAACTATACTTTTTACATAGAACTCTTTAAATAGGAAATCAAACTAGTGGGCTTGAGCATCTTGATTATATCTACACCTTCATTGGTTTATAGAAAAAATTAAAACCTGATTAGTAAGATCACAGAAATCTAAATAAGTATTATTATTTAGATATCTGTGATCTAATATAGATAGGTAGTAGTTAGTTAGGTACGTAGTGTGTTGTAGTTACCATTGTAATGTAGTTAGTAATTATAAGCCTAGGCGGATAAAAAATAATTATTATTTAGTTTTACTAGTATACTCGTATGATGGGTCATACAAGGGATCGTTTATATTGCTTATATCGATATTCAAATGCTGTCATATTTTTGTTGATTATGTTCGTCCTTCATTAACTTTATAGACTATATTTTGTTTTAATTTATTTAACTAAGTTTAACCATTTAGGCTCTATATAAACCTTTCTACGGAGCGCTAAATTACAAATAACTAATATAAATAAATTCAGCTATGATATTAAAAAAAAAACACTTTGACTTTAGTAAAAAAGATATTTTATCGCTAAATACGGTGCTCAACATTTTATACACTTTGTATCGCCATGTCGATAAAGTTCATAGTTGTGTGTACATACTGTAACTGTAAATTTTCTGCCAAAATTATTCATATAAAAGCTTGTAGTACAGGCCACAGGAGTTAATCAGGAAAATTGATGACAAAATAATAAATGGACTCAAAGCGGGCCGCAGCCGGGACAAGTTGACCTTTACTGAAAATGCGAAGGGGTTGGACGACTTGTTGCTCGATATTTTATATCCCATTTTTCGACATTCTTTAGATGCTTTCCAAATTTTATCAATAAAATACCATCATATTTGAACCTTATAAAATATATCCTAAATTATTCTGCTGCAAGTCAAAATCCTAGTAAGCTGTTGGTCATTGGTAAAATTATGAGAATCGGGATAATATTTAGTAAAATGACTTCATGACCCTACCCTATCGCAGGTCTTCATTGCTACAAGATTAGTTGTAAAAACTACAATATATTATTTTTTTAAATAAAATAAAAACGAGTCGTAAAACTACAAATATTGTCATATATTTTTGTTTCTAACACGGTAAACTTTTAAAATAAAAACTTACTCAACGTTGTGTTACACCAAAATCCTGAAAACAGTCCTGTCACGATTCGCCAGGCCCCCACGTCCGTTCTCAACACACCCGCGGTCGCACTTGACAAGCCCCCGTTCAAACTCATTACGTCAACAACGAATAGTTTATCAAATTGTGTCGCTGTTAATGTTTGGATTTAGTCAACCGGATGAATTCCCACTTCAATTGATGTTACGGGCCTTTGTGACGCAATGTTGTAATTGTTATAACTGTGGGTTGACACTAATTAACTTTGTACGTCACGTGTTTTGAAATATTATTTTTTACTGTTTTGGCGAAATCGGGTTTTTATCTACAAAAACGAAATGCAGGTGGGTAGTTAATGTTCTCGAGAGATGTACATAGTTTTTACTTTTTGGTTCCCAAACGACACCTTCCTTCAGTGTTAAAGGAAATTAAATTGACTTAATTGTACATCTTATTTGAATACAACTCAGGAATGCAGATGTTTCTATCGCACGGCTCTTAGATTAAAAATGCAACATCTATGCATGGTTCAAAAGATGCTATCAAATTGTTTTATACAGTTATTTGAACGTCTAGGCTGTGAGTTTGCTGAGGCTACGCTCTACGATGACGCCTGCTTATCTCGAAGAAAACGATTCACTCTGGACATAAATCTATCCAGATCGTATCAAGATCAAGACCATCGGAGAAAACCCACTCAGGCAATGTGAACGATCTTGATAGATTCAAGTCGAGAGTGAATCGTTTTCTTCCAAATAAGCAGGCTTCATCGTAGACCGCATCGTCGCTTAACATCAGGCAAAATGGCAAACAAATTATACGACAAGTGTTTTTTTTATAGTATAGAGTAACGAGAAAAGCAGGACATGTGCCTGATGGTAAGCAACATGCCTGCCACATAACACCACAGTGACAAGCAACTTGGAACATGAAGAGTCCTAATCACAACCAAGCATTGTACAGCGCTTGTCACCCAGAGATCTAAGATGTTATATCTCTTAGCCTCGTAATTTCTCTGGAACCGTTACCCTGCAAACCGGAAAACAAAAACAAACTTAAATAAAATAAAGTCACAAATGAAGAACTTATCTTTAAAAGCAATCTCTTCCAGGTAACCGTAGAATGGTATAGGAGTAATATAGGCAGACAAAGATGATTAGTTTTATTGATATTTTTTTTAGAGATTTTACAAAATGTCTGAGATTAAAACTGCCCATATCTTTTTCTGACGATACGACAGCTAACTCACACAAGTGTCATGTGTTATAAATTCTGTCCGCTCACTGAACATACACAAGTATCAATACAAATTGCCACTGTAATAACAGAATGATACTGACTGAAAGACCTACTCACTAAAGTTATAACATTTATAGATTAAACAGCCTACTTTATATGCCCACTATAAGGACTCGAGGTTTTTACTCAGATATATAGTCAAGGCATAACCCACCACGCTAGGCAAGTGCGGGTCGGCAGGTAATACATGTACCTGAAAGATATTGTTTTAAACTTTCGCGATTTGAACATATAATGTTTATATTATACGGGGCTTAATCACAATATAATTCAGTGTTTAATTACTTCGCTCTTTTGGCAGCGTTACAACCGTGGTGACGAGAAGACTGAAAAAAATACGGGTAGTCTTATTGCGAAATGAGGGGATCTCGATCTACCCTCATTTGGACTTAAAAAAACAGCAAAGCTGCCAACACGACACACAACACTAACCGTATCACCAGGCCTCTCTGAACTCACTCCGCGGAGTGAACATTGATTTATGACAGGATGCCACGACGCCGATAACCGGAAACCATCCTCCCGGTCGAAATAACGATGTTTTAATTTCTAAGGCTTCCCGAACTATTCTTGAGTAGTAATGACGTTCGGTAATGAAAATCTTCGGCTCGATCCAATGACCAGTTCCCGGATCAATCAAATGCTTGGCAATCGCAGATTTCTGTGTCTGGCGATTTTTTACGGCGGCAATGTGTTCCTTGATCCTTTCAGCGATTCTACTTTTTGTTTGACCAATATAAGAAATAACACAGCTGCAATCAATTTTATACACACCTGGAGTCTGAAATGGAATGACGTCTTTCGGCGTCCCAATAAATGTCTCGTTATCCTTGATAAGGGAGTAGACAGTTATAATAGAATACTTCTTTAATATTATCCCCACCTTATCCGTGATGCCTTTGACGTAAGGCATAAAAGCCAGTTGCCTCTCTACATTCATCACTTTCCTTTTCTGCCTTTTTCTGTGTTCCGTTAACTTTGTCACAATAAAGCCATTGGTTTGAACTACCTACTGAACCGAGTAGTGCCAGTAGTCCGGTTGCTAGTTCGGTTAACCGAACTACTGCAACTTTTTAGTCCCAGTAGTTCGGTTGCACGTCATCACCGAACTATTGGCACTGCGGAGTGCCAGTAGTCCGGTTGCTAGTTCGGTTGACCGAACTGCTGCATGATCTAATACCATCTTGCCCCTTCTTCTACGAGTATAGGACTTCTCGCATCTCAAAAAAAGCGTCATCGTTTCATGATTGATGTTCCAAAAACACGAACGAAGATATTTGACTATACTAGTGTTAGAGTGATAAGAACGTTTACGTTCCCTGAGTGGGTTTTCCCCGATAGTTACAATCTTGGTGTCTGTAACGTAGCCCTTACATCGCACATTTTCGGTCTTATAATATTTGCAACGCCAATAGCTGCTTAGTTTTATACAATATAATTATCAACTTGGAAAATAGCTAATATTTAATTACTCATCAAATTGATATTGTCATTAAAGATTGGTCAAAAATGAAACTTACATAAAAAGTCGGAAAAAGCTAGTATTTATATTTTTAAATACCGCTGAAATGGTGAGCAGGTCGCTATTTTTAATAAACTGAAGTCTATCGATAGATAGTTTGATACTTAGATGAACCCGAATTTCTATAAGTAAGCAATAGTTCAGGGTAGCGATTTTGCATCCGTCACGGAATCTCATATCTCGGTCTTTGTCTTATCTGTTTAGCATGACAAAGACCGAGAGATGAGATTCCGTGTCGGATGCAACCGAATGGTTTCAGAATCGCTACCCAGTACTTAGATAAAACCAAACTACTGCAACTAAAAAGTTTTTTTTTAACTATTATAGGTTCGCACTTGACCACTATCTCGCCTGATGTTAAGCGACGATGCGATCTACGATGGAGCGTGTTTACCTAGATACCTAGAAGCTACCGATCAACCGAACTAGCAACCGGACTACAGGCACTCCGCAGTGCCAATAGTTCGGTGATGACGTACAACCGAACTACTGGGACTAAAAAGTTGCAGTAGTTCGGTTAACCGAACTAGCAACCGGACTACTGGCACTACTTGTACTGAACGTGTCTTTTTAGAGTTCCGTACCCAATAAGTAAAAACGAGACCCTATTACTAGGACTTGGCTGTCCGTCCGTCCGTCTGTCGCCAGGCTATATCTCAAGAACGGTGATAGCTAAACAGTTGAAATTTCACAGATGATGTATGTCTATTGCCGCTATAACAACAAATACTAAAAATAAAATAAAATAAATATTTAACAGGGGCTCCCATACAACAAACTTGATTGTTTACCGTTTCTTGCACGATTAGTATGTTCTAAGCAAACTAGATGGCGCTACTAGTACATTAAAATGCACTATCAACCTCGTTGATAAAATCATATGGTAAAATCAAGGTTTAAGTAAAACTCTTTGGATGAAAGCCTGTCTGTGGAAGCTGCGATGGTTTATGTAAACGGAATTCAAACAAAGCCAAAGAAATTTTCGCCGTTTATTTGTTAATGGTACGGAACCCTTCGCGCAGGAGTCCCACTCGCACTTGGCCACTTTTATTTCTGTTTCTAAATGTTCAGGGCCACAGAGGGCATCCACTCTATCCAAAAGAGATCTAGACACCGATTGTAGTTGACGAGGGTGGTGATGCGACGTAGCGTGCAAATACCGGTCAGTGTGCGTGAGTTTTTTATGGACAGATTAAGACAACGAACCATCAGATTTAACTGTCGCTCTGACGTCCAAGAACGGCAGAGATCTATCCACTACCATAGAGATTAAACATCTTATATCTCTTACCTACATCATCTTCCAATAGTTGCGTGTCACTGTGCTGTTATGTGGCAGGAATGTTGCTTACCATCAGGCGCATGTCTTGCTCAATTCGTCATAGTCTTCGCGCCATCTGACTATTGAAATAGTCCTATTAGTAATAAGTGTAAATAAAGGCCCCAGCAGGGCCGTCTTAAGTCTATTCTGCGCCGGGGTGCAGGACTCAGCCTGCGCCCTCGTTTTTTTTTTTTAATAAGGAGTGACGAGACGAGCAGGACATGTGCCTGATGGTAAGAAACATGCCTGCCACATAACAGCACAGTGACACACAGCTATTGGAACATGAAGAGTCCAAATCATTACCTAGCACTGCACTGCGCTTGTCACCCAGAGATCTAAGTTGTTATATCTCTAAGCACTGTAATTTCTCTGGAAACATTGCCCTTCAAACCGGAACACAGTAATGTTTGCACATTACTGCTTGGCGGTAGAATAATTGGCAAAGGTGTGGTACTTCCCCAGGCGGACTCTGCTAAGAGTCCTACCACTACAAAACTACACTCTTATACTGTATGTTGTTAACACTGCAGCGTGGCATGCTACGTGCCAATGCTTTCCAGTGCCCAGAGCCGGATTTAAAGGTGTGGAGGTGGGCAGAACACCCCCCTAGGTTAAGATTTCTCAAGTAAAAACCCGGACTACAACTGGTTTAAAGTTAACATAAAAGATGAGATGTTTACTGTTAAAATTTGATTATTTTCCCGAAGTGCCTGCTGTGGAGGCCCCGGGGCGGATGCCCCCGTTTGTCCTCCCCTAAATCCGTCCCGGAATAATGTAAGCCGGGTATAATATAAACCGGCACGGGATTGATGCTTTCCAGTGCCGGTTTCCATTGTTCCAGTAAGCATTCCAGCGCTGGTTTCGATCGCTGGACTGGAATAATGTAAACCGGGTATTTTATCAATTTTGGATTCTATACTTAAAATGGCTAAGTTTGTCAGTCTGTCTTGGGTCATGGTTGAACGAAGATATTTTTTTAATTTTTAATTTTGAAAAGGGTCTTTCACCTTCTGCTACTGTAATAGGCAGTGTTAAATATACATATACGCAGAGGTGTTGAGATATTAGGAAATGAGGAAATTATATTATTAGAATATATATAGCTTAAAATATTAGGGGAAAAATATTGTACACCTAGGTAATTGTTGTGATTTAGAGATAATTTTGCTTGAAGTGCGGGCGCCCGGGCGGCGACATGTCAAACGTACATTAATTCATACATACACTATTTCTCTTTGGATTAGAGATTTTGCTGCGCGCGTGTAGTATTACATAAAATTGTTATTTGTGTAGTGTAGTAATGCGGTATAACAAGCGCCGAAAACGTAATAAAAGTAAAAAAAAAATTGTTGCTGATGACTTTTTTTTTTGCATACATATTTGTCGTAAGTAACAATTAAGTACATAAAACTGTGCAATAGCGTTAAGTTCAATGAAATATCCAAAAATTCAACGCTCGACAGGCGCCCCCGGGCGCTCCGCGCCCGGGTGCACCGCACCCCTTGCACCCCCTGGTAAAGACGGCCCTGGGCCCCACAGCCAGATGGAGTGACGCTTTCCGAAATATCACGCATAGAAAATGGAACGTGAAAAGCTCAAAAATGTCCCCATTGCGATCTATAATGTTGATATTTGATATCAATGATCATTGATGAGTGCCTGATATTTAATAAACAGTTTTTTTTATGATAGTCAACTTCAGATGACCTCTACTGCCTGCAATAGTTTCGGCTAGCGCAAAATGCACAAATCCCTACTAACCTTCTAAGCCCTACTTACGCACATGGGTGAAGTAAAACTGAGAGCATACTCTAAGAAGAATTCCATGCATTTCCACTATACTCACTTAACGTGCTCTACGAGTATATACATATTTTGCTCTATGGATAGCGCAAAAACCGCCGTTCACCCGCGTAATTTCCAAAGTAAGCTATCAAATTCTGAGTCATAAGTTTTCACTTCTATGGGTAGTTCCTATGACTGCCAATTTTTTTTGTAATCTGATATCAACTACCTTATTACTTGGGAATGAAGTTGCAAAAGACGTATCTACATATTTGTCGGTTATCTAGTCGCAGTTACGTTTTACAAGTGTTTGCTGACTGATTTTATTTTTTATCTGATGTCAGTTGTTTTTTCATTAGGACAAATTAAGTATTTTCTTATTTATTGTTCGTGGGATGTAACTATAGCCAGTTGATTGATTATTATTTATAAGTCTGATGCATGGACGTATAAAAAAGTCGAACGTAGTCTCGCTAAAACAAAAACTGTGTCACTAGAGTTGGCCACATTTGCACGTGTGCGTTGTCAGGTTGTCACTGATAGGCTGACACGCACACATATACACAAGTTGCGCGTGTAATGACCCAGGGATGTGTGCGTGTCTGCCTGTATGTGACAGCGCACACGTGCATATTATGTGGCCGACTCGATGGACACAGTTTTTATTTTAGCAAAACTACGTCCGACCCTTGTTTTTGTGGAGGGATTTGAAGAAAACGGGGTCGGTGGGTGTCACGTTTGAGGAATTTGATGAGTGTCGGCTGACATATTATTAGCGAAAAGTACACAGATTTCGTGGGAAGTTGTCTACCTTGACAGCAAAGAGGCAACTACTGGTAGGTGGTGAAGCTACAATTGTTATCCAGAGCCATTAATGGAAACGACGCATTTACGATCACGAGTCTCTATCTGAGGGCTCGAACAATCTCAGTTTCGCCGTAGTTGCGTGGGTAATGAGCTGGTTTGGGGCACCCAATTGCTCATAAGTCACTCTATTCATTAAATTAAAAACAAACCGGCCATTAGATTTATCGTGCGTCTGTAAAAGAATATATTAAAATTCCATAATATGAACTCCGAAAAACTAAATTTAAAAAATGCACAAAATAGTCCACGACCGACGTCGGTTCAGTTACCGAACACCAGTATTTATTCTAGGCAAGCATCACAAGGGGACAGTCGCCATTATCGTACGTTTAGCGGGTCGCCCTTGCACTTGAAATCAATAATGAATGGATCACGGAAAATTGGTTTGTTTGTCTACTAATGGTTTTGGTACGTATCAAATATACCTACACGAAGGAAAAACTATATTTGATATTGATTTATTGTTAACTGCAGTTTTAATAAAGGCTGATTTAAACTGAACGAACATAGAGCTAGAGCTAGAACAAGAGCATTCTTTGTCGATCTTTTAGTGTAAACTAAAGATCGTTCTTAGCGTTTTCCATATCGTGCAAGAATTTTAGTTCTTGGTTCTCATTCTTGCTCGATGATATTTTGGTGTAAACACTACGAACGATCTTTCGTTTACACTAAAAGATCGAGAAATAATGCTCTTGTTCTAGCTCTAGCTCTATGTTCGTTCAGTTTAAATCGGCCTTTAGAAATCACTATCAATTATCGAAATATATACATATCTGTAATAACCAATTTCAGTTTCGGTTTTGTTTCGAGGTTCAAGAAGTCGTCAGAATATTGGCAATTTTGGTAGATAAAAAGCATGAAGAAGACACTATGACGTACATATTATAACACATACACACGTACACGTGCGTAGACGCATGCATTCATGCTAGAATGCACTTTGTTGTTAAGCTGTGCAATAACTAAATTATGCTTGCGAAATTACACAAACTTATTCATTAGCATGTCTCGTATGGATTAAATTGCCCGTTTTGCGTAGCTTCAACATAAATTGTAAATCAATAATGTTGTCACAATAAGGTTAAAAACCGAATTTTAATTTAAATTTAACTCAGGCACTCGATCAAATTTTATAATAAGTTTTTCAGCTAAATATAATACTTTATTTTACGGAATATTTTTTTGTGGACATCTCAATAATCGCCTCACTGATTTTGAAAAAAAAATACATGGGACTACATCTAAAAAATAACCAACAAAATCTATTCACAATTGGTGGAACTATCGCATAACATAAACACATACAAAAAACAGCACATAACCGAATTTAGAACCTGCTTTTTTGAAGTCTGTTAAATAATCCCACGAACATCCCAAATGAACAACAAAACACCTGCTAGTTAATCCACTTAAAATTACCAACATGACTTTCAATAAGCGGCCCAATATCCAGTTCAGCTTAAATAAAGTTCATTTAGTTAAGTCACGTAGGCCTCTAAACTGGAAACAACCGGTTGGCTCTGGATTCGGCCGGACTTTGCTTACGTGACGTAAGTATAAGGGTATGAAAGCATTAGTACATAGCATTACATTAGAACTAACTGGTTCTCCCGCATTTTCGTGACACAGAAAAGGTCCCTCTAGGTTGGATATTTTTCCTCCGAAAATCTACCGATTTTGAGTTAAAAATCGAATTACTGAAATGGATTCAGTGAGTTTACGATATTTTGAAGAATCAATTTAATAGGTACATAATTATTCTATCAAATTGGCATTTATATGATAGAGTAATGAAACACACAAAGAAGGTGATAATTTAATAATTTGGATAAAATAAATTCCCATCAAGAAAGATAATATAGCAGACACCGCATGAAAGTACTTCTCATACTTGCTTTCTTGTTTTGTTTTCGTTTAACTTTTTTTGAAGTGAAAACTTCTTTAGACGCGCCTAGACAGATTTTTCGTGGGGTGTGAATTGAATTCATTCGTCACGCTCGGGTATGATAAGAAAATTTCGGGTAAACTCGGGACCATGGCTATTGGCCATCTAGAAATACGTCAGCTAATGTCACGCAACGAAAGCTGTCAAAAAGCAATATTTTTTCCCGTTTCCGATTCTGGAGTGAAGACCGCGAATCGGTAAACGCATGTTGGACGCCCTGATACTAGATGGAGTGACGATATACGAAAGACGGCTGGTGGCGGTTGGAAACGTAAGACCGAGGATCGGGATGAGTGGCGTATTATAGGAGAGGCCTATGTCTAGTGAACAGTGGACGAATACGAGCTGATGATGATGACGATGTTCATATATTATATCTCATTCTACCGTCAAGCCGTGTAGTATTCCGGTTTTAAGGGCAATGTTTCCAGTGAAATTACAGGGCTATAATATCTTAGATTTCTGGGTGACGAGCGCAGTACAGTGCTAGGTTAGGATTTGGACTCTTGATGTTCCAGTAGCTGCGTCTCACTGTGCTGTTATGTGGCAGGCATGTTGCTTACCATCAGGCACAATACATGTCCTGCTCGCCTCATCACTCTATGCTATAAAAGAGGCACACGTCCAGCACGTCTCATCATTCATTTCTATAAAAATAAAAAAAATGGCTTTACACAATCGCTATGGTTTCTAGCTTTTTAATTTTCACGAATGAATGTGTTTAATGAACGGATAAATAGACAAAACAAACTACTAAAGGTGCGCTTATACGGGCGACTAAAATTGCTCAATTCCAGTCAATACTCGTCAACTATGACGTCACGACAACATCAAGCAATTTACGGCAACGGCAACAAGCATCAATACTGCGCAATACAATATTGAGCGATATCGCGCAACTTCATCAACTAGGCAATACTGTCCTACACGAGCATTTCAGTATTCGCTCGCTATGGATGACATTGTTCTTGCTGCGGTGGCTTGTAGCGCCACCCGACCTCTCGCTCTCCCCGCGGAAGCAAGACGGCAAGCCGCAAAACAAACAAGTGCGAATGAGATATATACAAAAATTGCTAGGAATTTCCAAGCCCATTGGATATTCGTCAATTCGTATCGGCGACATTGAGCAATATGAAATATCTGGAGCAATTAGAAGCAATATCGCCGAAATAATTGCCGCAATTTATGAAATTGCGTTTAATTGCTCCATTAATTGCTCCAGATTGGTCCATTCGTGTCGCCGAGCAATTATTGTCCTCGTGTAAGCGCACCTTAACGCTAATTTAAATACTGCTCTATTACACGAAGTAATACATTATTCCATTTACTCGAAACAAGACGACTATGCTATGATTTAATTAGGAATACACTGTGTTTGAAGTGAAAACTTCTTTAGGCGCGCCTAAACAGATTTTTCGTGAATTGCGAATTGAATTCATTCGTCCCGCTCGGGTATGATAAGAAATCTTCGGGTAAACTCGGGACCATGGCTATTGACTATCTAAAAATACGTCAGCCAATGGGAAATGCTGAAAGGGCGTGGACAGGCCATCATGGCATGGCCATCTAGAAACGCATCCGACAATGGGAAATGCTGACCCATTTCTAGATGGCCATGCCAAGATGGCGAGGCCACGCCCTCTGGTTACACCCGTGTAGTTTCCAAGGTAAGCTATCAAATTCTGAGTTTTAAGTTTTCACTTCTATCGGCAGTTCTCCTATGACTGCCAAGTTTTTTTTCTTTTTAATATCAATGTACTGTGTTATATCTTAGTGCGGTTTCACTTTAAGTTTACTCTAATACCATTAACGTCCCCTAATTTCCTATTGTGGTCCAACGGTTAGAGAGAACGGTAGGTACTGTTACGAGTACGAACTGAAATAGTAGTTTTGTTCGTGGAACGGTTATAGCAAGTTCCTGTTGTTTTCAGTGCGGTTGAGGTATTTAGAATAGTTTTAACGGTTATTTCTATCAAGGGTCCCAGCGAATGAAACTTGTTTAGTTTCTTAACACTTCATATATATTAATAACGTTCGTTGTACTTCCGTTTGAAATTAGCTAAAGAAGCAACGAAGACATGAAGTGTGACTGTAAAGTTATGATAGACGAAAGTCATAATAAACTCTAAAATGAAATCCGACTTATATTATAAATGTCAAAGTTTAGATGTATGTTGCTTAATCACGTTGGAGCAGCTGAACGAGTGAAATTTGAAACGAAGTAAGATTAAGGCCTAGATTTAAAAAAAAACAGCTAAATTACTTTTTATCGCAGAAAACCATTATTGAGAACCTTTTTTGAAGTCGGTTACAAATCGCGAAGAAATATGCATGTTTTTTTTATTTTTAATCTGGGCAGAGCCTTTCTTAACAAAACTAAAATACAATAAGGACTACATGTTTTAAGAAATAAATAATGCAATACATCTTTTGAGGATATATACATCATCATGCAACCTCTGTCCAAAGGCCGCCTGTGAGACAAAACCCCGAGTCCTGGGACTCGGGGTTTTGTCTCTCTGGGGGAACAAATAGTAGGCTATTTATTTGCGTTACGTTTAAAAGTATAGATGAAGTATCTTCGATATCAAAGCGTACTTTTAGGCAAATTATAGAAAACAATTATTTCCCTTTCACGTCCTATAAGAACCTGTTTTTTTTTCGTACATTAAGGCCGGTTTGCATTTTGATTAGTGAGAGTGCGAGTGCGAGTGCGATTGCAAGTGCGAGTGAGTAATCGCGACTGATTACTATGTATTCGCAATAATCAATCGGTGTCCACACGTGTTTGCTACTAATTACTCAACACCTGCACTACTCACTCGCACTCGCACTAATCAAAACGAAAACAGGTCTTTAGCCAGCGTCACTTGCTAATAATGTTGATGTACTTGATTACTATCAAGCTAATTTTATGTGTATTGTGTAACTTCATTTCGATGAGACGCTCAACAATTAGCTATATGAAACTCTCGATTGTGGTAGCTAACAGAGGTAACAAGAATAAAATATCTCGATTTGATGTATTCTCAAACATTTGTTAGGTACCAACTGATTTTTTTATCTTTTAAGTAGAGAGTTTTTTTTAATAAAGTGTAACGAGACGAGCAGGACATGTGCCTGATGGTAAGCAACACGCCTGCTACATAACAGCACAGTGACACGCAGCTATTGATTATTTAAATAGAGAGTTATGATAATAATTCTAAAAAATATTTGTCCCACAAAATATGTTTGATCACAGAGTTCTTGTTTTTTTACAATTTAACAGTCATATAGTCCTACAAATTGCGTGGTACAGTATCCCGGTCCTACGCTCAGAAACATTTTATCCTAGCTATCTCTGTTTACTTCACAATCGTAAGTTTCTTACAGAAAATTGTTGGGCGTGTCATCATAATGAAGCTATTAACGCAAAATTTGCTTGATAGTAATCAATTGCGCGACAGAATCCCTAATGAGGATATTCGCAAAAGAACGAAAGTGGCCGACATAGCTCAAAGAGTAAGCAAGCTGAAGTGGCAATGGGCAGGCCACATCACTCGCAGAACTGACAACCGATGGGGAAGAAAGGTTCTCGAGTGGCGACCACGAACCGGAAGACGCAGTGTTGGACGGCCTCCCACTAGATGGACAGATGACCTAACAAAGGTCGCTGGAAACAGCTGGTTGCAGGTTGCGTGGGACCGTTCGTTGTGGAAATCTAGGGGGGAGGCCTATGTTCAGCACAGTGGACGTCTTGCGGCTGATGATGATGATGATGAGTCAATTGCAAAAAATCTACTAGGGACCCTGGACTATTAATATTCTGTCTGTATGACAAGTAACTGAAGGTACTCCATAACATACGACCGTGTACAAACACAGTATTTCTATGTAGTACCTAGGTACCCGGAATAGAGACAATGGACAGTCACTTCATACGTTTACAAATACGAGCGTCTGAGAATAATTAAGTTCCAGTAGGTACTCGATTAGACATAATACGAGTATATTTTTTTTCGAGTATCGATTTTAATTCAAAAGTAAGCAGAATTAATTCAAAAGATTTCAATTGTAGTAAATTAACCACCAGGAGACCTATGTAGGATGATAGAAGGGTATAAAGTAATAAGACTCAGCACTATGCCGTCACTTGTAAGCTGTCCAACTGAGTACAGTCGAAGAGGGGGGGTTACAACCCTCGATCATTTCTCCTTGTCACGTGATTTTTGTAAGGCGTGGCAGAATAATAGATTAGAAGAGGTATTGAAACTATAAAAATTATAAATTTTAAGTTTTTAATTATAAATTTGTCGCAAAACTTCGTGATTTTCCGTCGATTTCCAGATTAAATTTGGGCATTTGTTTATCTACGGCATTGGTTCCAAACAGTTTCAACACCTCTCCTAAACCATTATTTCACAATGCCGTACAAAAATCATACGACAAGGAGAAATAATCGAGGGTTGCAACCCCCCCTCTTCAACTGTACTCAGTTGGACAGCTTACAAGTGACGACATAGTGCTTAATCTTATTACTTTATACCCTTCTATCATCCTACATAGGTCTCCTGGTGGTTCATTTACTACGTAATTTTTGTTCACTGGCCTGAAGTCTATTAGCTAAACATCTTTATAAATTGATACGTGAAGTGAAAACTCTTAATTTTTTTTGTATAACGAGCGTTGACTGCTAATATTCCATTTACAAATATAAATAATACAAATATACACACGCATAAACAAACCACTAAATGTTCCCACTGCTGGGACTCGCGGCCTTCTCTTGCACGGAAAGAGTCAAGGCCATAATCCACCACGCTGGTCCAGTGTGAATTGGTGGATGCCACGTGACCTCGAAAGATTCTAAGTAAATGTCGGTTTCCTAACGATGTTTTCTTTACCGTTTTAAGTTAGCGGCATTACGCACATGACTTCGAAAAGACAGTGGTGCGCGTGGGATTTGAACCAGGGACTCTGGATCGGCAGTCGCTAACTAGACCAGTCGTAACTTTCCAGTTGAAACGAGTATATTTTTTTTAAGTATGTGGTTTTATTTAAAATAAACATTAATATTGCTATAAGGTCGAATTTCGACCATTTGGCGCCCCATATGTTAATTTAAAATTCTATACTTATACTTTACTTTGATGCCAGATTTCGGGTACGTAAGTGATAATTTTATTTTAAACTATAGCTTCTAATCTAATAGAGTTATATAAAACGAGTAACGTGACATTTGAGCAATAAACAAGATATTCAATTCACCGAAATCCGCGCCACGCCCGCGTCACGTCATGCCAGAGGGCAAACGCATAATTGTGAAAACGGTAGATATTTTTAGGGACTTTAATAGTAGCTATGTACTTTACAAGCTAAAAATAATCCTAATCAGTGCAGTCTACGAAACAAAAATATGTTAATTAGAGATAACTAAAATAGACCGTAATATTAATAAAAAAAGAGTAAGAGAAATACCATTTATACAATTTTTAATAAAACAATGCATCAATAAATTAATCAATATAGGTGAGCAATTCACACACAACACCATCTGTCCTCAAACTAAACAAACTTGTAATATGGCGGCCAGATAGTTGATATAATACTTAAATGATTATCCATAGTTATCAATAGATGATGACGGTGAGGATGACATAGATAAAGTGAAAAGTGGAGAAATAAAAGTAGGAAGGCTGATCCCACCACCATGTGGGATATAAATATAGACAGGAAGAAAGAGATATCAGTATTTTTTTTACTAATACCACTTTTTCATGGCCATTTATTTTCAGACAACACGATTCCATAATAATTTCATTTTGATTAACCTTGACAGTCTTATTTATATTTGATCAAAAGCCTAAAACTAAATTTCAAGATTCGAAAATGACAAACTTTCATCCCCCGCTTCGAACGTTTCAAATACTTTTTCGCTTTTCATTAAATTTCATATGAATCTTCTGTAGTTCAGTTGTAAATGCGTTACAGATAGATAAAGTTATTTTCACATTTGTAATACCGGGAAGGTTTTTTTCAAAATAATTCAACTAAGTAAATTAAATCAACTGCTAGAAGATACCACTTATTCTATTAAAACGCCGAATTACAACACTACAAAAAATATTGTGTACCACCGGTGAGCTAAAAATATTTTTTCACTAAAAACATCCATAAACTAATAACGGCAAATTATGTTATGCCAACTCCCAACGAGTGTAACTGTTTCCGAAAATCAATCTTAAAAAGTAAAATCGTAAAAAAATCAGTTAAAAATAGGTATTTAAGTCGTGCGAGAATACATAACTAGCATAACTTACAGAAATAAATGGCCCAAATAAATGAATCAAATAAGAACAAAACCTAAACTCGTAAAACTGAACCGAAAAGCGTAGATCTACCGATAATCGTTAGATTTGCGACTGTTGTGTTGTCGGGAAGCATATCGTGACCGATCTAATAAAACACTCGCTAATTGATACGCCATGACAATTCGAGCGCTGGCGATTCGCGCTCCATCGGACGTGGTGACACAAACACGGGCCGCTAGTGTCGCCATGGATGGGGAAATTATGGATAATTTTATTTGAAAAAAAAAAACAAAAACTTGTTAAGTTCAGTTCTTGTATTTACTTATCAGCAATGGAACTATTGTTACAATTACGGACGAAAACTTTTCTTCCAAGATATTAAGTAGGTACTTAGGGTTAGAAAATAATATTTTGAAGACCTATACAAACTTACTTGTATTTAATTTATTTTGGATACAATTGGCGTTACGAAACATATTCTGTGAAAATGTTGACATCCACTGATTAAAACCCGAGGCCCAAAATAGTTTTAACAGAATAGCCGACACTGGTCTAGCTTATTATTACGTTATTAGGTCTAGGTTATTACGGCTGGTCTAGTCGGGAGAACGGCGGCTGCTAATCTGGAGACCCTGGGTTCAATGTGCGTTATGCCGCTAACTTAAAAGCGGTGAAAGAAAAAATGTACCGACATGCACCCAGAATGTTTTGAAGTCATGGGTCAGCCACCAACCCGCACTAGGCCAGGGTGGTTCATTATGGCTTTAACTCACTCCTTGCAAGAGAAGGCCCTGAGTCCCAGCAGTGGGAACATTTATTGGGCTGTTGATGGTGATAATTGATGAATCGACACTGACAAACAAACTGGCGGCATTACCTATAACAAAAATTATCAATTTTTACCTCGGGTAATTTTTTTAAATAGGTGCGTCGATAAAAGTTTTATAAAAACATATATGATAACTATTGCCCATTTATTGGCGTTGATATCGTAGTACAACTAATGATACCAATTACCACAATACTCGTGCTAATTATCTTGCAGATTAGTGTAACATAAATAATGTGGGCAACAACACAGATCCCTGAGAGACTCCACTCGACTTCTGCACATCAAAAGATAAAAATTCCTTCCATGCTACTCTCTAAAAACTATATATTTCTGACATTGTGGTAGTACAGACAGTTGTATACCTCCATCCTATGCGTCGAATTGGAGGCAAAAAGAGAGACAAGGAGAGGATTCGAATTCGGCAACTTTCGCACTTTTCGGCCATAGTGACTCGTCTTTTCGTGAGTATGGTTTGACCATGGTTTCAAGGAAACTGTACAGTTTACTCTTTCAATGTAGAATCTACATGATTTTTAGCAGGTATGAATATTCCGAAATAAATAATATCGGTTGTTTTTTGGTTAAAAAGTCCAAAATTTTTAGGTAAGCCTGGTGACTGTCAGCAAACATTGTTACGTGCATAACTCGAATAAAACAGTTTTGTTGACTCGCCGACAGCGCTTGCGATTTACAAATTGTTATGTAAACTTGCGCATACCTACATAGCGCTTACATAAACCTGACGAAGGTGTGTTTGTTTGTACCTTCCGTTATCTTCGATGACAGTTTTACTAGACTTTGTTTCAGTTTCACTAAAGAGAAAAGGAATTACGTTTTAATAAGACTAATCAAAAATGGTTTTTGGCAAAACGTATTTGGCGTATTTATTGATCAATGTGAAACGTATATATAATGGTAATGGTAGTATTATGGTTAAATATTTAATAACCAGAGCGTACATTAACACGGAATTTGATCAGCTATGGGGTCCAGACAATACATTCTTGGTCAGCTATTTGGAGATTGATTGATCAGCTTATACATAATATACACAGTTGATCTAATTTGTTCATTTCAAGCCGGTTCATTTTCCAGTTTCGACGTGATTGGGTAACAAACATTCAAACATCTAAACTATGACATTTATGACATTAGGAAGAAGGAAAGTAGGATACCAATGCCAATGAGGTCTTGTTTTTGAAAGACAGTTGATGCTACACTCACATTCTACAGAAAATATATTTTTACACCTTGTGAAATTCATACGTTAATTCATAAGTATGTTATTATATTATGCATCATCACATGAAGGGCTCCCTTTTGAAAGTAGCTATGACAAAATAGAGAATCACTCACCCAACTGCACTCCTTTTGTTATTGGAAACTGTATTAATATGTAGCATATATTATTTATTTTATTCAATTTGCATTTACTTGTTACTAGACACCACTGTTACAGACAATGCAAGTAGAACTAGATGGTCCAGAATTGTCAAAACAATCAGCCAAGGAAATTGAACACAATGCAGAACATAGTCCATTACCATTTCTCCCTCATTCTATAGTTCTCCCGATAGTAGTAACACACTTGTATTGGTAAGACTTTTCATAGAGTCTGCTTGGAGAAGTACTTTACTGTTGCCAAGTATTGTTCTGGTTTGAAGTGCAATATTTCTGGATAAATATACATATGTAATAATATACAAGGTTACTGGTAATCAGCCTGCATCCGTTTAAGGGCATGTTGTGTATATTTAAACAAACAACTTTTGTTCTACAACTTTCGTTAAAACTCAATAAATAGATAACCCAAAAAAAATTAGTGTTTGTTGCCCTTTTTTGTACTGTTTAGCGACTTTTTAGTGTTTATTTACTTCGCCACATCATTTTTTGCGCGTTAAAGAGCGTACGCGCTCTTGTTACGAATTGTTACAAAGAGCTCGATGCTTTTAGACCGTGCAAATATATTTTTTATTTATTTTGTAAAATAAAAAAACATTTTTTTTTTTAAAACTGTAGAACAAAAGTTGACATATTGAATGTACCTAACATCCCCTTAAAAGGATGCAGGCTGATTACCAGTAACCCTGTAGATGGAGTATTTTATACCTATCTCTAGGTGACGAGCGCGATGTACATAGGTAGTGCTAGGCAATGATGTGGACTCCTCATGTTCCAACAGCTCCGTGACACTACAGCGCGCTACTACTGTAAAAAAAACCTGTTAAATCAAGGTAAGTCTCCTTGCAGAAAACTGTATTGGCAAGATTGCTTTTTTCTTATACCATTTAGATTTCATAAAAATCAATGCCACTTTTCGTTGTTATTGAACTCCACCTAAACGGCTGGACCGATTTGAATGATTTTTTTGTATACGTTTGGGTAGGGCCCTGGAAGGTTTAGATTCACAAATCAGCCCGGCAGATGGCGCTGCAGTTGATATCTAGGTTATTATTCGAGCGAAGCCGGAGCGGGCCGCTAGTACTCAATAAAGTAAATTCGATTAATTTCACATGTCATGGTCAACTAAATGTAAATTGGGCGTATTATTTTCTGATACTACATGGTTTCATATTTTTCTCAGTAACCTAGTCAACTAAAGTTGCTATTTGCACGCTCAAGTTTCATAAAACAAAAATCATGTATCGTATATCCAAATACTCGGGAGCAAAATTTTATCCTTGAAGTATCAAGTAACGTTCATAAGCTTTCCAATAAATTACTAAAAACCTTTCAAAGCAGATGCTTGGCTCTCGGGTGAAATTTCAGAGACGTTGTTGTTCTAGAAAATGACGCTATACACCTGCGTACATATTTTATGCAGATTGTATGCACCGTGTCGTCTCCGATAGAGATGTCTTTACTTGATGTATCACATACTAAATAAAATAAAATTTGGCAGTCATAGGAACTGCTGATAGAAGTGAAAACTTATAACTCAGAATTTGATAGCTTGCTTTGAAAACTACATGAGTGTAACCGAAGGGCGTGGCCTGGCCATCATGGCATGGCCATCTAGAAATGCATCAGCATTTCCCACGCATCACGGCTCACGTATTTCTAGATGGTCATCCCATGATAGCCAGGCCACACCCTTTCAGCATTTCCTATTGGCTCATGCATTTCTAGAACGCCAATAGCCATTGTCCCGAATTTACCCGAAGATTTCTTATAATCCCCGAGCGTGACGCTTGAATTCAATTCACACCCCATGAAAAATCTGTCTAGGCGTGCCATAAGAAGTTATCACTTCAAAAAGGCGTGTGAAAAGCGGTATGTTCCTAGCCGCAAATTGTCAAAGTCAAAGTCAAAGTCAAAGTACTTTATTCATAAATGTACATTGTCAGCGTGGTGGATTGTGGCCTTATATATCTCCTTGTAAGATACGGCTTTAGTAGTGGTAGGACTCTTAGCAGAGTCCACCTGCGGAAGTACCACACCTTTTCCAGTTATTCTACCGCCAAGCAATAAAATGCAACTGTGTTCCGGTTTGACGGGCAATGTTTCCAGTGAAATTACAAGGCTTAGAGATATAATTTCTTAGATCTCTGGGTTACGAGCGCAGTGCAGTGCTAGGTAATGATTTGCACTCTTCATCATCCAATAGCTGCGTGTCACTATGCTGTTATGTGGCAGGCATGTTGCTTACCACCAGGCACATGTCCTGCTCGTCTCGTCACACTATACTATAAAAAAATGGCTCCAAGTCTCACCAGTGGGTATTTGTCACATTGAATTTAAACTAATTTACTGACAAATAAAACTGTTGCACCAATTTATTTATTTTTTTATAAATAAAGAGAGACGAGACGAGCACTGCAGTACATGTGCCTGATAACAGCACAGTGACACGCAGCTATTGGAACATGAAGAGTCCAAATCATTACCTAGCACTGCACTGCGCTCGTCACCCAGAGATCTAAGATGTTATATCTCCAAGCCCAGTAATTTCTCTGGAAACATTTCCCTTCAAACCGGAACACAATAATGTTTGCACATTACTGCTTGGCGGTAGAATAACTGGCAAAGATGTGGTACTTCCCCAGGCGGACTCTGCGAAGAGTTCTACCACTACAAAAAATATTCGCGTATTTATTTTCCTTTTACCTTGCATATTGTTTATTTTATCAGGTAATTTTACTACAAAATGACAAGGCTCCTCTATAGTACAGAGATTGCATTATATTCTAGAGACGTGGGTAATAGGAATTTTCCTGACAACGCTTATGCGATCGCTAAGCTCTTTGATCTGTTCGCATACTTTCCCAGTGTAATTTTCCTTTTGTCTCGCTTTGCTTGTTAACTGCACAAAAAAATCATAACATCCACGTGACTTGGCTGCAATATGCCATAGGTATATTTAATTTTTATTATTAAACTAGCTGACCCCGCAAACGTTGTTTTGCCTTAGTGAACAAACCTTGTCACTTAGGGGTATGAAAAATAGCTAGCAGCCGATTCTTATACCTACAGAATATGCATATAAAATTTGGTTAAAATCAGTAAAGCCGTTTCGGAGGAGAAAGGAAACAAACACTGTGACACGAGAATTTTATATATAAGATATTTAATTTATTTACTGATTTATTCTGTAAAATAGGCATCAAAAATGGTGTTTAGCTACATACTATACATTTTATTTGTTTTATTTTAAATAGAAATAAAACAAGGTTCCTACTGTCTCAAAATATTTATTAATCCTCAGCTAAAAGATCCATGGAAAGTCCTTGTTACTAGAAATGATTTACTAAAGTATTAAACTTTAAACCATTTATCTGAGGCACATTTTTTTTCTAATACCTATAGTAACTGACTAATTATAGAAAATAATTATCTTGTAACTCTATTGTACAGAATATCTCTTACTTATGTAGCTTTAAAGGTGTTTTTTGACGATTTTAAGAGTCAACTAATACCTTAATACGAGAATTTAGGACTGTTATGTGGAAAGATAGTTAATTAAACCCATTTCATTAAAAGGTTCACATGTCCTATAAATGTGGTGTGATGGGCTCTTAATCTTGTAGGGGTTATCTCGTTAGTCTTAAAATAAAATTAATTAAAGATGTCCTCATAGGTACGTTCACTCTGATGCGTAAAAAATAGATAAAGCGCAATAGCAAATTATATCCATATTTGTCTGCAAATAAATTGAAATAATTAGTTGGTACGGTTCCTGGGATTTCATCTAACTTGAGCTAGTCTAAAAAGTTCGTCAGGTAATGAGGCCAAAAGTCGTCTCTCTAAAACTATTAGGTATCTATGTATATCTTTGTTTTGTGTACCAAAAAAATAATCGGAAGTCCATTAACGTTCTTAAAACCAAGAAACCTTTGATGGGTGTCAAGGTTTTTTTTCTCGGGAAAGTTAATCTTTTGTAATTTAAGAGCATGGACAACACACTATAGAAATGGTTCACTGTAACCTCAAGTTTAGTAAAGCGAATCTCGACTTAATTTGCAAGTGAATATACTTCTGTTAGTAAGATAGGTTTTTATTTTACAACCTAAATGGTTTTTAAAAAGCTTGTGGAACCAAACAGCTTTGCTCGAGTTTTTGGGAACGACAAATGCCGTTGACTGTGTGAGGCCATCTTTGTTCTCTCGCTATCCGCATCTTATCCGCCCGACTCTCATAGAATATTTATGCGTGAATAACACAGAATGTCGATTACTGGGAGCCACGAGAAGGCCGCAGAAGTGTGGGCGTGGAAGTGGCTCTAAACAACATGATTTTAAAAACGATAAATATTCGGATTCTTCAATTAAGTTTTGATTTGTTTTACAATTTCTTGTAGTCTAGGTATTGTTATTTTTTAGATCCTAAAAAGTTATGAAATATAAATACCACTGCTAGTTAAATTTGTGTATTTGTTGTTTATTTAGTTTTGTTTATGCTAAAAAATAGTTTTTTGGGAAATCGGCAGCTCGACTATCTTAGCTGCTAAAATCTAAAAAAGGCTCTTCTATTTTATTTTTAAATAAAGAGTGACGAGACGAACAGGACATGTGCCTGATGGCAACATGCCTGCCACATAACAGCACAGTGACATGCAGCTATTATTGGAACATGCAAACTCCAAATCATTACCTAGCACTGCACTGCGCTCGTCACCCAGAGATCTAAGATGTTATCTCTAAGCCCTGTAATTTATCTGGAAACATTGCCCTTCAAACCGGAACACAGTAATGTTTGCACATTACTGCTTGGCGGTAGAATAACTGGCAAAGGTGTGGTACTTCCCCAGGCGGACTCTGCTAAGAGTCCTACCACTACTAAACCTCATTTTCAAATACCTGCAGTGGTATGATTTAGTCCCCTCGTAGAGAGAGCAATTGTCTCAAAGTGACACTTCCACAAGATACAATCATACTTCCTTCACACAAGCGTCGCCCTACAAAGCGAAGTGAAAAGGTTATCTATCGACTTATCTCGGCAACCAGCACTTGAAGACAAAGCACCATCTTAATTCATTCATAGATGGTATCCAACTCAATGCACCATGAATAGCAGTTATACATATGAGGCAATTAAATATCAGAGTCATATTCTGTCTTACAAATATGCGGACAAATTTTAAAATTTTAAATTCTCCTTCAGAAAGTTTCTTCATTGTTTACTAAAATAATATTCAGCGTTAATTGCTCAATTTCAATTAAGCAAGTTTTTATTTACGCAAAAATAATGAAGAGATCTTTCCAAACAAGATAGAGTTCCAAATCTTAATTGCTCGTATTTCCAAGAATAAACATTAATCTGCGTTTAAGACTTAAAACTTGTTTAAACAACAGTGTTGTAGATTTTGAAGTAAATCACTATTTAAATAAGTCTGAAGTCGAGAGATATTTTAATTAGTTATGTTTCTGAGAAGCGAATACTATAAAAGCAAATCTTAATTTTCTTCAATATGGTCTAATATGCAGTTGCTTTGCAATTTTATTGCAATCGTTTTAGCTGTATCTAAACTGTAACTATGTCTTTGTGATCAGCAAAATATTGTATTTGTAAAACCGTCTGCTATAAAACAAAATGTTTGTTTTCAAATTATTTGACAGTGTTTGTATGATATTGAACATACTTGTGTGTAATTGCAGCTTAATATAAAGTATCCTATTGCTTGCTGTGTTTTATCCATCTTTAGTTTGATGTAGTACTTCCTTATTACATGCACTTACAATATATTGTAATCTAAAATATCTTCCCAAGATATACATATATCTATTGAATTTGTTGAAGTTCAGTTCAAGAATCTGTGTATATTTTTGATCCCGTTTCATGGACACGCCTGTATCTTTTCATCGTCCAAATTAGTCAGATTAGTATTGCCCCATTTAGGATGAATTGAAATATCGGAAATTGGCTCTTTCAAACAATCACAGTAAATATCCCGAAATTATTTATGGTACTGTGGTAAACAACAGTAATACCATAAAAAGAATTTCACAGTTAAAAATACTGTCAATAAAAGAGTAAACTTATTAACTTAATATTCTGGTGTTGTTTAGCACTAATGTTACACAATATGTCATCTATATAGTCACTGCTGTTACGCATGTAAGTGACACGAATTCATAAGATTTCACCCATCCGAAAAGGCGCTGCTCTGAAAATACGTCGCTACGCCACCGCCACCTCCCGACATCAGAATGTCGGTGTCGCAAACCCATAGGTATAAGATTTCTCCTATCTAAAACTTCTCAACGTGACTAAAAAAGATGTCACTTCAATAACGGTACTATTAATAGTAATAAGGGTACTATTCTATAGTATAGAGCGACGAGCAGGAGTTGTGTCTGATAGTAAGCAATATGCTTGCCAATAACAGCACAGGGACAAGCAGCTATTGGAACATGAAAGACCAAATCATTACCTTACACTGCACTGCGCTCGTTACCCGGAGATTTAAGGTGTTTTGTCACTTAGCCCACTCATTTCTCTGAAAACCGGAACACAGTCATATTTGGACCTTACTGCTTAGCGGTAGCATAACTGGCAAAGATGTGGTACTTCCCCTGACAGACTCTGCAATGAGCCCTACCATTACAGACATGCTACTACTTTTCGACTAAAACATGCTATATATTTATCACCTAGACTCGTATATCTCGTACCTACTAAATAAATAAATCCAGGCATTCACATAACTGTAACAGCAGCTATTAGCCTTATCTCTACGAGATCACTGAGCAACCACATTTAAAATTATCATTCGCGAAAAGACAATTCTCTGCGGAGTAAAAAGGGAAAATTTGACATTTCCGTTGTTATCATTGGCCTGAGAGTCAGAATTAACGCGTTGTACGTGATCAGGGGAGAAAAGAAGGTATTAGATATTACGTCATCTTCGCCACTTATAGCTGAGCGCTTAGTATACTATTTATGGTGATCTTGCGGGATGGAAGGCCAGTTCGGGCCATTTTGTAGATAGTCTAGGAAAATTTGAGACTAGGATCTTCGGGATATTTTATTGTATATAGAGTCACAAGTCTTGGGGTCTACTCGGGATTTCTCTCTCTGCCACACGATGGACCCGGCACCCGCACGGTGAATCCATGGAATGCTAAGAAGTTTGACTCTATTTGATAGTTTTGTTGTCAAACAGAGGGATATGTTGTATAAAACATGTAATTCAATAATTAGAGTTTCAAATCTAGTTCAAATCTGTTCGTTTCTTACCAGTGATGTTTTCGATGTAAGCACCCCACGAAATGTTCCTGCTGTTGGGACTCGGAGCCTTTTGTCACAAAGAAAGAGAGTCAAGGACATAATCCACTACTTTGGGATTGCGATTCTGGTTTTCTTCTGGTGGTTCTTCTGGTTGGTTGGATGGATATTTCTTCCCCGTTGAAGCTAAGGGAGACGATTTTTTTACATTTGCACTTGGAAAAATACTTGGAAGTGCAGGTGGGATTTGAGCCTAATGCCTCGCCATTTTTAATCGTATGTTCTCTCCACGAGGTTACCCTGCGTTTTTAGGGTTCCGTAAAACGTAAAAACGGAACCCTTATAGATTCGTCATGTCTGTCTGTCTGTCAAAGTCAAAGTTCTTTATTCATAAAATGTACAATTTATACGTCAATTTTAAAAACTGAAAAAGAGCATACAAAGAGTATACATTTTTAAAGTTTAAATTTAACATTTTATTGTACGATAATGAGTATCGTACAAATAAGTGTCAACCATTAAAATATAATATGTATTTATAACAATTGTAATGAACAATGTCATTTTTTTTACAATTTTATTGTGAATTTACCATCACTCTTTAAAAAATCGCTGTAAAAAGTTTGATCGAAAAGCCAGCTTTTTAATCGGTTCTTGAAGCTGCCCAAACTTGGGGCTGATTTAACTATTTTAGGAAGAGTGTTATAAACTTCCGGTCCCATAATGTGAGTCAGCTTTTCCGATCTTGTGAGGGAGTGTGGTATACTATCCAGCTTGTCAGCGTTGCGTATATTGCAAGAATGTCTCTCTCCTCGCGTGTTGTATGAGTAAGTTATTTCTGACATACACAGCCACTTGGTAGATCAAGATTGCAGGCAACGTAAGTATGCCAAGCTCTTTGAAATATGGTCTAACGGATGTGCATTGCGACACGCCCACGATGGCATGTACGGCACGTTCTTGGGCGCGGAACGCACGTTCCCAGTCGGCAGCGCGCGCGTATAGTTCGGCGCCGTACTGTAACCGGGAATGCACCGTGGCGAAGTAACACGAACGAGCCACATCCGCAGACACCACTCGGGACACCCGTCTTAGTGCAAAGCACGCACTGCTTACTTTAGCACACATCTTGTCGATGTGGTGTTCCCAAGTCATGCAGCGGTCAATCTCGAACCCCGGAAATGTTGTCTGTCTGTCTGTCTGTCTGTCTGCCCGTATGTCATAGCCTTTTTTTGACGAAACTATGAGAATCACACTGTTGAAACTTGGTAAGTAGATGTAATCTGTGAAACGCATTAAGATTTTTACAAAAAAATTAAAAAAAAAAGAAAAATTAGGGTTGCCTCCCATACTGAGAACTGAAACTTAAAAATTTTTTTTTCATCAAACCTACCCGTGTGAGATGTCTATCGATAGGTCTTCAAAAATGATATTGAGGTTTCGAATATAATTTTTGTCTACACTGAATAATTTGCGCGAGAGACACTTCCAAAGTGCTAAAATGTGTGTCCCCGCCCCCTCTAACTTCTAAAGTAAGAGAATGAAAAAAATACAAAAAAAATATATGATGTACATTACCATGCAAACTACCAAAGAAAATTAGTTTGAACTTGATCTGATGAATAGTTTTTTTTTGTACGTCATAAATACACTAATATTAAAACTTCGATCAAAGTTACAACGAACTACAAGAACTATGGGTACTATGTATATTATTATGTTACTTGCTGCAACGGAACCCTTCAAGGGTGAGTCCAACTCGCACTTGGCTACTTTATTTATTAGCACATAAACGCAAAAAGCATAAGTAGTTCGTTTTTGTGTTCATACAGCACATCATTATTATATTATGAATTATAAAACCATTTTTTTTATTTATTATAAAACCTTAATTCAACACGCTATTCGAATGCGGGTTAGCAAGCCTCACATAGCGTTGAAATATTATATTCTTACTTAAAAAAGGTCAGTTTCTTATTATTAGCTATTCGCTTATAACTTTTTTATTTATAGTTCTACGACAAAAAGTTACTGGACCAAATTTGTAGAGAATTTAATTTGCACCAAAATATGTTAACAATTTTTTTTTATCAAATAAATAGTTTAAGAGATATACCGTAGAAACCATTTCAATCCTTATTTTCAAGATGGCGGCCGTGGGACAAGGGTCGCGACCCCACAAGCTTTTTAGCTTTACACTGACCCCCCCACACATCAAATAAATAAAATTGCGTCTTCTAAAAAAAGGAAGGTAAGGCCTAAAAAATGTAACATTTCAATGGACTATTAAGAGTCTGCAAACTCTAAGTGAGAATTGTAATCTTCACATTAGAATTTCCAGTGTTCTAATAACTGCTGATATTATTTACTCTTTTGGTTGAGAATAAATTAAGAGATCTTCTTCGTAAGTTTCTCAGGCAAATTTCGACATCGTATATTTTTTTGTGTATTTATCACAATAATATTTGTGTTTGAACTCGAAATACGCAGAAGCATGGGTTTCGGTTATTTCGGGAGCCACAAATAATTTAAGCCGAGAATTCTTAGGTGGGTAAACTACATTTACTCCAGGACGCTGTCAAAGAAGGCGTAAAAATTTAATCACCAGCCGTGGGCCTTATAAGTACTGACTTAAGAGAGAGAAATGATTAAATTTTCACTAGCCAAAATGTAAGAGAAAGATTTCTTGAATAATTTAAATGAACACGAAGTGTTGCCAGGTTGCTGAAGTTGTAGCCTAGGCCGCAAAAAATAAACGCACTTGTCATATTGTTAGCTGAAATACAAACCTATAATTTTATAAATGTAAATAGCTATTATTTATTAAGCAACGTGTGACCATAATTCACTCCTGTTTGTAACTAATAATATTTTATGGATGTTCCAATAAAATTGTATATTGTATACCTAAATGTATGATCCCCAATCAGTATAGAACATTTTAATGAAAGTGGCCGTCTGCACTAATTCATAGTGGCAAAATTGAGAATAAAACAGTTTTTGTGAAATTTATGGAAAAGTATTATTCGTACATACCGTTGAACATGACAGTAAATAAGTATAAAAAATACATTTTACAGAGAGTTTAGAATATATTATAAACATTTCTACGAGGAAAATATAGTAATTATCCAACTTCCTCCCACTAAACCTAGTTCCAATTAATCCCACAAATTGTCTGAATATCAATGTTTGAATATTTGGATGCTTTGGACTTTATTGCTTCGCTTCCATTAGCATTGGATTGTTATAAATGCTTAATCAATTTTATATAATTATGTAATGTAGGCAATAGTAATGTGAAATTGGTAGTCCTTGAATGGGCAGCCAAAGAGAATGTAAATACTAGGGCAGCTTAAAGTGGTGAATTATAAAGTGAATTGTAAAGTTTTTGACAAATTGTCATAGACAACCTAATATTTGCATGCCGTAAGGTTGATTATGGAGTTCTCAATGTAAACATTTAAGATCTTATTGTAATTACCCATTTTCGCAAATAAATAAATTTATTTATTTATGTTTTTGTTCCTCAATCATGTAAAAACGTCTGAACAGATCGGGTGGAAATTTGAAACACAATTAGATAATGTGTCTTTTGTTTTAGTCTGGAATAGCACATGCGCAACTTTCATCAGGGGAAAATAACGGGAACGGGTACTGCGCGGACAAAACCGCGGGGAACTGCCAGTTTCAATTATAAAACACACATTTATAATATACGAAACTAAATCCCTCATCCTCTCCTTCTTCATTACAAAAAGTAGCGTACGTATATGTCGGAGATTCGCCAGGGTTTCCATGTTCAGACTCCAACAGAACAAAAAGTCAAAGTAAATGAGATAGTTTTATTTCTCGCCGTCGGTATCGAAGTGACCCTCTTTTACAAAATTACCCGCTTTTAGGTATATCATTCCTAGAATAATACACGATATAACTATAGCAAATACAAATTGTTTTACAACGAAATATGACATACTTTCATAACAAGTACAGAAATACAGTCTAATATTCCAAACAAATAGTTTAATGAATTTCACAACAACTATTAATGATTTAATTTACCTAAAATGCATTATTAATTTAATATTATCAAATCTTACCATTAAATAGATGGCGCCACTAACAAGCATGAAACAACAACAAGTTTTATTTATGCTTAAACATGTCAAATACTGTTCAGAATATCAATAATTACAATAAAAAAAATTATTAAACCTTTACAGAGTATATAAGATATCTAATCTAATAATTACATGCAACAAAAATATCCAAATAGTCGATACTAGTAAATAATCAAATTCTAAAGAAGGATTTGTATTTACTAATACCCATTTGGACATCAATATAACGAGTTTTAGATATTTTTGTTACAGTATAATGAAATAAAAACAATATTAGATAATTACTGGCAATACATAACAATTTGCGCCCATATATATATGTCCTTTCAAATTATAATCTAACTGTGTTTTATTTCAACTCAATCCGTTAACCCTTTTGTGTTCCGACGTGACTGAGCAACAAATATCCGAACTGTCACATTTATGGTATTAGTAGGATAACGTTTGTAGGTATAAAATAGCAGTGACTTTATTACACAAAATAAGCGGACTATAAAAATCTACACTGGCAACACAATGAATACGAAAATGTTTTGAGTTTTGCACGCTGGATATCGCTCGGTTTGAAATGCGTGCGCATTAAATAAATAAGTTGGACATACCTATACACATTCGTACAAAGTGTAAGGAATATAGGTACCTACGAGTATATTCAATTGAATAAATTAATGTAATTATTGTTTGTGTAGGTTAATTGTACACGCAATTATGTCAGTTATGTATGTTTCATAACTATTTATTGTTGTTAAAAAAAATCCTACCAATATTGCAAATAGGGGAGTTTGGATGGTTATTGTTACGTTAAAATTAAAAGCATATTTTCCTTGATCGTGAAGGACAACGTTGATGAAGAACTTGTATATCTCGCTACTTGCAGTTAGAAACATACCCAGAGGTATTTTTTTACTATAATAGGTTTGCACTTGACCACCATCTCGCCTGTTAAGGGCGTACCCCGTGCAAATGACCTTGAGTATTTCTTACCTTATCGCACACCGCAAGAAAGAGCAAGAGAGAAACAGTAGGATTTGTCGCTGTTTTACGCTCAAATTTTAAAAATAAACTCTTTATAAAATCAGATTTTGGTCTTTTGATAAAAATAAAACTACCAAAATGTTCATAATGGAATTGTCTATCCGTTGGTGTAAGTACAAAATCAAAATAATGGACGATTTTCGAGGAGATGCATGATAACTACAATTATTTAATATTTTCATGGTTTCGTTGTGAGGCTATTACTTAAACAATAAGTTCATTAACAAAATAATAAAACTACCATTTTGAAGCCAAGAAGTTGTAGAAATGTAATGTGTTTTTTACCAGTTGATATTTGTTTTGGCTAATGAGTAGATAACTCTTAAAACTGGACAAACAACTCGTTTTGCTGGGGGACGCACCTTAAGCGACGAAACGATCTACGATGGAGCGTGTACAAGTATCTAGAAGAAACCGATTCACTCTCGATTTGAAGACACCAAGATTGTAACTATCGGCGTAAACCCACTCAGGCAACGCATTCAACAACCTAGACGTTCTCATCAGAAACGTGGAGTCAAATCTCTTCGTTCGTGTTTTTGGAACATCAATCATGAAACGATTTCGTGTTTTCGAGATACCAGAAATCCGATAAAAGAAAAGGCAAGATAGTATTTTAGATTATTCAGATCAGTTGCACACTCTCCGAAGTGTATCCGATAAAAACCCGATAAGCTAGCAATTTTGCAGCGATGATCAAGGTGAAAGCGAGCTCTGAGCCTACGACGTAGGTATGTACTTAGTATAGATAGTCTAGTTCTCCTTGTATGTTAGTTTTATAAATAAAGGCTCTGGCCGTAGAAAAAAAACAATATAGACAACGATTTCATCTAGTGCCATAAATGGTGGTCTTCTTGCTTATAACGCTTTATTCCAGACAGCCATTACCTAAGGGCCACAACACATAACCGCGTTGCGGCGCCGCGCCGCTAAAATCGGCGGTTTGCGTTGCGTCGTCGCGAAAAAAGCATTTTATTGTCGTATGGTAGGGTGTCCTGTCCTGTTCTTCGTGATTTTTATTGTGGATAGACGTATTTCTGCCATGGACAATCGTGAGAAACTTTTTGCTTATTTGTTATCTAAAAGACATTACTCTGTTTTAAATAAACGACAAAGAAGATACTGGATACATCCATTTATGAATCCCGATGGCGAGTACTTTTCTAGAAAATACAAAGCATTAAAGATAAACGAAAATAAATTTTTCGCCTACTTTAGAATGAGTATATCATTTGAAGAGCTACTACGTGGGTTATCAAAATATATACATAAAAAAACATTAAAGGAAGGAGACCTCTTACTGCTTTGGAAATGTTGGGCTTGACTGTAAGGTAAAGTAAAACAATAGTACATTGTTCACCGAGAGGAGAAAGTGACCGATTAGCGTCGAGGGTGTCGTTTGAAGCCCGAGCCGTAGGCGAGGGCTTTAAAACGCCCGAGATCGGGAATCGCACTTTCTCTCGAGTGATACATAGTGCTTTATACTACACCTACGAGGAAAATAAATTCTACGAAAACTGAATCCTCAAACAACACACAAATTGAAAATGGCGCCAATGGCGTCTGCAATTTTCACATGTTCTTTTTCAAATTGTTTGACACCATCCAACACACAGCTAGTGGCCAGTGTAATTTTGCGAACTTGGAGATAAAAACTCACTGTAAAAACTTTTTGGCTTTTGATATTTAGGTTACCAGCGCATAGTCTTACCCAAAATTAAAAAAGAAAAACCACGTAAGAAATGGATTTTCATACACTTTTCTCTCCCGCTCAGATGCGTTTTCTCGCCGCATATTTGTTCGATATGCAATGACGTACTTTCTACCGTAAATTTGATAAAGTATCAAGGTACTTTCCGAGCAGGTGTAGTATAAATACGTTTTTATTGATAGTGTGTTAGAAACAAACTAAATCATTGTCAACAAGTATGACATCATAACGCTGGAACTAGCGCCACGTTGCGGTGCCGCGCCGCTACAATTGGCAGTGCCGCTACTGCCGATTCTCGCGGCGCGGCGCCGCAACGCGGTTATGTGTTTCGGCCCTTATAGCAGTCCCTAGGACTTGATCAAACATTTTTTTATACTAATATTTCAAAATAGGTATGTTTTTTCATAATAGCTGATCGTTTAGTTTTTAAAGGGAGATTTTTAAAGTGAAAAGTTATATTGGTACACCATACTCAGATTATTCGTGGGCTGTCAATGAAGCTCACCGTCACGGTCGTAAATGAAAGAAATGTTCGGGTGAATTTGCGACCTAACGCATTTCTAGATGGCCATGGTTAGAAGACTTATCTAGATGGCCATGTTTATAATAATATGGTTATCCTTCTTAGCGATAAGGTGAGCGACCTTGTTACACTAGATTTTAGAATTTATCTTTTAGTTGTTTTTTTTTTGTTTATGTGTTATAGACAATAAAGTATTTCTATCTATCTACTAATCTAGATGGCTAGAAAACTTATCTAGGTGGCCATGCTTTGAAGATTTATTCTAGACTAGTAGCGCCATGCGGTTTCGCCCGTTTTCTAAAATGAGCTATCGAATTATGAGTTATAAGTTTTCACTTCTATCGGCAGTCTCTATGATCGCCACTTTTTTGTTGTTAATTTTATGCATTTTGAATCACTGTCAAATAATTGGGTAACTCTTCTGGCTCAGCCAGCCAGTTCCTCTGAATTATCGAAAACACTGGGGGTGTTTGACCCAATTTGTAAATAATGAAATCCTTTACAATCGTTCTCAATCCAATCAAATTGTGAATTACAGCGATAGAATGTAGAATTGGGGAGGGTGGACAGGAATATTTCATGAAAAGATACGCTAATGAATGGTTTAAAATGTATAATGTGATTGAAAGTATACGGAACAAATTTTGATTAGATAGGTATATTGTGATATGAATTTAAAACGTTGAAGTTAGTATTAATAAAGGTACATACATTATGGTGGACAGTAAAGTTATTAGTACGGGAAAAGTGTACAGTATTTTTTAACCATTGTTAATTTACGCTTGACTTAATTTTGCCAATCATCATAAATTTTCTAGCCGGCCAGCGTACAAACATTCTTGTTTTACAGTTTATATGCACTTATCTAAATGTTTGTATAAATAAATATAAATATTGGTGGACAATTCTCACACAACACCATCTGACCCCAAACTAAGCAAAGCTTGAATGATGGTGACCAGATAGCTGATATAATACTTACATAGTTTTAAATACATACTTATTATACATAGAAACACCCAGACACAGTGCAAACATTTGAATTCATCACACAAATATTTGCACTGGGTGGGAATCGAACCCACGACCCTCGGCTTCGCAGGCAGAGCTACTACCAACTAAGCCACGAGGCCAGTCTATATTGTATGCAAATACCTAGACAAAAACGATTCTAATTCTAATTCTAATTCAGGGTGGGGGTGATCGACCTGCACTGACGTCCCGCTAGGGGTGTATTGTGCACTTCCCCCCGGCCAGCCTACCCAAACCAGCCCAGCTCTTTATAATATCGGAGCACGGCCTTGGGGCGCTGGCAAACTAGTTCCACTCCCATTTCGTCAGATGTAGTTTCTCTACATGGAGTTCCTTCAAAGAGTCCCGATTCTAGTCTTATACTTTTCGTGGCCTCACAGCGTAGCAGCACATGCTCCACAGTTTCGTTCTCTCGCAAACAGCCTCTGCATAGGGGACTGTCAGTAGATCCTATTTTGTGAAGATGGTGGACAAAAACGATTAATTAACAATTGAAAGAATACGGTACAAATTTTGAGTAGATAATATGGTATTGTGATACGGATATAAAACGTTTAAGTTAGTATAGAGGTCCAGGCATTATGGAGTTTAGTAAAGTTATTAGTACGCAAAAGCGTACAGTATTTTTTGACCATTGTTAATCTACGCTTGACTTTAATTTTGCACATTCAATCAATCATTAATTTTCTAGCCGGCCAACGTGCACACATTCTTGTTTTGCTGTTTAAATGCACGTATCTAAATGTTTGTATACACATACCCAGACACATCAAACTTACTCGTAAACGATGAGATGTTAATCTCATCGTTTTTGTATTGGTAGCTTAAAAAGAAGATTATCTTTCTACTTGGTGTGTTGGTCTTTTTATCTTAGTCTTTTAAGTAGAATAAAACCACTACATTTAATATTACAAAAATGAAATAATGTATTATCGTTGGTCAAACAATATGACCAATAACGTAGTTAACGTATCTTTCTGATTATACATCTGATACGTTTGGTGGCACTGGCTTAATTCGATACACCCAATTTTGAAACGGTTTCTATTGTTCCGATTCGCCATCATTCGAATCTGTTCCAACAAGTGTTTCAATGATTTTGACTGAGTTTGCAAAGTGTACTGAGTTTTACACAGTTTGACTATTTTTCGTTGGCTTTTAAACTGCGATTGGAATTCATTTCAATAGAAATGAAACAAACTTGGTTATATAATGCAGTCAACTTTTTTTAATAGGTTTGCGTTTGCTCACTATCTTGCCTGACGTTAAGCAACGATGCAATCTACGACAGAGCATGCTTACCTACTTATGAAACCTATTCACTATCATCGCTTTGATAACACCGAGGTTGTAGCTATCGAGAAACCCCACTCAGGCAACATATTCCATAGGCTAGACGTTATTATTACCGAGTAGTAGGTAAATTAGAACAATAAGCCTTTGTGTTTTATAAATAACTCGTTTTAGTACTTAGTATTGTTAACACATGCCTAGTACCCACTTAGCCTAACGGGTAAAACTGTTAAATCTATATTTAAACTGAAACAATACCCCAGCGGACCAATTCCTAATAACATTGATTTATATATTACTAGCTGACCCCGCAAACGTTGTTTTGCCTTAGTGAACAACCCTTGTCACTTAAGGGTATGAAAAATAGCTAGTAGCCGATTCTCATACCTACAGAATATGCATATAAAATTTGGTTAAAATCAGTAAAGCCGTTTCGGTGGAGTAAGGAAACAAACACTGTGACACGAGAATTTTATATATAAGATGACATTCAAGTGACCCTCGAACACTCAAAACATAACATTCATCAGGCGCTGATATTTCAACGTGGCTTCTTCCCACTCTTACCGCTTCGTAGTTCAGTGCTCGATTACTCAACAAGCGTGAGTCCTCCAAGTCCGCTATTGGTGACATCCGAGAACATACCAAGTGAACCAGATGACTACCTCTTTTTTTATCGCGTATATGTCCGCATTGACCACCAACTCGCCTGATAGTAAGCGACGGTGTAGCCGAAGATGACGCACGTTGACCTAGAAAATACCTATTCACTCTGACCTTGAAAGGTTATAGACTGGGTCTCTCAGGAAATAAGAACTGTAGAAGTAGTGGTAGGACTCTTAGGCAGAGTCCGCTTGGGGAAGTACCACACCTTTGCCAGTTATTCTACCGCCAGACAGTAAAGTGCAATCATTACTGTGTTCCGGTTTGAAGGGAAATGTTTCCAGAGAAATTACAGGGCTTAGGGATATAATATCTTAGATCTCTGGGTGACGACCACAGTGCAGTGCTAGGTAATGATTTGGACTCTTCATGTTCTAATAGCTGCGTATCACTGTGCTGTCGTGTGGCAAGCGTGTTGTTTACCATCAGGCACATGTCCTGCTCGTCCTGTCACTCTATATTATAAAAAAGGAGGTCGGCAGCTTATCCACACTAACTATACCATATCGCACCGCTAGGCCGGCTAAAGTGAAGCGAAACGCTGGAGTGAAGCGGGTAGCAATCAATCGTGATTTCTCGCGTTATGTTCGTTTATCGTAAGCATGTTCTAAGATGTCACCAACAGCGGATTGAGCTAACGGAGACTGCACTGCGAAGCGGTTAGGGTGGGAATTGCATTGGAACATCAACGCCTGATGAATTTCATGTTTTCAGTGTTCGAGAGTCACTCGACATTGCAGTACCAGTACCTATAGTAATATATTCCTCTGGCACCAGTGATCTGAAACTGATGTTATTTCTAAAATACAACGTACATATAACACTCGTTGAGAAGGAGACATAGATAAAAAAACCAATGAGTTTTGTCATTTTAGGATGTGTTGGGAGAAGGTTCATCATCATCATCATCATCATCAGCCTGTGTTCGTCCACTGCTGGACATAGGCCTCTCCTATAATACGCCACTCAGCCCGATCCTCGGTCTTACGTTTCCGACTGCCACCAGCCATCTTTCGTATATCGTCACTCCATCTGGTCTCAGGGCGAAGGCTAGTCGATAATAATTGAGTTTGACATTGAGGTATCGTGACGTTAACGTGACTTCCAGCCGTAGTAAATTAGCAAAGCCCCATTAAATATGCTGACTACAAGAACACCAACAGAAAAAAGAAAATTACCTTAACAATGCAATCGCCATTAGAGGCCCTAATTATTGACTCGATCTCCAAGGTCGACAGCGTTTAGACCACTTTTCACCTTGTTAACGTGACGGGCCCTTCTACCGCCTAACTAAATCGGCTATAGCTTTGCTATTGCTGTTTCTATCATTACAAGCGAAAAGAAAAGAGAGAGCAATATTATAGCTAAGACAGTTTGAGTTAGGCGGTAGAACGTCGGGATTTCTTAGCATCTGTGCTGCAGGCATATCTAGGTATAGTTACTTTACTATGATTGTAACCTGATTTGGGGCCTCGTTGCAATCACACGAAATCGGAAATTAAATTATGCTGGAGACTAGCAAATCAGTCATCGTAGCGTCGTTAAAACGGCTCTTACGCCAAAAACCTTCTATGACTCGTAAGACATCTTAACAAATTACAAAATTATTCTCATTTCGAGGTTTAAAAGTAAAATATTTTTCCCGAGGCTTACACCAAAAAGATATCAAAATACCGATTTTACAAACAAGTTAATAATAGATCCCTTGCAATGGATTCTATTAGCTCCCTCGAATCGTGAGAGGTGAATTCGCACTTTTGGCGTAATTGACGTGAAAATTGATTCGCCGGAATATCGCTGATATACCTACCGAATGTATAAAATGGTTTCGGAAAACGGGTAACCTGCGAAGAATTAGTTCACTATAAAATCAAGAAAAAGGTTATAAACCAATTGCATTATAATAAAAACCACAGAAACAGTTGTTTTACAAACATCGATTTATATTATGGACTTCTATGTTTTCAAGATTGGCCGTTTACCTTATTTGTCGTTCATAATGACGCTTTAATAAACTTGTGTGTAAATATAATTACCTATTAAAAGTTTTCACTTAAGAAATACAAAAATGTTCTATAGGACACTTGATAATTAAAATTTTATTTACCTGCAAAGCTTTCTTGTTTTGGAGCACTACCGCAGAGGTTTGTAGGTATTCCGGTTTGAAGGGAAATGTTTCCAGATCTAATACAGGTCATAGAAATTGGGCATCTTACATTGTTGGATGATAATAAAACACACTAGGTACTGAATACTCATTTTAACTCTTCATGGGAGGTGATCATATTTAGACTTTTTACATTAAGTTTTCTCTAGACGTTTTCGTTTGTATTAAAGCTGTCTTTAGGTGATTTGAATCGAAGTGTCCTTTAGACAGTTCGTTTTAAAGCTTTCTTATACGGTTGGACAAAAAGTTGGTTGCAACTCAAGACAGCATGTTTACAACAACTTTCTTGCTTTGTAGATCTATAATCAATAAATAATTAGCTGGTCTAGGTTTTTTATAAATATTTATTCAGCATAACATAATATAATTGAATTGCTCAATCCTTTTTAGTTCTTTATATTACATATATTAAAACATAATTTATTAATAATAACGAGCGTATTGTATCTCCTTGTTGAGCATAATCATTCCTACTCTTTTTGAATTTTTGTAAGTCTTGAAGAAAAATAGCTAAGTCTAAAAGTATTCTCGTCATCGATTTAAGGGTCGCCTCAACGTTGCTTCCGATTTGGCTGTCACGTGGTGGTGATCTCTGACCAGAAATCATCTGACGTTTAGCCGATATGTCCATCCCAATTTCACTCCAAATCGTTAGTTTTTTTGGGTCACATAAGTCATTTATTTATTTTTGTCTACTCAGATTCTGAATGACACTTTAGATTTCTACTTTAACATTAGTGGAATATAACGACTAGCACTGTTACTTAACGGTGCAAAAGAGGTCAACATTTTGAAAGCATTACCTCGCTGTATAATAATTGTAATCTACACAGAGACGAGTGCAATGGGGAATGGCATTGGGAGAAACAACCTTTTTCGTGAATTCCGTAATTTATGATATCGCAACTAATATTTACTACTTTGTGTATTGTGCATTCATACAAAAGAAAACCTTTAGGTTTGAAATAGTTATTTGTTATACAAGAGTGCAAAGTGGCTTTTTAACCGCGTGCTCAATTTTGATGACCGAGCAAGCGAAGGATTCTAAAGTTGAATCACGAGCGTAGCGAGGGATTCAAAAATTAGAATCCTGAGCGTAGCAAGGGAATCAAAAGGGCACAAGGTGAAAAATCTTTGCACTCGAGTGTAACACGTAATTTTTCATCCCCCCCTAGCGAGGAAATTACTAAACGCTTAGCGCATTTTCAGTTTCAGTCGATTCTGTTGGCGTTAAATAAACTTCTTGGTCGCTAGAATCACTTATTATTATGGTATTTCGGTTTTTCACTTGCATTCAATTTTATAAGTTTTAAACTGAAGTTTATTTAGCCATGGTTTTAACAATAACAATATGACGTGAAAATATGGAGAGTTGACCGATTGAGGTAAGGAGTTTCATCTGTACCTACATGAAAAAGTTTCCACCCAAATGCATTAAATTATAGTAGTGCTAAATTTGCATCAGGGTACATTTTAAAGGTACATTACAGGGTACATTAATAAACGTACTATTCAGAATTCATGAAAGAAAAATATTGGCAGTCATAGGCACTGCCGATAGAAGTGGTAACTTATAACTCAGAATTTGAGTTTAACTTTGGAAACTACGCGTGTGAAACCGGAGGGCGTGGCTATGAGCATGACCATCTAGAAATGCTGACACATTTTATGATCTGACAATGGCCAATGGGAAAGGCATTTCTAGATGGCCATTGGCTATGGTCCCGAGTTTACCCGAAGATTTCTTATCATTCCCGAGCGTGACGCTAGAATTAAATTGACAGCCCACGAAAAATCTGTCTTTGGCGCGCCAAAAGAAGTTTTGACTTCAAAATATATTGTACCTACATGTTTTCTCAAAATAGTATATTTATTTGATGTTATATTTACTACATTATTTTGTACTGCACAAGTAGTTGAAATTATCTATTAATTACTATTTTAGTAGTCAATAATATTTAATTATTTAACTCGGCATACTTCAATTCGATTACAATTGATTCATTCATAGCATTCCAAAATGTTTTACCATTTGAAATAACATTCTTTACCTCTATCCTCCATACGTGAAAAGAAAATTGCGCGCAAAGCAAAAAAAAAAAAGTACACCAAAGAGGTTCCGAGTATGAGTTTTTAACAAATTAAAAATAAATGTATGATGAATTCGGCATCAAGGAGGTAGAAATAAATAGGTTAAATTATGTTTTGAATTCAAAACCTCAGTACACACGATGTTCTAAATTCAAATTTACTTTAACCTCTAGAGGGTAAAAACGACTTTTGCGCCCTGATATCGAGGAGCAAAAGTACTCTTTCCGAGCTGGTGGGATGAAAATACTATTACTTACTCAATTCAATTCAATTCATTTATTCGAACCATAAATTCATAAGAACACTTGGTAACGTCATTAACAAAAAGGCATAAGAATCCGTGTACATAATAAGATAAAATAACAATGTCAAAATGAATAAAGCTGTAAAGGAGCCTCGTCAATCAAATGCAGCTGTAAAAAGGCTTTGACAAAGACAAAATAACAAATAATTAATACATACAGTATACAGATACTACATGAGTACAATGTTCCATCAAAAGTTTTATAAATCTATTACTTTACCTTATTACAAGATTCTAGTTTCAACACAGTTCTCTTCCATACGTTACTATCTTTAACAAAGTCATCTATTTTATAATATGCCTTGCTCAATAGGTAGCTTTTTATTTCATTTTTAAACTTTGTTTCATTAAGACCTTCGACTTGTGCAGGGATTGCATTATAGAAGCGAATACCATTACATTTGAAAGAGTTATTTGTTTTCTGAAGTCTGCACTTAGGAAATACAATTTTGTGCTTATGGTGCGCTTTTGGATTCAGATCAGTTAGTTTCTTCAGTTAGTTACATAATACTTTCGCGGTTTGAAACTTATTACAACATTACACGAACAACCGAAACCTAATAATGAAAATCTGTATAAATATTTAACCATGTTATAATAAAATTGTAAATGTTAGTTTACATTTTGTTTTACACATTTATTTTATTGAATAAATATTGAATATAATTGGGGTTCAGTGACAATAAACTAATTCGATGTCTAAATGTATTATTTAAATATTGTCGCTTCCACCAATTGGTGCTTGATCTATTTTGCTTTGTGCAATTAGGTTCAAGTACTATCATGTGAACATAATATGTCCTTGAACTACATTTGATGTATACACAGAATTTGACGTACTAACTGTCTTATTCCAGAGGCGTAATAGCAGTTTTAATGTTTAGTTATTGTGTGACAAGTGGAAAATGTGTAAAAACTAGTTACTTCTCAAGATATCGTATGAAAATTTTAGAAAAAAAAACTCCTTCCCTTAGGAAACTTACAGTTTTCTGGATTACCCATTGTACGGTTCACACTGTCAGCTTCTGTCTCCCGAGGTCATGAACTGTGAGGTAAGAAACGAAAAGGGGAGAAGAGCTTCACGAGGTCTTCTTAGGATGCGTAGCTGCTTCAGCCGTTGATGTGTAACTGCCGTTCAACGGTAGCAGCCGCGCATGTTGCATGTTGTTGAATCTCTAACTATCCTCAAGCCATTTCTAAAGATCGTAAACCCATTGTAAAGATTGTACACCCATAGTCTACTTATTATTCGAGAGAGGCGAACCTCTTAGGATTCCATGGATTCACCGTGCGGGTGCCGGGTCCATCGTGTGACAGAGAGAGAAATCTCGAGTAGACCCCAAGACTTGTGACTCGGGCGTAGGTTTAAAAGGGGCCCCTTAGTGACGTACGTCAACACTCACCTTCACTACTCGTATTTCTCTCCCAGCCCAGCCAAATCCGATATGATCCTACTAGTACAGCTTTAGATACTCGTTCTAGCATAGAACTTACTACACTTTTGGACAATCCAAGGTCTTTAAGCAGGTTATAGAGAGATTTTGCTGGTATACCTCTCGCTCTTACTTCTACAGCGTATAAATTAACTACATAGCCATTTTTTGTTAATTCGTTTTGAAGGTCGTAATACTTATTTTGTTTCATCACGTGGTCTTTAGGTATATTAGTTTCCCACGGTACGGTAAGTTCCACAAGGACTACGCGTTTTGTAGCTCTAGAAAAAAGGAAAATGTCCGGTCTGGATGACGAGACACCCACATCGTCTGGGATTTTATAGTGCTTTTCATATGTGTCCATTAAAATAGTCCAATCAGGTGCTGAACCCTGGATTGAGTAAGGCTTGTTTTTGGAGTTTGAAGTTGAGCCCTCTTTTACAAAGTTAATTTGTCTTTTGAAATCTATGTGTTTTTCCAAATTTGAGCCACGTCTGTTTACTTATTTTTAGATCGTAATTGATCAATAAACATCTTAACTTTTACATTTATAATATTTTTACTGGCTTCAGGTCGGCTCCGGCTCGGTCATGGAGTTGGCCATTGCTATACAACGCGGGAACTCAGCGAGCGTCATGGACATCTTTGCAGCGGGAGTGGTATTTTTTTTTTTTTTTAAATAAACAGTGACGAGACGAGCAGGGCATGTGCCTGGATGGTAAGCAACATGCCTGCCAATTAACAGCACAGTGACACGCAGCTATTGGAACATGAAGAGCCAAAATCATTACCTAGCACCGCACTGCGCTCATCACCCAGAGATCTAAGTTGTTATTTATCTCTAAGCCTTGTAATTTCTCTGGAAACATTGCCCTTCAAACGTATATGTAAATAAAATAAAATATAGTTCGGGGTTCGTTATTCAGGGATTAGTTTTTGATGGGGAAATTGATTGACAAATTGATATTTATTTGACATTGACCAATTTGGTGTTTACGTGTTTAAATAAAATTTCCACACTGGGTTCACAGTGAAGAAAAATTATGTGACTAAACGTGGTGGATTTTGTCTTTGACTCCTCCTTTGCGAAGAAAAGCTTCTAGTTCTAGCAAAATTTAAAATAGCTGTTAAATGATATTAGTAATTATTATTAAATTTATTATTAGTATTATTATGAAATTGTTCGATGTAAACTTCAATTATAATTAACAAATTTCTAAGCCTAGAACTCTATTACGAATAGATTACGAAGTATTCGCATAGCTGTTAGCACAGTACAGTGTAAACTATTTGCACTACACTCAATTACCGACGGCCTAACAATGCTACTGTTTTAATTGTTCAAGTAATAAACTGCAGCTTAAATAGACTTGTTTAATAGACGATCACGTATTAATTTATATTATAGCTTTTACTGATTTAAAATACTCTTTTAACCTACCTCAAAAAAGAAGGTCTTCAATTCGGTTGCATCTATTTTTTTTTATATACATACGATGTATTGTGAATAGATTTTAATAACTCTTTGTTTATTTCGCAGAAAATACTTTAGAAGTGGTCCCATATAAATTTTATCACAATCGGTGCGGCGGTTTTTGAAATGTCAATAAAAAAACAAAATTTGCTTATTAACATAGACGACTTAAAGCCGGGTCACACAGAGGCGATCCGATAGCGGTAGCGATCCGAGACGGGATTTTTTGTAATGTTCTAATTTGTATGCAACCAACAATAAACAACAATAAACAACAGATAAACACTACAAAGACCGAAACAAGATTGACAAAATAAAGTATATACTAAAACATTACTACATTATAAACTGAAAGTCTATGTTAAATCAATTACATTATGTTGGGTGGCAGGCGGCACCCATTTATAAATTATTTTTAATCGTTAGAAAATGTTTGGGTCCCGCCTGCCACCAAACATAACGTAATTGATTTAACATAGACTTTCAGTTTATAATGTAGTAATGTTTTAGTACAAACTTTATTTTGTCAATCTTGTTTCGGTCTTTGTAGTGTTTATCTGTTGTTTACCTATTGTAGTCGGGTTTTATTTTTTTTTAATTATTTATTTTATTGTGTATTTTTTAGTGTTCCTTTCGGCAGTCTCCAATGAACCAAACCGTGTTGTTTTATTACCTTTGTAAATGTAGCAAAAAATTATTGGTAAGTACCCTTGATGGCGTGTCAAACAAAAACAATGAAATAACTAAGTACTTATAACTAAGATTATTATTTCAATTATTATTTTCGTTCGTGTTTTGTTTAATACGTTATCAATAGCACCTATCAATCTTCTTTTAAAAACTTGTGTCATCTGAAGGCATTGCAAACAAATATATTCGAATGAATTAAAATGCTTGTAATTATTCCAAATGACATTTAACTACACAAGATATGTACATATTTGTAATGGTATTTAAATTCCCTTTATTTTGATACCCTACTCGATATACTAGATAATTTTATTTTTTTCAACTACTTACAATTTTGCATAAAATTTCGACTACGTTGTTTTTTCAAATTTACTACCTATCTAAGGACACTTGGGTAGTTGAGACAAATCTAACGATATCTGAGTCATCAAAATCCATCCAGCCGTTTGGAAGATACGTCGGAATAAAGAAATTTACAAACATACAAGATACGCGCGAAAAACATAACCCTCCTTTCAGTCGGGTAAAAATAGAAAATAAATGAATATGGGTAGACATTTCACACGAAATACCATCTGACCCTAAACTAAGCAAAGCTTGTACTATGGAGGTCAGATAGCTGATACTTATTTATTTATAAATATTATACTTATCTGGAAGAACACATTTAGGGGACTTTTATCCCGAGAAAATAAGGGGAACGAGAACTACGCGGTTAAAACCGCAAGTCGCTGCTAGTATTATAATAATGATCGAACTTCGCTTATAAGTTTGTTTAATAATTATTATTAATCAGTAGTTTTAGTTACGGCTGGTCTAGTCGGGAGGACGGCGCCTGCCGATCTGGAGACCCCGGGTTCAAACCCCACACGCACCACTGTCTTTTCGAAGTCATGTGCGTAATACCGTTAACTTTAAACGGTGACGGAAAACATCGTGGGGAAACCGACACGTACCTAGAATCTTTCGAAGTCATGTGTCATCCACCAACCCGCACTGGGCCAGCGTGGTGGATTATGGCCTTAACTCTCTCCTTGCGACAGAAGGGATTTAGTGGGCTGTTAATGATTATTATTAGTTACGAAATATTTACCATGGTCACATAATAATCTGGATGAGACTTTTTTTTTTTAAATCCAGAGTGACGAGACGAGCAGGACATATGCCTGATGGTAAGCAACATGCTTGCCACATAACAGCACAGTGACACGCAGCTATTGGAACATAAAGATTACATCACATAACTTTGCCAAATATTCTACCGCCAAGCAGTAATGTGCAAACATTACTGTGTTCCGGTTTGAAGGGCAATGATTCCAGAGAAATTACAGGGCTTAGAGACATAATATCTTAGATCTCTGGGTGACGAGCGCAGTGCAGTGCTAGGTAATGATTTGGGCTATCATGTTCCAATAGCTGCGTGTTACTGTGCTGTTATGTGGCAGGCATGTTGTTTACCATCAGTCACATGACCTGCTCGTCTCGTCACTCAATGCTATAAAAAAAAAAAAAAAAAATAAAGAGCCCAAATCATTACCTAGCACCGCACTGCGCTCGTCACCCAGAGATCTAAGTTGTCATATCTCTAAGCCCTGTAATTTCTCTGGAAACATTGCCCTTCAGACCGGAACACAGTAATGTTTGCACATTACTGCTTGGCGGTAGAATAATTGACAAAGGTGTGGTACTTCCCCAGGCGGACTCTGCTAAGAGTCCTACCACTACAAAAATCGAAGTGTTGATGCAGTCTTAGGCATCTCTAAAAAACATGGAATAAGCTTTAGTGGTACAATGCTCACCTGGGGAAGTACCACACCATTGCCAGTTATTCTACTACCAAGCAGTAATGTCTAAATATCACGGTATTACGGTTTGAAAGGTTCCAGTGAAATTACGGGGCATAAAGATGGAATATCTGATCTCTGGACGACTAGTAACTGAGTGCAGTGCAGTGCCAGATAATGTAGTCCGAGATCCCAGAGCTCCCAGACGTCACCTATTTTCTGATGAATGAAATGTGGACGATTGAGTAGAGTTAGTATGTACTAAGAACACATGCTTACTCGATAACTTGCTTAGACGGCCAATTTTGAGATATGGGGTAATGAAGGTACATACATACATTACTTACTTCGCGTATATTCTAATAAGTGATTTTCACGTATTGTATATATTTTTTAACAATTTAATACTTTAAATGTTATCTTATTCCAGATTTTCTAACACAAATAATGATAATAATAAATAATTTTTCAATTTTGTTTAAAGTTCACACAGTAAATATCCATTTTCAGAGTTTGTTGACTTTCTATGGTAGTAGGTTCTAGGTAGTTTTTAATGAAACAGTATACTGTGAATTACTGTGGTCAAAGCAGTAGACCAGCATTTTGTTCTTTCTGTTTGGGTAGTCACCAGGTATTTTGGCCAAGAATCGTCAATAACTTTATTTTGAATCACATCTTAATTTGTGGAACAAATGCAGTTTAATAAATATTTCGCTCTGGTCCATTAAAAAAATGTTTGTTCTAGAAAATTGGCACCAACGCAACGTTTATGTAAATAATTCAGTATTGCTTGCGATAAGCATGTAAGATAGTATGTACATTTCTTGCATTTTTTCAATCTTTCTTTGCGTTTTTTTGCTGGCAATATTCAGCGGAACGATGATTTTTTTCAAGTGTGCCTTACTGCTGGTACCAAGACATTTAAAGAAAACATTCGAGCTAATCCATTTATTCTTTCATCTTGTAGCATCTCCCAAGCTTCTTGGGAGTTTATCTCTTATATATAAAATTCTCGTGTCACAGTGTTTGTTTCCTTACTCCTCCGAAACGGCTTGACTGATCTTAACCAAATTTTATATGCATATTCAGTAGGTCTGAGAATCGGCTACTAGCTATTTTTCATACCCCTAAGTGACAAGGGTTGTTCACCCCAAAAAAATTTTTTTTTAATTTTTGGACATTTTTTTTTGTTTTTATTTTATTATAATGTGCCGTTAAAATATACATACAACCCCAAATTTTTACCCTTTTATTACCAACCTTTATTTTTTAATAGCCATTTTAGTAATTTAATCATTTTTCATCCCGCTCGATATCAGATCTGATCAATTATAGTCTTTTTAGGGTTCCGTAAAACGTAAAAACGGAACCCTTATAGGTTCGTCATGTATGTCTATTTGTCTGTCTGTCCGTCCGTACGTCACAGCCACTTTATGCCGAAACTATGAGAACTACACTGTTAAAACTTGGTAAGTAGATGTATTCTGTGAACCGCATTAAGATTTTTACAAAAATTAAAAAACAAAAAAAAATAGGGGTGCCCCCATCCTTAGAACTAAAACTCAAAAATTATTTTTTCATCAAACCCGTGTAGGTGTGGGGTTCCAAAAATGATGTTGAGTTTTCTAAAATCATTTTTGTCTACACTGAATAATTTGCGCAACAGACACTTCCAAAGTGGTAAAATGTATGTCCCGCCCCCTCTAACTTCTAAAATAAGAGATTGATAAAACTAAACAAAATATATGATGTACATGCAAACTACCAACGAAAATTGGTTTGAATTCGATCTGAATAGTAGTTTTTTTAGTACGTCATAAATACTTGGCTGCTTTTATTTGTAAATGATTTTCACTCTATTTCGATTAAAATTTCCCGGAGCTTATGGTAAATCTAAGATCTATAATATTAAAATGAATCGCAAATGTGTGTCACACTCAACAACGCCTGGACCAATTTGAACAATGCTTTGTTTTAAATGTTCGTTGAAGTCCAATGATTTTTGACAGTTTTTACGGCGAGAAAAAAAATGCCGGGAAAATTCTAAAAACAGCCTTTTTCTTTTTTTTATACAAACGTTTTCTAACTAAAATGTTAAGGCAATTTGAGCTTTATTGAATAAAGTTCATATTAAATGAAGTGCTTTCCCATACAAACGTTTTCTAACTAAAATGTTAAGGCAATCTGAGCTTTATTGCTATGAAATAAAGTTCATAATAAATAACAGGCACTCGCTTATTCGGATACAAGGAGTCAATTTGCACTTTATTCCCGCTGCACAAAGTTCAAATTTCATCATGTCTATCCAAACAGTTGGAGGATAGGAGGATCTAACGTCATGTTCCGAAACCCACTCAGAAGAAACTTAACAAAAGCGATAATATCGCGAACCAAATTAAATTGAATAATCACAAAACGTAAGACTCATTAGTACTGATGTTCAATTTGGTCGGTTCCACGATATTATTTACTTTGATTTAGTTTCGGCACGCGATATAAAATGCGTCAATTTTCACGTCACTATATCAATCAAGTGTCAGTCAAACACAAACCGCGTTACCAAAAGTGTTTATTGACTAATCCACATAGAGCCATTAATTAAAAAAAAAAGTGTTTTATTATTTTGAATTGTTGATTTAATATTCCTATCTGTGCAAAATGATTTGAATACACACGTTTGTGCTGTGGAGTGCAATATTTTTGGAGTAAAACTAACGGACAGAATACGAAACACCTTACTGCGTTCCAAAACCGGAATAGCCGATGTGACTCAAAAAGCAGCCAATTTGAAAGTGAGATCGGGCTGGACATGTTTGCTGCATGTCGGATGATTATTGGGCCAAAATTACCACGCGGAGGAAGCCAGATTCCAAACGACGACGCGGCATACCAAAGAAACGATGGCAAGACAACCTCCACAAATATCGGAAAGACTGGACTGTATTAGCCATAGAAAGGGAAAAATGGAAGGAGGGTATGGAAGCCGTTGTCCAATATTGGGACAAGACAGCCACATGATAAATAAATATTAATACCTATTATGTAAATGAGATAGATGCAAAATAATTAAATTTCAAAATTCAAGAACAAATTACAGGCGAACTGAGGATTTATAAATCAGTTGATTCGATTCAAGATGATGTCGTCAACAACTACCTATGCACCGGATTTTTGAACTCGCTGGATTTTCCAGGATTGCCACCTCATACCTTATCTTCAAGTTGGGTCGGTAGTTAAAATGCTGTGAAATATGAACGAACCGCCTCTATGCAACGGCACACGGTTAGCTACAAAAAATACTGAACAACGTGATATAAGCATTTATACTGAAAGGAAAGTATAAAGGAGAAGACGTTTTGATACCACGCATCCCAATGATTCCGACTGATGCACCATTTGAGTTTAAACGACTACAGTTTCCAGTGCGGCTTGCTTTTGATATGATCATAAACAAGTCCCAGGGGCAACCTTAACACGCTCAGCATCAAGCCCTATATGGAAATACTACCAAATTTTGACAACTTTTATTTTTTGTTTTTTTAGTGTTGTGAGTTGTGAGGTGTTAAAATAGTAGAGAAAATAATCACATCCTCTCCCCCGTCATCCCTTTTTTTACCTGTGTGTATATTTTTTGATACACGTGGCCTGGGAAATACTTTAAGGTATATCACATAGCCTGGAGAATAGATAAACTATTCCCCATGCCATGTGTATCAATAAAGAAACACATTTCGTAATATTATTTCTTTGTGTTTCTCTCTTGAATGCACATTTATTATTCAACCAAATAGTATCTCAAGAAACTTACTATCACTCAATTCAGGGAACAAATAATTGTAGTTTTACTAAAACGATCTGCTCAGTTAGCCGGAGATGAAGTGCCATCAGCCTCTATTATGACAAGAAGACCGTTTAATAGAAAACATTATCTCATAAGTAACAAAGTTGGAGAGAAAATTGTACGCTGAAGATATGCAGAGGTGTTATATTGTTTGTGGTATTAATCTAGAAAACCCATGATTCTGACATGGTCAATTGTATGTTGCATATTCCCTCCCGTGTTCGAAAACCATCAGATTTGTTTGTCCATGTGCCAGGTAATCAAACAAAAAACATCGTATATCACAAAGTACTATTATGAAAATAAAACTGATTTTTGGTAATAACTTGATTAACAATAAGATAATTCATCATCATTATCAGCCTATTTAATATTCGTCCACTGTTGGACGTAGGCCTCTCCTAATGAACGCCACAAGGTGCGGTCTTCTGTATTCTGCATAAAGGGATTACTTACTTGCTTTTAAATGCTTATATACATTGAAGTAAAATGTTATTAACTTTATCAAGTTTCAACAGTATAGTTCTTATAGTTTCGAAAAAAATGGTTGTGACATACGGATGGACAGACAGACAGACATGACAAACCCATAAAGGTTCAGTTAGCAGTTTTACGGAACCGTAAAAATGGATCTTCAAAATGTTTGTACGCTCATAACTTTTGAATGACTGCTCCAAATAGGATGATTCTTTGATTGTTATTGTCGGGACAAGATTTGTACAGCAGAAAGTCTAGAAAATGTAGACGAAAAAATACATGGTGGTACGAAGTTCACCGAGTCAGCTAGTCTCACTATAAGAGAATCATGACAACAATCCGATATATTGACCGTGTTATGGTAGGTTTGGCTGCCTCAAACCAGATTGTATTCAGACCTCAAATTATGTACTTTGTTATACTTGGTCAGACATTTTTATTCCTCAGAAACATTATTTTTGGTGTTATTAGTTATATTAGTTAGTGTTGAAGTCACGGAGAATCCTCTATCCTTCATCCTGTGCATTGCTGCTTAGCAGTCGTCGTAACAGTGAGTAAACTTATCACACAGCGGTAGTTACGCTGCTTTCAGTTAACAGCAGCGGCGAAAAGGTATTCTTTTTTAATTTACAACACAATAGACGCCACATTATGCGGTTTGATTTAAGTATTAGAAAAAAAAGAATTATTAGAATTCTTTGTATCTCAACGACGGTCATAACTATCACAAATGTTCTAAACGATACTAGATCAGAAGTTGACCACAACAAATTTACCGTTAATTGTGGTATCATTAAAGAAGCGCTCACTATAACAGTGAAAATTGCTACTCCCACTTTGTTTCCTAATTGAAACTTATTATTTATTTTTGCAATTGAAAATAAAGTATACAACACGTTCAAGTAAATACAAACAATAACAATGAAAAAAAATACGCATAAAATAATCCCACAAGTAGTTAACACAGAAACAAGTATGTCATTGTCTATACTGTATCTAAAGCAAAATATGAAAAAAGACATGCTGCAGACAAAACAATAGCTCTTAACTTTTTTGCAGCGAACAGTCACAGAAAACACTTTTACAATATCCAAATAAGAAACAATAGTCGCTACAAATAGCCAGCAAATAAAAGAATCGTACAAAAAAAATATAGAGTACAAAATAAACTCAAGTAACGATGTATGTTGCATTAACCCGTACGTAACCAAATATATATAACAAAGAATCAATACATAGTATAATGTCGACGAGCACAAAAGATTAATATAGACAAATTTATTAAACGTACGCCAATTTGGTACTTTAAACCACGTCACTAAAGCTAAAACAGACGTCACTAACGATAACACCAAAACTACACATAAAAAACACACTTTATAAATCAATTGGTCACATCTAAATATTCCATCTGAATCCGTCAAATATATAATAGGATATATTCTGTCTATCAGTTTAAACAGATTGTATCGATAGTAATGAATGCACATTTTCATATATTCATACATCTTTTCAATGATAACCTCGTTAAACTTCTGCAGGGTCACGATTATTTTTTGAGAATAATTTGTAATCACAACAGAGAAAATGAACGAAACAACTTCTGTTGATTTCTTCAACAGAAAGAATAATATGTCCGTTATATTGGAAGTCAGCGGAACTACTTATCCACTGTTTGTGAATAAATAAGTTTATACTAAGTATTTTTCCTTAAATATAGTGATTAAAGTAGGTATAACAAACACATGTGGTTTTGCCCAAGCGACACAACTCATACACGATTGTTGAAAGATTGTTTACAGGAAATCGCATAAATTTTCGTATCTACAGCAAAAGATATTGAAATAAAATTTAAATGAAAGTATGCACCTGAAATAATGATCAGGGCGGTTTATTCAATTGAATTAAATTATAGTTTGGAACTGAGCTACAGTTCCACACCTTTCTATCGCACTCACACCACCCACAGTTCCTACCGCAGTGTCTCAAGACGAAAGTCTTTGACCAGTTCGTACTACAAGTGATGACGTATGGAACAGAAACGTGGTCGTTTACTATGGGTCTCATAAGAAAGCTCAAAGTTACCCAAAAGGCTATGGAAAGAGCCATGCTCGGAGTTTCCCTGCGTAATAGAATCATAGCTCACATAGCTCGCAGAATTGACGGCCGTTGGGGCGAAAAGGTTCTTGAGTGGCGACCACGCACCGGAAAACACAACGTTGGCAGACCTCCCACAAGATGGACCGATGTTCTGGTGAAGGTCACCGGAAATCGTTGGATGCGGGCAGCACAAGCCCGGTGTTTGAAGAGGTCTTTGGGGGAGGCTTTCGTCCAGCAGTGGACGTCCTTCGACTGATATAATGATAGTTTGGAACTAAAAAACCATTTTTAATTGAAATAACTTATTGATCTGAAAACACAGACTAATAATTAATACTTGTTTTTTTTTAACGCAGAAAATGCATTTACGCATACACTTCCGATTATAGAAACAGTCGAACTCAACAACACGTGTGGTGCCCCCACCAACTACAATACGGTATTCAACCTAAAACGCACACGGCAGGAACACAGGGAGACTTATTTATATGTTTATTCTTCCGCAATTTTGTCACAACGTTTAGAAATTAGTGGACAACAACTCACTAGGCAATCCTTAGTCAACATCGGAATTAAAAAGTAGTCGACTGATCCCTAGGGTACACCACAAGAAAGTGGCCCTAGTCCCGCACCGCAATAGCTTCAACTTTTACCTTTAAACAATTCACAAGTATAACCGAGATAGTCATTAGGGCTTTTCAGTCGCACTTTTGGGTGATTTTGAACTACATATTAATTTAAATACAGATACAGTTTTATTCTATTAATGACGACGATTAAGAATAACGATGAGGAAGAAAAATTCTGGAGTGGCGACCATGATTGGAAGATGCAGTATTGGACGGCCTTCCACTAGATGGACAGATGACCTTACAAAGGTCGCTGGAAACTTCTGGTTGCAGGTTGCGCAGGATCGTTGTGGAAATTCAGGGGGAGGCCTATGTTCAGCAGTGGATGTCTTGCGGCTGATGATGATGATGATGATCCTACTAATAACATACATGGGAAAGTTTAGATGTTTGGTGCTCAATCATATCGGAACATCACAACTGAGTGGGTTGAAATTCCATGGTGGGTGCAAGACCATTCAATTACAGTCTGGAGTAACACATAGGCATATTAACGGGAACCACACGGGTAAAACCCAGCGGGGCGCTTTATAATACAAGCATATGCTGTTATTAGGTATTGTGATTCTCCCTGCAAGGGAAAATCGTAAATCGATAACGTCTTATAATTCGATGAAGCCGGCTGCACGCCCGCAAAACATGACGTCATGTGCCGTTACCGCCGTTACCTCGCCGCATGACGTCGTCAGTACCATTCCATCAGTATTTTCTTAAGACGTTGCCACGTTCAACTATCGTCAGTAAACCGACTTTACAGACAACCATTTTTTGAGACTAGATGGTGCTGTGTGAGAAATGTCCTCATATACATATTATATATTAATTATTTTTATCATAATTTACTACAATCTATTTTTCAAATCATGAGTGAATAGTATCTTTCTATTTATTGGGTTAACGGGCAACTCACGTGTAATAAAGTCGGTCAATCCGACTCGAGTTTCGGCCGCGTCCGGCGGCTTTTTTTACGCGCACGATGGCTGCCCGTTTGGCACTGGTTTCTTTCTAGTTAGATACTTAAAGGATCTTTTCGTCGTTAAGCATTAGGTGAAAAGAAAGTAAAGCTTAAACTTGTATACCTACTGGTGATAAATTAAATGAAACAGGAAATCCTGGTTTTATTTAATTTAAAAATATACTTACATGAACTTATCATTTTGAAGAACCTTACATAGTTTGTAGGGTTAAATATTTGCTCTAGTTCATTTCTTCTCAAATATAACGAGGTAAGTTTAATGACGGCTTCTGAAACTAGTATCTCTTTATAAAATTACATATATATAAGATATACTAACACAACGATCCATAATAACCAACATGTAGATACGATGTTTAGTAACACAATTATGAAATTCTAATATCGCATAATTTACGACCTCTACCGAAGTAACTATTTTCTGATGGTTTATTCCCCACGGCACTACCAAGCTGCACTACTGGTAGTATCGTGGGGAATTTTTTTTCCCTTCTGCACTACTGGCCAGTAGTGTCGTGGGGAATTTTTAAATGCCTTACATTTTCATTCCCTTCTACACTACTGGGTACAAAAACGTTTTACCAATAGTGCGGTAGGGAATATTTCTGCACTACAGTCGTGTCGTGGGTAATATTTCTGGACTACCAGCCAGCAGCGTAAAATGTAAAACTACAATCAATCGCTCGAAAACGGCGCATAATTGGAACTAAGTTCCTTATCGCGCGTTGCGAAAAGGGGCGGGCTAGACGGAAAAAATTCTCACGAAAAGTTGTAACGGAATTTCGATTACCTCCACACCTTCAGGTACCAGGGCTACAGAAACAGTAAAGAGTTTCCATATTTTGTACAACTTCGTTCCATCCGGGTGTCCCTTGAAACCTCTTAAGTCTTTTTTTTTTGGAAACGATTTTCACTGACATATGAAAGTGATAGATTTAATTAATCCAGCTCAAAAAAACAAAAACAACCTAAAATACTAATAATTTGTACTCAGAGTGTCGCCAAACAAGTATTTTTTTGTTCTTAAACTAAATGGTACTTATAATAAATATGACTTTTATTTGATTAAGGGTTTTAATGTGAGGAAACCTAACGCGGTAATTACACATTTTAAATAAATACATAGGAACTCTCCTATGATAATATAGTCAATCCAGTCAGACTAAGTTTCAGTCGCGCCAGGCAGCCTCTTCAGTCAGGGCGGTGCGGCGGTCAGTGTTACACGAGCTGCGGTCACTCGCGTGTACTCTCGTTGAAAAAGGCCTCCGGACTTGTTTTACGGTGCCGACCTGATAATGTATAAATAAAACAATAAATCCAATAAACGAAATAATTTAGTTACCATTAGATAGTTACGACTGGTCGAGAGAACGGCGACTGCTGATCCGAATCCCCTGGTTCAATCCTACGCGTACCAATATTTTCAAAGTCATGTTGCATAACGCCACTAACTTAAAAACGGTTACTTAAGAGAAAAGGCCCCGAGTCCCAGCAATGGGAACATTTAGTGGACTGCTTATGTTTATCTTCTAAACGCGTAGTTATGAATTTTTTGTGGATATAGTGTAGTACGAGTATAAATGTCGATGGGAATGGTGATGTAAAAAGACCCATTATAAATTACTCAGTACCGACGCTGCTGGCTGGTAGTCCAGAAATATTACCCACGACACGACGGTAGCGCAGAAATATTCCCTACCCCACTATAATATTGGTAAAACTTTTTTGTACCCAGTAGTGTAGAAGGGAATGAAGATGTAAGACATTTAAAAATTCCCCACGGCACTACTGGCCAGTAGTGCAGAAGGAAAAAAAAATCCCCACGACACTACCAGTAGTGCAGCTTGGTAGTGCCGTAGGGAATAAACCTTTCTGATCTGTGCCTCTACTGTTAAGCAAATTGTTACGAAATTTCAACCAGCTCTACTGGAAGGCTGCAAATATAAGCAATTAGCTCACGATACAACAGTATTAAAACTAAGCAGTAATATAACTACTTAATGATTATTAATAAATAGATGCTAGCAACGTAAGTTTGTGCCTGATATTTGTACCTAATAAATAAATTCTTACTTTATAACGAGGATTTTTTGAAATGAAATCAAGACAATGAATTAGAAAATTATTTTCAAAGTGCGTGAGGGATGAAACCTAGACGGAGGACACAGTGTTCCCATTGTTTACTTACAACTGATACTGATATTTAACCATTAGTTAATGTAAATCTACGTAACCCTTACGAACAACCCTGACAAAAAAACCTGAAAAGATACCTGAAAGTTAGAGTTAGATTCCGTCTCATAATCCACGTAAATTAGACAAAAAATAAAACACTCAGTTTTTTAAGATGAACATGACACGTACCTGATGGTGTGCAACATGCACAGACATCTAAATTATTTAGATTTCTGTGGCAACATGCCTGCCCATAACCCATTGACAGAACAGTGCAAAGTTGGAACATAAAAAGTCTAAATCATTACCTAGCATTGCACTGCGCTAGTCACCCAGAGATTTAAGATGTTATGTAATTAAATTTCAGTTTAAATAACAAATATTTTCATTCTTGTGAGTACTATTCAGTAAGTCGGTACTAGTACCTGTAATAATAAACCTGTATTAACAAAAAATGGCTATGTAGTTAATTTATACGCTGTAGAAGTAGGAGCGAGAGGTATACCAGCAAAATCTCTCTATAACCTGCTTAAAGACCTTGGATTGTCCAGAAGTGCGGTAAGTTCTATACTAGAACGAGTATCTAAAGCTGCACTAGTAGGATCATATCGGATTTGGCTGGGCAGGGAGAGAAATACGAGTAGTGAAGGTGAGTGTTGACGTACGTCAATAAAAGGGGCCCCTTTTAAACCTACGCCCGAGTCAGAAGTCTTGGGGTCTATTCGAGATTTCTCTCTCTGCCACACGATGGACCCGGCACCCGCACGGTGAACCCATGGAATGCTAAGAAGTAGGTACGTCTCTCTAAATAGGTAATCCTGAAAATTATCTTATCTTAATAAAGACTTTATAATTTATGGTTGCATTTTATATCACTTAATATTTATCAATTTATTTTTTATTATACAGATAGTTAATCAATTAAACGACAAAATTAAACCAATACTGCATAGTTAGAAGCAGAATTTTATGTCAAATAAAACCATTACACATTCACAAACAACTCAGTAAATTTACCAAAACGAACGAAAACGTAACACATTTATGTCGTAACAAATTTTATCTTTGTCTCTCAGTTCATCTAAATTATCATCTGATTGATACAAGTGGCTCCACTAAACATCTTTCATATATGATAATGTCAAAATTTCGTTGAACAGTGTGTTACGATCCCGGCCACCGGCACCGTTTCAACAAAATTATACAATTGATGGGAGATTTTTATCGGATTTCACTACGATATGTGCAAAAATGTACATTCATGGGACATCAGGTAGGAATGAAATTCCTTCAGATAATACAGAAGCAAGTTTTGTTTGTTTTTTGTTTTTCTTTTGCTGATGGACTAGTATGGCCAAGAATAAATTAAAAATAAATTGGCAGTCATAGGAACTGCCGATAGAAGTGAAAACTTTCTGTTGCCCTGGTACTGGTACCTAGGGGCAAACGCAACTCTTTTATATTTCTGTTGTCCTGGTATCTGGAGATAAACGCAGGGCTGTTGGAGGTAGGTAATCGAAACTCTTCACTGTTTCTGTTGCCCTGGTACCTACCTGGCCGTTTTTACCGAGTTTACCCGAAGATTTCATATCCGATCCGATCCGATCCGATCCATTATCATATCCAAGCGTGACGATTGATGAATCCATTTCACAGCCCACGAAAATTCTGTCTATAGCGCGCCTAAAGAAGTTTTCACTTCAAAAGGAATTTTTATTTTACGTGTCACTCTCGTTATATTTTTTTACGTGTTTAGTCTCATATTTTTTTCAGTTCGGTCGCACAACAAAATTCCTATATACTGCAAGCGTCGTCATCCGACCAATCAAATGGGAAGAAGAGCCAGAAGAACATTCAGACTGTAAAAAATTTACTAAAGAAGTTTGTGGATTCGGGTCAAGATTTGATGACTAAATCAATGAGTTGACGAAACCAATGTGACCAAAAACGCACTGTGTTTTCTTTTGCAACACCGCCGCCATACACATAGTAATTAATCCTTCGAGTCGTTTCTGCAGCAGTGGTGCCACGATGGAACTCGTACTAGAGGTATCTATGACTATATATCATAAAAATAATGTTATAATACCAATTTCCTATTAGTTGTTTAAGCTGGCAAATATCATATTAGTAGGTATATGTATTCATATCCTATTAAGTAAATTTTCATATTTACAGATTTCTAAATATCTTTCACTTATTGCTTGTACTTCCCCGTCTTCTCATTCTTCTTTTCTCCTTTTCCATCCAGCGGTTGCCTGGAAGAGATCGCTTCTAGCCATAAGGTCGCCAATTGTACTTTATTTTTTTGTTTTATGTTTTTGTATATTTTTGTAACGTTATTTACTTGTGAAGTACAATAAAGAAATAATCTATCTATTTATCGAATACCAACACAAACAGACATATGAGTCTTCTTATAAGGTCTTTATTTTTATGAAACGCTAAAAATCAGTAAGTAATAACAAAAATAGCCACTGAGCGTATAAAAACTCACAACGCGTAAAAACTGTGATTGCAGAGAAACTTTACCAATGAGAACTGAAAACAAACTGCTGATGAAAATAACAACGCACACATGTGGAGTATGAGCAGCTAAACCAGTAGGAGGGAATGGAAAATGAAACATTTAAATTCTACTCAATAGGTATAGGCAAATCATTTTTAAAAGTGGTAGGACTCTTGGCAGAGTCCGCCTGGAGAAGGACCACACCTTTGCCAGTTATTTAACCGCCAAGCAGTAATGTGCAAACAATACTGTGTTCCGGTTTAAAGGGCAATGTTTCCAGAGAAATTACAGGGCTTAGAGATATAACAACTTGTATGTGCAGTGCTAGGTAATGATTTGGACTCTTCATGTTCCAATAGCTTCGTGTCACTGTGCTGTTTTGTGGCAGGCATGCTGTTTACCATCAGGTACATGTCTTGCTGGGCTCGTCACTCTTTATTTAAAAAAAAAAAACGTTTTTCTATGTTATCTCTACTGCTACTCGGGATTTTCTTATATGAGAGGGTCAATATTGTTTTTAAACTTCCGCGATTTTAATACATAATGTAAACATTATACATGCGTGGTCACGAGGAGACTGGCCTAAAAACCTTAAATAATAATTTTAATCGTTTTTCAATCTTGAATAGTCTTTACATTATAAGAGAGTCAAGGCCACAATTCACCATAATGACAAAATGCAGGCTGACAGACATTACAGATCAACAGATATCATGGTACATGTTAGTTTCCTCACGATACTTTGACAGTTGACAAGGTTTTAGATATTGGATAAAATCAAGAGATGCAGGGGTTTACGACCTTAGTCTTCAAAATCAAACATTATTGCTACCAAACTTTAAACTTCTTTACAAATAATTTCTTATTTAAATTAAGTTAAAATAAGCAGTGAAAGTTCAATGATCTTAAATAACATATTAACTAAAATAATAATTAAAAAACTAAGTAAGACTTACTTGGTATACAGCTAGTGGTAACCCGGTACGAATTTGCTACAATAATAATGCCTTTGGCATTGTTTTTCCTGCATCGTGCATTTTGTAGTTTTTAGAAATAAAACTATGTTTAGGAGAGTTATTGGTCCATATTGACTGGCCTCGTGGTTTAGTGGGTAGTTCGCTCTGCCTGCGAAGCGGGGGGTCGTGGGTTCGATTTCCACTCAGTGCAAATATTTGCGTGATGAATTCAAATGTTTGCACTGTGTCTGGGTGTTTCTATGTAAATAAGTATGTATTTAAAACTATATAAGTATTATATCAGCTATCTGGCCGCCATATTACATGCTTTGCTTAGTTTGGGGGCAGATGGTGTTGTGTGTGAATTGTCCACCAATATATTTATTTTAGTTTTATGTCTATAGCATATAACACATATCACTATAAATAAGTCACTATTTCATTCCATGTGTAGGTATAATGTTGCTGATATTAGAGTACGCATCAGATATACGGCCAAAGATACCCGCGGAATACGCTACTCTTAGTAAAGAAAAGGCAGGCGGTTATAAGTTCGGTTCGAACTTATAACCGCCTGCCTCGTTTAAAATCTGCAATTACAAACAGTTTGAAATATAGTTTTATAAATTCGTTATAATATCTGGCTTTATTGGCAAAGAAAAATATCGTGATTTAACCGAGAGTATTGAATTCACTCCATTGTAACATTTTCATACTGTACTAACTCACAAGCTTTAAAACATGAATGTTAAAACAGTTTATTTCAGAAGCGATACAAAAACGCATATTCAGATTTGAATTGAATTATTAATTTCTAAAAACGATGGACGTTATACCTAAATGAATAAACATACTGTAAACTTGATAAAAAGTACAACTTAGTGACTCAAACTCACGAAACTGTGACATGCCAGCTCACAGGGCAATCGTTTTGTACTTAACCCTTGTTTGCACAGCGGACCGTTTTTGCAGTTTTAATAAAACGTCCCCAAATAGAGACAGGGGATGACAGAAGCGGCCCAAGGGTGACGTTACTCCGATTTAATTTAGTACCGACCGAAATTTCAGTACTGGTACCGGTGTCTGGTCGGTTCCGAAAGCCCCACCAACCTTTATATTTAGTATCAATAAAAATAAATGTTTTATTTTTTGCAGATTATTATTTATTTTTAAATGAATACACTGGTAACTCACGTATGATATAGTCAGCCCAGTCCGACTCAAGTTTCGATCGCGTTTGGCGATCTTTTTCAAGGCGTATTCGCAGCTCGTTTAGCACTCGTCCCGTGTATTAATTTTAAAATGTGTAATAACCACGTTAGTTTTCATAATATTAATTTGTGTATTTTATCAAGTAAATCGCGATACATAGATAATGTAGGTAATTTGGTTTTACACCATTGCAAGTCACATAGAAATCAGAAAAACGACTGCATTTAAGAAATTGGTTTAACCACTTAGCATATTATACTTCTGAGCTCCAAATCCGTTTCAGTCCTATGAAATATCTATGGTCAAAAATTGTGTGTTAGTGCACTGTTATGAACAAAAATGATTACCTAATATCATTGAATGATGACAAATACTACATAAATTATCTAGAAAGGAATGACGAGACGAGCAGTACCTGTGGTAAGTAACAGGCCTGCCTATAACAGCAGTGCCACACAGTTGAACACAGTTAATGTGCAAACGTTAATATAACATAGAACAGTTTAGCGGTAGAATAACTGGCCAAGTTCTGGTACTGCCCCAGTTGGGCTCTGCTAAGAGTCCTACCACGACAAATAAACAAAATTTCTATATCCTGTAAATGAAAATACTAAACAACATAATTTGTAATTACCCAAGAAAAACTTTGCTACGACATTTACTTCGTTTTAAAAAATAAATAAATAAATACCTGACATATAGTTTATAAAAACAAAGACAACAATCGCGAATTGATATACAACATTACATACCTAAAAGACGTTACAAAGACTAACAGTATATTATAATATTATTGATGAAAATTAAGAATCTAATAAACTTAGTCTTTATGGTTCAATTTTACCTTAACATTCATTATCGCATCTTTGCTCAATGGATTTAACGTTCGACTCTCTTTTTCTTGAAGCATCCATAGAATTAACCAATATCCAAGTATGTACTACACCTTAAATCTACTTTTTAAAATGAATACACTGGTTACTAGAGTTTGATATAGTCAGGCCAATCTGACTGAAGTTTCGATCGCGTCCGGCGATCTTTTTCAAGGCGAGTGCGCGCGCATGTTCGGAGCTCGTTTAGAAACTTTAGTCAGACTGTACTGACTATAATATGAAACGTTACCCGTGAATTAATTATAAAATGTTTAATAGCCACGTTAGTGTTCATACTAAAATCTTAAATAAACTATGGATATTCAAAAAATAAAAATGTATTTGATTAAATCAAATACCAATGTATTTGATTTGTTTGTCATTTTGTAACACGGCTGTGGCCCCACCAGTGGAATTTCTAAGGATCTGCGAAACCTCTGCCAACGTGTCAAGGGGACATGACAGATATTGATTAAGGCAATTGACCTTTTTTACGTAATTTACCTTCGTCGGATGCAGCCTCGGGCTATAGATCGACTTGTTTATGAAGTTGACTGTTTAGTTTAGTTTATTACTGTTTGATTTTTGCGGTATTTTTTTTTGCTGTGCGTACGAGTACAGGAAGTTTTAATTACAAAACTAATTAATCGTTAAAAAATCGATCAAAATACCTTGTTTGTTGGTTAATATTTTGCTTTCATACCGAAACGAAGCGTTGTGGTTTTTTACGACGTAAATTGTAAATACGTAAATATAACACTCTCATTGCATTTGAATTTTTAGCAACATTTTAGTTAAGCTATAAAGCTTTAAAATAAGACTCGTAGGATATTTATGCAGCGCTTTGAATTTCTGTATTTCACCAACAATAATTAGTCAGGTTGCATGAAAGATGTTTTTTTAGATTTTAAGTTGACTCCCATCACACCTGATGTCAAGCAACTTTGCTGTCTACCATGGAACGTGCCTACGTAGGAGAAACTACTCTCGACTTGAAGACACCAAAACTGTAACCATCGGAAAAACATCACTCAGGCATTCCGTTTTACAATTTATACGTTCTAATTACGAAAGTGCAATCGAGCCTTTGGAATGTCAACCTAGTTAATTGAAGGTTTCATATATGACAAATTTTGTTTAGGTGTACATACAACATAACTGTAATATGGTATATGGTATATAGTTGTGGGGCTGTACCAAACCAAGCAATATTGAAATTGTACAAAGATTTCAGAACAAAGTGCTAAGGGACATTGTCAACGCTCCCTGGTATATAAGAAATGCTGACATCCATCGAGACCTAAAAATGGATTCTGTTAGTGAAGTGATACGAAAATATGCAGAAGCTCACGAACGAAGACTTCATTACCATGTTAATGTCGAGGCAATCCAGCTCCTTGACAACACTAAGTTAGTGCGGAGGCTTAAACGGACAAAACCATTTGAAATGATTTAGTGCAAATTAAATTAATACCTGTGTTCAAAGTGCAGTGTTAGTGCAATTTAGATTTATAAATAGTATAGTTATACAAATTACACATAAACGAAGTGTCTTCGCCTATAGAGACAATAAGAAAAGTACTTATGGACACAATCTTACACTTAATATTATTTAGCAAACTAAGTCATAAAAAAATTACTCATTAGCCTAGAGTTTCCGAATTAGGCTTGATTGTAATAAATATATTAGTCACCAAATTGGTTGGTGAACTATTATTAAATTTAAAAAAAATATGTATATACTAGCTGACCCGGTGAACTTCGTATCACCATGAATTTTTTGGTCTACATTTGTATGACTTTCTGCTGTACAAATCTTGTCCCGACACGTATATAAGCATTTAAAAGCAAGTAATCCCTTTACGCAGAATACAGAAGACCGCACCTTGTGGCGTTCATTAGGCCTACGTCCAACAGTGGACGAATATTAAATAGTCTTATAATGATGATGAATCCCTTGATTGTTAATCAAGTTATTTAACAAAAATCGGTTTTATTTTCATTGTAGTGCTTTGTGATATACGATGTTTTTTGTTTGATTACCTGGCACATGGACAAACAAATCTGCTGGTTTTCGAACACGGGAGGGAATACGCAACATACAATTGACCATGTGAGAATCATGGGTTTTCTAGATTAATACCACAAACACTATAACACGCTCAGCGCCTTGTGTATCGTTTAGGATACACAATGTCATAAAGAGTGTGTATAGTGTATGATACACACTCCCCATTTCAGTTAAAGCAGTATGTATCCGAAATGCGCACGCTTTCTACACATTTTCCCAGTGGTTTTGGGTTGGGAATCGGACAATCAGTTAAGGAGATATTAAGAGAAAAATGACAATCACCTTGAAATAATTTTATTCAAAAAAAGAAAGTTACTTAGAAACAAAATAATCAATTGAATAAGTTCAAAAATAAATCAGTGAATATTATTGAAACATTTTTGACACAGAAAACTTTCACATACAGTGCATTTTGTAGTTGTTTGAGCTGCTCTGAAAGTCTTGCCACCAATAACTTTCCTGTCATACTTTTTATAGCACCTCTGCACATCTTCAGCGCACAATTTTCTCTCCAACTTTATTACTTATGAGATAATGTTTTCTATTAGATGGTCTTCTTGTCATAATAGGGGCTGATGGCACTTCATCTCCGGCTAACTGAGCAGATCGTTTTAGTAAAACTACAATTATTTGTTCCCTGAATTGAGTGATAGTAAGTTTCTTGAGATAATATTTGATTGAATAATAAATGTGCATTCAAGAGAGAAACACAGAGAAATAATATTACGAAATGTGTTTCTTTTTTGATACACATGGCCTGGGGAATAGTTTATCTATATACCTTAAAGTATTTCCCAGGCCACGTGTATCAAAAAACATACACACCGGTAAAAAAAGGGATGACGGGGGAGGAGGTGGGGGGGTGGGAGGGTGATGAGGGATTAGTTTCTCTACTATTTTAACACCTCACAACACTAAAACAACAAAAATTAAAAATTGTCAAAATTTGGTAGTATTTCCATATAGGGCGTGGCGCTGAGCGTGTTAAGGTTGCCCCTGGGACTTGTTTATGATCATAGCAAAAGCAAGCTGCACTAGAAACTGTAGTCGTTTAAACTCAAATGGTGCATCAGTCGGAATCATTGGGATGCGTGGTTTCAAAACATCTTCTCCTTTATACTTTCCTTTCAATATAGTTGCTTCTATCACGTTGTTCAGTTTTTTTTATAGCTAACCGTGTGCCGTTGCAAAGACGCACACATACGCACGATATTTGTGGAGGTTGCCTTGCCATCGTTTCTTTGGTCTGCCGCGTCGTCGTTTGCAATCTGGGTTCCTCCGCGTGGTCATTTTGGCCCTATAATCATCCGACATGCAGCAAACATGTCCAGCCCGATCCCACTTTCAAATTTTTTTGAGTCACATCGACTATTCCGGTTTTGGAACGCAGTATGGTGTTTCGTATTCTATTCAAAAATATTGCAATCCACAGCACAAACGTGTGTATTCAAATCATTTTGCACAGATAGGGATATTAAATCAATAATTCAAAATAATATAAAACACTTTTTTTTTAATTCATGGCTCTATGTGGATTAGTCAATTAACACTTTTGGTAACGCGGTTTGTGTTTGACTGACACTTGATTGATATAATGACGTGAAAACTGACGCATTTTATATCGCATGCCGAAACTAAATCAAAGTAAATAATATCGTGAAGCCGACCATTTTAATATTATAGATTTTAGATTTGCCATAAGCTCCAGGAAATTTTAATCGAAATAGAGTGAAAAACATTTACGAATAAAAGCAGCCAAGTATTTATGACGTACAAAAAAAAACTACTCATCAGATCGAGTTCAAACCAATTTTCGTTGGTAGTTTGCATGTACATCACATATTTGGTTTAGTTTTATCATTATCTTATTTTAGAAAATAGAGGGACACACACACACACACATTTTACCACTTTGGAAGTGTCTATCGCGCAAATTATTCATTGTAGACAAAAATGATTTTAGAAACCTCAACATCATTTTTGAATACCTATCGATAGACACCGATAGGTTTGATGAAAAAAAAAATTGAGTTTCAGTTCTAAGTATAGGGGCACCCCTATTTTTTTTTAATTTTTGTACAAATCTTAATGCGGTTCACGGAATACATCTACTTACCAAGTTTTAACAGTGTATTTCTCATAGTTTCGGCAAAAAGTGGCTGTGACATACGGACGGACAGACAGACAAACAGACAGACATGACGAATCTATAAGGGTTCCGATTTACGTTTTACGGACCCCTAAAAAAAACTATAATTGATCAGTTATCGAGCGGGATGAAAAATTATAAACTACTAAAATGACTATTAAAAAATAGGGGTTGGTGATAAAAGAGTAAAAATTCAGGATTGTATGTATTTTTTAACGTCACATTATAAAAAAATAAAAACAAAAAATTTTGTCTGAAAATTAAAAAAAAAATTTTTGGGGTGAACAACCCTTGGCATTTAGGGGTATGAAAAATAGCTAGTAGCCGATTCTCAGACCTACAGAATATGTATATAAAATTTGGTTAAAATCAGTAAAGCCGTTTCGGAGGAGTAAGGAAACAAACACTGTGACACGAGAATTTTATATATAAGATACCTATATATGTATAAAATATGTTTTTTTTTGTTAAGGTGTACAAAAAATATAATGTACAAAAACAAATGGCAGTCATAGGGACTGCCGATAGAAGTGAAAACGTATAGCTCAGAATTTGATGGCTCACTTTGGAAACTACGCGGTTGAAACCGGAGGGCGAGGCCGTGACCATGGACATCATGAAATGCGTCAGCATTCATCAGGCTCCAAGTTTTCCCGAAGATTTTTTTCATTTACCAACGTGACGCTTAAGTTCATTCACAGCCCATAAAAAATCTTTGCAGGGCGCTAAAACGAAGTTTTCATTTCAAAAATATCTTAAAAAAACTTTGGTCTGTGAAACATTAACTTAAAGAATGCTCTTAACTGTCAAATTAGCAACCATGCTTTAAATTTAGATTGTGATTGCGGTAAATCGTTTATCTATCGTGCCAATTATCAAAACGTAATGTTTATATCTGTTGACAACGCAATTAGCCAACGCAACGGCAGAAATCTATTGTTGATTGGATCGAGTTTCCATCGTACCATATTTCGTAGCCTCGAATTGATTTAGTTAAATTAATATAAAATGGTGGTTTTGTGTATTAATTAGGAGAGAATTTGACTTACTTTCACAAAATAAACCAAGAATCAGTGGCAAATTCATAGCCGGCGTACTCAGTGGCAGGTGACAGTTGGTTGCTTTGGTAGTGAGTGAATGTCGCCACTGATTGAGGCAAATTCCTCGTGATATGACTACATGACTACTGAATGAGTCTGCTACCAAAATGCATGGAACTACGTACATGGTTTTTTTTACAGTATAGAGGAGGAGGACAGGCCTATCTATAACAGCACAACGATAAGCAGCTATTGAAACATAAAGAGTCCAAATTTTTACCTAACACCGCATGGCGCTCGTCACCCGGAGATTTAAGGTCTTTCATCTCTTAGCCCAGTCATTTCTCTGGAAATATCGCTCTTCAAACCGGAACACAGGAATGTTTGAAGGTGTGGTACTTCTCCAGCCAGACCCTGCAAAGAGTTCTATCACTACAATTTACCGGGTTTACCGGAATCATACTCGAAAGAGTATGGTCCAGTGTACAAAACTGGTAAACCGGTAAGCGGTAGTGTAAAAAAATAAAATGTATCAAGTTCATGAGTGACTAAACAATCGCATCTATTTTATTACTAAGCCGCTAGCTTTCTGCCTTTTTTGTCATGTCTCTAAGACCAACTATTCTTAGGGGACGAGCCTAGTTCTAACATACGCCTCTCGTGACCATATGAACGCCAATAAAGTGGCCAAGTGCGAGTTGGACTCGCCCATGAAGGGTTCCGTTGCAGCAAGTAACATAATATACATAGTACACATAGTTCTTGTAGTTCCTTGTAACTTTGATCGAAGTTTCAATAATAGTGTATTTATGACGTACTAAAAAAACTACTCATCAGATCGAGTTCAAACTAATTTTCGTTGGTAGTTTACATGGTAATGTACATCATATATTTTTTTTAGATTTTTCATTCTCTTACTTTAGAAGTTAGAGGGGGGGGGGGGGGGGGGACACATTTTACCACTTTGGAAGTGTCTCTCGCGCAAATGATTCAGTGTAGACGAAAATGATAATATAAACCTAAATATCATTTTTGAAAATCTATCGATAGACACCCCACACGTGTAGGTTTAATGAAAAATTTTTTTTGAGTTTCAGTTCTCAGTATGGGGGCAACCCTAATTTTTATTTTTTTTTGTTCAAATTTTAATGCGGTTCACAGAATACATCTACTCACCAAGTTTCAACAGCGTAGTTCTCATAGTTTCGGCAAAAAGTGGCTGTGACATACGGACGGACAGACAGACAGACAGACATGACGAATCTATAAGGGTTCCGTTTTTACGTTTTACGGAACCCTAAAAATTTGCTTTATTGACAGATATTATGGTCAACCGCCTTTTATAAAGCGTTTCGTAGATGTATTTATGTTTTGTTTAGGTGTGTGGCATTTGTCTTAGTTTGTGTTTTTACAAACAGACATTTGTTGTTTTTGTGTGAGTTCAAGTTAATAAATGTATGAAATTTACGTAGTTCCATGCCCCGCAAAAAAATGTGACAAAATTTGTGAGATATATGATCAAATTTTCGAAGACCGAAAATAAATTTGTTAGCAAGCCAAATGTGCAAGACATTTGGCTTTTTTTTCAAATTTTGTCCCCTATGGTAAATCGATAGATTTATTTTCGGTCTTCGAAAATTTGATCATATATCTCAGTTTCGCACAAAGCTGAAGTGGCTCCCCATTCGTCAACGTAGAGAAACTCGCATTCTCACTGTCTTATATAAAATTCTTTTTACCCCTTCTTCGCCCTCGTACTTAAGTTCTCGTTTCACTTTCCTCTGCGACACACGTTCTGTAAATCTTAGGTCGTCTACAAATCTTCTTCTGTCTATTCCATATTCCATCGCACTCAAGCTCCTTTTTTTGGCTCTTCGTTTTGCGTACGGGCTGTTGCGCTCTGGAATACTCTTCCAGTGACCATCAGGCGTGCTCAGAGCGTCGACTCGTTTAAGGCTCAGATTTGGCAGAATTACTTGAGCAATCTTGTTGTGTAAATAGGTACTAATGTCCTTACTCTTAGTGTATTTTAGTAAACGTATTTACATATGTACGTCTATTTTGTATTATTTATTTTTGTAATCAATTCTCTATGTATATTTATTTTTATGCATTTAATTATTTGTATTATGTACCGTTTAATATGTATAGCATTACGGTACATATTTAATATATACTCGTATGTTTGAACCATACGGTACGATGAACGATAGACCAGCTGTAACTTATGTCACTGACGCGAAACCATAATTATTATGTTCCACTATCAAAGGTGGCTAAAAAAATTATCGCTTCAAAATACTCGAACTCATATTTCCGTTTCACTTTGACACAAATTCGGCACTCTGATTCTCTCTCTTTGACCGCGCGATGCATATTAACGAGGTACCATCGTTAGTGCGACTGACCCTTTCCAAGTTGGGTCTGTTTCAATTTGAATCGACTCTTTTATATCTGTTTATGATACCACAAACTACGTTATAACAAAAACATATTTTGTTGAGTTAAGGCTGTTGAGCTAGAAAATTTAGTACTACCTACTGGCGTATTAGTTCTCTTCAAATTTGGGCCTTAAACTGGTTGAGCAAAATTTTATGAAGTCATATAGCTGTTATTTGAGACTGAGCCATTACAAATGGCTAAGAAAAAATGAAAAAAGTGACTTAACTACTTTTCAGAATATTGTATGTTTCAGAATAGGTATGTTATGTGAAAACACTGTATGCAGAACAAATATTTTTTTTTAAGTGAAGGCTTCTTTTGGTGCACTGTAAGATGAAAGGCTCGATCGAGTGAACTCGGGACTGTCGAGTGTGCTCGAGCAAGAAATTTACAATTAGCTGCTCTTTACTGCTATGTCGCTGTGTATTTTAATTTGTACAGAATTTAATAAATAATAATTTTGACTTCTGTCTTGTTTATCATTTTTCCTACAAATATAATCCATAATATCAAATAAAAAGAAAAGTTTAACAAGTAAAAAATATTAGTTTTTAGTCCTGCCGTGCGGTGTACTCGCTGTTAGTACACACATTTTTTCAGTGTTTTTCGAGGAAGTCATAAAACGGAGAAAAAAAACAAAGTAAAGCTCAACTACCACTTTTATACAATAGCTAACAATTTACACAATATGACAGTGTCTAGTTATTTCAAATCATTCCTGATAAAAATGAGCAAATAAATTAAGGCAAAATAATACAAAACAGCGCAAAACAAATTATGTATATTTTCATTATAAAATCATCTTGAAGATGAAATCTAAGGACGAATAAAATTAGTGATTTGTTGCGTCAGAAAAAATATTAGCATAATTAACGAGCCACTAATCATCATCATCATCATTCGTGGGCTGTGAATTGGATTCTAGCGTCACGCTCGGGTATGATAAGAAATCTTCGGGTAAACTCGGGGCCATTTAGAAATGCGTCAGCCAATGGCAAATGCTGAAAGGGCGTGGCCTCGGCGTCATCCCATGGCCATCTAGAAATGCATCAGCCAATAGGAAATGCTGACGCATTTCTAGATAGCCATGCCATGATGCCCAGGCCACGCCCTCCGGTTACACACCTGTAGTTTCCAAAGTAAGCTATCAAATTCTGAGTTATAAGTTTTCACTTCTATCGGCACTTCTTATGACTGCCAATTTTTTTACACTGTGTACTGACAGTACGAGCAGGGCCTGTGCTTGATGGTTAGCAACATGTTAACCCACAACAGCACAGTGTCACGCAGCTATTTGAACATGAAGAATCCAAATCATTACGTAACACTGCACTGCGCTCATCACCCAGAGGTTTAAGACGATTTATTTCTATGCTCTGTAAAAATATTTCCGGAGTACAAGAGGAGTGATGTTTACAAAATTATTTTATTGGTGGTGAAATAACTTGAAAATGTAAATATAGAGGTGTAAATACCAGTAGTATATTATCATAATATTATCAATAACAGGATATTTATTGTGGTTACATGATGGAATGTTCACAAATAAAGACTATCATGTTTACTTATTAATATTAGATATTAAACTGTAGTTAAACTAAGTAAAATACAAAAAAGACGTCAAAAAAAATTGGTCACGGTTTCAATTTTCCTCGTATAGAATCGTTTGCGCACAATCGTATAGTATTGTCAGTGCGCAAGTACAAACTGTCGTCAACATCGCTAAAGACCCCAGAGCCAAGCTGACCCGACACTTTACCGAAGATATCCCGGAAGTCAGCCTGTACGAGATAAGGATAGCAAGCCCTCAAGCAACTTAAAAACAACAAGGCACCTGGTGACGACGGAATTACGACTGAGCTTATGAGAGCGAGTGAAAAACCGGTACTTAGAGTTCTGCAGAAGCTGTTCGACTAGTCATGCTTGACGGTAATACGCGAGAAGCGTGGAGCAGAAGTGTGGTGGTGCTCTTCTGCCACTGGTGGAGTATAATCGGCCACTATGTATAGCGTATGTGGACTACAAGAAAGCCTTCGATTCCATCGAGACCTGGGCAGTGCTTCAGTCTCTCCAGCGATGCCATATCGACTAGCGCTATATCAAAGTGTTAAAGTGTATTTACAGTAAAGCCATAATGTCTGTCCGATTACAGTACCAGTGCACACAACATATCCGGCTACAGAAAAGCGTGAGACAGGGAGATGTTATATCTCCGAAACTGTTCACTGCCGGGCTGGAAGAAGTTTTCAAGCTACTGGACTGGAACGGACATGGCATCAATATCAACGGCGAATGCATCACTCACCTTCGGTTTGCCGATAACATAGTCATTGTGGCGGAGTGACTGGAGGACCTCGGTGCTATGCTCAGGGACTTCAGTAGAGTATCCCAACAAGTAGGTTTGAGGATGAATATGGACAAGACGAAGTTCATGTCAAATGTTCATGTCTCACCTGTACCGGTTATTGTTGGGAATACCACACGCGAAGTTTTTGACGAATACGTCTATCTGGGTCAAAATATCCAGTTAGGTAGATCCAACTTCGACAAAAGGGTCCAGCAAAGGATCCAACTTGGATGGGCAGCGTTCGAAAAACTACGGCACATCTTGGAGTCCAAAATACCCCAAAGCTTGAAGTCGAAAGTCTTCAATCAGCGCGTGTTGCCAGTGATGGCTTATGGAATTGAGACGTGGTCCTTAATTGTGGGCCTCATAACAAAGCTCAAAAGCTCAGCGAGCTATGGAGAGAGCTATGCTCGGTGCTCTTTGCGCGACAGAATCCGTAATGAGGATATTCGCAAAAGAATGAAAGTAGCCGACATAGCTCGAAGAGTTGCTAAGCTGAAGTGGCAATGGGCAGGCCACATCGCTCGCAAAACTGACAACCGATGGGGAAGAAAAGTTCTCGAGTGGCGACCACGAACCGGAAGACCGCAGTGTTGGTCGGCCTCCCACTAGATGGACAGATGACCTCACAAAGTTCGCTGGAAACCGCTGGTTGCAGGTTGCGCAGGACGTTGTGGAAATCTAGGGGGGAGGCTTAAGTTCAACAGTGGACGTCTTGCGGCTGTTGATGAGTGAGTAGAGTTTCCTTGTAACTTAGAGTATAACCGTATATGCCTGTCTAATATCGTCCAAAAAAATATTTTTCCAAACAAGTATACACAAGTCTATTCATTATCAGTAAAAGGTGCATTATCATTCTATGATTATAACATACCTGCACATAAGTTTAACAAAACACAAAACAATTTGAAATGTCTGTTTACTTAACTGTGGTGAAAACTATAGCAAACGTTTCTCTGGTCTTAGAACGACACAACTTTGTATTTACCTAGTTTCACCGACAAATAAAAGTATCATTGATGTATCATAATATCCTACTAATCATAAGTCTTGAACACCGCCGAAAAATTGCTAGCATATCGGTTTTTTATCGGGTACACTTTGGCGAGTGTGAAACTGATCTGCTTGATCTAATACCATCTTCCTTCTTCTTCTATCGGATTTCTCGTACCTCAAAAAAGCGACATCGTTTCACGATTGATGTTCCAAAAACACGAAGAGATTTTACTTAATTATTTGAGATTATTTGTAATAAGAAAGTCTAAGTTGTGGAATGCGTTGCCTGAGTGAGTTTTCACCGATAGTTACAATTTTGGTGTCTTCAAATCGAGAGTGAATCGGTTTCTTCTAGGTAAGCACGCTGCATCGTAGATCGCATCATCGCTTGACATCAGGCGAGATGGTGGTCAAGTGCGAACTTATTTTAGTATAAAAAAAAAGTATTATTTCGTATATATCATATTTATATCATATTTTTGCATACCTCTTCATACGAATTCGTATTTAATTTGTACATCGCAACAGCCGGCATTTTCATGAGGGCGTTTTTATCATATCAATCTTAGTTCAGGCTTCGCGCGACAGATTTTAATAAGCGCCCTACTTTAGCAGAGATTAGTTTCTGTTCACGGAGCGCTGACTCGCCTTTCCATTAAATTAATAAAAAAATCTTGTATACAGAGAGTTTTCCAGCTTGCGCCCTCTAGTGAGCTTGCGTAATTTTTGGTACGGTCAGCAATGAAAGTGTGTCTTTTTTGTGGTAACACTGAAATTAAATTTTAAAGGTGATTTTAGTTTTAAATTATTATTGCATTTGCTCGGATTTGTGGTCCTGTTGGATTTCAGATTTGATTTCAATCCGTGAAAAATATTTGCGTGATGAATATGGGAGTTTCTAACTACTGAGGCATGTTACCGTAAAACTGTTCATACCGCCAGTAGTCTAACGATGCTAGGTTGTACCTACCATTGATTTTTAATTTCACGCATTTTTGTAAACCGACAGTTTTTGCAATTTTACGATAACATACTAAATATAGATACTAATTCGTACAATAATTATATTTACACAGTTTTCAGGAGCCAAAAATTTTCAAAAAATGTATTATGTTTCGGAAACTATATTTGACAAGATTTCGGTTATAGAAAACGTCGTTTTATCCAAGGTTTCAGGAAAAAAATACTCGTCCAGGTTCTGATAATAATAAATAGATAGATAAATTAGTCGAATTATGTTTTGTACTGACTTTAAAATGCTAGTACTAAAATTTTAAATAAAATAATACATTGTTTTTTCTCAACAAGTATTTGACGATTGATGGTTGAACAACTGAAAAGTTTAGTCTGTTTAAAGTTCTCGATCCGTAACACTTTGTCTGTAAGCTTGAATTAGACTTGAATCTACTTAACTTACTTATCATTGTTTGATCAAGTTAGATGAATGAGTCTAGAAATGCAAATTTTAACTAAAATTTCGTGGTTTTACTATTTGTAAATGAAATCGAAAAAAAGAAAACTAATTACAGTATTATACGAGTTAGTAGTGGTAGGACTCTTGGCAGAGTCCGCTTGGGGAAGTACCATACCTTTGCCAGTTATTCTACCGCCAAGTAGTAATGTGCAAACATCACTTTGTTCCGGTTTGAAAGGCAATGTTTCCAGAGAAATTACAGTGCTTAGAGATATAATATCTTAGATCTCTGGGTGACGAGCGCAGCGCAGTGCTAGGTAATGGTTTGGACTCTTCATGTTCCAATAGCTGCGTGTCACTGTGGCAGGCATGTTGCTTACCATCAGGCACATGTCCTGCTTGTCTCGTCACTTTTTTATTCTATACTATAAGATATTTATTTTAAATAATGAATAGGAATAAGAGTTCATCGTGACTTTTAACCCCCGGAGCGCTTTAGTATCTAACGGGTGATACTAAGGAAAAAATCCCCCGAGCGCTTTAGTATCTAACGGGTGATACTAAGCGAGCGCCGTTCATTTGTTATTTTTTGTCTCGGTCGCCTATAGACAATCCTTTGTTTTCGTTATACGAATCGATTGCCAAGATAACAATCTCGATTTCTATTGGCTGTTTCCAGTCCAAGTGTACAAACATTACAAAAAAATAATTATCAAAGAAATTTCGTCAACATAAATTTTTAGATCCGCCATTTTGCAATTTTTCGAGTGCAAGTGCTTCAGATTATTTGTCTCCGAAAATGGCAGGAAACCGTAAACGATGAGTAAATGTGCTGTAATCTACTGAAATATATATGTGTAAGGTACTAACAGTGTTTTTTTTAGTGATAGATGCTTATATTTCGAAATAAAATGTGAAAACTTTTGTCAAGCGTACGAAATTGTCCGTCGTGCAGGTTATTTAGATTAATAATACTCGATATAGCGATTGTAGTGTTCCATATCGCCTGGAAACTAACGTATAATATATCTATGAACACTTTCATACCAGATAGTGTCGAGTTTACAGCAATAAAAACTAACGTAAACTATTTTTTCGTCAACTGAGTGCTTTTGTTTGCCGGCAGTGCCGGTGTAGCGGCTGTGTAACGCAATGGCGGACCGTTTTGTTTCGTGATAATTAAATCTTTTTCTTGATTAGATTTTCGTTTTGTGGTGAAAGTGTTACTAAAATGGGTGCATAAAAGGTCCTTCTTTGTCGTGAATGTGTTGTGATTGTAATAATTACATCGTAAAGTGCCATAATCATGCGAACTGTGCGAGGTGACGACCAAAAATTTGTAAACATCATATTCAACACAGAAATACTAAATTCCGGTAAGTGTAATTATCTCTATTAATCGTAAAAATGATAAAGCGGTTCAAGACCATTGCAGTGATGTATATTTTGTACAATATAATTAACGAATACATCAAAATTTATCCAATATAGAATATTCCCAACCTCAAAAAAAAATTTTTGGCGGGAAGCGTGGCACTTTGGTACATGCATTTGTTTACGCGTCGTGCCCTGGACGGGTTAAACGCTTCCAAGAATTGCAATGAAACCGGTATCATGTGAGTTACGTATGTTGATATCACTGCTCTCTCTTTGATGATGTATTATATACCCAATAAATCATTATTCTCATCGGGTTTTTCAGGCATCAACGCAATTATAAGACACTGTTTACTTGCTGCACAAAATAAGGTCAATATCTTATATGAGCAATTTTTGTATATACTTAAATATATTTTAAAACAAATACACGAGTAACTCACGTATAATATAGTCAGACCAGTCCGACTCGAGTTTCGATCGCGTCCGGCGATCTTTTTCAAGGCGAGTGCGCGCGCGCGCAAGCTTAACGGTTGTTGTCGCGGGGGTGTAGGTGAGGGGGTGCGGGAGGGCTGCGCCGGTGTACACTGGAACTCTTCGTCACTGGACAGCTGCGCGTCGGGAATATTGCAGCACACCGAGCTCACTGTGTCCTCACTACTTTTCTGTACACACTGCTGAGCCTTTTGGAGGCAAGGTTTCCAAAAGGGGGTACATGCTATCCACCATCTCTGTTAAACGTCGGACGCTTACTAGTTTCAATGTCCTCCCTGACTTTATGGGGTATAAAATGCTTCTCCCTTGCCAGGACCTCCGCCTTATCAAATCGTATGAAGTGTTGAGCGTCCGAACAGAGAGCATGCTCCGCCACCGCAGAGCTGTTGCCGTCCAAATTCTTAATCGCGCGAATGTGTTCAGTAAGCCTTGTGGACACATTCCTACGTGTTTCACCTACATGGCTTCTACCGCAATCACAGGGAATCATGTACACCCCAGGCACACCCAAAATATATACATAAATATGTATAGAATCTGAATCTCGAAAATAGCTCGAACGATTTTCATGAAATGTTGTATGCAGGGACAATAAATCGGTCTAACTAGGTTTAATTAAGAAAAAAACGCATTTAATGCGCTTCTTTTTGACAATGAACAACTGTTACAATAACATTAGAATGCGACGGTAAATGTCGCAACTTTGTGAAATAGTGTAGAATATAATAGAATAGGCGGGAAGTTGGGCAATCATGAATTAGTAGACCCGGACTCAAATCCAGACGGCTCCTTTTTTTTGAGAAAACTTAAGTATACTCAATGCTTAAACCGAGCAAAGCTCGTTCACCCAGGTACTCATTATTGATATATATTAATATATCCTACAATAGTACTTCGCATGTATATGTATTTCTTCATTGCGAATAAAAAACTCGTGAAAACACAGAAATGTTCCAATCGTATTACGTCACGACACAATCCTAAAACCAGCGAGGACTTATCTGGCGAGGTGCTACGGTGTTACAATGTCGTGATCTGGCTACGTTAACGTTTTTACTGTGCTACGCTGCTTTGTTCCACTATGCTACGCTGCGGTCTACATTACAACCTTAGATAAAGAATAAGTAAATAAGATCAGGTTTATTGATTGGGTAAACGGGTAACTCACGTGTTATGAGATCGGTCAATCTGCCTCGAGTTTCGGCCGCGTCCGGCGGCCTTTTTCAAGGAGAGTGTACGCGCCCGATGGCTTCCCGTTTAGCACTCTCATGCGCGTAAACTCTCCTTGAAAAAAGCCGCCGGACGCGGCCGAAACTCGAGTCGGATTGACCGACCTCATTACACGTGAGTTACCCGTTTACCCAATCAACATGTGTAACAACCACGTTAATTTTAATACTAAGATCAGGTTTTTCCGCACGGTTCCTTTGTACCAATCGTAAGTAGATGAGTTGTACATATGTTACCTATGATGGGAACGTAGTGATGAGCTGCGACAAAAGTATTGGTGGTGGTGGACTATTATATAGCTATTTTGCCGCCAAGCTGTAGTGCTCAAACATTTGTGTTTCGGTTTGAAGGGCAATGTTGCCTAAGAAATTACTGGGCTAAGAGATGAAACTCCTTAAATCTCCGGGTGATGAGCGCAGTTTGGTCGTAGGTAATGATTTGGACTCCATATGTTCCAATAGTCGCGTGTCATTGTTCTGTTATGCAGACATGTTGCTTACTATCAAGCACATGTCCTGGCCGTCTTGTCACTCTATACTATAAAAACAAAAAATCTGTAGGTAATTAAAAATGTTTCGATAAACAAAAAGTAATACGGGGTTAGTTTGCGTAGGTTGCAATCAAAAAGTTTACATATATGTACTACGTGTAGAGTTAGAACACGCTTTACATCGAAAGCACGGGTCAGATTGCTCTTGTGGAAGTGTCATACTTTTGTCGCAGCTCATCACTACGTTCCCATCATAGGTAACATATGTACAACTCATCTACTTACGATTGGTACAAAGGAACCGTGCGGAAAAACCTGATCTTAGTATTAAAATTAACGTGGTTGTTACACATGTTGATTGGGTAAACGGGTAACTCACGTGTTATGAGATCGGTCAATCTGACTCGAGTTTCGGCCGCGTCCTGCGGCCTTTTTCAAGGAGAGTGTACGCGCCCGATGGCTTCCCTTTTAGCACTCTCATGCGCGTAAACTCTCCTTGAAAAAGGCCGCCGGACGCCAATTCCTTTGTACCAATCGTAAGTAGATGAGTTGTACATATGTTACCTATGATGGGAACGTAGTGATGAGCTGCGACAAAAGTATGACACTTCCACAAGAGCAATCTGACCCGTGCTTTCGATGTAAGGCGTTTGTTCTAACTCTATACGTAGTACCTATATGTAAACTTTTTGATTGCAACCTTCGCAAGCTAACCCCGTATTACTTTTTGTTTATCTAAACATTTTTATTTACTTACAGATTTTTTGTTTTTATAGTATAGAGTGACAAGACGGCCAGGACATGTGCTTGATAGTAAGCAACATGTCTGCATAACAGAACAATGACACGCGACTATTGGAACATTTAGAGTCCAAATCATTACCTACGACCAAACTGCGCTCATCACCCGGAGATTTAAGGAGTTTCATCTCTTAGCCCAGTAATTTCTTAGGCAACATTGCCCTTCAAACCGGAACACAAATGTTTCCGCACTACAGCTTGGCGGCAAAATAGCTAGCAAAGGTGTGGTGGGCTTCCCCAGGTGGAATATGCAAAATATTTGTCAGTGAGCAGGCACATTGCCATGTCACTCAATCATTATCATCATCATCAGCCACAATACGTCCACTGTTGAACATAGGCCTCCCCCCTAGATTTCCACAACGAACGGTCCTGTGCAACCTACAACCAGCGGTTTCCAGCAACCTTTGTGAGGTCATAAGTTCATCTAGTGGGAAACCGTACAATACGTCTTCCGGTTCGTGGTCGCCAATCGAGAACCTTTCTTCCCCATTGGTTGTCAGTTCTGCGAGCGATGTGGCCTGCCCATTGCCACTTCAGCTTAGCTACTCTTCGAGCTATGTCGGCTACTTTCGTTCTTTTGCGAATATCCTCATTATGGATTCTGTCCCGCAAAGAGACTCCGAGCATAGTTATCTCCATAGCTCGCTGTGTGACTTTGAGCTTTGTTATGAGGCCCACAGTTAAGAACCACGTCTCAGTTCCATAAGTTATCACTGGCAACACGCACTGATTGAAGACTTTCATCTTCAAGCATTGGGGTATTTTGGACTCCAAGATGTGCCGTAGTTTCAAGAACGCTGCCCATCCGAGTTGGATCCTTCGCTGGACCTCTTTGTCGAAGTTGGATCTACCTAAATGAATCTTTTGACCCAGGTAGACGTATTCGTCAACAACTTCGAGTGTGGTATTCCCAACAATAATCGGTACAGGTGAGACATGAACATTTGACACGACCTTCGTCTTGTCCATATTCATCCTCAAACCTACCTGTTGGGATACTCTACTGAGGTCGCTAAGCATAGCACCGAGGTCCTCCAGCAACTCCACCACAATGACTATATTCACACACAATATTCACACTTAAAATTACTAATAACAACATTTTCATTTTAGGCCAAAATTCGTCAGTTTGTAGAGCATAATAATTTCATTTTTGATTTAGCCCAGACCTTTGTATTGTGTGTCTAGACTTGTGGTACTACTTGTGTCATCTCGTAAAACTATCGTTCTGCAAACATTACATTAATAAGTGTATCTAGTTTCTTCGAGATGTACGCATGTGGACGCAACAAGAAGCGCAATAATAGCCATACAATCAAAAAATGCGTTTGATTTAGATAAATTATATTTAAGTTTCGCAAAAATTTATTCTCATTTTGGTGGTATCCTTAACATATATATATGTAAATCAAAAATCGAATCGTGTCAAACTGAAACAGACCTAACTTGCAACGGGGTTGTGGCTGAATCTCACTAACGGTTGTACCTCGTTAAAATGCATCGCGCGGTCAAAGAGATAGAGCCAGAGTACCTACTGCATTTATATCAGTGAAACAGAAAGCTTAGTTCGTATTTTTTAGTCGATATTTTGATGAGGCAAGCAGACAAAGCCATTATGGTCTAAGATCCGGCTGCAACATCTCTACGTTCATCGCGTATTTAATCAAATTCACATTTGAACATATATTTATGATTAGGAGAATACATTGATCATAGGTTGCCAGTCTATAAGTGGCCGCAAGTAATTTTAACTAAATTAGTGTTTATTAATTTTCGAAATACAATTTCGTTCACTTGTTTCTTAAATCAATATCATCCATATCATAGCAATGTATGTAAAGAATTCGAAAATCGATGGGTGCCGATGCACACTCGGCCGCAATTACTTCGCAGCCAGATGTAAACAGATAATATGTTGGTGTATTTATACGTTCATAACGCTTAAGCTTCATTATGAACTTGTGGTTGTGCTTCATTTATTCAGTTAGCACAACTTCACATAAACAATCTACTAACTCATAGTCCGAACAAAGCCTAAACATTTCTTTTAAAGTATTAAAGTAGTTCCTCCCTACTACAATTTGAACCGTTGGTTGAGAACACTAGTATTCGACGCATCCTCAAAGCATCCTACAGCTGGCAATCGCTATCCTGGTCTGACTAGTGATGTTACGCGCTAGCTCTCTTTCACTCTATCTTTAAGATTTGGTATTTTTAACAGCCAGCAACCCTTATTTGCAGCCAGATTTAATTAAGCAACCGTATATCATATTAAACAGAAAAAATAGCTTTAATTTGATGTTTATATCATAAATGTACGTTATGAACGTATAAATATACCAAAATATTAGCTGTTTACACCTGGCTGCGAAGTAGATGCGGCCGAGTGTGCATCGGCACCCATCGATTTTTGGATTCTTTACATACATTGCTATGATTTGGATGATATTTTATTTAAAAAACAAGTGAACAAAATTTGTATTTCGAAAATTAGTAACACTAATTTAATTAATATTACTTGCGGCCACATAAAGACTGGCAACCTATGATCAATGTATTCTCCTAATCATAAATGTATGTTCAAATGTGAATTTGATTAAATACGCGATGAACGTAGATATGTTGCAGCCGGATCTCGTACTATTAGTGATGAGTAAGACGGCCTATGCAAGGCATCACTATTCACTTCACTATTTCAAGTCGTTGGACGTCAGAGATCGTCAGGAATAAATAATAGTAAAAGGAGTAACAATTTTACCCAATATTTTTTTGTTTTGGACTCTCTCAGATACAACTCGTTGGATGTCCATTATCCACTGTGGTCAAAAATAACAGTTCTGTTATAGTCAAGATTATTAGTAGTAGAATTAATGGAACTAACTTGCAAGAAAATATCTCTCGCCTTTTCTAATTCTAGTGGGCTCCTCAAGACCTAGGGGAAGATTAATTGCTGACGCGCATTCTCCTGAAATCGTAATCCTTATACCTGGAAGAGTAGCAGATCTGAGTGTCTGAAGTAGGTACAGCGAGATGGTCATGATCGACATTACAAAGACTCGAACGAAGAGGGTTGACTCTACTTATTTGATAATAACATCTAGGCTGTGGAATGCGCTGCCTGAGTGACCTTTTCCCGATTGTGTCTGGATGGTGGTGATGGATCTTGGTGTCTTCAAATGGAGAGTAAATCATATTATATATAACTAGCTGAACCCGCAAACGTTGTTTTGCCTTAGTGAACAACCCTTGTCACTTAGGGGTATGAAAAATAGCTAGTAGCCGATTCTCATACCTACAGAATATGCATATAAAATTTGGTTAAAATCAGTAAAGCCGTTTCGGAGGAGTAAGGAAACAAACACTGTGACACGAGAATTTTATATATAAGATTTTCTTCTAGGTAAGCATGCTCCATCGTTGACCGCATTGTTGTTTAACATGTGTTGTTTATTCTTTGTGGAGTATTTTTCATTTTTTTTAATAAATTTTGGTGGTGGTGGACAATTCACAAATACAGAAGTATTAAAAAATATGTAGCTAAGATAATAATTTAATTGTATACAGTTTAATCTCATAAATGTGCATTGGACTAAATCAATATTCGCAACTAGATTCTAGTAGATTAATTAACATTTCGGTGCTTATTTTCTACCATGCCAGATTTCGTTCATGTTTATGCGAAAATATTGTATTATTGATATAACGAAACAATTAATTTTGTGGATTAGTCTAGTATTCAATCATTAGATTATAATTAACTTTGTCAAAGTTATGTTGACAAAGACATGTTGACTTATCGTATGAGAATAATTATAATTTTGATATTTTCGTGATTAGTTTGTACACCGGCTTTAGTAAATAAAAGCGGTCAAGTGCGAGTCAGACTCACCCATGACGGGTTCCGTACCAGCAAGCACGAGTTCGTTGTAACTTTGATCGATGGTTTAATAATAGTGTATTTATGACGTGCCAACAAAAAACTACTTACTAGATCGAGTTCAAACCAATTTTCGTTGGAAGTTTACATGGTAATGTTACATATTAGTTTTTTTTTTACTTTCTCATATTTTGAAGTTACACATTTTACCACTTTGGAAGTGTCTCTCGCGCAAATTATACGTATGTGTTTGATGAATTATGTTTTTGAGTTATAGTTCTAATTATAGGGTACCTCCAAAATGGTTTTTTTTTTATATTTTCGTGCAAAAATCTTAATGCGGTTTATAGAATACATCTACTTACTAAGTTTCAATTGTATACTTTTCATAGTTTTACTTTTTTAGTTTTTTACTGCAAAAAGTGGTTGTGATATACGAACGGATAAACAGACAGACATGACGCATCTGTAAGGGTTCCATTTTACGTTTTATAGAACCCTAAAAAAATTTATCGACTGACACTTGACGAGAGTGATGGACTTTGGCATTAATTATCTTCTTATAATCCTTACAATACAAAGTCAGAGGTTCCAGCCAGCAGTGCTAATAAACAAAAATACATTTATTTATGCAATACTGATCTAAATTGAAACTTTATCAAAATAAAGAAACGGTCCTAGCGCTTTTCCCATCCGCAATTTGAATTTCAAACACAGTTAAACACTAAACAACACGTCGCACGTCCCAGTTTTCATTGCATTACCGTACAAATAAAAATAAATACCGCCTCGTAATGCAGCGTCAGTTTTGCATGGCAACACATTCTGAGCACGAAAAATAAAGGTTATACCGCACTCCTGCCTCAAGCGGGTGCCGTGGGTGAAGTACGCATTGGACTACCTACTTAGTACTTGGCACTTGGTTTCTTGCCTAATAGGGCAATACCATTTAAAATAAGACAAGAATAATTTATTATTTGCAAAAAAACAAAAACCGACTTCGATATAAAATGTTATTAAGAGAATCGACCAAATTTAAAGAGAAACTATCACTAAGTTATCCAGATTAATGAAAGTAAATTTTAATTTTTGGTTTTTATTTCAAAAACCAACGCACTGATATCGATAAAATGTTATATTGGATCACTTCTGAACTATGTTTCGTAGAAACAAAAAAATAACCATAAAATCGATTCACAATTCACGGAGCGCTAACTATCGCGTAACATACAAGTACAAAAAAAAACATACAACCGAATTAAGAACTTCCTTTTTTTTTGAAGTCGGTCCAAAAGGTTTTTTATTGAGCTGGTAGTGGTAGTTAAAAAGAAATAAGATGTTTGCATCTTCATCATTTACTGCGCTAGTTCTCTTGATTCTGAAAGATAATAGCACAAGCGTTTATCTATCTGCCTCATTATCTCAGTCAATGTTGCTGTGGCAGGCAGACAGAAGCTTTGATAATTATTTTAATTGCGGTATATTGGTAGAATAAGTGAAAAATAATCTATGGTATGCGTAAATGAACGTCCTCTACGTAAAAAAAAATCACGACGGCCCATTATTACTTTTGTGCATTTCCCCAAAATACATAATGTCCAAATTTCGACTTGTTTTTATGCCTCGACCTGCTTATATATTTACTCTAATTGTTTCTGGATTCGTTGTTTTGTTAGCTAAATAATTTGTTACATTTCAAAACCTGACGTAAAAATGTTATGAATATACATAATTAATGTTATTTACGCTGATGTAATATTAAGTACCATTTTCGGCTATACCCTCTTTAGCTATGACAATGCAAAGTAAAATAACCAAAGGTAAGCGAAGCTATACACAGCTCACCTTTGGTTACACTGGTGGCTGTATTAACTTGTTTATGAATTCGGGAAGAAGCCAGTTGAGCTAATTTAGACTCAGTCAACAGGAATTTAGATTTAAATTAACAGGAACGCGGCGTTCCACCGGTGGGCCCAACCTACGTAAGATGTTAATCGCGGATATGAGGTGTCTCTTCTGTAAGTCATCTCTGCAAGACTCCGTTCTCAGTTCAAGCACGGGCACTCTAGACACGCCTAGAGAATGGCCCGAGAACTATACAAACAAATGTCGCTCTAAAACAATTTTCAGGCTGCGTAGAGTGAAGTGCATTTAGTATACCGCATTTTATTATCCTGCAATTTTTGTAGACATGCTTTATCACTTTGGGTATTTTATTGCATATAAGAACCATTAAAGGTGGTAAATGAATAATAACAATCTATGGTAAAATTACCATTTTCACTTTTATTGGCAGTTCTTATGACTGCCATTTTTATTTTCTTCTATTAATAGTTTTCTGAAATAAATAATTATAATCAGCGCCCCATGATCATGCGAGCATTGCCGTTATTTTTCCGTGCTAAAAAGTAGCATGTGTGTTATTCCAGACTACAATTATCCAACAGTGTTCCAAATTTCAATTCGATCCGTTAAGATGTTCCGATGTGATTGAGCAACAAACATACAAACTTTCGCATTTGAAATATTGTTATTTTTATCTGGTGTAGATATAAAAGGATTCCTGTTCGTTTGTATTCCTGTTTCAGTTAAATAGCACTGAACATGTCTAGATGAATTGTCACACGATAAATAGGATGTTTTTGTCGCTAACCAATTACACAATCTTTCGGTATAGTCTTAATCTATGAGATTCAGTCAGCCAGCCAATTAGTTTTTTTAATGCTAATAAGCATAAAGTGATATTTAGTTGCATCAACTAGAAACATACACATTAGACATTTTAACTCTAAAAATTTTTGAAAGCGCGAAGTAAGTTACTTCAATATTTTTATTTTTTCTGCAAAACTCATCATAGGTTTCATAAAAAAATGCTGTGAATTGGCCTAAATAAGATTCACTTATTTCCTAAAAAATATATCTTGTTATTTCACCAACGAACGAAAGCGGGCCATAACTTTAAATTTCAGACAACATTAAGTTATTTCCAGGTTTTGTTCTTTTCCATTTCGAGGAGCACTCGTACCGACGTCCCAGAAAACTTAGCATTAGAAAATAAAATTCCGGAGAACTGGTTCGCGTTAAAAAGATGTAAGAATATGTATGCACTAGATCTATTTCACAGGCAAGTAACTTCAGGTCCCCAGGCGCCTAGCTCGGTTAAACTCTATGAAATAGAGTTGGAAAAAATATTCGTTTGTAATTTCATCGTGTTTAAAAGATAAACTGAATCTTTTCAGCGTCTATATGTTTGATTGTGTGTTTTAGTTACTTTAAGACAAGATTTTGAATTATTGCGATGGGTCAACGGTCGACGATATAGTTTTTAACGTTGGTGGAACCACTACTCGATGGGCGCAAGACTAGGCTAGAGGCTTATACCCAACAGTAAGACAACGAAGGATGTGGATGATGATGTTAGTTATGAATGTAAATGAATATTGCACACGAATTTGTAATTATGTGTGAAGATATTCCTCTTCGTAATAGGGCTGTCATTCGCCGCACTAAATTTGATAGTATAAAAATTTCAAGTTGCAGGTAAATTATTTTGATTTGATATGTTCAGTAAAGTGTTTCGAATAAATTAAATGTACATATAAAAACTAAATTGTAATTAGTTTTGTTAATAAATATTCTATCCGCTAACTGTGTTTTGTATTTACGTTGTAGCGAAAACATGTATAGGTAAGGACAGAAATTAGCAATGGTAGTTTTTAAAACACTAGAGTTATTCTAAATCCAATTTTATCTAAAAACTAGAAGCGCCCCGCGGTGTTACCCGCGAAGTTCCCGTTCCCGTTGTTCCCGTTGTTTTTCCGGGATAAAAAGTAGCCTATGTGTTCTTCCAGACTATAATATATATGTGTTCCAAATTTCAGCCCGATCCGTTCATACGTTAGGACGTGATTGAGCAACAAACATCCAAACATCCATACATTCACATTCATAATATTAGTAGGATATTAGTAATTATAACATAGATAACCATTTGATGAAATAAGGAAAAACATAGGCTCCAGTGACGTCAAAACTGACAGTTTATATAAAACGATTCACGTGCATCGATAAAATCGTAGATTTTTAAACTCTAGACACATTCTCAAAGTCAATAGAGTTTATAATGATGTGTAAATGTAGTGTGCCAGATAATAGTGTTTATAGACGAACGAGAGAATTTTAAGCGAAACATTTTTAGCATTTAGTTACGATTATAATTGAACGTTGTGATAAACTTAGTGAAACTATGTACATAGTCTTGGTAACTTGAGTCTTATGATTACATAATCTTCAAAAAATAACATAGAATATAAATATAGTTAGCTAAAAGTTCTAACTGTTAGATACTAAGTAGTAATTTTAATAAATGGAAAATAATCAAAATAAAATGCATTTGAGTTTTAAGCTGTACTAAAATGTTTCCCAAGTACAACAAAAACTACACTACGTGCCTTACTACATTACAACAAAACATTTACAACTGACAGTTGTTACTGTAAAATCATGTAGTATCATGGGGAAAACTTAGCTTAAAATTATATCGAAACTATACATTTTGAACTAAAGGAGGTAAATAATGTAAAAAATACTTAAAAGTGCGCCTAAAGCCAGGAAAAAATCAGATTTCACCCGCGCGACGCGTTTCTTAATGTGATGTACATAAAGTCAAGAATAGCATGACACAGTTTGGAGGAAAAATCAATATTTAATCAGGAGTCTAGTTGAGTTGAGTAATAATTACTCAACAACTAAACATAAATTTAAAAAAGTGTTCGGTTACTTTACTAGAAAGTACAAATAGGAATTTTATTACCAAAAAATAATGTGGGGTCATCGCTGATAATTTCGAGTACTCGAATTAAAACGGGTTTTTTCGGTGTCATTTTTATTTTTTTAATGTAAAAATCTCTGATCTATTTTTAAAATTCTATTCGGTTATTGTGCTTCTGCTTGATTGTACCCACACGTCAATTTTTTTTTGTCATAGTTTTTAGTTTCTTAACTTCAGTGAGCGGCGTCGAAAATGTCCTTTTTTCGTTTTCTGGCTTTAGGCGCCCCCTTAATAACGTTAACATTTACCAGTAGTTTCATATAACAGCAAGAGATTTTTTTAAATATGAGATACTTACACATAAAAGCTACCCTATTGATTTAATTATTTGAAATCAGTCAGTCAGTTGGCACTTTTACGGCAACACAGCAATCAGTCCACACACAAATTCATTCCTTTTTTGAAACGCAATCTCCAAATAAGAGGCAAACTGACATTGAATAACAATACACAATGTAGTAATTGTACATTATGATATAAGTGCGCTAAGATAATTACAGCTGAGGCGTTATTGCTAGCTCTAACACTAGCTAGCTAGCAATAACGCCTGTAATTATCATAGCGCACGTATGTCAAACGACGTTTTATAACATGTTTGCGAGGAAATAAATATAACTGACGACATTTTCAAATAATAACAATAGGCGGCGACAGCGAAAAAAGAGGCGCGGAAAGCTTATACTTGTCCATATATAAGCAAAGCGCGCACATCGGCGCCTTTTTTTTTTTAAGAACGGCACAACCAGCCAGTATGTCATTAGTAATAAAGTAAATTAATATTTTTGTGTTTTGTTACAGATATATTGTTGTAATGTATGGTCAAATTTAATGAAATTAACGAATTAAACAATTATTTATTACATTTAACCTCTCAAAGTTAATTTTATTCATAAAACGTTGACCACTTTTCTGACATAAAAACTCTTTACTAAGATTTAAAAAGGTACCGTTCATTTTAGACGGAGCATTTTGAAACCGTGCGTTTTACATTATACATTACCGGACATGTACGTAATAAGATACATTACGATACAGAAATTGGTGCAGTAAGAGACCCTTTACGAGCAAATATGTTATAAATTAGATTTATATACCGGCTACAAGAATGCAGGTGCCAGATTCGCCCTGCTAGGGCCGTAGAACGTCCCTTTTAGAGATATCCAGGTTGAATCTCGGCGCCCTTGCACTTTCTCACTAATGTACTCTGGTTACCGTACGGTAAATAAGTATTCATGCGTGATTTTAGATATGCTCTGCTTATGTCCGTATGTATAGTAAATATTGGTAGAGCGTAGTGCCTTCTGCACTAGCCTGGACTATGACGGTAGGCAGTAGATCAAAGAGAATGTAAATACTAGTCGAAACCAGTGTAGAGTTTTTTTACATATTAACAAAATTTGCTTATCTTTGTCTGGACGACGTTTTTATATATTTCACTACAAAATATGGAATGTAGTCGAGTGTCTAAGTATACCTATAAGTTACGGTTTTTCGGAGAAAATTAAGTTTTTTGTTTCAATTGATTGATCGAGATAGAAAGTAGCACAACACAAACATTGATTATTGTTAACATTACTGTACAATAGCTTCTCAGGTAAAAATACATCACAAATCTGACTTGCGTTATTTGCACTACCAAAATTAAAGTTTTTCAATTTTATTTCCATCTCAATTATCTAAAGTGCCGCATAGACATAGTGGTAGCAACGTACGCTCACAAATGCCAAATCTAAATTGGATTGGTCCTGAATACTGAACGTATCTTTTAATCAAACGTGGAAGTCCGGTGCTCATCCGGTACACAGACTAATGTAGACACTGTCTTTTCAGTATGATTGATTAAACGTGATTTTATCTATTAACATTTCCAGACGCGTGCAAACATGCTTTGCAAAAAATATACAAAAATATTTGGGGCACTCTGAAATTTTAATGGTTATCATTCATGAGTAAAATATAGGGATTCAAACTAAACTGGAACATAGAGTCATGTGACAAATTTTCAGGTTGCCTCAAATCTTGTACTTTGTTTTCTGCCAACCCTCGGAATATTTTGAGAGGCGTCGTAAAATCAACAAATGTTTTTGTAGTTTTTGAAGCATGTCGCCTGTTTGCTTTCTTAGGAAAAGGGACTGAAATCTAAATTTAATTAAAAATGCCTAATGTAATAACAATTACTCACAGTTTTTACTAAATGTATTTATTTCAGTGATTTTTACAAGTCACTAGTAGTAAAAAGCCAACGTCAAATATTTTCAATGCTCTACAAGCGGAAAGCTATAATTAAAATCCTCCATCGAATTTTAGTGGACATACTATTGATTAAGTATGATTAAAATAAAAACTGAAAGTTAAATATGTATTTCGAATGGGTTATATTCTAATTTGGGTCTGCGGTTCGGCGGCAGATGTAATTAATCCATGCTCAATGTCTACGTGTGTAGTGGTCAACTTCATTACTTTCCCCATATCCATGTAAATAACAATTTCCAATTACATGCTATTTTTAAAAATATATTTGAAACCCCATTTTAAGTAAAAAAGAATGGCTTAAAATTCAATTTTGACATAATTTTTGTGGGTTCAATATTTCGTTAAAAAGTGTTAAAAGTACTTTAAAAATATAATTTTTAAAACCTGCCTATCAATTATGGGTTTTTGAGACACGTAAAACAGAGAATCGGAACTGAACAACGTATTTTTTGAAGTCGTTCGAAAAAAGGGGAAAATGTTATTCAATGACGACAAGACCAGAAGTCTAGTGTAACATTAACAATTAAAAAGATATGTATACCTATTTTAAGTTACGGATCAAGATGCTTTTTGGTAGATTTGAACCAATAATGATTTGAAATAAAACACATTATGTATTAATTTTTTTTCATGAAAAATAACACATGCAGAAACTGCGGTCTCAGCAACACCAGTATATCCACAACCAATACTGTATACTGTATGTGACATCTCATTTAACCAGCACCACGAAGACAGACGCAGGTGCTGTTAATATCGACCAGTTGAACTTGAAACATGAGCTCGATTGTCGGATCAGAAACTGTTCGTGTTGACGAGAGGCCTAAACAAGGTCAGAGGTCAGATTATAATGGATAGTGTGAGTTCATGCTTGGGTCGGAAATTAACGAAACGTCGAAGGGCGCAGGCTGGTATTAGCTCGGATTATTGGAATTGTTTAACTTTACAGCCGGAATCCTCTTTAGTTTGGAGTAATTTTGTTGTTAATTTCGATTCGGCTTCCGTGTCGGTATGTACTGGAGGGAGATTGGTTCGGAAATAACTACGACTGCAACGATTTTGTAGTTAAATTATTGGACCCTTTGAATTTCGTTTTGATTTTGAGTTGGGGATCAAAGAATTGGTCTCGAGGTCATGGAATGTGGAATTAGTACTTGTTTTTTGGGAATTCTGTAAATTCGTAGGCTAAAACTTGTTATTTTTTTGCTATCTATACCTGCAGCTAACCTGCTTGTCACAAAAACTTAGAATTTTACGTATCCATAAAAAAGAATATCTGTTTTTAAATTTTATGTAGCCTATATAGCGCGATTCCGGAGATTTATGAAATCAATATAAAAATCCCATAACTTTTAACATTAACATAACATTAACATTGGTAGACAAATCACACACAACACCATCTGACCCCAAACTAAGCAAAGCTTGTATGATGGCGGCCAGATAGCTGATATAATACTTAGGTATATAGTTTTAAATACATACTTATTATACATAGAAACACCCAAACACAGTGCAAACATTTAAATTCATCACACAAATATTTGCACTGGGTGGGAATCGAACCCACGACCCTCGGCTTCGCAGGCAGAGCTACTACCCACTAAGCCACGAGGCCAGTCCTGCGAGACACTTTATTGCTGTAATTATGTATGTGTAACGTATCTTATGTCATTGTACTCTTTGTATTCCTTAACTTTTATTAAATGTATTTGCGATAGTAATCCTATCCATTTAGGGCTCCTACACAAAACTGCGATGCGATGCGATGCGGCACCGCATCGGAGGAAGGGCTCCCACACAAAACTGCGATGCGATGCTATGCGACGCCGCATGGGAGCAATTTGTATTGCATCGCATCGCAGTTTGGTGTGGGAGCCCTTAGAACAAACAATTTTTGTGTTTGAAAAAGTATAATGTTCCAAATAAAAATAAAACTCTTATCAAAAAAATTTGACTTGTCAAACTATTAAATTGAAATTTAGCACCGATGAGTTTTTCTATTGAAAATTGGGAACGTGTAACATTAAAAAAAATATCAAAAATTCAGATCAAAATTTTAAACTGTCGTTATTTTGTACACATACCTACGTATTAAATCAAAAAAACAATTAGCGACGTTACCTAAAATAATCCGACAAGTCTGAAAATACAAGAAATGTAACTCATGCGAAAACACAAGCAAACTTGAAAGCCCGAAATTAATTATTAAAGTTTGTTACTACAACGACTTACCTCTAATAACTCAACCACTTGTTCGTCTTTCGTCTAAGAAATGTCAGCCTCTTAAAACTCATTCTCTTTCATAAGAAACTTTTCGAAATAACATTCAGACTATGCCGCTATAATTATATTTGTAAATACCACATACCAAGTCTTTTGGTATCTCACCATACCACCTTTAGTTGTAATGGACCATAATAAATCCGACGAATATTGTGATTCGATCACATCAGAACACATCGATTCATGTTGAAATTTAAAATACAGATAGTATTTTTCATACTTAAATATCTTCGCTATAATTTCTTTCTAATTCTACAGACTACGTCAACTCCTGCTCTAGCTCTGCGTCACAGTTTCTTTCTTTCACGAAGATTACCTACTTCGTTGTTCCTCCCGGATTTGTCAGAATAATTAACTTCAGCTTCAATGTAAGGACGTAATAATCATTTCAAGTAATGTTTGTGCACCATTGTACATTTTTAGCCAAAGATCAAACAAAACAAAACAGAAAGTAAAATTAGTTTGTTCTAATTTGCTTGGTACATGAAGCGCAAGGCGGGTGCAGCATACCCACTGATAGGTTCAACCTTGTATAGAACGTTTTTGAGATTGCAGTCGCCTGAGTGGTAATAAATGATTATCATCATCATAATCAGCCTACAATCACAAGAGGTTTCGGCTGCGATTACATCTTTCTTGAGTGGCTCAGCTGGAGGCCTAGATGGCCTGACACCTCAACATCTAAAAGATCTTCTATCTTTTAGCTCTGGTGAGGTAGCAGAGTCCCTCTTGAGAGATCTAACCTCTTTAGTTAACCTCATGTTATCTGGTCGAGTCAGTAGTGACATTGTCGAAGTTTTGTACGGCGCCAATTTGTGCGCACTTTCCAAAAAAGATGGTGGGATCAGACCAATTGCTGTCGGCACCACATATCGTCGCCTTGCTGCCAAGGTGGGTTGTAGGAAAAAGGTTGCTCTTTTGAGCTCTATTTTCCAACCAATACAACTCGGTTTTGGTTCGCGGGGTGGATGTGAGGCTGCCGTTCATTCTGTCCGGACCTTCCTTTACCAAAATTGGGGAGAGGTGCTGTTAAAGGTGGACGTCAAAAACGCCTTTAATTCGGTTGATCGAGGAGCCTTGTTGGCCCAAGTGAAGGATAAAATTCCTGACCTGTACAATTTTCTTTGGCAATGTTATGGCGAGCCCACAAAATTGACTTATCAAAACAATCATAATTATGTTATCCTCCGTCGGCTGTCAACAAGGTGATCCCTTCGGCCCTGCGACCTTCGCCTTGGCCATTCACCCTATCATTCAACGTCTCCAGTCCAAACTAAACGTTTGGTACTTGGACGACGGAACTTTGGGGGGCGATGTGAATACTGTTCTAACTGATTTACAAAAACTCATAGACGGTTTTCGTCTGATTGGTTTAGAACTAAATTTTTCAAAATGCGAACTTTTCGTTTGCGACACATGTCCAGATAAAGATTCGATAATACAGAAATTTAATGATCTGGCCCCCAACATCAAATCAGTTGACAAATGTTCCCTGCGCCTCCTGGGTTCACCGATTTTAGAAGAGTCGTTACCATCTTTTGTCGAAGAAAAAAATCAAAATTTCACGAGAGCCTCCGATAGGCTACTCAAAGTAAACGCCCATATGGCGTTTACAATTATTCGGCAATGTTTATTTGTTCCGAAATTTATGTACGCTTTACGGTGTAGTCCACTGTGGAAACATGGTGAGCTCCTTGGGAGCTTAGACAATGTCGTAAAGGAATCTCTAATATCGGTGTTGAATGTGGATCTGAGTAGGAGGGCCTGGTCACAAGCCTCACTACCCATACGGTTGGGAGGCCTAGGGGTCCGCCAAATTTCAAGTGTAGCTTTACCGGCATTCTTGTCCTCAGTTCATAGTACTCAAAATCTAATAGACAAAATTCTCGCACCCTCTTTAGGCCATTCGGAATATTCTGATGTAGTAGTAGCTGATTTGTGCGAGGCTAAGAATGCTTGGAGGCTGGCTTGTCCAAACAACGATTTCCCCAGATGTCTGTCATCTCAGAGACAGTGGGATCGACCGATCTGCGATCTAGCACGGAACTCTCATCTCGATACGTGTCCTAGTATCGCGGATCGTGCTCGTATCCTTGCTGTGTCTGTGTGGGAATCGGGCCTTTGGTTACAAGCTTTGCCATCTTTCAATACCGGTAGCCTATTAGATCCAACTGCATTTCGTCTAGCTGTTAGCTTGCGCTTGGGTGTGAGGTGCTATGAAACCCATCGCTGCCATTGTGGTACTGCCGTCGACCAACTCGGTCACCACGGTCTCTCTTGCTCGAAAAGCGCAGGTCGTATTGGCCGCCACGCCAGCCTGAACGACATCATACGCCGGGCTTTTTCCACCGCCAATGTCCCAGCCATACTCGAACCGAGTGGGCTTGCGCGTGACGATGGCAAAAGACCTGACGGCATGACTGTTGTGCCTTGGAAGTTGGGTCGGCTCCTAGTGTGGGACGCAACTTGCGTCGATACTCTGGCACCATCACATCTTCCAGAGACGCATTGTAAGGCTGGTGCAGCGGCTAATTCAGCTGAGCGACTCAAACGGCGCAAATATGCAACCCTCGGAAGAGGTTACATATTTGAGCCCTTTGGGGTTGAAACATTGGGTCCGTGGGGGCCGGGAGCTCACCTCATCTTCAAAAGCCTTTCCGAACGCTTGGTCGATGCGACGCGTGACCAAAATGCTGGCGTTTATTTGGCCCAACGCATAAGCATTGCCATTCAGCGTGGTAATGCCGCCAGCATGCTGGGTACGCTTCCGATTGGTAGTGGGCTTGAACATCTTGATTATTCGGCACGATTCGGCTAATACTTTTAAAATTTACAGTATTGAACAGGTTAAATGGGAAGTTTATTCATTGATTTATTTTATGATTTTACTGAGAATGGTTATAATAATAGGGTACAGTTTGGTAGCTGTAAAATTTTGTATTTGTTGTCTTTTGTTATTCTGTCTATTCCGCAATTTTGTATGTTGCAAAAATTGCATAAATAATTTTAAAAAATATATATATTGTAAATATGAATAGTTTAGATTTAATTGATTTTATAGACGACACTACATTAGTTAAAAGCTGCCAAACTAACACACCTGAAGATTGTAAATATATTATAGGGCAAATGGGTAACCGCTTTCTTGTAGTTACCCAAAATATAAAGAGTATTAGAAAAAATTTAGACTTTCTCTCAGTATTTCTCAGAAGGCTAGAACTATTACCGCATGTGATTGTTTTAACTGAATGTAGGCTAAATGACACCTATCACCCTACTTATATACCAAACTACACATGCCATTATTCGACCCAATATTTAAATCAAAATGATGGTATTGTAATCTATACCAGAAATGATATTTCGGTTGAAATACAAGAACCTAGTTTTCATGATGCAAACTGCTTACTTATAAAAATTGAAGGTTTTTTTACCATTATAGCACTATATCGCTCCCCATCTTTTCACTGTACCAAGAAGTTTATTAAATCCTTAGAAGACATAATCTCAAATAAACATGGAAATGCCTTAATCACAGGTGATCTAAATATTGATATTTCTAAAAATTCAAAAGACAGTAGGGCCATGGATCTATTGGATGTCACAGCACACTATGGTTTCGTACCTGGGCACTTTCTACCTACTCGGGATAGCCTCACTTGCCTGGATCACTCATTTATAAAATCGAAATCATCAGCAGAAGTAATTGTATGTGATTCAGACATAACGGATCATTACACGGTCTTGACGAAGCTCGAAATTGGCTTAACCTTTCCACAAAAATCAAAATACGTTGGTAAAACCAACTACGATGATTTAATTTCTAATTTACAACAGACTGACTGGTCTATTTTATACAATTGCAACGATGTTGAAGTTGCTACTGACTTCTTAATCGATAACATTTCTAATTGCCTTAAAAGTAGTACTCAATTAGTAAAGATACAAAGTTCGAAATTTTTATGCAAACCATGGATGAATAGTAATATTCTTAAGTGTATGAGGAAACGAGATGCATTGCACGTACAGTATAAAAAAAATCCGAGCGATAAAATTTTACTAAACAGATATAAAAGATATCGCAACTGTTGTAATAATATCATAAAACGTTTAAAACTACAATACAACCGTGATGCCCTACGAACATGTAGTGGCAACAGCAAAAAACTGTGGGATACGGTCAAAAATGTTTGTTGCCTAAATACAACCAAACAGGATACATCTGACCTATTACAAACGGAACCGCTTGCGCATGATTCTGTAAACCGTGTAAATGATTTTTTCTCTAGTATTGGCAAGGATTTGGCTAATAATATACTCAACGAACTAAAAAAAGAAGAAGTAGATCTGGCTGATGAGATTTCAAAAAGTGATGTCCCTGGTTGTTCCTTATACTTAACGCCAACAGATGCTATTGAGATAACTCAAATTATTACTAAACTCAAATCATCTTCAGCGCAGGGTCGGGATGGAATAAGCAACGACGTTCTAAAACGAACTAAACACGTCCTAGCTGAACCAATTGCTCACGTATGCAATCTGAGCATTACGACTGGAATTGTTCCTAAGTCTCTTAAAATAGCCATAGTTAGTCCGATCTATAAATCTGGTGATAAGAAATTAGTGACCAATTACAGACCTATCTCCCTGTTACCAACTCTTTCCAAAGTGTTGGAGAAGGTGATTAACAGCCGTTTAATAAGCTACTTGGAAAACAACAATCTTTTATCACCAAACCAATTTGGTTTTCGCCGTCACAAATCTACAGAGGATGCAGTTCTCTCATTGGTTGATACTGTTAATGGACTGTTAAATAAGGGTAAGAAATGTGTTGGGGTCTTTTTGGATCTAGCCAAGGCCTTTGACACGGTTTCGAGGCCAATTCTCCTGAGAAAGATGGAGCTTCTGGGCGTTCGTGCCTTACCACTTGAGTGGTTCAAATCATACCTAACAGAGCGAAAGCGAAAAGTTAAGATCGGTGACATGCTTAGTGATTATGCGGGTGTTGATTACGGCGTTCCACAGGGAAGCGTGTTAGGGCCTACTCTCTTTTTAGTCTACATTAACACACTGTGCAATCTCAAACTGGACCGAACCAGCATTCTGGCTTTTGCTGACGACACAGCTCTGTTGTTTTATGGAGACACTTGGAAAGATGCTGTGGATGTAGCTCAGAAAGGTCTTGCGTCTGTGTCTGCTTGGCTACAGAATAACCTTTTGACTCTGAATACACACAAGACAAAATTTTTAAGTTTTCGAGTAACGCATAGAACAAAACCTAAAAATCATATACAGCTACAATTGCACAGGTGCCTTAATTATGGATCAATTCCTTGCCAGTGTGCAGTAATTGAAGAGGTTGATACGCTGAAATACCTAGGCGTTGTTATAGACCATAAGCTAGGATGGGCAGGACAGGTAGAATCCCTCTATAGTCGGGTACGAAAACTAATTCATATATTTAAAAATCTGGGACAAATTGCAGACACAAATACGCTCAGAATTGTATATTTAACCTTATGCCAATCAATAATAAGCTATGGGATAATATGCTGGGGGTCTGCTGTAAAAACACTATTAGTTAAACTGGAGCGCGCACAGCGAGCGGTCATAAAAGTAGCTCACAGAAAGCCTTTTAGATATCCAACAGATGACTTGTATCGCGAAACGAAATATCTTAACGTGAGGCAGGTTTTCATAGTGGCTGTCATACTTAGGTTTCATAAAACGGCCCTCGCTAAAGTAGTGGATCCACAGGCTTGTACACGGCGTCATAAATGGCTACTTCCACTTGTTTTAACTAACTTTGCACAGAGATCGTATGCATATAAAAGTGTTTATCTTTACACAGTATTAGACAACAAACTTCAAATTCTGAAAGACACTAGGTATAAATGTAAGCATAAAGTGGAAGAATATATTAAATCCCTGGGATACTGGCAAACAGAGATTCTTATTGACCCGTTACTGTAGCAGACGGAACTTTATGGAACGTAGAAAAGCATAAACCTTAACACTAGTCCAAACACAAATGCAGATACATTTTTGTCGAATCGGAACAGTACAGGTAGCATAGGTTCACATCACACACACACTAGCAAACACACCCTTTCACATGCCTGACTATATACACCTATATATATATACATAAACGCAAGCGCAGATACACATGTTTTTATGCCAATGTTTTGTTGTTGTTGTATGGTTAGAATTATATAAGATTCTGTAACAGACGCACATACTGATGGGCACTCACATATAAATACACTTACACATAAAAGGGCACACACACGCACGCATCCTTACCCATGCACACACCCACACGTACACATAAGTATATTTATAAGTTGCATATCTTGTATAGTTATTATTTAGTCCTGTATTAAGTTACAGGATAAAATGGAAGAGACTAGATTCTGCAACACAGGCACTGCCTAGTGCAGAGTCTAGGGTACCCCACAATAATGTTTTTCTTTTCTTTTTTTGTCATTTTGTATTTACAACAAATGTATGTTCACGTGTACTTGTTACCTATTAAATAAATAAATTAATCTGTAGACCTTCATTGGTCTATGGATAATTCAGGTGTGCTTAGTGTAAGTAGTTGTTAGGTATGTAGTTCTCATTGTATTTTAGTTTTGTTAATAAAGGCTCTGCCCTATTAAAAAAAAATCACATAATAAATTGTGCTTCCTAATATCTTCCTGCGGAGCTACTCAGATCAACAGATCATTACAATAATTGGATATTGAAATATTTATCGATTCATCATTGTCTGGATGTCTCACATCCAACGTTACGCTCACAGGGTTTAATAAGAAAAGGTGTAACACTGAAAACCTAAAAAATTGGTTCTATTGGCATAAATCCATTGATGGGGTGTATTTAAATACGTGTTATTTGTATGTAAAAAGGTGACATAATAAGAAAGGGTGTCTGCAATCCCTAGTGTTCTCGCAAACTTTCCTTGCCTATTTTATGGAGTACTGAGGCTTGTCTAGAAGCGGCTTAAGCTCCACGTTTCCTTTCCTTTGCCATTAAGCTTTCTCCTAATCCTTTTTGTTTAAATGTGGCTCAGACACTTCTAAGGCAGAAGTCAAATGGCTTTTTACTGAACTACTGAATAAAAAAGGCCACGCTTATGGAGATTTATGGCTAAAGAATTTATGGCGGCTGTTCTGAAATAGATTCGACTGTCTACTGAACTTTCATACTTTTCGAGCATATTAGGTATGTATATGTGTTGTTGAAGCCCGCTTGATGAATAAAAGAGATTTTAAAACTCAAAGGTGTCGAAACCGCGATTTACGTCAGTTAAATCATATATATTTTTTTTTTTTTTTTTTTTTTTTTTTAACATTTATAGGTTTACACTTGACCACCATCTCGCCTGATGTTAAGCGACGATGCGGTCTAAGATGGAGCGTGCTTACCTAGAAGAAACCGATTCACTCTCGATTTGAAGACACCAAGATTATAACCATCGGGAAAAACCCACTCAGGCAACTCATTCCACAGTCGAGACGTTCTTATCACAAAAGTAGAGTCAAACCTCTTTGTTCGTGTCTTTGGAACATCAACCATGAAACGATGCCGCTTCTTCGAGTTACGAGAAGTCCGATAGAAAAAAGGGCTAGGTGGTATTAGATCATGCAGATCAGATGCACACTCTCCGAAGTGTATCCGATAATAAACCGATAAGCTAGCAATTTTTCGGCGATGTTCAAGAGTTTGCAGTCTTTTTCGCACAAGAGTGTTATTGCCTATGAGCCTTTTAGCCCGCCTCTCGATCGATTCCAGAGCCTCAAGCTGATACTTAGCCGATCCATCCCAAAGGTGCGAACAGTACTCCATACAAGAGCGAATCTGTGCTTTATATAATAAAAGCAATTGTTCAGACTTGAAGTACTTTCGCACCTTTGAGAGGACACCTAGTTTTTTGGCAGCTAATTTAGCCTTGGACTCGATATATGAGCCAAAGTTGAGTGTAGATGTCAGGGTAACACCCAAAAGCTCAAGATGATCAGTAACCGGCACGGATACACCTCGAAAAGTAGGAGTCTGTAGAAATTGACTCCTTTTTGCGGAGAACAGACACGCCTGCGTCTTTCCTTCATTAAACTTGGCCAGATTGGTTTCGCCCCATTCAGAGACTGCCTCAAGAGCCAAGTTCAAACGCTCGACCATACTCTCTCTCAAAACCTTAGTTTGTTGACCGCTGGCTCTCGCGCTAGATATATAACTCTCTACAACGGTGCTATCATCTGCGTACCCAAAGATACCGGGCTTCAGCAGATCGTTGATATGTAGCAGAAAAAGCGTCGCAGAGAGTACCGACCCTTGAGGGACTCCGGCATTGATACCCATTTGGTCCGACGAGCAGCCATCAATGACAACTCGTATGGACCGATCTCTCAAGAAGTCCGATATCCACGCAATAAAACCTGGAGACAAACCATAACTAGAAAGCTTGCTAATAAGGCCATCATGCCAAACCCTGTCAAAAGCCTTCGAGATATCCAGGGAGACTGCAAGTGCTTCCCCGTGTTTCTCGATAGCTTCACTCCAGATGTGAGTGACATACGCCAGAATATCCCCAGTCGACCGGTTTCGGCGAAACCCGTATTGCCGGTCACTGAGGAGGTCGTTAGATTCTAGGTATGCCAGGAGCCTGCGGTTTAAGACACGTTCCATAGTCTTGCAGAGTATGGACGTGACCGAGATGGGCCTGTAGTTGGCAGGGTCAGCACGACTACCTTTTTTGGGCACAGGTTGCACGTTAGCAAGCTTCCACGATTTCGGTACTTGCCCAGTTTGGAGAGAGAGTCTATACAGGCGCGTTAGTACAGGAGACAACTCAGGTGCACAAGCCTTCAACACTAGGGCAGGAATTCCGTCCGGGCCACTGGCTTTATTCACGTCCAGATTACGTAGCACTTTACGAACCTCCATTTGGCGAATATGCATTTCCGGCATCAAAGTCGGACTGCCAGGTGGAGTAGGAGGTATCGCACTACCAGCATCTAGACGCGAAGATTCCGCAAACTGAGATGCAAACAAGTTTGCCTTCTCCATTGCGGTGTGAGCCAGCGCCCCATCAGGTTTCAGCATTGGAGGCAGTGAAGAGCGGCAGAAGTTCGATTCGACCGATTTAGCTAGGGACCAAAACGCCTTGCTACCCGCAGGATACGAAGCTAGTTTGTTCCCTATTCGACTAATGTGGTCAAATCGAGCCCTCTGAAGAACCCTTTTGCATGCCTTAGCAGCCCTGTTAAACGCTTTCTTTTTGCGGTGTGTATCCCTTGCCTTACGCTGTCGAGCATCAACCCAGGCTAGGTAGGCCTCATGTTTAGATGCTTCAGCACTTTTACATTGAAAACCGAACCATGGGCGAGCTTTGCTGGATAATGAAACGTCAGAGTATGGAATGAAATATTCCATAGCCGTACGTATTACATCAGTCACAGCATCCGCGCAGGCTGACGGGTCACCAGAAGAGAAGCACAGTGGCTGCCATTGGTAAGATGCAAAGAAAGAACGCATTTCGTCCCAATCTGCTGACTTGTATTTCCATAGCCGCCGGTTGCCTCTGGGGCTGAGATCGGGCGGATGGTAAACGGATACTGATTTCACCAGACAGTGGTCGGAGCTGCCTAACGGCGAATATACCGCCACGGAGTATCGGTCTGGATCAGTTGTCAGCAGAAGGTCTAAGCAATAGGGAGTATGCGACTCAACGTCCGGTACCCGTGTCGCCTCTTGGACCAGCTGGGTTAGGTCTAACGACAAAGCAAGCTTTCTCGTTTCCAGCCCAGCATGGTCAGTGTCCCGGTATGGGTACAGCCAATCCTTATGGTGGCCGTTGAAATCCCCCAGTAACACTAATTGGGCTGATGGGTACTTCTGCTGAGCCGCGTCCGCTGCCTCACTCAAATAATCGGTGAGCCGAGTTGTCTCCTGATCTCCACTGTGCGACCGATAGACACAGCCATAGACAATTTTGTCGATGCCTGTGTCCATCAGCGCCCATAGAACAGAGAACCTGGTGTCCTCAAGATTACGGAGACGCCGACAGCAGATATCGTCACGGGCGTACAGGCACACTCCAGCACGCGGCTTGAAGTTGTGCTCCAAGGTATACCCTGGATAGGTTAGGTACGCCACGTCCGACGGACATCCTATCTGCGTCTCCGTAAGAAACAAGAGTGACGGCTGCTCAGTCTCGAGGTGATGGTGGACTGGGGTGATATTAGAGTGCAGACCTCGAATATTAGTGAGGTGCACTTTGAGAGACAAGGAGTGCAGCCGCTGTTTTACTTTGTTTCTGTGTTTACTTTTCATGGTTTTATTTTGAGAGTGATTTTCGGTGGGAAAACGGAAGTAGAACGAGGCTGCACACTGCCAACCAACGGTCACAGCACACAACACAAATACACCAATGGGAAACTAGTCTGGAGACTGCGGGGACGCCCGAGCCCCCCCGGGGATGTCTATCTGGCCTTGTCATCCGGTCGCCAACCGGCAGGATAGCGCATCCCGGGATTTTTCGCTAGATGGCGGGGCAGCCTTTCATGAGTGGCTAGCTCACTACTTGGGCCCCCAACTATCTGCGGTCGGTAGCGGCAAAAACCGTGCCTCGGATCCCGCTACCCTCCATGACTAGCTTCCCGATGTAAAGTATTGGTGTGCAACTATCTGGTCTTGCAGTTATGCAGCAACTGTTCTGACCCGTTTTCCCTAACGGTGTCACCAGACTACATGCCGGAACACGGCTAGGCCGCTTGGCGGCACGACTCAGTCTGGCGGGTGGTCACCAGCCACGGCCAAAGCCTACCACCGGTGTTTTTGTCACCCGATTTGCACCACCCAGGGACCACGTGTGGGGGGTTTCTGTGTACAGGTGCTTCCCCACGGACGGAGGTGACACGGTCCCCAAAAGCAATAAGCACGGTATATAAGCAGGCCTTAGATACAATCAAGGCCATTATCCACCAAGCTGGCCCAGTGCGGGCTGGTGGATGCCACATGACTTCGGAAGATTATTGGTACATGTCAGTCTCCTCACGATGTTTTCCTTCAGTGTATTTTAAGCTGGTGACATTATGTACCTGACTTCGAAATTACAGTGGTGCGCGTGGAATTTGAATCGTGGGGCACCATGTTAGGAGTCGCCGTTATCCTAACTAGACAAGCCGTAGCTTTAGCGTATCAACAAAAAATAAATCATGCAAAATAATTTAAACTGGATGATTGAAGTTGGATACACGTGTGTTGTAGCCATTGTTACATTTACGAGGAATATAATGGTTATTTACACCGCTCTGGATATTTGTGTTTGCATTACATTTAGGAAATAGCGTCCGACCGCAGTAATACACTGATGTAGCTTCATGTTGAGCACCTGTCCAAATAACGTACGTGGCATTTAGCTAGCTTCAGTTTCTACAATTTAATAGCAAAGCCGATTTGAATTGCACTACTTTTTTGTATCTATCGTAGGATCGATAACTGATAGAGTAGAATCGCAAATCAGCAAGTGTGGCTTAGGCTAGGTTACATAATATCTTACTTCCTGATATATCCTACTAATATTATAAATGTCAATGTATGGATGTTTGGATGTTTGTTTCTCAATCACGTACTAACGTATGAACGGATCGGGCTGATGTTTGGAACACAGATAGATTATTGTCTGGAAGAGCACATAGGATACTTTTTATCCCGGAAAACAACGGAAACAACGGGAACGGGAACTTCGCGGGTAACACCGTGAGGCGCTGCTAGTATATAATATTATATATAATCCTACTAATATTATAAATGTCAATGTATGGATGTTTGGATGTTTGTTGCTCAATCATATCCTACCGTATGAACGGATCGGGCTGAAATTTGGAACACAGATAGATTATAGTCTGGAAGAACACATTTATCCCGGAAAAACAACGGGAACAACGGGAACGGGAACTTCGCGGGTAACACCGCGGGGCGTTGCTAGTACTACATATAGTACATTGTACTATACATATATACATTGTAGTGGTAGGACTCTTAGCAGAGTCCGCCTGGGGAAGTACCACACCTTTGCCAATTATTCTACCGCCAAGTAGTAATGTGCAAACATTACTGTGTTCCGGTTTGAAGGGCAATGTTTCCAGAGAAATTACAGGGCTTAGAGATATAACAACTTAGATCTCTGGGTGACGAGCGCAGTGCAGTGCTAGGTAATGATTTGGGCTCTCCATGTTTCAATAGCTGCGTGTCACTGTGCTGTTATGTGGCAGGCATGTTGCTTACCATCAGGCACATGTCCTGCTCGTCTCGTCACTCTTTATTTAAAAAAAAAAAAAAAAAAAACATATAGAGTTAGAACAAACGGTAACGGTTTACACCAAAAGCACTGATCGCTCTTGTCTTGTCGCTCTTGTGGAAGTGTCAAACTTTTGGCGTGGCACTATGTCGCCATAGCTAACATACACATCATCTGCTTACGATTGGTACAATGGAACCGTACGGAAAAACCCTGATCTATTTACTGATTCTTTATCTAAGGGCGTAGGCGATATACACAAGGCAGTCAGTGGCTGAAGAAGATGCGCCGAAGATATGACATATCATGAAAGCAGCCTATGTTCAGCAGTGGTCTTAGATCAATTGACGATGATGGTGATGAGTGCATCATTTTTGCTCTGCAGCAAATGAGCTTTAAAATGTGATTTTAGCTCTTACTTTGATTGATAACAAAACTGTGGAAGACCACAATACCGCGGCCTATAAATGTAAATAAATAAATATGAGTGAACATTTCCATCTGACTTCAAACTAAGCAAAGTAAAAAGATTATAGGTATAAAACTTATATATTTTTAAATACACACTTATTATTGTACATAGAAAACACCCAGTATACTTCATAAAAGTTGTACGACATCTAAGAATGCGTGATCCATTTTTAGTCACTATTTTGTTTTCCACCGTCAAACATACCGTGAAAACGAACAAAACGCCCTTTGTGACATGGGTTATCGTTTCAGACATATTCCATCAAAATAAGATGCAAGTGTTCAATTTTGTCCCATCTGTCGCTTATAAGAAACTTATACTTTTATACCTAGTATGAAGGTGAACTTATTCACGCATCCTTACCATCCATGAAGCGCAGGGATTGACATACGAGTCGGTAATCGTAATTAAAACTAAGGCAAACATGAAGCTGCACGAGACCGTATCCCATGCGGTTGTTGCAATCTCACGGCACACGGGGACCTTCACATACTACGCTGACGACACCGACGACGCCATCGGTCGGTTCGTGCGGCGAGCGTTGGCTGCATCACCAAAGTCCATTCGAGATTTCAACCTACAGATGGCCATTAGAGACAGAAATTACTAGAATTAGGTTTTAAATGTCCCCCCCCTTCTCCCCCCCATTATTTTCCTCTTCTTCTCCTAATCTAAGAACTATGTAAATAAAAAAGGTTATTGTAATGACAAAGGTCACGGGCCCCAGAGTCGTAGAGTGCTTAAATTAAATAAAAAAAAAGGTTAACTTATTCAATGAAACCTATCACTATCATAACTATCTTAATCGATACCTAAACATCTAAAATCTCTTCACAGAACTGAATATTTCAATACTTTTTCCATTTATCCCATGGAATCAACACAAACGAGTAGTACGTACAGTTTTCTGATAGAGATCGCTTTTAGCGATAAGGTTGCCAACGTGTCGCACGCATTCAAAAATCATCAATATTTGGTTTTGCGTATATTTTTGTTTGATGGGTCGATAAAGTGTATATTTCCAAAACACGTGCTTAAACTAAAAGAAGATACAAAAGACATCAGGAACACCGCTGCTAAGTTTTTCCACACTTTCCGCGCCAGTTATTTTACCCTCCATTGAAAATGCACACGTAATCAGAGTTTAAACTTGCTAACGGACTAGAGATGTTACGGAGCTTCTACTCCAGTTCCGGAAAATATAAACTTCCGATTGATTTCGAACTCATTCAGTTGGAACATGAAGTAAAAATCGCAGACAATCGCAACATCGCCTTGACAGATTGTTCGTAGGCTGTGAATTGATTTCTAGCGTCACGCTCGGGTATGATAAGAAATCTTCGTGTAAACTCGGAACCATAGCCATTGGCCATCAAGAAATGCGTCAGCCAAAGGGAAATGCTGAAAGGGCGTGGCCTAGCCATCATGGCATGGCCATCTAGAAATACGTCAGCCAATTGGAAATGTTGACGTATTTCTTGATGGTCATGCCATAATGATCAGGCCACACCCTCCAGTTACACCCGTGTAGTTTCCAAAGTAAGCTATCAAAGTCTGAGTTAAAAGTTTTCACTTCTATCGGTAGTTCCTATGACTGCCAATTTTTTTTAATACGCTATACAGTATTGTGAATTTTATTGTTTCGTACCTTTACAGCTCTTTTTTAGATAAAACTAAACTTTTGAAATGGATTTAGTGACTATTACGACCAACGACATTTATGTATCATATATTTTATGAACCGAAAACGTAATTTATGTTTGTTGTTACTTTTTCATAGAGCGTTATATAAGACAATTTGTGGAATAGGAATATTTTAGACTTGTATGCGTTATGCCACTTCTATATTATGTATTTCTGTGTACAAAGGCTTGAATTGTACTTTGGTCCAAACAAAAGTTTCCATAAGAAAGTGAGCTTAGTTGTCGATGGGTGGGGACTTAACCAATGTTATACTGTGTTCCTTCTTTGCCTTGGTTCTGTGTTCCTTCTGTGCCTTGCTTGAAATTATTTTACGATAAATATCATTTTATGCTTGTGATCTAAGAAATGATTTGTTTTCAAGTTTTATAGACTTGTGAAAAGACCTGTATTGCCATAAATATAATTAGTTGTGCCCTAAAGAAACATTTATTAAATAAATACATAATAAATAAAAAACGCGTGTCTATAGAAAAATGTTTTATATTTTTCTGTTTGTAGACTAGTGTCGATACCGAGAATCTCTGATAATAAATTAGAGGTAAAAATATGATATATTAATAGAGTTTTCGTTTTAGGTTGAAATTTCTGTAAATTAAGAACACCGCTATCCCAGGAAATCAAAGTGTAAACATGAAACCGAGAACAAGTTGCGAAACTAGCGAAACCCCACAATAACTCTGAGGCTGGTCCTTTAATTCGCAAGCACCCGATACTTCATACACTTCGTCGCTAATTACCGGTCCCTTTTCACGTGACCTCCCTTATTTATTACCTACAATGTCTGTTGAAAGGTATACGGTTTGACGCAGTATAAAATGTTTCATTGACAAAGTACGTTAGCAAAAGCTAAACTGTCTGTACCGAATCTCTATAATATCTATTTATCCTTCTAATATTATAAATGTAAATGTTTGGATATTTATTGCTCAATTACGTCGTAACGTATGAACGGATTGGGTTGAAATTTGGAACACAGTTAGATTATAATAATAATAAAGCCTTTTTATTTCGAACTACGTACAATTTAACATTTTTGCTTATTTTTTATTTCTTATATTATATCTCGTAATTCGACGTGCCTCATGGCATAGGCCTCCTCCAGCTCTCTCCATTGAACTCTGTCTTCTGCTACTCTGGTCCAGCATGATCCTAGAGTAAGGCGGATATCGTCACTCCATCTTGTTTTCGGACGTCCCTGTCTTCTGATGTCTCCTCTTGGATACCATAAGGTCACCTGTTTGCTCCATTTGTTAATATTGCAGCGCAGCATGTGACCTGTCCAGCTCCATTTTAGGTGGTCTATACGAGTTATTATGTCCGTTACTTTTGTCTTCCGTCTTATTTCCAAATTTTGGATTCTGTCGCTAAGCCTGATTCCCAACATGCTTCTTTCCATTGCTCTTTCGGTTTTAGCAAGTTTTTCTCTTTGTTTGTCCGTTAATGTCCATGTCTCGCAGCCGTATGTCATGCAGGGGAGAATACAAGTGTTGAAAGTCTTCCTCTTGATATGCATGCTTATATCCTTGTTCTTGGTTATTTCTTTCAACGACCAGTATTTATTCCACCCGCAGGCTATTCTTTTGTTAATTTCCTTAGACATGGAATCTTCGGGAGATATAATTTGTCCTAGGTATACATATTCTTTCACATATTCGAAATTGGTTCCGTCGACCTCTATGGTAGTTTCTGTTGAGTTGGTCATAAGTTTTGTTTTGTCTACGTTAATTTCTAAGCCTACTGCTCGACTTTTCTCTGTTAATTCTTTTACCATGCGTTCTAGTTTCTTGGGGTCTTCTTCTAATAGGACAATATCATCCGCAAATCTCAAATTATTGAGGCGGTTTCCATTGATTGAAATACCGTAATTCTCCCAGTCCAATTGTCTAAATGTGTGTTCCAGCACAGCATTAAACAGCTTAGGAGATAATGGGTCTCCTTGCCTCACACCTCTATTTATTGGAAAGGTGTCTCCTTTTGATTCTAATTTGATACTGCCTTTGCTTTTTTTGTAGATGGACTTCATTAGTTCTATATAGATTTCGTCCACCCCTTGTTCTTTTAGACTTAGCCAGATAACGTTGTGTTTTAGACTGTCAAATGCTTTGGAGTAATCTATGAAGCAGATATATAAAGTCTTCTGGTATTCCTTGTATTTTTCCAAGATTTGTTTGATTGTGTGGATATGATCTATAGTACTGAAGTTCTTTCTAAATCCTGCCTGCTCGATTGGTTGGTTTTCGTCTAAGACCCTTGTCACCCTTTCAAGAATTATTTTTGCAAAGACTTTGTATAAATTTGATATTAGGCTGATTGGTCTATAGTTTCCGATGTTCTCTTTATCTCCTTTCTTATGAAGAAGAATGATATGTGATTCGTTCCATTGTTTCGGGATTATGCCTGTTGTCATAATATCATTGAATAACTTAGTTAGGATTGGGCTTATTTCTTCTTCTGTGCCTCTGAGTAGTTCGTTTGTTATACTATCAGGTCCTGGAGCTTTTTCTAGTTTCTGCGACATTATGGCTTTCTGTACTTCCTGCATGAGTATCAATGGAACTTCACTACTAGTATAATTCATTTTGGGAACGTTATTGGCGTTATTTTCTCGGTCGTTATCATCGTTTGAGTAGAGAGTTCGATAATATTCCGTGGCAAGACCCTGGATTCTTCTGCGAAGAGTTACTTGTTTGGATCTATTGTTTTTAAGTTTTGGTATCCATTCCATTCCGTATTCTCTTAACTCTTTGAAGGCTTTCCTAGTTCCCCCAGTTCTTTGTATTTCATTTTCTAGTTTATTAATTCTTTTTAAGTTCCTATCTTTCCTAATACTTTCGCGAATCAGTTTGCTAAGTCTAGATATTTCATGACGGTTTTCCACAGTTTTTGATTTATCTGTCATTAGTATTTTCCTTTCTTCTAGGAGCTCTACTGTCTTTTCCCCGAATTTCACCTCTTTTGTTGTATTTACTATCCTCAGTTTTGACAGTTGTTTATCTATTAGGTCATATTTTTGTGGTACCCTTGTGTCTGAGTTTACTATTTCTTTTAATGTGTTGATGGCCGCAGAATCTATTAGTGCTCTGTGTTGTTCCAATGTCAATTTACTCTTAATTTTAGTTCTATCTCTTTTGGTTCGAACGTCTTTTAAACGGCATCGTACCATGCGATGATTCGTATTAAAATTTAAATTTTGAATAACGTGTGCGTCTTGAAAAAAATTTGGTTTATTAGTTATTATGAAATCGATTTCGTTTTTGTACTTGCCATCAGGTGATAGCCAAGTCCATTTAGTTTTGTATTTTTTTTTGAAGATTGAATTAAGTAAAGTTAAGTTATTTTGCAGTAAAAAATCAATTAGTCGATGTCCGTTAGTGCTTCTCTTTCCATATCCATGTTTGCCCATTATCAGTTCTTCTCCGGGTTCTCTGCAGCCTACCTGCGCATTAAAGTCGCCCATAACAATAAGAAAGTTATTTTGGTATTTTTTTATAGTATCAGACAGAGTATAGTAAAATACTTCGCTTTCGGTTTCTATTGCCTGTTCTGTGGGTGCGTATGCTTGAATTATTGTCCACGGTTTTATGTATCCTGGCATATTAATGTTGAGAATTGCTATTCTGTCTGATATACCTATCAGTTCTTGTATACATTTTTTATAGCCTTTTTTTATTAGAAAACCCACTCCTCTTTGGCCTGCTGTTTCACCTTTCTGATATAAAATATAATCATTTCGTTCTATTATTTTCTCCTCAAGTCTTCTCATTTCACTTATGCCCAGGATGTCAAATTTAATATTTTGTAACGCCTTTTCTAACTCCAGTAAGCTTTCTTGTGTGCGCAGAGTTCTTGTATTAAGTGTTGCGATGTTGATTGTTTCACTTCTTTTTGCTGGAGGGTGTTGGTCTAGTGCTCCCGCGGGGACCAACCGTTGTGGGAGACAATTTATGTGTTGTTTTTGTTTGGATGTATTTTGTGTTATTTTTGTTTCTGTTTGTTTTCGATTTTCTAAGGCTTTTGTTAGTTTTTTGAGGAATTTAGGTAGGGATCAGATCTTGTTTTATCGATATAACTGAGTAGATTAGGTGTAATAATTTCATTTTTCTGTATTTTAGTACGAGATTGGGTTGTATTGGTTGTCAGTTAGATTATAGTCTGGAAGAACACATAGGCTACTTTATTCCGGGAAAATAACGGGAAAGGAAACTACGCGGGTAAAGCAGCGTGGTGCTGCTAGTAAGACCATAAATATGATTATGTTTAATTTTGGACTGGGTACACATTGGAAAATCTGTTATGATATAACAGCGAAAATATTAACGTCGTAGTACTCGAATAAATAAAAATCGGTTGTCTGTAAAGTTACTGATGATAGTTGAACGTGACAACTTCAACTCCAAGCCTTAAATGGAACGCCTCAGAGCGAGGTAACGCCGCATGACATCATGCGGCGAGGTAACGCCGCATGACGTCATGTTTTTTCGTGCGTGCAGCCGGCTTCATCGAATTATAAGACGTTGTCACGTCAATAATTGTATAGTTTGGTTATTCATGCTGACCAAACATAGATGAGCATACATATTTTATACTAGCTGTAGTTACACTGCACGCGTTGCTGCGCCATTTGTCGGAAATTAGTCGTACCAACTAAAAAACCTTTTTTTGGCTCATGCACAACGTTGCTGAAGACTATTCACGATCCAATGCATAGTTTACGATTATATAAAGGACATACAGATAAACATTCATTTTTAAGCATACAAATATGTAGATGGAATACGTCGATTGGACAAACAGTTTAAGTTTTGGTAAATTTTCAAACTTTAAATTTTCATTGTTCCTACGAATATAAACGAACTTGAAAAGAAATATTAAAGATTTTAAAACATCAGTTAGTTGTACAAATGGTTGTAGAAAAGTTTGGTGCAGGTCTACTTTGATACATAACAATAGGAACAGATTGGTGGACGATTTATCCGCAACACCATCTGACCAACCAAGCAAGGCTTGTACTATGGCAGCCAGATAGCTGATATAATACTTATATTTATAGTTTTAAACACATACTTAGTAAACACAAACACAGTACAAATATTTAAATTCATCACACAAATATTTGCACTGGGTGGGAATCGAAACCTCGACTTTGCAGGCAGAGTTACTACCCACTAAGCCACCAGGCCAGTCAAAATGTAATGTGTCAAGTTTGTCCTCTGGCTTACACTAAATATACCGCAAAGGTGTTCATGTTATTTAATTTGTTTGGGTCAAATAATGTGTTCCGGGGAAGGGTCACGGTAGGAAGCGGTACACGAGACATTTCGACGGTGATGAGTTTACCTGACTACTTAACTTTTGTGCTCAGACCTCTTTATTTCGAACAAAAGGATTTTTAATGCGGACCAAAGCGATTATTCACGTTTACACGCTTGGGTTAGGATTTGTCGTCCAGTATTATGAGTCTGCTCCTCGTCAGATTTAAATTTTAGTTTGTTTTTATTCTGAACTATTTCGATGAGTGAGTAGTAACTGTTGGGTTTATAAGGGATAGGTGCTTTGGTTAAAATACAGTCATAAATAACTGTCTTAATAACTACATTTTTAAATTTAGTACCAGAAAATGTATCTGCGTCAATTGAACTTCATCATATTGTTTATCAACTATTTATAAGTACTAGCATTGCCCCGTGGTTTTACCCGCGTAGTTCCCGTTCCCGTCATTCCCGTTATTTTCCCGGGATAAAAAGTAGCATACATAAATAGCATACATTTGTAGTGGTAGGACTCTTAGCAGAGTCCGCCTGGGGAAGTACCACACCTTTGCCAATTATTCTACCGCCAAGCAGTAATGTGCAAACATTACTGTGTTCCGGTTTGAAGGGCAATGTTTCCAGAGACATTACAGGGCTTAGAGATATAACAACTTAGATCTCTGGGTGACGAGCGCAGTGCAGTGCTAGGTAATGATTTGGGCTCTCCATGTTCCAATAGCTGCGTGTCACTGTGCTGTTATGTGGCAGGCATGTTGCTTACCATCAGGCACATGTCCTGCTCGTCTCGTCACTCTTTATTTAAAATATATATATATATATATATATATAATATATATATATACATAAATATAGTATACGTCCATGCTTTAAACATTAATACTTTAGAGAGAACATCGATTCCACGTAAGCTTACCGAACACTTTTCGCAATGCACCCACATAGCTGCATCGATCTACTTATCGGTATAATAAGTCTAGGTTACAACGGAGTGCTGGCTCTTGTCACTGCCGTTTCTGGGCCATTAGTGTCGCTCTGGCGATAACTTTGACTCTCGCCGGTCTCTAGGTCGGTGGTCGCTAGGATAGGACTTTGCTGCTGTTAAAATTGTCAGATTTAGAACAAGATATTTCAAACCAAAGCCACGAGTGTCAGTTTAGCCTATTAATTCTATAAATGTTTGGATATTCTGATGTTTGTTGCTCCATTACGTCGTAACGTATGAATGGATCGGGTTGAAATTTTGAATACAGAGTAGTCATGCCCCAAGAGGCCAAATTTGGGCAAAACCGATTTTGGGACTTTAAAACCTTATTTTTTCATGATATACATACTCGATTATTAGTTTATTTTGATGGCTAAGAGATAGACGATAATATTAATTAGTACATTGTCGTTTACAGACACACAAAATTTGGATTCATTTTTTATCAGTAATGATTTTTTGTGTGACGTCACGACGCCGGCCGCGTCGCGAGTCGGGCTTAATGGGTAATTGACATGCAATAAATGTAGCTTTGCAAGTATAGTTGTATTAGTTTATCATTACCACTGGCTTATTAAATGAGAAAAGACCACAAGTTCCAGAAGTAGGAACATACAGGCTATACTGTACAGAGAATGAGTTGTACCCTGCACCACAGGATGTTTTCTTTGAAATCCGATATTTCCTCACACAAAGAGTTTACATAAATTGCTGGAACTTCCTTTAACCTTCTTTTATGTTGTTAAAATTCAATTTTTTACCCAACATCATGGAAAATTAATCCACCACAGTCATGCATAGTCACTCACAGGCAAAATTAATTTCATGGCTACAAAGCGCGGTGAATTGGTGCCAATATCAGAACTCCTTTATCTTTTGATACGTCGGCACCAAGGATGTGGTCTTGTCTTATGAATGGTAGATGTGCTATTTGTTGCTTTTGTATTAAACATGCTTGCTATGTGTACCTGATAAAAAATTTAATATTGTAAAAATGTTGCTTTACGGCAATTTTAATTAGAAAACTATTGTAGTCATTTTTAATTAACTAACGTGTTTTTCATTTGTCAAGCAAGAGTTAAGCTTGATAATGTTTTTAAACTATAATTAAAATACCAAGAGATTTTTAGTCAAAATTGCGTGTAGTAACATAATTTTTGATAGTATTTTTATGTGCTCGGCTAAATTCAAATTAAATTTAACACGAACCTAAGTTCTTGGTAAAATTGATAAAAGTATAGTTTTAAAACAGTGACAATACCGTAAAAAATAAGATTTACGTGAGTTGTTTTTAAAAAGTATTGGATTTAGAACTGTAGGTAATCATTTATTTTTCCGAGCAGTTAAGTTGTATAGCGCAAGCATTAAGCCGTGATTTATCGTAAAGAGAGCACATCTCCCGTGAAAACATCATCGCGTTCAACTCAATTATATGTTCATACCAGCAAAAGCTTATAAAATATAATTTATTCCGGGGGAAAGTCGTAAATTCGCAAAATTGGAATATACTGAGTTACTTTGTTGTTGCCGCTTGTTGTATTTCAAAAATCTTGTGCTGCACAGCATCAAAATACCTATGTTTTTTTGCAGATTTAAAATAATCAAATATAGATTACTTTACGATTATAATTGGTATTAGTCGTTCATTAGTATAATTATAGTTTATTAATAAGAAAAGTTGATTTCATCATTTATAAATATAGTAACTACTAGCAGCGCCCCGCAGAGTTATCCGCGTAGTTCCCGTTCCCGCTGTTTTTTCGAGATAAAATATATAATTATCCTATGTATGATGCATGAAATATATATCCAATAATAATAGCCTATGTGTTTTTCCAGACTATAATCTATCTGTGTTCCAAACTTCAGCCCGATCCGTTTATACGTTAGGACGTGATTGAGTAACAAACATCCATACATTAACATTTATAATATTAGTAGGATTATAAATGTCAATGTATGGATGTTTGGATTATTGTATTAGTGGGATTAGTAACTTAATAGATATTTACATTTATTGTTTACTATAAATACTTACGTTTCATTTCGGTAAAACCGTCATAACTTATTTTCTTTTTGACATGTTAACCAAAACTTATAAAGTTTGTTCTATGGAAGTTTGATAAATTATACAATATTTACATAAATGTAAATTACTTTGGTGTTGTTGGGTAGGTAGTGTTGTAGAAGTCATGGACCAAGGGCGTTCAACAGTTAGTTTAGGAGATAGGATAATGAACGAAAGCGGCGGAGTAGGCCATCACTATTCGGCGAGGCCATAATATACGACTAAAATGATGGCCAGTTTACTCTGGGTGCCTTTAGGAGCTGGTGTGTTATTTTAATTCATATTAATTTAATAGGATTCTTTTCTTTTTTTTTTAACTTGAATAGGTTTACACTTGACCGCCATCTCGTCTGATGTTAAGCGACGATGCGGCCTACGATGAAGCGTGCTTACCTAGAAGAAACCGATTCACTCTCGACTTGAAGACACCAAGATTATAACTATCGGGGAAAATCCACTCTGGTAGCTCATTCCACAGCTTAGACGTTCTTATCACAAATGTAGAGTAAAACCTCTTTGTTCGTGTAGGATAACCCAACACGACTGAGTGGTATATTTTGAAAATGAATGTTGATGAAATACTTACATATCATTCCTTGTGCGACGCTGATCTGCACTCTTCGTGTGGTCAGAAACACACAGGCTTATTTGTGAATAAGTAAATAAAACTGGCAGTCATGGAGACTGGTAATGGAAATGTAAACTTATAATTTAGAATTCCACTAATGTTTCGCAATACGTCACCTGTACAGTCTACTGGGCCTAACCTTCTGCGCGTCCCTTCTCGAAAGCGTCCTTCCTGGAGACCAGATATGGTATCTTCGTGTTGGAGTAGGTAGCTATAGATATACTACTATTGCTCATGTCGCTGACAGCAATCTACAAGATTTCATTCATCCAAAACCCGTAAGACTTGAAGCTCAGCTGCTCCGTTACTCCGACGCTACGCCGTCACCGTCGCTCGACATTAGATCTCCCCTTGTCCAATGTCTTTTCAATTTCTTAACTTGGCCATGATTAAGCCAGATATCGTTTGATGTTTAACAATAATGCTGTTATTAAAATCGTGCGTATGTATCAGAATCAGATGCTTACTTAATAAATTATTAATAACCCTTGTCATGATAATCTGAAAAAACTCTATAGGTACTAGAATATGTCCGTGATTTCGTCTCAAATTTTATATGAGTATTATATTAGCTATCTAGTTTCCGTAATACAAGATTTGCCTTTGCTTTGAATGTCTACCAGTATTTATTTATTTATGTAATTCATGTTAGAAGAAATTGAGATTTGCTTAGGATAAAAATGTGTTATTCCAGACTACATATCGAGTTTCGATTTTATCCGTTTGATCGCGAATAGTAAATGTTACTTATTTAATGGTCCGACATCTCTGACGCGTTAAAGAACTCGTGTTCTAGAACTGACGAAAGCTTAAGTAGTGTATGCTGTATGCGTATAATAATTATGTTCAATATTACTTTTACAATTTTAAAAGATATAACAGATCTACCAACGAACCAACGTGAGTAACAAACACCCGAATATGCACATTTGAAATGTAGTGCAAATTGGCTGTCAGAAATCGGTTTATATTAGATACCTGTGCTTCATCATACAAAACATGTTGTATATTATAAACATACTTTTGCAACATATTACTTCTTGACGCATATTACGGCAGTTCATAAACTTTATGTCCGTACTTCGTACGCCCGCGTTCTATGTTTAGTACTAAAATGTTGTGCAAGTATTAAATTTCATGTCAGTCAACTATGATATTCATAAAACATCGTGAAAATGCTTTGTAAGGCCTAAAGTCATACTTAAGCGAGACGACAAAAAACGAATTATCCCGTCAGTTAGATAAAAAAATATTGAACACACATTTTCTTTTGTTTCACAAAGAAGTATTTGTTTCTCTACGAAAAAAAAAAAAACAAAAACCGACTTTAATTTGAAATAATATTACCAAATTTCCGAAACCATCCCTAAGTGGTCTAGATAAATTAAAGCGAATGTTAGCTTTTGGTTTATATTTAAAAAACCGCCCTAATTATTTAGATAAAATTTATATGTTCCACCTTTAAACTATGTTATATCAAACAAAAAAGGAACTTACAATTGATGCACAAATAGCGGAGCAATCGCGTAATACACATAAAAAACATACAACCGAAATGAGAACCTTTGCTTTTTTTAAGTCGGTTAAAAATGACGAAAATACAGTCCATCAACGTCAGTGACGTCATTTCATGGTAGGACTTTTGCGAATAAGTGACGACACAACAACCAAAGAGTTCCCTACGCAGTTCACCGATATTAGAACAGTCGTTGCTACCTATTTTAGAGGAAAAAAGTGATGTTTGCGCATTACTGCTTAGTGGTAGAATAACTGGCAAAAGCGTGGTACATTCCCAGGCGAACTTTGTAAAAATTCCTACCACTATGTAACCAAAACAAACCCGAAAACGCGATTTAAACTAAAAATCATCCTATCCTAAAATTATACAAACACAATTCCCCCAAGGTCAGACAGCTCCGTAACTTGTATGTAAATCGTGGGATACTACAAATTGTGTATGTCAACAAAATGAGGCGTTCTCTCATTAAAAATTCAAGTCACGGACTGTCAAAAGTGGAGAATCAGGGAAACTCGAGGGTCTAAACTCAGCCCCGCGCGTAATTGGGCGTGAAGGTTTATGTTGTTTTTTTTTTCACATTTTATCTCGTAGGTAGAAAAAACAAAAGTGCTATTTGGGCTGGTCTTGCAAAGGTCTAATTAGTTTTGTCTTGGTATTTACTTGGCGTCGGTAATCTTTGCTCTACACCTTTTTTATTTGGACACGGAGTGTTCTAATTTTATAAACGTTATTTTTGTGTACTGTTTCTATTAGAATGATAAATACCATTTATAATATCCTAAAATAGGTTAGAAATTTGTAGTAAAAACAAAACAAAACAAATTATTTATTTAGTGGTAATGTGTAAGAAAGAAATTGTATTACATATTTCATTTTTTGCAAATTTTTTCGTTATAAAAGATTGTAACCATCGGGAAAAATCCACTCCGGCAACGCATTCCGCAGCCTGCCTAGACGTTATTATCACAAAATAAGAGTCACACCTCTTCGTTTGAGTCTTTGGAACTTAAACCATGAAACGGTGTCGCTTTTGCGAGCTACGAGCAGTCCGGTAGCAAAAAGGGTAAGGTGATATTAGATTATAGAAATCAGGTGCACACCTTCCCGAAGTGTATCTGATAAAAACCCGATGTTCAAGACTGAAGTTTTTTTTGCACAAGGGTTGTTGCATATGAGCCTTTTGGCACGTCTCTCGATCGATTCCAGACCCTCCAGCTGATACTTCGCCGATCCGTTCGAAAGGTGCGAACAGTACTCGATACAAGAGCAAATCTGTGCTTGATATAGTGTGAACAACTGTTCAGACTTGAAGTACCTTCACATTTTCAACCAATTCAACCAAACAAATTCTGAAATGCTGCAGTACGTCAAAATTTTTAAATTTAAACTTGAATATATGAACACAGCCCCTGGTGAATGCGGACAAAGACGAATTCCATATGAAGACAGAACACCGTGACAGCAGTCTACCCACATTTTGGGGTAAAATAACCCCAACTAATTAAAACGGTGTTAAACTTCCCCCCGCTGGGGGCAGTAAAAACTTTGGGCGCCGTGCGACGGGCGTTTTTAGTGGGGCTATAGAATCGGTGAGTAATTTAGAAGCTGGAAAAAAGTTGATAGCTAAGAATATTGCTTTTTCCAACGCTTTGGACTCGTAACTAGTAAGAAGAATCCTAAGTGTATTTTTTTAGCTGTGTAGGTATTGATTTCTCTTTGAATTGCTTTCTTTCTGAAGTTATATTATCTTTGAAAAGGTTTGCAGATATACTTCTCACAGTAACATCGGTAAACAGCGTGTAGTGATCTTGCAGTTTACCAATGCAGATGTATTTGTTAAAATATAGAAGAAGTCTAGAAATAAGAACTGTTAAAATTTACGAAAACATAAATCATTTAGGCTGTGTCAATTTATGTTCCTTGAAGTCAATACAGTTAATTTACTAATATAAATATCATGAAGGCAAATGTTTAATTAACGATTATTTCAATTTTTTCATTAAATATATCCCATTGTATCATTCTATCAAAAATAACTTTCTAAGTTAAATAGCCATCATAATTACAAAATTACAACCACATGGGACCCCACATGTGTATTAACGCACTTTTGTATTAACCCATTTTTTTTCAGAACATACTAAAAAGAATTGGAGTACAGTCTCATCTTCTTCTTGTCAGTCTTGGTGTTGCCTGAAAAAAGCCTTCATCATCATCAGCCTGTGTTCGTCTACCGCTGCACATAGGCCTGTCCTATAACACGCCACTCAGCCCGAACCTCGGTCTTACGTTTCCAACCGCCACCAGCCATCTTTCGTATATTCACTCCATCTGGTCTCACCTTACTTAAATAAAGTGGCCAAGTGCGAGTTGGACTCGCCCATGAAGGGTTCCGTTGCAGCAAGTAACATAATATACATAGTACACATAGTTCTTGTAGTTCGTTGTAACTTTGGTCGAAGTTTCAATAATAGTGTATTTATGACGTACTAAAAAAAAACTACTCATCAGATCGAGTTCAAACTAATTTTCGTTGGTAGTTTACATGGTAATGTACATCATATATTTTTTTTAGATTTTTCATTCTCTTACTTTAGAAGTTAGAGGGGGGGGGACACACATTTTACCACTTTGGAAGTGTCTCTCGCGCAAATTATTCAGTGTAGACGAAAATGATTTTAGAAACCTCAACATCATTTTTGAAGACCTATCGATAGATACCCCACACGTGTAGGTTTGAAGAAAAAAAATTTTTTGACTTTCAGTTCGCAATATGGGGGGCAACCCTAATTTTTCTTTTTTTTTTCTTTTTCTGTAATAATCCTAATGCGGTTTACAGAATACATCTACTTACCAAGTTTCAACAGTGTAGTTTTCATAGTTTCGGCAAAAAGTGGCTGTGACATACGGACGGACAGACAGACAGACAGACAGACAGACAGACAGACAGACAGACAGACATGACGAATCTATAAGGGTTCCGTTTTTACGTTTTACGGAACCCTAAAAAAGCTTTACCTAGAAAAAAAATATGCCGTCGCTTTAACTATTATATTATAAAGCAAGTTGTCGGCTAAAGCTTGAGCTTTAGCCTATTTCAACATAAAATAAAGTGGCCAAGTGCAAGTCGGACTCGCTCATGAAGGGTTCCGTTGCAGCAAGTAACATAATATACATAGTACACAAAGTTCTTGTAGTTCGTTGTAACTTTGATCGAAGTTTCAATAATAGTGTATTTATGACGTACTAAAAAAACTACTAATCAAAACGAGTTCAAACCAATTTTCGTTGTTAGTTTACATGGTAATGTGCATCATATATATTTTTTAGATTTTTCATTCTTTTACTTTAGAAGTTAGAGGGGGGGGGGACACACACATTTTACCACTTTGGAAGTGTGTCTCGCGCAAATTATTCAGTGTAGATGAAAATGATTTTAGAAACCTCAAAATCATTTTTGAAGACCTATCGATAGACACCGCACACGTGTAGGTTTGATGAAAAAAAAATGTTGAGTTTCAGTTCCCAGTATGGGAGGCAACCCTAATTTTTCTTTTCTTTTAATTTTTTTGTTCGAATCTTAATGCGGTTTACAGAATACATCTACTTACCAAGTTTCAACAGTGTAGTTCTCATAGTTTCGGCAAAAAGTGGCTGTGACATACGGACGGACAGACAGACAGACAGACATGACGAATCTATAAGGGTTCCGTTTTTACGTTTTACGGAACCCTAAAAAAGTTACGGCAGTCTATCAACTTTGCAGCTATCAACTATTTACTTTTTAAAAGTATGTAGGTAACATGTTTGTGCTCAGAAAATTGATAAACACTTTCTAATTCTGTTACAAGTACGTTAGTTGTTCACCTCGTATTATTTTACTTACTATCTGCAAAGACTTGTCGATTTAGTGGCTTCTTCCCCCATGCATGGACGCGTTACGACAGCCGCTAGTTTTGCTAACAACCGGGATGAATATGTACGGCTTAATGTGACCTTATTCCTAACTACGCACTGAAAAGTTATATGGAACATAGGCACAAAAATACATTAAATTACAAATAGTACGGCATTTTAATTTATAGATTCTGTTCATGTCCGTCGGCGCAAAAGTGATACATGCCATATTTGAGAATATTGTCTACAATTCCATTTGCGATTTGCTGAAGACTGTAAACTTCCTATTTCTAACGGTGTGGGCTCATAAGTGGTCTACGGCGAATATTTGTGTTGGCGCGATGAGTGTGGCCGGGTACATCGTCTCATCGCAAAGTATTAAGATTATATAAGAGAGCTCTTGGTAAACTGGCGCGAATTATAGGCATATTCGCTTGACCTACGTCAATTCAAAATCAAAATTCATTTATTTCAAGTAAGGTTCCCCATAAATTATACAATTCATTCAATCAATTTCAAACGTCACAAAAGTAACATTAAAGACTTAAGTATTGGATAGCTTTACTAGCTTTTCAGAATTTCGTATCTCTTTTAACACACTTTTATTAGCTTCACTTGTAACTAACTACGGGTATTATATATCTAAGAAAATCTTGGAATCTTAATTTGACCCACTTTCCGGTCTTCGATTAAGATTAAATTTTACACACGCTCTGAATTCTAATAACAATACATGACTAATTAAGAAACGTCATTAAAAATCCAATATGGCGCCCTCCCCAAAATGCCGGACTGGCTGTTTGAAATCCACCCCCATGATGTGGTTATCAAATGAAAGGGTTTGCAGTCAGAAATACGAAAAAAAGTCACGTGACTTAAATTCAATATAGCGGACGTCCAAGATGGTGGACGACGTGGATGGGGTGATAATTTTTAGTGCGTGCTAAAAGCGTGTTTTTTCGTTTTTTAAACTATTATTGGTAATTAATGGTGCGACCTTTTGTAGTAGTATTTCAAAGCCAGATGTTGACATACGTAAAAATCTAGAAAATTATATGCCAATCTCTGCGCTTAAGTCAGATAACATACTTTCCGTTCCTGTGCTGTACCTACATGAGAAAAATGAAGTGAAATTATACATATTTGTTGGAGAGTGGTGGACTGTAACTAGCTGGTGAATATAGGAAATGAGAAAAGCGCACAATGATAGTAAAAATATTAAAATTATTTAAAATATTTACAAAATTAAACCAAAACGCTCCGTAACCAAGGTAACTAAAGCAACAACTAAACTCAGGAAAAATATAATATAAAATACAATTAAAATGTTCCAGCCAATCGTCCACAATTATTATACACTCACGGCTATCTCCTTGCGCCTGCGGTAAGAAAATATTACTTTCCAGAATACTTACATCGTTCGATTTCTATGAATAGTAGCCATCCACCATCTCCTCATTCTTCTTTTTTTCATATTATTTCGTAAATGATACTCGTACAATTTTAATAAATGATAGTTTACTGACATATGATTCAAAACCACTATTTCCTCCATTTTTAAATTACTGCCTACGTCTCGACGCACAACAATCTGAACAACCCTATCCCGCACAATACCTTTGATTATTTTCTTGTCTAGATGACGAGTTACACTACAATTGCTCTAATTTTGGTGTTTCTACGTTCGAGCGCTCTATCTAGACAAGTAAATAATCAAAGCACAATACATCGGACAATTACTGGACACGAATCTTCGCCCGCTAATGTAGTCAAGAACATCGTCTTGGTTCGAATACGATGTTTTTGTCGCGCCAACACGTTACGAATATTCGCTCCATAGTGAAGCCACAGCACAACAATAGTCAGCATAAATATTAGCATTTATAAAAGTTGTAATGAATGCAGCACCTTGTCTAGTATAATATTAGCCTCCGCTCAAACTAATTTCTATAACACTATGCCTTCATTGACATCATCCGGATAACTTTTTGTCGGCTGAAAAATTTTTTGTTAGCTCAATTTATCTATCTTCTTCAGAAGTTCTTATGACAGAATATCGTAAGATCATCGAAGCCGAAAAATAGCTGTGACGTAAGAGTCTAGACATAAAATGTTTTCAATTGATTTTTAGACCTTGGTGAATTTGAGTACCGAGGTCAAAATATTACGACGTAAATAAAATACTGAGGTTACGTCTTTAGGCATAATCTGATGTGAAAATTGGAAATGGCTATCCAGCTTGTTGATACGTCCTTTGTGTAGGTTATATCGGCAACTGGCTGTGAGAAAATATGTCATGATCCACAATAATGCGAAGCTGAGGGTCGTGGGTTCGATTCCCACCCAGTGCAAATATTTGTGTGATGAATTTAAATATTTTGTATTGTGTCTGGGTGTTTCTATGTATAATAAGTATGTTTTTATACCTATATTAATAAGTATTAAATCAGCTATTTTGCCGCCAAATTACAAGCTTTGCTTAGTTTGGGGACATATGGTGTTGTGTGTGAATAGTCCATAAATATTTTAAAAAAAAACGATCGATACAAAAATCAACTTAATAAAAATTAAGTATTGCAGTGGCATACTATTATACTGATTCATTTCCTACTGGTATATATTTTAGTAATTAATAGTAGTATGCTGAAGAACTCTATTTTCTATCACAGGTGAAATAGTTATGGGAATTCAATTGAAAACCATCATTCCAACATCAACCTTTAATTAAACAAATTTAAATTAAGAAATGTTTTCACAAAGATTAGTTATTTACATTCATAATTAAATTGTGTGAATACAAACATAAATTAATATTCAGTACAATAATTTGGTTTTATACAACCATATTTAATTTATAATTTATATTACAAAAATCATCTTATCATCTTACGCTATATTCAAAATTTTAATATTAAATTCAATAATCTTATTCTATGTTAAAAAATAGAAAAGTCTCATATTTCTATAATGATATCTCTAAAAGTTGTGTAGAAAGAAAAGCAATTTTCTTGTGAAGTTCCATTTTCGGTATAAGCGAGACTTTGTTAGCTGAATTGCTATTATTTCTTTATGAATCTTGCGAATATTCTGTAGCAATCAGTTTCGTGCTTGTTTTTGGATTTAGTAATGAAAATTCTGTCGTCGTTCTACACAAAGAGATACAATATTTATGACCTTATAGTTTTTGACATCTGGATATAATTACAATTCATCAAAAATCTGTGTTTCTTATTAAATAACATAATTGTGCTTAAAAAATAAACAATGCAACGAATTAAATTTAAAGTTTTGTTACTATGAAATTATATACCAATCCAATTTAGGATTTCGTTTTTTTATTAAAAAAAAGTCTTACTACAAACTTGCAAGAGCAATTAATTGTGTGACAAATTATGCAAAAACCGCAATCAAATATTTATTTAAATCAATATTTACCTTTACATAACTTATAATTCAATTTTCGTATTCCAAATGAAATTATTTATACATAACTTCGGGATATTAGATAACTTTGACGTCACAAACACCAAAAATAAATTTTCCAATTTGGTTTACTCAAAAAAAGGTAAAATTGAGTAATTACGCAATTATTTAATTAACATTTAGAATACAGTGACTATCACAAGCAACTGACATGAAGACTAGTTTCATTAAAATAGTACTTCTATACGGAATCAGAAGCTTAACACGTACAATACCCAGTTCAGAACTCGTTCAAACGTTCAATATCTGTGACATTATGTATAGGCGCACGTTAAAGTGTAAGCGTGATCATTTGGAAGAAAAATTGTACTGACATGACATAATGTATGACGTAGGACCTCCCGAGGGAGATGTCTAGCCCTTTTCTACCGAGAAGGTTTAGCTTTGACAGTTATATTTCCACTAAATTTACTCTGAAAGTGTTATGAAAAAAAAAAGAAAATATTAGACGTGTCGTATATATGTTTAGTTTTTAACAGTTCAACAAAAGTGCCTACCTTTCCAAACATACGCATAATACCATTTTTATCTGCGGTCAAACTGTAGTCAATTCTGTGCATTATCAAATAGTGTGAAATTATAACATTTACTGAAAACTGAAAATTAAACAGAAAAATAATTTACTCGTTAACTGTTACAGTTTACGACTAAAAATGTTTTATTACTTGCGTCGAATAATTGTCCAATTTAACTGCACTTTTACTGGTAAATAATATGTTTCAATAGTCATTTATTTTTGGCAAATTTAGTTTTTTTTGTAATACTAATAATACATAGCATTGGGTACTACACTTAATGTTATTTTGTGAAAAGTGACCGATATATACATAGTTAGTAAATAAATAGTTAAATAATACAAATGATATAAACACCTTCATCAGTTTCTGTCATAACAATCGGTGTTATTATTCCGCCATCAAAAGCATACGCGCGCGTTCCGAAAATATATTACGTAATGCCTACGTCAATATCGAAGATCACTCTATCTGCAAGATTGTCGCTATTACTTATGTGTTCCATTTAATACACTAACTTGAGCTCGGTAGCACATCCCATAAATTATGCTCTAAGTGGCTTGAAACTTAATAAATTTTACACCAAAATCTATTTCGAAAATCCTTGCAGCACTTTAGTTTCAAAATTGGGTCGCTTGATAATAAATATCTCGAAGACTATCTTCTACTTGAAGCCGTTAAAAAAGCGCACTCACTATGTTAAATGCAACCTCGATAGCAATACTTGTGCTGGCATTCACCCAAAGCGAAAACTTCAATAAGAAACATTTCCCGATTCATTTCACCCTTATTTCCTTGTCAGTAGAGTTGAGAAATGCAACTGTAACGTATAGCACTTAGCTGTTAGTTATACTAACTGCTTTTTAACGTTTAATATTTCATATGCTATATTGAAACCGTGGTTCTCGGTCTGCGGTATCGCAAAATATTCGCAGTAATAGGTTATTTTGATAGTGGTTTGCTTGGAAATGCAATTTTTGTGGTATGTCTGTTAATTATTTATTATTTTAAAAACAGTTTTATAAACAAAACTATTAAAATTTTACTGTGCGGTTTGCTTCATTATGGCATGTATAATACGGTCCTTAACACTTGCAAATGCTACGCTGTTTTGAATTGCAAGAAAATTGGCGAGTATAGGTTTTGTTTTTTTTTACTTTTATAGGTTCACACTTCACCGCCATCTTGCCTGATGTTAAGCGACGATGCGGTCTACGATGGAGAAAAAAAAACGATTCACTCTCGATTTGAAGACACAAAGATTGTAACTATCGGGGAAAACCCACTCAGGCAAAGTATTCCACAGCCTAGACGTTCTTATTACAAAAGTAGAGTCAAATCTCTTCGTTCGTGTCTTTGGAACATCAACCATGAAACGATGTCGCTTTTTCGAGCTACGAGCATTTCGATAGAAAAAAGGACAAGGTGAAGTTTATCACTTGGAATTTTAGAATTTTATCCAGAAACGTAATGCATCTCGGAACTGCAACATACGATTTCACAGTTCACTTTTGGAATCCAAACAGAATTCCAAACCAACACTTTAAACATTTACGATCGCACACCCGTTATGCATTTGCTGTTTCCCCTCAAACAATCTGCAATGCATTTGCATTCGCAGTAAGCATTAGCACCGCTATTATCCAACAAAATGTTAGCACTTAGCAGGACAGCCAATAAACCTGCGGATTTGGATCCACTCTAATTGGAAAATGTAGATTTGAATTAAATGCTCCATTTGTATCTATAGTTTTTTTATGATCGGGGTGATACTTATACCAATGCGTACTTTATGGAGTAGAATTTAATGTTACCTTTTCTTACTCGTTTTTTTATACACAAAGTAACGCTCTGCCTGATCATGAAAAAGTTACCTTTTTCAACAAAACACGTGACGCATAATTTTAAAGTATCGAGATTATTCGCTTACTGTGATTTCTTTTTCATTTCATTTCCACAGACGTACGTTTTTCAGCTGTTCGCTTACAAACTTCACTTATATTATTATTCACATAAGGTTGCAGTGAGCTCAACATAACTTAAAGTATAACTATATAACTTGCTTTTCTCCAAAAAAAAACATCTTCAATTTAAAATTTAAGGCATTCCACCAAATTCGATAGGAAGCAGTTATCGAGATAACGCAAGTAAATTTTAGTTGTTTTTTTGTTCATATTTTAAAAACTACTACATCGACTTCGACCATATAACATTAAAGTTATATGGGATCACTTCTGAACTATGATATACTCACATAAAAAAACATCAAAATTGATTCATAATAGGGTACCGGACTGGGTCAAAAATACACCATCCTAATTAGTTCGTCAGCTAGATCATGGAAAAATATTAGACACATATTTTTTGTTTTTTCATAATATAAAAAATCGTCAAAGATATAGACCATCAAACTTCGAGAGTGGGGGGTCGCGACGTCACTCGTGAGTAAAAATTGTATCACAAGTGACGTCACACGAAACTTCGAAGCGCTGTATCTTCGTAATTTTTTGTTTGTGAAACAAAAGAAAAAATACGTGTACAATAGTTTTTGGCAATCTAACTAACGGGCTACTTAGTTTTTTTGAGGATTGTAGCCTATTGGCGGAGCTATCGCGTTTTATACAAACAAAAAAAACGTGCAACCGAATTGCGAACTCCTCTTATTTCGTAGTCAGTTAAAATTGCTTATTTTATGTAGAAATTGTCACTAGTCCTTCTCGCATTAGTATACATATAGTACTGTTGAATAGCTATTCCATTTTTAGCTAACAAAGAACTGGGACAACGTTCCACGATAGTGTTGTAAACAGAATTACTAATTCTGTCACGAATATTCGAGTTCATTTTCGTTGGATTAGTTACTGTGATGAATTGATGATGGGTTTGCAAATTATGTCGCTGTTTGTAGATTCGCTACGAGGGTTTTTGAATTGGTGAATATTTTCAAGTATTTTCATATCTAATAGTATTCTCAATAGTAAACAATGCGGCGGTTTCTTTTTTATTTACTCTAATTATATAAAATTTAGTGCTTATTGAAACTGTGGTCAAATCAGAATAATTATAGTATGTGAAAATGTAACAACAATGCAATTTAAATTCTGCAAAAAATATTTTAAAACGGTTTCGATATTTTGATAAGTTGTAAAGCTGAATAAATTGAAAAATAAAAATAGCATTTTTTGTCGATGTTTTAATTTTAATGACTGTAAAATGAGAGCGAGCATATTGCCCAATGGTAAGTAGGTACTAATTGCTCATCACAATAGAGTGAGCAGTAATGTAGGTTACAGCTTTGCTCGTCAAAACGGAACACATAAATATTTACGCATTACTTTAACAGAACGTAAACCTGGATTTATTTAACATTAACTGGACATAAAAATACTCATTGACTATCAAAAAATGTTCAGTGTTAACTGGAAACGAAAAGCGTATATCTACATTTCCGCAGCGTCTCAATAAATTAATAATCATAATCTCCCAGACATACTCTTTTTACTCACTATTCCTATTTTTTGTAAGTGTAGAGAAGGTACAAGTAGTACTGTAGTATAAGTAGTTTTTCGCTTGTGAAAGACCTACAATTTCCGTAGATAGAAACGATTCAAGTGTGTTTAAGTGCAGTTTCATGTAAATTAGGTATAAATTAAAAAAAGATAACATACTTAATATTAACAATAATTCCATACATAGGTACTTTCACATTATAGTCTTACACTTTTTTAGTTTTGACATACTAGGCGATGGATTATTGAAAATAACAATACCTGAATACATTATAGTGTATTACATTACATCTAGTAGGAAACGTTATAGAACAATAATATTACCTATTATTGTTACAGTAGCGTCAACATCATCATCATCGCTCTATTAAGATAGGGTGATGATAATGAAGCCTGGGAGAGGCCTATACCATGGACATAGGCCTGTCCTCTGATGTAAATGTTTTCACAAAAACTTAATTAGAATAGAGCCCATTCCTATATGTATCTATGCATAATAAAACGTACAGAACAGTCATTAAAATGTTACGTCTCCAACGTATAGAATACAGTTCAACTGCTATGAATATGCGTTTTTCTTACCATCAGGCACCCGTCTAGCTTGTTTGGTTTCACTTTAAACTTAGAACCTAAACAGGTTTGCGCGGGCCGAAATTAACAAAGAAAACTACCGTTGAACTATATTATTCATGCTTGAAATACAAGCTCATGTTTAATGGTTATTTTAAGCGCTTAATTGAGAGAAAGTTACCTGCAACAGGGAATGTCGCATTGCGTACATATGATTATGACGCTCGCTTTATAACTTTTAATGGAAATACATCTGCCGTTAAAAGGATCGTTATTTTTTATGAGAATGAAAAATGAAATTATCTGGAGTGGAAGTGGCTTTCCCGTATTTTAATTATTGATGGAGGAGATTAAGATTTTATCTCCGAAGAATGAAATCTCTGTATTATGTGAAGTACACAAGTTTGAACGCGAAACTACCAGTTTGATTTTAATAGGTTTTTTTTACCTATTGACCAACTCACGGGAAACATTGATAGTTTAGCATCAACAAATAGAATTGCGATAATTTTAACAAGTCATTTTGATTTTGCGTCAATCCTACGAATAAATAAGAAAGTTTGCACATTAGTTCCTTAATCACTCCGTAAGTATAGATTATAGTCTGCAACTTCATAGGTTTCTTTTTCATATAAATAACTCCAGCTAAATACATAGTACATCTTCCGGTGAATTTAAATTTCTCTTCATAAAAGCGGACTCGGCTCTTAGATTGCGTCACGCTGGATTTAAAATAAAGTAGCCAAGTGCGAGTTGGACTCGCTCATGAAGGGTTCCGTTGCAGCAAGTAACATAATATACATAGTACACATAGTTCTTGTAGTTCGTTGTAACTTTGATCGAAGTTTTAATAATAGTGTATTTATGACGTACTAAAAAAAAAACTACTCATCAGATCGAGTTCAAACTAATTTTCGTTGGTAGTTTTTATGGTAAGGTGCATCATATTAGTTTTTTCATTCTCTTACTTTAGAAGTTAGAGGGGGGGGACACACATTTTACCACTTTGGAAGCGTTTCTCGCACAAATTATTCAGTGTAGACAAAAATTATGTTAGAAACCTCAACATCATTTTTGAAGACCTATCGATAGACACCCAACACGTGTAGGTTTGATGAAAAAAAAATTTTTGAGTGAGAAAAAGTTTTGAGTGAGTGAATTTTTGAGAGTTTTGAGCAACCCTAATTTTTATTTTTTTTTGTTCAAATTTTAATGCGGTTTACAGAATACATCTACTTACCAAGTTTCAACAGTGTAGTTCTCATAGTTTCGGTAAAAAGTGGCTGTGACATACGGACGGACAGACAGACAGACAGACAGACAGACATGACGAATCTATAAGGGTTCCGTTTTTACGTTTTACGGAACCCTAAAAACACGAGATGATTACCTACATAACTTACTATTCACCTCGGTATTTCTATAAATTTCTCGGTACATTTTTACTTTGGTAAACAATAACATTAAACTGAATATTTGTTTTTTATCAATGAAGTAGTTGGTATTGGATTTCAGCAATACCAAATATATTTTTGCAGCAAATAATATACCGATAATTGCATTATAGTACGATGACATTTTTTTTTGTCCGAAAAACCAAAAGCTGGCTTCAGTTGGCCAAATTTCATATTGAGGCATCCAGATAATAAACGAAAGATAAATATGATTTTTGTTCATATTTCCAAAACCACCTCACTAATTTCGATAAAATTTAAATGGAACCACCTCTGAACAAACAAATAAGTAACCATCAAAAATAATTAATTTACTACAACAAGGTATCGGACTGGGTTAAAATAATATTTTCTTTTTGTTTTAATAACTTCTAATTTGTCCGTCAGCTCTAGATCATGGAAACATATCGTACAAGTATTTTTTTAATAATAAAAATCAACAGAGATAAAGATCATTAAAGAAACCAGAGAAGACGGTAGACACAAAAGTAGACGTCATGACGTCTCGGTCGTGACGTCTACTTTTGTGTAAAAATCGTACCCACGAGTGACGTTACGTTGACGTTACAGTCAATTTTTGTTAAACGACGGACTAAATAGTATTTTTGTGGATTGTACCCTATTGGCGGAACTATCGCGTGACATACGAGTGCATACAAAAAAAAAGCATACCACTGAATTGAAAACCTCCTCCTTTTTATGTGTTTTAGGTGTAAACCGCACTTGTTAATGTATTGCTCTTTAAGCTTCTATGCTCTAACGAAGGCAAGGCAAAGTGCACGACGGTATATCACTGTCTCTCTAACAAGGAATACGGAAGTCTAATACAAACGTTTGCACTGAGCACAATTAATATCTGACAGTAGGAGTGTAGGATACATGTAGGTGTGCATATATTTGAGGCTGGCTCAACCACGCGATTTTATTCGGATTGTTAAAGGAGATTAGAAAAGTATTTTCCCGTCTTAGCACATTTTCAGGTTTAGCTATACATAACAATACAGAACGACACATCAGTGTTTTCTCAGAAATAAATGCTTACGGTCGAGAATTATCTCATATTTGCACATTGAATGAAATATTTTTGAGCGTTTAATTTTATTTAGTTCAGATATTACCATATGACTAAATGAGCTATAAATAAATGATTAAATAGCCTTTGTGGGCGATTAAACCAGAGAGAATGGATTGTCAACAAAGTAACATCCTAAATAATGAAGTTAATTCAGATATGACAAATGATTCGGACGAATGGACAAAGCGGGCATATAGTATTGTACTGAACTCATGGAGAATAAGGGAATAAGGGTGGAATAAGGGACAGTAAATCATTACGACTTGGCTTGAATGAGTGTCAAGTTGATTTTAAATAGATTTCATCTTTCCTGAAAAAAGTTAAGAAAACTGTCAGGTGCCAGAGATAATCATTTTAAAATAAGAAGTCAGATACAAACACTCTAGCCACTTTTGATGGCTTATTAAAACGCAAAGATAAAATTGTGCTTTTTAATGTTTTGGAACACAGGTCTAATATTAAAATAAATTTGCAAAGAATATGTAGCACTTATACCAACTCACGAATGAGGCTAACCGAACAATAATGGTATTGAAATCAGACCACATTTAAAAGTCAATGTCGACTAAATATTACCAAACCATTTCTGCACTAATATAGGTATAGACCTAAGCTTGTCAATAATATATTGTAAATTATACGTTTTCCACATGGTGTTGGTATTTTCTGTTTTTTTGTTGTAACTGTACAAGTTTAGGCTCTATCTGATTACCTATTCATTTCTAGTTGTACAAGAGCGGTAAGGTAAAGTAAGTAAGGTAAGGTATGGTAAAAGACGATCTTCATTGGTATGTTTTAACTACTTTATGTTTTTTTTTTGTATTTTGTTAAGTAATTTCCAAGTTTAGTCTCATATATTATGTTACACTAAATTTGTTCGTGGTCAAATATTGTAATCAATTTATTTCCATATTTATTTAACGAAATTGGGCAAGATAGGATATTTTTTAAAGATAGTACCTACCTAAATAAAATGTAGTACCTAACCTTGTAAGAAAAAAAATGTACATGTTTTAAATTAATCATTTGACCTTACAAAGGGTTTAAAATATATTAGCCACGTTTAATCGGCATTGATAGTAACGCAAAGGTATTAAATTAGACTATTGGAGTAGTTGAGTAAAATTACAATAGCCACCGGTCGAGAAAAAAATAATAATATATAAACTCCTAACATAAGATTTAATCTAGTAAAATGCAATCAATCTGATTTCGAAAATCATTAATGCTTAAACATTTATTGATAGTTCACTTTTGGCGACTTATTAAGTTAAGTTAACAAGACTTTATTTACAAATTTACTAAACTTCAAGAAGTAGACATAACACAAATTTCCTTATAGAAAACTTAACTAATCATAGAAATCTTCTCCCAGAGACATCTTATGCAAGAAACTTTGTTAAGTTAGACTTATTTATAATATATCACATTTTTACATTTATTACATTGCTTTGTACAAATTCACAGATATAAGAAACAAGGAAAGGCTCTTATTTGACGTTTACGAGAATATTATTTACAACCGCATAACATACGAAGAGTTTCTTGAAAAAATGTCTGCTTCTCAAACAGAATCATTTCATATTCCCTTTAAGAGAAAACAGGGCACACGGAACATATTTAATTTATACTATTTACATTTGAGTGGTCCTTGATATTAATGTTGTTAACGGCAGCAGAAAGAGGCCAAAGCGCAATTTCGAGGATGCTGACGGGATTAAATTTCTGTAATCTTTTGCTTCATTTTGTGATGGGTAAGTGTAGGTTCTATCTGTAACACTTTTCGTATCCTGTGGACACGGAAGCGTCTCAACAGGAATTTGAAGTAAAGTCTTCTCATTTTCCCCTTTGCTAGTTTTCGGTTCATCAACATAAGTATCGTCAGTTTCGTCTTGTATAAAATCGTCTGGATTATCCGAATAATCTTTTATTTGACTTTTGTCGTCGGCTTCGTATAAATTGTTTGAGCCTATCACGCTCCTTTCGAAATAAGCAAAGTGTGAATTCAAAGGCGGCTCTGCGTCAAATTTACAAATGAAATTTTCTAAGGATGTCCTCACTTTTACGCTTCTCGCTTCGTGCCGGAGCTTATGCATCCATGCGAGGTGACAGTCGCACGGGAATTCATTCCCTGTAACAATTGAATCTTTAATTAATTCTCTAATTGGACTAATGATGAGTCTCGGTCCCGACGTCCTCTAACACTAATTGATTTTTACTCCGTAATTTAATTTGAATTTCAATGTGACAATTTAATTTTCAAATTAGCTCCGGGATATTTTAGTCATAGCTTTGAATATCAATTATTGAATATAATTTGGTAAATTATCTCGTCTAGTTGCTAGTCAAAAGCGCATTGTGTTTTGGTAATTTTAATGCCTTTGAATCTAATATTACGACCGTTTGGCTAATTAATATTTTATCGATTTATTACCATACGTCAAACTCTTAATTCAGTATCGGATGTCAGTTGTTCTAAAAGCTAATATTAAATTAATATGCCACATAATTTAAAGATGAAAATAGAAAAACATAAATACGCACCTTCTAAGTAGATATAGCTGTTTTGACCTTTGAGGTTATCGTAGATCGGCCTCAAGTTATCTGATGTAAATCTCTTTAACTTATTATGTCTCAGGTCTAATGCGGCCAGACCCCTGACTCCTTCAAACAGCCCACCGGCTAACGTCACCAATTTGTTATGACTCAAACTCAGTTTCCTCAACTGCGATAATCCGTCAAAAGTCCGCTGAGCCAGACCAAAAATTTCATTATAATCTAACAATAATGCTTGAAGATTCCACAACTCCGTGAAAGTAAACGAATTAAGCACCGTTAACTTATTTCTCCTCAGATCCAAGCGCCTCAAATTGGCCAGACCGTCGAAACACTCTTTTCTTAGTTCACTTATATTATTTCTATCCAATTCCAACTCAATTAAGTTAACGAGATGTCTGAACGCGCCATCCTGGATAACACTTATGTTATTGCTCGTAAGATACAGTTTTTGTAGAGCAGGTAACTCGTAAAACGTCTCAGTTACTAGCTCGGAAATTCTGTTCTCGTCCAGCGTCAATACAGTTAAGTTTGGTAAATTATAGAACGTGTGTCTGCCGAGTTGTTGAATCTGGTTCTTAGTCAGCGTTATTTCCTGTACTGACGTCAAGTTTGTGAACGTGTACGTGTCTATTTTAGGTATTGAGCTATATTTTATACTGAAATTCTTCATTTTTCTTACGTATTTGAAAACTTTCGAGGGCACAAAGCTGAGTCCGCCGTCGGCTCGGACGTTGAAAGCCAGGTTTTCTATGTTTGATTGCGAAATGAAGCTTGGCCACAAATTGTCCGTTTTTTCTATTCCGCCGTTGAAAACCCAACATTCCGTCTTGACAGCTTCGTTGATCTCTTGACTGAATTCGCAGTAGCAGTGAACTTTTGAGTCTCTATCGCTGATGTCGCAGATGTTTGTAGTTGTTGGTAGAATTTTTTCTTTCTGTTTTCTCCTGTTTGCGTCGAGGGCTTCTATTGCGAGTAGCAACAGCAGCAAGGTAGCGGGAACTTTAGGCGCCCGCATACCTCCTACCTGTAACAAACAGATGACAAATATTAGACTAATTAATTCTGCAGGGAGAGAGTTTTACGGTTTTATTTGACTTCAACACATCTCGAAAGCTTGTTTATTTGATTTTATCTCTGAAGCGAGTGGGAATTAAAACGAGTTTCGAATTGAGAATTTAATAACGTTTTCAGTACGAAGAGTGTGGAGAAAAAACTTTTTGCTGTCGTTTTAAACGTTATCTACGAAATAGTTGTTTTATTGTTCTAACATTTCAAATAAATATAACTTTGTACGAGGATTTCAGAAGTTTATTTTGCTGCAAAGCAATTACTTAAACGAAAAATGTAGGTATTTAAAAATGTATGTAGGTAGTTTATTTTACTGTAGGAGAAACCGTAGTGCCTTAGTGGTAGAACGCCCAATTCACAAAAGAGAAGTCATAGGTTCTAATTCCGGCTGGACCAGGGAGCATTTTTCCTTTTTTTTACTTTTAACTTGACCGTCATCTCGCCTGACGTTAAACGACGATGCAGTCACGATGGAGCGTGTTTACCTAAACCTATTCATTCACGATTTGAAGACACAAACATTGAAACTTTTCAGAAAAACCCACACAGGTAACGCATTCCACAGGCCAGACGTTCTTACCACAAAAGTAGTGTCAAACCGTGTATTTGGAACATCGACCAAGAAATGATGTCGCTTATTCGAGCTACGAGCAGCTCGATAGAAAAAAAGGGCTTTTGAGGGAGAAAAGGTCGATTTTTTTGTTTTTATTAGATCATGCAGATCAGCAGTTGCAAACTTTCCAAAGTGTATCCGATAAAAAGCCGATAAGCTATCAATTTTGGTACGTGTTAGGTTATGATCATGACTCTGTCTTTCAGAGGGAAGGCGCCAGTGTAGCAGTTGGTACATACAAGCAATCTGCTCATGCTACATATAGTATAACCCATAGTGTTGACAAAATAATATCACATTAACAAATAACACCATCAAGGCGACGATAAAAATAATAGCGATAGTCAGCAGTAAATCCATGATTATAACGTTAGCATGGAATAGAAATTATGCAGAGACAAAGTTCGCAGTGTATGCACTCTAACACATTACATACAAAAAAAAACCCTGAGACTGACTATTCACTAATATTATTAATGATGGGATAGTTATGTATGGATAAAGTATGGCGTAGTGAGTAAGTAAGTTAAGTTATGTTACGGCTGGTCTTGTCAGGAGAACGGCGACTGTCAATCCGGATTCCCCGGGTTGAAAACCCCACGCAACCCCACCACTGTCGTTTCGAAATCATGTGCCGGTAACTTTGGGAAACCACATGCATCTAGAATCTTTCAAGATCATGTGTCATCCACCAACTCGCACTGGACCAATTGGTGGATTGTGGCCTTGACTCTCGCCTTGCTCGAGAAGACCCCTAGCCTCAGCAGGGGGAACATTTAGTGGGCTGATTTTGTATTATTATCAAATTATAATATATGAGTACTGTACTGTCATCTTCTTTCTGAAAGGTTTTTTTTGCCTTTCAGAGCGGTTGGTCGACGCGACACGTGACCTAAATGCTGGCGTGTGGCCAACGCATAAGCATTGCAATTTAGCGTGGTAATGCCGCCAGCATACTGGCGGCATAACATTTAACTTTTTTTTTTATCATTTATAGTTTTACACTTGACCACCATCTCGCCTGATGTTAAGCGACGATGCTGTCTAAGATGGAGCGTGCTTACATAGAAGAAACCGATTCACTCTCGATTTGAAGACACTACTTTTGTTATTTAAGTACTGTATGGTTAAAACGCTCATTTTGTAATTCTGTATTTGTATCTCTGTGATGATTTTATCTTCAGCTGTAATAGCTAACATTATTACCGTTGTTAATAGACTGGCGAGCACTAACGGTTCTTAGATTAATAGCTACGAGGCGGTAGGGGAGGTCACGTATGAATTACCCTTCAATAGAATCTTCCAGTTCGCTTCACCGGATATCTGATTTGAAACAAACTAATAGGTATTGCTTGCTATTGATCAGTGTGAATTCGAGCGATGTTAAATTTGAGCTGAGATAAAGTTACTTGTGTGAAATGGTTCCGTTTCTAGGTTAGACATAAAATGCAAGAGTTATGGATGTAACAAAGTTTAGTACTACTTAGTTTTCTTTTATTTTTTCTTATATTTGTGATGGGTTTGCACTGTATGTTATCAATCTAAAAATAAAATCGTTAAAAGTGTCATGTTGCAGTTAATCAAACAACCTCATCAAAATTAATTAAATTGACAATTTATTAATATAAAAACATTTATTCGATAAGGAACAAGCAGTTGGCAGATACAATGTTTTTATTATTTATTATTCTACTATTAGGTATAGTAAGTAATATACTTGTTTGTCTAGATAATAATATTTTTGATTTTACCAATTTCAAATAAAGTGTATTTTTATGTAACAAATGTATATCAAATAATTTATTGGACGACCCATCCGTAGCGCCTGTCACAGTTTGCATAAATTATTAAAAAAATGTTACTAAATTGTTATTTGAGCAATTCATGGGTGTTACTATTAAAACTTTCAGTTGTATTTTAAAGTCAAAGTCAAAGTACTTTATTCATAAATGTACAATTTACACGTCAATAAATAAAAAATAAAAACAAACGAAAGAGCATACAAATTGTATACATTTTCAAAGTTTGAAATGACTACTTTACTGTATTATAATAATTATTGTACAGAAAACTGTCAAGCATTATATGAGTATAATATTATGTTTTTATAACAATTGTACTGACCCATGTCAAATTTTTGTATACATTTTTATAGGACTTTGCCATCACTCTCTAAAAATTCGGTGTAACTATAAAAAGTTTGATCGATAAGCCAGCACTTTAATTTGTTTTTGAAGCTGCCGAAACTTGGGGCAGATATAACTATTTTAGGAAGAGTGTTATAAACTTCAGGTCCCATAGTGTGAGTTAGCTTCCGTGACCTTGTGAGAGTTTGTTTTTTACATTATTGTATCAAGCATTATTTCTAAGTAATAAAAAAACTGACCACATACCTACATTGTCTTTATGGTTGAGGGTTAAGCAATCCGAAGTAGAAGATACGTATTCTTAATCTGACTTTTTATACGTATTCTGACTTTGTAAAGTACAAGATATTTTTTCTTAGTAAAAATAATCTGGTAGTTAAGGCACTATGAATAAGTTACGAAAATTTATATCGCTTAATTTTTTTTAAGACGATTCTAAAAGAAAGGGGGATGTAATGCGCCGACTTACGACTTGTATTTTTGTGAAAAGGAGAACGCAGAATGAGATTCTGATCTGAAGCAGCATATTCTCCAAAATGTATGTTTGCAATTTATTACGCCCTGAAAAAAACTTCTATCGTTTTGGGAATAAATTAAAATTATCTACCATTTGACCTTTCAATTAAATGTAAAATATATTTTTCTTTTACAGAAAAAAATTGAGAAGTATCACTTCAACTTCCTTGATATAGAACGCAAACGAAACTGCTACTTCATGCAAAAAATACTCGGAAAACTTCTGAATTTCGTGAATCCTATGTGGGTTGGGGCAATTAAGGAAAACCAGTGGCGCGGTCGCCCGAACACGCTTAATTTAGATACCAGCAAAGCTGTCAAACTTCGCCGGTCTATGTAGACTCCGCAGGTCGAATCTGACGTTACAATCCCTATTCCTCACAGTTCCTGACGATAAATTTTCTAGAACACTCCAACTTCGTGAATCACACCGTTAATCTAGAAATGTCGATCTCTGCGATTTCTTCAGTACGTCGAAGGAAGTTAATTCTGGCCACAATTTAAGTAGACTAACTACATTCAAGGGTTGTTCAAAGTGAAATCGTTCCCTAGAGCCGCCTGTACGAAGTTTACTACAGGTTAGAATGAAAAATAACAGAAGCGTAATTTAAAATGATACTTGTAACTGGCTTAAAACTTATCAAGATAATAACTGACATATTTTTTAGTAGTAAAGAATAATGAGACAATCAGGACATATGGCTGATCATAAGCAACATGCTTGTCCATTACAGCACAGTGACCCGTAGCTATTGGAATATGAAGAGTTCAAAACATTACATATAACTGCATTGCGCTCATCACCCCGAGATTTGAAATGTACTCGTTATTATTGTACTTTTACTGGAAACATTGGCCTTCAAATCGGAAAACAAACATAAATGTTACTTTTAATTTACTTAATATTGTTTTGTTTAGTTATTAGGTAGCTCTCATTTACGTAATAGTTAAGATCAGTTTTATAACTCTTGTTTGTCATCCCACACAGAACATCGAATTAGAGTTGATAGTATGTAAACCTAGAGCTTTAAATGCTTGACGCAATATAATGTCTAATACTTTAGTAGACAATGGTGTCGCATAGGCGTGGCAAATTAACTTGATACTGAAACTTTACTGGTCCCGTTTTTATTCTATCCTTACGCTTAGTTGGACTTATAAATTAATGTCTCTAACACAGAATGCTAGGTTTTAATGTTGTTTTCTTCTCAAATCAAATCTATCGTCTTCAAACACAGACGGGGCTTGTTTGCTTCGTACATCTGCAATATTCTGCAGCAACGCCTGTGCGAGTATCTGCGGGAAGAAGCGGTTCCGTTAATAATTCCTCGAAACGTTTCTTTACTTTTGTTTGTTTTCGCACTCCCCGTTTCAGTGCGATTGTTTAGAAAATGTATAGTCGAAAAATATTACGCTTACGTGGGTTCCGAAGTACCGTCTCGCGTTGTTTTTCTAGTTTTATGGGCAGGATTAAGAATATACAACGTAACATTTGTAGCGTTCTGAGAGGTAACCTTTGTACGTTTTAGAGCTTCGATGTTCAAGGCTTGATTTATAAGTCTTTTGATAGCGAACATTTATTTCGCTTCTAGGCATATTTCAATAGAAGCCAAAAATGTATTTACGAGAATAGCCTTTTTATGGTTGTAGGCTGACGTTGTAAGATAGTATATTCAAGGCTAACATACTTTTCAAGCTTTATTACCAATGGAGACAGAAAAGGTTTTTTGCTTCTGTTTTTTATGACGAACTGTCGCGTTACGATTAGAGCTTTTATGATTTGTTTTTTTTTTTGTATCTAGGAGGAGTTTTGAATAATTATTTTATTGTTTTTTTTTTCATATTTATTGTTACTAAGTTTGTATTTACAAATTAGTCCAGAATTGTTTTTATAAGATAAGCTCATAAGTAAATATGTATTACTAGTCCAGTAACTTTGTCGCCTGAATGTATGGAGTAGTTGTTATACTGTATAGTGCTCTACTAGTCAAGCCCTTTCATTTGATACCTATATTGAGGTAGATTGTGATGAAATAATTGGTCTGCCATTTGGTGGAGGCGGCCATCTAGAATCGATATTAATCAAAAATAGCTCAAAACATCAACACAAATTTATCTTCAAATAAAGAAACCGTATCGAAATCGGCCCATCCGTTTCAGCTCTAAAGTGCCATAGACAGATACACACACAGACAGATACACATAGAGACAGACCTGTATGTGTGTCTGTCTAATAAACAGACAGACTTCGACGTCAAATTTATAACCCCTCTTTTTTTGGTCGGGGGTTAAAAACCGCCGTAACTGTGCCACAAAGTGGTCAAGTAGGAGTTAAAATATTGCTAAAAATTGCGAAGTACGAAAAAAATTATAAACTTTGAAAGACTTATTCGCAGAAACTATTGGGTGTACAGAGACGATTATAGTGTCATATTGTAGCAAATTTAGTCTACTTTATAAACGCCATATGACAGTTTTTACAAAAAGTAGTCGTTTAGGGTTATAATCGCCAAAATTTAAAAAATAAACGCTTTTTTCGCGGTGTTTTCGATTTTTGACAAAGTTACGTTCGTCGCTCGAGGTCACAAACTTGGGACAATCATTAGGCTAACATCATAAACAAGTCTGCAAAAAATCAGATCTACCGGATTTAACGCATATGGTAATGTATAAAGTTACTGCACTATACAGTCATTACAATAATTTTTTCATAAAATAATCTTTTGACTTAGTAGTCATAAAATTTATTTTTCATGCTACAGTATTTATATTTTAAATCCAAGTTTCATATTTCTACAACTATGCGTTACATGGACTATGTTAGTCCATGTAATTGAACATTGTATTCGAGACTATTTTATAAATGTATGATAAACACACAAAGCATAAAAAAGTCTGCACTATTATGAGTTAGGCTTATATTTGTCAATGTCCAACTTTCAAACCGTAATAATTAAGTCATTACAAATATTTGAGTCCCAAAGTCCAAATTACAAACAAATCCGTTAAAAAGACTATTAAACCCACTGTTTACATCCCGGAAGTTAAAACCCTTTATCAAACCATTTCCGTTTGTTGTGTGTATAGTTAGTTGAAGGTTGGTGCTCGGCGGTTCCTTTGACGTGTAAATCGAGACAATTTAGAATTTCTCTTTGGCGTTTGGGTCACCACAAATGTTAACTGCTCTTGTGCCTAATTTTAGAAAACTTAATTAATACTTCTGACAGAAAAATATGAATTAAATTACGATGTAACATATAAAAATTAAAACTAAAACTTAAAACTTAGCTGTACGTTTGTTAAGCTATAGTTCCAGAATAAGTATCTGGAGAAGAAAAACATGAGAGTGGCGTATCATAGGAGAGGCTTATGTCCGGCAGTGGGCTAGGGTAAACTGATGATGATAGATGATGATGATGATAAAGCTATAAATTGACTATTCAATGACTATTGTAGTGTATGTTATCTCCGAATTACGTTAAGAAAACCTCCTGACCTTGTAGAACAAAAACCACTCAAATAAACTAAAAGTAACCTACAGATACACATATATATATAACTCACATAAAAATTTAGTACTTGGGTGACCGAGCTTTGCTCGGTTTAAATACTAAATATACTTAGAATCCTACAGATAAAAGACTCCAAGAAATAGATTTTCTTTAAAAAAACGAATTGAAAAAAAAAGAGAACCCGTCTGGATTCGAACCCGGAGCTACTAATTCGTGACCGCTAAGAGCGCCCGACTTCCCGTCTGAGCTAATTATGCTGTCGCGTCAAGTGGCGAAATTTACCTTCACATTCTAATGTCTAATGTGACAGTTTTTCATTGTCTAAAAACGCGCATAATATGCGTTTTTTTTAATAAGACCTAGTTAGATCGATTTATCGTCCCCGAAATCCCTTGCATACATAATTTCATGAAAATCCGTCGAGCCGTTTCCGAGATTCAGATTCTATATATATATACATATTTATATAGGTACAAGAATTGCTCGTTTAAAGGTATAAGATATATATTTTATTTAATAAAGAGTGACGAGACGAGATGCCTGCCATATAATTCATTTACTCAACGAGTATTCATACAAATAAATACACAAATTAACTTTAGTACTTGAGTGCTTTTTCAAAGCACCCTGGTTTTACACTTGACGTAATACGTGATCGTATAAAACGAAAATCAGACGTAATGACGTTATAAAAATATTGTATTCTAGATTGGAGACCACAAATAGACAAACGTATCTTAGGTCACCTTGAAACTCGATGGAGTGATGATATACGTAAGGCTTCAGACAGTTATTGAAGAAGAAAAGCCGACAATAGGGCTGAGTCACGGGTAAAGTTTACGTCCAATTATGGATGAGGGGATTCTTCTTTTTAAAATGAATATTTGTATTTTTAAGCTAAAGTGACTAATAATCTAATTCAATGTTCTAGCAAATAAACTATAACAAAATATTAATGTAAAAAATAGAGACGAGACGAACTTCTTAGCATTCCATGGATTCACCGTGCGGGTGCCGGGTCCATCGTGTGGCAGAGAGAGAAATCTCGAATAGACCCCAAGACTTGTGACTCGGGCGTAGGTTTAAAAGGGGCCCCTTATAATGACGTACGTCAACACTCACCTTCACTACTCATATTTCTCTCCCTGCCCAGCCAAATCCGATATGATCCTACTAGTGCAGCTTTAGATACTCGTTCTAGTATAGAACTTACTGCACTTCTGGACAATCCAAGGTCTTTAAGCAGGTTATAGAGAGATTTTGCTGGTATACCTCTCGCTCCTACTTCTACAGCGTATAAATTAACTACATAGCCATTTTTAGCCAAGGAAACTAAATAAATTTCGTAAATCCTACCTGACATGTCATTCCGCTTGTGTCATTTCCGATACAGCCAAGCGTGGGTTAAAATGTCTTACATATATTTACAAAAACGTGTCTGTAAATAAAATAAATCTTATAACACAGAGTAGACCTTGTTTTTTCCTCTAAGTAATATTAATGTCTACGGAACAGAGGCCCTTTTAGCTGTCAATAAGAATAGAATGAATTATTACCTTTCTTCTACAATTCAGTAATTGCGAAGCGTTGTATGGCAAAACAAAAGTTTACAAAATGAGGAAAATTACTTTTCCGGAAGAAGGAAATAAATATAGGGAATTATGATCAGCCCAGGTGAATATAAATTAGGTAAGGATTTATTTTTCATTTCGTATCAGGAAATAATAAATTAAGTAAATCTATCTCGATGTTATTTTCATTATGCTCGTGAAATTGCATCAATAATAGGTATTTAATGAAAATGTATTTTCATTAAATATCTATCATTGTTTAAATATTAAGCCACGAGAAAAAATAATTGTTATGAGTTGAAAATACATAATGATATATCACAGATATATATCATGTCTGTTTCTGTTCTTATGCTCATTTCTATTCATAGCGGGAAAATAGCGAAAGCTTGAACTACGTGGATAAACCACATATTTAGTTTAAATATACGCTTGTTAGTCTTCGATATTCTTTTAGTTATTTAAATGCCAACTGTTGACATTATTATTTAGAAATGTTGGCTTGAATTGGAAAAAAACTGGCTACATTACCTACTTTAGAATATCGATCGGGAGTGTATGACAACTAACTAAATTAGGAATAACTAATTAGATAATTTTATTTTAATTGAGTGCTAACTATGTAACGATATATTAGAGGAAACACAAAACTAACCACATAATAAAGAATTATCCTCGAAATTAATTGCACCTGACAGCCCACACTCGTATAATTTCATGTCTTTGTAAAGCCTGTTTTATTAATGTCTAAATATTATCTTGATGTGTATAAATATATTTACCAAAATAAAGCAACAAATTGCCGTTTTTAACAACATTTATCTGATGTTATGTCTATCGCATGTTATAATTATGATATTCATATTAGGCTATAGAACTTAATGTAAGGTAATAAAATAATATTTTATCGGTTTGACTCGCTATTGTCATTCAAACGATTACTATTTCTATACTATATCAGATACATATTATTATGTAATACATAATTATTATATTTAACGAGTGATTTTTTAAATGAACAGTGCTTAGTAAATATAAATTTTATTGCTTTTATTTATGTTACAAGTTTAATGATACACCCACGTTTTTAACCTTATTGAGACAAATTGCTTGTCTCTATTTTTATTTACCTTTGTAAATTTTATTTAACCCTGACTTACTTTTATTTGACACAGACATTTTTGTATCTATAATTAATGGTTCCTAGGAGGTCCACTCTCATGAAATGTTTAGATGTTATGTAAAGATTATATTTCCGTGACTTTGTTTGCTTATCTCGTTACTCTTATTTGCTAACACACGTTTTCGGGGCCATAAAATTGTAGAACCATTGACTGGTTTAAGTCTTATTAATTATTCATCGCGTCGCATAGATATTATTTTGAATGCAACTTTTTCGTTTTCTTTAAGAAGACAAAAATATACACGTAAGCAACTTTTACCATACCAGAGTAGCGTAGTGAATTTCATGCTGTTGCTACCTATATTAAATTAAAAAGGTGGATTTTTAATAAAACAATTTAAGTATTACATGTGATATTACTCTACCCCATTTTAAAGGCGCAATAATGCCATTATTTCCTTAATTTCTTTTATTATTCTTAATTCTAAATTCCTAGCCGAAAACCACTAAACCAGTATGATAGTCAAGAGCAATAATAGTGTTAAACTATTATTAAGGAACAGATTGAATGGAATGTGGCTCTGACTATTTTAATAACATTTTATAAAGAAAACCTGAGGTTTTTCCTCTTATTATTAGTGATTTTTCTATTTCATTGCTGTAAAATGTACCTAGTTACCTTTATTTTAGTGAAAATGTTTTTTATTGCATTTTAGTCCATATTTGGCCACCAACTCGTTTGATAGCGAATAAAATTCGTTATTAAATTACCACTCGATTAAAGTAGCTATAATTAAAATTGTGACAATCGCAAGGTACAAAAATCCATGGAAACTGGACTCGAATTTAATTGCTAAATTATTGGATGTAAAATATAAAAATACATGGTCTCAGTAGTGGTTTTAAAAAACTAACGAACGTTAGGTTGACGCGACACTCACCCATGTGCTGGTCTTTATTTGGCCCAACGTACGAGTACATTTTTACTTAAGTACCTATAGCTATTTACGTCATTTATTGTAGTAACGCCGCGTCATCAGAATGGCCATGCTTCCGACCAGTACAGGCATAGATTATATTGATTATCATTAGACCTTCATTGGTCTATGGATAATACAGATATGGTTAGTGTAAGTAGAGTATCTCTCGACCTAGTCTGTGGTGTAAGTGGTTACGCATGTAGTATAGTCGAAGTAACTATTTTTTTGTCTGTGGTATAGTGCAGTTTTCATTTTAATTTAGTTTTTTTAATAGAGGCTCTGACCGTTTTATAAATGAAATGGGCATTATAATTGTGTTTTTTGTGTTGTCACCTGTATTTATTTGTAGTACATTTCGCTTTTAGTATTATATTTAGAAGAATAAGAATAAGAATATATTTATTGCTCACACTGTGTAAAAAAGTTCTTAAACTATATAAAATGTACAACAGTATACCCTTGACGGGCGTGCAATATTAACAAGTTTACATAGGTAGTACTACGAATATCTTGTAATTTTGTTTTTGATAACAATCATCTATATTTATCAAATCAGTTACAAATTAAAATAGTTGTAAATAGTCATTTCTCCCGTCGTTAAAATACTCTTTTAAATCGTAAAATGGCTTAGTCAGCAGCCATTTCTTTAATTCTCTTTTGAATGTAGACCCATTCAACAATTTTATTTTAAAAGGAAGATTATTATAAATTTTGATAGATGTGAAAAATGAGTTTTTGTGATAGAGTGCGTTATTTGCCTGCGGAACAAAAATATTATTTTTATATTTAGTTCGCAACCGGTCGGATCTGCTTGATGAGGTAAAAAAATGGCTTCTATGCTGGTTTGCAAATATACTGATATGGTAAATAAATAAACAAGTGAGGGTTAACAAATTTTGTTTTTTGAATACATCTCGCAAAGTATCAAGACTACTCATGTTGAAAATGGCTCTTAGACATCTTTTTTGCAATACAAATGTAGACTTAGCTTCGGCTGAATTTCCCCAAAAAATAACTCCATAACATAAAAGAGGATAAACGTAACCATAATATGCATTTATTGCTGTTTTCTTCGATGACACATTTGCTAAAATGTATAATGAATGTATATATCTGTTTATTTTGCTGTTCGTTTTAGTAATGTGCGCTTTCCAATTTAAATTTGTATCGATAGTAACTCCCAAAAAATTTGCCTCTTTTGCCATGTTTAATTTAATACCTCTATGCATTACATTTAATACTGGGATTTGAGTCTAAATATGTGTCATGTAGAAGAACAAGTATCTGATGATTATTTAAAGAAATGGGTATGACTGGTAAAATTTAGTATAGAGAGCGCCGGTGTGGAACCATTCACTTCTACCCGCCATCTCAAAAAGAGTTTTGGAAGGGTTGGGGCTGTAAGTAGATGAAGCGAAGGCGGTGACTAGCATTCATATTTGAAATTTTATATGAGAAATATCGAACAGTTGTCAACATAAATTCTTACATTTATTTAAATTGTTTACTTTTACTCTGATTTGATAACATTTGTTTGTAGTATTTGCTGTTTATTCCAATAATATATGGTATAAGCACTTACAAGCTTCAGATAAAGCTTCTAAATAAAATTTCAAATATCTGTGAAAAACCATTACGTATTTTTACGAAGGAAATTGCTCGCTTATTTCCCCTTATTTAACAAAGTGTATAATAGATAAATGGTGTCGACCATTGAAAAAGGTTATAGGTTATTTAAAACCCAAACACTCTTGAGTTAGTTTTAAACGAAGCTTCTGAATTTGTAGGGTAGTCAGTGTATAAATAATTTCCGTAGCTCTAAGCTGCCGGTAAAGTGAACTTGATACTAATTACTTGTAGACGGAGCTGCCGGGTTCACTATACGTGGATTAATTAAATACTACTGATCTACTTATGAACTGGTTTCAATTATTTATTTTTATTTTAGAAAGTTCCATACTTTTTCCCGAATAGGAGATAAACAAAACTTAGAACGTACAAGTTGAATTATAACCGGCTTCGAAAGAATTAAAAAGTGCCTTCAGCGCTTTCACAAAATTCCTGAGTTAGAGGCCACCTGAGGACAACTGTCATAAGTATTTTGTAAAACCGGGCAAGTGCGAGTAGGATTCGCGCATAAAGAGCTCCGTACCATTATCTGTAACATAATCTTGCAAGTTACACACACTCCTTAGTATCGAGTAAGAAACGTTAAAAAAATCAAAATTGTTGTATGGGACCCAAATATTTATTCTATTTTTTGTAATTTTTGTTATAGCGGCAATAGAAATGCATGATGCATTTCTGTGAACATTTTAATTGTCTAGCTATCACCGTCCTTGAGAAACAGCCTGGTGACGGACAGCAAAGTCTCAGTAATAGGGTCCCGTTTTTACCCTTTGGGTACGGAACTCTAAAAACGGATGTAATGTTTTTATTTTTTTTAGATTGTGAGCGAAAAGGTCATTAATTATCGTTCGTTACCTACCCACAGCGACTCAAACATTTATCTTTGTGTCACTGTGTTTAAATTTCATTGTCGTACTTTCTACTTATATTATAAATTACAAAGTTTGGATATCTCAATGATTGTTGCTCAGTCACGTTGTAAAGTCTGAACGGATTTGACTGAAATTTGGAAGACAATTAGACTATAAATAAGTTGGTGTTAGAGTATAAAGTATAAAGACTAATTAGAGTATAAAGTTTGGTGAGCGAGTTGGGGCGTAGACTACGAGACAAGTCAGGGGACTCCCGCGCCGGCTCGTACCTGGTGCAAAGGCTGGCCATGGCAATCCAGCGAGGTAATGTAGCCAGTGTAATGGGCACTTTTGCACCGGGTGCTGTTCGGGGTGGGTTCTTTTAAATTAATGACGAATACTTTTCGTATTATTTGTTTTGGATTTTTATTTGATTATTGATTGTGAATTGAATTGTACGTTTATAATATTATGAATTATAGGTTTCCTATAAATAAAATAAATAAATAAGTGGTGGACAATTCACACACAACACCATCTGACCCCAAACTAAGCATAGCTTGTATGATGGCGGCCAGATAGCTGATATAATACTTATATAGTTTTAAATACATACTTATTATACATAGAAACACTCAGACATAGTGCAAACATTAGAATTTATCACACACTATATTCTGGAAGAACGCATAGATAGATACTTTATATACCGAAAAATAAAGGGAACGGGAATTACTCGGATAAAACTTCGAGGCGCAGTTAGTTTAAAATATAATGACGTATTACAAAACCTAATTCTAAATTCACTGACTAAATTGTATCTCTTTGAGTTCGATTGATGTCACCAATATTTAAAAAATATCTACATCGATTGGACTGGGCTTATTTATTTGTCAGGTGTTTGGCTCAAATTAACCATTAGTGATATAATTTAAGCAAAACAGATAACATCTACTGCGTCTACTTTGAGAAACTAAGTAACAATCATGTTCACATTCATCGTACTAAAAATAAGAGGATTTTATTGTAAAATACATTTCAAGCAATTGTTATTAAAATGCAAACGGAAATTTACACTTTCTAATAGATAGAATTGAAACTAAAGGAGACGGCCCATTTTCCACGGGCATTTGCCCCACAGCAAAAGTGCAGGAGACTCTACCAAAATTAGATCATTAAATAGGATTTTTAATATATATTGAGGAGCCGTTAATGTTTTTATTCTGCATAGCCGGCTTTAAGAGATATCAACTAAAACGTTGAAAAAAATAACGAAATTCCTTGTGCTGTGTGAGTTTCGAACGAATCGAGCATATTTTACATTCTCTTTGGAATCGAGTTTCGAACGAATCCGAGGATTTGTCAATTTTATTCACTTTTTTTTTATTTTGGCGTTGCACGTATTTTTTGTTTTCCCATATTACGTATTTAAATATTTTCAAGTTTTACTAAAAATCGTCAAAGAAACACGTTCACGAACATCAAATAATTTATAATAATCCACCATTTATATTACATATTGCCACTCGAAAATATACAAGTTAAAGAAAATATACAATGAGGCGACATGCTTGTCAAAATGACACAAGCAGGTGAAAAACATGGCTGACTTTGAGTACAGTCATTAAAGTACTTTTTATTCACACCAATTTGCAATCCCCGCTTGGCACGTTAGTATTGAATGTACAGTTTGCATTATTTAATTATATGTTATTTTAAATAAATAATTTTTGTAGGTCTCCGGGGCTAATTAAGTACATAAACTTGAAACGACGTGGGGCAGAAGTGAGCCGTCTCCTTTGCACAATACAATGTGATGTCGCTTCACCTGAAGAGATTTATTTTTTATCCGTTCTCATACAATGTTGGCCTGCACCGAAATGCATTATGCTATTTTACTTCTATTAACTGAGCTGTCATCTATTTAATTCGTTTTTGTTGACTGCATGTTTCTTTTAATGCTATAGGCAGTTTAGGTAGTGGTAGGACTCTTAGCAGAGTCCGCCTGGGGAAGTACCACACCGTTGCCAAATATTCTACCGCCAAGCAGTAATGTGCAAACATTACTGTGTTCCGGCTTGAAGGGCAATAATTCCAGAGAAATTACAGGGCTTAGAGACATAATATCTTAGGGTGACGAGCGCAGTGCAGTGCTAGGTAATGATTTGGATTATCATGTTCCAATAGCTGCGTGTTACTGTACTGTTATGTGGCAGGCATGTTGCTTACCATCAGGCACATGACCTGTTCGCCTCGTTACTCTATGCTATAAAAAAAAAAGGCTTATTATATGCTTAGCGACGATGCAGTCTACGATCCATTAATTTCGTAGTAAAAACAAATTCACTCTAAACTTGAAAAAACAAGATTGTAGCCATCGGAAAAGATCTGCTCAAGCAATGCACAGCCAAGATAAAATGTAGAGTCAAACCTATTCTATTCGATTTTGGTTCCATGTGCCATGATTATAAAACAAACAACTATAACGAGTATTTTTATAATTAACAATACAAAGTTTCATATTCTCAGAACACAAACACCCCGAAATACCTACCTACTTTTTACGATAATTAACAACACCGAAGGACGCAAATGTCTCGGTTACCCGATCATAAATTATTCAGCCGTTGCCTTCATAACTGGCCGAGTTTGCGTCTTTGTGCCTCCAACTTGTATCGGAGAATTTATTATGGGACCTTCGGAAGGTAGCGACTGAAAACGGTATATTAGCGGTACTTAGACGCTCAATATACTTAATATATAATCCTCAATATAAAACGAGCCAAAGTAAAAATTAAGCTAAAGTGGCATTGGACCGATAACATCTGTCGCAGAATGATAACAATTGAGATGATGACAGGGTCATAAATTTACCATTACAATTATTTTGTTACGTAGATACTGGAAAAATATTGGGATACGTTTTTTTGTTTTATGAAATTAACAAAAATTAAGAAAGATATAGATCATCAAACTTCCGGAGTGGGGAGTTGTGACGTCACACTATATTAAAAATTGTACCATATCGTGACGTGACTCGAAACTTCTAAGCATTGTTTCTTCGTCGTTTTTTGTTTGTGAAACGTAAGAACAAATACGCATACAATATTTTTAATAACCAAACTGGCGGACTAATCACTTTTTTTTTTATTTGTCTCGCCTATTAGAGTACACGTATTCAATAGTGAAAGCAACATAAACATTAACATGAGAAATGTTGATATTTCATTTTTAAATTCTTCATTTTGTACCATGTTTCTTAAAATAATTGTCGATACCCTGAAAACTATATCATAACGGTACGTTTAAAGTAAAATAAAACCACACATTCCTAAAATCATGTCATTGAAAACAGGGTTAGTTTGTTTGAGCGCACATCTAGTATGTTTTTTTACTTTTGATAATTTACAAATTATTTGAAAGCTAAAACTGTAAAAGGTAAGTAATTTAAATATTTAAATCGTGTCATTAAAAAGTCTATAATGATCATTTAATATGTGTTTACTACTTAGCTATGATTTGAGTAACTATACTTTCCACTATGTAATTGTACATATTATTAGCATCCGCAATAGAGATAGTATCCGCTGTACTGTGGTAGCGGAGTGAAAAAGTGCAAACAATGACAAAAGAAAATAAGTATGTCGGTAGGGTCGACATTTGTCGAGCATAATGCGGCCGGAAGAGTTTTTCAACATGATGTTTCCTGTTGCTCTTATCCTCTGCTAACATTGAGTACTTACACAGTCAAAAGTCATTCATCCATGTAGTCCAAATCATTCACCAACAACCATTTAATTTCTTGAGAATTATCGCGCGTTGCTCTATTTTGACTGATCTACGAGTATCATAATATGGACGGGACTATTACTAATGCCTCTGATATCATGCTAGTAGACCAATCTTACCACCGGGCTGAGCTCGTTGATTTTACCGTTACCACATGAAAAGAACCTCGTCAAAGCCAAGAAGATCATGCTTACCAAGTACCTCGGCATTGCTGTACTTACAGTATGTTTATTCCACGATCACAATCCCAAAATTGTCAATTAACAGTCTTATAGTAAAAAGCCTACACCTTAAGAGTATTTATTTATAGGTTTATTTTTGAAGTGAAAACTTTTTTAGGCGCGCTTAGACAGATTTTTCGTGGGCTGTGAAATGAATACTATCGTCACGCTCGGATAAATATGATAAGAAATCTTCGGGTAAACTCGGGGCCATAGCCATTGGCTATCTAGAAATACGTCATCCAATGGGAAATGCTAAAAGGGCGTGGCCTGCTCACCATGGCATGGCCATCTAGAAATGCGTCAGCCAATGGAAAATGCTGGTGCATTTCTAGATGGTCAGGCCATGATGAGGAGGCCACACCCTCCGGTTACACCCGTGTAGTTTCCAAAGTAAGCTATCAAATTCTGAGTTATAAGTTTTCACTTCTATCGGCAGTTCCTATGACTGCCATTTTTTTTAGGTATTGATTTAGGTAACGGTTGTTTTCGTCGACAAAATACGCGTCTTCAGAATATTTCTCACTTCGCAGCTCTCATCTAAATTAATGAGAATATAAACAAAAGACAATGAATAAATACAGTGAAATACTTGACAAAGATATTATTGACTCTACTATTGAACATTTTCGTATCTTATGATAAGTAACTGTTTTCCTAAAATCCTGGTAGCATCGTAAAATACACCTCATCGCTTATGAAATACATATTTTCTTACAAAATGCCGAAATTATTAAGTTATTCATTCCATTGAAGAGCACGAGTGAGCTTTGGAAGGTTTTGAAAGGAGTATGGAAAGTTCGAGAGTTATGTTCGGTTAATTTAATTCATTTTGTTTGATGCCAGAGACGGCGAATAAATTTGTTTTCACGCGATTTTCCCATATGAATAGGATATTGAAGAAGCTTGTCAAATGCGTTCATTTGACAAACTCGTAGGTATACGATTAAATTGTTTGATCAATTGGGTTTTAAAATCAATTAAGGCTCAGAAGTTATGGAGCGATTTTCAATCACGCTCGCCGTCGTTGTGGGCCCGCTGTTTATGTAGAATGCAGATATATATGTAAAAATTGAAAGCACAACTCACGACGCATTTACGCCTCCGGCGCGCGCGGCTGCCGCGCGGCTTCCGCCCGTCATCCGCCATATTCGCGGACGATAATCTCGCCCGCGGCGGCTGCGGCACCGCGAAAATCAGTAGTGGTTTCGTGAGTTTTGAAATAAAACCGATGATGGACGGATTTTAATGCTGTTTTATATTTGTAGGTTAGTTTCCGTGTGGTGATTCTTAGTTATGTTTGGTTAATATCGATTTGAGATGGCCGCATCCACAAAATAGCAGACAAAATATTTCTTTACAACATTCCTCAATATGGATATCAACTGAAAGGGCTTCGCAAGTGAAATACGAAATATTAAAACAAATTTCAAATCCAAGATGGCCGCTGCCACAAAATGGCGAATTACATTTTATTATTCACTGCTACCTCAATATGGATATCAAATGAAAGGACTTGACTAGTAGAATACTATACACTGTGACAAAGTTCAAATCTAAGATGGCTGTCACCATAAAATGGCAAATTACATTTGTTATTTTCTTTTCTCCCTCAATATGGGTATCAAATGAGAGGGCTTGACTAGAAGAGTATTTACAAGTTACAACTCCGAGCTGGACGGGGGTTTAATCATTTTTTAAATTTTGTTGTTGTATTGGATTAAATTAGTTGTATAGAATAGAAAACAATTACAGTACTTTAGAATGACATAGCCCTATAGTTTTTACGTTTATAATTTTCATAATTTCTGGCTGTAATAAAAATAAGTTATGAGTTGTACTATAAAACTCGATAATATATAAAATTTGAGTCTTGTAAAAAAAAATTAACAAAAAATATAGTATCGAACTCGTAGTTTCAGAAATATCATTTTGTGTTTATTTCTATGCGCAGTTTTGAATTACAAATTGTCGAAAACATGAAGTATCTGAAGCAGTGAAATTGCTTTCTAATTTATTAAAATAATCTCACCTTATAAGTAAGACGCTCACGAAAAGGTTCTTAAAAGCTACCTCTAGAGTGCTGTATTAATATTAAATTTTCAATAGAAGGCAGAGTTGGAGAAAAGACGGGAATTATTCCATGTAGGTACATATTTATAATTATGTACCTGTCATCAAATGTTAACAAAAATAGGCTAATGTGATTTATCTCGTTGAAGTGATGTGAGACTATTTATACTGAGAAGCTTTGCTAGAATCCTTTTCTATTTAACGTTTAGGAAATTTTCAATTGCCTTGGAAGATGTTCATCAATTAGGTATATTATCACACAAAGCAAAAACTTTTCACTAACAAATATAAATATAGTTTTCTTTGCAGTTTAGTTTTGCTTGATACCATAATAAGAATTCATGGTAATAATATGTGATTTCTAATGCTGTAAAAACTGATGATAATTATATCCTTGTAGATCTCCAAGCTCCGAGTGTGAATCAAAGTCATTCGTATCACATCATTACATATGTTATCATAATCAGTACTTTAGGGTCTACTACTATGCATACGTTTTTCTAAGTGAACGCCACTTTTGTCTCCCAGTCTATACCCATTTATGTGTAACTATTGACTTATTAACGCTGTCTGATCGATCATGCTGGCACTCTACGCTATATCATTACTTTTTGTAAAATTTATCTTCCTTTATCACACTTGCAAATCAAACAAGATGCTGTTTGAGAATGGTAAATAGTCTAATAAAATTATATGATACAGGTTTTTTACAATTAAGTAAATGTCTTAAATCGTTTACGCTTAGTATTAACTACCAAGTTGACTATTTTTGTTGTAGGTACTTAAAAACACCTGACTTTATAACCATGGCTGATAAATAAAATTGATGCAGAATGGATGACAGAAAATCAATATGGAACCATTAGACTATAAACTAATGAATTTTCAATTAAATTTTACACATTTTTACATTATTCATAATTATTGTGCATTGTTGTTTTGATCATCAATCATTTTTGTCATGTAATTTTAACAAAAGCGTATTTTTCATAAACATTGCGCTCTAACCAATCTAAAATACATAAATCAGATGCCCTTCATTTTTCAGCCTTTTTTCATTTTTCATACGTTAACTGATAAAATATAATGTAAAATTTGAAATCCAATGAAAATTCACGCTAGATTTCGCAGTCCCAAACGGCTTCACATTTCATTAGTTATTCTAAACACACAGTCAAAGGAAAGTTAATTGGCAATCTAAATCTTTTTAATTTAAACAAGAGTACGTAATTTATTGTCGCTCGTTAAGTCTTTTCGGGCGGCAAGATGAAATATGGCGGCAGTAAACAGGCTATAAAATATCAAAACACTTCATAAACTTAACTCTCAGAGTTGCCATTTATACTCATTAAATGTAATTAATCTGTGGTCCCTTTGAACGGGGCTATTTGGTATGCTTTATTAAATCTAGCGGGTACGGACCCCGTGCCTAAACCAACCTTGGGATGTATAATGTGTAGGAATGTAGGTGGTAGGTACCGATAAATAATGGCAGATCTAATTGAACGAGCGGGATAATTCAAATATGTAATTGAAAACGTACGTTTGTTTGCATAAGACGTTGTTTTTGTTAGTGTAGGGTATATAAGACGTTTTAGAAGTTATAAGACATTTTAAGCCATTTACAAGCAGTTCATCATAATTTGAAGTTTTGAATCAATCAACCTTACTTATTTATGTAGGTTATCCTTTGATAAAATGAGAAATGCTAGTGACGTTTTCCTAACACATATCTAAAATCTAATTAAATGCCTTCAATGGGTAATATAATACGTATCTATCAAAAATAGTATTCAATTTTTAAAAGTGTTGAGAAACACACTTTGAATAAAAAAGTAAGTATTTTTTAAGTTTTATTTAAGGTTATAAAAGCCATTTTGTAGTGGCGGCCATCTTATACTTCAAATTTGTATAATGCACTGTATTCTACTTGTCAAGCCCTTTCATTTGAAACCCATATTATGGGAAAGAAAAAATAGGTTATCCTCAATTTTGTAGCGGCATCCATCTTCAATTTACAATAAGTTTTATACATAATTGTATTTTCACCAGAACCAAAAGCGTATACCAAAATTAAGATGGATCGGTTGTCAGGAATTTTTAAATTACTAATTTCAATTACTAAATTTGACCAAAGAAAAAACCAAACGGAGTGAGCTAAATAAAACCATTTAAAAATGAGTGTTTGTGTTAAAAAGTGGGTTAGTCAAATTAGTATTCATTGTTAAACGCACTGTTTGTGCCAAAGGCATAACATTTCTCCAACATTACGACCCTATCCGCGTAAAACCTATCCGAGAGTAAAGCTGGGTCACACGCGGTTCTAGCATCTTGATTTTAGAGACGAGAAAGGCATGTCTAACTACGTTTTCCATGAAGAGCTGATTATAGCTCTCTGAGCGAATATCTAGTGGTTAGGTACATCAAACATATTCTAGTCTACATTTCAATAAATGAGTAGGTACATTTGTAGAAAATGTTTGTTACATGAGAACATAATTTTCTTAAACAAGTTTTTGTCTATATATTTTGCCTGTCTGATTGAATAAACATAACGTAGATTATCGAAGCCTTTCATTTATAATTACATACCATAACAACATAATTATCTTTAAAATCATCAATTACCTCAGCATTGCTAATCAGTAATTCTATATCATAAATATATTTGTGGTTTTAGAGATTTATAATTTGATTAGAATAAGAAACATTTATAAACTGCTTCAGTGCAAATCAATGGTATGTTCATTTCTACGTTATCTTCATTTGATGACAGTGGTCGTGCAGTCATATTTAAACAGTATCTTGGACGGGTTGGTTTCAAATTTCTAAGTTCGAAGGAACCTAGAGTTTTGAGATTTTATATCATTCATCATCATCATCAGCCTATTTTAGTCCACTGCTGGACATAGGGCTCTATCATGGCTCGCCACTCAGCCCTATCCTCGGCTATACTTCTCCATCCACTGCCTGCTGTCTTCCGTATATCGTCACTCCATCTAGTCTCAGGCTGTCCTACACTACGTTTACCGATTCGTGGTTTCCACTCAAGAACACGTCTACTCCAACGGTTATCGGTTCTGCGACCGATATGGCCGGCCCATTGCTACTTCAGTTTGCTAATGCGTTGAGCTATGTCGGTTACCTTGGTTCTCTGACGGATCACTTCGTTCCAAATGTGATCCCTCAGAGAAACTCCAAGCATAGAGTGCTCGCAATATAACTCTGCGCGTAGCAAAATATGGAACTAATTGACAGGCCGTCAACTTCTTGTTTATGTCAGTTGACAAAAGTTTGTTTACGTTTGGTGTATTTATTAATTTCCAAAGTAATTATTAGCTTTTATTATGCCGAAAGTGATTAAAAATGCTGGCCGTGGCTGGTTCTTGACAATCAATCGTGGTTGTGAAGAAGAACGATACAATAACAGGCCAAAAGTGCAGTTTTCCAAACGCAGAGCTATTTGACAACTAATATGTAGGGATACCATAGCAATCAAATCTCCACCTATTATCGGCATATTTTTAAGCTGAGGCTTTATTTTTGAGGTTTGATTGTTTTATCGCCAATGTCAATCAATAACCGTGGGAAAAAATGTGAGTGCTTAAGACCGAATGTGAGAAACAAGTAATATTTAATTTTTTTTTTTCATAACATTCAAATCAAAATAGGAAACACAGTGACACAGCAGTAAAGATCAGCTGATTGTATCTTTCTCGCTCGGGTACACTCGGCGGTCCAACGTTCACCCGATCGACCCTTTCACCTAACAGCGTCAGCTTCATTTACCACCGAAGCGAAAATATGTGGGCGGTGCGCCAAAAGAAATTTCACTTAATTTTTTTTAGCTTGGATGCTCTGTAATCATTTACTCCGTATTAATTACTGTATGTTTTATTATAGGCGTTTCAGAACGTACAATTACGTGGTAATGGACATCGCATCATACTACTGCACTCAGACTAAAGAGGCTACAATGTATCTAATAAAGAGGCACAAAGAAGACCCACAATACTAAGTAGAATGACTGTTAAAAGGACATGGACAAGAAGTTTTGCGGTTACCGCTGTGATCGATCGTAATCTAAACCCTATTGAAAAATAAGATGATCCTTCAAAGAGCATTCATACGCCAAATTTTCAAATAGTGTTAATTATGGTCTCAATAAAAGATTTCCAAGTCTAAATTAAATTATCATTATTTCGTTGTTGGTGTAGGTTGAAAATGACAGATTTTTTATAATGTAATTAACTAAAATAAAGTTATCTTGGTGGTAAGAGACTCGACAGTCATTAACCTGTACCAATGATACTTGGTACCAGCACTGTAACGGCGTTCATTATTTCGAGACATTCGTTCTAATCTTAGTTGTCCTATAATTTATAAATAGTTAGTTATATTGCTTCACTGAAAAATCCCTTCCCGTACCTGTTTTATGAAGTTGTAAGTTCCCAATGAACGGGAAGGAAACCTATTAGCTTGACCTGGCAACATTAAGTACGCCACCAGTAGCGCGCAGACTTATACTGCGAGCACTATAGCTCTCTCCATAGCTCGCTGCGTGACTTTAAATTTGTGGACCGCTTTAACTGTCAGTGTCCAAGTTTTGGCAACGTAGGTCATGACAGATATGTCACACTGATTAAATACTTTTGTCTTTAGATATTGTGGTATAGACGACGAGAAGACACGACATAGTTTGCCAAATGCTGCCCAGCCCACCTGAATCCTTCTCCTGGCCTCACTCTCGAAATTGTGCTTGCCTAGTTCGAGCGTCAGCCCTAGGTACACATATTTCTGAACAATTTCTAGAGGGACGCCAATTATAGCAACCGGCATTTGTATCATTATGAGTCCGAGTCTATAGTAATATTATAAAGCTAAATAGGTTTTTTGTTTGAACGCCCTAATCATAGGAACTAATAGACCAATTTCCAAAAATATTTAAGTGTTGGGTATATACGTAATCCCTGAGCGCTATAGATTTTAAATTATGTACGACAGACGAAACCGGGAGGGACAGCTAGTAACATATGCCTCAGTGGTTTTTAAAAAATGATTTTATTTTTATCTATGAGCATAGAGTAATGTACAAATTGTACCTATAACTTTTAATCATAAGCCACGACGCTAAATAAAATTAAAATATGTAACATTTATAGCTACACTTTTATATACCACGCTTTTCTGGTTTACTACGAAGCCGAAACAGCAATGTCCCTTTTTATTACTAAACAACACAGGATATACAACGTACAATGAGTAATTTCTCATCTCTAGTTGCTACTTCAGATAACCTGGCTTACCTGTTCTACAGAACCAGAGATTTTAGTTTCCGATTAAGAGTCGGTGACCCTTGGCATTTCGTCCTTTTCCAATATTGGAAGGCTTTTTTGGAGGCGCTCGATTGGATAGTTATTTATGTCGGTAATTAGATTACTTGAAGGTTAGTTTCGTTCATTTTGTTCGGTTTAGTGCTTAAGTTAATGGAGATATTGAGGAGGGTTTTATTCGAATCCTTGTTTTGTTTAGCTTTATAAATTGAGTTTTGGGTTACTTTGATTTTGAAATACCTACTTACTTTATAAAGTGGTTTAGTGGTACAGGTAGGACTCTAAGCAGAGTCCGCCTGGGGAAGTACCACACCTTTGCCAGATATTCTACCGCCAAGCAGTAATGTGCAAACATTACTGTGTTCCGGTTTGAAAGGCAATGTTTCCAGAGAAATTACAGGGCTTAGAGATATAACAACTTAGATCTCTGGGTGACGAGCGCAGTGCGGTGCTAGGTAATGATTTGGGCTCTACATGTTCCAATAGCTGCGTGTCACTGTGCTGTTATGTGGCAGGCATGTTGCTTACCATCATGCACATGTCTTGCTCGTCTCGTCACTCTTTATTTAAAAAAATAAAATAAAAAGTGTGGCAGTCATATTAGTTGACGTATTTGTTTCTTTTGTGTTTCAAGTTTAAATTACAAAACTGAGTAAATTGAAAATATAAAACTGAGTAAATTGGGTACATAATTATAAAAAATAACATTTACGTTTCACTCTGTGAAAAATGTGAATATTAATATATTTATTTTGATGCCGCAACATTTACTGCATTACAGCCAGAAAAACAAAAATAAGCCATTACAGGATTGCGGTCCACAAATGAGGGTAGGCTCGTGTTTTATTATCACCACACTTGTCACATTCCACGGACAAATGCGGCCGTTACACCGTGTAATACTAGAGCTCGCGCCACCACTCCCAGCCTCTGTCCTGCGGCGCCACTGTTTCAAACTACCTACTTCTTTTGTTGAATAGCGTAGTTTATTTTTAAACACTAGACTCTTCTCGAGACACAGACTTTGGAGTATTATTGTATTAACGTTAATACTGAAAAAAGCCTGCATATTTTTATGCGGTCAAGTTAATGACGTCATTAGAAGCCCGAAAAAATATCCGGCGTTGACCCTTGGAGGTTTCGTGTTAGTGAAATGACATTTGTGCGGAAATAGGTCGGGATAATTTGCATCTATAAGATTGCGGTTGACTGTGGTTTTATAAAGGTCAACTCAGACGAGTTGACGGAGTCATGACGTTGTTACGTTGGGTAAATTACCTAATTGCCAGTGGAAAATTATTCCTAAGAGCTACTCTAGAAAAGATGACACAAAATGCTTCTAGAAGTGGAGCAATAATATTTAAAAAAAATATGTTTTTTTTCCACTGTAACTAATTGCTTAATCTAGCTTGATTAAATATCTACTAAGTGCCCGGAATAATAACGGTTGAGTTTTATTCCAGTGTGTTAAAATCACTATTTGTATTTAATCTATTCAGCATTAGGTACATATAGGTACAGTTTTTGAGCAGTAATTTATAAATAAGTACAACTACACAAAATTGACAACATAATACTTTTTATTAAAAAAAAAACAAAACACGATAAAATAATAATTCTAACAAACTAAAACAACACAAAAAAACGAATAACTATTAAAATATATCATGAAAACAGTTTTAACTTGACATATAACGTAACTGTTTTTTATCTGTGATATAACTCAGATTGAATCATTATTTTAACGTTTCAATAGTCTCCAAACAAACTGAAGTGTGGGCATAAGCTACTGAATAATATTTATTCACAGTACTCTACATCAAACATAAACGAGAGTGAATAAGTACAATACATTTTAGCAATAAGAGAGCGGAAGGAAAAACAGTATTTACTCTTGTATGATAATGGAACATAACAGCCAATACAAGTATGGGATTATTAAAGCACAAGGGGCCTATTCTTGCATTGTACGATATTACCCATCTTTGAATAGAATAACAAATATGATATGAATGTTATCGATGCATGCCGGGAAAATTGATTAAAGGAAATAAATAATAATTTTTTTTTTATGAAAACACAAAAACTGATTATAATTTAAAATTAAATTCAGACAATCGACGAAATTTCGTAAGAAGCCAAGTCGAGGTAAATAAAAATAAATTCTAGTTTTTATTCTATTTATCCAGATTTCGATAAAATTTAAATGAGACTTGTGATTTATGACAACAAAACAAAAAAGAACCGTCAAATTTGATTCACAATTGGCGCTTCAATAATTTAACATATTTATATACAAAAAAAACATACCACCGAATTTAGAACTTAAGTCGGTTAAAAAGAAATGTTGAATAATCTTGTCTCCTTTTTTATTGAACAATCCGCTCAAAATTTTCTGTTATTTAATCAAGGACTAATCTTATTCAAATGGTGTTATCTCATATCAACCGGTCATGAAAGAAAAATTTGAAATTTTACTGAAGGATGGAAATTACTTTACAAAGGTCATCATTTAGATGCGATCGACATACATAGCCCGTACACTTCTAATAAAGAGCAATGCGTCCAGTGAATTTACAGGGCATAGAGATAAAACATCTAAAATCTCAGGGTGACGAGCGCAGTGGAGTAGGCTACACAATGATTTGAACTCTTTATGTTCCAATAGCTGCATGTCAGTGTGATATTATGGGAATATTACGGGCATGTTGCTAGATACCATCAGGTACATGACCTACTGGTTTCGTCACTCTAAATCTAAACTTAAAAAAAACCCTTAAGGTAAAAAATACTTTGAAATTATAAGTATTCTGTTATATTTTCATTATTTGTTATAAAATATAAGACTTCCCGATCTTTCCTTATTTCCAAAACTGGCTAAAAATACTAGCATATTGTCCCAGGAAACATCCATATGCGAACACAAAGAAAACATAACATTTTCCTCGATTTCTATTTACTTTCATAAAATACAATAGAAAGTCTTTGAAAGCTTTTTATCCCGGAAAATATCAAGAAGCTTTCCGGCAGTGTACCGAAAAGGTGTCTGATACCTTCGTCATGAAAATAGAAACATACGATAAAGGATCGCCAAGATTTAGTCGACAGGGTAGATTTTATGTGTTTAGAAATATAAGAGCTCCACAATAATTGTGCTCAGACAGACGAAAGCGGAAATTTCTGTTATTAGATTTGCGACTGAGGCTGTCATGATTTTCGATCAAACTTGAATCGATAAATATAAGTAAAAAACACATGATTCCTATGAATCGGTAATGCCTAATAATATCAGAAATTAGTGCTGTTTTAGTATGGGATAAAATTAACAAAGGATATTTTAACGGAAATGAAATTAATTTACTCTTACGCATAACAAACGGACAAAAACGTGTTTTATCAATTAAATCAATTAATGCCACGAAAAGTTGGGCGCAAAGATAGTATCTAGGTATCCAAATTTGCGCAAAAAAAATATTTTCAACAGAAAACATTTATTAGTATTTTTTTATAAAAATAAACGCGAGCGCTGTCCTATAGTGTGATAGCTCAGAGTCAGTGCACGCGGTGATTTGCGCGTAAACGTGAAGTCTGTCCAATTTTTTTCACAAAAAAGAAACATGTTCCATTGTAGCGATTTTCGCTATTTCAGAGAAGGTAAAAAAGGTCGTATCTGCGAATACGTCAAGCGGAACGGAGTTTAGCATAAACGTGATGTGAAGCCAAATGCCATTTGGATTCTGTACGGTCAATCAACGTAAAGGAAGCTGGCACCCGTTTCGGTGAAACGTTTTCTGTAAAAATATATTGAACCTAGGCATTAAAAGTGAAAAAAAAAATGTTTGTGAAAACTTAAATTTTCGAAAGAAGAAAATTTGGTCTTGTTTGATCGCGAAGATACATTTACGCGATTTTTTTTTAATTTCAAGAAGAAGTTTATGTTATTGTAATTTTGCACTTTATTTATTAAATAACATCATTCATAAAAAAGGATCCAACAAAAAATATAGCATCGTTTTACTCAAAAATGCACAGTTAATTTAGTAACGACTTAATGAAGTCATTATGAAAAAAATAGCTCAAATGGTTCCTAAGCTACTTTACCTATTCACTATAGGTAATCTTGAATCTTAATTCTCTATAAATATATTATATATGTTTGTATATTTATAGAAGCAGTCGCCGTAGCCGCAATCGGCCGGAAGACATCATCATCATCATAATCTTGAAGAGATCTAGTTTTTCTAAATAGTAATGAAACCGGTAATTTATTCTACTTTTTGGCTGTTCCAAGGCTTTTACTTTCCGAGTTATTTTTGTCTTCTTCATTAACTAATCAAACAAAAAATAGTCACGCTTCAATAAATTTGAAAATATCTCCAACAGTCACCAGTATCAAAAACGTACATTAGGAAATTAGTGCTTCGGGAATTTTGAAAAAGATGAAAATCCCTTAACACTAGACCCAATAATCTAAGTGAACATCGCGTTATAAAACATTTAATTGGATTTATTTTATCGAAGTTAACATTTTTCAGAATAGCGATAAAAAAATGGTTGGATAAAAACTAATTGCTATCCATTTAATATAAAAGTAACTCGTGCTCGTTATGCTTGCTTCTGATGAACGTTGGCTACTAAGTTGATGAAATGTCAGATTGAAATTGTCCGGATGTGTCGACATCTTTGTTTTCAACCAACGACACGATAATAATCACGATAAATTAAATTTTTAAAGCAGTTTCAATGGTATATATTAATGGTATTTTAATGGTATTGTGGTAATTCAATGGTTTGGTTTGAGATAAACCCATTGATATGATTATGATATAATTAAACTCAGAGGCGTGAATAGTAAACGCAATTTAGAAATAATTGTGGTGGGACATTAAATTATCAGTATTTTTAACCGACCAGCAGACTAACAATTTCAAATTAAATGAAATTAATTTTAAAAGTGATACGTTACTAAGCGTGATACATAGAACAGCACAATCAATGTCACGTGACATTGATTGATCTCCTCTGAGTTTAATTATGTCATAATCATATCAATGGGTTTATCTCAAACCTAGACTGGGCCACTTTTAAGAATAAAATAAGAAATGAAACAAAATATATTTTTTACTAAAATATATTTTTTTTAGAGAAATTATAGGGCTTAGAGATATATAATATCTTAGACCTCTGGGTGACGAGCGCAGTGCAGTGCTAGGTAATGGTTTGGACTCGTGTTCCAATAGCTGCGTGTCACTGTGCTGTTATGTGGCAGGCATGTTGCTTACCATCAGGCAGTCCTGCTCGTCTCGTCACACTTTATTTAAAAAAAATATACAAAATCAGAACATAATCGTGTAGAATACTGTCAGTGCCACCCTTTCTCTAATCCCGGCACGGTCCCACTGACAGGTAATCATTTTGCGTTTAGGACATCCCTAAATCGAATGTCGCAGTGTTTGGGGACTCGGTCAGAATTACCATGGGGGATCCAGATGGTAAACAAAGGGTAGGTTGTTTAGTACAAATTGAGGTGGGACCGGAGGATTTATATATAGAACCTTCGATTGATACGAGTACGGGCTTTATTTGTTCAAGAATTTATGCCTTACGTGGGACTTAATAATTGTGTATCCAGGGACCAAAAATCATCTCTGAATACAATGAAATAAGAATGTAAATTCCATGAACAGAAAAAACAAAATTAAGTCTGTTTGAATTCGATTGAAAAAACATTGAAAATGTTATAATATTGATTTGAGAGTCCTCCAAATATTTACCTGCACGTCAATTAATAAAGACAAAAGTACGTGCATACAAATTGTGTACATTTTCAAGTTTGAAATTACCATTTCACTGTATTATAATAATTATCGTATAGAAAACTGCCAAGCATTATACGAGTTTTGAGTAAGTAAGTTGTGGGATAAGGTACCTCCGCAAATTTATTAATAGGTACCTACTATTTACAGTAAACTAGCTTTTACCCGCGACTTCGTCCGTACCAAATGTAACTGAGGCAGTATTTGTACACCCATACAAATTTACATTTACTAAAATCGGTTTGTATTAGAACATTTTTATACAATTTCATCAAAATCGGTTCAGCGTTTTAAGCATTAAAGCCCGCGGTTTCTCCTGCGTAGGTAATTCCCGTTCCCGTTATTTTCCCGGGATAAAAAGTATATACATTATACTTATGTGTGCTTCCAGACTACAATCTAATTGTATTCTAAATTTTAGCCCTTTCCGTTCATACGTTACGACGTGATTGAGCAACAAACATCTAAATATTCAAACATCCATACACTGACATTTAAAATATTAGTAGGATAGTATGGATTTCAAGTGTTTAGTTGCAAAATTTTACGGTTTTATCTCCAACATTGACGAACTTCCATATAAGCTTGCATCCCCCCTTTCAACCATTATTTCATCCCCGTGTAGTTTAAAATTACAAAATTGCTAGAACAGACATTTAATTGGTTTGCATCAAGTGTCTACGACATACGAAGTCTCATGGTTTTATCTTCAACAATTGGGAACTTCCACAAAAACTTGCTTCCCCCATTTCAACCCCAATTTTATCCCCGTACAATTCGAAATTACAAAATTGCTAGAACAGACATTAATTTGATTTGTGTCTAGTTACACAAACAAAGTTTTATCTTCAACAATTCGAAACAAAACGAACTTCCAAATAAACTTTCATCCCCCATTTAACCCCTTCAACCCTTTTTTTCGGTATTAAAAGTGTCCTATAAAAATGTATGTCCTTTGTTGGGATCTAGTCTATATGTTTAACAAAATTTCAATAATATCAGTTCAGTGGATTTCGTGCTTATAACTTTGGAAATGACAGAATTTTCATACAACCGTCCATCCCTTGTTTCACCCTCTTAGGGGTTGAATTTCGCAAAACTCCGTCTTAGCGAGCGCCTACGTGCTAAAATAGCTATCCTAGCATTTATAGTTTCTGAGATTCGGTGATGAGTGACCAGCCATTACATGTATACTGTGCGACGTACGAGTACATAGGTACGACTTGCTTTGTGAAATCACACCTTGTTCATAAAGTACTCAAATTTTACAAACATTCGACTTTCATAGCGTGAATTTACTTCTATTTTTATGACGTGTAATATACTGGAATGATTTACTATATTTCACAGTTGTAAAATGTTTAGTTTCCTGAGATTTTAGAGTTGCCTGTGTAAAGTTTAAAATGGTTCATATTTTTATATTGTAAGCGCAGTTAAACATAAGATTTGTTTTGACACAATGTCATGTCATCTTGTTGGAAAGTATGAATTTTATAATAGGCATTTTAATATATTTATGTAGCGTGATGAAAGGTAATAATTGCGCCTCATAATAACCAATAAGCCAGTACATAAAAACAGACTGCCACAACTATTCGGTCATGAAAGTCAAAATCACTGCTTAAAATTGCACTGCGCTTGGAAATTCAGGGAAATTTAACATAGTCTCTTATTTTTGTATTTTTTTCTGGAAATATTATCACTTAAACGAATGTTTCAAAATTGTAATGTTTAAACATTGCTCCGTGTCAATTACAATAACAATTAATAGGAAAATGTATCACATATTTATGTACAATAAATATAACTAAATTATTGTAAAAAAAGCCTCCCGACAAAACAAATATAATTATTTAGCATTATTAAATACCTCATATTCTCCGGTATAAAAAAATACATCACAAACTTTATTTTTTTGAAACTTGTCAAGTTGAATGTCGTAGATCCAAAGTCGTAATACAGTAAAAGCTTGTCCTTACAACGTAACTTAAAAGCTTCTAAGATGCTCTAGCAGAAAGACTAACAATAAATAAAACGAAGTGCCTGTTGGTCACATAAATCAGTCTTTTCCTGTTTGTAGAAGCTCTTATCGTTCGTGTCCATCCAGATTTCTATGTTTATTGCGCATCTACTGTAAGGATTAAATAAATATTTATTCGTACGTATTTAATGTGAATAAATAACTTATTTTCTTCAAAAACATAGCTAGTTTTATTAAAGTAAATAGGTTTTACCCGAAATACGTAGTCACTTCAATTCCAATCTTGAAAAGATGACGATATTTTGTTTTCATTAATTTTAGTATTTCATTTTAAATGTTGTTTTTTCGTATAAACAAAAAAGAGAACAATCTTGTTATGGGCAGTGGTCAGTAGTTTTTAGTACCTTACTAGCGGTCCATTCCGGCTGCGCTCGGATATTGTCATTTAAAGACTATTAATCGAAATAAAAACTATCCTATCTCTCAAGTTGGACCAGACTGCTCGCGGTGTGCCAATTTAATTTAAAATCGGTTAAGTAGTTTAGGAATCCATCGCGGACAAACATTGTGGTAGGAGATTTATATATATTAAGAAGATGAAAGGTTCTAAACTTCTTTGACATCTTTCAATATTTCCAACAACAAAAAAAAATGGCAGTCATAGGAACTGCCGAAAGAAGTGAAAACTTGTAACTCAGAATTTGATAGCTTACTTTAGAAACTACACGGGTGTAACCGGAGACTGTCTTTTCGAAGTCATGTGCGTAATGCCGCTTACTTAAAACGGTGAAGGAAAACATCGTGAGGAAACCGACATGTACCTAAAATCTTTCGAAGTCATGTATCATCCACCAACCCGCACTGGGCCAGCGTGGTGGATTATGGCCTTAACTCTCTCCTTGCGAGAGAAGGCCCCGAGTCCCAGCAGTGGGAACGTTTAGTGGGCTGTTGATGATGATTAACCGGAGAGTGTGACCTGGTCATCATGGCATGACCATCTAGAAATGCGTCAGCATTTCCCATTGGCCGACGCATTTCTGGATGGCCATGCCATGATGGGCATGCCACGCCCTTTTGGCATTTCCCATTGTTCCTTTCCCATCACATTATTTATTTCTTATCATACTCGAGCGTGACGCTAGAATTCAATTCACAGCCCACGAAAAATCTGTCAGGCGCGCCAAAAGAAGTTATCACTTCAAAAATAAATAAAAAATAAGACGAATGAAGTAGGATCCGTTTTATTTTTTCAGTAAATACATACAATTAGAAAATACTTTAATATTAGCTCGATTATGATAAACATTAAAATTTCTCGCACGTTAACTAATCTGGATTTCAAGAACATCACAAACATAACATGTAAAACCTAGACCCGATGTGGTTCAATGTGGTTGTTAAATGTTGATCATTGATTCTATTACATTAAAATCGGTGAATATGTATCAACCACCTTCTTACCACCTACTTAAACAATAAAAAAAAATGGCTAGAACAACATACTAAAGATTCATATTTTTTAGAAGTACAATTTTATTCTATCTCTAAACTTTTTTACTAGCGTAATTCTCGTTTTTCCAGTTTGTATCTAAACATTAACCAGGAAACCGCAATTTTATAGTCTCAAAGCACCCGAACTCCAAGATAACATCTCAATTTACCCGGTTTTACGCTCTTCTCTAACAAAACGAAATAATTTAATTAAAACCGGAATCCTTCGACGACCTCGATGTCCTTTCAAAAAAAAACTTTATTTTTGTCATATCAAAGCTTGTTGTTTTTGTTTTCATAAACCATTTGCTTTGGGAATTATTTTGGTATTTTTCATTTAGCGTCGACAGAGACGCCGGAGAACTGAACATTAGTGGCATCAAAAGTAGGGGCCGTTATGACCCCCAAGCGGCCTATCCACGCCTCCTATTCGCGGCCTCCGTTTTAGGGTTGAGTTTTGGGCACTCGCCGTTTAGGCGGAAAAATATTTAATAACACGATATTGTGATGTAGGTTCGTGTATTTGCGAATTGGGGTCAGTTTTTTGTTGCTTTCTTTTTCGTTTCTGGGAATTTATTTTCGTGAATACTGTATTGTGATAGAAATTGAATGTAATATTTACAATATGTTGCTATGGTTTTAGTATTTTTTTTTCCTAATCTTGGTTTTTAACGTTTTCAAGTACCTATAGTCAACACTTGGAAACATTTTGAGCAGAGAAGACCTACTTCGCTTGGATTTATCACTGTATGGTCGTTCGTATAATTTCTTCCGAATTAAAATGTTTCTTTCGACTTTTTGAGATTTCTGAATGTCTGAAATGTTCTGAAATGAAAGTAATGTAACGGAAAGCAATACTACATAGGCTAAAGGAATACTCTAGTCAATAAACTCTTGATCTAAGCTGAAATGAGCAGTAATTTTCGTTAGTTTACAGTTAGTTGAACACCACACATAACTAAGATATTCAGAGGTAATGTTAAGTAGGTAAGTACGGTAAGATAAGATTAGTAGTTTAGTAAGCAGTAGAGACGACTAGAGGCAAACTGCCATAGGTCTCATAGGTCTCTTAAAAAAAACAGATGTAGGACAGATGTAGGACAGACCTACCAAATGTTTTACATCTAATTTATAAGCACCTAGAGTAGTTTTTGTTTCTGTATTTTTCTGTAGTTTTTGTTTTTTTGTTTCCGATAGGTAAATACTAACTTATCTCATTGAATTTGTCATGCGCCTGTAAATTCTTGAAATCATCTTAAGTAATTAATGACATCTAAACTAATATAACAGAACTGTAGCGATTATCTGTTTGAACCCAATACTCGACCGAATTCAAAAATTCTTTCGCAGTTGGATATGCACGTGATCCCGGAGCTCTATGAAAGAGTATATATATTTTTTAATTTTTTTATAAGTCTACACTTGCCCACCATCTCGCTTGATGTAAAGCGACGATGCGGTCTACGACGGAGCGTGTTTACCCGTGAGTAGTAAATTTTTTTTTTGAAAAAACCGATTCTCTCTCGATTTGAAGACACCAAGATTGTAACTATCGGCGTAAAGCCACTCACGCAACGTATTCCACAGCCTAGACGTTCTTATCACTAAAATAGAGACCAATCTCTTCGCTCGTGTCTTTGGTACATCAACCATGAAACGATTATAAGATATTATGTACGACGGGTGAGGACAAGCCATACCGCTAAATGAGGAATAAAATTAGACTTTTAACATTTTGTAAATATTAACAATTACTAATATTGTAACTATGTATTTATAGGTTATTTAATATCCTCAGCGTATATTACATTAAAAACCCCAAACAAATACGCGATGATACCCACACAACGATCGACTCAACTGCGGGATTGCTAAACATTGTTGCTAAACACGCCATTCATATTGCTCAGCGGCCATTGTTCCGGAGTACCAAGTTGTTGTCAAGTCAAACAATGCGGGTAAGCAACTGCAACAATACGGGGATTAAGTTTGGAACGGGCGCTTGAGACGCAGATTATTGTGTCGCGACGTGATTTTTGTTAGTATTAATTACACTGTAATGAAGTTTAATTAATGCATATATCAACATTATGCATACACGAAAAGAGTGAGTCTTCTTGTGACCACGGCAGTTGTAACTCTGCCGAAACATCGAGGTAATTAAATGATAGGTTAATCGTGATTAAGTCCTGTAAAGTGTTTAAATTACGTCTTCAAATCGGGAAAGTTTAAAAACAATATTTACAGTGACACGACAAGGGTGGGGCCAGATCTCACCTAATTTTAAGCGACTGTGTGGCCCGTGATGGAGCTAGCCAATCAAAAAGAACCTGTTGTCTTCATAACTTAAAAATATTAACTCAGTCAGGTGACAACCATCATACAAATCAGGCAACGCATTTCAAATTGTAGATGTTGTTATTATGAAAGTGATGTCAAATCTCCTCATTTGAATCTTTGGGAAAAGACAACAAACATGAAACGATGTCACTTTCTGAAGTAACCGGTAGTTTGATAGAAAAAGGGCAAAATCACTGTCTTACAATCAAAACATTCATTAATCTTAAAGTACCACTGTTTAATACTGTAATTTATCGTCTTATAATCACAAAATTTGCTGCTAAACGTGCAAAATTAAAATATTTTCTGGTAACACATTGTATCTAATATTATGTGCACTCCGGAACCGAGGCAAACTAAAGCCTTTCATTGGGCTGATTCTGGCCCATTGAGTCCGAATCGCACCATTATGCCGCCTACGTCTTTATGTCGGCATAATTGAATAGGCCGCAGGGAGGTTTCTCCTTAAATCACTCAGCTCTAATGAAGGATTAATAAATTGATATCAGTTTGATATCGGTTGATGGAGGACTGAGTTAAAATAGGTCAGGGCGAAGTATGTATTTCGTAGATTTAAAATTTTAAGTGCCTATACATTTAGTACAAAATATTATACTTAAATAAGACACCCTGTCTTTTTGAATAAGACTGAGGGTTGCTAGTCCGATGTGCAGTTCGTTCAGTTGTATGCCATTTTACTGTTTGTAAGTAAATTATTTTGGAAAATAATAAAAAATGATATCAATAATAATGTCTTAATTACTTAGAGCAATGGCAGAATAATTTGTCTGACGTTGCTTGCCGTAGAGCAAGCGACTGTTTAGTCACTTTGTCATTTAAAATATCTGGTATTTACCTACAATTTTGTTTTTCGTAGAAGTTTTTAGTCAAAAAGAATATGTATTAGTTATGAAATAAGATTTTTTTCAGAATACAAAGCAGAATAAAGCCTCATAGTAGCGTAGCGAGAAAAGCTAGTAACACATTAAATGGATAGGAATACGCCCAATTTAACAATATGAGTCCATGAAATATTTAAAAGTAAGCGTAAAAATTACAATAAATGTCAGTTCGACAGCAGCAGAAACATTTACTAACTGTAGTGGGATTATTTGCAGATACTATACCTACTATACTCGTAGAAGAGAATTAACCAGTTGTTATAAAGCCAAGTAGTAATGTGGAAAATATTACTGTTATCCGGTTGGAAGGGAAATATTTGCAGAATAATTACGGGGCAAAGAAATTAACCATTTTATTTCTGCGGATTACGAGCAGTGCAGTGCAAGACAGTGATTTTAATTCTTTATTTCTAAAGTTTAAATTACTGCATTTTATAAGCAAACGTATTGCTCACAATCAAGTTTCTTACTGTCTTCATCATCCTGTCACTCTAAAATATTTAAAAAAAAAATTGAGGGCAAAAAAGCTTAACAGGGGAATAATTATGTACCTACGAATTCAAATCTACATAATATGGACACATTTCTAGTAACAAGCTAATTATTAAAAAATATGTGTGTGCTTAAGACCGCACGGCAGAAGTGAAAACTTCACGGATACCTATCGGGATAGCTTCATTCTAATTGAAACGAAGTTCCTTAGGTAGGCTCATACCAGGATCAGGAGACCATAGATTTTGTTATTTGTTTTTTTGCTAATATTTGATGTCTTTGGAAGAGGCAGGCATTTTCTTGCGAAATAGAACTGAATAAAATGTGTGACTAAAACCGTAAGAAAAATATGTAACGGAAGTGATGCGTAAAAACTGCCCATATCCAGTATTGTGAACCTTATTTTTCAGAAAATCGTTCCATAATATTTAATTTTATTAGTAATTTTAGTAGTGGTAGGACTCTTAGCAGAGTCCGCCTGGGGAAGTACCACACCTTTGTTTTTATTCTACCGCCAAGCAGTAATATGCAAACATTACTGTGTTCCGGTTTTAAGAGTAATGTTTCCAGAGAAATTACAGGACTTAGAGATATAACAACTTAGATCTCTGGGTGACGATCGCAGTGCAGTGCTAGGTAATGATTTGGGCTCTGCATGTTTTATTAGCTGCGTGTCACTGTGTTGTTATGTGGCAGGCATGTTGCTTACCATCAGGCACATGTCCTGCTCGTCACGTCACTCTTTATTTAAAAAAAAACAATCGTTTTTGTTTATGTAGATGGTAATCTAATGGATGGTAAGCTTCAAATCCAAGCTTATAGTACTTATTTTACTAGTCACGCCTTATGAGCGAGTTAAATATTTCACACTTATAACAAACCACTAGTAACGTTTATGTCGAGGACTAAAAATTAATCCCTAGGGCACGTTGTTCAAAATTAAATAATAACATATTAATGTTCGTTTTTAGTTACATTTATTTTCTGAATAATGTTTAGCTCAGATTCTGATATGCTATTGAAATGAGTGAGTGAATGAAGTAAGCAAAAAAGTCCGGTACCCGGTATCTTAGCGCCGCTTAACTTTCCATGTCAAATACCCAAATATTCTCGGAACCTATGACCTAACTTCGCATTTTGCACCGTGTAACTCAGATATAGTATTGAAATTAATGTGAAGTAAACAAAACGTACGCATCCTAGCGTTTTATCTGCGCTTAGTTTTCCATACCTACTACGAGTATAACACGGGTTTACTTCGCATTCTTGTACCGTATAGCTTTATTAGGGTTGAGTGTAAATTCGATTGCTCCTAAAAGCTAACTGTAAAAGTACTCGCAAATACAAATATACATTTTCACTATAATTTTGAAATGTTTTCATTGACAGCATTTCAGCGCAGCTTCTAATATTTTAGGTCAGTGTAGACTATCCGTCAGTGTCACCCGCGCCATTGCACGCAACAGAGCGCCACCGCCGGAAATAGCTCAATCTGAATAGAACGGACCTATGTGCTCAAAGGGTTGCCAGGCCTACTAGCAAAGATTTGCTATAAAAAACGAAATTTTGAATCTATAATTTTTTGGTACAGAATTTATGAATCAACATTTAAATTTTTCGCGGTTTTAATGTTTTTTTTTCTCGAGGTGCGTGGCACCTAACTTGCACTACACAGTGCTTATGTATGCGGACTGATTTTTAACGATACAAGGTTATTGCTACTATCTCATATTATGTTATTATTCAGTTTCATCTTGTTGTTTGTCTGATGGCACTATTTCACATTATTGTTTTAAAATGAGATAAATTTATATTTAACATTTTAAATCATTATTTTTCTGTTAGCAGGTATTTTATGCACTTTAATTTTATTTCCTATATATTTTATTCATTTTAATTTTTAGCGGTTTCAGGATAGTTCCATAAAAATTAATTATCCTATTAGCATTCAGATGGACTGTTTAACTTTGTGCAGTGTTAGGGAAAATAAAATCACAACTAAGTCACTCTGTAGTCTTATATCTCACGTGTGAATGTTACTCAATGCCGTTCCCACTTTGCTACTATTTCGGTTAATCCTAGGAATCTGGCAGCCCTATAAGGTTCGGGGCAGCGGCTATTCTGGTTTAAATAGAGACATTTGTTGCGGCCGGAAAAAAAAGAAAAGGGTTTGTGGGAGTGCAGAGGTGTGAATCAATCTTCGTACGCACTTACTACACTCGTATGGTTGGAAACTGTTCACAATGGAAACCCGGAATTACGATTGATGTTCTGACATAATAAATGTAATAGCAAGTCTGAATGATGAACCTGAAAACCATTTTTACGTTCTTGCACATTGATTTTTTGTGGTATTTTATTTTACCAATCGTATGCCACTTGCATAACGACTTAGTACCAGGTTGACCGAGCTTAGCTCTGGTTTTTTTTTAATTATGTTTAGGCAGATACAAATTACGTTCCGATGAAATATCACTAAGAACAAAGTATAAAACAATACAATATTACATTAAAAAAAAACGAGAAAGTAACCATCAGGATTCGAAACGGGATCTCCCGATACTTAACAATATTATACACTTAACAATAACGACTATTTAGTTTTTCTTATAAAGGCTCTTTTCATCAAATTAAAAGTTAGTTTAACTAAGTATCTAGTCTAAGTTATTGTTATACCCCCGATATAAACATAACCGAGTAATTGATTAGGAATACGAAATACTACCTATATTATCACTAGCCCGAGTCACAAGTCTTGGGGTCTATTCGAGATTTCTCTCTCTGCCACACGATGGACCCGGCACCCGCACGGTGAATCCATGGAATGCTAAGAAGTTCGTCTCACATGGCTGATGTCGGTAATTTCAAACTTTTTACACCTCATTTGTTTAACAGTCAGAATATTTGTAGGTACTTCTATGTAAAATTTTACTTATTTACAAAGCGTGAAATCGCTGAAAAGATGTAACTAAAATATTTGATCAAACGTTAACAAAGTTTAGGAACAAAATATTAAATTTTCGAATTCTCATCAAATACATTTTTTCCCGGCAACGCTACACAAAGTAAAAAACCAACAAACAATTCTTTGTGAAATAGTTCAGCCTCAATAAAAACGGCTCTGAATGCCCAAGGCACAAAAAATGGAAAAAGTTGCGTGTGTTTCAGAAATTCTAACGTTTTAGGCTATACTAAAACAATGTCCGTCCTTTATTGTTTTATTATGAGGACGGAATTTCGTACACGAGTACATACTTTGTTATCATCATTATCATTTGCAGCTTTACCGATTTCACTGTTGAGTATAGGACTTTTCTAACCGACTTAAAATAAAAATGAGGTTCAACTCAGCTGTATGTTTTCGTTTTTCTGTATGTAGGGGAAAGTGGGGGAATTGGGAACACTTAACTTCCAATGCTCAAATATAATAGAAAAAAGTCATAAATATTATCATGCTTTATTGAACCGTAAACTTTGCTTATTTATCTACTTATTGATAACAAACAAAATCAGGTACTGGAAGCATGCGTTGAGGAAATATGCGGAACGTTGTAGTGTGGAAGGAAGTAATGCTTACCTAGCTATTCCCAATTGCCCGCCGTTCTCAATTACCCCACTCTCCCCTGTGTTCCGCAATAGCTCCACCAATTGTGAATCAATGATTTTGATAGTTATTTTTTTGTGTGGTAGATCATAGTTCCGAAGTTCCATATAAATTCTATCGAAAATCGTGAGGTGGTTTTTTAAATTTAAACAAAAAACTAAAGTTTACTTTCATGTACCTCGACAACTTAGTGATCGCTTCTTCTGAAATTTGGTCGAGTGTCTGAATTTAGTTTTAAATTGAAGCCGGTTTTGTTTTTCGAAACAAATAAATTGTTTAGTCTACCATCTGCCTAGGTCCTGTGCGATTCGAGTCTTGGTTCGACTTGCAATACCTAGTGACTATCAAGAGTGTTTACTTAGTAAAAAAAAACCTTTTGCATAGATGGTGTCAATTTGTTCTAGATTGGTCTCTTTTAGGTAATAATGTTTCAGTGAGAAGCTTATAATCCTATTAAACTACGCCTACTTGCATTATAAATGCGAAAGTTAATCAATGAATGGTTATTAGTGTTTCACGCAAAAACAAAAAAAAGGATGAAAATTGGTACACAGAGAGATACTTAGTAATGTAGAATTACACATGAAGTAACTATTGTTTCTTCAAGTATTCGAATAATTGCGGGGCGATGCTGGTTTTCAAAATACAACATAGCTTATGCATACGTTATCGTGAACTAGAGGCGGTTCTCATGTCGATAGATAAGTAGTTTAAAAGCATGATCAAACCACTAAGTTATTTAGTTATAGTTTTTTTCCGCAGTTTCAAAAATATCATATCACTAGCTGAAGCCGTGACTTTGTCTGTGTGGAATGCATAATGTAGTCTACATATATGTGGGAATTGGTACTATCGTCAAAATGATAAAAATGTCGAGTTAAAGAGAAATTATAAAATACATAGGTGACGGATGTCATCCGCCTTTGCGACACAACTACCTACTCGTACTTACCAAAGGCACGAGTGCTTCGGTAGTAGTAGAACCTTGTACAAACGAGAACAATTTGACCAGTCTAGTCAGTTTCCATGGATGGGCTGGGCAGCCTAAACAGTACAGTTTCTAGCCTTCGAATAGGCCAGTCACTTCTATCTGAGTACCATCAGCATAAAGTTTCCACATAAATCAATTTCCATCCATTTCACTTGATGTCTCCTGGTAAGTATATGCCACGTATTAATAAATGTTTTTGGATCTTCGTCTCCAGGTCTCACAAAGGTTCAAAACAAAACTTAATATTTACGTAAAATAAATTCCGTTGAAGATGGAAAGTTGTTAATGTGCCAGCTATGCAGTTTCAAAAGGGAACAAGGTTCATATCCATATAGAGGTATTTGTTTACAGGGAACCTCAATAACTTAACGATGTGGGCTGCAATATATAGGTTTGCTTGCGTACCTCTGTGTACGAAAGGTCTTAAAATAAACAGAAAATGGTTCAGAATGTTAATTCCGTACACAATATGTTAAATTTATAGAACGTTGCGTGACCTATTCATATTGTGACCTGAAATTTAAATCCAAGAGATAATTTATGAGAGTTTCTGTTTATTACTCACATAAATGTGTCCTATATGTAAGTATACGTAAAAATGAGTTACGAGAATGATATTCATTTGACTACGTTGATAATACATATAAGAATTTATCACGCTCATTTTAACAATGTTAGTAGGTACCTAATTATATAATTGTGTTTCAAATGTTCGCTATCATTTTCTGTTCTGTTTTTCACGCACCTTGTACACGGCTTTTCACAAATGAGGTTTTTCATAAGGAAATTATTTTGTGTTTTGTGTACGGCTAGAAATAATGTATTTTAAAATCTACAGTCATAAAAAAACAGGGATTCAACCGGTTTTTTACACCAAAAATTAGTATGCTGGTGGTATGAAAGAAATAATTTAGTTTATAAATTTGATTTTATTTGTTAAAGACTGATGATCAAATCATGAAACAATAAAAAAAGAAGTTATCAAAGTTTTCCAAAAAATTTTTAAGGATCACCTTTAAGAGCCAAAAACTTGTATAAAACAATGATACAATTAAAAAAATATTATCACTGTAAAAAAATCATATTAAAATCAATATTAATAAGAGATATTTATGTCGTAAGCGTCTTGCATGTAATTTTTTTTAACATAAATAACAATGTTATGTATCAAAACTCGAAACTTTTGTTGTTGCGTTTTCATTGTGTGCTAAGCCCTTAAATTAAACTGATGGCGTACATAACAAAGTTTCGAAATAAGAAATAAATAGTATATCAAAGAAAAAAAATCATAATAATTATTTCAAGTCTCATAAAAGTTATTTATAACGAAAACTATTACATGCACTTTAATAGGCCCTGAAATAGGTGCTTTGCGTAACTCGGTGTAGAAAAAATGTAGAAAAAAGTTCGCGTATGGATGAAACAATGAAAAATTTACACCAGAAAATTACCAGCGAATGACTCTGGCAATATTTTCACTGGCAACATTTTTCCCATAAATTCCCACCACGCGCGTCCTTGAGATAGCCTGACAACACCAGGAAAGATTAATCGTCGTTAATAAAAAAGACGTTAAGAGTGACGGAGAAACTTCTCCAATATAGTGACCTTGAAAGTGGACGTGATCGTGTCTGTGCGATTTTGTCTGTTGCTATGTAGTGAATGTATCTCTTTGGTTGAGGGGTAAAAATGTAATCTTTTTTCGTGACGCTATAACAAATATGTGGATCGTTTATTATTGTACTTTTTAGGGTTCCGTAAAATGTAAAAACAGATCTCTCATAGATTCGTCATGTATGTCTGTCTATCTGTCCGTCCGTATGTCTCAGCCACTTTTTGCCGACACTATGAGAGCTATACTGTTGAAAATTGGTAGATGTATTCTGTGAACCGCAATAAGGTTCTTTTACAAAAATGTACAAAAAACAATACATTTTTCGGGTGCCACATACTTAGAACTGAAACTCATATTTTTTTTTCATCAAACTCATACGTATGGGGTGTCTGTGGATAGGTCCTCAAAAATTATGTCGAGGTTTTTAAAATATTTTTTTTCTACACTGAATAATTTGCGAGAGACACTTCCAAAATGGTAAAATGTGTCAAACCCCCAGTAACTTCTAAAATGAAAAAAATGATAAAACTAAAAAAAATATATGATGATGTACATTATCATGCAAACTTCCAACGAAAATTGGTTTGAATTTGATCTAGTAGGTAAGTAGTTTTTTTTAGTACGTCATACACTATTATTAAAATATCGATCAAACTTACAATGAACTACAAGAACTTTTATGTATTATAATTATTACTTGCTGCTACGGAACCCTTCATGGGCGAGTTCGACTCGCACTTAGCCGTTTGTATTACTTATGTTATTAGATGTTCAGTAACATCTTATACAATTTTACCAAATTTTATGATTATATTTCTTCGATTTAAGTGGTAGAACATTTTCATTTAGTCTCGTTGGCGAAGCAATATATTAAAGCATTTTTGCCAATTTATTGTAGTATGAAAATATGTTCAGCTTTAAAATTAACCTATTTCAGAGCTATGAAAGTTGATAGGTCAAAAGGTTAGATTAGAATTTGCTTAATAATCAATGCTTTCCTACAATTAGCACTGCAAATCGAACAAATCAAATTCAAATCGACAATGCGGATAAAGTGTATGTGTACTAAAATTGAATGAGTCGATTAAAAAAGTTGTCCATATTGCAAAATCGACCTTAAAACATGTATGGCATTTTTCTAGATTTGATTATTATTATTTAGCAATTCACAAACACAGCAACAACGTATATAAATCACAAACCAATACTGATGCACTGTTTTTCTGCCACAACTTTATCCTTGAATATAATCCAAGAGAGCATAACAAAACAAGCAGACAAGCTACAAAATTATGCAGTAATATTCGTCAAGCCCAATTGTGACAGAGCCCGGAAGCAAATGAAATGTCCTTAATAAGACAGGAAAACCTCGACACGACAATAAAGTTGCTGTGTTAGGGAGTACTCGGGCACATCAGTGTTTCAAGTCGTATTACATGTCGAGGTTTACGGACAGGGTGATAATATACTTGTTTGACTGTCTCTGTTTGAACTACTTTGGACGTTACTTCGAAGGAAATCAAAATATTTTCTGAGAAATATTGACTTTTTTAAAACTTTTATAGGTTTACACTTGACCGCCATCTCGCTGGATGTTAAGCGTGATGCAGTCTACGATGGAGCGTGTTTACCAAGAACAAACCAATTCACTCTCGATTTGAAGACACAAAGATTGTAACTATCGGGGAAAACCCACTCAGGCAACCTATTCCACAACCTAGACGTTCTTATCACAAAAGTAGAGTCAAATCTCTTTGTTCGTGTCTTTGGGGCATCAATCATGAAACGATGTCGCTTTTTCGAGCTACGAGCATTCCGATAGAAAAAAGGGCAAGGTGATATTAGATTAGTGACTTATGGCTTCTCATACTGTGTCTTGTCCATACAGTGGAATACTATCTCTGATTGGATAATCCCTGATGGGCACAATCTAGATGTCGCCAAATCGAAAATGGATCGATTTTATTTAGGTTAACGTTAATCCGTTGTAATCTTCCCTTAACGTCAGGAGAAATAATCAATAGTTAAAATATTGAAATATACAATATTACAATTAAATTATAGTCATTGGGTCTAGTTCTAGTAATTGATATTTTATGATTCAATTTGAGCTATTAAATAATAATGAAATATCGTTTGGTAGTTCAATCCCATTGCAAATAAATAATACAAGTGTTTTTGCATAAAAATTACATTTTAAAAGCTGAAACAATGTTTCTAATATTATAAATGCGAAAGTTTGGATGTTTGTTGCTCAATCACATCGACACGTCCAAACATATCAGGTTAAAATTTAGGACACAGTTAGATTATAGTCTGGAATAGCTCATAAGCTATCACAAGAAAATAGCTGGAACAGAAACAAAGCGGGTATATCCTCGTGATACTGCTAGTAAGATAAGATAAGATAAGAAAACTCTTTATTAAAAGCCACAAAAGAAAAACTACAAAAGAAACAAAGAACACAAGCTTGACATTTTAAATGGCGGCCTTATTGCTCAGAGCAATCTCTTCCAGGCAACCGTGTATTATTAATATCACCTTTTTTTAAAATAAAAAGTGACGAGACGAGCATGACATGTACCTGATGGGAAGCAACATGCCTGCCACATGACAGCACAATGACACGCAGCTATTGGAACATGAAGAGTCCAAATCATTACCTAGGACTGCACTGCGCTCGTCACCCAGATATCTAAGATGTTATATCTCTAAGCCCTGTAATTTCTCTGGAAACATTGTGTATCACCTGTATCTAATCTCAAATTTTAGAAGCTATTTAGATATCATTTGGATTTGAAACGTTTTTTTTTTATTAGACTAACGCCGTAATGAGCAACTTCATTGAAGCTAAAAACTCAACTAAGATATCTCCAGTTCATTAGTAAAAAAGAAAATGAAAAAGGACGTATAAGGCCCCTCTTTACTCAGTGAAAACGGCCTTGGGGATTCAAGAGGCTGACGTTGCGGCCCTAATGTACATATTAACTGTCATCTGACTTCGTAAGGCAAGCTTCGGTTGTCTTTTAACATCTTATACCTTCAAACGAGCAATTCTTGTATATATGTGTATATGTATAGAATCGACGATCGATGTATGCAGGGGGTTTCGGGGACGATGAATCGATCTAGCTAGGTTTTATTTGTTTTAAACGAAAATATATGCTCGTTTTCAGACAACGAAAAACTATCACATTAGACATAAGAATGCGACGGTAAATTTAGCAGCGTGGCGCGACAGTGTAACAGCTCAGGCGGTCGGGCGGGCGGTCACAAATTAGTAGATCCGGGTTCGAATCCGTACGGTATCTCTTTTTTTTATAAGTTACTCTTTTTGTTGAGAAAATCTATTACTTGGAGTATTTTATCTGTAGGTATCTAAGTAAATTTAGTATTTAAACCGAGCAAAGCTCGGTCAAACATGTACTTATTATTAAGTACTGAATCATACATTTCACAGTTCGTTACTAAACCAAGTATAACCAAACAGTAAATAAAAAAAAATGATAACGTGTCGAAAAGACGCTCCACATAAATATCTATTTAAGCTTTCGGGTGAATGGGCAATAAATACAGTCCTTAAAATAATTTTATAAATGCGCAAGTAGCTCTGTGTATCTATTTTCTTTTCACAGTTAAGTATACGAATGGCGCAATTTAATGAAATTCAAAACAGTGATAGGTTTTGGCCTGAAAAAAAATTGATTACTTTTTAATGCAAATAACACATTAAAAGGGATTGAAAAAGTGAATGGGTGTAAGTATAGCTAACCTTAAACGGTGAAGGAAAACATCGTGAAGAAACCGACATGTACCTAGAATCTTTCGAAGTCATGTATCATCCACCAAACCACATTGGGCCAGCGTGGTGGATTATGGCCTTGGCTCTCTCCCCTTGCGAGAGAGGGACCCGAGTTGTTCCAGTTGTGAGAACATTGAGTGACGCATTCAGTTAGTATTTTAATATTTACTGAAGAGTTCGTTCCAGATAAAACGTAGGTTTGAATTTATGAGGTGTAAAATTGTTTTGGGGAATTTATTAAGATGTTCTACACAGATTATTGAAACCATTCAGCAATCTGTGATGTTTCATCAAAGATTCCAAATTTTATAATTAATTGTCAGTGAATGCCTGATTAGACACAACACGTGTAATTAAGCCAAAAACATACTCAATACGATATTTCAAACGGCAGATTTTTCAGACTTGCCTAATAAATACTTAATAAGGCCGAAAAGAGACCTATTTACGGCCGTAGTGGAGGCTCTGGGCCAGGAGGGGGCGGCTTAGGCAAAAGACGATGTCGAGTCGATTACTATCGGAATCCCAAACGGTAGTGATCCGCTCAACAGACGAAATCGGACTGACTAGTACTAGAATTACGTTTAAAATGTTCATTTTCGCGATAAAATATTACATACGAACGAGCGAAGTGTGCTAGAAGTAATTCATTCATTATTCGTGATGGGCCAGATGGCTTAATTGGTAGTAAGTGTGCCTGCGAAGTCATGGGTTGTGGGTTCGATCCCCACCCAGGGCAAATATTTGTGTGCTTAATACAAATATTTGTCATGTATCTGAGTGTTTCTATGTACAATAAGTACGCATTCACTGTGATATAAGTGTCATACCAGATACCTGGTATTATTTCCATAATATTACAAGCTCAACTTAGTTTGGACTAAGATGTGTGAAACATCCACTAATTTAAATATTTATTTTAATTACTTTATTCACATTTTTGTTGTTTTCAGAGCCATCAAATTTTAATGTAAGTCGTTCAATATGGTGTGCAAAAGTTTAAGTGTGATTATGTAACAAAATAGCATACGGTTTCTAAACTAGCGTTAGCATAATATACGATGTTTATATAAAACTCATATGTGCACGTGGCTGTAAAAGGCTCCGGCCGACCCAAATTAGGGACTATAATATTATGTTTAACAAGAAAACGTAGTATGAACTCAAAGATTATGATGTTTAGGATAGAACAGACAGAAGAAATTTCAATCTTGGTCCTTTGTGTTTAAGAGCAATGTTTGGATGAGCTCATATTGTATGCTATGTACATGTTTATTTCAATTGAACGTAGTTCCAAATTTCTAACATTTGCTGTCTCTAAGACAAAGGAATGGGTTGTTAGGTTGACTGGCTGACAAGCTTATATAAACGCGCATATTACAAAACTTTATACGATAGCTATATGTAAATATAATATAAAGCCGAATATAACTTTCTTTTTCAAAGTTGTTTTAGTAGTAAATATTTACACTTAACCGCCATTTAGCCTTACGTTTTAAGCGGCAATGCGATCTACGATGGAACGTGCTTACCTAGGAGAAACTGATTCCCTCTCGATTTGAAGATACCAAGATTGTAAACAAAATTTCAGGGTTGGTAGAAAACTAACAGTTATATCATATTTTATGGTTAACAACCAGCCTAAACCCACATCGTCTAGGATTAAATAAAACAGGAACTTTCACAAACAGTTACATGCATAGCGATGCATGTAACTCTTTTTCTTTGAAATGAACATACAAAAAAACAATAAATTTAAAAAATGTAGATATCTTTACAAGTACCGTACATACGTAGTGAAAAACTGTTAATGTGTGCGTGTGTAACAAACATACACCTTAATATGTATAAATGTGTAAATTTTAAAATGTTTTATTTTAATAGATATTAGGTACTGTGCGTCTGGTAATAAATTTACAATATTATCTCAGTACATAAAACATTTAATTGCACATATTTTTTTCAAATATAACAAGTAAAAGCCCACGACGCAAGAACAACCCAACTTGTTTCAATTATGACAGCATATTGTTCTGATATACTCTAGCACAAGCTTAATTGGTCCGTTGTAAGGTGCCGCTGCTATCGCACTTTTGAGAGGTTTCACATAGTCATCGTTAGTTCTACTTTTGGCCTTCTAGGCCCATAAATTTGTGGCTCTGTACTGTACGCCTCCCGCTAAGTTACCCGCTGGCTTATTTATTCTGCGAACTAGGAGATATAATTTATAGTCTGTACATATCTGGGTATTTTCTTTGAGCGCCTTTACCACTAATGCTGTTTTATTATTATCCATGGTGATTATATTTAAAAGTATAAATATACGCTGGAAACATAATTCGGACTTTATTCATAAATCATTTCGATAAAAACAGTTATTTTGACAACTATATAGCTCGCTGAAATATTTTTTTTCTTTACTTGTATTGTCCTAGCTTAGATGATTGAATATTAAATGTTGGTGGACAATTCACACACAACACCACCTGACCCCAAACTAAGCAAAGCTTGTATGATGGCGGCCAGATAGTAATTAAGGATCAGTGTTCGTTCAATCTTAACAGGGCAACTAGTTTTCGAATTTAAAACAATTGTATAAGCATAATTTTGCTCTCTTTTAATTTGCTGTAAGACACAAAATAACAAGTTTCTACATCAATTCAGCAAAACTCAAATATTTTATGACTTTTTGTCTCGAGTTTTTTTATGTTGTTGGAAATTAACCAACCAAATCAACCGATAAACAAATATGTTAAGCTATTCTAGCTTAACATATTTGTTTATTGGTCTCCGAAAGAAACAAAAATCGACTTCAAATTAAAACTACATTCTAGTCGAATAAATTTAACAATTTTTTCATCCCACCTCGGAAAGAGTACTTTTGCTCCCTGATATCAGGGCGCAAAAGTCGTTTTTACCCTCTAGAGGGTAAAGTAAATTTGAATTTAGAACATCGCGTGTACTGAGGCTTTGAATTGAAAACATAATTTAACTTATGGAGGATAGAGGTAAGGAATGGTATTTCAAATGGCAGAACATTTTAAAATGCTATAAATTAATCAATTGCAATCGAATTGAAGTATGCTGATTTAATAATTAAATATTATTGACGACTTAAATATTAACTAATAGATCATTTCTTGTGCAGTACAAAATAATGTGGTAAATATAACATCCGATAAATAATTACTATTTTGGAAAAACATGTATATAGCTACAATACATTTTGAAGTGAAAACTTCTTTTGGCGCGCCAAAGACAGATTTTTCGTGGGCTGTCAATTTAATTCTAGCGTGACGCTCGGGAATGATAAGAAATCTTCGGGTAAACGGCCGGGACCATGGCCATTGGCCATCTAGAAATGAGTCAAGCTTTCCCATGTTCATAGCCACGCCCTCCGGTTTCACCCGCGTAGTTTCCAAAGTTAGCAATCAAATTCTGAGTTATAAGTTTTCACTTTTATCGGCAGTGCCTATGACTGGATATTTTTTTCATGAATTCTGTATATTATACAATAATTTAAAATGTACTCTGATGCTAATAATATAATGCATTTGGGCGGACACTTTTTCATGTACACAGTTAACACTCCTTACCTAACCGGTCAACTCTCCATATTTTCACGTCATACTGTTATTGTTAAAACCATAGCTAAATAAACTAAAAGTTAAAACCTTAGGTTAAAAACAGAAAAATTTAATACAAGTGAAAACCCGAAATAAGTGATTCTAACGGCAAAGAAGGTTATTTGACGCCAACAGAATTGACTGAAACTGCTAATAATGCACAAAGCATTTTTTCTTTTCCTAGCTAAAGTGGGATGAAAAATTGCGTGTTGCACTCGAGTGCAAAGATTTTTTACCTTGTGCCCTTTTGTTTCCTTGTTAGGCTCAGGATTACGGATATAAGGATGCCACACCACTGCCCTTATCTGTTACCTTTTCCTAATAACCAAAAGGTTATCTGGAAGAGATCGCTATTAGCGATAAGATCGCCTTTTGTGCCCAAAATGTTTAATCTTAAGTTTTTACACTGTTTATTTTTTTGTTTGTTTTGTGGTATAATAAAGTGTTTTTGTATTGAAATGAAATTAAATGAAAATTTATTATTACGTAATTACAAGCACATTTTGATACAATTTAGGTTCAGGATACTTAAATAAGCTTATATAATGTCTTGTAGCATATTACAAGTCACGCAGCACCTACACTAAGAAAAATCTTGATTGAAATTGTATTGTATTGTATTGATTATAACTTTTGAATAGCTCGCTACGCTCGTGATTCAATTTAAGAATCCTTCGCTTGCTCGGTCATCAAAATTGAACACGCGGTTAAAAAGCAACTTTGCACTCTTGTACAACAAATAACTATTGTAAAATCAACTAAATACACTGGTCTAATGATAAAGCGAGGTAGTGCGAATAAATCATCGATGTAGTAAGAATTTTACATTTTTGCTGATATTTCAAAATCAATTTCAACGATTTCGATAAAATAGAGTGACCCTATTGAAATATATGACAGTTTTATCTACCAAACACAAAAATAATCATCAAAATCGATCCACAACTGGCCGAGCTATCGAGTAACATACTTAGTATTTTGATACCCGTGGTAGACAGATATTAAAAAAATTGGCAGTCATAGGAACTGCCTATAGAACTGAACACTTTTAATTCAGAATTTGATAGCTTACTATGGAACCTACGCGGGTGAACCGGAGGGCGTGGCCGTGAGCGTGGCTATCTTGAAATGTGTCAGCATTTCTCCAGCAACACCTCTCCATTATCAGTTATTTGTAACTTAGTAGTATTCATTTAGTAGGGAGTATTTCTTTGTAGGGAGAGAGGGCGTCACAGTGCTACTGTTTACATCAGCTCCGTACATTTTTGACGAAAATAAATATAATTAGTTCTGAAAAGTTTCTATAACCTTTGGAAACAAGTATTAGTGTCCATAAATCACCAGGACAAAGTGTAGTATCCGCTAAAAAGTGAAAGACTTAGTGTAAAACACAAAAAATAAGTGCAATATCGTAATGGACAAAAAATAATATACGTTTGCGACGGTTATCAAAAACTGTGAATAAAAAGTTAAGTGAATCAAAACTACGACCAAGACACATAATTAAATGAGTGCAGGATTGAAAAAAACAAGTGAACAACCCAGTAACAGTTTTAGGTTAACTTCTGGAAAGATCGCTACTGTCTTGTTTCGGCGTTCTACTGCACTGCTAGCGACATCTATTGGCGCGTAGAAAATCTGTGCAACTAGCTCAATTTCAAACGAGTTTTTTCTACTCGCCGCAAGAGGGAGCCACTTATCACAATTCTTTGCTTGTACATACTGAAGATCTATTGTAAACATGGACGAGATAAAAAACATGTTAAAAGCAATGCAAGAAGAAATAAGGCAACAAAACATTGATATGAGGGACATGAAGGAAGATATCAAAGACACAATTAACAACAATATTAACGAGAAATTCAAAAACTTGGAAAGCAGAAATGAAATTATAGAGCAAAAGCTGGAAGCACAGACAGTAAAAATCAATAATTTAGAAAGAACTATTAGACAAAAAAATCTAGTTTTATTTGGAGTTGCTGAAAACAAAAGAAGTTATTGGGATCTAGAGAAAGAAGTCTTAGACATATTGAATAGCATACGTAATATTAAATGTGACAACAACAGTATTGAATACTTAAGAAGGCTTGGAAAACCGGGAGAAAAAGCAAGACCCATAGTTATAACATTTATAACAGTGGGGCTTAAAATAAAAATACTGAAAAATAAGAAAACGTTCGAACAATCAACACCTTACTACTTCAAAGAAGATTTCCCCCCTGAAATACTCATGAAACGGAAGGAACTCCAAAAGGAAGTCAACAAAGAAAGAGAACAGGGTCGACTGGCAATTATAAAATATGATAAAATTGTTATTCTCAAAAATAGTAACCAACAATCTGAAAATCAAACTTTAGATAGAAAGAAAAGAACTCTACCAGTGTCACCAGAAACGAAGGCACCGAAATATCAAAACAAAAAGGAAAAGCAACCAACAAAAATAAACAAAAATAACAATATAGATAACTACATATTTAAAAATAAACAATTTTCCAATTTCACTCAAAACAAACAACAAACCAGTGCAAGCCCTCAAGATCTAAGAAATACACAATAACAATCAAAACAGGCCCAATCATCATCATCATCACCTCATCTCTCATCTCCCAACACGGCCAGTCACCGCGGGAGAATACGACTGTAACCCTCCAACTTCTAACCAGCAATTCTACATACACACAATGATGCAATGATCAATAATTGTTACCACCAATGTAAAGAATGATACTATTGAAACATTAATTATTTATCAAATAAACAAGCAAAATTAATAAATTATGAGTAATTGCTCCAAATTATTCTCAAGCATAAGCATGTTTCCTACTGATCACAGAGCCACAGCTCGATTGGAAAAACTAAGGTGAAGCAGAATAAAATTTAGTGAAACTCATACGGATCTAACGTACGAGAAAAGTCAACAAATGGACTCTACAGGAAAAAAACCGCTAAACCCAATTAGAACATACATAGATACATTATATTTCAAAATAGAGTCGGCTGAAAAACAGAGCCACCTCAAAAATAACCAAAAAGATAATATTCAAAAAGAAAAACAATACAAGACCTTAAGAAACGGTCTGTACTGCAATCGAAGCCAAATAAGAACAAAAACGGAAAAAAAAAACCTACATATATAATAACACAAACAAAATGTTAAGAAAGACTACGAAAAATATAGGATGGAAATTATGGAACAGAACCTGCTTACTACTGTTGGAGGAGGCCTATATCCGGAGAGGAGCCATGCTCTCAACATACTTTTTTTACACAATTTGTAGTATTATGTTTACATCAATGTAATGAGCATGGATATTAAAAGGCTTTATTATTATTATTATTATATAGTATTCATTTATCAAGCTCATATCACAGATATCATAGATTTAACACAGTCATGCGATACTTGGGCAAGTGCAAGCAGGAAATAAAAATAAAGTAAAATTTTAGATACACTTTGTTGGATTACTCATTTTTCTATCCTTCATCATCATCCTGTATTCGTCGGCTGCTGGGCCCTGCCATAATACGCCACGTATTACGTCCCCAAACGCCACCGGCTGCAATTTGTATAACATCACTCCATCTAGTCTCAGGGCGTCCTACACTACCACCTACGTCTAACCACCTACAATAATGTAACGTAATACTTTCCAATGTCATGTAAAAGGTATCCTCATTATATTAAACAGATACATTTCGAGTACTAAAACAAAAAAACACCTCGAGCGTAACTGGGTTTCAACCTACGCCAAATATCCTTTAGGAAAGCAGAACAAACGATTTTATTAAATCTATTATTCGTCTAACCTTTATAAATGTCAAAGTTCACACTCAAAATCAGAAACAGTGTGCAATAGTTTTTAAAGTGAAATCATATTTTGGTGCACCATAGACATATCAGTTAAGAATCTGTGATATTGCGATTGCGTTCATACTGCTCATCACATTTTGTTGAGCCCAAACTGAATTTTTGAACATCTGTAGTAGCGGATTTTAAATGTTTTCTAGATTAATTTCCGAGTTCAAATTGTTCGTAAAGAGGAGTAGATCATAACCGTTCAGCCTGGTACACGAGTATGTTTAAATCCTACTAATTTTGTAAAAATATCAATGGTTGGTGCTCAATCACGTCGTAATGAACAGATCGGGCTGAAACGTGGAACGCAGTTAAATCACAATTTCAAATAATACATAAACTCTTTTTCCCATGAAATAGTAGTAATTTTGTAACATCAAGGAAAACATTAATAGTACGAGAGCCTACGACCAAAACCATGTCTCATAGCAATACGGCAAAAACCCTATAAAATCGTTAGATTGTATGATTCTGAACCCGACTAGGTGTGTAGTAACGGTCGAAAGTGTAGCAACTGCGTGAGAGGCCATTTCTGCTGTGTCAAAAAAAAAAAGGCAGTTGGTATTATAGCAATACGTCTGATAGTGAAAATGTACATAGATTTTATAATTGTACTACGAAAAAGTTTGTTTTCAGACATTTTGTGCGTAGCACATAGCCTGAGCGCATTTTTGAAAATGTCAACAAATTTAGCCGACCTGTATCATAGCAATACGGATATTTTTTTTTTCAACTTTTCGTATTGCTGCCATGATTACCAAAAACCTGTTTTCAGACACTTTAAGTGTAGCATATACTCCCAAAAACGAAAATAACGTAAATTCAACGTAATAATTTCAACAGCCTCAGCGCTTGTTACGCTCCTGCCCCTGCTCCTGCGATTGAATACGAGAATATTTTGTAACTTTGAATAAACCGTTTTTTTTTCAACTTCATCCCAGTTTCCTTTTGTGCGATTTATTTCAGTCCTTCAACTTCAATGTTACGGTTTCGGGTAAATTCTTTGTTAATTATCATATAATGAATTCAGGGTCGCAACGTATTCATTGGTTTGTAACAGAGAATTCAAGATGCCTCAATACGATTTTTAAATGATATCTGAGTATCGAAAAGTTGTCTGATAGAGAAGATGCTACACTTAATTTGTCTGATATAAATTTTTTGCACATGTGGACAACTTATTTTATCATGTCCAACAATTTTCAGACATATTGCTATGATACCCATCGGTAAAATTTGTTAACATTTTCAAAACGGCCTCAAAATTTAATGCGTTTACATTTCCGTCTGAAAATTGTTTTGTTCGCATCAAATAACCAAAATTTACTAATAAAAAAGATTTACAGACGTATTGCTATGAGACATTTTTTTTGTCTCATTTTTAATTTTTTTAAATGATTTTACGGGTTTGCGCTACACCACTAACGTCTGAAAAATATGTTTCCGGTATCTCAGAACTATCATTCAACTACAGTCTGCAAATCAGACATATTGCTATGATGCAGTTCGGTAAAATTCTTTGACAATTTTGAAAATTCGGCCAGATCAAACGCTACGCGGAAAATGTCTGATATTGGTTTTTTCGAGTTCAGGATAATGGTATCTATCGATTTGATGCGTTTTTGGCTGTATTGCTATGAGACAAAAATTTTGGTCGTGGGCTCTCGTACTATAAGGAGACCGACATTCACCAAAGATCTTTCGAGGTCACGAGTCATCCATCAACCCGCTCTGGGCCAGCGTGGTGGATTATAGCCTTGACTGTCTCCTTGCAAGAGAAGACCCCGAGTCCTAACAGTGGGGACATTAAGTGGCCTGTTCATGCACAGTAAAACTAAATTTACTGAAAAATATTTATGTCTTTAAAATAATTCTCAAAACGATTTATTTATAAAAAAAGGAACAGTATAGTTATATATACCAAGAGGTCAACTATAAAAAAAGTACGTTCACAAAATATCCGGAGAAAAATAGGTGTGGTGTCATGGGACCCCAGGTTCACGAAGTTCCATTCGATAATATATAGAAGGAACACAATTTCCAAAAAAAAATCTTAATTTTAGTATTTAGCAGTGGTAGGACTCTTAGCAGAGTCCGCCTGGGGAAGTACCACACCTTTGCCAAATATTCTACCGCCAAGCAGTAATGTGCAAACAGTACTGTGTTCCGGTTTGAAGGGCAATGATTCCAGAGAAATTACAGGGCTTAGAGACATAATATCTTAGATCTCTGGGTGACGAGCGCAGTGCAGTGCTAGGTTATGATTTGGACTATCATGTTCCAATAGCTGCGTGTTACTGTGCTGTTATGTGGCAGGCATGTTGCTTACCATCAGGCACATGACCTGCTCGTCTGGTCACTCTATGCTATAGAAAAAAAAAAAACGGGAACTGGAACTACGCGGGTAACATCGACGATGTTAGTCTTAAACATTGATCGTTTCAAACTGCAACTGTATTTAGTTATCATTTAGAATTCCGAGCTCGTTAAAACGGCACCATTACCAGCATTTTGCTTCACTATCCAACCGTAAAAGATCATTGTTTTGTCGCAAAATAACGAAGAACCCGAAATAATATCTACGATAGCAGCCATTGTTTATACACAATGACTGGTCGTTTGAGAATTTCCTGTGAAAATTTTAAGTAGAATATTTTGAGCACTTTGTCTAAAGTTTGCTATATTCTGTAGCTTAATTGTTGAGGCTGGAGATAGACAAAATATCATCAAATTCTAAGGTTAAGTCTTTAATGAAATATCGTGATTCATCGATGTCACTCGTTCAGCTGACTAAAAAGAGATGCTATGTTCCGTTCGTGTGTTTTTTTATTTCGTAGTTTTGTGTGTGTTTCTGCCATTTTCCAATCCACAGCAACGTTCAGCTATTGAAAATACATTTCAAAAAGATTCTGAGTAACAAACAGTTAATGAATTATATTTTTTTAATAATTTAAGAAAAAATATATATGTTCAACATAAATAGTTAATACCAAAAAATTGTTATATTCGTATAATTCATATTTTATTATAGTTTAACATTTATAAATTATTTATTTTTAAACGCCCTGTGATGGATGTTACAGCGCAGTATATAGTCTGTAGGAGTTTTATTAAAATGGAAATGTAAATATAATTAAAGAAGCATACTTAAAACAAATGGTAGGAATCTTAGCAGAGTCCGCCAGAGGAAGTACCACACCTTCTATTTATTCTACCGCCAAGCAGTAATGTGCAAACATTACTGTGTTCCGGTTTGAAGGGCAATGTTTCCAGAGAAATTACAGGGCTTAGAGATGTAACAACTTAGATCTCTGGGTGACGAGCGTAGTGCGGTGCTAGGTAATGATTTGGGCTCTTCATGTTCCAATAGCTGCTCAATGCTGTAATGATTTCTGCATGTCACTGTCCTGTTATGTGGCAGGCATGTTGCTTACCATCAGGCACATGCACTGCTCGTCTCGTCACTCTTTATTTAAAAAAAAAATGCGTAGACTATAGTTTTTCTATTCTAATTTCATACCATTTTCCAGCGTAGTAAGGCGATATTATAAATGCTACAAAGTCGTGCGTTACCTCTCGTCAAATAAAAGAAAACAACATTTAATAATTGAGTATGATGTAATCTCATGGTAAGCGGATGTAGGATCACGAAAGTGCTCCATTGCAAATAACACTTATCCCATACTCTACTAAGTTACCCTCACGAAATTACCTAGTTTATCAAATCAGCTGACGCGCGAAACTATTTTGGTGAAGTCAGTGATTTACTATCATTCTACATACATAATGCTTGAGAATAGGGATGAGATCACAATATTTCACAATCTATCTGTCGATTAATTTTTTAGACTTGTGGACTGGTCGTAGTTCGAAAAAGCGACATCTTATCATGATTGACGTTCGAAAAACTTCAACACTAGTTCATTTACTGCTTGAGATTTGTTTAAATACGAAACATGGATTTAATAAATAAATCACATGAATGTAAAGTGCTTCAAGAACGTTACATATAAAATATTATAATACATAACATACCTATTGCATGTATTAACAATAAATTAATAGTTAGAAGTCCACAACTTTTGATTTCTGAATCGATGACAGCTCCTTTTTCGCACCAAAGATACTCTTGGGTTAGGATTAGATTGAAATCTGGACTATTGGCCGGCCAAAATAAATTGATTTTGATGTGCAAAAAATCTTAACAGTTTTTGATTTGGATATTTGTCGTGGTGGAATTTACAAACAAAATACATAAACCTGTCTTCAGCGTAGAATCAATTTGTTTCTTTCTGTATATTTTGTATTCAATAGGGTACAATCCTCAAAAAACTAAGTAGCCCGTTGGTTAGATTACCAAAAAATATTGTACACGTATTTTTTCTTTTGTTTCACAAACAAAAAATGACGAAGATACAGCGCTTCGAAATTTCGTGTGACGTCACTTGTGAGTACGATTTTTACTCACGAGTGACGTCGCGACCCCCCAATCTCGAAGTTTGATGGTCTATATCTTTGACGATTTTTAATATTATGAAAAAACAAAAAATACGTGTCCAATATTTTTCCATGATCTAGCTGACGGACTAATTAGGATGGTGTATTTTTGACCTAGTCCGGTACCCTATTGATCCATGTTTCTTTCTATTAAATTTGCAGGTCCATCATCATGTCCAGAAAAGTTCACTTGTTAAAAAACAACCTCCATATGTTCACATTCCCCTACAATGCTTTATTGTCACTTTTGTGTACTAAGGGTCGATTGTATTCTTTCGAGGGGTTCTTACTTATTGTGTTCCATCAAAACATAACCTGTTTATTTTTGTATGGTCATGGAAAATAAAATGTTTGTTTTGTACAATATTTTCTCTGTCTGACTACCCAGTTTTCATATTTTCTTGTTACCTCAATCATTTTTATTTTCATTTCATGTTTGAATAATTAGGTCCATTAGAAGTATTTTGTTTTACCGAAACGAACGATATTCGGATTGCTTGCATGTACACTACACATGTACGAATTGTACGAATACACACATGTTAGGTACGAATAAAATAAGTAAAAAAATGTATGTAAGTATGGCTGTAAAACAAACGAATGGATTTCTTAGAAAGTTTGGTGTATATAAAGTCGACATTTAAGTTTTTTGCCTAAGATAACTAGAATAATAAAGTTACAAAAGATCGTGTACAGCAGCGCAGATTTGACTAATTTTGGCAACTTAAAAAGAACCTTTTCTTGTCTTACTTTTGTCGTTATTTAGAGTGGGTGTACTGGTACATAGAGTATATACATCATCGTATGGAATACAAGCTTACTAAACCAAATCATAGACGAAACGACATCAGACGAAAATAACAGACTATACGCAAAAGCGTTTAAATGAGAATTGTTTGATAGTCTTTTGGTTTTTCCGCTACATATTTTTCTTATTTCCATTTAACGACAGAGCTATAACGTCAAAATATACACAGTCCCTTGAGTGTTGTTATGTAAAGCTTACGCTGTATACAAATTCGAGTAATTAGTTGAACTTACTAATTTGTAATTTTATTTTAGTAACTAACAGGTTTTTCAATTTTTTTTTTTTTTTTTTAAATAAAGAGTGTCGAGACGAGCAGGACATGTGCATGTTGGTAAGCAACATGCCTGCCACATAACAGGACAGTAACATGTAGCTATTGGAACATGAAGAGTCCAAATCATTACCTAGCACTGCACTGCGCCTGTCACCCAGAGATCTAAGTTGTTATATCTCTAAGCCCTGTAATTTCTCTGGAAATATTGCCCTTCAAACCGGAACACAGTAATGTTTGCGCATTACTGCTTGGCGGTAGAATAACTGGCAAATTAATTATGTAACCACCACAATGAATCTGCTTATTTGCGTATGTACCTCAGAATCTTAATCCAATATTGTTAAATTTATAATTTTTTATTGTTGTAACTTTATTGACACTACAAAATCTTGTGAATTTATGGATGATAGGATTTTCAACTTTCTCATCCCTACATAGAATATGGGGACCAGTGATGGAGGATTGCCAATATCAATAAATTATATTCCCGCTGCCTTTGTCTTACGAGAATAACAACCGCTGGTGCTAACATGTTTTTACCTATTCAACTGATTTATACACATTTTAGTATAGGAATGAGGTTCTTAACAACTTTGTACTATTAAGAACATGGGTTTGTAAACTTAGGTCTCTCTATAGAGAGCCAAACGAAGATAATTGGTATCACTATTAATATACGGACAGAAGACTAGAATGACTTTTTCGTGATATATAGAAGTTTCAAATTGAGATATAAGTATTTGTAATTTCTAGCTTAATAGTCCAGTAACTTTGTCGCCTGAGTAGCTTTGTATGGAGTAGGATGCGTTAAATCCGGTAGATCTGATTTTTTTCAGACTTGTTTATGATGTTGGCCTAATGGTTGTCCCAAGTTTGTGACCTCGAGCGACGAACGCAACTTTGTAAAAAATCGAAAAAAACGCGAAAAAAATTTTTATTTTTAAAATTTTGGCGATGATAACCCTAAACGACTAGTTTTTGTAAAAACTTTCTTATGGCGTTTATAAAGAAGACTAAATTTGCTACAATATAATACTAGAATTGTCTCTGTACACCCAATAGTTTCTGAGATTTGATGATTTGAAATTTGTTACACTGTATAGTACTCTACTAGTCAACCCCTTTCATTTGATACCCATATTGAGGTAGATTGTGATGAAATATTTGGTCTGCCATTTGGTGGAGGCGGCAATCTTGAATCGATATTAACCAACAATAGCTCAAAACATCAACACAATAATTTATCTTCAAATAAAAAAAACCGCATTGAAATCGGCCCATCCGTTTCAGCTCTACGGTACCATAGACAGATACACACACAGACAGATATACATAGAGACAGACCTGTATGTGTGTCTGTCTGATAGACAGACAGACTTCGACGTCAAATTTATAACACCTCTTTTTTTAGTCGGGGGTTAAAAACCGCCGTAACTGTGCCACAAAGTGGTCAAGTAGGAGTTAAAATGTTGCTAAAAATTGCGAAGTACGAAAAAAATTATAAACTTTGAAAGACTTATTCTCAGAAACTATTGGGTGTACAGAGACAATTATTCTAGTATCATATTGTAGCAAATTTAGTCTACTTTATAAGCGCCATATGAAAGTTTTTACAAAAACTAGTCGTTTAGGGTTATAATCGTCAAAATTTGAAAAATAAACGATTTATTCGCGGTTTTTTCGATTTTTGATAAAGTTGCGTTCGTCGCTCGAGGTCACAAACTTGGGACAATCATTAGGCCAATATCATAAACAAGTCTGCAAAAAATCAGATCTACCGGATTTAACGCATATGGTAATGTATAAAGTTACTGCACTATAATGCTTTTTGTTGCATATCGCATCGTCAGCGTTTCTTAAAATCAGACTTAAATGCGATCAATTGTGAGAATACGATGAGAAAAGGTAAGACAAAATATATTAAACTAATTTATTTTCATTTCATGTAGATATGAATTGGTCATAAAAAGATAAATAAAATTGTGCCAAGAATTTAAAAAGCACAAACACACTTTAAAACACTTTACGACCTACTTCCATGCCTACATAACACAAATGGCCATAATATAAAGATCGGTTGAGTCGTTTCGGGGGAAAGCAAACATAAACACGAGATTTATACATAGGTAGATACTAGCCGCTTGCCTGATTTCGTTCGGCTTGAACAAATGAAAGAAAGTCAATTTTGCTAGGTCCTAATAATCTCTTAAAAAACAGCAAATTTTCAGAAGCAATATCAATAAATTTTGTGCTGTTTGAAAGGTTCAGTTTTCCAGTTCCTTAGAAAATAGGTATATTTTATTAGCTTAGACAGAAAACAGATATAATTCAAACTGGACAAACCCTGGAGTTCTAAAAATAACTATAAGACTAAAACAAAAAAAACTGATGTAAAAGAAAAGTAATTCGTCAGGGCACTCTGTTTGTAGTGCTCTGTAGTGCACCACGCTGGCCCAGTGCGGGTTGGTGGATGGTGGTGGTATGATATGTTGGTGACTTATTGTTGTGTGTCTGTACACACAACGATCACCAACCAGTCACAACAAAAGTCACAAACATAGCGCATTAAGAAACTGAAATGGCAGTAGGACGCCTTGAGTCTAGATGGAGTGATTATAAACGAAATGCAGTTTGCAGCCATTGGAAACGGAAGATCAGACAGAGTGGTATATAGGTGAGGCTAATGTTCAGCAGTAAACGAAAACAGGTAGATGATCATGTTGATGGAAAAGTCATGGACTGTCCGCTGCATCCGTATTTGTTTAGATTGACGTTTATAAATTCATAACATCTCTATGGAAGATTCAATTTAAATCATTCAAAAATTAATCTTTAAGTAGGTTTTGTATTGTAACAGTTTTAAATATGATACACAACAATATTAATATAAAGCAATGTGATATTTTTGTCTGAACGCGAAGTTTTTTTATGGATTGATACATAATACGCTCTTTGATAATATAGTTTTTTTTTTAATTCTTTTGTCAGAAGTCTCCGCATGTAATGAAAAGCATTTCATGGGTCATATAAGTACAAACTGGGTTACAATTTTGAAGTTTTAGAGGGAATCTTATTTTTTTTTCTAGTATTAAATACATCCCATGTTACTTCGTTTTGAAGTGACAACGTCTAATAAACCGATGGATGTCGGCTGCATGCACCAAAAAGTGTCCCGTTATGTCCCGTTACGATAACTGTGCGCTTGCGCCGCATCTATCAATGTTTTGTTATGAAGTTGTCACGTTAAACTATCGTCCGTAAACCAACTGACTTAACAGAAAACCAATTGTTCATTAAATCAACAATAGTAGGTACCTACAAAGGTACAAAAAAAATAGAAACACGTAGAAAAATAAAATGTACAAAAATACGAGATATGTATTTTATAAGAAAAGAATGTCTGATTAGCATATTGGTATCCCTGCGTGACAAAATCCGAAACGACGAAGTCCGCAGAAGAACGAAGGTCACCGACATAGCTCTTAAAATTAGTAAGTTGAAGTGGCCATGGGCAGGCCATATAGCTCGCAGCACCGATAACAGCTGGGGAGTAAAGGTTCTCGAATGGCGACCACGAAACGGCAGACGCAGTGAAGGACGGCCCCTCACACGATGGACCGATGATATTGTCTCGGTCGGGGGAAGTCGGTGGATGGAGGCGGCACAAGACCGGTCATTGTGGAAATCATTGGGGAAGGCCTATGTCCAGCAGTGGACGTCTGCAGGCTGCAGTTGATGATGAATATTGGTATCAATAATTTTGGTTACGGAGCTACGACTAGAAAGTACATAAGTACGACCCTGAAGAGATTAGTAGGTACTTTAAGGTAGGGTCGACCTTGATCAAGAAAAAGTAGTCTATAAATTTGGTAATAAAAGTGCATACTTAAATTAGATATGTAACTAGTTGTTAGTATGCTATTATACATAAGTGTAAGTATCTATATACTCCTAATTGTACCCCCGTCTTCTATTACTCAAATCTTCTTCACCATCCTATGGTTGCTTGGAAGAAATCGCTCTTAGCGATAAGGTCGCCCATTGTTACTTTGTTTTAACGAGTTTATGTATTTTGTTTTATTATTTAAGTGCAATAAAGAGTTTATCTATCTATCATACCACCGTGCAGACTATAACGAGGTAATATATGAACATGCACAATCCAGTATAATTATAATTATAATTATACAGCGGCAGTGCAAATCTTAATATACATAAATAAATATCCTGTCACGATGTTTGTCCGAGATGGATTCCTAAACTACTTAACCGATTTTAAATTAAATTGGCACAGTGTAAGCAGTCTGGTCCAACTTGAGAGATAAGATAGTTTTTATTTCGATTAATAGTCGTTAATTAATAGTCGTCTATCTATCTATCTATCTATCCGAGCGCAGCCGGAATGGGCCGCTAGTATCATAATATAAATTAAGTGAAACATTCAAACAACGTTGTATTAATTTCAAATGAAAATTCGTACGATAAAGTTTCTTTCAATTTTGTACGTTTGCATAAAATTCCGTTTTCTGAATAACTAGGCCCAACCAATTAGCTGCAAGCTGAATGAATTAACTCTGTTGAGCAAGACACCGCAAACTTATGAGAGGCTTTGGCAGAATGTAGAACTAAAAATGCTACATGAAATAGAAATCGTTGAACGTGTTAGTAGCGTTGCTTTTCAGTCGGGCCAGATAAGTTTGTCACACTAAAGTTGAAACATAGTAACTTCATTTCTAGTTAATTTGTTAAAGTCGTGTCGTAGACATATGGTTCTATAAGATGAATTGGTAATGGATAGGTATTTGAAATCATTGACAAGTTAACTATTTATATTATGTATTGTATAAAATAGGTTATTTTTCTCTCCATTTTAAATTAAATTGACAATTATTGAGCATGTTTCAGAAATATAATAAGATTTACAACTCCTTAAACATGTATTATTATAAAATTTGGGCCAATTATTTGATTCAATTTATTATAAATTACTTCTCTTGTTACAGATACCGAAGCAGAACGCGATGAAAAAACACGTTTATTACAAAGTCTTTATATTTTTTGCAGAGTCCGTCTTAAGATCTTTTTTAACAATGTATAATTTAGTGTATTTCGTTACTCTAAAATCGTTTTAGAATAACAATTTATACGCTTAATGGGAAACATCACACTTGACCATAACAACCACTATGCACCACATCTGTTCCAACGTGAAGAGTCTAAATGAAGATCGAAGATGATTTATCAGCATTCTAATTTCTCTGAAAACATTGCCCTTCAAACTGGAACATAAAAATCTTTAACAGAAGAATAACTGGCAAACAAAGATGTGGTACGCCTCATACCACAGAGTAACGAAATACACTAAATTACATATTGTTAAAAAAGACACATTTTTATAAAATTTGGTGGTCTACGAAATTTCAAAGACACTAATGTACCAGTATGCTAACACGACGCATCTATTACTATAATGAAACTACACGTCAAATGACACAGTTTTCAATTCACTTTCTTGAATTTGGTACAAAGTTTCTTGATTAGACCTGACTTAATATATGCTTCAGAACGCGTTATAATTAAATCGTATTCAGTGCTTTGCAAGTTAACAATGCTACTGAATTTATGTAAATTCGCCAGCTGCTGTTATTTGTATTATTAAATGTTTCGAGGTACTTTCCCATTTAAATTCTAAATAATTTAAGAGCAACAACTGTACGATTGTGTTCGTGGTTTAATTGTTTTTGTGGCTATTTATGGGTTTAAGTTATGGAATACGAAATATTTTGGTTTTATTTAAAATAATTCTGTTTCAAAATGTCTCGATTTAAAGTTTCATTTCAGGTTTAAGTTTATATTATCTCGCCTATCTATTATATTACACAAATACTACATAACTAAACATACAGGTATTTGATAGTGCTCTGTTTTTATCCCTTCAGCCACTTTCGTAACCGACTGATTCGTAACCAGCTACGAAAAAAGAATTTTTTTCAGTGTTTTGTAACCAGTTACCAATAAACACTTATTTTCCGTTTTCATAACCTATATTTGGTAACCAGTTATGAAAAAATACTTTTTGTTCTTTGTTATGTAACCAGTGATTAAAACATTGTTTCTAAATTCTGGCTGTATCGTTATCTTTCATGTATGTGGTATAGGTAATAATAATAAATAATAAATAATCATTTATTTTCCAAAACACAACGTATTACATTATTAGTTATAAACAAATTACATTACTAATTTAATCCTGTAGATCAGCAAATTTGTCCGGTGGGTCCCAAACTAGGCTGCGCCTGTATTTTGGGCACCCGTAACAAAATTTAGAATTGCACTGAACTCAGATTGCAGAGTTAGCACTCACAATGTAGAGTGGTACTTATAGTAATCATCATTTTAGCTTAATTCAAACAAAATAAATAAATGGAAAAAATTAAATTCGATACAGTTTGTTAGTTATTATAATTAAAAATAAATTAGTAAATTAAAAAGTGATAGGAATGGTACAACAATTGAATTCATATATTACTCGTGTTATCAATTAACGTCAAATGGAATTGAATACATCAGCTCACTCATTTATTACACCTCACTCTGATATTTATCGCTGTAAGTACGTACGTACTGTAAGTAAGGTACGCCGCTGCAGTTGGTATCTAGGTTATTATCCGAGCGACGCCGGAAAGGGCCGCTAGTAAATTTTAAAAATCAGTGTATTGGAAGGATTAACAATATGAGCGTGTATATAATTTTTGCGTATGTTTAGTATTTGTGACATCCATCGACTGGCCTCGTGGCTTAGTTGGTAGTAGCTCTGCCTGCGAAGCCGATGTCGTGGGTTCGATTCCCACCCAGTGCAAATATTTGTGTGATGAATTCAAATATTTGCACTGTGTCTGGGTATTTCTATGTATTATAAGTATGTATTTAAAATTATATAAGTATTGTATCAGCTATCTGGCTGCCATCAAACAAGCTTTGCTTAGTTTGGGGTCAGATGGTGTTGTGTGTGAATTGTCCACCAATATTTATTTATTATTATTATATTCAATGCAGGCAAGAGACACTTGATTTCATTCGAATTGATTGTTTTTTCTATCTTGATCTATCACTCATACATGATAAATACCGTTAACTAGAATTTAGAATTAAGGTTTCTCACTGGTTACATAACAGAGAACAAGAAGTATTTTTTTCATAACTGGTTACCAAATATAGGTAATGAAAACGGAAAATAAGTGTTTATTGGTAACTGGTTACAAAACATTGAAAAAAAATATTTTTTCGTAGCTGGTTACGAATCAGTCGGTTACGAAAGTGGCTGAAGGGTTCATTATAGTATTTTCTTTCAGACGTAATTAGATAAAACGTCAAAGGCGCAACGCTGCAGCTAGCATCACTCCAATTTTTTTACACAATAACTTGTTGTGTAATCATTGCAAATAACCAATCAACTAAAACATAATTTTAAAAAAACATCCCGACTGTCATTGATTTGAAATTTGCACGTTATTCTAAGTACTACTCTCTAGAAGCCCTTCCATATTGAGGGAAGTTGTGTAAAAAAATTTTACCCGCCATTTTGAGGAAGTCATCCTGAATCGATATTAACCAAACATACAGATAGTGCAATCCACGAAGACGCGCCCCACTATTCCTCCTAACCGTTTATAGTATATGTGTGCAAGCTTCCGTCAATGTTTGAGTGTTATCGGTACACACTAATTACCTATGAATGCACACGCACACTACAATGACTGGTGAATGGTTCGCGACTGACGCTCGAAGCAAACGCGATTGGTGGAGAAAAAAATTGGTGGGGCGCGTCTTCGTGGATTGCACTATCTATAACTATGAACCACTGCAAGGAAACTGCCTTTCAAATGAAAGAAAACACATCCAAACGGTTCATCCATTTGAAAGCGATACGGTGCTAAAGATACACACAGAGACAGACAGATATCGATGCCAACCTCGTAACACCCCTCTTTTTGGTCAGAGGTTTAAAAAAAGTCGAAATCTCTAATCTTACATATTCTTGAAGTGGTAAAGCTTACTGAAAGAGTAAGCCAAGTTTTGTCGCACAGTTTATAATAAAATACGAAACGATAAGATATAAAACATAATAATATTATAGACAGCAAACAAGTAAACCAAAATTTCAGAGCCTTGGAAGAACCTAAAATTTGACGTACGTAATTGACCATGATGGTGTTCTTGTTAAGGTTGTTTTTTCTTGTCCAAAAATTTCTTAAAAATGCTTAACACTCCTTAATTACTATTTTAACCGACTTCAAAAAAAGAAGAGGTTATAAATCCAGTTGTATGCTTTTTTTGCATGTATGTTACGCGATAGCGCCCCCCGCCTATTGTGAATCGATTTTTATGGGTAAGTAGTTATTCTGTAGATATAGTAGTAGAGGTTTCAACGCCAGACAACCGAATAGTGCGGTGCACCGCCACGATCGTAAGGTGCACCACTCTACAACTGACATCTTCACCGAAGGCGTCTGCGCATGTTATTAAATAAACCCAAATTGTGAAAATTTAAGGTAAAATATAACATCACCGATGACACAAGAACAGGTGGAGCGTTTAAGCCCATCTAAAGGTACAAGTTTGCGCTGAGACCACGACGCGAGACCGCGACACGAGACCGCGACCGGAGACCGCGACAGGCACTTGACACTATAGAATTGTATGGACGCCAGTTCGCGCCGCGACTGCAACAGGAGACCGAGAAAGGTCGCGGTCGCGGTCGCGGCGCGAACTGGCGCCCATAAAATTCTATAGTGTCTAGTGCCTGTCGCGGTCTCCGGTCTCGGTCTCCGGTCGCGGTCTCGCGTCGCAGTCGCGGCGCGAACCGCTACCTTTAGTTTTATCGAAATCGGTGTGGTACTTTTTTAATAATTATGTACAAAAAACTAAAATTTACTTTTATATATTTACACGACGTGACGTAGTGATAGATTCTTATGACATTTGGTTGAGTGTGAATTGAAGTCGGTTATTGTTTTTTTGGAGAAAATAAATTAAATAGAACTTCACTATCATTAATAGCTTGAATTCTAAGGATGTGAAATTTTACATCCTTCTTGACTCAGGATGAACCTAACCTCTCACTGTAAGTAAAGGTATTTCAACAAAGGACTGGAAACCTGGTTAACAGGAATTTCGTGTAATTTCCCAGACTCTACAAATTATTCAGTGAATGTTCCGGGAACGACAGTTGGGAAAGTTTTCCCATCGCCTTATCTTTGGTAATACTTTGGTCTTGGAAGAACTGTTTTTACTCAAGATGATATCGTTGTCTAAGTAACCCAATCTTCTTGCATTCAAAGTTTTTTTTGAAGTGAAAGATTCTACTGGCGCACTACACATTCATTTTTGTGGGTTGTGAATGAAGCTTAGCGTCACATTCAGAAATGAAAGAAATAATCGGATGAATTCGGGACCGCCGAGTGTGCTAGACCGAAAAAGATAGTCAGCTGGTGCTGTCTGTCTCCTGTCACCATCTTTTTTTTTAATGTATTCTTGGCCTTGGTTCCAACTAGTTTTTCAGTCTCATCTGTCTCTGTCCTGTCGCTGTGTTTACTTTATTCAATTTATCGGTAATCGTTTTTATTTTAAAGTATTAAATTAATTTTAGTTTTCACCTATGCCGTGCGGTCTTAATCTTAAGTACACACATTTTTTTATTGATGTACTGGTATGGCTGAAAAAAAGAGATAAAATAAAAACGACTTGTAATTACACTTTATGCGTACTAAATTTATTTTTCCAACTGTATTCAATATAAAAATATCGATCAACAAAGTTAAAATCTGAAATGAAACGAGCAAGAATACTTCAACAAACTTTTTTTTACTTCTACAAACGTCACAACGCGGAAATGTTTGTCTTCGACGTTTTATAAGGTGAGAGAGGAGTTTCATATTCTTTTTGTGAAATGTATTTCTATTTACAAATTGCGTATATGTAATGAGATCTTTGAAGATGCAAAAACAGCCCACTAAATGCTGCTGAAAGTTGGTTTTTTTTTCTTAGAAAGAGAGAATCATGGTCTTACGCCGCCACTCTGGAATTCGCGATGGAGATTCTAGAAACACAAATTTCCTCCCAGAAAAACCTTCAATGTTATGGTGACGACAAACTTTAACATCTGCACGAGAAAATATACATATTAAACTGTCGTCTAATATAGAACATATTTTGAACATTAGTAAGATTTATCTATACGCCTACCATTATCATTCCAGGAATAAACATAACCAAATATTTAATCATAAGCCCGAGCAAGTTCTAAAATACCAAGGTTTCTCGTGTTTGCGGCTACGAAGACATAAAAGCGAATTACTTTGATTTAGGTGCTTTATGAGCACGGGTAAGTTCAATTTAGTAAGATTGAAACCAGAATTACGTTTGACGTTTACGACTATGTTTGTTCTTTGAGACCGATGTTACCTACTGTTGCTACATGGGATTGGGGAATCGCTTTAGTATATAACGTCACCAACCTGGCCCTATGTCTTTGATTTCTTTCCTCGACGTCCAATCCACACAATTTGCACACCATGTATTTATTTATTATTAGTAATTTATGTTAGCCGTTCAGGCAACGAAATATCTAAATTGTTTTCACAAATCCTTTTATAGATCATAAATGTGACATTTTTATAGTTCAAACACGTCAGGGTAAACAGTTTCGTTAGAAGTGTAGATAGAAGGTAAATAAATTATACTCGGGCTTACTTGTCTATTTCATACTAATCTATATTTATGAAGTACACGTGACAAAGTTCAGGGAAAATACTAGTTGTTACTGCACTCATTCAAAATTTAGTAGTGATGAAACAACTGTTGAAAAGTTATACTTCTCCCGGTGGTTTCCATATACGTACCTGAAATGAAATAAAAATAGAATTATTAAGAGTTTGCTTTATAACAACAAATCTTAGTTAATTAATAAGTCAAAACTTTAATTCATTCTGCATTTGAAAAAGTAAAAAAAAATTAAATGAAAAGCTGTGAATGAATGTTTATGTTAAAAAAGACATGGACTTAAAGGAGTCCGTGGAGATAAAATAAAAAACAAAAACATCTTATTTGTAATAGTCACTTCAGTTCCACATAAATATGACCCCAACATAATCATTCAATACCCCATTTTATGTTGCCACTAGATAGATAGATCTCTGGGCCTTTTTATTCAAAAAGAGAATTCAATTTACAGTCCGTCACACTAACAACTGGAGTTCGGTAGCTGTCGCATGTCCTCGTATGATTTTTTTTCAACCAGCTGTTTTTTTCAGCGTTGTGCCAACGATTATTAAAAACACTAGCATTCAAACATCCAAATATTGACATTTATAATATTAGTAAGATTGAGAGATCTCGTACCTTAGACTGCAAGGTAATGGTGCTTAGGCTTAGAGCATTAATAATAATATGCCTGAGACCATTACACGTTAGTAAGGTTATATAATCTGCTGCGTGATGTTCATTTTGCGAAAAATATAGAAACGTGATATTAACGAGATTTTACTACCTTAGAAGACCAGGCCTGGGTCAAACTTGACAACCTCATGTTTCATAGGTCAGTATCCTGTCTGCTTAACTGTAGTCGCTTTTCTTCAGATTTTTTTTGTAATGTAAGAATGACGAGACGAGCAAGACACGTGCCTGATGGTAGACAACAACACAGTGCCATGCAGCTATTAGCACATGAAGTCCAAATCATTACCTAGCACTGCACTGTCACACAATTGGAAACATTACCCTTTAAACCAGAACGCAGTAATGTTTGGACATTACAGCTTCGCGAAGGTTAAATATAAAAAGGGAAAATAACTGGCAAAGGTGTGGCACTTCCCCAGATGGACTTTGCAAAAAGTCCTACCACTACAAAAGTTAGATAGATCTTCAGATTATAAGAATCAGTTTGTATGGGTCATTTGCAATATATTGCCATGACACGCAAATACTCAGAAGACTAGTCACTATAGTATACATGCGGATATTAAAACGACTAGCCATGGTGGCGGAAATGTCCACGGAACGGATGTCTGTGTACGGTACAGTGGAGAAATGTGTCAGTTGCACGGAGGCTGAAATGTTTGGGAACGATTGATTAATCTTGCGTTATAGTTTGTTGAAATGTATTGACTATTATCAGAATACGTAATGATTTAATATTAAAAAAATGTACAGTCACAGGAACTGCCAATGAAAACTTATAACTCAGAATTTGATAGCTTACTTACTTTGGAAACTACGTGGGTGAAACCGGAAGGTGTGGCCATGAGCATGGCCATAAAATGCTGACTCAGTTTTAGATGGCCAATGGGAATGGCCATGGTCCCGAGTTTACCCAAAAATGTCTTATCGTGACGCTAGAATTCAATTCACAGCCCACGAAAAATCTGTCTGTAGCGCGAAAATAAATTTTCACTTCAAAATATATTGTTGGACAGATCTCATTCAACACTATCCGGCCCTAAACTAAACACAACTTATACTGTAGGAACAAAATAGCTGATTTAATACTTATACACAAAGGGGATAAATGTATCACTTTTACTTTTGTAGTGAGATTTGCCATTAATTTCTTAGAATAAGGAATAATTCATTTAGGGTTAAGTAAACCAAGACGAGTAAAATAATTTTGGGAAAATTATTTGGCTGATCACGTTGAAATAATTAATAATATAATATTATAATGTAATACATATAATTACCCCGCTGTTTTTGAAGACAGACATTTATTTGTAACAATTTTTCTAGATTATTTCGTAAAAAAACTCTTAAAATCTCACTTTCCCTCACCCAACAGAAGACGATATATTTATAAATTCCTTAGATAAGGTATTTTAAATGCTAAATGTGAAGTCAGTTCAATATCTGGTTTGTGTTGTAGCCTGAGAAAAAATATCCGTAAAAGAATTAAAAATCCTTAGCCAGTCTATCTTTAGCCTTTATTTTCAATTTATTTTCCGAGTCAACGAAAAATTCCAAGTTACAATTCAATGTATTCTTTTGTATTCAAAATTGCGTTTTCAACTGTGATGGTGGCATTTTTTATGCTTATTGCAAAATGAAGTATTACTGGAGCGATGCCAAACCCTTTTTTAGGAAATAAGTATTTCTATTACAGTTCAATCGACCATAACATTAAATACTTTTTGAAATATAAGGTATTTTCTTTTTGTTGTAGACATCAAGAATTTTGCATTTTGACGTTAACACTGCGCGTCCATGAAATCAGCATCTATACTAATGGTACCTCTATAGCTCAAGAATGTATTTGTTACAACGCGCTAATCTCAGGAATCTTTATCTGTGGGTCTCATAACAAAGCTCAAAGTCACACAGCGAGCTATGGAGAGAGCTATGCTCGGAGTCTCTTTGCGCGACAGAATCCGTAATGAAGATATTCTCAAAAGGACAAAAGTAGCCGACATAGCTCGAAGAGTAGCTAAGCTGAAGTGGCAATGAGCAGGCCACATCGCTCGCAGAACTGACAATCGATGGGGAAGAAAGGTTCTCGAGTGGCGATCACGCACCGGAAGACGCAGTGTTGGACGGCCTCCCACTAGATGGATAAATGACCTCACAAAGGTCGCTGAAAACCGCTGGTTGCAGGTTGCGCAGGGCCATTCATAGTGGAAATCTAGGGGGGATGCCCCCTAGATTTCCTATGTTCAGCAGTGGACGTCTTGCGGCTGATGATGATGATGATGATGAATATCAGGAACTACTCGACTGATTTCAAAACTTCTTTCACCGTTGTATATATACAATATTTGACATTTAAATATTTGAAAACGCTCCTCTGACGTTTGTTGTAATATGAAGAATTATTGTATTTATTTTACAGTAATTATATTCGTTATAAAATATATACAAAGATGCCTTGAAAAAGTCAACAAATAGGTATGCTAATATGATCGTTTCATGCATTGAGAAATATTTAAATATTTTGTAAGGTTCAGAATAACAGATGTCAAACAAATTTTGAACAAAATGCAACTTTTTGTAATTTTCAAATGTTTCTACAAAATTAATTAACAGTTCACGTTATCTTTATTTTTCTAAAGCAACGATTGGACTACCTACATATGTATATGTTATTCCAGACTAGAATCCGATTGTATTCCAAATATCAACCCGATTCATTCGAACATTCCGACGTGTTTGAGCAACAAACATTTAAACAATCAAACTTTCGCATATTTACAATATTATTAGAACTATACCACTTATTTTAAACGTATGATTTGTTTCGCAATAAAATTAAGCTTCGTTCTACTCTTGAGAAATCGAACTTCGATGATTTAATATAGTGAAGATTCAATAGCTTCCTAAGCTAATAGATTTACAACGATCCATTATTGGTCGTTCCATTTATTATTTTATTTATTCGGAAATTATGACGCTTAGAAGGTTTCCGTTAAGGCAAAATAAAGTAGGACGTTATTAAGAGTATAATTATGTACTATAATACTAATATTATAAAGCTGAAGTGTGTATTTGTTTGAACACGTTCATCAGAAATACCTGAAATTTTTAAAATTATGTTGGATATGTACGTGACCCTTGAATAAAATCGACTATATACCACGTGCAAAGCCATGGCGAAACGCTAATTTTACATAGACAGAATAACAATTAACAAAAAGGAAACCTGATATAAAGTGGTATCCGCCGCATCTGCAAGATCGTAGACGTTGCCTGTCTTGCCAACCTGATATCTAGTTACAGATCTAATACCTTTTAAAAATCTTGCTGAACGTTGGTGGAAACAATATCTGATGAGTTTTGACTGTGCAGAGAGGTATCCGCTTGATACACCGGTGTGTAATATAGTACCCAAAACTTGGTTGATGACGAAAATATACAAACTTAATTCTGCGGTCGGGTTTTTGGCGGGAAAAAATTTTTTTTCGTGTTTTTATTTGGGAAGGTATACCGATAAATTTGTGTTTAATGGCGTCTACTTGAACTGGTCTTTATTTTGATATAATCCACATTAAAATTGGAGTTCATTTACATAGAAAAATCGTAAAATTAAAAAAAAACAAAAATTAAATTTTTTGGCGGGAAAATGGTCCCGAAGTATTGAAAAAAATTTAAAAAATATATTTGTGCTATCGAATGCAGTTTTTTTTGGTTTTTCGAGTTTGTTATTTCGTATACAACACATTTAAGCCATAAAACCACTGTCTCCTTTATAAATTATTAATGTAATAGCAGATCGACTACTTGAGAAATCGCAAAAAAAAATCTCAAGTGTCAAAAACGTTAGTTTACATTTTAAGTACATTAATTATAAACAAACGATACCGCTAGAAGCGTCTTGAAACGCTCTTGAGAATGAATGGGCTCAAACGGATACAAGTAAGGCGGCACTTCATATGCCGAAGCACAAACACCGCACTTATGTAACCTGACACCCATTTTCCCGCCAAAATTGTAAACGCGAAGAGCAGGCGGTGTAGCAAGCGGGTATATTCATTCACATCCTCCAAATCAGCATCAGAAATGAAAGAGAGAACTAGTTGGCCTGTGTTACTACCTTGACTAATTTTACGTGGTGAATGAGCTTTCTGATAAGATTAAAAAGTTCCTATGATAGCTTCTCATTACTATGCAAAAATATAATTGGATTCTAGGGAGGTAATGATACAGAAGTTTCTCAAATTGTCTTGTAATCCAGTAACTTTGTCGCCTGAATGTATGGAGTAGGATGCGTTAAATCTGGTAGATCTGATTTTTTGCAGACTTGTTTATGATGTTGGCATATTGATTGTCCCAAGTTTGTGACCTCGAGCGACGAACGCAACTTTGTCAAAAATCGAAAAAACCGCGAAAAAATCGTTTATTTTTCCAATTTTGGTGATTATAACCCTAAGCGACTGGTTTTTGAAAAAACTTTCTATAACGTTTATAAAGTAGACTAAATTTCATACAATATGCTACTAGAAATGTCTCTGTACACCCAATAGTTTCTGAGAATAAGTCTTTCAAAGTTTATAATTTTTTTCGAACTTCCCAATTTTTTGCAATATTTTAACTTCTACTTGACCACTTTATGGCACAGTTACTGCTGTTTTTAACCCCCGACCAAAAAAAGAGGTGTTATAAATTTGACGTCAAAGTCTGTATGTCTATCAGACAGACACACATACACGTCTGTCGTCCTGTGTATCTGTCTATGTGTGTATCTGTCTATGGCACCGTAGAGCTCAAACGGATAGGCCGATTTCGATGCGGTTTTTTATTTGAAGATACATTTTTGTGTTAATGTTTTGAGCTATTTTTGGTTAATATCGATTCAAGATGGCCGCCTCCACCAAATGGCGGACCAAATATTTCATCACAATCTACCTCAATATGGGTATCAAATGAAAGGGCTTGCCTAGTAGAGTACTATACAGTATAACAAATTTCAAATCACAAAATGGCGAACTCCATTTTTTTTTTCCACTAACGCCTTAATATGGGTATCAAATAAAAGGGCTTGACTAGTAGACTACTATGCACTATGACAAATTTCAAATCCATGATGGCCGCAACCACAAAATTACGAAATCCGTTTCTTTTTTTACAAATACCTCGATATGGTATAAATAGGGTGTAAATATAAATTTTTATTTATATAAATATAAATTTGTAGTGGTAGGACTCTTAGCAGAGTCCGCCTGGGGAAGTACCACACCTTTGCCAAATATTCTACCGCCAAGCAGTAATGTGCAAACATTACTGTGTTCCGGTTTGAAGGGCAATGATTCCAGAGAAATTACAGGGCTTAGGAGACATAATATCTTAGATCTCTGGGTGACGAGCGCAGTGCAGTGCTAGGTAATGATTTGGACTATCATGTTCCAATAGCTGCGTGTTACTGTGCTGTTATGTGGTAGGCATGTTGCTTACCATCAGGCACATGACCTGCTCGTCTCGTCACTCTATGCTATAAAAAAAAAAAAAAAAAAAATATATATACAAAAATGTATCATCAAATAAAAAAAACCGCAAATTTACGCTAAAAATTGAGAGGTACGAAAAAAATTATAAACTTTGAAAGACTTATTCTCAGAAACTATTGAGTGTACAGAGATAATTCTAATATCATATTGTAGCAAATTTAGTCAACTTTATAAACGCCATAAGAAAGATTTTATAAAAACTAGTCGTTTAGGGTTATAATCGCCAAAATTTGAAAAATAAACGATTTTTTCGCGGTTTTTTCGATTTTTGACAATGTTGCGTTCGTCGCTCGAGGTCACAAACTTGGGACAATCATTAGGCTAACTTCATAAACAAGTCTGCAAAAAATCAGATCTACCGGATTTAACGCCTACGGTGATGTATAAAGTTACTGCACTATTGCGTCAAATCAAAATTAATTCTAAAACCAAGAATATTTGGTAAAATTATAACATTGCGTAATGGAAATGTATCTACACGAATATAATAAAGCTATAGAGTTTGTTTGAACGCAATAATCTCGGTAACTACTGGTTCAAATTTAAAGATTCCTTCTTTGTTGGATAGTCCTTTTATCGAGGAAGGATATAGACTATTTAACATTACAATACTATCAACAGGAGCAGAGCATGAATGATTAATGTAACAAAAACGGGAAAAATATTGCATTTTAAGAGCTTTCGTTGCGTGATAGCATTGCGTCCATCTTAGGTTGCGTCATTAAACCTATGAGGTGACAGAATTTGTTCTAATTGAAATTTGAATTGGTACGACCAATTTTCGATAGATATTGTTGTAATTTTTTTTTAATCTTATGTATTGTAATGTATGGTTTATCACAAAGAAGATATACACAGGATTTTCTAGGTAAGCAAGCATAAGCCAATTAGAGAGACAAAATAATGACCTTGCCGAAAACCTAAGTTAATGGACACATGGCTGATTTTGGAAGCATTGGCACTGTTGTCAGTTCTATAAATATGTAGAGGATATGTTTAGAATTAGGGTTTAGCCGTAGGATATATTCCACCCATGACGTATGCTACCGGTAGGATGTCCGGTCCCTGAACTGATTACATTTGTAAAGCAAGTATCTGGTGCTACATTTCAAATAGAATCACAAACTAGTACCGGCGAAACCTCTTGTGTTTACTTGTGTATTAACACGCGCATAATTTACAAGTCATAAGAAATGTTTGTTTATAAATTCAAAATAAATTCTTCGCAGAGTCCGCCTGTAGGGAAGGACCACAGTTTTTTTTGTCACCTTTGTCAGTTATTCTACCGCCAAGCAGTAATGTCCAAACATTACTGTGTTCCAATTTGAAAGGCAATGTTTCCAGAGAAATTACAGGGTTTAGATATATAACAACTTAGATCTCTGGGTGACGAGCGCAGTGCAGTGTTAGGTAATGATTTGGACTCTTCATGTTCCAATTCCTGCCTGTCACTGTATTGTTATGTGGCAGGCATGTTGCTTACCATCAGGCACATGTCCTGCTCGTCTCGTCACTCTTTATTAAAAAAAAAACCTTTTATTTTAAAATTATTCAATGTGGTAACAAATTGAATCGTCATACGCTACATTTTTACCGAAATTTATATTCAATAAAGTGCTTATTTCTCGTTACTCAAACACCCAAATTAGGGTCGGAATTACGTCCAGTATAATTTCAAACTCATTTCAACCTTCATAATAGTGGTATGGGGATAGAATTCGTTCCCCTAATTAAAGTTATTTGGGACGCTCCCCTAACTGGTCCTCAGCACAAATGGCTAGTCTGGTGCCAAATGGACACAGTTACTGGAATTAGTTGCTGTGGCATTCGAAGTCACGTTCCGTTTGTCGCTGCTGAAAAACAAACTTTTCAAAAAAAAAAAAACAGATGAACATCCGTTTTTATAGATGACCACTGTGTCAATTTGAATTGTGATGTTATGTGTGCAAGCCAAGCAGTAATGTGTGAATATTACTGTACTGTACCAGTGAATTTACAGGGCATAGGCAAATCTCTGGGTGACAAGCGCAGTGCAATGCTAGTTAATGATTTGGACTCTTAACTTTTCTTAATAATGCTAGTTAAGGCCGGGTCACACAGAGGCGATCCGATAGCGATAGCGATCCGAGACGGGATTTTTTGTAATGTTCGAATTTGTATGCAACCTGACACACAGCAAGCGGGCCCGATCCCATACTCGGTATCGGATCGCTATCGCTATCGGATCGCCTCTGTGTGACCCGGCTTTAAGTGAAGTTAGAAAATGCATGTGCGTGTCACTCTGCTGTTATGTGACAGGCATGTAGCTTACCATCAGGCACATGTCTTGCTTGTCTCGTCACTCTTTACTATGAAAAAAGTAACATAATATTAACGACATGAATTGTTTTCCTGCAATATGAATTGGTATAAAAATAATTTCATTTACGAGAAATATTATCTTTCCACAGATAGGTACAGTATACATCTTACTAATGTTATAATTGTGAAAGTTTGGGTATTTTGATGTTTATTGTTCAATCACGCTGGAACATCTGAATGCTTCAGGTTGGTATATAGTTTACAGTTTTGTAATAGTCGGGAATAACAATTGCATGGCGATCCTCAGCCCCCTGGTTCAAATCCCACGCACACCACTGTCTTTTCGAAGTCATGTGCGTAGTGCCGCTAACTTAAAATGGTAGAAAACCGACATTTATCTAGAATCTGTCCAGGTCATGTGTCTTCCACCAACCCGCACTGAGCCAGCGTGGTGGATTATGGCCTTAACTCTCCCTTTGCGAGATAAGCCTCCGAGTCCCAGCACTGGAAACATTATTTAGTGAGTTGATAATGCTTAATGCTATGCAACATTAAACTATGATTTTTTTTTTGTGGTTTGTGAAAAAATTAAACACCTATTTCACAATCAATGTACCAAAAATAACTTAATTCACACCCCAGGGGCGGTCACACGGAACTTCGTAACTATCCCCGAAAAATGTCTCAATAAAGCTCCTTTATTTAGGAGGCAACAAAGCGCCACGGCTCCATTCATCTCCTATTCCGCTGGGCAGTGTTACGGGGACAATAAAACGGTGGAGTCGCTTTCACACTGTATAATTTATGTTATATGGTAGCAGTATAAATATATAGTGTTATTATTTTCGTGACGGCCGTTTTTAGGAGCTAAAATTTGTATGACATTAATTTTTTTTTGCAGTGTCATATTTTCAATTTCTTTTTATGTGATAAATGTTTGAATCAATAAGCTATACCCATAACACTATGGCTTTGATTGTGTAGTATTGCAATGTGAGGGCCTAAAAATGCCGCTTTACGTTAATTTGTCAATACTAAATTAATTCACTTTCCTAGTATTATTGTTAAGAAAACCCTACAAAAATCGTTCTTAAAAACATTAGGATGTTTTGTTCAATTTTAATTGTCATAATTTGATAATTAGTCAAGTCAACATGTTCAAAAACGTGCAAAATAGACATAAAGCTTCTAGAAACATGTGTGATAGCTCATTTGATTCGGAATGACGTCTAGAAAAAATGTTTTTAAGGGTTTTTTAGCACATAAAAAATTGCGATAGTCATTAACAAAAAACGATTACAAAATGAAGGTATTTAGTTAAATTCCAAGATATTCTGGTTTTTCTATAAACAAATTTCTTGACAAAGGGCCAAATTTTTTTCTTGTTATTAAATGCAAAAACAGCAATAGTAAGAAATTACTAAAAAAATATTTTTGATACCAATTTTTATAAATTTCAGTTGTTGTCGATATAAAACGAACAATAACTACAAAAATAATAAACTTTAATATATGTGTGTATGCATTATTTTAAGAAGTACTTAAATAAGAAGAGCTCCAGGAAGCGAAAAATGTATAGACCAACTATTTCAACTTATATGCCGTAATTTATAAAAACAGATACCCGAAAAAGATCAATTAATTAACATTGTTATAACTTTTTGACTTTATTTCTTTTACCAAGGTTTTGTAACGTTTAAGTATCTATATTCCACTAATTTTTTTTTTCAAATTTTAAATTGATGTTTAGTACTGTAAATTTAATATTTTAGATGATATGCCGGTTTTTTAGACGCCGCATCTATGCCGTAGCTGCCTCGCGGAGCTCTAATTTCAGCGTTAAAAAAGGTATATAAATAATAAAGACAGAGTTCTAGGAGTTAAACCTTTATGTCGGAAATTTTCGCCTCTTACAGGATCTTTTTTCAAAATATCTTAAATGTTATTCGTTACGAAATTATTAAGGAATAACTAAATACCTTCATTTTGTAATCTTATTTTGTTAATAACTATCGCAATTTGTTATGTGCTAAAAACCCTTTAAAAAAATCTAGACGTCATTCTAAATCGAATTAGCTATAATACATGTTTCTAGGAGCTTTATGTCTATTTTGCACGTTTTTGAACTTGTTGACTAGACTAAATCTTATAGAAGAGCAAAGATCATAGTGAAATGGTATTTTATTACTATACATATTTAATTAAACCAAAAAAAAAAAAGTTGTATACCCTTGGGTATACAACTTTTTTTTTTTGAAAGGAGAAAAATAGGCAAAATGCTGTCCATTGTATCGACTGGACTAGTGACATAGTTGCTAGAAAGTCTGCCTGCGAAGTATTATATCAGCTGGCTTCCATAGTAGGTGCAAACTTAACTAAGTTTGGGGTTAGATGTGCAACAAAAGTCTACTAATATTTTTTGTAGTTATTTATTACTTCTGTAATAAAAATCCAATACTACTTTTTCACTTATATACACTTAGTTCATTTATATTTACTTAATTAATTAAGTAAATATGTTTTCATTAATCTTAATAAACATAAGCTATTAGGTCATTCGTCATTTAACAAAAGATATTCGACAAAAAACTTTAAGATAATAATGATAATTTTAAAACAGAAAACCAATTAAATAAGCGCCATAAAAATCTTAATCATTTAAAAACCCCAAGATGAAAAATCACTAATCCATTACATGCGAGGATTACACAAAGCTTCATTAAAACATGGTGTTGATTTTAGACAGAGGAAGATTAAAGGATGTAATTACATTCTACCAAGCTCCCAGATACGGTTTAGTAACTACTTTCCACAGACTTCGTGTACAGACACCTCACATGTTCTAACCTGTGCTGTTTCCGTTCCCGCTATTTTCCCACAACAATGTTGCCTACATAAACTAATATTTTAAAACCAAAGAGTTTGTTTGTTTGAACGCAAGGATTTCGGGAACTACTGGTCTGAATTAAAAGATTCTTTCTCTGTTGGATAGTCCATTTATCGACAAACGCTAAAGGTACAAGTTCGCGCGGAGACCGCGACACGAGACCGCGACAGGAGACCGAGACCGGAGACCGCGACAGGCACTTGACACTATGGAATTGTATGGACGCCAGTTCGCGCTGAGACCGTCGTTTAAAGGTTGCGTCATAAGAACCTTAGGTAACCGAATTTGTTCAAAATTTGAATTGGTACGACCAATTTTCGATAGATTGCGTAACAACGTGCGCACGGTTCAGCTTGTGTATGTAGACTCTAGAGTCTAGACTATAAAACGTGTTCTACACGTCCATTTGATTTATTCAGCCGTTACGATGTGATTTAGCAACAAACATCCAAATACTATCCCATCTTTGTTTGGTAAATAATTGTGCAGACGTGATCTCATATAAATTGTACTGAAATCAGTGTGTCGATTTTGGAAATCCGAACAATAAACTAAAATTTACTTTCATATGCCTAGGTACCTCAATCATTAGTAGTAGGTATGGTGTTTTTTAGTGATGATGGCTTCTTATGAAATTTGGTCGAGTGTCTGAGTTTAATTAGAATTGAAGTCGGGTTCTGTTTTTTCTGAGAAAACGAACTATTGGAACGAAGTTCCTTATTGCGCGTTGTGAAAGGGGGCTAGACGGAAAAAAATAAGACTAAAAGTTGTACACTTTTTGCTATCACCTTCAGGTATCAAGGCAACAGAAACAGTAAAGGGTTTCGATAACCTACCTCCAATACCCCATTGTTTATCTCCAGGTACCAGAACAACAGAAATATGAAAGAGTTACATTTGCCTTCAGGTATCAGTACCAGAGCAACAGAAAGAGTAAAGAGTTGCATTTACCTCTCCAGGTACAAGGACAACATACAATAATGATATGTATGTTGATATATAATGTGTCGTTAATACCTCCACACCCACAGCTTTTATCTCCAAGTAGCAGGACAGCAGAAATATTATTTATCATAAAGAAAACTACTTTAAAAATAATTATTATGATGTCATCATGTGTTGACACTGACATGTTTGTTGCACATATCTTTGAATGTGTTATAGTACGTGAACTTAAACCTGATCATCGCATAGCCAAGATGCCACCAAAAAGTAAACATATTATTAGGTAGTAACCTAGTAACCGTTGTAAATTGTAGTTAAAAAAAAGACGTAGCAAATCCATAGATGAACCCAATGTTATAGTTGACCAGCAATAAGTTGAATGTATTTACAATTATATTTGCACTCGTATTTATCAGCTATCTGTCTCACATATTACAAGCTATGCTTAGTTTGGGGTCGGATGGTGTTGTCTGTCAAAGGTCCACCGTTATTTATTTACTAAGATTAATTCGTCTTATTTTAGTTTATTATTTAGTAAAAAAAGAAGATACAGGTAAATATCGAATTATCAAACCTAAATAGACACAATAAAACTCGCAGTATCTAGATCTTTGTAGGTATATGTCTGTGGTAGACATTTACATTGTGGGAATGTTGACTTACGTTGACAAACTTGAGGATTTATTTTAATATCAAGTCTTGTATTCTGTAATTAGAAAACTGAAAACGCTGATCTGATTTGATATGATTCGAACCAAGAACGCGAAATGGCTTACTGTAATTAGTGGTTATTGTCAAAATAGATTAATACTCTAGTATGATGAATGTAATTACGTCAAATATTAATAACATGGTCTTATTATATATCGAGTTTTATGAATAGAGACAAACTTCTTAGCATTCCATGGATTCACCGTGCGGGTGCCGGGTCCATCGTGTGGCAGAGAGAGAAATCTCGAGTAGATCCCAAGGCTTGTGACTCGGGCGTAGGTTTAAAAGGGGCCCCTTTGTGACGTACGTCAACACTCACCTTCACTACTCGTATTTCTCTCCCTGCCCAGCCAAATCTGATATGATCCTACTAGTGCAGCTTTAGATACTCTTTCTAGTACCTATATAACTTACTGCACTTCTGGACAAGCCAAGGTCTTTCAGCAAGTTATAGAGAGATTTTGCTGGTATAGTGCTCGCAGTATAAGTCTGCGCGCGACTGGTGGCGTACTTAATGTTGCCAGGTCAAGCTAATAGGTTCCCTTCCCGTTCATTGGGGACGTACAACTTCATAAAACAGGTACGGGAAGGGATTTTTCAGGGAAGCTATTTAAGTAACTAACTACACGACAACTGAGACTCAAGAACGAATGTCTCGAAGTAATGAACGCCTTTGCAGTGCTGGTTTGGTTCAGTATGACCAAGTATCATTGGTAATTGGTATAGGGTGTCTGAGTTTCTTCATCATCATCATCATCAGCCCGTGTTCGTCCACTGCTGGACATAGGCCTCTCCTATAATACGCCACTCAGCCCGATCCTCGGTCTTACGTTTCCAACTGCCACCAGCTATCTTTCGTATATCGTCACTCCATCTGGTCTCTGGGCGTCCTACTCTACGTTTGCCGATTCGCGGTCTCCACTCCAAAACCCGTCTACCCCAACGGTTATCGGATCTGCAACAGATGTGACCGGCCCATTGCCACTTCAGTTTGCTAATACGCTGAGCTATGTCGGTGACTTTAGTTCTCTGACGAATTACTTCATTACGAATGCAATCCCTCAGAGATACTCCAAGCATAGCCCGTTCCATAGCTCGCTGAGCGACTTTGAGCTTTCGGACCATTTTGACTGTCAGTGTCCACGTTTCAGCACCGTAGGTCACAACATAGGGGGTGTAAAGGGGCCTCAACATCTAAGTGCCCCCAAAACTGACAACCTCACCTGCCCGTGGTGCACCCTGCCGACCAACAAACGAGGCTCTGACGACTGACCGATGGCGGGATATCTATCCATATAGCCGTGCTGTAAATATAGCTGTGACGGGCAGCAGCGTCACATGCGTAAGACAGCACGGTTCTGCGGTCGCCAACCCGCATGCCCAGCGTGGCGACTATGGGCAATAACCTCCATATGATAAGTCTGAGTCTCTTACCACTCTTAAAAAAACTTTATTATAGTTTATTAACAAAAGAAATAACAAGAATTTAATTTAAACTTGTAAATCTTTTATTGAGACCATAAATAACACTATTTGGAAATTTGGCGCATTAATGTTCTTTTAATGAGTCATTGGCTTCCATAGAATCATCTTCTTTTTTCAATAGGGTTAAAATCACGATGAATCACGGCGGTAACCGCAAAAGTTCCTGTCCATGTTCCTTTAACAGTTATTCTACTTGGTATTGTGGGTCTTCTTTGTGCCTCTTTATTCGAGTAACTGCGGATTTGTCCTACAATCGTCGAAATCTATTTCATTTTTCTTAAATCACTTTTGGCTTTCTTGTTTTACATTGCCCATTGCAGCCGCTTGATTTATCTGAGTGCAGTGGTATAATGCGTTGTCCGTTACCACGTGACAGTACGTTCTGAAATGCCTATAAAAAAAATACAGTAATTAATACAGAGTTAAGGATCAAAGAGCATCCAAGCTAACGTTGAAAAAAAATTTAAGTAAAATTTCTTTTGGCGCACCGCCCACAAATTTTCCTTTAAGTGGTAAATAAAGCTGACGCTGTTAGGTGAAAGGGCCAATCGGGTGAACATGGAACCGCCGAGTATACCCGAGCGAGAAAGATACAATCAGCTGATCTTCACTGCGAAAAAAAAACATTTATAACTAGTTTCTCACATTCGGTCTTAAGCACTCACATTTTTTCCCACGGGTAAATTGGCGATAAAACAATCAAACCGTAAGCCGCAGCTCAACCTAAAGCCTCAGCTTTAAAATATGCCGATAATAAGTGAAGAGTTGATTGCTATGGTATCCCCACATATTAGTTGTCAAATAGCTCTGCGTTTGGAAAACTGCACTTTTGGCCCGTTGTTATATCGTTCTTCTTCACAACCACGATTGATTTTCAAGAACCAGCCACGGCCAGCACTTTTAATCACTTTCGGGATAATAAAAGCTATTAATTACTTTGGAAATTAATAAATATACCAAACGTAAACAAACTTTTGTCAACTGACGTAAACAAGAAGTTGACGGCATGTCAATTAGTTCCATATTTTGCTACGCGCAGAGTTATATTGCGAGCACTCTATCCTCTCTATCTACTTCCACAGCGTATAAATTAATTACATTTTCTTCTTCTTCTTATATTTTTTTTTGTACTGACATTGTTATTATATGACATTGGTATTATAATTATAATTTGACATTAGTATTATTTCTTAGTAAATTATTTAGCAACATTATTTTTGAAAACAGAATTTTGGTTTTTGACATTAATATTTCTTCTTTTCTTTTTTTGTTTTGACTTAGTTAATAATTTTTGACATTTGTTTTAATATTTGTTATTCGTTTGTAATTGGTATTGAATTTTCTTTATTCAAAGTTCAATCGCTGTAATTTCAAATATTCAAATTAGCTATACTTAGTTATAATCATCAAATTGTTATTCTCATTAGTGTAATTCGATAAGTCGGAACTAATTGATTGAAATAAATAAATAAATTCTTAAATATCAAATTTTAATAGGTAAATAAAATTAAAAACTTGTTAATTCAAAATAAAAATTATGATTTTCGATGACCAACAGATAATACGCAAACGGAACCAAGTTTAATTCACGATTGCGTAAAATAGCGGCGAATTTTGGGGTCAAATTATTGTGGCAAACACGTTGATCACTTTTATCAAGAATTTTGGAATAAACAAACAAATCGAAAATTTAAATTGAATTAAAATTTCTGAAATTTAATGCTTTTAAAAGTACTGTAGTTTATTTATAGGTAGATCATCAATTTTAACCTAACTATTCTTTGTTGGGAAAGGTCGACCATTTTAACTAATTATTTATAGTGTGTTCTTTTTATTGTATGATGATATAATACATGTTTGCATAAATGTTTCTTACTTTCTGAAGTGAAAATCCCCGATAATAATTTACAGTAACATAGATAAAGCATCTCAATAATACACCTACATGTACAGGTGCTATTGTCGTGAACATATTTTTGACCAATCATAGCAAAGGAACGTCGAGACGCAATTTTTTTTTCCATTTTTTTTGCACAATTTAATATTGCTACGTATATACGCCATAATCGAAATCTGCGCAAAACCAACAGAAACAAAAAATGCTATTCTATTTCTATTTACGAAATCCCTATATGAGAAAAATAATTGTTTCCTTGTTTGCGTAAACAGAACATCTGGAATAGTGTAAATACAATTACATCTTCTATGTGTTTATGTTACACGTGGAACTCGATGTGAAACAAAATCCTCCCTGAGATTACGACGACACGGCTCACGATCCGAAATTTGAAAATTGAGGCTTGACTTGACTGTTTAGCTTACCGTACCTCTAAAGGTAAAAACGGATCCCTTATAGGATCACTTTGATGACCGTCGGTCCGTTTGTCAGTCTGCGAAAAATGATTTTCGCAGAAACACGGAGAGGAATCAAGCTGAAATTTATATCAAACTAGCAGCGCCCCGCGGTGTTACTCGTGTAGTTTCCGTTCCCGTTGTTTTTCCGGGATTAAAAGCACCCTATGTGTTCTTCCAGACTATAATCTATCTAGGTTCCAAATTTCAGCCCGATCCGTTCATACGTTAGGACGTGATTGAGCAACAAGCTTCCAAATATACAAACATTGACATTTATAATATTAGTAGGATAGTAGATTGTAGGATACTCAACTTTACTGTCTCTTGGAGCTATAAAAAAAAACTTCTAAACCAACGAAATCAAAAAACACAGCCGTTTATGCCGAAAATTTCAGAAAATGTTCAACCAATGGATTTACAAGGGAATCCAAACCTACTTTCCGTGTACTCAGACTCTTGAAATTTGGTACGAAGCAACGTCTTGTAGCACAGTAACATTTTAAAATTAAAAAAAGCATTCATACTCTGGCTTAACAAAGACACCCATATGAAAGAACCACACATTGTATAAAATATATTCATGAACATAGCTTTTTAATTCATGGACTTCTAGTCCAATCTTAGTTAATTTCTAATATTGAAGCCTGCCTAAAATAGATGAAACAAACCGAATATATCAGAGAAAGAGGAATATCAAGACACTATTTAAATAGGATGCTACTTTTAATAATGAACCCTTAGCTCGAGGCATGCAAATAGCCTTTGTGCTCGCTGCCTTCAAAAGAAAATGAGAAAGTAAATAACGCATATTTAACTTCCCTGCAAAAGCAATCTGCTAATATGAAACTCTAGTAAATAATATTAATACTCTTGACCCAATTTTAGGTGATGACCATTTTTTGTGGAGTAAGCCAATACATCTATACTAATATTATAAAGCTGAAGAATTTGTTTGAACGCTAGGATCTCGGGAACTACTGGACTGATATGAAAGATTATTTTTCTATTGAATAGTCCTTTTATCGAGGAAGGCTATAGGCTATTTGACATAACATTATGTCAAATATATACTATCAACAAGAGCGGAGCATGAATGAAAAATGTAAGAAAAACAGGAAAAAATGTTGCTTTTTGAGAGCTTTCGTTGCGTGACAGCATGTGTCTATCTTTTAAAAGGTTGCGTGTCATTAGAATCTAAGGTAACCAAATTTGTTCGAAATTTCGATAGATCGGGTAGCAACGCGCGCAAGATTCAGCTAGTGCATTAAACAGTGATGCTAATTTAAGTAATGTTTAGGTAACAATTAGTAACTACGTTTTTACAAATGGAAACATAGGTAATATATTACAATACGTAAGACTTAAGTAGGCGATTATATTGCACGGCGTGACGTTACCACCGGCCCTTCTACCGCCTAACTAAATCGGCTTTCGCTGTGCTGTTGTTGTCTCTATCATTTTAAGCGAAAAAAAAGAGAGAGCAATATCTAAGCTAAGACAGGTTTAGTTAGGCGGTAGACCCGCCGAGCGCAGTAAGGATTATAGACGCCGCACCGTGCACTTGTTTCCGAAAAATTGTTTTCAGACTAGAATTTTCCTTCTATACTTATATGGATATATTTAATTTAACACACTAAATAAAAATAATTCGCGTGTTCGACTATACTTTCCTTCTAACTAGCAACACCAAACGTAGCAGTCAACGGTCCGCGTAGTTCCCGATGCCGCTATTTTACTGTGATAAAAAGTAACCTATGTGTTACGATTATCTATCTATGTACCCAAATTTTACCCTAATCCTTTTAGTAGTATTTACGTAAAAGAGTAGGAAACATCCTTCCATATTTACAAACTTTCACGTTTACAATATTCGTAGAATAGCACTTAGCTGATCATTTCAAATTTTCATTCGATGACATGAATGTGAAGCTAAAAATACCAGATGTCGTAGCTTATTTTCAATGGCAATATTCAAAGTCAAAAGAAATTATATATGAGAAGATGTGTCTCGTTAAAACATGTTGATTGCTATAACATTGAAAATTGTCTGCTGTCTAGACGCTAACATTGATTTTGTATCTGTTATGTAAATATAGTAGATCTACGGTGAATGCTGAATTTCTATTAAATATTCATCATGCGTCACATTAGGTTGAACTTATTTGCTAGGGAGCTTATTTGCAGTCTCTATGTTAATAGCCGTTGATATCTGAAAAGTTTTTTATATCATACTCGTATTCATGATAGTCGCACATCGAAATCTGTGACTGCAGAAATCAGGTCTCAAAAACAATGTAAAATATTTTATGTATTTTGTAGGCCCATTACAGGCTACAGCAATCTCACGAAACTTTCAAGAGTTGTAACTTCGGCAACAAACAGATTTCTATGAAATATGTTTCCTTCAAAGTTGAAATAAGTGATAACGACACGTTCATTGCACATCTAAACTAATTTTATAAAGCCGTAGAGGTTTTTTGTTTGAACGCGTTAATCTCAAGAACTACTGGACTGATTTCAGAAATTCTTGTACCGTTGGATATTTATGAGATCACTGAGTGCTAAAAGCTATATATTGTGTATCACGGGCGAAGACGGGGCAGACCACTAGTCGAAACCTGTACTAAGTCGTCTAGATAAATGAACCCAAATTTTAGTTTTTTGCTCCTATTAGAAAACCGTCACACCGATTTTTTTAAAAAAGTGATAACTTGTTTTGGCGCACCACTGACGGACTTTTCGTTTGGCTGTGAATTGAATTCCAGCGTCACGTTCAGAAATGACAAGAAATCTTCGGGTAAACTCGGGACCATGGCCATTATTGGCCATATAAAAATGCTGATTCGTTTCTGGCCACGCCCTCCGGTTGCACCCGCGTAGTTTCCAAAGCAAGCTATCAAATTCTGAGTTATACGTTTTCACTTCTATCGGAAGTTCCTATGACTGCTACTTTTTTAGTATTAAACACATTATTAACATCGGTATCTAATCCAATTCGACTAGTCCAATCCAGTATGTTTCAATTCTAACCGGATCTAAACCCAAGCTAAGCCTTTAAACTTAATAAAGTGTTTAGAACAAAACGTTCGACGTTTCGATACCATTTTATTGGAGGCGAATGCCATGTTGCCACGACGTTGTCAAACGACTGTTGCGCGTTGTTTGCTGCTCAACAATTTGTAAAGTTTTCACTGTGGTATAAAACTTTGTTTGCAGGCCACTGTGGAAAAACGAGGCAGAAGTTTGTTGGGTTCGGGTGTTAAATATAACCGCAGAGAGAAGCTTATCCCGCAACTACGCACCCTTCCGTGTCTGCCTGGGAAGGATAACAAGCGTGCAGGGTGTATAATTATGTTCAATATCACGGCTTTCCAGTGTAATTATGTAAACACATTCATTTCAAAAGTAAATTTCGATTCTGTGCACAACATTATTTTCATTTACGGCTGGCTTAGTCAAGTGAACGGTGACTGCCTGAGCGCCTAGCTCGAATCCCACGTGCACCACTTGTCTTTTCGAAGTCATGTACGTAATGCTACTAACTTATAAACAGTGAAGGACAACATCGTGAAGAAGCCGACGTGTACCTAGAATTTTTCGAGGTTATGCGTCATCCATCAAGTCGTAATAGGCCAGCGTCGTTGATTATGACCTTGACTTGACACTTCTTGCGTGAGGAGGCCCTGAGTCTCTAGAGTAGAGCCTTAGCAGTGTGTACATTTAGTGGGCCTATATGCTATTATGCTTATTTCTTATACAACTATACACTTTGTCCTCATCTTGCCAGAAGGTAACGCGCCTTTTATAAATGTAATTTACTTTAAAATTACCATGTAAAAATAAATAAATGAGAAGTTAAACTAAGTAAATAGGAAAGAATAAACACATCCCATTTAACTCTTAAAAACATAAGACAAAGAAAATTTTTCAGTACTGAGTGTCCGGAAGAACCATGAAAACGTCTTACGAGTCCCAATTTGAACGTTACCACTTTAATGCTCAGAACTCGACTTGCTAAAGCTAAGATAAGCGAAAAGACGCTATGTGAGGAGACAGTTACACAACTCTATGGCTTAATTTGCTAATATGGTTTTAAACTTTCGCGATTTTTACACCCACCACCAAATTTTTTTCATCCACCAACCCGCATTTGGCCAGCGTGGTGGATTATGGCCTTAACTCTCTCCTTGCGAGAGAAGGCCCCGAGTCCCAGAAGTGGGAACGTTTAGTGGGCTGTTGATGATGTTTATACGATGTTTATATGATTTTTACACATATTAAAACATATTTTACAGGACAGGAGTAATCACGATCTAAAATTATTATTATTTAACACTGTAGCACCGAAACGTCGAGGCAATTAACTAATAATTTGAGATCGTTAATTTGCTAATTCAAATACATTTTTATAAACGTAGGCGAAGTACCTATAGAAGTTGTACCTGTGACTGAATAGATGGGCATGGTACGATTGAACAGAAGATACATGTGAGATTTTTGTGACACAGTTATAAGGAGAATCGTAATATTGTAATACAGTATGCAAACATTACTGTGTTCCGGTTTGTAGGGCAATGTTTTCAGATAAATTTTTGGACTAAGCGATATAACACCTTATGTCTCCGACGGGTGACGAGCGTTGTGCGGAGCTAGGTAATGATTTGGGTTTTTCATGTACCAATAGCTGCGTGCCACTGTGCTGTTACGGGCAGGCATATTGCTTACCAACAGGAACATGTCCTGCTCGTGTTGTCTTGAACTATATCAAAATAAAAAGTTTATAAATTCAATATAGAATCTGTGACAGCAATGGCTACTCATCAGTAATGAGTACACCATACTAATCGAAATTTTATGGATTGTTACACGCACTGAGTTTGGTTTAAAGCCCCAAAAGGAAGCGGCTCGTGCGGAGACCGCGACCGGAGACTGTGACAGGCACATGACATTATAGTTTTGTATGGACGCCAATTCGCACCGAGACCGCGACAAGAGACCGAGACACGTGTCGGCGCGAACTGGCGCCCATACAAACCTATAATATCAAGTGCCTGTCGTGATCTCCGATCTCGGTCTCGTGTCGCGATCGCGGCGCCAACCGCCGCTTTTAGAGCTGCAAATTTAGAAACAAGCGTAGTCGGCTGAATTCAGATACAAGTTAGAAGCAAGCAATTCTTGCTTCTGATTTTGGTATGCTAGCTTACTGAATGCTATTACACTTCACTGAATTCATTAGCAACTAACCTCAGTCTAGCTAAAATTAGCCAAACGTAGCCTTAAACCCACGTTGAAGTGGATGATTCGCGGGAGATTTTGAGACAAAGGTCATCGAGTTCAAAATCTTTCGCTGTATTTCCTTAGAAAATGAGAGGAAAAAGCGAATAAAATCAGATATATAGAAATCATTACTTCTAACTACTTCTTAAATTCTGCTATCAAGAGAGAAAGGTTCATACTCTGAAATTGAAAAAAACACCACTTATGAATTTCATAAAATTGATTGAGTAATAAATAAAACACGGACTTTTCGAACCAGCCACATAGGTTTTGTCATAACCATATTTACGTCACGGTTTTCTTTTTGGGATATTAGGAGCATGAGCAGTGAAGATATTTTGCTGGAAACCACGGATTGCAAGTTGCGCGGGACCGTTCGTTGAGGAAATCTAGGAGGGAGGTCTATGTTCAGCACTGGACGTCTTACGGCTGATGACCATGATGATGATGAACATATTTGTTCATCCCTTTATTTCCTATTACAGAGCATAGATAGGCCTATATGAGTTGGTCTGTACTCTATTCCAGTTTTATCTACGAGTAAGGTACCTATGTATGACTTATAAAGCTATCACCACGCTACCTGAGTACCTTAATTAAATAAGTAGATAAACACAAACTCAAGTACTGCTACCATTATTTTATTACGCCGCAATAATGTTAAGATATGAGTCAACAATGGAGTGGAAATGGAAAACGCTCGGTTTTCACTTGTTTTATCTTCAAACAATATAAAGTTATGACTTTAGCACAGTTTACACACTGCGTAATGTCGACTTTATTTTGTTTCATTATGATTAGAACGCCGTTTACATATTTGATAATTTAGACCCTATTTTGTGGTTTGTTACGATATTATCAGTATTGTCTGTTATTTCACGTTCAGTGATAATCTAGCTGGAGATTATGCGTATGTTTTAATCTGAAACATTAACTTGTTTATTACTGTTAATAAGCCTGTGAAAATAAAGCTTTGAAATTCTGGGAAGTATTATTTTGTAATTAATCCTATTTTATGTTGTTGAAATATTTGTTTCTGGTTTATGGCAATTATTATACATATATACCTATTATGTAAAAAAACAGCCAGCTTAGATTCAGTAAAGTAAGTAGGCTCTGTAAACATTTCCAGGATATTATATACATTTCATAACAAATCCAATGTCGGGAAAGAAGAATTAGAAGAAGAATACCTGTGAGTAAGGTCACAACTGGGTACGTATTTAATGTCTAAAATTAAAAAAAGCCTCACGTTAAAACACCTCCGTTCAAAATACTTAAAATCAATGGCTGATTCACTTAAATTAAAAATACCTAAAGTTTAAAGGAGGATAGTATTTAAATGTCTAAAATTAAAAAAACCTCACGTTAAAATACCTCCGTTAAAAATACCTAAAATTTGAATACCTAATGGTTGTTTCACTATAATTAAAATACCTAAATTTTAAAAGAAGACACATCGTAATAAATATTCATATTTAAAACGCAAACGTAACAAACTAACCTAATACCGTGATTGTAATTATTTTTGAATATCTAAGTAACCAAATTGGACCGGTTAGGTTAAGGACCCAGATCCGACTCGGAGCACCCCGACTCCACCTGGTCTTGTCACTACTACCCCTAGAGTGTTTATAAAAATGCGGGAGCTAGAAGCTCAAGGGAGGTCCTGAGTGGAGCGAGCCATACAAGGTCAAGCGCAGCAAAGGGAAGAGGGAGGTGGCGAGCGAAACGAGACATTTTGATAATTTAAATATTAGATATTTAGGCTAATCGGTGTTTTAAACTTAGGTATTTCTTATATAGGTGTTAAATGCTTAGGTATTTTTAAACATTCGGTATTTAGATTTTAGGTATTTTGAACGGAAGTGCTCTAACGTGAGGTTTTTAATTTTAGACATTTAAATACAAGGGTAGGTACGTATTTAACTATTTAACTTCAACTTCTCCCTTATTTTCCATTTCTTCTCCAAATCCAAGAAATATGTTAAGAAGGAGCACCCAAATGACAAAGGTCAGAGGTCAAAAACGTATATCATATATGAGTTCGAAAGAATTTATATTTCCATTACAATAAGAAATTATAATATGGATATGATACGACGGTAGTCAAATTTCAATTATTTCAAGATAACATTATTTGCTTATTTAGGTATCCCTGCGTTGCATAGTATGCATATACAGTTGAATGCGGTAAGTTCGGGAGAAAAAGAAGATCTGTGCGGTATGGTGAGTTTATTCATGACGGAACGAGGAACTGTGAGTGGAACATTAGCCACTGAAGCGTGTGACGTCAGACTTGGGCGGGCAGGGTAAGCTAGTGAAAGAGCCCGGCCCCTGTGCATGTGACTACAAACGAAATATTTGAATTCACCACATAAATATTTGCTTTGGGCGGGGAAAGAACTCACGACCCACGGCTTCGCAGGCAGACTTACCAACTTACCCATCAGGCAGCCAGTCTGAACATTGAGTTTTCCTCGTTTGAATGGTGATTGATTGGTGTTTTGGTAAATTAAGTGATTAACCTATACAAGCTATTTAAAGACTAAAGTAATAATGGTTTATTGAATGCTACGATAAATTATACTAAAGATTAAAAAATCATAATTATTAAGTCAAGGCCATAATTATTATTTATAAAGGTGAGCGAGCGCGGGTTAGTGTGTAAGTCTACGTTTATGTCGGTTTCTCCACGATATTTTCCTTTACCGTTTTTTTAAGTAAGCGCCTTTACGCACATTCGAAAAGACAGTGGTGCGCGTGAGGTTTAAACTCGGGGCTCCGGATCGGCAGTTGCCGCTATCTTGACTAGACTAGCCGTAACGTTGCGCTTACTATTAGTACTTAAAAACTAATGAAGTAGTGGTAGGACTCTTAGCAGAGTCCGCCTGGGGAAGTACCACACCTTTGTCAGTTATTCTACCGCCAAGCAGTAATGTGCCAACATTACTGTGTTCCGGTTTGAAGGGCAATGTTTCCAGAGAAATTACTAGGCTTAGAGATATAACAACTTAGATCTCTGGGTGACGAGCGCAGTGCGGTGCTAGGTAATGATTTTGGCTCTTCATGTTCCAATAGATGCGTGTCACTGTGCTGTTATGTGGCAGGCATGTTGCTTACCATCAGACACATGTCCTGCTCGTCTCGTCACTCTTTATTTAATTTAAAAAAAAAAGTAAAAATAACTTCTTGCAAGCACATTTAGGTACATTACACACACACTTCTAAAATATAGAATGACTAGCCAAGCAAGATCTGCGCCTTATACCTAGCAAGCAGCAAGCTTGCTCATAACAGCTAAGTGCCACGCAGCTATATGAACACGAAGAGTTCAAAACAGTGTCTAGCACCACACTGCGCTCATCATCCGGATACACAAGATGATTTATCTCTTATCCCAGTAATTAATATTTATTCAGCTGTAAACTAAGTTCAACCCAGTTTCTCTAAGCTGTCTCCACGAGTCCTGTGGTCCGGCGAAACTTTGAAAATAAATTAAAATTCAGTTCGTAAATAAAGTTAATTTTAGGTACTATTTAAAACTAGACTAGGCAGTGTGCCAGATTAAGTCTCAGCCAGGATGCCGAGGTTTTTATGGGGGCTCGTAATTACGACGCTGTAGCAATTGAATTTGCCCTGGGGCTGGTATGTGAGATAGTAACTGCGTTTCAAGTTTAGTGTGGGTCCAGGGGTAAATTAGAACTAGCTCTATGTTTTATAGTTTTAGAGGTAGATTTGCAGGTTTTGTGTAGTCGGGATTAACTTTACGTTGGGCAGAAAATGTAAAATGTATTGCGCCGTGATATAATGTTGAACTATAAAAATAATTGTATTTTCAGAGAAAGTCAAAGAGAAAGTTTTTTTGTTGAAAAACTAGCATAAAACAAGCTTTGCTTAGTTTGAGACTAGATGGTGTTGTGGGTGAAATATCTACCAATATTATTATTAAACATAAAATTACAAATATACTGATAGTTTGCCAATGTGATCAGTAAGAATCTTTGAAATGAAATGAAAAAATATTTTTTCACAGATTGGAGTGAAATTATTTATTTATTCATACTAATAAGAACGACAAATTTAATGCCAATTACACTTATTACATTATATATTAAGTTATCTTAATTACCACATTGAAACATTACAAGCCGCGAGTTACTACGCGGGTTGCAGTTATTATACACTACCAGCGCCCCGTGGTGTTACCCGCGAAGTTCCCGTTCCCGTTGTTCCCGTAGTTTTTTCGGGATAAAAAGTAGCCTATGTGTTCTTCCAGACTATAATCTATATGTGTTCCAAATTTCAGCCCGATCCGTTCATACGTTAGGACGTGATTGAGCAACAGACATCCAAATATCCAAACATCCTAACATCCAAACATCCATACATTGACATTTATAATATTAGTAGGATAAATATATTTGAACTTAGAAAATAGCGGGTCAAACCGAAGTTCAGGAAGGAATTTGATTTAAAATAGCCATCAAAACTGTTTGATAGGTAAATTGTCGTGGGTAGGTAGGTATGCATGCTAATAAATGAATAAATTTTCCGAAAAAACAAAAACAGACTTCAAAATTAAATGAAGACCCTCGACCAAATTTCATAAGAATCTATCACTACGTTGCATCTAAATACATGAAAACAAAGTTTTAGTTTTTTTTTCTTCATATTTCATAAACCACTACACCGATTTCGATAAAATTTATAAACAACTATCTCTGAACTATGATCTACCAAACAAAAAAAAATAGATTCACAATTGGCGCGCCACCATTTCTGAATCTACTTCGCGTATATGCTTACAAAATAAACATACAACTAAATTGAGTAACTCCTCCTCTTTTGAAATCAGTGAAAAATATGTCTTCTCTAGTTATCACATGAGGTGAAGGTCAATCTTCAGCTCTCAGATCATTACAATATATTTTAGAATAAGAAATAACAGATTTAATCTCAAAAGCAACAACAAGGCAAGACGAGCTCCTCCGCTCAGCCATCAAAAATTCACGTCGCGTCCTGCCAACAGTTTCCGAGCTATTGATATCACTAATGCTACCGTTAATACCAATTACGGCTGCCCTTTCTGAATACAACATGAGAACAGGCGCACTGCGACAGTTTTATGACTAGACTGAAGAGTTTGAGAGGCAAAGATAAGCCGTTCTTGTTGAGAGAGACAATTAATTTTATGAGACAGATACAATGGTATAAAGAAAATATAGTACTTATAAGGATATATAAGGAAATCGTACTTATAGGTACAAGTAAGGATGCTCCATGCATCTTTTGCTTGTTGCTGTTGTCGTTTTGGGATCGTTTAAGGACTCATTAAACGTCGAATATGTATATTATATATTTTATAACATATTTGCTCGTAAAGGGTCTCTTATTGGAACAATTTCTGTATCGTAATGTATCTTATTACGCACTAGTGCTGTAATGTGTAATGTAAAACGCACGGTTTCAAAATGCTCCGTCCACAGACTAGGTAGAGAGATATGCTCCGTCTAAAACGAACGGTACCTTTTTAAATCTTAGTAAAGAGTTTTTATGTCAGAAAAGTGTGGTCAACATTTTATGAATAAAATTAACTTTGAGAGCTAAAATATAATAAATAATTATTTAATTCGTTAATTTAATTAATTTTGACCATAAATTACTTTAATTTTTCTGTAACAAAACACAAAAATATTAATTTACTTGATTACTAATGGCATACCGGGTGGTTCTGTGCCGTTGCTTAAAAAAAAAGGCGCCGATTCGCGCGCATTGCTAATCTGTGATCCATAGTGATTACTTACTCTGTGCTTTGATCTGTGATCAAGTAAATACCATTCTGCGCGTTTTTTTTCGCTGTATTTTGTTTTTATTTGAAAATGTCGTCAGAGTTTTGTTTATTTCCTCGCAAATATGTTATAAAACGTCGTATGACATACGTGCGCTTTGATAATTACAGCCTCTGCTAATTATAGCTCTCGCCTTCGGCTCGAGCTAGCAATAAAGCCTCGGCTGTAATTATCAACTTACCGCACTTATATCATAATGTACTATGACTTTACACAAAAGTTTTACAGCTTTCTAATCTCGAAAAAAATGTTGTTGAATATAATTTCACAATAATTAACCAATCCACCAATTTAGAGTGAAAACAACGTGCAAAAATCGACATGTTTGTAGAATCTTTCAAAGCGCTGTCATCCACCAAGTCCCAGCTGTGGGAATATTTAATGGGCTGCTTATGGTATGCTTATGTTATGCCTGCACCCACCCCATCGGGTGCAGTATAACTTACGTTGCCCCGCGGAGGCATGCGAAATGCGAAGGTAACGCAGTAAACGCGTCGCATGTCCTCGCAACGACTGACGACCAATGATATCGTGTCGCAGTTTCGAGATGATTATCAGCAGGGGGCTTATTTTAAATCAATATACGGGTAACTCAGGTATGGTATAGTAAGTCCAGTCTGAATGCCGGTGGATCTAGATGGTCTCGTGGCTTAGTGGGTAACTCTGCCTGCGAAGCCGAGGGTTGTGGGTTCAATTCCCACCCAGTGCAAATATTTGTGTGATGAATTCAAATGTTTGCACTGTGTCTGGGTGTTTCTATGTATAAAAAGTATGTATTTACAACTACATAAGCTATATCAGCTATTTGGCCGCCATATTACAAGCTTTGCTCAGTTCGGGGTCAGATGGTGTTGTGTGTGAAGTGTCCACAGATATTTATTTATTTATTATTGTTATTGTTCCCGCGTCTATGTGACGGTACAAAGACAACCGGTTTGCTTGGGCTGCCACCCGGCATTCGCAGCCTATCGTTCACGCCGCAATGGACTAATGTACTCATTGCGGTGAATCAATGTTTCCCATGTTCTGCTCATTGGTCAACTAGACGTCAAGAAATGTAGTAAAATGTCGGGAGTGGAGTTAATCCACCTACTTTGACCATTGCGGCGCGGTAGTGGCGCTACACCGATTTCGATAACATTCAGATGGGACCATATGCAACACCTCTGAAGTATGATCAGTCACACAAAAAATCAATAAGATCGATTCAGAGTTGGCGTAACTATCGCGTATTTATACATACAAAAATGCAATTCCGAATTGAAAACTCTTTTTTTTTACATTTATAGGTTTACACTTGACCGCCATCTCGCCTGATGTTAAGCGACGATGCGGTCTAAGATGGAGCGTTTGATAGAGCGTGTTTACCTAGAAGAAACCGATTCACTCTCGATTTGAAGACACCAAAATTGTAACCATCGGGAAAAACCCACTCAGGCAACTCATTCCGCAGTCTAGACGTTCTTATCACAAAAGTAGAGTCAAACCTCTTCGTTCGTGTCTTTGGAACATCAACCATGAAACGTTACCACTTCTTCGAGCTACGAGAAGTCCGATAGAAAAAAGGGCTTTGTGGTATTAGATCACGCAGATCAGTTGCACACTCTCCGAAGTGTATCTGATAAAAACCCGCTAAGTTAGCAATTTTTCGGCGATGTTCAATAATACTTTGCAGTCTTTTTCGCACAAGAGTGTTATTGCCTTATATTATGAGACTTTTAGTACCTTCTCCTATTTTAAAGCCGGTTAAAAATTAAGTGCATTGAGGCTCGCCAGAAAATAACACGTCTTATTATTACATACAAGCTCAATCCTAAAACAACTGCGTGTTAACCTACTTTAAAACAGAAATATTCTTCCGTGAGTATGAACTACTGATCCACTATCGTGTAATCTGTAAGTTTTAAGTGCTGTTTGAAAGTGCTCCTTAGCTTCACTCCTAATCCCATTATGAGAAGACGTACTTTAAGATCTCGCTTGCCAGAAGATAATACCTGACAAAAGAATCCTTGGAAATAATATTGTGGTCCTTGATGCGTCGTAAAAAAGCCTCAAGTTTTTAATTTATAACTATTTTTAATGTTGTTTTAAATTTCTGATGTATAAAGAATGACTACTATGGTGTTTATTTCAGTTATATTGTGTACTAGCAGCGCCCCGCGGTGTTACCCTCGTTGTTCCCGTTCCCGTTGTTCCCGTTGTTTTTTCGGGATAAAAAGTATGCCTATGTGTTCTTCCATACTATAATCTATCTGTGTTCTAAATTTCAGCCCGATCCGTTCATACGTTAGGACGTGATTGAGCAACAAACATCCAAACATCCATACATTGACATTTATAATATTAGTAGGATTGGGATAGTTTCCAATCGTTTCTACTGATTAGGGGTTTAATCAAATAGAGTTATACAATGTCATGACCAGCAATACATGCACCTGATGGTAAGTTACACGTCTGCCTACAACAATACAGTGCCTATCACACAGCACTTTGCACACGAAGAGTCCATATCACTGTTTAGTAATGCAGGGTACTCAAAACATTGTTACAACTTACTTGGTACCGAAATAAATTATGTTTATGTTTATGTTTGTTTGATTCCTGCAACTAATGGTTGTCTGGAAGAAATCACTATTTGCGATAAGGCTGCCATTTATGGCACTAGTTCTAAGTATTTCATGCTTTGTATATTTTGGTTTATTACTTGTGTGCATAATAAAGCGTTTCTGTCTCTCTGTCTGTCCCCGGTTGGACTCTGCAAACACTACAATATCTAGGCCTATGTAACGATTTGTATAGCGTACAGTCTAAAAATAAATATAAAATCCACAATTTTTTTTTTGTTGATATTAAGCTAATAATGTTTATTGAGTAATTTTCATGTCCTGAAGAAAATGTTAAGGTTTTTGATTAAATTTAAAATGAAATTCAAAAACTTTTTGTAGAAAATTATAATTAAAGTTTATTTATTAATCGAGTTCTAATGTTTAATAAACATAACGCAAGTGTCAATGAATGTCTTTCCCGTGCAAATAACAATAATAATAGTTATTTGTTGTACAAGCAAAGTGCCTTTTTAACCGCGTGCTCAATTTTGATGACCGAGCAAGCGAAGGATTCTAAAGTTGAATCACGAGCGTAGCGAGGGATTCAAAAATTAGAATCCTGAGCGTAGCAAGGGAATCAAAAGGGCACAAGGTGAAAAATCTTTGCACTCGAGTGCAACACGTAATTTTTCATCCCACCTTAGCGAGGAAATTACTACACGCTTTGCGCATTTTCAGTTTCAGTCAATTCTGTGGGCGCAAATAAACTTCTTGGTCACTAGAATCACTTATTATTATGGTATTTCGGTTTTTTACTTGTATTTAATTTTACTGTTTTTAACCTATGTTTTAAACTTTAAGTTTATTTAGCCATGGTTTTAACAATAAAATAACAATATGACGTGAAAATATGGAGAGTTGACCGGTTGAGGTAAGGAGTTTCATATGTGTACTACATGAAACAGTGTCCGCCCAAATGCATTAAATTATAGTAGCGCAAGATTTGCATCAGGGTACATTTTAAAGTAAATAAATAAATGATATTTCATGTGGTGAATCACTAAAAATGTTGCGAAATACCTACGGCGAATCGTGTATTTCGAAAACAAGGGCTTATGAATGGTATAAGGCTTTTAAAGAAGGCCGAGAAGTAGTTAAGTAGTAGACTTGCCTCGTTCTGGTAGACTTTCAACCGCTACGACCAAAGGAAACATCGACAGAATCAAGAAGCTAGTGCTCGAAAATCGACGTATGAGTCTGAGAGAGTTGGCTAGTGAGGTGAACACATATCTTTTAAGTCCGTTCACAACATTCTCATTGACATTTTAGGCATGAAACGCGTCGCCGCTCGACTAGTTCCAAAAGAGCTCAATTTTGTTCAAAAAGCGCAGCGAAAGCATGTCGCTGAAGACATGGTTTCCCGAGCTTCTACGGATCCGACCTTTATGAAACGTATAATAACTGGCGACGAGACATGGGTATATGAGTACGATATGCAAACAAGCCAACAGTCTTCAGAATGGCGTCTCGAACACGAACCGAAACCCAAAAAACCGCGGCAAAGTCGCTCCAAAATCAAGGTGATGCTGACAGTTTTTTTTGACTACCGTGGTGTGGTTCACTCCGAATTCCTTCCAGAGGGAGAAACAGTGAATAAAGAATATTATTTAGGCGTCATGAAGCGTTTGCGTGAGAGTATCCGCCGAAAACGTCCAGATTTGTGGCAACACAACTCATGGATGCTGCACCATGATAATGCACCATCACAGACAGCCATTATAGTGAAAGAGATTTTAGCGAAAAAGTTCTCGACCAAGCACCGTATTCACCTGATATGGCTCCGTCTGACTTTTTTTTATTTCCCAAGTTAAAATTACCACTTCGAGGAAAACGTTTTGAGTCGATAGAAGTCATAAAAGAAAATTCGCTAAAAAAAAGCTAAAGGCCATACCGCAAATAGCCTATGAAAAATGTATGGAAGACTGGGTGAAGCGTTTGAGGTGTTGTATTGCAAGCGATGGGGCCTACTTTGAAGGCGATAAAATAAATTTAGATGAATAATTTGTATTTTTTGTTTTATTGACAAATTCCCGATATTTAGTACACAGAATGTAGATCTATCGTAATTATTATTTACAAAATACTCCCTGCTTTTAGATAAGCAGTACCGTATTTAACTTATTTAAATTTGCTTTTAGATAAGCAGTACCATATTCAACATATTTAAATTTTAACGTACTCATCTCTACGAGGGCATGAAAACCACTAATCTCCATCAACATAACATAACGTAACAACCATCAAAATAAACAATTAATAAGTGCTGTTTAAAAGCTTTTTAACGGACTCCGTCTTTTGGCTAAATAAAGCTTAGTAGCTCAGTGGCTGAGTAGAAACAGAATCACAACTCTATGAGAAAACGTTTTTCCCTGTTCATTATTCACAACATTTTAAATAATGTTTTTGACGCGACAACGTCTAAGATTTACCTATGTATAATTGTATAATAATAGCAATTACGTAAAATATCAATGAATGCCAGCTGCACACACGAAAAAGTGTCCCGTTACGCTCATTGTACGCATATGCCGCATCTACCTATGTATCCCTCTACCACTCGGTTATAATGTATAATAATAGCAATAACGTAAAATGTCAATGAACGCCAGCTGCACACACAAAAAAGTGTCCCGTTACGCTCATTGTACGCTTACGCCGCATCTATGTATCTCTCTACTATTCGATTATATTGTGTGCAATCTTTTCACCAGTTTTGTTGTGACGTAGTCACGTTAAACTATCGCCCGTAAACCGACTTCACAGACAACCAATGAAAAAAATGTCTCTTAGTTCGGTTATTTTTCAAGCCCAAGTTGATCATATAACAGCACGAAACAATTTTAAACACTATTTCTTTGTATTGTAGAACTTTTTCAAAGCTAATAAATTTATAAAGGTCAATTATTTATCAATAAAACGACTACAAATTATGTATGTTTTGAATACTATAGTCAGATTTTGTAGTAATTTATCTATTTTAATTTTTTTTTATCTATGTTTATATGTATGTCAGATTGTGATCTAATACGTGAGATTATAATCTTACGGTTGGTTAGATTGGTTTATAAACTCGAAATATCGAATAAATTTATTGTAAAAAAATTAATAAGGAAACTATAATTACATTTGAGCACAGCATCAAGTGTGTGTCTGTACTCTTAAATTGAAATTGTTTTTTTTTCTGTTTTATGTTATTATCGATGGGTGAAACAGCTTGAAAAAAAAATGCATAGCGTAACAGTAGTTATTTGTTGTGCAAGAGTGCAAAGTTGATTTAATTTTGATGAGAAAAATTAGAATCCTGAGCGTAGCAAGGGAATCAAAAGGGCACAAGTTGAAAAATCTTTGCACTCGAGTGCAACACGTAATTTTTCATCCCACCTTAGCGAGGAAATAACTAAATGCTTTGTGGGCAATAATAACAGTTTCATTCAATTGTGTTGGCGTCAAGTTAACTTTTTTCGCTGTCGCTAGAATCACTTATTTTCGGCTTTTCACGTGTATTAAATTTTCCCGGTTTTAGCCTAAGGTTTTAACAATAACAATACCACGTGAAAATATGGAGAATTGGCCGGTTGAGGTAAGGAGTGTCATCTGTGTACATTAAAAAGTGTACAATTATGGTTGCGCTAATTTAGCATCAGGGTAAATTTTAAACAAAATAAATAAACGTACTATTTAGGTAAAAACGACTTTTATGCCCTGATATCGAGGAGCAAAAGTACTCTTTCCGAGGTGGTGGGATGAAAAACTTATTTTCAATCTGACGGTGTTTGCTTAAAAAATATTTTTATTTATAGTATGGAGTGACAAGACCAGCAAGACATGCGCCTGATGGTAAACAACATGCCTGCCACATAACAGCACAGAGACACGCAGCTATTGGACTAGCACTGCATTGCGCTCGTCACCCAGATACATAAGATGTTTTATCTCTATGCCCTGTAATTTCACTGGAAACATTGCCTTTCAAATCGGAACGCAGTAATGTTTGCACATTACTGCTTGGCAGAAGAATAACTGGCAAAAGTGTGGTACTTTCCCAGACGGACTTTGCAAAGAGTCCTACCACTACTCTTTTTTTTTAATAAGATGCTGTCAATTTAATCCATAGGCACCTAAAATATAGAATTAGATCAAAAGTAAACTTTCATTGACCAATTTTGTTTGACATGAAAATATTTATGCAAGTAGAAAAGGTTTCTCTGGTGTTTTTTTACGAAGAACAAACAGCAGGTAAAACAACAGGCGCCATTAGGGGCTAAATTGAGATAGTAGGTCATCAGGCAGCCAATGGGGTCATATTTTGTTGAGCGTCTTTGTTAATTAGAGAAAACAATGGTTGAAGGGATTTCAGGAAAGCTTGTTAAAGGACGGTAAAAAATCTTATAAAATTATTTTTTGGTGGGAGATCTTGGTGATCGTATTAATCTGTTTGTCCTTAATTGTGGTAAAATCCGAATTTTAGGTCAATAACATTGAGAATTATAATGTAACAATTGTCATATTTATTGGGTAAACGGGTAATTTACGTGTAACCATTGTCATTTGCATTAATTTTGTTCTTTAATTCAAACAGTGATGCTACGGATTTTTTTATATTGTAGAATGACGAGACGAACAAGACATGTGCCTGATGATAAGCACCATGCTTGCCCATAACAACACAGTGACACCCAACTATTGAAGCATGAAGAGAGATATACGATATTTTATCTCTGTGCCCAGTAATTTCACTGGAAACATTACTCTTCAAACCGGAACATATTAAAATATTACTGCTTGGTAATAGAATAACTCATAAAGGTGTGATACTTCTCCAGGCGGGCTTCGCAAAGAGGTATGCACCACTATTACTAAAACATTAAGACAAGTAAGTAGAATTTGGGTATATTTTACCGGGAAATAAGTGGAATGCTAATCAAAGACATGCGACTTTATGTTCATTTCGATTGGCCTTATAGCTGAGTCAGTAGCGAGTCTGCTCATAGAGCGGTTGGTCGTAACGTCGCAAGTTGGATTTTTGAAAAGCAAAACAACTAAAAAAACGTTTTCAAAATGAAAACAGATGTTTGTTCTGATTATATCAAGACCTTCATCGGTCTATGGATAAACCAGGTAAGCTACTAAGCTTACCTGGTAAGGCACTTCTAAGCACTATCAACTTTTTGGTTTTTTAACGACTTCCAAAAAGGAGGAGGTTACCAATTCGACCACCATTTTTTTTTAAATGTACTTTACCTGATTTCTCGAGAACGCCCGAACCGATTTCGATGTTTTTTTTCAAATAGGTATACTTTCCAAATAATCCCATTTACATTTTATTGAAATCAGCCGGGTAGTTTGGGAAATATGAATAAAAAACCACAATTTTGTCTGGATGACAAGGTTGTAGATTTCACAAAAGTTATGAAACTCGATTCAGTCTCATGAAATTATAGCGCAAATGTACTTTTTTAAACTTGTTTTACACTACAAAGGGTAAAATAAACTCTTATACAAAAAAAATCTACTTCAAAACCACAAATAGGCACTCAGAAGCAAAAAATAAGTTAATATAATTATTACTACTCGTCTATTTGAAGTCGATGCCAGTCTAAGAGGCAGTAGATAGGTACTCTACTTACGTATGTCTACTTATAGACCAGACGCGAAGCCTTCAAACATGGTAAAAAATGAAAAATGGGTGCTTTTTTGATATTAAGTTAAAATAAGGCGAAAAAATAAATATGTTATATCAAATAAATTACAATGTATTTGGGACGTAATAAGCTAAGTTTTCACGAAATTTCGTATAAAACTATTTTTTTTTTCAGAGAAATATAAAAATAAAAAACCAAAAATTTGGTTATTTGAATTTTTCACCTAAATTTTGAGGTTATGTGAAAAAATGTCTTCACAAATGTTGAAGTTTTTTTTATTACCTACAACTTTGCTATTTGACATTTTTCCATAAGACTTGTAGTTTTGCCGGCAATCAAGATAAACCATTTTTTTACCCTTAAAACTCACCCCCTCCCTTTTCCTGAACTCGGATTGACCGTAATTTATTTTTCCTTTCATTTTTATCATATTCCCCTCCTTTTCTAATGGGTTTCATCCTACTGTAATTTTTTTTCGTTTCAAAAATTATCGACCCTGGTCTATTACTACGTAAATCTATCTACCTATAGCGTTTTGACTTGACTGGCACCGGCTTAAAGTAGACGAGTGGGTAGCGCTTATACCTAATAATTTATTAACTTGTTTTTCGCTTTTGAGTGGCTATCTGTTGTTTTGAAGTCGGTTTATTTTTTTATATAAAAAGGGTTTATTATTGTACCAACTAAGCTGACACTGATGTTATTCAAAAAATGTCAGCCATTCTGTCTTTCAGAAGGTATAAAAATAAAATTACATTGAATTTACAACTCTCTTATTATCATTTCACATCAAACTTAATTTTAAAATTAGGGATTGGAATGTTGTGAATATAGATCCAAATTTTAGTTTGTTTTTCACGAAAAATTACTTCATGGAATTTTATCCAAACTCTTTGTTACTTTACAGTGACATAGGGCTTAGATAAAATAATAAAAGAGTGGGTTTTTGTCCCAAAAAAATAATAATTGGCGGTCATAGGGACTGCCGATAGAAGTGAAAACTTATAACTCATAATTTGATAGCTCACTTTGGAAACTACACGAGTGTAACCGGAGGGCGTGGCCTGGCCGTCATGGCATGGCCATCTAGAAATGCTTCAGCATTTCCCATTGGGTCACGCGTTTCTAGATGTCCATACCATGATGGCCAGACCACGCTCTTTCAGCATTTCCCATTGGCTGACGCATTTCTAGATGGCCAATGGCCATGGTCCCGAGTTTACCCGAAGATTTCTTATCATGACCGAGCGTGACGCTAGAATTCAATTCACACTCCACGAAAAATCGGTCTAGGTGCGCCAAAAGAAGTTCTCACTTCAAAAATCACCAATCTTATGGTCTAGTAATAGAAAATACGCAGCGTAGCTAGATCCAATATAATTGATGGCGATCCACAACGTTGACGCAATTCATCAAACCAATACAGTAGCCACAAAGACTGACGTCGGCCGATCCATTCAAATATTTGATGTCCAATCAAATGGTTTGTCTGCGTATCCTATATTTGCTTTGTACGTCTCATGGGACCACGTGTTTCAGCTAAGCAACATTCGCTTTAGTGTCTATGGAATAAGACAGAAAGTAGCTTGAACTGTGTGAGATGTTCACTGTGTAAGAAATGAATGATTATTATCGTAATTATGTGTAGTGGCATTTCCCAATTTTACCATATTTTATATTATTCAGGAATTGTTTTTTTTACATACAGAGAGTTCCTGAAATTACCTAACTGCATTACTAAGGCTGTAAATGTCTGAACTAACGTGACTTCTACATTTAATAAGTACCTGGTTCCTTCTAGGTAAGCACGTTCCATCGTAGACCGCATCGTCGCTTAACATCAGGCGAGATGGCGGTCAAGTGTAAGCCTTTAAAAGTAAAAAAAACTTGAATGACCAAGCTCTGGTTGGATTGGTCATCGGTTTTTTAGGGTTCCGTAAAACGTAAAAACGGAACCCTTATAGATTCGTCATGTCTGTCTGTCTGTCTGTCTGTCCGTCCGTATGTCACAGCCACTTTTTGCCGAAACTATGAGAACTACACTGTTGAAACTTGGTAAGTAGATGTATTCTGTAAACCGCATTAAGATTTTTACAAAAGTTTTTAAAAAAAACAAAAATTAGGGGTGCCCCCCATACTGAGAAGTGAAGCTCAAAAATGTTTTTTTCATCAAACCTACACGTGTGGGGTGTCTATCGATAGGTCTTAAAAAATGATGTTGAGGTTTCTAATATAATTTTTGTCTACACTGAATAACTTGCGCGAGAGACGCTTCCAAAGTGGTAAAATGTGTGTCCCCCCCTCTCTAACTTCTAAAGTAAGAGAATGAAAAAAACTAAAAAAAATATATGATGTACATTACCATGAAAACTACCAACGAAAATTAGTTTGAACTCGATCTGATGAGTAGTTTTTTTTAGTACGTCATAAATACACTATTATTAAAACTTCGAGCAAAGTTACAACGAACTACAAGAACTATGTGTACTATGTATATTATGTTACTTGCTGGAACGGAACCTTTCATGGGCGAGTCCAACTCGCACTTGGCTACTTTTTATTATTTCTTGAAAACACGAACATCCTAACTGTGTCGTTTGTATTATTAGTTGGAAACATTGTTAAAAAGTTATTTATTTCATCTCAAATGCTTAGGGTTATAATACTTTCCTTAATATTTATATTTTCCACAACAATTTCCTCTTTAATTTCTTCTTATTTGTAATTTTATTGAGTATTGTTTTTCATTTTTGATGGAACAAATAAAACAAAGCAGCATGTAGCCTCATTTCATTCGACATTGATTTATTTTGTTTACCCGATTTCTATACATATGATTACGTGTACTTTGTAAATTAACGGACAATTTACCTTCACGGAAGCGTGGTTATTGCCACACTGAGAGCAAACCCGTGTTTCGGGATTTCCACCGGGACTATGGGACCTTAACCCATACACAAAAGCGCAACATGAACCTTATCCCGTCCAAAAAAGGTATAGTTTTCTGTAATGACTTTTGTTGCTTAACTTTATCAGACATAAAATACCATTTTCATGAGCTCTACTTACATGAAATAAGGTTCAATTTGGAACTGTAACTAAATCACACAAGAACTATTCCCGGAAAAATAATTTGAGTTCTGTGAAATTGTGATAAGGATGTTTTTCGCGTGTTTCGGCAAGGGTCAGGACTACAGCGGAGTCATTGGGGCCAGCTTAATTAAATTTTAGTCCTAAAATAATAGGTATTCCTTTACGACTTTTAAAGTGTATTTTTGTTGCATTTTTAAGCTTTAATTAAGTCGGGAACATTACAACGTGACGCACCCATAAACATTAGAAAATGCGATAAAACAACTTCCTTGTTTGGGAACATTATATAACTTGATCTATAAGAGTTGTATTTTACCGCCTTGTTAGCAAATTTTCATTTAAACAAGCAAATAATAATGCTTGACAGTAACACGAACAAAATTTTAAAAAGTATTTGTATAGTATTCTATACTAGTCGCTTGACTAGTAGAATACTTACGGGTTGCATATTTAATACCCATTTTGATAGTTGTGAAAAAAAATGTAAATGCCATTGTATGGTGGCGGCCATCTTGTATTTGAAATTTGTTTTAGTGTTATAATATTCTACACAAGTCAAGCCCTTTCATTTGATATCCATATTGATAAAGGTTGTGTAAAAATATGTAACGCGCGTCTTGAATATACATAGATAAGAACTATCGGAAGAAAGCTGGCTTTGAAATATATAAACAAAATCTGTATTGAAATCTGTCCATCCGTTTGAGATCTACGGTGCCACAGACAAACAGACAGACATCGACGTCGAACTTATAATACCCCTCCTTTTAGCCGGGGCTAAAAAATATAAAAAAAATCTAAAAACTTTACACAAAGGCGTTCAGGTTTTTCTATATCGAAGAAACATTTTCGACATTGTCAATTTTCCGTTACTGTTCCGTCTCAGAACGTACTCTCTTTATTAAAAGAATAACTTTCTTTTACGTAGTATTTCAGTTTCACCTGAAACACTTTTCCGTCAGAATTTTTACAGCCGAATAAAGGTGAGAAGAGCGTCTGTTTTTCGTGAAAAGATAAGAAACCGAGGTTTTTACGATAAAACCCTTGGAGAGTAATATTACATAGAAAAAATCGTATCACTAAAAACAGTAAATATTTTTCTGACAGCCATGTAGAAGCATATAAAGGTGAATGATGATCAAGGTAAAAACAACTTAAGTATGGGTCGGGCCCAAAAATAATATGAGGGAAGGGCGGAAACAAATTCTCTTATTTCGGTTCGCTGAGTTGTTTTTGTACATTAAAAACATGAAAGGTTTATGGATCCATTAAAGTAATTGCTGAAATATTTTAATGTAAGCTTGATGAAATAAGCTCAAGTGAAGTCGATTTTTTAACAATGTTGAATGAAACAATTTTTCATTCGATGTATCTCAAACAAAGCATATTGAGAGAATACGAGTAGATTTGCTTCTGGTTCTGATCACAAACATGCCTAGTAGACAGTAGCGTTGTGAAAAAATATAAATATCATATTCCTAGACACATAGTACTTATTTATTTATTAATTAGTTTCCAAAGATTATCATTATTAATATACCAAAAACATGAAAGCTTTGTTTTTCGAAACACTTCTTGCTTTAGAAATTAACCTCTTGAATGAACACCGAGCTCAACAATCCAATATAAGTGGTAGATTAACTTTTTTATTTATAAACAAGTGATGAAAAAAAGCGATTGATGATTGCTTTGATTTACAAACTCATTGATTGTACTGCACTGCGCTTATCACTGTGCGACGTTAGTTCTTGAGTCTCCTGAGGCCCAGTAATTTTACTAGCTGCAATACCCTTCATATCGGAACAGAGTAACGCTCACGCATTTGGCAGCAGAATATCTGGCACTGTGGTGGTACCCCCTGGCCGTACTTTGCATAATAGGCCACCTGGTAAAACTTTTAAAAGCGTAATACTGTTCCAGGTGGACTCTGCTAAGAGTCTTACTACTAATACTAATCCATACTAGAGATATGCAATCCAGTTAAAAGTAGGGTGGCACTTCATATGCCAAAGCGTTAACAAACGCACTTAGGTAACCTGACGCCCGTGTTCCCGCCAAAATTGTAAACGCGAGTCGCCGCCAGAGAAGCCAGTGGTTAAGTGGATTCTCCGAAAAACAATCCAAAAACATTCAAGGTTTATTTTTCTAACCGCTTCCTATTTAAGTGGATATTTTTGTACTGCAACATTTAACCACTAGCGAAACTCTTAAATAGACTCTGAGTTTAAAAGCTATCCTTTGACAATATCGCTCTTGAATTAGATACAAAAATATTCCTACGTACATAAAACTTCACACAACTCTAACATATCTTGTTTTCTAAGCTGTTTTGGCTCCTTTATTTGTCTAAGCCAGAAAATGAAAAATGGAATATCTTAACTAAATACGGAGTGCTTGAATCAGCAAATAAATTAAGAAAGTACACAACAATAATGCATTTTTAAAAGGCTTGGCAGCACAGCTATTCTAAATATTTCTGTTAAGCTTCTCCAAGCGTTGCCAAAAAATAGTAATTTCCATATAGTAGGGTAATCTGCACACAGTAACTTTATGTAAGTTTCAACGTGAATACCGAAGTCTGTTTTAACATAAATGATACTACTACGACACCTCTAGAACTTCAAGCAAAATGTAAGTTTCTGTTGTCTTATTCATGAGTGAAACATGACTGTAAATCTTGCTAACATAGTATTTAGGATAAGACCATTAAAAGACCAACAAGCTTAATATGAGCTTGGATTATAAATGAAAATTTACTCTTCATCTTCTAATAGCTGCATGTCGCTGTGTTGTTATGTCCCAGGTATGTTGCTTACGATCAGGCACATGCCTTGCTCGTCTCGTCACTCTCTACCATAAAATAAAAATAAACTTTTATCAGGAGAAGTAGGGATCAGTTTGTAAGAACTCATTTTGGTGTACTAAAGACATGTCATTACAAGTGACATAAAAGTTGACCACTTGACTAGGTTGGCTCACCCTATAAGTGCCAAAGTCAAACGCCCAAGCATAATTTCTCTCAGCCATTGGGTTTGTTATCTACTGGCAGAGCCACGGCACAGCACTTCATAATATCTTGCTCTTTGCGACCAAGTCTAGATTTAATTAGAGGATTAAGTTTGTTTATGTATATCGAATGTATTTTAATAATTTATATTGTATTTATGAGTAATAATAATTTTTGTATTTGCTTAAAATTGTATGTGTATATTTGCTTTCGAGAAGGTTAGCACCAACACAAACCTCTGAGAGGTTTAAAGGTGCTAATTGTATTTTTTACATTTCTTGTTATTTATGAATAAATAAAAAAATAAAAAAGTGACTATGTTTTCTTCACACATAAATTATTTATACGCACATAAATCGTTCATACACAAAAACATCTAATTAAAGTTAATCATAGGCCAACCTTGAAGAATACAGTGTTTTACTGAACTCAAAAATCTTACAGGTTAATTAAATTAATTGCGTAAAAGTAGTGCACATATTTTAATGATGACATTTTAACGAACGTGATATTACTATGAAAATGAATCTCAAATCTCATAATATTTTATTATGAATTACTAGCAGCGCCCCGCGGTGTAACTCGCGTAGTTCCCGTTTGCTTTTTCTTAGTTTCTTGTAGACTTTATGTCTTCCAGACTAAAATCTACGTGTACTTCAATTTACAGCCCGATCCGTTCATACGATACATCGTGATTGACCAACAAACATCCAGACATTCATACATTGATATTTATAATATTTATAGGATTTTAGGAAGTTTATTAGAAATAAACAAATTTAAAAAATACTTTATGATAGTCAATATGACTTCTAACATCATTTTAGTTGTGAATTTGCCAGTGTGAAATACCTAGAAGTTCATACATTTAAGGTTTAGACTAAAATCTGGCTTATGAGCTACAAAAATATTTGGAGAGAGTTCTAAGTAGGAACATTCTAGATTACGTGTATATTTTCAGCAATGTTTTGTGAAAATTTTTTGCGTGGCAAAAAGGATATGAAAATATTCTCTGTCTGCAAAAATGTTGTTAATATTAAAATATACTCTGATTTTTTGGTGTTTCTAAGTCGTCTCAGTATTCTTGGGCTTTGAAAATAAAAAAATACTGTGCGTGTATTAAAAACTATATATTTTTAACAAACATTTGCAATGGACAACGATTAGGTAGTAAAGTAAATTAAGATAATAATAATAAAAGAAAAGATGAATATAGATAGGTTACTGGTTAATTTGTGCGTATGACACCATAACATTGTAAGTACTGCAGGTTTTTAATATGACCATATGAAATTATAAACTAACCAAACAACATAAAGTAGGTTAGTAATTTCCCAAGTCGTTTATAATAAAACTCAAAAAATCTCTCCAAATATTTTAGTAGCTTATAAGCCAGATTTTAGTCTAAACCTTAAATGTATGAACTTCTAGTTGTTTCACACTGTCAAATTCACAACAAAAATGATGTTAGAAGTCATATTGACTTGGACAAGCAGTTTTGTTCCCGTTCCCGTTTTTTATTCGGGATATAACAAGTTAATGTGTTCTTCTAGACTATAATCTATACATCTAATTAATCCTAATTGTAATTTCCATCCTACGGTTGCCTGGAAGAAATCGCTCTTAGCGATAAAATCGCCAATAGCTCGTTTATTCTAAGGTTTTTTTTCTGTATTATTGTGATTTTTCTTTGTAATTAAAGTGCAATAAAGAGTTTATCTATCCATATATCTATGTTCCCGATCCGTTCATGTGTTACGATGCGATTGAGAAACCATCATTACTAGCCTGTATTCGTCCACTGCTGGAAATATACCTCTCCTGTGATACGCCACTCAGTTCGACCCTCGGTCTTACCTCTCCAACCGCCGCAACCGATTGAGCAACAAACGTACAAATATCCAAACATCGACATTTATAATATCAGTAGAATAGTAGATATTAATAATGTTACAGAGACATGCAAAATAAATACGGAATTTCTATAATAGGTGGCATTTATATTATGCACTGCTGTTTTTTCATTCAGAGCGTACTTTGAGCAGATAATAGTATTAACCTAGATAATCTAGAACGAAAGCTAGGACACTCTCGTTAAAATGGATTTGAATACTCGTTGGAGAGATCTTGATTTTATTCTCGCTCAGTTTTGAAATGATTTCATTCTCTAAGTATTCGCCGGCTACTATATGTAATACGGGTACGGGAGGGTAAGAATGAATCACTTCGGAAGCCAACGGCTCCTCAGCCCGTCCGTGAGGCGCACGCTCGGGCGTCGGCGGCGATTCTCGCTACTAATCGGAAGGTTGGAGCGGGACACAGACACGCATCGCCCGTTCCCTCCGCAAGTGCCGAGGCGGTGACGTCAGCGAGCCGCAGCGCGCCCCCCACCCCGAGCACGCCGCTGCTGCCGGCTGCGCGGGCGCCGGCCGCGCGCCCGCCCGCTCCTCGAGCCGCGCTCGAGGTACCTATGAGTCCGAGTACTGCGATGATGACTCAGACTCATCCGATGTCGGCTGATGCGACTGTTAGTGGCGACGAGTGGATGGAAGTGAGAAATGGGCGAACGCGTCGCGCGCCCAGCGGCGTGACCCGTGGTACGGCCACGATCGCCTGCGGCTTAGTCGCCGCCGAGCGGAAGTCCTACTTGCATTTGTATTATGTTCGGATCGGTACTACGTCTGAAGAAGTATTGGCTCATCTCGATACTATTTGTTCCGGAAATAAATGCACCGCGGAGACTCTGAAATCCCGAGGCGACTATGCTTCTTTCAAAATAGCGGTACCTACTAAAGACGTCCAGAAGTATCTTTCTCCGGATCACTGGCCAGAAGACGTACACATCAAACCGTGGCGTGGGGGATTTCGCAACGCCAAAAATATCGAAAAAGCCACCGAGACGTAAATCATATGGTATATTTTATCAAAACGTACGAGGACTCCGTTCTAAGATAGACCCTGCAAAGAAATCGATAATAACGTTATCCGCAGATATATATGCGTTAACGGAGACGTTTTTAGTGTCGGGCGTGCACGACGGCGAGTTATTCCCGGCCGGGTACACCGTGGCGCGGCGCGACCGCGCGCGCGACGCCGGCTGGGGGGGCGTGCTGCTGGCCGCGCGAGACCATCTGCGCTTGCGGCCGATACTTGACGTGCCGGGCTATACAGACGAGATGGAAATTGTCGTCGGTTTGCTATCTTTGCACTATACAAAATTATTGTGTTGTGTCGTATACATTCCACCTAACTCTAGTGAAGAAAAGTATTGTAATACGTTTAGTGTTATTGAAAATCTGTTAAACAAGTATCCTAAAACAGGCGCGTTGGTGTTGGGCGACTTCAATCTGAACTCATGTAGTCGAGATGCTCGCGTACACTACGAAACAATGTTGCATTCATTTAGATTGAAGCAGCACAATACCGTCGTGAATAAATTTGATGGAATATTAGATCTGGTGTTGGGTTATCAGGGCGATGAGTCGGTCGAAGTAAGTGGTGATACGGAACCTTTGGTACCCGATAGTGTAGACGCGTATCATCCACCCTTGTGGGTGAAATTTCACAGCGTGCGGCCGGCGCGACCTCGGGACGGCGTCCGGAGCGCTCGTTTGCCGCGCCCCGATAATCAACTAAATCAAGTGCAGCGCGAATGGAATTTCCGTAAAGCCGATTTTCGTTCATTGTACCTCGCCATTGCTGCCATCGACTGGGGAGATGTATACGCCGCGGCGAACGCAGATGAAGCGGTGGATATATTCTATAAACATCTCGTCAGCTGTTTTGATAAATACGTTCCATTTAAACGGCCATATGTACTGAATTCGCGTTATCAATATCCGACGTGGTATACGGCGGAGATAATCGCGAATATAAAAAATAAACATTTAAACCTCAAAAGATTCAGGGAGCAACAAAAACAGTTCAATTGGGAATTGTTTAAATATTATCGAGAAAAAGTTAAAGTTCTAACTGATCGTGCATTTAAACAATATTTAGATAAAATGGAAGGTGACATTACAAACGATCCCAAACAGTTTTGGAAATTTATAAAAGACCAGCGGTCGGCCAGGCGGTCGAATTGTGAGTTCGAGTATAATGGGGATACGGTTTCGGGGCTCGACGCCGCTAACGCATTTGCCACTTATTTCAAGTCTGTGTTTTTAGCCGATCCGCCTCACTTGTCCGCCGAGGCGGCGCAGCGCGCGTCCGCCGGTGCCGGCGCGGGCGCGCTGTATGCGAATGCAAACCGTGTCGTAGTGGATAGTGTAGGACCTGGCGATTTATCATATGCCGTTCGTCGGTTAAAACCACACTCATCGGCTGGCCCAGACGGCATACCACCATATATTATTAAGGACTGTTTGGAAATATTTAGATTACCACTATTGTACATTTTTAATTTATCTTTGAACACTGCGACTTATCCTTCTCTGTGGAAAGTGTCGAGGGTTACGCCGATTCCCAAGCAAGGCTCTGTTACGAAAGTTGAACACTATAGGCCAATAGCTGTGCTTTCGGCGCTCGGTAAGGTGTTCGAGTCAATTTTAAACCGGGATATCACTAGGCAGATTGGCCCGCGCCTTACTGACGCGCAGCATGGGTTTCGAGCGGGAAGGTCCACCGCCACAAATCACATAAATTTCGTAGATTACACTGTGAGTAAAATGGACTGCGGTCAACAAGTAGATGCGGCCTATTTTGATTTTAAAAAGGCATTTGACCGCGTCCAAAACGATGTACTTCTGGAAAAATGTGCGGCGGTCGGATTCACTCCGAATTTGCTCAAACTTTTTTGTTGCTATTTTTCAAATCGGATACAGTATGTTCAGCTTTCCCATTACCGCTCGGAACCATACGAAACCTGCTCCGGCGTAAGTCAGGGCAGTACATTGGGTCCGACCCAATTTTCCGTAATGGTGAATGACTTGCCGACAGTCATCAGGGCAGCTAGGTGTTTGATGTTCGCCGATGACTTAAAACTTTTCTTGGCTATTGAAACTGAGGCCGACTGCGAAGCGCTACAGAGGGACATCGACAGTGTTGGGGTGTGGAGTGGGTTGAATATGCTGGAACTCAACGAATCGAAGTGTAAAACTATTACTTTCACTCGAACTTGTTCACCAATTGTGCACCCGTACAGCATTGGCGGCGTCCCTCTTGAGCGAGTTGAGCGGATCAGTGATCTAGGTCTGACTCTTGACACTAAGCTGACATTTAACGAGCATATTACCGAGGTATGTAGCCGCGCTCATAAATCCTTGGGGTTTGTCATGAGGCAGTCCAGCCGTTTCGCGGACAGGAGAACTATCGTCGCTCTCTACTATGCGTTTGTGCGGAGTAAACTGGAATACAACTCAATAATTTGGGACCCCCACGAAGACAAGTACAAACTCATGGTAGAGAAGGTGCAAAGGCGGTTCGCTCGGTACCTATACAGTAAGCTGTATGGGTACTATCCGTATTTGTATCCATCCCTATTCGTGTCGGGAATGGTCGGGATTGACACCTTGGAGCTTAGGCGTAAGTGTGCAATTATGGTACATTATTACCTGTTGCTGCACAACCGGATCGACAACCCGAGCACCCTGTCAGGCCTCGCGCTCGTGGTGCCGACCCGTCCCCGGCGCCCGCACACGCGGCGCCTGCTGGCGGCCGCGCCCGCGCGCACGCGCACCGCGCAGCACGCGCCCACGGCGCAGGCCATCTCCCTACTCAACGCTCTGCTCTCTCAGCAGCCAGAAGTTGACATTTTTGTAATTAAATTGTATGCGTTTGTTAATGTTTGTTTAAGTTCCTTACCAATGTACAAATATGTGTAAGTTTAATTATTATTTTGTATTTTTTTTTTTCGTATATGTTTGCTTGTATGTGTCCATATTATCTTTGTATGTCCATATTATCTTTGTGTTTTATCGTTCTTTTTAACTGTATATTTATTAAGCATGTTATATATAACTTGACACACGTTTTGGTACTTGACTGTAAGTGTGCAAGTAGTTGATAAATAAATAAATAAATAAATAAATACTTACATTTTTAACATTTTTTGCATTTAAAATATCAGCTTGTTGAATTTTTGTAAACTTATTTTCTATAAATGATTTATTTGTATGTAAATACTTAGGTATATTTCCCAACAATATTAATATCAATTGTCTAATTAACGATTTTAAATGAGCAACGCAAAATACATGCCAATTTAAAAGTAATATATCTTTAGAAAAAAAAATGTGACGGTACGTTAGGTACGTGATAAAAAGTAACGTATGTGTGACATCAGACTTTTACAATTTGGTCGCCACTTACTTAAATAGTATATAAGTTATAATTTGCACACTAGTGTCTTTAAGTACATGAATTTAGAATAAGGCCAAATTGTTAAAAGGAAATAAATTATTAAATAGACTATAATCTAACTGTGTTTCTAATGTCAAACTGTTTGGCCAAACGTTCCGACATGATTAAGCAACAAACATACAAACATATGAATGGTGTAAAGCATGCAAACTTTTGATTCAATATTAGTAAGATTTATTCTTGATATTATATTCAATTAACTTACTAAATTACTCTTATTCCAAAATAATTTTATACATTAGGAAATTAATAATATGTAGGTAGTACTTATGATTGACGTCATTTCTGTGCAAATCCAATGTACGTATCACCGGAAAATTTAAATTACCGTCAGTTTATGATAAAAGTTTTAGTTTAAAAACTTGTTGTATTTTAAGTTAGTTTTATAATTATTACATTCCGTTACTTTATTATATATTACGTTATATTATACATACACTGACAGTATTCACAATTTTACGGCGACATCACTAGTCTTAGTTGAAGTATTAGTCTAAGTTTTAAAATTTTGTTTTTGGTAAAGTTGGATTTTATCAAAGCCCTATTTAAAACTAGACATTTTTGTAAATACAATATTATGTTACTGAAAACAGCCTATTGAGGAAAATATCTTAAAAACATCCTTCTATTTGGAAGTATAGAATCCTCAAAAAACACGCGCCATTGCGGTGTGACGCGAACGTATATAGTAGTTGACATGAAAGTATACCTACGTACCTATACTAGTACATTGTTCGAAAATAACACTGAATATTTTTGCCGCAAATCTAATAACTACCACACAAATTAGTGTTTTTCGGATATCTCATTAAGTAATCAAACATTGATCCAGTAATGCGATACTAGCGATGCAAAATAAGTACACCCTAGCATTGGACAATAACAACTAATTCATTTTTAAATAAAAACAGCAATTTAATTACACGCATGGCAAGCCTAAATTAAAAGAACCACAATATGGATTCCGAGTAATTATGACATATATTACTTTATTTTTATAAATACACAGGTAACTCACGTTTGATATTTTTAGTCAGTCTGAATCAGAGACGCGATCGAAACTTGAGTCGGACTGGACAGACTATATCAAACGTGAGTTACCTTTAATAATTCATTTAAGATGTGTAAAAACCACGTTAATTTTCATACTAAATTAATTCTGGTTGCTTGGAAGAGATTGCTCTCAGCAATAAGGCCGCCATTTGCGGCGCTAGCTAATAAGTGTGTCTCTGTAATACAAAAAAAATCTTATGTCACAATAAAGAATTTCTATCTATCTATCAATTTTTTTTTTTTTATGGAGTACTATTTTCAGAATTTGCAACCATTGCGCGTCCAATACATTAAACGTTCTAGGAAAGATATCTGCCTATAGTTTCCCCCGAACAAAGCTACTGATCCAATTCCGATGTTTTTTTAAGCTCGTTGGTGAAATCAAAACAATTCCGGTAGCGTTGAAAATGTTCTCAAAAAACCTTTTAGGCGAACATCGAACGAATAAAGTTTTCGCGGAAAACCTGGCGGGGAATTTGGGTCTTCCATTGCTTAAGGTTCTGTTTGATATAAAAAAGTGGAACTTACGCATGTTTCAATATATTTACGTAGTATTACAGTAAAATTATAATAAATTAGTATATATTTTTAGTGTAATGTATTTTAGTGTAATAAGTCATAGAATTAGATATTCACCAAAACACAAAGTTACATTTCTTGTTATCCTTAAGTTAAAGCACATTTGATACATTTTAACCCAATTTTATTTCGGCAGTTTGTCCGTTGGGTCCCGAACTAGACATCGCCTGTGTCTTGGGCTTCTGCTAATAACAATTAGATATTACTTTGTACGAACGCAGAGTTAGCGCTCACAGAGTAAAGTGAAATATAACAATGACATCGTACTGGTAGACTAGCGGTTTCGAGAGACTGTGCTCGTTGATATCACCGTATGGTGATATCAACGAGTGTAAGAAACCACCTAATGAGAACCTCCTGATAGCTGAGAAGGACAAGTTTAGCAAGTATATTGACTTGGCTTATGATGTGGGACGTTGATTCGACGATCATAATCCTGATAGCCGTTTCAGTGAATGGTCTTATAGCGTAAATCCTCGACCAACTTCTTAAGAGGCTTTCGCTAGACGGTTGAGTCGGGGAACGAGTGTAAAAGACAGTCATCCTAGACAATGTACCGTCAGGAGGTTCCTCACCACCGGTAGTTTGGGATCTGCCCCACTGCAGAACGAACTCTAGTGTTTAAGTTGTTTACTTTACTTTTATAAAGAGTAAGTAGAAGTATAAGAATTGAAGTGAAGGTAAGTTATTATTTTGTGGTTGTTAATCAAAACGGCTGACGGAAAGTGTTTGAAAGTATTGGGGCCTAGTTTTTAAGGATATTGCCTACAACATACGTGAAAATCACTTATTAGAAAATACGTGAAGTAAGTAATGTTTGTATGTACCTTCATAGCCCCATATCTCAAAATTGGCCGGCTAAGCAAGTTAGCGAGTAAGCATGTGTTCTTAGTACGTACTAACTCTACTCAATCGTCTACATTTCATCCATGAGAAAATACGTGACGTCCGGCAGCTCTGGGATCTTGGACTATAAATACATACCTGTAAAATAGATGTAGATGTCAGAAGATGTCAATAACTTTATTAGGATCTATTAAAAAATTTAACCAATTTTTGTAGGTTTTTTAAGAAGTACACAATTTTCAGTTTACCTACCTATCTACGAATGTATTAAATTCGTGTATTGTAATTATTTTTATAACATATTTGCTCGTAAAGGGTCTCTTATTGGACCAATTTCTGTATCGTAATGTATCTTATTACGCACTAGTGCTGTAATGTGTAATGTAAAACGCACGGTTTCAAAATGCTCCGTCCACAGACTAGGTAGAGAGGTATGCTCCGTCTAAAACGAACGGTACCTTTTTAAATCTTAGTAAAGAGTTTTTATGTCAGAAAAGTGGAGTCAACTTTTTATGAATAAAATTAACTTTTAGAGGTAAAATATAATAAATAATTATTAAATTCGTTAATTTAATTAAATTAGACCATAAATTTCTTTAATTTTTCTGTAACAAAACACAAAAATATTAATTTACTTTATTATTATTGGCATACAGGCTGGTTCTGTGCCGTTGCTTAAAAAAAAAGGCGCCGATGCGCGCGCATTGCTAATCTGTGATCCATAGTGATTACTTACTCTGTGCTGTGATCTGTGATCAAGTAAATATTATTCCGCGCGTTTTTTTTCGCTGTATTGTTTTTATTTGAAAATGTCGTCAGAGTTTTGTTTATTTCCTCGCAAATATGTTATAAAACGTCGTATGACATACGTGCGCTTTGATAATTACAGCCTCTGCTAATTATAGCTCTCGCCTTCGGCTCGAGCTAACAATAAAGCCTCGGCTGTAATTATCAACTTACCGCACTTATATCATAATGTACTATTTAATTTAGATTGAAAGTGATTGGTTTATTTATGTATGCCGAAATATACAACGAAAATAAATAATAATCATAAGTTGGTTTCTAAAGAAAGTAATCGTATTAACCTTTACAAACATTTTAAAAATAATTCCGGTAGTAATAAAGGTGTGTTCATATTATTTTGAATTTAATGTCTCAAAGTATTGTAGAACATAATCTCATTTGTCAAGTCATTGCCCACATAATGTAACATTTTCAGCATCGTTTGAATAAAATTAGAACTTTGCATCAATTCTCAGTAAAAGCCTAACAATGTTATATTTCCCAGTTTTCTACATTGTCAACACCTGACCATACTATAATTTACATGAAAGTTAGGGTGGCACAGAAGATCTGAGCTATGAAAGGCAAAAAGGCGTCCTATATTCATAATTATATCAGCTATTTGGCCGCCATATCACAAGCTTTGCTTAGTTTGGGGTCAGATGATGTTGTGTTTGAATTGTCCACCAATATTTATTTATTTAATTAGGATTAATAGGGTAATGGACCTGGGTCAAAAATAAACCATTCTAATCAGCCCGTTAGCTAGATTATGGAAAAATATGCAACACGTATATTAGTTTTATCAAATCATTGAAAATCGTAAAAGCTATAGATATATTTAAAGATCATCAAACTTCCAGAGTGGGGGTCGTTACGTCATTTGTAGGTAAAACCGTACCCATAAGAAGTGACGTCTTGCGAGACTTCGAAGCACTGTATCTTCGGCATTTTTTGAAAAAAAAGAAAAAATACGTTTGTACGTTTATTGCAATCTAGCTGACGAACTTATTAGTTTTTTTAGGATTATAGCCTACTAGCAGCGCCCCGCGGTGTTACCCGCAAATTTCCCGTTCTAATTGTTCCCGTTGTTTTTCCGGGATAAAAAGCTTATGTGTTCTTCCAGACTATAATCTATCTGTGTTCCAAATTTCAGCCCGATCTGTTCATACGTTAGGACGTGCTTGAGCAATAAACATCTAAACATCCATAAATTGACATTTATAATATTAGTAGAATTAGTAGGATTGTAACTATGGAATCAATATCGATACTTTTTACACACAACACGTAACTGTACGAATTTTGAGCGATTGTGTTTTTTTGAAACTGCTTTACTATAAACGTACGTGTGTCGCATTAATAGAAGCTAACAAATAAAAAGACGTTCATTTACGAGAATCGTATTTTTGGCAAGAAAAAAACAGGATCAATTAGTAATATTAAAAACTAAGGTACGGTTTAGCTGCGGACTGCAGCTATTAGTATATTACCTATTTTATGTTTTTATAAATTGTGAGTATAGTACGCTCGCTGTCTAAGTATATATGTTCTGGATAACCCTGTATGTTGGAACTCAACAAACTATAATTTCCCTAGAGAGCCCAATGTCAATGTCTATGCTATAAGTAAAACCACAGAGGCGCTTTTATTTCCATTTATGTTTGCTGTCCTGTTTTGTAATTAGCTTCTTATTGGAATATTAACGTGTCTAAAACACTCATTAGCGACCTTGCAATAAGGTTCATAATATAAAATGTACAAAAAACAATTTGAAAGAAAGACGAAGAAGAACGTGTATATGAGCCACAGTAGAACACATGGCTACTTCAGCTAAGTACAGGACGTCTACTACTCTGTTTCTACGAAAACGAAATTTCGAAAAAAAACTCGCGACTTTCCTACTCTCGTTCTACTTCGTTTCGTCCGATACAACATTGTTTGACGTTTAAATGTTCTAAGCATACTCTAATTAGAGTAGACTTAAAACATTTAAACGGACAAAACGACGGATCGAAGCAGAATCGGAGTTGGAAAATCGCGAGTTTATTTCGAAACTACGTTTTCGTTGAATTAGAGTAGACGTCCTGGTTGTCTTACTTCGCCCAACTTCGTATTGTATGAGATCTTCTATTAGAAAAGTGAGATGAAATTTAGCTAGTTTTTCTATAGATATATAGTATATAGACGAACTAACTAAAGTTACGTAAGTGTGTTACGTGGATTAATACTGATTGAAAAACTGCCCGCGAAAAACTTTTTTTGTTAGAATTACGATCAAATATAAGACATGATTCTAATACAATCTATCAATTAGCGTTGAAAACTGGCCAAATGCGAGTCGAGCTTGCACACGGATGATTCGGGACTATTTTTTTTATGTACATATAGAGCAGCCTTTTTTTTTTTTAATAAAGAATGACGAGACGTGCAATAAATTTGTGCCCCAATGGTAAGCAACATGCCTGCCACATAACAGCACAGTGACACGCAGCTATTGGAACACGAAGAGTCCAAATCATTACCTAGCACTGCACTGCGCTCGTCACCCAGAGATCTAAGATGTTATATCTCTAAGCCCTGTAATTTCTCTGGAAACATCGCCTTTCCCAAAGTGGGCGATAACGCCCCCTTGTGGGCTCTGCAGCTCTTGCGGGTTATAGTAAGTCTTGTTTAGAATTAATGTGTTATCTCTGCTATCACAATAATTAACTAATCTTATTCGAAGTTATAGTGGTTTGTAAGTATGTGAAATCATAGGGGCGCTACAGAATAATTTATACTGAAAGTGGGCAACAGACAACATAAGTTTGGGAACCCCTGCTATAGAGTGACGAGACGAGCAAAACATGTGCTGAAAACAATGTGCCTGCTCATAACAAGACAATGAAACGCAACTATTGAAACAGGAGGAGTCTTGTACAAGTTCGCGCGGAGACCGCGACACGAGACCGCGACCGGAGACCGAGACCGGAGACCGCGACAGGCACTTGGCACTATGGAATTGTATGGGCACCAGTTCGCGCCGAGACCGCGACAGGAGACCGAGACAGGTCGCGGTCGCGGTCTCGGCGCTGACTGGCGCCCATACAATTCCATAGTGCCAAGTGCCTGTCGCGGTCTCCGGTCTCGGTCTCCGGTCGCGGTCTCGTGTCGCGGTCTCCGCGCGAACTTGTACCTTAAATCATAACACAACACTTCACTGCGCTCGTAATCCGGAAATATGAGATAGTTTATCTTTTTTCCCTAAATTTCTTTGGAAATATTAACCTTCAAACCGGATTACAGTCATATTATCCCATTACGGCTTGGCAGTATAACTGACATAGGTGTGGTATTTCCCCACGCGGACTCTGTAATGAATTCTACTACTATATAGGTAAATCTTTCTCGCAAAAAACATTTTCTGTCCAAATCGGTCCAAATTATCAATTCAATTTGCCTCATAAGCAGATAAAAACGGTCTAGTATGTAAACATATTTTAGTACAAAATTCAATTTGTAATCACACAAATAATTGAGTTGAAATGACTGACAGTACAGTGTACATACATATTTTGAAATTACCTTAATGAGCCAATTAGTAGACCATTCCGTTACTCTACTGAGTATCTATATCGGGATGCACAGGTATTGACCGTCCGTCAACTCTTTATAATGCATGCTCTACTTGCACACCACAAAACACTTGAATATGACCCAGAGCTCCCAAAATCCCGACTGTGCAGAGCCAAAGTATGTGAAACAACTAGAATATATACGTCATTTGCGAGAAATCAACTATACTATTTAAGAGCATACCTTTACAATAAAATTAATCCTATCTTAAACATGTACTCTATGAATAGACACTTATGTAAGCAAACAGTAATGAAATGGCTTCTATCCCTGAATTATGAAGAAACTGAAACAGTCCTCAAAGTATATTTATAAAATACTAATTTAATATGAAAAATTAATTAGAGAATACTCGACAAGTGGTAATATTAATTAGGTACTTTCCATTCCCTTTTTATCTCCCCGTCCATTGTTCCTTACCTATCTCCAGAATCCCTTCCCAATCATCTACCTATATCAATATAAATTATTGAAATTAATTAAAATTGCGTACAATTAATTATTATTCTGGCTTTTTTGCATGTCCATGATTTTGATTATGACATCTTATATTAATATTGTTAAGTAATTGTTAATAGTATAAAACTCTTGCAATTTCGATTTAGACTTGCATGTCTCCATTGATAATAATCAGATTATGTTTAATTATAAAATTCAATTTATTTGCCCAATTCAATAAAATTAAAATATGGTTAACTAAGTTTATGTAGTCGGGGGAAGGCCTTGGTATCCCATCGCACAGGATAATCCTAGTTTGGGTGCCAAGTTCGACCTACCAAGTTTACAGATATAATTATTGAACGATTTAAATGTATTCATTGACCTACCAATGTTTGTTGATGAAATAAAAAAAAAAAATTATTCTAATTATTCTAATTTCATAAAAATGCGTGAAAAAGAACATACCATAACAGCTGTGCCATTTATTAGTATAGCTGTATTCCACAGTTTATATGTCAATATTATAAAACCTTTTAAGGTTTTCTCGCTATCAGATACAAAGTCCTTAATAACTTTAATTTAAAAAGCCGACTGAAAAAAAACAGCTTAAAAAACATTATGTATTACTATCTAAGCCATCCAGCCAGCCGCTTGCAAGATACGTGGGAATAAAGAAATTTACAAACAAAAAAGATAAGCGCAAAAAACATAACTCTTCTTTCAGTCGGGTAAAACAGACAATTCATTTAAAAGATTAAATCGTCTATGAATACAAACTATTTCTTTAATTTACTATTTAATCAACTACAAAAAAAAGGAAGTTCTCAATTCGGTTGTACATCATTTTTTGTATGTGTGTTACGCGAAAGTTCCGCAAATTGTGAATCAATTTTGGTGACTCTTCTTTTGTTGCATAGATCACAGTCATCAGTTTCAGAGGTCCAGGTCACATGTGCATTGTTTCGAAATAAGTGTGGCGATTTGTAAAATATGACCATAACACCAAAATTTACTTTTTTTGTCTGGATCAAAATGATATTAGTTGGCTTCTTATGAAATTTTGTCGTGTGTCTGTGTTTTAAATTAAAGTCAGTTTTTGTTTTTTTGGCGAAAACTACCTATAGTTACCCAAAATCTCAAGACTTGAGGTATAAACTAAACATCTTCGACATAATTATGTGAACGAATTATTAGACGACAAAACAACTTTTTTTCACAAATGCACGGGTTTTCATCAAACGAAAAGACAAACTATTATTCCGGTTGTTGTTGATAAAGCATTGCAACGCACTTGATAAAGTAAATATTCAATATAAAATCAATAAATATAATAGCAATAAATATTCATTGATAACGGTTAAGAATAGTTAGAAATTTTGTTTGTTTGTTAATCTTTTTAAGTAAGCCAAAAATGTGTTATCGCAGATTTAAAATTAATGCTCAAATGTATTAGCTTAGATTAATTTAGTGGAATAAAATTAGTTCATTAAAGTTAGGAGGTGCTTAGCATGTTTGAACAATAGTGCGGCGGGCTTGGCGGAATTGAGTTAGTGACGCCTTGTTACCTCGTTTGTACTGAGGCTAAAATTACAAAGCTAGGGAGTGATAGCATAAACAGTTTAGTAAACTTTTATCAGTATAATAAAAATGTAATAATCTAAAAATCTTTCCTACTATAATATAATAAATGTCAATGTTTGTTGCTCAGTCAGTAAAACATATTTCAAAGACAGTGTTGAAAGTTTACAAGAAAAGTGTACGCTATGTGGCTTTTACAATGGACCCCAAACTAGGCAAAGCCTGAACGAATCGGGTAAAAATTTGGAACACAGTCAGATTATAGTCTGGAAAAACATATTGGCTACTTTTAATACTGAGAAAATTACGGTAACGGGAACTACGCGGGTAAAACCACGGGGCGCTGCTAGTAGTATATATATTGTAACTAGCAGCATGGTTGTACCCGCGTAGTTTCCGTTCCCGTCTTGTTTTTTTCGGGACAATAAGTGATCATATTATTTATTTTGTTCCTCCAAGTAGCTAGTTTTTTTACAGAAATACTTGAAAGTTGCACAATTATTTGTATAGCAAAATCAGACTATAACTAAAAGAAAACATTTTAAAACATAAAACGGGGTCAAACTCCTAAATTTGCATTATTACATATTAAATCTTAATCTTCATAGAAATTTGGGCTTAATACGAAAGTGGAATTGTACAGTGCATTCGCTGAGACACAGCACAGATGCGGCAGATTTTAATACAGCACAGCTTAATTAGCATTCTCCCAACCTTGCCTGAACAACGTAAATAACCGTAGTGGAAACAAAAACCACTGGATTACAACTGGAATCTACACTCAATTGAGATTCACTCTAATTAGTGGCGTGGGTGGCGTCACTGTTGCATTGCTGACTGATATTAAATAACTCTTTTTTATAATTACGTATTGTATAATTCTTGTGCGAAAAAGACTTCATAGTCTTGATCATCGCCAAAAATTGCTAGCCTATCGGTTTTTATCGGATACACTTCGGAGAATGTGCGACTGATTTGCATGATCTGATACCACCTTGTCCTTTTTTCTATCGGAATGCTCGTAGCTCTAAAACGTGACATCGTTTCATGGTTGATGTACCAAAAACACGAACGAAGAGATTTGACGCTACTTTTCTGATAAGAACGTCTAGGCTGTGGAATACGTTGCCTGAGTGGGTTTTGGCCGATTGTTACAATCTTTGTGTCTTCAAATCGAGAGTGAATCGGTTTTTTTCTAGGTAAACACGTTCCATCCTAGACCGCATTGTCGTTTAACATCAGGCGAGATGGCGGTCAAGTGTAGATCTATAGAAGTTAAAAAATAAATAAAACGTAGTTCCAGATTTTCATCAAAAACTCGAGTGGTGAACAGGTCCTATGTTAAATAAAGTCCGCTTGCAACGCTTTAGAGTTTTAAGTAGTGCAATCACGTTATATAAATGTAGCGCTTTAGACGCTGTGAAACGCATGGCTGGGAATATAAATTGTGTGGTCAAACAAGTTGAAGTTTTGTATCACTTTGTCTTCAGTGCAAACATGATGAGATTGCACTCTTTGTTGGAAAAAATGATCCATGCAAAATGTAGTTACAGAAACAAGAAAACTACAGCAGTTTGCTATCTTTAAAATGTAAATTGTGGCCCAAATTTCATTTAATACTTTTTTAAACGATTCCTTTTACTTTTATTAATTTATGAATTTCATTCTTATACTTTGCAGTCACTTCTTTATTCAAATCCCATAGATAATATAAATATCTTAAAATAGCTGTTCTTACAACACAGTAACTTTGCTTAGAGCACAATTTTCCAGGACGGCATACATTTGGTAATAAAAGCTAGTAATATCTATCACTATATAAAGCATCACTAGGTACACACACCATGCCCAGAGTTTAGGGTATTACACTGTAACGTCATATGAGATACACAAAAGAGAAATCTATAGGCAGCTTTTCAAGACTGGTGCAACTGAGCCACTTAACCACACGACTTGCTTGTTTGTTCCTTTGATAGTTATTCTATCGCATGTTGCAAATTAATGTTATCAATTATTATTAATGTGCAAAATATTCCTGTTTTCCGGTTTAAAATGCAATATGTTCGGTGAAATTACGGAGCACGAAGATAAAACATCTCATGTCTTATTAATTATTTAAAGTATGTAATGGTTTGGATTCTTCGTGTTCCAATAGCTGCGTGTTACTGTGCTGTTATGTACACGCATGTTGCTTACCATCAGGCACATGTCCTGCTCGTCTCGTTACTCTATATTATAAAAAAACCTACGCATTTTCACCATATCCATTCCATTTTAGTAGTACCTATTTACCAACTTATAAATAATTCTCAGCTGCAAACTACTCTGCCCTGGTATTCCAAGCTATTAGGGCGCAACAGTAAATCTAACAAACTACTTAAGAACTAGCCCCTTTACCTGTTTATTTATATAACCTAAATTCTTAAAAGCCAGAGCTTATTTTCGTTCATTGCCTAAACACCCATTTAGGCTTAGGTACGCTATAAAAATGCCGAGAAAAAGGTATTACGTTTCGTTGCTAAATTTTTGCTGCTTTATTATGAGAATCTTTAAATTTTCTATCAAGCCGTAAAAAACATTTTTCTCTTAACCCCTTTTCGCTATTTGGTATATTTTATGTAAAGTATTGTAGTAGATAAATAGACAAAATATCTGTTTTGTCCACGATACAAAACAAATAAAAAAGACATATTAATACTAGTATTTTTGTAATTAGTGAATCTACTGCTGCAAATGGTGAACCTGTCGCAAAGAACGATTTCTTCCAGATATACGCAGTATGCACAATAACATGTATTAGAAAAAGACGGAATTAGGTTACAGTGTACACAGGCAATCGCTAAGTTTATCAGAAAACATTATCTAGGTATACAAATACATGTGTCCATTCTTAACATTTTAAAAATAATTAAGGAAATTACCCATGCCATGATGACTCAGTTAGCAGGCTAACTACAACTTAACACGGGGCCAGTACTTACGTTTTTTTACAGTTTACTGTGACGAGACACGCAGGACATTTGCCTGATGGTAAGCAACATGTCTGCAAATAATAGCACAGTGACACCCAGCTATTGGAATATGATGAGTCTAAAATACTGAACTGACTTAGCACTGCAGTGCGCTCGTCACCCAGAGATATTAAGATGTTTTATCTCTCCGCCCAGTTATTTCATTGAAAACATTGCCCTTCAAACCGGAACATAGTAACGTTTGCATTAATGCTTGGTCTTGACTCTACACTGTGCTTGTATATGCGAGAGAGAGGCACGTTCGATTTTGTCGGGGGAAATAAAACAGAAACTACTAATAAATCCAAAGAATTTTTAATCGTGACATTATATAAATAATAGAAATAGGGAATGGAATTTGTCAGGGTTGGAATGAAAGCTAACCTACAAAAAACCCCGTAAGCCAGTTAGAGTTGCGTCACTAAGCTAATGGAACGGACTGTGGATTACCGTACATACATACAGTATAATACACAAATGTGTGTAAGTGCACATGGCTAGTTCAAGTAGGCGTCTTTGTTCAAATAACAATAATAATTGTATTTACGTTATATGAATAAGTGATGCTTGGAGTAAAATGAACACTAGTCTCTTTGTATAACAATATTATAATGATGTTTTAAAATTGCAAAAATATTCAAATGCAAGAATATAAGTATGTGAATGATGTAAAAAATACAGAGGTAACGTTGCGAAAGCCGTTTTTATTTCATTATTTGACGTGTAAATTGTAATGAACAAAGAACTTCGACTTTGACAGATGAAGCCGCAAATAGCTGTTAGTAATACACGAATTATTCATTTAATACCCATATTATCGGATGGATTTCAAATATCCAATCCGCCATCTTGGATGTCCGCCATGTTGGATTTAAGTCACGTGACTCTTTTTTTCGTATTCCTGAGAGCAGACCCTTTCATTTGATACCCATATCATGGGGGTGCATGCCAAATAGCCTGTCCGCCATCTTGGACGTCCGCCATATTTGATTTAAGTCACATGACTATTTTTTCGTATTTTTTGCCCTCTTGGGGAGCCCGCCATATTGGATTTGTAACTACGTTTCATAGCTAGTCATGTATTGTTATTAGAACTCCGAGCGTGTGCAAAATTTCATCCTAATCGAAAACCGAAAGTGGGTCAAATTAAGATTCCAAGATTTTCTTACATACATAGTTAGTTACAAGTGAAGCTAATAAAATTGTCCGCCATATTGGATTTGTAATGACGTTTCTTAGATAGTCATGTATTGTCATCAGAACTCAGAGCGTGTGCAAAATTTCATCCTAATCGAAGACCGGAAAGTGGGTCAAGTTAGGATTCCAAGATTTTCTAAGAAGACGTGAAGCTAATATAAAAGCATGTTAAAAAGATCACACGTGTGGTATTCAAGCTCATACTTCTGTGTCAAATTTTAAAGTCCTTTACATCTCGATATTTCAAATTCTTCGAAGCTTGTTGATGCCGCTTTGATAATGATTCCTGCTACTGCGAGATTGGAACGCGAACTATCCTTCTTGAGCTACATAAGGATACTCGTGATTCCTTTTCACAAAGATTCTTTGTATAGAGATATTCTAAATATGCTTTGGAATATTTTCATTGTTGCCTTAGATATATCGTTGGAGACATTTCATGAGTAGCTATTGCGTGAGTTTGTTTTTAAAGTGATAATAAAGCTAGAATATAATATAAGCCAACCAATGCGTGTTGCCAGTGATGGCTTATGGAACTGAGACGTGGTCCTTAACCGTGGGCCTCATAACAAAGCTCAAAATCACACAGCGAGCTATGGAGAGAGCTATGCTCGGAGTCTCTTTGCGCGACAGAATCCGTAATGAGGATATTCGTAAAAGAACGAAAGTGGCCGACATAGCTCAAAGAGTAAGCAAGCTGAAGTGGCAATGGGCAGGCCACATCGCTCGCAGAACTGACAACCGATGGGGAAGAAAGGTTCTCGAGTGGCGACCACGAACCGGAAGACGCAGTGTAGGACGGCCTCCCACTAGATGGACAGATGACCTAACAAAGGTCGCTGGAAACCGCTGGTTGCAGGTTGCGCGGGACCGTTCGTTATGGAAATCTAGGGGAGAGGCCTATGTTCAGCAGTGGACGTCTTGCGGCTGATGATGATGATGATGATGATAATAATATAAGCTATATCGTTTCATGGTTGATGTTCCAAAACCTCTAACGAAGGATGGACTCTACTGTTGTTATAAAAACGTCTAGGCCGTAGAATGCGTTGCCTGAGTAGGTTTATCCCGATGGTTACAATCTTGGTGTCTTCAAATCGACAGGGAATCAGTTTTTTCTAGGTTACCACGCTCTATTTTTGGCGCGTTGGGTTTTTAGCGCGAAAATAAAATTTCGTAAAAAAAACGAAAAAAAAAATAGCTATATTTTTTTGTTTAATGACATCTCCTTGAACCGGTCTTTATTTGGACATAAACTACATTAAAATAAAAGTTAATTTACATAAAAACATCGTAAAATTATCAAAAAAACAAAAAATGTTTTTTTTGGTGGCAAAATGGTCCCGAATTATTATTTTTTTAATCTAATTTATGCTACAGAATGCAGTTTTTTGTTTTTTCATGTGTTAAATCATAAACAACAAATTTAAAACATAAAATCACTACGTCTACCTTATTATTTAAAATCTTTTAGCTTCAGAATACTTGAGAACTCGAAAACAAATCGTCAAGCGTCTAAAATGTTAGTTTACATTTCAAGTACACTTATTAATTAATAATAAACAACTCTAATAAATTAATTAATAATAAATACTCTAATTAATTAATAAACAAAAGATACCGCTAGAAGCTTCTTGAAACGCTCTTGAGAATAATGGGCTGAAGCACATACAAGTACGGCGCGACTGCATATGCCAAAGCGTAAACAACACACTTAGGTAACCTGACACCCGTTTTCCCGCCAAAATTGTAAAACGCAAATACCCACGGGACTAAGGACTCGGTAGGCCGCATCATTGCTTAACATCAGGCGAAATGGCGGTCAAGTGTAAGCACATTAAAGAAAAAAAATGCTGTATAAAAATCGCGGTTTCAGTAACTTTTTTCAACAAATACTTTCCTGTAATACCCTTTTTATGGGTATGGCAAAATTATTAAGGACTAAGACTAAAGCAGTCTTACACATTGAGATTTAAAATGACGTCACTCGGATAATGAGGCCTCGTTACTTGAACTACATGTATGTTTTTTTTTATATAAATGAGTTGAGTTTAACTGGTCTCACCAAAATAAAGATAACACTTTTTAGTAATTAATTCAATAAAATAGTTACTGTTACTAAAGTTACTATTGTTAGGAAATATTGAGACAGATTTTTGATTACACAACCATTTTGTTCCATAGTGACTTAGCGCAAATGGAGCACTTCTTTATTATTTTCATTTCAAAAACATTAATAAACAGAATATATTACATTTTCTATTATACCGTATATTCAACTTTTATGACGTTACCATAAGTGTGTACCCGTAATGAGAGTTACAAAAAACGTAAATTTAAAACCAACAAAAGAAATCTATAAAAGCTTCTTCAACAATAGCGTCACAAACTGGAATTCAATGCGACACACCGACTTCACGACGAGTTATAAAAATCAAAGCGTCGCTTGATCACCTATTCAGTTCAATCAAGACATCATCCACCATTCGATTTACTGTCACCGCCTCAGAACACAACGGAGAGACGTAAAAATGTCTTCTCCGTACGCGTTTACAACTTTTTGAATGCGTCAAAGCCTTTTTCCGTCGCGTGACGTTGACTGATGTCCATTTTGTAACGGAAGCACGTTCTGGCAGCGCGCCACGCATTGTTACTCTGACAATGGAAGAGAATGGAGGCAGAATGGCCCCCGGAATGCAGTGTGCGTGCTGATTACTTGCATTAGTTAGTACTAGTACTATTGGGCAGTTTCAGTAATGTATTTCAGTGATGGGGAGCCCCATATACTTAAAGTACTCAAAATCGAGCAATAATATCTTTTGAACGTCGTTAAAAAGTTATTTACTGGTAGTAAGTACTAGATAAGTTACTATACTATAGGTACTATAGTTTAGCTAAGAAGTGATCAATAAAAATCCTGCTGTAATAATTTGACTATTGGTTTGGTTTTAGTATACAATTCTATTAATGTAAATGTGATTAGAAAACAAAATACTTTTTAATAAATTATTTGAAACATCTAAACCGACTTACGTCTGCTTCCGTGAAACAAGGACAAAAATAAGGAATAACACCATATTTTACATACACACATACAAGGTAACATATCAAAAACACTCTTACTTTAATAGTGAAGAAAATTTTACTTCATTGTATAATTGCCAAAAAATAAAATCTTTACTTGTTTTGACGTATTGATTATTTATTAGATAAATTTAGTAATGTAGCAGATATTAGCTGAATGCTAAGGAATACACGACTTGGTGCCTAAAAGAAAAATGACAACTGATTGCTCAATACTGATTTGTTTTCCGTTATTGAGGGACTATCCTTGGTAACAAAATAAAATAAAAGCGGCCAACTGCTAGTCCGACACGCCCAGGAAGGGTTCCGTAGCAGCAAGTAACATAATACATAAGTTTTTGTAGTTCGGTGTAACTTTGATCGATGTTTTAATAATAGTGTATTTAAGACGATTCCAAAAAACTGCTTACTAGATCTTGTACAAACCAATTTTCGTTGAAAGTTTGCATGGTAATGTACGTCATATATTTTTCTTAGTTTTATCATTCTCCTATTTTGAAGTGACAGGGGGAGGGGCACATATTTTACCACTTAGGAAGTGTCTCTTGCGCAAATTATTCAGTGTAGAGAAAAATGATTTTGGAAACTTCAAGATAATTTTTGAAGACCTATCGATAGACATCCAACACATAGGTTTTATGAAAAAAAAATAGCACTACCTACCCAGTAGTACCCCCAAAATATATTGTTTTCTTTTCATAATTTTTTGTAAAAATCTTAATGCTGTTCACAGAATGCATCTACTTACCAAGTTTCAATGGTGTGTGTAGTTCTCATAGTTTCTCCGAAAAGTGACCCTAACATACGAATGGACAGACAGACAGACAGACATGACGAATCTAAAAGGGTTCTGTTTTTACGTTATACGGAACCCTAAAAAGTCTGTATGGCATCCACAGTTGGGACTAGTGAGACCAATATAATGTACGTACCTTGTCAAAATATAATGTGACTTAAAAGCATATTAGACTTGGACAATGCCCACGTCCCATACATTGAAAAACCTGGCCAACTTTTTTTGATTCTGAAAGTGTATAGAGATGAATAGTGTCTAATTAGGATTGTTAATGCTTATAAAAACGTCTGCTGTTGGTGTTTTTCATTTCCTAAATACCAAAAATGAGTTACAGTTAAACCAAAAGTAAGGTTATGTTTACTGTCAAAATACATTAAAATTATGTTTTCTTTTCGATTAGAACCGAAAAGAAAATACAGAACTATGGTATTATCTTTCAAAACATATTTCTTATCAGAATAAATATGAATAATAGTACTTCTCACTACCAACTGATTACCATAAAATAGTTCTCGGATGGAATTATCATAGGGTAAACAAGCCTTAAACTAACTGAGTGCAGGGCTAGGTCTGATGATGTGGACTTGTCTTCATGTTCTAATAATTTATGACACAAGACAGTGTGTCTTGTTAAAGGCAAGCATGTTTTCTTGCTTACCATCAGGCACATGTTTCGCTCATCCTATCATTGTTTCCTGAAAAAATACTTAAATCAGTGTAGATAATACTGTTCACCGATATCTTTCTACTGAATCTATATTCAAACCAATGCAAGAGAGGATAAATAAAATATATTATTTGCTATCATATAATTATACTAGCTGACCCCGCAAACGTTGTTTTGCCTTAGTGAACAACCCTTGTCACTTAGGGGTATGAAAAATAGCTAGTAGCCGATTCTCATACCTACAAAATATGCATATAAAATTTGGTTAAAATCAGTAAAGCCGTTTCGGAGGAGTAAGGAAACAAACACTGTGACACGAGAATTTTATATATAAGATTTACATATAATAATAACTTTATATATTTAATAGCCCAAAACTACTACATAGCCAAAATACTCTGCTCGTGGATTTATGTGGTCCTGGTGTCTGGCCATCCTAGAAATCTCACGAAGAACTCTGCAATGCAAGTACAGCAGTACTGAAAGATGGCCTCTTCTGGTTGCCCCTATCATTTTCAAATAAAATATACATATTATATCTATTTTATTTGCTTCAGCTTGTGTCTGTCTTCAACTTCTTTTGTGTCTAAAAGCAACTCAGGGTTTTAAAATTGGTAATTGCATAGGTTTTGTGGCAACTTAGCGCTATCCCCGTATTTCCTGTAGAGTATGAACACTTCATTCGCATAGAAATATTGTCACAGAAAGGAATATAAGAAATATTTCATTATTTTGGTATTCGAGACAGTGGTTTTAGAAGGTTCATAACAATCGAGGGTTTCCATCAGAAAACACAAGCAATCCATCACAACAATATATGGTTTTATGTAATTATTACCACAATTATGTAAGTAACAAGGAGCACTGAATCACATAATTCCCAGTTTTGTTAAAACCAATTTAAATAAGAAGAAAACCATACATTTTGCTTGTTTACTTTTTTTTGATTTGTCAATTTGACATTGATCTTCGACCAATTTGGATTTGGTGAAAATTGCATGCCACCTTTTTTCTCGTTTACATTACCAAAAAAAGCTTTGATAGTTTCTTTGTCGCCGTATTTATATATATCGTTATTTAAATATGTAAAAGTAGTAAATAAACGACATTGTGAAAGAAATTGATATACATAATATCCATTTTCAATTTCAATCTTACGCGGATCACTAAAACGAAACGCAGGTACCGTTTCGTTATTGCAATATTTTACAAGTCAGCTTTGTTGGTAAATGGTAGGTTTAATTTAAACAAATGCAAATTGTTTTATTTTGGAATGTTAGAAAGTTATATAACTTCGCACACGAGTACAACAAAAAATCACCAATTTTTTTCTATATAACTCATATGTCTACACGGCCACTATTTTAGCGGGTCAAAAATGGACATTGTCCTTTGTAAATGAATTCAGAAACAAGGTTAGTCGACTTAATTCAGAAGCATGTTTAGTACAAGTTGGATTGTTTGCTTCTAACTCACTTCTAAATTAAGTATACTAGCTTAATAAATCCTATTACACTTCACTAAATTCAGTAGCGACTAAATTTAGCCAAACGTAACTTTTTAAATATAGCTTTTTAGTTTCACAGACTAATACCACAGTCTATTAAATCATTCAGTCGTTCGACGAAGCCGTCTAGACTGGGCAACCGTGCGGAGCGTGCGGGATGAGACGCGGGAAGCGCGCTCCTGCATTGCCTACATTAGACTGTTACTATTGCAGGAGCGCGGCTCAGGGCTGACGTTTTCTGTACGTTTTAAATTTTATTTTGGTGGTTGTATTTGGTGTTTGCGCTGGTAGTATTTCTTTATACTGTGCTAATACAGCATCATTGTATGATAAGACATCATTTTACGTTCACTCTCTCATCAATTTTAGTTTTTTTCGAGATGGACAGCCCTATAATCTCTTCTAGCTCGACATTACCCTCCCCATGACCTATTTTTGCTCGGTCTCACTATGCCCACTAACTAACCCTCGCGGTAATTGACCGGCCATACCGTGACGTCCCCCGGGTGACAGTTTACCGCCTTTACGGTCTTTTTGTACGACAAATTCACCATTAACAGGAGAATCGGATGTAGTTTTCAAGTGTTGTGTAAAATAAAAAGGACATTTTCGTTAGGATATATCCTACTTATCCTACTAACAATAACGAACTAACTAGAAATAACGTGTACACGAAATGAATTAATTGTTTTTTCTAAGATTTTTCATATAAATATATGTGGTAATAGAAGCCACAAAAAATATTGCAATTTATTGGGTTTTCATATGACTAAAATGACGTAGTACACCGTTTAAATGTGACCATTTACTATAATCGTGTTATTTTGGAAGTAATTGTAAAACAATAATGACGGCAAAATTATATTTTATTTCTAGTTGGTTATCATTAGCGTATAGAATATCAGTAGTTATAAAAATTAAAATATAGTAGTGGATATAAGTTTCATTAAAACTTCTTTCAGCAATATTAATAATATCAATGATAGATAGATAGATAGATAAACTCTTTATTGCACTTAATGATAAAACTAATGATAAAATGTTAAAACTATTGGTATAATTTGTTTAATTTTTAATTTTAATTCAAATGTTTGCACTGTGTCTGGGTGTTTCTATGTATAATAAGTATGTATTTAAACTATATAAGTATTATATCAGCTATCTGGCCGCCATCATACAAGCTTAGCTTCGTTTGGGGTCAGATGGTGTTGTGTGTGAATTGTCCACCAATATTTATTTATTTATTTAATTATATTTTAATGATACGGCAACATCAGAAATTCTCCTATGTACTGCGGCTGAAGAACTAGTATCCATAGCCAAAATCAAATTAAAAAAAAATATTATGCCTCAGGCATGTCAACGTGAGCCACTAAAATAGAGTATCTCTGTCAAATCTCTGATGACTTTTAATAAAGTTTTAACTAATATATCTTTTTTTTCTAGGCCCTTTGAAGACAAAAATCTTTCCATATCTTACTCAGGGACTGACGTTCAACATTTTAAGATATTTTTGATATATAGACGCTATCATTTTGTCTCAACTATTTTAGAGTATGAAAGTCTGACATTGTTCTTTTCAAGAAGTTCTCAGGCATGCAGAAGAAAACGTATAGTATTTCCATTTTCATCATCATCTACAGCCTTTTTTATCCCACAGCTGGGGTAGAAAAGGCTCTCTCTTTTATCATACTGTCTTTCTCGGTCATGTGCCAATAAAGTTCATGTTCGACCCGCATAAAGGTGATATCGTCACAAAAATAATAATATTAAATTGATTAGTGTACATATTATTACAAATAAATTCTCAGTTGTTCTGGTTTTATTCGAACTTTATGAATTAAAATAAAAGCCCAAACAAGTAAAATCGTATAATCGATTTATTTCAATTTTAGGGTAGTATTTATCAAAAAACGTGGGTCTTTTATTTACTTATATTGTGAATTCTCAACACCACTGAAAGTTATCTAAATAAACAATTCCAAATATTATGGTTTTCATCATAAAATTTAAAACTATTATTTGAAAACACAAACCACTGCGTTATTTCTTCAAAACTATACTGAAAAGCTTAGCTGTTTTCACTAAAAATTTATTAACATGTATGAAACCGAAAACAGTTCAACTGAAACTTGTAGTTTATGGTCCAATAAAAGCGATATCATTGAAATAAATATCACACTTTAAATGTTGCCACTATTTTTGGCAACACAAATGGAAACAAAATGATTACGTTTGCTATTGATGTAAGTATAAAATATGTATTTTGATTCGTTGAATCTTTTGGACATTGCTGCTTTTAAAATCTCAATAACTCTGATGTTAATGTTGTAAGTGCATGTCGTAACATATAGGTTACTAGCAGCGCCCCGCGGTGTTACCCGCGAAGTTCCCGTTCCCGTTGTTTTTTCGGGATAAAAAGTAGTGTGTGATGCGTGTTCTTTCAGACTATAATCTATCTGTGTTCCAAATTTCAGCCCGATCCGTTCATACGTTAGGACGTGATTGAGCAACAGACATCCAAACATTGACATTTATAATATTAGTAGGATACAGTTATATAAACTTATGGGTAACATATAGGTACATATAGCAGTGTGTCTCAACTACGTTTGGTTCGGATTGTCCTCGCATAGTAGGTACGTCTATAGTATAAAAAGAAAAGTGCGTAGAAAACTCAAAAAGACACATTACCCGAAAGAAATTACGTTACTTGTATAATTTATAGCTATCGGCTTGTGTATAATATAATAATAATAATAATATTGGTGGACAATTCACACACAACACCATCTAACCCCAAACTAAGCAACGCTTGTGATATGGCGGCCAAATAGCTGATATAATACTTATATAGTTTTAAATGCATACTTATTATACATAGAAACACCCAGACACAGTGCAAACATTTGAATTCATCACACAAATATTTGCACTGGGTGGGGATCGAACCCACGACCCTCGGCTTCGCAGGCAGAGCTACTACCCACTAAGCCACGAGGCCAGTCAAACTTACTTTTAAACAAAAAATATCGTCGTAATGTTATCACATTTGCACTAACAATCGTGAACAATGTTACCTTCTATACGTATAAAATTAAGAAAAAAAGGAAAAATTGCGGTGGTGTGTGTCGTTCGTGGTTATTTATATAGATAAACACGCAATTAGCTCAATTGATGTTTTTTTCTATAAAATGTGTCTGAGAAAATCAAACAAGAAAAAAATACTCTCACACTGAAATTGTAAAACTAAAACATTAAATAATAGTTAACGGCATGTTGGTTACCTAATCATTTGATTTATTACAGACATAAATGTACATTGACTCTGGGTGCAAGTAAACGTGCAAAATTTTGAATCGAGGTATAGCTTAGCCTTAAACAGCCCACTATAGTGCATCCAACCATTTATTTTCTTTTTGGCAGATCTAATTTGTCAGTTATAGTGTTGTGACCAAGTATAAACAGGTACATCGATACTAGCATTTTGCAACGGTCTGGTTATTAAATTGAAATTAAATAAAATTAAAGATTATTTTGGCAAAAAAGAACATGACATTTTGTCGGGTTGCCTGCGAAAAAACAGTCCCAAAGTCCGGTTGCCGAATTTTTAAAAGTAAAACATTGCTGCGAACTTGGCTAATATCTCGGAAACTATAAACTTTAGGGCAAAAATTGTTGAGGTCGTTATTGTAGAAAATAATATTTTGCATCTTTTGTGGCCGGAAATTTTTTCGGTGACATGTAGCGTTTACGATTTATGGCCCATTTAATTAACCAGTTTTTCTATTGCAGCCGATAACTCTTGAAATATTAGATTAATCAATAAAACGCATCAGACCTTTTTTAAAGACTAGTTTATTTCCTACAACTTTCGTTTAATTTTTTTTTCTTATGTTCATACGTTTTGAGTTAGAAGAAGCTTAAATTCAGTTATTCTGCCAAAAACATTATAAATTAATGAATTGTATTTTTTATTTGTGGTTATGTTAGACGACAAAAACTCTGTACTTGTAAGAAAAAACAGATACTGAGTCTAATGAAAGTCAGCATTAGACGAAGCGAGAGAGAATAGAAAGCAAACTAGAAGATAAATAATTAACGGATTCAAAATATCCATTTCAAACTATACAAATACATACTATACATTTGAACTATACAACAATGACGTTTAAAGTGGTGGCTCTCTACTAGCCAACTAATATTATAAAAGACTTTAAAAAGATAGAAACTCTTTATTATCCACAATATAATACTTAAACAACAGGGACTTATCCTAGAACTAGTGAACCAAGTGGCGACATTATCGCTAAAAGCGATTTCTTCCAGGCAACCGAAATACCATGAGTAAATACTATGTTATGTCTAGCACAAACCCTATGCCATAATATGCCATAAATGGCGAAATATGCCCATACCCAGCCTTCTGGCTCGTTCCCACCACTAGAACTCGGGGAAAGACCGTGGCCCGCCGTGCTGGTCCGCTGTACATGTCGCTGAAAGATGTCATCACATTAACATCTTCACGAGTATTGATAATACCCTAGACATTTCCGAGAATAAGGGTAGATTTGTTACCATTTTTAAATGTTACAGACCGAATACACATAAGTATTGTTGCGGTGGTAGTATAATCATAGAAAACGAAGATAATTTGTGTGCTATCACATATTACTAGTCCCTATCTAAGAAAACCCGAATAAATTTCGAGTCATATTAAATAAATTTTACTTATAGCAGTTGCTTAACATCCTGTTATTGAAAAATTAGATATGTCCAGTCTGTTGAAACAGTGCTATAGACGCACAACTAGTAGACGTAGATCAGGTACAGCAGTAACCTTTGGGTGATGAAATAATACCCAACCGACTGATGAGACATTATTAAGCCAAATATGGAAATATTTTAACACATTAAGCATATCAGGTTAATTTATTTAGAAATTAACGAAAATGGTACATCATGTTCTTCAAAGTTTACATCAGACATAAATAAACTTTGTTAATTTACCTAACTACAAAATGTTATTTAACACTTTATTTTAATAAGTATTCAAATGTTGCAGTCATCATAACCTTGTTCTTTTTTGGATATACACCAGGAGATAAACACGTCTTCAAATAATGCTGTATGTTTTCCTGAGGCGCATCAATATAACGGTTTTACATAAAAATAAATCGGATATTATGTGCCGAGAACGGAAAACACCCGTGTAAAAATAGTTCATAAACAATATCGATATCTCAATCGTAACATCACTATGTTGATAGCCATAGAACGTAATTTTTTAAAAACGTTTGTCATTTTATGGAATTTATAAAAAAACTACTGCACTTATGGACTCATTTTGTGAAAGATGATTATTATACGGGATCAAGGAGCAAATTTAAGCAGTTGTCATATTTTTAAAACCTCGCATTTAAAAGTGAACTTTTGCGTAACATGACGCAGTTACGTTCTATTGGTGCTGTCAAAAAGAGGATAAACGGTTGGATCTACTATAAATGCTCCCACTGCTGTGACTCAATGCCTTGTCTTGCAAGGAGAAAGTCATGGCCATAATCCATCATTACGCTGGCCAAGCGTGATGATGGATTATGGCGTGCGGGTCGGTTGATGACAAATGCCATCGAAAGATTCTAGAAAGATGTCGGTTTCGTCACGATGTTTTTCTTCACCGTTTTTAAGTTAGCGGCATTGCTTAGCATTAGCTTTCGTGGTCAAACGCTACTATTCATTGTACAAAAGAATAGGCACGAAGATATACTAAAACACACGTCAAGCTTATAACATTCCTCTTAAAAACGAGAAATAGGAATGAGTTATTCAAAAAAATTGCTCTACCAAGCTCGAGCGACGAGTCACGTACAGGCAGTGAGTGTGAGTGGAGGACACGCGCGCCGATTCCATGCGAATATGACTGATGACATAACAGCACATATTCCGAAACTTTGGCGTATCTGGAATAGTGAGAAACGAAAACGGACTATTTTTCAAGAGATTTGGAGAATTAATAGCCCGATTTCACCAACATTTATCAAGAGGGTTGAAGTTAAACTGTTCTCTTCTTAGCAATATGACAACCAAAAGGTTATCTGGAAGAGATCGCTATTAGCGATAGGATCGCCTTTTGCGCTCATAACGTTTTTATGTTAAGTTTAGTCACTGTTTTTTGTAATGTTTTTGTGGATAATAAAGTGTTTTTGTATTGTATTGTATGATCGGTGAAGTTTTAAAACAATGGTACAGAAAATCCAAAAAAGCATAACACTAAATCAAACACGATATTTTCAATTAAATGTTACTAAACCGTCATTTAATCATCAAACTATATGAAACATTTTGTTTTATTAACCTAATTGACTACGTTAACAATTTTTTTTTTTTTTCAAAAATATTAAACTCGATTAAATTATCAAATATAATTAAATTAATCTTAGAGAATCATTATCAAATATAATTAAATTAAATTAGAGAATTATTATCAAATATAATTAAATTAATCGTTAAAAATTAATCTTAGAGATAGAATAATTTTGTCAAATTATGTTTTGGGATACCGTAGCTAGAGACATTTCTATGACATCAATGTATAAACACATATGTATAAACAGCAGCATTTAGTCAATTCGTTCAGCAACCATGAAACCACAGACAGACACACATTCAGACACGTCAAACCTAACTCTCATTTTTTCGTTGGAGTTAAGACGTTTCGCGTCTTCTAAAAAGGGTTCAGTCTCAAAGCCGTAGCAGACCTTTTTTTTTTTTTTTTTTTTTTATAGCATAGAGTGACGAGACGAGCAGGTCATGTGCCTGATGGTAAGCAACATGCCTGCCACATAACAGCACAGTAACACGCAGCTATTGGAACATGATAGTCCAAATCATTACCTAGCACTGCACTGCGCTCATCACCCAGAGATCTAAGATATTATGTCTCCTGAGCCCTGTAATTTCTCTGGAATCATTGCCCTTCAAACCGGAACACAGTAATGTTTGCACATTACTGCTTGGCGGTAGAATATTTGGCAAAGGTGTGGTACTTCCCCAGGCGGACTCTGCTAAGAGTCCTACCACTACAAAAACCTCTTCGTAATGACATGACCTCGTGACCTCTTTCCTTACTTTTTAACTACATTTTTACCTGTGAGTATTGGGTGTCGCTCCTTTCCGGAACGAAATGTAAATGAAAAGTAGAGAACAATTTAGAAAATAATTGTACCAAGTCAAGGAGATTTCTGTTCAATGCTTAAAGTATAGAGTAGTGAGTTTCTTATTTAAATAAATAAATATTGGTGGACAATTCACACACAACACCATCTGATTCCAAACTAAGCAAAGCTTGTATGACGGCGGCCAGATAGCTGATATAATACTTGTATAGTTTTAAATACATACTTATTATACATAGAAATGAAAAGATGTACAAAGTTACAGTAGTAATACGACAAAACGTTTTACCCTTTTTTCTTTAAATTTGAGAGCGATGAGACGAGCAGGACATGTGCCTGATGGTAAGCAATATGCCTGCTACAGAACAGCACATTGATACGCAGCTATTGGAACATGAAGAGTCCAAATCTTTACCTAGCACTGCACTGCGCCCTACGCCCAGAAATCTAACAATATCTCTAAGCCCTGTATTTTTTTTGGAAACATTGCCCTTCAAACCAGAACACAGTAATGTTTGCACATTACAGCTTGGCGCTAGAATAACTGACAAAGTTGTGGTACTTCCCCAGGCGGACTCTGCCAAGAGTCCTACCACTACTAAAACTCGTTATTAAAGTCAACGTTTTCAATGGGAGCAACACTGAAATCACAAACTTATTATATTATTTCACACAATTGATTGAATACAAACTTCATATTTGTGAACTAGGGGTCTGTCCCGGCTTAGCCCGTGGTACATATAAAATACAACCTGTAGCACTCAGGAATTACGTATATATCCAACGCTAAAAAAAAATTTGGAAATTAGTCAAATAGTTCCTGAGATTAGCGCGTTAAACAAAAAAAACCTTCAGCTTTATAATATTAGTATACAGTTTAAAAAAAAATCGTATTTTTTTTCGTAACAATAAAAAAAATGTGTTAGCCCGGTCTAAAAACATCGAACTCTTCGACCAAAAGCGCGCGTACTCGTTAACGCTCGCTAAAGGAATTGCTGACGCGCATAGAGCTAACCAGTGCTAGAGAGGACAACAAAACCTAAAATTATTTTATTTGGTAAATGTAGTAAGTTTTAACAAAAGTTGTAGAACAAGAGTTGTTTGTTTAAATATACATAACATGGCCTTAAACACATGCCTTCAGATGACACTTGTGGCTTAAGGCCGGTTTGCATTTTGATTAGTGTGAGTGCGAGTGCGATTGCGAGTACGAGTTTTTTGTTGCAAGTAATCGCGACTGATTACTATGTACTCGCAATAATCAATCGGTGTCCACACGTGTTTGCTACTAATCACTCAGCACCTGCACTACTCGCTCGCACTCGCACTAATCAAAATAAAAACAGCTTTTTAGTCCGGGATTTCTGCATAGCTCTATATTTACTAACACAGTTACGTCTCTCAGCTATCATTAGATAATCGCAACAATGGATCAAAGCTAATATCACAGATTTGAAACTAACTCGGATTTGAAATGCTTATTAGAGATAGATGAACCACGACAATAACTGAAGCTCAATTGAGATTTCACGACAGAAACAACGTTAATCACTTTTCAAACACTAACACTATCCCTATCCACTATACAACCCTGTTCTATCTCAGATTTTTTTATGTGATGCCAAGCAACGCGCATAACATGATTTGTCTCTATTGGTATCGCATCTCTAAACATTTTGAAGGAAACCTTACATCAAATCTCTAATTAATATGTATTACTAGCAGCACCCCACGGTTTCATCCGCGTAGGTTCCGTTTCGGTTGTTTTTCCAGGATAAAAAGCCTATAACACTCTAATCACTATAATCTAACTGTGTTTCAAAATTCAGCCCAATCCGTTCATACATTAGGACTTGATTGAGCAACAGACATCGAAATATCCATACATTGATAGGAAGTATACCAGGAGCAGTCTCACGCCTACAAGTAGTACCCGTTCACGAGTATGACACTTGTGCCAGCCATTGCTTTCTTTGACCATATTTGAGAGGTTGAGCAACCCGCCATTCGATGTTGCCATGAAAAGAAGCCTGTGAGCGAGCATGAGTGGTCGAGGCACACACGCAATTTCTATTTATTTGAACTATTCGTCTTGATCTACCAAGTGGCTGTGTATGTCAGAAATAACCTAGACTCGTACAACGCGCGAAAAGAGAGACATTCTTGCAACATATACATTGCTGACAAGCTGGTTGTATTATTTATATCACACTTCCTCACGAGGTCAAGGAAGCTGACTCACATTATGAGGCCAGAAGTTTATAACAGTCTTCCTGAAATAGTTAAATCGGGCCCAAGTTTCGGTAGTTTCAAAAATAGATTAAAATGCTGGCTTATTCATCAAAGTTTTAATAGCTACAGTAAGTTCTTAAAAAGTGAACGTAAAGTTTGGATAAAATTCAAAAACTTGTTACGATTGTAATAAATATGAAAGACTTGACTTATATCTAAACGATAGTACTTATCATACAGTGAAATTTTCACTTTAAACCTTAAAATGTAGACTATTTGTTTACTTTTAGTTTTTTTTTAACTAATTGATGTACAGTAGGTACATTTATGACTGTAGACTGAAGAAGATCTGGAGAAATCGCGGGATACGCTTAAAGACCAAAGTTAGCTTGATCAGGACTTTGATATTCTCTATCTTTTTATATGCTTCGGAATCGGAATGGACTCTAAAGGCAAGGATAAAGGGGAAGATTGTTGCGTTCAAAATGTGGTACGGCGGAAAATGCTTGGCATCAAGTGGACAGCTCGCCGCACAAATGCATCAATCCTGAACCAGCTGGAGATCAGTACAAGGCTCTCCACCATCTGCACTCAGTGGACTCTTCAATTTTTCGGACACGTAGCTAGACGACATGGAAGTTAATAATGGTCGGTCGCGTTGAAGGGCAGAGAGGTAGAGGCAAAGGGCCATCCCGGTGGATGGACATCATTAAGACCTCAGCAAGGATAAACATCCAAACTTGCTTACGGTTGGCCCAAGATAGGAGTGCCTGGAGGAAGGTAGTTAAGGACGTCGATGGTAGTCACGACCCTCAGTAATGAGGATACGATCAAGAAGAAGACATTTATGAATAAAGAACTTTGACTTTGAGTTTGACTCTCCCCTATTCATTGGTTCTATTGCCGACCGCCGCATTTAGAATATATGTACATATAATGTAATGTTATCAGTACGTTGTACTCCTAAATCTTTCATGTCATCTAACTAACTTCAACAGGTATGCATTGTATACATTGAAGATAGATAGGTATTGAAAATAGGCATGAGGTACTGTCACCAACTTTTCAGTTTTTCGACAAAAAACATGTTTATTTAAATTTACTCTATTAGATTAGAAACTATGTCACAAACAGACACACATGAAAACACGGCAAACTATTTTTTTTACACGAAACAAACGAAGGTTAAAAATAAAACTCTCCAAGGGGTCTACCACTTGATCTTAAGATTAGATTCACTAGTACAGAGCATAAAAACTCCGAAAGCAAGGAACCTTGCTTTCACAAACGTCAAGTCGTAAGTTTAGAACTCTGTCTGTACCTTTTTTACAGTTAAAAGTGACGAAACGAGAAGGACATGTTCTTGATGGTAAGCAACATACCTGCCCATAACACCACAGTGCCACGCAGCTATTGGAATATAAAGAGTGCAAATCATAACCTAGCACTTCACTGCACTGCACTCGTCACCTGGATATCTAAGATGTGTTATCTCCGAGTCTTGTCATGACTCTGAAAACATTGCCCTTCAAACCGGAATACAGCGATGTTTTCACATTACTGCTCGGCAGTAGAATAACAGGCAACCTATTTAAAAACCTGTAAGTATTTTTAAAGACTTAGAAAAATACTTAAATTTTATCTTTACTAACTTAAATTTGTGACGAAATATGCCTTGAGGTAGCCAACATGTTCCAACGAAGTTGTGTTTTGAAAACATACCATACAACAAAACTTGATGGAAGTATTATGGAAGTGGTGGTTCTCTTTCAATGAAAAAAATCCAGCGATAAAATCAGAGAAAACATATTTTTTTTTCCGGAACGGACCAACTAGTTGTGTAGAAGGGAATCAAAAGTACCCACGGCACAACCAGTTGAGCCTAGTAGTTGTGCCTTGGGTCCGGAACGAATTGAGCTGCTTAAACGTAACAAAATCTAACACTGTTTAGTCTACTGATGAATGTTTGTTATTACAAAGTTTCACAGTAATTATTGGCACAATTCGGTTTATCTAAGACGGACAATTCCGCTCGAAACAAAACATCCTCTTTGCAATCAAAACAATCAAGTAAAACAACAAAATTAATTGGAAAAACACCGCATAAATACATTTTCGTCCTGTTTATCTTTGTTTTTCGAAGGCTGTTAATGTTTAAGCTGATAAAATGTGTATTTTCGACGGGAAAAGGTAATTTATATAAGGAGGTGAAAGAAAATTTTATGGGTCAGTGCTATCCGATCCGGTGGAGTGCTCCCGATATAAAAAAAGTACTTTGTGGAGCTATTTCACACGCTTTAACAATGTTTATTCAGATCGAATAAGTACATAGTAAAACGGTTTTACTGTAAATACCAAGTTTATTATACATGGTGAAAGAAGAGCGTTTCTGAGCCATGAAGAAGTCGATTATACGTATTTATTTTGATGTCTATGGTATTACAGCAATGTTCTACAGACGTAACCTTTTCATGTTTCGTTATTTCTCTTGATAGGGAGAGGATTTTAAATAATAGTGTAATTATATTGAATACTGCAAGCAGCTAATAAGCAGCGCCCCGCGGTGCTACCCGCAAAGTTCCCGTTTCCGTTGGTCCAGTTGTTTTTTAGGGATAAAAAGTAGCCCAGCCCGATCCGTTTACACGTTAGGACGTGATTGAGCAACAAACATCCAAATATCCATACATTGACAATTATAATATTAGTAGGATAGCATAGTAGAATGTTAGTTTTTTAGTTAATATGTATATGTATGTAAGATCGCTTTTAGCGATAAGGCCGCCGATTGTAACACTAGTTTTTATTGCTCTTTTTTCTTTTACTGTATTGTTTTGGTGTGTACAATAAAGAGTATCTATCTTTTTTTTTAAATAATGAGTGACGAGACGAGCAAGACATGTGCCTGATGGTAAGCAACATGACTGCTACATAACAGCACAGTGACACGCAGCTATTGGAACATGAAGAGTCCAAATCATTACCTAGCTCGTCACCCAGAGATCTAAGTTGTTCAATCTCTAAGCCCTGTAATGTCCCTGGAAACAACTTTAAACCGGAACACAGTAATGTTTGCACATTACTGCTTGGCAGTAGAATAACTGGCTAAGATGTGTGGAATTTATCTATCTATCTATATGATAGTATATCTGTAGTCGTCTAACCTGAGCTGAGAACGTCAGACTCAAAATCTTGAGGTTACACGTTTCCATTCTATCTGCGTCTCTGTGTATTTTACCAAGTTCAGACGTACGCGAGTTCATAATTAAACCAGTATTTTCCAAGAAATACACGTATCATCACTTTTTTCATTAATTTTAAACTTTTATTTATAGGCTTACGCTTGACGTATATCTTGAGGTATGCAACATGCAACCCTCACTTGGTCAACCTTAAGGTCCCAACTGTGAGAACATTAATCGGGCTACGTATGATTAATAACATTTGTTATTTAGCTGTAAGAGAAGTATTAACGTATAATATGTAAGAGACCACGTGCCCTCTTTTAGGCTTTGGGGTTTTTTCTCATATAGACGGTCATAGATTTAATCCATTACACAGGTAAATTATGTTTTGACGGATGCCACTACTCCTAGAAAGATGTCTGTTTTTGAACATGTTGACTTCTTCATGAAGTTTAGCTTAACGGTTTAAGTAAGTTATGAAATTCATTTCCAACTTTATTATTTTCATTTTCAACTTTATTTTTTTCATTTTCAACTTTATTTTTTCATTTTCAACTTTATTTTTTCATTTGCAACTGTAAAAATACATGGAATTGAAGAACAGGGAAATCACATTGGATATACAGTCACATATTTAAAACTCAAGTATTGTTATATTTCTTCTGATCAATCGTTGCTTCGAAATAAATAAATGCATTAAATTTAATACAATTATAGTAAGGAGGTTGAATATTTGACCTTTATTAAAGTAGTTATGATTTTTTTTGCAATTGTGACCCTTACATTTTTATGATTTTCAATTTAATAAATTGAATAAATTAATAGTAATAAATGTTGTGTCTAAATTACTTATAATTAGAGTTTAATGACACCCTTATTGTCATCAATGAAAACTAAATCATTGAATTATATTTATTTCTCGGAGCTATTATTAATATTTTTTTATTATTGGTTCGTGATGATAGGTTGTCAGTTCAACAGTTAAATATTGGCATAATCTTCGTATCTGTCCCATATCTTATGTACTAGTGGTCCGTCCCGGCTTCACCCGTTATATATTATAAATGTAGCTTGTAGCAATCACTCAGGAATCACGTACATATCCAACGGCAAAATAATTTTTGAAATCGGTCTAGTAGTTCTTAAAATTAGCTCGTTCAAGCAAAAACCCAGCTTCAGCTTTATAATATTTGTGTAGATGAATGAAAAAGAACCACGAAGAAAAAATATTTTTAGAATTACTATGAGTTTACTTAAATTTGCAAATTATTACTTAATGTAACTAGCAAAAAAAATTGGTAACAATCTAAAAGTACCACACATAATTTTATTTGTATAGTCAGTTTTATTTCAAAAACTTCACAAACTTGAAAATTTTTCTGTTTCGATTTCACTATACATCAACATTTGGTAAGTTTTTGGCTCGCGAAAATCTTAGTAAATATTTGAAATGAAGCAATTTTACTTAACTCTTTTAATATATTTATTAAAAATATATATTATTAAATCCTATTTCAACCAACAATATTACCCGCATTATTTTGTACTACTACTCTTGTTTTAAACCTTGAAATGTATAATTATTGGATAATTACAAATTATTAAAATCAACAATTCGATTGACTAGTCCGAGATAGACTTTTTTTGGGTTTGTAAATTAGTGTAGAATACGTTAAAATTCATTTTTATATTATCCGTTTAATAATAACACTGAAAAAACAAAAGAGCAAAAAAACAAAATGAAAAATACAGAAGCGCCAATTCTTACCGATTCGATTAAACGTTACGGAAAATGGTCCTCAATACTTCATCCTTCGAAATAAAATCTGATACAGATACAGGAAATCGTTTATCACCAGCACTTTTTGTCACTTTATTTCGGAAAAAATCACGTCGCTCACCGATATGACGATCAATCACAAGAACTAACTGTTCGTTTGGTCACTCGTTAAGTTCCGTCGTTAGCGTCGTTAGCGGTAACGGCGATAACGGCTACGCAGTGCGTCCGGCGTGTAACGGATCCCGAGTAGAACTGAGGCGCGCAGTCTCCGAATCATACCGTAGCATTTTCTCAAATGGCTACCGTAGAGTTCACCCTCCGTAGCGCCATAGTGCCGTAGCAGACTACGGCTTAGTTTCCAAGTAAGAAGCGTAGCATTACGTTTCAACACCATAAAAAAAGTTTAGGACTACACAAATTTTATTAGAACTTTTTAGGATTCCGTACTAAGAATCTTTGCTTCTCGTGTCTGTCTTATGAGCATTTAGCCTATTTTACTCTACCTTTTGTTCAATATACCTACAGTGGGAATTTTGAAAAAATCCAATATGACATGAATGAAGTAATGAATAAAATAAGTACATGCAAATATTCTTCAGTTTTTGAACAATTTCTATTCGCTGTAAATATAAGACGGTTACTCATACAAACTTGAAACTTAGAAGCATTGTTTTGATCCAAACCAGTTAATACGAAAATTTGGTCAAATGCAAGTTAGTTATAGTATGGCCGACATTTGTAGTGAGAGTCCGGCTTACACTTGATCTACAACAAGTAGATCAGCCTTCGACGTAAAAAGAAGAGGGGTTACGAGTTAGTTCAAAACGTTTGTTTATTTATTACCTACTAGCGGTCCATCCTAGCTTCGCCTGAGGTACATAATATATAGCAATGGATCAAGGATAACCTACAATACGTACTTTTCCGATAGTATTTTTTTTAATAGGTACAGTAGTTTCTGATATTAGCGCGTTCAAACAAAAACCTCTTCAAATTTTATAATGTAACATAATAATAATATTAGTATAGATGTATATTTACGTATTGGTGAATGTGGCGTTGTTACTTGTATACTAATTATAGCTAGTTATATTATAACTATCGGATTTCACATAGTTCTTAGCAATTTGTATTGACATTTTTTTCAATTATTTAATATGATGAAGATTTGAAGATATGTCCATAATATCGAATTAAATTTGAACGATGATTAATTCTAAATTATTGAATTTCTGGTGACCAGAACTAGCAAAAATTAGTTTGGGTAAGAAAGTAGCTTATTTCCTAAATAATATCATTAACAAAACAACCACAAAGCATACAACGCACGACACCATGCCGGAGTTGGGAGTTGCGGGCTACCACTATCGATAAGTTCGGTTAAAAACAAAACACTTGCACTTTTAGAGTATGACGCATGCATATTGTTCTATTTGTGATACATAAATTTAGTCGACTGAATTTAATCGCTACTGGATTCAGTAAAGTGTAAGAGCTTTCAAAAAGCTGGAACACTAAATTCAGAAGAGAGGAATGTTTGTTTCTATTTTGATTCTGCATTCAGTCGACTAACCTTGCTTCTAAATTTACTTCTAAATTTAATTAAATTAAGCCAAGTGTTATAAGTCTTTGAGGTTACCTCTAGAATGTTTAGCATAAGTAACCCACTGAATGTTCCCACTGCTGGGAAGTGGGGCCTTCTCTCGCAAGGAGAGAGTCAAAGCCATAATCCACCACACTGGCCAAATGCGGGTTGGTGGATGACACATGATTTCGAAAGATTCTAGGTGCATGTCAGTTTCCTCACTATGTTTTCCTTCACAGTTTTAAGTTGGTGGCATTACGCACATGACTTCGAAAAGATAGTGGTGCGCGTGGTTTTGAACCCGGGTTCTCCGGATCGGCAGTCGCCGTTCTCCCGACTAGACCAGCCACAACTTCTAGTCTGTTTAATGTTACTAAACTGTAAACTCTGACATTTGTATCTGTGGTAACTAAAGTTAAAGCATAAAACAATTAAGCAGTCATCTTTGTAAACATCAATTAAAATAACCGCAGCCCTACATTTGCATTATCAGCGTAGACGGCACCTTAATCGTTTTAAAAGCATTAGACGGAATGTCCGTTATTATAACGGTACCATTTTCCGTTAAACGGGGGTCATTCGTTTATTGGAGCTGAGATAACGCCGTTACGTTCGCGTAATTATGATAATAACGACCAACGATCAAATACATAAACCCTGACTTTAAAATAAAGCCTTCCCTTAAGTGTTGTTTGTTTTTATGATGGTGTAATTTTGATAAGTTTTAAGTTTCCTGATTATTAATTAGAGCTAATTAGAGTATTTTATAGATAGGCTTTTAAATTACAGCTATTTTTAATTAAGTAATTTTATTAAGTCTACAAATTCTGATGCCAAAGGAACGGGTAAGAATAGAATGGGTAGTTTAAGTTTTTTTTTAGTTTTGACAGAGGTAATCAGCAATGTTGCAACTAATCACAAAACATGAGGTAACCCCATTTTTAAATGTAAATATTAAAATCCAAGATTTGTTGTTAAGAAAAGAGAAGCAAGACAATGCTAGGCAACGACCATCAGAACATGGGGAAAAAACACACACAAAAATAAAAATTCGTTTAAAAATTTACCAACTTAAAAACATAAGAAAATACTAAAACGTAGTGAACTACCAACTATGGTTGTTATAATATAGGTATGTATGTTGTTAACAAGTCATCACCGGTCCAACAATTTTTGCATAACAAACATAAGATATTAAATCCTGAAAACGTAGAAAGTGCTGTAAGAATAGGACAGAGAATAATTTATTAATTTGACTGACTTTATGGCTGTTTGGTAGTAAGTAAGCTCACGAGGCCGGAGGCCGTGGGTTTAAAACAAACCCAACATTAGTATTTGTGCGACGAATGCTAAAATTTGTTCAGTGTCTAGATGTTTCTATTAATCTTAAGTATGTAATTTAAATCTTTTCTGGCTACCGAAATAAAATTGTTGCTTATTTTGGGGCTAGTTAGTGTTGTGGAGAAATGTCTAGCGATTTTGTTAATTTACTAAAAGTTTGGATAAAATGATGCATTGTTATAATCTATGTAAATAGACTACTAAGTATTCGTCTTCGTATTAGTAGGAGGGATGCTGTTTATATGTATGTATGCTGTTTTCCGCAACTCGACGTCAACGACTATACTAAATAATAGAACTTCGACTGGCCTCGTGGCTGTCGGTAGTTGGTAGTAGCTCTGCCTGCGAAGCCGAGGGTCGTGGGTTCGATTTCCATCCAGTGGAAGTATTTGTGTGATGAATTCAAATGTTTGCACTATGTCTGTGTGTTTCAATGTGTAATAAGTATGGATTTAAAACTGTATAAGTATTTTATCAGCCGTCTGGCCATCATCACACAAGTTTTGCTTAGTTTGGGGTCAGATGGTGTTGTGTGTGAATTGTCCACCAACATTCTAATATAAAATGATGAATTTCAGTTAGACGGAGAAAACGGAGACGGAGAATTTAGACGGAGTACAATGCGGTATACTCGCATAACTGTTTTTTTTATTGTTTAATTAAAAGATTTTTCTTTTTCTAGTTACTTGACACAAAAATGTATTGTTTGTTATTATAGGCAAATTTACTGAGCACCGTAATAAGTGAACCTAAAAATAATCAATTATTCTCACACAACAATGGTAAAAATGAGGCACGCGTAGTCGTCAAACAATTATTCTTATTCAGTTACGACACGATACAAAATATATCTTATTTTATGATCTTTCATTAATATTAAAATATGACAAACTTTAAGTAGAATATTGGGTTCGCTTCAAAAAATCACTACAATAAATACCTAATTGTATTATCTTTTAAGGTTTCCAATACAATATGTAGGTTACGCATTTTGTCCTTTCTACTCTTGCAGATTTCAATTGAAAAATGCATAAAAAAATTAACAATGCCATTTATAATTTTATTAGTTTTAGCAGGAATTACTTTCGTATTAAAAGGCCTAAATCAATCAATGTTAATGTTGCCTAGGCTTAAGTTAAAGCTTTAAACTGAGGACGGTCGTATGTATAATCCTCAATGCGGCCTTCGACGCACTACATAGACAAACCAGTGTGGTATTTCACACTAAGATCATAGTAGATTTGTACTTGTAAAAATACTATATGGGAATAAACCTATAAAATATTAAACGAATTAAATAAAAATAAAAGTCGATACTTCATAATATCATATTTTTAATAATTTTATAAATTCAGTATTTAATTTAGTTCAAATAAAATATCAAAATAATAAAGCTTTAAATAGAAACTTCAAGACACAGTGCGCTAATAAATGTTAAACTAAAAAAACAGATCAAAAGTTTTCAGTAATCTCTGACATAGACTTTATCAACTAGATGCCACTTTTTAAGAAGAAAAGAGAGGAATTAGCGATACGCTACAAAAATATGTATAGGCTACTTGGAAGAAAATCTGTGTTGTGAGTACATAACAAGATTTTATTGTATAAACAAGTCCTATTGCCAGCGTGGACATACGGTATACAGTTGTGGGGCTGTACCAAACCAATCAATATTGAAATTGTACAAAGATTTCAGAACAAAGTACTAAGGGACATTGTCAACGCTCCGGTATTAAAGAAATGCCTCCATCGAGACCTAAATATGGATTCTGTTAGTGAAGTGAGACAAAAATATGCCGAAGCTCACGAACGAAGACTTCATTATCATGTCAATGTCGAGGCAATCCAGCTCCGTGACAACACTGAGTTAGTACGGAGGCTTAAACGGACAAAACCATTTGAGTTAACTTAGTGCAAATGAAATTAATTCTATGTTCAAAGTGCAGTGTTAGTGCAATTTAGATTTATAAATATTACAAATAAAGTTTACATGAACGAAGTTACTTCGCCTTAATAGAGACAATAAGAAAAGTGCTTATGGACACAATCTTACACTTGATTACTAAGTCATAAGAAAATTACTCATTAGCCTAGACTTTCCAAATTAGGCTAGATTGTAATAAATTATGTACATTAGTCACCAAGTTGGTTGGTGAATAATTATTAAATTAAAACCTCTACCTCTCCTCTCCTAATCCATTATTTCGCAATGCCGTACAAAAATCATGCGACAAGGAGAAATGATCGAGGATTGCAACCCCGTCTTCAACTGCACTCAGTTGGACAGCTTACAAGTGACGGCACAGTGCTGAATCTTATTACTTTATACCCTTCTATCATCCTACATAGGTCTCCTGGTGGTTCATTTACTACGTAAATTTTGTTTACGGGCCTGTAGTCTATTAGGTATTTGTTTTATTTTAATATGATTATTTCTTTTTAATTATTTTATTAGATATTTCTAAATTATCTAAATCAAATAGATTGGTTCTTATTTTCTTTATGGATTTACATACGTTTAAATTAACCTTCTGCATTAATTTGTATTGTGTCAGTGTTTAAGTCCACGAGAACAATTTATGGCACCGCAAGCGACCGCCGGAACAATAACTTGCAGTTCCCGTCCACATATCATGGCAACATTTGTCGTGACACGGAAGCATTCGCGCATACCTTGTACAGAAATCGGAGGTTAATTAATTGCTATTAAATGCTTCTTGTTTCTTTTTTGTTAAAATATTTTTTAAGAATAAGCTTTTCTGCGATGATCGACAATTCTAAACTAATATTATAAAGCTGAAGACTTTATTTGTTTGCGCTCTAATCTCAGAGTCTACTGAACCGATTCTAAAAATGTTCACGCCGTTGGATAAATGCAATAGTTTAGGTATATTTGTAGCACCGGCAAAACCAGGGCGGTTCGCTAGTGGTAACATAGACACGTTCAATTATATTTATTTAATTTAAATTATTTTTGTTTCAGAAAGCACTTTTATGACTTCAATGCAGTTCTTAATTATTTTCAACATGTTTTTTTTCTAATATTCCAATTTAATAATGAAATATTGGGGAATATTCTAGGCTGCGCAAAGCGACAGTACCAGGATGCATTAAACTGATATGTAATAATTATAAATAAACTAATACAATATGTAATAAATTATTATAATATTAGAAAAAGTTATGTAAGTATTTGAAAAAAAGAATGGATTTGACGTCAACATTGTTTCCAAAAAAAAATCACAGTTCTATAAAATACAGCAAAAATTGTAAACACGTTTATTTTATTTTAATTCCATACCTAAATGGTAAATTAGGATATCAAAGAATTTCATAAATTTCCCGGGAAAAAACTTATGTGTTCTTCCAGACTATAATCTAACTGTGTTCCAAATTTCAGCCCGATCCGTTTAAACGTTACTACGCGATTGAGCAACAAACATCCATTCATTTATTGACATTTATAATATAAGTAGGATTGTTTGTGGGTGGCGGAAATGTCCGCACTTGCGCTATGACTCCCACGCGGTCGTGTGAACTGCCACGTGTAACCAGGGCGCTGTGGTTTGCTACACATCTAACCACCAAGTCAATCTGGCAAATCGATTTATTTAAATTCTACAAACCGCTATATTCCAGAGTTATTGTCATCATGGGATGGAAATAGACATATGTATTACAACAAAAATACAATAGGTATTAAATTCAAAGCATTAATTTACAACGATTTCTAGGTACCTATCAATATATGTATATTATATCTAGAGCTATTCTCACAAAACTATATTGAAACTCGAGAGTATAAAAATGACAAACACATTAATACATATTTTGCCACAACGTTATTATCATCTTTATCATTATTATAAACGCATAATTTTGAGACTATAGACGGGCTTAACGCTGGGGAGTAAAGGTTCTCGAATGGCGACCACCAAACGGTAGGCGCAGTGTAGGAGGACACGATGGAGCGATGATATTGTCTCGGTCCCGGGAAGTCGGTGGATGCAGGCGGCACAAGACCGGTTTTCCACAATGAGACGGCCTAGGTCCAGCAGTGGACGTCTGCAGGCTGCAGACGATGATGATGATGAGACGGGCTTAAGATAATTAAGTGGTCTTGCACTCAATAAGAAATGAATTCGATTGAAACAGAGACGCATCAAATCTTAGGACCTGGAGTGGGAACAAAAAACGCTTTTAATGCATGCTAATGCAACACCAGCAACGTTGAACAAACCAACATTGTCATTTCGGTCACGGGTCCTGTCGACCCTGAATGCGTTTTAGAATTCAGGGTTAAGGTCGTTGGTACAAAATCCCCCTGTCTCAAAGGTATTCAATCACATTTTTGCGCTCATCATTTAAACAAATTACATGTTATCCCAATTATATTACTGACAAATTTATCAGGTAGTTTTTAGTGTGTTTAGATTATTATTAACAGATTCTACCTGGAGAAGTGTTATATTTTTGCCAGGTATTACTGTTACTGTTCTTCTCTAGACGGTATGATTTCTAAGGGAAAACGATGTCTGCATACTATCAACGAAGTGCAGCTGAATCTGAATTTAGTGTCGTCCTAAAAATAGTCGTTTGCGTTATAAACGTTATATCTCAAAGGCACACTAATTGATGAGAAGCAATTTTAACACATCCACATGGCAAGGAAAACTGAGGACTTTAACCAGGTTAACTATGGATGAAGTTACGGCTGGTCTAGTCGGGAGAACGGCGCCTGCCGATCCGGAGACCCCGGGTTCAAACCCCACACCCACCACTGTCTTTTCGAAGTCATGTGCGTAATGCCGCTAACTTAAAACGGTGAAGGAAAACATCGTGAGGAAACCGACATGTACTTAGAATCTTTCGAAGTCATGTGTCATCCACCAACTCGCACTGGGCCAGCGTGGTGCATTATGGCCTTAACTCTCTCCTTGCGAGAGAAGTCCCCGAGTCCCAGCAGTGGAAACATTTAGTGGGCCGTTGATGATGATTGATGATGAACTATAGATAGATATCAAATTCCTCGAATTATTCTTTCATAATCTCAAAACACTGGGTCGTTATCTCAGAACAATACAGATTAAAACCGGCATAGTTCCCCAACGCTCACATAGTTTCAGTTCTCATTAACTCAAAAATCGTTCCCCCATTTATTTCTCCGCTTTGTTTCCATTGTCGTAAGGAGGGAGATAATCTGCGGGTGGACGATGGAAGAATACTAATCCCGCCGTTGTTGGAAACAGATGCTTTAATGCATAGACCGGGTTTTAAAAACGTGCCGATGTCAGTTCGTGCTTTATGTCCCAAGAATTTACGCTTCGTGTTACAACTTCGTTTTAAACTAGTTTCCTTTATCTATTTTGCCGTCGTTTTTACGATATTTACTATTCACATAAGTAAATGGTTTAATAAATATTTGACTGCATATTTTTAAACTACGAAAACATTTATGTTTCAGTTAGTATGCATAAGCGTATTGAATCGATACCGTGCGCTGCATCGACATTTTTATAAACTTTTGTTTATTTGACGTGCATTTGTGACGTGATTTTAATAAAATAAAAGTTTAAACAACTAGACTAGAGACAATTTAAATGTCTAGACTTGAAAATAAATAGAACCAGGTTTAATTCATCAATAAATAAAAAAATAAAAAATATTGGTGGACAATTCAAAGACAACACCATCTGACCCCAAACTAAGCAAAGCTATACCGGCCCGATAGCTGATATAATACTTATGTAGTTCTAAATACATACTTATTATACATAGAAACACCCAGACACAATCGTGGCCATACTACAAAACTACATGTAAATATTGCACATACTAACATGTACTTGACACAAACACATACGAGTAAATACCCTTTTGTTTATTGTGAAAGTCTATGGTCAAATTGATAATAGATTAATTTTGCTTTATGGTTGAATTTCGAATTCAACTCGAATTGGCAGCCACTTATTATTTATTATTTCATAATTAAAGACTCGATACTCACGTTTATTGTACATTTATCCAATCAATTACTGTTATCAAAATTGGCTCACGCATAAACCAATTTTTGGACGGCCACAGCCATAAATGAGCAATCAAACACACACACACACACAGAGTCGAAAGAGACGTGTATCATAATTTAAAGTTAAATATCTTGTTTTATTAATGTTTTCACAATGATTCAACCTGAGAAGCTCTGTTATTAAGATATTTTCATATACAGGGTTATTGGTAATCAGCCTGCATCCTTTTAAGGGGATGTTAGGTACATTCAATACGTCAACTTTTGTTCTACAGTTTTAAAAAAAAAATGTTTTTTTTTTTATTTTACAAAATAAATAAAAAGTGCATTTGCACGGTCTAAAAGTATCGAATTTTTCGTAACAATTCGTAACGAGAGCGCGTACGCTCTTTATCGCGCAAAAAATGATGTACCGAAGTGAATAAACACTAAAAAGTCGCTAAACAGTACAAAAAAGGGCAACAAATACAATTTTTTTTTGGGTTATCTATTAAGTTTTAACGAAAGTTGTAGAACAAAAGTTGTTTGTTTAAATATACAGAACATGCCCTTAAACGGATGCAGGCTGATTACCAGTAACCCTGTATATAAAATGAAGAAACGAAATAAGGTTCCTGTAATTAAAGCATTTTCTTATTCGTTGTATGAATACCATAAAAATAGGCCAGTGATGCCACACATAGATTAAAATCTACATTTATTTTATATTGATAGGTCTCCAAAAATGATGTTGAGGTTTCTAAAATAGTTTTTGTCTACACTGAATAATTTGCGCGAGAGACACTTCCAAAGTGGTAAAATGTGTCCCCCCCCCCTCTAACTTCTAAAAAGAGAGAATAAAAAACTTTAAAAAAAATATTATGTACATTACCATGCAAACTACCAACGAAAATTGGTTTGAACTCGATCTGATGATTGGTTTTTTTTAGTACGTCATAAATACATTTTTATTATTAAAACTTCGATCAAAGTTATAACGAACTAAAAAAACTATGTGTACTATGTATATTATGTTACTTGCTGCAACCGAACCCTTCATGGGCGAGTCCAACTCGCACTTGGCCACTTAATTTATTTGAAGGAAATGCAACTTGCAAAATGCGCTTCGAAAAGCTACCTTTAGTGGAACCCCTGGGTGAGCATGCACGGTGGCCTGGAATAGATCGTGCTTAGCGACAAGGCTGCCATAAATATTACCTGTCAAGCGTTTAATAATAAGTTTCATAATAGTATTTCCTTTTATTTGCAAATTTTAATACAGTTTTCTTATCTCATGTATCTTATATTACTGCGGGCTCTGCGTAATTCAATATTAAAATAATAATTGACCTCACAAAATAAAATGCTGGACAGTCAATAATAAGCACATAATGGTGAAATATGTATTAATCTGCCATTTTAATAACATCACTCTGCTCGCTGTCCTTGTCCAATATTACACAGCAAAAAATAAGAGCCATTATTGGAGACTCGTCTGATAGATAGGTATGTACAGTCGATGACAAAAGTTTTTGTATTCTTATTAAAGGGGCGCCTAAAGCCAGAAAACGAAAAAAGGACATTTTCGACGCCGCTCACTGAAGTTAAGAAACTAAAAACTATGACAAAAAATATATTGAGGTGTGGGTACAATCAAGAAGAAGCACAATAACCGAATAGAATTTTAAAAATAGATCAGAGTTTTTTACAATAAAAAAATAAAAATGACACCGAAAAAACCCGTTTTAATTCGAGTAGGTACTCGAAATTATCAGCGATGACCCCACATTATTTTTTGGTAATAAAATTCCTATTTGTACGTTCTAGTAAAGTAACCGAACACTTTTTTAAATTTATGTTTAGTTATTGAGTAATTAAATAAAACTTGGTCAAAAATGGACTCCTGATTAAATATTGATTTTTCCTCCAAACTGTGTCATGCTATTCTCGACTTTATGTACATCACATTAAGAAACGCGTCGCGCGGGTGAAATCTGATTTTTTCCTGGCTTTAGGCGCACTCTTAAGACACGTTCTCAAGCAGTTTATCAGTGTGTGGAGAAGATATCACAATTGAGTAAAGTATTTTTTATTATATTATAATATTTATGTGGATCTATTTCTAGTGCACTTCTTAACTGCATATCAATGAGTAAACCTACGGTCACCTTATACATACACACACATAAATATCTAAGCGTAGGCATGAAAAATATAATTGATTACAAAAAAATCTTAGTTGAAAGAAATCATTATTAGCGATAAAATCACGTTTATGTCGAAAATGTTTTTCCGAATTTTAATTTTTCTTCTGTTTTATAAACATTTAGCAATATGTTTTAAATTGTAATTATCTCATTAAAAATATTCTTAAATGTAGAATAGTACATTTAAGCTACTAAAGTAGGCCAGACACCCCAAACTTAGAAAATAATATAGGTTTATTACGTATACCCTTGTTCATTAGCCATACTTAAAGAAAATTCCAAGAACATAAACGGGACCCAATGCGCGCCACAGTCAAAATCGCATAATTTTTTTACGAGTTTCTTTCCGTCGCATTTTCCTTGTAAAGAGTAAGTTTCAAAGAATCTCATATCGAGAACTACGCTTTTTGCGCTTCAACGCATGCCCGGAAGTTATCAAATAAAATTCTTTTTATAGTTGTTTCCTAACTTTCCAACTTACAAACATTTGGTCGACACTTGTACCCTTTTATTACTGTCTGTACCCAGCCTGAGTGTTTTGATAGATCATCGGAAATAGTCCCCATTGTCTCATCTTTCGTGGCTAGGGACGGGGTCCAATAACTATCGATATTACATTCTTGTGATATTGATCCTGTTAACCAGCGTAACATAAAAATGTAGTTCAGTATTACAATAATATCGCTACGTTATTTATTTACTTTTAACATAAAACTGACTTAAATTTAAAATTAAATTTGGACACTTGACTAAACTTCATAAGAATCTATAACTACATCGTCTGAATATATGACAGCAAATTTTAGTTTTTAGTTTCAGAAACTATATTTTTAAAAACCACTACACCAATTTCGATAAAATTTATACGGGACACGTCTGAACTATGACCAAAAACAAACATACAACCGAATTGAGAACATCCTCCTCTTTTGAAGTCAGATAAAAAATATGCGTGTAATTATGAGCCAGTGTGGACCAATTCAACAAACAATATTTGTAATTACACAACATTACAATGTCTATATACTAAATTAACTAAATTAATTATTTACTTACGTATTTTGAACTTTAACACAAAATTGCTAGACATGACGCTATACTAAATTTTACACCTTACCATGTGAAGGTTATAACTACCTATACCCGAGTATACTGAGAAAACCTGGAAAATGTATGTGCTTTTAGTGCACGATAACTCATAAGAAAATCACAATTTTGAAAGCGTGAAAAGTTATTTGAGAATTACACATAACGATTGCTTGGAGCTGAAAACTTAATTTAAAATAACAAAGTTTTTGCATTCAGTAATCAGAACTATCACTAATCATAATCTGCCGTGACCACTATACAATAAATTATAGTATCTTTCCTATGAGAGTACTTTTATTTTTTACATCTTACATATTTTATTGGAATCACTACTTTTATTATTAGTGGACTTATTTGTGATTTTATCTAAGTTTGAACGAACAACTGAATGCTTATAAAAATAAACATAATTCGATACGTAAATATTTATCGATAATGTGCTACGTCAAGTGCGTCACTGAGAACGATTTCCATTGAGAGCCATCTAACAGGAGAGTGATTCATTAATTTCGTCAAGACATCCGAATTCAGCGGAGAAATGGCACTTTTGCCAAAACATAAACAAATCGATATCTACGAGCTTTATTCTCTGGGTACCGATGTTAGGTACTTTTATTATTTTACTGCGTATTCCTTCCTGTGACGTTGTTAGAACAAACAATTTTACTTTGAGCATATCGCCGCAAAAAAAACATCATCATCAACAGCCCACTAAATGTTGCTACTGCTGGGCCTCGGAGCGTTCTCTCGCAAAGAGAGAGTTAAAGCCATAATCCACCACGCTCTCATCAGAAACGTGGAGTCAAATCTCTTCGTTCGTGTTTTTGGAACATCAATCATGAAACGTTTTTATGTGGGAGCCCTAAAATAAAACTTTTCGTATTAAACTAACGTCATAAAAAAAATTAAAAACTGGCAAAGACCACTAACCTTCTGTCTGTCATGGCTAAAATTTTAAATAGAAAAAAAAAACTTTCTTAACATTCAGACAGGCAATTGTGGGAAGTTTTCCGAAAAGCTAGTAAAAGGTACAAAACAAGGTTATGCACAACGATTATCTTAATCAGGAAGGTTTCCATACTATATCTATCCATCGTGAACCACTTTTACCTACTAATAATTATTATTATTTAAAATGTTCATGCTCTAGGCGAGAGGTGATCAAGACAGTCTTTTATTTTCAACACGAGACTTTCTGTATATTATAGGGATTCTTTGTGGCCTTGTAAAATCTATACTTATGTTATAAAACTGAAGAGTTTTTTTGAACGCAAGGATCTCGGGATCTACTGATCCGAATATAAAGATGATTTCTCTGTTAGATAATCCATTTAGCTTTATTGGCTATTTAACATTATGCTATTATCAACACAAGCGGAGTATGAATGAAAAATGGAACAAACACAGGATTTTTTTTGCGTTTTGGTAACCTAAGACCTAAGGTAACCGTATTTGTTCAAAATTTTAATTGGTATGACCAATTTTGAATGAATGAATGAAAACTCTTTATTGTTCACACCTTAAAATAGTACATAAAACATATAATAGGAATACAGTAAAACTAGTGAAACAACTGGCGGCCTTATCGCTGAAAGCGATTTCTTCCAATTTTCGATAGAAAGATGGCGTAGCGACGTGTGCAGGGTTTGGCTGGTTAAAAAATAATAGTACCTACATTTTTGGACATTCTTCACACTGCACCCTACCTGATCCGAAACTAAGCATAAATTGTTCATGGAAGCCACATAGCTGATACTCATTTCTTTGGAAATACATACATTCTAACTACTTAGTTACTTTCATTACTTAAGGTATTAAGATTTTTCCCCTGAGTTCAGCTAAAAGCTTACGAATTATGTAAGTATTAGCCAAACCCAACAATAATTAATGACTTCCGGCGGAAAAATGTAAAAAGAGGACAATATTTTAGGCCGAATTTAATATTTATACCGTTTTTACCACAATATAATCCTGAATACATAATGCTGAGAATAAAGACAAAATTGTTTGTCTTAAGAATATTTCCTGCTGCATTACAAAACTTGACTCAATCTTATTATATTGTCTCTTTGAATTCGCTTCACGTTACTAATTTCGATAATTTCTGTTCTTATTTTTGACTGTAGGTCATAAAAATTGTTTACATCGCGAATGAGCCTTGAGTTAAAGTTATGAATTCAGCATTAGATTTTGTTTCACAGCGAATTTAAAGTACATTTCTGATTAACATAATTAAACAATATGTATAGCTTATTGTTTACCTCTATATGCTCTTTCGGACTAATATCTGTATTTTTACGTTTCCAATGTAAGCCAATTCAAATTTTTGTGAGCGTCAGAACCGCTGGACCAAGTCTGATTTTTTTATGTTTGATAACCATCAAATTTTAGTACCTTTTTGGTACTATTTATAGGTATACAAATATGTTTACAAGACAGATGTCTTGTAAACATATTTGTATACCTAGTTCATTACAAAAATCACAGAATAATTATTAAAAACAAAAAAAAACCATATTTTGTGTAACATGCTCCCCCTGAGTAAGTAGCATTAGTATTAAATTATAAGATCTTATTGTAATTACCCTTTTTCGCAAATAAAGAAATTTATTATTATTTATTTATTATTAATAGTATAACAAAATTAAAATAAATAAATAAAATATAAAAATTTGGTGGACAATTCACACACAACACCATCTGACCCCAAACTAAGCAAAGCTTGTATGATGGCGGCCAAATAGCTGATATATACTTATATAGTTTTAAATACATACTTATTATACATAGAAACACCCAGACACAGCACAAACATTTGAATTCATCACACAAATATTTGCACTGGGTGGGAATTGAACCCACGACCCTCGGCTTCGCAGACAGAGCTACTACCAACTAAGCCACGAGGCCAGTCAAATAAATCATCTGTTTATATTGTGAAGAAGATTTTAATGCTATGCTATTTATCGAGCTTTGCTGAAACACTAGAGATAATAATGATTTGTATTAGCAGCATACAATATAAACTCATGATAATTATGTATGACTCGACGGGACTAGACTGATAAAAATATCAGGGTAAGAGTAAGTAAGGGTCGTTGGTGAGTTATAAGGAAGGATTATGTCCAGCCAGCAGATAAGGACCGGTACATATTTCTTAAATTTCAACAATACCAAGTTTTTTTTTTTTTATTTAAATTAACCACTCCACAGACGCCGGGGTCCGTGATCTTTGTCATTACAATTCTTTTTTTTTTACATGTGTCTTGGATTTGGAGAAGAAGAGGAAAATAGGGGGGAGTTGGGAACATTTTACACCTAATTCTAGTGCTCGTCTGTTGAGCCGATCACTACCGGTTGGGATTCCGCTAGTAATCGACTCAACATCGATTCTTTGCCTAACTGTCATTTGCCCAAGCCGCCTTCTCTCGGCCCAGAGCCTCCACAACGGCCGCATTTCTGTCCCTGATGGCCATCTGCAGGTTGAAGTCTCGGATGGTCTTCGGTGATGCAGCCGACGCTCGCCGCACGAACCGGCCGATGGCGTCGTCGGTGTCGTCAGCGTAGTATGTGAAGGTCCCTGTGTGCCGCGAGATTGCAACAACCGCATGGGGCACGCTCTCGTGCAGCTTCATGTTTGCCTTGGTTTTGATTGCGATTACCGACTCGTTTGTTAGTCCCTGAGCTTCATGGATAGTAAGGATACGTGACCCGGTGCCTGACCCATAACCCTGGTTTGTCAGGGTCTCCTTCTCTTCTTGAGTGTGAACTAAAAAGAGGGTGTTTGGTAGGGTGTTGGGTATTTGCGCTCCCTTATACCTTCTCTGCTCTAGGGACATTATACGGGACGCTGAGGAGTACATACCGGAGTATATTTCCCTCAGCGCATATGCGACATCCATCGGGTTGCGATGTGTGCAGAGCAACTCCTGGCTGATCTTTGTTACCAGGTTTGGGCGGTGATACCTCATTTCGAAGAGATTTTCCCTGTCGATGTAAGGCAACTGATTGACGTCTCCGATGAGGACAATTTCACCAACACCAGACAGCCTTGAAGCCATCACAATGGCTCCAAAATGGTTCATGAGAGCTTCGTCCACCATAAGGCGACTGAAACTTTCTCTTCCGAAACCATTTACCAGAGCAGAAGCCATGGTTCGCACTCTGGTTTTGACCAGATTTCCGATTCGGTGCGATAGCTTTTCTCTGAGATCTTTTGCTGCCTCAGTTGTTGTGGTGATGATGGCGTCCTTGTCCACGTCGAAGTGTCTAATCACCCATGTTGTCTTTCCACATCCCGGAACAATACCAAGTTAAAGGCTTTCAATTTTTATCCATAATACTTAAAGTTCATGTAATGTTGATTGTGGTAACCGACTTTTACTTTGACAAACGTTATTCGTAAAACTGATATTTTTAAGTCTTGAAGTAATCTGGGTACTGATTCTAACAACCGACACAAATTCAGAATGACATTCCTTGTCCCTCTCATTCTAAACGCGTAAGACAAAGACCGAGAGGTTTGATGGCATGCCGAGATCAATCCGATTGGTTTCAGAATTGCTACGCTGGTGTTCATGTCATTTTTATGTACAAAATATTAATTCTACGGTTAAAGTCAAAATTGTTATACTCCTGAGTTTAAATTTTTAAAACCCACCTTTATAAGTATAATATACTGTGACACTTGACTAACTTATTAACAGTTAATTTTGAACCAAAAAACTACACACGGAAAGCAGATGTACTTAGTTGTCTGCTTTCATCGGCGAAAGCCGAAAGCAGAAGGCAGAGGAGTTAAGGCCTGCTTTCATTTAGAGTAGTGCGAGTGGGAGTGAGTAGTGCATGTGTTTAGTGATTAGTAGCAGACGTGTGGTCACCGATTGATTATTGCGAGTGCATAGTAATTAGTCGCGATTCGCACTCGCACTCGCAATCGCACTCGCACTAATCAAAATACAAACGGACCTTTAGGCGGTAGACCTGACTGATGCAATCACTAATGCGAAATTATGAGTCAGTTGTCAAAACCAAAAGTAAAGTTATTCTATGACTAATAAAATTCTAACTAAAGTTATTATTTTCAGTTTCAATAGAAATATACATTGCAGAAATACATACATCCAAACTGCATAATACGTCATCATCACATCATCAGCCTATATCAGTTAACTGCTGGCTGGACATAATCCTTCCTTATAACTCACCAACGACCCTTACTTACTCTTAACCTGATATTTTTATCTAGTCCTATTGAGTCATACAAAATTATCATGAGTTTATATTGTATGCTGCTAATACAAATCATTATTATCTCTAGTGTTTCAGCAAAGCTCGATAAATAGCATAGCATTAAAATCTTGTTCACAATATAAACAGATGATTTATTATAATTTTGTCATACTATTAATAATAAATAAATAATAATAAATTTCTTTATTTGCGAAAAAGGGTAATTACAATAAGATCTTATAATTTAATACTAATGCTACTTACTCAAGGGGAGCATATTACACAAAATACATATTTTTTTGTTTTTAATAATTATTCTGTGATTTTTGTAATGAACTAGGTATACAAATAATTATGTTTACAAGACAGATACAATACCTTAAGGGCTAGTTCTGTAGATGACGACCGAACAAACATTTGTGTCACTTTTGAAAATTCTAATAAAAAATATTGACCGAGGGAAAAAAAACTTTTTTCTACGATTCATATACCTAAGTCATAGCACAAAAGTTAATATAATTGTTAATATTGTTCTATGAGATGCAGCGGATTGTTCGATCTTATCAGTCACCCTGTATAATATTTACCTAAATCAAACTGAAATGTATGTTAGCAGATATAGGAAACTTACCGCTAGGTTTATGGGGTACAAATAAGTATATATTTACTAAATACATGTAATAGGTATATATGCTGAAATAAAAATCATCCATATTTTTTTCCAGGGACACTATAAAATTAAATATGAAATAAAAATGTAAGGTACCAAAAAGGTACTAAATAATTGCAAAGAAATAATTCCGTAATTTTGTCTCTAACTATGTGAAATAGATGTGGTCCAGCCAACCTGACGTCAGAATGGCTGCCCACTTTGTTTTCGTGTTTTTTCACTGCTCATCGAGGTACTAATTATTTGAACTAAGGTACCAAATAGTACCAAAAAGGTACTAAAATTTGATGGTTATCAAACATAAAAAATCAGACTTGGTCCAGCGGTTCTGACGCTCACAAATTTTTGACGTAATTCAGAAAGAAACATATTAGTATTAATTGGTACATATTGGCCGTCTTTAATCTTTTATATTTAATTATCTTTGGCACTCAAAAGTTTATAAAAACACGTTACGTCGTAAAAAATAATATGTAAGCGAAATTGTTCTGGACAGGCCTGGCATGTCTCTTCACTCTATACCATAAAAAAATACCTGTATCGCGTAAATGTCTAAAATGCAACGGTAAGATTTATAAAAACACGTTTCGCTCCCGATTCGCAGTCTCCTATTTGGGTAAGAGTTTCATATTTACATAGTCCCATATCCACATGAATATTATTTCTTTTGTTCTGCGACGGATGTCTACGTTCCCCGATGATGAGCGAAGCTTCCCGCCGCGGAGCAAACTAATGACTACTTCGTATACTGAGCCGCGAGTCGCGGATTTCATTTGAATACATCCGTACAGTGGAGCTGGGGCAAAGAAATGAACTGAACGCGGTCTGGAAATGTTCAATGTAAAATAAAATGGGAACTGGACTCGATTAGCACAAGGCCGAGGCAAATGGTCAATATTACTAACAATAGATAGGGAGTTATACCCAGTAGTGGGATAGAAAAAAGTGTGAGTGTTGATAATGTTTTTTTTTTTTTCGAACAAAGTTTCTTGGGGCAGGTTTGGAGAAGATAAGTAAGAGAGGGTTCACACGGCGCGGCTGCCAACCGCGCCCACGCGCGGGCGCGGCAGATTTCCATATAAATTTGAATTCAATACACACGACGCGGTTTACGGCCGCGGTGGCTGTGGCAGCCGCGCGGCGCTCGCGTGGCTGCGCGCGATTCTTGCGCAGTAGCTTTCCGGAGCAGAAACCGCGAAAACCTGCGGTCTCGTGAGTATTAAAACAAAACCGTCGCGCGGCGCGGCGCCGCACCTGCGCGTGGGCGCGGTTTGCAGCCGCGCCGTGTGAACCGGTTCTAAAGGTTTTGCTACGCGACTGAAAAAATGTGATAATAAAACCGTAAGAAAAATATGGAACGAAAGTGACGCGTAAAAACTGCCCGTGACCGGTGTTTTCCAATTCAGATAAAAAACGAATAAATAGCTTTTCTTAGAGTAATGTATAGTTTTTATTAACTTTATGGTTTATACGTTCCCAAAAATAGAATAATATCAATACCATATTTACTATTCAATGATAAGATACTCATAATGCAAGATTTGGTAATAACAGAGCGGAAGAGGAAATGAGAAAAAAAAATCTTTTCCCTTGTACCGTATCGTTATTCTTTTGTTTTGTTTCCTTGCTGCAATATTGCCATGATATCCAGCGTAAGCTAACCCGTCTGATTGTCACTACACGCTGTAAATATGAAGAAGCGTTTTTATTTCTTTCCACACCAAAGTGTCAAGATTTACTGGTCGTTGTCAAATTGGTACACATTCCGATGTTTTTAACTATTCATATGACTCGTTATTGTTTGCGAATAATGCGCTTTCTGATGCTCTATTGTCTTTATTGTGCAGGAGTCAAATTATTCTTTCGCCATTGTTGAAAATTTGAGTTTTTATCGTCATTATGATGAACTGCATAGAAATAAAATGATCATGTGAAATGTTCGGGTAAAATTTACTTGAAAGTTACGCGTAAAAAAATCTTATCGAAGCTAATTCCATTAAATTCAATTCATTTATTCGAACCATAAATTCATTAGAACACTTGGTAACGTCATTTACAAAAAAGCGAAGAATCTGTGAGCATAATAAGATAAAATAACAATGTCAAAACGAATAAAACAGCTGTAAAGGGGTCTCGTCAATTAAATGCAGCTGGAAATAGACTTAGTCTTAGATATTCCACAATATAATCTATCTGCGTTCCAAATTTTAAACTGACCTGTTTAGGCTTTTCTACGTTACCGAGCAGTAAAGATTGAAACATCTACATAAATGTCCAAGCTTTCGTATTTGTTCCATTAATAGGATGTCCAGAAGTATTGCCATTCAGTGTGATAATACCACAAGAATTTTGGGGAATCAACTGTTTTTTTTTTTAATTTAAATTTGTCACTCCACGGACTCCGGGGTCCGTGACTCTTGTCATTTCAAATTTTATATAATTTTTACATATTTCAAGGATTTTCAGAAGAAGAGGAAAATAAGGGGGGAGTTGGAAACATTTTAAACCTAATACTAGTGCTCGTCTGTTGAGCCGATCACTACCGGTTGGGATTCCGCTAGTAATCGACTCCACATCGATTCTTTGCCTAATTGCCATTTGCCTAGGCCGCCTCCTCCCGGCCCAGAGCCTCCACTACGGCTGCATTTCTGTCCCTGATGGCCATCTGTAGGTTGAACTCTCGGATGGTCTTTGGTGATGCAGCCAACGCTCGCCGTACGAACCGATCGATGGCGTCGACGGTGTCGTCAGCGTAGTATGTGAAGAATCAACTGTAGTAAGTTGAAGTGAGCTTTGGCATCCTCCTTAATTTTCTATTTGCCTTCATAGGCTTTCATCAGTCTATGGATAGCTAAGATATTTTATTTATATTTTATGCTCAGTAGACAGTTTAATATTATGTAGTGTGGTTTCCATTGCAATTTAGTTTTGTACATAGTCTTTTATCAAAAATAAAAATAATACGTTTGATGTTTTTCCATATTTTCGAACGCTATACTTACATAACTAAATGAAAATCGCTGCTGCTTTATCAGTCTATAATAAACAAAATTGCAGTTTCAAATAGGAGTACAATTTATTATCAAAAGAAATGTTTTATTCACCGTTTGGTATTCTTTGAAGTTCTCTGCTATAAAATGCGTTGGATAAACGTATCACAACAGTCATCGTATATAAGTGATTCTGTTCACTAACAAAAAAAAGCATTTCGAGTATTATTAAAAATAACAATTTGTCAACTTCAAAAATCTTTTTTTACGAACTGGTATCCCAGCCTCTAAAGAAGATTGAGACAAAAATATATTTAAAAATACTTATAAAGAGCAGAGCGTAACGAGTCAAGATATTTTGGTCCTCAAAATGGTCTTAAAATCTTTACCTGAAGAATATTCCAAACCTTTTTTGCCTTGTTTTCGGGTGTTGAAAAAATGCAATGTTCACTTTTTCGACGATCGCCCTATTTTTTTCAAGATTTTGCCGTATTTTTATATGTTGCCTAGTGTGGTAATATATGTCGTTGCGCTCACTATCCACTTGATCGTAGCGTTCAAGACAGGCAGTATAAGCTTAGATGAATTGGTCGACGTAGTGCCAGTTTACGTGGTGTGTGTGCAAAGTGAGTCATTTACGGGTTTGTTACTTTAAATATTCAGGTTTTTGACAACACAAAAAATATTAAAATGTATGAATTTCAAATTGTAAGGCATATTTTGCCACAGAATTTGAAAGACTTAAAATTCTTTATTGTTTCCGCCATTAAATTATACTTGTTATTATATATTATGGGTATAAATATACAAATGAAAAAGTGGCAACCTAATTATAAAAAAAAAACATTTTGTTTGCATGTTGAATTTCTGTTTTGTATAAATTCAAGGCATCACATTCTACACACATGTTGTTAGTTTAGTTATATTAAAAAACATTTTGGTCAAAGGATTTTTGCCAAGATGTCTTGGATTTGAAGTTGATTAAACAAATAGTCCCCTCATCAAACATAAAAAAAAATATTGGAATTAATTTTGCCAAATAAATTTAAAAAATCGAACTTTTATGTATATACGAGGATTCATAGTGACGTAATATTGACTTTTTATTGTGTGGAGTTTTAATATGCCGCATGATTTTTGTCGGACATGTTGACAAGACACAACAAGTTTTGAAATTAATTAAAAATGTGGTTAATTTGTCCGACAATCATTCTGCGTATGAAGGGTCCAGCACCACGAAAATTTCGAATACGGCGTCATTCGAAACTACAGCGTCGCCAAAACTTTTTTTATACACTAAACTGCAGAGTGACTAAACGAGCAGGAAATGTGCCTGGTGGTAAGCAACATGCTTGCCTATAACAGTAGAGTGACACGCAGCTTTTGGAATATGAAGAATCCAAATCATTACCGAGCACTGCGCTGCGCTACACACAGATGTATTATTATGATGCTTTATCTCAATGCCTGGTGATTTTGCTGCAAACTTTGCCCTGCAAACTGAAAGACAGTAATATTTGTACACTACTGCTTGGCGGTAGAATAATTGGCAGCGGTGTGGTACTTCCCCAGGCGGACGCTGCAAAAAGTCCTTCCACTACAAATGAACGTGTCAAAGAAGTTTTTGTTCATTGTATTGGAGCCTAAATAAAATGAATAAAATATCTTGAGGTTATTTTAAAGCGGTCATGTAAACACACTTTGCTTAACATGCTCGACTTGTCCCTCTCAACTTTTATAAAATCCTTAAAACAAAAGATGTTTGTGTTTAATACGAAGCATCAACAACTCGACGTGTTTTTTCAAGCTGAGCCCATCTCGACCTTTTCCAGCTATATTCCAAACTGCAATTATAATCTCTAACGAGAAGAAAATAGAGTCTATGATAGTTCGACTGGGAAACCTATGGAGGACAGAGGGGCTTTCTGAGGCGCAGATTTGTAAGAAGAATGTGTTACTGAAGCGTTTGAAAGTTTGCCATACAGGTATGAAATATGTTTGATACTTTACAAACATTGCAGAAATATTCATTGTTGTGTGGTGTAATGCAATAGCACTTATTGAATGTGCTTGTATTTGACCGGAACTTCAAATAAAAAAGTTCCATTAGAAATTTGGTACTTTCTTCTAGGATTAAGTACCTATCTAACCTATAGGTGTAACTTTGCAAAATAGTTTTAAAGTTTTTTTTTTGTCCTATTTTTTTGGTATGTCAATAAATTATATCTGTCTATATATTATTATTTAATACTTCAATCTATATACGTTTTGAATCTAAACGAGATCGTGCTAGGATCTGTAATTACTTAAGTAAATACAAGCGGCATGCCTCCCCAAGTAGCGAGTTATAAAAGCGGCCTTATTTCAGCTGTGGTGGTCACTGGTTAACATATGCCGCTGTCATAACTTTTAATTTCATTGGTAATTGCGTGTGAAGCAGATAAATATACAAACCTTTACGATATACTCACAAAGCAAAACCAAATAAAAAAAATGTTAATGGTACCTTTACCAAAAAAAAGCAATATTTTCCAGGAAGCCGTGTAGAAAACTTAATTAACAATAAATAAATAAATCAATTAGTGACATACTAGTTATTGTTAAAAATATAATCAACATCCATTCTAACAATAACTCATCAAAATACTTTTTGAATAACCCTATTTCATACCCTAATACATAAATGTAGGTGTGCAATTTCAAATACAAATAAAAAAAAACATATCAGTTTTGGATCAGATTTTAGGTGTAGCAGTAACAGTTAAGAAATATGTCCATTTAGTTAAAACAACAGAAATCGTTGGATGCGGGCAGCGCAAGACCGGACTTTGTGGAGATCCTTGGTGGAGGCCTTCGTTCAGCAATGGACGTCCTTCGGCTGATATGATGATGAGTTAAAACAAAATCCATTGTAGTTTTTTTTATATTAAAGAGTGACGAGACGAGCTGGACATGTGCTTGATGGTGAACACCACAGTGACACAGCTATTGGAACATTTCTCATAATTTCATTGGAGTTTTCTTAACAAAACATTATTTACAGTATTCTACTGGATATATTTACTCGGTTCCTGGCACTACATCTTGGGTCCTGTACTAGAGATAATTATCCAGAGATATATCTTACCGCAAGACTATGAATTCAAACTGCCGTTCAAATGTTACTTCCCGTTTGATCCGCTTAGTAGCTGGGACGTTTACATTGCTACGTATTTCTTTGAAGGATATAGTAGTAAGTATTCTTTGGTTGCCTTTCCTTTGATTCTATTCTAATTCTATTTTCAAAGTACAGTCAAGAAAAGTTTCTACGCATTTGCGTGCCAAATTATTTCATGTTGTTTTTAGCCGATTAGAAAAAGACAAGGTTGTCAAATCGGTTGTATGCTCAGTTCGGTTGTATGGTACTTGTACCCAAATTTCGTAGGGATCTAAAGTGGATCCATTACCACGTCGCGTGAGTCGCGTCGTCTCAATGCATGAAAACAAATTTGAGTTTTTTTATTCATATTTAAAAAATCGCCACACCGGTTTCGATAAAATGCATATTGTACCCACCTCTGAACTGTATATATCTTCCAAACAAAAAATACCCATCAAAATTGATTTACAATTGACGGCGCTATTTTATTGAATTGATTTTATCGCGTATACTATAACACACATACAAAAAAACATACAACCGAATAGAGAACCTTCTTTTTATTTGAAATCGGCTTCAAATGAAGCAGATTTTCATCGCACAATGTTTGCTTTTGAAGTGAAAAAAAAACTAATAAGTATTAGGTGTAGAGTTATAAGTAAGACAACATCATCGACACGTCGAAGAAGAAGTGAAAACTTCTTTTGGCGCGCTACAGATAGATTTTTCGCGGGCTGTGAACTGAATTCTAGTGTCATGCTCGGGAATGATAAGACATCTTCAGGTAAACTCGGGAACATGGTCATTGACCATCGAGAAATGGGTTAGCATTTCCCATGCTAACGCATTTCTAGATGCCTTGCTCTTGGCCACACCCTCCAGTTTCACCCGCGTAGTTTTCAAAGTAGCCTATCAAACTTTTCAATTCTATCGGCAGTTCCTGCAGACTGCCAATTCTTTTTTGATATCAATAATTAGTTACGTATCAATTAATATTATTACAGTGATTACAATCGTCTACGGCCACTTGGGCACAGATTTGCTGCTGATTATTATCTGTTCGCATCTTGCGACTGAATTCACGCTGATTCAAGAAGATTTCCTGCACGCAAAGCCGACAAACCAAAGTATTAGTCATGTTAATGAACTAGATGAATGTTCAAGCGATTCTGACATCTATGCTGATGATGAGAAGAGTCTGAATGATTTTATTAGAAGACATCAAATATTGATTGGGTAAGGTTAGCATTTCAAGTTACAACTGGTATTAAATTTATTTATGAGAACTGCAAACTTCGCTGGAGACGGTGTAGATAAATAAATACGTGCATTAGATTTAGGGAGTCTTATCAAATTTTATTACTTTCATTTCTTGTACTTTTATGGTTGGTATAAGTCCAGTCAATAATCAAAGTTAAACGAATATTGGAGAATACAACAACATTACCACACAGAAAAAAAAGGTATGCAATAGTTGATTGAAAACCAAAAAATATGAAGTAAAAAGAAATAAGGCAAGCATTAAATTAATAAAATAGAAATATGAATAAAAAATATTTATCTTAGATTAAATTTACATTTTGGATTAACATTGAGCTGAATGGTGCCAGAAATTGGTTTTTATAATAGGGTACCGGACTAAAATACACCACCCTAATTAGTCCGTCAGCTAGACCATGGAAAAATATTGGACACGTATTTTTTGTTTTTTCATAATATTAAAAATCGTCAAAGATATAGTAGACCATCAAACTTCGAGAGTGGGGGGGTCGCGACATCACTCGTGAGTAAAAATCAAAAAAACTCACAAGTGTGACGTCACACGAAACTTCGAAGCGCTGTATCTTCGTCATTTTTTGTTTGTGAAACAAAAGAAAAAATACATGTACAATATTTTTTGGCAGTCTACCTAACGGGCTACTTAGTTTTTTTGAGGATTGTACCCTAATCACTATATTATTGTTTTTAAACTGGTTGCCACGTCAAGTTGAATGCTTTTGAAATAGAAAAAACTAAAAACACCACCGAAAAAACGAAAATTTTCAAGTAACAGAATTAAAATACAAAATCCCTTCGCGTTTAAGTCTCGTTTGTGTAGAAACTATGCCGGAAAGCCGAATATCTGCGAAACAGAATCAAACGAAGTAGGCCATCTATCAAAGTAAAAATAAGGGGCAAGACAAAGAACCTTTGTCTTTTGCTATTGATAGATCGGCCCAATATCATAAGATTGTATCTCTTTAAGTAAATTAAACAAACTTGTAGCTACGTTTACCGGAGAACTAGTACAAACTCGCAGGTATGCTTATGTGAACTAAAGTAATGTTTTTGTTTGCAAAATGAACAAATCTCATTAAAAGCCTTAATGTTCAGAAAGAGTCTTGATGTACTTTAAAGTCTAGAGACTCATAAAAACTTTCATACTAACAAAACTTTAATGCTCACATGTATTATGCTTACTCATAAGTCTTAATCTAGATTATTTTGTCTCTACGTCCAACGTTTTAGATCATCGTCGTTGGAAATTTACAAAAAAATAGCTTTTACACACAAATTTAAAGCTATAAGACTGCATTTTTCACAGATTTGATAACAAGGATACATTATTGATTCATGACTAGTACTTAATTTAAAAAATACTTAGGTTGAAATTAACTAATAAATGTTAGGCTTAAATTTAAAAAAAAAAATATTCACTACACTTAACAACTTTCTCAGAGGAACTATAAAATCACCGAGCTTATGTAGGTAATTCTACTAGCGGCCGTTCCGGTTTTGCTCTGATATTGTCTTAAAAATATCATTAATCCACATTATGATACACAAATTAAGCAATTAAGGAATTTTTAGTTTCAATTTCAAACAAAAAATGTCCCATCTCTCAAGTTGGACCAAATTACACATAAATATATATTATGCCAACTTCTGTGAATATATGAAAAGTTCACTGGAAACAAACATCATGACACAGGATTAACATACATTGCTAGCTATCGACGTAAATCAATGGATGTGCCCTCCCAAACTTTATGCGCACCGAATTATGTTATCGTTGAGAAGAATGAGCTCACTCTTTCCGTTATAGTCGATTGCAGGAAGCTGTAAACGCCGGACGTTTATACCTATCACTATTCGTTGTCGACAACCAAAATTAGTAGAACCGCAACATACCTCGCCGCTAGCGCTTCTAGGGGTCAAGTAGATTAGTAGTTAGTAAACGAATCACGCTACACACAGAGACGCAGTTAGTAAACAATTTGCAGGTGTTCAGTCTTGCAGGCACATCTTGTGATTTATATGTATGTTGCTAGCTGTACCCTACGCGCGTAGCTACGCCACCTGTCGAGAGTTGTTCGTACCAACTCAGAAACTTTCTTTAGCTCATGCACAACAACTTTCATGATCATATTGAACAGATACATAGTTTACTGTTTACCATTATACAGGCTGACAGGTTGAATACTTTAGATATTGATATAGCGTGTTCTGTACTTGATTCTCTTTCTATTTACGTAAAAAAATAGGTGCTTAATATTTGACTAATTTAACTTTAATTATCCGTCAATAAAAATAAATAGGGTCACCAGCTCAGCGTGCGTAAAACCTCTAAAATTAAACAGCTGCGCCAAAAGTACCGTCTTGTCTTGACGTACCTACGGTCGTTAACCCCGTTCGCTGATACTAGCTATTACTTATTCTGTGCTAGAGCGCTCGGCCGGCGGCGGCGCCGGGGATTCACTCGTGTTACAGAATACTGCATAGAAATGTACAGCTGAGCTGGCGACCAATAGGCACTGCGTTGTTCATAATTTCCCTGTCTTCGCAGATTAATGTAGTGAAGGTTTCTTTGTAATTTATTTGTATTTTAATAATTACATATTTTTAAGCCCTTCATGTGACTATAATTCATCATAAATATCCTTCTATATCTAAAGTGTTCAAACAGTCAGCCTGTATAAGGACATACCAACATACACACTTAAAATGTTTAAGTTTAGAAGACATCAACTCAAAACGTGCCGGACAAACTTCTTCTACTTCAAACGCCGGCTTAGTCGAAAACATAAAGCGTTCACCTCCGAGCCGAATTGTAAAATATCACGAAATTATAAAACCATGTGTAAAATTAAAAACTCGCGGTCTAGAACATTCCTTTAATAACTTTCCAGAATGAGATATTTTTTGTGACAGTCGGCATGAGATTTTAATTGGAACGAAGTTTCCTATGGCAGGTTTAGAGGAGATAGGCATTTTGGAGCGCGACCGAACTGAAAAAAAGTGAGACTAAAACCTTAAGAAAAATAATAGTGGAAAGTGACGCGTAAAAACTGGCCGTGACCAGTGTTGCCAACCAGTGTTGCCAACTTAATTTTTCAGATGCTTATAATTTTTTTTTTTTAAATAAAGAGTGGCGAGACGAACAGGACATGTGCCTGAAGGTAAGCAACATGCCTGCCACCTAACAGCACAGTGACACGCAGCTATTGGAACACGAAGAGTCCAAATCATTACCTAGCACTGCACTGCGGTCGTCACTCAGAGATCTAAGGTGTTATATCTCTAAGCCCTGTAGTTTCTCTGGAAACATTGCCCTTCAAACTCGAACACAGTAATGTTTGCACATTACTGCTTGGCGGTAGAATAACTGGCAAAGGTGTGGTACTTCCCCAGGCGGACTCTGCTAAGAGTCCTACCACTGCTAAATAATAAAATTAAGATTATTTTTTTTGAAATTGTGTTTGTATATTATCGAATGGAACTTCGTGAACCTGGGGTCCCATGATACCACACCTATTTTTCTCCGGATATTTTGTGAACGTTTTTTTTTATAGTTGACCTCTTGGTATATAACTATACCGTTCCTTTTTTTATATCTAAATCGTTTTGAGAATTATTTTAAAGACATTTTTTTTTTTCAGTAAATTTAGTTTTACTATGCATGAACAGGCCACTTAATGTCCCCACTGTTAGGACTCGGGGTCTTCTCTTGCAAGGAGAGAGTCAAGGCTATAATCCACCACGCTGGCTCAGAGTGGGTTGATGGCTGACTTGAAAACTCGTGACCTCGAAAGATCGATCGACCGCACATGAGTTTGAAAATACAGTGGTGCGTGTGGGATTTGAACCCGGGGCTTGAAACGGCAGTCACCGCTCTCCCGACTAGACAAGCTGTAGTCTAAGTTTACTATAAAATATGTTTAATTGGCATTTTTGTTCTTTTTAATATAAATATGAATAAATTACCTAACTCCTAAAATTTTATCATTTCAGACTTTCAGTTGTTTGCCACCTGGAAAAATTTTGAACCTTATATAACCCTTTATCTGCCGTTTTATGTAAAAGTATTGTAATATAACTCATTTATGGTTTCAGACTCGCTCAAGATCTTGATGACGTGTTCAACAAAATGATTTTTGTTGATTTATTTGCAGCTACAATTTCGATTTGTTTTTTTGGATTTGCAGCTAAGGTTTCTATCATTAACGTTTTTTATCTATTAAAATGTGGATTGTGTATATGGACCTTTGTATCTATTTTAACGCACATTATGCGCGCGATGGTAGATGCAATTGCGCATACTTACTTAAAGTTTAAAGAAAGAAAAAAAGCAAAAGTGAAATATTAAAAACAAAACATGCATAAAAATACATTTAATAAAAAAACACATTTCACATAATATTTGGCACATTGAAAATACATCAAACTTGTTTTATCCGAGCGAATTTTGACTCGGACACAAGTAAATTTTGAAAACGTGACCTCTAATTTATCTTTTTCATGTTTAAGGTTGCTCAAGCCAATGCAATCTCCATCTTAAATAGCTTCATAGCAGTTGTGGGATCTATCATGCCAATATTTAATTTATGCTTCTACGGTGAAATTCTGAAAAGTGCTGTAAGTACCAACTTGGATATTTTTGAAAATAAACCTTTTTCTTCGACGTAGACTTTACACTTTTCGTATATTTACTTAACCAAACTAATGCAAATAATGCGTTAGTGCATTTCATTTATATGAACATATACCTATAAAAATATTAATTTACGTTTAAATAAAAAAATTGGTTGTCTGTAAAGTCAGTAGTTTACGGACGATAGTTTAACGTGAAACGTCATAACAAAACATTGATGAAATGATTGCATACAATACAATCAAGTGGAAGAGAGAGATAGATTCGACGCAAGCGTACAATAAGCGTAACAGGACACTTTTTTGTGCGTGCAGCCGGCGTTCGTCAATTTATTAGACGTTGTCACGTCAAAAAACATGTTTAAATGTAATAAAAATATTTTGTTGACGTTTATTGTTACAGAGTGAAGGCGTAAGTGGAGCTGTATACAATAATCGGTGGTACAAAGGAAACAAGAATTATGTTACATCAATATTCATTATTCTGCAACGGTAAAACTATAAAATATGCTTTGTTTGATTATATACAATATTAGATGAAAAACTAGCTATACCCTGCGCGCGTTGCTACGCCATCTGTCAAAAATTGGTTTTATTAACTTAGAAAGTTTCTTGAAATACTCGTACTAAACAATTAGAAGCAAACTTGTGTGCAATAAAATTATTATTGTTGGTTGTGTGATTATTTATGTTTTTTTACCGAAGAACACACATTTTACGGAATACATAATCATTATTTTTTATACCCGTACCAAAGAAAAACCAACCCCTGTGATTTTCTTGTATTCAGCAATCACACATTATATTGTAATATCAAGATTTCTAAAAATGAATCCCTTTGTTTGGTGTTCGCTATAGTTACGTTCAGTTTTGTATTGCAGACAACAGGATCTGTCAATCCTAGTCTAATCTCATTCTAGGAAATTCAATGTGTGATTATATTACACGAAGTTTATCGAATTCATTCTAATACTGTATTCTAATATCATAAATAAGCAACGACCCCTTGTCACTGGTTTTGTTTATTTATTTATTTTTAAATTTTTACGTCTGAGATTATTTATAAAAGTCCAACAACACTTATTCAGCGGGGCAATGCGGCCAGTATTACGGGGACCTTTGAGCGACACTCGGCGCGTGGGGGAGTTTTTATTTGACCAGTAACATGATTTGTCTTGTTACGTGCTTTGGTATTATTGTTTTTTTTTTGTGTCGACACTTATTTATTTAAATATGAATCAAAAAGAAAAAATAGCGCTGATTTAAACTGCTTCCTTAGGTGAGAGTTTCTTTGGAGCAATTGGTACTGATTTAGCAGATACCATATAAAAAATCACTAGGTTTTGCCCGCGGCTTCGCTCGCGTTTTGTAAGCGTACAGCCTAAGCGTTTCTGTGAATTTTTCGTCCCCATTTCACCACCTCAGGATGGGATTTTTCATAAATTCTTCCTTAGTAGATCCATACATCATAGGAGGATTACGTATGTGAAATATTAAGTTTCTAGCCCTAAAGGTTGGCCCTGTGCGTTAATGCAAAACTTCCATCCCCTATTTTACCCTCTTAGGGGTTGAATTTCGCAAAACTCCGACGTAGCGCGCGCTTACGTGCCAAAAGGCACCTTCATGCAAAATTTCAGACTCCTAGCATTTGTATAGTTTCTGAGATTTCGTGATGAGTGACCTTTCGCTTTAATATTATAATATTTATATATATAATATAGATTATGATTATAGCATCATTTTATCTCCGCCATTTTCGGAGCTTTTCTATGAATTTTCAACATGAACTATAGAAGAGAAGGCCAAGTACAAAATTACCCTGTTTTATAAGTACAAGTCATTGAAAAACTTAAGCGAGTAAATTCTGCAGTTCTAAAGATTTTAATTATTTGATAATAAATCCATACTTTTAACTTTCAGGTCCCAAAAACCTTGCTGTCTGTCTTCACTCAAATACAACCCAGTTTCTTTGATAACTTTTACCAAGGTACATAAATATGTATTTACAATTTATTAGCTTCCTAAGATAGTAAATTGATTGTACTAATCATATTCGTATATGAAAAATTAAATAGCTTGAATGTTTGTTGCTCAAATCTCAAAATTGCTGAGCGGAATAGATAGAAATTTTGAAAGTAGGTATACAGTAAACCTACTTTCAAACTGTACAACAAGGTTTTGATTTGTAAAAAATACTATCAGCACCCTGCGTTGTTCCTTTTTCCCTAATTTTACGGGGATAAAAAGAAGCATGTGTATTTTTTCCGCGGCGTAGCCACGGTGAGTAGATAGAAGCGGCAAATGAGCAGCGGTGCGAGACATGTGCAGTAAACACTTTTTAGATAGATGAAAACTTGTAAATTTGGGTCACTGACATGCGTAACAGTATAACATTTATCTGTAGTTATAAAAGCGGCGTATTATGCAAGATAGTGCTGCAAAATACTTAAATTCCAAGTTTATAAGTTTTAATTTGGATCGGCAGTCCCAGTGGCTGCCATTTTGTTATCCTAAGCCAAAAGTAATTTTATTGTGTATTGCAATATCATAAATAATTTCAAAACGAATATTTTTTGCTGAATTCTATATTCACTCAGGCTCAGCATTTTTTGTGCTAATTTCAGTTTCCAGGTCTACTGCCAAAGATCCATTATAACTACTGTCCCTTACCTCGACAAACATCTACCCAAATTTTTCACATCCCTAGTTTCAAAAGTTTCAAATAAATTTTTGATTTCAGGTATTGAGTACAACTTGGTCATATTTTTCTCTTGCATCCAGCGTTTATGAAGAAGATACTGAAGGAAATGCTTAATAGTTATAGTATAGTTTAATAGTTTTATTCATAATAATAAATATGTTTGTTCTTATAGCAGTAGTTATTTAGCAGTAGATAATTATAATAATATGAAATACTGTTAACACCGTCCTGTATGAACACTTTGAAAAGAATAAAGCACTTAGCCACCTTCTCGCCTGTTATTAAAAAAAAACGGTACGGTGTACGATGGAGCGTGCTTACCTAGAAAAACGGATTACCTCTCGATTTTATGACACCAAGATTATAACTATCGGTTACACAGTCTGGTAACGCATTCCATAGCCTAGCCTAGGTCGTTCGAAGTAATATGTTGTGCCAAACTGCCTTGTTCGAGTTCTTGTTGAGTTCGAGTCATGAAACGATGTCACTTTCTCTAACTATGAGCATTTACCGTCACCAAAAGTGTAATTTTCCTGCTATATTTAGTAACGCGGTTAAAACCACGGCGAACAGATAACCATTACACAAACACGCTACTTTTGAAGTAAGCCTGGTTGTATTTCAGAAGAAAGCGTTGAGTGTAAACCTATTACACAGCTGAGTGGAAGTAGTCGTACGTCTCAAACAGTCGATTAAATCGAATTCCATGAGACTGCCACCTTTCCGTTTTAGAATGTAATTTAAATGGAAACGGACGATACCTTTTATTTTAGTCTTAATTTAAAAACTACATCACAAAATGTTTTACTACGGTAAATAGTCACAGGGCGAGCTGGATATAAACATGATGGTAAGAAACACGCCTGCACCTGAAAATTCCAAATCATTTCTTAAAACTGCACTGTACTAACTCCTCTATCACCTAGATATATAAGATGATTCTATACCTTGTAATTTCTCCCGACGTCACCTATTTTCTGATGAATAAAATGTGGACGAAATATGTTCGTCAGACGACTTAGTACTTACTAACTCTACTCAAGCGTCCATATTTCATTCCTCAGAAAATAGGTGACGTCTGAGAGCTCTGGGATCTTACTCTATAACGTATTTTGAAGAAAAAAATACATATTAATAATGTAGCTCAGCTAATACGTAAGAATACAACAAATCCTACTGTTTTCCCAGAATAATATTTAAATCCAAATCTATGTGCGTAAAAAGTATTTTTGCAAATTACTCAACGGGTTTTTTTATTTTTGAGGCCTATATATGATACAAGAAAAATGTAGTGGTTAGAAAAAAAAAAAAAAACTTTTCACGTGGATATTTTGATTGTGCACTGCTAAGCTATGTCGTACAGTCAGCTACCTAAAACTATCAAAGTTTTTAAACGTATTTATTTGGCTCCAATGAAGTAAATCTTATAAATCGAATTAGATTAAAAATCTGGCTTTCATTCCCTGCATTCGAAATTTAGAATGAATACTCCCTACACGTTCATGTCAGTTTGCTGAAAAGCATTTCCATATCTTTTTCTTTGTTCTTTTAGTTTAATTGAAGACTTGAGAGTAAGGGGAATCCAATTAATTGTACGATTTCGAACACTAAAGCTCCGAGAGATTAAATTAAATCAGGTTAGAACACATGGAGACACGCTTTCTGTGAAGATTCCTACGAATGGCTACAGTTTTACCTACTCTCATTGTATTCACTAGTATCACTTCGCGGTAGAAGCCACGCTTACTTAATTTATTACTGAATGTATTTTTTATGAAATTAAAGTAGTTTAAGTTACTTTTTATTATGCAGCTGTCTGTCTGTGAAAGTCCTGTTGACATTAGCATTAGTTTATCAGTGATTTAAGCATAGAATACCTTTTTAAGATTACCATGTTGTGTTTTTGCCAAAATGCTGCTGACTGCGAAGCGACGATGACTTGCATGACACTTAAACACAGTCATGATGATGAGACATGCCAAGATGGTGGCAGATGCCTAGTACTTGAACAGGGTAAAGATATTAAGCCCTTGTTACACTTGGTTAAATTTAGTAACTAAATTAAGAAGAAAGCAATCCTCGCTTCTGCACACAATAAAACTTCACTAAATTCAGTCAACTAAATGTTGCCAAATTTAATAAGCTTTTTATTTGCCTGTGACCTATGTAACCGCGCACCTTTTATTGAGTTTAAACATATCTAATCATGCCCGCGTCTTTTGCGCGTGCGCCGACGCCGACGCAATTTGCTTCAACCCCAAGATCTGGTTTACGCAGGAAACTGATGTGTCGCTATCTCGGCACTTCATGACGCTTGTCAACATAGCTGTGTGAAGTAGTTCACTTATTCGTGTTGCAGTAAAATTGGCAAACACTAGCTTTCACAACGTGCATACATTCACATTATTTTCTTGTTCTTATCAATTATATTTGTACCAAAACAACAACATTTGTTTTGGTCGATGTGTCGCCTATTTCATCTAGTCAAGTACAGTCCGCGAGGTATAAGCTGAGCTTTGCATTAGTGTGAGTGATCACCAAAAGTACAGTCAGACGCAGGACGCTGTGACCATGTTCTCTTAATAAGGTGTCAATTTTATATTCAATAAATCGTTGTTTATTATGCAGTATCAATTGTATATTGGTATAAACGATAGGCCTGCCCTGAATACGGTATTCGGAAATTTTAAGTAAATAAGTTATACGTAGGTGACGGATCTCATGCTTTTCCATTAAATGTTTTCTGTTATTCTCTGTCCTTGACCATTTGAATCCTAAAAGAGATACTTCTTTTCGCAATGACCATATTGATCCTGGATAGTTAATGTCAGCTTGTTGTCTGACTGTACTTTTGTTAATAGATGCGTATGCATGTGATCACTCACACTAATGCAAAGCTCAGCTTATACCTCGCGGACTGTACCAATAAACTTACCAATAAACTTTATTATTATTATTAAGTACAGATCAGAGATTGTAATTAAGGCAGAAATGATCATCGTCTGACAGAATATTTAGTTTATTAGTAGGCAACCATTCATTATAAATCCGTGCTTGGTAAGTCTCAAACGGTCCCAAGTCAAACATCTTGAAATCCCAGTTATTAGGTACGACCGAACATTAGGCTAAAATGTAGGCATACTGTAACAAATAGGCATATAAGGTCAAACAGAAATTGTACTTAAGATAACGATTGGTTTGATAGTTTTCGTTATAATTTTAAGAGACACCTGTTGTACTTTGATAGATATTTATGTCTGTCTACCCGGTCAAAACTCCTTTCGGTCGTTCCCTTTGGAGACCACTAATGCAAACAAAACATGTTTATCTTTTGCGGTTGAGATTTTGCCACGAAAAAAAGTTTTCGTATTTTTATTTGGGAAGGTGGAACCATCTTTTTTTGTTTAAAGGCATATCCTTGAGCCAGTATTTATTTTGACATAAACTACATTAAAGTTAAAGTTCATTTACATAGAAATATCGTAAAATGAAAAAAAAAATGTTGGCTCGAAAATAGTCCCGAATTATTGAAAAACTTAAAAAAATCTAATTTATGGTATAGAGTGCATTTTTTTTTCATGTTTGCATATCATATAAAACACATTTAAAACAAAACATCACTACGCCTTCCTTGTAATTTAAAATGTCATAGCATCAGAACACTTGAGAACTCGAAAAAAAATCGAGTCAAGTGTCAAAAATTATAGTATAACATTTCAAATACACTAATTATAAACAAAATATACCGCTAGAAGCATCTTGAAACGTTCTTTAACAAGTACGGCGGCACTTCAATGTGTAATCAAATATAACCAAACCAAAACCTATCCAACCAAAAGTTCATAAATATAAAATACGAGTATTATATTTTCAGCAGACAGCTATAAAGTAAGGGTTTGAAGGGCAATGTTTCCAGAGAAATTACAGGGCTTAGAGATAGAATATATAGATCGCTGGGTGACGAGCGCAGTGCAGTGCTAGGTAATGTTTTGGACTCTTCATGCTTCAATAGCTGCGTATCACTGTGCTGTTATGTAGCAGGCATGTTGCATACATCAGGCACATCTCCTGCTCGTCTCGTCGCTCTATATTGTAAAAAAAAACTAATCCATAATTGTCTACTATTTCCTGTTTTTTAAGGTTTGTCTAAACTCTTGGAAAATCAATTTATTGATTCCTCAACAAAAAGCTCAACTCAGGCAGTTTGTATTGTTTGTTCTGTAACCCACTTAATTGCGTCTGCATTACATACTACCTACTAACCCACTCGCCAACTCAGCATTCCTTGTAAATCTTTCATGGCTTCGGCTATTACGACGGTATCGTTCGCAAATCGTAAGTGACAGAAGTTTAACCATTTTTAATAGCACATCTTAAACGAACTTTAATATCAAGGGTTTAATAGTGTTGTGGCGAATTCAGTAGTATCTTATAATTTGTCCTTGTCACGGGATTTAACACAAGATATCTCCTCTAAGAGACCCTAGATCACCCGGTCTGCGTAACCTGATATAGTTGTGTATACAGTCACGTCAAAGGAATTTCCTTTAGTAAATACTTCTCATGCCCAACAGTGCCAGTGTTAGTTAGTTTTGGTTTCACTGGTATTTTCGAGGAATTGGCTTCGATATATTTTACCTAAGAAAACACAGGCAGGTTTTTTTCCGTAAAAACATGTGATTTGTTCTGAGATCGATAGGGTACGTGACTTGGGTGAGACGAGATCTTCGATAGTGTGGGAGATGAGGTTAGTTTTCGTCACATGAATTTGCCATATCAGCCGGGGTTTATGTAGACTGATGAAAAAAAAACACGTGATGCAGTCTTAGCTTGTAATGAACTATCCTGTTTCTGCCATTTCCCCGTAATAAAATGTAGTTTATGTGCTATTCCAAACTATAATTTAATAAAATTGTGTTCGAAACTTCAACACGATCTGTTCGGACCTTCCGATTGATTATCAAATATCCAAATATTGAAATCTACGGAATTAGTAGGATTCGCTGTCAAAAAACAAGACGTCTTATCGAATGCGCAAACAACATTAATAAAATTTGGATTCAATTTTCAGATTCGATTTTGAAAGTAGTAGCACCGTTAGCACCTTTGGAATGAGCTGGCTAAAGTACTCATAGAAAAAAACTCTCTTGTTTGAAAAATACTTCAAAGTTTACAACGTTGCCGCAAAATTTCCAGTGTATTCATTTTTATTAGACTCATTTTACGGAGTGTACAGGTAAATAATCGGAAAGATTTAGTACTTTGTTGATTGAATTTAAAATGTCTCACAAGAAAGTTTCACTAGATTAGAACAATTTTAAATAATCAATTAGTGAAAAAAAAATGCGTAAATATAAAATGATTTCTAAAAATACTACTAACATTAATAACTTTTATTTTCTATGACGTTGATTAATTTAGGGATTGAGATTTTTATTTAGTAAGTTAAATTTGTTTATACGTAGACTTTTGCAGTAAACAATATTAACCGAGGCTTTTAAACTACAATAGGGTGAATAAGCATTTGAACTGGGAATTTGATTTCGTTCTTTTGATGTGACAGAAGATAAGGGAGCTTAGTATTCAACGATTGTTACCGGGTGTCATAACAAAACTACTTCGCTCTTGAATTACCAAAAAAAATATAACTCTTTCACACAGAAGTATTTTGAAGTAGGTATGTAATTGTTTCATGTAGATTACTACAAGTAGTAACATAATTGTATTTACATAATATATTACAAACTAGCAGCACTCACCAGTTTTATCCACGTAGTTCCCTTTTCCTTAAATTTACTAAAATAAAAAATAACTCATGTGTTATTCCAAATTATAACGTGATAGTATTCCAAATTTCAACCAAATCTGTACCTACAGAAGTTCCGACGTGATGGATCCAACATACTTCCAAACATCCATACTTTGACATTTATAATATTAATAGATTTTCTTAAAAATATAGAGTGTCGAGAAGAGCTGGACATATTATGCCTGATGGTAAGCAACATGCCTGCCACATAACAGCAGTGACACGCAGCTATGGGTAGTCATTTAGTAGTGGTAGGACTCTTAGGAAAGTCTTCCTGGGGAAGTACCACAACTTTACCAAATATTCTACCGCCAAGCAGTAATGTGCAAACATTACTGTGTTCCGGTTTGAAGGGTAATGATTCCAGAGAAATTACAGGGCTTAGAGACATAATATCTTAGATCTCTGGGTGACGAGCGCAGTGCAGTGCTAGGTAATGATTTGGACTATCATGTTCCAATAGCTGCGTGTTACTGTGCTGTAATGTGGCAGGCATGTTGCTTACCATCAGGCACATGACCTGCTCGTCTCGTCACTCTATGATACAAAAAAAAAAAAATGATACGTGAGGAGTCCGAATCATTGCCTAGCAATGCACTGCGCTCGTCACCCAGAGATCTAAGATGTTATATCTCTAAGCCCTGTAATTTATCTGGTAACATTGCTCTTTAAACCGGAACACAGTAATGTTTCCGCATTTCTGCTTGGCGGTAGAATAACAGGCAAAGGTGTGGTACTTCCCCAGGCGGACACTGCCAAGAGTCCTACTACTACAAAATTACGGAACTGTACGGATAATGAATAACAGATAATCTAGAGATTTTTAATCTACACGAATAATTGCGAGTTAGTATTGGAGAGATAAAATTAGACATTTTAAGCAGCTTTCGATGCACTCATGATTGTATTGATGTGGCCGGTTCTGGCTACGGCAATCGTTCTGTTTTTTTTTTCATTTGACGAGTAAATTGTGCTGTCACTTAAAGTGAATCCTACCAACACACATTATTTTAGCTCAAAACCATGTCAATCACATTTCATCTCAAAATAAAAGCACACAACGTCAGTGTATTTTTTTACGTTGCTGCAGATTAAAATATTGATAGAGATATACAAGCAGACACAACGATAATAATTATAACTCGTATCTTTTAAAAGCACTGAAAGAAATCGATTACTTAGGTACATAGGTAGTTTGTTTATTAAATAGGTATTCTCCTAGACATATGTTGTTTTATTTTGGAAAAAAGTATATCTTTTTATCCTCCACCCGGAGACGTAGTATATTTTTTCCATTCTACAAAGCAAAGTTATTTTATGCATATCAATGCATTAGCATATTTATGTCAATTTAAATTAGCCATGAATGAACGATATGAAATGCCATCGATAGTATTGTTCATAACTTTGTTATCCAAATTTACAATAAACGACTTGTAACTTTTTTTATTTTTTTATTTAACATTAATAGGCTTACACTTGACCGCCATCTCGCCTGATGTTAAGCGACGATGCGGTCTAAGATGAAGCGTGCTTACCTAGAAGAAACCGATTCACTCACGATGTAAAGACACCAAGATTATAGCCATCGGCAAAAACCCACTCAGGCAATTCATTGCACAGTCTAGACGTTCTTATCACAAAAGTAGAGTCAAACCTCTTCGTGCGTGTATTTGGAACATCAACCATGAAACAATGCCGCTTCTTTGAGCTACGAGAAGTCCGATAGAAAAAAAGGCTTGGCAAGTTGGTAACTAAGTTTTCCCGTAATGGTAACGTTTGGAATACATTGAAATTTGATTTCAACATTTCGTTTTTATTTTAATTAGAATATCCAACCAATATTCCATCAGCGTACAGCTGAAAATCGCTAAAGACGAAGACAATCCGTCAGGTTCCCAGCTGGCAATGTTCACCGATAGATCACGAGGCTTTCATTTGAAATTCTTGTCGTGACCTCAGAGATATTGATTTGTTATAGCGGGTAAAGTCGGGCGGTTCGCTGTTGCAAATGGATTTGAATCTCAACGATGGAATGATGGTGATTATTTTTTCAGGTTTCGTTTTTGAAGTGAAAACTTCTTTAGACGCGCCTAGACAGATTTTTGTGGGCTGTGAATTTAATTCTAGCGTCACGCTCGGGTATGATAAGAAGTCTTCGGGTAAACTGTGGCCCATGGCCATTGGTCATCTAGAAATGCGTCAGCCAATGGGAAACGCTGAAAGGGCGTGGCCTGGCCATCATGGCATGGCCATCTAGAAATGCATCAGCCAGTAGGAAATGCTGACGCATTTCTAGATGACCTTGGCCAGGCCATGATGGCTTGGCCACGCCCTCCGGTTACACCCGTGTAGTTATTTTCCAAGGTAAGCAGCTATCATATTCTGAGTTATAAGTTTTCACTTCGTTAAGGGGTTTTATAAAATTAGTTTGGATTTACGGCTGATTGTTTTTTTCATATTTTATGCGGTTAATAATCACGAAATTATCCCAATGATAAGTTAAAGATATTAAATAGTTACTGTTAGTATTAAACATAAAAAATCAGGAAAACAGCAAATAAATCAAATACTTTTAGAAATTTCGCTTTAGTCTAGGTAAACTTGTTTACAAAATATAATATTGTATGGTTTATTCTTTTGTTTTTAACAAACAAATAATTACATGAAAATCTCGAAACTTTACTTAATCCTGTTCTAAACATCCGTCGTTTATCTTTTTGAAATGATAAAATTTCACCTAAAAAAACATAGGACAACAGAAAAAACAGATTGTTTCTTGGCCAATTATTGTAGTCGTATGACTCTTTGCAGAGTCCCTCTGGTACCACATATTTGCTAGTTTTTCTACCGCCAAGCAGTAATGTGAAAACATCGTTTTGTTCCGGATTGAAGGTCTACGTTTCTAGAGGAATTACAGGGCATAGAGATGGATCATCTTTTATCTCTGGGTGAAGAGTACAGTGCACTGCTAGGTAATGATTTGGACTCTTCGCGTTCCGATAGCTGCAAACTACTAGACTGTTATGTGATGGCGTGTTGCTTACCATCAGGCACATGTCCTGCTCGGCTTATCACCATACTGTAATAAAAAATTAAACAATTTTTTTATCCAAATTTCTGATGATACTATAAATAAATAAAAAGCTTAATGTGTTTTTTTAATAAAACTAAAAATGTATTGTAAAAATAATTTACTGAGACCGTCTCATAAACTAAACCTTACAACAAACTATGAATATCATTTTGAGCTCATTTCTGACCATTAATGATATTAGAAACTCTTAAATCTTGATGAGCAAGTCCGTGGGCTGACTCCAGCTTATAGATTTTGATGGGTTTCTTCGTATATTGCGACAGATTATAATCTTCAGACAGATTGTCTGAATTCGGATGAGCTATGCCTTTCAAAAGGATCAATTGTGATTCTAATTTAATCTTTGGTTTATACTCTTTTGCAAGATTGATTCTTTTATGAGCTGATTCAAGAACACATTTTTTGAACTGTTCAGAGAATAATGAAACGTTTTTCAGTTTTCGCAGAGTGATTTTGACTTTGTGTTCAAACGAAGTCTCATTGAGTAGATCTTCTTTAAGCTGTGTATTTTCTAGCCCCGTTAGTAAATAATACACGTGAGTTAAAATATTGTTCTGCAGTTCACTTTGTGGTAGTTTTCCAATGTAAGCATCTATGTGGGAGCGTAATGCATCAGGGCTGCTATCCAAACAATAAACAATGCCTATTTGACCTGTAAATACAAATACAGAAATACCATGAACAATACAATACACAAAACAAAATCTCTCACATAAAATATAATGACAAAATTACTTTATTCATCAAATTAAAAAAATATAGGTACTGGTAGAAATCATAATTCCAGGTGTGGTACTTAAAAAAATAGTGCCCCAAAAAGTAGTTAGTAGTGGTAGGACTCATGGCAGAGTCCGCCTGGGGAAGTACCACACCTTTGTCAGTTATTCTACCGCCAAGCAGTAATGTGCAAACATTACTGTGTTCCGGTTTGAAGGGTAATGTTTACAGAGAAATTACAGGGCTAAGAGATATACCATCTTAGATCTCTGGGTGACGAGCGCAGTGTAGTGCTAGGTAAAGATTTGGACTCTTCATGTTCCAATAGCTGCGTGTCACCGTGCTATTATGTGGCAGGCATGTTGTTTACCATCAGGCACATGTCCTGCTCGTCTCGTCACTCTTTATTTAAAAAAAAATGATATGCAAAAATTACCTTCTTTTTCTAAAATTGCTGCTAACTCCAACGCAATATTTACACCAAACGAGTAACCCAAAATACGAAACCCGGATTTTTGATGAATTTTAGGTTTCAGTAGCTAAAACAAAATAAACAACATCATTACACTAAATTGTAATATTTTACAACCTATGTATACTTCTATGTCAACTGAAATTCAACAAAACAGCTCAAATTTTCACAATTACAATCAAAGCCATAATCTACCAAATCGACCAAGTCCAGATTCTTCCGAACCCAAGGCACAACTACTACGCTAACTGATTGTACCCTGGACACTTCTTTTTTAATATGATGAACATTTCAGTTCGCAAGAACTATTTTTATAATTGCAAATCTTGTGATACTGGTGTTCACGATAAGGTACAATCTTGCCGCCATTGTAACCTGCATCAAATACCATCGTCTTCATTCATTTGTATAATACAAGTTATGAATTTATTAACAAAACAGTAATTGTAATTACTACTTACGACGCGACGCCAAAGTAAACAGCAAAGTATATTAATATTACGTTTCAAAAAGATGACAAATCTAAAGTGCAACACTTGAATAAAGAGGTTTACTTTCAGTGATTGAGAGAATTGAAGTAGTTATGGGTACTATGGGGAATCAAAGTGGTTTCAGAGTTCCCTACGACTCAACCGGATGGGCATAGTAGTTGTGCAGAAGGTCTGGGTTGAGTCGCAGGGAACTCGGTTGTGTAGAAAGGAATCAAAAGTACCCACGGCACAATCAGTTGAGCAAAGTAGTTGTGTCTTGGGTCCGGAAGGGTCCAGATACCAATCATGTGGTGAGTGTTGTATAATAATGTCTTGAAAAAACATATGTTGCACGGTTGCCTGGTAGAGAACGCTCTAAGCGATGAGGCCGCCAATTAAATTGCTAGGTTATTATTTTTTCTGTTTTGTATGAATTGTTGTATTTCTTATGTATTATGGCTTTTTAGTAAAGAGTTATTGTATTGTTTTGTATGTTATTTTTGTAGTTATGTAAGTTTATTCACAATGTTTTTCTCAACGCTTAAAGCAAATTAAACATTTGGATTGAGTTTGACTACTTTATATATAGTAATTTTATTTGTAAACCAAAAGCTCTCTGCGCGCTTTGGTTTATGCTGTAGACACAAAAATATTTAAATTTTGAATAAAATAAATTCCTCAAATAAATGTGAATAGCTATTTTTGAAGGTTACTTGTACGTTTAAATTATTACTAGTGGTGTACATGTGTCCAAAATTTAACTATTATGTAAATTAACAAATGAGTGTATTATTATATTATGCGTGTGTGTGTCAAATACTTGGTAGGTAGTGTGAGTAATGGTTTTTTATTGATTTATTGTATTTTTATGCATAGTTAAAATAAAAATAAATAACATTCTGCACCCTTTCTCAACATACACTATAATAAGTTTATTGTGGGAATTCCATAATTCTCCGACCGCGCTATTTTCGAAAAAAAAAGGGAAATATCGCTTTTGCTTCTCGTATTAATATGTACCTATAGATAAGTTACAACTATTTATTAATTATTCTAAAATTTAACTCTCCAAATAGACCAAAATCTTCCGCAAACAATAACTCGTAATCTATTTTCAGTTAGAGCAATCTCCGAAATTGCTTTGTTGATTGGAATCCATCACTAATTTACTTTAAACTTGGCAAGTTTATTGTTTTACTCAGTTATTTCGAATATCTCGAGTCTATCGAAAATTAAACTGGAATTAGGTATCCAATAAAGTTAAAACATAACTTATATTTCGATCAACCGTTTTAATTGCTTTTAATTGTATGAGATATTTACTCAATTAAAGTAAGACATTGTTTCTCAGAAAAATTTCATATTTTTTATCACTAATTAGCATCATTATTGTCTTTTTACCCGACTGCGCAACGCAAAGGAGTGGTAATGTGTTTAACAATCTATGTATGTATGTTTGTATGTTCCTTTGAAGTTCTCTTTACTTTGAAGACTCTTCAGTTGTAATGTTCTTTTATTAGAACATATTGTATATATTTCAATAGTATTAATACAATAACATATTATAGAATTCTAGACCACCAGAAATCTAAATGCTTGTTTTATTCTTTTCAGTTTTTTTAGTATGCGAGTACGTAGTTTGGTTCACTTTTTACGCAGTCGGGTTTTTGAGTTTTTAAATTACATATTTTTAATATTGTGATGTCATAAACATTGAAAATGTTTATAACCAATTGGATAAATTAAAAATAGTTTTTTTGGCTCGCGGTAACCTAAGTGGTTAGAATATGGTATAGTTTTAAAAAACACTTTAATACTTTCCAATTCATTTGTATTTTATAATTATGAATCTACCATATTTACCATTGATTTCATTGATACTTTGCTAATTGAAAAAATAGCGCTGATTTAAACTGCTTCCTTAGGTGAGAGTTTCTTTGGAGCAATTGGTACTGATTTAGCAGATACCATATAAAAATTCGCTCGCGTTTTGTAAGCGTACAGCCTAAGCGTTTCTGTGAATTTTTCGTCCCCATTTCACCCCCTCAGGATGGGATTTTTCATAAATTCTTCCTTAATAGATCCATACATCATAGGAGGAATACGTATGTGAAATATTAAGTTTCTAGCCCTAAAGATTGGCCCTGTGCGTTAATGCAAAACTTTCATCTCCTATTTTACCCTCTTAGGGGTTGAATTTCACAAAACCCCGACTTAGCGCGCGCTTATGTGCTAAAAGGCACCTCCGTGCAAAATTTCAGACTCCTAGCATTTGTAGTTTCTGAGATTTCGTGATGACCTTTCACTTTTATATTATAATAATTTAGATTATGGTTATATCATCGTTTTATCTCCGTCATTTTCGGAGCTTTTCTATGAATTTTTAACATGAACTATAGAAGAGAAGGCCAAGTACAACAATTACCCTGTTTTATACGTGCAAGTCCCAGTCATTGAAAAAACTTAAGCGAGTAAATTCTGCAGTTCTAAACATAACTATCTGATAATAAATCCATATTTTTAACTTTCAGGTCCCAAAAACCTTGTTGTCTGTCTTCACTCAAATACAACCCAGTTTCTTTGATAACATTTACCAAGGTACATAAATATGTATTTACAATTTATTAGCTTCCTAAGCACAGATTACAGGTAATCTGTGTTCCTAAGATAGTAAATTGATTTTACTAATCCTATTCGTCTATGAAAAATTAAATAGCTTGAATGTTTGTTGCTCAAATCTCAAAATTGCTGAGCGGAATAGATAGAAATTTTGAAAGTAGGTATACATTATACCTACTTTCAAATTGTACTACAAAGTTTGAATTTTATAAAAAATACTAGCAGCACTCTGCGTTGTTCCTGTTCCTCTAATTTTACGGGGATAAAAAGTAGCAAGTGTATTTATGTAGCCACGGAGAGTAGATAGAAGCGGCAAATGAGCAGCGGTGCGAGACATGTGCGGTAGACACTTTTTAGATAGATGAAAACTTGTCAATTTGGGTCACTGACATGCGTAACAGTATAACATTTATCTGTAGCTATAAAAGCGTCGTATTATGCAAGATAGTGCAGCAAAGTACTTAAATTCCAAGTTTATACGTTTTAATTTGGATCGGCAGTCCCAGTGGCTGCCATTTTTTTTATCCTAAGCCAATAGTCATTTTATTGTGTATTGCAATATCATAAATAATTTCAAAACGAATATTTTTTGCTCTATTTTCAGCGTTTTTGTGCTTATTTTAGTTTCCAAAGATCCATTAAAACTACTGTCCCTTACCTCGGCAAATATCTACCCAAATTTTTCAGATCCCTAGTTTCAAATACATTTTTGATTTCAGGTATTGAGTACGACTTGGTCATATTTTTCTCTTGCATCCAGTGTTTATGAAGAAGATACTGAAGGAAATGCTTAATTATAGTATAGTTTAATAGTTATTATCATAATAATAAATATGTTTGTTCTTATAGCAGTAGATATTTAGCAGTAGATAATTATAATAATATGAAATACTGTTAACACCGTCCTGTATGAACACTTTGAAAAGAATAAAGCACTTAGCCACCTTCTCGCCTGTTATTAAAAAAAACGGTACGGTGTACGATGGAGCGTGCTTACCTATAAAAACAGATTACCGTTCGATTTGAACATTTCAGACCCACGGTACCCCTGGCCATACCCCCGGTGGTACCGTGGGTTTTTAAAAGTTAAACGATACCATCAAGTATATGACCCTAGTGATGTGTTGACCTATATATCTCTCGCATGATAACTAGTTAATTATTGAAGACACCAAAATTGTAACCATCGCTAATAACTCACTCTGGCAACGCATTCCATAGCCTAGCCTAGGTCGTTTGAAGTAAGATGTTGAGCCAAATTGTCTTGTTTGAGTTCGAATCATGAAACGATGTCACTTTATCTAGCTATGAGCAGTTACCGTCACAAAAAAAGTGTTATTTTCCAGTTATATTTAGTAACGCGGGTAAAACCAAGGAGAACAGATAATCATTACATGAACAAGCTACTTTTGAAGTAAGCCAGGTTGTATTTCAGAAGAAAGCTTTGAGTGTAAACCTATTCCACAGCTGAGACATAAGTGGAAGTAGTCGTATGTCTCAAACAGTCGATTCAATCGAATTCCATGAGACTGCCACCTTTCCGTTTTAGAATGTAATTTAAATGGAAACGGACGATACCTTTTATTTAAGTCCTAATTTAAAGACTACATCACAAAATATTTTACTACAGTAAATAGTCACAGGGCGAGCTGGATATGAACATGACGGCAAAAAACACGTCTGCACATGAAAATTCCAAATCATTACTTAAAACTGCACTGAACTAACTCCTCTATCACCTAGATAATATATAAGATGATTCTATACCTAGTAATTTCTCTGGAAACATTGCCCTTAAAACCGAAATACAACGATGTTTGCACATTACTGCTTGCCGATAGAATAACAGTTAAAGATATGGTATTTCTCCAACCGGACTCTGTAAAAAGTCCTACCACTAAAAATAATGTCGTCAATATAACTTTAAAACTGATGGTGTTGTCAAATATCTTGTATTCCTTGATACATAATGTTCCGTATAATCGGGCAACATTAAAATCATAGCGGATCTATGGTTTGACAGCGGCTGACAAGTGACGTCTCGTTACGCCGGTATCGTTCGAGTGACTCGTTGTTTTTTCTAACTGGTGTTTTTTCGGGTTTAAAGCGTTAATATTGTGCGGGAATGCGTATTGACGGGAACATATCGCTACGGGATTAGTGCTGGACTATTTACTCGTGAAGGGGCTACTGGATTGGCCGTTTCCAGAACGCAGGATCGTTCTGGGAATTCTGGACCGGAGTTCGCCTGGAGATCGTCCGGTTTGGGTTCCACATTCCTTTTTTGTCCACTTCCCTTATTCCTTCGACCAAACTGGACTTTGGACGACGACGGGAACAATAGGTAAGTGGTTAACTTGGTTTGCAATTAGGAAGTAACGTTAAAATCGGTATTCGGCAATTAATCAATGTTTTAAAGACTTGCTAATGGGCCCCAGGTCGGTATTTCTGGTATAATACTAAACACATAATTTAATGAGTTTGAAAAGATGGATGTAATTTTCTCACGAAAGCCTAACGTATTTTGGACGAAAAAATCATATTAATAATGTAGCTCAGCTAATACGTAAGAATACAACAAATACTACTGTTTTCTCAGAATCATATTTAAATCCAAATCTATGGTATAGTGTGTAAAAAGTATTTTTGCAAATTAATTTCTCAACGGATTTTTTTATTTTTGTGGCCTATATATGGTACAAGAAAAATGTAGTGGTTAGAAAAGTAAAAAAATACTTTTCACGTGGATAAGTATTTTGATTGTGCACTGCTAAGCTATGTCGTACAGTCAGCTACCTAAAACTATCAAAGTTTTTAAACGTATTTATTTAGCTCCAATGAAGTAAATCTTATAATTCGAATAAGATTAAAAATCTGGCTTTCATTCCCTGCATTTGAAATTTAGAATGAATACTCCCTACACGTTCATGTCAGTTTGCTGAAAAGCATTTCCATATCTTTTTCTTTGTTCTTTTAGTTTAATTGAAGACTTGAGAGTAAGGGGAATCCAATTAATTGTACGATTTCGAACACTAGAGCTCCGAGAGATTAAATTAAATCAGGTTAGAACACATGGAGACACGCTTTCTGTGAAGATTCCTACGAATGGCTACAGTTTTACCTACTCTCATTGTATTCACTAGTATCACTTCGCGGTGGAAGCCACGCTTACTTAATTTATTACTGAATGTATTTTTTTATGAAATTAAAGTAGTTAAAGTTACTTTTTATTATGCAGCTATCTGTTTGTGAAAGTCTTGTTGACATTAGCATTAGTTTATCAGTGATTTAAGCATAGAATACCTTTTTAAGATTACCATGCCAAGAGCCCATTACCAAAACGAACAACAAAATAAACAAATATATACATTCATTGTATATATTAGCAAATGTGTCATCGAAAAAAATAGCAATAAATGCATATTATGGTCATATTTATCCTCTCTTATGTTATGGCATCATTTTTTGGGGAAATTCAGCCGAAGCCAAGTCAACATTTTTATTGCAAAAAAGATGTCTTAGAGCCATTTTCAATATGAGTAGCCTTGATACTGTGCGAAATGTATTCAAAGAACATAACTTCTTAACCATCACTTGTTTATTTATATATCATATCTGTATTTTTGTAACCCAGTATAGAAACCATTTTTAGGGTTCCGTAAAACGTAAAAACGGAACCCTTATAGATTCGTCATGTCTGTCTGTCTGTCTGTCTGTCTGTCTGTCTGTCTGTCTGTCTGTCCGTCCGTATGCCACAACCACTTTTTGCCGAAACTATGAGAACTACATTGTTAAAACTTGGTAAGTAGATGTATTCTGTGAACCGCATTAAGATTTTTACAAAAGTTTTTTAAAAAAACAAAAATTGGGGGTGCCCCCCATACTGAGAACAAAAATTTTTTTTTCATCAAACCTACACGTGTGGGGTGTCTATCGATAGGTCTTCAAAAATTATGTTGAGGTTTCTAATATAATTTTTGTCTACACTGAATAACTTGCGCGAGAGACGCTTCCAAAGTGGTAAAATGTGTGTCCCCCCCCCTCTAACTTCTAAAGTAAGAGAATGAAAAAACTAAAAAAAATATATGATGTACATTATCATGAAAACTACCAACGAAAATTAGTTTGTACTCGATCTGATGAGTAGTTTTTTTTTAGTACGTCATAAATACACTATTATTAAAACTTCGATCAAAGTTACAACGAACTACAAGAACTATGTATACTATGTATATTATGTTACTTGCTGCAACGGAACCCTTTATGGGCGAGTCCAACTCGCACTTGGCCACTTTATTTTACCTCATCAAGCAGATCCGACCTGTTACGAACTAAATATAAAAATAATATTTTTGTTCCGCAGGCAAATAACGCACTCTATCACAAAAACTCATTTTTCACAGCTATCAAAATTTTTAATAATCTTCCCTCTAAAATAAAACTTCTAAATGGGTCTACATTTAAAAGAGAATTAAAAAAATGGCTCCTAACCAAGGCATTTTACGATTTAAAAGAGTATTTTAACGATGAGAAAGATGACTATGTCTATGTATAACTTAGATTACTATTAAAGATGACTGTCTACAAAATAGTATGTAACTGTTCAAAATAATGTTTTTACATCGAAAACAGAACTTTGTATACTTGTTAATGTTGCACGCCCGTCAAGGGTACACTGTTGTACATTTTTTTTTTTTAAGACCTATTTTTACACAGTGAGAGCAATAAATATATTCTTATTCTTATTCTTATTCATGTGTTGTGTTTTTGCCAAAATGCTGCTGACTGCGAAGTAGCGATGACTTGCATGACACTTAAACACAGTCATGATGATGAGACGTGCCAAGATGGTGGCAGATGCCTAGTACTTGAACAGGGTAAACATATTAAGCCCTTGTTACACTTGGTAAAATGTAGTAACTAAATTAAGAAGAGAGCAATCCTCAATTCTGAACACTATAAAACTTCACTAAATTCAGTCGACTAAATTTTGCCAAATTTAATAAGCTTTTTATTTGCTTCTAACCTTTGTAACCGCGCATCTTTTATTGAGTTGAGACAGATCTAATCATGCCCGCGTCTTTTGCGCGTGCGCCGACGCCAACGCAATTTGCTCCAACCCCAAAATCTGGTTTATGCAGGAAACTGATGTGTCGCTATCTCCGCACTTCATGACGCTTGTCAACATAGCTGTGTGAAGTAGTTCACTTATTCGTGTTGCAGTAAAATTGGCAAACACTAGCTTTCACAACATACATTCACATTATTTTCTTGTTCTTATCAATTGTATTTGTACCAAAACAACAACATTTGTTTTGGTCAATGGGTCGCCTATTTCATCTAGTCAAGTACCAATAAACTTACCAATAAACTTTATTATTATTTACTTCTTTTTTAATCTCAAAGTATTTAAGATACTTCGGTAGGAATATGAAATCACGGGCCTAGGCCAAGTGAAGTTCATGTTCTGGTAACGATATGTTATTTATGTCTTCCTGCAAAAACTTCCGGACAATGCGGCATGTATTAAGGATCGCAGCTTTTTGCATGGTCATATAGGTATTCTCTGAGATATTTATTACTTTAAGTGATTGTAGCAGATGCTTTGGTATAACTCCTGTGCTGGAAAGCACCAATGGCACAATGAAAACTTTATTCATTTGCCATATTCTTATGATCTCTTCTTTTAGTTCTGTGTATTTATTTATTTTTTCGGTGATTGTTTTATGAAGATTGTGCGTATTTGGGACTGCAACATCAATTAGATATACTGTTTTGTTAATTTTATCTATTAAAGTAATATCAGGCCTATTGTAATGTATAGTCTTATCTGTTAGTATTGCTCTATCAAAGTATAGTTTGTAGTTAGCGTTCTCCAGCACAGGTTTTGGAATATATTGATAGTATGGTGTAGTTTTCCCTGGTATTAGTTTGTGATTGATGGCGAGTTTTTGATGTATAATGTGTACTATTTGATTATGTCGGTGAGTGTAATCAGTTTGTGTAAGGGTGGGACAGGCGCTAGTGATATGTTGAATGGTTTCAGAGTGACGATGGCATTTCCTACATTTATCGTCAAGAGTATTAGGGTCTTTGATTATAAACTTTCTGTAGTTTTTAGTATTTATAATCTGATCTTGAATGGCTATAATAAAACCTTCCGTTTCGGGGAACAATGACCCCAACTTAAGCCACTTGTTAGAGGCTTGCAGATCTATGTGCGGTTGTTCCAAGTCGTGTATATGGCGGCCATGTAGTTCCTTACTTCGCCATTTGGTAATTTTAAGATTTTCGGCGTTTTGACCTGTAGTGAAAATTTTGTTTTCATCAGTCAGGTCAAGAGGTGTGTAATTGGAATCTGTTTTCACTACAGCAGAATGAATAGTACTGGTTTTGGATTTTTCGAAAAAGAAATGTCTTAGTTTTGTAACTTGTCCCTCCCACAAAAGCTTTAAATCAATTAAACCTCTACCCCCTTTGTGTCGTTTTATAGTTTGCCGTTCGATGGCGGATTTCGGATGTAAATAATTGTGTTTGGTCAGAGTGGTTCTGGTTTTTATTTGTAGGTTATTGAGGTCAGTGTTTGACCATTTGACTATCCCGAAAGAATAGGTCAGTATTGGAATTGCGTATGTGTTAATAGCTTTATACAATTTTTTTGAATTTAAAGGTCGTTTACAAATTTGATTAAGTCTGTGTGTGTATTCGTGAATAAGGCATTTTTTGAGTTCCGCGTGATTTATAGATTTCCCTTGTTGAAGTCCTAAATACTTGTAAGTTTCATTTTCTTCCATTGTTGTGAATATTGTGTTTTCTAATAAATTTTCGGTATTGGGGTTACTACTGCTACTTACTTTACCTCTATGGAGATGAAGGCTTTTACACTTATCTAAACCAAAAGTCATGTTTATGTCTGAGCTAAACTGAGCTGTTAATTGTATAAGTTTATTAATTTCTTTTTCAGATTTACCAAAAAGTTTTATATCATCCATATACATGAGATGAGTGATTGTATTTTCAGGTGTTAATTTGTAACCAAGATTTGAACTATTAAGTATTCTAGATAGTGGATTGAGAGCCAGGCAGAACCATATGGGGCTTAGTGAGTCTCCTTGAAAGATGCCATTCTCGATAGTTATCTCGTCAGTATTGACAGATGTTGAGCCAATATTAAGTGAGAGTGTAGTTCTCCAATCAGCCGTGGCACCTTTCAGGAAGTTAATAATGGCTGGATCTATTTTGTAAATTTGTAAAACATGAATGAGCCAAGAATGCGGAACACTATCAAATGCTTTTTTATAATCGATGTAAGTTAGATGTAAGTTTCTATTATGAGTAGTTGCATGTTTAAGAATAGTTGAGTCAATTATGAGCTGTTCTTTGCATCCCATATGTCTTCTTCTGCACCCTTTCTGTTCTTCTGCCAAGATATTATTTGTTTCTATATGGCTGTTAATTTTGTGTGTAATACAGGATGTTATTAATTTATACAAAGTTGGCAAGCAGGTTATAGGTCTAAATTGAGATGGATCAGAAGTGTTTTAACTTTTTGGGAGCATGTAAGTAATACCCTTTGTCACAAATTTAGGTAATTCTTGATCACCTTTTAATATATCGGTTATGATTTTAGCTAAAATAATATGGAGTGTGGTAAGTTTTTTTAACCAAAAGTTGTGTATACTATCAACACCGGCAGCTTTCCAGTTTTTTGTCCTTTTTGCGATTTCTTCTATATCAATTTCGGTTATACTATCGAATACCATTGGTGTTATGGCTTCAGCACTATCTATTTCTTTTTTAATCCACTCAGCGTTTTCATTGTGGGAATTTTGTTTTTTCCACACATCAGTCCAATAGTTCTTAAGTTCAGAATTAGAAGGTATGCCTGTTGGATTGCCGTTAGATTTGCTATTGAGCGATCTGTATAACGCTTTTTCATTAGTAGTGAACAACTTGTTATCTAATTTACGCTGTAGAGATTTGTTGTACCTCGCTAACCTTTGCGATTTTAGGGCCAGTTTTTGTTTTAACGTGTCTAAAAACTCTTCGGGTCTAATATTGTTCTGTTCATGAGTCGAATGTATTTTAGTGTTATCAAATATACGGTTGATGTGTTTCATTAATTTTTTGCTTCTGTTATTTTTTATATATTGTGTGATTCTTCCTATGTCAGCTCTTAATTTTTTTATATCATTTTCTAATCTGATTTTCCACGCTGGAGTATTAACAGATCTCTTTTTTATTTGGTTTGCTGTATTTTCTGTGGGTGCTATTTTGTAACCTAATCTTGTAGAAATGACTAAAGCTGTACAGTAAATTAAAGTTTGAATATGACACAAATCTGAATCAACGGAGAAAAAATTATTAAGGATTTGCCTATTAAATATATGCATCAGTTCATACAGTTTTTGGTTTTCTCTTAGTCGCGGAAGTTTGGGTCTAGTAGTTGGGTCAGTCCCCGCGTATAGTGTAACTGTTGTTGCTAGCTGCTCAGAAAGTTCATGGGCCAACATGTCGGATTCCGCTACGTTGGGTGTGACAAACTCGTTCAATAAAGAAGTAGGCGTTATCGTTTCCATAGTTTGCGTTGAAACGTGAGACTGGGTAAGTGTTGTGTGTATATTTGTAGCCTGAGTTGACTGAGAAAGATGTGGTGTAGGTTGAATAAATGGATCTTGACTTGGATGAGGTGTAGAAGTAAAGTTGCATTCTGTTAATTCTGTGTGATATTCAGGAAGGTCACCTGATATGTTTGCAGTGGTATTTTCTTCTATTCTTAGTGTTTCTGTAACTTCAGACTTTATTGTATCAATGACGAAATCAGAGAGTAGTTTATTTCGTAATATGACTCTCCTTTGGTCTGCAATTCTTTGAGCCGAAACGTCTAAATGCGGGTACTGTTCTTTAAATTTTTCAAAAAGCTTACTACAATACTTATTAACTTTATTATTATTAAGTACAGAGCCGAGATTGTAATTAAGGCAGAAATGATCATCGTCTGACAGAATATTTAGTTTATTAGTAGGCAACCATTCATTATAAATCCGTGCTTGGTAAGTCTCAAACGGTCCCAAGTCAAACATCTTGAAATCCCAGTTATTAGGTACGACCGAACATTAGGCTAAAATGTAGGCATACTGTAACAAATAGGCATATAAGGTCAAACAGAAATTGTACTAAAGATAACGATTGGTTTGATATTTTTCGTTATAATTTGAAGAGACTTACACCTGTTGTACTTTGATAGATATTTATGTCTGTCTACCCGCTCGAAACTCCCTTCGGTCGTTCCCTTTGGAGACCACTAATACAAACCAAACAAGTTTATCTTTTGCGGTTGAGATTTTGCCGCGAAAAAAAGTTTTCGTATTTTTATTTGGGAAGGTGTAACCATCTTTTTTTGTTAAAAGGCAAATCCTTGAACCAGTATTTATTTTGACATAAACTACATTAAAGTTAAAGTTTATTTACATAGAAACATCGTAAATTGAAAAAAAAAATTTGGCTCGAAATTGGTCCCGAATTATTGAAAAACTTAAAAAAATCTAATTTATAGTATAGAGTGCATTTTTTTTTGTTTTTTCATGTTTGTATATCATTTAAAACACATTTAAAACATAAAATCACTACGCCTTCCTTATAATTTAAAATGTCATAGCTTCAGAACACTTGAGAACTCGAAAAAAAATCGAGTCAAGTGTCAAAATACACTATATATAAACAAACATTTAACATTTCAAATACACTAATTATAAACAAAATATACCGCTAGAAGCATCTTGAAACGTTCTTTAACAAGTACGGCGGCACTTCAATGTGTAATCAAATATAACCAAACCAAAACCTATCCAACCAAAAGTTCATATAAAATACGAGTATTATATTTTCAGCAGACAGCTATAAAGTAAGGGTTTGAAGGGCAATGTTTCCAGAGAAATTACAGGGCTTAGAGATAGAAAATCATAGATCGCTGGGTGACGAGCGCAGTGCAGTGCTAGGTAATGTTTTGGACTCTTCATGTTTCAATAGCTGCGTATCACTATGCTGTTATGTAGCAGGCATGTTGCTTACATCAGGCACATCTCCTGCTCGTCTTGTCGCTCTATATTGTAAAAAAAAACGAATCCATAATTTTCTACTATTTCCTGTTTTTTTAGGGTTTGTCTAAACTCTTGGAAAATCAATTTATTGATTCCTCAACAAAAGGCTCAGCTCAGGCAGTTTGTATTATTCTGTAACCCACTTAATTGCGTCTGCATTACATACTACCTACTAACCTACTCGCCAACTCAGCATTCCTTGTAAATCTTCCGTGGCTTCGGCTATTACGACGGTATCGTTCGCAAATCGTAAGTGACAGAAGTTTAACCATTTTTAATAGCACATCTTAAACGAACTTTAATATCAAGGGTTTAATAGTGTTGTGGCGAATTCAAAGTAGTATCTTATAATTTGTCCTTGTCACGGGTTTTAACACAAGATATCTCCTCTAAGAGACCCTAGATCACCCGGTCTGCGTAACCTGATATAGTTGTGTATACAGTCACGTCAAAGGAATTTCCTTTAGTAAATATTTCTCATGCCCAACAGTGCCAGTGTTAGTTAGTTTTGGTTTCACTGGTATTTTCGAGGAATTGGCTTCGATATATTTTACCTAAGAAAACACAGGCAGGTTTTTTTTCCGTAAAAACATGTGATTTGTTCTGAGATCGATAGGGTACGTGACTTGGGTGAGACGAGATCTTCGATAGTGTGGGAGATGAGGTTAGTTTTCGTCACATGAATTTGCCTTATCAGCCGGGGTTTATGTAGACCGATAAAAAAAACACGTGATGCTGTTTTAGCTTTGAATGAACTATCCTGTTTCTGCCATTTCCCCGTAATAAAATGTAGTTTATGTGCTATTCCAAGCTATAATTTAGTAAAATTGTGTTCGAAACTTCAACACGATCTGTTCAGACCTTCCGATTGATCATCAAATATCCAAACATTGAAATCTACGGAATTAGTAGGATTCGCTGTCAAAAAACAAGACGTCTTATCGAATGCGCAAACAACTTTAATAAAATTTGGATTCAATTTTCAGATTCGATTTTGAAAGTAGTAGCACCGTTAGCACCTTTGAAATGAGCTGGCTAAAGTACTCATAGAAAAAAACTCTCTTGTTTGAAAAATACTTCAAAGTTCACAACGTTGCCGCAAAATTTCCAGTGTATTAGTTTTTATTAGACTCATTTTACGGAGTGTACAGGTAAATAATCGGAAAGATTTAGTACTTTGTTGATTGAATTTAAAATGTCTCACAAGAAAGATTCACTAGATTAGAACAATTTTAAATTATCAATTACTGAAAAAAAAGCGATTTCTAAAAATACTACTAGCATTAATAACTTTTATTTTCTATGACGTTGATTAATTTAGGGATTGAGATTTTTATTTAATAAGTTAAATTTGTTTATACGTAAACTTTTGCAGTAAACAATATTAACCGAGGCTTTTAAACTACAATAGGGTGAATAAGCATTTGAACTGGGAATTTGATTTCGTTCTTTTGATGTGACAGAAGATAAGGGAGCTTAGTATTCAACGATTGTTACCGGGTGTCATAACAAAACTACTTCGCTCTTGAATTACCAAAAAAAATATATAATAACTCTTTCACACAGAAGTATTTTGAAGTAGGTATGTAATTGTTTTATGTAGATTACTATAAGTAGTAACAAAATTGTATTTACATATATTACAAACTAGCAGCACTCACCTGTTTTATCCACGTAGTTCCCTTTTCCTTATTTATTTATTTATTTATTTATTTATTACAATTACTCAAAAACTTACAGCTAGAGCCAAAACGTTTCAGAGCTTATAATTTACACTACACATTATATATGAAAAAGATACTTACTATACTATACTTATATTTACTAGGATAAAAAATAACTCATGTGTTATTCCAAATTGTAACGTGATAGTATTCCAAATTTCAACCAAATCTGTACAGAAGTTCCGACGTGATGGAGCGTCACACTTCCAAACATCCAAGCTTTGACATTTATAATATTAGTCGTTTTTTTTTTAAATATGGAGTGTCGAGAACAGCTGGACATAAATATTATGCCTGATGGTAAGCAACATGCCTGCCACATAACAGCAGTGACACGCAGCTATTGGAACGTGAGGAGTCCAAATCATTGCCTAGCAATGCACTGCGCTCGTCACCCAGACATCTAAGATGTTATATCTCTAAGCCCTGTAATTTATCTGGTAACATTGCTCTTTAAACCGGAACACAGTAATGTTTCCGCATTTCTGCTTGCAGAACTGTACGGATAATGAATAACAGATAATCTAGAGATTTTTGATCTACACGAATCATTGCGAGTTAGTATTGGAGAGATAAAATTAGACATTTTAAGCAGCTTTCGATGCACTCATGATTGTATTGATGTGGGCGGTTCTGGATACGGCAATCGTTCTGTTTTTTTTTTTTTCATTTGACGAGTAAATTGTGCTGTCACTTAAATTGAATCCTACCAATACCCAACACCAAACATTGTTTTACCTCCCCAACACAAATCACTTTAGCTCAAAACCATGTCAATCACATTTCATCTCAAAACAAAAGCACACAACGCGCAACGTCAGAGTATTTTTTTACGTTGCTGCAGATTAAAATACTGATAGAGATATACAAGCAGACACAACAATTATAACTCGTATTTTTTTTTTAAACTGAAAGAAATCGAATACTTACATAGGTAGGTAGTTTGTTTATTATTGAAGGGTTATTCTCCTAGACATAATTATGTTGTTTTATTTTGGAAAATAGTATATCTTTTTAACCACCACCCGGAGACGTTTTATATTTTTTCCATTCACCTACAAAGCAAAGTTATTTTATAGATATTAATGCATTAGCATTTTTATGTCAATTTAAAATAACCACGAATGAACGATATGAAATGCCATCGATAGTATTGTTCTAAACTTTGTTATCCAAATTTACAATAAATTACCTGTAACTTTTTTTTATTTAACATTAATAGGTTTAGAGTTGACCGCCATCTCGCCTGATGTTAAGCGACGATGCGGTCTAAGATGGAGCGTGTTTACCTAGAAGAAACCGATTCACTCAAGATGTGAAGACACCAAGATTATAGCCATCGGGAAAAACCCACTCAGGCAATTCATTCCACAGTCTAGACGTTCTTATCACGAAAGTAGAGTCAAACCTCTTCGTTCGTGTCTTTGGAACATCAACCATGAAACAATGCCGCTTCTTTGAGCTACGAGAAGTCCGATAGAAAAAAAGGCTTGGCAAGTTGGTAACTAAGTTTTCCCGTAATGGTAACGTTTGAAATACATTGAAATTCGATTTCAACATTTCGTTTTTATTTTAATTAGAATATCCAACCAATATTCCATCAGCGTACAGCTGAAAATCGCTAAAGACGAAGACAATCCGTCAGGTTCCCAGCTGGCAATGTTCACCGATAGATCACGAGGCTTTCATTTGAAATTCTTGTCGTGACCTCAGAGATATTGATTTGTTATAGCGGGTAAAGTCGGGCGGTTCGCTGTTGGAAATGGATTTGAATATCAACGATGGAATGATAGTGATTATTTTTTCAGGTTTCGTTTTTGAGGATTCGCATATTGAAAAAGTAATTGAAGTGAAAACTTCTTTAGACGCGCCTAGACAGATTTTTGTGGGCTGTGAATTTAATTCTAGCGTCACGCTCGGGTATGATAAGAAGTCTTCGGGTAAGCTGTGGTCCATGGCCATTGGTCATCTAGAAATGGGTCAGCCAATGGGAAACGCTGAAAGGGCGTGGCCTGGCCATCATGGCATGGCCATCTAGAAATGCATCAGCCAATGGGAAATGCTGACGCATTTCTAGATGACCTTGGTCATGCCATGATTGCTTGGCCACGCTCTCCGGTTACACCCGTATAGTTATTTTCCAAGGTAAGCTGTCAAATTCTGAGTTATAAGTTTTCACTTCTATCCACAGTTCCTATGACTGCAATTTTTTTTTTTTTTTTAAGATGTGGAACAGAAGGGGTTTTATAAAATGAGTTTGGATTTACGGCTGATTGTTTTGTTCATATTCTATGCGGTTAATATCCCAATGATAAGTTAAAGATATTAACTAGTTAGTATTAAACATAAAAAATCTTAAAAAACAGCAAATAAATCAAATACTTTTAGAAATTTCGCTTTAGTCTATGTAAACTTGTTTACAAAATATAATATGGTATAGTTTATTCTTTTGTTTTTAACAAACAAATAATTACATGAATGAGTAATTTAATCTCGAAACTTTACTTAGTCCTGTTCTAAACATCCGTCGTTTATCTTTTTAAAATGATAAAATTTCACCTAAAAAAACATAGAACAGAAAAAACAGATTATTTCTAGGCCAATTATTGTAGTCGTATGACTCTTTGCAGAGTCCCTCTGGTACCACATCTTTGCTAGTTTTTCTACCGCTAAGCAGTAATGTGAAAACATCATTTTGTTCCGGATTAAAGGTCAACGTTTCTAGAAAAATTACAGGGCATAGAGATGGATCATCTTTTATCTCTGGGTGACGAGTACAGTGCACTGCTAGGTAATGATTTGGACTCTTCGCGTTCCAACATCAACAGCCCACTAAACGTTCCCACTGCTGGGACTCGGGGCCTTCTCTCGCAAGGAGAGAGTTAAGGCCATAATCCACCACGCTGGCCCAGTGCGGGTTGGCGGATGACACATGACTTCGAAAGATTCTAGGTACATGTCGGTTTCCTCACGATGTTTTCCTTCCCCGTTTTAAGTTAACGGCATTACGCACATGACTTCGAAAAGACAGTGGTGCGTGTGGGGTTTGAACCCGGGGTCTCCGGATCGGCAGCCGCCGTTCTCCCGACTAGACCACCGTAACTTATGTTCTTATCTTACGTACTTCGCGTTCCGATAGCTGCATATTACTAGACTGTTATGTGCTGGCGTGTTGCTTACCATCAGGCACATGTCCTGCTCGGCTTATCACCATACAGTAATAAAAACTGAAACAATGTTTTATCCAAATTTCTGATGATACTATAAATAAATAAAAAGCTTGATGTGTTTTTTTAATAAAACTAAAAATGTATTGTAAAAATAATTTACTGAGACCGTCTCATAAACTAAACCTTACAACAAACTATGAATATCATTTTGAGCTCATTTCTGACCATTAATGATATTAGAAACTCTTAAATCTTGATGAGCAAGTCCGTGGGCTGACTCCAGCTTATAGATTTTGATGGGTTTCTTCGTATATTGCGACAGATTATAATCTTCAGACAGATTGTCTGAATTCGGATGAGCTATGCCTTTCAAAAGGATCAATTGTGATTCTAATTTAATCTTTGGTTTATACTCCTTTGCAAGATTGATTCTTTTATGAGCTGATTCAAGAACACATTTTTTGAACTGTTCAGAGAATAGTGAAACGTTTTTCAGTTTTCGCAGAGTGATTTTGACTTTGTGTTCAAATGAAGTCTCATTGAGTAGATCTTCTTTAAGCTGTGTATTTTTTAGCCCCGTTAGTAAATAATACATGTGAGTTAAAATATTGTTCTGTAGTTCACTTTGTGGTAGTTTGTCAATGTAAGCATCTATGTGGGAGCGTAATGCATCAGGGCTGCTATCCAAACAATAAACAATGCCTTTTTGACCTGTAAATACAAATACAGAAATACCATGAACAATACAACACACAAAACACAATCTCTCACATAAATATAATGACAAAATTACTTTATTTATCAAATTAAAAATTATACTGGTAGAAATCATAATTCCAGGTGTGGTACTTAAAAAAATAGTGCTTCAAAAAGTAGTTAGTAGGGGTAGGACTCTTGGCAGAGTCCGCCTGGGGAAGTACCACATCTTTGTCAGTTATTCTACCGCTAAGCAGTAATGTGCAAACATTACTGTGTTCCAGTTTGAAGGGCAATGTTTACAGAGAAATTACAGGGCTTAGAGATATAACATCTTAGATCTCTGGGTGACGAGCGCAGTGCAGTGCTAGGTAAAGATTTGGACTCTTCATGTTCCAATAGCTGCGTGTCACCGTGCTATTATGTGGCAGGCATGTTGTTTACCATCAGGCACATGTCCAGCTCGTCTCGTCACTCTTTATTTAAAAAAAAATGAAATGCAAAAATTACCTTCTTTTTCTAAAATTGCTGCTAACTCTAACGCAATATTTACACCAAACGAGTAACCCAAAATATGAAACCCGGATTTTTGATGAATTTTAGGTTTCAGTAGCTAAAACAAAATAAACAACATCATTACACTAAATTGTAATATTTTACAACCTATGTATACTTCTATGTCAACTGAAATTCAACAAATCAACACAGCTCAAATTTTCACAATTACAATCAAAGCCATAATCTACCAAATCGACCAAGTCCAGATTCTTCCGAACCCAAGGCACAACTACTACGCTAACTGATTGTACCCTGGACACTTCTTTTTTAATATGATGAACATTTCAGTTCGCAAGAACTATTTTTATAATTGCAAATCTTGTGATACTGGTGTTCACGATAAGGTACATTCTTGCCGCCATTGTAACCTGCATCAAATACCATCGTCTTCATTCATTTGTATAATATAAGTTATGAGTTTATTAACAAAACAGTAATTGTAATTACTGCTTACAACGCGACGCCAAAGTAAACGGCAAAGTATATTAAAACGTTTCAAAAAGATGACAAATCTAAAGTGCAATACTTGAATAAAGAGGTTTACTTTCTTGCTTGAGAGAATTGTAGTAGTTGTAGGTACTATGGGGAATCAAAGTGGTTTCAGAGTTCCCTACAACTCAATCAGATGGGCATAGTAGTTGTGCAGAAGGTCTGGCTTGAGTCGCAGGGAACTCGGTTGTGTAGAAAGGAATCAAAAGTACCCACGGCATAATCAGTTGAGCAAAGTAGTTGTGTCTTGGGTCCGGAAGGGTCCAGATACCAATCATGTGGTGAGTGTTGTATAATAATGTCTTGAAAATACATATGTTGCCTGGTAGAGAACGCTCTAAGCGATGAGGCCGCCAATTAAATGGCTAGGTTATTATTTTTTCTGTTTTGTATGAATTGTTGTATTTCTTATGTATTATGGCTAATATTTAGTAGAGTTATTGTATTGTTTTGTATGTTATTTTTGTAGTTTATGTAAGTTTATTCACAATGTTTTTCTCAACGCTTAAACCAAATTAAACATTTGAATTAAGTTTGACTACTTTATATAGTAATTTAATTTGTAAACTAAAAGCTCTCTGCGGGCTTTGGTTTATGCTGTAGACACAAAAATATTAAAATTTTGATAAAAATAAATTTCTCAAATAAGTGTGAATAGCTATTTTTGAAGGTTACTTGTACGTTTAAATTATTACTAGTGGTGTACATGTGTCCAAAATTTAACTATTATGTAAATTAACAAATGAGTGTATTAATATATTATGCGTGTGTGTGTCAAATACTTGGTAGGTAGTGTGAGTAATGGTTTTTCATTGAGTTAAAATAAAAATAAATAGCATTCTGCACCCTTTCTCAGCATACATTATAATAAGTTTAGTGTGGGAATTTCATAATTCTCCGACCGCGCTATTTTCGAAAAAAGGGAAATATCGCTTTTGCTTCACGTATTAATATGTACCTATAGATTAGTTACAACTATTTATTAATTATTCTAAAATTTAACTCTCCAAATAGACCAAAATCTTCCGCAAACAATAACTCGTAATCTATTTTCAGTTAGAGCAATCTCCGAAATTGCTTTGTTGATTGGAATCCATCACTAATTTACTTTAAACTTGGCAAGTTTATTGTTTTACTCAGTTATTTCGAATATCTCGAGTCTATCGAAAATTAAACTGGAATTAGGTATCCAATAAAGTTAAAACATAACTTATACTTCGATCAAGCGTTTTAATTGCTTTTAATTGTATGAGATATTTACTCAATTAAAGTAAGACATTGTTTCTCAGAAAAATTTCATATTTTTTATCACTAATTAGCATTATTATTGTCTTTTTACCCGACTGCGCGACGCAAAGGAGTGGTAATGTGTTTAACAGTCTATGTATGTATGTTTGTATGTTCCTTTGAAGTTCTCTTTACTTTGAAGACTCTTCAGTTGTAATGTTCTTTTATTAGAAAATATTGTATTTATTTCAATAGTATTAATACAATAACATATTACAGAATTCTAGACCACCAGAAACCTAAATGCTTGTTTTATTCTTTTCAGTTTTTTTAGTATGCGAGTACGTAATTTGGTTCACTTTTTACGCAGTCGGGTTTTTGAGTTTTTGTGTAAAAAGTGGTAGTAAACCAAATACTAAAATGTTTAAGGTTTAACAACGTTATTAAGTTATCACTACGATCCTAAACAAGTTAAAACGTAAGTTTTGTAATGAATAAGTAAGTGATAGATTTTTCGTTAAATATTTATTCTTAAGAGTCTTTAACTTATCATGTCGTGTCAATATTTGATTTGCAGATAATATCCACCTCTTAAGCCTCTCAGATTGAATTCCCGAGCACATGTTTATAGCGTAAGCTTTGCCTTGGCTGATTGCGTTTATTTATTATTTACCTTTTCAATATGTTCTGCCATTTCTCGAATGCTGTTTCCTTCGATGTCAGGACTCAATTGTACCCCAATTGCATTCATTTTCAGTCTTTCTGCGGCTATTTTTAAAGATTCACTGCGACCTTCAAATCCTGGTATCATTATCAATTGTGTGTTGTTATCATCTATTTTAGTCTGTAATTATAAGTTAAACTAATTAATTGTGTATGCTTACTTTCTTTATAATAACAAATATCCTATACGTAGAGGCTCAAACGAATTTTCATTTACTTGTTATAAAAACTGGTTTACTGTACAAATTTAGAAACATATTTTTTTGTTTTGACGTAACATTTACCACGACTTTAGTGATCGGCGTACAACACTTAGCGTTAAACTGCCACTCAAATTTACACTGTGCATGCTTTCTAATGAGAAATGTCTAGTAATAAAATATTTTTATAAATTAAAATCTAACTGAACAGACAATTTCTTTCTTCCTCAATTATAAAGTAAAGGAAACTCTGCGAAAAAGGAGAGTTAAATCACAACTAGAACCGTTAGGAAGTAGTCGCTCTAGTTCAAACACTATAAAAATTACATAGCGTTATTTTTACTTATCTTTAATTATATATATATTTACTAGTAGGATCATATCGGATTTGGCTGGGCAGGGAGAGAAATACGAGTAGTGAAGGTGAGTGTTGACGTACGTCAATATAAGGGGCCCCTTTTAAACCTACAGCCCGAGTCACAAGTCTTGGGGTCTATTCGAGATTTCTCTCTCTGCCACACGATGGACCCGGCACCCGCACGGTGAATCCATGGAATGCTAAGAAGTTCGTCTCTCTATACCTGCCTCCAAAAGACTGATGTTACTAAATTTTATTGGCTTCAAGCTTTTACAACCAGGACAAAAATGTTAAACATTAAATACCATTAAGCCAATGCAGAATAAATTGTAAGTACAATTGAATAGTAATAATAATACATTTGCTTGATGATTGATGGATGCGTCCAATGAAATCTGTTTCTTCTTTTAATTCACACTATTAATCGACTCTCGTAATACCGATGAAAAAAAAATGTATACGTAAATCCGGTTTTTACTTACATTACTAGTAGACATGATCATAATAGGTTCTTGTGTCAGGTAAGTTTCTTCACTATCAATAGTTTTGTAGAAGGCAGTGAGTCCACATTCAAAATCAGTCATTTTCTTAACTTCTACTTTACCCAACTCTTGCAAACTGAAAACATTAATTGGTTTGTGATGTAGGAATAAAAATGTTTTATGGAAATTACCAAATATTCTGGCAGAAATAGTATTAACTAGTACTACTACCGATGTCGCAGACAAGTTTAATTTCTAATTTAAATCTGACTTATGAAAATATTATCAGAAGTTTATTATTTTCATACGGTTGGTAACTTGAAATACAAAGATAATATGGTTATTTTAAGCTACCTTGTTGTAAAGCTATAAACGATATTAAATATTTTGAAAATATTCAGTTCATATTAACGATTAGATAGCAAAACGGTTATTTTAGAGTTTCTTAGTGAATACTTTTTGCTCAACTCTAATAATATTATTATAATTTAATTTATTTTACCTTTTGATAGTTAAGCCACGAATGTTTTCAAGTGGATAGTCAATGCGATAAGAGTTCTTGATAGTGGTTCTGAGTTCGTTCAAAGAGATTTCATTCAGATTCAGTTCGAGCAAACTTGTTTCATTTTCCAAATCTTCAATATCACGGACTCCTACAATGTAACGAATGGCTTTTAATATTGAGAAAGCTTGTATTGAATTTTTATTCAAGTTGTTACGTATAATGCTGGTAATAGCTAACGTAAGGCTGTATACAGAAAGAAAGCTGGAAACTTATAAGCGCTTGACAGCGCTGATGCGTTCTACACAAAGGAAGCAGGTTGAATCAGATCAAGCAATTTGTTTATTAATTTTAAATGGCAGTGCCTAGCGCTGACCAGCGCGTGCTGAATCTTGTCGGAACTTGTCGGCACCGTTCAGTGCTTATCGGCGCGCGTTCATATATATACATACTAGCTGACCCCGCAAACGTTGTTTTGCCATGTAAATAAAGGTATGAAAAATAGCTAGTAGCCGATTCTCAGACCTACTGAATATGCATATAAATTTTGGTTAAAATCAGTAAAGCCGTTTCGGAGGAGTAAGGACACAAACACTGTGACACGAGAATTGTATATATAAGATTTTCCTCCGCGGGTTACCAGCGCTGTCAAGCGCCGGTAAGCGCTTCTAAGTTTCCAGCTTTCTTTCTGTATACAGCCTAAGGTTTGTAGCGATGCAGGGTACGCACAACATATTTGTACTAAGCTGAAGGAACCGCGTTACAGTTTTCCATCCAAACAAAGTTTCTTTTGGAATCAGTTTAGAGCATTCCAGAGAAATTACAGGGCATAGAGATATAGCATCTTAAATTTCTAGATAACGAGCTAAATGCAGTCCAGTTATGAACGTATAAAAAAGTCGGATGTAGTCTAGCTAAAACAAAAACTGTGTCTATAGAGACGGCCACATTTGCACGTGTGCGTTGACACTGATAGGCTGACACGCACACATACACTCTAGTTTGCACGTGTAATGACCCACACCACTGATGTGTGTATGTGTGCGTGTATACATCGGCCTGTATATAACAGCGCACACGTGCATATTATGTGACCAACTCTATAGACACAGTTTTTGTTTTAGCGAGACTACGTCCGATTTTCTTTATACGTCCATAAGTGCAGTGCAATGATTGGGACACTTCATGTTCCAATAGCTGCGTAACACTGCCCTGTTACAGCCAGGCTTACTGTCGGACACATATCCTGTCTGTCTCGTCACTTTTTACTTATTTCAAACTTTTATTTAATTTAAATAGATATAATTCTATATCCATTCAAATAAACTTAAATAATATCAACAAAACTAAATTACAATCAAAATGACACTACCTTTTTACGTAGAGAAAAGTTCTTTTGCAAATTGGATAAGAAAAAATGTTTAGTAAGTTATTACCTAGCGTTTGAGCCACCTTTCTACAGAAACTATTATTATCTTCTTTTGCGTTGAAGGTGAGAACGTTTTGGTATTTCAGCTTCAAACTTATTTCTACACTTCTGAAGAATGTTGATATTGACTGAGCCTCTAGTGTGGTATTAAGTGAAGGTCCATTTAACTAGAACATAGAACAAATAAAGATTTCTTAATCTACACACATTACCAATGAAACACACATATAAGTTGACTTATTGTAATTAACTTAAAAAAAACATTTTCACAAAACATTTAAAAAATAATTGCAATTACTTTTTTTTTTTGTTTTTTAAATATAGAGTGACAAGACGAGCAGGTCATGTGCCTGATGATAAGCAACATGCCTCCCACATAACATACTTAAACCAAAACAGCTTTCACTGGTAAGATAAATCAACAGAGAATCACAGTTTGACTTGACGATATTATACCGAATATATCATAAACGAAAAAGGTAATATGTATGTTAGTAAGTGTGTCGTATCCACTATCTCTATAAAGACTGATTATACTAAACTTTTAAGGAAGAACAAATTGGGAAAGTCACCTAAAACCACTATATAAAAGTAACTTTTCCCCAATTTTTATTTTGTCTTCATACTAAAAGTTGTTCTTAATGTTCAAAATTATCCGCTACATAAATGAAAGCTAACAACCATCTTGATCACAATAGCTCAAAATCGAAACACGAACACTTTGTAAAAATCTATGCCCTTGTTGTGAGATGAGATGTGATGTCAAAAGACGAAGACAATTAAAGCCTTGTTACACTACACATAGCTAATATATTTAGTGACGGAATTCAGAAGAAAATTTAGAAGTAACGCTAGTCCACTGTATTCAGAAGCATGTTAGAACCAAGGCATCCTCACTTCAGCATTTAGTATTCCAGCGTACTGAAATGTATTCACATCGGTGCATTTCAAATCAGTAGGTACCGACTAATTTTAAGCAAGTGTAATAAGGTTTTAAGACAAAAACAGACTTATTAAACCTCTTTCACGTCGGAGTTAAAAATAGCACTTTGCTTGGATAGGCGTGTACAAACTAGCACTAATTGCGAGCAAAAAAAAAAAACATAATAAAAGTACTTCAATTACCTCGGCTAACGAGTCGTAGCGAATGACAAGTGCTGGGAGGCCCAGTTCGTTTCGTAACTCACAAACACGCTCTAACACCGAAAGAGCGTACTCGTCTGTTACAGTTTGAGGTGAACTGGCTACTATTGTGAAATGGCTGGAAAATTCAAGTACAAATTAAAAACGAATTTTAACTAACACAAAATTAAGAACTTCCAAGAAAATGCCGTGCAAATATCGGTTGGTACAGGTGCTTGGAATAAACTTTCCATTTGTGTAACATTTCATGTCATCATAATAAGCGCAAGCAACGCATTAAAATAAGTGTTACCACTGCTGTGACTTAGGACTCCACCCTGTCCTAGTACGGGCTAGCAGATGGGTCGTGAGTTTGAAATATTTTTGGAATATTGTAGTTTCCTTCCGATGTTTTCCCTCATCGTTAAAGCTAGAGGTAATGACAAACTTGTACATCTGTACTTGGGAAAAATACTTATACAGTTAGATTTCGAACCTTCTACCTTACGATTGTGAATTGTAGCTACTAAGCCAACACGTTTTCGTCATCGTCATTATAATCATCATCATTTAAATATAACTAGTAGCACCCCGCCGTTTTACACGCATAGTTCCCGTTATTCACCCGGGATAAAAAACATAAGCCTACGAGTTCTTTCAGAGTATATTCTAAATTGTATTCTATATCTCAGGCCGATCCGTTAATACGTTATCGACGTAATTGAGCAACAAACATGATGACACAAACTGGTGATGTATTAAGCAACGTCATTGCTGTTTAATAATTCAATTATTATTATATGTTATCAGTTAACACATTTATCGGCAGTCCCTAGGACAGATTTAGTATATAGTACAATCTTGAATTACAGAAAGAGACGAACTTCTTAGCATAGTTTAGCATCGTGCGGGTGCCGGGTCCATCGTGTGGCAGAGAGAGAACTCCCGAGTAGACCCCAAGACTTGTGACTCAGGCGTTGGTTTAAAAAGAGTCCCTCTGTGACGTACGACAACACTCACCTTCACTACTCGTATTTCTCTCCCTGCCCAGCCAAATCCGATATGATTCTACTAGTGCAGCTTTAGATACTCGTTCTAGTATAGAACTTACTTCACTTCTGGACAAGCCAAGACAGTATAGTTTTTAAACTTTCGTAATTTGAATTCATTCAATCACCACCGTGGTGACGAGGATCGTGTCTTCTCGTGACCACGAGGATCGTGTCTTCTCGTGACCACGGTGGTTGTAACGCTGCCCAAACGTCGAGATAATTGAACAATAATTTAGAACGTGATCAAACGTGATCGTGTGAATTGAAATAGGGAAAAAAATCCATTGTCTTTGTTTACAGATAAGTTTCATTTGAACATTACGATGTCATACTGGAGTTTAATCTACGCGGTATTTGTTATTTTTTGAGGAACAGTGACTTTGTTATCAAAACTAAATAACCATTAGAAGTATATTAAACTACCTATGTACTTACTAAACTTATAAGACATTCTGCGTTTTGAATAGTAAGTTGCATGTTATAGATTTTAGTTGTATTTATTTAGGAAGCACAATATTAAGAAAAAAACAAAAATATGTATCAACCGTTCGTGCACGGCATAACTCCACGCGAGATATAAGATCACGTACTTAATATATGAAAACTAGAACATAACTCAGTAACCAATAAATTACCAACCTCAATTCAACGCAATTTCTGGATGCCAAATCCAAATTCAGAACCACAGAGCATTTCTTATTATAAGCGTTAATAAAATCGTCTTTTACTCCATTATCGTCTCTTTTTCCATCTAGTACGATAAAAACTGCCTTAACTTTGCCAAATTTCATTGCGTTCTTCACGAGAATTGCGCACCCTTGCTCGGTACGAAGATTTTCTGACGAAACTTCCACAGAAACTTCGCGTTTGCTCCATGATCTGAGAAATAACTTGTTTAAACTTGGAAATATATTCTGTTAAAAATATACCCCTGTATTGGAACATTGCGGAATATGAGATAAACAAAGTTGTAGCGCTGACGGGCTCAAGGTTTGTTATCTATAAGAAGTTTTACCGAGTAGGTACTTACTTCAAAAAATCTTGTCTTTTTTTAGCTACCGTCAAAAATGAGGAAGTTTATGAATTCCGTCTTCATCTGTATTTTTATACCTCCTTTTAAAGCGCCAAAAAATAAATTAACCTAATTTGCTATAACATTCGATCTTACATAATAATGCTGTTTCGTTTAATACATTATCATCAAAACTACGTCGGTTTTATATAGCTACTTTACATGTTTATATACATATGTATACCTTGACTATACTAATATCATAAAAACTGAAGATTTTTTTGTTTGAACCGTTAATCTCAGGAACTACTGGACCAAGTTAAACATTTTTTTTTCACCGGTGGATATGTCCGGGGTCCGTGATTCTTGGGGTTTATATGTAGGGTACTATATGTAACACATGTGAAGCCGGGACGATCCGCTAGTTAAAAATGAAATACTTACCGAAACATAGTATTGACATATCCTGCCATTGAATTATGATTCAGGTGTAGTAATACTTTGCTCGCTCCTCTTTCGATCAATTTGTCTGCTAGAGCAATACCTAGACCATTTTCATCGCACACTACTACGATTACATCTTTGGGACTGTAGGATAATCTAAAATAATGATATATTTCTTAGATTAAAAAGGGCCTAACATTTTCGACCTAAGTTTAGTATCAGCAAAGACCATGTAGATCCATTTTTTAAATTATTATTTATAATTTCTTTATCCCATGTCAATAATACATAGAATCATTTAATTCAGAGCTTCAAAAATACTGTTTTTTGCTTAATTCATTTTTAAAATATCTAAATATCAAAATCATTTCAGAGAATTTAATATAATGTAGGTATGTACTTTTAATAAAAAAACTTATTAAATTTGTTTTTCCTATTATAATAGCTAACCAAAAATAATAAGTTAAGAATTTTTGTATGTAATAAAGATTTAACGAAGATGAAAATGTATGCGTCTGTTCTGAACCAAAATTAAAATTACATTCAAAACAATGTCAATTTTAATTGTGACAGTTTTCACATACCTTGGTGATACTGATAATCCTTTACTCATAATCTCGGGATCTCGCATTTTCAATAACACTCTTCCTGTATTCTTTCTCAAAGACAAAAATCTAAACGCTTTACATACGTTTGTTGGAGAATACACCACTCGAGTTAGTGGTATGACGATACCTTTTGCTATTCCTTCGCTAAACTGACGACATACAAACTAAAAAAGGTAAAATACATGTGTTAGATATTTTATGTCTTTTTATTGCATATTAGCGCAAAAAGGATTAAATTGATAAAAAATAATAGGTACGTTAAGTTTTAACAGGAATCTTTTCTTAAATACCCTTTAACCCGTCAAGCGGCATGGGACCCCATATGGGATCAGCGCCGGATATGACTCATGTGAAAAAAAAAACAAATTGAATCTACCCTCAATAATTTTGAGGTTAGTTCTGACAAAACAAATCATAAGTGAAGCTTTATCATCTAAACATTTTTGCAGCAGCAGAATAAAAAAACTATGAACTAGTGAAATCATTTAATAGAATTTATCATTATTATTTATCATTTACAATATTATTTAATCGAATATTAAAATGAGTCTCAACTTGTACCTACCTACGAGTATAAGATCACACTAGTCTCGTTTTGTTTAGCAAACAAGTACATAGGTATCAAAAATGTTGACTGCGATGATATTTAACCATGTCATCAACATAGGCTGTTCCACATACGAACAAATCGAAAACAGAATTGCAAGAAAGTACCTACCTACTTTGTATACTTCTTAATATTGCACGCCCAATACGTCAAGGGTACACTGTTGTACATTTTTTTTATATTTTTAAGACCTATTTTTACACAGTGAGAGCAATAAATATATTCTTATTCTTATTCAAAAATCGTCATGATGTGAGAACCAAAATGGAAACAAATTTAGTACAGTGTAATGTAGTAGTAGCAGTATGTATGGAATCGACAATCATGTATAAAATATGATAGAGCAGTTACTATTTACTATTAACGTATTTTATTCATCAGAAAGAAATGATGGCTATATAAGTATAGTTAGTTTATAAGGTTGTAAGAAAAATTGCAACAGTTATTTGATTTGTATTTATGTTCTAGTGCAAAACATATAATGTATACTAGCGGCCCGTTCCGATGGATTCCTAAACTAATTAACCGATTTGAAATTAAATTGGCACACCGCGAACAGTCTGGTCCAACTTGAGAGATAGGATAGTTTTTATTTCGATTAATCGTCTTTAAATGACAATATTCGAGCGCAGCCGGAATGGGCCGCCAGTATGTATATAAAATTTGGTAAAAATCAGTAAAGCCGTTTCGGAGGAGTAAGGAAACTAACACTGTGACACGAGAATTTTATATACATAATGTATATGAATATTAGAATATTTTACAGCAAAATCAGAAATATTTTATTTATTTAAAACTAAAATATTATTATTTCCAAAAAAATATTACAGACTAATAAAAAGTACAGATAAATGGATTCACTAACCTTTTTGTCGTTTGCATATTCCGGTTTAAATATGTTAGATAAGTTAACTGCATAGTAAGATCTGTCTTTTTCTAAATACGACATTCCTATGTTTTTGTTTTGCATCATATCGTGTTTGCTCAAGTCTAGGAAAACTCCAAAATTTCCCACACATTTCATTGCAGCCTAAAACAAGAAATAAAAAAATTACGTAAAAGAAAATATTGTTATTGTTACATCTCAAAGTAAATACAGACACGACACATATTATAAGAAAAAATGTAGATACGTGTAAAGATTTTTACGCTATAAAACATATAATAGAACTTTTTAGAATAGTTTACCAGAGAAATTTCTTAAGGTAATTTGAATTTTTCTAATATCATTTTTAATTTCAAATATATGTCAACGAGCGACCGCCTTTCTGTAAAAGTTGTTGTTTACAAAAATTATGTTTGTCAGCCTAGGTATGTGTTGCCCATTGTTGTAGAGCATAGGCCTCCCATCTAATCCTCCATATTTTTCAATCCAGAGCGACAACCTTCCAATCCAAGTAATATTTTTGTAGTGGTAGGACTCTTAGCAGAGTCCGCCTGGAGAAGTACCACACCTTTGCCGAATATTCTACCGCCAAGCAGTAATGTGCAAACATTACTGTGTTCCAGTTTGAAGGGCAATGATTCCAGAGAAATTACAGGGCTTAGAGACATAATATCTTAGATCTGGGTGACGAGCGCAGTGCAGTGCTAGGTAATGATTTGTATTATCATGTTCCAATAGCTGCGTGTTACTGTGCTGTTATGTGGCAGGCATGTTTCTTACCATCAGGCACATGACCTGTTCGTCTCGTCACTCTACGCTATAAAAAAAAATAAAAAATATATCAATGTTGGGATGTTTGTTGCTCAATCACGTCATAACGTATGCACGGATCGGGCTGAAATTTGTAATACAAATACAATACAGTTTGGAAGAACACGTAGGCATTACTATTTTGGGGGAAAACGGGAAAGGCAACTCCGCGGGTAAAACAACGGGGCATTGCTAGTTTTCTATAAAAGTATCGGGTTCAGTCCGCCATGTGCCATCTCTTTCTGGGCCGCGGCTATTCAACCGGTTCAGTTTCATGCAGTGGGATCAAATTAGTATTTTTTTTGGCCAGAGTTGTTCTAGCATTCGACTTATTATGACCAGACTAGTCTTACTTGAGTTTTCTGATTAACACCTTCGATTTTGATTTTTAATCGTAGGATTGTATTGTGCTGGAATGAGCCCAACATGAGAAATAAACAATTTTAATACATATTGGCGTTTAAAATATATTGTTTTGAACATAATATATGAGACAGTTTTCGAATGCTTGCAAAATGCATCAGTATAAGCAATCTTCTTTTAAATTCTACTGCCGGGACTCATGGTTGGACTCTCCAAGTTGATAGTCAAGGCCATACTTGGTCGCGACGCAACTCGTGGGTAAAGATCGTACCCACAAGTGACGACACGCGAAACTTCGAAGCCCTATATCGTTGTAATTTTTTGTTTGTGAAACGAAAGAAAGAATACGTTTACAATATTTTTTAGCAAGTGAACTGACAGACTAATTAGTTTTTTGAGTATCATATTGAACCTATACATTTTCGTTTCATATGTAGAAGGTTCATAGCACTTACAATAGAGCTTTCGTCGCTTCCGACTCACCGAATTGTCATAAACTAATGTATCATAATCAAGATGTAGATAATAATGACACCAAAATGCGTAGCACGCTTCCGACTTGTAAGCATCAGAATTATCTCTATGAGTTCATTAGTTTATAAATAACTTAATTACTCATTGTGTATGTTGATATTTAGCTAGATTAGTCAATGTTTGGTTGGCTTAATTTCCTTTGAATGCCAATTCGTACATGTTTCTCAGAATTCGAGGATATGAAATAACTTAGATGAAACAAAAGTTGCACTGGACAGGCTGTATCACCTGAGTGAATTGATAAAAAAAAGTTTAAAAACTACGTTGGTTTTCATACTAAAATAAAATGATTCTTACCATGCGCAAATCTCCCGTGCTAACATTTATCACCAAATCACAGCCTCGTCTACGCGTATTCGATATGACCATGTTGAGTACACTATCACCGTTGGAGTAACATATATTGTCATCTGTAAGTAATTAAAAAGTCGGTATATATTTTATTTTATCCGTACATTATTCGACACCATTCGATATACTTTGTATAATTAGAATGGGTATACAAATCGAAACTGGCATTACACACTCATTCTTATGTTTGATTTTACAATAAAAATACGAACAAGATAAAAATACCAATCCGTTAAAAACCCAGTTGACCAAAGATACAATAACAATAAATAAATAAAATGATAGGAATAAATGAATATTGATTAGTGTTATGGCTTTTTTTTTTATGCATAGAGTGACGAGCAGGTCATGTGCCTGATGGTAAGCAACATGCCTGCCACATAACAGCACAGTAACACGCAGCTATTGGAACATGATAGTCCAAATCTTTACCTAGCACTGCACTGTGCTCGTCACCCAGAGATCTAAGCTATTATGTCTCTAAGCCCTGTAATTTATCTGGAAATTATCATGGATTTTATCATGGATCTTAAAGTTATGGTTGGTCTAGTTGGGAGAACGGCAACTAGCAATCCGGAGCCCCTGGTTCAAATTCCCCACGCTTCGTCTTTTCGAAGTCATGTGCATAATTCTGCTACTGTAAACAGTGACAAAAAAACATCGCGAGAAAACCGGGCATGTTCCAAGAATCTTTCGAGGTCATGCGTCATCTGCCAATCCTCACTGGGCCAGCGAGGTGGACTATGGTATTGATTATCTCCTTGAGACGACCCAGAGTCCCAGCAATAGGAACATTTATTGGCCTGCTTATGGTTATATCTACTACGCATTTTTAATGCAAATATTAAGTTAAAAAGCAACCAAACACCATAGGTATAATAAACCAACCTTTTAGTTGTGGAAAGAGTTTCATCAACATCTTCTTCTTTGCCAATGTGCTAACTGTTGCAAAAACCGTACATTCGAAAGCGAGACATATGAAAATGATAGCCTGCCCCAAAGCTCCTGCTCCACCGGTCACTAACACTATTTGTCCTCTCTTCAACTTTGTTTTTACCATCTAAAAATAAAAAAGTGTATGTGCTAATGTACGCAGGCAAAAAGATTTGACTTATCTTTATTCTTGTGCTAAACGAGCAAAGAACACCCGCGCACTCTCCTTGAAAAAGATCGCCGGACGCGATCGAAACTTGAGTCGGACTGGACCGACTATCTCAAACATGAATTATCTGTGTATTTATTTAGAAATATATTTATTCTCCGTGCTAAGAATTTTAACTTCTACCTCTGTCTTCAACGCAAGAAGTATTTTTAACCTATACATGTATATTATTAACCTGAAGGTAGTTAGAATAGTTTCTAAAATGTTGACTACGAAACTTTAGGGTGTCAGTTTTTCGAGATGATATGCGCGCGCCACGTTAAAATTTACTCCCATATTTTTTCCTTAGCTGTCTGAAAGTAGTATGTATGCTGGTTAGTTACAAACGATTTCATTTGTTCAGCAAATTCAGTTAGTACCGAAATAAAAATCTCACCAAACAATAATATGCTTGAAAGTAAGGCAAAACGATAGTAGCCGCATCTTCCAAACTCCAATGATCAGGTACCGGCCAAATCAGATCTGGGTCAGCTTCAACAGAACTTGATATGGCACCTCCAGATATAATTCCCATCACTTTGTCTCCGCTAAAAATTAAAAATGTATGAAAAATCAATTAATGTTGATGATTCTTAAGTTATTCATTTTTAAGAGATATGATTATGTATATCTATCCAAGTTATTATAATGTCTTAATCGTCAGGATGTTTTAATTTTTACGTAAGCTTTGCTTAACAACAGCAGGTGTTAGTTTAATCAATTTACTAGATGAACCTGCTATTTTGTTTAAGTGTTTTGTATGTATGTAATGCTCCAAGATCGACCATCATTTGCCCTTGGCCCACTTTTTGTGGAGTCGGTACAACATGTACGTTTCTTCCGTTTGTCTCCATCATTCGTTAAACCAAAGCATACTCCTTTCCTATGCTTGTACTCTTTCATACAATTCATCTATGCTTTTTTTGATCGCCCTCAACCACAGCATACAACTACATTCATATTTATCTTCATTCAAGCTCTTTAGGTTATAAAATCTTCATCCTTACGCATCCTACACATAGCATGTTACGCTCCAACATCAAAAACGATTAGAATTAAAAATTGATTTTAACTACCTCAGCACATATTATATGTAAAAATAGGTTCAGCTGTTTGTTTTTTTTTATTTTTGTCAATTGCCAATTATTTGCTTTTTTGTATGTGACCCGTGTTTTCTCCAAGTTAATTGAACTTTAATTTAATTAGATTTATCTAAATCATGAAGAGAAACTCTCTCGAAAAATTGATCAGGGACAAAGGCGAAAGGCTTAATAAATAAGTTTGTGTATTAATTTGTTTTCTTTATCACTAAATGCGCATTTTTGCACACTATACATATATGCATAATTAAAATATCAATATATCATTGATAGTTATATTTTAGTTACGTATAAATATTTCATTGTAGTGAACACGAAGACACGGTGTTTATTATTATTGTTGAAACCTAAACTTCATATCTCGGAAAAACACCGGATATTGGAACGTTTCAACAGGAATCTGTGAGTGTATCACTGATATCTGTGCACACTGAAATATTGACGGTATTGTGTATAGTTCGATAGAATTTGTTAACATCATCATGTGTGAATTATTATTTTGCGTAATAAAAAACTGTGATGTCACCAAAAAACAAATAAAATCCAGAGGAAATTTTAAATTATCGTTATCAATTCCAGAAGATTTTCTACGTACAACATCACACAATACTTAGCATGAATACAGACAAACAGAAAAACTACAGACAAACAATACGACGGATTTTTTTTTTTTTAGTATCAGTATTGATTAAAAAGTGTCATACGAAACATATCGATCATATACAAAATTTCACCCATTATTATAATAATACTTTGGTACGTACTATTTATCAAAACCACTGAAATCCATTCCAAAAGTTCCGCTATCACTTTTGAAGTCTCTGGAGGCTATATGACAATCATTCAAAGACAATCCTGCGTAACAAACCTGCAACAAAAACCGAATTTAGCACACATACACACTGCAAAACGCATCACATAAAAAATAATTAAAAAATAGAACAAAAAAACAGCCTTGGCTGTTTGCGAGCCCTTGGTCGTTCGTCCTATGAAATAGTAATAATTATTTACACAAACGAGTTCGAGTATATTGCCTTCTTATTTTTTTGAAATGTAATAATATATGATTCATCTATTTGTAATATTGTTAGACCTAGACCAAGTTTTAAATCAAAGTAAGTTAATCAAAGATAAAAAATTTAAAAAAAAATTGACAAATTACTGATTCACAATAATTCACTTCAAGTGTAAGTTTTCACAATAATCTTTTACAACGCAATCGTTGAAAGCGAATTTTCAAGTGTTAATATTTGATCCGTAGTATTTTTCAATAAAGTTTAAATATAATTTGCTGCTTAACACTAAATCTTAAATTGAAAAAATTAAAATGAAAAAAAAAATGCTGATGCAAAAACAAAATATTTTACTTAATATACTTTCAATTTAGTATTTCACTTTTATATTTTTACCTGTACTAAAGTTTTCTGGGCCGAACGAGGTGAAGCTTCAGCCCAAGTGAGTTCATTCATATTCCCCGGTACATCATTCATCAAAGTGAAACTTCTAAGGTTTACAGATTTCGCACATGATGTGTAGTAGTAGCCGCCCCATTGGCCCTTGGAATAAAGCCTTTCTGTTAGTAAGCATTATATTTTGAAGGATAATAAATAAATTTCAACCAACATTTTACATGTTTCAAAATAAAAAGGGCTTCTACATCAATTAATAAGACGTCAAAATTAAAGTCTTCTAGTGTAGTGCGGTCTTTCATGATGGAACGTCGTAGCTTTACTTCAGGTGACATAGTGATCAACTGCAAACTTAAAAATGATAAAAAACCTCAATAATGGACACTAACTACTTTTTCCATTTATTTTGAGGTGATTTTAACTTTGCGTGACACAATAGGGATGTTAACACTAATCACAAATTAATGTTTAGTGTTTGTTTTGACGTGATAACGACTTATAATTCGATGAAGCCGGCTGCACGCCCGCAAAACTGTAACGTTCCGCCGTTACCGTTAGTTCGTCTTCCGTGCCTTGCGGACGAAGCTGAGCGCTGAGGGCGCCATCCACCGAGTCGAGCGGTATCACTACTCGCGCTATCAGCGTACTGATTTCTTAAGACGTCACGTTCTATCGTCAGTAAACCGACTTTACAGACAACCATTTTTATGATAGTTTGAGTCAATAGATTATCGAAAATCACATTTTTATAATTTGATATTACGTAGTAAATTTATTATAAATGATTTTAAATGTTACATTTTTAATCTGTTGTCACGTGACTGGAAACACGAATATGACATATTACGTCACTCACCGCAAAACAAGCTGTCGAAAATTGACTAGATTGTTTACTTCTCTGCATTTTTGTTATAGTTTGCGATCTAAGCGACGACTATTTTGATTGTTTGTATTCAAGTAAATATCAGAAAACACATAAACTAGACATATAGTGATGAATCGCGACCAATGTTTTGCGGTCAGTGACGTCATGCCAGTCATTGGTGTTTATGCGGGAAAATTTAAAATTACTTTATTATTGTATATTTACTCATCGAAAATACTAATATCTTTAAATGAAATATATTTTTTTATGGTGAACAAGCGTCAATCTTCAAAATAAAAGCAATTCCGAAAAATTGTTAACATCCCTATTCTCATTTATGGATATTTTTGTAGATTTTTTTTTTAAAATTGAGTTTAAACCATTTTCTAATTTATGTTGTATCGCTAAATAAATTTACCTTTTTGAGTATATTGACGCTCATGTGCTTTTCAAGTTGGTCCTGAAAAAAGTCTTCTTTTAAATCAAACTTTTGAGCGTGAATGTCATGAATTGCCAACAAAGATATGTTTTGATGTCCGGCTGTCTTCAGTTTGTTGACAAAACCTGAAAAAAAAATCGTGTAAAAATATTTACTGATATTGTTGAAGACATTTATGTAAAAACTAGTTGACCCCATAAACATTGTTCTGACATTTATATAGATTACCTAGCGAATTAAATGTGCAAGTGACATGACACTTCATGTTACATTATTTGGTTACGTAAAGTTTAAAAAGGTATTAAAGGTTTGGTTAGGTAAATAATAATTTACATCCTATATACATCTACGAATAAGTTACGGCTGGTCTAGTTGGGAGAACGGCGACTGCCGAGCCGGAGACTCCGGGGTTCAAAACCACGCACACCACTGTCCTCTCGAAGTCATGTGCGTAATGCCGCCAACTTAAAACGGTGCAGGAAAACATCGTGAGGAAACCGACATGTACCTAGAATCTTTCGAAGTCATGTTTGTGTCATCCACCAACCCGCAGTGGACCAGCGTGGTGGATTAAGGCCTTGACTCACTCCTTGCGAGAGATGGCCCCGAGTCCCAGCAGTGGGAACATTTAGTGGGCTGTTTATGCTTATGTTTATGCTTTACATCAACATATGTACGTAAATATAGTTAGTGAGCTTAGTTTAATAGGGCTCTGCATCATCTGTGCTACCTCAAAGTTTGAAACGCAGTAGAGCCCATTTGAGTACAACTGCACGGGTTCTTTATAAAAAAATACAAGTCAAATTTCATATTAAATAAATTTGGTTTTAAAAAAATAGTGTAAGTAACCGTTTTTGCGGATCTTGAATACTAATATTGAGACTTTCGGTTTTTTTTTTAATTTAAGTTAATCTATAAAACAATTTTTCTTACCAAGCAAACCGGAAAATGGCTGGTTATTCGAAATAAGTACAATCTTATTCGTAGTAACAAGTTCGTTGTTGACTCGTGAAACCCATGAAAAGTCATGTTCCACATTCAAAGGGATATAGCGTGTGGTCTTATTTTTATCAGGCTTTCTTAATAACATCAATATTTCTTTTCCATCAGACATACAGCTTAGAACATCGAAATTATTTTTTATTGCTGTTCTATTTTTCGGAATCCGATTTTCTAGTGTTACTATAAAATCATGTGTTGTAGTTTTATGCTTAATGTCTGAAATTAGCTGAAAGTAAAAAAAAAAATGTTATTTCCAATGACTGTGTAATATTAATTGCGTATTTCGTCAAATAATAAATAATAAATACCACAAAACAACATTAACATTAAGAACATTTAAAAAAAGTCAAAGCTACGGTATACAGGGTTACTGGTAATCAGCCTGCATCCGTTTAAGGGCATGTTCTGTATATTTAAACAAACAACTTTTGTTCTACAACTTTCGTTAAAACTTAATAGATAACCCAAAAAAAATTGTTTTTGTTGCCCTTTTTTGTACTGTTTAGCGACTTTTTAGTGTTTATCCACTTCGGTACATCATTTTTTACGCGTTAAAGAGCGTACGCGCTCTCTTTACGAATTGTTACGAAGAGTTCGATACTTTTAGACCGTGCAAATGCATTTTTATTTATTTTGTAAAAGAAAAAAAAAACATTTTTTTTTAACTGTAGAACAAAAGTTGACGTATTGAATGTACCTAACATCCCCTTAAAAGGAAGCAGGCTGATTACCAATAACCCTGTATATTTTATATATTATTTTCCTGGAAATTGTTCATAGTACGTACGTACCTCTGGGCTTTGGAATAAATTTTCAAAAACTAAAACATTTGTTTCGTTTGGTTTTAATCTTAGATCTTCAATTTTATCAGCTGTTAAACAAAGGATTTTCACATTGATTTTTGAAATTGAGAACATTATTTCGTTAATTCTTTTAAACACTTCCGGTTCGCTTGTCGCTATTAATTTGATAACGTTAATTTCACGTGAGTAACAGTTTTCAATCATTATTTGCATGATTATTTCCAAAGCTGTGGTAATCTGAAAAAAAAAACAATCATAGAATTTTTTTTTTAATTCAAATGTCAGTGTTTTCATTAAAAATGTATCTATGTGTAACAACTACGTTAGTATTTATACTAAAATATGTTTGCTTGTTTAAATATCATTCAAATTTACTAACATTCACTTTTTCTGTAGCAAAATGTGGTACAAATTGTTTGTTGCTGATATGAGTCGGTTCTATGGTGGTAGGAATTTGATCTGCAAACGTTAGACCCTCGATTTCTACACCTGCACATCTGAAATTATATTAAACTTTAAAGTTATTACGCAATCTTACTAAGGCAGTTGCCCCACCGCCGACGAGAAAACGAGTAACTATCAACTATTTTCTCGCTCAAGAAACGTACAATAGCTACAAATTGTTTAAACTGCCGGCGAGCATTCGCTTCTCTAGTTTATCGCTGAGCGACAAGAGCTATGAAAGCTAGAAATACTTGCTCAGCGATACTCGCTAAGCGGTTACAAGTCGAGAGCGCAACCAGCGGTCATTTCTCTACAGTGCGGATCTGAAAGTACACGTTTTTTAACGCCACGAGCGAGTAATGTCATGAGTCATGAGTGATCGCTCGCGTCACTCGCGCACTCGCTTATAGCCGAGCTACACAACTATCGGAACTACGCACTCGCTGCCCGCGGCTCGCCAACTCGTTTCAAATTCTAGCTCTACTCGTTACTCGTTCATCGTTACCGGTGGGACAGCTGCCTAAAACTACAGATATAGGTATCTTGATTTACCGTGTTCTTTGGAATGTTTTATCGTATTCAGCAGTATGGTATATGTCATTCAAGAAATTTTGTGTAGCTTTTTCTTGCTCAAAAACGCTAATCTTCAGTTTGAGTATAAATTTTGGCTTAGTGATACCATTATAGTGTTCCATAAGAATACTGAATTGCATCAGAGAATCCAAAAATGACACCCAGTTGTTTGTCCATTTGACTAATGCACAGTTTTTTTGTACACATAATTGATGTATTGATTTTAAAACACCACTAGAAACAGAAAAACACAATTAAAATACATAAAACATTTACCAGAAGTATTAATAATTTGTGAATTGTCTTACTTGTAACAAAAACCACGCATGCGGAAAATTTCATAGACGTCTTTGGAATTTAAATAAATATCGTCGAAATCATCGATTGGTAAATCAAGGGTCTTTTGAATTTTTAAAACTTTAACGCCACTTGCTGCACCAGTCGCAACCAGTTTTCCATTTTCACTTATCTGAAAGTGACAAATAGGTTTCATTTAAAACAAACTAATTTAAATGTTATCTGAGAATAGACATATGGCGGGGTATATATAATATATTTTTTTAATCATTTATTTATTCGGAAATATATTACAGAGTTCCTTACAACTATTTTTTTTAAAATTAAACTATACAATATTGAGACTCTGGATCTGTGAGAGGAAGCTCGGGGTAGGTTTTTAAATGCAAAAGGGATATCTTTGTTTCTCTTTAGGTAAGGCTTTCACGCCTAAAATAAGGAAATTATGATAATTAAATTTGGTGCAAAGGTAATGTTATCTGAAAAAAAAAACAATGGCGGGGTATATAGTAAAGGTTTATCTACAGATATGGACTTAGTAAGACATTGAAAAATAAAACTCTTACTTTCATATCTTATGAGATATTATGAGATGCGATATTTATCTCAATCACTTATTAAGTGCACATCTGTAGAAAAACCTTTGCTATATACCCCGCCATTGTTTTTTATTTTTTCAGATAACATTACCTTTGCACCAAGTTTAATTAACATAATTTCTTCATTTTAGGCGTGAAAGCCTTACCTAAAGAGAAACAAAGATATTCCTTTTGCATATAAAATATTGCCTAGAGTTTCTCGTTCATAGATCTTGATATTATTCGGCTGGTCTAAGTTACGGCTGGTCTAGTCGGAAGAACGGCGACTGCCGATCCGGAGACCCCGGGTTCAAACCACACACGCACCACTGTCTTTTCGAAGTCATGTGCGTAATGCCGCTAACTTAAAAACGGTGAAGGAAAACATCGTGGGGAAACCGACATGTACCTAGAATCTTTCGAAGTCATGCGTCATCCACCAACCCGCACTGGGCCAGCGTGGTGGATTATGGCCTTAACTCTCTCCTTGCGAGAGAAGGCCCCGAGTCCCAGCAGTGGGAACGTTTAGTGGGCTGTTGATGATGATGATGATAAGACCTTGATATTATTGTGGTTAATAAAATTTTGTACTAACCTCAAACTTATCATTTCCTTTACTTATCATTATAGAAAGTTTTACACTAGTTTCTGGCAGCACAATGACGTCGCTGTGAAACTCTACGTCTCTAAACATGATGGACAGGTTCTTCATTTCCACTTGTTTGTTCATTGCCAGAGTTTCCCATACGTAAACTAAAAGTGCCGCTTCAGGGATTTTTGTACAACCTGTAAATAAACAAAAAAAAAATACAATGTTAACTTTAAAAGTATCTTCTGTTTCGTTTGCCAGTATTTAAATAAATCATTACTAATTTTTTTTTTTTAAATGAAGCGTGACTAGACGAGCAGGACATGTGCCTGATGGTAAGCAACATGCCTGCCATATAATAGCACAGTAACATTCAGCTATTTGAACATGAAAAGTTCAAATCATTACCTAGCACTGCACTGCGCTCGTCACCGAGAGATCTAAGATGCTATATCTCTAAGCCCTGTAATTTCTCTCGACACATTGCCCTTCAAACCGGAACACAGTAATATTTGCACTTTACTGCTTGGCGGTAGAATAACTAGCAAAGTTGCGGTACTTCCCCAGGCGGACTCTGCTAAGAGTTCTACCACTACCAGAATACCATAATACAAATATTTTCTTGCGGCTGTGATTCAAAAGTCTGTCAACTTTTGCGCAAATTCTTACTGTAAGGTTTGAAAATGTATGACGTTAATATACCTCAGAAAGACAACATTAAATTAAGGTGAAGTTTAATAATTCCTCTGAAGATTGTAATTACTGGCACTTGTACGGTTTGCTGTTATTTAAACTGAAGTATAATTATACTATACAATATGTTGAATTAAAAAATATATAATACTATTACCGAATCTAGTTTACCCCATACCTGCCTACCCCCATATCGGCCCTATAAAAACGGTCGCGCACTGGGGCTCGCTCTCATTCCCTGCATAGCCCTCAGACGTGCTGGTTCTCATTGAGTCACTAAGTGTCTTAGCATCGCAACTATTTTCTGATCTGTGGTCTTACTTTTACTTGTAATCGAAGTAGCATAAATCGCGTTCGGTTTAGTAATATATTTCCGTAGATTTGTGTGATCACTATTTTTTAAAAAGTTAACTAACTTAGGTTCGATAATATCAGAAGTGGGATAGGATCCTCTGGGTTCTATCCCACCCGCCCACTGTCTTGTATATATGATCGAAGTAAAAGTAAGGTTAGAATCGAAATAGAAAAATGGCAGATTTGGAATGTCGTCTCATTAGCTACGGCAATCTCGATGGAAGGTGCGGAGAACCGGCTTTTATCTCCGCTTTGAGGAGCACTCTGGAAGTGATCTTATTTAGGCTTTCAGTGTTTGACGAGCGATCTGCGGCAGAGCCTCCTTGAGGCGCCTCTGCGGCAGAGCTTCCTTGTGGCGTCTCTGCGGCAGAGCTTCCTTGTGGCGTCTCTGCGGCAGAGCTTTCTTGTGGCGTCGCTGCGGCAGAGCCTCCATGAGGCATCGCTGTGGCCGAGCCTCCTTGAGGCGTCGCTGCGGCGGAGCCTCCATGAGGCGTCGCTGTGGCCGAGCCTCCTCGAGGCGTCGCTGAGGCAGAGCCTCCTTGAGGCGTCTCTGCGGCGGAGCCTCCCTGAGGCGTCTCTGCGGCAGAGCTTCCTTGTGGCGTCGCTGCGGCGGAGCCTCCGTGAGGCGTCGCTGTGGCCGGGCCTCCTTGAGGCGTCGCTGCGGCGGTTCCTGGCGCTCGGGAGCGGGCCGGACTGGCACGGGTTCGGCTGGCCGCGGCGCCACCGCGCGGCGGGGCTTCGAGCCCTGCCCCCGCGGACGTTGCGAGGCGTCTCATTTGCGCGCCTAGGGCGGTACCTTCGGTGAGATCTATCCATTGCTATGTTTCTGGTTTTGATCCAAAAATTATAACATCAGTGTAACAACAGTGATTAAGTGAGTCTCGCGCGATCGGAAAACCTGTGTGACTACAAAGAGCACCCTGCTCGTGTGGGATTATCCCCAAAAGGCGAATTACTGTCTTGGTTACGTGAATCGACTGGTATCAACTGTACTTGATAGTCTCAAATTTGAACTTAAAACGCTTTTCTTAGTGAAAGTAATTTTCTCTAGTGCCAGTGCTTCAAATAACCACTTCAATAACCGCTCAGGGCTAGAGTGAACGTTTCCTCATTCCGTGGTTACTAGTGTGCATTTCAAGAAAACTAGTCTCTTCACTGTTATAATCTCAATCAACCAGGATATGAGGATAGATTCTGACAAAAAGTGAGTAAAATTTGAAGGTAGTTGATGAATGTTTGGGTTGTCCAGTTATCGACAAACCTATTGCAATAAGATGAGGGTAGATATAAAAGAAACTGTTCTCGCCAATGACGCAAACAAAACTTACTCTCATGTCAATTAAAGTCAAAACCTGTTCTTTTTGCTAGAAGCCAATTCACAATAGTTTTGCTTTGCGAAATGTAAACAACGTGAAGTTTTTCTGTGATAACGTCAGTAATCCAGAAACATAGTCACTACGTGGCGTAACTGTCAATGTCCTAATCGATAACTGGTGGTTCGTACATTCTTTTAGTTTTGACGTCTGGTTTTGAACATTTTGACGATGAACGAAAACTGATATTTAGCGTTTAGATGAGGTAAGGTGGCCAAATGATGAATTAAAGTGGTGAAATAACTCTTGGCATAAAACAGGGTCAGGTGCGGCCGAGACTTGATAAGAGTCAAAAGTCTTGCTGAATCTCCAGATCCTAAAGCACTTAAAGGAGGTACGGTGGAACTGAGATAGGATTCACGAGTGATCTCTTCACAGAATCACGAAGCTGGCGTCTGCGATAGCTTCTTGCTTCGTGCCCAATACAGTTTATCGGAAGTAGTGTCTAAGTCTCCTCTCGCATGTTTGAGTTATTCGTAAGTCTACATGCGTCTGTTAAATTTGATGTCTATTCATTTATCTCGTCTGTTCATTGTGGTTTAATGCATATATGGGAATGACTGCAGCATGCCTTTATATGTATTTCGCCGTTGCAACTGATTGGAGTTTGAAACTTAAAGAATTTCTTAAAACTTTCAAGAAGAAGTATCGTGAATGAGATTTGAGAGGTCCAAGTTTTTGCTTAGCTTCACACTGTCTGATTACTATCTTTCTCTTTAAAACTGAAACCTTTGTTTCATGAATGCCGGTGACCCGCCGCCAGCCTGCATCATCTGCCGCGGGCGACTTCGTGTTCGTCAACGAGACGGCACAGTCGACGGGCAAAGACTCCGGGATGCGCGGCCTTTACGAGGTCCTGCGCACGCTTCCACCGCACACCACCGCTACGAGCTGCAGGCGGGCAGGCGAGCAGCAGGCGGCGGCCCAACATGGTGCTGGGGCGCGGCGAGTGGACCCCGGACACGTGCAGCGCTGTTCTTAGAGATGATTTGCGGTTTGAGGTGGGCACTATGTGCTTTACTTCCCGTTTCAAAGGTCTGAGGTGGGCACTATGTGCTTTACTTCCCTTTTCAAAGAGATTGAGGTGGGCCCACTGGGCTTTACTTCCCTTTGTTAGAGCAGTATGGATAGAGGTGGATTCGGCCGAATTGTACTTCCCTACTGTGTAGTTGTGTTATGTCGGTGATATTCATTTTCTGTATCGTTGAATATTACGATGATAACGTACTGCTATGTTAACCGTTTCATATACGAGTTAACATAACCTGGGTGTTGTGCGTGTGCCTTAAATTGCGCAGTTTAAGTCATTTGTACAAAACCCGCTTTTCTTTTTATTCTACTCTACGCTACTCTACTCTACGCTACTCTACTCTACTCTACACTACACTACACTACTCTACACTACTCTACTCTACTCTATACTTTTTAGAACATGGTGCTTTAAGTACGTTTTTATATTGCAGAGGGCGAACTCGTGGTTGCCAAGGATGTGGCTGGGAGTGATATGCCTCCGTTGGGTGATGAAGCGGTCGAGGACGCCTCGCCGTCAGGAACGGCCGTATTACCGAATCTAGTTTACCCCATACCTGCCTACCCCCATATCGGCCCTATAAAAACGGTCGCGCACTGGGGCTCGCTCTCATTCCCTGCATAGCCCTCAGACGTGCTGGTTCTCATTGAGTCACTAAGTGTCTTAGCATCGCAACTATTTTCTGATCTGTGGTCTTACTTTTACTTGTAATCGAAGTAGCATAAATCGCGTTCGGTTTAGTAATATATTTCCGTAGATTTGTGTGATCACTATTTTTTAAAAAGTTTACTAACTTAGGTTCGATAATAATACATTATATACTGTCAGTACTAAAATGTTTAGCTGTTATTGCATGACGGAGAACAAATTCGTTTACAAGCATACAGAGTTTCCGATTTATAACATTTTAGCTTTAAATAGATATACAATACCTAACCTCAATAACTTTTGGGATTGTGCTGTTGTCTATTCAACTCACCATCTACCACGTTATCAGCTATATAACTATAGTCATCATCGTATATGGATATCACGAGATCACGCGTTAATCCCTTTTGTTTTTCAACGTAATTACTTTCCAACACCGGCCTGTGAAATAAGGAAAAATAAAAAAAATACTCCAACCAGCAAACACCATCAAATACAACAAGGAAATAGGACTTCAAAAGACATTTTAATAATAACGTATAGTATATATTATAATCTTTCAATAATAGCTGAATGGCATCGACATTGAAAACTAAAATCATAATACATACAAGGTCGCTTGACACGTGTTTGCCTATTCAAGTTTTGACAGTTGCGGCATGCAAGCAATTTTATGCGGAATTCTGTGAAACACAATAAAAAAATTGTTTTGGTACCAAAAAAAAAACCTAAATAGTTTTACTGGTAATAGCAGCCATCTTGCTTGTAGCTCAGATAATGAGCCAAATATAGAGTAAATCATGTACTTGTACCTAACATTGTTTAAATAACATACAATCAATATATTATTATATATATCATATTTTTAGCTCACGCTGTGTACCTACACATATTTTAGGTATACGATTTGGAACTGAACCTATTATAACCTTGTTCATTTAATTTAATTGTATACTGTTTTGTGTACCTTAACAATAAATAAATAAATCAATAAATAATCCAATAAAAATTTAAAACAAATAATACAAAAAGTATTCGTCATTAAGCTAAAATAACCCACCCCGAACAGCACCCGGTGCAAAAGTGCCCATTATACTGGCCGCATTGCCTCGCTGGATGGCTATGGCCAGTCTTTGCACCAGGTACGAGCCGGCGCGGGAGTCCCCCGAAAATTGTTTTGTTGTTTAAATATAATTTAATGAACCTCTTACCAATTCTCACTATGCTCCCATTGAACCAAATGTGAAAGAAACGGCGTCTCTGTTGACACAGGGAATTCCACTTTAGGGTACAACGTATCCACTTTAGGATTATACCCAGCTTCGTATAATCTGAAATGAGATAACAATATTTCTTAGGCTGAAGATTTTATCCCGCAAATTAATAAATATTTTTCAAATCAGAACAAAAAATTAAATTCTATCACTAAAGCTGTGGTGTGGTCAATCTAATATGTCATAATATTTTTCCAATTTTTAATGTTATTTGGAATCGTTTTTAGTGGTCAGAATCTGTGGTATTACAATGAATTATCCGTTCATGTACCCTACGAAATTTCTTCTTGGAACTCTGGGTTACAATTCCTTAGAAGTTAGACGTTCCCACGATCAGCTGGAAACCATGTGCAAAATACTTCGAGGAAAAATCGATGCGCCGGATCTTTGTAGCCAGTTATGTTCCTTATTTGTCCCCGATAAGTACCTCCGGGGTAGAAGGCACGAGCTATTTGCCGTTCCGAAGTGCAGAACAGTAGCGCATGCTACGTCACCGGTGCCGCGATCTCTTGGTGCGCTCAATGCTATGCTAGATGTGAAACCGAACTGCGATGTATTTAACGACGACTGGAGGGAACTGATGTCGGAATGTTTATTGTTCTGTGAACGAATATAATGAGTACTAATTTAATATTCTGGACTCTTACCTTCCAGTAATGTGAATTTCTTGTTTTTTAATTTTTTATACTTATTAATTTACAGAGTATTCATTGTATTATTTGTGTGTATCGCTATTTAACTTATTTTTAATATAGACATTTAATTTAGGACATCTGTTTTTTAATTTATAACTTAGTAATTAATTTTAATTTGACTATTCATCGATTGATTATTTAAGATGTGTAATTAATTAGCACGACAGAAATTGTTTCAATTTTATTTTCATTTAAAATTCTGTTAGAAATTTAATTTGCTATATCTCGTTAGTGTAATTGGGGATACGCCGTTCTGACTGATTATAAATAAATTAAACAATATATTATATTATAATAACCCTTCTTTCAGTCGGGTAAAATAATTAGTAATAATTTAAACAAACATGTTTTCGAGCTTATAAATTAGCCGAATCAAAAAAACATTCGTTCAAACTAATCTACAACTTTCCATTATGTTCCATCATACATAAGCAAATCGTGAATAATTTAGCAGAATGTGTTTGTTGGAACTAGTCTATATGTGCGGCACGCACGGTCGTGGCTGTTCTCAGTTTTCTCTTCATTGCCACCTAACTTGCGTCATGTTTGTAGGTTTGTACCATAGTCATGTAGTGAGGTAGTCAAATCGATATATGTATGTACTTTTCAATGACAATCAAACACAATGGATTTTATCCTGTAAAAGTCCGCGGTCGACCACCAACTCGCCTGATGGTAAGCAACGGCGTGGTCTAAGATGACGCACGTTGACCTAGAAAGTACCTATTAACTATTATTTAACTGTTGACTTACATGTCATCCGTAAACTGATTAATGTACTTATCACGTTACTCTAGTGTGTTTGTTCCTGATTATGTCAAATACTTGACTGTTCATGTAACCATTTTCTTAGCTCGTGTTAGCGTTAGTATCACTCTTGATCCTTTAAATGACTTACTTTCCAATGCCCTCAAGTAAGAACTTCACGCCATCTGAGCAGCCTCTCTTAGTCAGAGGAATATGCACACAATCCGGGTTTGATCTCTTCAGTATAGCTTGTAGTAAGCCGTGTGGAGCGATCTCTACTACCACAGCGTTGGATGGAATCATGTTCAACACCTCTTCGAATAACACTGGACTCTGTTAATGTAAAATGGTTCAGTTTTAGGGCCTGTAAAGTAATCCAATCAAAAAAATTAAGTTGTTTTTTTTTTAAATAAAGTATGACGAGACGAGCTGGATATGTGCCTGATAGTAAGCAACATGCCTGCCACATAACAGCACAGTGACACGCAGTTATTGGAACATGAAGAGTCGAAATCATTATCTATCACTGCACTGCGCTCGTCACCCAGAGATCTAAGTTGTTGTATCTCTAAGCCCTGTAATTTATCTGGAGACATTGCCCTTCAAACCGAAACACAGTAATGTTTGCACATTACTGTTTGGCAGTAGAATAACTGGCAAAGGTGTGGTACTTCCCCAGGCGGACTCTGCTAAGAGTCCTTACCACTACAAAACATTTAAGATCAGTGACCAAACATCGTCATTAAGCAACGGAATGCGTGGTCACATTCAGGTGTATCTTTTAGTTGAATGCATTAGTTGTTTAATAATTTGAATAGAATCTACGGATAAGTAATTGATTTATTCTTAATTTTAAAATAACTAATTTACTGAACTGAAATGTTTTTATTTTACTTTAATTTCATACGAGCGCAGTGCAGTGCTAGAGGCAATGATTTGGACTTTATGTTACAATAACTTCACGCCACTGTGCTGTTTTTTGGCAGGCATGTCGCTTACCTTCAAACACAAAAATGTCTCCTCACTCTATACTATAAATACAAAAAATGCCAATAAAAACTAAAAGTGTGCGTTAAAATATTTTTAGGCCACTCTGAATTTAATTTCTAATGCCACATGATAACATCACCTTATCGATATTTTTAATTTAGTCTAAAAGTAAATCGAAAACAATTACTTACATGTGGTAGTATGACAATTTTTGTACTAATTTAAGTAGGCATAACGTTTTTAGGACTAATGATAATTTACTATAACAACTAAACGCATAACTATTTCCGCATAATGTTTACTAGCATAACCATATATGGCATAAAGATAACTTACCATTCTGTTTAAACACAACACCCACATAACGCCGAGTAAGAATTAGTTTTTAACCTAGTAACTAGTAAGACAAATAAGGCTACAGATGTTGATGATAAAGATCTAATATTATGTTTTAATGTAAACGATTTTCAGGAACATAAAGTACGTAGCAATGTCATTTGCATTATGAATATTAAATGCCTATTGAGTGTTACAACAAAATGCTAGCAGTGAGCTATGTTCTGAAATCTTTTTCAAGTAAAGGTTATTTTTATCAAATACTTGGTGATTTGGTATTTTTGTTGGTTGGTGTTGTAGCTCTCGTTTAAATTTAACCCGATAAAGAATTTGTTCTAACATACTGCTTTCATTACCTGCTTTGTAAAATGTAAAATTTAAAAAATGTGAAGACCTTGATACAATTTCAATGTTCAAGCTGCTCAGTCTCAAAAGAGAGTTTAAACTGAGAGTGAGATGTTTATGCCACACAGAGTATGCAAAAATTGTGAGTTTAAGATTATTATTTCAAATATTAAAACTGCATTTACATTTTAAATAATGCCAGAATCGAATTGTGTATGTCAGCTAAAGTTAGCACGATGAAAAAGTCGACCGAAAACAATTCATGGAATATACGTCGTACTCTTAATTTACCCTCTCGCGTAACTCAAGTCAGTGCTCATACTTATTATATGCATCCTTTGTGAATTTATATTTGCCTAGAATGAAGTGGATATACCGAACAGATCACCTACAAAAAGCATTTTCTCACAATAGAGACCGATGGAAGGAGGAGAGGAGAGAGGTTTTATATAGAGGTATTACTAGTTTACCCGTGATACATGGAATTGAAAAAATAGATATTTCTTAAGAATTCAACTTTTTTTTTGGAGGAAAATTTAGTCGTCCCTATCCCGACTATAAATCTATTGTGTTCTAAAATTCAACTAGAGGGATCCGCTACAAATTGTATTACGTAATTGACAAACCAAATATAAAAACTTTCTCAAATATAAGTAAAATCATTTTTAATTTATAATTTTTTCATAACTGCTTAGATTTGACCACCATTCTGCATGTTTTTGCCGTTATTGTGATTTTACAGGCTCCAAATAATAGAAGAAAAAAGAACTTACTGTTTCGTCGTTACACTAGGGTGCGGTCAAGGGCGTACTTACGAGCAAATTGTTTGTGTGGTATTCCGGCGAGGAATATTTGGCATTCTCGGTATCCCAATGTTCTTTTGGCACCGATGTGGATAGCCATTTCTTGCTGCGTAACTTGGGATGTTTGATCACCTCGCGTAAGTTTTGTAATAAGCTTGGACCTAGAAAGAGAACAATAGGTATTTGTTGTTTTATATTGTTAATTTTCTAAAATAATAGTCCCAAAAATGCACACAGCCTATCTGATGATAAATGCTAATCGCTTACGGATAGTCATTAACATGTTGGAAGATTCTACATGATATAAGCGTTTCCTTCCACAAATTAATTGAATCATATTCGTACATATAACATTGGATCATGTTTGTCCAGGAAATATTTTATAAGGCTGTGAGGCTCGGGAACCTCCACATAATGCACACTGGGCATCACACACAAACTTGCTTTGGTGGTATCTTGCTGTGTGATGGCTAACCCTGGCCAAGGAAGGATGAACATAAGCACATGAACTTGGCCCTTCGAAGGGTATGCGTAGAAAATTGTTGGGAAGGGACTGAAATTACTTGGAACGTTACTCGGGTTAGTTTTATCTGACCAAGTAACAGCCCGAAATAATTCCTAAAGGGTGGTCGTTGAGCTCGGGTCCTTGGACCCGAAGCTGGATTGGTCGCTATGGCCTTAGACACCAAATCGACGGCGAAGCGGTCAACTGATAAAACCGGGTATACCTAGCCGCGGTCGTTGTTACGACCTCTTACTGCCCACTATCTTTGTATCCAACATGCTTTACAGTAAGACATTGTGTGAGGTGGAGAAGCAAAAGAGGAAGCCTTTTGGAGAACTCAGTAGTGTTTTGATCAGTAGTAGGAGAACCACTTTCTGGGTGTCAAGTCCCACATACTCAAATATATAGAATGCATAAAATAACCCTAAATCTATGGACGAGTATTTCACCCACACAAAAATAGTAAAGATGTTATAATGTTATGTGCTAATGAATCGCACAAAATAAATGTGAATGACTGAAAGCCGCGAACCTCATTAATTCCGCAATGGACATTTTATAATAGGGTTATAATTGTTGGGTTTTATATTATATTTATGTTAACTGTTGGGTTATATTACTTACGCGAAACCTCTTCGTTAATATATAATTCAACACACCTGCTTTGTGGACGTATCTAGAATGGTAGGCGACGTCAGCAGAAGGAACTTCCCTCGCAAATATCCCTTGGTTTGTCAACTTGTCAACGAACTTTTTCATGACATCTTTTGGTCCCGATATTGTTGTAGATTGAGCACTATTGTGACAAGCTATATCAATTTCCGGAGGGCAGCAGGATACTAACTAAAATAAAATTTAAATAAAAAAATATAATTTAAAAACTCAAAAACCCGACTGCGTAAAAAGTGAACCAAACTACGTACTCGCATACTAAAAAAAACTGAAAAGAATAAAACAAGCATTTAGATTTCTGGTGGTCTAGAATTCTATAATATGTTATTGTATTAATACTATTGAAATAAATACAATATTTTCTAATAAAAGAACATTACAACTGAACAGTCGGGATCCATTGAACAATTACATTGTATGTCGAATAATAATGGATCCCGACTGTTCAGTTCTAATGTTCTTTTATTAGAAAATATTGTATTTATTTCAATAGTATTAATACAATAACATATTATAGAATTCTAGACCACCAGAAATCTAAATGCTTGTTTTATTCTTTTCAGTTTTTTTTAGTATGCGAGTACGTAGTTTGGTTCACTTTTTACGCAGTCGGGTTTTTGAGTTTTTAAATTATATTTTTTTATTTTATACTTTTTAGTTATGAACAATGTTGTGAATGTAAATATGCTCAATATAATAATATGCATCTTTTGGTTGTTGACCAAATGTCTTCGTTTCTACTGATATAACATGTAGGATTTTCTACTGCATGTAATTATTCATATTTATAGTTTTGTGTTAGTATAGGTTTTCGATTGACGTTGAGTAGGTACCTACTAAATCGTTTGAAGTTGGAGATGGGCGACCGAGGCGGAGCAATCCGAGAGCGGTTCCGTGTTCCCACTATCACGTACCTGCACGTACGAAAAAAAGGTAGTCCAATATACCTACTAGCATAGATCGTAGAACCCAAGATGGCCCCCATCCCAAACTTCACGGCGCACGCAATCATGTCAACGTTGGGAAGAGTGAGCTCACTCTTTCCGTTCTAGTCGGTTGCAGGACGCGGTGGACGCCGGACGTTTTTACCTGTCATTATTCGGTGTCAACAACCAAAATAAGTAGAACCACAGCAAATCTCGCCGCTAGCGATTATAGGGGTCAAGTAGATTGGTTGTTTGTAAACCACTTACGATACATACAGAGACGCAGTTTTTTTTTTTTTTTTATAGCACCGAGTGACGAGACGAGCAAGTCATGTGCCTGATGGTAAGCAACATGCCTGCCACATAACAGCACAGTAACATGCAGCTATTGGAACATGATAGTCCAAATCATTACCTAGCACTGCACTGCGCTCGTCACCCAGAGATCTAAGATATTATGTCTCTAAGCCCTGTAATTTCTCTGGAATCATTGCCCTTCAAACCGGAACACAGTAATGTTTGCACATTACTGCTTGGCGGTAGAATATTTGGCAAAGGTGTGGTACTTCCCCAGGCGGACTCTGCTAAGAGTCCTACCAATTAAATAATAATTGAAATTGGTAATAAACTAGTTTATTACCAATTTCAAGATTCTCAGGGCACATATATTGATTTATATCGATGCCTACTAGATACATTAGTATATAATGTCCATCCACATTCACACGTACAGTTAGTTATACGAAGTTTTCTGCTACCTAAAAACCTATAAATGTGAGAATGGTTGTTACTCAACTTTAAATCGATATACATCCTAAACGGTCAGTCGAATCGAAAAACATTGAGAGAAAGCTAAACATTATTTTGAAATACCTATTCAACGATACCCCTTTTGACATATTTTGGTGATTTTCATTTTTTTAATTTGGACAATATGGCGTCCTGAATCCGCCATATTGGATTTACACTAATGTCATGTCTTTAGTGTCACTCGCCAGATTAAGAGGAATCGATTGACGTGTGAATCATAAAAATCGGCCCAGGCGTTTGGTCTGTATAGTGCCTCAAAGGAACATACATACATACATACATACATACATACATACATACATACATACATACATACATACATAGACTGTTAAACACATTACCACTCCTTTGCGTCGCGCAGTCGGGTAAAAAATGACATCTGTCATGTTCAAAAAATCCCTTCAAAATGTTTATATTATTGATATTTTTATATTCTTTGCACAATAATACGTATTATAATGTACTAATGGAAAACATAGTTATAAAATGCAGTTTCCTACGAGCTACTGACTCCGTCGGATAGGAATAGTAAGTAGGCAAAAAATGTGATGGAACTTACGTATTTTCATAATATATTCAAGTTACCAAATAAATGTATAATTTAAATGGTGTATTGATACATTTAAATAATACAATAATTATATAGAAATACACAGATTAAACCATAGGCACAAGTTACTTACAAAATACCTATGTTTGACTAACTAGTGTAATGTAGTGTCACTAATTAGTGTTGCACTATTGCTTTTTTAAATCAGTTGCTATAAAATGAAGTGACAATGAACTGAGTTACCACTTTGAGGAGTTTAATCGAGGATTAGAAAAATAAGCAAACAGATTCTTGGATGAACATTTTGGTATTATTAAAAGTCGAATAAAAAAAACCTTGGATCCTTGCCCTATTTCGTTCTCAATCATAAGCCATTTCAGTTTACTTTCCGATGCTCTAATACGTTATTGTATTTCCTAAACCCAAAAAATTTAAACTACGGAAATGTTGAGTGGTCGTTCCGTCTAACTCAGCAGATCTTTGGTCAAGATGGGAATTAAAGCCGTATCAACAAATAATTAGCAGAATCTTTAATTTGACAAGCGATGTTTCTGTTTGGATCAGTAAAAAAAATGTACTGGTTTTGAGTTTGTTTCGAGCCGTCCTTGGTCTCTTCTCTCTTCTACCAAGAATCTGTTCTAGAGAGAAGAGACGTTTGGTAGAGCAGTATCTATCTAAAGTGTGTCTTGAAAAATCATTCTTATTTCTATGATAAAATACAGTAAATACTTACGTCTTTACATCCTAAGCCTACTGCAGCCATAGATCCTTGCACGAGATCAGAATCTTTGACAGCCTTCCCTCGGCTGTACGTAGCGAGCATTAATTCCTCAGCTGTGAAAGTATCATCGTGGTACGCGCATGCCGTTTCTCCCAAACTATGTCCTGAAACATTACGTTATTGGTTTTTTATTGACGCTTTTTTGTAAGAATAAGAGTAGAGAGACGAACAGGCCATGTTCGAGGTTCATGGGTTCGATTCCCACCCAGTGCAAAGATTTGTGTGATTAATTCAAATATTTGTCCTGTGTCTGGGTGTTTCTATGCGTAATAAGTATGTATTTACAACTATATGAGTATAACATCAGCTATCTGGCCGCCATAGTACACACTTTGCTTAGTTTGGGGTCAGATGGTGTTGTGTGTGAATTGTCCACCAATTTTTAATATTTATAATTTATATGCTTGATAGTAAGTAACATGCCTACCAATGGTCACATAGCGTTTAACGTGACGCCTGCTATACTTAGCTGTAAAACGCGTTTCATTCATTATCTCAAAACACTTTCTTCCATACAAACACACCTAAATGAAAATTTACGGGGGTTAATTTTTGCGGGTTTTTAATAATATTAACCAATCACACGTCCTGATCGATCATCTGATCATCTCAATGGAAAATAGTTTCAACGTAAGAAACATTAATAGATAGATAGATAGATAGATAACTCTTTATTGTGACACAAAAACAGAAATATTACAGTAAAACACTTACGAACTAGTACCACAAATGGCGGCCTTATTGCTTAGAGCAATCTCTTCCAGGCAACCAGCCAATTAATATGAAGTCAGTTCCAATTTTTACTAAAATTTTGTCTAACTTCAAGGTGTCGGGTTTACGTAATGATGTGTGGGTGTGCGCGTGTATCGTAAAAATAGATTACAGACCCGTGAACAAAATTTACGGGTCAAATGAACCACCAGGAGACCTGTGTAGGATGATAGAAGGGTGTAAAGTATTAAGATTCAGCACTATGCCGTCACTTGTAAGCTGTCCAACTGAGTGTGATTGAAGAGGGGGGGTTGCAACCCTCTACCATTTCTCCTAGTCGCATGATTTTTGGACGGCATTGCGAAATAATGGATTAGAAGAGGTATTGAATCTGTATGGAACCAATGCCGTACTTAATCAAATGACCAAATTTGCTCTGTAAATTACTCGTACTCTGTAAATTTTTCCGGCAAACTAATAATTAAAAAGTTAAAATTTATAATTTTTATAGTTTCAATCCCTCTTTTGATCTATTATTCCGCAACGCCGTACAAAAATAACGCGATAAGGAGAAATGATCGAGGATTGCAACCCCCCCTCTTCAATTGCACTCAGTTGGACAGCTTACAAGTGACGGCATAGTGCTGAATCTTATTACTTTATACCCTTCTATCATCCTACATAAACCTCCTGGTGGTTCATTTGACCCGTAAATTTTGTTCACGGGCCTGTAGTCTAAAAGGTATGTACTCTCATTATTAATTTATCCTTTACGTGGTAAAATAAGTACAAATTAAAAAATACAATAATTTTCTTGATTATGATTATGATTTCGTATCGTATCCTAAGATAAATTTTTGCTGCAACAGATTGTTATTCCATAATATACAAAGGAAAATAGAGCCTTTTATCGCTTGAAGTAATCACTTACTCACAACCACATGTTTTAGGGTCAAAACTATTTAAGTGAACGCAATCTTTTTAGTTTGATGCAAGGGTATTTAATAATGTTGAGTAAAATTTACAGATAAATTCGATAAAAAACATTGACAAGGCTTTTCAAAATATCACATGGCATTGGCTTCGTTGTTTTCGCTAAAATTAATATTTAAATACTAGTGGTCCATCCTGGCTTCATCCGTGGTTTATAATATAAATCCTATAGTACTAAGGGATTACGTAACTATCCAACAGTGAAATAATTTTTGAAATCGGTCCAGTAGTTCCTGAGATTAGCGCTTACAAACAATAAACCTCTTCAGCTTTATAATATTAGTTTACATGTAAACTAGCTGACCCGGTGAACTTCGTACCACCATGTATTTTTTCGTCTACATTTTCTAGACTTTCTGCTGTAAAAATCTTGTCCAGACAATAACAAACAAAGAATCATCCTATTTGGTGCAGCCATTCAAAAGTTATGAGCGTACATACATTTCGAAGATCCATTTTTACGGTTCCGTAAAATGTACTAACTGGACCTTTATGGGTTTGTCATGTCTGTCTGTCTGTCCATCCGTATGTCACAACCATTTTTTTTGAAACTATAAGAACTATACTGTTGTCGAAACTTGATACAGTTCATAACATTTTACTTCAACGTATATAAGCATTTAAAAGCAAGTAATCCCTTTATGCAGAATACAAAAGATCGCACCTTGTGGCGTTCATTAGGAAAGGCCTACGTCCAACAGTGGACGAATATTAAATAGGCTGATAATGATGATGAATCCCTTTAATGTCAATCAAGTTATTACCAAAAATCAGTTTTATTTTCATTGTAGTGCTTTGTGATATACGATGTTTTTTGTTTGATTACCTGGCACATGGACAAACAAATCTGCTGGTTTTCGAACACGGGAGGGAATAAACATACAATAGACCATGTGAGAATCATGGGTTTTCTTACAATTGACCATGTGAGAATCATGGGTTTTCTAGATTAATACCACAAACACTATAACATGCTCAGCGCCTTGTGTATCGTTTAGGATACACAATGTCATAAGGAGTGTGTATAGTTTATGATACACACTCCCCATTGCAGTTAAAGCAGTATATATCCGAAATGCGCACGCTTTCTACACATTTTCACAATGGTTTTGGGTTGGGAATCGGACAATCAGTTAAAGAGATATTAAGAGAAAAATAAAAATCACCTTGAAATAATTCTATTCAAAAAAAGAAAGTTACTTAGAAACTAAATAATCAATTTAATAAGTTGGAAATAAATCAGTGACTATTATTGAAACTTTCACATACAGAGCATTTTGTAGTTGTTTGAGCTGCTCTGAAAGTCTTGCCACCAATAACTTTCCTGTCATACTTTTTATAGCACCTCTGCACATCTTCAGCGTACAATTTTCTCTCCAACTTTGTTACTTATGAGATAATGTTTTCTATTAGACAGTCTTCTTGTCATAATAGGGACTGATGGCACTTCATCTCCGGCTAGCTGAGCAGATCGCTTTAGTAAAACTTCAATTATTTGGTCCTATATTTGTTGTTGTTATTTGAATTGAGTGATAGTAAGTTTCTTGAGATAATATTTGGTTGAATAATAAATATGCATTTAAGAGAGAAACACAGATAAATAATATTACAAAATGTGTTTCTTTATTGATACACATGGCCTGGGGAATAGTTTATCTATATACCTTAAAGTATTTCCCAGGCCACGTTTATAAAAAAATATACACACCGGTAAAAAAAGGGATGACGGGGGAGGGGGTGTGATTATTTTCTATACTATTGTAATACCTCACAACAACACTAAAAAAACAAAAATTAAAAGTTGTCAAAATTTGGTAGTATTTCCATTTAGGGCTTGGCGCTGAGCGGGTTAAGGTTGCCCCTGGCACTTGTTTATGATCATAGCAAAAGCAAGCCGCACTGGAAACTGTAGTCATTTAAACTCAAATGGTGCATCAGTCGGAATCATTGGGATGCGTGGTATCAAAACGTCTTCTTCTTTATACTTTCCTTTCAGTATAGTTGCTTCTGTCACGTTGTTCAGTATTTTGATAGCTAACCGTGTGCCGTTGCAAAGACGCGGTTCGTGCATATTTCACAACTTTTTAACTACCGATCCAACTTGAAGATTAGGTATGAGGTGGCAATCGTGGAAAATCCAGCGAGTTCAAAAATTCCGGTGGATAGGTAGTTGTTGACGACATCATCTTGAATCGAATCAACTGATTTATAAATCCTCAGTTCGCCTGTAATTTGTTCTTGAATTTTGAAATTTAATTCATTTGCATCTATCTCATTTACATAATAGGTGTTAATATTTATTTATCACGTGGCTGTCTTGTCCCAATATTGAGCAACGGCTTCCATACCCATATTTGTGGAGGTTGTCTTGCCATCGTTTCTTTAAAATTATGTTGATGTTTTTAATATAATTTTTGTTTACACTGAATAATTTGCGCGAGAGACACTTCCAAAGTTGTAAAATGTGTGTATCCCCCCCCCCCTCGAACTTCTAAAGTAAGAGAATGGAAAAACTAAAAAAAATATATGAAGTACATTACCATGCAAACTACCAACGAAAATTGGTTTGAACTCGATCTGATGAGTCGTTTTTTTAATACGTCATAAATAATACACTATTATTAAAACTTCGATCAAAGTTACAACGATGTATACTTATGTGTACTATGTATATTATGTGACTTGCTGCAACGGAACCCTTCATGGGCGAGCCCAACTCGCACTTGGACACTTAATTTTTTATTTTTGTACAAATCTTAATGCGGTTCACAGAATACATCTACTTACCAAGTTTTAACAGTGTAGTTCTCATAATTTCGGCAAAAAGCGGCTATGACATACGGACAGACAGACAGACATACACGACGAATCTATAAGGGTTCCGTTTTTACGTTTTACGGAACCTAAAAAGACTATAATTGATCAGTTATCGAGCGGGATGAAAAATGATTAAATTACTAAAACGACTATTAAAAAATAGGGGTTGGTGATAAAAGGGTAAAAATTTAGGGTTGTATGTATTTTTTAAAGCCACATTAGAAAAAAATAAAAACAAAAAAAATTGTCCGAAAATTAAAAAAAAATTTTTTAGGGTGAACAACACTTGTCACTTAGGGTTATGAAAAATAGCTAGTAGCCGATTCTCAGACCTACTGAATATGCATATAAAATTTGGTTAGAATCAGTAAAGCCGTTTCGGAGGAGTAAGAAAACAAACACTGTGACACGAGAATTTTATATATAAGATAATAATAAATAAACACTCCTTTTAAAGCAAATCCATTTCGCAGCTTTTGGATTCGAAATAAAATAAAAAAATCTTTATAATGAAAATCTCCTTGACGTCGCACTTGGAAAACATAAAAGTAGCAATATTGGAGCTGTTTCTAGGTAAAACCCGTCGAAATTGAATAAACTGAGATTTCTCTAGAAAGGTTTGCTTCGTCCTTTAATTCACATTTGGAAACCAGATTAAGTTTCATTGAAGTAAGTACGCATAAATAAAATTTTAATCTGAGCTCACAAAGAAAACAATTTTTTTTCTTTGACAAATTAATTTCAGCATTATCATAATTTGCCGATGCTATTATATTTTCACTAAACATAGAGGTCGTGTCATCTTGTTCGTACGTATGTGCGTACACCATACATAATATACGTATATATTATATCCCCGTCGTCTCAGACACATTGTCAATTCGATTGGCGTTTATTGCAAACTATATGTATCTACCTTTCGCGCCATGCTACGCCATCTGTTGATGATTGATCGTACCAACTCAGAAAACTTCTTTGGTTCATTCACAACAACTTTAGTTAAGACCATCAACATACATAATCATATGCATAGTTTACGATTCTATAAATGACATACAGACAAACATTCATTTATATAAATTGCTAGCTGTTACCCGCGACTTCGTCCGCGTAAAATAAATATAAGGGTAACTCAGGCAGTATTTGTACACCCATATAAATTTACGCTAACTAAAAAGAGCTTATCGGTTAATCGGTAACAAAATCGCTTCAGTTGTTTTGATGTGAAAGCGTAAAGGCCGATTTACATCAGATGAGCGAATGCTCATTCTATCCCACTGTATCAAATTCATTTGGTGTAAACAAACGTAGAACATTCTTTCGTTGTTTTGTTTGCGTTCGCAAAGATTCTATGGAATATCTAATATGGAAAACGCTAAGAACGATCTTTCGTTTACACTAAAAGATCGAGAAAGAATGCTCTTGTTCCAGCTCTAGCTCTATGTTCGTAAAGTTTAAATTGGGCTTGAGAGACAAACAGACAGAGTTACTTTGATATTAATAGTATTTGTATGAATTGCTTATTGCTTCATTTGTTAGATGCTATCTGCTACTTATGCTAGAAACTAAAATTCCATGGTTTTATCTTCAATGTTGACCCCCCATTTCAACCCCTATTTAAGTTTCATGGTTTTATTTTCAACAATGACGAACTTGCATTTAGAATTTCAGCCCTTATTTCAACCTCTATTTCAACCCCTATTTCATCCCCGTATAGTTCATAGGAGCAACATGTATTGGCTTTATCTCATATGTCTAGTTACAAAGTTTCATGGCTTTATCTTGAAGAATGACAAACTTCCATATAGACTTTCATCACCCGTTTCAACTCGTATATCATCGCCGTACAGTTTTAAATTAAAAATTGCTAGAACAAATATTTATTGGCTTCGTGTTAAGTGTCTAGATACAAATTTTCGTGGTTTTATCTTTTACAACAGCAAACTTCGATTTAGACTTTCATCCCCGTACAGTTCAAATTTACTTGCCAGAACAAACATTCCTTCGTGTCAAGTGTTTAGATACAAATTATCATGGTTTTATCTCCAAAATTGACGGGCTTCCCATATTAAACTTCTTTAAACTTTAACATCAACTTATATTTCATCTTCGAGATGGGTGGTTTTCTAAACACCCATTACCCAGGTACTGAGTATTATGTGTGTATACATACACACATAATACTCAGTACCTGGGCGGCCGAGCTTTGCTCGGTTTAACTACTAAATATACATAGATACCTACCGATAAAAGACTCCAAGAAATAGATTTTATTAAAAAAAACGAATTGAAAAAAAAGAGAACCCGTCTGGATTCGAACCCGGAGCTACTAATTCGTGACCGCTATAAGCGCCCGACTTCCCGTCTGAGCTAATTATGCTGTCGCGTCACGCGGTGAAATTTACCTTCGCATTCTAATGTCTAATGTGACAGTTTTTCATTGTCTAAAAACGCGCATAATATGCGTTTTTTTGAAATAAAACCTAGTTAGATCGATTTATCGTCCCCGAAACCCCCTGCATACATAATTTCATGCAAATCCGTCGAGCCGTTTCCGAGATTCAGATTCTATATATATATACATATTTATATAGGTACAAGAATTGCTCGTTTAAAGGTATAAGATTTTTACTTCCTATTAACCAAAAATCCAAACACAAAATTCCATGTTATACAACCATTCATCCCTTGTTTCACCCTCTTAGGGGTTGAATTTTGCAAAACCCCGTCTTAGCGAGTGCCTACGTGCTAAAAGACATCTCCATGCAAAGTTTCAGACTCCTAGTATTTTTAGTTTTTGCGATTTCGTGATGTACTGAAAAAAAATAATGTACTGGCCTTTCGCTTTTATATGTATACTAGCTGACCCGGTGAACTTCGTACCACCATGTATTTTTTCGTCTACATTTTCTAGACTTTCGCCTGTACAAATCTTGTCCCGACAATAACAAACAAAGAATCATGCTATTTGGTGCAGTCATTCAAAAGTTATGAGCGTACCTACATACATTTCGAAGATCCATTTTTACGGTTCCGTAAATCGTACTAACTGGACATTTATGGGTTTGTCATGTCTGTCTGTCTGTCCATCCGTATGTCACAACCATTTTTTTTCGAAACTATAAGAACTATACTGTTGAAACTTGACGTATATAAGCATTTAAAAGCAAGTAATCCCTTTATGCAGAATACAGAAGACCGCACCTTGTGGCGTTCATTAGGAGAGGCCTACGTCCAACAGTGGACGAATATTAAATAGGCTGATAATGATGATGAATCCCTTTATTGTTAATTAAGTTATTACCAAAAATCAGTTTTATTTTCATTGTAGTGCTTTGTGATATACGATGTTTTTTGTTTGATTACCTGGCACATGGACATACAAATCTGATGGTTTTCGAACACGGGAGGGAATATGCAACATACAATTGACCATGTGAGAATCATGGGTTTTCTAGATTAATACCACAAACACTATAACACGCTCAGCGCCTTGTATATCGTTTAGGATACACAATGTTATAAGGAGTGTGTATAGTTTATGATACACACTCCCCATTTCAGTTAAAACAGTATGTATCCGAAAGGCGCACGCTTTCTACACATTTTCCCAGTGGTTTTGGGTTGGGAATCGGACAATCAGTTAAGGAGATATTAAGAGAAAAATAAAAATCACCTTGAAATAATTTTATTCAAAAAAAAAAAATTACTTAGAAACTGAATAATCAATTTAATAAGTTCAAAATAAATCAGTGAATATTATTGAAACATTTTTGACACAGAAAACTTTCACATACAGAGCCTTTTGTAGTTGTTTGAGCTGCTCTGAAGGTCTTGCCACCAATAACTTTCCTGTCATACTTTTTATAGCACCTCTGCACATTTTCAGCGTACAATTTTCTCTCTTACTTTGTTACTTATGAGATAATGTTTTCTATTAGACGGTCTTCTTGTCATAATAGGGGCTGATGGCACTTCATCTCTGGCTAACTGAGCAGATCGTTTTAGTAAAACTAAAATTATTTGTTCCTTGAATTGAGTGATAGTAAGTTTCTTGAGATAATATTTGATTGAATAATAAATGTACATTCAAGAGAGAAACACAGAGAAATAATATTACGAAATGTGTTTCTTTATTAATACACATGTCCTGGGGAATAGTTTATCTATATACCTTAAAGTACTTCCCAGGCCACGTGTATCAAAAAATATACACACCGGTAAAAAAGGGATGACGGGAGAGAGGGTGTGATTATTTTCTATACTATTTTAACACCTCACAACTCACAACACTAAAAAAACAAAAATTAAAAGTTGTCAAAATTTGGTAGTATTGCCATGGAGAGCTTGGCGCTGAGCGTGTTAAGGTTACCCCTGGGACTTGTTTATGATCATAGCAAAAGCAAGCCGCACTGGAAACTGTAGTCGTTTAATTCAAATGGTGCATCAGTTGGAATCATTGGGATGCGTGGTATCAAAACGTCTTCTCCTTTATTCTTTCCTTTCAGTATAGTTGCTTCTATCACGTTGTTCAGTATTTTTTATAGCTAACCGTATGCCGTTGCAAAGACGCGGTTCGTTCATATTTCACAACATTTTAACTACCGATCCAACTTGAGGATTAGGTATGAGGTGGCAATCCTGGAAAATCCAGCGAGTTCGAAAATTCCGGTGGATAGGTAGTTGTTGACGACATCATCTTGAATCGAATCAACTGATTTATTAATCCTCAGTTCGCCTGTAATTTGTTCTTGAATTTTGAAATTTAATTCATTTGCATCTATCTCATTTACATAATAGGTATTAATATTTAATTATCATGTGACTGTCTTGTCCCAATATTGGGCAACGGCTTCCATACCCTCCTTCCACTTTTACCGTTCTATGGCTAATACAGTCCAGTCTTTCCGATATTTGTGAAGGTTGTCTTGCCATCGTTTCTTTGGTCTGCTACGTCGTCGTTTGCAATCTGGGTTCCTCCGCGTGGTAATTTTGGCCCAATAATCATCCGACATGCAGTAAACATGTCCAGCCCGATCTCACTTTCAAATTGGCTGCTTTTTAAGTCACATCGGCTATTCTGGTTTTGGAACGCAGTATGGTGTTTCGTATTCTGTCCGGTTATTCTGGTTTTACTCTAAAAATATTGCACTCCACAGCACGAACGTGTATATTCAAATCATTTTGCACAGATATTAAATCAATAATTCAAAATAATAAAACACTTTTTTTTAAATTAATGGCGTTATAAGGATTAGTCAATAAACACTTTTGGTAACGCGGTTTGTGTTTGACTGACACTTGATTGATATATAGTTACTTGAAAACTGACGCATTTTATTCGCGTGCCGAAACTAAATCAAAGTAAATAACATCGTGAAGCCGACCAAATTGAAAATCAGTATTAATGAGACTTACGTTTTGTGATTATTCAATTTGATCTGGTTCGCGATATTATCGCTTTTGTCGAGTATCTTCTGAGTGGGTTCCGGAACGTGATATTAGATCCTCCTATCCTCCAACTGTTTTGATAGACATGATGGAATTTGAACTTTGTGCAGCGGGAATAAAGTGCAAATTGACTCCTTGACGTTAGGAACACACATAATATATTGCTTAGACATAAGCGAGTGCCTGTTTTTTAATGTGAACTTTATTTTATTTTTTTGTATTTGTATTTGTACTTCAACGGACATTTAAAACAAAGAATTGTCCAAACTGGTCCAGGAGTTGTTGAGTGATGCGCTTACCAACACATTTTGCAATTCATTTTATTGTTATAGATTTTAGATTTGCCATAAGCTCCGGGAACATTTAATCGAAATAGAGGAAATTACATTTACAAATAAAAGCAGCCAAGTATTTATGACGTACTAAAAAAAATACTCATCAGATCGAGTTCAAACCAATTTTCATTGGTAGTTTGCATGTCCGTCATATATTTTGTTTAGTTTATCATTCTCTTATTTTAGAAGTTAGAGGGGGGGGGGGGGAACACACATTTTACCACTTTGGAAGTGTTTTAGAAACCTCAACATAATTTTTGAAGACCTATCGATAGACACGTGTAGGTTTGATGAAAAAAAAAATTTTTGAGTTTTAGTTCTATGTATGGGGGGCACCCCTATTTTTTATTATTTTTTAATTTTTGTTTAAATCTTAATGCGGTTCACAGAATACATCTACTTAGCAAGTTTTAACAGTGTAGTTCTCATAGTTTTGGTAAAAAGTGGCTGTGACATACGGACGGACAGACAGACAAACAGACACACGACAAATCTATAAGGGTTCCGTTTTTACGTTTTACGGAACCCTAAAAGGATTATACATAATTGATCAGTTATCGAGCGGGATGAAAAATGATTAAAGTACTGAAATAAGTATGGCCATTAAAAAATAAGGGTTAGTGATAAAAGGGTAAAAATTTAGGGTTGTATGTATTTACTTTGTACTTTGTACTTAGTAGTGGTAGGACTCTTAGCAGAGTCCGCCTGGGGAAGTACCACACCTTTGCCAAATATTCTGCCGCCAAGCAGTAATGTGCAAACATTACTGTGTTCCGGTTTGAAGGGCAATGATTCCAGAGAAATTACAGGGCTTAGAGACATAATATCTTAGATCTCTGGGTGACGAGCGCAGTGCAGTGCTAGGTGATGATTTGGACTATCATGTTCCAATAGCTGCGTGTTACTGTGCTGTTATGTGGCAGGCATGTTGCTTACCATCAGGCACATGATCTGCTCGTCTCGTCACTCTATGCTATAAAAAAAAAAAAAAAAAAAATTTAACGCCACATTATAAAAAAAAAAAAAAAAAATTTGTCTGAATATTAAAAAAAAAATTTTTAGGGTGAACAACCCTTGGCACTTAAGGGTATGAAAAAAAAGCTAGTAGCCGATTCTCAGACCTACAGAATATGTATATAAAATTTCGTTAAAATCAGTAAAGCTGTTTCGGAGAAGTAAGGAAACAAACACTGTGACACGAGAATTTTATATATAAGAAGATTATATAGATTTAGATAATTAATATACATTTTTATCGCCGTAGAAGACTTGAGCTCATTTGTGTCTCTTTTTCTTTGAGATCACATGAAATTGAACATTTATTTGACGATTTAACGTTACTCATGTTTCAGACTTGCATCTCACTTAAGTAATAAGTTCAGCAGTAGCTTAAAATACTATGATGGTTGGTAATTTAATAAAACTGGAAGTTTATAAGTTCACACTACGAAGTTTGAGTAATCGTGGTTTTAACTGTATAGAACTTAATAATTATAAGTTCTCGGTGAGTAAAAGTGATTGGAACGAAGTTTCTTACGGCATCCTTGGAGGAGATCGGGATTTTGGTGCGCGACCGAACTGAAAAAAATGTAAGACTAAAACCGTTTGAAAAATATGTAACGGAATTAACGCACAAAAACTGCGCATAACAAGTGTTGCCAACTTTATTTTTGAAATGATGGTACCATAAATATTAAAATTAAGCAATTTTTTTGCAAATCGTGTTGCTTCTACTAGGTATAAGACATTATCTGAAGGAACTTCGTTCCTACCTGGTGTTCCATGACACCATATCTTTTTATTTAATTGTGTTACAAAACACAAAAGTAGTGACGTTTTTCAACTAATTGTTAATATTGTCTTAAAACTATTCTTTTAGATATATCTTACGTATTTGATTGGCTAGAAATTGCAGTTTGCAGTAGATTTTTTTTATTTACCTACCCAATATACGTTCAGAATAATTCGGTTTTGTCTCTATAAGTTCTTTTGAAGGCACGCACAAACTTGAATTTGTTTTGTACCTAATTGACTTTTTTAACCTTTTTACAGTTTTATCTACCTTAAGTATGACAACAATAGACTAAAGTTATAACTATTTTCTTATCTGTGCTAAAGTGGAGACGAAATATTAAAATTTCATTCAACTTTTCTTGCGTGTACTTACTTAAAAATCACAGCAACGTCACCTGTGCTCTATTGTAGAATAGTAGACGGCATTAAAAATATTGTTGAATAAAGTTTTATATCTTAAAAGATATCGTAATCTACCACAGTTAAAAGATTGAACTTTTGGCGACGGTCTTTTCTACACAGAGTAGTGCAGTAGTCGAATGGATATTGCTTCACTCATGATTATGAACAACTATCACGCAACCAAATTTTCCCTTTTACAATATTCAAATTCGCTTTCAGCTTTAATGCCACCAGTTATTTCACTAGTCTTATCTTACTGTTTTCTAAAATTGTATACATCATTTAAATATTGTGGAGAATAAAATAAATCATTAATTCATTCTTAGCAGCCGTAATATGGGTGGCCAACTGATCAACCTAACCCGAACTGCCTACATGTGAAGACAAAATAACATTAAGATGTTTATGTTTCTTGGCTAAGACAAATGTGTAATCAAAAGCCTAGAAAATAAGTTTTAAGGTTGCTTTAAATATAACGAAACTTCCAGACAATCTTTTATCCCTCTTTTCAACCATTTGTAACTCTCATTTTACATAAAAAGAAAATAATTAAACATCTGAAACTTATTTTTTCCGTCAATGAACAAATTTCTGTTGCCGCCACTAAGGTGCACATATTGGGGCAACTACGACTAAGCTTTTGAGTAATTGTGAGAAATCAGGCCGTAGGTCTCTCGTCACTCATCGTATAACTACAATGACATAATAACGTAGCGAGAAGCGTTAAGTAGATCCCATATATCAAATAGATCGTTCGCTTTGCATATTATTATGCGATCATGTGAATTGGCAGCGAATGTGACGCCACCGCCGTCACTACCAATGGGACTGTAGTCATTACTAGGCTTATTGCTTATTTATTACCATGAAATATCCGCTATTTGCTAAGATATTTTTATATTACGGTATTGAACACCTACAAGGGTCGTTTTACGCAATCTTTATATGGGAATCATACTAAAATAGCCTTAAAGCTGTATTCACAAATAATTTAATGACTTTTGTACTTGAAAGTATGGAACAGCCAAAGTTTGCTAGCGGTTTCAGTATTGGTTGATAGTAAAAAAAATATATTTTATTTATTCATAATTATGATCAGAACAAGAACAATATCTTTTGAGTAGCATAGAACACAACTCTTATATAAAACTGTATTCAACAATAGTTTTAATGAGTTACGATGCTAAGTGACGATGCGGTCTACAATGCTATAGAGCAAAGACGACGTTGCTGTGTGTTTTAAATATACGCAAGCAAAGTTGCACAAAATTAAATAGGTATACATTGTACTTAGTTTTTTTTTTATTAACTTTGAATGTATAACACTGTTCTTGATTAATTTATTAACATACATAGATTGTGAAGAGCTCTACATCGCAGCAGAATAGGCATCACAAGCCTATTCTGCTGGCCAGACTATGATGGCCCCAAACTTGCTTGATTCTTGCTATTTGGGCTATAGGCTATATCTTAGCTCCACTTTAGCTTAGATCTCGAGAGTTATGCAACTTGGCCAATAATCCAATAGTATCACATTAATTAAAGATATCAATAATTGGCATTGTAGTAATAAACAGAGAATACTCGTTAGTTTAATGATAATTCTACCTCAATCCATGCTTATATTATAAATGCGAAAATGTATTTCTGTCTATCTGTTAGAAAACGATTTCACGCCTCAATTATTGTTGGCCCGATTTCAGTATAACGTAGCACAGACATAATCTGTCGAAAGGCGATAGATAGGCTTCTTTTTATGTAAAATGAGAGTTAAGGTACAAGTTCGCGCCGCGACCGCGACGCGAGACCGAGACCGGAGACCGCGACCGGAGACCAAGACAGGCACTTGACACTATGGAATTGTATGGGCGCCAGTTCGCGCCGCGACCGCGACAGGAGACCGAGACAGGTCGCGGTCGCGGTCGCGGCGCGAACTGGCGCCCATACAATTCTATAGTGTCAAGTGCCTGTCGCGGTCTCTGGTCTCGGTCTCCGGTCGCGGTCTCGCGTCGCGGTTCGCACCGCGACGGCCTACCTTTACAAATGGTTGAAAAGAGGGATAAAAGATTGTCTGGAAGTTTCGTTATATTTAAAGCAAGCTTAAAACTTATTTTCTAGGCTTTTGATTACACATTAATACATACAACACAAAGTTTAAACACAAATGGATTTAATGGGGTAAATAACATGATAAATACATTTAAAAATCTGTACAACAATATCGAGTCACTTTGAGTGGCCTCGTGGCTTAGTTGGTAGTAGCTCTGCCTGCGAAGCCGAGGGTCGTGGGTTCGATCCCCACCCAGTGCAAATATTTGTGTGACGAATTTAAATGTTTGCACTGTGTCTGGGTGTTTCTACGTATAATAAGTATGTATTTAAAAAAAAACTATAAAAGTATTATATCAGCTATCTGGCCGCCATCACACAAGCTTTGCTTAGTTTGGGGTCAGATGGTGTTGTGTGTGAATTGTCCACCAATATATTTATTTATTTATTACTTGTTTTTTTTCTTTTGCATATAATTCTTAATGTATTTCATTATTATAGGAATGATTTTTTATCATAATATGAATATAGGAATAAAGAAATGGTAAAAGAAAATTACAGTATTGTTAATTACAGGGTATTTCCCTAAACCTAACTAGTTATTTAATAGAATTAAAAAGTGGATCGAGTCCCCGATATTTCGATGTCGTTTCATGCAAGTCTACGGGTATACTGCCGACAGTAAAACTGGCAACCTAAATATCAAAGACTCGCTCTACAGTTTAATAATGGTACAGTTTAATACCGTAATTAATAATACTAGTGCAATCTCCACAATTTTCAGTAATCTGGTTTTTGTCAAGAATAAAGTCTGTAGCATATTTATTGGCCTCAATTTCCACACTTGTTTCCTTCCTTTTGATCAACAGAATTACCTCAAAACAGGGAAGCTGTAGCGTATAACTCACCAATAATATAATCAGGCTCCACTCCCATCTCCTTGAGGATATCGGTCAATCCAATTTGCACGGCGCCTATTCCCACGAAGGAGTTCAAAATATTATCAAATATTGTTTTGTCTGTTTCTGTTATTATTTTTATGATATCAAGGCCTCGCGATTCCAGAACTTTATGACATCTGTAAAACAATTTTTATTGATATCAAAATGTTTCGGGTTCGGGTATATCTGGTAGGCAAATGGTATTACAGTTTTGGGAAGGATGCCAGTGAAATATTTTGTTTTTGAAGAGCAAATATTTTATTTTTGTATTAGATATTTCGATTTCGAGGTGCTAATATTTCATTTTATTTAAAAATATTATTTTGCATCTAGCACAAAAACACAAAATATTGCAAATTATTTCATAGTTCGAAGAAATATCAAATAGTTCAGGAAAAAACATTGATTTAGTACTTATATTAAAGTATTTATATTAAAGTCTTAAAAAACTCTTTGGAGAAAAATGAATTGGAAACGTTTATCGTCACTAAACCTTTAAGCCTTTTTGATTCACAAATAATACAAGAAAATATCTGTAATTATATTTATGAATGATTTATGTTTTATTCGATTAATAATTTGTTACATCGTGACAACTATTTAAAAAATAAATGCTTTATATTGTTACTTTTTTTTTGTTTCATCTCACCTTTCAATAGACTTCCTGAATGTTGGTATTCTCATTAAATCTGCTCCCATGCCTGTCCACTGTGATCCCATACCGCTGTACACAAACCACAGAGGGCGCCGAACACCGGAGTAGTAATCGACACTTTCTGATATACTCGCTGTCCCGTTCTGGTCATTCGATTCTAAAATATGTAGTAATTATTATTTTTTATATAGTTAGACTGGCCTAGTGGCTAAGTTGGCAGTAAGTTTGCCTACGAAGCCGTTGATCGTGGGTTCGATTAAAATTCGTAAAATAAATTGTGTGATAAATCCAAATATTTGCTCTGTATCTGTATTTATATGTTTATAAAAGAATGTGAGTATTTAGAATTACAAAAATATAATTTTCATGATATAAACTATGTAAACTTGAATTAACATTTTTGATTTTTTACATGAGCATAATGCTAAATGAGATCTATGTTTATCCGCTTGCTTCATTTGGCTTTTTCGTCATTTGGTGTAATATAGTTACCAAAGTGTATCAAGCGGGTATGTATTTAGAATCTATAAAGAAACAACTTACCCAGTATTGTAAATCCTCGCCCAGTATGTCCAATAATCTCTTTCTCAAAAATATTATGAAGCAAAGCAATTTCTTCCTCGTCAATTGGTTTGCTTTTTAGTGACTCGAAGATCTTCGTTACTCCAGATTCATCTCTCCCAGAGGCCAAGACTATTCGGGGAATATCGCTTTTGTATTTGTGCAAATTCTGTGCGATTTAAAAAATTACAAGATTTAATTGGAATACCTCATAGATTGGATAGATTTTTTATTCACGTATAATGATCAACGTATATGATAGTTCTATGCCTACGTTTTTACGTTATCATTATTATTTAAGATAATAACTGGTATCATTCAAGAGCCAATCATAATTCTTAGAAATAATAATTCGTTTCTTTGGATTATTTAAAAGGAATGACATTTGAATATTTCAGCGACCACTTCACATTACAGGTTAAGATCATTTCACTTATCTCAAAATAATTAGTTTGCACTAAGTAGTGGACTGGTAAGTGTATCTATACAAATACACAGATACGGCCAATTTACGTACAACACTTTTTACAACAAGGTTCATAACTATAAAAATAAATATTTATGGTTTAGCCGAATGATTAGTAGTTATGTAGAGATTTGTGACTTATTTCACTCTAACCGCGATTTTTTTTTATAGTACCTATCAAATAAGTAATTTAGTAAAAAAAAGTTTAATAGTATATTTAAACTCAAATACGAACCCTTTCCTTAAAATGTCCTTTTAAAAGAACATGGTAATTAGCGCCAGTGTAAGAAAAGTTATTTAGCGCTGTATATCCCCGACTGAACTCCGTGGGTTGAGTCAAAATCTGTATTTTTCCATCTCTAACTGACGAGACATCTAGTGGGTCAGTATAGTGAAGGTTTCCCGGCAATTTCCCTTTGTGATAGGCTAAACACAGCTGAAAAAAATGTTTGTCTGTAAAGTCGGTTTACTGACGATAGAACGTGACAACGTCTTAAGAAAATACTGATGGAATGGTAGTATTTTTCAAAAGAAAATTTTAATTTCATTTGTTTAATAGATTTGTATGTAAAAAGTAATCAGTAGAATTTAGTCATTTTCAATCAAAACAATGCAAAAAAGCTTTTAGATGCCGGGGATCGAACCCGGGGCATTTCACATGCAAAGCGAACACTCTACCACTGAGCTACATCCCCGCTTGAACTACTGGTCGAAATAATTAATACAACTGTAACAAACATGCGGCGAGGTAACGACCGACGGTAAGGCGGTAACGGTACATGACGTCATGTTTTGTGGGCGTGCAGCCGGCTTCATCGAATTATAAGACGTTATCACGTCAAAATGAATATATTGATAATAATACTACCACTTGCCACACAAACGAAAGAGTTAATTTTAAAATAAAATCTTACAAACCAGCGGCACAAGTAGCGGTCTTATCTTAAGAGAGCAATCTCTTTCGACCGCAACCAGGGACAATCCTCAATAAAACTAATTAGTCCGACAGATAAATTGCTAAAAAATATGGTAAACGAATTTTTTCTTTTGTTTCACAAACAAAAAACGAAGATACAGTACTTCGAAGTTTCGCGTGACGTCACTGGTGGGTACGATTTTTACCCACGAGTGAGGTCGCGGCTCCCCAAGTTTGGTGTTATATATCTCTGTCAATTTTTAATATTAAAAAAAAAACAAAAAATACGTGTCCCACATTTTTTCCATCAGCTGGTGGACTAATTATAATGGTGTATTTTTGACCCAGTCCGATACCCCAATAGTGTAAATTAATTATTAACTATCTACGTATAGTTACCATCTGGTCAAAAAATTACTTTACGATCTACGAGTATAATATTATAACATGCAACAAGTCCTAGCAGTCGGAACATAAAGTTATCAGCTCATGCTTATACTACCTTAGTAACTGCGGTCAGCCCCGATGCACCCTCGCTGTTGCCCATGTTGGATTTGACACAACCAACTTTCACGGCTTTTTCTTGGGCAAATACATTTCCGATTGCAATTAATTCATTTTTATCTGATTCCAAGAACGCTGAAATTTTATAATGAGACTTTAAGTAAAAATTAATTTTAAACATCCTGAACAAGGAATATGATATAAGCTGATTCAACCATTTTTAACGCATACAAATACATAGTTTTACATTTAAGCACCGACTTGCTGTCAACTTCCATGTTGTTATCGAAGGTAACGCAGACACGCACGTGGTATAAAACCATATTTATCAACTTGGTGGGACTCAAAATTATCAAACACCTAGGTTACTCCAACACCTAATTAAAACAGTTATAAATTGCATAAGTTTTGACCATTTAAAAATAACGTTACTAAATCTAAACAGAGGCTCAAGCTATTCCGATACAAAAAATATATATATATATTATTACTATTATTTTTCGAACATTAGGATACACTAACCTGCTCCATTTGCTTCAACATATTCAACGTCTTCTGGACAAAAACTACTTTCTGAATAAACTTCTTTAAGGAATCTTTGTAAGTCATCAGATTTCCGAAATGGTGAGAATTGATCTCCAGTTTTCAATGCGTACTCTCCTTTCACGTTACAGACTTCTGCGTATATTCTACAAAAGTACAATATTAAATATTTTATTCAACGTTTTATATTGCTGCTGATTTGGAGTAAATATTATGTTATTTTCTAGATAGAAAAAAACATACCTACTTAAACAGCAAATTGTAATGACCTACATACATTTAAATACTAACAAGTATACATTTAAAGCAAAAAGCGCTCGAACTTGAAGCTTAACTACTCGTACAAAAACATTCAAATTATATTTTTTCGGAATCAAAAAATAAAAATACCATCTAGAAACATTCCTTACCGGCTAGATATATTTTCATCTGGCGGTGTTAATTTTGTAGATAGTACGGAATTAACAACATGTTTATGTCAAACATAAACTAAGACATACCTTTTAGCATCTTTGGCTTTCTGTAAAAAAACTACAGTAACAGCTTCAGCTCTGACATATCCATCGGAGTTTTTATCAAAACACTTTGTTTTCCCGTCGGTACTTAGAAAACCTGCCCTGAAATAAAATCAATAAAAAGTTAATCTCTAATATTTATATGAATTATTTCCTAAGATTTTCGATCACGGCCTCTAATTGCAGAACAACGAAGAATGCTATTAGTATACAGTTTTAAGTTTGCGGCAAATTTAACAACCAGTTTTTAGAAGTGAGTAATGATCGTTTTCTTCACAAGACTGTACATGTCTATAACTCGGTTGAAAGCTGTAAATAAGGAGCGTTTACACATCGTCGGGTGTGAGACCATTAAAATCAGTACTTTTGTTTGAAAGCTATGTTGCCAGATACAAACATGTTAGACGTACACAAGTTGTACTTGAGGTTTTACAATAATGATTTTTCTCTAAAAAACAAGCAGCAGACTCAATTTAAAAATCATTACAAACAATTCAGTTCATTTTAATAATGAACCGACCGTTCGGAAAGTCTATCCTTCCGAACAAAAAAATTTAAAGCGCTACAGGTAAACTATTCCTTTTTTTTTAGGTCAGCTTATAAATATCAAAGCAGAACTAAGTAGGTAGTGGTACGACTCTTTACAAGACCTTTACCACTTATTCTACCGGCAAGCGATACCTCATGTGAAAAAATCACTGTGTTTCGGTTTGAACGGCAATGTTTCCAGTAAAATACCATAATAATAGAATAGATATCTAATACCTCTGGGTGACGAGCATATTGCAGTGTAGTGTAATGTTTGGCACTCTTCATGTTTCAATAGCTGCGTGTTACTGTACTGTTATGGATAGGCAAGTTGCTTATCATCAGGCACGAGTCCTGGTCGTCTCGACACTCTAACTATAAAAAAAATTGGCAGCCATAGGAACTGCCGATAGAAATGAAAACTTAGAACTTAGAACTGTATAGCTTACTTTGGAAACTACGCGGGTGAAACCAGAGGGCGTAGCCATGAGCATGGTCTTTTAGAAATGCCGACGCATTTCTAGATTGCCAATGACCATGGTTCCGAGTTTACCCGAAGATTTCCTATCATTCCCGAGCGTGCCGGTAGAATTCAATTCACAGCCTACGAAGATTCTGTGGCGCGCCAACATAAGTTTTCACTTCAAAAACCAACCTTTTCAAATTGAGCGACAGCATAGGAAGACTACAGATGTTGCCACAGCATACCACTGCGGCGTCACATTCTCCATGCCTAATACTGTTGAAACCTTTTTCTAAAGCTGCTGTTGAAGTAACGCAGGAGTAGTCCATGGTAAATGATGGGCCAGTACCGTCAGCCCAATATGATATCCGGTTAGCTTTCATCGATTTGCTGGCACTGCAAAAGAGTTATTAGGATTTTATGAATATATAGAGTTTTCAAAAAATGCTTATTGATTATTCAACAATTTGTTAATGGTTTATTAATTGTTTACACAGGGTAACATTGGTATTCAGTGTGCATCCTTTTAAGGGCATGTTATGTACATGAAATACGTAAATTATTGATAAAACGGTAAAAAAAAAACTCAGTGCCAAATAAAACATGTTTGTGTTTTTGGCCGGTCTAATAACATCAAACTCTTTGTAACAAGCGCATGTGCACTTTAAATGCTCGATAAATGAAATGGCGACGCATATAGTGTTAAGGCTGGTTTGCATTTTGATTAGTGCGAGTGCGAGTGAGTAGTGCAGGTGTTGAGTGATTAGTAGGAAACACGTGTGGACGCCAATTGATTATTGCGAGTTCATAGTAATTACTCACTCGCACTCGCAATCGCATTCGCACTCGCACTCCTACTAATCAAAATGCAAACCGGCCTTTAGAGAGGCAACGAAAATTGTATTGTTATTTTTTTCGGGATTTGTATTGGGTTTCAACAAACGTTGTTTATATTAGTGTACAGAACATGCCCTGAAATATGTGCAGGCTGATTTCCAGCAAATAGGTGTATTATTGTCTTACAATAATACAACAATAGTATTGTCTGACAATAATACACCTATTTGCTCAGGAAAAAGAAGAATATGCAATTTTTCGAAGATTTTTGAAGAGAAATCTTCTCTAGCCGCGATGAGCTTTTTTGATTAAGGAAAATCTAATGAATGCCTGTAACCGAAGCGTTTTAAAGAAATTATAAAATAACAGTCTCACCTGCTAACGATGAAGTTACTTGGAGGATCTATATCATAAAAGATCACAGCAGAAGAATCGTCAAATGACGTTCCATTGAACACACCTATTCTCTTCCCTTTGAGCGTGGCGTAAGTGTTTCCTGAGGAAAAATCACAAACTTGTAGCTATAACATATTTTTCCATTAATAACTCTTTCAAACTCATTTATACCTTCCCATTTACTTTTACTTATTTTTTTATTTCGTGTGTTAATTTTGTGGCTATATTCAGTAGTATTATTGGAGTCCATCTTTGATATTTTTGTTTAGAATGTTTAAAACTTGGTCAAACTGGTGTTTTTAATATCTGCGTTACCAAAAGATAAAAAAGTGTTGTCATGGGACACGAAGTTCCTTGGGATTAGATATATAAAAACAACACAATTTTCTAAATAAAATGTTTAATTGTATTATTTTTATCATTCGATCATCTGTAAAATAAAATTGGCAACACCAGTCACCAGCAGTAGTTACGCGTCACTTCCGTTTTATATTTTTCTTACGGTTTTAGTCTTTCTTTTTTTTTTAGTTCGGTCGCGCAGCAAAATCCAAGCCTGTCGCAAAGAACTTTATTCCAATAAAAGTTGCAATTTCGAGATCACATTTTTCTCAATAATAATATATCTAAGTGTTGCAAGCTCAGATTATGTAAGATTTTAATGATCGAACAAATACAAATATGAAACTTTTGCATTTAAATTTTATATTAAACTGTCAAAAGGACTTTTCGGGTTGTGCAAAACAAAGTGCCGACTATACATTTGTGTCGTTTTTCTGAGAACTAAATTAAAACTATTCATCCTTAAATAGCCGAATGTTCGAGTAATATTTTACACTGTTAACAAATAACTTTAGATAAGTTATACTCAAACATTTTCAAAAGATTTGGATGTCAATTGCTTAAAAACAAATTTCAATTTCATATACCTAGGTATGAAAGAATGTTTCGTTGAAACAAAAATTTATAAAGCATGATTAAAAATACTTAACTTCTGACTAAATCTTACCAGAATCAAAAATGGCTCCATATGCGTGTTCCAATTCCTTTCTCGTCAGCGGATCGAGTACTTTTGCTTGGTGATAGCCGACTCTGAAGAACTGAGAGTCGAACTTTTCGATTTCTGATATTTTCCCTACGTGCTTCGGTATTTCTGGATCATTGGTTTGCCACCTGGGTTCAGCACTTACCATGTCCACCTAAAATAGCACAATCATTCTTTTTTAAATTACTACCGATTTTGTGATCTTTTCTCACGTTTTCTTTCGGTATTGTTACGTGCAACTTATATAATATCTAAGGTTAATTTAAAATAATAATATAAAAATATAAATATATTAATTAAAAATATATGTTATATATTTATTAAAAAAAGTGAATATTTATTCAAGGAAAAAATATATATTTTATACGGTATAATTTCTTAATAAATTAAAAAAAATAGAAATAAAATTGTATATATTAATGATTTATATAATTATTATTATGTAATTAATTATTGTATAACGACAAAAAACTGGTTATTTACTTCATATAAATAAATAACAACAACAGTTGATTAAATATGTAAATTAACATACAAATAATAAGTAGGTACAATAATAAGTAAAAATAATCATAATGGACTTTTATCACTGTACCTTTCTCAAAACTTATCAAATGTTTTAACGGGATTTTATTATCTACGGAAGTAATTTTTACTACATAGACACATTTTAGACTTCAAAGTCTTGAACATCGCCGAAAAATTGCTAGCCTATCGGTTTTTTATCGGATACACTTCGGAGAGTGTGCGACTGATTTGCATGATCTGATACCACCTTGTCCTTTTTTCTATCGGAATGCTCGTAGCTCGAAAAAGCGACATCGTTTCATGGTTGATGTTCCAAAGACACGAACGAAGAGATTCGACTCTACTTTTGTGATAAGAACGTCTAAGCTGTGGAATACGTTGCCTGAGTGGGTTTTCCCCGATGGTTACAATCTTTGTGTCTTCAAATCGAGAGTGAATCGGTTTTATCTAGGTAAACACGCTCCATCGTAGACCGCATCGTCGCTTAACATCAGGCGAGATGGCGGTCAAGTGTAAACCTATAGAAGTTAAAAAAAAAAAAAAAAAAAAAACATATAAAAATAACCAGCAGATCGAATTTCTATGTTTATACCGAAGTATTTTTTCTTCATAAGAGTCAAACCATCGTATTTACAATGCCAAAAACACAGCTACTCTGTATTAGATAATATTAAATCCACTTACATTATTATACAGATTTTCACTGAACTCCAAGATACTATCAGAATTGGGGAAAATCCCCGACAATCCCGATATTACTATTCTTTCATCACTCATAGTTCAGCAGTTTAATAATCTATTTGTTCCAATGTCAATTGAATAAGAATCGTCGGTAACAAGTGTACAAGTGATTATAGTCCGAGGTTACTGATTTTGTTTGTATGTTAATGTTTTCTTTATACGCGCAGTTTTCAATGACATGACCTAACTTTAGGGTACTGTGTTAAAAAGCTAGTTCAAAAATATATTCAGAGTAAATTAGCTGTTAATTTGTCAAGTTTTTTTTTGTATTGATTGAAATGAATTATTATCATTTAAAATTACGATAGCTCAGTAGTAAAATTAAAGAAATAGTGCGTCATGAAATACGAAGGTACATACACTGCACTACTACATGGTAGTTACATAATATACTGAACATAGACTGCACTTTTATTAAGCCTGAACTTTCTGTGAAAGAAAACATCATGAAGGAACCGATCTATATTTGTATACAAGTAAAAATGCAGTTCCGCCTAAATAACCTTATTTTAAATGTTTACATGCCCAAGTACTGTACTGTATGGTTGCATCAAGACATTGACCCGTATACACCGTATTTATTGTTGTGGATTTACTCATTTGTGCGAGAATGTCCTACTAAGGTTGCAAAGGATGTTACAGTAATACTGATAAAACGTCGAAGTTTTATAAGGTAATTAAATCTCATTTTTGCATGGAACCCTACGGAAGAATTAAGTTTTTTGTCAGAGCTGCTCAAAATTTAAATTATTCTGTTCGACATCCGGTACCGGTATTCGGTACCTACCGGAGGTACCTTATGATGAGATACTGACATTGTTGAAATCAAATTCACTGTATCAATAAGTTCAGCTATTTAAATAAATAACAAATTATTTGTCATTGTTCTCTAAAAATAGAACATTTCTATTTCACGCGCGCAGAGGTGCTTCCCTTCACGTGCTTTACGCAACGCATAGTTGCGTAAGCAAAGCTCTCTATTGGAAGACGGGTTGTGACATGTATACGTAACACGTTATAATGTTGGTACTAGCCTGTTCGAAATTTCAATTACGCGTAGTTGACCGCTAACACAATAGAACTAAGGCTTCATTTGGCCTAAAAAAAACGGATGCTACTCCGCCATTTTTGTGTCGGAATCGTTTACTGAATAGATCCGTTTGGAAATTTCGACGTGATTGAGCTTCAAACATCCAACCCTTGACATATATAATATTAGTAGGAAGTACAATTAATGATTTGTAACGAAATGATACCACGAAAGATGATTATTAACCAAAATTCGGATATCAAGAAGAACCCAAGGAAACAACAATTTTATAGTGCCCACGTATTGTATAGTGTATATTATATATGGGACACAGAGGTGGGGTATTGTGTACTAGCTACTAATAAATAAACAAACTATATATTTTATTTATTTAAATGATTACCTATGCTTACACATTCATAAGTTCACTATAACATATAAACACACTCAAGATCCATATACATATATGATGATGATACAATAAAGTCATTGAACTAAATTTAAATAAAAAATGTCATTTTGTGAACTTATTGATGTCACGGGAATAAACATTTGCCTTTAAAATTTTTAATTATTTATACATTTATCATTGAAATGCAGTACAGGTAAGTCATGACTTCATTAAATGTATCCGACGCCGTTATTAATTTTTATTCTTCATTTAGAGAAAATAAAGTAATAGTAGGACTCTTGGAGGAGTTTGACTGGCCTCGTGGCCTAGTGGGTAGTAGCTCTGCCTGCGAAGCCGAGGGTCGTGGGTTCGATTCCCACCTAGTGCAAATATTTGTGTGATGAATTCAAATGTTTGCACTGTGTCTGGGTGTTTCTATGTATAATAAGTATGTGTTTAAAACTATATAAGTAATTATATCAGCTATCTGGCCGCCATCATACAACCTTTGCTTAGTTTGGGGTCAGATGGTGTTGTGTGTGAAATGTTAAAAAAAAAAAAGAGTCCGCCTGGGGAAGTACCACACCTTTGCCAGTTATACTAGTGCCAAGCAGTAATATGCAAACATTACAGTGTTCCGGTTTGAAGGGCAATATTTCCAGAGAAATTACAGGGCTTCGAGATATAACATATTAGATCTCTGGGTGACGAGCGCAGTGATAGGTAATGATTTGGGCTCTTCATCGTCCAATAGCTGCGTGTCACTGTGCTATGTGGCAGGCATGTTGCTTACAATCAGGTGCATATCCTGCTCGTCTCGTAACTTTTTATGAAAAAAAAAGTAACGAATGGAGTTGGGCTGGACTTGTGTGCTGCATGTTAAAATGATCGTTGTACCCAAATTTACCACGCAATGGAAGTCACGTCATAAACGACAACTAGACAGACTGACAAGTAATCTGAAAACTTTACATTTAACTCTCCTATTATAACCCAAAACGAAATTACAGACCTGGCTGCAAATGAATGGACAAAATGAATATCTCAAGGTATAAACACCCACCAAAGCGAGTTGTATTATGGATAATCCTTATTTTTTTGTCATTAAAAAAATTTAATTAATTTAAATTATAATTTCATATTGCCCCAAATACACAAAGAGCTGAGTTGAGTTGAGTGTGCGAAATATGAGGACCGAACTCGGTGTGTGGTTTTGGACTCAGAAAAGCATGCAGATTATAATTCTGGGTGTTACCAGTAGGTGTTTTGTTCCTTTTTTTAAGTGAAAACTTCTTTAGGCGCGCCTAGACAGATATTTCGTGGGCTGTGAATTGGATTCTAGCGTCACGCTCGGGTATGATAAGGAATCTTCTGGTAAACTCGAGACCATGGCTTTTGGCCAATTAGAAATGCGTCAGCCAATGGGAAATGTTGAAAGGGCGTGGCCTCGGCATCATGCCATGGCCATCTAGAAATGCATCAGCCAATAGGAAATGCTGACGCATTTCTATATGTTCATGCCATGAAGCCCAGGCCACGCCTTCCGGTTACACCCGTGTAGTTTTCAAAGTAAGCTGAGTAAATCAAATTCTGAGTTATACGTTTTCACTTATATCGGCAGTTCCTATGACTGCCAATTTTTTTACATGGGCCTTTAACATAAACTAAATGGAGTGAAAACATGCTATAGTATCTTTATAATAATTGTTTTAGCTACAATATTAAATTGTTTTTATGAATACAAACTCTTAAATAACAACAAAAACTGTTAATGGCTGGCCTTAGCTTAGTGGGTAGTAACTCTGCCGGCGAAGCAAAAGGGTCGTGGGTTCGATTCCCACCCAGTGCAAATCTTTGTGTGATGAATTCAAATGTTTGTTCTGTGTCTGTGTGTTTCTATGTATAATAAGAATGTATTTAAAACTATATAAGTATTATATCAGCTATCTGGCCGCCATAGTACAATCTTGGCTTAGTTTGGGGTTAGATGGTGTTGTGTGTGAATTGACCATCAATATTTATTTATTTAATTAAAAGTTTATTTAAATAACAGTTAATATATTAAATATAGTCTGGAATAACACCAGCTACTTTTCATTACGGGCGCTGCTAGTGGTAAATAATTGAAAGATTTTCATATCAATAGCATAAACATATCATAATGTTTTAACATTAACAAAGTGAAAATATTGTAACCCGAAGCGGTTTTCGTAATTATTATAGTAATATTAGAAATAGTTTTTCACCTTCTTCTTTTTCTTCATCTTCTTCTTCATTTTCAACGTCAACTTTCAACGTAAGTAATGTGATGATAAGGATGATCACATTTCTGAATTAAGGCAATTTTGCCAGTGTCAACCAATTTATCCTATTCTGCAGGTCTACTACGAAAACAAACTCCGAATGATCGGATCCGACCGACAGCTGAATCGGATTGTAGCCTACCACGAAAAACATTCGGATCCATACATCTCGGTCGGAAGTTATAGACTTAGGTTGGATGAGGGTCGGATCGAACGAAACGGCCAATCCTATCAAACGACAGATTGTCTTTCGAGGTAAGAAACGTTCATAAGTTCGGCCGATATATCGTTTATCGGACTTCGTAGTAGGCCTGCTGCTCTCTGCTTTTCAACGTGACAGCATTAAGTTAAAAAAACACATTTGAGAAAGTCTACAGGACATTGCATCAGGCTCAATGACATCGTAAAAACTGAAAAGATCAAGTTGGAATTTGAACAATCAATTAATAATCTCAAACACATTTAGTCCGGAATAGTCCAAAGGCTATTTTGTATACCGAAAACAGAACATATATATTATTTACAGAAGACATAGGTAAATGTCCTTTTTTGTTAATTTTGATTGTGGTTGATATACTCACTAAGTTATTAACGACTTGGCCTTAAACCTAATGTTAGACTACAGGGAGAACACAAAGTTACTTACTTTTTTGTATAAATTAGTGTGCAGTAAGTGTTTGAAATCTACGCGGATGAAATCACTAGTAGGCTAAAATTAACTGTAGAGGAAACTCTGATGTGTTAATTTGTTAATAAATAATTTGAGGGCCAAAATAAGGCTAAAATACCGCAATACGACAACACGAGTCGAACACAGGCTTAAAGTAAAGATTATAGGATTACGATATTTATGTTGTGATCGATCAATTTATCTAAAACGAATTGGGTTCTCGTACCAATCTTTTATCTACAAAGCTTTTGTGTGCATTTCCAACCTCTTTGAAAATATTTTGCATTTTATGCGATTTGGTTGAATCCAACAGTATGATCGAATTTGTTCGGTTTAAATCTCTATGATGTTTGCGATATTCTTTTAAAATAAACAGAGCTATCCGAGATAGAGATAATTCGATTTCATAAGTTTGAGATAGTAGATTCGAGCCCCGCCTATGTCTCTGTGTATTTTCCCATGAGTCAATTACAAGTACTTACCTCTGGCTGTCACATGGAAAGAAAGCGTCTCGAAGACACCAACATTCATATTAACAACATCACAAGATATTTATTACGACATTATATACTCGTACTTGCCACCGTGAAATTGTAAAAAAACTCGCAAAAAAGTGCAAGACTCGCGCAAGAAGGGTTCCTTTTTGTTAATTTCTTATATTTAAAAATATTTTGTGAATAGTTAAAGCCTCTCACCGTTAATAGTCAACAGCATCAACAGCCCACTAAACGTTCCCACTGCTGGGACTCTGGGCCTTCTCTCGCAAGGAGAGAGTTAAGCCCATAATCCACCACGCTGGCCCAGTGCGGGTTGGTGGATGACACATGACTTCTAAAGATTCTAGGTACATGTCGGTTTCCTCACGATGTTTTCCTTCATCTTTTAAGTTAGCTGCATTACACACATGACTTTGAAAATACAGTGGAGGTTGGAAATTGGGGACTCCGGATCGGCGGTCGCCGTTCTGCCGACTAGACCAGCCGTAACTTATAAAGTGCAAACATTGCACCAACATTTTATTATTATCTAAGTGTACTGTAATTTTACTGTTCTTATTTTTTAGTTTTAACAGTATTTACAAAAGGAACTAACTGTAGTAGGTTTTTTTTAATAGTTACTTAAGAATCAATTATGGCGACAGGTTTTGTATTAAATTTTTGTGTGTAAATTTTTGATAGTGATTTCATTATTAGGAAATTAACAATTAGTAGTAAGAATAAAATTAACAATGTATTATTTTTGTTTACGTCCAAAACCTTGATTAAAACTACACTACTTACCTAATTAATTATTTACTCTTTTTCTCTTCTCGAATACTATAAGTGAAATCATGACCATCGTTGACTTTTAGTTCAGATTACATAGGTTGGGAGGATTGGAATGACTTGAAACGTTATCCAGATGATAGCTTTATATGGCTGGGTAACAGTCTAAAGTCATTCTAGAAGCCAGGCCGCTCGCCAAGGTTTCGTTCTCTAAGTCTACGGTAAAGTGGCAAAGTTAGGACTGTGATTTTACTAGCCGAGTATAATAGTAGTCACGGAGGCGGAACCATTGCTATCCCAAGCCGTGGTCATGAGGGCATACCTCTTGCTGCTGACCATCTTAGCTAAGATATGCCTCAGTGAGAAATCGTGTGAGGTGAAGGAATCAAAGGAGAGTGATGACCTCTTGCTCAGATGAGACTGAAGCGGAAAAAGAACTGTGACGCTACGGCTGGATAAACCACTTTTAGTGGTGGCGAGATATCTCCGAGATAACCCGCCGCGTCTTTTCCACATGAATGCGTTGAAGCATAAATGCATTCCCACCCAAACAAAAAAAAAAAAAATAAAAAAAAAACAAAAGCGCGGCAAAGGTGTGCTTGAGTTGAGATTCCAGGCTGATTCATGAGTATTAGGGGGATAACGTTATATTTCAACGCAAATCCCGATGTACTTCCTCAGGCACATAGTATGGGTTATCGACAAGGTGTTAAATAGTGGAATCTTACATGACCCGGTATCTGTAAAGTATCTCATTCCCATTACAGCATAAATCTCGAGCTGTGCGAGAACAAAACCACCAACGATAAAACTTCAATTTTCTAGCCGTTTGTCACGTACCATTTAGGAGCGCAAACAGCTCAAGTGGAAACTCAACCTAACAGTAAAGATTTTCCCTGTTTTATACAAACTCCAAAATACCACATCAAAAATAAAACCTTGTAACCCACATCGATGTCAGAGACATTTTCGTGCAGACATCCAGCCGGTCAGCTCTTTAAATCGAGATGGGAATCGAACTCCGAACCTTTTACGTGCTGACGCGAGAGCTTTCTGAAATGTTTAGTACTTGTCCTATTTCTCCAGTGTTGATTTACATAAAGAGGTGTGAGTTGCAGAATCGATGCCCTTAGTATAAAGAAGTTTTTTTTGTCCCGCATTTGGATTTAGTTATATTAAACTTTTTTGTTTTTTTTTTCGACTACCCACTTAGCTATCGGCAATTAAAGGGATAATTTTTTTTTTCAACTTCAATTCGTCAATTATTTTAAGGATGAATATTTAATACATTTGATTTTCTTTGAATATTTCATTTAGTTTTAATCCCTATGACTAATTTAGGAATACACTTAAAAAATTTAATTTTATGCATTAGAACTACCCAAAACAAAGACTTTGAAAATCTGATATTATAATATAAATAATAATCTTGAAACCCGCACTTACAGAGATGCCTAGAATATGTGCGACTAGTCAAAGAGTTGGAATGCATAATGTCTGGATCTTTCAAGGCTCGTAATAATGGTTTTAATGATGACACCAACCCGTGCTAGACAAGAATCATTGGTACAGTCCGAGTACTATTTAAACGCCATGAGTTGTTATTTAACTATGTTTCTAGATTTGTTATCTGTAGATTGTGACTGCTGGGGATTGCTTTGTCGAAAAAAACTCAAAAATATTTATTCATATAAATATGTTTTAGTTTTTTTTGTAATTTTCAACTGATGATAACAGACGCTTCTTAGCGTCATAACTTAGGTACCTTCACAGCCTTAGTAATACCGGTATTAACCCAAATTAAGTAAGCAATAAACAGTAAATCGTTATTATTGAAACATTTATCAGATAATAATTGAATTAACGGCACATAAATACAATCACTGGGAATTTATAGCGAAATGGAAATTATCATTAAGCTATTTGTTTCAATACACATTTAAACTAGAGTACAAATGTGGTTTTGCTCGTCGGGATTTTGCCTACTTTCATAAGCATCATTATCATGTGTCTTTACTTTCTAGGAGAGGTTCTATAGGATAATTTAACCAATCCCCGCCAAGAGTTTCGGCACTGTTAAGGCAGGAGGTTCTGTAGCTATGTAATCGTGACTTAGGTTCAGATTCGTCAGCGACGAAGGTGTAATGAAAAATTAATGTGTTACGGTGTTCAAGCAATGTTTCTACTGAAAATACAGGCCTTAGAGATAAAACATATTCTATCTCTAAGTGGCGAGTGCACTGCAGTGTAGGGTAATGATTTGGACTCATCATGTTCCAATAGCTACGTATCACTGTGCCGTTATGGCCAGGCGTGTTGCTTACCATCAGGCACATGTCCTACTCATCATGTCACTCTATATTATGAAAAAAAAACTCCTCGTTGCCTTAAACATACCAGTGTTGATACATCCTTCTCACTGGAGCTGGGCACATTGCTTTAGAAGAAATGAGATGCAAACATCAGCATAGGTTTTTTAATAGATGAATATGTATATTTTTTTGTGTTTCTTTCTTTTTGTGTCATATATGTAGGAGAAACAAAAATAACGAACTGTTCTATACATGGTCTGCTGCGCACTTGTATTCTACAAATATAATACCCTGAGTAGGCATACAGAGGCGATCATCGTAGCGACGAAGTTGTCAGTTAGTCTAATTATTCGTCCTGACCCGATTTAATTTCTTTGAATAAAATAATTTTATTAAAAATCCATGCAATACGCTAGGAATGCCCGCAGTATGTATTCAACTCAGTTGAACTTATCTTTACCGCGTCGCATTTAAATCGATTCTACAATATGTCGAGTCTCTTTGGATATCGTAAAATATTTAACCTCTTTATTTTGTGCGCGGCATCGAAAATGCCTCCGTTTAATTTCCTTTTTGTCTGAAATTCGGGCACATTTACCTTAATTTATTCCATTGCAGCAAATAATTGCAGTGAAAGCGCATCGGCACAATAAATTCCTGGGGCCAATGTACTACAACGAAATAAAATGCCGGTACACAAAATTAAAAATTCAGGACGTAAATATTTAATTTAACATAATGTAGGTATCAACGACTACAAAAATATTATTTACTTATTGTTTATGCCCGAAAAATTGACGGCATATTTCACATTGTCATGCTTATATTAAAAGAGAATTGTCCACGAAAATACAAGCAAATCGATATACATAATTTAAAATGACAAACCTGACAGTATAGCAGAGCAGTATAGTCTTAGCAGAGTCCGCCTGGGGAAGTACCACACCTTTGTCAATTATTCTACCGCCAAGCAGTAATGTGCAAACATTACTGTGTTCCGGTTTGAAGGGCAATATTTCCAGAGAAATTACAGGGCTTAGAGATATAACAACTTAGGTCTCTGGGTGACGAGCGCAGTGCGGTGCTAGGTAATGATTTTGGCTCTTCATGTCCCAATAGCTGCGTGTCACTGTGCTGTTATGTGGCAGGCATGTTGCTTACCATCAGGCACACGTCCTGCTCGTCTTGTCACTCTTTATTAAAAAAAAAAAGTATAAAGTCCACCTGGAAAATGCCATACAATAAATAAATAAATATTGGTGGACAATTCACATACAACACAACAATACACAATGAATTAGTAGTTATGTTCCTATCAAGTAATAATGTGCATAGTAACGGAATGACCAAAGGCTATTTTTGGTTTGAAAACACTTCAAGTAAAAGTAAAACTGTGACAAAACGTCTTTAACTTTCGTGACACATCAGAAGTTTATCAGATACTTATATCTTCCTATTTCTAAAAAAAATGCTGGAATAGAACTTCACTATGACATTGGACTATAAACATTTTAAATAATAAAATAACTACTCAAACAAAACTAATTTGAATCGTTCCTTAGGAATCGTTTCTGTGTAAGATGTGGCTATATCAAACACATACATTAATTGGAAAAGACGTAATGGCTTAGAGGTGAGACCGTCCGACTTCAGGAGCGTGCGTTTGAATATAAGTCCAAATCTCACTTGCACCTCTGAGAAAGTTTCCATCTCCAGAACCTAATTTATTTATTAGGTCACAAGTACACTAAATGTTCCAACTGATGGGACTCGGGGTCTTCCCTCGGAAGACGAGTGTCAAAGCCATAATCCAACTGCCCAGTGCGGGTGCATATTGGATGACACATGACCTCAAAAGATCCTTGTTACGTGTTGGTTTCCTCGAGATCCACCTTTTTAAAATTAGCGGCATAACGTACATGACTTCGAAAAGACAGTGATGCGTGTGTGATTTGAACCCGAGGTTCCGGATCGGTAGTCGCCGTTTTCCCGACTAGACGAACCGTAACTTACTAGGCCAGCCGCCTGTTTAGGGGGCTACTAGTGTAACATATAAACCTAAATTTCGTCTAAATACATTGTGACAAAAAAAGAAAAATAGGTACTTATGTAGCCTAGACTTTGCACTAAGTAGTGCCTGTTTTGCAGAATCTAGCGTCTTCCATTTAATCTTGTATTAAGACTAGAAAATCAAACAATTCATGTTTATTTAATACCTATGTGTACATGTACGTGTTTGTGTGTGTGTGTGAGGGTCATAACTGTTACCTTTCACGGTGAAAAAAAAACATCATGGGGAAATTGACATTTTCCACTAAAGTAATTTTTGATGACATACATATTTGTATGGCTATATCTTTGAGGATATATTCGTATTTGATTAGCTTGATGGATTCTGATCTTTGTGATAGAAGGTTCCGAGTTCCAGAAGTAGCAACATAAGCCAGGCGTTTGCGAAAAAGGCAGCTTTTTGGCTTACGTAAGTCTGATCAATGAATGAAATAAAAATCGTAGAAACATCCCAAAAGATTTATTGAAACAATTATTCAACCGTATTTCCTTATCAAAATCAATATACCAAAAACTCCAGCATTAAAAACTCCCAAGTCTTAAATCTGTCCGGATTAGATGAGGCGATAACATCATAAAACACGGACATCCGGGGAACTTCTGGTTACTTCCGACTTATCTCTACAGTTTAAGGGAGCTTCACCCCCGCCCCAAAGTTCTGTCGTATTTTTCTTCATACCTGAGCCTAAAGTAGGTTGAAGCCAAACTGGGGTGTAAACAGATAGGTCAATGTCAGAATGATGGAGCTCGCTTTTGTCTTTCACTTGTTTTTCTATGAATTGTTGTTCCGATAAAATGCGAACGAAAATTATAAGCCAAATATTTACATACCCTATATGTTAACAACACTATATATACTTATTTTAACGGGTAAGGTCCTTGATAAATTGTGTTCCGGTTTGAAGGGCAATATTTCCAGTGAAATTACAGGGCTTAGAGATATAATATCTTAGATCTCTGGGTGCAGTGCTAGGTAATGATTTGGACTCTACATGATCCAATAACTCCGTGTCACTACGTTGTTATGTGGCAGGCATGTTGCTTACCACCAGGCACATGTCCTGCTCGTCTCGTCATTCTACACTATATTAAAAAAAAACACAATTTATTACATTATACTATAATAACAACCACACAACACTGCGTATTTAATTACTTCACTAAGCACAGTAATTATTCAAATACCGATGAAAGTCTAAAGATAATCAAGTCCACTATCAGTCGGAAGCGTGCGCAGCATGCTGACGTCAATATTCCATTAAATGGCAAAGCGAATGATATGTTACGTTAAATAAACGCCAGAATTTTGGTCACCTCCCATCGACCAAGCGCTCTGAAAGATTTTTAATAAAGAAATGAGCCTTGCCCGGGACTGGTCCAATGTCTCAACACCGAGGTTTACAAATTTTATCATATTACTGTATCTGACCATACTGGCCATGGTGCGTTCTACTAACAAATGTATTCTGAATTAGAAGTCTATAAAAAGGCTGAATTTAAAATAATACATATTATCTATGATGTTGCTATTTCATAATTGAAACAATATTGTTAGCATAATGGTAGAATTGAAGCAGATATTACAAAAATTTAAGAAAATAATATTTAATTTACTGAAAATGAACGGTAACAAACATATTTTGTTTATTTATCGGGCTTATTTATATATTTCACTTGTTACTAGCCTGGAGGTAAGCGGCGCTATGAACCGAGTCAATTACACTTTGACCCAAATGCATAAACACAATGAGTATGATGAATCATTTTACTTATTTTGTCTAGTGTATATTTCTGTTTAGCAATAGTACATTATGATATAAGTGCGCTAAGTTGATAATTATTACAGCCGAAGCGTTACTCAATACTCAAATGTTTATTGCGTCATATGTGTGGTGGTAAAAAATTGTGGTTATTACATATGGCCCTGTAGGGGCATGGCAAAAGTGGCAACGGAACGTTCCATTTCCAAGTCGTCGAATTTATCGTTAAAAAAATCATGTAATCTATAGTAACACTTGATTTCTAATATATTCTTTAGACATTTTATAAAAGTGCAATTTTGTTCAAAGTCCTTTATGTCACTTGGCAGCTTATTATATATTTTTATAGCCATTGAGTGTGGGCCAGCGCTATGCATTTGTAATCGAGATTTAGGTTCTATAATGTTGTGCCTGTATTGAGATCTGATATTCCATGGAGTCTTCCGAGGTTTATCTGCAATTTTTTCAAATAAATCATTGTATTTTCTAACAAATTTACAACATTCCAAAATATATAATGAAGTAAGTGAGAGTATTTTAAATTTGACAAAGTATGGTTTGTGAAATTGTTCTATATTTTTGTCGGGATTTTTTATATTGGCGAGGATACGGATACACTTTTTCTGGGCCACAAAGAGATTGACTGCATCCACACTATTTCCCCAAAGGGTAATGCCGTATCTCAGCTAAGATGAAGCAAACGCATTGTAAGCTGTTTTTGCTGTATTTAAGTCAGACGCGTTATTGCTAGGTCTCGCCTACGGCTCGAGCTATAATTAGCAGAGGCTGTAATTATCAAAGCGCACGTTTATCATACGACGTTTTAGAACATATTTGCGAGAAAATAAATAAAACGAATGCATTTTGGAGAGTGTGCACCTGATGTGTATAACAATATTAGCTTGTATTTCTTACATACTACTCATACATTCTACTAACATACCTACTTCACTTCACTTTCTTATAGCAACGTCTAGCCTGTAGAAAACTTTGCTCCAGTGGGTTTTCTCTATGGCATTTTTTTTTAAATAAAAAGTGACGAGACGAGCAGTACATGTGCCTGGTAAGCAACATGCCTGCCACATAACAGCACAGTGACACGCAGCTATTTGAACATAAAAGTCCAAATCATTACCTAGCACTGCACTGCGCTCGTCACCCAGAGATCTAAGTTGTTATATCTCTAAGCCCTGTAATTTCTCTGGAAACATTGCCTTTCAAACCAGAACACATTAATGTTCGCACAATTATCTTAGTCAAGAGTGAATCGATGTTTATAGGTTAGCACGTTCCATCTTAGAACAATGGCATTGTTACTTAACATCAAACAATATGGCGGTCAAGTGCAAACCTATAATTGATAAAATAAATAATAAAAGGGTAGCACACTGTTCAACCCTGTCAACTAAATGTATTTTGTTTTAAATTACAAAGTGAATACAAATATAAATCTAGAATAATTTCACGTCAAAAAACACTCACCCTAATACTTTCCAGAATAATTACTCTTTCAAATTGCCAGTCTAGAAAGTTTAATTTAAAATGGTGTACTTTTAAGGTCAAATAAAACGCAGATAAAACTAACACTCATAATTTATTTTATCTAAATTAATGGCCGTACGTAATTAACTTAGTGACATGATGTAATTTATTTACTAAAGTCTTAATAGGTCCAGCAGCGATTTTTATTTTTATATTCTTCCAGTAATTTCGGTTCGAGAAGTTGGTTTACTATGTTGGATACTCTGCAATCTTGATAGGCAGATGCATGGTCGTATGCTATGTCGAATATCTTGACAGGTTTTGTAGTGTACTCGGATAGATTGAAATCGTCTGCAAGTTTGCGCATGTTTGGGTGCGGGAGGCCTTTCAAGAGAACTAATTCGGAATCGAGTTTAAATTCTGGTTTGTATTCCCGAGCAAGGATGATTCGTTTGTACGCGCTGTTCAGGAGGCACCGTTTGTATTGGTGGGAGTAGTTGACAAGTCCTTGTAGTTTGTTGACGCATAGTTCCACTTTTTCGTTCCAGGTGTTTCTAGTTGCTAGTTCTTGCTTCAGTTCTGAAGGGTCCCGACCCGTCATGAGGTTGTACATGTGTTCGACGATGGCGTTCTGCAGTTGACAATCTGTCAAGTTTCCGAGGTAGGCGTCGAGCTGAGCTCTAACTGCGTCTGGGCTGCTGTCCACACAGTATACCACACCCACATATCCTAGAAGTTAAAAATAATTCATTTAATTAACTAAATACTGAACATTATTATTATAGAATGGACTACAATGGAGGGAAGGTAAGAGATACTTTGGCACAGCGGGCCAAGTGATGAACATTGTTAAGGTTGATTAAAAGTAGATGTGATGGGGACATGGCTGGCGTATAGCACGTAAATAATTTAAGTAGACTATGGATTAGATTGCAGTGCATTGCCTCGGCTAAAATTACTTTTGGAGTTCGTCATTCAAGTCATATTTTGAAGGAACGTCCAAGACCGTAAGTTATTCCAAATGCTTGTAAATGAAAATGTGACTCTCTGCCAGTACTTTAATTTTAGGCGTACTATCAAGTGTAAGGCGTATTGGCGTAGTAGTTAAAATATCCGACTCTCAATCGTGAGGTCATAGGTTCAAATTCAGCATGTATTTCTGTATAATTTTACAAGTGCAGAAATAGGAATTTGGTATGCCTTTAACGGCAAAGAAAAACATTGTGAGAATACCAGCATGTGCAAAGAAATACATCATTTGAGGATATTTGTGTCATCCGTCAACCCACACTTGACTAGTGCAATGGATTATGATCTTTACTCTCTCCCCGTGAGAGAAGGTCCCAAGTTCCAGTAGTGGGAATGTGAAGTGTACATCTACATCTTGAGTAAGTGTTAATATTATGGAAATGGATTCAACGCTTTGAAACGCACATACAATTTAGAGAGTACGTTTTCACAAAACTTCATATTTTAAGCGAAATAAGAGAGATTTGGCGTATTATTACCTTCTTTCTCAAATATCCGCGCTAGTTCGAACGCGACGTTGACACCGAAAGAATACCCCAGTAAGTAGAACTTCGATTTCAGCTCCAATCGCTTCCTCACGAACTGAAATAATAGAGATTACGTCGAATAAGATGAAAATAGTCATCCCATACCAATACAGTAAAAGTAGTTTAACAGTTTATTTCATTGTTTTATTTTTAATATTTTATGACACAAATTTTCAGGATCGAAGGTTTTTTTGTAGACGTCATAAAGCGAGATGACAGTCAAGCACAAACCTATCAATAATTTAGAAAGTTAACCTATCGAACTGCTGTTATTTTCCGTCTTTTGACACGATTACAACGGACCGCTACCAAAAACTTTACAAAATTTGAGGCTAAATAATGGTATATCTTTTTAAACAACATCAATAGCGGACAGTCTACAGAAATACAGCTTATACAGTGTGATATGGTCAGTCAAACCTAAGTAAATCTTAAGCCGCCGCATTTACGGAGTTTTCGTTTCAGCTTGTACGATGCTTACGATGATCAACTCATACCACACGTAAATAATTCGATCAAGTATATATCTATATATTGCGAGATTAATGATGGTATCATGTATTTTTATTTATTTTATTGCGCTTGATGTTTTCAAGCATCGAACGTCTCCTTTATTACCCACTTAATAAATTCAAAAACAATGAATGAAACTTTCACAAGTTTCTTGTAAATAAAAGCTCAAAATTAAACATAGGATAGCGTAAACTCTCTGATTGTTTTGATCTTTCAAAATGAAAGGTCAATGAAATAAACAACCATGTCTCGAAGTTTACAAAGTTGCTGAGAGCTGCCATTTTGCTGATTTATCGCTTTAGTTCTCGTATTTTATGGAGGAATGTAACTCGTTAGATTGGTTTTAAACCCCAGATGTTAAAAGAGAAGATGCATGTTGTATATGTTGATGTATATATCTGTGCGTATGTTTTTTTGTCTATCAAAAACATAAATGGTACAATATATACGCACAGACATTGATATTATAGCAGTCCAACAAATGTCCCAGCATAACAAATTATTTAAACAAGAAAAAATTACACAACTGTTTAGCTTTTAACCGCAGCCATAAATTTACAATTATTCTTTATTTGTTATTTTATCTTTCTTATTTTTATACAAAATGAAAATAAAAAAAATTGGCAGCCATAAGAATTGCCGATAGAAGTGAAAACTTATAACTCAGAATTTGATAGCTTACCTTGGAAACTACACGGGTCTAACCGGAGGGCGTGGCCTCGCCATCATGGTATGGCCATCTAGAAATGCGTCAGCATTTCCCATAGGCTCACGCATTTCTAGATGGACATGCCATGATGGCGAGGCCACGCCCTTTCACCATTTCTCATTGGCTGACGCATTTCTAGATGCCCGATCGCCAAGGTCCCGAGTTTATCCGAAGATTTTTTATCATACCCGAGCGTGACGGTAGAATTCAATTTACACCCCACGAAAAATTTGTCTAGGCGCGTCTAAAGAAGTTTTCACTTCAAAAACGTGGTTAAATACATGATGTTTATTGTACACAAAGCTATCAATATCCTAACTAAGCAAAACTTGTAGTATGGAAACCAGATAGCTGGTGTCTCGTAATCAATAGAGATTATAACCTTATTAACTGAATATGTGTGAAACAATAGTTCTACGAGGTACGTTTCGAGAGATGCAACTGAATAATACTCGTACTGTATGGAATGCAATATTGTTACCAACCTTGTGACGTTATTATGTTGCAAAACTATATTTTTTATATTGAAAACTACAAATTTGTACACACGTATTTTTAAACTTACAGATTTGCTACGAAGTGCAGATCAGACCAGAATTATGTCCAACGAGTTTGTAGTGTCAGTGTAGTGTGTTAAATGTAATCAGTTTCTTCAGATATATGTTTACCTTGAACTAAATGCTCGAACTAGGCGTAGGAATAATTCTATTCTCATGCCAATATAATTGAGCTGGGATAGGCAGCATTTGAGAAATTCGTTGTCTTCGCGTCTAACACAGTATATTAAGATAACACATTCAATCGTTGTATTCTATCTGCCAAAACCTACAGTGCTGAAGCGTAGACATTGACAGTGAAAGTCATAACTTAGACCGTCAGAGAACTAAGGTTAGCACATTATTAGCAAGCTGAAATGGTGGTGGCCTGGACATATCTGTTGTAGAACTACTAATCATTGGGGTAGACGGGTTCTGGAGTGGAAACCACAAATCAGTTAACGCAGTGTAGGAGGGCCTGACATTAGATGGAATGGCGATTTACAAAATCTGGTGGCGGCTGAAAACGTTAAGCCGAGGATTGGTTTCTGAGGTCGTACTGAATTAGAAATGCCTATGTTTAGCAGTAGACGAGCATGGGCTGATTATGATGATATGGCATGAAATAAATATATTCCTCCTTCATCGCATCTGGGTTGGAAATTTACGATCTACATTTCAATTGGCAAACTTACAATTACTAACTAACAACGCTAAGTTACGAAGCTAGACTAATCTGTCTTATACGCCTAATATACCTCTAAACGCATTTACACAGAAATACTTGAAAAAAATGTACTGTAAACAAATACATTCACTAGTTGTATTCAAAATCTATTTGTCGCTTTACAAAACTGTTCTCAGAGCATGAGAAGTATCAATTGAATTAATTCAAGCTTTAGTAATAAAAGCAAACGGCAAATATCGAACAAATTTCGATCTCGGGTTTCGAGCTCCGTACCGATAAATAAATATAACACAGGAAATGGAACGGAAAACTCGGGCATCTGAATGAAGTTCGGAAAATTCAAGAAAAAATTCAAGTACTGTTGAAGAAACGCTAGAAATTTAAAGTTTAATACTGCAACTTGATTTCTTTGTCGAATGCTTCGTTATTCTAGTGGTAAATTTGTGTTTTAAATGTACATTCGTTGTTGTGAATTATTTTCATTTTATTGAAATGATTTTGAAAATATTGAATGAAGTCTGTATAATATTATGTTAATTCCATTTTAAACCTCATACTCATTTACATTTCTGAAAAAAAAAATAGTTTTAAAACTTACAATCTGAAATTTATTTTGTTTTGATTAAAATGTGCATATTTTACCAAAGACGTCAAATGTAAAAGACACACAAAGGCTGCTCGGAGACCTGATAAAAAATCATATTTACATGTGTTGGTGACTAGTGTAATGATTCGGATTATAATATCGTCTTGTATCACATTCACGCACAGAACATGCCATAATATAGGTAAATAATTTAATAAAATCGTCTGCAATCCAAGGATTAATTAAAAAAAACACGATTTTCACCGCGACGAAATCAGACTGTTACGTTCGGGTATACTAAAATATTGTAATGATGTTACTTCATTCACTTTCTCTTCTTCTCTCGAGCGATTTTCACTTGAAAATGATTTCTGGCTCCCTCGCTTTGTTGATCTTTTTGCGTAGCAAAAAAATTCTTCATCTATGTATTTTACAAATAAATGCAATTTGATATATGTGGGGAATATGGTTGTATTTTGTGTGAAATACAATATTATAAAGTCATCTAACTTAATTTTCTAAAATGTTCTCAAAAATATTTTTACTATCATTAAATTTCTTCAAAGTTAAAATTGAATCGAAAATAAAACATTTTAAATAAACAAAAAAAATATTTACACAGCGGAAACGTTACTTTGTACGCACACAAAATCTTATCAGCACCAGTCGGGTTTTAAAAAGTCATTTTTTACTGGGCATTCTCCATTCACGACATTATAGAGTATAACGGAGTATAGCTAGGACCTTATGGAAATATTGTGTTTGAAATTAATATAAAATTGTTAATGATAGATGCAAGTAAAAAATGTACGTCACGGTATCCCAAACATTTACGCTCGCCAATAATACGACAAACGCTGCCAAAATCACTAGTTAACTTAAATTAGTTAAATTAGTAGTAGAAAATTTTGATGTTCGTACCATGAAACACACTGATAGAGAGTCGTATTTTTTTTTCGCGCTAATAATATGATTTTATATCAGGTTTAACAATAAAATGTAGAAGCTAATACAAGAATGAAGAATTTAATAAGTTGTAGTAGTTTAATTTCGACCAGTGCAGTGTTAGAAAATAAAGTACTTAGTAAAAAGTATTTAGTAAGATAAGTTCTACAAACAGGAACTGGAACTGGTTCTGGAACAGCTTCGGAAGCTATTTAATGCTGTCATCGAGAAAGGTATAACGCCGGAGGCGTGGTCTAGAAGTGTGGTCACCTTGTTCTTCAAAAAAGGCGATAAAACGTTACTAAAGAACTATAGACCGATATCACTTCTGAGCCACGTATATAAGCTGTTTTCAAGAGTCATCTCAAATCGCCTTGCCAGAAGATTTGACGAGTTTCAACCGCCGGAGCAGGCTGGGTTTCGAAAAGGTTACAGCACCGTAGACCACATACATACGCTGCGGCAGATAGTACAGAAGACCGAAGAGTACAATCGCCCTCTTTGCTTGGCGTTCGTGGACTACGAGAAAGCCTTTGACTCCATCGAAACCTGGGCTGTACTGGAGTCCCTGCAGCGATGCCAAGTCGATTGGCGCTACATCGAGGTGTTGAAGTGTCTATACAAAGCCGCAACCATGACCGTACAAATCCAAGGTACCCAGACAAGACCAATACTTCTGCAGCGTGGAGTGAGACAAGGAGATGTTATCTCTCCGAAGCTCTTTGCCAATGCTCTGGAAGACGTCTTCAGAACACTGGACTGGAACGGTTTAGGTATAAATATTAATGGCGAATACATTTCACACCTGCGATTCGCAGACGACATAGTTATAATGGCAGAGTCGCCGCGGGACTTGTCGGAGATGTTGCGGAGCCTAAGTGTTTCTTCCAGACTGGTGGGTTTGGGAATGAACTTGGACAAGACGAAAGTCATGTTCAATTCATTTGCAGATCCAATTGCAATCACAGTCGATAATGTCAGTATCGAAGTTGTTCAGGAATACATTTATCTAGGCCAAGTTATTCAACTGGGTAGAAACAACTTCGACAAAGAGGCTGACAGAAGAATACGTTTGGGTTGGGCAGCATTTGGGAAACTGCGTCAAATCTTTGAGTCACCACTGCCTCAATGCCTGAAATCCAAGGTGTATAACCAGTGCATCCTCCTGGTCCTAACCTATGGGGCGGAAACATGGACACTGACAAAAGGCCTCGTCCACAAATTCCAAGTTGCACAGCGGGCTATGGAGAGGGCTATGCTCGGAGTATCTCTGAAGGACAGAATCCGCAACGAGGATATCCGACGGAGAACTAAGGTAACCGACATAGCCTTGAGAATAAGCAAGCTGAAATGGCAGTGGGCGGGTCACATATGTCGCAGAGCCGACGGACGTTGGGGAAGACGGGTTCTGGAGTGGAGACCACGTTCGAAGCGTCCCGTGGGGCGGCCTCCCGCTCGGTGGACCGACGACCTGAAGAGAGTGGCAGGAAGCGGATGGATGCGGAGAGCCGAGGACCGGATTTGGTGGCGCAACATTGGAAAGGCTTATGTCCAGCAGTGGACGACAACGGGCTGATGATGATGATGAAGTTCTACAAAACCAAAAAATGTATTCAAGGCAGAAAAAAGTGAACGAAGGAGATCTAGTTTTAACTAGACATTGGCATAGCATTAAAATGTTATTACATTTTGTATTATGTAACATCACAATACTTACATTGTTTATTTTTTATCACAGACATGTTTTCTTACAAAACCCTTATAAAACTGCATTATTTATATGACAACGCCTTTTTACAGCCGCTTAAGATACTAAATTAATTATTCCTTTAAAATTGTATAATGTGACGTCACTAAGTGATGTTAATTTCCTATGGATCGAATAAATGAATTGAATTTTGTAAATTAAAATTACCTTAGCAATATTTGCAGCAATCTGTGGAATACTGTCGTTTGCCATATCGGGTGTTAGCTGTAAGGTCAAAGCCTGAACCTTCAGTCTTTCGGCGACTGTCGTGAAAATCTGGGAATGACCTTCGAAGCCTGGGACCAGCAGTAGATATGTAGCTTTGGGATCTAACGCTTCCTCTTCCTGAAAGTTAAACACAATTTGAAAATCTTTTTCCATACTTATATGTTTGTTAGTTTTATTAAATGAACAACTTTAATTAAAAAAAAAACCGACTGCAAAAACTCCATAAAAACATGATATAATACGATATACTATCTAAAGACATTTGATCATTGATTGACACTTTATTTAAAAACTAATCACTAAGGTGATTGAGACAAATCTATCGAAATCCTAATTGTCCAAATCCCATCCAGCCATTCGGGAGATACGTGGGAATAGAGACATTTACATACATGCAAAATACGCGTGAAACATAACCTTCTTTCAGTCGGGTAAAAAGAGTCAATTACAATCAAAGCCAAAATCAAAGACACAAGATTATTTTTAAATTTTATAACACCAAATGCAAGTTAACAAACACTTATGCATTGACGTATCGTTGCTGTTGTGTGAATTATTTTAGGTAAAACTTAAATCAATTATAATTTTTCTAGAAGCATCTTGGTTTTTATTACATATTTAAGTAGTTTAAAATTAGTAAACGCTAGAAGATAACCCATCTCAGATCATATTGTGGCACCGTTGACGTTAAATAAGATGAAGCTAAATTGGATGTTATTTAAAAAAAAAACGTAATGGGATGTAGATACATGTTTGTGTACGATTTTGGTTATTATTGGAGCCGCGAGGTACCTAAAGTTTTATCTTCTTTAGACGAGCTTGGAGCGTTTAAAACAAATTGGACGATAGTAGCTCAGGAACAGATTAAGTGGAGGAAACGGGTTAACAGGGTAACCTTTGCTCAGCAGTGTGACATATAAGGTTAATTTTAAAATATTCCTTCTAATAATTGTTAATATAATCGTTAAATTTAGATATTACGTTTGTTGGTTCATCACTTCGAAACGTCTGAACGGACTGAGTTAAAATTTTAAACACAGTAGAAAATAATCTGGAATGGCACATTTACTTTTCTTGACCGCGAGAAAATAACTGAAATTACATGGGTAAAATGTAGAGGCACTGTTAGTAGTTGATTATAAAGAATAACGAACAGTAAAAAGATAGGACAATGGAAGCTTAGGTCCAGATTAAGCGAAAGGAATGATGAGGGAGAGTTTTTTCATGACGAGATTAATAATTGAAAAAAAGAAATCATAAATGTCTGATGCAAATAAAAGGTAACTTTTTTTTAAATAAAGAATGACGACATGAGCAGGACATATGCCTAATGGTAAGCAACATGGCTGCCGAATAACAGCACAGTGACACGCAGCTATTGGAACATGAATAGTCCAAATAATTACCTAGCACTGCACTGCGCTCGTCACCCAGAGATCTAAGTTGTTATACCTCTAAGCCCTGTAATTTCTCTGGAAACATTGCCCTTCAAACCGGAACACAGTAATGTTTGCACATATCTGCTTGGCGATAGAATAACTGGCAAAGGTGTGGTACTTCCCCAGGCGGACTCTGCCAAGAGTCTTACCACTACTTTGTATTGTATGTAGTTACCATAACAGTGCCGTAAGCTGTGGCCATGGTCACGACAGGTTCTGCCGCTGAGCACTCATCCCGGTCGATGTAAGTGAAAAACGCGCCTAAGCCGCTTTCTATCTTGCTCTCTGTCACTGACATTTCACGACTTAAGTTTTTCAAGCTGAAAAAAATACATTATCTGTAAGCACACTAAAATGAAAACACAGCATAAAATCCGACTAAGCTAAAAAGTGCCGTAAATTTTATGTTATAGTCTAATAATGACTGCCTCTAGTTTCGAAAACCTTTTCATTTAACTGGTTACTCTTCTAATTATATGAAAGAACAAAGGGCTATTTATTATAAAGCTACTAATTGTGGCTTTAACAATCACAGTATCACAAACTTTGTTAACTTCGTGGTTTAAATGTTAAACTTAAGGTATTCATATGTAATGTGTTGAGAAAAAAAGATATTAGCGATGTTAATCAGCAGGCCAGTTAAAGTTGTAATCTTGAACTTAAATTTATCAAATAAAAATCACTTTAGTCCTGAACAAATATATTTTTTTAATAAAAACCATTGACAGTTATATTGTGTCGCACATATAACAAAATTCATAAAAAATACCACGACACAATTGATGTATTTCATAATAAAATGTATAAATTTAAAAATGAACTTAGGAAGATAGTATTTACGTCATATGTTCGCTAAAGTTGATTTTCATTATGATAAAGTATTCAAATTATAAAGTATTTCTTGGTTGCTTTTACATATTTTAGTTATGTTATAGTTTTAGTTGCATGTAGGTATGAGTTAAGTTAAAGTTATTGATTTATATTGTATGTATTTAATTTAGAGACTGCCTCAATATTCTAGTTAAGTTGTGTGTGCATGCTTTGGATAACAGTTTAGAACATCACAATATAATAATTTATCTGTTATTTAACATTAACTGTAATCTGTTATATACGCCTAATTAAATAAATAAATAAATAGACTAAGAGAAGCTGTTACAAGTTTATTGGACTTATTATTTTGAATGTAAAAGTTATTATTACGAAGGAAAATGCCTACTTTTGTGAACAAAATAATAAAATCGTTCGCAATGCTGATTATACAGTAACGGTTTTGAAAGGTGAGTGCATTTTCACAGGTTCGTTACAGGTGCTGTAGTTGTAGACTGAAATAAGTTTTCGATAATAATACATACTTAGCTATGGTCATTTCAATTAGTCTATCAGCTGGATAGCTGATTCGGTACGCGTCCTTGATTGCTGTATTAATTTCTTCAATGCACAGTTCGTCGAGAAGCAAATCTTTCAATTTTAAGTTCTCATCAAGATCCCGTACGGTCTTTACTCCTAAAAAATACGAAATGAACATGTAGAAGATGAATTAAAATAAAGAATGACATCACCAAGTAAGCGAGTTAAGAGATCTAAACCAAATATAGTTTTATCATCTAAACAGACAGCTTTAAGATGATATATTTATGAATGAACTGTCAAAATGGATTTAAAAAAATACGTTTGTAATAAGTTTTGTCTTTAACATGACATAAAGGTAAAACTTATAAATAATATTCGCCTTGTACCATAATCTGGAACGCAAAAAATCACAACAAAAATAACTTTTTTATCAAAATGAGCAGTCTGGACTAGTCTATTATTTCTAACGAGTTTTCATCAGATATCCATAAAACAGTATTTTAAGCCCCAAGGTACTCATCAACTAAGATGTATGATTCTTATTTTTTTGATCGCTGACAATGCAGAAGTCATTTTAATATCGTTTTGAATTTACTCAACAAAAAAAAACAGCTTTTTCGCATGCGTTAATGTAAAGTAAATGATCAACATATGGAGATAATGACTGAAGAAGTACTTACCTAGAATTCTAGAAATCCTTTCTTGGAATTGTGAAGCGGCATTCTTCTTTAAGTTGTAGGCTACGGCGCTGGTTTCTTTTCGTTTTAAGCTCGTTTCTAAAGCGTTGAACGTGGCTGATAGAGACTGAGGCTCTACGTTGTAATCGGACATTTCAAACTCGGCCAGCTAAAGAAAAATATTGGATTTTAACTTTTGAAACTATAAACGTGTTAACTTACCTATAAAAGTAGGAACAAATAATAAAAAAGCATTACCTATTATAATAGAGCTCTGAATAATTTATTCTTGTTTTCATTTATTAAAACATAATGTAAGTAGGTATTTTAAAAGCCATTAAAAGCTAGAAATATTACACATGACTAGCTTCACTAACTGTAGAATACTTATTTACTATACAAAAGTAAAATAAAACAAAATTACAAAATGGTTCGACATCTTTTTCCACGTCTATGTTGAAACTGTAAATCTCACCTAGTTACCAATACTAGCAATAATCCAATGTTAAAATTTGAACCGAACTAGAGGAACGTCGTTAAAAATGATCTACTAAATAAGTGAATATAAACTGGGATACCTTACAATATTTAAGCTCGCAGTAAGCGATTATGATTGAAAATATCGCACTATGCGGATTCGAATGCGGGATTTCAAAAGACTACTCCGAAGGTGTCAATGTCAGGTTCTGCTCCTGACACCTCATTTGCGAAGTTATCCGAGCTATGAACGTACTTTCTGATCCTTAGTAGTCGATATAAGAAATACTAACAAAGATAGGCACAAATAATAACCAGTTTTCCAAAAAAAAAATTTACAATTATGGAATATTTTGACTATTAGGTATGTATGTGACTGTATGTATTGGTTTTCAAAATTACAATGTTCTAGAAAGATCCCACAGTTTCATTCGCTGTTATCGATCCCTTGGTTTGTTAAGGATACAAATAACCTATTTGTTATTTCAGGCTGTCATCTATAAATGTACCTACCAAATTTCATCCAGAATTATTCACTAGTTTTTGCTTGAATAAGTAACAAACATCTATAAATACTAACGAATTTTCACATATATATTCCTAGGACTACGGAGAAAAATTTACAAGGTCTGTATGTAACATTACCACAATGTTTAGTCTTAGATTTTTGACTAAAGTTAACTTACCAAAGTCTTTTTCAGCAATAATTTTCATCCAAACTTGAAACTTACCTCTTTTATCTGTCCAGCACGGAATATCAAGGCTGGTAAGCCGATATCATTTCTGGCTCGACAAACTTTATCAATGACAGACGATACGTATTCATCGCACACGTTGTGGCTTGCATGGTTCAAACTGACGAAATGTCTGTAAAATAGGTAAATAAGTATAGCAACCGGATATCTTTCTGCAACAGTCAATTTTGTAGGCGCCAAATTATTTATAGGCACAACAACAATTTTGCTAACTACTCTATAAAAAACTGGTTTAAAAAAAATGTTTTTTAAATTAATTACAAAAATTAAAATCTTTATCCACATTACACACACACATCCACATATTACACTTCAATCCATAGTTTAAATCCACGTAGTACGTACGTAAAATAACACACAACTAAGATTGAAAACATTTTTTTTATATTAAACTTAACTTATGAGCCCAATTGTTACATTGACAAAGTGTCTTTAAATCGGACAATCGGGAATGTTAGACATTGGGCTAAAGATGCTGTTAACGCTACCACGCTTGGTAAGGAATTTCTCGTACAAATTATATTGAATAACCTGTAGTAGGTATAAAAATATCTTAACAATCACACAATACTCACTCGAGCTCGTTACAGACGTTCCTCGACATCAAGTCCAAGTTCGCAACAACGCCGACCGTATGATTGAATTTTGCACCGACGACTTCAAGTCCCGAACTTTCGCTACAGCTGAAGTTGTGAACTATGAAAACTCCGCGAATAGGACCTAATTTAGCGCCCTCTTTGAGTAAATTTGCGCAACCTTTCTCAGTCTGAAGGTTCTCCGAAGAAATTTTTAGTGAAACATTGAGTTTGTTCCAGGATCTGTAAATAATGTAAGAATTAATGTATTTCTAAACTTAATTGACCCAGTGAACTTGTTCGTGCCAGTTGACCTAAGTTACAAAAGTTTCTTGTGTCTGAAACAGGCAGAGAAAACTTTTCTTGAAATACTCAGCCTCAAGACTCAGACGACACTAGAATATTTTTTATTCAACAAATTGGTATAATTTATTGAATTTTCTTAGTTCCAGGATTAACGTTTTTTGCTGAGCATAATTTTGTTGTCTGTGTTTTGAATTACACATTTATAGGTATACTGGGTTTATAATTATCATAGATAGGTTTAACTTTGACCGTTGTCTAGCTTAATTTTAGCAATAATGTGGTCTGCGATGGAGCGCATTTACCTACAACAAATCAATTTACACTCGGCTTGAAGGCATAAAGATTGTGTCTACCAGAAAAAGTCCATTTAGGCAGCGTATTCTACAGACTAGCTGTTTGTGTCACTTAAGTGGAATCAAAGGTTTTCGTTCGAATCTTGAAAACGTCAATAGTCGTAATAAACGGCTTAAAATTATGCCTTTTCGAACTCTTAGCAGTCGGTTAGCAGAAAAAGCTAGATTAAATTTTAGCTCTAGACAATTAATTATACTTACGAGAATTTCGTGTTGCAGTAACCGCCAATGTAGTTAGGTTTGATGTGGAAAACTAAGTTCCTAGCGCCGCCCTTGACAAGGCGATCAGCCAACTCAACACTTAGTTCAGTGCCATCACTAATTACTATGTAGGTTCCCTTAGAGGAGTACGATATTCTACAAAAAAAACATGGTTTAGTTTGATAAACAAAATAAGTAAGTTAAAAATAGTAAAGATTCTCAAAGTCATGAGATAGCTGACATACTAAATAAATAAATAATTATGCACAATAGCACTGAACCCTATTCAAATGCACAAAATATGAAACATTGTGCTAATGATGATGATCCAATTTGTTTAAAAATAAGTAATTTTGAAGTATTTTATTGTTGCTGTGCATGGTTTTAAGCCAGTGATTCCGAGTCAGAGTCAGTGAAGTGCAGCTGCAAGGTTAGTAAAAAATATATTGTTTTTCAAAAATAAAATAGTGATTGTCATCAGGCTTAACTATAACATATGACATGTTGGACATAACTATACCCTTTTGCACAATTTTGTTTTAATAAATAGTGACGAGACGAGCAGTACATGATGGTAAGCAACACGCCTGCCACATAAAAGCACAGTGATACGCAGCTATTGGAACAGGAAGAGTCCAAATCATTACCCAGCACTGCACTGCGCTCGTCACCCAGAGACCTGTTGTGTTATATCTCTAAGCCCTGTAATTTTTCAACGATACGTCAATCTACTCAATTCTAAGATGTTTGATTCTTACCACCACACTGTTTACATGTTATCTGAATGGATCGTCCAAAAAAGCTTTTACAATTGATTGGAGGCCAGATTGTCATGTTTATACTAAAGTTTATGTTTAAAACGAAGTACTACTTGAAAAACAAAGGAATTCTTAAAAATAATTTCTAAGATTTTCTAAATATACTACCTTGTTGTAATATGTGGCATCTCATGAATGGTCTGCGAGTTCTTCATTCTGATCAGGACTTTTCCCCTATTTTTGTCAGCACAGAGAAGTCTAAAAGCTCGGGTCACGTTGTCGGGTGTATATACCACTCTACTTAGCGGTCGGACCACTCCGTTGGCTATGCCTTCTGCTATTTTGATTTGTAAAAGCTAGAATTAAAGAATTGTATGAATTAAATTTGCAAGCGCTCAGTAGGATAGATGGTTTTCTCTCATTCGTTCGCGTGTCAAGAATCTATAGCTGTTTAAACTATTGTACGATGTTAAAGCTTACTTAAATTGTAACAGACAGTGTAACAATTTTTTCAACAGTTTTGGTTTTGAAAACAGAAGCAAAAATATAAATATGATAACTGAAATATTACAATAATTTATTTATGTAATAGCTAAAGGATAGGTAGTGTAGTGCTTGGCAATTAGACCACCCACACATAGTGTTTCTTTATAGGCGATGATACTACAACTCGACTGAAAACGATTATTACATGTGGTCTAAGATGGAGAGATATCACTCGAATATCTATGAGACCTGAATTACTTATTTCCGGAAATAATTTATTCACATTACATACCAAATACACAATTTGACAAATCGGTTGCCTTAAAAGTTGAGTGCGGAAATTAAAATAACTCAAAGTTTTGAAAACTAGAAACAAAAGAATAACATTGAGATATCTTGATGTTTTAAAGAATAGAGAAACCATAGTTTCAAATTAGGCACCTCATGACAAGGAAGATATTTGTGTGCTTATAAAACAGTGCCGCTCAGTAATATAAAACGAAAACTTCTTAATTACAAAGTCATTACTCAGTTAGTAGAGTATAAGTAAAAGTTATAAAACAAAACTTGGCTACGAGTAAGTTGTTTTTTTATGGTATAGAGTGACGATACGAGCAGGACATGTACCTGATGGTAAACTACATAACAGCGCAGTGACACGTAGCTATTGGAACATGAATAGTCCAAATCATTACCTAGCACTGCACTGCGCTCGTCACCCAGGGATCTAAATTGTTATATCTCTAATCCCTTTAATTTCTCTGGAAACATTGCCCTTCAAACCGGAATACAGTAATGTTTATTTGCACATTATTGGTTGGCAGTAGAATAACTGGTAAATATCTGGTACTTTCTCAGGCGGACTTTACAAAGTCTCCCACCTCCCACCACTAAAAAAGCTTATTTTCTTTGAAAAAATATTTTTAGAAAAAGGACGTCGGAAGCGGCTAAAATTAGATCGATCACAGTTGAGTAACCCGGTTACGAATTAAAATGTAAATATTACGTTTTTATAGTAAAACATACATACCTTCTTTTCTTTGCAATATTGTGGAGCAAAGATGGAGTTCATATTTATAGCCAAATAATTAGTGCCAAGGCTAAGGTAATTCATTCCAAATTCTTCATTTTTAGCCATGTCGTAGTCATTTAAATCGAGGAAGGTGCCGAAAAATCCAATACATTTCATAGCAGCCTTAAATATAAAAAAATATTTATCATATCGAAGACAAAAATGTAATTCATGACGTTCATTCATCCAAGTATAAATTTAATTTAATTCAAAATCTATAGATAAATTTATTTATTATTAAACAACGCTTGTGTGCAATTTGTCAACGATGTAGTTAATACCTACCTAGTCAATAAACAAATTTTCAATTAAATTAAAAAAATATTTAAATAGGTATATTGTTCAGGCACGAGTTTTATGATGTTTCAACAAATAAATCAATTATTAGAGTTATTTGTAAGTTAATGACGACAAGAGTGTTTCCGGAACGAAGTTTCTTAGCCTGGCGGCTTGGATATTTTGATACGAACCCACGCCACGCCCTATTATAGGTAAGTAAGTGGGTGGATTCATTACAAACAGTAAGTGGGTAAGTAAATTACATACTTTTCTGAAAGATCCACTGAGGCAATTGATTATGAGATCGCATTTCCTCTGAAACGTTGGTTTTTTCACGTCATCAACATTTGCCGACGCATCGTCAACTATTTTTGGCAAAAGAGAAATTGGGGTGCGGCCAATATTTGCAGCTGAAAAAAAAACAGTAATGTAAGAGTTTTAATGCCTCAAAACTCACCATCGCAATCCAAACCGTGTTGATACTCGTATATTTGGAGTCATAGTGAACCCATGTTGAGTTTATTCGATCTCACATATAAATACTTTCCCGAGAGCAATTTGTATTTTTTTTTTTTATACACATGAAATATGCATAGGCAATCCCACTAAATAATCCCACTGCTAGGACTCGGGGCCTTCACTCGCAAAGAATAAAGACCATAATCCACCACACTGGCTCAGTGAGGGTTCGTGCTTGACGCTGCAGCTCGTCACATTCTTTTGATATGTCGATTTCCTCACCGATGTTTTCCTTCACCATTTGTTGTACATCATGTTGTCTATTTTCATTTGGAAAAATACTCAGGAGATGCAGTCGGGATTTGAATCTACGCACCCACTTTTGTAAATTGCACTATATCCTTTAGGGCAGGTTAGTCAAATACAGTTTTTTTATTCCATAGTAAAAATTGTTCATAGTGCTGAGTAAAGAGGTATAATGCGAATTTAATGGCATAGAACATATGTTCTACAAAATCCTGTACATTATTCAAAGGTTACTTATTATGTGGTGGTAGTGTTAGCCTTTAAATAAACCTAGTGTTAGTCATAAAATAGAGTGACGAGATGAACAGGGCATTTGGCTGATCGTAAGCTACTTGCTTGCCCATCACTTAATATTGCCATACAGATATTTTTTCGTGAAGAATCCTGATCATTGTTAAGCACTGCACTCGTCACCTATGGTTATATAGGTGATTTATCTCTTTGTCCTATAATTACGACTCAAACATATTTATATTCTACATTACTATATTCCCAACATTTGGCGAAAACAAAACAAGTACATTTTCTGTAAATGCAAATCCATACAAAAATTTTGAGAGTTAAGGAACAATAATTGCACTGAACACATGTTTGGGACACGGAGAAAAGAAAATACAATTTTTCTTTATACTTCACCTCGTAATTTAGGGAACATCTTTAGCAAGAATTCCTTCTGTTTCACGTCACAACCAGTGACGTATACATCGCAGTTCATGGACAGACAGATACTGATGATAGCTTGGCCCAACGTTCCAATACCACCATTGATCAGAACTATGGAACCTTCAGTGAGATTAAATTTCACAGTCTGAAATAAACAAAGAAATCTTTAAACTAACATACACGTAAAATATCCCGCAGTCGAAAGCGACACTGTTAAGTGGTTGAGGTTCCAAAAATACGAGCGAAGACATTTGATTTCACATCAAAATTGAGGATTACGTAGCTTGAGAAGATAATATATTCTGATTTAAATAATCTGGATGTTTCTAAATAGAAAAAACACCAATCGAATTGGCAACCTCGTCCTGTTTAAACTCGGTTTATAAAAATACATTTTCTCGAGTAAGTACTAAGGTATAACAATATAACTATATTACCTACAAAGAAATAAATCAAATAATTTATGCAATTTTTAGTGTCCTAAGTTTAATTTTGAATGAAACTGCTGATTTAGTTTGTAGTTTTTCGAATAAAATTTCGTGGTTATACATGCAACATAGAGCGCGATAATAATTATATTGTCATTGTCACATCTGGATTATCGAAATATGTACCTTCATCCGTCTATGGATCATTCAGATTTGTGTAAGTAGTTGGGTTTGTAGCGTGGTGTAGTTCTCATTGTAATTTGGTTACGATAACAAAGCTGTGCTCTGTTAAAAAAAATAACAAACCAGGGAGTAATAAGCGTGGGTGTACGCTAATGGAAGCGTAGCGGCGTCTTCAAGTGTCCAGTATTCCGGTACAGGCCACAGCAAATCTGGATCAGCCACTACGTTGCTGCCGATGGCACCTCCAGAAATAACGCCCATGACCTTTTCACCCCTGAAAAACAAAACATTAAACAGTTAAGGCCACTTTAAAAAGAGAAACTTAAAACACAATTAAGAGTGCACTCCACTGTTAATCTAAGGTCGGAATTCCAATACTTTTCTCTCTTTTTCTCTCTTCCGTGTCTTTTTTTTTTTGAATAAATAAAAAATAATGTTTTAGAAAGATGATAGGACAAATAAACAAATCCTCATCTCCGGCGCTTAACTAATTTGAGATCCAACTATATTTGAGAAATTTTATTTTAATAAAATAGCATTACTACAAATATACAACTAGCGGACCGCCATGAGTTTGCCTGTGATACATATATCTATACCCATTAATACTCATGGATAACGTACATATCCAACGGTGTAAGGATTTTTGAAATCGGTCCTACAGTTCCTGAGATTAGCGCGTTCAAACAAAGAACTCTATTTTGTAATATAAGTATAGATAAGACATACGAATCTATAATATAGTGAAAATAGGAAGCAACTGACCACCAAAATTCGTTTTTTTAAGCTAGCCTGGTGATTTCCTGCTACTTTGATTGTAGGCACAAAACAAAAGTTAATTATTATATTTAGGAAAAAATATTGATAAAGTGAATAGATTTAACACAATATTTTAAATGATTAAAAGAGCGGAAATTCTACGACTTACTTTTTTTTTTTAAGGCATTATGAGGTAAAAAATATTGAATCATCTGCCGACATAAATATACGAGAAGAGCGATGCAAAAGTATTAGAGAAATACTTATTTTGGTTGAATGGTCTCAGAGGTTAGACGTAGAGCCTCATTTAAATATTAAAATATTTTTAGTAAAACGTGGATAATGTATTAATAATAAAACCCAATCTTTAACGTCAATAATATAAATATAAGTTAGTTCGGTCCTCCGATTGGTTATTAGACATCAAATAATAATTTAGCTATTTACCTTATTTTTCTTAATTTTAAGGAAATATTAGCACCGCCCTACCGTTTTACTCACGTAGTTTCTGTTCGCAGAACTTTCTCGCTATTAAAAGGAGCATGTATGCTTATGCTATTCCAAACTATAATCTAACTTAAAAATTTCCAATGTTTTAATTTTCAATCCAGTCCATTCAGCCGTTTCCACGTGATTGAGCAACACACATCCAAATATTTATTGGATATTTATCCAAACTTTCGCATTTATTATATTACTCGTAGTAAGAAGTAAGATGTATGTAGATTGAATACTTGATCCAAAATTGTTTCAATGTTTTCAGCAGCTTCGAATTTGAGTAGGATTGTAAAGTAAGAATATTTAATGAATTCACCTCTTATCAATTCCACTGAAGTCCATTCCTAACGCAAGTTCAGTTGTTGGAGTCTTTCCTGTAGCTATCTTTGCATCTCTGATTGACGCCCCGGCATAGTAAACCTGCAAATAATAATAAAATTATGTCCAAGTGTACTTAATAATTATATAATAAAAGCCTTTATTTAATAATTGAAAAGTTATAAATCTTACGACATGCCATGACAATACATAGTAAGATTGATTAAGAGTATTCATTGATAAAACAAACAAGACATGCACCTAATGGTAAGCATAACGCCAGCCCATAAAAGTGACACACAGCTGTTTGAACTCGAAGAATCCAAATCACTACCTAGCACTGCACTGCACTCGTCAGCCAGAGATAAAAGATCTCTTGATGATTCCAGTGAACGAAGGTGCAGGCGAGGTATGGCTCTAAAATCTCACATTATTCAAAATTCACGTCACGGGGCCACTACGGCTTTCAAAGTGAACATAAATTGAAGATAATAATTCGTAACAATATTCGAAATTGAGTCTTTGAGCTTACGAATCGTTCGTTTAAATATTTACCTGAACAAGGTTTTCACTCTCAGGTATCACAGACTTCTCAATCCATGACAATGCTTCTAGATCTCCCAGTGAAGTACTGGTTAGATAAATGTTATCGTGCTGCTTACTTGGGCTGCTTGAAATGTTGTAATAACCTCCCCACTGGCCCTGAAATAATACAATGCAATTACGTGTTGATTTACCTTAGCTGTGTTTTTGAGGAGTACGAAAAAAATTGTATATCATGGAAATTCGTCTAAACAAGTTGAAAGCCCAGTGTATGAACATCTTTTTTATCGCTTTTTCTGTTGACTTTTGGAGTAAAACTTGTTCCAAATGATGAGATATGTAATTTATTGCCTTGTAATCTTACTTATTTGTAAGTTTTACAACGTAAGAGTGAAATCTCTTGCAGATGTCAAATATGGTGGTATAAATAAAACCAACCAAGTTTTGATAGTTTCTTACCTTCTTAAGAACGTTGATATTTAGTTTTTTCTCTAGTTGCTCTTTGAAAATATCTTTCTCAGGATTGAAGGACGGTGCGTGAAAATCGTCGACTATAACGAGCCCAATTTTGTTTCTGTACTCTTGTTGCAACTGTTTGACTAAACCTAAACAAAATAAAAACACTTTTTATTACAAACTACTTTATAACCTTTGAGTTTAAAATTAGTGCTCATAATAGAATAAGTTTGTAAGATTCGTTATTTCAAATAAATGTTTTATTAATGAATTAATTAATTCATTTACTTTGTATCTAATACTTTTTAATAGTCACTTACTTCGTATTTTATCATAAATTTTGATTAGGTATCTTATCCACTCATTTATTATAAACTTATAAGAAATACTTTAATTCTACTGTACTTAAACAACTTTTTTATATCTACTTTCAAGAAAAAACCATCCCAGTAATCTGACCAAAATTACATTACGCTGGGTACAAACATTAGAAATTGCTAAATTGGGTAAGTATGTTGTATGTTTAATTATTAATGTTACTTTCTATGAAAATATGATTACATTACAATCATTTTAAGCCTACGATTACCTAATAAGCCACAGTAGTGTTGTCTTTCCGATACCAGCACGATTTTTCTCGATTTTTGCAACTCCGCTTGTAGTCGAGGTATCCACGTAAACTTTGCGTCATGCGCTATTGGCATGTACGTTATATTTTCATTCGAAGTCTCTTCAACTTTTCTCAGCAGCAACATCACTTGCTTGTGAACAGTGATTGCTGTTATAACGTTGAATAGTTTGTACTGCGGGTGTATAATATTTGTATCTTCTTCCAAAGTCAAAATAAACGCGTTCTGTGGTAACACTTTGTAGATTTCATTCATTTTCTGGAATTGAGATTATAAATAATATATGTGAACCTGCTAATAACAGCAGAAATATTGAGGAATAAATCGAAACATGGAATATTTTTAAATCATAACTTTTAAATGGGTAATCGAATCGAAGTGGGAGTGAAACCAACAAGTTTATTCGAAAAGTAAGCTAACTAACGAATAAACTCGTTAACACTAAAGCTAATTGACTACTGAGCCTTTATGATCAGCCAAACCGTATATTTTGTAATGTTTAAACGTTACTGTGAGGTATATGTTTGTGACAGTATTTACTTGTCGAGCATGTGACAGATGTATAAAACAGAAGGAGAGTCAATCGATTTGCATTAATTAAACAGCATTTTTTTTTTTACTTTTAAAAGTTTACACTTGACCGCCATCTTGCCTGATGTTAAGCAACGATGCGGTATACTATGGATCGTGTTTACCTAAAAAACCGATTCACTCTCTATTTGAAGACACCAAGATTGTAACTATCGGAAAAACCCACTCAGGTAACGCATTGTACATCCTAGACGTTCCTATCACACAAGTAGAGTCAAACGTCTTCGTCGAGTCTTTAAAACCATCAGGCAGAAACAGGTTCACCTTTTTGAACTACCAGCAGATCGATAGAAAAGAGGACTAGACTATACTGTCCGGCTTAATTGCCACGGTCTTACTAGCACGTCGATCACTAACAGAACTATAGTCTGTAACATTTCCCCTTTATTTAAATTGTGTACCTTTTCATCAACAAGTAGGTTATCAATGATGAGAACATCGGAGTTGTCAGGTACATCGTATTTATTGTTGGTGATTTCGGAAATTTTAAATTCAGTAGAAGGAATTTCCATTGTTATTTCTCTTATTATTTTGGATACTTCGTTTATCCTCATAGAGACACAGTCAATAACTTGAACACAATTTTCCTTTGCGTTTTCGGTTATAATTTGCAAGTTAACTTGAAGAGCCGCCTTAATCTGCAAAAATACAAACAGTATAAAAATGGCAAGTTCGTATAAGTTAGCAACTAGACACATCAATGGATCAAACACACTTTAAAATATACTTATTAGTAAATACTCACAGACATGATTCCTGTAAGGAAATGCGGGACAAATGCTTGTGTCAGGAGAACATCTGGATTTTCTTCAACGTTTGGTTTGTCTTTGAAAACTAATCCATCAATTTCAACACCACCGCATCTAATCATAAAATAAACTCAAAGTTACACAAATGTAAATTTACGATTCTATACTAAAATCAATGTTTAATAAACTGTTATCGGAGAATCACAAAAAAACTTTAAAAAATCATACACTTATTTGGAATTTACCAAAACTAAAGCTATTATGTACCATATATAGTATTGTAACGATTTCACGGTCGATTTTATTAAAAAAAATATAATCATCATTTTGGTTTCAAAATTAATAGTTAATATTTATGTAAACACAATTCCCTTATCACAAAGTCTGTAACAAGGAATCGGCTTGATCGGTTTTTATGGCTTTTTCTGTAAAAAATATTAGAACGTAAAACATGTTGCATACCTTTTTAAGTGATAAGAGTGCTGTCTCAAAAATGTTTTTTGACTTTTTATGATTGAAAAATAAACATAACTAAAAAAATACTCATCAAGCATCATGCAACCCTCCCTCATTTTAAATTGCGATATTAGTAATGTTAAAATCTTCATCTATACTCATATTTTAAATCCGAATAGTTTGTTTGTTTGAATGCAAGGATCTCTAGAACTACTGGTCCGAATTGAAAGATTATTTCTGTTGAACAGTCCATTTATCGAGGAAGGCTATAGGCTATTAACATTACGCTTCTATCAACAGGAGCAGAGCATTAATGAATAATATAACAAAAACGTTAAGAATCGGCTTGATTTGTTTTTATGGCTTTTTCTGTGAGAATTATTAGAACGTCAAACATGTTGCAACTTTTTATGTGATAAGAGTGCTGTCTCAAATTTTTTTTTGACTTTTTATGATTGAAAAATAAACATAACTAAAAAAAATACTCTTCAAGCATCAAGCATCATGCAACCGTCATTTTAAATTTTAGTATTGTTAAAATATTCATCTAGATACTATTATTATAAAGCTGAAGAGTTTGTTTATGTGTTTGAATGCAAGGATCTCGGAAACTACTGGTCCGAATTGAAAGATTTTTTCTATGTTGGATAGTCCATTTATCGAGGAAGTCTACAGGCTATTTGAAATTACACTACTATTAACAGGAGCGGAGCATGAATAAAAACTGTAACAAAAACGGGCAAACATATTGCCTTTTGAGAGCTTTCGTTGCGTGACAGCATGTGTCTCTTAAAGGTTGCGTCATTAGAACCTAAGGTAACTGAATTTCTTCAAAATTTGAATTGGTACGACCAATTCTCGATAGATGGCGTAGCTATCAACTAAGTTCCTAATTTGATATCAACGTACCTGGTATGGTTATACATATCGTACAGTTCAGCATCCAAGCAAGTCACATTATCCATTGTTTCCTTTTGATTCGCAACATCAATCTTCAGCTGTTTTATTTGAGAAAGTAGAGACAAGCCATTGAAGTCTCTAGACAATACGTTGAGTTGCAGCAGAGAATCGAGGTATGTTATCCAATTGTCTGTCCACTTGACGCTGGCTGTGTTGCGGTTTGGCATAGCATGGATTGATTGAAATTCATCCCTGTAAATAAAAAATATTGAAGATAAGGGACAGCCAAAGATTATAATGGCGATAATTCAGGACAACGTGACGCGCACTTCTCTTTGAAAAAGATCATCAAATGTAGTTAGAATCTTTTTTTTTTGTAATAAATAGTGACGAGACGAGCAGTACATGTGCCTGATGGTAAGCAACAAACCTACCACATAACATCACAGTGACACACAGCTATTGGAACATGAAGAGCCCAAATAATTACCTAACACTGCACTGCGCTCGTCACCCAGAGATCTAAGATGTTATATCTCTAAGCCCAGTAATTTCTCTGGAAACATTGCCCTTCAAACCGGAACACAGTAATGTATGCACAATACTGCTTGGCGGTAGAATAACTGGCAAAGGTGTGGTAGTTCCCCAGGCGGACTCTGCTAAGAGTCCTACCACTACTAATAAATACAATACAATCATAAAAAGAATTATATTAGACTTTAAGAACTTGTATACCGATTCTAATTTTCCGTAGAATTTTTTTCAATGAAAATAACGAATATTATACTTTCCTATTTTTACTAAGAAACGAACAAAAATATTGTATACATCGTTATGGTATATTCCTTTGAATTTAAAATTATAAACGTTTCTGTAGCTCAGGCTTGTAAATAACTATTTTATATAAATATGTACATAAATAATCATAATATAATAATGTTTATACTATGATAATGTTGCATAGTTTGTTCTACTTACTTGTAGCCGTAACCTTTGAGACGCATGGTTGTATATATATCTTTAGAATTCAAGAAGATCGTATCAGAACCTTCTTCATTTCGATGCAGGGTTCGCGTAACCTTGTTATTTGTGTTGTATTCAGACACGAAACCACTTACAAGAGTTGAATCTTCATAGGTGATCTAGAAACATTACACATAAATATATTATCTTTCAAGAAAAAAAAATACTAGAAATAACATTTCTGAAATAATTAATGAAATGTATTTCTGCTTGGCAAAAATTTGTATACTTTTTTCACTCGTAATACTTAATAGTAAAAATGTAAATGCTCCTAGTTTAGTTCTGCTAAATTCATTTTTAATAATTATCTTTATGTAACATTTTGTGGTACAAAACCACCACGTGATTTTACCCGCGCAGTTTATCACGCGCGTTTTTTCCCCGTGATGAAATGCAGCCTTTGCGTTATTCCAGACTATAATCTAACTGTGCTCCAAATTTCAACATAATAACAAAACAATAAAATTAAAACATCAGAACACCCAAAATTTCACAATATGCATAACGACTGATCCTGAAATTATACTAAACTGTGTGATATAATTACAGTATTTAAATAGAATAAAATACGTACCAACTTTAATTTTGATATCCTTTTATTTAACTTACTTTACGATCATTCAAAGTTGGATTGGCAAGTCCATTTTAAAAGTACGAAATTATTCGAAAATGTATTAAAAAAAAAAATATATAGCTGACATACAAACTTTACGCGCGACGCATAGAAAATGCCAGACTGTGACGTCACGCTTTAGTAGCGTTTTGTATGAAGCGTTTTTAGGAAACTCTAAAATTTTGATTTTAAAATCGTGACATCACGGGAAGTTTTTAAGATAACAAAGTAATTCTTTCACCTATGTTTTAGTTATTGAGTAGCCTTTTGATGGCACATAAATCAAAAATGAGTCGTTTTATTAGCTTATTTTGATATTAGCATGATTTGGCATTTATACGCTTGCTGCTGATCTATAATTGAGAATAGGACATAGTAATTTATTTTATTTTCAATTTAATTAGCATAAAAAGTCTTACCTCGAATTTGTTACTTCCTTTTAATATCATAATTTGGAACCTCACTGGATTTTCGGGAGTAATAATAGCCTCACCGTGGAACAGAACATTATCAAAGACCACAGGGAAATTTCTATAATCTTCAACGCCCAGATACATTGCGAGGGTTTCCCAGACAAGGACCAAGTAAGCAGATTCAGGGAAAATATAGTTTCCTGTAACGGTAAACATAAAATATTGATTTAAATTCTTAAATTATTTGTAAATTAAGAGCAAATGATTCAACAAGTTCTTTCGTTAATTTCAAAATTATCTTTATTGAGGGATTTCTAATGTTATAAATATGTGCATAATAAAAATGTATACATGCAAAAAACATGCACTTTTTGACAATGTTTCGTTTTTACTTGACCGCCGTCTCGCTTAATGTTACAATACAGTCTACGACGGAGCATGCTTACTAATAACAAAACTTAACATCATTTCGCTTAAATAAATAATGTACATGGATTATACATTATTATCATTTTGTAAACATTTACTCAAGGCATGTTAGCACTAAAGCTGTATTCTTTGAGTTTGAGTAAATTCATATAATTATAAAAAAAAATCTATAAGTATGCATATTTTCTTGCATATTTTTTCTGTGGATATTTGACATACTTATGTAAAATAATAAAATAATGTGACATATAACAGGAATAAAGTATCTAACTCTTAAACGTTTATAATGGCCAAAATAAGTACTCAAAAAACATGTTATTGAAGTAACATTTAAAAATAAGTTGGCATTAACTAAGACGCTAGTAAATTTACTTACCATCTCTTATATTTCCTTCAAAGTATTTGTAATCATCATCGTAGATGGACATAACAAAATCTCTCACCGTGGCAACAACACGATCCTTGTTGAAATATTGAGCTTGAGGCCTAAAATAATAATTAATAATGGATGAACAAGAAACAAGATAAAATATTTTTAACAACAGGAACCGACAGAGCGTGTGATATATATGTCGATATTCTCAAAAACTTATCAAATGTTTACCAAGTATTGTAATGTATTACCAAGTTAGTGTATAAACCAACCATGAACTTGCGAAGTAAAAGCAAAAAAAATCTGTTTGGATAGGAAGTATTAATGTAATTTTTTAAATGCAAGAATTCTAGTTTACTAATTTTAACTAATGTCTTGCTTGCTGAGCGGAACTATCAGACTAGTTCATATTTTAGTAGTTACGTAATCCTTTCAAGCATCGACAATCAATACGAAAATAATTATAAATCCTCCTTGTCAAACATTTTCGTTAACTAGTTGCGCCCCGCGGTTTGCCTACGACCTACCTAAACTATTAGTAGAGATTGTATTCCTCTACGGCTATATTTTTAAAAACTTTGCATGTCATACTTATGTTTATGTAAACATATGCCTGTAAAATAAGTTTAAATCTTCTAGCCTCAAAGATTGACAATTTCTAAGCAAACTTTTAATCCCGTATACATCATCTTTATCAGTCCATAGACTTCCTTCCAATATTCAATATTTAATTTAAATTGGTTCCGTAATGTAGACGCAAGTCACAGATAGACAGAGTTGCTTTTGCATTTTAATATTAGTAGTAGTTGTTGAACGTTTGTTCACGTGCCCCTTATACTTATGTTTCACCGTATTAATATGGTTGGAACATATGCCATATTGAAAATGACGTCAGTCTGGTGCAACGATATCACAAGTCAGCAAACAGTTTAAAAACAACGTGTGTAATAACCACGTTTTTTTAATAATAAAAACAAAATACATACCAATCTTCACTATGTTCCCATTCGACGAACTGAGAGAGGAACTGAGTTCCAGTAGACACGGGATATTCGATTTTAGGATACAAGACATCAACTTTTAGGTTCAGTCCAGCTTGGTACATCCTGTAAATTATATATGACATTAAAAAAAAAGTAAACACAAAATTATTTCTTACAATGGAACAAATTATATACACAAAATGCTTCCTAGCATGAAACTTACTACTATGTACATTATATTTGTTATCATATAATAAATTAATATTTAGCAAATAAACATGTTTTAATTTTGTTAACTTGGATGCTCAAAAACAATTTGGGCTATCTATGGTATATACCAATTTTAAATAAATGAATGTCAATTTTTCGAGTTAAATATAAAGACAATACATCATCTAAATGTAATGTCATTATTATGTGGGAAAGAATCTAAGCAACTGTGTTGCTACGATTACTGTCGTATGCTATTAAAGCGGTATTTTTTTCTAAACAATAAGGGGTTACAAAGCAATATCATCGTTTTTCAGACGACAAATCAAATATTTTTAAGTCTCATTATCAATTGGCCATTGCAACACGTTGAATGTGTTGTGGTGATTCAAATTACTATCAATTAATTAATGGTGGTAAGTTGTACTTGGCAACATAAGCTTTGTCACAATTTTTACAATTTTTTGTTTTGAATTCAAATTATTTATTTCCATGTATACTTACTTTCCAAAAGCTTCTAAGAGGAACTTCACAGGATCTGCGGTCCCTCGTCTGGTCAACGGGACATGCACGCATTCAGCTAACGATCGCTTCAGGATTGCTTGAAGCAAACCGTGAGGAGCGATTTCAATGACTAAAGCATCTGATGGAATAAGCTTCGATGTTTCTTCAAAGAGAACAGAGTTCTGAAAAAAAAGGTATTCGAACAATTAAGTAAACTTTGTTTAATTTTAATAACAAAATGTTTATTTTTGATAACCGTTTTTTTTAAATCGATTGTGCATTAAATTTACTACACTATTTCTCTTTTTTTAAGTTTTTGTAAATAAATAAACGAAATATCTCCATGTTTTAACAACATCATACTTTTGCCTAAAACAACTAACATTTGAAAACTTTCAGTATTGGTTTACTACAACATAACTTCAAAATTTAGCGACCTTACTTTCAATAATTAATAACAGAAAGTAAATAGTTGTTTTAACAAATGTGTAATGCCATATCCTCAACACGTAAGTAAGTATCGCAGTTGACCAAACATGATTTCCCAAAATGTCAAAATGTCTTACCAATAAATTGTTAGTGTGATATTCTGCCGAAGAATATTTGGCTATAGGGTCGTTCCATTTTTCTTGCGGTACAGATGTGGATACCCATTTCTCGCTGCGAGCTTTAGGAGTTTTTATTACTTCATTTAGATATTTGAGAAGGCCAGGTCCTAAAAATATACAATATGACACCGTTAGATATTATGTGGTGAATATTTGCTGTGTTTATGGACGGTTCTTCGATAATGCTATTCGTTGAATACTAGCTGAACTCCGAGATTTCACTTTTTACATTTCAGCATTGTCACACTTTGCAGAAACCGCCTGGAGTAACTGAATAAGTAACACACATCCATGCATGCAATATTTATTATTTATAAATAATTTTCACGTTTTTACTAGGTATAAAAAAGGTATAAAAAAGGTACGAATTATTACGAAGTTGAATAGTAATAGGTAGTAATTAGAAAGTGCGATCGATTAGATATACATTTTTGAGGTTAGGTTTTGAAAGCAATCTTTTTTATTCATTGGAGTGTTCAAATAGGTAATAGCAAACAGTATCGCAACAAAATGTACAAAAAATCTAGAAATTCAGAGCTTCCTATCTACAATGCTTCCTCGCTAAAAATAGAACAAATAGTAAGTACCTATGCTATCACGAGCAGTTATATATTTAAAAAAAAACATTTTATTTCAAGTCACAGGACTCATATGTTGTTGGTAAAAACTTAAGGCTATGTTAGGACGAATTTCTAAATAAATATCAACGCTTAATATATTAATAAATTACTGAAAAACACATTAAACATTAAATAAATACTTTTTAATTTGAAATTAATGAATTATATTGCTTGTTATCAAACGACAAATACGTAACAGACTATATGGCTTATAGGTAGTATAATGAGAACAACTTCCCAAAAATCTTACCAGCTTCAGCAATGTATCTCGAATGGTACGCAATATTTGAACAAGGTACTTCCTTCGCGAATATACCCTGGCTTGTCAATTTTGCCACAAACTCCTTCATAATCTCCGCAGGTCCAGATATGGTTGAAGATTCTGAGCTGTTGTGGCACGCCACTTCAATTTCTGGTGGAATCATTGGTAGGACCTAAAAATTAAAAAAAAAAGGTTATATTGCTCACGCATCTCCAAATAGCTCCAGATGAAGCAAAGCTTATAATATATGAACCAAAAATCTGATAATAAACGGTAACTACAAATTTAACATTTCCCTAATACACTGAAAAAAATATAACATACCTATCAAAAGATAATCAAATTTAACCCAGAAAACAAAAATCGACTTCAATTCAAATTTAAATTCAGAACTTGACCAAATTTCATTAGAAACTATCACTATATCGTCTGAATACATACATACCAGGGTTGCCTGGAAGAGATCGATTTTAGCGATAAGGTCGCCAATTGTTTCTAAATTTTTAGGTTATGTTTTCTTTTTCATTTAAGTTTTGTTTTTAATTTAGTGCAGTAAAGAGCTTATCTATATCTATAGCGTCTAAATTCATGAAATCAAGTTTTAGTTTTTCGTTCATAATGTTTAAAATTTCCCTACCGATTTTAATAGAATTTGTGTAGGACTACCTCTAAACTATGATCAACCAAACAAAAAAAGAACCATCAAAATCGATTCACAATTGGCGGCGCTATCGCGTAACTTACACGCATACAAAAAAAAGCAAACGAATTGAAAACCTCCTTTTTGAAATCGGGTAAAATAGAAATTATTTTTTCATAAATTTCTTTATTTTAGAAAGTTTATAATTAACTAGCTGTTACCCGCGACTTCGTCCGCGCGAAATAGATACTAAGGTAACTCAGGCAGTGCCTGCCTATTTTTATACCCAGACACATTTACGGTCACTAAAAACAGCTTACCTATAATAAAACAATTTCATCAAAATCGGTTCAGTTGTTTAGGTGTGTAAGCGTAAGAGACATTCGTCCCCCATTTTAACTCCAATGTCATCCCCATACAGTTCGAAATTACAAAATTGCTAGAACAAACATTTATTGGATTCGTGCCAAGTGCCTACATAAAGAGTTTCATAGTTTTTTCTTCAACGATTGGGAACTTCCATATTGACATTCATCCCCCATTTCAACCTCAATTTCATCCCCATACAGTTCGAAATTACAAAATTGCTACAACAAATATTCGTTTGCCAATCGTTTCAATTGTCAATTGTCTATTTTCAGAGTTTCATGGTTTTATCTTCAACGGTTCGGATTTTTTATATTGACTTTCATCCCCCATTTCAACCCCAATTTCACCCCCGTACAGTTCCAAATTACGAAATTGATAGAACAAACATTCGTTTGTTTCGTGTCAAGTGTCTTTTACAGAGTTTCATAGTTTTATCTTCAACGGTTGGGAACTTCCATGTTGACATTCATCCCATTTTTCAACCCCGATTTCACCCCCGTACAGTTCGAAATTACAAAATTAATAAAACAAACATTAAATTGCTTCGTGTCAAGTGTCTAGATACAAAATTTGATAACTTTGAAAATCACGAATTTTCATACAACCGTTCATCCCTTGTTTCACCCTCTTAGGGGTTGAATTTCGCAAAACCCCGTCTTAGCGAGTGCCTACGTGCTAAAAAAGACCTCCATGCAAAATTTCAGATTCCTAGCATTTGTAGTTTCTGAGATTCCTTGATGAGTGACCTTTCGCTTTTATATATATAGATTTGACGAGTTTTAATACAAGCAATACTATTTAATGTTTTAGCCATCACTTTTTTCACAGGTGCATTAATGTCTTCCAAAAATATTTTTTTATATTGTAACACATCGAAACACAGTGTATAGTTAAAAAGTGAAAACAAAGTGATATAAAGAAAACGCAAAAATAAGATTAGATGTTAAGCTTACTGCATCATATCCCAGTCCCACTGCAGCCATAGATCCTCGGATGAGCGGAGTCTGGACCGAGACCAAGCCGCGACTGTAAGCTGCTAAGATCATCTCTTCGGCGGTGAAGCATCCATCGGCGTACGCGCACCCTAGCTCACCTACACTGTGTCCTAAAAACCAAAAAACACAGTATTATCACAGTTTAAAGAAACACTACCAGTAGTTCATTTATCACCTTTGATCTTGGGAGAAACGCCGACAATGTCTAGACACGGGTAGGGTTGTCGAAATTTTAAAAACGTGGCACCAAAAGTAAATTAAAGTATACGGAAGACGTCAGCCCTGAGCCGCGCTCCTACAATACTAACACTGTAATGTAGGTAATGCAGGAGCGCGCTTACCCGCACGCCCCGCACGATTGCCCCATCTAGACGGCTTTGTCGAACGACTGTGTGATTTAATAGACTGTGGTATGTTAAAGGTGTGGTGACAGGTATTTTCGTTCATTCGTTTTTTTTATTTTTCTTATTGTTACCTTCACTCTATTTTTCTTTTATTTTTGCCATACAATGTTTAATAGTCATATCGCAATTATCGATAAAACCGTCATTTGTGGCAGCATTGTATTTTTTTCTAGATCGCATAAGATGTTTTTGTGTCACTGTATTTCAGTTCTATGAAACAGAAACTAAGTACATAAAAAAGTTAATAGAGATTTAGACATGAGGAGACGAACGGTGATGATTCTGATTTAAGATAAGATATATTTTGTTGTCACTATGTATTGAATCTGAACACAGCTGGATTAAGTACTCAGTAAAATGACACAGATAAGAACATAGTAATGAACACCATCATCATCATTTCATATTGTCCGCTGCATACCTGATCTGCGCTTGAGAAAGAGAGTTTAGCGAAATTGTCAACTTGAATCAAACAGGGTATAAAATATCATGAGCTTACCAATGATATGATCAGGAACAATCCCCATTTGTTTCAAGATATCGGTGAGACCAATCTGAACAGCAGCGATTCCAACAAAGGAATGTAAGATGTTATCGTAAATAGTCTTGTCCGAGTCTGTTAGGATTCTTACAATATTCACTCCTTTAGGCTCCAAAACTCTGTGACACCTGGAGAATATTTGTTGGAATTAAGTTAGTTAGCTTAATTAAAGGTACCTAGTAGGTACCTAGATAGAAATATGTTTCGATCCTTTGCTTGAAAGGACTATACAAATCGTAACTGATGGCTAAGTAGTTCTTATACCCCGTTTGCATGATTCCAGTCCAGCGATCGAATCCAGCGCTGGATTGCTTACTGGAATAATGTAAACCGGGACTGAAATGCATTGACACTGGATTGATCCATTATTCCAGTAAGCAATCTAGCGCTGGATTCGGTCGCTGGACTAAAATAATGTAAACGGAGTATTATACCCGCAAGTTTAACGTATCTGTGTGATCGTGAGGAAGAAATGAAACGTTCCATCAGGTTTGTTTTACACAATGTTCTGAGTTGAGATTTTTTTTGTTGTAGCTGAAAATTATTTTATCAAATAATTTGAAAATTACTTACTTTTGTATTGCGGCAGCAAAAATAGGGATTCTCATTAATTCTGCTCCCATAGTGGCCCACTGAGATCCCATACCGCTGTATACGAACCACACCGGGCGAATGTTGCCGGGGCAATATTCAGCACTTTGTGCTAAGCTCACAGTTTCATTCTTTTCATTGGTAGCTAAAATAAAATTATATTATTTAAAAAAATTATTTCAACAATTTATTTCAAATAAATATAATAATAATTGTGTTGCGTAATGTCTAAATTTAGAGTTAAAAAACATCATAGAGCATGGATTAAAATTGGGTAGATGGATTTTATTAAAAAGACGGAAAACAAACCGGTGAATTATTATTTCTATGTTTGAAGTTATTTTCGCGCACCACACACGAAATGTTTCGTAGACAGTGAATGAAGCTCATCGCCATGTTTGTAAGTGAAAGATTCGTTCAGATGAACTCGGAACCGCTAAGTGTGCCTTAGCCAGAAAGATAGTGGTCTAGATAGCTAAGAAGATAGCTAATGCTATATGTCTGCTTTTACTTTTAATTTTTTTATAATTTATTTTATTCTTATAATTTATACTAGTTCTTCAGCCGCATCTGCCACATTCGTGTCGCTGTGTTTACTATATTTAATTTAAATGTAATCAATCTTAACTATTAAAAAAAATAAAAAAATACGGTCGAATTGAGAAACCTACTTTTTATTTAAAGTTGGTAAAAAAATATTGAATAGTTGGTTATTTCTTAATTTAATTTTCACTTCTGGCGTGTGGGCTTTAGAGCACTCATTTTTTTTATTTACGTCTAAAAAAGAGTAGTATTATTTACCGAGAATACTGTATCCTCTGGTCATGTGACCAGGAATGTCGTGCTGATGAATATTGTGTAGCAGTCCTATCTGTTCTGGGTCAATTGGGTTTTTCTTAAGATTTTCCAAGATATTATTAACGCAGTTGTCTTGTCTTCCTGACACAAGGACTAGGCGAGGAATACTACTTTTGTATCGATCATTATCCTGTAAAAATGAAAATGGTTTTACTTTTTGACCTTCAAATAACGAAAAAGAAAAAAAAATATAGAAGCTTTGCTTAGTTTAGGTTTTTTTTAAAATAAAGTTTGACGAGACGAGCAGGACATGTGGCTGATGGTAAGCAACATACCTGCCACATAACAACACAGTGACACGCAGCTATTGGAACATGAAGAGCCAAATCATTACCTAGTACTGCACTGCGCTCGTCACTCAGAGATCTAAGTTGTTATATCTCGAAGCCCTGTAATTTCTCTGGGAATATTGTTCTTCAAACCGGAACACAGTAATGTGAACACATTAGTAGAATGACTGGCAAAGGTGTGGTCCTTTCCTAGGCCAAGAGGCCTACCACTACTATTGTGTGAGCAATGTCCATTATTTTTTTAATTTATTACAATCAGAAAGTTAACACCCTTGATCAGTTACAGTAAGTAAGTTTAATTTAGAAATCAGGTAATATTCTAATATCACACTATACAGATTAAACTGTGGTAATAGTGTAGGCTGTAGCACAATCAATACACGTTTATTGGGTTCCATTTAACTTGGACAAGGCATAATCCACTTCACTGGCCAATGCGGATTGGCAGATGTTGAAGTTGAACCCCAAAATATGTTGTTTGGGAATACATTCGTTCAGGATTATTTTGTTCCAACAAAATAAAATACCCAGAATAGTTTATAATTATTAAATACTACCCAATTATTTTGTTAAATTACATTACACCTTAATTACCTTTTCTTTGTGAACTCCTTTCAGCAGGACATGTACATTAGCTCCACTGTATGAGAAAGAATTTAATGCTGTAAATCCTCTATCGAAGCTCGCATTGTCAGTCAACACCTGAACCTTATCTTGTACTTCCGGTACATCCAGTGGATCATTGTAATGGAGGTTCCCAGGTAACTTGCCATTATGGTAAGCTATACAAACCTAGAAATATATTTATGTTCAAAATAAGAATAAAATAAATTTGGCACATTTATTTCTTATGATTAATTGAACATAATGTCAAAACATCACAAATTATTGAAAGTGCAAATAGTCTTGAAATTGCATACCTATATCATACATAGTAATGTAATACAATGCCCGGTTAACATTATTCCAGTTCAGCGATCGAGTCCAGTGCTGGATTGCTTTCCAGTGCCGGTTCACATTTTTCTAGTAAGTAATCCAGCGCTGGGTTCGATCGCTGGACTGAAATAATGTGTACCGAGCATATTACATAATATTTGATTTTTTTTTCTATAAATACAGAAAAAAACCTCGTTGTTGAAAAATGTTGTCAATTTCTCCATTCTCAATTTTACGGCGCAATACCACTGAACAAGTTGCACATTAGTCTCCTCAAACACCGAAATATATAAATAGCTAGTTCCTTATTACAATATACAAAAGCTCCATTCCAATGTTCAATTGCTGGGACTGAGAACTTTCTCTTTCAAGAAAAGAGTCAAGGCCATAATCCACCACGCTGTCCCAGTGCAACCTGCACTAGTAGTAATACGCATATATCGGACTTCTCGTATCTCAAAAAAGCGACATCCTTTCATGGCTGATGTCCCAAAAACACGAACGAGAAGATTTCACTCCACGTTTGTGATAAGAACGTCTAGGTTGTGGAATACGTTGCCTGAGTGGGTTTTCCCCGATAGTTACAATCTTGGTGTCTTCAAATCGATAGTGAATCGGTTTCTTCTAGGAAATCACGCTCCATCGTAGATCGCATAATCGCTTAACATCAGGCGAGACGGCGGTCAAGTGCAAACCTACTATAGTTAAAAAAAAGCTTTGAAAAGACAGTGAAACGCATGGGATTTGAACCAAGTACAAAGGCTTATTAGAGCAAAAATTTGTAATTTTTTGAGCAAAGTCAAATAGGTTAATTAAAGTTTGTGGTAGGTATAAATATACTGAAAGAAGAATAAAATTACATTAAGTAAAGTTTTGGAAATTCAAGGTATGACCATGACATGTTTGTGTCTAGGACATTACATACATAAACAGCCCACTAAATGTTCCCACTGCTGGGACTCGGGGCCTTCTTTCGCGAGCAGAGAGTCAAGGTTATAATCCACCACGCTGGCTTAGTGCGGGTTGGTGGTCTAGGACATTATTTACGTAGAACTCGACTCACCTTGGTAAGACCACAAATTCCTGAGGCAGGTTCACTTGATCCCATGTTAGATTTAACACAACCAATCCTGATGGGTTTGTTTTTGGCGAACACTTTTCTTATTGCTTTGAGTTCGTTGATATCTGCTTCAGGTACAGCTGCAATGATAATTGATAATAGATTCACTATCCCAAAAACATATAATTTTTTCAAGATAATATTGGTAGTGTATCGAGGGTAATACAATTAATGTGAGGTATGTACCTATGTCCATCAACCATCAACAGCCCACTAAACTGCTGGGATTCGGGGCCTTCTCTCGCAAGGAGAGAGTTAAGGCCATTATCCACCACACTGGCCCAGTGAGGGTTGGTGGATGAAACATGACTTCGAAAGATTATAGGTACATGTCGGTATCCTCACGATGTTTTCCTTCATCGTTTTAAGTTAGTGGCATTATGTACCTATGTAATTTTTTGTAATTTTATTTATTAAGGTTTAATCATATATTTATGTAAATGTATTTTTATCTATACTAATATTATAAAGCTAAAGAGTTTGTTTGAACGCAAGGATCTCGGGAACTACTTGTCCGAATTGAAATATTATTTCTCTGTTGGATAGGCCATTTATCGAGGAAGATTATAGGCTATTTACCATTACGCTACTATTAACAGGAGCGCAGCATGAATGAAAAATGTAACAAAAACAGGAAAAAGTCGGTTAAAAAGAATTGCTTTTTGAGAGGTTTCGTTGCGTGACAGCATGTGCCCATCTTTTAAAAGGTTGCGTCATTAGAATCTAAGGCGAAGTAACTATTTTCTGATCTGTGTCTAAGGTAACCAAATTTGTTCCAGATTTGAATTGGTGCAACTAATTTTCGATAGATGGCGTAGCAACGCGCGCACGGATCAGCTAGTTGTAGATATAGTAGTATATAGATACCTGAACCATTTGCTTCAACGTATTCTACGGCATCCGGAGACAGACCGATTTCTGAATAAAACACCTCTAAAAATTGTTGCAGTTCTTCAGGGTTTCTCACTGGCAACGTTGGTTCTAAAGATGGACTGTAGAACGACTTGGCATGGTAGACTTCGCAATAAATTCTAAAAAATAAAACAAAAAGATATTAGGTATAGGTATGCAATTTAGTACCTACACAGAACAATTCACAACAACACAAGTCACGCCTGAAAATGTTGATAACTTAACCTACTATTATTACAAATGCCAATGAATGGATGTTTGTTGCTCAATCACGTCGTAAAGTATGAGCGGATCGAGCTGAGTTTTGTAGCACTAATCCCATCAAAAACAAATATAAAATGAGAGCCAAGTTCAATACCATGATATATGGCTTGATTGTTGACTTCAATAACAAAAGAAGAAAGATGTAAATGGGTGCCAAGTTCAATGATCAGACCTACAATTGATTAAAACCCCATATAATGTTTCGTAAGAACTTAACATTTATTGTTTTCTTATAACTTAACATAACATACTAAAGCCTCAGATTTTACTTGGTTAGTTCTCATACAAGAATTTTTCTTAAGTACGTACGAAAACAGTAATTTAAAAGCCTTATTTTCGATGGGTACAAATTATCTATCAGCAAACTAAATTAACGACGAATAAAATAACACCTTTAGAATGTACGAAAACTGCTAATAACTCGTATGCGAAAACTAGCCAAGTAAGATCTGAAGCTTAAATATGTTATGTTAAATTATAAGAAAACTATAAATGTTAAGTTCTTACAAAATATTCTATGTGGTTTTAATCAATTTTAGGACTGATCATTGAACTTGGCACCCATTTACACTTGGAACACATACATATGTAAGCTACTTTTTGTCCCGGGAACCGCGGGGCGCAACTAGTAACATTATAAATGCAAAAGCTCCGATGTATGTTGCTTAACCACGTCGTTAAGTCTGAACGGCTCCGGTTGAAATTTGAAGCACCGTCAAAGTCAAAGTACTTCGTTCATAAATGTACAGTTTACACGTCAATTAATAAAAAATAAAAACAAAAGAAGAGCATACAAATTGAATACATTTTCAAAGTTTGAAATGACTCCTTTACTGTTTTATAATAATTATAGTACAGAAAACTGTTAAACCGTTAAATTGTAATAGTCTGGAATAACACAAATACTACTTTTTATCACGAGAAAATACCGGGAATGGGAACTGCGCAGGTTAAACAGCGGAGGACTGCTAATGTTCAATAAAAAGTGAGAAAACGAAAGCTCTTTTAAAAACTACGATTCCATAGTATTACACGTGAAATTTAAATTTAAGCAAGCAGTAAAGTGCAAACATTACTGTAGTCTGGTTTAAAGGGCAATATTTCCAGTGAAATTACAGGGCTTAGAGATATAATATCCAAGATCTCTGGGTGGCGAGAGTGGTGCAGTGCTAGGTAATGATTTGGACTCCTTATGATCCAATCTCTGCGTGCCACTGGGCTGTTGTGTGGCAGGCATCTTGCTTACCACCAAGCACATGATCGTCTTGTCACTGTATACTATAAAAAAAAACTTAAATTTGCTTCTCGCTACATTAAAATAACGATTCACAGAAAAAGTTCTAAACGAGGGACATTAACTTAAAAATAATAAATTTAATAAATAATAATAATAAATTAAAATGTACATTTGCTTACCTCTTGGCGTCCTTGGCTTTTTGCAGAAAAATAACGTTGATGGCATCAGACCGCACGTATCCATCGCCTTCCTTGTCAAAACACTTGGTTTTTCCATCGAGAGATACAAAACCAGCCCTGTGGAGTAAAATTTAGCTGAGTTGAAATAAATTTGTAGTTTTTTTTTCATTGAACATGAAAACTAACATTAAAAATCTATATTAATAATTATTAAAATGTTTTAAATAAATACACGAGTAGCTTACATTTGATGCAGTCAGTCTGGTCTGGCTCAAGTTTCGATCGCGTCCGGCGATCTTTTTCAAGGAGAGTTCTCGTGATCGCAGCTCGTCTAGCACTGAGCTGTACGCGATTGAAACTTGAGTCGGACTGGCGATATCAAACGTGTATTTATTTAAAATGTGTAATAACCACATTAATTTTCTTACTAAAATTTTAATGTGTTTAGGCATACAGCCGTATCTTAATGAGTAGTTAAGTATTTTAATGCTATAATACTTTACAATACATATCAGACGCTGTACATAGGATATTGCGGATAGTACCTACCTATCAAGAAGTTTTTAAAAACTATTTACAGCTACGGTATTTTAAAATAACGAGATTCTGAAATACTTTTTCCTTAAATTACTCGTCTAGATTGTAATAACATTTTCAACTTAAGTACTTAGTTACTAAAATAAGTAGTTTTCAACTTTCTGTTATCTTGTCATAGTTCTTTCGAAGTGGCTATAAATGAAATATTTCGCATATTGAATACTATTTCTTAGTTTTCTATTCTGACGCCTGTTCTTTACACTTATTAGATATGTTTACGTATTACTTGCAATACACTGCAATGGTGCGTTATCACAAATTGTTTTAGCTAATATTCATAAAACTACAATTATGATGAACGTTTTTACCTATCACTATTCGTTGTTAACAACCAACATAAGTAGAACTACAGCAAATCTTGCCGCTAGCGATTGTAGGGTTCAAGTAGGTTGGTTATTTGTAAACACCACACAGAGAAACGCAGTTTACTACCAATTCCAAGGTGGTCAGGGCACACATGTATATTGGTAAATACTGATCAATGCAATTCGATATTCCCAAAATCCGTACAAAACGGTTTGAATCCACTTTTATTGTATACAGCTCTGCTTTAGAGTGGAATAAGTTGCCGGCCTCCTTGTTCCCTGAGAGATACAATTTAGAACTTTTCAAGGTCAGAGTGAAAAGGTACTTTCTAGGTCAACGTGCGTCATCTTCGAGCACACCGTCACTTACCATCAGGCGAGTTGGTGGTCAAACGCGGACCTATACGCGATAACAAAAAAAAATACTGACCTTCTACAATGCAGCGATACATTAGGATGCATGCACAAGTTGCAACCGCCCACTATGGCAGCTTCGCATTGCCCAGAGCTGATACTTCTATAGGCGTGTTCGAGGCAGGCTGTCGAGCTGGCACATGCGAGGTCTAGCGCATAAGACGGGCCCTTGGCGTCGATCCAGTAAGAGATACGATTGGCGTACATAGCTTTGTTACACCTGAAAAGATACAAATACAATTTTACAACATTTTAATACAATATGCCAAACAACATTACCCATAGAACACTAAATAAGTATATTTTGTTTATCTCCAAGGTAATGCGGTATCAGGATTGGTAGGTATCAGTTTGAAATTTTGTTTTTTGAAATTAATAAAAAATAATTAAAGACGCTTTAAGTCAAACAGGAATTATTTTATGACGAAACTCATTAAACAAAACAAAAACTTGGATCTGTGAATATATGAAACTTAAAGTCAATACATTTCAGGCGTATCGTGTACGAAATAATAAACCATGGTTTGGTTTGGTTATCTACTTATAGAACTAACAAAAAACCTAAACAGAATCTAAAAAAACGTTCATTTCACAATTTAAAGAGCGAAAAATTTTCAAATTTTAAAATCAGCGGAATCGTCACGTTTTACTACGAAATAGAGAGACGTACTTCTTAGCATTCCATGGATTCACCGTGCGGGTGCCGGGTCCATCGTGTGGCAGAGAGAGAAATCTCGAATAGACCCCAAGACTTGTGACTCGGGCTGTAGGTTTAAAAGGGGCCCCTTACATTGACGTACGTCAACACTCACCTTCACTACTCGTATTTCTCTCCCTGCCCAGCCAAATCCGATATGATCCTACTAGTGCAGCTTTAGATACTCGTTCTAGTATAGAACTTACTGCACTTCTGGACAATCCAAGGTCTTTAAGCAGGTTATAGAGAGATTTTGCTGGTATACCTCTCGCTCCTACTTCTACAGCGTATAAATTAACTACATAGCCATTTTTTGTTAATTCATTTTGTAGGTCGTAATACTTATTTTGTTTCATCACGTGGTCTTTAGGTATATTAGTTTCCCACGGTACGGTAAGTTCTACCAGGACTATGCGTTTCGTAGCCCTAGAAAAAAGGAAAATGTCCGGTCTGGATGACGAAACACCCACATCCTCTGGGATTTTGTAGTGCTTTTCATACGTGTCCATTAAAATTGTCCAATCAGGTGCTGAACCCAGGATTGAGTAAGGCTTGTTCTTGGAGTTTGAAGTTGAGCCCTCTTTTACAAAGTTAATTTGTCTTTTGTTCATCGTCAATCCCTTTTGGGCTCTAGCTACCGAAAGGCTTACGGCTTCACGTATGATTTCAAGTACTCTGTCATGGCGCTGTGAGTAATGACCCCTATTAAGGAGCACCTTGCATCCCACCAATATGTGCCTTGCTGTACATATCGCCTCACCACAAGTATAGCAACATTTTTCAGAGGCTTTTCCCCACCTTACCAAGTTACTCTGGTCAGGGAGGGTCATTTGGAAAGCGTTCAGATAAAATTTTAATAAGGCAGGTGACCAGTCATATAGCAAGGTGCGCCACTTTAGAGCTAATGGGATACAAAACTCACCTATGGTTAACCACTCACTTTGCATTTCTAAATTCATAGCGTGCACTTTGTAACTATCATTTTCGTCTTGTTGTAGAAAGGTTTTTACCATGTCTCGGTCTTCCCTTTTCTTTCTCGCACCCAACCCAGCTGTATTTACTTGCGCACCTGCCATAAATTGCGTACAAGTACCAACGAAGAATCTGTTTTTGCTTCGTAAGTACATATAACTATAAGAGCTATTGCCTTGCTCGCCACGCAGATATAAAACCTTTTATGCCCCTGTTTGAAAATCGACTTAACTGATCCAGACATGCCCGTGCATATAAACCATAGTGTTATTTTACACCTCGGCTCGTTCATACCCGGAATGAAACATAAAATATTCAGCGAGCTGGTAGTGTTCCGTTAAATGCACGTCGACATCAATATTTTAACCTTTCATTCAGGAAACATCAATATTTTATAATAGTGATTGCATACTGTATTTTGGTCGGATGTCAGTTTAACCTTTTAACCGTCGTAAATGACCCATTTGGAAAGCGTTCAGATAACATTTTAATAAGGCAGGTGACCAGTCATATAGCAAGGTGCGCCACTTTAGAGCTAATGGGATACAAAACTCACCTATGGTTAACCACTCACTTTGCATTTCTAAATTCATAGCGTGCACTTTGTAACTATCATTTTCGTCTTGTTGTAGAAAGGTTTTTACCATGTCTCGGTCTTCCCTTTTCTTTCTCGCACCCAACCCAGCTGTATTTACTTGCGCACCTGCCATAAATTGTTTGTGGAATTGAAGTCTAGATTCAAGGTCCGAAGCGCTTTTGTCTTTTGGGAGAGATGCGATTAATTCGTCTTTCGACTTTCCCAAAACATGCTATACATTATAAGCTTGTATACATTCCGAAGAGTGTGCTACTGATCTACCGGACTGCCCGTAGCTCGAAAAAGTATAATCTTTGAATGGATAACATTTCAAAAATTCGAATGAAGTTGTTTGGCTCCGCTTATGTTATAAGAATATTAAAGCTGTGGACAGCTTTGCCTGAGTAAGTTTTTCTAAGTTAGCACGCTCTATCATCGTGGCTTAACGTCTGGCAAGATGGTGGTCAAATGCAAAACCTTTAGCAATACAAATACGACAAATAGACAATATCAAAGTCAAAGTTCTTTATTCATAAATGTACAATTTACACGTCAATTAAAAAAAACAAAAAAAGAACATTCGAAGATAAAGTTTAAATTTAACATTTTAGTGTACGATAATAAGTATCGTACAAAATAAGTGTTAACCATTAAAATATAATATGTATTTATAACAATTGTAATGAACAATGTCAATTTTTACAATTTTATTGTGAGTTTACAATCACTCTTTAAAAAATCGCTGTTAGGTGTATCAGAATTGTGTAGTTAGTACCAACGAAGAATCTGTTTTTGCTTCGTAAGTACATATAACTATAAGAGCTATTGCTTTGCTCGCCACGCAGATATAAAACCTTTTATGCCCCTGTTTGAAAATCGACTTAACTGATCCAGACATGCCCGTGCATATAAACCATAGTGTTATTTTACACCTCGGCTCGTTCACACCCGGAATGAAACATAAAATATTCAGCGAGCTGGTAGTGTTCCGTTAAATGCACGTCGACATCAATATTTTAACCTTTCATTCAGGAAACATCAATATTTTATAATAGTGATTGCATACTGTATTTTGGTCGGATGTCAGTTTAACCTTTTAACCGTCGTGTCGTAACATATGCAAGGTAACTTGTGGGCCCTGTCTGCCAACGTCTACGTCTATAGAACAATCAATAATAAATAAATTCACTTATAAAATATGTTTAATTAGTAGAGTTTTCTTGTGTTGGTATTTATAAAAGTACCCACTATTTTACCCGTGTACCAGTTCCCTTTTATCCGATACATTCAATAAAGTGAATTAAATAGTTATACATTTTTCTAGAAGATGTTGTAATTTTCAGAGAAGTATAAATGTAGAAGAATCAGAAATGCGTCACTATAAATTAATGGTACCCAACTTTATCATCCGCAAAACCGTGATATTAATAAAAAAAATTGTTTGTGCATAAGTAGCCCATTTATGATGTTTTAGCTAAATTACTGCGAAGTAATAGTTTTTAGCAATCAAAACTATGTATGTAGTATTTTTTGGCAAAAAGTCAATCCATCTATTCCCTCCTCCATTTTTTAAATTTTCGCGTAGTTAACATTGGTATAAAACAAAATTGAGAACAAACAATAAATCCCGCGTTCCATCATCCGGAAAGACAAAAATTGGGCAGACAGCATTATTTTATGCCACTTAAAATTCTTCCGTTCGTGATTCGATCACAGAACGCGATACATTCATGAATACAAATGTACAATCGGGAGCGGAGCCACGTGTTAAAATCCGGGATTATAACAGATAACAATCTTGACGAATGTTCCTTTTGCATATTCATGGGATGTCGTTTTTGGTTAACTTACTTAAATCCGACGTAGATTGAATTTATGGGTATCCTATCCTTCTATAAATGTCAATGTATGGATGTTTGGATATTTGGATGTTTGGGTGTTTGGATGTCTGTTAGTTGCAATCATGTCCTAACGTATGAACGGATCGGGCTGAAATTTGGAACACAGATAGATAGTTTGTAAGAACACATAGGCTACTTTTTATCCCGGAAAAACAACGGGAACTTTGCGGGTAACACCGCGGGTCGCTGTTAGTTTTTATTTATTTATAGCTGTACTCTACGTTTCTATTTGATTTACTATGATTAGCCATTATTTTGTTGGTTACAAAGTAGTCTATGGATTACTTTTATTTAAATCTTTTTTTTTATTATTAAGAATGACGAGACGAGCAGAACGTGTGCCTGATGGTATGCAACATGCCTGCCACATAACAGCACAGGGACATGCAGCTATTGGCACATGAAGAGTCCATATCATTACCTAGCACTGCACTGCGCTCGTCACCCAGAGATCTAAGATGTTATATATTATCTCTAAGCCCTGTAATGTCTCTGGAAACATTGCTCTTCAAACCGGAGCACAGTAATATTTGCACATTACTGTTCGGCGGTTGAATATCTGGCAAAGGTGTGGTACTTCCCCTGGCGAATTCTGCTAAGAGTCCTACCACTACATCTACGTCTAGCGGCGCCCCGTGGTTTTATCCGCTAAGTTCCCGGTGTTACCGTTATTTTATCAGGATAAAAAGTAGCCTATGTGTTCTTCCAGACTGAAATCTATCTGTGTTCCAAATTTCAGCCCGATCCGTTCATACGTTAGGACGTGATTGAACAACAAACATCCATACATTGACATTTATAATATTAGCAGGATATGTAAACGTCCAGTTTATAGCCAATATTGGTAAATATTTGACATTTGGGTGCTGTATGATTCACATCTGAATAGCGTTTGACTCGACGAGATGACAATACGTTAACCGCAAGCATTTGCAAGAATTATACCTACAGCCGTAGCCGTATCATCTAAGAGGCTTATGTACATTGTACAGCAGTGGGCAAAATTGTGGACTGATAAAAAATGGTGATAACTATACCTATTGCTGAAGCACGTATTCATTATACTTTTGTACAGAGAATAGCGAAAGCATTACGTAATCGCGAAAACTTTGAAACATGTGCCCTACTTAAAAGATTACACATTCCCCTTTATCCAGCATGTGCCCTAAATTCCTGAACATGCCTTGATAACCAAAATTCAGCTCACAAAACCGGAATTCCTAGCACAATTCCGTTATCTAGCTTGGGCTACTCGACACTCACATTGGTGTTACAGAAAATGACGGATTCACCCTCGTTACAAGGATCTCGTAAGGACAACCCAGCTAACTTGAGAAGGGTAACTAACCACGACTTTTTTTGGTAAGTAGAAAATGTAATGAAATGAAATAAGAAAAACTGACGTAACGTCTTCAAAATGTAAGCAAATGCAATATTGTGTAAGAACAAAAATGAAAAAAAAAAGCAAATATAGTAGCGATAAAAAAAAAGGTTCGCCATTATGAACAGAGTACGTATATAAATTGCATAACAAACAATAAACACACATGGCTACTAAAAACCTTAAAATGTTTTTTTAATTTAAAATGATCTAGAAGCAATCTCGTCAAAAAATTTTATCATCATTAATTTGATGAATTCATAAAATGAAAATGCAGCAATTTAATCTAGAATAATTTACGTCTTATTTAATTTACAAATGTGAAAAAGTCTAATGTGATATTCCAGATTATATGTATATTTTTTTTTATTTTAACTCTGTTCGTTTAGGCGTGTTACTTTCTCATATATAATGTTTTTAGGAAGAAGGATGAGTGTATTCGTTGAGCGAATAAATAAAATAACAATTTAGGATAATCCCGCTGTTTTGGAAAATGAACTGTGTGCAGTCATTATCCCTGGATATCTCAGTATCCTTAACCTTCCAGCAGCCATCATTATATTGATATATACTGTCATTTGTCCCATGGCATCCCGTAGCGTAGCTTAGAGACGAAACTTTTTATTTTTGATGTTAAACGATAAATCTCTGATATGGGAGACGATTGAGATCGTGATCGCGATAGTTTTGTTGACATTTGTCTCAGTCGATTTAGTGATTTAGCCGACGCGGAATTGGAGCGTTTCGCGAAATGTTTTTTGCTCGGAACCGCTTAGTTTTATGACAGTTTTCGTTTGAATTTAGAAGCGTTTGCTATAAAAACTGATGTAAATATCATATAACTGATGTAAATAAATATCATATACGCGCTATATTATAAAAAATCTAACCACCGTAATACAAAATGGCAGATACTCAAGGGTTACGTGAGCTAAAAATCTTTAACTTTTTAACTTCATTGTATTAAATTTCGTACAAAAAATTACGTTAGTATGTGGCATCAAATGAACATCAAAGGGACATTTGAGCAACGTTGATCTTAAATAAAAAAAACGGCTGGTAAATTATAACAAAAAATGTATGCAGTCTTGAAAATTTTAAATTAAATAAATTATCGTTTGAAAGTAACTTTCTGTTAAATTAGTCGGTTGGGGCTGTTACAAATTTACTAGAAATGTTTAATTATAATAATTAATTGTAGTCGTATTCAATACAATTCATAAATTTCAGACTATTCTAAGCCAAAAAAATGAAATATATGAACAACAAAAAAAAAATTCAATGTGTTTGTTGCATTGTCTGATTTTCTTAACATCAAATAAGTAATTAAAATTGCTTAGCTAAACACTCTATCAAAAGGATGTCATTGAAATTGTATTTTTGTTGTTAAATAAGGTTTAGCTCTATAATGCAGAGTTAAATAATTTGCAATAATTTCTTGGTTCATGAAAAACTGACCTAAAAAAATAAAAATAAAAGTTCTTATACTAAATGTGTACAGGTATTGTAGATGATTTTATTTTCGCAATAAAATAGCTTTCTATAATTGTAATATTTCTGTTTATCGAAAAAGCTACACATATCACCACCTCATGGTTGACGGTAAGCGAAGAAGTGGTTTAGGATGGAGAATAGATGAATATGACACAGAAAATCTCCAGTATTAAGTGTATTATATTAAGTGTATTAAGTAACACTTCTTAGACGGATACTACCTTCATGTTTTTGTTATGCCAACTTTTTGGAACATCCTACTAGTATATATATTACTTGTAATGTCAATGTGTTTGTTGCTTAAACACGTTATAACGTTTAAACGGATCTAGTTGAAATTTAGAACAGTTTATTATAGGTATTTTTTTATCCCAGGAAAATAACATATAACTGCACGTGTAAAAACTGAGGCACACTGCTAGTTCTACAACAGAAACTTAATGACACTTAAATACTTAACTTATTAATATTTCGTTCATTTCATGAAATATGAAATAACGTCGTCATAAATTATTGTGCCTAATATTGAACATTTCGAAATTTATGCACGACTCACAACGTTATTATGTTCAAAAAACTCATTTTCAAAGTTTCAGCCTACTTGTATCTGAGTTAATAAGACGCGCCATCTGTGGCCGATTGCTAAAGTCAAGTTAAATTTTGTAAAAAAAATATGTATTATGGAACAATAATAAAAAGCAAACATTTATCAGCTAGCGCGTTGATTTCCAACATAATTATTGTTTTCAATTGAGGACAAATTAATTAATATTCCGGAGCATATTTGACGCCATAGACACGGTAATTTCAATTACAAAACAAGTGAATATGTTGAATTTTTAAGATTAATATTAGCCTACTGATTGCAACAAAGTTATTACTACATAACAGCAAATGTTTTAGAGAGATTGTACCTCCAAATCAAACATACCTATTTATGTTAGCAATATAAAAAAAAAAATACCTACTATGTGTTTAATAATAAATAATATAGTGGTAATGAGAGTAAACCATTTTCCAACGACTCTTTCGAAGAGGTTTGACTCCACTCTTGTACATAATACTAACATCTAAACTACGTTGGCCAAGCGAGTGTTCCCTGATGAATATAATTTATTTGTCTTCAAATTAACACTGAATCGTTTTGGCCGTGGTAAGTGTGCACCATTGTAGACCAAGTTATCGTCATATTAAGCGGCTATGAGGCAAAAAGTAGACACTTTAAGTTTTCAGTTATCGAAACCAATCGTCATCGTGATCTTCAATGAGTAATTTTGTATCCAGTTACAGACGATAAAAATTGTTTACGTTTGAGCAGGGAGTGATTGATTTGATACTGGTTCTATAAAAAAAACACTAATATTCATCGGTAGCTTGTACACAGGACACAAAAAGTGATTAAGCCTTCCCATTAGAGGCTTTGTGCCCAAGTGCATATATAATGTTGTTTAAAAACCTTGACTTGACGTGATATTACCCCCATGTGATATTTTTATTGGCTTCATATATTTTTCGAATGTATTATACCAGCGGCTCATTCCGGTTTTGCTCGGATTTTGTCATATAAATTAATTAATTAATTAACTAAAACGGTTATGTAGTTTAGTAGTGCAATTAGAACAAAGACCGTGACATGTAATATATAAATACTAAGATTTATTTATTTTGTAAAAACTTCATCATAAAAGTATAAGCAAAACACAAACAATGCTTTTCGAGTTCACTCTATTCTTGACTTCGTAAGTTTGGATAGTGTTTTATTATTAAGATTGTGTTTTAATCTATGAACTGAATTAAATTCATAATTAAATGATTTACCCACTTTGCCCTCCGAAATTGCGAATAGGGTTGTCACCCCTTAATGAATTTAGTCAAATGTAATTACAGGGTCATCAGAAACTGCTTGGGGGCTAGACGGTCTAACCCTAATGATGTTTTGGGCCGTATCCATTTTGCTCGTCAACTAAGCACAAAGTTAATAAAAAGGATGCTCAAAAAGATGCTTTATGTTCAGCTTTATAAATAGAACTAGTCCTGAAAAGAATACCCGACATAAATATGTGTTTTGTAGTGGTAGGACTCCAAGCAGATTCCGCCCGGGGAAGTACTGCTCCTTTGCCAGTTTTTCTACCGGAAAACAGTAGTGTGCATACATAACTGTGTTCTGGTTTAAAGGACAATGTTTTCAGTGAAATTACTGAGCATAGAGATAAAACGTCTTATATACGCACGCTTATATATATACACGTCTACGAGCGCGGTGCAGTACTTAGTTATGATTTGGACTATAGTGAAACGCAGCTATTAGAACATGAATAATTCATGTTCTAATAGCTGCGTTTCACTATGCTGTTATGTATGGACAGGCGGCATGTTGCGTACCATCAGACAAATGTCCGACTCGTCTAGTCAAAAAAATCGTAATGATATTAAAAAGACGTAAAAAACTGGGATAAGTGAATTCACGCTAAACCTCCATTTATATGTTTTGTCAAGACACACATTTTTTTTTGTTTTGAAGTACCGCATAAGCATTATATCAATTCCATTCTATTCATTAATTTAAACCTGACAATATTTCACATCACCTAATAGCGTCACATAAATCCATTTTAAAAAGGGAATTTAGTTTATAACCTAGGTTCACAATTGAATTCAGCTCTGAAGTAAAGAAGCCTCTGTAAATTGACATCAAAACTATCTAGTTTTCATTATTCATATTATTATATTTCATGATTCTAGTTTTTCTAGTTCACGTAATTTGGTATCTACCAAATTTGGACCAAATTACGTGAAGAATTCACTGGGAACATACATCATGATATTGGATTTATACATGTTAAAGCATAGGTACACAGTTTTTACGAATGTATAATTAAATACATTTTTTTGACTTGTAACACAATAGACAATAAACCGATGAACTTTGGGCCCATAGTATTGTTTAATTTACACTGTGTTACCATTTCGGAGTCTATTCTGCGCCTTAACCTTGCCCAGAAGTTCAGCTCAAGACCAGCGCTTCTACCGCCTAACCAAATCGGCTATCGCTTTGCTAATGCTGTCTCTATCATTTCAAGCGAAAAGAAAAGAGAGAGAAACATCAAAGTGATGACATTTTTCGTTCGGCGGTAGACCCCCAGTTGTTGTTTTACAATTCAAAAACTGTTTTTAAGCTCTACGACTTATACCTACGACAGGCTTCGTGGCTCAGTAGGTAGTAACTCTGCCTGCGAAGCCGAGAGTTGTGGGGTCGATTCCCATCCAGTGCAAATATTTGTGTGATGAATTTATTTTTTTATTTAAACTATATAGGTAAGTATTATGGCAGCTATCCGGCCGCCAGTGTACAAACTTTGCTTAGTTTGGGGTCAGATGGTGTTGTGTGTGAATCGTCCACCAATATTTATTTATTTATAATTATAATAAAGAACCCACCAATATATTCCCATTTGAATCGATTACTAATATAAACACCCCTCGAAATGTCCTGATTGCTGATATTCGAGCCTTTTCTCTCATTATTAGTTTTAAAGTGCGAGTTGGCTGAAGTCCATGCCCGCGAAAAATAAAATGTCTTCAAGCAAGTCAATCACAATTTTATTTTCTTCAAGGTTTGTCATCATCTCTAAAGTAATGTAACTGGTTTAGCTGTACCTACTTGTAAAAATGCAGTTTGGTTCGGCCAGGGAATAAATAAATTTTCGATCTCATTTTTAGGGTTCCGTACCCAAAGGGTAAAAACGGAACCCTATTACTGAGACTTGGCTGTCCGTCCGTCCGTCCGTCCGTCCGTCTGTCACCAGGCTGTATCTTAAGAACGGTGATAGCTAGACAGTTGACATTTTCACAGATGATTGATTTTTATTGCCGCTATAACAACAAGTACTAAAAATAAAATTCTTTTTTAAGGTAATTTCCATACAACAAACTTGATTTTTACCGTTTCTTCCTCGATTAGTCCGTCCCAAACAAAGTAGATGGCGCCACTAGTTAAAATGAAACGCGATATCGAATTTGTCATCAGAATCATGAGGCAAAAACCAAAACTTAAAAAACCTTTTTGCCTGTCTGCGGTTTTTGCGATGTATACGGAATTCCGAATAAAGCCAAAGAGGTTTTCGCCGTTTATTTGCTAATTTTACGGAACCCTTCGTCCCACCCGCACTTGGCCGGTTTTATTTAATGATTGTCCGCTACTGGGAGAACACGGTTTTGTTTGGAAACTTTAAATGTATGGGACTGCCTCTAAACTACCAAACAGTAAATCACCAAATTGAAATAGATACCATTGGCGGAACTATCGCGTAACATACATTTAACTTAATTACTGGACTGGACTGGACTGGCCTCGTGGCTTAGTGGGTAGTAGCTCTGCCTGCGAAGCCGAGGGTCGTGGGTTCGATCCCCACCCAGTGCAAATATTTGTGTGATGAATTCAAATGTTTGCACTGTGTCTGGGTGTTTCTATGTATAATAAGTATGTGTTTAAAACTATATATATATTATATCAGCTATCTGGCCGCCATCACACAAGCTTTGCTTAGTTTGGGGTCAGATGGTGTTGTGTGTGAATTGTCCACCAATATTTATTTATTTATTTATTTATTAATTGAGGGCCTGTTCCTTTTGTTAAATCTGTAAAAAATTAACTTGGTACTTACTTATAGGAATATAGCACATTAAACTGGAAAAGTCTTGCGAATCTCAGTTAAGGTCAGGGGCTGTCCCACGATCCACAAATAACAAGTGGATGTGGGTTAGATTTACAGTCCTACCTGTGACCCTACTTTATCAGTGCTGTTTTAAACAAATGATTTATATTAGAATTTCATTTAAATATCCTCATTTATAATTGACCAGTTTTACGTGTCCATCTTTAATGTTTTGCCTATCGTCTTGTATAAAATATATTGTTACTCTATCCAGTCTCAAGGTGTCCTACCCTTCGTTTGCTGATTCACGTTTTTACTGAAGATTGGGGTAATATGTGGTGAGACATGGTAGAGTGGGCAAAGATAGGCTCATGATGATAATAAACTCGCAACTGTTTCTCACTAGACCAAAAATTAAAAAAAAAAATGGTTGTCTGTAAAGTCGGGTTACTGACGTTAGTTGAACGTGACAACTTCAACTACGCCTTAGAGCGAGGTAACGGCGTTAACGGCACATGACGTCATGTTTTGCGGGCGTGCAGCCGGCTTCATCGAATTATAAGACGTTGTCACGTCAAAAGTCTGTCTGCACATAAGTACGCTCTACTGTATCTACAGTTAATATAAGATACAGGTCACACCGCAGTGCGCTTAATAGCATAACAATAGTTTGTTGTAAAACATAGGATATGTTTTTATTTTTGTTCGGCATACGTATTTTAAGAAACACTATATTTAATAATTAAAAAAATTATAAAACCCGACTAAAAACAACACGTAAGAAAAACACTGTTGGTTGAATTAAAATGCTTGAAATTATTCCAAATGGCAGTTAACTACACAACAAATTTACATATTTGTAATGCTCTTTAAATTCTCTGTATTTTGATACCCTACTCGATATGCTAGATAACATTTTTTTTTTCAACTACTCACAATTTTGCCTCAAAATCGGCTATATTGATTTTTTTTATTTAATACCTATCTAAGGACACTTGGGTAATTGAGACAAATGTAACGATATCTGAATCGTCAAAATCCGTGAAGCCGTTTGGAAGATACGTGGGAGTAAAGAAATTTACAAACATACAAGATACGCGCGAAAAACATAACCCTTCTTTCAGTCGGGTAAAAATACAGATAAGTTTTGAGACAAGCTAATTTACGTAGGTTATAAGTACTTACTTTAAGTATTAAAATGTCTTATTATTTGCTATTACTATGGTAGCTATTTATATAGAACACAAGCTTACACAGTACCCTAACCCTTTCTATTTCACGTTTCTCTCCATCCTTTGGTTGCATATAGTAGATCGTTTTTACCCGACTGAAAGAAGAGTTATGTTTTTCGCGCGTATCTTGTATGTTTATAAATTTATTTATTCCCACGTATCTTCCAAACGGCTAAATGGATATTGACGATTCAGATATCGTTACATTTGTCTCAATTACCCAAGTGTCCTTAGATAGGTATTAAATAAATAAAAATCTAGCAAGCCGATTTTTGATGCAAAATTGTAAATAGTTGAAAAAAATAATTATATCTAGCATACCGAGTAGGGTATCAAAATAAAGGGAATTTAAAGATCATTTACAAATATGTACATATGTTGTGTAGTTAAATGCCATTTGGAATAATTGGAAGCATTTTAATTCAATCATTCGAATATATTTATGTGTTTAAAATAACTAAACTCAAAAGTACTTACTAATCAGTTTTTGCTACATTTACAAAGGTAGTAATAAAAATAATTGCTTTCGTTCATAAGCGACTGCCGAAAGGAACACTAAAAAGTCCAAAATAAAGTAAATAATTTTAAAAATAATAAAATTCGACTAAAAAACAACAGATAAGAAAAACACTACAAAGACTGAAACAAGATTAACAAAATAAAGTATGTACCAAAACATTGTTACATTATAAGCGAAAAGTCTAAGTGAAATACCTAAATAACATTATGTTTGGTGGCAGGCGGGACCCATACATTTTCTAACGATTGCCAATCTTGTTTCGGTCTTTGTAGTGTTTTTCTAATCTGTTGTTTTTTAGTCGGGTTTTATTATTTTTTTAATTATTTATTTTATTACCGATAAGGTCACTATTTGCTTCTCTAGCTTTAAGAATGTGTCTTTTTGGTTATCTATTTTGACGTATAAATTGAACATTAAATGTATTTATGAATAAAGAACTTTGACTTTGTATTTATGTGTAATGTTGAACGTCCTATGGGTTCGGGTATAGTGACACTATGCTTAAATTTATTTTTGAAGTAAAAACTTCTTTTGGCCCGCCACAGACTGATTTTTCGTGAGCTGTGAATTGAATTCTAGCGTCACGCTTGGGAATGATGAGAAATGGCCATCTTGAAATATTAATGCATGTCTAGATGACCATGCTCATGGCCACGCCCTCCGATGTCACCCGCGTAGTTTCCAAAGCAAGGTATCAAATTCTGAGTCTTAAGTTTTCACTTCTATCGGCAGTTCCTATGACTACCATTTTTTTAAGATCTGTAATTCTTACCTGCCGGTAACTTAAAAACGGTGAAGGAAAACATTGTGAGAAAACCGACATGTACCTAGAATCTTTCGAAGTCATGTGTCATCCACCAACCCGCACTGGGCCAGCGTGGTGGATTATGGCCTTAACTCTCTCCTTGCGAGAGAAGGCCCCGAGTTCCAGCAGTGGGAACGTTTAGTGGGCTGTTGATGATGATGAATTCTTACCTATATTCCAGCAATAAAACATTATGATTTGATTTGAAGATAAAGAGTTATATTTATGTACTCACCCAGTAATACCGAATCCGTTCCTCTGCACGTTCTCATAAATCACAATCTTCTCTGACTCAGAGAAGGTGGATCCGATGAACACGCCCACTTTCTTACCGCGAAGCTGAAGAGGGTTGATTCCTGAACAAAAAAACAGTCTGTAATCAACTGAAACTAGGTAACACAGGGTACCTGTATTAAGTAAAAAGAGCAGAGTTTGACTCATCTATTTATTTCTCCAACTAATACCATAAACGCCAATTTTTGTATGTATGGATGGGTGCTACTCTTTACACAGTATGCACAGGTAGAATCATAAAAATATTTTACTGTGTAAACTAAAAAATAAATGTAATGTTTGTTTGTATCCAAGGCATATATAATAAATAAATACATATCCATAACATAATATTCTTGATATAAAGGCGTGAAACTGTAGGTTTGATTTCCATCTGCATCTCTCAGTGTATTTTTGTGATGAGATAATGAAATGAGTTGAGTGTCCGCTGTCACTACCAGGTCTCAAAATTCATTAAAAAATATGCAGGCAACAACATAACAATTTGTATAATTTACTCATAGATACGATCACATGACTAAAATATATACCCTAAATCTACTTTGGCAGAAACGAAAATTGCTTATCTTTGCTTCACCTAATTCAACCAAATAGTTTACTAACCTGAGTCGTAAATAGCGCCATACGCATGTTCCAGCAACTTGCGACTCATCGGTTCCATGGTGCAAGCTTGCTTAAAATGCACGCGGAAGAACTGAGCGTCAAACTTGCCCATCCCGTTCACTTTGCCCAGGTGTTTCGGCACTTCGGGGTGGTTGAACACCCAACGGGGGTTTTCTGACGTCACCATGTCCACCTGCGAAAAAAAGACGTATATTAATTTCAGGTCAAAAAAATACCCCGTACAATAACTAATAATAATAAGTCGGTCAAATCATTCGATCATGTAAATCAGTCGCATTCATCGCATCGGTGGTATTAACCACCTTGCCCTTTTTTCTATCGGAATGTTTGTAGCTCGAAAAAGTGATAGCGTTTCATGGTTGATGTTCCAAACACACGAACGAAGATATTTGACTCTACTTTTGTGATAGGAACGTCTAGGCTTTGGAATGTGTTGCCTGAGTGGGTTTCCCTGTTGGTTACAATCTTTGTGTTTTCAAATCGAGAGTGAATCGGTTTCTTCTAGGTAAACACGCTCCATCGTCGTAGACCGCATCGTCGCTTTAGGCAAGATGGCAGTCAAGTGTAAACATATAAAAGTAAAAAAAAAACTGCCCGGTTTTGTAGTGGTATAAAAAATTTTAGTAAAACAAAAGAAATTAATTTCAATAAAATAGATCTTAACTATACAATATTTTCTTACAGCTATAATCAGGTCTATTAATTTTGTTAGCCTGAACTAGGCAGAACCCGTGTTTCAGGCGAGAAAACTGTCTACTATTTTACCTAAAGGTCAGTACTCACATACGGTATTACTCGATCGAGCTAAATTGTCGAGTAAAACCCATGGCATGGGCTTTCGTCCACACATTGAGCATTGATCTATCGAGTAAGGCGCGCCGTTCAGTATTCACCGACCGTTCGAGCCAAAGGATGTCTGTGCAACAAACTATACGGTGGCTATATTTAGCAAGTCTCACTAGTGCTTTATAAGAAAATCAAAGAAAATGAAAAGAAAAAACGTAAAAGAGGTACTGGGTTAAACTCGCAAATCCATTTCTCTTAAAAACACGTGTTTCAATCACGATAAACAATACTAATACTAGGCTCGCCTCGAGCCACTCGCAGTCACGTACACACGTACGAGTCAAGATTGACGGCTCGCTTCGAGTAGGTTCGAAGGAAATTACTTTCATTTAATTCCATCGAGCCGGCTCGGTGCGAGCCTTCGAGCTGTGAGTTTTGCGGTCCACACGTTGATTTTTACTCGACTTCGAGTAAAACTATCGAGTAATACAGTAAGTGAGTACTGACCTTAAGAGTTACATTTAGGAAGAAAATAAAACTAAACCATTTATTAATAATGATAATAAAATCGGTAAAAAGAAAAGGTACCTATTATGAAATACTTTGCTTATTAAAATGATAGGTATCCAACTCCTTATTATGTATGAATGACTCTTAGCAGAATCCGCTTGGTCAAGTATCAAACCTTAGCAAATTATTCTACAGCCTTAACTACTAGGCTGTAGAATAAGTGACACGCAGCTATTGGAACATGAAGAGTCCAAATCATTACCTAGCACTGCACTATGCTCACCCAGAGATATAAGATCTCTTATCTTTATGCCCTGTAATTTCACTGGAAACATTGCCCTTCAAACAACATAAACATAAACAGGTCACTAAATGTTCCCATTGCTGGGACTCGGGCCCTTCGCTCGCAAGGAGATAGTCAAGGCCAACTTGCTGGCCTAGTGCGGGTTGGTGGATGACACATGACTTCGAAAGATTCTAAGTACATGTCGGTTACCCTCACGATATTTTCCTTCACCGTTTTAAGTTAGCGGCGTTACGCACATGACTTTCAAAAGACAGTGGTGCGTGTGGTTTTGAATTCGGGGTCTCCGGATCGGTAGTCACAGTTCTCCCGACTAAACCAGCCGTAACAGCCCTTTAAGCTTTGTAGTGTAGCCCTTTGTAGTGGTAGGACTCTTAGCAGAGTCCGCCTGGGGAAGTACCACACCTTTGCCAGTTATTCTACCACCAAGCAGTAATGTGCAAACATTACTATGTTCCGGTTTGAAGGGCAATGTTTCCAGTGAAATTACAGGGCTTAGAGATATAACATCTTAGATCTCTGGGTGATGAGCGCAGTGCAGTGCTAGGTAATAATTTGGACTCCTCATTTTCCAATACTTTCCAATGTCACTGGGCTGTTATGTGGCAGGCATGTAGCTTACCATCAGGCAAATGTCCTGCTCGTCTCGTCACTATTTATTTTAAAAAAATAACCGGAACACAGTAATGCTTGCATATTACTGCTTGGCGATAGAATAACTGGTAAAGGTGTGGTACTTCCCCAGGCGGACTCTGTAAAGAGTCTTACCACTATAAACTGCGATCTACGATGCCACAGACACACACACACGTAGGTACACGATTTACACGTCAAACTTATAACACCCCATTGTTCAGTTTTGCTACGTACTTATTTATTAATTTTAATGATAAAAATAAAATTACCTTATTATACAGGTTATCCATAAATTCTGGGACGCTATCAGAGCCGGGGAAAATTCCGGACATTCCACTGATCACGACCTCTTCACCAGGCGGTGGTCGGCTCTGAGGCTCGCTCTTCATGGTGATGGTCTCTTGAGGAGTAGGAGTCATGTTGTCTATGAGAGCGGAAGGCGTACAACTTGCTTTGTCTAGTTAACGATTCTTTTTATAGGCTGGTACGGTTGATTGTGATTTCGGGCTGCGTTAAATTTGAATATTTTTGTGGTTTTTAGAGACATTGGTTCCGTATGTGTCATAACAACAATTTTATTACCTGGATAAAGGCGAAGATGGTTTTTTGATGAAATATTTATCTAAAATGTTAAGTGGAAATATAACAAAAATAACTCAAAATTAGGTTTCTAATTTTAAATTTAATTTTACAACCATATTCCAAATATTTATTTAGATCAAGATGGCAAATTTTTAATGAAAACTACATCGATCTAGACAGTGAATGTTCGACGTTTGTAATTCAGATACTTACCTACATCCACAGAGATAAAATTTAGCTTCATTTGATTTTGTAATTTAGTCAATGTTATAAAATTCTTAAAAATAATGTATACTTATAACTCACACAAGCACGACAGTCAATAAAAAGACATCACAGGAATAAAAAAAAAATTCGGTGAACATTTTCACACACAACACCTCATAATATATCTTACCCCAAATTAAGCAAAGCTTATACTATGGGAGAGATTATATATTTAGAGAGAGGGAGATGTTACCTGATAAAAAAAAAAATGTAAATATATGCTTATATTTTTACATAGAAACACCCAGACAAAGAACAAATATTTATGTTAATCACGCAAATATTTGCACTGGGTGGGAATCAAACTCTCGACCCACGGTTTTGCAGACTTACTCATAGATGAAGATTTTTTTGCTACGCAAAAAGATCAACAAAGCGAGTGAGCGAGAAATCATTTTGAAGTGGAAATCGCTCGAGAGAAGAAGAGAAAGTGAATGAAGTAACGTCATTACAATATTTTAGTATACCCGAACGTAACAGTCTGATTTCGTCGCGGTGAAAATCGTGTATTTTTTAATTAATCCTTGGATTGCAGACGATTTTATTAAATTATTTATATTATGGCATGTTCTGTGCGTGAATGTGATACAAGACGATATTATAATCCGAATCATTACACTAGTCACCAACACATGTAAATATGATTTTTTATCAGGTCTCCGAGCAGCCTTTGTGTGTCTTTTACATTCGACGTCTTTGGACTTACTATCTTATTAACTTAGTACCTAAACCTGTCAAAATGTTACTTTATCTGTCGCGAAACTCAAAGTTCAAGTAATTTCGTACGATTAATTAGCAAAAGTTCTTGGTGGTCGAGAAACTTAACATTGCGTTGGCAATGCTGATGTTTCATTGCTTATTAGCGGACCCGATAGGCGTAAACGTTGTCCTGTAGACATGTCTTAATTTAACAAAAAAACACCTAATTATTAATTTTAACAATAGTAATACAATACCAAGCCTTTTGTAGAAGTTTGAACTTCTACAAACACATGTACAGAAAATGTTAACCTATCATAATTATCAGTGAACTGGCTGAGCTGACCGAGATGGCGGTTAAGTGACAACCTATACTTAATGGGTTAAAAAAACCAATTTTTTTGTAATTCTGAAAGGATCCCTAAACATTCACAAAACATTTTAAATGAGAACATACCTACGATTCAAAACATAAATAATTGATTTGTGTGACTTAAGGCCCCAACAATGTTGTATTCTAATACATATAAAATAACTACTTGAAAGAAACGTAAACACAAATTTAATTATACGGTTTTCATTGTTTAAAAGCTACGCATCTTTTGTATGTTTAATCATATTATCTATATCTATACTTATAATAAAACTGTAGCGGGTCGAATTCTGTACATTGAAGATATTTTGAAAAAAACATTTTGGGGACACTCCATAGTCGATACTGTTGGCGAAACTGCATTTTTTTTCTTTTATGTCTGTCTGTCTGTCTTTCTGTATAGGGAACTCTCATCACGCCTAAACTACTGATTCAATTCAAATGAAACTTGACATGATTTAAGTTCATAATAAGTAGATGGTAGCTGACTTTTAATCCTCAAATTCTGCACGGTTTTCTTGCAGGAAGGGGTGAAAGTCAGAATATGTATTTGGTTGTAACTCATGTTTGCGTTGTTCAATTTCGTTAATTCTTATTTTGTTAGAAAGAACATATTTTTTATATAGTTCCATCAAAATTATTGGTCAGGTGGATTGGAAATTACATAGAAATTAAATAATAACGGTAGTAATAAGTTCGGTACATACTAACTTCGAAGTAATCTGTGACACTGTAAACAACAGGGATGTAACGGAGGTCATTTTGCCGGAACCGAAGGCGGAATCAGAGTTTTAAAATTTGATTTATTGGAGTCGGATTTGAAGTCGGAGGCATAGGCAGGATTATTAGAAGTGGTGGCAGGAATGACATTTTTAGTGGGTTTTTTTTTGCCAAACACGTGGACACCATAAACATTGACGAGCAATTGATTTAGGAAGTTGCGATTTTGTATTTCCATTTACTATAGGGGATTATTTGCAATACTTATACACTATACCTCCGATTGTAACCTCCTTTTTAAAAATTTCGGAGCCGTAATCTGAACCGAAAGTGTAGTAATCGGAAGTTCCGACTTATCGGAGTCAGTCTCATCCCTGGTACACACATCGCACTCAAATCCGCCATCCGTCAAGTAATAATATGACAATACCTTTCTAATGTCAAAGTCAAAGTTTTTTTTATAGCGAATAAAATCACGTTGGTAAGTAACCTAGGTACGTGACATCAATTCTAAACACCTAAGATATTAAAAAACCGGCCAAGTGCAAGTGGGACTCGCGCACGAAGGGTTCCGTACCATTACCAAATAAATGGCGAAAACTTATTTTATTATATGGAAGCCTCATTAATTATTTAAGGATAACATAAAACGAAATATTGTGTGAACAGTTAAAGCGTCTACCTGTCACCATTATTAGTATCGAGCGAGAAACGGTAAAAAAATCAAATTTGTTCTATGGGAGCCCCCCTTAAAAATGTATTGTATGTTGTTTTTAGTATTTGTCGTTGTAGCGGCAAAATGAATACATCATTTGTGAAAATTACAACTGTCTAGCTATCACTGTTCTTAAGATACATTCAGGTGACAGACGGACGGACGAACGGGGTGACCGCGAAGTCCCAGTAATAGAGTCCCGTTTTTATTATATAGAAAAGAGGGAGGCGGTTTTTTTAATATTAACAAAAACTGGATGACAAGATGTTTAAGCCCACCACCAGTTGGACGCGTGCCCAGTATGCTGGTGGCAGTACCACGCTGAAGTGCAATGTTTATGCGTTGGGCCAAATACACGCCAGCATTTTGGTCACGCGTTGCGTCGGCCAAGCGCTCGGAAAAGGTTTTAACGATGAGGTGAGCTCCCGGCCCCCACAGGCACGATGTCTCAGCTCCAAAAGTTTTAAATATAAAACCACTACCGAGGGTTGCAAATTTCCGCCGTTTGAGACGTTCAGCTAAATACGCCGCTGCACTGGCCCTACTATGAATCTCTGGAAGATGTGATGGTGCCAGAGTATCGACGCAAGCTGTGTCTCACACTAGGGGCTGACTCAACTTCCAAGTTCCAAGGCACAAAAGTCATGCCGTCAGGTCTTTTGCCATCGTCACGCGCCACTCCGGTTTGAGTACCTATGGCTGGGACAATGGCGGTGGAAAAAGCCAAAGTTTTGTGTGTGAATTGTTCACCAGTATCTATTTTTCTGGACGAATTAGTTATGGCTTCAAAAATTAGTCGAGAGAACTTTTTACTTGGCTATTAGAAGTTAGTTGACGTGAAATGATAATAATTGAAGTCAGTTTTTGTTCTTTCGGATATTATTTTAATCCAAATACTGTACTAAATTTAGTGTTTAATAAGCTTCGGTGACCAAAGCAGACCGTTGTTTTTCTAAAATTGAATAAAATGTTATCTTACTACGAAGTATTATATGTATATTATGTAAAGGTATGATTTGGCTGGAATTTGAAACACAGATAGTTTATAGTCTCATATACTACCTATCATCACATCGGCTAATAAGTCTATCACCTACATAGGCTATCATCCTGTAAAAATGTATAAGTAGGTAAGTATCAGATCACGCACATCAGCTACATACTCTTCGTAATATATCCCATAAAAATCCTACAAACGTAACACTGCGGCCATGTTCGATACTCCACAACCTTACTAAGAGTATGTTTGATGTTGCTAAAATATAAAATATGAAGTTGCTAAACTCGAATAAACATATTTTTGTGTAGAAAAACAAATTCACTCGGTTTGTGTAATGGCCACCCATCCAAATATTTTTAGGTAAGTACTACTAATGTACTAATAAGGTCGCAAGATCAACGTACGCGAACGAAGTAGCGGGTTCAGCTAGTAGAAAATAAAAACACAACGCCGGGCGTTCACCGGTGCGATGGGTCAACGGCATAGTTACTGTTGTGAGTTGAACCTGGATCCAATTGGCATACAGGAATGAGAAAAGTGACATGTTACGAGACAGGCCTCTCCAGCACATGCTGATTGACCAAATTGTGACTCATGTGGAGTGGAGATGAGATGAACTACCGGGTGAGTAGCCTCGACGTGGGAGATTCCATCTCTTCGGGTATGTGACCCACCTCAAATTATCCTCTTACGTGGTGAAATAGCCCTTAACGTCTTTTAGTCCCACAGTTTTACTAGTCACTTTCTTACTAACATAACAATTATTATAAATGATAGGACGGACCGCTATTATAGGTACGACTTGTTCCATAAAAAACAGATGATAAAGCATCCAGCACTAATTAGAAAAAGCTAAGCATGATGATACTAATCATAATATTTGTTTGTTTGTCTTTACATCTATCTTGGCGCGTTGACAGGTAAATGCATGCCTGCGCGCTGTCTGGAAAAAATGCACTACGCGATTTAGCCTTTGATAAAAAGTTTTCTCATCTGTGTTCATTATTGTGATTGTGTGATGTCTACGCTACCTGCATAGCCCCCGGGGGCTTAAAAGTTTTTTACCATCCTAATATATGTTAATCCAGGTAAATTCTGGTTGTTGTTAAAAAATTTCGTTTTGCCATTTTAAAGAGAAGAAGTTACGGCTGTTCTAGTCGGGAGAATGGCGACTGCCGATCCGGAGCCCCTAATTCAAATTGCACGCGCAAATCTGTATTTTTTAAGTCATGTGCGTAATGTAAACTAACTTAAAAACGATGTGAGAAAAGTATCCTGAAGAAACCAGCATGTTCAAAGAATCTTTCAAAGTTTTGCGTCATCCGCCAACCCTTACTTGGTCAGCGTGGTAGATTATACCCTTGATTCCCTCTTTTGTGATAGAATGCCATCAGGGGTTTCAGCTATGAGCTATGGGATGCTTGCCTCGGGAACCTCCACGTAGTGCACGCTGGGCATCACAAGACAACTTGTGTCATCTTGTTGTATTATGGCGAATCGCACCTGGGGCTGGGAACATCTACACGTGGTCCCCCTTGAGCCGTCCGTGTAGCAGATAGGAGGAAGAAATGGATCACTAGGGAAGAATCTTTCTAAGGTTTCCTCGTTACTCAGCTGATATATCGGCCCAGTAAAATTCCTAACTCTGCTAGACGAGGGTCCTCCACGAACTCTCTGATTATGAAGGACAAGGGCCGTGATGTGGCCACAGAGGCGGAAGCGCAGCTATCTCTAGCCGCGGTGGTGAGAGCGGACTTCTCGCTGCCGACCATTTTTTAGACAAGACACTCTACACCGAGAGGTTATATAGGGGGAGGAGCGAGAGTTTAGTGAAACCGTTTCGCTCAACCACTGAGATGTAAGTGGACATGAGGGCGAGCCTGGAGAGCTGCCACTCTGGCTCGCATCCAGTTGCCAATGTAGGTAGGTCTGTCAGGTCATTGATGTAAATGCGAGAAGTGACCCTGTGATCCCAGCCCCTGGTTATGCACGAAAAATCTGTGGTCGTGTGGTGTGGTGTCGAGCCCGACACACCTGTCACACCAGTCTGCCTACCTGACACGCGTGTCCTTACACGGTGGACGATGCATAAAAGCATTTCCTCCCCATAAAAAAGGTAATGTACCTACATATTACATAATTATTTAATTTCATTTGAGTTAGACATAGGGTTAACAAACTTGCGAAAACCCCGGCCTCTGGCTATGCATGAGAAATCTGATCTGTGGTGATTTTAGTCGGTAGAGACACCATGCCTGTCTGGTCATGGTGTCGATCCCGACACACCTGCCACACTTTCCTGCCTGCCTGCTTGATACACGTGTCCTTACACGGTGGACGATGCGTAAAGGCATTCCCCCCCTCCCCCTAATAAAAGTAATGTACTTATTACGTGCTTACTTAATTTCATTCGAATAGACAAAGTTATTCGACATAAGGTTAACAAACTTGCGCATCTAAAAACCAACAACTGTTTGCTTGCCTAGAATCAGTGTGATTAATCCTACTAATAAATAATGTCATATACATGCGAAAATTTGGATCCTAGTTGTTCATTCACGTCAGAACGGCTGAACGAATCACATTGAGATTTTAAATACAGTTAGATTACCCATAGCTTGAAATAGTGCATAGCTTACTACTTTTCATCTCGGAATTATGGAAATAATTATGAGGGTAAAACTACAGGCCGTTGCTAGAAAAAAAATATTAATGTAAGTATCAAGGTCTTTTATTCTAGAACTACGACCTCATATAACCGGCTTTGTGTAAGTTAGGTCAATGCTCGCATGTGTACTAATAACATGTTTCGATTTACATCCTGCTAGGGAAATTCTAATTACTTAGTTAATTAGTTCTAATGAATTACTGTACATTAGCTTGCGCTTTCCCTACGTGAAGGGAGTCCTATTCGGACTTCGTTAGTCGGACACGGTAAGCGCGAAGTAAATTCCGTCATTTTTGGAACGTAGTTCCTTATACCCGGTTTACATTATTCCAGTCCAGCGCTGGATTGTTTACTGAAATAATGGAAACCGGCACTGAAACGCGTCAATCCAGTGCCAATGCTTTCCAGTGCCGGTCTACATTATTCCAGTAAGATGCGCTACAGAAATTTGAAAAACGTGAGACTAAAACCGTAAGAAAAATATAGGTATACAACGGCCTATGACTCGTGTTGCCAACTATATTTTTCAGATGATCTTACCATAAATAATAAAATTAAGAAACGTATGTTATTGCAAATTGTGCTGCTTCTATATTATCCGAAGGAGTTTCTTATCTATCTGTTGCCCCATGACACCATTTTTAATTAAAGAAAAATAATACCTTAAACTTAAAATAACAAATTAATGTTATTTCTAACTTTTTTTTAGAATCGTTTTGATAATGCCAGATCCGAGTAAAACATAGGTAAAAATAATGTGTGTGCAAGACCAGGGGACTTGTTTCCGGGGCCTCCGCAAAGCGCTAGTGTCGCCGTAGTCGTTAAGGGAGGTGGGCCGTAATTTTGAATTTTTAAAACAATTTTGAGACGTATAAAACTCTGAAAAAAAAATGTATTAGTTAAGGATCTAATCTAGTGTAATTCGCAGCCAATAACACGATTTAAAGAATTTCACTTGATAAAAAAATCCAAAGTTAGCCCTTTCCATAAAGTTTTTCACCTTTATGACTAAACTATTGATTTTTTTTGTTTTGTTTGAATTATCGATGTAAGTTGCCTTACATCGATAGGAAAAATCTCTTCGAAATGAGGTATCACCGCCCGAACCTGGTAGCAAAGATCAAGTTGCTCTGCACACATCGCAACCCGATGGATGTTGCATATGCGCTGAGGGAAATATACTCAGGTATGTACTCCTCAGTACCCAGTATAAAGTCCCTAGAGCAGAGAAGGTATAAAGGAGCGCAAATACCCGGCACCTAACCCAACACCCTCTTTTTAGTGCATACTCAAGAGGAAAAGGATACCCTGGCAAACCAGGGTTACGGGTCAGGCACCGGGTCACGCATCCTTACCATTCATGAAGCGCAGGGATTGACATACGAGTCGGTAATCGTAATTAAAACTAAGGCAAACATGAAGCTGCACGAGACCGTGTCCCATGCGGTTATTGCAATCTCACGGCACACGGGGACCTTCACATACTACGCTGACGACACCGACGACACGATCGGTTGGTTCGTGCGGCGAGCGTTGGCTGCATCACCAAAGACCATTCAAGATTTCAACCTGCAGATGGCCATTAGAGACAGAAATGCGGCTGTAGTGGAGGCTCTGGGCCAGGAGGAGGTGGCTTAGGCAAAAGACGATGTCGAGTCGATTACTATCGGAATCCCAACCGGTAGTGATCGGCTCAACAGACGAAATCGGACTAACTAGCACTAGAATTACGTTTAAAATGTACACCATCCCCCTACTCCCCCCTCCCCCCCTTATCGTCCTCTTCTTCTCCTAATCCAAGAACTATGTAAATAAAAAAAGATTATTGTAATGTTTAAATACCTACAATATAATATGGAGCGCCGTTCGGCAGGCCCGATCATTTGCGTTTTTGCGCACGCGGACAACGGACCTATGCTTGTTTTTGCAATTTTGACAACCGATAAATCATAAATAAATAAAGTGGCCCAGTGCGAGTTGGACTCGCCCATGAAGGGTTTCGTTGCAGCAAGTAACATAATATACATAGTACACATAGTTCTTGTAGTTCGTTGTAACTTTGATCGAAGTTTTAATAATAGTGTATTATATGACGTACTAAAAAAAAACTACTCATCAGATCGAGCTCAAACCAATTTTCGTTGGTAGTTTGCATGGTAATGTTCATCAGATATTTTTTTTAAGTTATTTCATTCTCTTATTTAAGAAGTTAGAGGGGGGGGGGGCACACATTTTACCACTTTGGAAGTGTCTCTGGCGCAAATTATTCCATATAGACAAAAACTATATTAGAAACCTCAACATCATTTTTGAAGACCTATCGATGGACATCCCATCCCACACGTGTAGGTTATATGAAAAACAAATATTGAGTTTCAGTTCTAAGTATGGGGGCAACCCTAATTTTTTTTTTTTTTTTTTTTTTGTAAAATTCTTAATGCGGTTCACAGAATACATCTACTTACCAAGTTTCAATAGTGTAGTTCTCATAGTTTTGGCAAAAAGTGGCTGTGACCTACGGACGGACAGACAGACAGACAGACATGACGAATCTATAAGGGTTCCGTTTTTACGTTTTACGGAACCCTAAAAATAAGATATTACGATCATAGTACCACAGTATAACAATATCAGTAGTTATTTCTAATGAAGAACGCTATGATCTTGATTTTTGATACTGTTTCCATTGGAATTGCAAATAGACACTAATATTAATTAGTACGCTGTTTACTTTATATTGTAGGCCAATAAGGCAGCCTCAAAAAACTGATTTTGATACTGTCTTAGTAATACATTCTCTACCCACCGGATTCAACGAAAAATATATTAAGTATCGGTTAAAATGTTCGTTCGTCAAATTAGAGGTTGGGAGAAGGGAGTAATAAGAGGGGAGAAATCCCCTGTGAATGGGTATGTTCAAAAACGTTTCAATAAATATAAATAAATAAATATTGGTGGACAATTTCCACACAACACCATCTGACCCCAAACTAAGCAAAGATTGTACAATGGCATCCAGATAACTGATATAATACTTATAAAGTTGTAAAATACATACTTATTATACATAGAAACACCCAGACACTGTACAAATATTTCAATTCATCGCACATACGGAGTCTTGCAATCTCCCTGGATATCTCGAAGGCTTTCGACTTGGTTTGGCATGATGGTCTTATAAACAAGCTTTCTAGTTATGGTTTGCCTCCTGGGTTTATTGCGTGGATGTCGGACTTTTTGAGGGATCGATCCATACGAGTCATCATTGGTGGGTGCTCGTCGGATCAAATGGCTATCAATGCCGGAGTCTCTCAAGGGCCAGTACTCTCTGCGACGCTCTTCCTACTACACAACGTCAACGATCTGTTAAAGCCCGGTATCTTTAGGTACGCAAATGATAGCACCGTTGTAGAGAGTTACATATCTAGCGCGAGAGCCAGTGGGCAGCAAACTCAGGTACTAAGAGAGAATTTGATCGAGCGTTTAAGCTTGACCCTTGAGGCGGTGTCCAAATGAAGCGATGCCAATCTGGTCGAGTTTAACGAGAGTAAGACGCAAGCCTGTCTGTTCTCCGCTTAAAGGAGTCCATTTCAACTGACTCCAACTTTTAGAGGTGTATCTGTGCCGGTTTCTGACCATCTTGAGCTTTTGGGCGTTACTCTGACCTCTACGCTCAACTTTGGCTCGTATATCGAGTCCAAGGCTAAACTAGCTGCCAAAAAACTAGGTGTCCTCTCGGATGTGCAAAGGTACTTCAAGTCTGAACAGTTGCTTACATTATATCAAGCACAGATTCGCTCCTGTATGGAGTACTGTTCGCACTTTTGGGATGGTTCGGCTAAGTATCAGCTGGAGGCTCGGGAATCGATCGAGAGACGTGCCAAAAGGCTCATAGGCAACGATACTCTTGTGCGAAAAAACTTCAATGTCTTGAACATCGCCCTAAAATTGCTAGCCTATCGGTTTTTTATCGGATACACTTCGGAGAGTGTGCAATTGATTTGCATGATCTAATTAATACCACCCTTTTTTCTATCGGACTTCTCGTAACTCGAAGAAGCGGCACCGTTTCATGATTGATGTTCCAAAGACAAGAACGAAGAGATTTGACTCTACTTTTGTGATAAGAACGTCGTCTAGGCTGAATACGTTGCCTGAGTGGGTTTTCCCCGATGGTTACAATCCGCCGACCGCATCGTCGTTTAACATCAGGCGAGATGGCAGTCGAGTGTAAACCTATAAAAGTTAAAAAAAACATTTATTTGTACTGGGTGGGAATCGAACCCACGAACCTCGGCTTCGCAGGCAGAGTCACTACCCACTAAGCAACGAGGCAAGTCAAATAATACCTAACTTGCATTTATATGCCAGTTAGGTAAATTCTTCGGTAGTAAGGTACTTACTTTAACTATAGGTACATAAAAGTCCTTAGTACTTCACAACCAAATCATTGAAAAGCTAGTAACGCAGGATATTTGATTAGTTAACAATGTCGTATGAAATTATCTTTTGTGCTCAGATACACTCGGTGGATCCGATTTCAATACATCCTTTCATTTCCGAGCGTGACGATCAGCCTCATTTACAAGTACGTCATATACTATAACTGTTCCGTATAATCGGGCAACATTATATCGGCCATCGAAATATAGCGGATCTATGTTTTGACAGCCGGCTGTCAAGTGACGTTGTCTCGTTTCGCCGGTACGTTCGAGCCACTCCTTGTATTTTTTCTCTGGTCGCGGGAACGACAATGACATGAGTTTTTCGGGATAAAAGCTTTAATATTGTGCGGGAACACGTTATTAACATTAATTGTGACTACTGGATTAGTGCTGGACTATTAATTGTGAAGTGGCTGCTGGATTGGCCGCTTCTAGAACGCAGGATCGTTCTGGGGCGGGAGATCGCCTCGATATCGTCTGGTTTGGTTTCCTTATTCCCGTGTTCCGTTCCCTATTCCTAATAACCAAACAGGGCTTTGGACGACGCCGGGAACCCTACGTAAGTGATTTCTTTTCGGTACTTTGTTTGCAATTAGGGGGTAAATATTAAAATCGGTATAGCTGCAAAATAATAATGTTTAATTCTCGCTGATGGGCCCCGAGACGGTATTTCTGGCATAAATACTATACATTTTTTGGTAGCAGGAGCGTGGTTAACCGTAAATACCCCCGTAATAATATATTTGTTGTTTTTATTTTTCTGGGAAAATATCAGGTAAACCAGATATTCTTTTGTGTGTTTTAAATTTTTAATTCACGAACTTGGTTACTGAGTCATTCAGCCAAGATTAAATATTGTAATACCAGTGTATAATTTCTCCCCAAACTCTCGGGAAATTAGTATTAAGTGGTATCCGGTTTAATAGGTTGCGGATATATTTGTTGTGACATTGTCCGAACTTTAGGTTGGTTTAAATTTAAATTTAAAAATGGCTTCGGATTTGGCCAACCAGCTCCGATGGTTCGAATCCTTACAAGGATTGGTCGGCCGGAGAGACCGGGAGGAGGCGCTGCTAAACAGGGCAGAACAGCTCGACAGGCGCCTGGAGGTCGCTGAGAGGAGCACAGGATTGCTGCGGGATGCAAGGCCGCCTCCACCTGAGGACCAGATGGAGAGGATTGACGCGGACATGCGGCGCATCCTGGATGTGTACGACGAGGTCTCCGAAAGGGTTCGCCAGCTGGAGAGGTCTCGTCAGGGAAGGGCGAGCTCGGAACCCGTCATCAGGGATGCGGGCTCGGGTGTAGTGGGACGCCTTCCCACTCTGGACTTGCCCAGGTTTACAGGGAACCTGCGGAAGTGGAGCGGCTTCCGGAGCATGTTCGCCTCTCTCGTAGATTCACGCACGGACTTGACGAGGGCGGAGAAGCTGGCCTATCTCCGCACGTCACTGGAGGGTGAGGCACTCTCCCTGATCCAGCACCTGGAGCTGGACGACGACAACTTCGGCACGGCGATGGAGTTGCTGGAGACGAGGTTCCAAAACCCTCGGCTCCTCGCCGACGCTCACGTGTTCCAAATACTGGGGCTGCCGAAGGTGACTGAGAGGTCTCAGTTGAGGCCGCTAATCCTCACGCCCGTGAAGGTGGCGTACAACGCCTTGCGCAGCTTGGGACTGCCAGTAGAACACTGGTCGTTTCTGCTGGTCCACATTCTGCTGGGCAAGGTGCCGCTGGAGTTGCGCGCCCGGTTCGAGCGGGAAAGGGGCCTTCACGGCGACCCGAAGGTCTTCCCCACGTTTGAGGAGCTGCTTCGGGTCCTGGAGTGGGAGGCGAGGATGGCAGAGTCGGCGCCTCAGGAGGCGCAGCCCGCCGCATCAGCTCGTGGCCCTGCCGGAACAGGACCGCGACCCACCAATCCCCGCACTCTGGGTGGGGTAAAGCGGTCGGCGACTGTGACGACTGCGTCGGAGCAGGAGTGCCCGAACTGTGGCCAGCTTCACGCGCTGGTGCAGTGTCCGGCCCTGCTTGCGCGGACGACTTCCGAACGACGAGGGATCGTTCGGCGGTTGCGTCGGTGCTACGGGTGCCTGGGGGGTCATTTGTACAATGACTGCCCCACGGCACGGCCGTGTCCTGGGTGTGGGGGACCACACCATCAGCTCTTGTGCGTCAGGAGCGATGGTGCTGGTCGACAGCCCTCAGGGAGGGGGCCCTCCACGGGCGGGGGCGCTCCCACGCAGAGCCACGCATTGTACAACAATGAAGTGGCTACAGCTTGGAACACACCCCCTCCACCCCAACCCACGGCAGCACCGGGCAGCCCAACAAGGGGCGTCCTACACGCGGCTCGGTCACCGACCTCACAGCCCGCGCGGACGCGGGCGAACTGGAGAGGTGGAAGGGTGATACCGGAGTCACCACGGGGGCCACCTCCCCAGCGTTATCCTTCTCCGCCGCTGGATCCGCGACCAATACAATGGAGGGCGTACACGCCTCCCCTCCATGAGCATCCGAGGCTGGACTACCACCCGCCCTACTTTCAGTATGGCAGGGCAGCTGGATATGCCCCCCCTCCGATGGCCCTTATGACTCGGCAGCCATATTAGGCTGGGCCCTGTAGTCCGACGGGTTCGGACGGGCCTCGGAGGGATTGACTAGCCTCCGTTCCCTTGGCACAGGATCAACCGGTGGTCCTGCTGCCCACCTTCTGGTTAAGGGTTTGGGGTCCAAGAGGCGACTACGTCCGGATACGAGCGCTCTTGGACACAGGGTCCCAGGGGTGTATTTTGACAACCCGGGTTGCTCATCGCCTGGGCCTGGCTAGGTTTCCGTCACCGACTCCGTTGCGAGGAGTCGGGAACTCAGAGGTGCGGTTGGCTGGACAGACCCGCCACTCCTTCTCGTCCGTACATTCATATTCGGAAAGGATTGCGGTCAGGGCCACCGTCATGGATTCGGTTGTCGGTTGGCTTCCTCAGGCGGACATAGATCCGGATCTTTTGTCCTGTACTAAGGGTCTCAGGTTGGCGGATCCCCGCTTCGGGATGGCGGGTCCGGTAGACCTTTTGTTGGACTCTGATGTACTGGGTTACATCATGAACGGCAAGCCTAGACTGCTGGATCAGTCTTCGCTGATGGCGCTGCCCACCATCTATGGGAACGCCATTTTGGGAATGGTGGATGAGTGGCAGCAGTCGAATCAGGCTTCTTTTACGGGAACGGCCCTCGCTCAGATCATGCAGAGGTTCTGGGAGATCGAAGAGCCGCCTACCGTGTCTCGGCTGGATCCCGAGCACGTGGAGTGTGAGAACTTTTATCAGGCTCACACTCGGAGAATGGTTTCTGGGCGATTGGAGACTAGGCTGCCTTTCCGGGATAACCACCCGCGTCTGGGCCAGTCTCGATCATTGGCCGAGAAAAGGCTCCGGTCCATGGAGCGACGCATGGCTCGAGATCCTGTACTTCGGGAAAAGTACATCGAGTTCATGAGGGAGTATGAGGCACTGGGCCACATGTCTCCGGCTCGCGACGACTGGTCGACCATGGACCACTACTTTTTGCCTCATCACGCTGTTTTGAAAGCGTCGACAGGCAAACTCAGGACGGTGTTCGATGGATCCGCTCCGACTTCGACAGGAGTGTCACTGAACCAGTGCCTCCACGCTGGACCGAAGTTACATCGGGATATTGTAGACATCATCCTGAATTTCCGTAGGCATCAGGTGGTGTTGGGAGCGGACATCCGTATGATGTTCCGACAAACGGTCATACACCCCGACGACAGGAGGTTCCAGTTGATCCTCTGGCGGGAAAGTCCTCAGGACCCTATGATGGTGTATGAGTTGAACACCAACACCTATGGGTTGAGATCAAGCCCCTTCATTGCGATCCGCTCACTGCTGGAGTTGGCGGAGCAAGAACGGGCTCGGTACCCACGTGCAGCCGCAGTTCTGGAACGCGACCTGTACGTGGACGACGTTTGCACTGGTGCGCAGACGGTGGAGGAAGCTCTGTTGCTCCGGGATGAGCTTACAGAGCTTCTCGCATCTGGAGGCTATGAGCTTCGGAAATGGCTCTCTAACGACCCCAACGTCCTGGCTGGTATCCCGGACGATCACCAGCAGGATCCGGGGCTCTTCGAGGAAGGTGACGATCCGCACGGGATTGCGGTTCTGGGCATGCAGTATCAACCGGTTGCTGACATCTTCACCTTTCGGGTGGCACTGGAAGCCACACGCGCGTGGACAACACGGACGGTTTTGTCCACCATCGCCAGGATGTTTGATCCAAACGGTTGGATCAGTCCGGTTCTGTTCGCAGCCAAGTGTCTGTTACAGCGACTTTGGACTCTGAAGGTCTCATGGGACGACCCCCTGGTTGGAGACTCGCTTAACATTTGGCTTCGTTTAATATCTGACCTCGAAACGGTCAATCGAGTGGCGTTGCCCCGTCGCATTCTGCCACCAGGCTGTAGCCGGATCAGCCTGCACGGGTTCTGTGATGCGTCCGAGCTGGGCTATGCCGCATCTGTGTACTTGCGTACAGTTGACGCTGGAGGCCACGTCAATGTCACGCTCTTATTGGGGAAGAGCAAGGTAGCTCCTATCAGGACACGACTCACTATTCCGAAACTGGAATTGAGCGGAGCCACATTACTTGCTCGGCTGCTTAAGCACGTATATCAGGAACTGTCCACCTCGATAGACATCCGGAAGGTCTATGCGTGGTCAGACAGTCAGGTCGTACTTGGCCGGTTACGAGCAGCCCCTCACACCTTGGAGACTTTTGTGGGAAATCGGGTTTCCCAAATCCAAAACATTGGACTGGACATGGTTTGGAGACATGTCCCGGGTGAGTTGAACCCCGCTGACTGTGCTTCGCGCGGCTGTTCCACGCCGGAGCTAGTTGATCACCCCTTATGGTGGGGTCCGGACTGGCTGCGGGAGCCAGAAGCTTCCTGGCCAGCTCTCGGCGCGGACTCGGAGCGAGCGGAGCTGCCCGGAGTCCGCGTGCATGCGATTGTGGCGGAAGTGCCCCCAGACCCTGACTGGTTGACGGGTCGTTACAGCAAGCTGGATAAGTTGTTGGGGGTAACTAGCTGGATTAAACGCTTCATCCACAACTGTCGTCACCCTCGTCAGAGGAGGAGTGACCAGATCGCCACTGTGGAGGAGCGTCGGAGTTCCTTGCTGCACCTCATTCGGCTGGTGCAGGGTGAGAGGTTTCCGACGGAACTTGAGGCGCTGCGCTGCGGACGCGCTCGCTTGAAGGGTGCGGTCGCCAAGTTGAACCCTTTCACAGATCAGGATGGTCTTCTGCGCGTAGGAGGTCGGCTCCGGAAAGCCAACCTGCCGTACGGCAGCAGGCACCCCCTGTTGCTATCGAAAGGAGGTCCTCTGGTGGACCTGCTGATCACCGATCGGCATATCGGTAACGCGCACGCTGGATGTGGCGCGCTTCTCGCTGTGTTGCAGCGTGAATTCTGGATCTTGTCGGCTCGCAGGGCGGTCCGAAAGGTGCTGTTTAGATGTGTCCCTTGTTATAGGCTCAAGGCGTCTACCATGCAGCCCATGATGGGAGATCTTCCTCCGGATAGGATTTCTCCCTCGAGGCCGTTCGACGGGGTCGGAACGGACTTCGCTGGGCCCTTCTCGGTCAAGTCATCGACGTTGCGTAACGCCAAGGTCGTTAAAGCCTACCTGTGCGTCTTTGTGTGTTTGGCCACCAAAGCAGTCCACCTGGAGCTGGTCTCTGCGCTGTCTACGGAGGCCTTTGTCGCGGCGCTGGATCGCTTTGTAGCGCGAAGAGGAGTACCCTCTTTAATACGTTCGGACAATGGCACAAATTATCGAGGGGCGGCGAATTATTTACACGAAGTTAATATTTTTTTAAATTCTGGTAATAATAGTTTAAGTCTGGCCCTCGCCCAGCGGGGAATCAGCTGGCAATTTAGTGTGCCAGCCTGTCCTCACTGGGGAGGAGTTTTTGAGGCTGCGGTGAAGTCTGCTAAAACCCATCTCCGCCGTGTCATCGGGGAGACCGTGTTAACTTGGGAAGAGTTAGTCACGGTACTATGCCGCGTGGAGGCAGTGCTTAATTCCCGTCCTCTCTGTCCAATCTCGCCTGACCCTAACGATCTAGAAGTCTTGACGCCGGGTCACTTCTTGATCGGTCAGCCTTTAACCGCGTTGCCGGAGTATCCCTGGAAGGATGAGCGCCCCGGACGCCTGTCCCGTTTTCAGTTATTGCAGCAAATAAGTCAAGACTTCTGGAGGCGCTGGTCGGCCGAGTACTTGCATCTGTTGCAACAACGGGTAAAATGGACAGATAGGACGGAGGCCCCTCGGGAAGGGGACTTAGTATTATTAAAGGAGGCAAATTTGGCCCCCCTACTTTGGCGTAGGGGACGTATTTTAAAATTGATATCTGGTACTGATGGCACACCCCGCGTGGCGGAGATTCTAGTTTCTGGTTCCAGACTTCAGCGCGCGGTGTCCTCTCTGGCCCGCTTGCCTCTTTATTAGATATACGTGTTTTCAAGGTTAAAATTTAATTTGATTTTATTACTATTTTTGGTAAAGTGTTTTTTTTTGGTTTGATTTCCACTTTCGGGTCAAAGTTGGGAATTTCGTTTTATTTGGGGTCCGGATACTACTAAATACCACTACTAAATACTGGTTTCTAAAATTGAGCTGGAGTTCAATTGGTCGGGGGTTTTGTTCCGTATAATCGGGCAACATTATATCGGCCATCGAAATATAGCGGATCTATGTTTTGACAGCCGGCTGTCAAGTGACGTTGTCTCGTTTCGCCGGTACGTTCGAGTCACTTCTTGTATTTTTTCTCTGGTCGCGGGAACGACAATGACATGAGTTTTTCGGGATAAAAGCTTTAATATTGTGCGGGAACACGTTATTAACATTAATTGTGACTACTGGATTAGTGCTGGACTATTAATTGTGAAGTGGCTGCTGGATTGGCCGCTTCTAGAACGCAGGATCGTTCTGGGGCGGGAGATCGCCTCGATATCGTCTGGTTTGGTTTCCTTATTCCCGTGTTCCGTTCCCTATTCCTAATAACCAAACAGGGCTTTGGACGACGCCGGGAACCCTACGTAAGTGATTTCTTTTCGGTACTTTGTTTGCAATTAGGGGGTAAATATTAAAATCGGTATAGCTGCAAAATAATAATGTTTAATTCTCGCTGATGGGCCCCGAGACGGTAATTTCTGGATAAATTACTATACAATAAGAGTTAACTCCTTTGCCAGTTATTCTACCGCCAAGCAGTTATGTGCAAACATTACTGTGTTCCGGTTTGAAGGGCAATGTTTCCAGAGAAATTACAGGGCTTGGAGATATACCATTTTAGATCTCTGGGTGACGAGCGCAGTGGACTCTTCATGTTCTAAAAGCTGCATGTCACTGTGCTGTTATGTGGCAGGCATGTTGCTTACCAGTAGGCACATGTCAGGCAGGACCTGTCTCGTCACTATTTATTTTAAAAAAAAACTATTTTCTACAAATTTGAATTCAAAACCACAAATAGGCACTCAAAAGCGATATTTTAACCTTATTAGTTAGTTGTTTAGTTAGTAGCAAAACAAGTTTTCATTCATGCATTCACACAATATCGTGTTGACAAGATCGAATTTCATTACTTTTGTGAAATCGACATCCTGACTAAATTGTAGGAGAGTTTTAGTATTTTCTTCATATTTCAAAAACCACCACACCGATTTCAATGAAATTAATATGGGACCATTCGGGATGCATACCCCCATCCGAACACAAAAGACATTTTTAAATCGGTTCAGGAGTTCTCTAGAAATCAGGTAACATACATTCTTGATGAAAATACACAAATAAATAATATTCAGCTAAAAAAATAAGACATTTACCTATTTGTAACCGACTTCCAAAAAGGATTTTTTTTTTATGTATGTTACTTGATTTCTGGAGAACGCCCTTTTTTTGGTTACCTTTGCCAGTTATTCTACTGCCAAGCTGTAATTTGCAAACATTCCTGTGTTCCGGTTTGAAGGACAATGTTTTTAGTGAAATTACAGGGTAATGAGATAAAACATCTTATATCACTGGGTGACGAGCGTAGCGCAGTACTAGGTATTGATTTGGACTTTCATGTGGCAGGCATGTTGTTTACACAAGTTTAGGCACAAGTCCTGAAAAAATAGGTATACGGTCAGACATTTCAAAAAACACTATGCACTATGACAAATTTCAAAGCCAAGTTGGCCGCTACCGCAAAATGGTGAAATTTATTTCTTTTTTCACAACTCTCTCAATATGGGTATCGAAGGAAAAGGCCTTCAAGACATTCTACCAGTCAAGCCTTTTCATTTGATACCCATATTGAGGGAGTTGTGGAAAAAGAAATAAATTTCACCATTTTGCGGTAGCGGCCATCTTGGATTTGAAATTTGTTACAGTGCAAAGTGTTCTACTAGTCAAATCCTTTCATTTTTTACCCATATTAAGGTAAGCTGTGAACAAATATTTTGTCCGCTATTTTGTGGAGGCGGTCATTTTGAATCGATATCTACCGAATATAGCTAAAAACACTTGCACAGGAATCAACCTTCAAATAAAGAAAACCGCATTGAAATCGGCCCATTCGTTTGACCTGTACGGTGGCTACATTGTGCAGTGCCACATATTTTGGGTGTTTTAAAGCGTCTGTTAAGGAAAACGGCCGACGGAAAGTGTCTGGGAGTATTAGGGCCTTATTTGTAAGGATATTGCCTATAACATACGTAAAAATCAGTTGTCAGAAAATAAGTGAAGTAAGCTGTGTTTCTATGTACCTTTATTGCCCCATATCTCAAAATTGGCCGTGTAAGCAAGTTAGCGGGTAAGCATGTTTGTGTTCTTAGTTCGTACGAACTCTACTCAATTGTCCACATTTCGTTCATCAGAAAATACGTGACGTCTGGCGGCTTTGGGATCTCGGACTATACGTATCATGCGTTCATGTCTAACATTTATCATCTTGGCACTCTCCTTCCGAATAATCTTACGTGCGTCATTTCGTTACAGAAATAACAACATGTACATCAAGATATTTGTGTAACTACAAACATGGGTGTTCTATCTATAGTGAATTCACGCTTGAATAGTGATCGAAGGACGCCGAGGTCACGTGAAGGCAAACACATAAAATAGCTGTAAAACACCACTCCACACAAATCGCTGCGTGGATACTGTTACTATTTCCTCGAGTGTGCAGTTTTAACACCATTCTCTCCACCTGGGCGGGATTCGAATGTTTTATGCGTTTTCTGACCTAAGTTGTAAGTATATTGCCTATCAGTTGGCGTATTCACCACTCATCTGATTCGAGCCAAACTTTATATCCTTAGATTTCGTTGGTTTGAATGTTAGTATCAGATATTTTAAGATTCATCTCACAACGCGTTTTGGCCTTTTAAGTAAATACTTTTTTTTAATTTTTTTTTTACTCAATGATACTTTATTAGTCTGTGAAACTAGGTCTACTACAGGTGTCTTACAGAGCATAATTTGGTTTCACTAGTTCCAACCATGGATGGCATACAGACCTGATTCCATCATTAAGGATAGTTCCTCAATAACGGATACAAAACGAAGACTTTAATAAATATCAAGTCAAATTTTCACTTATCTCTTTAGGCAGCATACCGAGTCCTAAATATTCCTTGGCATTCAGTGAGTATTTTCTATGTTATTAAATTCATCTAATTAACACACTTAAACAAAAAAACAAATACAATTAATTGAAATTATTACTTCATATTGAAATCATTACATATTTACATTCATAGCAATTAGCAATTACTTTTTAAAATTTCAAATGTCACCAGAATAAATAATTGCATAATATATATTATGTTCCTGCTAAAACTTACTGTATCTTTTTAACGAAATAAAACATAGGTAATTCTATTTACCCTAATAATGTGATTTTGAACATCACAATCACATTAGCAACATTATTAGGGGTAGCTTAGTATAAAATTTTTTTTTTTTAACACACTTACTCATAAAGTGGCTCTAATTTCACCGCCATCAGGCATGCAATGATATCTATGATTTATATTTTTTATTGGTTGAGTTGCTTAGTTTAAAAAAAAATTGACACAAAAAAGATCGTGTTCAAGAGAACAAATGAATAAAATAATTGAACTTGTACATGTCATAAAATAAAACATTCACTTTAATATAACTTTACTTATGGTTTTTGTAATAAAGAATGAAGGTTGAATTCCATATTTTGTAATTGGCTAAAACAAAGCAAAAAAATTTACTTGTTTTATTCTGTGGCTTAGTTGCGAGCGCATAATATTACAACTGATATTTTTTTCCCGCCAAAACGAAAATTATTTTTTATTATTATTCTACTGTAGCAAAAAGTGTCGTTACAACTTTTCGTGAGATTTTTTTCCGTCTAGCGTTTCACAACGCACGACAAGGAACTTCGTTCCAATAAAATCATAGCTCTCTTTCATTGTTGAAATGATTTTTATTGTTATTTTATTTGCATGTCTAATGTGTTGAAAAATGTTGTATGATATACGTGTGTATTAATTGATGATTACCGCTGTTAAGAGAGTTGAATACAGTAGAAGATAAGACCAACATTGCACACTTTTAGCATAATCTACTATCACGTTATATTTATCATGATTAATGTAAATACTACACAGAACTTTAACGTTACAACCACCGTGGTCACGAGAAAGTTGAAGAAATTCCGGTTTATTTCATTAGGAAATAATGAAATCTTCATCTACCTTCGTTTGGTCTTCAAAAATAACAAAAAAATCTTTACCACGAAAATTGAATTTGAAATTTCTATCATAAAATCTGACCGATATGAGTTTTGAATTTAGTCGAAACGCAAAAAAAATATTGAGCGTCCTCTGAATTCTGTAAGATTGCTAAAGCTTTTTTCCTCTTGATTTGACATCATTATCAAACATTTCTATGCCATAATAATTTTTTCAAAAAACGCGCTAATATACGCCCGAATTTATACTCAATATATTCGAATATATAATCAATGAAAATTATTTTTCCCCATTCCCCATTATTTTTCTGCCTTTTGTGCCCATTTTGTTTTGTTATTATATGTGTTACTTGTTGTCAACTTTGTTCATGGTGCCAGTAAGGTGTTTTGTATTGTATTGTAATGTCATTCGTTGTAGCATCTAAGTGAAACGGTGGCAAAACGGTGGTATAAAATTGGTTGTAAAGTAAAACATTTGTTGAAAGAAGATATTTTTGAAGTCAATATTATGCGTAACGTTGTTTGTAAAATTAAACATGTTTAAATTGTAAAGTTTTTTAATATTATACGGTTACTTGGTTTTAAAGTGTTGTATTGTCAAACAAAAATTGTGAAACATAAGTGAACCGTTAAAATGATTATTTTGTTAGTTTTTTGTTTGTTGTTTGGACCTATAACAGATAGCCTATAGGCATTTTATCAAAATTAGTTTGGTGGTAAAGATGATTGTTTTAGTTTTTGTTTAACCTAACTTGACCTAACGCGAATACCCATTGAACTCTTAAAACACTAAGAAGCGGCACGCGCTCATCTACGATCTCAATGTAAAAACAGGTTACGTCTCCTGATTGAGTCTCAGTCGCAACAGGAGCCACAAGTTGAGTGGACGTTCGCTAACAATTCAAAAAAATCCGATATGAGCCGTAATAATGTCTTATTCTGCTTTTGCAAGGTGCACAAACAGTTCAAAGACCAAGAACAAGTTCCATGGTATCACTTTTCATGCGTAAGTACACAAAATCTTTAATTATTTCCATTACAGTTCAATGATTATTGGATCTAAAATTATTTTTCTGTTGTAAACAACTTTACAATTGGCAATTTCTAAAAAGAGACAGATATACATACAGCGTAAGAGTGCAACACGACCGGCGATATTATGTTAGTTGCGGATATTTTGTCTCTTTCACGCCAGTGCATTCGTATGTCTTTCTATTCTTGTCGAAAAAAATATCTAAACAAATGTGATGTATAGCTGTCTCATTTGCACCTACTGCCTACTTGTCATGATGTCTTTGTCATTCATTCGAACGTCTCTCACAATGCAAGTGAAGCTGTGTGCACATTGCGTACCTATACTTGTGTGAGATGTTCGGCACATTATGCTGCCTTTATATTAGAGCGTACCTTATCTTCGTTTACTTAGTTTCATCAAAGCGAATACCATTACATTTGAAAGAGTTATTTGTTTTCTGAAGCCTGCACCTAGTAAATACAATTTTGTGTTTATGATGCGCTTTTGGATTCAGATCAGTTCTGTTAATTTCTTCAGTCGACTACGATTTTTTCTTACATACATTATACATTCATAAATATACAATGAAGGGACTGTTAATATGTTTATAGTTTTGAAAAACTCCCGTACTAAATCTCTAGCTGATAAATAAATAGTACCTTACTTAAGATTTACAACTTAACTCCTGATAATTAATCCAGTACTTACAGGCAGTCCACAGCTTAACATAAATCTGGTGGACATTAACTGCACACGCTTAATTAGCAAGATCCGTTGCAAGTCGGGGCATAATATTGCGATATGAGAAGATTAGTAATTGTACAGATAGAATAACGTACAGTAGGTATAAATATATACTTACTTACTTACTAATATTATAAAGCTGAAGAGTTTGTTTGTTTGTTTGTTTGTTTGTTTGAACGCTAGGATCTCGGGAACTACTGGTGCGAATTGAAAGATTCTTTCTCTGTTAGATAGTCCATTTATCGAGGAAGGCTATAGGCTATTTAACATTACGCTACTAGCAACAGGAGCGGAGCATGAATGAAAAATGTAACAAAAACGGTGAAAATATTACTTTTTGAGAGCTTTCGTTGCGTGACAGCTTGTGTCTAACTTAAAGTTTGCGTCATTTGAACCTAAGGTAACCGAATTTGTTCAAAATTTGAATTGGTACGACCAATTTTTGATAGATGGCGTAGCAACGCGCGCACGGATCAGCTAGTATTAAATAAAAACAACTTAAAATAAAGGCGCTTGCCTACAACGATTTGATATATTTCTTATTTTTTTCGTTATCGAAAAATCCAAATAGATCATCCATTCCTTCCTTCAATAGACTTTTAATGAATTGTAGAATTTGAAAGTCTGTTTTTAGATCAAATATGGCTTTAGTATGCTTATAGCAAAGTTATTTGATCGGTCATTAGACACACACTAAAATAATTTAAGCATAAACAGCCGACAAAATTTTCCCACTGCTGAGCTTCAGGGCCATCTCTCGCAAGGAGAGAGTCAAGGCCATAATCCACCACGCTGGCCAAATGCAGGTTGTTGAATGACACAAACATGTCTTCGAACGATTCTAGGAACATGTCGGTTTCCTCACATTGTTTTCACCATTCTAAGTTAGCGGCATTACTCACATGACTTCGAAAATACAATGGTGCGCGTGGTTTTGAAATCCAGAGTTAGTGGAATAAGGGATTGAAAATAATAAAGGTAAACGAATCGAAAATTTCATCCGTTTTTTAAAACAGTTAATAACTAATACAAGAACTTAAATGTTAATTTAATGGCTAATTTAGTATTTTTAGTGCTATATTCCAAATATGCAGGCCACAACCTGTTTACGAAAACGTTTAGTATACTTACAGTCGAATAATTAATTTAGAAATTTTCTACGTTTTTTTATTTAAATAAAGAGTGACGAGACGAGCAGGACATGTGCCTGAGGGTAAGCAACATGCCTGCCACATACCAGCACCATGACACTCAGCTATTGGAACATGAAAATCCAAATCATTACCTAGCACTGCACTGCACTCGTCACACAGAGATCTAAGATGTTATATCTCTAAGCCCTGTAATTTCTATGGACACATTGCCCTTCAAACCGGAACACAGTATGTGACGACTAACATACTCAAAGAGACAAAGTTTACTTTAAGTCAGTTGTTGTAATGTAGCCGCTAGGTGCGCACCACGTTCTGTTTCTTAGCATTCAAAAATAATTAATTGTGCAACAGTATGTAATTTGAAACACAAGGCCTTCATATACTACGCATTTTATATACAACTAGATTGGTCCTTGCACTAAGTTATTAAAAAACATCGCTCAATTTCTGAGAAAAGCAAAATAACTTTTCGCTAGATTGATACCTCTTGAATCTTTAATCTATGACGTCACCAAATCCCCCAAGACTAAACAGTAATTCTGCAGAGAGAATCCTCCAACCTGAGATTCCGGGCGTATTGTGATGCTAATTTATGATTTATTGCTTTGGTAATAAGGATCTTGTTTACGAGACGGGTAGGGATAATGAATGTGACGTCAGATGGGCAGGGTTTTGATGGCTGTTCCTTTAATAATACAGTGGACTCAGAGTTGAGATATGAGTTCTGAAAATATGATACAAAATAATCTATGTTGTTCTTAAGACATTCTTGAGTTTTAATGTTTGATATTTAGCTGTTTTATACATTTTGTCTATATTTTCGTTTGTATATTATTATGATTTTTTACAATAAAAAAAATAGGGCTGCCCCATACCTAGAACTGAAAATCAACATTTTTTTTTCATCAAATCTGTACGTGTACGTGTCTATTGATAAGTCTTCAAAGATGATGTTGCGGTTTCTAATATCATTTTTGTCTCAAGGTTACACTGAACTACAAGAACTTATTTATTATGTTACTTGCTGCTACGGAATCCTTTATGGGCGAGTCCGACTCGCAATTGGCCGCTTTTATTTACTAACTAGACAATTTCGAAATCTAAAATGGACTGAAACTGAAGGACTAGAAAGCGAAATGTTTTTTAGCGAAAGCTAAAAAGCAAATATAGCGCAATTACGCATGTCGGAGACCCGAAGTCACCAGATTTATCCTTCCCAAAGTCTAGTTTCTCGGTTCCACACCGCCGCTCCGACGCTATGCCGCATAAGATGTTCCACTACCAAAATATTATCAACGCAACTTTCATTTCAAAAAACTTTTGACAAAACAACAGTCTTATTAACAGCCGTTTTATTTTTTACCGATTTGTGGATTATATCACCAATTGATCACCGAGGTAACTTTACTTCACCAAAGGGCAAAAAAAAAGAAAAAAAAATGGCAGTCATAGGAACTGCCGATAGAAGTGAAAACTTACAATAACTTAGTTATAACTATAACTTTTTTTTACGTAGTATAGTGACGAGCAGGACATGTTCCTGATGGTAAGCAACATGCTTGCCACATAAAAACACAGTGACACGCAGCTATTGGACCATGAAGAGTCCAAATAATTACCTAGGACTGCACTGCGCTCGTCGCCCAGAGATCTAAGATATTATATATCTAAGCCCCGTAACTTCCCTGGATAGCTTACTTTAGAAACTATGCGGATGAAACCGGAGGGCGTAGCCATGAGCATGGCATTGAACATCTAGATGTTCAATGGGAAATGTTGGTGCATGTCCAGATGTCCAATGGCCATGGTTTCGAGTTTACCCGAACATTTCTTATCATTCCCGAGCGTGACGCTAGAATTACATTCACAGCCCACGAAATATCTATCTGTGGTGCCCCAATAGAAGTGTTCACTTAAAAAACTAACAAATTAATGTTGCGGTCAGTGTACCGAAGTTTACAACGACCATAAAAACGCAGGTCTTTCAGATTATTACGGTATTTTTTATTTTTTTTTAAATAAAGAGTGACGAGACGAGCAGGACATGTGGCTGATGGTAAGCAACATACCTGCCACATAACAGCATAGTGACACGCAGCTATTGGAACATGAAGAGTCCAAATAATTACCTAGCACTGCACTGCGCTCGTCACCCAGAGATCTAAGTTGTTATATCTCTAAGCCCTGTAATTTCTCTGGAAACATTACCCTTCAAACCGGAACACAGTAATGTTTGCACATAACTGCTTGGCGGTAGAATAACTGGCAAATGTGTGGTACTTCCCCAGGCGGACTCTGCCAAGAGTCCTACCACTACAAAACCTCGTATATGTGAAAAAATAAACTCATGCAGTAGACATGGCCTTATAATTAATCGCTTCAAAGAGGAAAATGCAATCATTCCCATGTTCGAACAAGTAGCTGCAGAATTGTAACAGGGTATCGAAATAAAAAATAAATAGCGCTACAATAATACTGAACATTTTCAACGACACTTGGAAATATGGGTAGAAATATCTTGTCTAAAAACCTTCAACCTCGCTGCTAAGTTGCAAATTTATAGGTTTTTGTGAGATACATTTGGGAGAATGTACACCAGATTTGCATAATTTAACCTTTTCTCTATTAGACTGATCGAAGCTAGAAGAAACGAAATCATAGTTCATAGAAACTGTTTCATAGTTCACGTTCCAAAAATTCAGGCTAAAAGTTTTGACTCCACCTTAGTAACAAGACAATCCTGGTGTCATTAAGTCGAGAACAAATCATTCTAGATTATTCTAGGTAAGCGCTCAATCCCATCTCGATGTATAGTGCTTATCAACAGGTGACATGGCGATCAAGTGATAGCCTCAATAGGCTATCACTTGATCGCCATAAGGACAATTCCTTAAAAACTCCATCTATATAATGTCATGCGCTTAAATTACGTCGCAGCATTAAATTTGACCAAGTGACATAGCTATAAAATACACATTTATTTTTTAATAAAACATAAAATACAGAATAGATGTTAACATAACCATTTTTTTAGTTTTGAATGTTATTTTTAATATGTTCGATGAACCTAACTTGCAAGGAAGAACTTCTAGGCTATTTTTTTGTATTATTGCATTGTTCAAGTCCGGTTTTTAAGTGTCGAAATCATTGTTCTACGATATTTGTGTTCGTAGATTCCCGCATAGAATTAATGACGTGCGGAAATACGTAGCTTTCCGCGAAAAGTCATTACGATGCTTGCGATAGTGTACCACAGATCAGAGTCTAAAATACTATAATCATTCAGTTGTCTGTAAGAGATCGCTCTTAGTGATAGAGTAGCTATTGATTGATTTGAAAAAAAGTCGGACGTAGTCTCGCTAAAACAAAAACTGTGTCAATAGAGTCCGCCACATATGCACGTGTGCGTTGCGTATGCCGCGGGAGGCTTGTGAGTGCCAAACTAGCAACCACGACTCGTCGAATCGACGAAGGTTAGTATTAACAGTACTTTTTTACTATTGTGTTTCTAATATTTTTAGTTTCAAATCCAAATTATTATTATTATTTTTTAATATTTTTTTATTTCACAAGTTCTGAGAAAAAAATACAAAAGAGTGCGAAGGCTATATCCAAGTTGATCCAACATGTGGATCAGTTAGGTAGTGACGATGAGGTTTATCACCTTCTTCGCCACTCTCCTTGCGAGAGAAGGCCCCGAGCCCCAAGTCAAGACCATAATCCACCACGCTGGTCCATTGCGGGTTGGTGGATGACACAAACATGACTTCGAAATATTATAGGTAGACACATGTCAGTTTTTTCACTATGTTTTCCTTCACCATTTCAAGTTAGCGGTATTACGCACATGACTTCAAAAAGAAGTGGGGCGCGTGGTTTTGAACCCGGGGTCTCCGGATCTTCAGTCGCCGTTTTCCCGATTAGACCAGCCATAACGTAGACCACTCGTAACTTTTTTTCACTTAATTGCTTGTAACTATTGAATTTTTTAAAGCGGGCTTAGCATTTACTCAAAAACTGTCTAGATGCCATTCCGAAGCCAATGACATCTCTCAAATGTTAAAAGTAAAAAAAAAAATGACCTTAAAAGCACTTGTTGACTAGACTATACAAATTAAAACCATCACAATAATAATATTAAAAAACGATTATCACATTTGTTAAAAGTTATGTCACTGTATACAGTCCTGTCGATACACAAACGCATATGACCGAACATTTTTAATTTGCACAAAAATATGCCCTAAAAAGTTTCTCATTGAGGCGAAATTTCATTAAAATACTTTTACTTGGAGTTTTTATTGCGAATGATAATATGAAGGCTGATATTAAACCCCCAGAAATGTTTGGTTTGGAATTAGATGGGGGCTGCGATTCATATTTGATGAGGGAGGCCTTTTTGTGGGGCATCTATTATCAGAATTGAGTTTGGATGCGACTTTCTGGGACACGTCTTCGGTATTTTAAATTCTACAAAGGTAGTTTTTGCTTATACGTAACTAGCTGTTACCCGCGACTTCGTCCGCGTAAAATAAATACTAAGGTAACTAAGGCAGTACCTATTTGTATACCCAGACACATTTACGGTTATTAAAAACAGCTTTACAACAATTTCATCAAAATCGGTTCTGTTGTTTAGGTTTGAAAGCGTAAGAGACATTCAACCCTCATTTTTCCAGACATTCAACCACAATTTCATCCTCGTACAGTTCGATATCTTAAAATTGCTAGAACAAACGTTTATTTGCATCGTGTCAAGTGCCTATATACAGAGTTTCATGGTTTTATCTTGAACGATTGGGAACTTCCATATTGACATTCATCCCCCATTTCAACCATAATTTCATCCCCGTACAGTTCGAAATTACAAAATTGCTTGAACAAATATTTATTAGTTTCGTGTCAAGTGCCTATTTACAGAGTTTCATGGTTTTATCTTCAACGATTGGGAGCTTCCATATATATACTTTCATCCCCCATTTCAATCCCAATTTCATCCCTATACAGTTCGAAATTACAAAATTGATGGAACAAACATTTAATTGCATCGTGTCAAGTGTCTATATACAAAGTTTCATGGTTTTATCTTCAACGGTTGAGAACTTCCATATTAACATTCATCCCTCATTTCATCCCCGTACAGTTCGAAATTACATAATTGCTAGAACAAACAATTGTTTGCTTCGTGTCAAGTGTCTGTAAACAAAGTTTCATGGTTTTATCTTCAACGGTTCGGAACTTCCATATTGACATTCATCCCCCAATTTCACCCCCGTACAGGTCGAAATTACAAAATTGATGGAAGAAACATTTAATAGCTTCGTGTCAAGTATCTAGATACAAAATTTGGCAACTTTGAAAATTACGAATTTTCATAAAACCGTTCATCCCTTGTTTCACCCTCTTAGGGGTTGAATTTCGCAAAAACCCGTCTTAGCGAGCGCCTACGTGCTAAAAGGGATCTCCATGCAAAATTTCAGATTCCTAGCATTTGTAGTTTCTGAGATTCCTTGATGAGTGACCTTTCGCTTTATATATATAGATAAGCTGATAAACATACTTTTATTAGCATTAATGCTTCTGGAAATCTGTTCATCATATTATCATTTACACAGATTTTAAATATTATGAAAGTAAAACATATTTGCAATATATTTTAACATCAAGCAATGATTTGCAAATAAGGACAATGCTTCCAAATAAATTCCAATGTGTAGAGATAAATAGTGTTTTTGGTTGTTTAAAAGATTTAAAAATATTATTTTTTTTGTTTTCTTGTCAGCACACAAAAAATATTTAAGTGTACACTGTACACACGCAAACATAATATATGTTTACTCTAATTTTGGGCCGTCGGTCCTGATAAAATAAGGTGAGCATTCATTGTTTCAAAAGGACAACATTACAGCTTGCAATAGTTGTCCCGAAAAGGCATAAAAATATTTAAAATCATTTTGTTTCCAAATAGGGTAATTCCGGGGGAGATGGCCGTAGTAACTTTGATATCCTGTTGTAAAAAAACCATAATGAGTAAAACTTTAAATCAATTGAAAAACTTTACTTTAGTTATCACTCTTTTAATAGGTAAATGAACTGTAAAACAAATTTAAAGCATAAAAAAAGGAAATTTTAAACTTAAAAAAAATAGGGACTGGCCATCTCTCCCGGGTTGTCCGGGAGTGATGGCCATAGTGGTACGGGAGAGACGCCCGGTACTTCTTTTTTATCTGGCCTCACTTTTCTTACCCCTGAGATATTTTAAGTCCTTTTTATTGTTAGTGCCACAGTATGAGCACATTTCTTAGAATTCTGTGCAACTTTCATGCACCCAAAGTATGCAAATACTGCATTGTACAAATACAAATACAAACAAATACAAAAATCTTTATTGCTGTTTGTAGGTAAGATAAGATAATACAAAACATTTTAAAAATTGTTCCATACAAACTGGCCTCTGCGAGAGGCATGCAATATGTCTGGCAAGACAATTTGTTACTTAATTTTTAAATAAAAACAAAAAAAAAATTTTCAATAATAGTCAGCTGATTAAAGTCTTCTTCTTCCTCATCTTCTATTAATTTCTGGTTTTTATTTATGTCATCTGATTTTTCATCTTCGATTAATTTCTGGCTTCTATTTGGTTGTGATATATATTTGTGTGAGATAAATGTTTGGTGAGCACAATTGTATCCAGTCTTCGACTAGTTGTGTCGTATATGAAATTGTCACTATAGCCTCTGCAGTTATCTTTCTCTCTATCTTCAGTCTCACTTCCAGAATTGACATATGAAAACAGGTGAAATATGAATAATAAACAAAACTTTGATTTCATGTATTTAGACGATATATTCTTATGACTTCTGAATTTAAGTTAAAATAATGAAGTCGGTTTTTTTTTCGGAATAAATAGATTCTTATCACTATCGTTGTCTGCACCGAAGGTGATGTCAGGTGAAGGATGATGGTCCCATAGGTTCCTTTGTGGTATTGATTAGTTTTAACCTTCTGTCTAATGTTTTCCATGGAACATTATGGAAAATGAACGCTCTATAGACAGACAACCCTCGCTCTTGAACTTCTTCTATAGCCTTTTTCAAATCTTCTTTGCTCCAGGCACCTCGACCAGCAGCCCCATTTCGCACGTACTGGTTAGGCATCTGTAGAAAATATTTAAGAAAAAATAAATACAATAAATAGGAGATGCAATGTTATGGCTATCTCTCCCGTAATTACTATGGCCATATTTCCCAATTGTCCGGGTGAGATGGCCATATTAGGTAGAACTAAGTAAAATAATTAGATTTTATCTTTCATTTAAAGTAAGAACAAGTGCGATGTTTTTACTCCTCAAATAAATCAAGAAAATGGACAAAACTTTCAAAACCTTTTTGTGACCACTTAATATGTCAACCCTTTAGCTTAGATCAAACATGTCGTGAAAAACAAAGTCAAATTACTCACCTTTCCATTTTTTTTAACAAAATTCCACTGCCCCGTTTTGCTTGGAACGAAACGAAGCGAAATAAATAAAAAATAGCGTCATCTATTAATTTTATCCTGAACTTTTTTCAATTGGCCATCTCCCCCGTACGGCCTTCTCCCCCGGAATAACCCTAAATTTAAGCAATTAAAGTGACTGTATTACCAATTAGGTATTTAAAACTACCAATGAAATTTGACAACGAAAAAAGTTCCCAAGGCGCCGTGAGATAGTCGCTTAAATCAAGTCCTGACTGTTCATCAAAATGTATTCTGGTTGTAGGATGTAGGTGTCATTTCAATTATGAAATGCAGAGTACAACGTCCACACAACATAACTGGAATATATTGTCCATGAAATAATCAGGACACAAGTTCTCCGATTCCTCTGTGTACCGAGATGACAACTAACACAATAGAAATGCAATTAGATATGGGATCTGTGTGTTTGACGCTAATATTGGATTATCAACAGACCGCAGCGTGCAGTAAGGACCATATTATGTAAGATATCTATAGAAACACATATACATGAAAGTTCTAATAGTTAAGATGAAACACTACTGTTAAAAATCGCCTTTATTATAATCGTAATAATTATGAAACAACATAGATATCATTTGCCATTGGTTTATAAAAGTTTTGGAACCAGTTGTACTATTCTAAAAAGGGTGTACTATTATTGTTACCATTTTGAACAACTTTTAAGCTTACTTTGATATCTTGAAAAAAATAGCTAGCATTTTTTTATTAAGTGTGACGAGACGAGCAGGTCATGTGCCTGATGGTAAGCAACATGCTTGCCACATAACAGCACAGTGACACGCAGCTATTGGCACATGAAGAGTCCAAATCATTACCTAGCAATGCACTGCGCTCGTCACCCAGAAATCTGAGATGCTATATCTCTAAGCCCAGTAATGTCTCTGGAAACATTGCCCTTCAAACCGGAACACAGTAATGTTTTCACATTACCGCTTGGTCGTAGAATAACTGGCAAAGGTGCGGTACTTCCCCAGGCGGACTCTGCCAAGAGTCCTACCACTACAAAAACTTTAGAAGAATTACATTTGGACACGACCTTTGACTGCTTATGGTAAAAGTTTGATCTTTCCATTTGATATCAGTTTGATAAAAGTAGGAGTAGAATCAATTATCATAATGTGTCCCATTGTTCTCAGTATAAATTAAACTTCATTTAGTTTCCACCAAATAAACAAATACGAATCAAACATTCACAAGTATTCGAATAGTAGTTACAGTGTAGAACAAACACCGCATTGGCACTTGAGTAAACTCGTGTGTTGGAGCTCGCTGAATGTGAATGGTAAATTAATTAATTTGGGAGCGTTCAATGTAGAGAATACGCCTCGCATTTGTACTCTTCGTACTCTGAGTGCCTGGTCTGTCACGGTTTTACGGAAGCTTTTAATTGCACCTATATAAGTGACCCATCCTGACTTTAACGTGTTTGTAAAGTTACGTTTAACAAATATTAAAGACTACCTAAGTCAAAATATTACAATCCCTACTAACATTGTTAATGTGAATGTAACTCTCGGGCTGTCTCTTACACTTTTACTGCTGAACTACTGAACCGATTTCATATTAATTTGATAGAAAAATAGTATAGTTTCAGAAAGAGACTTGGAACACTTTTTAACGCAGAAAAGGTGAAGGTTTGAAATATTTAAAGCTAGAATTTAAAAATGTTATCTTATTAGGCTTTTGACTAAAGATACTGGTAAGTCACGCGGTACGCAGCTAGTAAAATAATATAAAAAAATAGTATCTAGTAACTAGTATAGTATCTAGTATAGTAGTATCTAGACTTATCTAAACGATTTTTGGTAGGTGCAAAAAGATCATAAATCAGTTTTCAACAACCTCCATTTCAAATCATTTTTATCGCGATATTTATTAGGATACCTATCTGTATGAACAGTGAACACTACAACCGAAAAAATGTACAAAGAAACTAATTATATGAATATTTAACAGTTCTTTAGCTACTGTTTGTACCTGTATTTTTTGGAAGAAAAAATCTAAACAAAAGAAATACACATAAAAAATATAATATTTACAAAAGTTCACCAAGTTGTCGTAGTAAAGATCATTTTTTACTACCAAAAGTACGAACAGTCCACGTCCACGGTGAACGATGTGTGAGTTACGCGGGAGTACAAGTTTATAATAAGATACCTAAAGAGGTGAAAAATGCAAATTCATTAAAAATGTTTGAGAATAAATTAAAAGTTCACATTTATAATGGTCTTACGCTCATAAAAAAAAATTGTTAATCTACAAACAAAAAATAAAAATTTACGGCTTACTATAATATACTATCAATCGCCATGAACGTATAAAACAGACCATAGTTTAGG